>OZ023064.1:5000000-10000000 GCA_963992785.1 Tenthredo livida
TCACCCGCTGATCCTATCGAAATCATTGTAAAAGATTATAGGTATGTACACACGAATTTTCCTTGTACATAAGTTCATGTACATGGCTCGAGCAATAGTTCCATTCAATATCTACATCCAGATACCCAAGCGACATAAGAACCTAATATATACGTAGATATACATGGGCATATACATATATGTTCACATGGACGTGTAGACGTTGCCTCAGGATGACAAGCAGTAACACACATCACGACGTGAGGCCATATCCCGAGCTGAAAGGATCGTTGCAGACTTGAGTCCTGAAAACCCGATACCGAAAAGAAAAAATGATGAAAAAACAAAAATCTGATATTGGTGGAAAACGTCCTACCCGCTATTCGATTATCTCCCTAAATTCAATGACTTTTTAAAGCTGTGATAAGTTGTTGATAAAAAATTGTAGCGAGCTATAAGTGTGGTTGAACCTTTTCCAAAATTCTTAGATCCGTGCAATGCGAGGTTGATGTATTTTATTAAAGTATATATGAAGATACATTATAACAACATAAGAATTTTCGCGAAAAGTTAGATAAGGCAGTTTTCTCTTTATGCAGTGGTATGATCCGAGATGATTGACTTACAATTAGCGAGGGATCAGTTCTTGAGATTTTGTTCGTCAAAGTTGACGTTATCTTTGGTAATATAAGAGGAGATATTTCCATCGAAGTTTAAGACCGGTTATCTTACCGAGGTTGGTAATTCTCGACTTGATGGATAAAGTTATTAAAGGCATCAACGAAATTAAATGCATGTATCAATTCTCGCAAATCTTGAGAAATTATATTGCTTACGATTGTTACGTAAGATTAGAAGAAGTTCAAAGTATCAGCAGAAAAAAAAAAAAATTGTATCATACCTAACGCAGGCATAAAAGTAAAAAATATGAAAAATGTGGAAAACGATTTCTCGAAAGTTTGAAATCCGGCCACAATATACGTCTAAGACTCTGAGCTGTCTCACTGAGGTTTTTCGCAGAACAGATCCGCGCTGAAAGAGAAAGGAAAAATACTTTTCGTCCCACGGGAGCAGGGAAATGAATTTATTCTTTCTATATGGTATTGAAATTTTTTGTTTTCCACCCTGCCTCGGTCAAGCGGGTCCAAAAGTTTGCCACCAACAACTTGGAAGGTATATTATATTTATTATCACGTCTAATATTCTTGTCGCAGATCGTCGTGGGGTTGAAAAAAAATTTGCCGAATTATTGATAAATGATAAATGAACGTAATTTTGTATTAGCCAAGAGAAGAAATCCGTCTCAATTTTTCGAGGGCTAACTGCACAATGAGGAGAGCACCGTGTAACTCACCTGACAATAACCGGCAGCACTTGCTTATTTCCGATATCATCGTGACCCATAATACGAGATTTATGGTATCGAAAATAAAAAGACAACCTCTACTTATTCGAGTCTCAAGTATACTGATCAGGTGTAATTTCTGTGCAACTGATTCGGTGGTATTTATCGCTTCTGGATTGATTAGCCCGATCTAAGACAAGATATAGAAGTCTGTTAATTTTCTGTCAGTCAGTGGCTTTGAGCATCTAAAATGTAGATAATCCGGTTGTTCACAAGATGATTGGCGATAATCTCTCACATGATCGTGATATGCAGACGAAGGTTTGATCGAGGGGTAATTTCATGCTAACTTGACCAACGTCTGATTGGATAGACAGAAAGAAAATTGGAACTCCACCCATTTAGACGTGGTCAAAAAAAATTCCAAAGCCATAATGGTATAAGTTCGATATAAAAATTGGCGAAAAAGTGCGTGACATAAATATGAAAAAAGAGACCATGGATCGGATCCGAGACAGTCAGGGTCAGACGTTGGTCAAGTTAGTATCACAATATTTAGCCATCAACGTAGACCAAACAGTTTAATGAACCAATAATTCAACTCGGTTTTCTGGGAATGGCCTTTACAACTCTTTAAGAGCCGACACCTTCCACAGATGTGCATAACTCTGAGGTTATATTTATTACCGATTAAAATTCACGTCACGTAATACGTGGCCTATCCTACGGCAGACAGAGACTTCATTGATCAATAATTTATGTCACGCGTACTATAAATTTACTTGAGAGGGTTCAAGGCGTTTGATTTTCATAGTAAAATTAGTTACGCGAGACATGTGTCATAATTCAAGCATTTGCTCTTAGATTTACTCGTATAGACACAGTTAATTGAGTATCTAATCTGCTCTGAACACTTCGATAAAGAGAAGAAAGAAAACGAAGAAGAAAAAATTTCCTTCTTTTCGAATCTCTAAATCTTTACTTTTCTATTTGGTAATATGGACAACCGAACTCGAAGAACGTTCATATATACTTTATTATAGTGAGAAGGAACACGAGACCGGCGTAAGACCTTGAACTCGGTACCAAATTTATGAGAATCACGAGCGAATCAATTGATTCTTAAACAGCGCGATCGTAGGTCACAGAAATAGACGCTGAAAATATTTCGGAATAATTCTTCCATGCGGCAAGAATCTTGGGGTATCAATCTTCCATCTGACCCACGCGATTCCGGCCTATTATATCGTTTAAAAAAAAATTGACCAAATTTCTCAATCATAATTACCTGTAGGCGGCCGTACAGTGGGTGTATTTCATAACTTTCTAACCACAGCTGGTGTACGAAGTTTAGTTTCAGAATAATTCCTTGGATATAATACAGCTACACCATTCCCTAACTAGTAATAGGGATATATAGGTATGATACTTCTGAATCAATTAAGAGCTTCAATGAATCGGCATATGTTTGAATCACTGATAAACCGGATAATTATCGATAACGAATTGAGATTAGCACCTGGTTTAGAGCTCCAGGATTTTCCATATGTTATTTTCATTCACGATATGAATCACCCTGTTCATATTATGAGGGATATACAGCCTCTCGATCGGAGACAGGAAATTCGTCACCTGCGAGGGATTAATGAGATGGTAAACTGATATATCTTCCAGTTACTCCACAGGCAGCTTAGACACAGAGCTAATCAAAAATTGGCTCATCTATACGTGGGGTTACTCAAATACTCACTATCAACCCTGGGATTACAAACTTGGGTTGAACCCAAAATTTCTCACACCTCCACGTACGAAACTGTTCGAAAATCAACCTATTTTGAGCAGATGACGTGCTCAAAATCTACGGATGAGAAATACCCCCGTATTTTGCTTATGAGAGGCAGAAAATCGGCCAGATCTTAGTGTGGCGTAACCATATGAGAAAAAACAATGTTTCTTTCTGGGGTCCCTTTCCATATTTTGGGATTTCGGCTCAATATTTCCAGTTTGTTATTCATAAGGTATGAATCGAATTGAAGCACATTTCAGGTGCATACGTATGTACGTCTACTTATAGATAGACTAAATTTGGCATATGGATTCGAGTCACTATATTGAATAGAACGGGATTCTGGTAGCGCCAAATAAAGCCGGGTAAGTTTGCCCGTGAGCACTAGCCGGATTCGGGTCAGATAGTAACCGGTCGATGAAGAGGATTCGTTCCCCGTCATCCCAGTCTTAACGATTTCTACATCGAACATCCCTGTTCGAACTTTCACTTGACGTTTTGGTTTTCATCCTATTTTTACCCGATCACAAGTTTATTAGGCATCCGAAATACGCGCTCTGTATCTACTGCCTTTGGAAACGACTGAACGACTCAGACTTTACACTATGTGTACTTGTGATCGATTTATGAAGTTCCTGACGACCGTTATACCGATCCATCTGACGTATTTCTCCTGGTTCGAATTGCAAATCAGTTTAATATTCTAAAACATATTAGCATAGAAGCTACAGCGCGGAACGTCATTCACAGAATATTTTTCCCGCCCCGGGCGAATCGGTATCGTTAAATCCGTTTTTATTTCGCTCTCACCTTCGACGATTTTTTTCACATTTTCTCTAATCAAATAGGTATCAGAATGGACTCGACTATTCTTGATGACAAAGAGACCGGATAGAGTTTCGTGCCAAATACATTAAAACGTATTTTTTTTCCATCCAACCGCGACTCGACCGATTATTATTCTTCATCACCGAATCGACCCGACTTCAGCCTAGCAGAGGGATAGTGTCTCCCATATTCCATGGTATTCGATAATGTTCTGGAGATCAATGATAGATTTTCGGAATAAGGGTTCCACGCGCTGCTATTGCCCAACATTGACTCTACTGGCGCACAGAAATCCGAGATATATGATTTATTCCAAAATCGGTTTGAGCAGTTTCACGATTATAAGGAACGTCGCCGTTTGTACAGCAAAGTTCTGTATGCAGCATGAAATAGCACAGAACGGCTCGAGGTGTGCACGAAAATTTCCATGAGTACCTACCTATATAAATTGAGATCAAGTGACTCAAATGCGAAAGTCATATCGTACAAATGGCGTAAGTATATCGAAGACGCAGGATCGTTGAAATAAACACTTGTACATACTTTATGCTACATACATAGTTTAATAGCGTGACGCTAATCATCTGCAGTTCATATACACAGCTGAATTTGGAACGCGAAAATTTTTCAATTGACATCTATTTATTCGTAAAATTCATAAGGTCAAGAATTTGAGGGTTTGAGAGCTTGATAAATTCTAAAATCGTTAAGATATAGAATCATTAATTTTGGCGAGATATTGGCAATTTCGGCTTTTAGATTTATTTCGATTATTACATCTTCTGGTTTTTGCTTAGTCTGTTTCCTGCGATATTTGAGTAACTGAAAAGTCTGTATCGCACGTTAGCGAGTAACAGGATAGTTGAAAAATACTTTACGCTCGTAAGTTTCCGAGTTTTCAAAAACTTGTATCGTTTCCTCAGAATTGTACCTATAGTCGAACTAAATGACGCGGTGTAAGATGAAATCGCTTGATCCTATCGCCATCGCATGTCTTGTTATACTACGCAAACAAAGGCTGAAACATATTAGCTAATCGTGACATAAACTTCAATTGTGTAAAAATAGTTTCTGGAAAATCTGAGAATATAATATGAACGTCGACGGGCGACCTTAGTTGTTTAATTTCGTTAAAGCCGATGATATGATGAACACATTTCTTTTATCTGATATTCGATTCGATAAATACAAAGAACACAGATAATTTATACATTTTTATTATTGAAATGGGATTCATGAGTAATTTTCAGAACGAGAATCGACTACGCCGCAAGTCCTGTTAACCAGTTTTGCATTATATCTGCAATGTTGATTCTGTTGTTCACATTCACATATTGAATCGATAAGCCTCGATATGGGAGCAGGTAGATAACGGTAAAACATACGTAGATTACTTCGTGTTAGAATGACATCGGTCAAGCATAAACTAAATTTGTGGTTAAACGACTAAGAAATTTTCAAATGAACGCCACGTGGGTCCAGATTTGTCGTGTTTGACTGTGCTATATTGTACTCGAAAAAATAGTTGTCGAATTTCAAATCTCTTGAACTATATGCTATTCAAACTTTCTAAATTTGCCACTTGATTTCTTATGATAAGGACAAAAGTGTTCAAAATTTAATCTAGCATGTTGCACAATTTTTTGCAAAAATCAACTCAATGATTAATTCCATTTTAAACTCGAATAAAGTGAATGAAATGCTGTCGTCACTTTTTCCAGAAAAATTGATAGCATGAACCGAACTACTTGTAAGTCGATTCATAATACGTAGGTACAATGTATTTGGGAATTCTGTAGAGGATCTGTGAATATCGGTTAATAATTTATAAATCTAATTCGTAAGCATGACTAGCGGAAGGTATTTGGAATTCATATATTCTTCGTTTTTCCAGTACCTAATTTATAAAACATGGTTACAGGGGAGTCATTTGTCACAAGCTGTCAAACCCCAGAGACATTGAGCCTTGCGGAGTTCGAAGAGTCTTCGTGACCCCTTTGAGAATTTAACTATGACACTGACTATTGACGCTGCTAAAATATGGATGGAAGCTCAGTTTCCATTATTTGAATCAGCAATCATATTTTTCGATAGAAAATTTCTGCGGAATTCTCGCTTTGCTATATATTAATGCATGTTTCACCCCCCTTCATCGTATACAGTATATATGTTAAATTTTTTCTCATATCTCTCTAAGGATGATGCTTTTCAACAGATTTCTCCGTAGGCGTATAAAATTTTCATGTATATGTAATAAACCAACCCTCTTGTACCTATTTTATTAAATTCATCCCATTATTTTATAGGAACAAAGGTCTTTCATTCCACGGATAGGATAATTTTCATCCCTTGAATTCACAAAGATGAGAATAAATTGACTTTCAGATTTAGCATTTTTCGATTTGATGAATGAATAATGCGGGCTGAAATATGAATTATTGAAGAAATTTTTTCCTCGGAATATATCCTAGCAGCTGCACCACCTGCAGTAGGTACATGCGTGTGTGTACATATCAATGAAATGAAACGGCGTTATTAAAAAAAGAAGAAAAAAAACAAAAAACATGAAATAAAAATTGATAAGTTCGCTTTAATACCAGGATATTACGTCGTTATTATTACGTTCCCGTGTGTTTATACCTACATATATGTATCTGTAAAAAATGTTTAGAATTTCTTACGTCATTTCTAGCTGAACCGTGTCTAAGCGGAGGTCAAAGTTCACCAGATAAATACATGCAGAATTAATAACCCCACGCATGTATTCATGTACGTGAAGAATGGATTCTTTGAAACTAGGAAATGTGATCTTTTGCGATGTGCGGTTATATAATTTGCTTCGTCAACATTGAGAAGATCTGCTATTCCTTTTTCACAATGCAGAAAACAAGAATAATAAGATTCAAAACCATCGGTTTATGACTGTGAGCGCGAGACTAATTACCCTTGCAATTAAGATTTTCTTGCTTATGTATTGAGTATTAATAAATATTCAGTATTTTATCAATACTACGATTTGAATTACTGAATATGCGGCCGCGCATGATACACTAAGTCCAAAGGTACCGAGTACAGAGTTAACAAACTGAGTGTGTCTTGATCCCTAATTTTTATGAAGAAGAGGCATTCCTGTTTGTAGTTCTCATTCTTATTCCTACCGTGTCTATAGACTTTATATCACGTATTTAGAAGTGTATAGGTATATAATATATATGTATACGTCAACACATTCGCCCCACACGCTACTTACAAATGATCGATAAAAACCCCGCGCAGGTGGCTATGATTTTCTCGTACATTTTATTTTTTGCCAAACAAGGGAACAGGTGTTGAAGAGCTTTTAATTTTTAGATAAAGATAGATTGGCCATCAAAGCACGTGTTTGACATGGAAAAAACAATTCTTCTTAATTGAATCTTGCAAATCAATTGATGATACATTTATATAGATCTTTTGGTTCAGATGCAGTAAGGACTTGAATTATCCTTCGGAAAATCCTTCACCATTTAATCCGGAGCATTCAGAGCCTGTATTACCGTTCATCTGTTGCAATTAGCCGGATTGACCAGGCCAGAGAAGTTGCTACCGCGTAAATCTGTCAAAAGCACGTTTACAGGTGGTGAAAACTCTCCAGCAATTCGAGGAGTATAATTATGCGTAACGTGGTCGAGCATGGCAAATGAGGAAGAAAAACGAGGTTGAATTCTAGTATTACTTATAGGCTGAAAAATTTCCTGCTTCTCGTTGCTGGTAGAACGACAAAGACTGCTCTTGACCCAATATGAATAAAGGAAAGGCTGTCCGTAACTATCGCCTCGTAAACGTAGTTTGAGTTGTATCTATTGTATCTACGTTGTGAACGTATATTTATCGAAATTCTAAGCTAATCATCTCAGAATTACATAATCTCATACATCTCGTATAAAAATGGTGTCGGTTAAGTGTTCATCTATAATCTTCGCCTATAGCTGGAACACCTGTTTATGATTATCTTTGTCTATTGAAAGGATAAGATAACTGACGAGTTTCACAGTTTTATCATTTTCACATCGATTACTAAATATCTGCATTCGACTGCCAGGTTTATTCTGTCGAGATCAGTTTAGAAAAATATCAAATAAGGTTCGAACTTGAACGTCGATTCAAGGCTTGACCAAATCGAATCAGACGGGATTAACCTCGTCGAGTCTATACTTCGCGGAGTAGAACAATCGATCTTTCGTTGAAACTTGCGCACCGGAGGATCTTATCACTTCACTTTTATTCTCTCCATCATCATCTACTGTACAGATGAACTATAGACAATAGGGTGGTCCCTGATTCGGTCATATTTAAATTTCAATGCTCTCGTGTGCTGAAAAGTTTCCAAATATATACAAAAAAATGTAGTCGAAACCCCAAATTCCTATCTCAATTTTAAGTACTGCCCCAAACCCTTTGAACTTTCCCATTCAAATAGCACCCGATTTTTAGTACTTCGGGGTTACTCTTTACTTCCTATCGCATTATCGCTTCGAATAATCTGAAGCTCTGCACACTTTTTGCCTACAGTAGTAGGTATCCGTAAAAAATTCACAGATTTTTAAGGGCAAAATTTTTGTTCATCACAATTTGGAGATGAGGAATTTTTTTTGGTGCGCTGTGGCTTAGAAAATTATATCCTTCGAAATCGCATCTACGTTCAGAAAATAATTTTCTCTTGCACAACGCTGTGAAAAGATGAAAAAATACATCGATATTGGTCCTTTATCCTTCACTGTGAGTTATGACTATTGGTAATTCGCGCCAATCAGTTAAATACGATGAATATCGACTCTATCATTATACCTATCTATAGCCTTTGTGAAGTTTTCATTTCTGGTTGCTATGGAAATCAGGGACAGCAGCATAAGCGACGAGAATATCGTCTACCAGGCTTCGGTTTTAGGTTGATGAAATTTAGGGGTAAGCTGGCTTTCGACATTCCCCTATTTCCCGGGAATACTCGATTCAATGGTTCTGGCATCGTTTTCTCAATTCTGAGAGAATTTGAGATAAATTTTTCAGGCCTTAGGTCCATCGGCGGACTATAGAGCGGGAGAATTCCGGCCGAGTATTTTGCTCCGGGTTTTCATTTTGCATACGAATTTGAAACACTCACAATTCTAGCCTCGGAATTATTAGCTCAGAAGGTGAAAAACAGTCGTTTTTTTATTTTTCGCTCCCTCTTTGAAAAAATAAATGTCAAACTCACCCATGAACGGCGTTGTTCAAATTCTCGAAGCCTAGAACCGGCGGTGGCGATCTGATCGTCACCTGATGACTTCCGCTGGCAATAAATTGGACTTGTTCGTCCCCATTGTACTTGGTTCCTCCTGGTAGTGTGAGGTTCTTCAAATCAGCCATCTTCAACCCCTACTCGAACGCTGTATTAAAAAAACAATCAAAAAACAAAGACATTTCGTTAATTGATTGACACACGTTATCTTTCGCCAAAATTACTTTCAATGCAAAACTTGATGTATACACCTGCCGCACGTTTTTATCGCGAAAACAGATGTTCGCAATCTAAGAGTAGGTATATCTCATTTAAATATGAATTGTTGTGTTTAAAGAGCAGAAAGACTGATTTCAAGGTTCATCTCAGTCTCCAAACACAATACGTCAGAATTAGTGTTTAACTTTTGAACGTATGTATTTATACCTAAATATGAACTTCGTTTAACTATATTTGCTCATGTAAGTATTGACAATATGGAACGAAAACCTCGTTGTTTGAATAATACTCGCGGAAATTTTCTGCCTAATTAACGCCTCGAGGTTCGAGCCTTAGTCTTCTTAATTGCCTATTCCATCCTATCCTAAGTCAATAAATTGGCGTTAATTGACAAAACCAGTGATTAAATGTTATTTGATAATTATCAGATGTGACAGCGGAGTTTAAATAATCGATTACGGTCACGTGAGACTCCATCGATCATTTTCTCTATACGTCCAATAACGCCTATATATACGAGTTGTGGCCTAGTTATGAAGGCTCTGTAGTTTCCCACGAAAAATTTGTGTCACAGGTTATGCAGGTTGAAAGTTCACATCGATTGGTGAAATATTTATGTCACGTTACGATTCATCTGGTAGATATAGTTTCATCTCGTTGCCGTAATAGAATATGAACAAATTAGGTGTGTAGACGTGTACCTATGTGGATATGTATAGGCAGGAAATTAGTTCCAAAATATTCTGAACCTACTGTTTGAACACGTATATGTATATAATATAAAATTAATACTTGATATAAATAAGGATGGCGGTATAAGGTCGATATCGCGTGACATGTGGCCGATAACAATGTGGCGCATGATCGGGAAAACCGCGTAGGTATAAGGTATAGATTTCACCTCGTTCATTGGGTATACCGGGTTATAAATTGCAGAACTGAAAATAGTTCGAACTTTGGAATTCACCAGTCACCCATTAGGTCAAAGTATTTTAAGATCCATTCACCCCAATTACGGGACAGGTTTTGACCTCCAATTAATTATGCGTGAGTGTAAAGGTAGCCAGCCTGGTGGAAAGGTTGAGGTAACCAACAACGTGGATTGTAAATAGTACCTTCCATCGTCAAAATAAATAATTATTCAGTCATAGCCAATCACATTACCATCGAACGTGCAAATTGTGTATTTAAATTAATCAGTAGCTTGCTTCTACCTGAATGACACGTACATACGTGACACTGAACGTTAAATGCTGTTACACACATAATCCATGTGTTCACTTACGTCGTTTTGTTAATTTTTTTGTTTTTTTTTTCCAAAAATATGTTGAACGTTTTTATTCTCAACTCCGTCTTTGCGATCATATCAATTGCTGTATCTTATTTCACGATCGTCAAAATTTTTCTAGACAAAAGGGTGTACGTATGATCGTGATCCTTAATTTGATCATATTTAATTTCCAATTCTCCCATGTGTATATTTGGAGACGTCCTGGTCCATGGGAGCATTGAAATTCGAAAATGATCAAATTGATGTCCACCCTTGTACGTATATTATGTAGGTATACAGCAGAATATTTGCTAGAAATTAGCGATTTGATTCGAAACTATTCCGAATCATTTGAGTCATGCAAACTCAATTCCTTCAGCGTTCGCTGCACTCTGTATAGGTATATGAATAATTGAGGCTATTACTCCAATTAAAGTTGAACATTGCATTCCCATCAGTAAAAATTTCGCAAGCTTCGCCACAGTAGATCGAACTAGAATGACTATAAAAAGTGAATCCAGATCATGTGTATACTATTATATCAATTGAGTTAGCTCCATTTCGAGGTATGTACGTTTACAATCGTTAAGTTATTTCGCACAGGTCTGTGACGGTAGGTCTCGAACAAATTGCGTGACCTTCACTTGACAAATTGAGTTCGTTTTTTAGCTAACAAAAAAACAAAAAGGAAAAAAAAAACCGTGCGTGTGTCTCGACTCGACTATAAACTGATGACAGTATCACACGCGCATTATACGAACTCGACTGCAAATGTTATGAGGATGTATTTTTAACGCGAAAGATATGCTTATCAATTGAGACTGACAGTTGATTTTGTTATGGACGAATTCTTTCGCTCTGAATACATGAATAGGTTCCAAATAAAAAAAAGATTTGCAAAATTTTAGCTGTTAATTCCAATATTCAGGCATGTCGACAACCTCTTACTTTTCCCATTCGAATAACACGGACTTGTCGAATGTTTCAATCAGTCTTTTTCTTGAAGGTCTAATTACTTGTCAAGAAATCAAAAATTAGGTAACATTTATTAGGAATTTGATATTGGTTCAGATCCCTTGGTTACCGAATTTTTTGTGTTGTTGTTAACATTAAACTTAAGGGCTAACATTTGTTCACCAATGATGAATGGGTGGTTTGAAAGATCATTAATTGTAATTATAGTCCCCTCATTAGTTGAATCATACATTGAAAAGGCGACGATATCGAACAAGACTGATGATTCTGTAAAGTAATATTTGACGATTGTTACTAATTCCTATACCTAGTCGATACACTGATAAAAATCGTTGCCGCATCGAGTATTCTAAAAGTGTGATAATGAATTTGGATTAATCAACACTTCCTAATCTCAGCACGTGATTACGCCTGTCGACCCAAATTCAAAAGTCTTTGTACTTCAGTAGTAGTGGAATAAAAATATTACTCAACCAATAACGTCCGGGTACATGTGCACTACTCGCGATGATTATAATCACACGGAGTTATTATAGCAACAATTATAAACTCGAGGAATCGCCTCGATCATCATCTCAGCTTCCGCGATCTCAAATGAACACACAACTTTTTTGAAAATCTTGGATCTAGCGTATCCCTGCTTTTATACTCACATTCTAAGATTTTTGCACACTTATACCGATGTTCAATCAGAGACTGCGACTAGTTTGATCCTCAGACAAGAGGAGAGCTCGCCTTGTCAGTTCATACGAGGGCTGGAATTTCCTCTCTGGGGGCGTAGCAGAGCAATGTAATGTCCAAAGTCCGAATCTTTTCGTGCATGCAATGCAATACACGAGAAAGATGGATAATGTCGAACGCATAGTGCAATCGGGTTTTACAGTAGGAGACCAGCGAGTCTAGGTGTAGGTAAGCGCGTGTTATGCATGTCGATTCAGCTGTTCTGGTCCGATAAATTATTCATATGATTCACTATCTGTAGAGTTGGCCTTTGGTCATCTGTTATAATGACAATGGCAAATAAAGAGTCATCGATGTTTCCGCGAGCGCTTATGGAAAAAACTGAGAGATGAAAGAAAAAGAAACCAGGAAACGGGAGGAAACGCTGCACACGGAATAATTATAGCCAATTTTATTCGATCCCAAGATTTGCCTCAGATCTTGGAAAAGTTATTTCCAAACGAGTTTCAGATCCGCGAGGAAGTACAAATATGACAGGAGATCGAATAAGGTAATCAGGTTATTCGTCAATCGAATGAATTTCCCAACAAATCATAAAACATCAAGGTTTTCTTAGAGATTGAAAAATTTGAAGATTAAAATTATAAAATCCGATTTCGTTATTCATTGCAGAATTCGTTTCTAAAGTTTGTTTCTAATCATCTGAATAATGAAAAATCCGATAGAATTTTGCACAAGAAATTATTCAGCGATTAATTCGGCTATGATCACAATCAGCCACCTCCAAAAATTCCCACCCTGATTTTTCAAGCTAAAAAATGCCATTCTACGAGTCAAAAATTTAATCAGAAGAAATGGAAATTCATTATGAACGGGAAGATGAATTTTATTATTTTTTTGTTGCGATTCAAAATATATTGCATCGACAACTACTGACGCGATCAATTCAAAAATTCGATCAGATATGAGGTCGCCCAAATCCTATCGATTGAAAATTAAATTTATCAAATTCCGTTCATCACATTGATTGGATAAATTTGGACTTTTGTTCTTTTCAATTAATCAAAATCTTCCGCACCGATGAAATTTATAATCCAAGCAGTTCTAAGCTACGTAAACCAGCGAGGATTGATTCAAGGATATGGTCAGACAAAAATTTGATTATATATCCAAAAAGGGTCAAAGGTGATTTTCTTTCAATTTTTGAATCGAGAAATTGAAAATCGGCTTCCAATGTTACTTTGTGACAAATATATTCGCACGTTGATCGATGATCTTGCAGTTTCGAATACCGGTTACGGTAATGTTTGCTTGTATTGCAGATATTGTTGTCACGCTAATTGGTTTAACGTATCGTCCATGAACTTGCTTTCATCGACTCAACCTACTCCCGGTTAGCATACAAGATTTAACCATTTATACAACTGTAGAAAATAAATGATCCTGTACCATCGACTTACGTAATGTACGTCGTTCACGTGTTCGCACACGTGCGTTACAATCAAGCGAAATGCAGACATCTATTTCAAGATTTTCCTGCAGGATTGAGACGACTATAGATGATATGTATGCATTCGTTAATTATGCTCAATTGATACATTTGATCAGATAGAACAATGTTCAATTATTCATCAAAGTATTAGGACAAATGAAGCCTCGAGATGGTAATTACTCTTTTCGGTTAATGCTCACCAGTGATTTAACTGGAAACTCGATTGTCGAATCATATCACACCCCCGGGCTTTGCAGTTCCATCCATATCACTCGCCGGCAGCCTTTTCTAATACCGAGACTATATTTAGCGATAAGTTTACTCGCCATTTATTATATCACCGGTTTTAATCTCTATATATCCATTTGGACAGGTCGTAGAGTGCTTTTGCACTCAGTAATGGCAAGATCAATACATCATGACTAATACGATTCGGGAATATCAGCAACAAGGAAACCCTACGTTTTTTGCATATTATTTCCGTATTATTAATTTGTCATTCGATCAAGTATTTCGCGAAATGCTGCGTAGCGAGGAAATCGATTCATACTACATGATCTTCGATATCTTTATTCAATCAATTCAAATCTGGATCTATTATACTATTTTCCGTAGTGCACGTATAGGTACTAATGCAACGCGGTGAATTCAAACAGAGAAGACAGTGTGTAGACGGACAATTCCTTATCCTTATCCCAGACTGATTAGCTTCGCCGTTTGGCTCGCGGCCAACATTCATACGAGTGAGAAGATGCAACCTGAATTTCCACCTTTCAAATCCTCGAAATAATGTCCTCCTGTGTTATAAATGTAATAAAAAACTGTTCTGCCGTGTGAAATGAACCGTACAAATCATTTTTACAGGTCATCATTAATTTCTACAGGTAATTTGCCGAAGAACGAAATCGCGCTGAGATAGCTTCGAACGAAAGGAGGAGAATACGTGAAACTTTCGTTTTTTATCATATGTTTGAATTATTGTTCAAATTAAATTTTGCATTTTTGTCAAGATATGCTGTTTCCATTTCATGCCTGTCGATCTCTAATGATTGAAAAATAAAATTGAGGGAATTAGTGCTAATTTGAATATTCGGATTCTGGTCGATGGATTCATAAGTGAAAATAGATTTTGTCGAGTCCTCAAGCTACGATGTTGAGAATTATTATTCAACGCTTACGTGTCTAACAGATAGTTAGATTTTTATTGAACAGCATTTGACCCCGCAGGTTTACGTAGTCAAATGGCTGCTCGTCAGAATTGACGTGGGAGTGAGCGTGTCTACGATATTTGTATAGTAATCTTTTATAAGATTGAACAACGGTTGCTTCGTATTCTGACACATATGGGGTACTAGCCACTGAAAAAATAAAATAAAATAAAATCCTTACAAAATTACAACAAATCGGTTTATACGACACGCACAAATTCACGAGATTTATAATTTTTTGGATTTTCTTTTTTGGCCACAATAAGTTTGTTCATTTTTCATTCAAACAGTGATATCTCGGAAACGGCTACCCGTAACGACAATGTTGATAATCGAAAATCTGCGGTTCTTTAAGATTCTCGGAAACGATTAACCATTCCCAAGATATCACCGTTTGAATGAAAAATGAAAGAACTTAATTCGTCCGTCGAAAAAAATTTCCAAAAAATTGGAAATCTCGTGAATTTGCGCATATCGTATTGTTGTACTTTTGTGAGTATTTTTTTATTCTTGTCCTCACTGCCTGAAGTGACGCGGAATGCCCCACATACCGAACCGTATGGTTGATTATATGTGTCCGAAGGGTATACTAATTAATTTCAATCAACATGTTGACTTATCCAAGTCTTAAACCAGCGATGAGTATAAACGAAAGTGGAGTGTTTGTCAAGTTTCAATGTGTAGAAATTATACGCGAAATATTTTTCGGAGTATACGCTACTAAATAATTAAAGGTGTGAAGCTGTGAAGTACATTATACTTGAGTATCTTGATTGGAGATTGGACCTGGCAGATATATATCACTTTATAGTCGTTTCATCGTCGCATATACAGTAGCTATTATTATTTCTCGATATAATTGACAATTTTCTGCAAAGATTTTCCTGGACAGCAAAATACACAAAACCACGAAGAATAGGCCATTAAGAAAGGAAGACAATGATACAAAGGCGTTTGAAGACCAAACCACAAGTTCTTGCTTTCTTCTTACTCACCGCATATTTGAGGTTTGGAATTTCTTACAATACCTATTCCATGACAGAATACCAAGGAATTAAACTGTTCAATATTGGATGGAATTCATAAGAGACAACGAGTAATTTATGAACTCAAGATGAATTTTATTTCACACATTTTTCTAAAGTGGAATCTGTGAACTCTTTCAACTATTTTCGTCTTTTATTCTGTCTTCCTTCCGTTAGAAAGAATTTCACAGACGTATAATAAATTGTGGAATGAAATAACAAAAAAATGAATAAAAAAATTAAAAAAAAAATGATGATCTACCTACTCCAAAATGTAAATCATTTGATTAATTGAGTGAATGGATCTAGGCATGACGAAAAACTGACCTTTCACCATTATGAAAGCTTATGATATGAAATAGGAACGCCTGACGTGGTAGAGACATTTTAGAAATTAGGAGTTTTGTTTTTCCTTTTTTTTTTTTTGAAATTTCATGAAGTTGAAGAGGTTTAATGGACCGTAAATTATTTTCTTCATTATACTTTGGTAACTTTATTTCAGATTGGCGTCTGAGACCCGTGAGTCAATTATCCAGCTATAATCAGGTATATATATACGAATTGCGGAGGCTGTGTTCTTTGGGGAATTGATCTGAGCGCGTGTCGCGTTATTAAGATTGAGAATCCAAACCGACTGGGACGTTCGAGTCCGTGTGGTAAATTATTTTATTATCACTGAAAGTTTTCAATATTCATGAAAAAAAAGGAAGAAAAAAATGAAAGAAGGAAGAAAAAATGAATCGTCGAGCTGTAATAAATTAAATATAGGTGCACTTAAGTTTTATTTGCAGTAACAAGTTTATTATCAATGCACGCATTTTTCCAAGAAAAAAAAATAAAAAAATAAGAATTTTATTCATCTCAGCCGGTTTGGTAATCGTAAAAAAAAATTCAATCAATTTTTAGAAGCATATTTATTGCCTATAATAAACAAAGAAGCTCAATTTGCAAACAGTGAAGTTAGATCGATAACGAATGTAGATGAAAAAAAAAAAAAGAAATTACCTAGAAGGGTGCTAATTCGTTACGTAAATTATTATTATAGGAGAATCACAATCGACGTGAAATTCAATAATTCATAGACATCCGTAATGATAAGTTAACGAGCTATTAATTAACATGACGTTAATATCCACACGGTGTTAAAAACAAACAATCAAAGTTGTCGATATAATCGTTTCGCAATGCTCATCGCGGTATCTGCGTATTATACGTGAAGGAGGATGAGAAAATGAGTCCGCGTTTAATCGGCGTGACCAAAAAAATGTATGAAAAGTAAAACCTGATCAATTACAATAGTGATTTTATGCGAATATGCGGAAATATTTGTGCTATAACTTTCTCATAATTATAGTGACCCAAGAGTTTCTGTACCCAAATACGCATCCATTCAGGTCCCAGGACACCCATGAACGCGATGACGTGTATTCGAAAAATCTATTGACGTAAAGCTACGACTGGCTAGACATGGATGTTTCACGTTCATGAATTCTATGTGATTTGTTGAGTCCACTTAAAAGTTGAGAAATGTTAAACTAACTCGAAAACATGTATAGACGAAGAGTTTTCTATTCAATAACACGAATCGTTAACTCCGTAATCGCATCGGAACAGCTCGGTCTTTAAACTTAGGCTTTAGCCTAAGGGTCTTTGTTTGAAAACAGGTATAAAACTCGTCTAGAAGTGGTTTAACATACGAGAAAAGTATGAAATGTAGATAATAGGTAAGCAACAAAGGACTAGTGCAGGTAGGTATATAAGTGAAACGTGTTTTAACATAGAAGAATGTACATCGTGCGCAGAACTCTGCTCCGTCTGACTATCACAAATTTGACTACTTATTCCGTGAGAAAGTAGTATAAGCCTTTCTTCGCTGCGGGGTCTCTTTCGGAGCTTAGAATTACGATAATCCTAGATGCTGTTCGAATTGTTAACTAGATACCATCAGGGGTGAGTAAAGAGAAAAAATTTGAATTACTCACCTAGGCAGCGAAGGCAATACTCGATAGGATATCCGAATTCATTCCTTGGATGAACACATTCTAAATTCTAAACGGCGCTGCGAGGGTACGTGTACACACTGAGAATGAATAGGTAGGCGAATCGAATTATAGCGAGATGAACAATCTCTTTAGAAGATGCAGATTTATATGTGAGATTATAACTAGATAGTAGTTATTCTTTTTCTGTTTAAGATAAGACTACCTTATTGTATTAAACCGGGACGAATGAGCCTAGGCCAACGCGACTGTCACAAAGCACATTGCCAATACGCAATTCTGAATTACATACGCTTACGATAACACAAAGGCCCTCACAACTCGCGACGTCAAAATCAGCTGTGAGCTACGCGGTCTGACGAGGCTATGCCGTGCTTCTGCCTCGGCCTACTGCTACGGCTCTTTTCTACTGCGCAGTAACGTAGGTATTATGAGGGTCTAAAACCCCACGCAGATCATTCTCCATTTTTATTCATTTTCTTAACGAAATATATACAAGACGAAGTTTTAACGCCGGTACGCAGTTGTCATTTCTATTTTTGTTTTAGAGAAAATAGTAAGAGATGAAATTAAAGAGAAGGATAAGGTATCATGCTGGACGATGTTTTTTAATCAAATATTCGCTACATATATTTGAGGGAAATAAGACAACGGAAAATAGGTAATCTACGCTTCGTCAAGTTCGTTGAATGAATGTCTGGACAGATTTGAATTCATTGATACAAAAGTTGAAAAATTTCTTTCATTCAGGCCAATTTCATTGGGCTCGATGATTCGGTGATACGATAATGCTCTGACACGCGCATGTACAACAAAGCCAGCACGCCGATAGTCTGGTGGGTGGGAGGCAAGGCTTTTTCGCGCAGAAGTCTAGAGCGGGGAATAGGAAGAGTGGGAGAGAGAGAGGGATCAAGAGAGTGGAACTCAAGGGGCGATTGGGAGAAAGGGAGACTGAATACCGCATGACTACGGGTCGATAGTCTCACACCAGGCTGCTTCCCAACGTTGGGTACACCTGCACCCATCTCGGTGCAGACGCACCCAGGACACAACGAACTTTGTACTTGGCGTACTCGTACTTCGCCGTTCCAAACCGGAGCTTATGCACTCAATTCTCTTTCTTTATTCCGATGTGTCACTCTCGCGCGCATCCTTTGTGCACTTGTCAATTTTTTCTTGGAAAATTGAAAACTGAACTCAGACTGAGCCTCAATACTGCACGATGTAGCGCCAGGAAGAATGACAATCTGATCACGAAGAATATTGATTTTAATTAAAATCGAGACGGTGCGATGCTTCTTGATGGGCCGGAATCGCCCCGATTGCAGAATACAGAAATTCTCACGAAGAGGAGATGTGCAGTCGGTTTTTATTCCGAAGTTCGATGGCTTGGGAAGAATTCAATTTTATCATTTTCGAATTTCAACGCTTACATGGGAAAAGTTCCAAGGTTTTGGGGCAGTACTTAGAACTGAAATAGGAGCCTGGGGTTTTGACTACTTTTTTTCGTATATAATTGGAGACGTTGTGGCTCATGGGAGGATTGGAATTCGAATATTACGGTATCATGGACCACCCTGAGGTCCGATATTGATTGAAATTGAAAGAAAAGACTTTTTATTTCGTACATCGTGATCATATTTGCCTTGGGAACAAACACGATGACTCACTGAATGTGAAGCTGACAATATATTGTCATTCTTATACTGAAGCTTGCACACTTCTATTCTAAATGTATTGCAGAATACAGAAATATTCACATTCCCGTTCTTCGTTCAAGGATAACATATTATGTCATTCGAAAACCCGTAAATGTCGGTAATTAATTAAACTGTGGAAAATGATTTTCTCTCACGACTGCAACGCGATGATAACTATCTTCAATTGTGCTATTTTAGATAAATCGTTGAACGCAGCAGCGATAACTGATGCGTTATCGAATTATTAAAAGGTCTGCAATTTTTTTTTTACCGACAATTCCGACTTCCTCGTCAATTGGAGTATAGCCTTAACCAAAGCGATTTACGAAGCACTAAATGCCAGTCCTAAAAAATCGAACGCTAATACATCTCAGTCCAATTTCAATTTTAAACTAGAAAATGCAACAAATTTCAATTTCCACGTAAAACCGGTATGAAGATTGCCGATTTGAATCTTGTAAAGAATCCAACAAGGATTTCGATAACTACCTTATTATCATACATTTTCGTTGAAATTTTGGTAAATATTCCGAATGGAAAGTAGCATGCTGTGAAGGATTAGAGATTTCGGGTTCCCGTACGCCAGTCTCATATTTCTCGTAAGACGTTTAGGTCGTCGTAGACATGCAGTCTGAAACAAGCCGAGGGGACTTTGGTGCACTTAACTACGTACCAGGTCTTTCTTGTATAGCTACTACCTAGTACCTGCATATATGCTACTACAAAACGAAAGCGTGTACCTACAGTAACATTATACTCGCTCTAGGGACCAAGATATCGACCAGCATTTGTCTGCATGATTCTGCGAATCGCTTGATGCAGAAAGTGTGTAAAATTTGAAGGCAGGACTTGAACCTCACTCCTTGATACCTCCATCCGTAAAATTTAATATCGATTGAATTGATTTTTACTCCGAAACTTTAGCCCATCATTAAAGGGTGTCGATGAAATACCTGCCGAATATTACCATGGACATCCGTTTCTTTCTCATATTTCTATGAATCTTGAAAATATCTTTGATGAACCTACTGAAATGATCGTCCGATGCTTTAAGAATTGAATCAAAATTACATATATGGATTCAAGGAATTACCTTTTCTTCCTTTCTTCTTGTTGTAGTGAAAAGTTGAGAGTGCAGTCTCGATCCTTGTCTTCTTTTTTTTTCGGGAAGTTGATAACTTTGGGGCTTCTGTTTTATTGTTTTAACTCGAGTAACTATATTTTCTTACATCGAGTACTTTGAGGATTAGGATTCAATACCTGGAAGTGATACATAAGAGTTTAATGACTGAACTTTTTTCAGTTTATGTAGCAGATCGCCGCTGCCGAAATTTTTGCTAGTTTCTTCGTTTTGTGACGCCTTTTGAGTTCCTCCTTCGGGTCTCACCTTCAACAAGCGTTTTTATACTCGAATGGGTAGTCCAAATGTCACGGCATCAAAATTGTCGAAAATAAATATGCAAGGAAACTTTCCCATCGAAAAGAAAGTCCGATGAATTGGCTGCTAACCAGTCAACTGACTCGATGAAAACGACCACAATTCCATTATTTTTCAAAGATTCCTTCCGCCTGTTCGAAGCCTTTTGTTTCGCAGTCAATCTCAAAGTTTTATGAATAACTTTCAGGACTTCCGTATCTACCTGACTATATACCTCAGAACGGAAAGCCAGGATTCTACGAAACGAGTTAATTACAATCCATCCGCGCTTTCGTACTTTACCCTACTTTTCAGCTTTCAATTACTTAATACCTTTTTTCGATTCGCAGCTACTGATTTTTTTTCTTCTTCTTTTGCCACTGTGGAAAATTCAGGAAGATTAAACCACGTGCAATGATACTCGGTAATGTAGACATGTACGTATGATATATATTAGTGAACTAATCATGGTTTGGGAAGAAGTTTGCGTAGATAAATTGCGCGATGCCCACTACACTGTCTGCTAATTACTAATTAGTCCTTACTATCGCACTTCCGGATGCAGTATCTCATAATTGGGTCGTTGAAATGATATGTTAGTGGTTATCTTCGTAGTATACACATGTTAACGGAGATATGTGTATGGATCATCGTTTTGCTTTTCGCTAGATAAAGGATCTGAGTTTTTGGCAAAAATAAAAGGAAAAAACGGGAGGCTGGAAATTTTATCACTTCTTCGTGCCACTTCGAAGTAATTTCGTTGAAAATTTCAAGGCGATCCGTGTGACCCTTCAAGTAGAAAAAAAATGAAAACACATTTTTCCCAAGTTTTACATGCTTCGCCGAATTTTTGAAAAAAAAAAGAAGAAAAAAGGGAGGCTGAAATTTTGATCACTTCTTAGTGCCACTTCGAAGTAATTTCGGTGAAAATTTCGGGTCAATTGGTGCGACCCTTCAAGTAGAAAAACAAAGAAATCGCATATTTTCGAAGTTTTACATGTTTAAGAATTCGAAAAATAATTGAAGTGCTACATATTTCGAAAGAGCTCATTTATGCGCGTAGAATGCGCTATGGGAAGTTATGATTTTGTTCATGCATGGCTGAGATAAGTGGAGTTGAAAATGTAGTGATTAAATTTTTGGTATAATTATGACAGCGATATGAATTGAACCAATTGGTTTCATGCTCTGTAACTGTGGGGGGCATCTCATGTAGTAACAAGGAATCCAAATTTGCATTGGCGTCAAATTCGATGACCTCAGGCCAAAAACCGGTCCACTTCACGTGGACCACCCCCTATGCTAGCCGCTCCGTTAATGCATGATACATACGTATATGAAATTACATGCATTGGATGGACATTTACGACGGATGTTCAATGCACGTAAATTATACGTTTATTGAATCATATTCAATGGACATTTGCTGTAGATGTTTCATAAACGTATAATATACGTTCACCTATTATGATATTCGATATAGATGTCTACCATAGATCTTCCATGGAGGTATAAAATACGTCTGTCAAATGTTGCTCAATGAACGTTCGCTGTAGATATTTCATAAACGTACATAACATAAGCTTACTGATTGATGTTCACTATCGATGTCTACCACAGATTTCTCATCGTCGTATAAAATACGTTTATCGAATAATATTCAATGCGTTCGTTGCAGATCCCCCATGCATGCATATCATGCGTTTATTGGATCAGATTCAATGAACGTTCACTGCAGTAGATCATGCTCCAAACTTGTTAGTGACCGTCAACTTATGATACGAACTTATAAAAGTTAATTGAGGGGTGGCCATAAAACGTCAGCTTCTTTTCTGTGAGGGAATGCATGACGCACATGACATCCTGAATTCACTGATGTGTTCATCATAATTTGGAAATAAATTTTGTTTTTTTTCTGTACGCTGTAGCCCCGAAATTTATATCGTTGAAAATCTGTCGAATTTTCATGGAATACCTACTACTACAGATAAAGAGTGTATGTACCAATTTTCAGATTTTTCGGAGCTATACTGTAGTAGGAAGAATAGGATATTTACAACTGTTGCCATTAGACATTAGCGAGGAAGTAAGTTACTCAGCTATGTCGTGATTTCGCAGATTGCTTTTCATAGTTTTGTGATCTGATAACAAGAGTGAAATCGAAGATAACAATACGCGTGGCGGTAGATCTTGATAAGACATGGAAGTGATGGAAATATGTTTGACCTGGATTTTCAGGATATTCGCGGATGAATGAATGAATGAAAAATTATCTTTTTCTGTTGGTATTCGAATTTCCGAAAGCTTGTCTACACATCGTGAGAGGATAGTTTATAAACGAATAAAATTAAGCTGGAAGAAGGGTCGTTGGTCTTAGAGGTCTAAAAGTCAGCTGCGTTCATCGTCGTCGTGAATTTAAGTTTATGGTCGCCATATAATATGAAGACGGTAAATATTATTCTTAACTTGTATCGTGGTTAAATATTTGCAATGCCAGTGAGAAATATGCGGGGCGTTCCGCGTCGCTACACTCAGGAAGAAAAAAAAAACAAAAAAAAAATCGTAAGATTTCAAATATTTTGAAATTTTCTTGGATAGAATACTTAAGTCTATTTCATTTTCCATTTGAACAGTGCAGATATCTCGGGAATGGTTAACCGTAGCGAAAATGTTAAAAAGTTTCAAATTTCGTGAGTTTGTTCCTATCATACAGTCCGATGTGTTGTAATTTTGTGACGATTTTTTTGTTTGTTTTTATTTCCACTGCTGAAGTGACGCGGAATGCCTCATGCATACAAGTTTATTGTATCACAATTGACGTTCAGGCTCGCGATGTATAAAATTGAATTTTATCACTATGACGTAATTGCTTTGCGAAAGGTTATGGATATTGTGATATACGTTATGCAAGTTCAAGGATAGCTGATAATCTCTACATTCTTATCGATTCTCTTGAGACACAGTTCTCAGAGTTAGTTTGCTGCTCCCTCCCATCCACGCAATTGTGATATATTTGAGACAGACATGAACCTCTTGACAAATAGAGGAACATTGAATTATTTACCATACGGTATACACCGTTTGGCCTGGTGGTTAGAGCCTCTGGCTAGAGAGTGCGGTTAGTCATCCGAGCCAGTGCAGCGATAGTGTTTTCACCCAAGCGAACTGAAAATTAATTTTCATATCTAAATGATATGGATGTACGAAATTTCGCGAGAGTATTCCATCACGATTTGCACTGAAACAGATAGTTGAACAAATTCGTTCAATCCGTGAAACAAAATGTTCGTTTAAAACATTATTTGTTGTGTCGAGGGTTTTGGAAATAATTTACGTACTCCTATCTCCAAATAACATGTCTTGTATATCGTTTTCATTTATCTCTTATATTTAACATTGATTAGTTTATTTACTGTCAAGCCTTTGATTTACGCATCCATGTCCTGGTAGTCTTTTTTCCTCAGCTAATTTATCTCGATTCGATATGCTGGTGTTTTCGCAATTGAATCCATCTACTTTTAAAAATAATGTTCAATCTCTTTCGTTCTTTGTCGTTATTGTGAGACATGCAATGTTTAGGCTTTACAGCAAAATACCACTTCAGGGCAGCTCTGTCCGACTAATGGTCGCGAAATGAACTCAACTTTATAACCATACTATTGATAAATAATTATGAAAGAAGGGAATTTTTAAAAGTTTTTCTAGGTAATGAGTTCAGTTTTCTGATGAAGCTTGACCAGGAGTCTTCACAGAGCAATAAAATGACAGATATACTGCGTGGGATCGTTCTGCGCAATGACAGGAAATCGTGAAAAAACCGGAAGGAGAAAATACAGCTTTTCGAGTAGATGAAAGCAATATGAGTTTCTACTTCCTTCCCAAAATCATCGAGGATGCATAAAGAATACTGAATATTTGACGAGTCGAGGATGGCGTATAAGCCTGGAAATACAGTATGAAAAATAAGAATTTTGCAGTTGTTCTACCGACATGACTTCGCTTTGTGCGACAATATCCTGCACCGTTGAATCCAAAAGCTCAACGCAGTTTCCCAGCTAGATTTGTCAACGCCACATGTGGTCAACGGGGCGCAAAAAGACTCGTATATTCGAGGCACCAGGCAGTACCATGGGAAAACGTTACGTTACGTTACGATACGCTCAGTGCACCTGGAGCTTTCTCCAGGAGAAGGTAATATCGAGAATGCATGCCATTTAACATCTTAAATTTTTGTTGCAATCAAATCCACACAATTTTAGTCTAAGGTCACTAAAATAATGATTGGTACTTCTCAAACGAAAGACGATGGTCTTTTCAGCCCTGCGAAATGTCCTGCTCAAGATTGATCAGAGCATAACTTTCAAGGATTATAAGATATCGGCAATATTGAGATTTTCGCCAAAATTGTTCCGTTGCACAAGAGTTCGGCTATTTTCGTGACCAGCTGCATAGGAAATCATCTTTTTAACTCACCAGACGCTTTTCACAACCCAGCTCTCTAACTTGCACAGAAATAGACGACGTCTGTTATGCCCGACACACACGAGTTGCGTAACGAGGTTCTAGGCGGAAGATGACTATCGTGTATTTTCCGTAAACACAGTCGACCATGTGCGATGAACTCGTATGGCCAGAGGCCAAGCCTAAAGCTGATAATACTATATGTATAGCCCTGTTCTAGCCTTGTTCGATCCGAAATTCTGTTGGGTGACAAATCTGCCTGAATTGCAGAATCTTTTTGCTTCATACCGTTGCGAGTGCGTACATAGAAAAACGGACAATGTTAAGGTCACATTTGGGAGTCAAATTAAAACGGCTTACTTTGTTTGTCGAATAATGATTCGTAGATAATCTTATCGGCTCTTTATTCTTATCGAAGTTTCATGGACCAAGTGTCCGTTGGTTGAACTGTCAATCGCGGAATATCTATTCATGATAAAAAAAAGTACATATCGGATGTGTAAATATAAATATACGTCTCGTTTACGTGGTAAAATATGTCAGCTGTTGCGGTCAACGTTGTTATATCGTTGGATCTATTTCTCGCCTTCGGATCTTGACCACTATGAAATAGCACGCCGTTTTTTACCGCAATAGTTGCTATTTTTAACACAGAGTGTGTAATTCTGTACGATCTTTTCATTCTTTGGTTTCCGGATGCGATAATAATCGTCGGATTATCGAATCGCAGACATATACGCGATATTATAGTAGCAATAATTACGATGATTTCTATTACTGGATTAAAGAAAATTTGGACAGCGATCAGTATCGATATGTTTAAGTCAAGAGCTTGAGATAAGGTGTGTAAATCATTGGTTTGATATGTAGTAGACGCATATTATCTGATAGTCAGCCAGCTGAAGAAGTACCTCGACAAGCTTTTTGGTTTTTTTTTTTTATATAACCTGCTCTACGTGTTGATTGAAGAGATAAAAAATAAAAAACGACGCCAATTTGTCGAGGTTACAGTTACATATACCTATATGAGGAATTACAGCTCAGCTCGACCCAGCTGTGCATCTTACGGGCTACGATATTTTTTTCATTTTTTGTTGTATTTTATCACACGGTGATTTTTTTTTTACAGAATGTTGGGGACAACCCTTTTCGATGTGTAGGTACATTCTTGGAACAATAATTATTCATCAATATGTTTTTATTTTTTAATAAACAATTGTTATCTCTGAAATTGATAGTTTTATCGAAAACTTTTGTGTAAGAGAATTCGCGTGCTTCGAGAAGGACTTTCGAGGAAAAATCACTACGGAATCTTTAAATTACCAGATCACCCCGAAAATCCATCTGGAAAGACGAAAATTTTCGAAACTATTTTTCGGACCCAATTTGTCGATTTTGAAAAGAATTCAGAAAATTCGTGACCAAAATCTAAGAATTTTAAGATACCACCAAACTGGGACTGAATATTCGTTCAGAAGTTATGAATCATTCATTATCGAGTTGGATAAGTAAAAATAGGTCAAGTTTACTGGTTCACAAAGATGAGCTACATCTTAATATTGTTTGATTTTCAACGATTCCAACTAAACGCCAAAAACACCATTCAAGTATTTTTTACTTTCTGCACCACGATTCGATTTTGATTTCCTAATTCATCCCCAAATGATCCGTTTCAGCAAGCATGAATGATTATTTCAAAAATTAATTGAAAAAATTTTTTCGATCTTTGATTTTTCATCTTTTCGGGCATGATTATAGTCCTGCTAAATAATGAGATAAAAAATTCCATACAAAGAAAAGGATTCGAACAAATATGCTCAGGACATCGTGAGCTCATAAAGACTTCTACGAGACCGGATCCAGACTTGAATCATTCACTGTCGCGATACGGAATTTCGCAGTGCACTAGCTGAATGAAGCAGTTCGCTATCGCCGGACACGGCTTTGCAAGCGTGGCGACGTATGACAAGTGAGTTACGAAAGTTGTAGCTTGTCAGCTTTGCGGTTGCTCATCAGACGGAAGTCCCTCCAGGGTTTAGAGTTCCACATGGAAATGAATGACAATGAATTTGAGAAAAATTCTCCAGAGCTAGGATGTAACGTAAATTACCAAATGTATAAAAGCGATGTTATTCGGTGCCCGAAAATAGATACCGGTTGTTTTCGATAATCGGTGAATCATCGATCTGTTTGAAACATTTTTATCCTAATGATTCCGAATGTTTAGGTGGTAAGGAGTCGATTTGAATATGACTAATCTATATGCACTTTATTAACAATAGAAAAATACTGAGATACACAAATCGTGAAGTTCTGGTATTTGTATGAGATAAGTTCAACGATTATGGTAATTATACATATTCATTCCTTACTAAGGTATTATTATTACAACAATGAATTAAAAAAATGTATACAGACAGATAACGATCGAAAATCCATTATGTAAATGTGTACATAATTATATAAGCAGTTTTATGATATATAATGTTATATAACATATTGAAAATATTATCTACAAAATATATACCTACCTATGTATGTGCACACTCGAAATGAGTGCAGTATAAGATACGATATACAAGGGTATTCGAAAATTCTTGTATATGGCTTAAAAATTTCGAGTGGATTTCTAGCCTGAATAAGATAAGATTTGGGAATTTAGAAAACAATATCGGACTTTAGACAGTTAGAAAATAATTTTAAATCTTGATTGACTAAAAATTGCGTAAAGTGTAACGCTGCAAGTTAGAATAACACACAGAAATAGTGGGATTGTTTTTATGTCGACAGACCACGTGTCAATGATTGCGATAAGATTAGTGGATTGATAATTTCATTAAATATAAGTGTGTAAAATTGATGAACATATGTTTATAGCCTTTTTTGTGTACAGCTGATATCCCGCGGTCCTTTATCGCTCCTTTATGTGATTATAACGTATGAGCAAAAGATTTTTTTCTCGCAATATCTGCGGCTCGAAGAACATTTTCAATAACTTAAATAGCTTAATGGAGAGTAATGTTAACGGGGAGATATCGAGGGCTAAGGATCAGGAGGGCGTAACCCACAGGAAACTGCGAATGCTGCCAGAAGGGCTGACGTGTTGAATTTTCAGACATACGCTCTTATGGCAGCAAATTCAACAAAGTCGTAAAAATGTGAGTTACGCCCTTCTGGTTCTTAACCCTCGGTATATTTACGTACCAAAGTTGCAAATATTTAATCGTCGTACTTGCCTTTTTATCGCAAGGTTACTTTAAGTGGAATGATGAAATAAACCTGCAACCCTTATAAGATGTGTTTCTGAAAATATGACGTATGCCACTAAAATGATACATTTATTATACATAGACTCCTAACTACGCGACATATCTCTTCGAAAGCTTACAAACACACGAACACGAAATACATTCAGATTATAAAGGCGTTGTACTAAATTTGAAAAATTTTATTCTGAGCTTATAATTTCCTTTTCCCGTTTGGTTATGCGGTTTTTTCTTTTCTCACGATCAGACTCTATTTCTGTTCCAGGTTTGGATGTACATGTTCCTCACGTAACTAAGGAGAGAATTAAAGCCCCTTATTTCTCGTTCGATAATCCTCGACAAAATCTTTTCCGGGCCCACCAAACGGCGGCTAATGTAGCAGCCAGAAATCCTATTCCAGCCACGATGCCCATAGAGATTGCCCTGTTTCTACGATACGCTGGTACCTCCAGGGCGAAACGTTCACTGGTTGCAAAATCGTCGGACAAAGACATCGCCGTCACTTCGAAAGTGTAGTAGCTCTCTTCCTCCAAGGTTTTAACTAAACAATGTCAAGTTATTGAGAACAGTCCGTTCTTCTTTCTTTATTCGTTAAGACTTTAACGCACGATGGTAGGTATAATCCAAAAAGTGGCGAGAAAGAAAAAAGCAAAAACTTTAAGGCCTGTCCACAGACCGTAGGAAGAGCTTGTTTCATTATTCCTTGTTTAACTTAGTCGACAACGAACCAAGTTAATTGAGTGACAAGCAGAGTCTCGAGACACAATTCTAACAACTAATTTACCCCTACTCCAACTTCCGGAGTTTTGTGGTAGATTATTACACAACGTCTTAGACCTGGTAACTGAAACGTCGCTACACCCAATTATAGCGATACCTATATGCCGAGGAGAGCCAGGATCTAGGGATGAGGCTTACCCAGATAGTACGTGTCCGTGGTCTCAGCTTTTCCGTAGAGATGTTCCAATGGTCCTCGAAACCATCTCACGGTGTATATCCTAACGAGTTCACGACCATGGTCAGGGGGCTCCCAAGTCACCAGATACCCTTCAACGGTAGGTTGCACTCTCAAATTTCGTGGAGCAGCCATATACTCCGAGGATTCTGAGTCGAAAATGAATAAAATTTGTGTGATTCCATAATCCAAGCATCAAATGTTATAACATGAACAACAGGCAACAGCTCTTTCGAAACAGACTAACCTTTTGGACTCCTGAACTCGGATGCTGAGTTCTCGTCGATTGCGCCTGAAAAGTAATGAGATTATATGCAAAAGCTGAGGAAACAGCACGCCGAATACCGTTTTTCAAATATCTAAATCCACGTACTTGGTTTGGTAAAGATGCGAAGAGCTTTGCTGAACATTCCATCGCCATGTTTGTCCTGGCTCAAAACCATGAATTCGTATTCTCGGCCAGCGCTTAGGTTGTTGATCGTTGCCTCTGTGGTCTTTCGTGATAAGATTTTCATCGTTCGCCATTCCGAGGTGTCGGTTGGTCTGTACCTGTGGTCGTGGAAAAGAGCGATAAAAAGGACTTCCAAGGACGGTATGGAGTCCTGGAAGTACTTACCAGACGGAATACTCCATCTTGGGTCTTACGAAGCCTGGAACCCATCGCAAAGTAACCGTACTTCTGCTGCTATTGGCACTCAAATTGTATGGTGCTCTTGGTGCGACATTAAGAACCATAAGTTCAGCATCGGCGACAACTGTGGCCGCCTCGTTGCTCGCCGCACATTGATAGAGGCCTCGATCTTCCTCCTGAATCCGTTCGATGGTGAGATTTCCTCCACTGATGTTTGTCCGATCCGGTGGGAGTGGAGTTCCGTCCTTTTGATCGACAGAAGTGTTAGTGGAAGATATTGATTTTTCAATAGACACCCAAGAAAGCTTTTCACGTCTGATGCTTCTCGAGTTCTTTTCAGTCCTTTTATTATACGTCATTGTCGATATATTGGGCTTTAGAAATTCGGCAGGTGAAGAGTAAGTGCCATTTTATTTTAAAGAATAACTTTCGGTACGTAACACGTCAGTATACTCTAATTTCTTCTTACCAGCACCTGATACGATCTACTACACGGTATTCGCGTTCACACTCACGTGTTATTAGGTACTGTGAACATCACGATTCGGAATGCCAATTTACGTCCAATTACAAAATCGTCACACATTGAAGCCCTTCTAATTACAAATTTCACGTATGTACGGCGTGGTGGAAATAGAGGAATAAAAAAGCGATTAACTAATGAAATTTTTCTAAAATTCCCACCGGGTTTCAACGAACCATGTATACCTCATTCTTTATGCGAGACGTTGTATGAGTTCGGTTTAAAGACAAATGAATAATCATAGCCAAACGAACATCCCAGTTCGACGAAGACACCGAATAATAATTGTATGTCAGAAAAGTTGTTAATTATCTTTTGTTCGTGAATAGCTCCGTGTACAATGATGTTTAATCAAAGCCTTTTATTAAAGGTACTCAAAGGCCTCGTTTACACTTTCTCGGTTAGCCTTTTGAATTCTGAGCACATCTTGTTATTCAGTTTATGTTACGACCCATTCGAGGTAAAGTGGTTACTGATTATGTCATCATACTCGGTTCAAGCAGTTCAAAAAGTTTGAATTAACAGTAAATCACTGAACAGTCACGTACGCACATAAATGTACGATACATCCATTTACCACACCATTACCACATGTTCAGGGTGATCGTATAAAGCAAGCCTTACACACTTCGAGAATCGCTGCTTAAAGCAGATACCCTTGTTTGGAAATGTGGGGAATTAATTTGGATTCTAATCCTTGGTAATTATTATACCATTTTTTCTTTTTTCTTTTCCTTTTTTCTTATCGAACGACAAACTTACTTTGAACCAGACTATAGTTGGTCGATGCATTTGATCCCCGTCTCTGGCGTCGCAAGGAATCTCTAGGCTTTCGCCAAGTTTTCGCATGTATAAGTGTTGAGGGGTGACTGTGAAGACTGGTGGCCTTTGTACTATCTGTAAGGGAAAGTAAAAAGGACAAAGAAAATAAATAAAAAACATGTTGGATTACTACTTGGGGTATTGGTTTCTGGGAGGGAACGCATCACGCTGTAAAGCAATTGACAGCAGCCAGTATCTAGACACTATAAGACACCATTTGTTCAGGATGAGATTCTCAATCTCAGGGGTAATGCGACGGACACACGTCTTTTATGGCTTAGGGTCCTTTGATCCGTGTTCGTGATTGCGTAATTGGAGAATAAAAGTCTACACAAAAGTACCGTTCAACCGGTCGTTGGTCTCAGCTGACCAACGCCTTCTTTAAACAGCTTTCGACGATCGTAAACAAACACTTAGAAACACTGTTGCGGGCAGAATTGAGTTTTAGCTTACCACACTGATGGATGGACTTGGTCCTTCGGTACCAAGATTGTTGAACGGTGTGCAGGTGTAACTTCCAGAATGTGTTTCGTCGACTTTACTGAAGTATAGAGAACCGTTTCTTCTGTAAAATACACCTTGCACGTTGTAGGGATCGAAGAGAAACCCGTCTTTGTCCCAGCGCAAGTTGGTCAAGGGTGGATTCGCCCTAAAGTGACAATCTAAGAGCCCAGGTCTTCCGTAGGGCAGATAAACTTCACGTGGTGCATATATCACCTTGGCTTTATCTGATTGTGAGGAAAGAAAGTGATTCACTTATTTCTTGAAAATCTATTCCCCACGGGTACCCCATGATTATATTATCTATACCTATGTACACTTGCAGCGAGATAACAATTTAGGAAATCTTACATTGCACGTTCAAGAAGGCAGAGGCAGTCTGCCGTTCAGAGTTGGCGTTCGAAACGGTACAGGTATATTCCCCCAGGTCCCCCATAGCCGTTGATGTGATTGTGAGTGTTCCATCGCTACGTGTAGTCGCTCTGTTTCGAAGATCCTGTGAAAAGAGGCAGAAAATTTTCCCCCAATTGGCTTATCACTGGTACCAGTTAACACTCGGTATAAGATTTCCGAAGGTGGATTTCCAGCGGGGTTTTCTCCCCTTTTTCAATTTTTACACGTGCAAGGTACCATTTTAAGGGCGAAAAAGAATAGAAAAGGAAACAAGGCCCGGCTCAGCTTAACCTTGAATCCCATATCCAGGCGAGGGAAACAAATAGCAACAGCTGTTACCAAACGGTATTTTTCTACTCTAAAATCAACAGCCGCTAGAGCATGACTCAAATTATAATACTTGGACGATAAACTTGAACGCCATGCCATGAAAACTTATTAAAATCATCTCAGGGGGAGGCGTATACAAGTGAGCTTACCAATACTGTGAAAATCATTTCTACTACGCGAGAGCATAGAGTAATTTAAAAAAAGCTGCGTGAATCTCTTCGAATTACATCCACAATTTGTTATGAGCTATAGAACCTCTGGCAATTAAATAACTCAAAATTTGTGAAGCTAGGAGCTTTTTGGAATGCTGCTCGTTTCACAGATACTAAGATTTTGGATAAAGTAATTTCTGGCACATTTTCAGATGTAATTCGAAGAGATTCGCGGAGCTTCTTCAAATTCAAAAGCTTTATCCTCATCGTGTAAATTATCTCACGATTTTTGTCGAATCATTTATCTACAGGCCCCCTTAAATAAAATGATGATACATTTTTGGCAAGATATTATTTCATCCTCGAGGTAATTTTGAGGATTTTGTTTGTAGATTCTGGCGAACAATCAAGTCTTATTGGAAAGAGAACGGGAAATCTATGCGATTGAATTACTGCAAATACTGATTCGGAGCTAAGGGTTGTTTACCTCTATTTCCGTGATTGGAACTCCCTCGCGGAACCAGGTGACAACTGAGCTGGTGTCTTTGGTGACGCAGACAAAATTCGCGGTGTCACCTTCCATGGTGGTTTGATTTATGGGAGGTATAGCCAGGAGATTTTCCCCTGTAACAATCGGTGGCCGCGTGGGCACACCTGGTTGAACGATTTAACGAGTCTGTCTGGTGATCGGTTAGTAAGCGGCATTTCGCTTTTGCTTTTTTTATTTTGCATTATTAACAACAATTATGCGGTTTAATTCGCAATACGCTTATACTCGGTTATGATTTTGGGATTAATCTGGTTAATCACATGAATTAAAGCGTTGATTGATAAAGCTCAAATTTCATTGATGAATAATTTTGAGACTAAATTCAATCCAGAATTTCGTAAGGCGATTAACGATCATTCTGTCAGCTTGTCGTCCTACTTTTACCGAAGCATACCTATACCATATAATTATTTAGATTAGTTTATGTAAGGATGAACGCGTTAAGTTGGAATTACAATAGCGAGGAAATCGATGCGTGAAACGGATATAGTACCAGACCCCAATCCTCGGGTGATTAGTCAATGACGTGTACCTTGTAAATAATTAGTAAATCTGTCTTTGTTGCGGAAAAAAAAAAAAAAAAAAAAACGAACCGAGCGGAAAAGGCGCGTTCTGATATTGTTCGATAGCCGTCTATTTGTAGCGTATTAAATGACAGAAACCGGAAACGATGTCCTGGATTTAGTTTCTATAATAAAAAAGGATGATGGCCTTACCCATTAGATCAAAAAATCTGTTGAATACAATAATCGCTGAAGACATAGTATTCACTCCCAGATCTTGACTCGAAAAAACGAAAATTAAACAAGGTATGTACATACATATACACGCGTTAAAAGGAGGCGAAAAGTCGTGCTAGAATCTTCATCAGATATAGCGTGACATACAGATGAATTATAAACTCTGTAATGCAATGCTAATTTAGCTTGTTCACCGTGATACCCACGCATTTTGTCAATTCCAACGTCTCAAAAGATGTGTATGTACTATGGATTCTAGCACAGTCTACTTAAGTAAAACTTTTACGAAACTTATCTGACTTATGTAAAGCTGAATATCCGAGGAACTGAAACTGACTGAGAATAAGGATCGTTTTATAATGGTAAATTATAAATGTCTAACATTGAGTTAGTGGATTAGTTCCAGCTTGAAGATTACGTTTGATAATAATTGAACAGCCATATGTGGTTTGACGAATAATAAAATAGCCATTGCCAATTGTTGCAATATTTCCATTTAAGCCACGCAACAAAACTCTACTGTTCTGTCACGTGGCTGTACAATTTTACCATCGATCGTTAGGTGCACCCATGTCCCGTTGTTTCTCGAGCTCGGTGTCCTGTTTGGAAATATAACTCTGCATTCGTACCATCCTTGATCTGTCTCCCGAATGTTTGTTAAATTTATACTTCCTTGTCCATATGCTCGACCACCGCCATCCCCAATCAGGTGAATCCTTCCCGCGTATTCATCTGCCCCAGTTATCACCCCGTCGTACCACGAATAGACCAGCTCTCCCTGTAACGCAAAAAGCTCTTATTCGTTCCATCCAAACTCGAGATTTATCAAGGGTTGAGTTTTCCATTGGTTTTTGGTTCTCACATCAGCCGACGAGCCTTTCATTCATTCTTAAGTTAGAATCGATTCTGGGCTGCAGGATTAAAACCAATTTCAAAAAATTACGTCGTCTTATTTCCTTTGGTTTGTCACACGAAGCGGATGTTTGTCAAATTTTGGTGTTGGTTAAGTTAAAGTGAGAATTTACTTCGGGAGATTGAATTAGGCTTAACTCGATAGGATTTAAGCACGCATCGCGACGCTTAGGCCCCCTTCCATTCAATTAATAAGTGTCGGTATTAAAAAGGTCTTAACGAATGAATCAGGCTTGACACGATGCACAGACCATACCTCACCGTAACCATAAGTCTCAATTTTAAGGGCCTATACAATTCCCGACAATTTCCAATGTCGAAAGGATATCATCCAGCATAACTACACATACGTATCCAATCTCGATTCGTTTTCTCGTCGATAAACGAGATCTTGCTACTAGGTAGTTCGTATTATTCTCATGCTACGTCAGCGTGGGGTGGGAATACCCGATCATCTTCGAGCCACAAAATGTGAAACGGTTTCATTGATGGGTTATTTTTTCTGCCGGATTAATTTCCTGATGAAACCGGGCGAAGATCTAAGCGTTTGGAATTTCATAACTTCCTTAATGACGTTGACCAAGGAGATCCGTTCCAAATTTGCCTCGTGGAGATAATGTGGGTTTGATTTATACATGCTGATAAGAATAGCGTGGAGGTGTAACCATTTCTGGTAATAAGGTATAAGCCGTGAACTGAGTGAAGACCTACTGTCTGTATTATACAAACGCTACCTACTTTGGCTTAGGGTTAAATAAGACCGTTCACTTTAACACTGTTAATTAAATATGATGAATAAACGCCTACCACAGTTCACAAATACATACAAAAGTTTCGAGACTCTAATGATCAGCTACCATTGTAAATTAGGCTCGGTCAAAACGTGCCCAACAACATAGGTACTACCTACTAATGAACCTTAATCGTGCGACAATGCGTTCCACGTTAGCAGTGACCCACTGACAGAACGAACCCCTCCTGTAGTAGACTGACAACCTAAATATAATGCAGCCTTGTGTCCCGTACTCCAATTACTGCCTTGGAGTGCACATGATTTGCATACGCATCAGGCTCCAATCAGGTTAATCTCCACTTCATTCATGTGCCAACAGTTTGACATTATTTGCATTTTGTTTCCGCTAGTTTATTACAATTATTTACCATATCATTCAGATATTAGGTACTCCACCGCATGCTACTTCAACCCAATCATCATACCACGTGCTTGATTCATGTTGTACCCAAGGGGGAACCATTTCATTAAAATGCTAATGACTTATGTCAGACATTTTTGATTTCGGAAAATTCTGTCTGGAGTATCACTCGGATGATACTAGTTCGAGTCATCCAACATTTGACTCGACAATTGTCAAACTCACCTCGTGGTTCCAGCGCAGAATGTAAGGGATGGGGATGTCGTGGGGAAAGTCTAGGTCACAGTTGAAGACGACGTAATCTCCGACCCCAGCAGTCAGGAAGGTCGGTTCCTTTTCTTCCTCGAGTAGGTGTCCGTAGCCCCAGGCTACAAGGAACAAGATCCGAGAATAAAGTGTGATGATGGGAAGCATTCTTGCTTGGACAATGATAATTTGAAGAATATTCGACAACGTATGGTTTGATGGTTTGATTCCTCGACGGTATCAGATTTGAAACTGAAAATGTTGCAACTAGCAAAGTGTGGCACAAGATTATCGTTTGCGGCTTTGGTGGCTATAAGAAACCACGAAAGTGAATAACATATTACGCAGTGATTACGCGAATTCGAGACGTCAAGTCACCTAATACACAAGACCGAGTTTTCTATTGCATAAAAATGCGCTTTTTAAGCTCTACGAAGAGAATGTCCAGGCCTTCGATAGCAGAATATGAATCCAATTGCGTAATTCACAAGGTCGGTAATCGTGATACAAATATCGTAACGAGTTGTTTTCAACTTCTGATATCATGAAGGTACGATGTTCGCAGCTTCTTGAACTTTGCATTATGATATCTTGGGTAAACAATTTATACTCAATTCATTTATAGCTACTTGTAAACAATGTCGTGGCAACACATCAATCTTACTCATTTAAATAATATATCTTGAGGGTATGAATTCTCTTATCACATACTCGAGAGATAAATCTGTAAAGGAGTACGTCCAATAATCAGTACGAGAATTATTTTTTATTTCGACAGAAATATTTCATACAACTCACAACCCTCGTGACAAATTAGTATCCGGATGGACACTATACGAGGATGTTATGGATCGACCGATGTACCACGACCGAGTGTGTAGGTGTTATAAGGGTTGAAAGAGAATGTGGCAAAGAAGCTTTCTTACCCTCGCAGCATAGCAGGGCAATCAGAAATCCACCAATACTCTTCATTTCAATTGATCGTTCAATAGCACTTGACGACGGGGTTATATTCTAGGTATTAGGTATAAGACTAGCACAAGTACCGCACATTTGTTTTCACCATCACTCTCTATAAGTCTCTCACAGCACCTGTCCGATATTGATTATAAATCAATCAATCAATCAGTAAATCAATTAATCGATTAATCAATCAATCAATCAGTAAAGGACTAAGCTGATAAACTTTCCTCCCCTGGTTAATACTTCATACTTAATTCTTACCCACAGCCTGCGGGACTCTTTTTCAACGATAGGTGAACACTTGATGAAATACTATTTGCAATTATACTATCGCATCATTCCGATAATTGTATACTTTTTGGATGAATCACTTTTCCGAGTACGACTGGGATTTGGGATTGGTGAAATAAGGCAGGATTATTTGACACCGCGTTGCTTTCGATATATTTCTTCAACCTCGGAGAAGGTGGACGACGTCAATTAACGGTACCAAATGTTGTACCGAAGTTCTAGTTTTAGTTTTTACTCATGAGCTTGGTTATCACGGAGTGGTCTAGAACCGGAGGAGCTTCTAGCAGTCAACTAAGTAATTGCTGCAACCGCTGAGCTAAGCGGATACAAGTACAAAGGGGTGGGGGATAATTCGATGCTCACAGTCACAAACGGCAACCACAACGTCATTGAAATCCAGAAACGTCACACCCACTTTTACCGGTAATCACCGTCCCGGCGGGGCACGTGTTTTCTCAAAAGCTTACGAAGGTATTTCGTGATTGTGTCAGTATGGGGTGATACTGGATCTTGACGAGTGGTTTTCGTCGTTGGGTCTACGATCGCATCGCCGTGAAGTTTAGAAAAAAAATTATCGTTTTTCTCCTCGCCGAAAAGAGAAAAAAAAAGGTCTTCAACTCGCTGATACAAAGACCGGGTCTTCATGTCGAAGAAAAATGTGAGCATCGATGGTGTGTGAAATGATATTCCCAAATTTTTTTTTTTGGAGGTCAGATCCCCATGAATCAGCAAGAATGAAACTGACGAGGGAGTATGAACGAAATGAGCCTTTGTCAATAAATCGGATGAACCGAAGACGTGCACCGGTGAATGAACCGAATTGAACCGAACTGCAACCGCTTTGTATAAGGTTGTTCAGCGCTCCCCAATTTTTGACACCAGTCAACTCTCGTCTGCATCAATTGACTGTACCCTAACAGTACAGCGACAAAGGAAGATACGCCACATTTGGAAACATCGAAATTGAAGAAAAAAATGAGGAAAAAAATTCCAAATCAAAAAGCAACTGATACTGAAATTTGATACCGTACGAACTTCATGGCGAATGTCATCTCTTATGCGCCTTCATGCTGAATTAATTATGGCGAAATCTAGTCCGAAGAGAAAGGAATCCCACACGGAGAGAAAAGAATAGTAAAAATTACGGATATGAATAGTAAAAATTACGGTTCCACACAGTAAACTTGTATTATGGAGAATTTTACGGTTCTGAATGTTATTTTTTCACGTTGAATACGTGAAAAAATATCGGTCAGAACCGTAAAATTCGCCAAGCACCAGAATACAACAAGTTTACTATGTGGAACCGTAATTTTTACTATTCTTTTCTCTCCGTGCAGTATTCTTTAAGCTCTTTAGCCAATCAGTTATCACCACTGCTGTTTGCTAAATGAAACTGATTTTATTCATGCGATTGAATTGGAAATTTAAACATCGGAGAAGCTCGTATTCCACGTTCATTATCAATATATTAACATAATTGCTGGAAGATCGATCTTTGGCGATAAAAGTGTGACTAGAACATCGCGGCGATCGGTTTTATCGCTTTATAGAAATGCCTTTGCATCCTGAAGGATCATCGCATGTATGGATCCTGATTCCTGAGGCATGTATAGCTGACGTCTGAAAAGGAAATGGCTATAAGTTTTGAATTAGTTCAGGGAGAACGGATGCATTTTCAATGAAATATCCACAATATGATGACCAGCTCATATTTATTTCAGCTATCAACCCAAATAAAGGAAACAATTTCCGTGTATCATATCACGCGAGGGATTGTGTAATTTCTAAAAAGACAATCTCTGCAGCTGAGGTCATAACGACGATCATGTCCTGAATTCAATTAGACTGATCTGCATGAATTAACTTTAACAATATGGTAAATACTCAAGATGATAAAAATTGACCTGTAATTAGCCTGGATTCCGAACTAGACGTATACATCCGTGTGAAATATAAATCGATGATACTTTCAGCAGTGATATCGCGGTGGTCAGAATTTTTGATATAGGTACCGGTGAAAATGAATGTGCAAGTTATTGGTATTGGGGAATATCTTGAATGACGTAATTCTGAGTGAAATTATAGAGGCGTTTAATTCACACATCGGGATGACGGTTCTTGTTGAAATTTATACTGCGGCGTGGGTGCGTAAATAAAGTAATTGTAAAAAGAACGACCGCTCCTCTCGTTTCCTCCCATATTCTGTTCTAGCATTTGCCAAGCCCAGTTAGGAAGGGCCTTTTACCGTTTTTACCACCATGACTTTACTGAACTTTTAACATCACTAAACGACATTACGCCGTAACTCACTTAGAGAGTTATGCACTTGTTAACTAGCTCCTTTAAGAATTAGGGCAGCACTTACTTTCCTAAAAATGCACAAAATGTGCCGCTGCAGTACATAAAAGCCCTTTCGCCTTTCGTACGCCGTATAAGAAACACGACGGAAAGAGACAGACTGCAGCCTGAAAGTGGAGCAGAAATTTGAAGCTTAAAGCAAATTCCAAGTCATCTCGTATTTCAAGTCTTAAGTCGAGGGGTTAATACGCTTCTTCCGCCAGGATTAAGTCAAACCGGGACGTAAACATCAGAGTTTTCAGGTCAGACAAGTACAATGGAGTGCGCAGTATCCCACGACATCATGGTCAAGCGGATCGTTCGTAACTTTCCATTTTTTCTGCCGTCATATGAATTCCGATTCATTTTCCGCGCATTGATCCAAACGGGGTCCTACCATCCCCTTCGATCGGTGGTTTTCGAGGACTTGAAGAAAATCTATCGGGGTCGTGGAAATTCTTGTAAATCACGTCTTTACCTAATTAAACATTTCTCGCGGCAAGAGATCTAGCCGATTTCCGTGCTATTCATAGCTGCGTAGCTGACCTCAGGTGACGTCACATCCGTAATGTACTGCATTGACTGCCCACAGCCTTGTCACGCTGTTGAGATAATAGACCCGTTCGCGTGGACCACGAGCATTCATTGGCTACTTTGGAATTACTGGAAATCAATGCGGCTGCAAATTTTGAAAAATTCTTCATTGCAGAATATTCATCTTTCAGGGATAACAACCAGCTGCTGCACGCATGCATTCGGATGATTAATTCGCGGTTCTGTAAAATTTTATTTTACCTAGCTGCTACAGGGAAATACGAAATCATGGAAATTGGCGCAATTTGATTCAATCACAAATCCAGACTAGCTGTATGTTGGTGTAAGTGATGTGAACGCAGGAATTTCAAATGCAACGTAATTTCCTAATTATGGAATCCAATTTTGTGTACTTTTAGAGATTTCATCAGTACCTACCTACCTACCTACCTACCTACGGGAGAGACCGGGGCGAAATGAGCCACCTGGTTATCATAAGCCAATGGAGTAAAATAAAACGTCCATAAAATTGTAGAAGAATTCAAAAATCTACATCAAAATTAAGAACAAATTTGAAAAAAAAAAAACCTAACAGTATATAATACTTCATTTTTCTTCATAGACTCATTTCGCACCGGTCTCCCCTATTCCCTTCGAAATTTCGGCGCTGTGACGTTTTCCAAAATAATCAAATTTCTTTCGGGTATAGCTATTTTCTTGTAAAATTCTAGTTTATCAAAAAAAAAAAAAAAGAGAAAAAAATACAAAACCCAAATCCGTCTTTGACAATTCATTAGAGGGTCAATAATATTAATCTTTGAGCGTATCTACGCATAGGGTGATCCTTTGATTGAAACAGTTTCGCGTGTCATTATAGAATCATTAGGTACGAGTGAGTGATTGGCTGAGTGACAGAGCTACCGAGGGACCGCCATTAATGCCTACTGTGAGGAGCTACTTTACTGCCTTACTGCCTCTGGGCTTAATTTGATGTTTTTTGCTCGGTGCTCTCAGTAGTCAGTAATGATCAATTGTGAAACACAAAAATAGCGCGACTGCAGTGAAAAGGGCTAAGCTCAGTGAGTATTTTCCTAAAAAAATTGGCTTGCTGCCCATTGCATCCGCATAATTTTTATTTTTTTAATTTACGAATTTTTTATAAAATTTATATTCAATCAAATTATACATCGACAGCTTAATCACATAGTCACGTAAGCGCCAAAAATGGCCTTTTTTGAGGTCAGACAGACGTATCTCCAAAAAAATTGTTCTCTGCATTGGAAATTCTTTGATGAATGAAAAGAGCCGTTATCCATAATTCGGTATGATAGTGACGTATCTCCACGCATTTTACGTGACACAGTCGTAACTCCACACTTACGTGGTTTTGTTATAAATAATTTCTAAACTGCACAATTCTATAAATTGATAGGAATCTATTCATTTTGGAGATATGCGTGTATTTTTGAACTTTTCCGGTGTCAAATAATTTGTAACATAGAAACGTATCCCCATGATATCTTGTGGAGATACGTTCTCCTGTTACCGAACCGGACTGTACATACGTCTGTTTCATACAAAAAAATGGCACTTACGCTTCTGTGTTTCAAATTCTTATTTATACCGCGAAAATGTTTCAAGTACATTGGCGAGTGCGAAAATGAAGAAAAAATGGAGATACGTTTCTATCACATAAACATAAAAAAGGCCAAAATAATGGCACTTACGTGACTATGTTATTAAGTTGTCGATATGGAAAATTATTTATAGGTATGTACCAACCTTGGTATTGCTTGGAGTCTCGAAAACTGCAGGACTTGTGAGTTGTGACAGTCAGTTGATTGGTTGTGCCTTGTTGAGAGATCGGAATTGGCTAAATTTTGAACTGTTTGACACATTTTGAATGTGCCATGAATATTGAATAGCATTTCATTTTTTTTTTTTTTTTTCATTTTTTTCGTTTATAAGGTGTAATTGGTTGATGATGAATCGATGAATCGAAACCTTATTTCTTATCATTTGAAATTTCATTTATTTCATTTTATTTGATAATAAATTGTCTACAATTTGTCCTAGATAGTATGTTTTGGAATTTTTTTGGGGCGCAAGAAAAAATAATATATATATATATAAAGGGAATGAGGCTTCACAAAAAGAAGATCATAATTTAATATAATGCAATCGTATTTAACGGCTGCATAGAATGATATATAAAAATACAAAATAATATTTATATATATATGAAGAAGAAGAAAAAAAAAATATAATATATATATATTGATAAAATAAAGTGAAATAAAATTAAATAAAATTAAATTAAATTAAATTAAATTAAATTAAAAAATAAAAACACTTGTACTCAGAAATTAAGATACTTTGTTGTTGTTCGATTTTTTTTTTTTTTTTTTAGTTTTTGTTTTTACAAATAACTTCGCATTATAATTGTAATTAATATCACTAAATTGGCTTTTGAATTTGTGACAGCGTTACGAATTGTGATATTAAAATCTAAAGAATCGAATTAAAATATAATTAATTTGATCGAAAAACAATCTCTAGCTTTTTTTCATCCTTATAAACCTAACTTATATTTAGGTATATAATATCTTTCGTTAATTTTTCAGATTCAAAATAAGGATTCGAAAAACTGTTTTTTTTTTCTTTCTCTCTCTCTCTCTCTCTCTGCTTCAGATATCACGGTGATATTGTATTATATTATTGATTCAACTTAACGAGCGTATAATAATTTAATAAACGCAATTTCTAAAATAGAATATCTCGGTTAATAATATTTTCGTAAATGAAAAATAAAAATTTCGAATTTTCAAGTAAATTCAGTACAGTATGTCGGGGTCCCGTGGTCAAAAATGAATTCGTAACACTCGTCACAAAGACAATATAATAATTAGTACCTGAGAGCCGTTCGGTTGCACCGTTTAATTATCACCTCTCGAACCTAGCTATATAATAATAATAATATTATGTAATATCGCTATTAAAAAATAAGAATATTGTTTAATCTCTCCTTTATTTTTCTTCGCAATTTTTTATTTCTTTTATTTTTATTTTTGTTTTTGTTTTTTTTTTATTATTTTTTTCAACGGGGTTTATCAGCGGTAAATTAGGCGCCGTTATGACTCTACTATAAAGAATAAGAAAATTACAAATAAAAGATAATTAATAGATGTACGCATTGATACATCACATTATATATAATATATAATATATATAAGAATAGTGTTAATGAAGAATCGCGAATTTATTATTAATCTCGCATTTCGTCATCTACTAATGTAAACGTAACGTAATTTTGTACTAACGTCAGTCAACACACGTATATGTATACACCCACATAGGTATATATATATAATAATACGTATGGCAGCGTCGTATGGCTCTCAGGAACGTAACTTATTTTTTTCTTTTGCTTCTTCTTTTTTTATATATAATTAATAAATGCACAAAACCATAATAATAATAAAAGATAATAATAATAATAATAATAATAATAATAATAATAATAATAATAATAATAATAATAATAATAATAATAATGATAATAATAATAATAATAATAAAACAATGTAGTTACAACAAATTCACGATTCAACCATAGCCTTCTCTTACGTTTAACTAATATGTATATACCTTATATATTTAATATACGGTGATCATACAGTTTAGCGATCCACATGTGTTTTTTTTTTTTTTTTTTCTTGAGATCGTTGTATCTAGCTATGATATATCTACACGTTACTTATACGCCTATAATAATTATCTAATTATACGTCGGGGGGAGAGGGGGGGGGGGGGGGGGGGCTATCTCGTCGCAAAAAAACGATGACTGACGGAGGCTGTCAGCCGGCGTTTTCATTTGCGTTTATCATAAGCTTCGACATGCCACGACTTTTTTTTTTTTTTTACTTTATTACACAATCGTAAACGAATAAGAAAATTATCCTCTCCGTGAAAAGGAAATTGTTCAAGTTTTCATTTTCAATTTTTGTCTTTTTTTTTGTCTTTGTGAAATTACTTATAAGTGAAAATACTTGCTTTTGGAAATTGTTTGATAAAATTTAATTACAGTGACCGTGTTCGTGGAGGAATTTCATTTTTTTTGTTTTTTCTCTATAGGTACGTAAGTTATAATCGTGACGTGTCAAAGCCACGGGGACAATCACAAACACCCAATATATTATTATTATTATTATTATTAATATTATTATTATTATTATTATTATTATTATTATTATTATTATACTATTATTCATTAGTCATTATAATAATAATTATTATTCATTATTATGAACTATTGTTTTTTTCATTTTTTTCTGTTTTTTTTTTTTTTAATTTTATTAATAATTAATATGATACAACAGCAACAGGACCGTCGAGTCCTCATATTAAAAACATTTCATTTATATCCATAATATGTTAATATATCTTCGTCGTTCTCGTTGATTATACACTACACGCTACAATATCGTTACGATTTACAATATCAATTAATTATCAAATTATTAATTTAATTATTAGAATTACTTTAGAATATTGGTACTCTTTGTGTCACCTCCTTTTTTTTTTTATTATTTCAATTATACAGCTTATTAACAGCATTTTTTTATTTATTTATTTTTTTTGTATTTTATCTCAAAGTATAGTTGAATCGTGAGTGTAGAGCCCTCGCTAATATATATTTTTTTTTTTTTCGATTTTCGTTTTTCGTTTTTTTTTCTTTCTCTCTTTCTTCTTCTTCTTCTTCTTCTTCTTTATTTATTTATTCATTTTCTTTTAATGTATTATACATAAATATATATACATGTATATATATTATATATACATATAGATATATGCATTATGCACGTGTGTATATAGGTATATATATATATATTATACATATACATATAAATATACTATATATTCGCATACACACGAACGAATATTATATAAATCGTTTCATTATTATTATTATTATTATTATTATTAATACGTAAATATGTATGCATATACATAAAAAAGTGTTTGTACTATAAAAAAAGTAAAATGTATGTGTATATATATAATATATATATATATATATAATATGTATATAGGTATTTATTTCGGCTTGGCTGGGGCGATTCAAAGATATTTTGGGGGGTAAAACCAAGGGGGCCATCTCTATAATAATTATATAATACGATCTTTTAAAGATTTTTTTGTTTCTTTCGTTCTTTCTCTTCACATATTTTACTCAATCGCCGTTAGTTTATAATATATATATATATATATATATATATATATAATAACGTGACGAACAAGAATCGATATTACCGTTAGATTAATTTTTTTAATATTTATATGTACCTATAATATGAATGACGCGCGCAATCGAAATAAAGGTAAATAATAGCCTATATATTATATATATATTTATGTGTATATATATATATATATATATATATATATATAAGTAGATATAGAAAATAAATAAATAACTTACGTAACTACGGAAAATTTGATACTTATTATATTGTTAATCTGACCCGTGCAGGAAGATATAATATAGTGATGGCGACGACAGGTACACAGGCACTCCCAAAATCCTTGTCCCTCCAGCCAAGCCTAATTTTAACGTGATTTGATACAATGCGTTTGGTGAGAATTGGGTGGGATTCATTTCATTAATCATTAATCATTATTCATTTTTTTTTCATTATCTTATCATTCTCGTTTCATAAACTCTGAATTATTTTCTTTTTTTTTCTTTTTTTTCTTGTTTGATTTCCCTTTCTCTATTAATTTCTCTCATCAATCGCGAGAGAATGTTTGGTATTATGCGGGAACAGAAAAAAAAAAAGATAAAAAAAAACGCTTTCGTTTTCCTAATTTTTCCTCGCATATAATGTATAGCGCGATATTCGAAACTCACTCAATAAAGTTTCATTTAAAATAATTTTCATGTTATACGATTTGCTTAGGAAAAATTATTGTGCCGATAATACGTTGGGTCGCTAGCGAAACCCTAAACAGGCAGTGCAATACGAATGTGTGTATGTGTGTCCTTAGCGATCTCGAGGCAAGCTCCGGCCTAATATCACTTTTTCGAGTCCATTGCTCTTATGTTAACTTTAATTATTATTATTATTTATTTTACGATTAAATTATTAATTAGTTTTTTTTTCTTTCTTTCTTTCTTTCTTTCTTTCTTCTCTTTCTTCATTTTCTGTTTTTTTTTTTCTGTTTTTTTTCTCTTTCTTTCGTTTTTTATTTTTTTTTATTTTCTATATATTTTTTTCTTTTTTCTTTTTCTCGTACCTTTTGTCTTTTTTTAAAAGGTATACAGCACGTATTATAGTTTCTTTGGAGTATTATTTATTCAGTTATTTTTTTATTTATTTATTTGTTCATTTATTTATTTATTTATTTATTGATTTATTCATTTATTTGTTTATTTATTTATTTATTCATTTATTTATTTATTTATCAATCAGTTAGGTTGTCATTATTTTCATTATCGGTTGCACCTCCAGTCAATAAATACTTTCATTGAGCCGATGAAAGTATTCGTAACACGTAGATATACCTATATAGGTATATAGTATATCGTATGTCTTAAAGAAGCAACAACCTAATAATATATATAATATATATAATATATATATGTATATGGTATTCGAACGTGTCTTAATTTCCTTTATTTCTTTTTCTCTCATATTATTAATAGTATCATTAATAAATATCGATCTTTAGTTTTCTACGATCAAAATGCAGAGGCGGTCCCTTTAATTTGAAAAACAAAAAAGTTAATTCATATATCGACATACGATTTGCTATAGAAAAAAAAAAAAAAAAAAAAAATTCTTCTACGTTATTAAATCTCGACGTTTACCTATATATAATATGTCAAACCCGCCAATAATATATGCCTCCGTTGTTTATATATATAGTATGCATTATGCAAAAAATGATCCCTGATACAATACATAAATACTACATGTACGAGAACATATGGCTGACAATCGCCAATTTCCATCCTATTTATACATATAACCGTGTATTTCTGCGTGATGCGTTTATATCGTCTGTCTTATGTGACGGAGAAACGTGTAAGTCCCATTTTATACGAATTCAGTCCCGCAGTGCATTATTAGTGTAAAGAAGAAAATAAACCAGGTGATAGGAAAAAAAAAAAGAAAAATCGATAAACTCAAAAGTAACTCGATATACATATAAATACACATGTATCACACCCCGCGAACTAACATGCGCTCTCAAGGTGTGCACTCTGACGACGACGAGCTTGTCGTTGACGAAACTGATGGAATTCTGCCTTCATTGCTTGAACACGGGCCTCAATATTGTCCCTGGTGTATCTGGGCGGTGGATGATGAACCGGAAGTCGTTCTTCTCTGGTTGGTGTAGACGCGGAGGTAGGTGTAGGGGTGCAGGAAACAGGATCAAACTCATAATGGCCATCGACACTACCAGCGTCGACGGCTTTGTGCGTTGTTTTACCCTCCTGGAGTTCAAGCCAACGTCCAACAAGCGGTGGTGGAGGTGGTCTGTACGGCGGTGGTCTCCATTCAGCAACGGTGCTGCCTGACCTCGAGCTCTGGTTCTGTTGGGATGTATTTTTGCTGCCAAAACCACTGCTGCTCGATCTACTTTCCGGAGATGTTTCCAAGTCCGGAGAAGCAGCCAGTTCGGGTGCTGATCTTGCGTGTCTTGCATGTCGTGGTGGAAGCCGGGCTTTCGGACGTCCAGCCGTCTGCGGTGGAGACGAAGTGGCCAATGGCTGGACCGGGACGAATCTTCTAGATTCAGCATGAATGGCACGAAGCGAAGGCAGCTCTTGGCTGTATCTCTGATGCATTGACCTCAGCTGAAGGTACCCGGGTGGTGTCGGGAACGAACGTTCTCCGGATGACGGTTGTCTCACTGAGCTCAAATCGCTGAAGTACATGGGAGACCAGGGGATCTGGTTCGGGCTGGTCGGCGAACTTGCCAGAAATCTTGGTGATGCTATGGTGTGGATTTCGGGTGCTCGAACGCTCACCGTCTTCCCCTCAAGATGACTAGGTACGCATATGGAAAGCGCGCTGGCGTCGGATCTCAGGCTTAGTTGACTCGTACCGACCAACGGTCTCCTCCAACATGAATTGAGGCGATTCTTTGGCAGGAAACCACCGTCGTCACTGCTCGATGCGTCCATAATGCTGTTGTTTGCTGAGCTGACCACTGAGTCGGCGATCACAAAACGACCGTCTGCTGCTCTGGAGATTTTACCGAGAGGACGACCCCTCGATGAATCTGGTGTGTCCGGTGTTAGAATCTCACGGAGCAGACTTAGACCTGGTACTCGGCCTTTTCCAGGTCTACGGTACACATGTGGGTATGTTAGACACGAGAGATGTGGACATTAGTTACAAGGATTGTACAGAGCTGCAAGGGAAGATTCGCAACGTTTTAACCAGTCTTTTAGCATTTTTTTCTTCTTCAATCATTGTATCTGATGAAGAATGCGATGAAGGATGATATCTGAATTAAAAATGACGCGAACTCAATGGATTTTTATACAATGACTTTAGAACTGATTGGTTTTTCTTCTTTTGTTTTTTTGTTTCAGACTCTTATGTACGATTTTACAGATCGATTGATTTTTAATTTCAATTTGGTTGTCCTACTCTGCTTCCATTTTGGGTGCAGTGTGTAATTTCAGAATTGAGGATAATACCAGTTCCCTTGCATCTCTGACGATCGACAAAAACGTGCAACAACAATGACAGCAATTACAACAACAATGATTTCAACAACAACACAGACGAGCATGGAATAAATAATAAATAAAGTATAAGGTGAACAAGAATTTACAGAATATAAATACAGGCAATAGAGGGGGGTTGGGTCTCATGCTCATGCGCGTTCCTGTGCAGAGTGGTTAAGGCGTGATTGGGTTTTCTTATTTTTAGGATTGTGTTTTTCTGATTTTATTGCTTTTTTTTTGCTGTTTTTTTTTTTTTTTCTTTGAACTTTGAATAATTTGTTGATTTGTTTTTTGCATTTTTTTTGCATTTTTTTTTTGTGGTGATAATCGTGGTTAGGTGCTCCGAAACTCGTCACCTTTTTTCCTCCTTCGGGTCCGGCAGCAAGGAAAGTTTGGGGAGAGAGAGAGAATGTTGTAACACAACGATTACATTCACAAAAATAATGCTGATAATTATAATGAAATGTGATAGTAACAATAACTATATGATGATTATAATGCGATTATATGATGATAGAGGTAATGATAACAATAATCATATATAAAATACTAAATAATTAATCGAACTCTTTACTTTTCTAGGCGGTAGTAGGGAGCATATAGATATAGTTACAGGGCCGGGCGGGGGTTGGGGGGTTGGGGGGGGGGGGGATGACTGCACATACTTATCGAGCAATTGGGCGTAATTAAATAATGGTATAAATGATTCGTATGTATATAGTAAAAAATTGATACCCTATACGCGAAATTTATAACTATATAGCATATTATTAATTGCTGCGGCGTTTTTTAGCGACGATTTAAAATTGACGTGTATGTTTAATATTTATATATGACAACGTTGTCATTATTATGCATTTATTTTTTTTTCTATCAGCACGGGGAAAGGAGAGAAAGAGAGAGAGAGAGAGAGACAGGAAATAATTGGCGTACATCCGAAATATTAAATACAAATAATCAATCACGTGTATATATGCGGAATGAAGTTAAAAAGTTGATATTTTTTTTTTTTTTTAACGAGCGTCGATACGTCCGTAGATTTTTTTTCTTTTTACTACTTCATCGTAATAATCGTGAGATCCGCTAATTCATTTTTTTTTTTTTTTCTCTTTTCTTGTATTTTCTTTTATTTTGTCTATTACGACGCGATTGACGATTGTTCATGATTATTCTGTGATATTGAGAAAAATTTTAAGAAAAATGAAGAAAAAATGAAAAATAAACTTCAAATTATACAGACGTACACGTCACGTCGACTGCGTATAGTAAATGTATACACCTACTATAGATATTGAATTTATAAGCATCTTTTCATTCGCAGCTGGCCGGGCGTAGCTTTAGTTATTTTATAGCCATTCCGCATAATATGATAATAATAATAATATTAATAATAATGAAGATAATAATAGGAGCGTCAAAAAATAAAGAAAGAAACAGTAAGAAAGAAAAAAGAAAAAAAAAAAAAATGAAAAACCAGACAATTTTGTAGCGTCATTCAGGGAAGCTTGGGGGAGCGTCCAATCAACGAAAACACAAAGATAATAAAAGGTATAGAAAACTGAGTGGAACATTAAGAGTGGTAAATATGTATGTATGTATCCAGATAAAAGTGCCTATTGATTATTGGATTTTTCCTATATAAAACCTGAATAAACGGCCGCGCGTATGCAATTGTTGTTTTTATTAATAAAATATTATTTTTCACGGGATTGATAAAAGAAAATGAAAACTTGTTGACAATAAGATTGTATCTGGATACAGCTACGTGGGGGGGTTGTTCGGGCGGGGCAGGGATAACGTGGGGTACCTACTTCTTATGGGGCGTCTAGAATCGAGAAACTGAAAAGAACGAGAAAAACGATTTAGAATCTTCAAACATTTTCATTTCAACTCAACCAACTTGGTCTCTCTTTCTCTCTTATATAAACATCGGGGCTGTCAAAGAAAATTCTCCACTATAGTTTTTCAATCTCGAACTTGGTTTAATCAAAGTTCTGCAATTACTGTAACGACGAGTTATCATTATTATTTTTTTCTTTCTTTCTTCGTTTATTCGACAACAATATCCACCTTGGTCCAATATACAGGGTGAGTTTTCTCCCAGGTTTTGAGAAGGCGTGGCTTAAATCTCCTGAGACTCTGCCTCCTTTTATTCATACTTGTTATTATCGGGTTAAAGGAGTTGAAAATGAGTGAGAATTGTTATTCTCACAAGTACAAGTATGAATAAAAGAGGAGGCGAAGTCTCCGCCGATTCAAGCCACACCCTCTCAGTATCCTGGAGAAAACTCGCCCTGTATATAGGAACGCTTGGACAACATCGTGAAATAAATTGCAAAACTTTTAAGTAATGCTACCAAGACGGTTTTAAGTTAGATGTTATAAAGTTTGTTACAATAAGTGGTTACAGAGCTGTATAGGCAAAGGTATAGATATATAAAGAAAAAAAAAAAAAAAAACGAGAAAAAAAAACAGATGCGCAAACATTGAAACTAGAGACCGAATTAGTTGAGTGGAGTTTAGTAAGTAAATATATAGAGCGAAGCGTTTGGGTACTGTCCACATGGTCAAAGGGTGTCTTTTTCAGTTTGTTTGTGACAACTTCCGCTTCTGTCGTTATAACTTCTCCACTAACCGCTCTCAACAACTGGTTAAGACATCCCTTGACACACTGCCAGGCAAAAGTAAGAAACGTCTAATTGTAAGTAAGTAAGTAAGTAAGTAAGTAAGTAAGTAGGTAAGTAAGTAAGTAAGTGAGTAAGTAAGTAAGTAGACAATTATGTCAAACTGAGGCATATGTTTATGAATAATATAAGAACGAAGAACGAATTAAACGAATTGTACGAAGTAATCCATTCGAAAGGCACAAATGCTGTCTAAAAATATGTGTATATACGTATTTCTATATAATAACAATAACAATAATAATAATAATAATAATAGTAAAAACAATAATAATAATAATAATAATAATAATAATAATAATAATAATAATAATAATCTATACAGTATCTATGTATACTATATGAGTTATCTATGTACTCCCTAAGCCGCCAAACAGGTAGGTAGGGTACTGACTGGAAGAACTAGTGATCCTAGCCGTTTGCCTGTATCGTTCATCTACGGTCATGACAATCATCCTAAGTGGTAGATTAGTGGTGGATTAGTAGTAGTAGTAGCAGTAGCAGTAGTTTTTTTTTCTTTTGGTTTTGTGGTTCTTTTTTTTTTTTTTTTTTTAGTAGCTGTTGTAGTTTAGTAGCGAAGTAAGTCCTACTATAGCAGGTATTCATTGTAGACCGGAGGGTTGTAGTAGCTGTCTGTCATTCTCCACAGTGGTTGGTAGTAACGGTAGCAGTATCAGTGACAGTAGTAACTGTATTGTTGTTGTTGTTGTTGTTGGCGGTACTAGGCGAATGCTTGATACAACATATAGTTTTGTTGTTGTTGTTGTTGATGTTGTTGTTGTTGTTGTTGTTGTTTTTGTTGTTGTAGGTGTAGTAGGTCTTTGATCATTGATCTTTTGATCTTTTTTGATGATGGTAGGTCACTGCAGTAGTAGTACCTACGGTATATTGGCGATGGGATAATACCAACGGCGGCGGGGTATCGGGCAACACGCAGATTTTATACACAGCGTGTATTAGGTTGGTTAGCGAAGGTTAGGCTTACTGTTCCGCCTCTCAATGATAAATACGCTCTCGTAATCTCTGTTATCAAGATGGAGGGCGTGATGGGCATGATGGGCGTGATGGTCACGGTCACGATTCGAAGATGCCTCATCGGACACCTTCTCCGAGATGGGCATAGTGGCAGTGGCATTTGCAGTGGCAGTTGCAGTTGCAATGCCAGTGACGGGGGTTACTTGCGGAGGAAGTGGTTGAAGTGGTTTCTGAAGTGGTTGTTGTGGTTGCGGGTTCAACGGGCTGCAACGGGTCAGCGTCGATACTGACTCGCCGCACGAGTTTAAGTTTGTCGACCTACAGAACACAGAGGACAATGGACACCTAGTTGTGTGTCCAAAATTTCATTCGAGAGGATATCACCTGCAGCAGCATATCATTATATAGCTATGGTATATCTTTGCTGCTGCTGCTGCCTACGGCATACAAGTGTATCTGACTTTCTTTTTTTTTTTTGATTTTTTTTTTAACGCGCTGGCACTGGCTAAACCGTCGAACCCGTTCTGGATATTAATACTTGTTCATGCTACCGCGAGATTCTCATTTATTATTATTATTATTATATGTCTTCATGTTTTTTTTTTTTTAGCAAAAACTTAAACTCTCTGGTTTATAAGGTACACATAATTATAAACAACAACGCGTATATGTATATATATTTACAAAGGTTGAAAGAGTTTGTCACGAAACATTGAAGCCAATTTTGTTTTTCTCTTCGAGATTATAAATTGTACATCGATAATAATATTCATGAAGATCAAAAGGACGTATTTGTATGTTTTGTAATTTCTGTTCGAAAATTTGTATTTGTCTTGTGACAATCACCTCAACGAATATTAATATATTACTCGCGGGAAAAAAAAGTAAAATATAGACGTAGAGAAAAGAATATAGATCATATAGATTAATTGAAAAGAAACGAACTAAGAGTAAGGAATAAATACACACCAAATAGAAAAGCCTCAGATATATAATATAATATATAAATAATCCCAAAAATAAAGAATAGAAGATAATACAAATAAATTGGAAAAAGAAGATTGAAAAAAAAAAAACAAAAAACAAAAAGAATAAAACAAAGATTTGATTTAAACGAAATAATTTGCAAGAAATAAAGGTAATCCAGAATAGGCATCACTGCAGTCGTATTGTGGACTTTTGGATGCCTTCAAATAATAATTATCAATTTTTTCATTTTTTTTTTTTGTATACACTATTTAATACAGCCCTGTATCAAAGTGACTGTTGTTTCGTATTGCACACTGCTAGGTACGACAGCAGTTACGTAAACAATTCCGTTTGTAGTTACCGCAGGTCCGTGATGGAAGAAAAAAATGAGAAAAAAAAAAGTAAAATAAAGTAGACCTTATGCTGAAAAAAGCCACTCCTCGTCGTCCAAAATACCTCTGCTGCGGTTAAGTCTGCCTGCTCGTCAATTTTACATATTTCCATCTTATTTTTATTTCATTTTTTTTTCTCTTTTCCAATATAGCTTGATGGGTATATGTTTTTGAGACAAGGGAGTGAAAGAGAAATTCTTTTCTTTTCTTTTCTTTTTTTTGTTTTCCTTTTTTTTCCAGTTAAACTAGCGAATATGTTAATATTATAAGATCCATATACGTATATCTATATATGTATATGTACATGTATGTATGTACAACAACATGATATATGTATATGTACATCTCTCTCTATATAAATGGTGAAAGGTTTCTTATTCATATGGTTGTGTTCATATCAGTCACCTAATAGGGACTCGATTTCTATATTTCACTAAACCTATAGAAAATTGAGATTGTACTTGCAATCGGATTAAATTTCAACTCTATATTAACTGTTATAGTCATATTTTCAAATTTATTTCTCAATTATTCATTATACGAGTACAATATATTTTTGGAATTACTAAGTTTTTCTTTTTTTATTTTTCTTTCTTTTTCTTTTCTTTTTTTTAATATCATTACGTTATTAAGTGATATATGTATAGGTATATATGTGTATCCGTACAGCTAGGTATGTAGACGAGAATACTCGTTGGTGAAACAACTCACGTTATCGGGAATCTGCAAATCTTTAATAATAAAAATTTTTATTTTCCCATCGGAGGACGATCATTGTGTGTGTGTGTGTGTGTTTTTTTGTTCTTTTTTTTTTTTACTTTCTTTATTTTTCGGAAATCAACTAAGGACCGAAAAACAGATTACACAATAATTATCCATTCGCCAGGACACTGGTTTCATTTGAGGGCTAGTCAAGGTTTTCGAAGTTTTTCAGGCGCCTATAAAAATTGGTCAAAAGTCAGGGTGACTTTTAAAAATGTCCATTACGTTGTACAATAGTTTACTCTATTAAATGTAAATTGCAATTTGGGCATTTGAATGAGTGAAAAATGGGAATTCCTTTTAAAATGCATGACTCTCAGATGAATGAACATGAAAGAAGTGCTTCTCGGATTTCGTATAAAATACCATGAGATTACAACAGAATATAAGCACATATTGGCGTCTGCTCAAAAAATTCGGATTCTTTGATGATCTTGAGACCGAGAATATTCGACAAGGATTCGCATGCATGCAATAAGCATACATTTAACGAGATATTCAGATGAAATTAATATTCGTCACTATAACAGTATAAAATTAAAATACAAGTGCAAAATAAATGACAGACACTGCGCTGTCTATACGATAAGCGGGGGTGTAGTAGCTTAGTCCGCAATTAATGCGCCATTTATATGCAGACTTGAAGAACACCATATTGATACAAAAACAGCGTATTTTATATAATAAGAACACATAAAAATGACACTAATAAAAAAGAAAACGAGAACAAAAAGAAACAAAAAATAACTTCGAATCCACTTACTTGCGGAAACATTAACGCGTGGTGCATAATGGGTCGTTGACGGCACATACAAGAGTTTCAATTGGTGCTGGTCAAAGGTAAAATTTCACATCGTATTGCCACTCGGCGATTATGACCCCACTACTACCCCGGATTGTTTTTTTGTTTTTTTGTTTTCAAGGGGCAGAATCGAATAGTCCGGCCGATTTTTTTCATTTAGGGAAAATGTGGTATTGAAATATCGACTGTGCCTTCAAATCCCCAGTGTACTATTGGCGGAGGGATAATACAACTTCTATATCGAAAGTTTGGGGGAAAAAAAACAAAAGCGAAATGGTAAAATGTTAGTATAGTTAATTTTTGGTAGTTTTATGAAAATTATTATCAACAACTATGAAGCCGAATATACGTGTTATACATATTATATGTGAGATTGTGAGTATAGAAGTGAAAATAGGAATCGGTTTTTCTTTTTTCTTTTTATTTTCTTTTATTTTTTTTTCAAATCTCTGTGTCTGTGTTATTTTCCGTGATAATATCATCAGCGAAACCGTTATGCTGGTTCAGGGTTGATATTAGACAATTTTGAAATACCGTTAATTTGCAAGTACAACTTCGTTGATTACTATATATTATATACTAATCATCGTGGTAAACCTGGAGTAACTTCCTGGGAGTAACACTGAAAGACTCACTTTTTCAAAGGCACTGTTCCCTGGGGGCCCTGCCCTGCGCCGTTCCTTGAATCAGTGACTCGGCAGGCCACCATGTTATACGCTGAAAGCAGTTCTACAATGTTACAAAATTATGTTAACCACGTATGTGTTCAGGTTTCTGGTGCTTGCCTGTTCCGCGCTAACGTCATCCGCCAAAACCCTTCACTAACCATTAGAAAAATGTATCATTGTATTAAATATATCAATATTATATGACGTACTGAATATATACAGGGTGAGTCTCTCCAAAAGTCGAAAATGGGTGGGACTTACTCATGGCGAAGACACGCATTCAGCCGATCACGGCATGCCTTTGCCGCAAGTAAGTCCCACCCATTTTTTACCTTTGAAGAGACTCACCCTGTATATATGAATGAATATTATTCTATTCTATGCCTGTTTATTCTTTAATTGAAAATTGTTAGCCGTAAAAGTTAGCCAAGAATGAATGGTCATATTTCTTACCTAATGATTAGAAAAATGGTAACAACTATACAGAGTGAGTTTTCACTGGTATCGCATGAGGGAGGGGCTTCTATTCATACCCCTCCCTATCCCTCCCTCATGCGATACCAGAGAAAACTCACTCTGTATATCTAATTATGAGCGATGGATGTATTTTTTGTTCTTTATTCGTTTTACTATTGTTTTTATTTTTTTTTTTTTTTGGTTTTACGACTGGCGAGCGAATGACCGTAAGCGAAGATACGGGCTAATGGTATTAGGTGATTTAAATAAAATCGCCACGAGGCGTACCTTTCTCCTGTTTTCGTCTTTTCCGTTTGTTGCATATCTTCACCGCGCATATACTTAGTATAATTGCAACGATGAAGAATAGGATGCCGCCTACAACCCCTGCCGTTATCGCTTTGTGCTTAACTCTTGCTGGTACTGGAAACTTCACCTTGTCGCTAGACCCATAGTTTGTCGCCGAATAAGCAAATACTTGAAAGTGGTAGGTACGTCCTCCAACAAGATTTTTCACTGTCGACAAATGTTGGATTAAATATTTTTAGAAAATTATTATTTCACCAAAGATTTACCCTCCGCTTTGTTTTTCGCCAAAAATCACAAAGTCAATTAAATTTATGGAATATAGTTTAACAACAAAGTGCAATGAAAAAGTATTTATATATCTAGTAAACCCATGATATATGATTTCGATGATAAAATAAAACGAGTTATCATTATCATTATCATTCTGTATGATGTAACATAATTGAGGTAAAATAATTGTGGAGTAACAGCTAGTCTATTAAGTATTTGTGCCTAATAGCTGCTTTGACGTAGTTGCGTATTTCTATATGGCTATACACACATATACGTATGAATGTGAATTTAATTAATATTGGAAACACAAGGGTGGCAATGTATGATTTAAACTAGCGCTTGTGCCATACTATAGCGACGATATTACCGTCAAGAATTCCTCGGGTCTGTGAGCTAATGATATATGTTACACACAGCTTTATACACAGAGAATGTATAATTGAATACCAAACGCAATGTTCATCTAAGGAAGTCGGCTGCTAGAGATATATGAACTTTATTCTCAATCATACATCGCGGGAGTGGAATTAAAAAAAAAATGATCAATTTAAGCAAAGTACTGAATTATTTTCACACCCATATATTCTTACCCAAGTAGCTGGTATCTTCAGGACGAATTTGTCCTTTATTGAGCGTTTTCCAAGGTCCATCGGTCTTGTACTTTATCGTGTAGTATTGGATGAGATGACTTTTTTCTATCGGTTGTTGCCACGTGATTAAAAAACCATTGCTGATTTCTGTTACCGTCAAATTCCTTGGCGGTCCGGGTTTAGGTCCTGATCAAATACGTCGTTTAACATATGTCTCATCAATTCTAATAACGTTACGAAATAATTCGATAAAATTATTTAATCGAGAGATACGATCGAAGGTGTAAGTAGATTGGGTTCCTCGTTCATGTATCTTGCGTTTGTAGTATATCGTATGCGAAATAAACGCGGTGCGAAAAATATACAGGGTGAATATTCTACGGGGTCTGATCTGGGAGGAGCATCGATGTGCCGAAGCTCCGCCTTCTTCTATTCATACTCGTTCGCTTCAGAATAATAGCGTGTGATTATCAAGCAGATACCCTTATCTGCGATACGAGTATGAATAGAAGAAGGCGGAACTTGGGCACATCGAAGCTCCTCCCAGATCAAACCCCGAAGAATATTCACCCTGTATACATGCGAATATTTAGATATACAGAGGCATAAGACGCGTTGGAAATTTCATGCCTTTTACCCTGCAAGTTCACTTCCATACCCGCATGTATCGAATAAACAACCATTCGCTAGCTCGTTAAACAGAATGCTCACACTCGTATAAACCCAGCAATTTTGCATGAGTCGCATCGCGGTGCACCTACGACTACAATCTACGATCGTAAAACTGTTTTACAGGCAATAATAACGCCCCAAGTAGGTACAGCGGTTCTTCGATCAAAGTTTATTTTTTCTGTTATCACTTTTTCCACTTTTCTTATCACCGAATTTTATAAAAAATTAAGAATATCGCCGCAGCGGGTGATACGTATGAAAAAAAAAATGACGTAGCATTGGAAAATTGAAATTTTTGTTCATTCGCGTCGAGATTTTATGAGAATTGTAAGATAAGATAAGATGAAATAAGATAAATCGAAAGAAATTTACAGGATAAAAATAGACTAAAAATAAATGAACAAATAAGATAATTTAACGTAATGACAAACGAACAAAAAAATAATGAGGAATACCTTTCAGATGCACGGTTGATGGATGGACAGGATTTCCTGTGGAATCAGTCGGTAAAATCTGAGTACTATTATCTAAAATGTCTGAAAGTAAAGAAAAAATGAAAATGTCAATGAACAGGTGAATATGAAACGGTCCGTGTTAGTCGTGTTAGTTTTTCTTGATGTAGGATGAAATGTCGGATGGAACGGGGATAAGAACAAAAAGAAATAAAAAATTACAAATAATACAACGAGTAAAGAAATTCGTAGTGAACGGATGATAGTGAAAAAAAAAATGATAACAAAACATCGTAACAAAACGAAAAAGAAGTATCCTCCGATCGCTCGCAAGTAATATCCTATACGCGACGTACGATAGACGTTGAAAATATTCAAATTTTGAAAATTCTCTTTCACAACGTCGTTTCAATGTCTTACCAGTTTGGTCAGGGGCAGCAGCTGGACCACCTTGACCAGCTGAAGACGTTCCCGAAGATGGTAATCCGACGTCTGTATGAGTGATCCGGCATTTTATGATAAAATGTTAAATTTCCGATGTTTTGTTAATAGTCATTAGTGGGCTTAGGAGTTAAAGAGACGAATAATGTATACAAGAAAAACCGATAGAGTATAAGGAACTTTGCTAGCGGTACTTTGTACACTTGTGCAACACAGGAAAATTGGGGATTTAGATTGAAAATATAGTGATAATTAACGTTGAATGAATAAAATCTGCTGTATTTATCGGAAAAAGGTACATTCCTTGCATGAGGGGGATCTTTCACCCCAGGGGTGAAAATTACAATTAACTTTAGTATGAAGTATACCGTGCTGCAAGTGAACTTTATCAGACAGTGAAGAAAAATTACCTTAAAAGTATTTTAAAAAGTTACTTGCTACTGGTATCAACTGCACCATTGAGGTACTAGAAGGATAGTAAAGTTTAGTAGGTGGCTGCGGTATTATTTATTAAAAACTTGTACGTGTCCCACTTTCGTCGTGCAAGCATAAATAATTTTTGGAATCTATGGAATCAATTTTCAGAATGGATTTCCATCAATTGCGATAAATGAAAAATGAGGAAGTCGATTTCTCAACAAGTTCCAAGCTCTGTCCATCTAGGAGAAGGAGTTTCAGTAGTAAGGGTCAGTGGTTCGGCAGCCAATTGAACCAAACCTATTCTACCGGAAGAATAATCAACGATTACCGCGGTGCAATTCGAACGTGAAGTTTAAATCCGCTTACCCAGTGTTCGGATCGTAATCACTTTACTGAGCATTCCATCACCGAGGGCGTTTTTACCAACGACTTGAAACTCGTAAGTGGTTGCTGGAGTCAGCCTGTTGATGGTCACCGTCGTGCTTCCCGATGGCGTAACCGGAATCGTTGCCCATTCTGAAGTTCCAGATTCTCGGTACCTGCACACATCGAATGTATTGAAAAATTTTCACAATACGATAAAAATACGGCAAAAGTTTTATACGTACGAGAAAACTATCCCCATTATACTATTTCTCTTCGTTATTATTATTCACATATCTTTCAAAGACCCCCGCGGTTGAACTATTTTTATTTCTCGGTACACTCGAGCAAGTAATAGCTAGATAGGGATAGTAGGGAGATCTAACTCATCAAAGTTATGCCCTGGACACGACCAAGACTCTTTTGAAACTCATCCCACTCCCGTTATCAAAAATTATGAAAAACTATGCCAATGTCCGACCAAAGAGATCACAAACGCACATATCTCGAGGTAATTTCACTTACTCATACGTCTGGCTGCTCTAGTATCTCACAATCTTTAAAATAGCTTGATATCGAAATGTTCGGTTTAAAATATCGATCATGTGGTATGTCCCCTTCACACATACTCCTAATCGATGCTAGTACATGACATGGTGATAAATTATATTCATTCTTCGCTATTGTCAGGTGGAGTGAATTGAGTAGCGTAATTACTTACCGTCGTACAGGTAATATTGTCAGGTCTAAGGTTATTAGGATGTTAGCTAAATTGAGGGGGTACACGGACTACATTATCCCTGTAAAATATGTGTTTTGCGAATAGAGGGTGGAAAGAAAGCAGCCCCAAATATTTTGTATGTTCAACTAATCTAACGTCAAACAAGAACCGCGACCATATATAGGCCGAAAGTTTCCCCTAAATTTTCGATTTTGTTTGAAGTTTGTATTGTGGTAGGAACGAAATAAGACGAGCTCACCAAATCGTGTAATCTTGCTTGTAGTCTGGTCCGCCTGAATTCCCAGGTAACCAGGTCAAATTTACAGAGAACTCTGTAGCCTTGCCTGTGACGTTGTAGGGAGCATGGGGTTGACTGCCTTCTATAACTAGTTGGGTAGCAGCGACGATGGTCGCAACTTCGTTGGTGGCAACGCATTGGTAAAATCCAAAATCTGCACGCCTCAAACCCTCGATGGTCAAATTCCCCCCGACGATTTTAACGCGGTTACGTTGAAGGGCTACGCCGTCTCTCTGCATGGGAAGTAAATCGACTTTTAATGGTGTTGCTTTCTCCACCAACGCCGTAGTTTTGCGTCGTTATTCGAAATAGGGAAATCAATGAACATGCTTGAAAATTGAAGGAATAGAGTCTTATGAAGAAAGGTAAGTAATCGCTCACGCGTTGCCATTGTATCGTTGGATTCTGCGTGCCTTCAGCCTCTTGAGCGTCGCAGTGCATTTCGACAGTTTCACCGACCTTTCGTTGGTACATAGCTTCCGGTTCTAGAGTGAATACTGGCGGTTTTCTAACGAGTACTTCCATGGCTCCAGAGCTGCCCTGGGTACCTTGAGCGTTGTATGGCGTGCAGGTGTACCTGCCTTGATGGTTTTCGCTTACCCTGGTGAAAAGTAGCGAGCCATTGTTCATTATTACGATATCTTTAGTTTGGTAAGGTTCCAAAAGCCGCTTGTCTTTTGTCCAAGTGACGTACTGCAGCGGGGGATTCGACTTTATGTAACACTGCACAACGCCTGCCAAACGGAACGGAAGGTACTGAACAGTTGGCGTGAACGTTACTTTTGCCGGATCTGAAAATACAACGTATCCTGCTTTCAAAAACCGTCCGAGAGGTCGAGGTGAATGGATTTGCACAAGTTTCGGATAAATTTCAACTGTTCTGGGATAGATACTTACATTCAACGTTCAGATAAGCACTGGCGCTCTGTGGTTCACCGATGCCGTTTGTTACCTCGCATAGATACTGCCCCGAGTCGTCAGCACTGACTGGATTCACTACGAGACTGCCGTCCATTTTAATGGTGAATCTCGTCTCCAGAGCAGCAACCTCTTTGACTGGAGCTCCCTCGCGAAACCATCGCACAGTAACGTTGCCCGGAAGTGCTTTGGCCTCGCAGGAAAACTCGACCTTTTCACCTTCGAGTTTTGTCTGATTTGTCGGGGGGGCCATGATGACCGCTCCACCTGCATCACAAAAGAGAATCCCTGAGTTTCCCGGGCGGATGCGACAGCGTGGAAAGATTCACGCCACTGAATTTTAATACCGTTTCAGAATTTCGTATATTTGTAGGTCCTCCCTGAGCCCCGAGGTTCGCGGTTCGCGCTAGTCAACGAGAAACGGAGGGTGAATACTCCACGGATATTTGCAAACTTAAGTTCAGCCCCTCTTTGTCGGTATTTCGATCAATGCCTTTCAACAGACGATACATTATAATACTGGGACGTGGCGGGCTGCCTGGTCGACGGAAATGGTGGCTGCTGCAGGGAGGTTGTCGGATTGTCGGTGGGTACTTTATAAATCAGCAAGCAACACTTCCGTGATGAAAACTGCCAAGTTTTAAAATTCCCTGTCGCGTTCTCGTCCCTCTAGTTGCCCCAGCTCGCTCAATTCCACGACGCTCCATAATCTCTTTTATAAAGCTCTGCTCTTCTATTCCTCTCAGAACTGAGAGAAAGAGAAGGAGATAAAGGAGAAGGGGGATGAGAATGAGAAGAAGATGGAGAAGGATGAGGAAGAGGTGTCTCGTTTAAAAGTTTCATAACTTCAAGTATAGTATCGAAACAGCAAAGACGGAGGAGCTGAGAAAGAAAAAGTCCAGCGTATCCCATTCCTGCATGAAATAACGTTAAAGTCGAGAAAGGCAAGTCGTCCGGGCCGGGATATTGGTACCTACTACGGCTATTCCACCGATCTATCTCGCCAGCTGAAGAACAGAGATTCGTTTAACTTTATTTCTACTCCGACCTATAGCTCGCGCCTACTTTTGTTCACCGAAAACGAGTCCTAAAGGTGGTTCTCTTAAATCCCAGAAGATAAAGACGAAGACGAGGTAGAGGAAGAAGAAGAAGAAGAAGAAGAAGAAGAAGAAGGACCTCGTGTAATGTAAAAGTCTTTTCATACGACAAGAGAAAACGCGTGCCCACGTTATTGCCAAGATTACCACGGGATTCGCGACTCAACCTGGTATTAGGGCTTTGCACACTTTGTGGTTGAGGCATTGATTAATCGTATACGGAGAGTATTTGCGTTCCAAGCTATGCATTGTCAGACTAAAAATATCCTTTGAGATTTTCTCTCTCTTCCTTTATATTTTTCACTTTGACAAAGACAAAATTCACTCATCTTGTGCAGCTATTTATCTTCGTGATAACCAATTATCATATTCATTTCGGCTCCTCTCGAAGCCGTAATGATTTTCTGAACTCATTGTAACTTCTTTGTCAACCTACGACGAATTGAGCGACTGAAATGTCTGCATCTGCAGAGTAATGGAGTCCAAACAAATAATTCAAACTCAATGGGACCTCCTGCAATATACCTCTGAAAGCTCTGCAACGCAGAGTAGTGTGTCTCTCAAAGCTCTGCAGCGCTGTAATGCCATGATATCACGCTTGACCTCTCAAAGCTAGTATTCAACGCTGCAGCTTAAACGGATTTCTAAATTACCCAGCATGCACCGGTCTTTCCGTATTCGGTTGTTGAATGATCGAGGCAATAGAGTATTGACTCTCACGTTGAGTATCGTACAATAATTCGAGACTCTAAGCTATTACTCTGGAAACCCTATACCCGGTTGCATTCAGTATTTACATTCGCATGTGTATAGGTTCACGGCACATATACATACATATACATTATACGTACATACATAAATCACGGACTTCAACTCACCGAGGTTACCATTTTGTTTACAGAATCTCTGCAGAGCGCCTTTGACCGATCATTATACCTACAGCTATCGAGCAGCGAGAGAAGTGATATACCTACTCTGCGCAAAGCTTCGATGGGATATTTGTCTTCTTAGTTGACAACCGCGAAGTTTGGCTCGCGGAGTCAATCGATAAATAAACAGAATTTCCGGGACACATATACCTACCTACCTACTCTGTGTATATAGAAATACGCGGAACTGATACGGTTCTCATGAAAGATTCAATCATATCAACGAAATAAAAAGATCCGGGTATAAACTAACTTACCAGCAATGATGACCCGCGCTGTGTGACTGATTTGCCCCTCGCCATTTCGTGCAATGCAGGTGTAATCGCCTATATCTTCGTGTCTGATCGTGGCAATGCGAAGTTCCGTACCGTCATTGAAGATACCAATGGTGCCCGAGGGCTCGACAGGGTTGGCATCCTTGTACCAGAAGATTTCCGGCGTCGGAGTACCTTCCGCTTGACAATTCAGGATTATCGCATCGCCGAGATTCACGTAAATTACGTCCTCCGGGGTGATGCTAAATCGTGGAGGGGCTTCAAGGAGGAAATAAAATTACAATTACAGAGTTCGGAGTCGCCATTATATACCTACGCACGAATTTTTATCAAAAACCTCAATTAAAACCCAAAATTGACTTCATTCAAATGTTCGAAAGTTCAGATTCCAGTTTTTAGTCTTCAGAATTTAGAACTGCATTGTCTGAGAAAATGACGGATTAATTGGCAACGAGATAGTCGAGACTCGTTGGCATATCGTTAATGGCGAAACCATGTATCAACTAGAATAAGTTTAGACCGTATCCAGACGTGGAAAACGATCATCGGTTCATCAATAATCATTAAATTCTCTTTAGCGGTGAAAAAGATCTTAGTTTGACCCGGGGAACCTCTTCCTATCCCTGCTGCACCCTATTGAGGTGGTTTGGTTTTGTTTTCGAAAGGTAAGAGGGATAGAGAGTATAAAAAAACGAAAAAACAAGAAACAAAACAGAAAAACGACCGGAAGAAATACGGCGAGTAGAACAAAGATGGAGGAAAAAGCGATTGGCTTGATTGTCGGTTGTCGATGCGCTTTCAGACGCGTGGTTTCTCCACAATCCCGGAAGCATTTATAACCGTTAGTCGCGAGACAGCGCGAGGGCAAACTTTACGACTTTTTTTTTTTTTGAGACAAAAGGCTTCAAGTACTTTCTGGTGCCGGTTTTACGTCAACGTCCGCCAGTTGCTCCCTTTGAATTCTTTGAGTGCGTTAAAATGGCTATCCAAATGTTTCTCTTTCTCAATTCTTCCTTCCCCACTGAAACTCTACTTTTTCGTAAAAGAAGAGGAAAAAAAATAAAAATAGATGGCAATAAGCTCGCATTTTTGTCTCTTACAACCCCTCGGCGCAAAAATACCATGCCTTTGACCCTGACCTCAACTGCTTCGCTTTAATTGTAAGTTACCTTATAAATCGATCGAAATGATCATTTAAGGATGAACTGGCGTCTTTTGGGGAATTTTAAAAATGCAAGGGATTTAATGACGATTTTTTTATAGATTATTTCATCGATTTCGACGTCGTGTGCAAAATTTCGGATCGATCTGCCATCTGGATGTAAAGTTATTGATTTTTAAAAAACATCATTCAACATGGGATCTTATGGAAATTCGGAAAACATGTTTTAAAAAATTAAAAAATGCAAAGAATATTATCACATTTTGCACACGTGTTGAGTCGGAATAGAGGAATATTTTGCCATAAATTTCGAGCTGATTGCCCGTATAGTTGATGAATTATTATTGAAAAACCGCAAAACAATGAAATTCCGCATATCGGAAATTTTTCAATTGCAATTAAAACAACTCAGATAAATAATTTAAGAGATTCAACTTCTGTCAAAAAATAGATATGTTTAAAAAGAAATTAATTTGACCATAGAAATCATCAAATATGGTCAAATAATTAAGTTGAAGAGGAAACATTTTTCATGTTCAGGGATTGGTTTTGCCCATACCGTAGCACAGCCCTCCCTTGCGTTTCACTTCCTACATGCTAGGACCGCCAGTTCATCCTTAAAATCATTGAAAATCTGTGCCAAAGTATGGCTGAGGTATTCGGTTAGTTTCGCAGTAGTCAGTCACCGTAACATGTCAGACAACGTGTTAGAGTCGATGAATTTAATTGTATGAGTAGAAACGTTTGAAAACGAGTCCTATCACTCTGTGAGTGAATTTTTCTTCTTTAGTTTTATACGATTATAAAATATGATGTAATTTGATTAATTTTTTTTATTATTATTGGAAAATTTCACTCACCATGGACGTCGAGGTGAAACCAGGTACCATTCTTGTGACTATTTGGCGACCGGTTGAGAAATACGACCTTGCACTCGTACCAGCCCTGATCGCTTTCGCGTATGTTGGTCAGGTTGAGGCTGGCCACTCCGTAGGGTGAATTGGGACCAACCCTCGACACGCGACCCTCGTAGCCTTCTCCACTGTGGGTTGGGTACGACTCGTACCATATGTATATCGGTATTTCCTGCCCCTTACACCAACACCAACACGCCACATAAACGAAGTGCCTCTTGGAAGTCAACATTCGAGTCACCGTCGACTGCTTATATAAGTTTTTTCTTTTTTCTTTTTTTTTGTTAGCAAGTTTTGTTTTCGTATTTTTTCTCGATTTTTCAATTCTACTATTTATTTTATTCATTTTTCTAATTTCGCCTCAAAAAAAAAAACAGTATAGAAATATTTTCGGCGACTCGAACGTCGGCTACATTTATAAGTGTTAAAGATAATACGCATAATTTTTGTATTATATGTATTACGTATTACAGTATAGTATAATAAATAATAGTAGTGAAAAATATGATAATTCATTATGCAATGTACTAACATATCTATCGTGTATGACTTCACTGTTTGTAAAGTAATTATATTACCACTTATTTGAATGAATATAGTATAGAACATCATCAATTGTCTGTTTGCGTGATGAAAACACTTTGACAATTGACACGTGTCTGGTATGGAGTGAATAAATGATCATGTAAATGGTAATATCGCGTTTATCCATTCATAGAATTATGCAACGTGCAAAGAAAACATGCGACTACAGAGTTTGCTCAAGCAGATCATGAAAATAGATTACAGTGTCGATGGTGGTTGGTTTTTTCGAAAATATAATTCATACTACATTCTATTTTCAAATTTACACGTAGCTTTATCTGCTGCTACATTTCGTTACATCTTCGGTCCATTTTCAAAAAAATAAAAAATTAAAGAGAAAAAACACGAGTCCTGAAGCCATAATCTTTCATTCATAAATCAATTTTCTTATTATTAGTCTATTATTACGTATAAAAAAAACTACGCGTGCAGCAAGGATTGTCATGAGCATGTACAGGGGTTCGTACCACTCGCTCGCATGCACGAAACTGAAATAAATTACGAGGTCGAAGAGTCTGCTCGTCGAGGATGGTAGCAACCTATTCTTCCCTTTCTCTCCCTCTTTATTTTTTCGTTAACTTTTATATTCTCTTCTCCTTTTCCCAAAGCGAGGCTTATTTCCGCATTTTTTTTTTTTTTGTTTTTCTTTTTTGTTTTTCGGTATCGGATGGTCCGCCAGTGCGCTTCAGCCGGTGGAAACGCGATGCTATTTTCCGCGAGTATTCATAAGGTATATGACGCGGCGATGTACCCACTCGTATTATGCTGCAGCAACGAGTCTCGTAGGGGTACCGGAAATAGGTCAGTGGGCTCGTTCCACGCTCTCTGTACCTCTGTTCGTACCAAGGCGAGTTACCGAAACATTATCAAAATTTTCTGCGCATCGTATAATAACCAAATTAATATTGTCAATAATTTCTCCATCGATTCTAGCGTATACCGTTGTTTTAATCGTATAAATACTCCTTTGTGACAACCCGAAGCGTTGAAATTGATATTAGATATAATTTCGATATTAGAATTTGATTATTTCAATTATTCTCTGATTACAGACTGATTTAGGAAGAAATTACTGCCACAGGCTGAAAAGCCCATAAAGAGATAAATCGACTGTTAAAATACATCATCCCTTATTTTCTACCACGAAGAGTACCTTATTATTTCTATTAAAAATACTACGAATTGTCGTCTGGGCTGGTGAAGATGTGTGACTGGATTCCAGTACCTATGATAAAAATTCACGCCTGCAATTAGCGGAGATAACGAGCTGCAGCTGTGAGGTCGAGGACGGAGACTTAGAAGGTCAACAGTCGAGTAGCTGCAGGGTTAAAATGTAATGAAAGCGATATGCCACGTGCGGAGGGGTAAAATCAGTGAAATTTTTTCGTTTTTGTCTTTTTTCGTGTAATAAAAATGAAAATGATCTTCACCAACCCCAGCTACATTAATTCAAGCATTTTGCACAAGCCCCAACTCTGATTCTACGCTAAGGAGAGACGCGTGTGATTTCTGCACGTGTGGTATGAAGGAGGGTGGTTTGCCCTATTTTTAAGGCAACTACACCAACTACGGGTTAACCGGCAAACGGTAAATCGATATCTTCATGCCGTGGTTCTCAGTCCTGGTGGTTAGACGAATTTGCATGATGTCATGTCGCAGATCAAGTGCACGCGAGTTCGCGGCTTAAATCGGAAGAGTCCTCCGCCTTAGTCGAGAGAGCGAACGGAAGAGGAGATCTTTGATCCGCTTGCTGCACTTGCACTTTGAGTTTCGAGGGTTTGGAAGTTGAGTGGATAACCTAGGTCGCCGTTCGACGATCGGCTTCAAATAGACGGTTTAAATTCCGCCCTTAACGCTTAACCTTTTACCCTCTGATCAACGCGTAAATACCAGGAGGCTGGTAATAATCACCGTATCGTCGTTTGTAACGCGAGACTCGCTTGAGTTGTTTATATCAAAGCCCGAGCCCGGGGTATAAACCTAGGGTGAAAATTGGTAACAGAAATCGGCGAAACGATCAGGTATAGGTACCTACATATAGAAATTTATCGGAATTTCGATATTATTACACCGATGACTGATGGTTTTGAACAGAACGTTTGTTGTGCCAGGTACCATACTATACAGATTCGTATGTCACGTCAAATGCAATAGAATTATTGTAATTATACAGTATTGTGTAACTCGCAAATACCAAGAGCACCGCATAACGCGCGATGGTTCGAGCCGCGTGTAATTCGAACAATTCTGAAACAGTACGGAATGTTTCGAGTCCAATGATTCGGTGGGAATAAAAATGAACAAAATATAATTGACGGAACAAAAAAAAAAATTGAGCCAAACGATGATACGTCACTCAAACCTGACACCGATTCGGAGCTTCACAGTTTCGTGCCATGCGGGCGCGTGGGCGGTAATTTACAGATAAATATAAATATCTCTGTGTATCGGAGAAAAAAAGCTCCTCTTTTTGTGTCTTATGGCTCGTTTCTTTTTTTTTTATGTATCCAAACCATTCGCAGATAGGAGGAGATGAGGGAAAAAAGTAATTGGAAAAGCAGGGTCTTTTTCTATATATGTATTGCAGCCGGTCGAAGAGCTTTTTTGAATATCTTTATTCACTGTATCGTCGAGGATAGGTTTCAGATGAGAGGATATGAGGGTAAAAACTAATTAGACGAGTCGAATAATATTTGCAAGACTTTAGGAAATTAGCTATGTCTGAAAGTTCGCGAGCAATATAGTAAGCAGGGACGCGCGTGTTTGTGATTTTATAGGATTATACGGATCACCTATATATTCATGTGCTTGCGTATGTATTATACATCGTGTAGCTCCAGAATTCAGTGAATATGTTTTGGGTATGACTAAATGCAATAAAAATGTAATTTATTTATTGCTTTGACGTTTTTTTTTCTTTCTTTCTTTCTTTTTTTATTTATTTATTTTTTTTTTTTTTCGGGTAAACGCGCAGTACTCGGATACTGCAGCGAGGACCGGGAACTGGAAAATGGTAAAGGCGGGAAGGGCAGGGAAGAGAAGCCATTGTTTCACCGAATGAAGAATGCATGAGAGGTTTTCCATTTATCGGGGTTCTCTCGCTCGGGCACCGAGTTCGAGGGTGACGAAATGACGTAGTTGCCAACGTTCTCTCACCCGTGACAAAGTTCCTCAGAGTCCTTATACCTATATTATAGGTATATGTATATAAGGCACCTACAACCGCGAGAACGACACGACGCGACGCGGCCCACCGCGGCGGGTGGTTTTCAAGTATCAAATTGTTATACAGGGTAGAGGTAGTTGCACCGTGCTTTTTCATTTCCGCGATAATTGCTATCACAATTTATCCACTCGGGTGTAATTTTTTTAATAGAAAACAATCCATATGTATACATACATTATACATACATACACATGTAGAACCCGATTCCTACATTATAACCCAATTTATTATGCAAATTATTTAAATTTATTTCGCATAAACTCAATTCTAATATCACTTCGTTTAGTTTTTTGACTTTTTTTTATATTGCAGCTGAAGTACAACAAAATCTGAATATTCTTTCTCGTCTCCTCGTCGAGCTTCTATCTTTTCTCAATTTATAAGCAAAATCATGTTCTTTTTTTTCTTTTTCTTTTTTTTTTTGGGGGGGGGGGGGGGGGGGGGGAATATCGCAGAGCGTAGAATACCTCCTATACTCACGATATAATATATGGTACATACATGCGTTTGTTTTATATCTCGTTGTGACGGGGGTGATACCTACGTTAAGGCAGAAATCAGGCCGGGGGAATATTTACTCGACGTAGGAGTAAACAATGTGCAGGTATTTACGAACGTGGCCTGCATATGGAGCGTGTATTCAGGCCTCAGTTTCACGTCGTTCTAGAAATATGTAGCCGCCTATTGATTTTACCCTCGCACCGCATAGAAACAGCTTCGCGATATATAGCTGAACATAACGCGAACGATCAAATATTACAAATCTATATACCTGATAGATCATTCGATGCCAAAGTCTCATACAGGTATATAGGTATGTTAATATCGTTGAAATATCAACTAGAATTTATCCGCAAAAACAACAAACATTTTTCGAAATTATATAACAAGAAGAGTCGACGATTTGAAAATTTTGAAAATATTCCAAACATCATTTTTCCCACATTTGATCGATAACAGTGATGTAGTCTCAGTTATAGTTTCATTCAAATTTCGTACATTAAATTCGCGAATAAAATTGATCACTGCAACGTAGTACCTACTGGATCACCATCCGGCCATCGCGGAGTTTTACACTCAATACGTGATAAATTTCCCGAAGAGATCCATTAAAAATTTAAAAAAACCTCATAAATGATGGTTGTATATGTCGTGAGACTGTGAGGCAATAACATATGTCATAAATATTCGCATTATAATAATTCTCAGGCATCAGCTGGTACGAATTTTTTTTTTTTTTTTTTACTCTAATTCCGATTCCGATCGTCAACTCACAAGTGTAGATTTTAAATTATATCCAAGTATTGAGCAAAAGAAATGATTAAATATACGTGGATAGCCTCGTCTCTGAGATATAGTGAAGATGAAATAAAATTTCTGTACAATTTTCTAAAGAAACTCGACTGAATCACGTTCCTCTTATTTCTGTATGGAAATTATTTGTCGTCATCTACTAGAATCTAATCCGTCCAATAGCTTTTCTTTTGCCGATATATTCTAGATGCTGATAATAAATTTGTGTTTCTTATTCAAGAACCGATGCGTGGGAGGGGTGGGTAGAGACACACGTATAGAAATATATGGTAACGTGGACAGGGTAATCTAATCAGAAATGCCCGACGTCGGTCTCTGGAGTTTTACGTGGAGTATACCGTGTGCAAATAAAAGGCAAACTAGCAACAAATGCATTCCACGTTTTCCCGATAGAAAGGACTCTCTCTCGTTATTCTAGGGTCTGGTGGAAAAATAAATTCAGGTATATGTATGTATATTCGCGGAATAAAAAGAAATGGATAATGCGGCTTCTGCGTGGCTACAAAATTTTACCGTTTTTTTTTTCTTTCTTTCTTCTTTTTTCAACACAACGAAGAAATACGGAATTCCAAACACCATCGGGTAATGTAAATTATTTAATTTTTGGTTTCAACTCAATTAATCCGCAGGCACTACAGAATATTTTCATTAAAATATAAACCCCAATTTATAATCCGAGGTCTGATTAATAATAATTAAGTAATCATACTAATAGGACGAAACAATCTACGAACAACCATATGTTACTTGAAAGTGTCGAAAATATTCTTTCGCAAAGTTATAGATTTTTCACTAATACATAATTAGTGCGGAAGAATTTCTCGACACATTGAGGGGACCAGTACAGCGACTTTTCGAGAAATTATCATAGTCCGAAATCAATTTATTTCATCACCAAAGTTCATTTCACATCAAAATATTTTTCTTTTTCCAAATCATGTGTCGTAAGGATTTTAGAGTACCGCTCGACCGATTCAGGTCATCTTGGATTCATTTTCTTCAGAAAACAAATCCTCATCATGTGAATGTAGGAATTTTGAAAATATTTCGTTTTGGCCAAGTTATTTAAGAAATGAGAGATAATAATTTTTGCAAATTTGGTAAATTGATCATAACTTATGACATAATTTTTTATTTTAAAATCCCTACATTCACAAGATGAGGAATGGTTCACCGGAGAAAATGAGACGACAAAAGATTGAATTGGACCAACGGTGTGCCAAAATCCTTACGACACGTGATTTGGAAAAAGAAACATATTTTGATGTGAAATGAACTTTGGGTATGAATAAATTGATCGGACTATGACAATTTCTCGAAAAGTCGCTGTACTGGTCCCCTTAATCAACGTGACTTTTTTTTATAAATTGTGGGATAAAAATAGCAATGGGCATGCAAGGCATTGAAAATACCAGTTTAGAGAGACAGAGACAAGATATATACAAATCTATACATATATCATAGAAATATATATACGTATAGTTTATTTTGAAATAAATCAGAAGTGCACGAATCGAAGGAATGGATCGGGTCACAGTGACAAAGTGACTTGTGAGAGATCCCTTTCGAGATTGTGCTGTTAGTTGAAAATCTATTTTTTAAAATGGTATCTAAATTGTAAGTGGTGAGTATATAATCATTAATCATTTAGTCGTTGCATCAGTTATACACATCGTAGGTATATAATTATTATACACCGGGAAATATCGGATGCAAAATGATTCTATATAAATTATAGTAACATTATTTTACTGAATGATATTTATTATGATATTCATGAACAGACTCTGCCCTCTCCAGTCCGGATGGATCAGAAGCTAACGACAATTATCCAATAGACGGCGTGTCCCGTCCGCCAGCAAATAAAATGTAAGCCAAAAATCATCGAAATCAAAAGACAATTATTAACGATAATTATGTTTCAACAACGTTACGGGCTCAGGTCCGCGAAAATTTTGTTCCATGGTATCAATGACTCGGTTGAAATTTCCGCAAGGATCTGCAAGAGGGCGTCGAGGGACGGGGAAACGGTGTCTTCTTCGTCATTTATTTTATGTGATTCCAATAAATTGCAGAATATTTTGTTCACAAAGTCTCAAAGTTCTTTGTTAAATGTCTGAGTAGGCAGATACCTACTTCACTTAAATTAAATTAGGTAGAAACTCTTGCTTTGAGTGTTCTGTCTCGTATTCTTCTGTAGAAAAATAGAAGCATATACTCCATTCGGCTCTGCCTAGATCGGGTCAAATAATCACATGAAATATTGATCGATATCGATTCTAGCAGCTGGAACGAGTATCTGTTACCAGTTACTGCAGAATCAGGTTGTGGTATAAATAATTCTTGTTCAGAAATAATTAAGCTGCCAATCGCTCTAGCGTTGTCTTATACAAAGCCCTACATTCTATCGAGACGAATGAAGAAAAAAAAAAAATCGGAAAAAAATTGGAAAAAAAATTCAAGTACAGACAAATTTGTCCAGTATTGGAGAATCGGGATTTAGGACACCGAGATGATACCAGGATCGCAATTTTCTCGCAGCGGCCCTTGCCTTTTAACTCACGGATAGAGCAGAGAGGATGGTGGCCGATATCGTACCGTTTCGCCTACCTTCTTCTCCCACTGGAGGACGTAGGGCACGGGGTGCTCACCCGGGAACTCCACGTGGCAGTTGAATACCACGCTCTCGCCCAGGATTGCTGTTATATGGACCGCGTCCTGGTAGCACAAGCCTAAAACATGAAAGGATAAGAAAAAAGTGTTAAAATTTATCGTCATTAATTTTATGTCAAAGAGCTGACAAGAAAAATTGTAGATTCTTTGTACATTTGTAATAGTTTCAATTCCGTTGGAATGAAGAGATAAAAAATGAGAAAATTTGTAGATAAGGATGAAAATTTTTCGACAAAAATCCTGAATTTTCATTAAATTCTCTACCGCTTTACCCCCGCGTTTACCAGTTTTGATTAAATCTCACGTGGGTTAAGCGCCGTCAGAAACTGACTCGATAGGGGGTGTCGAAATTTACGTGACGTCAATAGGTGGGCCGTAGCTCAGGTTAGGGTAGATTTACCAGGGCGACTATATTCTCAACGAAATTTATTGCGCCCCCCCCGGCTTGATATGTGAGGGTACCATAAATTCAACTGTGGTAACAAATCAGACCCGCTAAAATCTTCGTTGAGATAAATAAATATAAATCAGTTTATACAGAATTAGCAAGAATAAACTTCGCCAAATCGCTGGTATAGGTACCCTGTAAAAAAATATTCTATTGACTCGGTTTTTCCCAGGTAATTACTAGTATTCCAATATTTTATTTCCTCACAAAGATAGAAGACTGACCTCATCCCTATGTAGGTATCATTGATTTTTCCCAAAATTATATGATTTTAGAATATTCCCTCCAAATTTCAGAAAGTTTCGATGAACGATGAACGACTATTTCTCAAATACGAGTAATCATTGCAGCTATAAAAAAAAAGAATTGAGACACTCAAATATTTCTGAAAAAAGTGTGACAGTGATTCAAACAAAATTATCTCTGAGGTGCATATTCCTTCTTATCAAATTCCAATGCGATCTTCTCGTAATTATTTCCGCGAATCTAATTTATGTAGCTGCGCTTTGATATAGAATGCGAATTTAGATGGTAGGTATAGAATACAATTTCAACGAAATTGGTAACAGAGCTACTACAGTGCATAACGTATCGTTAATGACGTCAGTTAAATAATGTTGTTTCCCCGAGTTTCCCGCAGGTATTGTCGGTGAGTGAAAGGATGATGGGAAGGGTGAATGTGCAGAAACCATCGCCAAAGTACATAGGATCGGTATAACTTTGCTAGGCTTCGATGAATAGTTTTCGCCAGTTGTTTGATGATGTATATATGCGTTAGCTTATATGCGGCTTCTTCGACGAGATATCATTTACGAATGTACGAAGGCTTTGAAATACGGCTGCATAGGGTAGATGGGATACATGGGATATCTGAATACAGTGAGGTTCTATAAATTGCGGAAGCGTACGTATAGACGTATAGGTACAGAATTTCTATGCTTCGATGAATCTAATCATTCTCTATCCTGAACGGTTTTATCGTCACATCGAAATTGGACTGATCGTGAGTAGGTATTAGCTAGAACAGAAGCTTTAGCTACTAGAACGATAGGCGATAAGCATCTATACACGAAAGCAGCGATTACTTCATTACCAGAATTCGACTGATCCGCGATTTTTCCTCGGTTCTATATTTCGTTGATTTATTGGGATCTGATAGGGAACAGTAGCTGTATACCTACTGGCACGCGAGAGTAGGTATTCTCAAAATAACTTTTACCCAATTTGTGATACCATTCCGAGGACTGCTTAATTATTTTAATAGACTGTGTGCTGAACACAAGGCGACTGGGTTCGGATAAACCAAAAAAAAATAAAAATAAAAAGGTAGGTACACTCGTTCTTTTCTTTAAACCAGAAGAAACCAAACAGGCCTCCATACCTATGTACAAAATTATTTTACACGCACGTTGTTCCCCGTGTAGATCTGCGGGAACTGTGAGAACGTGACTCCGCGTGTTAAACGAAATTTGACCGGAGCGTGACCTCAGGATTATCCCGGTAAGAGAATCTGGCAGTCGACCAAAAACGTTTCACGTTCAGGTTTATAAACGGGCTTGACTTCTGTGCGAAACAGAGTCCTGCATGTGTCACATATCATCATCACATACTCCAGAATCATGACTTAATATGTCGCGAGCCTTAGGACTTGACAAGCATTAACCCTCCGTAACATGGGGTGAAATAGACCGCGAGCGATCTCTGACTTGAAGTATCGTGAAAACCGTGAAATTTTTTGGAACAAAATGTTGAATTCTTTCTTTCTGAAGATGATGGTTTTAGTTAACAAGCAATTGACTCGAAAGTAAAGCTCATGCACGAAGCGATGCTCCGTTTTGGAGGAAAATTTTGGGGTCAGAATAATCCGGTGTGCACTCGATGGGTTGAACCGACGTTAAAGCGCTTGGAGAACAATTTGAAGAAAAAAAAGGGTGTCCCCTATGGGAGGAATAAAGCGACTGAAGCTCAATGAAGGAAGGAAGTTACATGATGGCTTATTATACGCAACGTATAAAAAGTTGTGACTATGGGTTGAATATGATAAAGTATAATTTTAATTTCAATTGAATGAACGGGAGTTACATAGAAATACGATTATTCTGAAGATCGCGGAGCGGTTTAAAGGATAGATAAAAACTGTGTGTCTTTTGAATAGTGAGAAAAGTTTTCCTCGCTTAAAGGCAATTATGTTATAGAAAAACTTGCATTGCCAGGTTGCATCGCTCATTGTCGCGAAGTATAAAGGCTGCAGAGACGCTTTCTGATAATGGAAGCTTGCAGCCGTCACCATGTAATTTCCCTCAGCGGACGTAATTCAACAACTTTTGTAGTAACGGCCGCTTCCCTGGCACATCCTGCTGCATGTGCACGCCGAGGGAGATGTTTTTTTAATTTCTTTTGCTTTTTTATTTGTTTTTTTTCTATTCATTTGTCTTCTTTGTTCTTGTTTGTCTCTTTATACATGGCTTTTCTAGCTGGCCGCGAAGCTTCCAGCTGCTATATACTGGACAACACAGAAGAGAAGGACTGCAGTTAGCTGTTAATCCGCAGGCGACGATAAGCCCAGCTGGCACAACGGCTGTGAAAAGTGTTGAGCTGCCCCTATAGCCTTCCTGCAGGATCACAAAGCTCAGCTACTCAGTTTCCACTTATCAAATAGACTGATGGGTCGAGGTTGATATTTGAAATTAAACAATTGTCTCGACTATATATGGGGTACGTGAACCGGATCGGTTTTTGGTCGGAGGTCATCGAATTTGACGCCAATGCAGATGCAGATTCCTTGTTACTACATGAGATGTCCCCAACAGTTAGAGAGCATGAAACCGATTGGTTCAATTTATATCGCTGTCATAATTATACCAAAAATTTAATCACTACATTTTCAACTCCACTTATCTCAGCCATGCATGAACAAAATCATAACTTCCCATAGTGCATTCGACGCACCTAAATGAGCTCTTTCGAAATATGTAGCACTTCAATTATTTTTGAAATTCTTAATCATGTAAAACTTTGGAAATATGCGATTTCTTTGTTCTTCTACTTGAAGGGTCTAACCAATTGCCCTGAAATTTTCACCGAAATTACTTCGAGGTGGCACTAAGAAGTGATCGAAATTTCAGCCTCCCGTTTTTCTTCTTTTTTTTCCAAAAATCGGCGAAGCATGTAAAACTTGGGAAAAATGTGTTTCCATTTTTTTTCTACTTGAAGGGTCTAATGGATTGCCTCGAAATTTTCAACGAAATTACTTCGAAATGCCACGAAGAAGTGATAAAATTTCCAGCCCCCCGTTTTTTCCTTTTTTTTTGCCAAAAACCGATCCGGTTCACGTGGAATATCCCATATACATTGATCGCATTAGCTTCTTTTCGAGAGTATGAAATCAAAGACATAGTGTAATCTGCAGTGATCGATGAAAATTCTATGGGATTAATTTGTGACGATAAGTATCTGTTTATGAGTACCATGTAATGTCAGTATTTGAATCTGAAATATTTTCGGTATAGAATTTATACAGTTCATTACGCCCAGTGTACCTGCTACACGCGATAATAAGTATAGCAATATCGCGGTTCAAAGGAGGTTTATTAGTACAGACAATGCATGGGCATTGAATATTCCATTTATTCGGTTGAGTAAGTTGAAGTGAACTGTAATTTAAACGAATGTCAGTAGCGCTCTGGCAGTTAATATAAATCGACGTCGAAATGTGGAATTGCAGTGATCATCGGGGTAGAACGAGGCGGATAATATAGGTATTCGAAACGCGTCAATTCGCAGATGTCTGCAGCAATTTCGAAACAGTATTCTGCTCTTTTGGATACTCGTTATAATCAAATCACCCTGTCAAATTCTCTCTACGTTGCATTCGAAAATATTTTTCAAATAACACCCAAGCCAAGGAAGCTCGGGCCCCAAGTTGTTATCGTCATTGTTGAATAGCGAAAAGCTTGTTTTTTCTTGAATGAAAAATGGGAATTACACCATCTCACACCCAAAATTTCTAAGAGCATAACGGCAGAAGTCTGATGTTGTTGTTGCGGCGTCGCAATTCTGCTGGTTGCTTCGTCTCTTTGATCGTGGGTAACACCTTTTGTTCCGTTGTCATCGGTCTTTGTCCTGATTATTGGCAACTGTGGCATTCACTTTGATAGGGCACATTGCACGGTTATACGCTACCGATGACACAAAACTCATATAGATATACGCAGTTCCTCGACCTATTCACAACCTCGAGTGAATAACGACGACAAAGGTCGGCCACTCGCTGCTGGCTGACGGTCGTCGACGCCAGGCTTTGCCGACGTCGATTCTCACCCTGGTGAATAATAATTAACGGGGATATACCAAAGCCTGATGTCACTATTGTACATTATTCACTCAAAAAGACTAATACGATCGTAATACCGTATCTGACGAACCCTTGGCAGAGATCGTTTAAGTGATGAAACTTCTTAGTCGTCTTCATTTCCATGGAACAGAAGACAATTTTTATTTTTCTGCATTAATTCGGTTGAATTTCTATAAATATTTATTCATTTATTCAATACGAGGGGAAATTACTGGGTTCCGTACATAGTATAGCGGCTTTTAGCGCTTGTCCACTACCCAGCTACCCTCAAAATAAATTGAAAATGTATAAAATAACTAACGAGGAGAGTATGAGACTGTCGAAACTAGTAGAGGTAGTCTTTCTGCCGAAATATGGAAGCTATCTGATGTGCAATTCGGTGTAATGGAATATCCCTCTCCCTACACCAGAATTCATCATATTACCAGGCAATTTTGTGTTACTTTACTTTTGCCTTGGTATAATCCGTTCAGATTTGGCTATACCAGACACCATCATTGATGCTTCATCAGTTGACGATAAAAATGAATATTCGAGACATTAGCTCATGACATTTTACGTTTCTCATCACATTACACTCATCGAACTGATAGCATGATAAATTGTGAATAGAGTGAAGGAGGGATTATTGGATTGGATTATTTCTATATTTCGGTCCAAGGAAACCCCTCTAAAAGTTTCGGTCAAATCCATTACCCGAATGTCTCATACTCTCCTTGTGAGTTGATTCAGATAGATTTAAATAAATTGGTAAAACGATACAATACACTAATCAGATCTTTGTCGAAAAAACGGAGTCGATCTGGCGAAGATTGAGTGTCCTTAGCCATGCTATAATCTTTTGACTTGTCCGTTCCGTTGTACTCTGCACATACGTCCTCTCTTGGATGACTGAACATTTAATGACCACTGCATCTACTTCAGTGAAAATACTATCACATCCTGCCTTACTAGATGCAGATTCTTCATCGTATGAACATTTTATTAATGATTGGCTACCGTGGGTATTTTTTCTCATTCACTGGTTTATCTGTTACGCAGACAAGCGCAAATTGTGTCTAGCCCCTCTGCTCAAGCGACTACATCATATCTTATTATGGATGCTGGAAGAACGTCCTCATCAACTGAATTAAAATAGCAATGGTCTTATTTTCTGATTAGTTGAGTCGATCACATGTTCGTGTCCGATTCGATAATCAAGTACTTCACACTATCTACCATGTAAAGCTGATAACCCGCCCCAGAGTTCTTGACCTTTATTCTGAATGGCGCTGATGTAAGGTGGACTCGACTGATATTTCCTAATAGTTTGAGGGAAAATTTAATCGCATCTTCAATTGCAAATTGAAAACTTGTCAAATTCGGAAATCGAAATGCCCGAACTGTACTAAACTCTTTTCTGATTTCATGTAGAATATGTTTGCAGTTGCAGAATTTTACGTCGACTATTTATATGTTTTAACAAATCGTGGGGAATCCATAACTTCAGTGTAGGTATATTGTCAGGGGAATTTTCTGAAGATATTCAAGAATAAATGAGATTTTGTTTACCAATGGTGGGTATACGCATTCGTCAGAGTTAGTAGCTTGATGTGATGTGATAATCCGAAGTGGTATATAATACCATGTTTCTAGGCAACTAGAACCGAACCAATCGTATACTTCTTCCGTACGAATGCATTCGAATTTCAAACATGGCTCTCCGGAGGCCTCATTTTCCCAACGATTTGAATAAAATTTGAATATTTTTTAGCCTTGTTGCCGCGTGGATACGCGAGGGGTTTCTATTGAATGATTACCCCTTTGGGCTGGTAAGGTTTGCGAGAATAATGTTTCCATATTATATCCCGAACCAAGACGAGATTCTATCTAGTCGGCTTCCGATCGCCACCAGCTCCCTATGGACTATGGCTAGCTCCTGGGTCCTGGCCAGTCTTGGCTGCATGTAAAAGTAAATATAAAACTAAACGACGCTATTGTATATAATATTCATACACATATATACATGGTGCCCTGGGTTCCTCTTCCCACAGGATTTGTATCATGGGTCCAGTCGTAGAGGAGAACGGAAATTCCCGACGGGATACCGAGAGGAACCGAGCACGCGTCAATACCAGAATGAAATCGTACCCAGGACTCGTCTACAGCCTACACCGTCGTTTAACAGTTCATAAAAGTGGTAATCCTGGTCCTATACCTACCCTGCACCACCCCTCAGGGTGGGGTTAATGGAATTTTAAAAATGGCACGCCACCGAATCGGCTTGCTTGCTTCCTTGCTCGCTTGGCATCCTGAGCCGAGAAATTTACGAGCTTAAATAATTGGAAAATAAATAAATTACAGGCATTAGCCGCGAAAGTTTCCTTTTCAGCCATGTTACCCGCTATGTAAGGATATTGTAGGTATTATGTACAACCAAGAGTAAAATAGGTACGTGGATGATATGCGTGTACTGCATTCATGTATATCTATGTATTTATACATATATAGGTATATTATACATATATACTGATATAGATATATATATACCCATAATATATGCGCAGAGACCTGCGGGGGGCTCAACTATACCAGCAATTACAATGAGGGCTTTATCGTAGCAACAACGACCTGGCGAAACTTCTTATATTAAACAACTTTTTCACTAATTTGATTTTTTTTTTCATCCACCCCTAATTTTTTACTTTTTCTCTTCTCACTTCGGTTTCCTTTTTTTTCTTTTTTGTTTAGTTAGAGCTGCTCGTTAATTTTGTCAAACAGAAAGGAGAAAAAAAAAAAAAAAATTAATGAAAGTATATACAGGGTGAGTCTTTTCAAAGGTCTAAAATGGGTGGGACTTATCCGCGGCAAAGGCACGCCGTGATGCGTGATAAAGCATTGCTACCCTATCCCCACACGGATAATTGTTTACCTGATTGACTGAATACGCGAATTCATCGTAAGTCCCGCCCATTGATCTTTGAAAAGACTCACCCTGTATATATGCATGAATCTCGTGTTTTAATACGCGTGGTGAGATTTTTTGTATTATTTTGCTACTGTGATTATTCTGAATAATAGATTCGGATTAGTCAGTTGCCTGCTAGAGGCTGAATATAGTATTTGTAATATTTTCACTAAAAGCCTGAAAAAAGAAGACGAAGATAAAAGCTCCCGAAGCCATAAGGGAAAAGGTTCGTGCTGGTGCAAATGAATGCTGCAGCCTCGTAACACAAGCTGATTAAATGTTATCACCGTCATAGAATGGTATCAGGGTATAACAACCCATTAGAAAATCTCATACGTAAGCTTTCTGCTACTCTAGTTCACACACATGACTCGAGCTTTAATTAATTCACGCTAATGAGACTAACGAACATAATAAGAACAGTTGGAGGTTGCGGAAAGAGGAAGCTTTTTATTTTCTTTTCCTTTTTTTACGATAAAAAAATTTCCGATGCTGGAATAACGATGCGTGATTTTCATTTCACGCACGAGAACTTACGGTTAGAAGAAATTCAACAACGGGGGTATGTACAGGTATACCTATATAAATAATTATTATGGAAGTAACTAGCCGCAAAATCAGTATTTTTTTTCCCGATACTTTTCATCACCTTCGAACCTATTCAATTACTGGGAATATTACCAAGTATCTAATTGAATGCGTCTATGAATTATGATCGAAAATTAAAAGAAGCAATCTTTCAAATCGAACGAAATATCGCAAATATGTAAAATCCTGCGAGTTCCAGGTTTTTTATTCTCGTCGTTTCCGACATCATTTGATAAGTTTGTAGGACAGACATTTCATCCGTTTTTCGATCTAGTTTTCGAAAACGTTTACTAGAGGCACGAGGATGTGAAGATTCGTTGGCATGATAAAAAGTCGTTTTTTGAATGGAACTAATACTTTTTTTTGTATGCAGTGCTTCAAATTACCTGGACACAACCCGGAGATAATTAAGAGTAAAAGACAGTCGTGTGCAATTAATAGTTTCATTTTGTTGCTTTCTGACCACAAATTATTATCATTTTTTTAATATCCGATTCCGCGGACCACTGAATGCCACGTTCGTTATCACCAGACTTTCGCACATTGAAAAAATCACAATTTCGTTCCAACAACAACTGTTCACATACTGGAATTACTTCTACTGTCGAAGACTGTCATTCGTCTTTCATACCATACTTCGAACCCCACTCCAGTTACGACTTATCACATTTATCCATTTGCCATGTGTCTTTTTTTCTAATCTCGAATTCCCCACCCTCCCTCCCGATACACCGAAGTAGATGATGAATATGAATATCATTTTATGCCGAGAGTTTAAACCGACCGTCTCTAATCAGCCACCAAAGAACATATTGAATCTAAGATACACGGATACACCTCCCTGCAATCTTAGGAAGATATTTTCGTGTGAAGATTGGCGAGAGGATCATCGAGTCTGATGTAATGTTACAGACAGGAAAAGTATTCAATAACAAGCGGGTTTAGGCTGACCATGAGCCAGCCTTTGAACTTTCCGTTTTTGAACTCATTTCGAGCTAAAATAATAATAATCATAATCATAATAATCATGACAATAATGATAACGTCATTATCTTATACGTACTTTGGAAGCACAATGTCAAATTCGTGATCAGCGCCCCAAAAAACCTTGTGATACTAGTTCTCATTCAAATCTGTTCATCCATTATCAAGATATCATCATTTTGATTTTATTTTTTAGAATTTTGCTATTCAAATGAATCGAAAGGAGTGAACCGATCAAAACCACAATCTAATCAGTTCTATGGTGGCAAAAGCCGCGTCGATTGACACCAGAATCATTAAAAGAAAAATACGATTATTCGTTCTCGAGATATCGTCGGAAAAAAATTGATCACATACGTAGCACATACACATATAAATACATACATACACACAGCGTCCATTTGAAAATGATTGGATGTTATTTTCTAGACTTCAAAACGTGGAGATCTAGGGAAACCTCAATTTTTCATTTTCGAGGTAATTGCAATGCAATAATTTCCTTTTTTTCTTTTCTCCGAAAACGCAGTTAAAAATACGAGGTAGGTAGTATATGCGTATCGAAAGAGAATTTTCAAGATGATAACCAGCTATTAATTTTAATGTGAGAAGTATAAGATTCATTTCCAATTAGTGTCCAGTGTGTAAATCTTCGATTAGGACGACGATGCATAAGAAGAATCATTTGTATAAAACAGTGGGTACATAATTGACGGACACAAATTCTCTTCCTCCCTGTGCTCAACATTTTTAGAGTTCCGTGCCGGTTCAAGGAATGGAAAGATTGGAATTTCTCTCAGCCCACGTATCTTTGGAATTGATACCAGTTATATGAGATAAGTCGATCAGCTGATGGCTGAGGGATTATTTCTGAATAAAATTGACTTAGAATTTAAACGACTTTTAGATATTGAAGGGATGATGATAATCTGCCAATTTCTAAGTGCTCTCTCGTATAAATATTCTGTAAAGGAAAAATCGATACTCCACAATCATTCGTCTGTATTAATTCTAGGCCTGCTAGTTGATTGGCGTGCTTTTTATTATTCTTGATGGCTATAAGATCCTCCTCAAAATTATTTACAAGAGTTTTTTTAATTTTTTTTTCTCATCGCATCACCGAGTGACGATGAACAAAACGATTTTCAATTTTAGACAATCGTTGTGATGAAAATAATCCAGATATATTTTATTGCCAATTAAACCAGCGGTGTTAATACGAATTGAAAATTTAATTTAATGAATAAGCTTATGGTGGTTTGTTGGAATAACTCAAAATCTGATTGAGTTAAATGAAGGTAACTGAGGAACCGAGCCGTTAATAAAATCCACGTCGTATTTACCGTCGTGTAATCAACCCTTTGTCAATTAGCACAATTCTAAATAACCTTGAAAGGGTAGCGTTTCAATTATCACTGGTGGAATTAAATCGTTTCGAAGGTAACTCCCTAAATAGTAAATACCCCTGACCGAAAATCCTGTATGTATATAATCACACACATATACCTAATACAGAAATATCATCGCAGCAACACGCGCACTTTCAGACCACTTCCGATTTATCAATCTTTATCGCATGGGGAAGAAAGTTTCGCACTGGAATTTAGCGAGAAATGAAAAAGTTTGCGTGATAAGAGACTCCTTTTTGAATATATAAATACACCATGTATATAAATGTATATATAAAGTTGGGAAAGAGTTAGGTAGGTGGAAATGGGGTCTAGTTTCGGATAAGCAATCAGTCGCGTGACGTCATCATCCCACGACAGAATTGCAGTCAAAGGAAACCAACAAGGATTCCGCCAACGTAACATACATCTATGGATACATACATATGTATACATACCATATACATGAGCATATCTGCACATTTCACATAGCAGCTACTATGCCCTCGCGTTTGTATGACCGTGTCACGGTATATATGCGCTATGCAGTATATCGAAATCAGCGTACCTATGTACTTGGAAGTTGTTTGATCCGGGAAACGTGGCTTTGTGCCATTTGCGTCAGGATAGCGATACAAGCAATCAGTATATCGCTGCATTATACTTACTGATTCGGAACCGACACATGATTTCAAGTTTTGGTATTATTTGACCGACTTGATGAGTAGTCACTTCTCCGAATGATTACAGACTATAAGGACTACCGTTTGCATACTGCAGTGCTGCAGGTTACAACGAATTCCAATTTGTTAATTGTTCGCAGTTCATTCGAGGTAGATAACCGATGTTTGATTACGGTATGGTGAAACTGATCGGAGATCATTCTGAAAAAATTCATGATTCTTCTCTTCTGGTTCATGAATTCAGAAAGGGATTGAAAATAACTATTCATATATTTACCTCGAAACTTCTCAGAGATTTCGAAGATTCATTTAATTCCGCGTGCATCGTTTCAGAATTGGTATCTTTACCAAAAATTGATAAATGATTCTTGAGTTGAAGCAATTAATGATATCACTGATATTTTTCTGCTACCATACTAGAATCGCTCGTGCAATTTAAAAGAATTTATTTCCTTCACCCATGCGTGTATATGGGTACCTATATATGTGATATATTTCGATTTGAAGGATTTGTGTAAGACAGAAGATTGATTGAAACTGCATATTAACTGAATTGTTCGTGGCGTTAAAAGTGCATCTATATTTTCTGCGGATACCGCATCGCCGATCGGTAGCTATGGGTGTACGTGTCAGAAAATATATTGCGTGAAGTGTGGTACGGAATTGCCCGTGCCTATAACCCGACGCCGCGCCGTCACCATCAGCCACCACATTCAATTTTCAACCCTGTGCACCGCGGCGGTACCACCGCGGCGTCGCCGTGGTTATTTTTCAATCAATGAAACCTCTGGTGTTTTTCACTCATTCCACCCTGCATCGCATGTCCTGCATGGAGTAACGTCCCTCCCCTACCAATCTCTCCCAGCTAAAACTGACCACTGGTCATATTGTACGGCGATGCGTTTCCGCCGTTCTTCTCATTGCAGTTTTATTTTTATTTTTATTTTTATTATTATCATCATTATTATTAATATTATTCATTGTTGTCCAGGCTGTTTGTACTGCTAACAGTACGACCCAGGATCATGTAGTACAATTTCAAACGCTGTTGGAACTCGTTAAACTAAAAACCACGATAAACCGTCGTGGAACGAAACGGTTATGGACTCAAAATTTTTCGATACAAATTTATACACGCGTACGTGTATGTTCCTTTTTTTTTCTTTTCCTTTTTTCTTTTTTGTCAAATTCATGATATGAGAGGGAAGAAATACGTGCCTGGTGTGACGAAAAGGATGACTCCCAGAACCAGAGCTTGTACCACCATTTCAGCGAGCCACCGAAAACTCCAGTTCCCCCGCAGCTGACAACGTCTTCTATTCTCATTGGCATCTCGATGATTTTCGGTTGAAAACTGCCGTTGACGGTAGTCCGCAGCAGTTCCCAGCCTCACCTTAGCTGAGATCACGTTGTCATCTTGACGTTTAAATCTACGACCGCAAGATCCTAGACACGTCGGTTGTCCGGATGCCAGACTAGGGTTTTCCAAGAGGTCCGTTCTGTTTGCAGAAAACATAGAAGATATGTTTTTTTTTTTTTTTGTTGTTACGAAAAATACGCTAGGGGTTCATGAAAATGTATTGTTCAAAGTAGAATCGACTATTCAAATTTTGGGAATGATGAGACGAAGAAAGGAAGATGGTGATGAGAAGAATAAAAAAATAAAATAAAAAAATGAAAACAAGGCTGCCGTTAATACATGGTAGAATTTGCCTATATGTGTATAATATGTGACAGCTGAGCTTGTTAGCGATTGGTTATAATTAGTTGTAAAATTTCATTGGTAACAGGTGTAATCGTATAGGTATGAAAGGGTGATTATAATCGTCATATGATGTTCATTCTACCAAAATATGGAGTTAATTTTGTCCGGTGTACGCATCGCAGTTTATAATTGAAAAGTAATTGCACTCGAACATAGCAGGTAACATTCCCATTTATTAGACCAGTAATTGTCACATTTCCTGCACTCACTCGTTTTCGTTGGTATTTATCGAAAAGCTCATCGTCCCATAAGTTGGTTTATATTGTCAGGGTGAAAAATGAACCGGAAATCTGCATCATCGACGCATGGCGTTAAATAAAAATGGTTCAGAAATTATTAACTCTATTTGACAATCAGGTTCATATCTTTGCGAGATTAACTTCATTGCGCTTGAAAGGTACTCGGCTAACTGCAGTGAACGACTCAAGATTTTCCATGAATTATGATTAGTCTTGATTTGCTAGAACCTAAAATTACCCAGCATGCTCTCAACTCTTCATAATGGTCTAGCAGCTAGCCAGGCTCTAGCAAGTGGACCTAAGTGGGTCAGAGGTCAAGTGGCTAGGAAAACTTCGCATATACCGTGTGCAACAGATTGTAAATCCGCGAGCTTTCCAACAGCGGAGTAAATCCGATGAAAACTATTTCCCCACTGCAGTAGCGGTACTACGTGTAATTCGCTTTCTTTAAAGTTACTCATTTATTTTTTAAATACCTACATTTCTCTTTACCTTATTTCACATATTATATATCGACAGCTTAATAACGTAGTCACGTAAGCACCAAAAATGGCCTTTTTCGAGGTCAGACAGACGTATCTCCGAAAAAATTGTTCTCTGCATTGGAAATTCTTTGATGAATGAAAAGAGCCATTATCCATAATTCGGTATGATAGTGACGTATCTCCACGCATTTTATGTGACACAGTCCTAACTTCACACTTACGTGGTTTTGTTATAAATAATTTCTAAACTACACAATTTCATAAATTGATAGGAATCTATTCATTTTGGAGATACGCGTGTATTTTTTAACTTTTCCGGTGTCAAATGGTTTGTAACATAGAAACGTATCTCCATAATATCTTGTGGAGATACGTTCTCCTGTTACCGAACTGGACTGTACATACGTCTGTTTCATACAAAAAAATGGCACTCACGCTTCTGTGTTTCAAATTTTTATTCATACCGCGAAAATGTTTCAAAAAATGGAGATACGTTTCTATCACATAAATATCAAAAAAGGCCAAAATAATGGCACTTACGTGACTATGTTATTAAGCTGTCGACAACTTAATGCAATCCTACAATGGGTGCGAATAGATAAACTGAACTGATTCATGCCAAAACGCGGTTGGTCTAAATCATACCGCGTAACTATACTGATAAATATATACCGATAAATTAACGCCGGGATTTTGAATGAAAAATAGTTTGTTCATTAGCCATTTATGCAGAGCGTGTCAATATCCGTTGACAAAATTAGCTGGATAATTTCGCCATTGTCAGACCACAGATTCATCTCGTTGAATTTGAATAAAAGCCATTGACTAGTCGAATCGTTAATGCGGGTTGAAAATTTTCGGATTTTGAGAAAATTCTTTACCCCCACTAGCTATTGTGAAATTTACCTGTTTTCGTCGCTGCACCGTTGTGCATTTCCGTTTCCCTTGTCGATATCATTCTCTAACAACTCTGGCGAAGACGTTCGCCGGTCGCAGGATTGCTGGGACAGCCGTCGCCGGAGTTCCGTGGCTTGTGGCCCTCCTCCGACCCCCATTCCCCCGCTCCCATAGTATCTATGGTTAAAAATAAGGGTGAAAATTATGGTAAAAATTGATCGCCAGAATCGGAAGTGAAGTTCGACGTTGGACTAGGTATAATAATTGAATTGAATAATAATTGATGTGTAAAATAATAATTGATGTATAGCCGGTAAATTATATGGAGTGCGAAGAATATCGGTCGAAATGTAATTGAAATTAATGTGACTCGTTAATAATTCCGTATTATTATACAGCTAGTGTAATATAATGAATAGATTGGTATAGGAAATTGATGAAATAGAAATGAATTTATAGGGTGAAGTTAAATAGGGCGAAACCGTGGTTTTCGAATTCAGGAGAAGAGGAATCGACGTAGAAACTATTTTCCATCGTATATCCTGCACCGAAATTTCGGAAACTCACCCCTGCTGCTCCGCCACCACTACCTCTGCCGCCTCGTCAACCCCCGGCACCGACCTGGGTCGCCTTGTTCACTCTGCTTCCGCACTGCGCTTCCAGCCAACCCTTCAAGAACCCGCGCCTTGATCCTGACGAGTGAAAAGCATCACCTGCAACATTCCGGATATTATATTTTTAACAACGTATAGATAGACATCGTATATAGAATATATATAGGTATATAGGTATGCGTCTGCCGATGAAATGCGTCAATACCAGACGCAATGATAGATATCGTTGTTTTTGTTCTTTTTTTATGTTTCCCCCATTTTTCTTTTTTCTTTTTATTATTTTTTAATTTTTTTTTCGCAACAGTGCGGAATTCTCTCGCCTGAACGAGACGGTGATTAACACTGCGACAGATGTATTTATCTCGAAATTTTGTTAAACTGCGATCATCCGTGACGATCAGTGTGATATTCTACAACGTATGTATACGACATGAAAATATAATTGAAACTGTATTTCTTCATCCGAAGGGTTTGATTTCGTTAGATTTATTTGTTGTGTCGTAACTTACCAGGATTCTGGGTAAATTCATCCATAATCCTGATCTCACTACTACAAACGAGGGGCTATTCACTTCTGAAATTAGCTGTACACCCCGGTTTGAAATCAGTTGAAATCAGAAAAAAATCGTTCTGAAATCCCAAAAAATCACTGAGAAATCACTTAAAATCAACGGAAATTCTTTGAAATCCTTCGGAAATCACTGGAATTCAGCTGAAATTTTTCGAAATCACATTGAAATAATTGAAAATCAGCAGAAATCATCCAGAATTACAAACGAAATCATATAAAAAATCATATGAAATCATGCGAAATCATATATGAAATCACGAAATCACGAAATCACTTGTACACTCAAAGTTTGAGTGAATAGCCCCTCGACTACAAACTATCACCATTTAATCAATCGGTCTGAATCCTTTTCATATGCATGTCGTAATACACTTGGACTATATACCGTGACAATCTCAGGATGCGAAACGCCAGGGATACCAACCCAAAACTCGTTAGCAGCAGGTTAGTAACTCACTAGATGTTTCTAGTAAAATCACTAGATTTTTATCGAACATCACTAGATTTTTGGTGATTTTACTAGAAAAATCTAGTAAGTTACTAAACTGCTGCTAACGAGCTTTGGATTTGTATCCCTGGCGTTCTGCGTCCTGAGGTTGTCACGGTATATGAGCATTTCGTGAAATTAGCATGAGTCTCGTTACGGAATAGACGATAAAGTTGAAATTTTCGTACTATGAATCTTAGAAACTGTGTAAACAATCGAGTTTCATAAGAATCAAATGACATGTGGGTAACGAAGACTTAAACTTACATGAAATTTCGGCTCAATTTATAATAAATACAGCCTAAATGATATGTTCATCCCTTAGGTGAAATTGCTTCATTTTACACATTCTCAAAAAACTTTGAATCGATTCTTGCGTATGGTTGTCTATATTTCGTGAAAGCAGCAAAGTGCCAAATGTTTATCAATCTTATTTTGGAGATGAAAACTTAAGAATTTCAAAAGTCTAGTTCGCGCCTAGATTTGCTCAAAACGGACACAGTTCTCACTTTCAGGCGCAAATCGGAATTCCACTACATCCGTAGATTCTAGTTTGCACCTCCATGTTTGCATTGAGAACCTATGACATCAAACTAGAATTTCTAGTTCCTGGTGTGACGTAATATGTACAGCTATAACGTATAGCTGCTCATTTCGTTGTTACAATTTGCTCTGCATGGGACAGTGGCTACGGGACAACAGCATGGCATGAACCAAGTCCTGACTGAATCCCAGTGGTTCGGTACTAATAACCGGGTTACAGGACGACGGGCTATGACAGGTAGTGTCATAGCAGCGAGCAGAGCTGAGATAGCGGACCAATTGCCCGGACGACATGCGTGTCATTGTACAACCCTCGTCCCCCACATCTTCGATTAGCTGCGTAGTAAGCCCGTGTACTCTATCGTTACCCCAAACTCGCATATTGGTGAACACGTCACAATTTACCCCGAGAGATTTGGCTAAAACGAATTTGTTTTTTTTTTGACACGATTTTACTGCAGATTTTGAGGGAGGGATCCTAGTTAATCCTTCTGTGAATTCTCTTTCCTGTTTCCTCTGTACAGCTTTTCTAGTCTTGCTTCAAAAAAGGTGAATCACTATCAGAATTACATCGAGTCAAATCAAAATCAAAATAGTGACTTTCAGCTCCAAAAATGTCGATAATGAATCCAAGAACTAATATTACGGAGAATTTGAACCCATTTCAAGTCTAGAATTTTCCTCGTGGCGTCATCGTCGCCTTTGAACCTTGGAGCGACGACATTGGCGTCTATCTTTTTGCCTTGCACCCACGCCAGCCGTTATATTGTTAGAAGAATTCCATTGTTATACTATCGAATGATAAATTGCATGGAAAGCTTGCAAATGTCTCTTTCGTAAGATCTGGGCGTGAATGAAAGTGCAGAAAAAGGAAATGCGAATGGATAAAAATTGGAGTAGGTATGAGTTAGATATAAATTGGCAACGGTTATGGAGTGGATCATTTCAGTGTTGCAGATGGAGAAGAAGGAATGAAACTGTCTCTCCTATACATAATTATTATCCCGTCAATTCAACCCTCGACTCTCCTAGTTTCCGATAGAAAATCATCAGAAAATTTTCTATCAATCTAAATTTGAAGCGAATTGCGATCTCTTTATCGAATCTACACAGAGCTTCGTTCATCTTGTATCACGAAGGATAAGACTCTCTCGAATTGAGTGAATGAATTTCGGCAAGATTATATCGAACAATGTTGCGAAAAACAAGGTAACCGTTGGCAGTTAATGTTGACTAATTGGTTCATGTCGAAGCACAACCCCTTCGTGACGTAATTTGTTACCAGGTCTCACGGCAATGCACAGGGATCGTAGCGGCGTCCATCACTCAACATATTGACGGGTTTCTCACCCCTTTCATCCCCAGCCGTTGTTGTACGTACGCAAGGGAACAAGAGGGCGGGTATGGGTTACCTGGTTTATTAGTTGGTGGAGAAAAATTACTGAAAATTCGTACCCCGGATCGAGCCCCGCGCAGCTGTTTGACTCTGCATCGCGTGGGTATATCGGGTCTGAGGGATAGGCAAAGGGGTGCGAAAGGGAATCTCTTTTTTTCATTCTGAATATCGGAAAATGAAAAGCAGATATTTTTATTTAGCGGAGTTTATGACGCGCGCGGATTATCGCTGAGCATAATTATCGAGAGCTGGAAAATCCTCTAGGGTGAACGCAAAAATGAGGTGAAAATTCAAAAACATATAAAGCAAAATTCACGGTGCGCGGTTTCTCTGTGATTTATCTAGTAACTGCGGTATACCCTAGTACCTGGTGAATAAAGCTGAAAAATCTCCGTAGTAATGCAGGATACTGTGTGTGCTGTATAAGGAGTGGATTACTATGCAAACTGGGCTATTTCTTTCTTTTTTTTTTACTCAAGAGCTTTTCGTATGCAACACGTGATACTCTATCTAGCTGTATGTACGTTCAAATTTCCACGAGAATTTTTTTTACTTAAATTTAAAAAGAAAAACATGCAAAATAATGAAGACAATAAATCCACTTGTATTACGCTGTAAATCATGTCTTGGAGAAAAAAAAATCATTTTTTACAAATTGAGTTCACAACGGGTCGTAGATTTGCAAAAACTACTCATAGTCACGCAGAAACTGTTTATCAGTTCAATATGATCAAGTGAGTCCGATTATTCTATCGCTTTTCTCGATTCTACCAGCTTTTATATCTCACTCTAAAGTCGCCGCGAGTGATATGAAGAGAGAAAGGGAGACGGAATTGATCAATTCGCTAGATACTTATCAGTCTGGCTTGTGGTAAGGCAACACCTCTTTCTAATTTAAGAAGTGCTTATACATTTTTGTCGATATTTTTAGCTCCGATACGGTGAATTTGTACGACTTATAGTGACTATTGTCACTTTAAACGTTCAACAATTATTGTCGAAGGGGTTTTGTCGATGAAAAAAGAAAACAAAAAAAAATCATACCTCTTTGTACGAAGATTAAACAGAAAAATATTCATCACGGTTAGGGCATCATTGTTAGAAAATTATTATCTTTGAAAATGAACCGCAAAGCGGCTCAAAAGCTCTAGAAATTGGATACAGAGTCCGGGGGTAGGTCGTTCGCTATTGCTTCTTGAGTAAAATTCGTCGAGGCACAAAGCGTCAGATTTAGATAAAGCGAAGTAGGCAAGAGAGTAGAGAACTCGAAAGTGGAGAGACTCAAGTTTATGCAAATATCTGTACGAAACAACCTCCAGCTTGCACCCTGCGAAGCTCCAGGTTCTATTAGAATTAGTATTTGGAAAGTTCACGAGTTACCTAGTTGCGTGTGTTGAAGCTTGAAAAGCTCTGCTGTATATATTTTGCAAAATTGTTCAATTTTCGTAACCGAAATTCGGCAATCAGTATTTGGTAAATATTTAGCGAAACACCTGAAGCTGATGGTTTATGTTCTCTTAGTTTTGTTTAGGTAATAAGCGTGAAGCTCCAAATCTACCAGAATTCACATCTATACAGACGACTTTCCATCCCACACATGGCGGTGTACCTACTTCACGAATGTTAAATATTCAGTATTAGATGAATAATAGATTTATGCATTTACGCATGCATACATGCATATATATAGGTACACTGGTTGCCTACATTGAATAAAAATTTGATGGAAGGGACTGGACCCCTGACCTTACTACGATACAGAAACCGCTAGAGCAACAGAAACTGTTTTAATAATTTAGGGCCATAAATTAATAGAGAGGGTCACACAGCAGAACTCGAAACTCCTGCAAGTACCAAAAATATGAAATGCTAATTTGAGGGCCATCGGACCGTAACCGTAAATCAATTACGTATCAGTAGGAGAGTTCTGGTATTCTTCGGATAGAATTGGCATGATATTATCTTGCAAAAATTCAGAGACGTGCGGATATTGAGGTATAGCCAACAACTGCAGTGATTTGCAACTGGTTCTCTGTTAACAAGGTACAACATAGAAGTGTTCGATTTTTTTCTTCTTATTTTTTCGTTTCTTTCAATTCTTCTTTTCTACTGAGCTAGAAATTTCTGGCTAGGAAGCAAAGGTAGCGGATGTATCTTTGTGTATATATATATGCATACTATCTACCCCTCAACGAACCATTCGTATATGTTACGCGCGTTATTCGCGCGGAGTCCTATTTTGCGAGAATTTTGATCACTCTGAAATCGGGATCTTGCATTGCGGCAAATCCGGCCTACTTTTACTCTCGCGTTTTTTTTTTACCTTTTTTTATTCCAGACCACCTGCGAGACACGCGCATTGACAATTGGCGAAGTTCTTTTTTTTCTCTGTTCAAAAATTTATTCCTTCGAACAAATAAATAGTGAGTTTTTGTGGATGCGCGTCACTCTGGGAGAAAAAATTGGAATGATTTTTTATTCATTCAGAACTTGCCGACAACAATACAAGCACAGGTGAAATGTAAAGGTATAATATAAATAAAAAAAAATGTGAAAAAAAAGTCTGTGAGCTTGAAGCGCTTTCGTCGAAGTTGATTTAAATCAAAGTTACGTAAACTTGGAATAAAATCATAATTTGAACGAAGCTTTCAGCCGGCCAAGCCTCGAGAAAAAAACTTTTTTAATTTCATCCGAACTAGACAAAGTTTATTTGTATTCCAGAAAAGCTAATGAATTTGATTAAAAAATAAAAAAATAACAAAAAATAAAATAAAAGTTCAATCTCACCGTCGCTATTTTTTCAAACTTATAATCATTTTTCGGCTTCATTCAGATTGATGAAAACATTCTGCGTTTAAAATTTCAATACCTCCTTTTGGCCCATAGCGAAAAGTCGGAGATGAAAGAAGCACGAAGATTCATAAATTGTTATCAAGAATATTGGGACGCAAATTTTGTCAAAAATTGATACAAGCAGCTGTCAGATATTTGTCAAAAAGTTTGAATTGAAATTAGGTAAAATAAAAGCTTCGCGTTCGTGGAAGTAAACAGAATCAAAGAGCCAGTGTCCCGATACTGAGAAGACACTTGATTTGGATCTCCGCGGGCCTCTTGGAAAAGTTTAAAATCTCAATTACACAAGATGGAGATAACTTTTTTCAGAGTCCTGTTACATATACCCGAACCTTTCGAGTGGATGTTGTCGAAACTTGAAAATAAGAAGATAAACAAAGGACCCGAGGGATCCGCCCGAGGGTTTTGGACACAAAAATCAACGACGAATATTAAGTTTCTCACGAAAAATATATTCTCTCATTCCGTAAATGCAAAGCAATGCAAGTCTTATTTTTTTCGAGGAACGCGGAATCCAAGAAAAAAGTGAGAAATCTATATTTCACAGACCGAGATCGAGTCCAGTTGAAGAGGTCAGCGAATATATACTCCAACGTTCGAAGTGTGCGGATTGAGGAAACTGAAAAATAAGAAGATGAATAAAGGTCCGAAATCGAGCCGTCCGCTAAGGTTTTTCGGACATACGAATCGACGATAAGCATCAAACTCCTCCCGAAAAGATCATTTTTTTCGTCGCTATGAGGTAATTTCGCTCTTCCTACTCCAACGTGATACTTTCCTGATACTTTTGGCCGTCCCTGTTGCCTCCCGGTTCAGTCAGATATCCCGAGGCGGTTCTGATATCGAGCGGATCTTAAGTACCTCCTGCATCGAACGCGGAGATTCTAGCCGACCGTTGTAGTATGCCTGCGGATACTTGGATAGGCGATAAAAAATTCATCTCTCTCCGTGGTAGGTGACGTTTGACGAGGTCAATCGGTCAATCGATTAACTCTGAATAAGGGAGGCGAAATTTTCAAGTATCTATCATCGCCAATTCAAATCATACAAAAGAGAAGAAATTTTATTTCTCTCAAGACCGAACGGCGCCTACGTACTTCTGCTGATATACCTATTCTCGCATTTCACGGAACTGATCAATTTACGTAGAAAGAAAGAAAAAAAAAAAGAAAGAAAAATAGACGGATTTCATTCACGCTACCTACACGAAAAGCAATTATATTATATACACATACACATTCAGCCATACATACATCTGTGTACGCGCACATAAAGTATCTAATATCGAGTAGCGAGAGGAAATAAATTGAGGCAAGCTGAAGAGTCAGATGGAAGAGGAAAGAGGGAAGAGGGAAGAAAGCAATAATGTTCCGATGTATATAGCATAGATATATATATGAAGAAAGACAAGAGATTTCTGTCATAAAAACGATAACGTCAAAGGTTTTACAAAAGCCATTCGACTTTTGGACTGTCCGTGAGAGTGAAGCAGGGATAGATATGTAGGAAGGACTATTTCCGTTCCGGAAATTATATTTCAAACTCAGAACCATGTATAGAATCGAGGAGAATCGCTGTCATACGGTGTAGCAAAATGGAACAAACTAGATGGACGGCTTGGAAAGACTCGAGCTGCAGGTTCGTTTATTCGTTCATTCTTATGGGTAAAAAATTTTCACCAGTTTAGGTCATTGAAAGATAAGAGGAATGGAGGAAAAGGGTGAAAAAGTAAAACTATTTTCCACCATCCAGTTCGGTGAAAACGAAGTCAAGACGCGCTATCCACTATCTTCAACACTGACTGCACGTGCAACGTCCAAAGTGCACTTCCGTTTCCGGTTCTTCTACCTTCGATTCGATTGAACGAAGCGCGAAAATCGACTAGATAGACTTCGGCGCACAAAGGGCTTTCAGCACTTCAGTCATTTCATAGAAATAGTATATCTACGAGATGTTCGACTTTTTATCCAATTCAACCAACCGCCAACTTTATCAACTCAATAAAATCTAACAGCAAACAGGATTGATCAAGTTATTTATTTACTCAATTCTTACGGGATCATGTGTCTCCGCGAATTCATATGTGTCTCCCTCGAAGCAGGACCTCGACATTTTTATCAATCGAAAGCTCAATCACATCTCTTTGTAAATAACTTAATCAATGAAGATGGAATTTCGGTGCACGATGAAATTAGTTTTGTATATCGTAACGTATACACATACGTACTACATCTGAACTTTGTATTCATCTCGTGTCGTACCTATAGTGGGTTGAAAGTACGCTGCAAGACGCAAAAGGATATCGCGCGCGATCACCCGGGAAAATGGTAGAGTCAGAAAGTTAGCCGGATGTCCTTGTTTATCCTTCTATATACCTATATAGTGAAACGTATAACCGCGCGATGCCGAGCAGACATTTGGCACGTATATATATATCATATATACAGCTAAGTACATATATATAAATATATATGTATATTATACCTATGTGTATGCGTATAATGTGCAGGAACTCTATTCACAGTATACCTACTCTCCACCGTACCCATACCCCATCCACGAAGAGCATTATGCGAGCAATATCGCCAGAGTTAGCTGGGGTACAATGGGAAGACATATGCGAACCGTGTGTATACCTTATATTTACTTGCTTTACATAGATAAACTTGAAATTATTAGATATTAGGTTAGTTAGGCATCCATTTGTGCACACAATGGACCATTCAGACCCCCGCCTTCCCAAAATCTAAACTGAATAATGCAGTCAAACATGGGTTTCATATTCTGACCAATGCACACATATAGGTACATAGACAACAACTTATTACCCAACGAATTGTTCGCCAAACCACACACGTGCCCATCAACCCTTACGGATTTTGTCCAATTATTATCGACGCACGGATAATAACTTTAATAATTGGCCCGAAAGGTGGTTATGTACTCCTAATTATATTCAAATAAGAGACAATCATTTTTTAATCACTTGGATGATTTCGAAACTCAAGGGGGTACCTACATGTACATATGCGACGTGAAACGGATCGGTTTTTGGTCGGAGGTCATAAAATTTGTCGCTAATGCAAATTCAGGTTCCTCGTTACTACATGATCTGATGCCTCGAACAGTTAGAGAGCATGAAAATAATTGGCAGAATATATATGGCCATCATATCGAAGAAGATAAAGAAAGAAAAAGGTCGACTTTCTTGAACCCCCCACCCCCTAATTTCTATATAGTAGTAACCGATTTTTTTGCTAGATGAAAGTTTCGTGAGTTTAAAAAGATCACAAGAGAAAACGCGGATAGGTAGAGCTATATAATACGGCGATAGGTAAAAGGATTATGCGGAAGTGTTTTAACCCATCGTTGATAGTTGGGTTGGGATAGTTTCTGGGAAGCCTATTACCGTTCAAGTTAAGGAATAAAGCAACTCAGGTTAAACTGTAATAAAACTTGGTAAGGATTTCAGAAGTTTCGAGGCACCTCGCGTTCGATCTTATTCTCTAATTACGCTCGCTCGATCGATCGATGAAAATGGTTTTTATTTTAGCTGAAACTTTAAGCGATTATACCTAAGAGGATTTCCCCTAGAGAGCTGCGGCGTATACAGGCATCCGAGAATTTTCCCTCGCAGAAATGTAATTTTCGTAAGTACATAACCGGTCGTAAGCATCGTGAAGAAATTCGACTAATTAGTATAATGACTAAAAAATACCTCATGAAATTTAGGGAATCTTAAGACGCCTCTTAGCACTCCGTTCCTCGTGGGTATGCAAAATTTTTTGGGGCTACATTTTTAGTATCCAACAAAAAAAGGACCTACCTTTCTTATCCCAATTCTGAACGAAAAAATTTCAAGAACTGCGCATAAAGGTCAATCGAGGCAGCCAGCTCAGCTCAAAGATATGTATGAGCATAAAATTTTTCCGAAAACTGATGTCACGTGTTATTCTCAGAATGGTCTAGTCTGCATCTTGTGAAAAGGCAAAGTCTTGACATCTATATTATACAGACGTACGCGGTATCTGCTGAACCAACCCCTGACCCGACAAAGTGCATCTCTTCGGCATAGAACTCGTATAGGTATATAAGTACAGATAGCAGAACCAATGGAGGATGAAGAATGACCTCGTTGACCCATAAGCAGCTTTATTGTCGTTCGAAGATAATATGCAAGAATAGTGTATAGAGCTTTTTCTAAAGGACGGAACCCGCCAGATTACAATCTGTTCATAGCAGTGTTGTAATATTTGTCTCGCCTTGCATGCAATACCTGCACTCATAGCTCAGCGCGTTTTTAGCTGAGTGAAAGAGAAGAGGAGAAGATTTGTGCTAATTTAGAATCTTTCATGCCAGAATTCTTTTCGTATACTCCGTCGAACACCGAGAGATAAATAAAAATGACGAGTATTCTCGGATTAAATTCAACCTCGTTAGCGTCTATGTGCGATTTTCTTGATTATTTTTATTCTTTCGCCGGTTGCCATCAACTGGCAGAATATTTCATCGACGAATATCTTGCGTTCAAAATCTACTTATCATCTGAATTCAGCACCAAAATCCCTGCGTACTCTCTCTCTGTACAAATATTTATACCCCGGCCTTCTGGATCCCCGCACAAGCGCGTGTTTTCCTGGTGTAATGAGCAAGCGCAACGTGAGCTGAAATGTTAGGTAAATAGAACTTGAACCGATTGTCCACTTGACCTCTCGTCCGAAGAGAATGGAGGAATGATATAACTTTGAGCTCCTGCACCCTTGAAGACCAGACCTTTCCGTCTTATGTCAAGAATAAAGAATAGCTGTTTAAGCACCAGGACTCGTTACGTTTGTCAAGACGTTATCCAAGACGCAGAGGCTTTCGACGAGTGTGTCTAGAAGACTTGAGACGCTCCTTTACCTCGTACCAATACACACGCATCTATGTACCTATCTCGAACTCGTCATTTCGTTCTTCTATCTATTGTGCAGCTGCTGCAGGATCACCCCATGTGCTCCGCAACAATAAATATATCAGGTTTTGTTCCACACATGACAGATTGAAAGCGATTGGAATATTCGTCGAATATATGAGCTAAAATTTTATTGCAAGACGTCAATTCAGCCTGCCAATATCCTCATGCATGTTTTCAATGTTACGCACTCTACACGCGATATAAGTACATACGTCTTACCGGTATCTCGTTGTGTTTGCTTACTATCCTCGTACCCTGAACTGAATCGTAAACATGAGTATCAATGAGAACGTCGGAGGATGATGAAGCTGTTTGCTGAAGCAATATTTATCGTTCTCAGCTCTCTTCGTTTTACACGATTTGTTTCATTTTCCTTCGTTTACTTCCAGCTGGGAAATAAATATCTAGGTATTGGTGATCCATGAACGAACAGTAAACATTTCTGTCTGGCAGGTATCGATCCTGATAATTTTCTCTTCGGTACCATTTCCTCACCATTCATTCATCCATACCTATATAAGTATAAATATATATATATCTCGACGCGATTCTACGGCTGATTAACTTTCGTGCGCACGAACTAAACCAGGAAATATCTCTAGATAAAAGAGTTGTTGGAAGCGAAATAATCGGATCAAATATACATCATGGATTTCAAAAATTCAAACGATTAAATGCATCCAATCGAACTTCGAGTCTCCAATTTATCCGATCCTTTTCTTTTTTTAACCGGATAAAAAAGTTCATCCGGCACTATCAAAGCGGGAAATGATCTATAACGCGGTTTTATACTGGGGGTGAGAAGCACGAGGGCGGAGTACGAGGTGGAACCCAATTGAGAGGATCGCTGGTTCGCGTGTCCACGGGTCGTCCTGGCAGTTTGGGTATGCCAGGACGTCCACGAGATCGGAGCAAAATCAGGAATTCTCCGGGCGTAGGCCACGCCCGGAATAGATTTCTGTGTTCGGTGAAAACCTATTGAACAGGGAAGATCTTTGGTCTAGGAAAACGGCACGTGATGTTAGTCAAGGAAATAATTGAACCTCGTTAATTAGCCGATTAATTAATCGGCCGGGTTGTATGAGGGGTTGAAAAAACGGCGAAAATTCAGTTCAGAGGAGAACTCTCGATGCCTTATATTCTCATTTATTCCATTGAACAAATACAACCGAATCGTATTACAGTCGAATGACGGACTACCACTTCATCAAACTCCGAGTACACCGAGACTACGCGTTTCCTCTAAAGATCAATTTCAGATATACAGCCTAGTTCCTCGAATTAGTAATGGGATTGACTTCGGCGATGTAAGGGAGACCGAGTCCCGTCGTCATACCATAGCTGAAGCCCATCCACGAGTTGACGTGGGTAAATTTTGAACAATTCTGACATCGTTAAGGCAGGTAGGTGGGTTGGTACCTCGGAAATAAACCATTCGATCACTTTACGTCGATACGCTGAAGAGAAGCACGTAAACTGGTTGGTGAAACACTGTCTAACTTTTCTATAGAAGGTTAATCATTCCTGAGAAAATCTACCCCTAACATGATTCACATCATACGTGTTCTTCAGATTTTCGCCCCAATTGTGCCTAGATTCTTGAATTGCAAGTGGACACTAGTATCTTGAATGGTATTTGCCAATCATTACTTGTGCCGTTTATAACCCACGAATGCAAAACCGGGCGCAATGAACAAGCCGTAAAGTATGAGTTTACGTCAGGAATAGTACATGCATGCATTTGGTAACGTGACAACTTGTGGTCGTAATAGTTAACGACAGCAATCGTTACCAGAATTACGAAGGTGATACATACATATACATACATATGTGAAGAAGCTAGGAGTCTACGGAGATGCATATTGCAGTATTTACCACCACCAGCTTAGCGGATCACCTTCGCTTGGATTACTAACAACGCGAAGTTTTCTTGCTGGCTAAATTTGACGGTGATATATCGTATAGAGTTATATAGTATGCTCTTCGTTTATGGGTAACTTGACTATAATTTTATGATCCATAATTCATGTCATGGCTATAGGAATATTACAACCGCGTCTAGGATAATTTCAGTTTTCTGGAGTACTTTTTCACGCAAATATACTGAATAATTCACCGTGCTGGTATAATGGCCGCGGTGTATTGTCAGGTAACAACAACCGCAGGTATTTATTTCCAACGCTATGCTCTTGAAGGTGAAGAATAAAAAAGAAAAAAACATAAAAAAGAAGGAAATGATTCGCACCGTACGCACTGGTTAGGAATATTGGGATGATAAAAATCTCGTAAGGCTTATACCTTGCTACTTTTAGGAATAGGAGTTGGATGGGTGAACAGATAATCTAAAAGCCGACGATCACACGTCGACTTGACTCGACAAAATTGCGGTCAACGACGTGTAAGGCACACGGGAGCCATCAGCAAGTGAACAGGGAGCATCACTACCACGAGGAATAAAGAAGGTGTTGGGTAACCCAAACCATTAGTTCTTATTCCGGTGGTAATACCCTATTTTCACTGGCTATTATCGAGTTAACGGAAAAGCAATTTGCAAAACCTACTTCGTCCGTCAGCTATACGAGGAAAATATATTAGAGTAGAAAAACAAGTTTTATGCTCTGATCGCTACCGAAATTTCCTTGTAACTAAAAAGCGAAATGCGAGGGAGTGAAGGCAGCATAAAACAGAATATGGTTTCGCGTCTCAGTTTATCGTCGGATTCATGAATCCATCGCGTCAGTGTAGACGAGAGTAAATTATCCTCGTGTATATCGCGTCTAATCAGCGTTCTAATTATTTCTGATCAACATCCAGTACCCATGAAATTGACGGACTAATCATCCTAATAACTTTCCGTCAAGTCAGCGCCAATAAAATCTAAGGTTCGATTCGTGATTGGTGATTGGTGATTGGTGATTGGTGACGTTCCCTCATTGATCGCTTTTCTGCCACCAGACTCATGCTTCGATTCTCTAATTTCGAAGGCTGGGATTTTATTGTCGTTAATCTGACTTCGAGTCAACTGAACCTTTAACCGCGAATATTGATACGCACCAAAGAATGCCATTGATTTTTTATACCAAAAAAAATAATGCCTCTTTTCGAAGAGCGAATGTCTGATATATGCAACGCAGCATATCATTCGGTGTGACTTCGTATGCTCGTTTGATGAAAAGGGATATTTAATGGAAAATGAAAATTAAATCATGTCTAAAAGGCTTGGTGCCGGGCGTGTGGGCATATAAATAAAAACGAGCTTCCAGACTTCATTGCTTTCTGCTTTGAGTTAGCTACCCTTGATGCCCCTGCGAAGTTAATAAATATGTATTATCAATATCTGCGTTGCATATGTATGTCACCTGAAAATACCTTTCCTTTGGTGTTAATCCTCGACATAGAGCTACAGAGAGATTTTTAACTCGATGTTAGCATAAATTCTATCCTCCACTTAAGTGGTGGACATAGAATGTCTACAATCTACATTATGGTTGACGTCGACGGACTAGACTACCAGAGGTTGAAGTAAACCGACGGAAGCCAGGACTGCAAAATGGGTTTCGCCGGGTATAACTAACCTGACTTGCAGTCCTAATGCCCAGATGGACGTTCCGCCATTAAAAATTTATGGATAACATGCCATTATGCCACACAATGCTACAGATATACACACATACATAAACAATTACGTATACCGTGTCGGATTCAAGTTTAACAATTCATTCGCTTAAAATTGGATATTCGATCGATATTTACTTTCTGAAAGCGATTTTTCCACCAATCTTGTGACGTGAAATTGATGGTCTAAAACACATCAATGGATAAAATATGATGCGAGCATAAAAAATATAAAATAACAAACGAAAAATCACGGTTCTTATCTGACGGATTAATTCGTCGATGGAATTTTATCGACAGATATATATAACTTCCAGGCAAATTAGTAGTAGCTGAAAATATTTTTGAAAAACTTTTGAATTTCGAAGACTTATAGTCGGCAAATGCGCACGAAATACGAATCCAATCATCTTTTGCGCAACCCAACCAAATCTACGACGAGATCTACCATGTGCTGCAACGTGGTGCAGCAGCATGCAGCACTGGCAGAGTCGTACTCTACGCCCAGCTATAAATCGTATGGGATTTTGAACCCTTATGGAAATGGTGCATTGAATGACTTTCAAATAATCTATCGTAGAATAACAAACCTTATTATCTGTCTTCGAAAGTTGTGCGGATCTCGTTTCCGGTTGGGTGTGGTTTCTTACCGCGGGTGGGGCTACGATCAGCGATCAGGATTAAGGAGTTTGGATTTGGTTGGGTTCGGGAAGGTTCCGGGAGGGATTCCGGGAAGGATCCAGGGACTAGGATGTATGGAACAGGACAAGGGAACACCTAGGCGAGGTCCTGCCTTCGCTAGGACATTTTTTAATTTTTTGTATTTCAACTTCAGTTTATATTCACTCTTTCTTAATTTAATCAGCTATTGTTTTCTACTATTTAAACGTACTATTCCACCCTCTTTTTCCTCTAGATGACATAGTTCTATCGTACAGAGTTCCTTCCGGTTACTGCAGTCTAAACAAGAAATCGAAACAGGTCTACACCTCCCGGCTGGAAGCGATTTGTCAATATTAATTTTCCGAGAGTCTTTTATCACCCCCAGTTATGTATATTATTCTTATTATCATTCGAGTGTCGAAAATTTGATTATTTTCACCAAACTCTCAGCTTGTCTAGATACTAATCACAGTTTATTACGCGCACTCTTGATTTTTCCTCGCAGGATGCGGAAACCTCACTCTGCAGTTTTTGCCGATGAATCAATTTTGTGTTACCGTTGTATTCGCTGTGGGGAGGAAAAAAATTTCACTCTTGGTACGTTCGACAAAATTTTATTGAAGAACCTGCACTGAACCGCTAATTGATGAATGAAAATCCGCGAATCACTTCAAATTTCTACATCTATTCGTTAGAATAAATTTTCGCACACGACTCACTGTGCGAAGTATAAATATCATTAAAATCGCAGGGGTAGTGAATTTGAATTGCACCAAATCGTTTGCCACGGTCGCCTCTTATATCTGCCGTTTTTCCGATTGGCAAATAATTGGCGTCATTATAAGTTCCTCGTAATTCACGATAATGTCTGGTTTCTTGTATTTTTTCAGTTTATTATTTTTCTGTTGATGTTAGCCCGCGGATTAGGGCGTAGTGTGATTTCACCCCCAACTTATATCGAGAACGTTTTGTAATTTTTAATATCACTCACTGCCGAGCTACGCAACTGCACCCTCGACTACACGGATCGGGATTTTTTCGAAATTACTATTTGCGGAAAAACGTGACAACGATTTGCGTAAGGCCGGGCCCGCTTTTCTCGCAGTGGTGCGCGCCGCCATGACAGTTTAGGGGCTGCTGCTGCTGCTGCTGCCGCTGCCGCTGCCGCTGATATCCCCTCTGCTGTTCCTACGACACCCCAACACCCCCGAAGACCCCACAGCCCCACCAACGAAATATTGATCGGACAGAAGGGCGGCAGCCAGGAGTGTACCGAGTCTGTATTTCTCCCTGGTCAAACCGAGGTTGAAATTCAATCTGAAGAGGGGATGACCTCTTCCGAAAAAATATCTTCAGGGTTTAAAACGCGAACCGCGCGATACCGAGAGGCACGAAATCAAAATGGATTTTAAATAGGGGAGTAAAAGGATTCGGATTGATTTTTATCCCATTGAAATTAAACGGGAGACTTGTGTGCCCCCTCTGAAGGGATAAGGGTCGTTCTGCCAGTGGGTTTGTCGGCTGAGTTGAGGCCTGTTTGATGATAAATCAAACCATGACGTGGGAAATGAGTTTTGAATGCAGATTGTCTAGAAGGAGTGTCCAATTTACATCGACCACTGGCGCTCTATGAATCTGAAATGTCATTCTATATCTATTCCATATCTTCAAGGGTTATTACTTATTATAAACGGGCAGGGTGATATTCCGGTGCGAAATATATCGGAGGGTTAAACATGGAAGGGTAATTCTTGTCGGGGCTTATAGGTACGGAGAAAGTCTGCAGGCACCAGTCACTGCGCACTTTTTAACTTGCGTGAAGTAGAATTCTGGTACCATGCGGACGGCCCTGTCGCCAGTAACCCAACCAGGCTGGGTTACCTACTTTCACTAAAAACCCTCAGCTTCTGGCATCCTCCCGTTCGCCCTGTCTGCCGTGTAAAGGGACGAACCCTCGCTAACTCCATTCGTCGAATAAGGGTGAAAAGATCTGTGAATATGTAGGTCTCAGGCGGTAAGGTAAGAGGTGAGAAGGATCTACGTTATCTGTTGCAGTTTTAGGGACATTTACGTGCGGTGAAAATCCGACTTTGCCTGGATCAATCCCGAAACTTCGGTTTCAGCGCGATAAAATGGAAATAAAAGGAGAATTTTAAACTCGTATAATTTTTTTTAACATCGTGGAAAGTAGAGTTGTCTCTTTATAAAGAGGAATAATTTTCGCAACAAATATTGCAATTTGTTGAATTGAAAAATCACAAGGATGTTCATACAAATCCCCAATTTTTTCTAACACTAATTTCTATCAAAGCGGCAGCACGTGTCTTGAGCTGGGGTTAATCCTGTTATTTAACTCACCCTAGACGTGCCTTGTGTCTTCGTGGTCTGCGTTCGTGGAATGCCTGAAACAAAAGAGGGGGTAGTTTGAGTCTAGATCACAATTTATACGACAGGATATCCAATAGATCGGTTATCAGGACTCAGCTGCTGAGTCGTAACGAAGGAACTATATTAAATTTCACCTCGAAGTCACACGTTAATTAAGACAGGAGTTGAAAGCCAAGGACTTAACATACCCTGCGGGCTTTCAAGATCCTTCATTAACGAGAGGTTCCAGGTTGAATTTTTCGAAAATTTCTAGCTGCGCGTTAAATTAGATGTAGAATTTTTTAACATCATCCCCACGCTATGGGTGAACTTCACAAAGAACTTAGACGTCCTAGGAGAAATGAGGGTCGACTTTTTAGCGAGGCAAAAAATCGTGCAATTGCAGCTGACGATTAGACGCGTTGAAAAGATTGGATGGGCCGTTGAAGGGTGCCTGTAAAACGTAAAAGAAAAATACTTGAATAGCAATTGTCGAGATTAGATCCCCCCGCGTGTAGGTAGGTAAATGTATAAATGTGTAAACACTTGGAGAAGGACCAGCGACGCACACATCCTGATGCGTCCTGCTACCTCCTTGATGTTATTGGGGGTCGTGAATCGCCTGGAGGCAAACTTAGGTTACGAGTGAATTTACAAGGTCAGCTAATTCTGGGTAAACCACACTGAGAGAAAAATATGGTACAGTCAACCATAATGTAACCATTTTTAATTGTTGAAAATGGCCTCAACCTTTCAAACATGGTTGGGCACACTAAGATTATAATACTTTCGGGAACCATATAAAATAGTTGTTCGAACTACTTACAACCGGATGGAAAATGATCGCAACCTTGCAATTCTAGGTCAACTAACCATGATGAAAATAAGTTGAGCCAACTATTTGAAACTTTCTATGAGTTTTTATATGGGTGCAAGATGTTTCAACTTTGAAATTATGGTTAGATTACCCTTGGAATAGAACGAGTTGTACCAAATATATACAACCAGATTTCATGGTTGAATGAAAAAATAAAGTATTGGGATGAAAAAATAAATTTAGTTCGTTACAATGAATTTATAACATTGTATGATGCGCCGAGAAACACCTACTTATTGCAATCAGCCGCATGTTAATACAAAGTAAGGATTTTTAGATAAGAAAAACATCGCATTGATTTGGCCGGGATTCGATCCGGGACGCACGCATTCGCTCGCATTACTAGTCGCACGCTCTACCGACTACGCTAAACTATCTATTGAAATCACTAATCATTTCTTCCTATTTATCTTGAACTCGGCATGTGTCTCAATGATATCAATGTTTTAATGCAGCTAAGATATTTGATTAACTCAACATCTGAGTTCCAAATATCTTTTTAATTGGATTTCTTTCCTGGAGTTCCAAAAGTTCTCACTCACTCTAACGTATTAAGTATTCCGGTAACGAAAAAGAGTATTGGCTCAACTATGGTGTACATGATACGGATTGACATTATATAAAGTTCGCAAAACTGGATGAGTGGCACCTCCAACTATTGACACGTTTTTGGCAACGGAAAAATATAGTGTTGAATGCACTATAAAGTTTATTCTATCAGTGATTATTGTGCATGGTAACAAATCTCTCAGTGCATGGTTGGATGAAAGTGTCTTCAACCTTGCAATTATGTTTGCAGCATCCATGAACCAAATCAGTTGCATCAACTATTTACAACCAGATAACATGGTTAGAGCTCAGTTGTGACTGGAGACCATATCTATGGTAGCATTAACAATAATTTGCTGAACATGCACAGGCTCAAATCAACAATATGCAATTGTTACGTGTAATCACTGATATGGTAGAATTACTGCCGAATTTATAGTCAAATCGACTTTAATTCGGGTCAACATAACTTCATGTAAGGTGACATCTCACTTTTGCTAAGTTCATAAGTCAACCTTTTGGCCTATGGTTTGTTTCACTATAATGATGGCTTACCCACCACTTTGACGTGGTAGTTATACCAATGAATTTACGGTTGCATTCACCGACTTGAACAAGTGGTATACGCAACCATTATCGTGTCCACCATGTTTCTATTCATATCAATAACCACATGTAAATGGTGAACTGTATCATAAATAAGGTGACTCTAACCAAAAATATTTCAACCTTTCACTTATGGTCAATTCAGGAGGAGCTTTTTCTTTCAGTGCAGTGGAGAGAACTAATTTTAACTCAAATCTGAGGGTTAAGATGGTAAACTATAAAGTAGAGCGAAGTAGGGGTAGAGACCCCTGATTTTCGGCAAAACCTTTCGAAGCGTAATAAATTTAGCCTGGCTCAAACTCGCATGGCTCTCTTGTGGTTCCTCTCGGTTTATTGCAGAGGAAAATCCGATTCTCGATTGGCTAGACTAGACGGTTTGAGATACACGAGATTTAAGGTCTCGGTGGTTGCCGCAAAGTGCAGTAAGTAATCGAGTTCGGGGCTCTCTTCTCGCGCGGAAGCTGCTACAAAATTTCACACTGAGACGATATGCCATCTATCTAGCAAACTCAAGCTTTTTATCTTGGTAGTAGGTACCAACAAGTACCTATACCAACGGATATTATATTATTACTTTTATGATATTACAACTTCGTTTATAATTATGGTTTTATCATTTTATTATCATACGCTCCCCGGAGACTCTCCTTGGATACGAGACATCGGGTGGGTTCATAAATGCTTCTATCTCTCCATTTATTTTTCTTTCGCCTCTTCTTATCCACTTATATATAACGTTACTTTAAGAGGACCAGTACAGCGACTTTTCGAGGAATTATCATACTCCGAAATCAAATTATTTCATCACCAAAGTTCATTTCACATCAAAATATTTTTCTTTTTTCCAAATCATGTGTTGTAAGGATTTTAGAGCACCGTTGGTACGATTCAGGTCATCTTGGATTCATTTTCTTCAGAAAACAAATCCTCATCATGTGAATGTAGGAATTTTGAAAATATTTCGTTTTGGCCAAGTTATTTAAGAAATGAGTGATAATACCTTTTGCAAATTTGGTAAATTGATCATAACTTGTGACATAATTTTTTATTTTAAAATCCCTACATTCACAAGATGAGGAATGGTTCACCGGAGAAAATGAGACGTCAAGAGATTGAATTGGACCAACAGTGTGCCAAAATCCTTACGACACATGATTTGGAAAAAGAAAAATATTTTGATGTGAAATGAACTTTGGGTATGAAATAAATTGATTTCGGACTATGATAATTTCTCGAAAAGTCGCTGTACTGGTCCCTTAATATACAAAAAATTTCTAAATTCTTTCAATGTACGACTAATTTTCTCTCTATGGGAGATATACCGAAGCCTGCATCGCACCGGGAGCAACAACACCATGTTCCATTTTTCGTACCCGAGCTACAATACTCTCTGGCGAAGAAGCCACGGTCGATATACTTGTCACGGACGGGTTATGTTACGTCAAGTCGTTCGCGTGGTAGCTGGGGAAGTAAAGGAAATACGGTAAGGGTGGAGGAATCGTGATCCTTACCCCTTGGCACCGTTCCTCAGACATGTGGAGACGCTATTTCGTCCTTCCTCGATTTGAGTATCGACTTACTCGGCGATGAACCGCGTTCAAAATCCGGAAGAAGAAAACTCTACGGGGGATGAAGGGTTGGGAAATTTTCAAGAAATCTGTCTTCACTTTTTGGTAACTCCGTCAATTTAGAAAAAAAATGTCAACTTCTGTTTTTTCATGATCTTTATGAAACTGGAAACGAGATAATACACTAATACAGAAATTCTCTGTGATTTGTTGTTTTCTTTCAAACTGACTTTGGAAAATCCACCATCCCCCTAAAGACCGAAAAATGGGAAGTTGCTTGAATCTTTTTCCACGTTTGGTGATAAAAAAATAAAATAAAATGAATACTTCTCCGAAGATTTTCTGCTCTGTGAAATTCTGTCCAATTATTTTTCCTTCTATACGTTCGTGAAGAAGCAGATCTCACGGATGTGCTTAAAACCGTGGATCTATTCTTGTGGATTAAGGAAGCATGAATAATCGCCGTACCGTAACACTATACGATCGTGAAAAAGGCTCGTAGCACATCTGTTTTAATATCAAACTTAAACGTACTGAATCAGCAACTTACGACTATCATATACCCTGCGACCCGAGTATATCTCCCTCTCTAAAAAGCCCTTCAGGGCCTTCGAATGGCTACCGCTCAGCGCAGGTTCGCATCCTTCGTTCGACAATTTCGGATACGAAAGTGTCGGGCATTCAGGGATCGCGTGATATATCGCTCGTTTTTTTATTCCCCGTGTGATAAAACGTATTTCTACAGGGGTGGGAGGGACGGCGACGACGACGACGACGACGACGACGACGACGAGATCTGATATTACCACGAATATCAAACCGGCGCTTTCGAGAACGTATCTACAACAGAGATGGTCTTGAAAACATCGTACATATACACGGGGCATCACGGGGCACCTGGGACAGGGCATATCGTACATTTCACGCCTTAGCGATGGATAAGAAAGAGTCACGAGGTCAGCTTGGCGTTAAGTATTTCATGAGCTTTTCCTTCGACTTTCGGGGAGAAAAATCGCTCTATATACTTCCTTTGCACGTAGTATTTGATCATGGAATGAAAATAATGGGCTTTCTCGTGAATTAATCCGGAGTCTATTCATGTGAAAATGAAAATGTGAATGGAGCTGGATTTGAATTGATAAAACATGTGAAAGCTGAGAAGCTGGAGATGAGATTGAAAGGAAGTATAAGAACCTTCTAATAATTAAACTTTTCTGCTACACCGCGAGGATGTTTGTCAGTTGCGTCATCCTGAGCAGACGGAGGGGTGGCTTTAATCGTTCGCTACTCGACGGTAAACGGTGCAGCCTGGAGCAAGGAGGGCGTTTTATAATCTCCGGTAAACTGTCGACAGTATTACCCCCAAGCGAGACATCCATAGACCCTGTAGAATATATAGCACCAGGTCTGTATATCTACAGCCTGAAACTTACCCTAAAACCTTGAACCTATACAACCTGTACTCAGTAACCAGTATCCCGGTACCAGGACTCAGGGTGGATATTGGCTACCTACAGGAATCAGGATGGATTTATTTTAAATTAGAGTTTAACCCACGTTGGAAAATTGTGGTCCTTGTAATTCTGACCAAAGCGCGGTTTGCGGTCGTTGTATTAACGAGGACGTCCGAGTACTCTACTCGTTCACATTAAAATAGCCAATTATGCGTAATTGATGATTTCAATTTGCGGCAATTAGTGCAACAGCATCATCAGCAGCAGCAGCAGCAGCAGAGATACGATCTACGGGACTAGCTGGTTTGCTTTTTATCTATAGAATCGTGCTCTCCGTCGTACGTCTGCATGTAGTAGGTACACGTGAAATTGAAAGAGTTTGAGAGAATTTGAATCCGCAGATCTGACGAACGTCGATAATTGCGATTCTTGAAACTCTATATATTGTATACGTCAACGCGACAATTGGAAGCTCCAAACATGGTTGAAATTGGGTACGAATCTGTAAGACGTTGGCTCGCCAATATCGGGGTAATGCCGCAGAGATACGATTCGCGTTTATCAAGCTCAGCCCGACAGAAGAGAAACCTCGACTAATAGAACTATTGAAATGCAAATAGCTTCTACTATGTAGAATCCTTGTCGGCAGGTCTTCTCGAGCGCAGCCACTCTGGTCTAGTTAACGTCACGTCAACGTAGTGTGTTGTACCTGTAAACAGGACTGCAGTATGCTTTCAAATATCCACGACCGTATATATCTGTGACGTATGAAGTCTGGCATTTCATACTAAGACAGGATAATGCGTTAAGTTAAACGAATGAATAGAAAAATTTAAAAAAAAAAACCAAAAAAGTCTTACGAGTCGCAGGTAGGTACCTAGATTTCTGTCTACAAAAAACAAAAAACAAAAAAAAAATTGGATATGTCTGAAAAGAAGTGAGGTTTGAAATTGAATACGAATGGAGTGCCCCGCTAATTGGGTTAGTACCTAAACGGCACTTCGAACCTTTTGAATGGATTGAAGAATCGAAATTAAAATGGAGCTTCTCTCGGTAAGGTAAAGTAAGAAGAAAAAAAAACGGAAAAAAAAACGAAAATAAGAAAAAAAAACTCAATTCCTTGGATTAAATCGCAATAGGTTGTCCGTGAAATCGCTGAGGCTCGATCGTGGATTCAACTTGTATAACTTTTATTCAAAACATTAACGGCTAACGAATCCTGGGCTGACATTACCAAGTCAAAGTATCAACTTTGTTATTATATATCTTTGCTCCAACGTAGAGGGTATCTCGCTCTAAAAGGTTTCCTTAATTTTGCGAACCCAGATCCTCGCGGAAGTGAGAGTTAAGCGTATTATTTAAGGCGTTCAATTTTTCTTTCATCCTCTCTGCTACGCTACGGGCTCGGACCTGAACTTTTGCTAATGACTTTGATTCGAACTTTTTGACCTTTTATGTTCAATAATTCTTCATCTAATTTTCGTTCTCTACATTTCTTTTCAAGCCCTAAATAGGTCACCGTGATTATTGCAGGGCAGTATTATTTTCGTTCCATTTTTTCTTTTTTTTTATTCCTTTTTCTTCTTTCTATTTCGATTTCGATTTCCCTCTCAGTAATCTGGCATGTTTTATTTCTCACGACCGCGACGTTAGGATTTAGCTCCATTGATCGAACGGTATTTAAATCTCCGAGCAGCTGGTATTAGGATATGAAACGAGTTGAAAATGGCGTCGACGTTACTTTTGTTTGAGTCAATGAAAATCTCGCGGCTCAGATTCTGCTGAATTTCAAATTTATTATCACCGGAAAACTTGACAAAGGATATTCGTCCGACGGATTAAGCAAAGAATTAAAATTAGGAATCCATTTTTCCCCCTGATTCTTCCTTCCGTAATGCTGAGTCTCGATTTTATACTGATAAGAGTAGGTATAGGTACAGAGACATCGAAGCCTCGGTACTGCGCAGATAACCAGCGTTTGATAATATCACGCTATGTTCGAGGTCCCATCGAATGTAATTATCGTAGCGTGTTCGATTCGCGTGGCTTCTGGCTGGCCTTAACTTCCGTATTGTACGTATTCCGATATGCAGGTAACGATAAAAGTTACGCGAAAACCCGGTAATGACGCTTAATAGCCACCGTTAAACGTCGAATAATTACAATACAAATTTAACCAGACCTTCCATGCGCGGTCAAATTCGAAAATGCGCATTTGTAATCACCGGAATAGTAGTACAACAAGGCTTGTGCACCTTCTACAGTTTACGATGCAACGGGAACCAAATTCTCCCTCTGGAACTCAAACCTTGTCCTATATATATATATATATACATAAATACGCTCCTAATTACATTTCTCGATAAACGTTGGAATACACGGCTTATCCACATCACATCTGTACATATTACATTACATGAGGGGCGAAATTCGCATTAGTATTGAATTTGATTAGATTTCTTTTTCAATAATTCATCGGCTCATTGCATTCGCTGTAATAACTAAATGAATGTCAGGGCGAAAAGCTCGCTTCTAGATCGTAAGCACTAAGCAGTGTGATATCGCCGCTCCACGTGATACATCCTATAACTGGGAGTGTTGGAATCGAATTTTCTCCCTGATAAAAAGAACAGCACGATATATTCGCAAGTGTAGCGAGCAAAGCGGTAATGGACAGTGGGCGTGCTACCGTGGGCGGGTTGAACATCGTCTTAATTCTTCCATGCGAAATTCACACCTTCGTTTACCCGAATTTTCATCCCGAATAAGTGCAGGACGAGAGTGCATCTCGAGCGTATTTTATTTGATAAGTTCTACCCAGTATATCGATTTGACTATTCGCCTCAAAGGTATGAGGGATGTGTATGTATGTTATAGCGGTGTATGTATTTTGGTACAGGTGGATGCTGGCGGGTGAAATGGATATTGAAAAATTCAATAATATAGAAATGGATTATTGTAGAAATAGTTGGTGGTAAAAGAATTATTTAATCTATCGACATAGAACCGCAGCTTCTGAACAAGATTATATTTCCAATCACTTCGCGGATATCTTTGGTTTCGTTTTTTCCGATCCGATATCTGGACAAGGGCCAATTTCATTCCTAATCCTATATATCACGTGGTTTTCTCGAACATAGGTTTCGAATCAGAAGGTAAACGCTTCTTTCACCCTGTGAATTTGTATTCACATCGTTTTCTCTTCAGCCCGGATAGCGGGATCGAAGAGGTGTCAGTATCATTTCAAAAAGCTTCAGCCACTGCAGCGCGATGTGACAGATTTTCCGGAAGTGAAAACTGGCTTCTTATTTTTATCAACGACAATAAATTGAGGGGAAAAAATGAAAAAATTGATATAAATACACCCAGATCGAAGGAGTTGGTTAAAATTTTTCTTCTTCATCCCTTTTTCGAATTCTGACAATTGGCGTCGGACTCTCTGGTCTTCTATGTGCTTTTTGAAATTGTAACGCATCGACCCAGAAGCGTATGGATGTATAATATAGAAGCTACATTACGCGGCAGCTTGTTTCGAGTTAATTGTTAAAATCAACTTGATGCAAAGCTAAATCCCGTAGCTTGCGATAGTGGCAAGAGGGCGAAAGGTCCATGTGGCATGCGAAGGGCGAAGAGGTGGAGGTGGAGGTGGAGGTAGAGGTAAAGGTAGAAGTAGGTAGAGAGGCAGTCAACCCAGAACCACCAGTTTGTTTCTAACTCCCAGAAATTCCGAGGCATTAATTTATCTTAGTCTCGTTAGCTTCTGTCTCGCACGTAACCATCGATCAGCACCAAAACTACGTGCTGGAGGACCCAGCGTGTGCTTACGCAGCGTTAACGTTACTCCGTATTACAAGACCTCAGCTTAAACATTGAGTAAAAAGACAAGAGTCGATGCAGCATTTTACCTCACGAAACGTCGCCTCGTATCAATTAAACAATCACTTAGGGGTATACATGATACTTCTTGAACCCTGTACCTACCGCCGCAATAAACCGCAACTTGTTTAAAGTTTCATTTTTCCACGGGGGTATCTAATGATTGAATTTATTTTCCCTGACGCCTTCGCTATGGCTTTTTCCAAATCGAAAATTATAGCTGAGCAAAATTTGAAATTTGAAAAACCAAAAAGAAAATTACTGGAGCTTTTTGGCAGTGAGATTCTTTGAGAATATAAAAAGTGGCAATAACATTTTTGAAAGTAACTGCGATAGTAAGAACAAATTGTCATTTTATTACGACCCCGCGGTATCGAGGTAATAACCTTATCGGTACAATTAGTCAAGTTTTCACTTTATCGTTACCTACACAATTTTCTCTCTGTAAATATGCGGGAACAATAATTTTACACGTATAGGTATAAGTTTGATGCGAATCTGCCGAAATATTCTCGGCTGTACAAATCCTGTACAAATATATAAGCAAACAAAAACTTTCTTTAATTTATACATACGGAGGTTAAATATTCATGGTCCATGCCCCACCAACCCTGAACATTATTTGATCTGGTTCAGATTTGAACTGAAGTTATTTTTATTTTCTTCATTTTCTAAAGGTAGAAAATCGCAGGGAGTTTCCTCACTCAATTCCTGATCTTTTACACTCCAACATGAACAAAATAAGGCTTAAAAAAAAAAAAAAAAAAAATGTCAATCTTTAAGGGCGAACTTGAGGAAGAACTTCAAATATCGAGAAAGAGTATCCGCAGATGAAATTTTTTTCTTTTTTTCTTTGTTTCTTTTTGTTTTCTTTCTTTCTCAATATTAGTTTATTTTAGGGACGATCGCTTGCCTTATCTTTTTTCCTTTTTTGTTTTTCTCCCTTTGCTTTTAATTAGCCCACTCCAAGCGTCTCTCTCAGGCAGTACTTCTCTTTTGTACGTCACCACAAGAGACGGGGAAAACGAGAAAACGGTGAATATAAAGGGGGGTCAGAGGGGGTGACAGGGGGGAGACGAAGGTACGGAATTTTACACACGAAGTGTCCATTCCTTTAACTAACGTCGCTTTTCTTTCCTACCACAGCAGCCGCGAGTAGTACGGTAAAATTCGTTGTCTTATTCCTTCCTTCCGCCTACCCTTCTTATTCTGCAAAGTTCTTCGGGGCGAGAAGCGAGTCGTGAGAATTGTTTTCTCGAAATATTCTTTGGCGCGTGAAAAGTGGGAAAAGCACTCGTATAGAACAGGGCTAGCGTAGGTAGGTACTTTCTCGCTGTCTCTTCTCCCTCGCTTTTCTCGAGGGGGATTAAAGAGCCGGAGAGCTACCCGAGAAGGAGGAAGAGGAAGAGGAAGAGGAGGATGAAATAGGGGAAGGGGGTGGTTGGACGTAAAGCACGGGAAATTACATTGTGTATCATCCAGACGCATCCAGGATAGCTTTACAGAAATACAGGAATTATACCGTCGTCGTGCGGCCAGGAGGAATCCAACGAGACGTTGCATATCATAACCGCGATATATAACCTATGGCAACAAATTCAAGACGTGAAATTACCCAACCGACGAATTGTTTGTTTGGCAATGTTTTATGCCTGAACAAATTCGGCATGAATTGTTCCGTTTAAGAATTAGCGAAGTGGTAAGACGTATAGGTATACCCTATACATACCGTGAAATAAGGTGAGATGAAATCGCGCGGGGTACATATACCTATATAGGGAAATATAGGCTACCTATAATAAATCTTTAAGTCTATAAATAACGGAGCGAAAAGCTACTGGAAGTTATTGAAAAGTGACGGACAGCAAAGTCACGTATAAGCCCTGGCAGCCAGTAATCCGCAACAAATAAAAAGAAAATCTCGCAATATATCAGTGAAGGAGCTGAAGCAGCGCTAAGAAAACGGGAAGAAAAATCCCGACAGCAGGAAGCGAAAGTAGGTATATAGTATAAGAAAGAATAGAGGGACGGGCGGGAAAGAAGAGGAAGAAGAAGAAGAAGAAGAAGAAAAAAAGAAAAGGAAAAAAAAACCAAAGGGAAGAAAATGCTATTAAGCATGACGTAAAGTCTTTCTGTGTATACCTATGTATATCCATGTATGTATATGTATGTAACTGCCCGTGTAGGTACATGGGGTAAATATATTAACAAAGCCTACTTCCATTTCAGTTGAATGAGTGAAAAAGTACTTTAGATTTGATTCAAACGTGAGATTCTCGAAATCACTTTAGCGTAGCAGAAATCTACCCTGCACCTCTGGGGCTTAGCTTTACCCTTTGAGTCGCGTATATAAAAATGTTCATTACTGTAAAACTTCCCCAACCCCCCACCCCAGCAAAGGTAGACACACCCTCGCCTCTGTACCCTTGCTTAGCGCACGGTTGAAACATATTCCTCCGCATGGTTTCGCGTACCCGTCTGTCTAGATCAAAGCCTCTACTACTATAGTCGGTCTGACTATATCCCTCATCTTTCTCCTGCTTCTACAACCCTGCGCTCAGAGCGTGTCGAGCGCGTCACGTTTCACTGCAGCCTGCAGGCTACGAGAGTACGAATAGAGAAAGATATAAAAGAACGGAAATAAAAACGAGAAGAAAAATATGAAAAAATAAAAAAATGAAAAATGAAAAAAAATGAAAAAAAAGAGGGAAGAGGGGAAGCATAACTGAAATGGAAACGAATAAGAGGAGGAAAAGAAATCTGGGTAATTTCCAACGATTAAAACGTTAAGAGTACCACCAGCTTGAAGCAGGTGGATGTACTATAGGTATATAAAAAGCATTTTGAAGATGGTTCTGTCTCACAATTTCCGGTCGCGGTATCGTTACTTCCGCTATCTTACGTCAGACTAGTCACGGCCGCGCCATTTTACTCTGCAGTTTCGTTGATAATCCAATCTTCTGCACAATGGTTAGAGGGGCCTCATTCGGTATGGTGAAAGGGGAAAATAAGACCCCTGAATTTACTGCGGAACTAATGCGCTATGGTTTCTCTCTCTCTTTCTCTCTCTCAAGTTCCCGTTTCGCTGACGGTGTTCCCGGAGGAATTAAACCGGGGTATAGTCATGTATGCGTACCACCAGCTACCTATTCGAATTCGAACTCAACGGGCGTGTTCCATCCGAGCCCCCTAAGAACGAATAGAATGGAATAAAAATGGAATAAAATGGATAGAGGAGAGAAAATATGTACATTAAATAAAAACAGTAATATCGACTGCGCTCGGGGTCGGTGAGGGGTTGGGGTCGGGGTCGGGATTATTAAATCACCGCTCGACAGACCTCAATCTTGGAAGGTTCTTTTTCCTACCTATACAAGACTACAACTTCGGGCTCGTCCGTACCTCCGAATTCCAATAATTTCAGCTTTATTTCTTCAGGGACTCGAGCCGGCCTTAGCGGTAGCGTCGATCGCGTTTGTAACTCAATTTTGTACTGTGACGGTGGAGATCGCGTTGCCCAAGGGGTCATGGACAAACTCGAATCAAGAGTTCAAATTCTACCCAACGACTTGCTAACTATGCGCGGTCATCCAAATTCCATTCAATTCGATCCGAATATCTCCGACAAGAGATTCTCTCACCGCAGCAAAGACTTACTTAAACACAATTAATTGTCCTCGTTTAACGCCACCCCCACCATTTTCATTCACATTTACATCGAATTCACGTGAAATATATTCCGATTTCATAATACGAACGATTCAAATCCCCGCAAACCCCCCCGGATTTTTCTGAATTAAAAATTTTATTCCTACGTAAAGACCGACCGACCGACCGACTGACCGACTAATTACGGTCTTCCGGCCATTATCCGGCTCCATGAACTCCTCGGAGTCTCGTGGAATCCTCAGATTCAAAGCCCAGAGGTGATTTCGGGCGTTCTATATAAGTAAATTAGCTCACCACGTGAGATTTGTTCAAAACATTCTAGAAATTAGAAGGTTGCCGTGTGCGAAGAGTTCAGGGGGCTTAGAGAGATTATAAAGGCACTGTGATCTCGTGACGAGCCTTGAACGGGAATGTTTAACATTTTTGAATAAATTTATTCTTTTAGAAAATATGAGAAACCAGTGAGAAAGCAAAGTGGGCGAAGAATGGTGAAAGGAATGCATCAACGCTGCTTCAATTTTAACGGAAATAAAAAATATCCCAACTTCTCATTGTGCTATGGAAAAACTTCGAATTTACCTTCGAACTTATACGCGAAAGCTTTGGCTGACTCCCCGTTGAGATTGAATCTCGTGATAACTTGCGACGCTTAGAGGAATATGAATACATTCTGAGTGAAGAAAATGTAAAAAAACCGACGCTTATTTCAGTTTGCAAAAACAGAAAGAAAAAAGCAAAAAAGAAAATTCGAATTATTATTACTTCGACTGTGTTTTTACATTTTCTGTAGTACGTCAATCAGTTTCATTGATCAATTTCTATTTCTAAGGGATACCAGCTGAACCTGTTCGGAAATTGATGTTGGTTCATTTTTTATTTCTTTCTACCCCAAATGATGAAAATTTTAATCAAATTTCGGAAGAGTTATTTTTAATTTTGATTGTACCAAACAAGTGTAATTCTTATGGAAAAAAAGAAGCGTAAAATAAAATGAAAACAAAATAAAAAATGAAGGGATTTAGAGCGATTCCCATTTCTATGCAATTCCGAGTTCCAGGATTACGAAGAGGAGGGTTTTACCCACCGCCAGACCGCGAACAGAATCCAAAGCGAATGCCGTAAATTAAGCTGATTTTTTAATTTGAACGACGCTCTAAATTATACTACCACGTTGCACATGGTACCACTCCGTCGAGTGACATTTTAATCTGATAATGTTTCGAAAACTTTTACAAATGAAAATTGTCTCGATTTACAATTCTGCAGCGATGGGGCTAACTAAAACGCGCAGGCTAAGATCTCATGTGATCTAATCAGACAATATACACCGCTTCCAGCGACTATATAGGTTTTCAATAAGTTCGAAAGTGAAAGGATCAAGAGCAAATTGAAGAAAAAAAAAATGAAAAAATAAGTAAAGCCGTAAATCGATCGAGAATAATCAGAAATTTAACCATTACGTTGCTAAATAACTTCGTCTCAGCACATGAGCCGAGCTCCAGTAGTATCGCGTAATAATTACACCATATTTTGACACAAGTTTTAATTAGTTTAATGCACCACGACCTACTCGCAGTTTTGCAGTGACATGGCCAATTTTCCTATGTAGGTGTTCAGTTTCCGGAATATGACACAACGAGTTACGAAGAACCTGGAAACTATGTACCTAATGGACGAATATACACACGTAGCGTAGGTGTACGATACGTGTAGAGGTAAACTCGTGTTGAATGTGTTTACAGATGTGGCCTGCGACTATCTGCGAGATATATAGGTATATACCTACGTATGGTACGACCAGAATCGGTTTGAAAATATAAAGCTTATCGGCAGTCGTAATTTTCGGATAAGCGTCACCACCACAGGCTAATATAAAACCGTATCTATATACCCGCGATGTAAATACGCGATCATGAAATCGGTTCATAGATCTGATAAGAAATGGAACTGCTTTAAAGGTCAGAGGTCGAAGATAACGCCTACATTATTTGACCAAGGCCTACGTACGAATATATAAGCTGCATATCTAAACCGGAAATACAATATTTAGCAGAGGCTTTAACGATGTCCTGCGCGGAGGATCTAATCATATCGAATACACATCTATATATGCAGTCATTTTATTAATCGGCTCTATATACATGGGTGCGCGAATTTCACGTATTTTTTCCTATTCCTTTTGTAATTTTCGAAGAAAGAAATTGAAGAAGCGGAATTGTCCTTTTTACAGATTTATTACATCCGGTACTGTCCCAGGACCTTCATATCTATTCCTTTACTAACAAAAGCTGAGAGGAGATAAAAAGTGTCTGTATACAAACTTAGGAAGTTTCTGTTGAACAAAAAAAAAAAACAAAAGGAACAACAAAAATGGAATATACTTATTTCGCGCTCTCGTGCGAGAATAGAATTAAGGGTTGAAGACAATTGCGATGGAACTATTCTTCTGCCACTCGTAAATAGAATCATTTGAATTTGAATTCGCTGTATTTTTCTTTCCTTTTTCTTAAGAAAAGGTATTATACACCTAAGTCAGTTAAAAAGTCTTCCGCGTTAGCTCGGGGGCGTATTAAATCCTGGTACTAGATTTCAACGGTGTGGCCATTAGTCTACAGGGGTAAAAATATCCTTTGCAACGTAAACTTTTGCTACGGATCGCTGTGAGAGTCGATCCGTGTACCTTCCTCGGATGATGGTGGGAAGTGAGTGGCAAAGATTGAGTTAAGAAAAGCGAAGCCAGAGGGGAAGAAGAATAAATAAAAAGCACGAACGAAAGAAAGAAGAAAAAAGAAAACCGAAAAAAAAAATACCAGCGTAGGACAGCCCGGGGTACTTCGCTGGTTGGAAAAGATTAAACCGGCTGGCCGGCTCTGAAGTCCGGAATTATGACACAGGTTGTTTTGTTGGTTTACCAACTCCACCCAAGATATGTGCACATTCGCTCGACTCTCCCTTACAGAGAAAGAGGAAATGTGACCTGGAAAACTCGGAGAAACTCAAAGGTAAAGGTAAAGCCAAGGTAAAAAAACTCCTGCGACGTGGGCATTTTGAATAAATTCTGCAGAAAAATTTTGAGCTTTTCTAGTTCGTTCGTATAGTTTTAGACCCGGTTTTTCCGATTTATTTTAAAAATTCCGTGCGATGGAATGCAGCAGAAGGAAACGCAACCAAGTGCAAGGATAAATTTTGGTCTAGGGGTGGTCGAGGAAGGATATAGTAAATTCGATATATCGTTTCGTCTTGTGATGTTAGGAAAAACTAGAAGTCACGAAGGTCGGCCTGACGACGCAGAGGATAAAAGATAATTCCTGTACCTCTTGTTAGCTCGGATCCGGGCAGGAAAAGGTTCAAGAGTTGACGGGGTATCTGGCATAGTTCGAGAAAATCCACGTCTTCCCTGGAGCAGCGGAGCGAGTCGAATGCTATAAAAAAAAGGCGAGATTATACCGTCCCGTATACGCGCGTAGCTCGGGTCGAGCTTTCCCTCTTCCCTTTTCCCTCTTCCCTCTTCCCTCTTCCCTCTTCCCGCTTTCCTCTTCCCTCTTTCGCTCTTTCTCTTTCCCTCGGTCGATAGCGACGCCCTCTTAGCCTCAACGCGTATAGTGACGTCACAGGACCTCATCCCCTTGCGTATCCAATGACGTCACGCCGCGACGACCCATTCCCTGCGGCGCGTAAAGCTCGTAAGCTCTACTCTATGCGACTTGGACGACCTAGCCTAGATCAGAGAAAACGTGGACCTCGACCGTGTTCACCATAAATGCGAAACGCTGGGTAAACAATCGACCTGTAAATAGAGCTAGAATTGAGTTCGATTGCCGCCACAACGTCGACGATGCTAATCGCTCATCTCTTCACCTCCTGCTGCGGTCTGTACATAATGCGTTTCTTTCTTCGACGGTGCAGCAAAAAAGTTCTCACTTACTTAGAGATGAATATACAAGCTTGTATGTGAGAGACAGTGAGGTAGCTAATTTTAATATACAGAACATCGAAATTTCTGTTCTCCCAAAGAAAAAGGTCTTTAAAATAAAACTAGTGTAGATGACGAGCCCGAGCTTTCAGCACATGATTTTCGTCGCAATCTTTGTGCCCCCTGAATAAATACTCGGAATCGTTGTACGTATAGCTAAACTTCCAAAGTTTCCGGCGATCAGCAGCCAGAGTCTCATAGAAATTCTGGAGAGTATCTTGAATCGCGTCTGTATACCTTTCGGAGAGTGAAACCCGATGGAAAACGTGTTGCCTATCAAGTTCTGCGTAAGGAAGTGGTCATCCAACCCGTTTCCAGTATTCAATTTGAAAATATCTCACGCATTCGTGGACGGTAGTAGTCACACCTCAAGTCGATCAAACAGCGCGGCTACATCTGGGTTCATTCTTCCCGCAGCATAAATCTCCGCGTATGCAGAATCGGTGGCGAAATATTTCGGACGTATTTCGATCAGTTCGAAATACTGCAGTCAATCGAACTTATATCCCAGTATAGATATATGAATGGGGGTCAGAGGTCGGGCGGATCTCAGAAGTGGAAATTGCGGATGGGCAGCATAGCCCAATCTCGATAAGCTGACGACGCGAATCTGCACTCGACTTCAAAACTGGCTGCAACTCACTGCTAATATTAAGTAGCGGGTGTTACCCACGCGGTGGCTACCACTCGACCTAGTCCCGGACTGACTCTGTTATTGATTAAAAAATGTGTTGCTCCAGAGGTGGTGGACGTGGGTTATTAAGCCGGTGTTTGCACGCGGTGTTCATCGGTTTCATATGGATTGTTTCATTAGATACCCCTGCGTCGTTGGACGTTGTACTCCTTTTTTCATTCAGACATGTATGATTGAGGAATCGGATGCAACGAAGGCATATATAGTGAAAAATGCACCATTCATTCAGCTATGGATACTCCGAAGCGATCTTTTTCTAGGCAATATGCTCCATCGCGATATCAACTAGACCTTGTGTTTCCTGCAAAAGCAAGTAACACCGATTGAGCATAATAAATTGTCGAAATATGAGCCCTATATGCTCTACTTGCGAAAATCGCAGTAAAGGCTCATTCATAGTATTCTTCGGATGAGAGAAGGTGTGTGTTCCTCCAGATTATTGCAGGAAGGCCATATATAGTCTCGATGTATCCTTATCGCATCCGCCTCCTAAATTACTAATCTTGGTGCAGTCTATGGTAGAATACCGCCTTTGGAAATTCAAGAGTAAGGTAGTCGCACTGTAAGGTAAAGCACAGTAGAAGCTTTGGCAATTTTCGGTCTTAATTTCCGGTTGATTAAGTAGGGTCGCATCTGTTCAAGACAGTAACATGTTTTTATTCTCGATATTTCAATGACGGTGCAGTGGAAAGAATCTGCGAGTTTTTATTTCCACTGAGAGAAAGAAAAGGGAACTGAATGTGCTCGAGCGGACTTTTGCGGCAATAGTAAGTACACAATATATACATTTTCAAAGTGGTTATATAAATCAAAAGACCGAAGAAAAGAGGAAGTGAAATTCTGAACCGTCGGATCTGTAGGAGCTTTTGCATCACCCAATGCGAGGCATTTCCAAGAACGATGCGATGGAGAGAGAGATAGAGATTTGCAAAAGATCGCAGAATCCATCTATTTAAATACACGGTGGAGCTTATTCTCATGCGTAGGTGTACGTAACACCAGAATAGCTTGCGACTGAAATAGGGCTGTGGTAACGTCACAAAACTGTGACGTCATAGGGATTCCACTGACGTCAAGGCCCTCCGAAGGCTCGCGTGCACACTGGGTCAAGCACAAGGTGCACCGGTGACCCAATTCACATACTTTAATATTAGCCTGAAAGCTAACTGCAAAGTATACAACCTTCACCTATACAGACACGCGAATATAATGTGCATGTGTGTGGGCTAAACGTCATAATAGAGGCTGACTTGAACGGTGCAAGTTATTTTTGCAAGGCCGTTCTTGCACGCCTTATTACATCCATATCAATATTCAAATTACGTCATTAAACGGAGTGGCTGGAAAAAACAAGATTGCAGATTCAGACCACATTCGAAGCCAATTAATGACATGCAATCACGAGTTGTTGTACATATTATAACCTGGAGAATCGAGTTCCCAAATCTGGGATTTACAACCTGCAGCTGTAGACACCTGATCAGACCAGCTGATATGTGTCGTCTGACATGGCGAGTAAGCAATAAGATATGCCTCTTTCGCCAATTCAGAGACTGGCTATAGCTCTGATTGAAGGATCCATATCCATATGCATATCCGTATGTGCAATTTGATTGTTCAGAGTGATAAATGAAATATTTCATTGGTCGATGAGAGAATGTGACCTTGTGCGAAATACTGCGTTTCGCGAAGCTCAGTAGTTACGATTCAGAAATCAAGGTGAATTTGAAATCTGTAGATTTCCCTCCGATTTCAATTTCAACAGAATCGAATTGAAGTGGCCCCCCGTGACACCGACGGTCATACAAAGACGGTCCTTTTCGTTGAACTTTCCCTGGGGAAGAGGCCCTTCGGGTAGTGGTGCCTTTCCGATTCCTTTGGCTATACCTGCAGGACTTACCCCGTTGAAAGATTTCCTCGATTCTCCTGATTCTCCTGATTCTCTTGATTCTCTTGATTCTCTAGTACGAAATCAGTCGGCGATGCCGGCTTCATAGGACATGGGGATACCCCGGGTATGGCTCCCACGTGACCCCCGTTGATACGAGGTGGGTTATTGGCTAATCCAAGCCATTGTTGTAGTTCGCGAAATGCGAAAGGAGCGTCGTTACAGCCCCAGCTATTTGCTTCCCTCGACGCCTAACGCGAACCAAGTACGATTCTCATTAGAGGACCGATTACGTTATGTGCTTTTGCATAGTAACAAAGGAGGCAACTGGGTTTCTCTAATCTCCATCTTGAACGTAGTTGGAAACAGTCGCGCGGCTTGTTCCACTTTTCGAAATTACCCTCCCAACCTCGCAGCTCTATAGTCCTTCATGTTAATTTCACCACAACGACGATCACGATTAATTAAACAAATGATACTCATCATCATTCTCGTTATACCTCATAGATACGAGAGTATACAATTTTCAAAAATACCTCGACAAATATCAAAACTCACTAAATTCCAACTCCACCACCATATCGATAATCATCCAGCGAAAATTTTCAATGAGGGTGACATGTACGTTCGCATGACCTTCGTGCCCTCTTCCGTGCGGTCGTGCTGAACGGGAAATCGAGAACGTTTCAGTAAGCGGGTAGATACCCATGTTATATGAATACATAGATATATAGTGTATTATATATACACTCTAGGTATACGTAGAAGGTATAGGAGGAAGATGCGAATTGCGGATGCTGAAAATCATACCGCGGAGCTCGGGTTGACATTTGACGGGCTCTCACCGCGACCTTTTTCCGCGAGTTCGGCACCCCGTGACTGACACCAGCCATTACTTCCAAAACTCTCTCTCTCTCTCTCTCTCCTTCTTTCTTTTATAGCTAGATATAGTCGTGTCTGTGTATATGTGTGCAGAAATGTATGTACACACGTACTCTTCTCGATAATTCGTTCAAAAAGAACGATACGTGATTTATTTACGTTGAGACTTTCAGTTTACCGTATTGGGGGTCATTAAATTTGAATTTTATTATAGCTCGATGTGAAATAAAGTGGATTGTAGTATACGTTGTACTATAATCAAGGTTTTCTGTAATTCGAAGATAAGATCACGCGGGGTTAAATATGCTCGAATTTGTTCAGGGCTATTTTAGTATTAATAAATGATCAGAAGATGGGAATACTCTCGAGGATAAACAGATTTTGGCTAAAAGCTAATAGATTCGCATGTAAGTGTCAAGTTTAATTAGTAGAAGCTTCAGTTGTATATATTATAAATTTATATTGGTGTCAGTTGCCTCGCGCGTTCCCGTTCTCTCTTAGGGTACGAAGAAGATATTGAAATCTCTGAAGAATTTGGAGGAAATGAATTCGTAACGACACTGTGACGCAATTCCCAGCAAAGTCTTGGGAATAATAAATTACAGGCGTCGCTGTCTTTCGGCGCCTTGCCTTCGGCTTTGTATATTTATCACCCCTGTTGGAAAATATCATTCTTCACGTCTTCGCTCGGGCAAGGGGATAGATCGTTCGAGCTCTCAGCTATTCGTCAAACTAACCGGAAAGTTTGTCATGGTTTTTCTCCACTGGTTGTTTCGAGAAAATATCCAACGACGAAACGGTGCACCTCAGATACTCCTATCACAACCTATCGGAGAACGAAGTCCTCCGTCCTTTTGAAGTAGCTATTTCAAAAAGCGGACAATTTTCCATCAGCTAACATAGGTATCCATCCTCAAAGAACACTTTTCGCCATAAAACGTTCTGCGTGACGAGGAAGCCTGCTTTTCGTCATTAATTGTTTCACTGCCTAACAGTTTAACGACGAAAAGCGGCGAAGCATTGATTAATCGACAATTGAAAGTGTGTTTACTGTTCATACAGTTATTCATCGCATTTGCAGTAATGCGAAAACGTCGGAGGAGACGGGACCGCACGATGTGGAGCTTGTATATTTTTCTTGAGTTTCACACGCCTATACGCTTTCGAATATTACTTAAATAAATAAGAGGAGTTTGACATTAACACACCGGCGCCAGCAGCTGAGCACAAGACTTGACTTTAGGGGTGAACGAAGTGCAGAGCTAACGCAAAAAGCGTAAAATTTCAAAATTTATACACTCGAGTAGGTATGCCATATGAAACAACTCACCGAAAATGAAACTCCGTTAGAATCTGCTTTTCGATCTGAAACCAATAAGACAAAAAATATTATTTCATTTTTTGTTACCTTACAATTTTCATCAAACTGTAATTCCTACACAAAATTTGCCAATAAATACTTGTGCAATTTACGATAACAGATGAGTCATTTGGAAGTCGCGTAATCTGTTATTAGCCATTAGGTTCTGACCATCTCGAGGAACTCGGACAAGACGTGGTTAAAGACCGAGCGATATATAATGCCTGCCAATTTCGTACGTTTCCTATCTTATCGTTAAATCTTTCGTATAACGTTGACGTATATAATAATAACGAAGATGTGAAAAGTCCGAAAAACTTTTCCACGGTGTTTTCCCTTCCTCCCTTCCTTTCACGCTTCAGTCTGAAAATATCGATTGTGCAAAATAGACGCCAGATGGCATCTAGAAATAAGTGATAAAAATTACGATACAATTTGATCAACTTCTACTCTGTTTCCCCACCTCCTCCATCCACTTCGGATAGAAAAATAAATTCCATAAAATTACCAGTGCAGGGTAATAAAAATAGGCGAGAAACCTCCTGAATTGTTTGGATTTTGCAGCTAGTTTCATTGAAAGAGTAAGGTAACAATGAACCGGAGGAAAACATCAACATGTCAACTACGCGATACGAAACAGGCGCTGGAAGCAGTTCAACTATTTTCATTTAGAACTGTTTACCCACCACTATCATCCTGCCAGACAAATGAAAACAACCTAAAGATGTTCAAATATTTCTATGTTTATGCACGTAGTACGTTCCAAGCGAAAATTACAACCGCCTTTCCATGGGTAAATGCGACGGTGTTTATGATTGTTGGAAAGAAATTTCATTGGATATGTACGAACCGTACGAAATTGATAAGAAACTGCATTTTCGTGAAAATAAGGCGTCGAGAGTCGCGAAAAAGAAGAACCATGATGAAATATGCCTGAGTGAAGCAGGAATACGTCAAAGAATGAAGTTCGAAGATTTCTTTGTACTCGTGTAAAATTGTTGTGAGTTGACCTGTGCACATGATATTCTTCCGTCCACCTATCTCCGTATAGTAGAAAGACATGTCTTCCCCGTTATTGTCGATAAAATTCGAGCAGCTCTCTCCTGCGGTACCAAATTTTAAATAATAGAATCGCAATCTACTTTAAACATCCGAAGGACCTAGTGAAAACCTTTTCTCATGCCTCGTCCGGAAAGGGAAAACTGCACCCTCAAACTTCCGGCGAAGTACATAACTACGATAAACTGCCAAATATCGAAGTACCTAAGTGTGCCTCGTTTCCTTGTTCAGAATCACTTTCCTACCGATCTTTCAAGACTAAATTATCGCCCGGTGGAAAAACGGTGTACGAAAATCTGTCTGCTCGCTTTCCATTGAGATAAAATTAATTTTAATGTAAGAAAAGCGATTGTGCATTGATCACAATCTCTAGGGCTAGTATGGATGTGAATTTACGACCGATTTTCTGATCGGACGATTAATAGCTGGCAATTCTTCGAGGTTCCTGGTGTATGGCGGTGCGATATTTCGCTGTTTTTTGTTCTTCCATTTTCGTTTTTGCGGCTCTTTTCTTTCGTCATTGGGATTCACGGAACCCTTTCATCCTCCCTTCCCCATGCAGTTAACATTTCTTACCCTATTTATTATTTCCCAAGACCGTTTCCATCACAAGTACTCACGTATCTCACGTGTGACAAATTATTGCTCTTACTTTCCCTTTGTTTTTCTTTCATAACGTCGTCTCACAGTTTCTTTATATAAGGGCGCTGACGCGATTTCTTATGCCGTTTCAACGACAAGTTATTTAATCGAGCGCGGAAAAACCGCTCTCACTCTCTTTTGTAACCCACCACTTTTTATCCAAAGCCTAAAACTTCAGGCTCAAACGAATTTCGTACATTTCTTCATGCTGCAGGATATTATTTTCAACGAACGCGAAAAATATCCGGAAAATAACAGGAACAAATATCTATAATATATTATACCTATGGTCACCAGCGCTAATACTAGGACCGATTATTCCCAGAGTTGCCCCAGAATCCATGCCAATGTTCTGAAACTGATCGATTAGCTGTCGTAGACATCGACTCGACGTTGACCCGACGCAAATGTTATCAGCAGTTCGTAGCGGTCAGTTGTGTAATTTAACGCCTGCAATTTACGATGCTATTCACACTGACCAGAGCTAGGGGTTGGTCCAAGCCAGTTTGGGTCACTCTGGGGCGGCTCGTACCACCGTAGACTATTTTCAGTCATTTCAAGGTTATTCAGTATTAATATAGCGATAGAAAAATGAAACCATCAATCGCTCCATGCATCAGGCACTAGTCCGAAAGGACGGGTGGGTTCGCATCCCACCGCTGTCACCAAAAATCGCTCATGTTACGTCCTGAGTGGACCTAGTGACCTCAGAGAGCGCCTAGCTGATCAAACTCAAATCTGGATTTCTCTGAGTGAAGTTTTTCGAAATTTAGTGAAGTTCAAGTTAAATTTCACTGCCACAACTCTACGCGAAATATCTTTTTAATGAGTTTTTGTGGCGCACTGAACATTGCGGGCAGATCTAGGTCACGTACAATTTTTGGCTAACATTGAGATGAAGGATGGACATTGCAGCCAGAGTAAGTCCGCCGATTTTTGGAAGGCTTGCGGGAAGTTGTTTACCAGTGAAACTATATAGAAGCATTTCTCCAACCTCTTCGTCATCTATTCCCGTACTTCATCTCCCGTCTCTTACCTACCGCTTCAAGGTTCTCGCGTAGCAGCAATTTGGTGCAAACATCTCCATTAAAAGGCGAGTGTTTGATCAACACAGTTTGCTACGAGTACGCGACCTTATTGGCTTCTTGTTATCTAGGCTTGCACCAGCCTGACGATTTCCAGCTTCCGGATTTGATTGGGATAAAAAATTCACTTCCGAATGCTTTTCAGCCTGAGAATTTCATCCGGATTTTTCTTTATCGATCACTGGGACAAAAGTTTAACGCTTCGATCACTTCGCACTTTAGCTCGTTATTTTAACAATGGGGAAGAAATATCGTACGAACATGATGTGTGCATGCAAATTATAGAAATAACCATGGTTTAGGCTCGATCGAAACAGGCCACGTTCGGCATCCCTGCAGGATTTGATCCATGCTTCGCGCCTCGCCAGTTTTGGCGTGATTCAATTACCGTCGAAGGGTTGCTCGCGTACCACGTCGAAACACCTACAGCTACCTACCTACAAGAGCCTATATCCTAATGGCGAGCCGGCCGCGCCTCCCCCTGGGAATTTGGCAGCCCGGTGAAAATTAATTTTCACGAAATCGTGCTACACGAGCCTTATTCCCTATCGCCTTGCCGGCAGAACGCTAGAACTCCGGAACGTAGGTACCTAATAATTGTTTTCCGCTACTGTTTAGTGCGAAGAAATTCGACACTTCTGAATTAGTTGGAGAACAAAACGATTTATTAGTCTCAGTTCGCTCAATGAATATACGAGATAATATAAATGCTGTGTATATATTCAATTTTGGCATAGGGTCAGAGTCTGGTTTGAAAATCTGATTACATATCAGATTAATCTCTACTAACGATAGAGGTATTATAATTTTCACGGATTTTGGAATTCGTTTGAAAGGCAGGTAATTATGCGTTGAATGTGATCGATAAATTTTTGTGCAATATTGTACATTTATTAATGTCAGAGAGAAGGGTCTCGGATTTTCAGCACCCCTTATAGCGGATCAACTTGTCCTGTACCTACACTGGCGGCTAAAAACTCGGTCGAAGGAGGAACAACTCTTATAACTACCTCGAATAAGGGCTGAGTTCGAACGATTTTGAAGCGAGTTTTATTTAAAGACGCTCCATATTCCAGGAGTCAACTCAATTACGATGCTTCTACCTTGGCCTCTTTCCTCCGGCTGGTATAAGGGCCCCTTTTGTAAATTTTCATTTCTCCCCGACCCCATTATCAATCCCGAAGAATCGAAGATCGACGATCGAAAATCGACACTCGATCATTGTCTATTTCTGTCGTTCCTTCTTAACTCTGCAGTCGTGACCCTATACCTCACATGTATACGTATATATGTATGTATGTATGCACGTATTATACCTATGCATATATCAGACTGCACATTCATACCGTCTGCAGAATAAGCAGACTGGGTCCGCCATTAGGCAGGGAATTTTCTATTTCAGATTCCTCGAATCCATTTTATCTTAAACTTCGTAATTCCATACCTTTCTTGCCTTTATTTTCACACTCGCAGTGCCAATCCCAGAATTCCCTTAGCCGCCTACTCCATTGTTCGAAAAATACTATACCTACAGATTTTAATATCAGACTCCTGCAGCGACGAGGTAAAGCGTCGTGACGCACTTACTTCGTTCTCACAGCTATGTTCATCAGTTCTTTACACCGGTTTGAAATCTTTTTTTTCACACGATATTGCCGAAGGTGTAATTCTTACACGCGATGATTTTTTCGGAGACTTGCGTATCGACTAATCTCTATAAAACCGTGAATTAATCATAAATACAGATTGCTGCGGCCGTACGGGGATTCAATTATCAGATTATATCCACAGGCTGCAGGGATTTAGCGATGTGCATGAGGTCGGTAAACAGTTAAATTTCCAGATTCAATTTTCCAGAAAAAATACTGCTCGAGCCTTTCCCAGAATTATTGTATAAATATACTATTGTAGAACAGCGAGCCGGTACGGAGAAACGTGAACAACGGAAAAATCCCTTAATCGGATTTTCACTCGTCGACGACGAGTCGAGCGCGTTATGGGGATGCGAGGATGATAACGAATTTTTCGTTTTCACTACATACAACGATGAAATAACGATCAACGTCGGGAAATTTTTTAAACAATTTTCGCAAAAAGAATCCCCGCGGTTCAAAAACCAGCTAACTCCTTTCTTTCCCCAAGATGTACGTATAAAGAAAAAGAAATTCGTAATCGTTGATAAATTATATTTGATCAATCGTCGTCCATCGGACTATATAGAGGAAATTGAAAGAAAAAATGAAAAATGGAAGTTGAGCTAATAGGATATATATTTGCCGGATCAGGCAAGGAAATGCCTACTTCGGTGAACAATATTGCAGCGTTGGGTACGGGTTGGGCGTATAAAGGGAAAAATAATTATCAGATGTCCTATAAAATCCAATCAAAACTCCTAACGCAGAGTGAGACGTTGAAAAAAAGGAAAGAAAGAAAGAAAAAAAAAAATGGGCCAAGGAGAGATATTAATAAATTGGTTCCATCTTCGTTGGGCGAAGCATAAAAATCCACTCGAGAGAGAAAAATAATTAATTACGATAGTTCGCCGATGTAGACTATATGCCGAAGCTCTTAAAACACTCGCTCTCGCGTATTCAACGAATAATCATAATCATGATAATAAAAATAATAATAATAATGATAATACGATATCTACGTCAGAACCAACTATCTCGATCCTCCGATTCACAGGTTTTTTTATTTTATTTTACTTTTTTTTTTTCTATTTTATTTCCAAATCCACCTGCTTTGGGAATAATTTTTTTAAATTATTACTTAAAAGCGTATTGAATCTAAGCAATACTATATATGATCATTCAATCGGTATTCACATAGGTATAGAAAATATTTGTCAATCTAAGGTATACAGTGAGTAAAGTATGAAATCAGCGCTAAAAAAATTACGATAAAGCAAACGTTACCTATTGCAGTATAGCCCGAGCCACGAGAGTAGGTATTTTCCTTTTTCCATATTTTCTCGTTTTTTTTGTATGTTCTTTTCTTTTTTACGAGTGGCTCTCGTAATAATCCTATAATCTGGATCCTCCGCTGGGAAATGGTAACCCCTCCTAACCCCCATCCGCTTCTCTCTCATCTATAGTCGAGAATCTACCAACTGGCGCTCCTACGTTCTTGTTATATACATTTACCTATATGTATATTGTATATGTATATATTTATACAGATATAACCACAACATGGCATAAACACATTACGCGATAGCTAGGAACCATTTTTTTCTCTCTATTTCTCTCTTTCCCTCTGTCTCTCTTAACGGTTCCTATATACAGGCTAAATATATTATAATATGACAACGAACAGTGCGTTGCGCGATGCGCGTTGCCTTATATATTATTAAAAGCGGATGAATTTCCTGTTTCATAAAATTTTTGTTTTATTTTTTTCTTCTTCTTCTTCTTTTCCCTTATCTCTGATTTTTATCATCTTCTATACTTTTCAAGATATTTTATGATTCGGAAGCTTTATTCGCTTGCTCCTTCCATATGGAATTGGAAAATCATATCGCTGGAAGAATACTTCGAAGAACGAACGACGTTCATCTCAGGGTAGGTATCGTTTTGGTCTGGTCATCCGCGCTATTCATTCATCGAAATCAACACGATTGCTATGGTACCCCGAAGAGAAATTCGGGCATCATCACAATTCATAATTCCCCCGACTTGGTTTTAGACGTATGAGTGCAACTCATGTTATCGCTGATTAGACAGCTTATCATTCTCCAGTTAAGAATTAACTATGCATCCAAAGATGTATATTTCTGTATTATACGTAATACGTTTGTGTAAAATTGGCCATTTGAACCCAGCAAGGTATAGATAGAGGGAGAGAATCTGGAAACGCGTAGTCCGCAACCCGCAGCCCACAAACGAGCCCTATACCGTCTAAATTCGATAACACTCGAAGCACCCTTCGCTAATTGTTATCAATTCGGCAGTACCGAGCGAATATGTATATATATGTGTATATATATTATATATAGTATATATATAAATGTAGGTATATACATAATATGTGTATAGATGTATATAAGCTTCCACAACGTACATACATCTTCGTATACGTTATACCTGGTGGCACTAAACGCGATTCTACCCCAAACAAACTCCTCTGCCCTGATGGTGGTGGCGGCAGTGGTTCGCTTGAATGGCTGACTGATGCGTCGAATGAATAACCAACGTAATCGTGCCCCTAAACGCCCGGCATTTGTTATCTTTAAACCGAGGAAGCGGGCGCGAGAGAGAAAATATAGAGTCCGGGCTTAGGGGTCCAGGAAGAGGGAGAAAGAGAGAGAGAGAGAGAAAGAGGGATAGATAGATAGAGAGAAATGGACGAGTAGAAGCGATAGAGAGAGAGTAGAGAGTAGAGAGTGGTGATACAGAGCCGAGAGGGAGTGGACTCCAGGATTAGCGGAATGATTAGCGATAGCGAATGGGAGCCGTCGTTTCCAGAGGCTAGGGTCGAGTTTGTAGGTACGGGGAAGAAAGGTTGTAGAATTGTTATCACCTGGTCGAAAGTGTGTCCTGGGTGCGGTGGTCGGTACTCGGGGAGTTTTCATGCGGTCAAATTGCGAGTCGTTATGCTGGATATTGCGCGGGTGGAGATTTTCATGAATTTGAAAAGGTAACCCTGCACCGTACCTACGTATAGCATTGCGTACATCTATACCTCCAAAGCTTGGCCCTCTTTGCATCCACCGCTATTTAAGCTTCCATATTGAATAGATCGACGAAAATAATTTCAGATTTATTATACCTAAGGCATTAATTTTTATTCTTTTTATTTTTCATTTTTCTCTTATTCTTCTTCCACCCGATTTTCACACGTGGAAAATCAAACCCTCTTCTCATTACCTGATCAATTTTTGGGCCTGAATATTGATATGATATGTCAACGTAACGACAGAAAAACTCTCAGAAGATGAAAAACTGGATTCTGCCAGTACGAGCTGAAAATAATTCACCACGATCTTCAGCGTAGCGAAAAAGATAACATTCCGAAAATTCTCTGCATAAGTATCATACTTTTACTTTTAGATGCGAAACATCGCATTCCTAACGTGATTCCGCGTTATCACTGCGAAATAAATGTTTAGTTCGATTTCTGGTAAAAACTGAAAGAGTATTTCATACGCGGTTGGTATGTCATGTGGATATTTTAGGGAAAGGTAATTCCAATTCTCTCTCGGTAAACTGCAGAGCCATATACATGTACACACATATGTAATATGGGGTATGGTGTAACTCGTACCAATGCGTGTCTCTATCTATGTATATAATGCATGTTTGTGCGCGCGCTTCCGCTCGATTCGAGTGTTACCGGATTACAATGTTTGCCGGCGACTGTCCAAACACAACGCGGTTTTGCAACGGCCCCTCTTCCTCGCGCGTATACCTACCTACCTACCTACCTACCTACACCCCTTGCAAATTCTCGCGGGGCCAAGGTTTGGCGACACCGAGGAACGGTGAAATTTACGTCACACAATGTATATATATATATATATACTGTATGTATATACATAAAGATTGCAGACTATATATAACGGGAAATAAAATTATAAATAAATACGTACATGTACATCAGGGTGTACCTTAAGGGGACCAGTACAGCGACTTTTCGAGAAATTGTCATAGTCCGAGATCAATTTATTTCATACCCAAAGTTCATTTCACATCAAAATATTTTTCTTTTTCCAAACCATGTGTCGTAAGGATTTTGGCACACCGTTGGTCCAATTCAATTCTTGACGTCTCATTTTCTCCGGTGAACCATTCCTCATCTTGTGAATGTAGGGATTTTAAAATAAAAAATCATGTCATAAGTTACGATCAATTTACCAAATTCGCAAAAATTATTATCACTCATTTCTTAAATAACTTGGCCAAAACGGAAAATTTTCAAAATTCCTACATTCACGTGATGAGGATTTGTTTTCTGAAGAAAATGAATCCAAGATGACCTGGATTGGTCCAACGGTGCTCTAAAATCCTTACGACACATGATTTGAAAGAAGAAAAATATTTTGATGTGAAATGAACTTTGATGATGAAATAAATTGATTTCGGACTATGATAATTTCTTGAAAAGTCGCTGTACTGGTCCCCTTAATTCGGTTATATATACGAATTTCAGATAGGAACCAGGGGTTCACACATCTTTTCTGCACGCGTATTATTTATTCGCATTAATTTTGCATCGGACCATAGATTTTGGTTTGTGTATGATGTGTGTGTGTATGTGTGTGTGTGTGTGTGTGTGTGTGTGTGTGCAGAAAATTATTAATCATAGAAGAGAATGAACCGCAATTTGATTATCAACCCGATTGTGCACCGGTTTATTCAATGCCAATAGCACTCATCAGCTGGGTTGTTTATCCATTGATAAAACCCGGGGCTTTTAATTGATCGTTGTCAAACACAGTCGTTCAGATAAATTCAAAGCTCAATTGACAGGCGTTAAAAAGGGAGAAAATAAAAAAAAAAATAAACAAAAACAAAAAAATTTGGTAGGCGTCAAAATTCGGAATTTCGTAGATGAAATTCTATAACCGATTTCATCTAGTCTTAAAATCTTGAATCGTGTCTACCGCAGCGATCAATTTAATAGTAGGCAATTAATCAGATAAATATATACCGTGCAACCGCACATCGGCAACGAATTACACGAAATGCGGTAGTACACCAAGGTGGTAGATTTTCTGCTGACGAAGCAATGCAGTAGTCTGCGACACCGTAATGCGGAGAAACAGGATATAGCAGCAAGTATAGGACAGCCACTCCTGCACAGGATTGGCTAGACAGGACACTTGGCCACGGTGGTTTGTTCCACCTGCGGAACAAAACCAGGACAATTGATTGCGACGATAATTGAATTGCCGCACGCGGAACTTATCTTTTTATTTCAAACGCTAAAAATATCAGGGAATATTCGACCAACAAAATTTCTCAAAGTATTTTGATCATAAGAAATGACTATCTTCAAAAAGAGAAGATTTTATAACTGGGCTGAAAGTTGAGACATAGAGTTCGTCCCAGCATCATTTTGGAGGAAAAGGATTGAGGCATTTATGAAAAAATAAGTGGGTTTCAGATACTTTTGCACCCTGAACCAATCCGTATTTCCAAGCCTCATCAAGCTCTATCTTATCATATTACCTTGCACCACCTATGATTTTGTATGAATGTTGAATTTCTTTATGAATTTGTTAGAAAGCACCTCGCTTCTTCTTTCGTTTCGTGAAGCCTGGAGGAGATAGTGAGCGAATAGTGTTGGATATGATCTGATTGTCAGTGAAGGGAGCTGATTTTGAATGAAAAGTTGTCGAGTACGTTATTACGTTTGAATTTTTTTTTGTTCCGCGTATACATACAGTCGAGGGTGAAAAGAGATGTTGAAAAGTCTGTTATCGTCTAGTTCGCGCGTTGCATAAGAGTCAAGTGGATAGGTAGATAGGTGGATAGGTAGGTAGGTGTGTTCGCGAGAGTAGAATTACGGAGGCTTACTAAAGCTTAAGAAAGCGAACAGACGTTCAAACAAAATTCCACTTTATTCGACAAATCCTTCGTCAACGTGGTGGAGGTTGGTAGGTAGCTACGTGGGTGCAGGGAAGATAGGGTACCTATATGTACGCCAAAGTGGAAGAGTGCAAAGGTGAGCCGCAAGAATAGGGGAAAAATCTGTTTGCCCAATTTTGGCAGATTTTACGAAGTTATCTGAACACAGCTATCGACTTTACAAATGCATACATATATCCATTCCCATATTTCATATATTTCTTCCGTAATATTTGTTACACCCACGTAGTATGCGTATAGACACGTAAAAGAGCTGAACGTCATGGGGGGTATATTTCAAACGCTGACTTCGCACCGCCTTAGTAAGATCTTCTATTCTCCTCGGCTCGGGTCTCCTTGAGAGATGCAAATTTCCGCAAAACGTCAAGAAAGTCAAGAAAGTCAAGAAAGTAGGGAGAAGTCGATACGCTCAGTGTCCCCAAACCCTTAAACCACGCGCGGTTTTACCGCGACAACAAACCGCGACTGCGAGTAAGAGAAGATCTTACTTAAACCAAAGTCATTTGGTGAAAAGTTGCACAAAGCTTCGCAACCTCCGAAATTTCAAAACAACAACAAAAACAAGAAAAACAAGGAGCGCAACAAGCAGCCACAAAAACTTACTTTTCAAATTTCATCAGAACTTTTATAATTATCGAGCTTCCCAAAGTTTTTTAAACTCATACTTATATATATATATAATTTTTTTTTTGTGTTTGCTTATTCCTGGGGTATGGCATATCGTGCCAACATTTTTTCATGTATTACTTATACGTTGTGGTTTGTTTTTTTTGTTTGTTTTTTTGCTTGTTTTTCTTGTTGTTTCTTCTTGTTCGAATTTTATTCAAAACTTTTCTCTCGGTATAGTGTAAAATTAGCGGTAATGGAGCTACCTCGTTTTTGTACACCGGAGGTTCAATTATCGGGGTGAATCCCTTGACGTGTGTATCTCTCCTACCCTCTACCTACTGTTCGTGGTGTAGAGAAGGGTATATCTCTGGAGGATACATATACCTCTACTACGCAGGTCGGTCATGGCCCACGTCCTTGTTCGGAGGTGAGGTTGGCTTAAACCTGGCTTTACCTGAGTTTCAGGAAGTTTGGACGACGCGACGTTGAAAAAGACATAAACTACTGAGAGAAATCTGGCATCGAACAAGGCTGTTCGCATACTTTATTATCTCGCAATTATTTCGCCCAATTACTAAACCGCGAATTATTCTCTTTTTTTTGTCACATATATAATGAGAATTCGGTAATTTATTTTATTTATTAGTTATACGGCCTTACAGATTTTGAAAATCAAAAATTTTCCCCATATACGCTGGGGGGTTGTTGGGGGGTTGGTGAAGTTGGTTCTTTCGGGGCGTGGTTTGGAAGCCGCATGTGCGCGAAAGAGTTGAGTAATTTTTTGCGCTCGTTTGGTGCCGGTTACTAAAAGTGTGTTTTTCTTCAGTTTCCTGGAGCGCTAGCGACAATAAAACCTCGGCTTTTGCCCGAGAGATTTTTTACCCCCATTCCGTCTCCTCTTATAGTAGTACTTGTATATATGGCTGGGCGTCGTTAGGCTCAAATCTATATATAGATGGTATATAGAGTTATGTATAGGTAGAAAAGGGACGGAGCTTTCGGACGTGCGCACAAGTTTGATTTCCTTTTTGATAATTAAAATTTCAACCACCCTATGGCTCGCCCGGGATCGCCCTGACGCTCGGCTATTTTCCCCACGGAAATTAGGGCCGCCTAAACACCGCGATATTTGGGGTAGAACGATGGATTCGTTCGTTAATTGATCAATTTCAATGTTAGAGTAGCAATCAAATTAATAACGATTCAGCTTGATTTCAGTTTAACTTATTTCTTCCTTGCCCTACGGTACCGATGACGTGTTATATCCTTTCCCCAATGCTTATGACACAAGAAGAAACAATAATAATTTGAGAAACAGATGAAATGAAAGAAAAATAAAAAAATAATGAAGCAGACAATATTAATTGGCATTATTTTTTCTGCTTCGAGAAATAAATCAGACCCTTACAGCATATCACGTATACATACAACAAAATTTTGGTGGCTCGTTTCAATATCTTATTCCAATGTTAGGGTATACCAACTTACATACCGGAGATGAAAGGTAAACTTTGACATTGAACGTCAATCAGTTCAACTAACATCCAAGATTTGACTGAATTGGAGCAAGATTTAATCAGAGCTTTAATTAACCCCCCCTCCTCGTTTCTAAAATCAATGAAAATAATCATTGAATAAACGATATCAATGCATCATTGTGAAGAAGCGACCAAGTTCAGACGTTATCAAGTTTTAGAAGTTTAATTTAAGTCCTGATTATTACTTTGAGCTCTCTGATAAGTTCGGAATTCTCGTTACATAATTAAAAGCCAGCTTACAGGGGATCGACACCCCGTTATTGTCAATATTTTATGTCAAACAATTGGAAGAGTGTTTCTAATAAAACAAATAAAAATAAACGCTACTCGGCCCGTATTCATTGGTATTATTTCTATGAAACCTGCAGCCGATGGATCGACTGGATTACACTATATGAATAAATTCGTATAAAATTGAATAAATGTACGTAATGTACATGTGTGAGCCCTGGTATCATAAGGAACAATATTTTTCTTTGATTATTGCGGACGTGCGCGTAAAAATTTTTAGTATATTATGATGAAAAATTTGGTGAAATATCTAAAGAACTAATGCATATTCCATGTACACTTAACTTCAAAGCCACAGGCATCGCTGTCCGATACTCCGACTACTCTCCTCCGCAGGCTTACTTGAAAAACTTACAACTTAACGAAAAACGATAAACTCACCAGCTTGGTTAGATGAAGAAAGAAATAAGGCGAAAGTTTGTTTAAGGTATCTATCTTGCAGCCACTATACCCGAAGCTTTATATTTCCTTCCCAGCTTTCTGTAAGCGTGAATCTTTCAATGTCGACGTCCGTCCAGAGGGACATTTAATATTCAAATATAACGTTTCGATCTTTGAATAAGCTATCGATGTATTCATCAAGAATAGAAATTTCTTCTTAGCAGAGATTCGATTCCCTAAAATCATTCATCAGCCAATTGGTACACGTGTTGATAATTTCCGATTACGGAGGGCAGAAAAATTAATTTATCACATCTCACTGCAATTCATCATTTTTCAACCCTAAAGAGTCAGAAGATAGAGAAGAGTTTGTCTTCGCATTTCACACATGTTGTTAGCAATTTATTCCGGTCTACCTTGAAGACATTTTTCTTCGCTCAAGTAGTTGTAGCTGTAGACATGGATAACGAAGGACATCGCGTACGCGTTACGTCGTGGCGTAGATGTAGGTATGTCTCTGACAGAAATCTTGAACGTTGGTTCAACTTAGGCTTTATGGGGGATAGAAGAGAGAAGAACTATACAGAAGTTAGCGAACAGTTGGTAATGAGCGGTACACATCTCACGCGGATATCCATGTGGCTTCAGAAGTTCCTACCACGAAACGCGGTTTACGTTGGTCCCGGAACTCCAGGAGTCACGAGAACTTCGTAATCACTAGTATAGTACTGATGCTGCTGCTGCTGCTGCTGTTGCACCATGAAGTGATTCAAAATTCACAGTACTTACACCCTTTTATTGCATAGACTGCAATTGATAAAGGATCAACAAACTTTTTGCGGTACAAAATGAATTCGAAAATCAAATCATCATTTTAATCATCATGCGTGAAAGGGTTGGAAGGGTGTTCATATACCCTTGTTGTATTAATCTGACGAATGCAATTACACGTTAGACTAATACCCAATGAAAATCTATATGCGATGCACTATTTTTCGTGAACGGTAGTAGTTTTATGATTGTTCAACGTATCGAAATCTTCATGACTGATTGGACGGTTTGTTTTGCTCAATTGTGTAAAAACATGATAAGTCACGATTGCATCTGAGTCCTCAGAATTGGAATTCGGTGTTTGAATGGATGATGAACGTCCGTGGAGGAGAACTGTATCTTCGTACGAAACTGAACTATTATGCGCTAATGAAAATTATAAGATTAATGGGAATATACCTTGGTATGCAATGCAGTGACAACGTTTGTATCTTCTCATATAATCGAGTTAACACAACGCCACAAAGTTGTGTTCCGATGGAAATGCGAATTATACCTGTTAGCGAGTAGAATAGCTCTTCACGGTGAACTCCCACCGTCATCTCGTTGGCTCTGTCCCGTTTCTGTGCAGCCAGTTCCGATTGGATTAAACCGGAACCTAAGATTGCTCTCGGTGCAGGGTAATGGTAAATTTCAAAGTTTCAGACCACGTCGACCTCTAACCGTCAACTACTCGGCCAGATATTCTCCGACCAATCTAACCCAGCGCTAAAACAGCATTGCCAGCATTTCTAGACCGTATTTTACTCCGATTGAAATAATATTGTCATCGTAACCTTGTGAATATGTTTGCTAGCCGGAATTAAAAACTCTTTCAAATATGTTTGAACAAAATTCTAGCATACAGAATGTGAGGAAGCGAGTTTCTCTTTAGTCAAATATCCTCTGAGCAGCGGCAGGGAAACTTGGAAAGGACCTATTTGATCAGGATATCAGCAATATTATCAGCAACTAAAACCCTTTGATCTTGCTAATACTCGGGGCGAATCGCTGGGTTGGGTTTTGCTGTAAGATAGAAGCTGGCATCAACGATTGGATGACCACTTAGTTAATCCTGTAATCATACTAATAATAAGCCAACCGCGCACCAAAGCCGCGATTTTACTTTGCAAGTATTCTGACGACGGGTAGAAGCATGGCGTTTTCGCATATACTATATTATATGCGGGGGTTGATATGCGTCTGTATGGCACTTTGGCCGCTTAAGTCATTAGCGGGGATGCGTGTGGCCTGGAATCTGATATTAAAACAACAGTCACCTGGATTAATAAAAATTTTTGATCCTCCCAGCCCCTCGGGCCATATACCAGTTTCTCTTTTTCGCGAAACAACTCAAGAGTGGCTGTGGCTCGCTGGTGTTGTCATTACGAACACATGCTACGCCACGAAGTGGTTTTCTGGGGGTGTCGGAAATGTCGTGGGCGTCGAACGCTACAGCCCCATTATTCAGGAGCTAGAGAACAAGTGGCTTTATTAGATATCTTTAGAAATCCTCACAATCTTTCGGTTAATCCACCCCTTCATCCTCTTCATCGCAGTTTTTCGCGTATTTTTCACCGTCATTTCCTTTCACTTCTTACCTCTTCATCCATTTCAATTTCTTTCTTTATCTTTCGATTTACGTCTCCCACCCGGTGGTAGAATCTCGGCCAATTTCTGACTGGTTTTCATCAATGAAATAGTAAAGCAAACGAAATAGAAAAAGATTCAGAGCAAAGGAGGGATTCTATTGGCACAACTTTCGAAATCAATCGGTCCGTAAAATTAATTTTCCTGGTCTAGCATTGCAGAAAAACATAGCCTCCTTCAAAGCTACTGCAATATCCTTGCGTGAATTCCAATCAGAAGTCCGATGTCTGAGGAAGTGGTCAATTGAATTTCAGTTCTTCCGGAAGTTCTAGCGGTTCTTCTATATATACTAGATAGAAGATACGATCCTACCAAGTTCACGAAAATTCCCAAACCAATCCCATTTGCGTCTTACGTCCTGTGTCTTCAAGCCCTCTCCCCTTAGCTGCTAAAGTCGAGAGGCAGATCTCCTCTCCTTCTTTCTTTCTTTTTTCTTTTTTTCTTTCTTTTTTTATTTTTTGGGTTCCACGTCACAGGATACTTTCGTACAACTTACTCTGCATATTTCACAAATGGAAGTCCAACTCTAGAGAAGTAAGCAAATAACTCCTTTGAAGTCACATTTCTATGATTATTATCATAAAGGATAAATCGTGAGTAGGTAGTACCTACATATAGGTATATATTACACGTATATGTATACAGTATACAGCTTTACATCAATGCTTTAGAAATGGAGTAGGCCTCCTTATTTTCCTCGGATTATATACCGCGAAGCAAAGAAGCCTCAGTTCGCGATGCGCAAATCAGCTCCTTTACTCTTTACTCCTTATACTCCTTATACTCCTTATACTCCTTACTCTTTACTCTTTACTCTTCAACTCTCTGCTGACTCGAGTGTCGCTCTTCTCAGTAACCCAACTCTAATACGGGCAAAGTTATATATTCCGAACATCAACCTGCAGCGATATGAGATTATTCGCGTATTACTTTGAGAGGTAGGACGCGCAGTTTCTCCGCAACGTCGTTACGTTATAGAAGGCTAGAACTTTTCGGTATAAAGGTTCGAGGCGATAGGAATATCCGCCGAAGTTAAAGCCAAGGACGAACCTCTTTTATTCATTCTTTTTTAACGGCAGTGTTTACGTTCCGAAAGGATTTATCTCTTTCACTGAACATCTCTGCGTGGTATAGGTATGTATATATATAATATATATATATATATTGTATAGGTGTGCCGTTCATCTGACGTACAAAGTAAACTTTAAATATACTCAATTTTCTCAACGTTTTCACGGATTTTTTTATTTTTTTCATTTTTCTTTTTTCGTTTTTTTTTTTTCAAACGAATTATTCCCTAATCCTCGCTCTTCGGGCTCGACGAATATACGACCAGAAATAATCTCTGTATCCTCTTGAATTTTAAAGCTGAATAAAAGACTAGGATAACATTTTTTTTACTTTCAGCTTATAATTAACACCAAGAGAGATACTGTACTTCTCATTATAGTCGCAGTTTGTTGTTCTCATAGTGAAGTAGACTAGCGAATTTTGATATTAATATGCAAAGTGAGTAGCTGAAGTGTAAGGAATAGGAAAAAAAAAGGAAAAAAGAAGAAAAAGAAAGGAAAAGGTTTTCAACATTTTTCAAAGACGATGATCCACTCTGAGGCAACGATGCGGTCTTTATACTTTAATAATCTACACAGCTACCGCCAACCCTCTAATAATTACGATATTTTCCCTTCGTTGGAAAAGGTGGGGCACGTTTCACTTTGTAAGTTCTCGTCGCTAGTCGCGTGGCCCCCGGGGGGTTGGGGCGCGGCCGTGTTTGCTCTATCGACCACCGAGTTCTACCGACCTCCCCCGACCGCCCCCGACCGCCCCCGAGAGCCACGAGCTCCGAGCAGCCTCCCCAAAAAATTTCAACTTTTTCGGATCAACCGAGTGATTCAATTGAAGAATCTCTACGCCCAAGTATTTTAAGATTTTATACACCCCACCGTCATACTACTATATACCTATATATGTACGTTATAAAAATGAAGAAATTTATTTGACACAATTTTTTTATCTTATTTGATTTTATACTTTTTTGATAAACTTCTTTTACGTCTCTTATCATTTAATTTGAAATATAATAATTCGTATATGTTATTGAGGTGATAAAAAATGATGCATTAGATGGTAATTATAATTTAATAAAGTAATTCACTCTCCTGTTGAGGAACGACCCCGAAGGGTCGTGGAGGCCAAGGCATGAGGCAGCTGAGAGTAACCCCCCAACCTGGAAAGTATGTCTTAGACGTCGGCTGTGAAGCTACAAACGCGAAACAAGGGGACAGCAGCAGGAGCACTGCTCGATGTTTAACTACGTAATTGGGTTGTTTGTTGACTCGTGTCTTGGGGTCCGGAGGAAGCATATAATTACGCGGAGACAACGCGAGCCGCGTTGTTACCAGGGCGCGGTCTTCCATCTTCCATTTGGTCTTCGTAGAGCGTGACATAAATTAAATTAGTCTCTAGCTACACTAGAATTAGATTTTAAACTATATATTCCGAGGATCGATGTATCGCGAAAATTCATCATTTCATAAAAAAAAAACGATTTGTTGAAAATTTCCGGTTGAATTTAAAATTTCAATTACACGTTGAGTAAGAGATATATACTCAAGAAATATACGAAGAAATAAACGACAGATCGATTTATTGAGGTAGATTCGACCCATTCTTTTCGTCAGTCACATGTGGCTTCGATCTTGTAGTTCCAGTCCATCTCCACTGAACGCTTAAACAAATTGTAATCCGAACGCTGTACTTTGCTTCCGCGTATATCCGGAAGAAAAAGATTTCTTGAGAGGAGGAGAATCCTCGCCGAAGAGGTGGAGGTGGAGGTGGAAATGGAAGTGGAAGTGGAAGTGGAAGTGGAAGTGGAGGTGGAGGTATAGGTAAGTTATATTCGGCCTCGGTTCGACCTCCGCTACTATATGCTACGATCGATAGAGAATTCTCTACCATCGAACGTGAAATCGGTAAGAAACTGGTTACACGGTTCTTGAACCAAGCATCTTTGGCAATCTACACAACGTATCTTAACAGTCGTAACAAAGCTTTCAAATACCTCCAAGATCGCAGCCTTTAAAATTCTGAATCGCTTTTCGCTAGTTTCGAACGTTCATTTAAATCGGTAATTTACAAATGGCTTGAAAAAGCTCTGAAATTTTATCGAACGCAGTTGGCATAGTTTTGAAGATTTTTTTTTTCTTCTTTCTGATAAACGGATTGTAAAATTGCTTATGGATCAGACGTTCCTTGTCGCTAATAGGTTAAGCCCCCCTAATCCTAAGTAATGGGTAAGTTTCCTGAACACGAGCAATGGTGAAGGTTGTGCGCTGGACGTCGGGACGTCTGACCCGTGTTACGAAACTCGCACCAACCCCAGAATGTTAACGTCGTTAGCCACGAGCTCCGTAGGTCCGTTATTCCGAAGGCGAAACTCTCTCCTTTTCGTCCACCACCACCACCACCGCCACCAGATATCAAAGTAGACTCTCAGAGGAGCAAATCCTTCGGCATAAATTCGTCGAACGAATAAGATGCAGGAAATATCATGCGACATAGGTATACCTATATATGTACCTACATACTTTCTGAAGACAGTAAGTAGAAAAGGTATGAAATACGAATACGGTCAAAGTTTTGGTAAAAGTTTAAGATGATGATAGGACGCGGAGAGTTAAGAGGTGAAAATTTCCAGGTACTGCAGCGCTATTCGAGTATGTTTTCAGTTGAATCTTCTAGGGGTGGTATATGACACGGAGATAAAATACGACAGATGCGAGCGGGTAGGTGGTAGTCAGTGGCGAAACGGTCCAAGAATGATTAATCAGAAACACCTCTTCACGGCGTGAAGCTCTCAAGCCAGTGCCAGAAGCCGGCGACAATGCAGACGCTCCTTTGTGTCAGATGCTGCTTTGTTTAATGGCTGATGAGATGAAACCTTCCACCATCTTTACTTACCGTGTTGGGCGAGGCGGCCGTCTGTTTACGAAACGAAAATTTTTCTTTCACACTTCGTATTCGTTATGTTTTTTCGTTTTTTTAGAAGGCGTCAACACACCTCGGCTGCTTTTCCACTTTTACCATAACACATCTTTCGCTATTTTTCGCTTCGCTGTGATCCTCGGGAGGGTAAATCTAAGCGATAGAAAAAGTACCGTATGCTTTTTCTCCTAAATGGCACCTAGATCCGTTTCAATATTTATCAAGTTCAATTACGATAACGGGGTACATATATACCAATATATATATATATATGGTATGGGGCGCCAGGTTCGACCTAGAGGGTCCACGTGGCCTAGGGAATTGCCAGGGAGTACGGAGCGTTTCATATCCTTCCGGAGCAAAGTCTGGGAGTCAGCTTATCGTGAATGATACATGAGAGGTCCCACAGAGCAGAGTTGAGTCGAGGCGTCCGTTTGGTACGCGACGGAAGATCGGGGTAGGGGTAGGGGTAGGAGTAGTAGCACACATCGTGCCCCCACGTAGCAATAATTTCCGCGAGCCATGAGCGTCCATAATTTAGAGTTAATCTTCATAAAAAAAACAATGCACTGGACAACGGTGAGCTAAACTGGCCAGGCGGCTACAAATTAAGGACCTTCCAACAACTCACCTTGGACAGTAACCAACTCTATAAGTTATGATCAACCTTCGTTAAATATGCCGCAGTACAGTCTATATCCAGGGTATATTTTCACCCATTTACGATGCGAACAGCTGCGATTTCAATCTCCATGGATTGAAATCGGCGAAATTTATTCATATACAGATTTCGCATCGTTTAGAGTGCACGATGTGTGCATAACTGCGTGTCCGGTAAGTTTTGATTTCTGGAAAAAGCTTAGAAATCCATTCATACTAGGCTGATGCATTGCATAGGAATTAATTCTGCTCACTCTACCGATTCTCAATCGAGAAATATGAAAACGATTCGTGATGGGATTCGCAAGACTTTGGTGCAGTATATGAGATAAATGAAAGTAATGACAGTATATCGTGATTAAAATTGAACACCGGGTAGGTATATGGTGCAGGAGTAAAACGATATTATATGCAGCCAAGGCTATCATTGATCGTGGCTAATGCATCCCATGCGAACCCTGCAGAGTTTCCAACGCGAACGCGCGTCGAGTAGCTTTATTATTCGATTTTTACACTTTACTCCACTCCGCTACACTTTTATACACCGCACAGAGCTACTTGCGTCAAGCACTTTTATATGGATCTTTTATGACAACTACCAACCCATTTTCTGCCTGTATAGTGTATATACCAGATACCTACTCTCGGAGAACTACGAGTTAGGTGATCCAGCCAGATGAATGCTGTTGGTACAGGGGTACGTAGTCGGTCCTATGCATTCGCCCGAGCCCTTTTTATTCCCTCATTTTTCCAAAGACGCGAGGCTTCACCTTCGCCTCATTTAATAAATCTGCAATAGGCATGAGTATCTTTTCACTGCTGCATCATATGTATGTATGTTGGATAAATAAATAGATACAATTATGGCTCCGAGCTTGACTCGCAGTATATTCATTCTATATGGGTTAAGTTGAATTAAGTTAGGTAGGGTTAGGCACGGTTGACATATGGCGATGTAACAAGTATACGCGTGAAACAAGATACTTTAATTTCACTTGGTGCAAGGAAGCCCGGGGTGATCTTAAATTTCGCAAGAAATTCGAAGCTGGTATTAGGTTTTTTCATTTCTTTTCTTTTCTTTTCTTTTCTTTTCGTTTTTTTTACTCTTTCCTTACGACGAAGCCTTCCTAGTCACAACGCATTCTCGAAGGTGCAGGTCACCTTTCGCTGCATTGGACACAAGTACGTGTGTCGAAAGCTATCATGCATGAAGAAGAACCGGCGACACATGTTCAATGAATGATCAAGTCAGATTACATCATCACAATTCAGACCCTACTATAGGGCCTGCCATGGTGTATTCTGGGTTAAGTATCGTGTTGAAAATTTAGCTCCATACCCCGGCGAGCTTACGTGTAGAATTTTCCTCGGGCTTTTTACGATATCGCGTGACGGGCAGAACGTAAGTGCGATGGTGCCCATATAACTTTTATAGAGCTTGCACCACTTTTCTCCACTGGAATATTACAAATTGTTATGTTATGTACGTTTCGACAAAAGCACCAACGATCTACATGTATAAGTTACGTCAAACCATGCCATTCACAGCACAATAATTTCACAATACCTCACGATTATCTTTTACCCTTTTGACTCCGACTGTTTGATCATTCTCCGATGGCCACGGGTAATTTTACGACCGTTGACATGTGGGGTATATCCGACTCTAACAAACTTCGTTCACTGCAATTGACATCTTGCTTTAAACTCAAGACATTTGAGGGAAACCAGAAAGGGGAACAAGCGTTACAAGTCTTCCCAAGATCATGTTGACGGGTGACATCGCCCCGAGCTCTTCTTTCTTTACTTTATCATTTCTTTTCTCTCATTCCACGTTCTACTTCCACCTGTAGCGTTCCTCCGATCAAAAGTATCAGGGAAAATATCCAGTGGCGTAAACTTACGATGGTCAGTTTAAGATTATAATTTCTACTATTCATGTGTTGGGGATCGCAAACGGGTATCAAAATTCATGGGTCAGAATAACATCTCTAAGCTGGAGTTGGATCAAGTTCTAAGAGCTCACGGAGACCCGGTGAGCAACGTCCTTCAGGAAAAGCAGAAGTGTTCAGGCTTTGTCCCGGTCGATCGACCATCCAATTTGGTTTCGTGGCGTGCCTCTCTTGCCTCTCGCCTTCGCTCTGATCCAATGGCTCCTCAGTGCCGGTTGAATAATTGAAGACCTTCTCGTACGGAAGCCGGCTTTGCTATGGCTATGGTGCTTCGGGGGATACCACGGGACACTACAGAGTCCCAGGGAGTGCATGCAACTCTCTCGTCCTCGACGGTCCCTCTGACATTTGTTCTCCCTCGCACTGTCTCCCCGGTCGAGGTGGCCGGTGTAGTTGTGAGAAACGAGACCCCAGGGAAGTTATATCCTGCAGGCTACTCTGTAGAGTGTAGAGTGTAGCGGGTACAACCACATCAGATCCATACGTAGTCCTACACCCTGGTCGTTCCATGAATCTTCTATATTCTAGCGTGAGTGAAAGGCGAAGTACATTCCAGGCTCTGGTGATTCCCACAGACCAAGTCAGCAAAACAAGTCCTACACGGGATCAAGCTCCCACATGGTTTGCAAATAATACAAAATCTGTATTCAACTATTCACGATTATTATGAAAAAAATGTCAAAAATATGGTCGAAGGAAATAATTCGTTACTCGATTCGAAATGGTTGGGTGTAACTGAGTGGCAAGATCAATTGTTGTCTGTAACTATTTCCTCGAATCAACTTCCGTTTTATTGAATCAAGAAAACATTTATTTCGCCATATTTGATCGCCGGATTTTCCTCGGTCAAATAAATTTCATTTGGTTCAACAAATCCTTTCTCTCTGTGTAACTAACCGTTAACCAGATCGACCTGAAATTTGTTGGGCATACAGTTCTCGTGTTTAACTCCTGGATGAAATAAGGATTGTTCGAAATTTATACAACTCTTTGTTTTTTTCTTACTCTTCCCTCTTTTCTTTATTCTTTTTTCAAAGAAATAAAATTGAGTTAAAACTGTAGTAGGTACTCTTTACTTCACTCTACGCACTTGAAAAATGATAAAATGATTTACGTCCATATAAAGAGATGAATATTTCTGAATAACTCTAATCCACGTCAGAATTACATTAACGTAGTATACATCGCAAAGCCGGATCCTGCTCGGAATAAAATTAAGCTCAAAATCAGATCCAATTAAGGTCCGCGTCATTCTTTCAGTCAAAGATCAGAGTCGAACTATACACCAGGATGTTGATTGATGTAGAGAGTATGAATTCCCTTATCATTCGTGCGGTTTTCTGGTGGTTCAGATTTTCCATATCTTTAATCCGCTCGAACCCATAAAGTGTGAAAATGATGTGTTACCCAAAAAAGGTTAATTTTATTGATAATTGGCTGTTATGGGGACATAGTAGCACGATAGTAGCGCAACTACCTGGTACCTATTATAAATATAGGAAAACTATGCAGCTCTCGCGGTTCGAAAATTCAACCCGATAAAACTATTTATAGTTCGAGTTTATCGTTTCAGGAGATAAAAACGGAGTTATTGGAAGCATTGCGTACGTGGATTCAACTCCAGTTCGTATGAATGGTAGCATGCAATCCAAGCGTTCGCGTATGTCGAGCTGTCAAGCGCCAGGCGAATCGTCCTTCTGTCTCTTTTACTGTAACCCATAGCGGATATAGGTTTTTTTTTTTTCGTTTTTTTTTTTTTTCAACGTAAACGGAAGGGCAGTATTCCTACCAAACGGAAAATTTTCCGTTTCATGTAGAATCGAAGATCGTTTTATGCCGTGTGATCCTTGTTTTTATCTTAGGGGTTGAAATTTGGATGATGACCATATTCTCTATAGTTTTAAATGCTTCGATGGAAAAAAATCGATCCTTGATTTTCATTTTCTTCTGTATTGTATTATTTTTTTTTCACAATTTTAATTCACAATTTCCCACCTCAAAGCACGGGAAAAGTCTTGATCCAAAAAACCAGGTGGTTTTTACTTTGACGTTCGTTAAACGTATCTGGCTCGCTCGCTTTCCCCCTCTACTCGTATTTCGTGACGCCAAGGTGTACCGGGCGTAAAATGCGTCACAGTCACCGAACTGAAGAGTGGTGGTAGCTGCTGTGGTGATGGTGATGGTGATGGTGGTGGTGGTGGTGGTGGTGGTTGTTTGGCAGGGGAGTAAGAGTTAAGGGTGGTTAGGGGTATTCCAGAGAAGTGATATAGTGCACGTGGTCGTTTTGCGAGTGTACCTACATTCCGACAGGGTAACATGCTTTTGGGGTAAAATACTGAGGTTTAACTCTGAGAGTGGGTATAGCCGAGCTGCGATCTCCCCTCCATTTTCCTCCGTGGTGCTCGACCCTGCGACCTTTGACCCAAGAAAGGAACCGCTTCGAATTTCTCAGACGGGGAAGAAAAAAACTGTGGAAACGAAAACCCTACGCGACGCGATTCCCGCGGGTAGAGAAATAAAAGGAAAAGAATGAAAAAGTCGTTTTTTCAATCGATTCGGGGACGTCGCGGGGGCGAGAAACGAAGCGGATTATTCAAGCGCCATAACCGCGTTTCAGTTTGACGTTTATTATCTCCCGCACAGTTATTTATTCAGAATTATATTTTTACCACGTGAATACCTTTATTTATTTATTTTTTTTTCATTCCATTTCATCTCATCTCATCTCACCTCATCTCATCTGTTCTCTTCTCTTCGCGTTTCGCTAAATCTATAACTGTACCAAAATGCTTAAGCTTCAACTTCATACATCAATATTTGCAGAATTCATATTAGCCAGAATTGCGGTTTTGCGCTGGCTAAATCCAAACAAACATTACCGCCCATGCTTTGCCTAATTTACATATACGACTGCACCGACGGTTCGTTGCATACATATATGCATATTTTTATACATATTATTTCACATTCTGAATCAGGTATATAATTTACCTCATATCAGAGTAGCTACATGCTTTTATTTCACACTGCAGTTTCTCCTTTATCTGAATATTGAAAAACGGAAAACAGGAGTGCTCTCAAAAATGTAACAATAATTATCGGGAAATTGTTAATTGAGAGAATTCCCACACCGTGAAAATGCGTTATTACAAATCCATCCCCCCATAGCCGTTGAACTTTTACAATTATTGAACACACGAGTTTTAGTACTTCGGTTTTTTTTTTTTACTTCCCATCGCATTATTGCTTCGAAAAATATGAAACTATGGCAAGGAGTGTGTCAAGTTTGAGATTTTTCGGATCTATACTGCAATAGAAAGAAAAAAAATGATCAAATTGGGGATCACCCTAATATCTATATATGGTATCGGTTTGTCTCTATAAGAAACATCATTTTGGAATATTCCCTCCAAATTTGGAAATGTCCCGATGAAATATGCGACCTGTAGGTACTATTTGTGCGAAAACTTGCGTTGAAATTTGAACGAATGATAATAAACAAGGTTTGTATTAACGCACACATTGACTAAGTCCACATGGGACATCGCGCATATAAAGAAGAGACGTTAAGGGTGGCGTCGGTGCGGAGGGACGCTTGGCGTCGCGCATTGTTAAGTCTTCCCAGCTTCCCTTTGTCTTCCCGTAGGAAATATGTAGCCGGGGTGGGTGGCGGCCGCATTGTTGCCAAGATTTTCGGGATTTCAGGACGACGGTTTGGGGTCTGGGGGTTGCCAGGGGGTTTGGTAAGGGTCGTCGCAGGTCACCGTGGTAGTCGGTGATGTACGCGACCGTTTTTACCATGGAACCAACTACGTCCACTGCCCGGTTCCATCCGTCTTGTCTCGCTCGCCCTTGGCAAGGCACGGCGAATTTTCTGCGGGCGTGGCTTGCACAGGAGGAATTCGAACGATCACCTTTTTGGCCAAAGGCCGAGGGGAATTAAACACCCGTGAAAAATCATTCATTTAACACTAAATAAACCTCGATACGTATACACATACCTACCTACATATTATACGCGTTCACATCGCTATATCTATATCACGAGATACATCGCGAATTCGAACCCTCCTCGTTCAGCGCGCTATACTGATAGGTGAATTAGGTCCATACAGCTAGAACGTGTCATTCGATAATGACTCTTAAAAAGCCGAAGGTAATCCATCATCATCAGAACTTCGTGTTACAACCTACTATATACTCCCGTAAAATGGGTACATATTTTCTACTAGCTACCAAAGTACCGAATGAAGACAGATTTCCTTCAGATTCATCGAGCTTTCAATCGACTCAGACATTTTTATCAACTTTATTCCATTTTTTCTGCACATCATTTTCAAATGTCAAGAGAATCGCTCCATGATTCGCTTGATGACGAATAAAATTTTAGGGTCTTTTCTACGGCCTTGTAGCTGTAATTGAAATTCTGCAAGACGATGCCGAAAAATGTTGTTCAGTAATTTCCGAATGCTTTACAGGGCTGTATTCAGTCTTGTTACATTTCATATGTTGGGAGAAGAGGGAAAAGCCATTACAGTCGTTCCAGAAATAGGAGAAAATGAATTTTTCGAGTAGCCTGCAGGAAAACAGAGAAAAATTCAAATCTACTGCACACTCATCTACGGACAGTCGCACCCCGACCAAAAAAACTACCCTATATGAAACAGTTTTTTTTTCTGCTTTTGTACACAAAAATAGGGGCTATTCTACGTTATGTGATTGTGGTATTCATATTTGCACAGACCTGTTTTGCAACGGTTCCAAACAAAAAATACTTTTCTGTCGACGATCCCACAGCTAACAATGGTTGGGTTTTGTTTCAGCGGTTCCTACACCTTCTACAACTACAGTAAAGAAAATCCTATCGATTATAGTACCGTTACGTTTCAACCCCCGTCAGTCAAAAACAAGTTGTATAGTATAATTTACTTTTACGGTAATTGCATGAAAACCGATTTCTCTTTTTACGATTGAATAAATCTCTATTCCAAAACGGCAGATCTTCATTTTTAGATGGAAATCATAATGGCAGCTCGTTCCACTGATGAGTAATGTCTGTAAATATCGGACTTCTATCAAACTGGATAATACATTCATGTTTATAAGGAGAAAAAAACCTCAGATTTTTATTGATCTATAAAATTTGTAAAATCTAAAAGTCTGTCAGCTCGAATCAGAAAATTTTTGATCGTACATCGAAGACAGTATCACTTTGAAGGGGTTCATATCTTCAGGATGTTAAAATTAGCCACATTATCAAGGATTGTGGCGTCTACAATAAATAATACACAAATATCCTGTTTTAGGAATTTATTCTACGTAATATCACTCAGAAATCTTGATGTCAAAAATCCTCGCATCTTACACTATATGCAGCCACCAGCATAGATTGAAGTGAACTGTTGACTCAATTTCGAAGATGATTTTAGTTCAAACTAGATCCAGCTTCGTGAGTCTATACAATACTAATGTGAGCATTAGCGTGGACTAGAATCATAGAAAAATATTCAATTCTTGCATATATTTTCAGATTTTTAATGCCCATATATATATGCAGCCGCTTCTGCGAACGTTATGCAGGTATAACTGCATGGAGGAGTTTCATAACGTGAGAAATAACAGTAGAAACGGATCTGGGGGAAATGGTTATTCGTTTTGGCGATGTGGCATTGCATTGCATTTCATTTCATTGTAGCGAAAGTAAGAGAAGAAAATTGCGGTTCTAACCACGGTGAAAATTTTCATTCTCTTGGTGAGGAGCTAATATCACTCGGTCGACCGCAGCTCGCGGTTTTCGTGTCCCTTATAATACCAACTCCCGTTCTCAAGCACGACGAGACAAGAGAGCACACCATCACGTTAATTCGCCAACGAATGTGACAACCGCGGGCAGACGTCGCGACGCCAGACGTCGTCACCGCCGCGCTTCATCCATGCTTACTAATTGTGCTCGACGCGAGGCAATGCGACGATGCCGCGCAGCTACCGGCATCGCATGGCGTATGTCGAGTTACGTAGACATATATGTACATACACATATATATACATATATATACCCACCCACGTCTAATTATACCACAAATGTGACCGTGGATTTTAAAAGAGACGTAGAGATTTCGGTTTATTTTATATACAGGTATTATATACGTCATATGTGAAAAGAAAAAATGGAAGAATAAAAAAACTCAAAATTATGATAACATATTCCGCAGAGTGTAGTTTCAATTTTTTTTTTTTTGTCGTGCTTTTTCGTGCTTTTCTTTTCCTATTTCCACGATGCATCTAATTCATTTTCAGCTGCATAATATTTCACCTTCCATCCCACGACGACGAAACAGTCGTAATATAAACTCATGAAATTTTTCATTTCTAAAAATTTCTTTACTCTTTGTGCACAGATGATTTTTAGTACGTACTCGAACATGCCTGTATGCAAGCATTGGATGTCGTAGGTAGGTAGGTGGGTGGGTATACATGTATGTATAGACTGTACTTACCTATACATAACTAGAAAAAGTTTTTAACAAGCTCTCTGCAGTTGAGTTGTAACTGAATAATATAAGCTATGAAAATAATATTCATATAGGTATATGTATACGTAGTCTTCTGAGGTATTGTTATTTCAGATTTTATAACGTAACCCGCAGTATGTGTATGTAGGTATATCATGTATGTATGCATGTTACATACTACGTACAAATTCCTGCGACGAGTGCTTACTCTTTTCCTATTTTTACTCTCCGTTATGTTTCATTTGTATTATGTTGTTTTTTCTATTTTTTTCTTCATTTTTTAAGGATTTCTGACGGCTTTTCCCTGACACAGACATTTTTCTATGAGAGTTATTCGAGTACAGCTGTTAACCTCGCTTGTACCATTAAAAAATATTTTCATATTACGAAAGTGCTTTGAACAGAATTAAATGGCACATACCGTAGTACGTATAGGTATACCTTTGGATCTCATTTAAAAAATAAAATAAAAATAAACATAAATAAAGAAAGAAAAAAACAGAACAAAAAGAGAAGCTCTTCTCTCGCTGTACTACAAACGAAAAATGTAACTGCATATGCGCTTATTTAAAAATTCCATAGGAGTAAATTCCGACTATATTTACGAGGGCAACTATATTCACGACTACGAAAAAATAATAAAAATAAATAAATAAAAACGGTCAAAAGCTACCCTCATTGCTCGTCTAACTTTAGTTTCTAGTTTTAAAATTAAATGACCAACTAGCGGTACACGTCTCCATGTATTCAACAAATTTTTGAGAATTTCAGAAATTGAATACGATTTTACAATCGGGAATATAAATAAATGAATGACAAATATATTAAAACATCGACGATTTTATGAGCCATAAGAATATGAGGTTTCGAATTTTTGAAGAATTTTCGATTTTTTCTTCTTTTTTAATGAACATATATGTACCGTTTGAGTAAATTTTTTTCCGCGTAAATATATTATAATAGGTACAGTTATATTATTTAATCTAACTCCGAAATAGCTTCTGGAATTGCCTTTTAATCTACATTTTTATGCGGGCTTTATTTTAGCATGGTATCACCGGGTAGTTTGAAATAATGAAAAAATCTTGTTTCGGAGGGTTCTGCAGCGACGTCGAGATATTATTATTAGGGAAAGGAAAATCGAAAGCCTGTATGTAGCCTTGAGCAGCTTGAATTCCGCGTTTATTTAGAACGAATTTTAACGTATAGTCTCACACAAAGATAATGAAGTATAATCATATAAACATCGTGCTAATCGCATCTTCACGAAGCGCCGGGGGAGCTGTATAAAATGTAAATATGACCTCTATAAAAGTCATTAAAAATCCCCGCCGTTCCATTACTATCGCGCTTCTTTTTTTCTTCTTCTTTTTCATTCTTTTTCATTCTTTTTCATTTTTTGTTTTTTTTTTCTTATTCTTTTCATTTTTTATTTCTTTCTTTTTTATCGCCCGTCGACGGAAAATAAAATATCACCCACAGTTCCGCGTCATTATGTATTCCACTAACGACCCAAAAACGTGAAAAAAGATGAAAAAGAAGAAAAATAAAAAAGATTAAAAACGTAAGAGAGGGCGGAAAAGAGAGAGAGGGAGAGAGATAAAAAAAAAAAACACGACTAAAGCCCTACTTTACCATTTCCCGCCAAAAACGGACGTGAAATGATCACCGAAATAGAGTCTGAAATATGTTAATCCCCACAGCTGTACCCAAGGAACGCGACAAGGCCAACAATAAGTTCTCGAGGCACAGATTACCCGGGCTATATCGTATCCCCTAATTGCCAGCTGAATCTATATCAAACATTCTTTTTTTTCTTCTTCTTCTTTTTCTCACACCCGCACGCACTTCAAAATTTAGTGTCGATCATTTTCCTCATTTGCATTTAATGATTCGGATTTTAATCCGATAGAGCTAGTCGCAGCTTTTCAACCCCCAAGACGTCCCGGGTCGGAATAAAAGTTCCAGTTTGATACTCGAAAAGCCCAATTTCTTTATTCTTCAGTTTTGCGGATTGAAGTATTAATTGCAAAAGCAATAATTTTCAAAAAATCTGTAACTGCGAGATTTTAGCGGGCATTGATGCTACTATTTGATAAAAAAATTCACATCATCATACCAGGCAATCTAGACGAATTGCATATCGGCCCTCCAAATCGGACATTTTTCAATTTAACAAAATATAGTGAATCTAAATATGAAAATGATCAATGTTTCGTATTTCTTTAAAATCTCGCAGTTGCAGATTTTATTGAAAATTTTCAATCTTACTATAAAATATATATCACTAATACAGCCAAAACACGTGTATTTTAGATGTGGAAATCCACGCTCTTGGTCGGAGGGGTTAGAGTTGAGATAAAAATCTGAAAAAAGTACGGAATTGTTTTTTAATTATTTGGAGCCGATCTGCGGGGCGCCCGCTAAGAAATTCGTCCGAGTCCTAAATAAGGATCACCCTAATATACATATTACACAAAATTAACATAATCGACTTCTCGAAATATAGTAATAAATAATTGCGTATGATTTGGGGTTGGTGAAGCGTGAGTCCGCCTACTAAGGAAGTCGGTTAGGGCGTGCTGTCAAAGATACGACTTCCTCCACCGAAAGGCTTCTTCTCGGATTTACCCGATCGTAGAATATAGACACACTCGTGTCTTGCTTCAGCAAAGATAGACGAGCTCTTCACTCGGAAACAATGGAAGAATATCCTAGCTAATTTTCGATGATTTTTTCGCTCCGATGAGCGTGGTGTAAGTTTTGCTAAAGCCGCGTTTCTTTTTTCGTTTTGGAAAAAAAGAAACCAAATTCGGAATCTGACGGAATGGAATTTGCGAATGTTATCTAAAACTGTTTGAGTCCATGGCTCGATATGCAGTATTCTATCGAGATACTTCCGTGTAAAGTTTGAACTATCTTCTTTCATGAAAAGTACAATAAATTGTAAGTTAATATAACATTCGCAAAGACGCCACCTGTTGCAAATTATTTTTAACGATCCAATTTCCGCTGCGTAATTATCGGAAACAGATGTGAGTTGAAGAGTCGTTAAACTCAGTGCGAACGAGGTTCGAAAGAATTATTGGAAAACAATACAGCGAAGATTAAAAATTGTTGAAACTTGATGAAATTTAGCTATAATAGAGAATAAGAGAACCGAACCCGAACGTGGGAATGAAGAATCTCTCGAATTCTAAAAACGCATCTTTGCATCAGCGTCGATTTTCTTTGAGAATAATTCTTCCTTTGGCATTGTATCATCTTGTTTGAATAAATCCATAAAAGACTGGTCGAGGTTGGTGCGCAGAGCCCGTTTGATTTTTCATATTTTTCTTATTTCGTTGAATATGAACTCCGCAGTTGAGAAACCTGGGGGCTTGGTCATCTCTTTGTCATATTTTAAATATTTCCACCATCTCTCGATGCAAATGGCCATTACTTTTTATCCCTTTAGTAGAAGCTGCTGCCTTTTCTATATCCCCGAGTACCCATCCTAGCCACAGACTGGGTAAAAACCCTCACTGTGTAAATATTGAGAAAAGATTTTCAAATAAAGCGCAGGACTCTGCACCTACGTCCATCAGACAAGCTACCGTGGAATTTCTTTTAGCGAACTACCTTGTCAGTTCAAGCACAGAAGGGGCCCTCGAACGCGAACAGCTTTTCTTCTCATCGTTTCTGTGTTCTATTTTAAACAGATACGGGGGGCAACATTCCATATCCTCATAGCTTTCAGAAGGTTTATTAACATAACAAGGGCACGAGGAGATGTTATACGCGCGGGCTCTTAACGATCACGTTTTTTCATACTCGTAATACGTAGACATGATATGGCTGCCATTTACTTCTACCTTATTATATTCCATAAATGATGGATAAATAAGATTTTTTTTACTCGTGCAGAAAAGTTCTCTTTAATGGTCCGCGGAATCCATATTACGAACCCACTTACACCTGTCACCGCGTTAGCACTGGAAAGCGTGGAAAAGTCTGCTTTGAATCGTATCGGAAATAATGTAAGGTATAAAATGGCACTAATACTATGGGTAATATACAAAGGTCCGATAACCTGCCTGTAAAAGTCAGAACCAGACAGCCTTACTCAGTTGCAATAAAACAGCCCGATATTTTCGCCCCCTTACTGCATCCCTTTGCACTGGTAGCGCGTGCCCAGAATGAAACTTCGAAGTAACTGCAGCAGCACGGGTGCACGGTTATGGCATAATGTTTTATTAAAGTTAAATTGAACGTTTTCGTAATATATACCTAAGTGCAGGTCGAAAATTATTACATTTTTTTAGCTCATAGAAAGTTATGGGTATGCGAAAACCGCGATTTAGGGAGATGGTAGGTATAGGTATACATGTGTAATATTTCGCTAGGTAAATATACACCGAAAATGTTGTCAACTAATTCAACAGATCATTCTCTCGAGTCCATGCGGTACTATGAGTTATATAGTCAATAGCCGAGGTAACGAGCAATCAAAAGGAATTTTGACTAACTAAGTAGGGTCGAGAGGTACGAGAGCATTTTATAAGCGTACGAATCAGTGGTGAACTTTGGGGAGATACGGAAAGAAGGGCAGATTAATTCGGTGGATCCCGTAAAACGGTGATATTCAGATCTGAGCCCCTCGTTAGTAGGAATCCTAAGAGTACTCAAATTTTTTTTTTCTTTTTCTTTTTTCTTCTCATCTCTTCTCTTACTCTTTCTCTCTCTCTCTCTCTCTCTTCTTTTCTTCTTTAAAGATTCTATCAGACCCTTGTGTCGGTATGTACATACACGGAAAAAAATCGTAAGGACCTACCAACCATACGATTATGCTTGAAAATTTATTGCCAATGCGACCAGATTTCGAGCATGCAATGACATGATCGTTGGTTGTCTGAAACATATGGTATGTCAACCGTGACTATACAAATATCGTTAATCGAACATCGTTATTGCACCAACCGTATTCGTATAGTTACAGTAGCTATACGGTATGCTAGTTGCTATTTCAAGCATACAATATGGCTAATGTCCCTAAACTTTTCTTTCCGTGTACACGCACAACTCCCGCGTACATACTACCTACATAATACGCGGTTCAAAAAGGAATGTCAAAATTAATTAACGAAGTAAGATAAATTGTTGTTTTTAATTATTCTACGGCTACTCGAATTCTTGTGTTTTTTTTTCGTTTTTTTTTCTTACTTCTTTTCTGAGGCTGAAAATTTGTTTCGTGCGTAAAATTGATCTGCAAAATTGTTTAGCTCCTGGAACAAGCCGCGTTCATATCTTTCACTCGCTGATCGTTTGTTGTATATAGTTATACACAACGGTATGGTATAGGCCTGATCGATCGCGCCATTACGGCCACTCGGCACAATACGTTTCAACTTTAATATATCGGCAATATTCCTGTTGAACTCAAACCCACCCATCTCTCCCCTTTGCCCCATGGATCTGCTCAAATTGACAAAAGCTTCAGCCGAGATGCAATAAATAAGAAATAAATAAAAAATAAATGACCTTCGACTTTTCTTTATTTCTCCCTCTCTTTCTCTCTCTCTGTCTTTCTCTCTCTGTCGCTCCTCCCTTAGCCCCTTTTTCCTTTATTTCTTTTCTTCCATTGTATATTTTCTTCTATTTTCTCTCGAGGCACTCGCTTCATTGTTTCGTTTGCTGCTCGGCTGATAGTGGGTGGGTTTCGTTTCTTTAGTTGGTTTCGTATTTTGACACGTTTTAAATCCAATTCAATTCGGCTGGAATTGCAATTCGACGGCTCAAGTCAACCGTGAAATTTTCGTTTACCGGTTCCGCGACACCTAGCCTGCGTTCATACAAACATCATATTTTTACGGAGCTAATTTCGCGCCTGTTACAAATTTCAAATTCAAATTTTCTGACGAGAATTAATAATGAATGATTTTATCCAATTTTCAATCAAATTCGCGGCTTCGTTAATCTGCGGATTTTCTCATTATTGACTAAATTCAAGAAAACTGCGACGCGAGAAAGGGGTGAAACAATTTTTCTAACACGAGAGAGGATCACCTTATGAATACAAATATTCTATATAATGTACAGCTGGTTCGATGGTGTAATTCTCATGTTTTCACACATTCAGCTTTGTGAAAATCCGTGAAAATTTACCTTGGAAAAGTAAATCTTTGTGGCAAAAGACTGCATTGCATGCACAACTGAAGCAGAAGACTGTAGAGAAGTTGGTATCAGAGTTCTTCACCCGTTAAAGAGTGAATTCAGTAAATAAAATGGTTGAGCAAGTAAATAGTTGAAAATTACACCGAATTCACTTGCAAGAGATACCGCGGAAACGCGACGCCGGAGATACCGTGATTTCAATACTCGAGCCCTTATACGTGTTCAACCCCCTTTCTGCAGTTTCTGCACCAGTCGATAGGACTCCCGGATTTTCACATACGACCAAGGCACGCGAAGCGAGTATTTCCTCGATCGGAAAAATTGTGATTTCAGCCAATCTTACAACCTTATATGCAAAATATCGTTTAAAAAGGAAAAAAAAAAGAAAAATTTCCTAGGCAAGAAAGCCCCTGTCGAGTCGTTCGAACGTAGGAATGAAGTTTGAGGGCTTTTATATCGTTGATGAGAACTTGTCAATGAATATAGGTAATTAATAAATTGGCATATGAGAAATACTTACCGGATCAGTCAACTACTCGAATTTCACTGGGATTTGCTGCTACTCTGCTACTGAAATCAGATATTAAAAAAAAAAAGGAATATTAAGCTTTTCATTCGAATGAAACACCTCATGCAATTAGAATATACCTTTCAATTAAAAAAATGGCAGGATATCTAAACGTGAGGTCCTCCAGTTTGAAAATATTTCGGCTGTATGATTGACGATAATTTGAAGTGAGACTTGCATTTAAATGACGTCATTAAAATCCCGCTTCTGATCAAAGCAATTAAGAAAATACTCACCTCCACTTTAACGACGGGAGAGAAAAAATTATTATACCATTTCCATGCTAAACACGTCGTCATATAACCACTTATAGGCTAATATGAACGAATAGATTCGAGGATAAAAATATAAAACAACCTGATGTATGTAGATTGTAGATAGATACGTTAATCAATGAAATCTACAGATCAGATATTAAAAATGATACAAATTGATCAATCATTAAACGGTTCGCGTGAAACAGATTCAAAGGTGCTGAATAAAAGACAAGACGAAAAAAGAAATGAAATACTGGTCCACAATCGATAAATTTATGAATATCCTGGTGAACGATATAGACGCAAAAAATATTGTCGTCAAATTAGGTCCGACTAATTACAGTTTATGGGTAAAAAAAAAAAAAAAAAAGGTTTGTCAATGTTGATGAACGAATTTCGTAGATTTCGAAGTTAGAAAAAAATCCTGTATAGCAATGAATTCTTCTCGTCCTTATAGAACAGCAGCAGCTAGCTCCTGAGCCGATAACTCAGCCGGACATCTCCTGCGCGCGAAGTCCTGTAGGACTGCAGGGTATCATAAATCATCCTTATACACCCTATACTGTTTAAGGGTAAGCCGGCTTAACGAATGACAGTCAAAGTAAAGGACTTCCCTTTTAAGATAAATAACTAACGTTGAATGATATTTTTCAATGTATATAAATAATATGAAGAAATAAAAATATATTTGGGGAAATATAAACGAAGCTAAGAATTCACGGTGAAAAAGCTCTTCCCATTATGCGATACTTGCGGTTGTATAGCTGCTGACCCCCCACCCCCACCTTATTTTTACAGACTCATTTTATCTTACTTCATCTCACTTTTCTCAGCAGTCCGCATCGGCTGCAGCTACAGCCTCGGTTTCTATTTTTTTTTCTTTTTTCCATTTCACGTATTTTCATTCAATAAAGATTTATTTAACGTAATTACCAACCGCCTATCTTTTCATTACCAAGGAGGAATACCAAAAGAGCAGATGAATCCTCTTACACTTTTATTCATATTTTACTTTACGAATTACAGATCTACTTCGATAGAAAGAAGAAAAAAAAGAAAAAAAAAAACTATTTCAACTCGGTTTAATTGATGACCGTGAAAAAAAGAAAAAGAAAAAAAAAGGAGTAATACTTGCACAGGAATGAATCGAAAGTACAACGCAGCTTTTCACGGCTTAGGTATTAAGCCAATAAATGAGATTATGATTGAATTATTATCGATACGATTTTATTAATTTATATGAACTATTAATTAATAGTTTCTCGAGATTTTATCGCAGATTTCGATATAGTATAATATATTATGACGTATAGGTATACGAATCTGATCTTTTGTCGAGTATACGCGATAACCATGACTGTAAAGCTAATTAATTCTTGGTTCTAAGTGAAACCATTGTACCTACGGCAAGAATATATTAGCATGATGGAGATTTGGGGTGCAGGTGTATGGGAAGCAGGCTGAATAGCGGAAAATGAAAGCGCGAAAAATAAATGAAAACAAAAGTTGTATAAAATGAAATGAAATGAAAAAAAAATAAAGAAAATGAAGAAAAACTTGATTTTCTCAAGTTCGCCCGACGGATATACACATGCAAAGCCTTGTAAAATTTACCTACCACCTGGAAAAGAAAAAAAAAAAAATCCTCTTAGGACCCGGCCCACCCCCGAGATATGTTAGAGATGAATGCAGATACCTGCAGTTTTTTACATACTATACATACTATACACATAAAGGTGCATAGACGTGAAAAAGAGGACAGAAAAAAAAAGGAAAAAAGAATAAAAAAAAAAAGGAAAAAAGAATACCCTGGGTAATTGCTCGTGATTTTTAAGAATTCTCAAAGCACCCACGAATTGTATTTCTGCAGCAGAGATTGGAGGAGTTTTAGCCTCCTTCCTTTACCGAGAAAAGTTTAATTGAGCTACTTGACTTCAAAGCAACGAGCAGCAACGGGAATGCCTCGCCCCACCAGATCCACCGGTTGTACCTTCTCTAATAATTCATACAATTGCCTCAGCCAAGAAGACTTTGTAATATTTCACCGCTCATTATTTGTTAATTTCATTAATTATTATTATTATTATTATCATTATTATCATTATATTGTATTTTAATTATCAAACAATATATAATGATATCGTATACGGGTTCTAGATTTAACAGAATAAACGTTGAATTCTCAAGAGGGAGATGTTTCTCTCATTGCTTATACCGAGTCATACCTACCTACTAGCGGCTGCCTGCACTCGTTCAACAATATAATTACAACGAACATTGAAACACGGAGAAGATATAGGTATATAGAAACGGGAGCTTTTCAAAGCTCTCTTTAACCGTTGTCACTACAGGTAACCTGCAGGCAAGTGCGCTCGACCGTTCGTATTGGTAAAGAAAAGTACAGAATAGTGCAAAGAGCAAGCTATATATATATATACACCTGTAAAGATATATGTGTGTGGAGAAAAGGACAAAGTTGAACGGCATCAATGCACGGATTTAACTCTTCCTTATTTTATTTATTTATTTTTTTCATTTTTTTCTTTTACTCCTCAACAATTCTTTAGGCAAGGAACTCGATAAACTATTGGTAAACGGAAAAAAAAAAAAAAAAATCTAAAAAGTTCTCAAAGTCGTGGTGAATATAATGCATTTGACTATAATAGCCGTGAAAAATGAAAAAAAATAAAAAAAAATCAAAATTATTGCAGTTATTAAGGCAAGTTATTTGTGGTAAAAAAAATTTCCGCGCATCTTCCATTCAGCTTTACTTATATTCGTAAGCGGTGAAGTAAAATAGCTAAAAAATAATAGTCACGTTCGTATCAACGCGGATGGTATAGTACTTGTATTTCAACGCTGTTGAGAGAACTATTATTCGAAGTACTGCGCAGAGCCGCAGCTTTTAACTGGATGGTTTTCCCGGTAGGAAACGTTTTCAACTTTAGGTACATACTCAACCGGCTGGCTCATTGTCAGTTATCTAGAAGCGCTAAATTTCAAACCCTCAGTATCCGGTAACGACTAATACTTATCATCACTAAAAATGATAAACGGACACATAAAAATGTCGCGATTATACACTCCAACGCATACGAAATCGCACCTGCGGATATAATCGTAGATATTAACTATACCAATCATTTGTCATAAATCAACTGTGAACGCTCGCTCGTTGCACTCATCCGCTCTGCAGATTCTTATGCAAATTTTCGACCGAAACTTATTGCACGAGATAAATCTGACGTAGCGCAAAGCAATCTTTGCACACACGGACGAACTCCTTTATCCACTCGACGAATCAAGCGTTGTTCAACCAATTGTGCAACTATTATAGTAAATGTAACACAGCATGGTGTGCGGACGCGATACTTATGGATACTAGTTTAACTTGCTACCCTGCAACTGCAGTTGCAGCACATTGCGGCAGATGCAGTTATGCCACTTTCGGACCGAACGAGTGATATAAGATACCCTTACGACCATATGAAGACAAATTGTCTAGCAATAAGGAGAAAGAGAACTGCTATAGCCGTAGCTCGGAATCGATTTCAGATTGCTTTCTACGAAATGAGAATACAGTGACAGCAATACTGCAGCTTGTTGCAGAGCAGTTGACAGCTTGGAAGATTAGGACAGCAGTTGATAGCCTCTGAAAGGATGCGCATTGGTTCATACTGTGGAGCAGCTATGAATAGGAGTGGAGCTTTTCACTTGCGTACATACTTACTGTGAAAGCGATTTAAGAAAAATTCTGTTATAAAAGTTCTCTTAGAGAAAAACCAAGAAAGATGTAGGGTATGTAGTAACTGAGCGAGAACTCGGAATACGGTAAGCAACGCGAAGACGTACTTGAGATGGGGGACAAGGTAAGGGTGGAAAAGGGCAACCTTTGCGCTGCTACGATGATATTATATACGCGACTGTGATAACTGGAGCGAAAGTGGAAGAGTGATGCGAATGTACTTTGCGACTGCAGCACTTCTCATCCGGCAAAGTTCACAAGGTAACGTTAACCGTGACGTTCGCACGGGCTGAAGGATCCCACGACGCACCCTAGGCACACCTCAACGTAGGTCAGTACCGCTTCCTGCCTTGATGCGGTCCCCGTCTAACTTTGCATCGCCAATTAGACGAAGACGGATGTGTAAAGCATCGTCCTTCCGTTGGGTATAAATTCGACGATTCAGCACCCTGCTGTTTCTTTAGCTGATTAAAATTGTTTGTCCAACAAATTCCGACCGAAGAACTTACGCGCAGGTATAGAAGTTATTTTTACGGATGACGGATAATCGAGGGAATTATAAAGTTGGAGAGGGGTTAGTGAAGTAATTCTTCGTTAAACATCGCGTTGGTTCATTTTTTGGTTTTCTTTTTATACTTTTTCTTTTTTGCAGTAGGTATGTTGACTTCTGCGTGGATGAAGGGAATAATACTTGTGAGAATTTTCGCCACCTGTTACGAGTTGCAGTTCGTTGGTTCTAAAAATTCCAGTAAATTCTCTGACTTATACATGCATGTGTGTAGGTATGTATATAAACTTCATATACTCGAGTAATTTCAATTAGCAGGGAACAAAAACCTCTGGCTATGCCAGTTCCGAAACCATCACTGAGGAAGACACGCAAGCGATATACTTTCCGAGAATGTGCCAGTTATAATTACGTACTGCGGTGCTAATTACGAAAGCTGCGTGTGAATGAATAGAATAAAGGGGGCTGTACGTCATACACCGCGCAATCCCATCCCCCACGTATATCATTATGTAAGGGCGATCATATTTCTTACTCAGGATAGTAAACCGACATGACTATAACCGAACGGTCATGGTATGTCCATAAAAATCTAATAAGAAGACAAATAATCCGTTTACGCTGCGCTCTATACCTTTCGGGATAACATAGCGAGAATTTCCGTGTCTCGGATTTCCTCCACACTTTGGAAAGACTGTCTGCAACTCGAGCACGTAATCTTGCAATTCACATGTAGAGTCGAACGTCAAAAGGTAAGCTGGCGCAAGCTTCTCAGTTGAAAATGTACCAAATGGTAGCCAACGGTCATCAATGAGCTTATATGTTGCCTGCAGACTGCATGGTCACGTAATACAAGGGCATATAGGTGTATATAATGTATATATATATTATATACATATACTATGCTGGAAACACGAGTCTATGAGGATTTCATCTCTTCCAGTGCTACATAGCTCCGGTTTTACACGCGAGTGCAGCAACGATTTTGTTCCAGACTTGGCTACGCTGCGATATTGCATTAACGATGTTATACCGATCCCAAGTGGCCACTACTGCTGATGCTAGTACCAAACCGGATAATACTATTTCAGACATGGGAGACTCGGTGCAAACTGTGCTTTGCGAAACAGATTTTCGAAATTAACGCTTTCACGCTCGTTTCTGCTAAGTCCTCTTGTTCCATCCTCCTCTCAACATTCGCTATGGATTAAACTCTATCGAAGTAGGTACCTAGACAATTTATAATTTCAAGTCTGATTATTCGCTCTTAATTCGTGCTTATAGCCCCCTCCGCTCTTCTTCGACTCAATATTTCTGCTTCTCTTTCCTCACCTTCGCGTTCTCTTTCTCACCTATAGCCACGTAATTTTCATCGCCATCTACCTCTCGGCGTTATCTAGTAGATCTTTGGTTCCCTTCTTTACTACGTTCAGACGCTCGACACCCTTACCTCGTTGGTGATACACGGATAATAACACTTTGAACAAAGATTTCCGAGATAGGTAGCATGACATGAGACTCTGAAGTTTGATATACTGTTATATAAGTATACGCTGAAGGTGCAGTACGTCTACGATACATACATTAAGGTGTGTTGAAAATGAACCTTCTTTTTCATTTTCTCGCTGCTGATACTCCAAATGATGGATTTTTATGTCAAGTAGCTTGTCCCAAGGGGAAGGCCCGTGACTCATAATGTTCAGTACTCGCTCGAACGGGATTTCTACATAAACGTATAACTCGGCTAAGAATGAGTGCCTAGAATCGAGCTAGAGGCTTTTTCTGTTAGGAGAAGCTGGGTCACACCAAAATCTATCATTCAAATTCGCAACAGCGAAAAATTGAAAGGAAAGTTCCGTTCGAAACTGCAGTGTGAAACATATAGTGCACCTTGTGCACAGCTACATTCAGTTTCGTTAGATGAATATTGCACCTGGGCGGATTGCACACCTTGATGAAATGAAATGAATACGGGGATGAAAAAAGGGAAATAAGAGATGGCTGAGGGGGTCGAGGTCCCAGTTCGATAGGTAATATGATTATTCTGCTCTGGTGGATGGCCCGACGCTGTGAGAGAAACTTTAGAAGTTGCCCTCGCGGGCGAGCATACCACTCCAAGATAATGAAACGTTCCACAAGTTGTCGAGTGCGACCCCATCCCCGCATTCACCTCCACAGCTACTTCTATCACCTTATTCCCAGTGCCACCAGCTAGGGGTAGTAGGTATAGCTTAACAATTGTAGAAGCACGAGTTTCGGGCTCAACCCATATCTCAATAATATTAATGCATTTCGAGTTGTTGGTCCCTTTATCGTCGTGTTACGTGTAGGTATACCGCAGGAGTCCATGAAGAAATTACCTACCTGCCAATACCAATTTCCTAACTTTATCGATGGAAGTATAAATTATAATGCAACCTGACAGCTGTTCTGAGAACCGTTTTCATCGACAATTTTGTAGAATTTTTACAGATCATACATATACCATAATACTCGATCTCCTTCAAGGATTCTCGTGTTTAAATTTTACTTTTCTCAACAGCAGAAAGTAGCAGATTATTATTATTATTTTATTTTTCTTACTTTTTTTTTACTTTATTTCGCTTCAATCTTTAATTCCTCGTCAATTAAGCTAATGGAAAACTAAATGCGGGAGTTTCTTCCTTATTCTTTTAATTTCGTTGCCGCTTAGGCTACTCTTGAAGAAAAGGTAATTAATTAAACGTGTAGTACCACCCCATTTCGAAGAGCAATAAGGCACTCAAATAAATAAATAAATATATATAAGAAATTTCATTATTGAGTGAGAAATTATGATAATCCTCATCGGTTGTATAGGTGCCAAAAGTTTTCCAACGGTATCATTTATCACTAGCTGCTGGGATATTAGGCCTTGACAATTTATTCATCAAATTTAATGCCAATAATCGGATGCCGCGATATTTTGCCAATAAATTTATGGATTAATACACATTACTGCATTAACGTATAAACAGCTCGATTACTTCATATTATTTCACTGAACTATATATTCGCTGGAGTAAATAGGAATGGAAATTAATCGAATAAGCAATTTATTGAAATTAAGTTTCGGGAGGGAATGAAGCAGAAAAAAAAAATACCAAAAACTGTTGTTACGTCAACATCGGAATAAGAACATCATATTCAATCAGATACGCAGATCCTTTGACTATATACAATACGGCGAATGTCGATTATTCTATAACTATAATACGACGTCGCGTCGCGTGACTTACTGCGATTAAATTTATCAAAGATATCAATTTGTATAGCCCCGTGTACTAATATACGAATACGATAGAGAATATAATTGTACTGGCGTTAACTTCTTGACGAACAAACCGATTCATATCACCCTCCTGTTTACTGAACAATTAAAATCAAACGGCATTCACAATACAACCTTTGAAATGTAAGGAACGAACTATACCTACATATAGCGCCAGCCCACCCATACAGTATAAAACTATAATAACGATTTGTGAGAACGTACGGCGTATGGTTTACAGTTATATTGATTAGCCCTGCTTCGACCGATTGACTAATGTCCGATGTTCATAAAGCCGCGTCTTTGATCGGCTGGTAATTTAACTGCAGTATATAATCGAATGCGATAGACATGGGAAAGTGGCTTTGGAACGATGTTCAAATTTTTACAACGGAAGATTACGCTGCTAACGTTCTCCGGATGAGTGCAGAGAATACCTATTCCAAGAGTCCATGATATACACAATAGAAACTATTGTTAAGCATGGGAATTCACCTCTAAACAACTTAGTGTGAGAATTCTCAGAAATTAGAACCGTAACTTTATACGGTCAATGATATTCTCCTTATGGTCGAACACATGTTTGTGCATTAAACAACAGATGTTAAAAAAATATCATATGGTGCTCTTATCCCCGTGATCTATAACTCTAATCTAATATGCGCCTGAGTTTGAATAGAAATTCTAGTCACATATTACCCGCAGTTATCACCGAAGAATTCTAGGTGCAAACTAGTATTTGAAAGTCGGATTGCGGATGTACGAATGAAATTCTCATTTGCACCTAAAAGTGCGAGTTAGTTCCGTTTCGGGTATAACTCCACATATAGCTCCTCAATATTTATTAAGGGGACCAGTACAGCGACTTTTCGAGAAATTATCATGGTCCGAAATCAATTTATATCATACCCTAAGTTCATTTCACATCAAAATATTTTTCTTTTTCCAAATCATGTGTCGTAAGGATTTTGGCACATCGTTGGTCCAATTCAATCTCTTGACGTCTCATTTTCTCCGGTGAACCATTCCTCATCTTGTGAATGTAGGGATTTTAAAATAAAAAATTATGTCGTAAGTTATGATCAATTTACCAAATTTGCAAAAATTATTATCACTCATTTCTTAAATAACTTAGCCGAAACGAAAAATTTTCAAAATTCCTACATTCACATGATGAGGATTTGTTTTCTGAAGAAAATGAATCCAAGATGACCTGAATCGGTCCAACGGTGCTCTAAAATCCTGACGACACATGATTTGGAAAAAGAAAAACATTTTGATGTGAAATGAACTTTGGTGATGAAATAAATTGATTTCGGACTATGATAATTTCTCGAAAAGTCGCTGTACTGGTCCCCGTAAAACGATCTGTGAACTGATTGACGAATAATTTTCAAGTGGATCAGAATTTCAAGTGCAAACATTGATTCTGATTCATATACTTGCGGATTTCCACGTACGACATGCTTCTACTAAAACAGAATTAGGTACTGTATTTCGGTCAGAAAAAGTGACGAGAAAATAAATCGTGGCATTTTTTTTTTTTTTTTTTTTTTCTACTTGTAATTCATGGCAGTTCATCCAATTTCAGTGTTCAAATAACTTCGTTATATATTTATGCACCTACGCGTTATTTAGGTAGTCGATATCCTATCCGAATACGTCTAGATATATACTAGTGCATATTGACGTGGCAACCAATTCTCTGCAGAGCTAGACAACATATCGATGTCTGCGCACGATAAAATAGCACTACTAATGGTCACGGTTACTTCTGGCGAATGTCCAACTGTACCTAGTTGCTGCACGCAGCACGACTAGGACACGAGATATAGGTACACGCGATGTCGGTATTATTTCGAACATTGTGGCAGAGATTTTTTACACAAAACCCCGAACACTGTCATTAGAACGTCGAAATATCTAGTCGAGATCCGAAAGGCGAATGGTAAAATTTTTTCAAATTCATTGAACCTAGATTTTGGACGATAAAGTTTGCGGAGCCCCTGCAGGTTCAATCATAGATAGAACGATAAAATATTTATATACTAATTTCGTTTCATTTTATCAATGATTATATGTACCTATACGTAGGTATACAAACTCCGCTCTGAGAAGGGAAAACTTTTGATCTTTTCGCGTGTTAAAAGAGGGAAGAATAAAGAGATGAAAAATCGTGGATTCGGGCGAACAATACAGGAACAAAAATGGCGTCCCGAAATACTGATTTTTACGAAGGACCTACCGCTGACAGCGAATCGTTCCACTCGGTAGCACACCAAAGTCGTTACTTCTCTGCAACATAAAAAGAACCTCGACGAAAAGAAGAATTACGAGATCAACAACATCTCGTAGAATGGTGCCTCTCTGCCGTGCTGCAGGCTCTTCGAGCCTTGAACAACGCGGACAACCCGGAGGACGCGATAGACAGAACTGCGAGGAGTTACCGCTGTTTCATCTAGAGCTTTGTCCTTATCGCTGTGATTGCAATTTGATCTCGGCTTAGCTTCGCATCGCCCTATTGCCTTACTGTATGTTTTGGAATATCAGGCATGCTGCTAGAACGTGTTGGCACACCCAAAGCTGTGTCATATCGTATATTACGTTAAGTATAACCAGCTAGATTAATGGAAACTCAAAATAGGTGATTAATTTCGTTTTCAAAACCAGTTCGGACAATTTTTTTGCCCGTTTATTCTCTTAGATTGATACAGTCTTGTATAATTTTCTTTTTTTCTTTTGGTTTTCAATGAGCTTGAATGTGAATGATAAAAATCGTGCAATTTTTCGGCAAAAAAATTGAATGAGCAAACATGAGGCGATATGGTTCGAAATTTAATCTTTGATGAAAGTATATTACGATGAAAGTGATATCCGGGGACAGAATTTCCTGTCGATGACGCAAATACCTCGTAACATGTATATCGGAGCTAAATCCAGTGTGTATTCTGTGAGCGACATCGAACCTCTATGTAGGATCTGATTTTAGCCCATGTATGTACATACATACACACACCGAATGTAGACGTACGTATACCTGCGTGTACTTAGATCTAGGTATGTGCCAGCCTGGGTATCGGGCGTGTACCGAATACAAGGGTAAATTGGAGATCTGCTGGTGTATCTGGTTTACGAAGGGTGCCTAATAGCTTATTAGCGAATGAGAATCAGATATCGTCAAAACGACTAATGAGCTCGGGACGTAGAATTCATTAACCCATTATAGACGTACAGGTATAGCCATCCTACATACCTACGTATGTAGTATACGACAAGCGTGAAAGAAATTCGTATAATAAATTGTATAAGTTAAATTATCTGTCAATTGGATTTTATTGACCTAATATTAATGAGGGCGGATTTGATTTTGTTTGCAATGTCAGGTAGGTAGGTAGGTAGGTATACCAGCTACGTTGGTTTGTTTGCATTTTATATGCTGTTATGTTTCATTTTATCGAAAACGAAGAGAACTGAATGAGAATATGTGCATAGATATGTACACCTGTGTGTATATATGGAGATTTATTATATCATGGGATTAGTAGCGTGTGACAATCAATGCAGATCGTGATTAACGAAATAGAAAATGGTGAGTGCGGTAAACCGTGATGGGTTCAGTTGAGGATTAATGATGAAAATATACTATACGAGCCACGAGGACTGCTGTTCCATGACGTGGAATCGCGAATACCATTTCGCTATATAGATTCGTTTTATCACAGAAATCTGTTGCAGGTTGTCAAATTTTAATACTTATTCACTCGTACGAAAGTTTTTTTTCAACAATTTTTGAGACAGTTGGCTTTTTATAGTTTGTCAAAATTGGAATTGCAAACCTCATGTAACATATCGACGATTTAGGTAGTACGATGAAACGAGCTTAAAAACCGACAGAAATAAGTCGAATTTAAAGAAGAACAAAATTAAGCAGCTAAAGACGAGCGAAGGGCGAAGAGATTTAATTACAACATCCGTTGCAGTGACCACAATTTCGGTGATAAAATATCAAAATACATCGATATTACGTGGATTGTAACCCCACTGCGGTCAATGCACTTCGTTCAGCCACACAGGTATATACATGCATGTAATACGCCTACATTAACAAACTTGAAGAGATACGTACGCCTACGTGGTGCAGTCTCGAGGCAAGTATATAGGGTACCTATTTCAGGATTTTTATATGAGGAAAGTTCGTTTTTCTCCCTTACAATAATCATCGAATTTGTCAACACCGATTATCCACGTTTCTAATATCTGACAAAGCCAACGAAGAACAGATGGGAGGAAAAAATTCCGAGAATTTATCAACAATCGTTGAGAGTTGAGTCGAGTTGATTGATTGCTTATTCTGTGATGAATTAAAGCGAAACTGGACGGGAATTAGCGTGTCTTTATTTTCATACGAAAAAAGCGCAACACCTACAACATCTCCAACCTTGATATCAAATTTTACGAGTTATTATAGTAGGTACAGAAGTTCGGAAATCGATTGACGTTCTGACATATCTTTGTGTCTGTAGGTATATATATGTACCTCTGCCACAAGCCTATAATTGCGTAACACCCTGTATACCCAGTGTCAATCCTGAAAATGCAATGAACAGTGTTAACCATCGAAATCATCCTGCAAATAGACCTGTAGGTGCAGGTAGTTTCGCGTTTGAATATAGCGAGGTGTATAGAAAATGTGGAATAGAGACAGAGACAAAGTTTCTACACACATATCAGTGAACTAGATACACGTCCTACGAAACAGGGACAGGATGCATTCGATTTGTAATAGCAGGGCGTCAGTGGAGCATTAGTCACAGCAGTCACCCAGCTGCCAGTGATCGAGGGCCGAGTATAAACCCTAATTATGCACATTTGGGTACGTACAGGCCTCGCGGATTTTGGGGACATAATTATGTCACTCTTCCTGGCATTTATACGACCAAACTGCCAAACGGACGGTTTAACAATCTTGACGAATGGACACAGGGAGGTACTACCGATCTCGGGGTGATCTGTTGAACAATTAGCAATTTTTTCAATAATTTTTATTATCGCTATTGACTTTTTAGAAAAAATTGAAAAATTCTCTGTCACACATTAGTAGCAGTGAATTAAAAATCGTCAAGGAAGGGAGGAAGTAACACTTGCCGAAGTTTTTATTGAAAGTAAACGTGACAATGCGACTGGTAGAGAAAACCGAGAGGAGTATAATGGCACGTTTCCTGTACGTTTCAATGGACGACCAATGAATTTGTTGCTTTTTTTTCTTGCTTTTTTTCTTTCTACTCTCATTCGGCCCCCTAATCTTCTCTTGTTACATCACTGCACGGGCTCGGACGGAAGTATAGATCGTGAGAACAATCGGAGAACTATCTCAAAGTCGACTTCCGCGTATCGCGGCGATGATAAAATTGCAGTTCGAAAGTTTAAACGCTTTGAATTCTATCCAAAGATTATTCTTCCGGTTTTTTTTTTTTATTTTTTCACTTTGGATTCATTGGCTTGAATTATTGGATAAGTTACGATGCAAGTTCTCGAATTCAACCACTAATACCGATAAGCATTTTATAATCTTCTTATCACTTATGCTGCATCCGCCTTAAAATTCTGTCAATATTAATCAAACTACTCTGTGTTTTCCCATATAGTGACCATTCCGCCTTTTCTCTTAGACAAATGTATAGATGCCTACTCCAGCTTTCACCTTTCGAGCTTTAAGGATTACCTGAAAGACTTTTTGACCTAAGGGATATTTCGAATCCGAATCACGATCCGGACGACCGCCGCGACGCGGACGCGGACGCGGACTCGGACGCCCGGACCTCGCCGGGAGGCCAGACCTTCCCTTGATTGGATAAAGAGCCGTGGTTAGGCCGCTATCAAGGATGGCGTGTTCGAAACAAATTTTTTTATTTCTTATTCTGTAGGGATGGAAAAAATGGAGAAAGAAATGAAAAGGAAAAGTAAAAGTATATGTAGGTACACCTACCCCGCGGGACAACCCTGCAGGGTATATCTAAGGTCCGGAAATCATTACTTGTTCGACTTCAATCTGTCGATGATTGCCATTTTATCGTGAATCGAGTGCTGTTGAGTTCCAGGTCACGCTTTAAATTGGAATTTGTTATAGAACCGAGCAATTTGCCCTTAGTTATAGCCTTTGATCCTTTAAGCGATCCCTCGTCATCCTGATCAAGAGGAAGGCGTTGATTAATCGGTTCAATATTTCAAATTACTTGTATCGAAACGCCACTTCCCTGCCTAATCGAGGGCTTCTAAAACGGTGATTGAAATTCCGAAGGGCCTGCAGTGCAGCAAAATGTCGATCAGTTGCAGAGGTGCACTCGTCGTATAGTCGAAGTCGCGGAGTCAACAAATCAGTTAAATATTTGCACCGAATTAATTGCAACAAATCATCCATATTTTAGCTAATTGATATTTCGTGCATAAATGTTGAAATTTAATTAAATTCGGGCTAATTAGAATGTTGGTCACGGGTGTACGGTGAAAGGTATATATAATTATAGCAGCGAGAGGTAATTTGTGAAAACTCTCGCGAACGTACGAAGTAACTCGCGGAAGAATAAATTCAAACTGTCTAGCATTAACGTTTTCATATTCCTAATGCCTAAACATGTTCTATTTCTTTTCTAAATTTTTGTTATTTTTCATCCCCTTTTTCTTCAATCATATAGCCGGGTGAGAATGGGATATAAATAAACACGATTACTCATAACGGGATTTGCAATAATCGATAAAATCAATGGTTTCCTTTAATCCAGTTTCATCCGGGCCATTAAATCGTGCCTGTAGGTATATCTCATGGGTTTTAACTATCGCTATAAAAACGATGCATGAAAAATCGAAAACCTGATAAAAATATTATAATCCTCAAACCGAACGGAATCACGATGTTGAGAATCGAGTATTAGTCCTTTTGAATCCTCATCATGCAGCGTGAATGCGTGAAATGACGATTTTCAATTTTACACATTTTAAGCTGCATGCATGTGATTCCGAAATTTCGATTCCCATCTAGGAGTCTAGGATCCGCTATAAATTTCACCGTAACCTAACACGAGGGCGAACTTGGCTAGGAAACATCGAGCGAAACCGTACTATGTCCAGAAGCGTCCGCGGTTTAATACGTTTAATGGCTTCTCGATATAACTTCTGAGCGAGCTTCTCCCAATAATATAACCACGAATAGCCCGTTGTTAATGACGTTACAGGGCACGTAGCTATTAAAGTGGTTCTAATTAAAGCATATTACAGGGGACACCAAAACTGGTGTATAATAATTCAATATTGAGATCATTATATATTATGCGGACAATATGAACGATGCAAAACGTTATTCATAAAACCATAAATCGAAGAAGGTAAAGCCCTACTCTCTATCTCCGTGTTATAATTCGCGATGAAATCCTCGAGACCCGATCATATCTCCGGCACCGTTTGAACAGAAAAGTGTCTCTCCCTCGGTCGAAACGCAACCCTCACAAACGAAATAATAAAAAACACTAAAATACGCGATGGATGAAAGGGTTAGTGAGTCGCGGTAAATCAGGAACCAAAAAGCTTGGAAAACAAATATTTGTGTTGATAAAAATGTATACGAAAATTTCTAAAGACTGTATCTGGTACTATGCGGAAGGTTTTTTCAACCCAAAACACCCAACAGCCCTTTGAAGGAAGAGCTTTCATCCGTTGTCCAATTCGAAGCACGGATAAACTATATGTGTTCCAGCATGTGTAACACACCTCCACACATCTCCGTTTTGGTCGAGATATCTAACTAAACGTGAAATGGATGGACTTACCCTTAAACACTGGCTCAAGTACCTACGGTTTCATGTACAGAGGGGTAGGTCTGAGTTTGAATATATCGTTCGAAAATAACGAAGCTGGACCCGAAAGCTTCGGGGCGCAACAATGGAAGGCTTTATCCAACTCACGGTTGGAACTGCGCTCAATCGGGTTGCACCCATTACTTGAAGTTCAATTTACCGGCACGGAAAACCACGGCCACGATCATGTGGCCATTCCACAATTCGGAGTAATCTGTCACGCTGTCCTAAGCTCGATAGTATAACGTATGAAAAAACCGTTTAGAAATTCCCGAGTAGAAATTAGATCAGGCAGCCTGATGTAACGCTGTGTTCCGTCAGGGCCTGATCAGGCTCTAGTATTTCGTAGTACTGCCTGATCAGGCCCTGACGGAACAAAGCGTTACATCAGGCCTGATTCGGGCCCGATATGGGCCTGATTCGAGCCTGACCTCATTTCTACTCGGGTTCCTTCGAGGGTTACAAAAAAAGAAGTCTCTTTATTCCTGCGGAAGTGTACAGCGAACCGTTGGGGGGGGGGGGGGGGGTTCTTCATTAGAAGTGTAATCCACTGATTACTCGGTTATATCGACGACCGGTCTGGGTACTCGAAAATAAATACTATTTGCGATATTTGATGATAAAAGTTTGTCCGATAAACTAATTAATAAGAATCCATCAGCACTTTTGAGTTCTGACATAGATTGGGATTGATGACCATCGTAGCAAAGTATAAGGATACCCAATTAAACCGCATTACTTTACTAATCAGGATTGATAGCGCGATACTTACTCATTTATATTATACCTACCTACCCACCAACCTACCTGTGCCTCGCTCGTCATTATATTCATTTTATTACACTAACGCTAAGAGAAGAATAATAATTCAACGACTGGCATGCAGAGCACAATAAACTAATAGAGAGTATTCATGCAGGAATAGCGTGTCAGAGTGAAATGTTTTCTTTGATAAGGTGGTTTTGTTTTTTTCTTTCTTCTTTTTTTGTTTCTAAAATAAATTATCATACATTAGGAGTAATGATTATGCATGAAAAGTGTCATACTCCACGTGTGTAGTTGGTTTGAAACGAAATTGCGTGACTACTGGTGCAAAAATATCATAGCTTTTCGACCAACGCTGTGGTGGTCTGAGAATTACATGAACTGGTTTTACTTGAACCCCATTCAACCATAAAAGAGGCGAGATACTTTTAAGGAAATATGAAAAAATGCCAACAGCTTTCGCGGTGTATATATGGGGTATTCCACGTGAACCGGATCGGTTTTTGGCAAAAAAAAAAAAGGAAAAAACGGGAGGCTGGAAATTTTATCACTTCTTCGTGGCACTTCGAAGTAATTTCGTTGAAAATTTCACGGCAATCCATTAGAATCTTCAAGTAGAAAAAAAATGGAAACACGTTTTTCCCAAGTTTTACATGCTTCGCCGATTTTTGGAAAAAAAAAAGAAGAAAAACGAGAGGCTGAAATTTTGATCACTTCTTAGTGCCACCTCGAAGTAATTTCGGTGAAAATTTCAGGGCAATTGGTTAGACCCTTCAAGTAGAAGAACAAAGAAATCGCATATTTCCAAAGTTTTACATGTCTGAGAATTTCAAAAATAATTGAAGTGCTACATATTTCGAAAGAGCTCATTTATGCGCGTAGAATGCACTATGGGAAGTTATGATTTTGTTTATGCATGGCTGAGATAAGTGGAGTTGAAAATGTAGTGATTAAATTTTTGGTATAATTATGACAGCGATATAAATTGAACCGATTGGTTTCATGCTCTGTAACTGTTGGGGACATCTCATGTAGTAACAAGGAATCCGAATCTGGATTGGCATGAAATTCGATGACCTCCGGCCAAAAACCGATCCGGTTCACGTGGAATACCCCATATGTACCTACCTAACTCCTTAATAAAAAGACGGTAGATGTAGAATGAGCCTGACATATCGAGGGGGATTTATCACCGTCCTGTTCATTAATAGCTCGGTGATGAACCATCAGTCAATAATTAATCCTCAGTTTAAGTGGCTATAGTCAGCGACTGTGGTGTAATTTTGTTGTTAAAGATACGACGTATTCAATTTATCGCTACTACAATTATAAATCATGTCGAATTATTGTCCACCTAACAGTAGCACGAATCACATTGCTTTCCGGTGATATCCTGCACTCTGGTGCATATACTGCACTCCTGCAGTATAACGCCGGAATAAGTTATGCCAACAGGAAACCTGTACGTATATGGTTATCATCCTATCACGTCGTCGTCGCTGATTCGGGCGTAAATCTTTCCACACTTACATATGTGTGATATATGTAGTACCCACATCGGTACGTACGTGGACGGTTACACACATGAAAATCAGGCAAGTGGGTTTACTTGCGCTTACGCTAGGTAGCCGAGGCGAAGGTACATACTCAAAGGAGCATTTGTGCTCGCTCGCACTGGACACTGGTTCACCTTGGACGATGGTTGTAGCAAAGTTGATGCCTGCTGGTGCTCCTCGCTGCTCCTCGTTCACCAGGTTGCCCATGACCGCGGTAGAACCCAACCGCGGGCGCCAAGAAGGCTAGTGAACGATGCGAGATTGTAAACCTCCCGCAAACTGTCAGAGATAAGCTTCCGAAAAATTTTGCGCCCCTTACTTTTAAACATAGTTCGTGAATCATCATTGACGAGGGATCGCGGCTAAGCTTAAGCTCGGCTGGCTAAAGTTCTGCCGGTTAATTCGAGCCAATTATCATTATAATTACTCAGCTGGTGAACCGTCGTTACTGGATTCTCGGAGCTAATATACGCTTAGTGCAGATTTCGCTCTTTCTCTCTTCCTCTCTCCCTAGTTTTTAAAATGACCAAAGATTAGCCAAGATGGGAAACGGCCTGAGCCAGTATCGGCGATATAGAAATAGAGTGGGTACCGCATACGCGATAATCTGGACTGATCCCGCGGCTATATAGGTAGTAATATTTTCTACACCCTAAGGGAAGCGATAAGATTGCGTTAAAAAGCGACTTCCTTCTTTTTATCGATCCTTATATTCCGAGCTCGGTTCTTAGAGCGTCGTTTCGTTTCCTCTCGCTTCGTATAGGCGAGGTCCTTGCTCTTAGCAAGATCTAGCAATAGGCACTCGTGGCTTGCGACATCCTAACGCCAGTAAGAGCTAGACCAGAGTTTACTACGACTGCAGCCGAGTCCAAGGTTACTACGCTTTCAAGGCACACGACTAGGCTTATTTATACATATAAGAACACGTACGTGGGAAGGTGAATGTGCCATAGGAGGAGGATAGGCATAATACGTAACCGTAACTGAAACCGTAATCAAATTATTTCGTAACGAAAAACAAATTTTTTCTTCTTTTTTTCTCAATTTTTTTTCTCTTTTACTATCTTGCTATTTATAAACCCGGCTACCCGGCTCCCCGGAGTCAAGGATTAGTTCGTATACGCGATGGAACATTTGTCAAGGAATTTCCTTATCGTTCGCGCGGTTTATAACAGAAATTAAAAATCATTTATAGTTCCGGAGACCCGAACGTTTATAATTGAATGAATTAGTATTTCGATATGAATCTCGAGCTGTACCATAAAATTTTACAGTTATAGGTATCCTTGTAGTTTAATAAATATAATGAATAAAAAAAGTATTACGCAAGTCAATTATTTCTAACAATCTATAATATTATGTAGAGATCTGTGTATTAGGCGTGTGTGTGTGTGTGTGTAGGTATACGTATAGATGTATACATGTTATGCTATGTGTAAAGATGCGGTGATTAAAAGAAAAGAAAAAAGTAAAAAAAGAAATGGAAAACACCATCACAGGAAGCTTTAGTTTATAACGAACCGAAATACAGACATATGTATGTATTGTGAAAGTAAAGGGAAGCTGCGTAATAATTTGTTGCGCTGACGAAACGAACGTCGATGAACAAATATGGTAGGGCCTGATAGCCTGAGGGCCTTAAAAAATGGTTTCGAACGAAGCGTCTCGTACGATAGGAAAGAGGAAGAAGAAGAAGAAGAAGGAGAAGAAGAAAAAAGAAATTAAAAATGAAAAGAAAAGGAAAAGCATGTAGTGGAAGGTTGAAGCGTCAACTTGAGTCGATACAATAACTCGAGGATTCAATTCACACCTGTAGCGTATCCAAGTGAAAACAGAACGCAACCTCCTAGTAGAGACAGGCCAGAAAGGTTTGACGCTTCCTCTCGTCATCGGGATATGTCAGGTGGTAACTATAAGCCGTCGGCCCCCACCTATAAGGATCAAGAACGCGGCACCTTGGGCCCCATTTCGACCCTTTCGAGTTAAAGGGACCCTTTCCCCCCCTTTCATCAGTAATGGTACCGCGTTTGGGTCCGTGCAGTCTGAGGGGGCTGTTAGAACATTTCATTTTCGAACCCTGACTCGGACATTTTTTTATTCAGACTCCATTGCACGTGCAGAATTATATATATACACCTATATGCCTACTCCCCTTTGCAATAATTATAGGACAGGGTATAATGCGGTGCATTAATCATTCCTCGACTTTCTGTATACAGTGTCTGCGCATTCAATAGAATCCATATTTCACTTCGCTCTGCGCGATTTGTTTGCTTTTGCTCGTTTTAAATTCCGATAAATTATTCCATCGACAGAATCACATTATAGCACAGTATGAAAAAGAAAAATTCTACGATTTATGTTGCGGCTGTTATATCATCGTCGCTAACGAAGTAGTACGAATTTTGCATTTACCTACTTTCGACGATTTTTCATACAGGGAAACTAGGAACCCTATTTCCGGTACAGTTTTGTCGGTTTTAGGATCCTAAGTCGCAATTTTCGGACCCCGCGATTCAAAGATCGAATTCATAACGCTTTGGAATAACTGCGTCGTAACCGCGCCTTAAGGACGCGCGCTCTGAGCCCGGGAAAGTGAACCGACCACGTTCCATCCCTACCTAAGGTCTTCGGTTTACCTCCTGCCACCCGCGCCCTTGCACCTCCATCCTCCGCCGACGAAGAGATTCAAGCGGCGTGGTCCAGCTGCAGCATCGCTAGAGGATCGCGTCGTGGCAGACCGGCACCACGTGCAGACCGGAGAAGACTGGATTATGAATCTCTGCGGCGTATAACTGAGAATCCTGATGCGTAGAAGATATACTGAGAAATTGCAGGATCCGAGGATTTTATAGATTCGAAAACTCGCAGAATCCCTTAGAAATTTTCTTTCAAACCAGCGACGAGCTCTCAAAAGATATTCTATTCAGTCAGTATTTTCATAGCTGATTACCTATTCTATAGAATTTTCTTTACATGGATTGATCGCACTGAAGAAAACTAAAGCCGCTGAAAACAAAAACCTCGAAAATATAACTGTGGATATAATTCGACGTTCTTTTTGCTCCCCATTGATAGCTTGTGTGTTCGAATGATGCGAGTAACGAATAGCAATTATAAAAGTACACAAGAGTAGAAAAGTGATGGAAGTGTGTCTCGTGCAGAGATTTTGTTTTCCACTGACAATTTGAGTCCTTATTGCTGGTGCAACGATCGCTAATTAAAACTGCATAATTGGAGTCTATTGTTTTGACATGCCTCGCGGTTCATATGCTGACATTGAGTAATCCAATTACAGGTGCAGCACAAGGATATCCTGAGGGTGAAACTATGTCTGATTCAGATCCCAGGGAATCGGGTGGGTTTGATGCTGCAGGAAAAGCCGCCTTGAGCATCGTGGGACTTTGCCTATATCCTACCTGCACGAAGGCAACAATCGCCGATGAAGAATAAAGAGGGTGAATTCCCGATTCATAAACTCAATAAGATCCAAAAACCGTAAAGTCAAACGTGTTTTTTTTTTTTTTTTGCGGACTTTTTCATAACCCTTGGATTTGTTGCAGCAACGCTTTTCCTCTTTTCCCATGGCCTTTTATCCCCGCATAACTTATAGGGGGTCCAGAATCACCCTTCAGCTCATCCCCCGTCTTAAAATTCCAAGATATTCCTTCCTTCGCTTAGGGCTCGGGGGGTTAGCGGCGCAGGCGTTCAATGAAATAATTTTCGAGGAGGTATAATGGGCAGGTATAGAACTTTCAGAACTGGAATACCAACGGGACGCCCAGTTTTGACTCGTACCTATATACCCAGTTGTTTGACGCTAAGAAAAGTATTACTTCTCTACCTGTTGTGCCGCTCCTTTCCTCAGTACATTTATACGAGGATCTTTCCACTCATTTATATATATACCCCTATAGGTATATGTAGGTATATATCTAATGCTAATTTTACATACCTATATATAGTATATGTCTACCAGCTATGTCTAGCTCGGAATTTCGCCGAAGAAATGAGACTAGAAAGCGAGAATATCATCGCCAGATAGTCACAGGTGCCGCTTTACTGGGAATAACAATTTTCTTCAGGGGGTGCAGCGGCTGAGAACAGCCGGCATTTCTCACGGAGATAACTTGGACCCAGATTTGAACCGCAATTTTTCAAACTATTCCGCCATTACGTGCTCTATTAATTATTGGATCATTAAAGTATTCATATAATGCGTACAAGAATTTAGAATTTTTTCAAACATGCTGAAGAATAATGATCGATATTTTGAATATGACTATTCAATTTCTCATCAAAATTCTTGTCGCTAGTCTTAGTCCCGGAATCCAAACGCGAGTTTATTTATACCAGCGCGGGATTAAACCGGCATGAAAAATTCATTAAAAATTGTAACAATAAAAAGCGCGAAATTGGGATGTCTAGTTTCAAAAATGTATCTCAAGCGTTCAACGAAGCGCGAGATAGCTTCAGTAAACAACCAACCTGGATTTATATAATACGCGTGCACGTAGATTCTATATACATGGAAATTTTCCTACTTTGGGTGATTAACTGCCGCGCAATCATTCATACGAGAATATTAAAAGAGGAAGAGAAAAATCAAAAAAAAAAAAAAAAAAAATGTTAATTAAAACTTTGGACTCGAAAAAATCATGTCCCCTGTTTTTTTCCTTCAAAGATTCAATATCTAGGAAATCGAGTGTTACATAGCTGCGTGTAAGCCCCTAGTAGGAATAAATTGCAATGAACGACTGTCGACACCAAACCCAGTGCTTGTAGGGCTGCAATGTGGTAAATGTATAGGTATGTACTACCTAAACGAATAGCTGAGGTGGAAAAGCTCCTCACGCGTGAATTGGTGTCGATTCATTATACACCTATACGTACGTTTATTTTATACGTTTGACTGCAGAGTGAAGACGAACAGTGCGGTGGAATAAGATCTGCATAATATCATCGGTATAACGCGTCACCCGCGATATTCTACGTCCCAGATACGTTTCTCTCTGAACTCTGATCTCTGATCCCCCATCTTTCATCTATAGAATCTCAAATCTCGACTCTCGATTCTAGCCGGAAAACGCGCGTTCGTATGCTAAGTGAGGATTGGATTGGATTGGATTGGATCCGATTCGCGACTGCAGCAGCTGAGAGCGCCGCCGCGCCGCAACGCGAAGTCAACATCCGTTAAATAACCGCAAGCCCACTTTTCCGCTCCTCAATTTTCCAGCGGATTTCAGATGCCGCACTGTACCGCAAAGCCGAAAGATAAAACTAAACTCGTTCCTTTCTGTTTTTCCCATTTTCGTTTTTTTTTTTTTCTCTCTCTCTCTCTCTTCTTCAAGGCTCAAATCAAACTCAAAACACGTTTGGGCCTCCGCAGAGATTTTAAAGATTTACAAAAAACGTCTCTCCATAAACTATGTGCGAATCTTCTCTCCGCAACTCACGTATTTCGCAGCGAAATCCCCAACACCTATTTCCTGTTTCTAAACGACGAACGTCCAAACTTTAAAAGAATTCACAACTTCTGTATTTCTCCAAAGATATCTCAACCAACTTTGAAATGCAACTTTTTACCATCGATACATATTTTTCAGATTTCTTTATTTTTTTTCAAATTCTCCCGATTCCACTATTCCAAGTGGCAGATGGAATTCTCTTTTTTGGTTTTTCTTCGCTCATTATGAACTTGGAATACTGCATAGGCCGATTCGGCTAAGATTTAGACATGAAATCTAGTAATTGTTCACAATGCACCAATGAGCTGCATTTAATCATGCAGTTTTCAATGCAGTTGTTCGAGGATTAATCTCGTCGTTCTTGATAATTATTTGAGAAATGTTCATTGGTACAGCGAAGAAATCGATGGCTGGTAATTCTGGCATGGAAATTTTGTGCATAGCAAAAGATGTGAGGCGAATTTGATGATACGCAAAAGTAACATAAATTTAGAATAGATTATTTTGGAAAAGCGGGGGTGTCTGTGGCCTTATTCCATCCTGCGTCGCTCCTTTCAATTATCCAATTATTCAATTATCGTTCCCTTAGTCAGCTCCATCAGCGTAATGGGAATCCTTTCAGTCGGCTCTCTCGGTCGTTAAGTAAGATAGCGGTGAGTACAAGAGTAAGAAGTGGCATTGGGAGTAGAAGAGCCGTTCTCCACGCGGATATACCCATACTAAAGTACATACATGTACATATGTGTGAACTACACCTATGCTACGCCCACAAATATAGCTAACCTAATGACGAATATCTGCAAGAAAGTGAATCTCACTATATAATGGCATAAACGAGGCCGCATGTACAGTTACAATACGTAATCTACCGAGTCGGAACATAAATTCTAGTTTGATCCTCTGAAACCTGAAATCCTCTGTTCTTCATTTGGATTGACGGGATTCATGGCCTGGGTGACGATGCAAAGGTAGAAATCAGGATCAGCGATTGCGCTTGAAATTCTGATCAACTCAATGATCAATTCTATTCTAGTAACGGAATCTAGTCGTTGATCAGTCCACAAAACGTGTTATCAAAGATTGAGGAGCTATAGAGGTCCAAACTAGGATTTCAAAAGTCTAGTTTGCGCTTCGACTTACTCAAAACGAACGCAGCTCTCACGTTTGGGTGCAAATCAGAACTTCACCACATGCACAAACCCATTCCCAAATTTTAGCTCGCATCTATGAGTCTTCAGTGATACCTAACTTGTACAATGGAACTAGAATTTCTATCCCGACTCGGGATACGTGCAGCGGAGTCTATATTGGAAATAAGGCCAACATCTCGCGATCCATACTTTCAATTTCAATATGCAAAGGTCTGATAGTATAAATATGTTCAATAAAGATAATCAGCCTGATCTATAGCATATGTATGGCGTATATATTCATATTATATATATATACGTCCGTCAGGTCTATCTGTCTGTTAACTATCCGATGGGAACCTAAGCGGTTATGTCACTTTACAAGAGCGCGGGAGTAGCGAGAGTATCGTGTATGAATGAATACGAGAGTAACCATAATTTATGAGTTGGTAGATAGCGGAGAAATGCCTCGTATGCTAATGCCTCGTGAGAGATAGACAGATATCTTCGACTCTTCGTCTTTATTTTTTTCATCTTCTCTTCCTTTCGGGAGGATTTCTCAGATCATGATTATTGATTGGAGAATGGTTTGGTAGGATTGGATTTGGTAAGTATACAGTATACCTATACCTGTACAATATACATGCATGCATCCCGGTATTTAAGAAGCTCTCATAATGAACGTAAATATAGGTATAGGCATTACTCATACCGACAAATTTTTCACAATTTGTCAGACGATACAGAAACGCATGATCTGACGACAGACGTACAGATGTAATTTCTTTTCTCTTCTTCTTCTTCTTCTTCTTTCTTTTATTTCAATGAAAGAACTTTCGATTGAATTTGAGCTTTCATCATTTTGACGGATTACTAATTGCCGATCGTCATTTGTCCTGAATATTTATAATATCTTGATGCATGCGTGCAGGTACTATATTTATATACATTATATATATCATATATATGAGAAAGAAGTGATTGTTTGGTTTAAATTTGACACGCACGTGTGATTTCATATGAATATATTTATATTATATTATGGTAAGCATCCCGTTCGTAATTCGATGTGACAGCTTATAATCATGTGTAATCTATTCATGCGTGAAACATTTCAATTAACATATAGCGTGAGATGTGTGTATACACCGTATACCATACATAAAACAATGTTTGATCTGTAAAGTAATTTGAAAAGTGAAAAAAAAAACAGAAAAAAAATGTCCTATAATCACTCTGAACTATTGATCAGAGTGAATATACAGTGGAGAGAAAAAAAAAGAAGCTCGGGATAAAACTATGGAATTGAATTTAGTTAGAATTTTTGTCTGAGATTCTGCGGAATCTATATATGTCCTATAGATTTTCTAGAATCTTAGGGATTTATGACTTATAGGTATGGTAAGCCAGTCTACCGATAGAGCTGTCGAACTTTGCGAGTTCTGTTCAAATCCAAACTCACGTATTTCGCAAATTGCGATCTATTCAAGAATATTTGAACAAACTTCCACTTCGGGATAGTTTTATTTTTTCCATCCATTTCTTTACTTTATTTTTTTTTATTTTTTTTTTTTTTTTCTCCCTGAGGATATTTTCGAGATTTCATTTTCCTGCACTTTCTATGAGATTGAATATAGTGGTTATGGATTGAAAATCTGTCACGTGGATGAATTGCACGTAGGTAAAGAAAAAGTAAAGTTTTACTTTCAATATGCAGCTGTGATATATGTATGCATAAAATTTTTCAAAAATTTACTAACACACTGTTAAAATTATTGAAAATTATGAAAAATTACTCCCATTCTCTATCTGTGTGTGCGAAAAAAAATATGAAAAATCCAAAAATGAGCTATAAAAACCGCAAGTCGACGAATGTATCTTTATTATTCTCTAATGTCAAAAGTTTTACGCCTCGGCGCGTGACAGGATTTATTTTACGGTAATCGAGATCGTAACTCGTAAAGTTCGGATGAATTTCTTGTTCAAGAAGTCCATCGCGTTGATGGGAATGGCATGCTACCCCAGGTTTAGTACTGCAGCGTTACTTTTTTGCGATAAGAGCTGTTTGCCGTAAGCCGTGCAGCGTGCACCGTCGACGACTCGAGTCGAGTCGAGTCGAGTCAACTCAACTCGACTCAAGTCGCTGATCGTCTCAAAGTACTCGTTCAGTTCACCGGTTCGTTTCTTCCTCGATTAATCGGTTATGACGTAGCTGATAGCCTTCTTTTCAATCTTCATTTCGCGTACCTCGAACGACTGATCGCTATAGCGCGGCTTACGGGTCGTTTAATCGTTAATTATTTAGAGCTGAAACAAGCCACGAGAAAATACAACGTAAGGTACTAAATTTACGATGGAAGGTGTGACTGAATCAATTGATCTATTGATATGTTGTTTAATAAATGAAATTAAATCTACCCTTAGGTGTAATACTTCGCGACACGAGGCGTTAATATCTACTACCTATACATCAATAAATATATTTATCTGCAGGTGTAGATAACGTGCGTGCTTTGATAAGTAGGTAAACGCATTAATAATTAATTTGGCAACCCCGTCGTTATTATTACCGTTAATAATGTTAGTGGGTGTTATTCAGGATCATTAATATAGTCGCACGATGATAATAACGATAATAACAAACGAGACCCATTCTGTGGTTACTGTAATTTGAGAATGCAAAGCAGCATAGATACCCACCTACCTATCCACATACTGTGTATATACACATAGATGAGAGTAGTTTAGGCCTGGGATACATATCATACACCATAAGGTAAACGCGTGTAGACCCTCACTATATGCCGGAGCTGTATGTGTACCAAAGAAATATGCCTAGCTGCAGGGAGGCGTGGAAAATAACTCAGGTAAAACCTGGCGAAGGGAAGAAGAAGGCGAAGAAGAAAAGAAGAGAAGAGGAAGAAGAAGAAGGCCTCGCGTACTGGAATTCCAAAGGGTCATTACGTCAAATAACAGACTCTTTCCTCTCCACGTCCGTTACCTTCCATCTCTACCTTTCCCTTCCACGGTTCTCTACGTTTCGTATCCTTTCCTTTCCTTTCCTTTCCTTTCCTTTCCTTTCCTTTCCTTTCCTGTCGTTTCGTTTCGTTTCGTTTCGTTTCATCTTGTCACGTCTCTTCTCATCTCGCGTACCTATACCTACGTTTGAACCGTATACAGCATCACATTCAGTGAGTATAGGTACCCGAATAACTTGCATGGGGTTTTAAGGCACCTGCAACATCGGCACCAGTGAGTTTGGAGAAGTTCGTGAAGAACGAAATAATTCTGCTCGAGTCTGACCCGCGAGATTTATAAGTACCAAAAAAAAAAGAAAAAAAGAAAAAACGAAAAAGGAAAAAGTATGTATATGTATATTCGAGCCTCGAAACTCACAGCGAACAGTTGGATATTCGGATGAAACTGACTTTTACTTATATTTGCATCTAGGGCTTCGTCTGAATCGTGGCTCAAAAGGCTTCTTAATCCCACCGCTGTAACCACATATATCTTCGCATTGTACGTAATATTACACATTACCACACATGAATATCGGTTCTTCCTGTCATTAACTACTCCAATGACAATTAGCCGCCATTTCTGCCCCATTTTGCATACGACTAATTGAAAATCATGCTTTTTCGTATCTGGCAGGTCGAACCGAGTCCAGCAATTCGTTCCCATGGGGTTCCCAAAGCTTTGATTATAGTTTCGCTGGTATTGTTTGAGTAGATGTTATTTGACGACGATATGTTATTGAATAAATACTTAATTGTATGCATTATAAAGTGAAGTGGTAAATTTTTGAATAAATATAGACATCGTACATGAAGATATAGACCCGTTTTAGGTATTCTGTTGTAGCTAAAGACGCGATGATCCTTGGAGCTTATTATTAGTCAAGTCGTAATGGTTATTTTCGCGTAAATTCAATGTAGGCACTTGAGACGAGTTGTCTAAAAGCCAGACGTACTACGTTGCAAGAAACCACCCACGTGCGATCGATAAAAGGCGTTCCAGTTTCTCACAACCTTGACCGTTCGCTATTTATTTACACGTACTAAACCTACGGTGCAGAAGCATATCATCAATATTTGATGTACCACTTAAATACGGAAATATGATATGACTCGTTTTTTCTTCGTTTTTCCTTTATCGTCCAGAAATTGAATCGGGGGGCTGGGTTGAAGTATCGAATTATAAAAGTTGAAATTCCGAATTTTAATATTTCCCCTAAAGCCTGCACAACCGATTTCAGAATCTTTTGGAACGAAGAACACCGAAGGTTCCAAATTCCGAAAACCAAAGATCCTGAAGGCCCGAACTTTCGAAACTTGAAATTTACGTATTGCATTCAGTATTTGATAACTCGGAATATATTGATCAGATCGAAACTAATAATTGGAAAAATGTTTTAATGTCCCGTCAATTATTAATGACATCTAATTTTTCGATTGGCAGTAGATAGAAAATGGGTTTTTCGTCAAGAGGGCGTCGATCACAATGAATTACTGTTTGTCTTCACATGCTGAGAAATGAACCAAAATTTTCGGATCTTTGAACTTTCAGTGGTATTTCGGAGTTATGAGTCGTCTGCATTCCGACCTATCGGAATTTTAATGTTCTGAACTTCAAAGTTTCTGAAAATTCCGAATCGCCTGAAACGAATTCGGGATTTTAACCGTTCGGAACTTCAACCCGGTCCCATTGAATCGTGACTATCAGGTAAATTCGAAACTCGAATAATATAATGAAGGTGAAAACTCCAAAAGATATATAAACAATATTAGGAATATGTCACAATCACAAATGTTCTATAATTCATTCGAAAAAAAAAAAGATCGGATGTATATGAATGTGGAATTGTTCCGGATTTGACAGCTCTTCAATCAGTAGAATTTCGCAACAATGGATAAAACTCTGTATAGAAATTCAGTGCCCGTAGATTGAACTGGATTTAAATCAAAGATGGTACCTACATACACAGAGGTAAACCCGTGCATATACTGTATAGAGACAAATCACCTGGATCACCTGGACACGTACTGTACACCTTTGGAATGGCACGTAAATAAAGGCATAGAGTTGGGGGATGAACAAGGCATACACATGGGCCATTTCAATTTTGGGTAAACAACGCGGGATATATAAAAGCGCAGGGTGGATTCTGGGCTCTCGGATGTTTTCACGCGGTTCCGTTCCGAATCAGAAATCAAGAGAGCGTGCAACTGCATACGTGACTGCAATGCGACTGCAGTCTACACTTTAGAATCACCGACAAACGCATGCAAAGTGGATCTCTCTTTCCCGCGAGGACGTTGGTCGAATTTTCATCCTTTACCATCTAGTATACGAGAAAAATAGTAGCTGCTCTCGCTTGTACTTCAGCTTCATCTTTTTTACCCATTTTCTTTTCTTTACTTTTATTTTATTTTCCTTTCTTTTTTACATCCCTTTTCTTTTTCTCTGCAGTACCGAATTACTCTTTGATTAAATTTCTCAACAGTTTTAGAAACCACCACTTTGATCACTTTTCTCCTGGTATTTCGGCTCCTGCAGCAATTACTTATATTCGTTTGTCGTTCAGAGCTCACTGGCTACGTTTATCTACGATAGAATACATAGGTATATTCTTCCATCATGATTTTCCTTTTTTTTCTTTCTTTCAAGTGATTTACAGACTTTTTTTTTTTATATCACTGTAACGCGGTTGTATGTACAATGAAGTCACGTAATCGGTATAGTACCATATGTATAAAGAGCTATATAGAAACTGACGAAAACACTCAAGCATTTCATCAAGATTAATGCAGAGTCGCGTGCAACGCCTCGATCCTTTCTAGAAACACCTACGTACTTACATATTGTAAGAGGAGATCAAAGTTTTGTTTTTTTCTTTTCTTTTTTTTTCCTTTTCTTTCTTTTCTCGTTCTTTGATGGAAATTAGAAAGTGAACGATTGCGTAATGATCGGCAGACAGTGCCAAGGTTTGGTTCTCGCGGCTGCAGTTCGAAGGACCAAAAGTGAAGAGAGGTCAACTAAATTCCAGGTGGTTGAATCGAGGAGTCGGAAATATGAAAAAGAAGCAAAATAGAAGAACAGAACAAATGATTTTTTCAATAGTACGAGATGTGGTTAAGCACCCTCGGAGGATGCCAATCGAGGAAATATACATATATTCAAAGATTACTTTGCAATATAACGGTTTGGCCATTGCATAAATTTCGTATTTGCATCGTAATTCGCAGGTTGTTAAATGGCAGAATAGTATAAACGCGTATAAACGGGTAGAAGCTTAGGACTTAATTCTCTCCGAAGCTTGAGCACTAAGCTGACGAAATGTACCAACGTGAACGTCAGGATGTGCTCAAATGATGATGAAGTATCTATCTTTGTGTGGCTCGAGGTGACAAAATCGTGAGAATGTAGAGAGAGAACGAGAGAACGAGAGAACGAGAGAGAGAGAGAGAGAGAGAGAAAGAGATATGAGGGTGGATTTGGGGAGGCAAATGTCGTCTGAAGCCTTTCCAGGCTCATCCACATCTGCGTACAATACAGAGATGGTAGTAAATGTTTATTGGCTACGATTTGCATGCGAGATTGTACAGACGGCTATGCTGCTTCCGTATATTTGACGATATTTCGCTGATTGTGAGAATCTCGGAAAACGGGTTGACGCACACACCAATTCACTGACGCTATATCGCAACACAAACGATTCCCAGACTCTAGTCGTGAATAATGTTAAAAAGTAATGAAAAAAAGAAAAAAAAAATAGCAAAAGAACGGAAGAACTTTCTATCTTTTTATACACCAATTCGCAAAGCCTACTTTTACACTTTTATTATCCCCCTGATCTGTTCTCATGAGAATAAAAATACCACCTAATCGGTTTAAAAAGCCTTCGGTTGTCCAGCTGCTTCTTAAATTATGTCAATATTCAAACTGTTTCTCGTACAATTGAATTTTCTGATTGAAACAGATGAATTTTTTGAACGTAATGGGATGACGATCAATTCTTCATGATTTTACAAACCAAAAATAGGGAGATATTGAGTTTCGAGTTAGTAAGTGCGACGTTTGATCGAATACTCGTAAAGATGAAGAATCGTATATGCAGTGGCCGAAAGAATAGTTTTTATTTCCGCGTTTGCGATAGTAGGAAAACTCGAAACGTCATAGATATTGGATAACAATATGCAATTCATGAGAAATCGTGAAGTTGGAAGGAGAGAATCGTTTTTCGAGTGCAGGAACTAAAGAAAAATGCTCGGATTAGATCGACTCGGATTTACGAGTGTCGAGAATAGCACAGTCCTGCAGGATTCATATCACGATCGAGATCGGATCAATTCTCATGCGGTTTTAGAATATCTACTTTCTGCAGCAGTCTTTGAATCTCGTTCAACCATCCCAAGATTTTGGTTTCCGTTTTATACCTTATATCGAACGTGATAAAATCACCCCTGCATCCTACAGGCTAAAGTGGATATAATGTGTAAAGACAACAGCTTGCAGTGGGTACCTAGGTACCAACTGCACATATACCAAGTCGGCGAATATATTTAACACCCATTTCCACTCCATATCGAATAAGTTAAAGTCTTGAATGAATTCCCTGTATAATTCATGTTAACCTGACAGATAACGAACCTTGAAGTACCTATCTCCTTGAAAACGATTCCTGGAACCCAATGGTCCAGACTTTGCCCACGGGATGCGCGCGTTGACGTATAACATCAGGTATGGAGATGAACCAGACACGCCCTACCCCGTTTCTAAGAGCCTCGTCGAGTCCGTCCATCCGTTACTTCTTCGTCCTGTAACGTTTCGTCCACCACGTTCTAACAAATTACGTGACTTATCGAACCCATACGCAGATATCATCCGAGACCAAAATATAGAGTACATACATGATTGTGCAGAGCCAATTGACGCTATGTCATATTTCATGTTCTACCTATACCCTAGCGAAATAGTAGCTGAATTTCTAAATGCAACTTGCGGAGATGACAGATATTCGATTTTATAAGTAGGTACCTGTATATAGGTAGGTACTAATTACCAATGAATAATTCTAATGAGTAGATAATTCAACAAGATGAATAACAATTGGACTCAACTTTATTAATTTCTCATCCCCTTGTTCCCCCCGTTTCCGGAAGAACTGATCAACTTTCAAGGAGTTAATTACAATTATTGTACCGCATATTTATAAGCCATTTTAATAAGTGAAATCAGTTCTTCTTTTCTGCAGATCTCATCAGCAGAGTTTATTTTTTCACCAACCGTTATCAAGGATCATCTTCTTATCTGTAACGTCGTGTAAAAATTCACTAATATCAACGTACGCAGTGTAGCGATGCGAAAATTTCTCGAGACGTTTAAAACCTTGCAAGATAATCTTAGAGAAGAGAAGAGAAGAGAAGGGTAACCTTTTACCTCGTTCTGCGGGTATTTAACTCGCGAGACTCGTTCGTCGTGCGTCAGAAGTTTAGGTATAGCTAATTTGACGAAGAAAGGTGAACAAAAAGAAAATTAATGAACGTCGGTACTCGGTAGCCATACTAGAGGGATAGGACATTCCCACGCATTGAGTGACTTCGGCACGGTTGGATTACGGCGACGAAACAGTCCGCGGATGGAAACAGAGAAGTTAGAAGTCAGCGGTACCACAAATGCGCTGAATATGCATGGGTGTGTTCAGTGTTCACCGAATTAGGTTCCGGAACTTGCTCACCCCACGGCCAAGACTGCATCGACGACTACTAACACGGACAGTAACCACCTTCGAATAACAGAAACGCCGCTCCGTGTGCGTCTTGGTATATGAATATGTATGTAGAAATGTAGGTCCTACCCTGTTAGACTACGAACACAAGCTGTCCGTTATATATGCCAAGTGGTTCACAGACTGATCCTCCTTGTCCTTCCGGTCTCTACATCTACCCTTACGTAGTTGCAGCAGGAACAATTCCTGGCACGCTATGACTCATATGCCGAATCTTATTCATTTTTCAATCATTTTTTTTTCAAGTTTTTTTATTGACTATAGGAATCAGAGAAATTATTCTTGTCTTGATAAACAACGAATAAATCTTGCGTCAATCTAATACATCGATTCAAACGGAATCGATAAGCTTTGACTATTATTTGCACAAAAGTATGAGGCACGAAGTCAGACGTGCACAGGATTGTTAATTTTGCATTGAGGATCCTGTAGTAGTGGGTGAAGCTATACAGACTCGAGTCGTAATTGAATTTCTCTTGACGACGCTGAAACTATATAGGCATTAGGTTATATCTACGTCTGTTTCCGCGCGCTACGCGATCGTAGTTTGTTGACGTTCCATCAGACATGCAGATCGAGAGAAACTCCTAGGTGAACCAGAATTCATTTAATTCGTCCTGCTGCAGCGAGGAGACCATATTATTCGATAAACTAACGCGAATCGAATTCACTTGCTTCTCTGTCTGATTCATCCACCTTCAGGAGTGTAGAAAGAAAACAAGAATCCAAATTGATTCAAATATTTGCAAAATAGGAGCCGGGTTTCAGTTCCGGACTTTGAAAGTTTCGAAATTCATAGTTTATTTGAAGATCGTAGAAATTTGAAAATTTCAGTTCATTCAAAAAATTCCCATAGGTAATTACCGTTCAGTAATTTGTTTTTCATGGGGAACAAATCTTCGTGCGTGGATCGGGAATCGATTTGTCTGAAAGACATTATGACTGCAGTAGGGTGAAACAAGAAAACTGAGTCTAAAGTAACGAAAGAAAATTTCGTGCAGAGAAGTAATAAATTATCTGATATCGCATGTTATACCTCGTAGTTGGTCTAGCATTCAGCAAAGGACAATCAATGGCCTGCGCCCCCAACAAGAAACACAATACAAATAAATGTATAGAAATAATTCCCTAGTCCCTATAGCTGCTGTCTCTCAATTTATACGAAAACAACGTGAAACTATAACGTTACCTCGCGTTTGGTTTAGATCGTGGGAATATCTCCGACTGGGTTCATATTCTTTTTCCCCCACTTCTCAAGAATTTCTTAATGACAACGGTTATCAAGTTATACACGTTCCTATTGAGCGCGAGCTATATATCGTAATTTTGAAGCGTATAACGAAATAGGAGTCTGGAAAACGAACTAAACTTAAATCTAGATGGGCGGATTTCCCTTCTGAGATTTTTCAACCAAAGGATATATTTATACCTACTGCAAGACCAATTTTCCTTTCGGGTTCTTCATACCTTGAAGATCTACGTTTCTTCCGCCTCTCACGTTCCTCGAGAGTTTTTGAGAGACGCCTTGTGCTACCGCGGCAAATCTTAACGCTCTCTCGCTTCTCGCTCGATAGGTACACAGTTAAGTGAACTTCTGTGCATATTTATTTACCAGTACTGTCGTCTTTACGAAATCTCTACCCTACGTGTATAAATACGTAAAAAATAAACTCCGAAGGTATACAACAACGGCAACGATCACTCCTTCAACGATATTTTCAATGAAACGAAATCTTCTTCCGGTTATCCTGCACGTAATACGTATACTATATCGTTTTAAACACTTTTAATCACCTCGCCATGCGTCGAAGTTACCAGAACTAGGTAAACGTCAAGGTTTCTACTAGATAGCTTATAATCATCAGACGAAGATCTCCGAACGTTTATACTGCAGTGATTCAATATAATATGGAAACGGGTCTATAAACTGTACAGATCTAATCTCTGTAGAGAAAGAGTAACCGCGTTACCAGCTATTAATCGAGTATCTTTAACCCGTAAATACGGTGTCCAGTTCGTAACTAAAGCTCTCGGATTAGCTCTATCATTAGACAAAAATCATGATAACAATTTCCCAATTCAATTCGGTCATTTTTCCCTACGCACACAACATCGTACCCAACCTGAGCATTACTCTTTCTATTTCATTTTCATTTTCGTTTTCGTTACGTACGTAGGTATATGATCGTAGCTGTATATTTGTCGCGTGTAATATCGTACGTGTATAAATAGTATACGGTAACTTATCAGCCAATCAATCACGCGCGTAGTAGGTAGTAAGTTTCTTGATATTTGCATTAACTCACTTTAGTCAGCTATAGGTCGCAAGGGGGTCGATTCTTCAAGATGTTTAGATATACGTACGTGTACGCGTGTATATAAAGATATACTAATATTTCGATAAGGCAGTTTGTTTATTTCAATCAATCATTATAATGTAAGTAAAAAAAAAATAAAAATTCACATTCATATAAGTTTATTAATATATATAAAAAATGAGAGAAAAAAAAGACAAAATCCTGCGATATATATCTTGTTCCTCGCGTATAATAATCTCCGATTCTGAGTCCTCGCGCGTATATAGTTTTTCGTATATACTGCATGCATCGAGACGTGCGGTGATACGGCAGCTTTTCTGCATTTATACGAAGACTCGCAGAGCTCGACGCGCTTCGTGTATTGAATCATTCATTCTTCCGCCTCTCGCTCCTTAAACTCGACTTCTCGGTGGTTATTATCACTAGCTGCATGTGTTCAAAATTTCGGATGAATTAAGGGGATGATATTTGAAGATCTATCATACCTAGGGATAATTTTTTAGTAAAAACATATTTAAATGAAATTTTTATATATTCTGGTTTTTTTTTTTTGGGAAATTTAAACTCACCTAAAAACAGGGTTGATTCTGACGACAGCGAGGTTAAAAATCCAAAATAAAAAGGCACTAAACACGAAACACAAAATCACAAACTTCACTTTACCCCGTTTGAAATGAAAAACTCTTTAATCTATCGATCGATTGATTAATTGATTGATTAATTCGGATATGAATATTTGGCTGCGTGATATGAAAGAAAGAAAAAAAATTAGCAGGTGTATAAATTGGAGGGGGGACGGGGAGGGCGAGCGAGTTAACGAACTAACGAACGTACGTATTATTCAAAGTCGAGACAGAGCAGTCTCTTCTTCGAGGCCCTGCCGGGTACTGGGCTCTCTGCCTGGCTATCGAACGTACTTCTGCGCGTCAGCCTATCAACGCGCCGCCGCTTTCGAATCGGCCAATAGAATTATACCGGATGTCACTGGCGCAGAAGTTGGGGAGAGACACCTGAGAGCGCGAGGAATAAATTCAAATCCACCAATCCGTTGCAAGACGCGCGCATATAGAATCAGGAGGAATCGAATTTTGTCTAGAACACTCGGCTACCTCCTACACCTACACCGACACCTACACCTACACCTACACCTACACTGACATATGTCCCGGGGTTGAATACCAACCCCTGTTTACATGCCGGGTTAAATCCGCAACTGCACCTAGATACACACACGTGTTATACGTGTTGAGACTAACGTCATCAGCTCTAGGGTTGATTACGGAATAAATTCGGTTACGCGCGTTGCGCGATGCATTTCACCTTATTAGTCATTACAACTATAGGCATAGCATGATCTACGCGAACTAGATAATCAGGAGGCTATTGCATGTGATCGTGAATTTTTGTTTCATTTGAAAATGTTCATATTCTTTGGGGGACTTCGGAACTTGTTCAAGCTCCAACTTACATGTATGGTTGTAAATTTTGTCCGGAAGAAAAGAACAGAAGACAAAGAACGAAGAAAAAACGAAAAACGTTGATTCTGTGATATCGTTATCACGCCTTTGGTAGTTTTCTTTGCAAAAAATTATTCGTAGATCTGGTGTGACCCGATTTATATACGGTTGAACAAAAATCTTCAGATTTAGTTTGCAAAGTTCAAGCGTGCGGTCGAAGCATGTACTATATATTCGCACTGTAATAAAAAAACCATATTCATGTAAATTTATATATATGTTTATAGATAGTATATACTATATGGTATTCTTGAAAATTGTTCCAAATATTTGTAACTCGTGTCCGCGTTGAATATAAATATATATGCGAAACGACAAACTACCATCACGTCAATCGAATCGATATATATATATATATATATATATATATATATATATTATATACTTATATATATATATCTATATAGATATATATTCTATGGTTCGTGCTTGGAATGAAAATTCCCACCGTATAAGAGACAGCCCCTCAAATCTATAGATAGATATATACAGACGCACATGTATACCTATATACGCAAAAAGCGTGTACATATGGGTATAAATACTTTTTTTTATTTTTCAACGCTTACATTAAAGTTCGAAAAAACACGTCGCGGGATTCTTCGAAACATTTATAGCTAGAAATACCCATTTAAATGGTTCGTTAATAATTGGAAAAGGATAAGTATAGGTAGGTACCCTATATGTGGTTCCGGGGACCGAAACGATCTGCGGTCGGAACTACGTCGTAAGACTTTATGGCATTTTTCAACGCGTGTATATACCCGATACTATCTATATATTTATATTTATATATAGATAGTATCGGCTATATACGTATATATCTATATAGATATATATATACATAGTATACTCGGGCGTGGGCGCGTGCCGCGTGCATAACTTAAGAATGCAAACGCGTGGGAGATTATGTTCAAGGGGAGAACCCCACAGAATCTTGTCAGCTCGAAATTCAGTCTTTAATAAAATAGTACGCACTAAACGTTACCTTTTACCTGTATTCATCATGTCTTACCGATGTTTACTACCAAAGATTTCAAACTATCAACCATATTGCTCATTGCTCACCTATTCAAATTCATCTCTACAAGATTACGCATCTTCCATCGTGTATGTACTATATAGTACAGTTCAGAGGATTTCAATGAATAACCAATGCATGTATGATATAGTTTCAAATGAACCATACCTAGGTGTAATTTCATGTTCAAGGTAATGCGTGTGCGCGAGAAGAGGAATAAATTATGAAATTTGGAAATGGCGAACTAATGGTTACAGATCATGTTTATAATCGGGGGCTGTTCGTCCCAACCGTCGATTCTTTTATCAAACTTAATTTCCCGGATAATTCTCTCATTTATTATCACTTGGTAGCTGCTACGAGGAGGGTGGTATCAGGTACCTATACCTTCATCATTTTCTACCGTGCAGTCGAGCTGAAGCTGAAAATTTCAGATAGCACAAGCCACAGGGGTAGTGAGAGCGAAATCGCGAAGTAGGTAGGTAGGTGGATGTGCGACTCACTCCAACACCTATTTTCTAAGCCTCGATTCGATCTTGAAAAATTTACTCGAATATTGATTAATGCAAGGTAATTAATCTCACATCTTTCGAGAAAAAGGAAAACCCGCTAACTTTATATTCGCAATCACCACAGCGTACAACTTTCCCGGTATTGATCCTACAGCTCCATGGCTATTCAATGCACATTCACTACATACTATATGTATAATATACAACACGATCGACTCCGTTTCAACAGATTTATCAAAGCCGTAGTATGGGGTGAACTTTTCACTACGTTTGTTAAAATTTCGAATAACCGTTACCAACAACAACGAACACGGTGGCAAGAAGGGGTTCAAACTTTTTGCCGAAAAATTGAAGAAGAAATTTTTTTATTTCACGTTTTTCAAGCTACCTATTAATTGTACATGTTTTCATTACAGTAAAAGAGAGAGAGAGAGAGAGAGAAAGAGAGAGATAATGAAATTGGAGCTCTGCGGGCAGACAGGTGTTTTTTAATAGTCGTTAAAGGGGTTAATTAAACTCGGTCAAATTTGTTGGAAGCAATCTCTGGCCAAGGTCAAAAGGTCGTCTCTCAGTGGAACGAGATTCTGAACATCGTTGGGTTACACCGCATATAGGTGTGGGCCAGGCTTACGAGGTGATAATTTAAAGTTTAACTTTTAACTTAAAACTTTCCTCATGTACCGAAAACCATCCCCCTTATAGCTGGCCCACAAACCACTGGCTACTAATCAGTCGTCGCTTTCACGCAGGAAACAGAAAGCCCACCTCACATCGTATCTACATGTTACCCACATGCATGTACTACCTACATACCTATCAGCTATACTACAGTGATTAGCAGGTGGTAGTGTTCCGGGACCAATACGCTATACACAAACCTAGGACAAGGTAGCTACGAGTTTCAGAGATGACCAGAGGTCTAGAGGTTTGATTATTTGTGGTAGCTATAGCTACAACTACGACATGTGGACCAACGCCGAGTACTGCGGGATTAATGGGCTTGTATTTCGCGACTGATCCCAGACATACGATTAAGCACAGAGTTTTCATCACAATATATACATGTATATTATATAGGTATGCAAATTATCGGTGATGATATTGGTTTTGAAATTCTATAGTCAATAATCACGTTTGTCGATAGATAATGAGAATTAGAAGTTCGTTTAGACTTCGGGCCAACCAAATTCCAGAATTCTCGTTCCACCGAGTGCAGCAGTAAGCATGTGCATAGTTGATGCGAGGTAATTCAAGCGTCTATTAGCCGAGCCAACTATCCATGATTCGTAATCTAGTTTCAGTTTGTCTCTGCTATGCTCGCGTACGTGCACTGGGTGAGTTTTAGTCACGGTAAAGTTCAAGATGCCATCTGTCCCAAACCACCGCGACGTCTAGGAAAGGATATGAACCGTAACAAAGTTTTCTCATCTCGAACAAACCGGGCGCGTCCACAGATCGCGTCCGCACATTGCGGCCATTTAGTTTTCACCGATGGCGAAAAAAAAAAGACATTTATCGCATCAACTAGAGAGAAATCTAATATTTTAAGCGTATCTAGTCCAAGATATTGAAAAGAAAAATATCTTGGCTTTCAAGGTTCGCCTTTTCACATATCGCACCTTGGCGACAAAAGTGACACAACTCAAAATACGTCATTCTTCGATACGGAGAAATACAGAAAATTGAAGAGTTTAGAAGATCATCCCATTGATTTCTGGAGGAAACTATTCATGGCAAACAATTAGTTGAATCCCTTTAGGATTACGCGAATGAAAGTTCGGATTTGTTCGACTTTACTAGGGAGCCCTTGATGACCGCAACTAAGGGTGCATTCGATTGTGTCACTTTTGCTTTTTCTTTCTCTTTCCAGGCGACTTTGGCTACTACAGAAATGACATTTTGCTGGGTTGTAGAATCGAACCTTGCTAGTTTGATTATGGCATTATCTCAAAAACGCCATATTTTGAGTTGTGTCACTTTCGTCGCCAAGGTGCGATATCTGAAGAAGGGTGAGGGTGTGAACGTAAGTAATGGCGGCGCAAACAGTCGCAAACGAAACGCGAACGATCGCAAAAAAAAGGACCGGGAAATTCTGATTCTGGGGGGCTAGCCCAAAATTTTCTTCGCAACATAACTGAAGAAGGGTGAGGGTGTGAACGAAAGTAATCGCGGCGCAAACATGCGCAAACGAAACGCAAACGATCGCAAAAAAAAGGACCGGGAAATTCTAATTATGGGGGGCTAGCCCAAAATTTTTTTCGCGACATAACTGAAGAAGGGTGAGGGTGTGAACGAAAGTAATCGCGGCGCAAACATGCGCAAACGAAACGCAAACGATCGCAAAAAAAAGGACCGGGAAATTCTAATTTTGGGGGGCTAGTCCAAAATTTTTTTCGCGACATATCGCACCTTGGCGACGAAAGTGACACAACTCAAAATATGTCATTCTTCGACACGGAGAAATACAGAAAATTGAAGAGTTCAGACGATCATCCCATTGATTTCTGGAGGAAACTATTCATGGCAAACAATTAGTTGAATCCCTTTAGGATTACGCGAATGAAAGTTCGGATTTGTTCGACTTTACTAGGGAGCCCTTGATGACCGCAACTAAGGGTGCATTCGATTGTGTCACTTTTGCTTTTTCTTTCTCTTTCCAGGCGACTTTGGCTACTACAGAAATGACATTTTGCTGGGTTGTAGAATCGAACCTTGCTAGTTTGAATATGGCATTATCCCAAAAACGCCATATTTTGAGTTGTGTCACTTTCGTCGCCAAGGTGCGATATGTCTTTGACATTGTTTAACGTTTGGTTATTACGGTGGCAAAACAGAGCAATTGACAAATTTTTCAATCATATTCTACCCCATGACCTTATCCAATTATTTTTACATGTACCACATACGTAGTACAACGGATTCGGAAATTGAGACCTGCGCATTAATTGGACGATAGTGCAGCTAGGGTTTGGAGGAATGAAAAAAAGGAAATAGAAAAAAGAACCCAGGAGAATTGCATGTCGTACCATGACCGTCCAATTAATATTGCAGAGTTACACTATATATCGGGTGAATAATTGACCTCCTGTATATCATTGATCGCACCAACATCCTATATAGGCGGTGTATTCATATCCATCGCTATTCAAATTCGTACGAGATAAGGTATAGCAATAAAGCCGCGAACCACCGCAATCTCTGTCTTGCTCAGTGCACATCATGCACAGTTCACCGCTCGACTGTCTAACGTCAGCAGTGATTGACAATCGAGTAATTCAGGAGATTAGACGTGTATTTACGAGCCGAAAATCTAGGGATTAGAAAAAAGACGAATTGGTATGTATAGATTTTGTAATGCCACTCTTCAATTATTGGCCGAAAATCTCTAGTCCTAGTTTGTACAATGTCTTATTCCGCGATGTTCGCCGGTACCGAGGAGCTTAAGTAAGTGGATATACCTCCTTATCTAGGAACTCCATCGACTGGAGACAAACTGTGATAAACCGTTCGCCAATTCAAGCTACCAGCTATCCGCGCGCAAGTTTCAGAACGCCGCGCCGAAACTATTGTAAATAGGAAAGTTTGCGTGCGAAGTGGATTCGTATATGTATATAGCCTATGGTATATATACGGAAATAGTTAACCGGATGTATAGAACTAGGTGAAACTATTTAATCCTAACTTTTCTTATTAACATTATAGATTTTAATTGGAGAGTTTCGTGCAATAAAGGATAGGCAAGATAGTTTCAGTTATAGATATATGTGTTCCGAAGTGATCCTTCTCTCATTGTCTTCTTCGTCACAATACTATCTACACCTTGTCTTTACTGCATGAGAAAATATCACTGATCGAGCAAAATAAATTGTTAGAATATAATCCGCGTTCTTTTGTTGCGAAAAATTGCAACAAATACGTTTGGCCTCCAATATGTTGGGAATCATAGAACTGATACTATCCACGCAGGTAGTACTCAACAAACCCAAAAACCGTCGTATTTTTCAATTTTTTGATCGACATTCCTGACGATCGTAGTCAAGGCGTTCTTCTCAATAATTCTTCAGACTAATGCAATTGCGAATAGGTATCTAGGTATTTGTATCTTGGATATTATAATCAGAAATAAAAATAATAAAACCTCTTATGTAACATATGAGTTCGTTGTATTATTTGAAATTACATTTACATTTGAGCCGTAAATTTTCCGGGCAGGTTATACCCAAGAAGTTGAAGCGTTTATGCAGTGTGAGGATGTTCTGTTATTTAAGGAGCTTTTATACGAGAAATAACACAGAGTTTTAATATATAATAAGTAAGGAAATACTAGAACGCACAGTTTAAAACAATGAAAAAATTTCTGAATTTTCTCAATCAACTTTTTTCCCAGAAAATAACTGATAGTTTTTGCGACCCGAGGTGTTTCTTGCTAAATAAAACGTAACTCAAGACAGGTTTGAAACAGAAATATGTATATATATAAATTTATGCACGCCGGGTTTTGCCTCGTAAAACAAGCGTTGTAGTTTTGCCCCGAACACCCTGCAGGGATGGAGAGAGCAAGAGAGCAAGTATATATGTAGGGGGGCAGGGGGGTGGGGGGTGAACGGAAAAGCGAGCATGTTGGTCGGGTATAAGGAAATGTTAGCATTAACAAGGAGATAAATTATCCTATTCCGCACGAACCCTTCGTAACTCAGTTATGAAATTAACATAACCGATCGATACCCATTTTTCGTTTTCCGCCCTTTTCTTTACCCTCCAGGGAAAACGAGTGCCTGCAGCAATCTTATACGTTTCCATATTTCGCCGAATTCCAGGCAGGTAATGATATTGATAAGATTATTACTGAATGTTGATGAATTTCATTACAGATATAGAAGTGATGAGAGGCAATATTTACGGGGCACACCAAGCCTGCGGTCTTCAGTCAAATATAATTTGTGTTTTAGTTAAATGATCTTATTTCGGGTTCGGAGAATTAAATCCGATTGGTGATTGGGGAAAATTTGAACTTTGCATTTACTGTCTAACGCTCGCACGGTTTGCTAATGCTAATGGACTTTGAAGTTCTAATCCTCTTAAATAGCGTTCCGCGAGGAAGTAATATTACCGCAAGAAATTTCTCTCAACATTTCATGCACCAGTAGCTACCCGCGAAAATAAACTGGGTACTGTTAATTTGTTTATTGTTTCGTAACCCGTAATACCGCGAAGCGGCCGCCAACATTTTTTACCGAAAATTATTACTGCCGAAATTTCTAAATTTCCGGTGGGTTTAATTGACTGAGGAAATAGTCGAGCTACAAAACGTTCAATAATGATCGCACTTGCCGAAATTTTTACGCGAAATATATTTATTATTATATCAACGCGATACCCGGGTGTTGCGCTCGATTCGAATGACTATGCATCGTGCCACTTTGGGCCACGGCCAACTAGGTTCGCGCGAAAGAAAAGGCGAGACGAATTAAGCATAATTGGTGGAAACATAAAACTGTTTCACAAGAAATATACACAACAGAGACCATGGGAATAACCGTATGATCATGCCTCATGAGGAGACGATCAGGCGTCAACATATATTCCGATGTGTAAAATAGCTGATCAAATTTCGTTCCCAAGTCACATTGCACTTGCAAGTCTAGTTTCTGTTCAGAGAAGGAATAGGTTTTGGTTCAATTCGATATTCCCAAGGCTTTTGCTCAAAGACCCTAAACTCAAGTTGAAGAATTCCAAAAGTCTTTAAATCTATCAAAACTTGAGTGAATTTCTTAGGACCACCTGCACGCTAGTGCAGCTTCAATTCCGTCTACTTTTACCTCACTTTAGTTGAGCTTAATTAAACGCTGGCAATTAGTTTGTTCACCAGTTACGTTCCGCATTTATGTATGTGCTACCTACCTACTTTCCAAGAAATTAAACGAACGCGAAACCAAAACTGTCTTTGTTCGTCGGAAATTGATGATTCGACGAATAAATGGCACGCCGCGATGCTTGGCAAAAAGTTAATAAGTAATGGACGATTCTTCTTGGTGTTTTAATACATCTTTTAAATATTTTCACAATAATTAGAGGAAAAAAAGTGACACACACCTTGGCTACACCTACTCGCTTAATTTGCGTAAACCAACTCGCTGTGTACCGCAATAATTTATACATCGTCGCCTCTAGCCTCTGTAGAGATTCTTCGAATTTTTTATCGCATTTTTCACTTTCCTCTGGTCTAGCGGTTCCGCTCCAAATAATTCGAGTGTTCGAATTAACCGTCTACGTATCAAATTGACCGATCAATCATCGGCGGGAAATCGGAGTTTTACAAACTAGCTAAATTTAATGAAATTTATTTCGTTGCGGGCGGTGAAATTTATCATCGTAGAGTATCGGGATTACTATACCGCGCACTCGAGTATCGACATTTTATTCGCAGCGCTATCTGATTCCGATTTCAATTCGAAATTGTTACTGAAAATTTCATAGAATTTACTCACCAAAGTGCAGAGTGCAAGTACCTACCTACTTCAGTTTGCACTGATTGTGAGTTCAATAGCAAACCTCATCTACTCGAGGTTCTGATCCCATGTCGGAGCTTCCTACACCCGGTTTCCGGTTTCCAATGATTTGGACAAAAGAAAACCGGTCCGAATTTCATTCAAAAAAAATCACGCTTTCCCGTAAGTCTAATCAGGAAAACAGTCGCAAATCGTTTTCCCAAATTCTCTACCTGCACCCCCTTAGGAAATCGAAGAAATCGGCATCACTCATTCGCCTGCAGATCGCAAAAATCCATTAGCGAATAATTGAGGGAAAGAAATCAAATCGAAGTGAAGTTCTCGCAGCATCTGTTGGAGAACGTATATACCTATATTTATCAGGTTAATCTGTCTATAGCTGTATTGTGTATATAATACTGTAATCTTTTCTCTACGATCGGTTCCCTTTCTCTACTCCACTCTCTCCTTCTCTCCGTTATTTACTCCTACAATTATCCATCGCGGAAAGAAATCTCGAAGAAAGACACGCTGCCATGCCGCTACCTCTACCTCCGCTGGTTCTTAAGACTTAAGGAATTCCGTTCGTTAGTAGGTAAGCGTTTCGTACAACGATCGTCGACGGCATACAGCAACGCGACAGAGTCGAGGTCAACGATTTACGTCCAAGGCTAAGGTAAACCTACCTGGACGAACGTAGGTACAACGTACGTATACGTGAACTAAAAGCATTACGCTCAATTTTATTCTAGACTATATTTGCATTAATTGCATAACTAGACAACAAAATTACTGCATATAAATTGCGGTAAGGAATCGAACGTTTTGAAATATGATAGAAGCGCCATAAGCGTTGGCGACGATAATCGACGATCGGTAGTCGCAAAAATATTGAAAATATTCGTTTATTTCGTCGACGGGCCTTAATCGCTCGTCAGATTTTACGAGACGCTAAATTACACGGCAATCAGTTTATGCACGGATCTTTTGTGTACGAGGGGTTGTAAATGCTCTTGATAACGTCCCCGACGAGGTCCTGCAACGACGCACCATCCAGGAGGTTTTCTTCTTACTTTTTTTTTTTTTTTTTTGTTTCCCCCGTTTTTATCTAATTTTTTTCTCTTTTTTTTCTTCTTTTCTAACGGAAGTCTCGACCGATCGAAACTTGGGTAGTCCAACTAGTAAAACTTGCGAATTGAGATAAATGGGCCGGAGCTGTTTGCTAACTGTGTATAACGGTCCCCGGTACTATCTGGCAGTGGCATTCGAAAATCGCAAGAGTTTATTTGTGCGAAAAGCTACGCTGTATACCGCACCGCGGTTCTATGCGCGGTATAGGTACCGAAAAGCTCAGTTTACGTTTATCAATGATTTATCACATAAAGTTTCTCCGCCTCAAGAAGAGTTCGACCCATTTGCAAAAACTCAATCGAAACCCCCGATTCGTTCTGACTAAATTATCGATTCGTCGATAACTTCCTAAGATCTTATTAACTTATTAAGATCTTAAGCCTAATTAGCTCAATAATTTCTGACGGTATAAATTATCCGTCATTTTCCACAACGATTATAGAAATATTTGATAAATAATCACACAATCATCTCGCTCCAAGCGATACAATATAGCAGCTTGTTCATTTTTAAGTTCGAGCATCCCGACGTGCAGGCTGCAGGCGATAAATACCCATTTTCTCGACAAATTCAATTCTCTTCCAATACCCAATAACAGGATTGGAAAATTGCTTAAAGAAATTACGAATCGCCGGCAAAAAGTAGGTACCACTTACCTATCCGGTAGGTGTATACAGGTAGATACGCGAAGATCGAGAGGAGGTTTTTGGCCGAAATTTAACTCAACCTGATGGTTTTGAACGGTAAATTTGCCAACGGTTTGAAAAACCTGATCGCGATTAGGTGCCAAAGTATACAACCCAGAATAATCAAGAAGAAGAAGAAGAAGAAGTTTCAGGTTACTCGCCTTGAATCGCGACGATGAATCATCGCAAGTGAAGCAAGAAGGGTTAATCTGTTCAGCGGCACACTATCATATCTGCTGAGAAGTTTTGCAAGTTGAAAAAATCTGCAAAAATTGTGAGGTAAAAGACATTGAGGAATTTTTTGACACAAGAAATTTCCAATCCTGTAGCGATCGTTTAACTGCGCGCGGTTGAGACCTATAGCTCTGTGTGGATATTGAGAATGAAAAAGATAAAGAAAGACTATGTTTACCAACTTAAGAGTGGAGCTTAAGGGATTTACCTTGCCTTCCCAGGACTCGGCGAGACCGTAGGATGAATTAATTTTCCACCTGACTATATATACCGATCCGTTGACTGGTTCCAGCTGTTTTACAGCTTCTGTCATCGCTTCGTCACATGATTAAAATACATCAACACCAAGGTCGGATCAACCGTCTTGAATGATTAACGTTGATTTCTTCGAACACCGATATAACCTGTGTATATATAATTAGACCCGGTTTCAAGCGGTTATACCTTGTAGCCGTTAGAAATAAGAAACCGGTACTCATTCGAATCGTTAGAAATCTGTTAAAACCCAACGGCTAAAATACTCGCGTGTCTAGCGAACGTTAACTCGTTTCTATATGTCCCTGTATAGTTATATACCTACCAGCTACTCGGGGGAAAAAAAATATCTCAAATAATACGATTCGAATAAAATTTTCAAATGGAAGAACCTCGTTCCACTTAGATCGATAACGATATAGACCCTACGAGATGCAATATCATAAAGGCTCGCGGGATGTAAACACGTAAACACGAGGTAGGGACCCTGCGTGTATACAGCATACACAATAATACAATACGTAGGTGTGTGTGTGTGTACACGTCAAATACATATATATGTACAATGTACATGTACAATCATGGACACGTACTTCGGTGCTTATAAAAGGCAACGATGTCAAGTTATCCATTTATCGATTCTTCGACTGCGGGTATTTCGAAATATAAGAAGTTTCTCTGACAGGAGCCAACTTCCAAGTTTACCCTTTGTACATTTTCCACCTCGCCTTTGTCCGTTTCAAATCGAGGATATACCAGAGTTTGATGGTGTTTGTTTTTCTCTTATACATTTCCTCTTGTATTACATCGGTCAAATTTAGTCACCGTTTTCATATACATATACCCGCACCTAAAACGTTCGCCTCTCTTTCAGTGAACATCATCCCTTATTCGTTCGATCTTTGAGCAATTTACATCCTGCACACCGATGATGAATTTTTCTCTCAGCTTTCGTTAACTTTCGGTGATCCTGATCAGGTGTTACCTACACCTTGTACTTACAAATTTTGTATCTTCTAAACATTACAAATGTACATGAATGTAAATTATACATACACGCTCGAGATTTCATGATTATACGTAGGTATAATACTTATACGAGTCTGACGCATCGTTAAAGTGTCGAGTTTATACAGAGGCCTTAGCTCGAATGCCCGAGGATAACTGAAGAGACATCCTATTTAGACCGTGTTTTCCATGAAGTACGTAGCAATTAAGAAATTTGCTAGATTTTTAATCACCCTGAGGTATTTACCCGCATTTCATCTTATACCTCTACCCTTATACTATCTAGGTTACGTCATATCTAATCAGGGTAACTTATGTTGATCTTTAATAACCCCCCCAAACGTTAATTTTGGTGAGACCTAATTTTCGACCATCAAATAATAAAAGGTAATTATAAATGTTTGATCACACCCTCCCTATCCTAGTTCCCCTTCATAAAGTCTAAATGCCACAAACCGTATACATATATGTTTAGTATAAAATTAATTACTTTAGCTCATTCCAAGACTCGAGTCTCATGGAATAATGAAGACGAGGAAGAATCCACTCAACCCCAGTAAATTACACGAGTCAATTAGGGGTTTACCAATAATTGCTTACCTGGACTTCCGAAACTGTAGGTAGGTATATACAAATTGTTTTCTCATTATTATCATTATTATCATTATCATTATTATCTTCTCTGATCTACTATACGTATATACACACGAACGTTTCTAATTTCATATCACATTTAGTTATTACGTATAAATATTTTCTTTACAAAGCGTAACATGATGGAAAATTATACTGTGAACAGGATTCACGGGAGGTCGGACTCGGTGGAAGACAGTGGAGCCACTTTTGACATGAAAATTATATTATTACCTTGAAATTATACGTTTAGGTGAGCATGAAACCGTGCGGGCAAAGTGCACCGCGTTCAAATGAGAACATTTACGGACTTATATACATCATCCAAATACCATGTTCACTCCAGCGTGAAAAGGTAAACAGAGGTATAGTAGCGAAACAAGTATACCTACCTACCTATAACGTATTTGCGGGTTATAACAATTAGTCAGTACTCCGTTCGTTGGCCCCTGATCGTCACAGCTGACAAAACCCAAGTTAAAATTTGAATTAAAAAAATAACATTATCCCCCGGAATATATTTCTCAAAAAAAAAAAAAAAAAAACTAATCTACGCATACAATTTCAATATATCATTGCAGGAGTTTTTCAAAATCGCATTTATCTCTCGATCCGATTAATTTTCCGTTTCATCTTTGCTCACTTTTATACCTTTTCTTCTTCCATATCCAAGTAGGTACATAGCAAGCCAATAAAGAGTAACATATTGTTGTCTTTTGTGCAGAACTGAGTAGATGAAAGAATCACTGCACGTATAAAAAACAGACCTATATATATATATATATGTATGAGTGTATATTAACTTTAGGCATCAACAGTCTGCCATATGAAACGCGTAGGACTACGGACCGATATACCATACGAAACGCAATTAAATCCATGACAATGTCGATCACAATCAATATCTATCAGAATCGACTCAGTTTGTCAGACCTAGAATCCATGTAGCCGGTTCGATCCTGCGGGGTTAGGAGGATAGCGGAAGCAAAAAAGCGTAACGGAAATAACGTTCCATTAAAGGTTTTTGCCAGTCGACTGTCCTGCACGCTCGTTCCTCCGTTATTCGCGTTCACCGTTCGCCAACAGAATTTTTGATGACCGAAACAATAGCCACGATAAAGATTCTTCGATACATGTAGTCGTATATGTATTAAAAAAAAAAAGGAGGAGAAAAAAGAATCATCTTCTTGTACATTTTCAAACTGATCCATCATTTTTCATCAATACTGCAGCTGATATTGGATTGGATTCCATGACTTTGTCAATGGCGATAAACTCTGCAGTAAATTATTATACCGATGATATATTCCACCTGTGCAGACCTCGCAGACCCTTTTTCCTTGCTCGGGCTGCGAATTAAGATTAAAAGAGTATAAGGGTATAGATAGCAGGTTGCAGCTAGGGAGCGAGGCTCGATAGAAGGTAATTTATGAACATTATATAAAGACAGCGAGTGGAGTTATGGGCCCGGTAAAACTTCTCGAAGACGCCATCTTTGTTCTTCCGCTCTTTCCGCCTTAGCCCTTGGAGACAAATTATGACCAGCCTGACTTTACGGTCCACTTATCTCAGTTTCGTCTTGACCACGGCCTGTAGATCTACCAGAGGCACAATCGACTTCTTTAAGGCTGAATCGAGCCTGTATATAGCATGTGGTTGTATCTGTGGTTCGATACCACAGGGTAGTCCAGTATCCGCGGATTCTACGGCTCATTAACGTTCAGTTGATGGAGTTTCCTTCTTTTTTTTTAATAGAAGAAAAAAAGGGGAATTCCTTTCCTCGATATAAGCTTTACCTCATCTTACCAGATTCTCATTCTTTATTCAACATTCATTCATGTGTTAAACGCTACGTCCTAGGGTCGCCTGCAGCTCCGAAATGGTCCTCCGAGATGTTGATGGCATCCATTAACGTTAGGACAAAAAATGACAGATTATTTATACATTAATACAACGTGGTGGTTATTTTTCGTTCTTTAGAAAAAAATAGATCAATGCGCGTCACTAATTTATTAAATGCACAAAGTTCTACAGCGGAGAATAAACGCGAATAGATATAAATTATCCAAGGTGATACGAAAGGTGTCGCGATTTCACATTTGAAGAAGTTTTGCTTTATGAACATAACTGAAACTGCCATGGAGACAGGTGTACCTTATCGGGTGTTACGCATCTTGAATGGCAAAGTTAGATCTAAGAGGATATGAAGTTTGCTGTCTTCTTCCCCGTTTTCACGCTTTTGACAAACGTGAAGTCACGAATAAACGTCGTAATTTCATCAGATATATATTCTTGTCAAACATATATTATACATAGGTATACGTACCAATCATGATCACGAGGGATCTTCAATCTTGATATTCTCTCAACATGAAACGCGTTGTCGTTATGTCATTTAATGCAATGATTCAGAATTACGTATTTGGGAGAAAAAAGTGTAGCAAAAGGTCAGAAGTGTGCGGACTTTAAAATCATTCGAAGCGATAATGCGATAGGAAGTAAAAAACATCCTTGAAGTACTAAAAATTGTGTTTTATTGGAATGAAAAAGTTCAAAGGCTTTGGGGCAGTACCTAGAATTGAGATAGGAACTTGGGGCTTAGACCACATTTGTTGGTATATATTTAGAGAAGTTCTGGCCCATGAGAGCATTGAAATTCGAAAATGATTTAATTGAGGACCACCCTAATGTTTATATATATCTAATTATGAATTCTTGACCGTGCCAAGAATGGTAAGAGCTGTTTGTAATTATAATAATTGTAGAGAAAATATAAAGGACGAGGGTTTGCTATTAGAAAGTAAAATTTCCCAGGTACTTTGTCGTGAATTTGTAATCTAACCGCGACATAACAATGCTCTGTGTAGCGCTGCAGCAGTAGGTAAGGCTGTAGGTGTATAATACGTTGAAAAGCTTTGTTTGCTAAGCAATGCTGTTAATGGAACAATATAACGAGAAAATGTTGTTGGTAGCTGAGAGAAAAGATAAGACTTTGCGGTTCTTAACCTGCCTGTACAAACAACCCAAACCCACAAAGATTGGCTCCAGATACACGTGCAAATTCATGGGTCAGAGAATCGTCTAATCGGTTAGGGGTGAATTAGACAATTAAACGCAGCTCCATTTTGGAATTAAAGCCAGAGCAGAAACTCAGATTTTACCTATAGTGCATCAGACTGCAGGACTTTTTCTTACCCCCAACCCCTGCCTTTGCAGTGAAATTTAATTGAAGCTGCATTTAATGGGTTCTAACTTCGTAAGTGCCATTATCGAATCTCGATGCATGTATTTCCCGCTCGAATCATCTCCACGTTCTTGTCATTAACGTATCACTCCATAGGATTAGATTTGGTTTGAAATTCCGCCGCGTTAAACCGAACTAACGATAATAATCCGAGGAAGAAACGTAAGTCTTAATAGTTTTGCTTTAATCTACTTTAAGTCTGGCTCACGGTTTCTATGCCCCTCAACCATGTTCCACTCGGTTTTACTTCACTTCCTTGACTGGAGATGAGCGAGTCTGACTGCCATGGTCATGCTGTTCAATTGACTGCAACGCGATCTCCCAGATTGCTAAATGGCCGTAGAAAACGCTGCGTTCATCATTAATTAATCTTACGCTGATTGACATCGATTGGACGATATCAACGCTTATACTCATTAATGTTGCACCACCTGCTAGTCCGCATCTTAGTAAACTTTCCGATTCCATCAGAACGAAAGTGGAGCCAACCTTTTTGGGGAAATATATAATTCAACTTACTGAATAGTCTAACGTAAGAAAGGCTTTTTTCCTTACCCTGCAGCAGAAATTGCCTTTATTCTTTCTATCTCATTTTGGTTGCTATCTGGAACGATTTAGGTGTAGTACATACATATGTATATAATGCGTAGTATGTAACCTCAGTGGGTTTAAATATGTGGCTTGTTCAACAGATAGCTATAGCATGACAAAAGGCATGGAAATAATACTTCCGTATGAACCCATTGATAAATTGTGAAGGTATTAAAAGGCCTAACAGGATGAAGGCCTCAGCCAACATCCGGTCCAATTTTGTTTTCAACGGGCATTCACCCGCGCCCTGATTCAGACGGCTCCAACTAAGTATTACGTCACGAGCTATTAAATTGAATCCCGCGCGTTAATTGCAAATTAAACTTATCCTCAGAAGTGAAACACCTTCAGCGTCTACCTACCTACCTACCTACCTACCCTCTACAGTCTACACAACCAGCTCCTTCCACGTTCTAAATATATCAACTATATACGTTCAACCTCTTGCACCGTCTTCGTCGGCCATCAGGAATCTCTCTGGATTATCACCCTTTCCTCAATCCCTTTATAGCTTGTGCTATATATCCTTCGGGCACCGAATTTCATGCAGAAAATTTAACTAAGACATTAAAAATACAAATCATCAAATTTTTCTTCCGCAATAAGGAATCGAGGTACAGGTAACATCAGGGTAAAGATGACCGGTTGAACCCTTAATACGTGTGTACGATATGCGATAGCATTCATCATGCATCATGATATTAAAATATATTTTAAGTCGTGGAATAAATGTGTGATAAAAATGTCCTCTTATCATATAATGATCGTCTTAATTATTAACATCTTTGTCCCTGCAACTCGTAGCACCGCAACTTGAACGTGTTTTAACGTTATAACTACTATAAGATCCCGGACCGGCATGGCACGTGTCTTGGGTATAAGACCAAAAGTTGTCTTCAGAGCCGTTGTAATAAGAGTTGCGGTAATTATGGGAGTTTGAAGTTTCCCTAGGTTTTCCCAAGGCTTCTTACGCTAAGGTACGCGAATTAGGGTCGTGCTCATTGGTTAGGGGTTTGGGGTTGGGTTTGGGGGGGGGTTGGGGTTGGGGTTTTCAGGATGGGTTGGGTTCTACATGACGTCACTACGGGTCAGAAAAGGTCAACTCGCACGCTTACACTCCCCCAACTTTGCAGGTACCTACAATTACACCTTATACCGTGCAGGATAGATGCAAATATAGAGAATACATGAGGTAGGTGTAACGTTGTTCTTTGCAATGAAATATAATGTCGATTTATTGGCATCGTGCAGTTTATTCGGGGCATCAAGCCACGGGTGCAGTGCAGGTAACTCGAAGCAAGTTATGCAAAAAAAAAACAAAAAAAAAAAAGGAAAGAGAAGAGAAGAGAAGAAAAAAAATGATATCACGGGGTTTCTTGAAGCGCCAAGAAAATTTTACGAGCACTGGAATTATTTAGGATCTACGAGAGGTAGGATATATATATATACATATATCTATAGGTATATAGAGGTATAATGTATAAGGTAAAGAGTTTTATTATGGATGAAAGTGGAGTGAGCGTTGTCATACTGTTTGACGTCGTGGTTTTAAGCGAATACCCTGCACTGTATAGTCTAGTGTAGATGCGCTGAAGAAAATATGATACGAAAGTTTTCTGTACAGTTTTCAAGAGGATTCCACCTACTATATAGTCGTATAAGCTTTAAATATATTTCAGCTACTTTGGATATCCTCGGTACCTACTCTCTCTCCGGTGCACCGGAAACTCCGAATATCTTATTCAACGATCTCGCAACTTGACTTCTTAAACTCCCACACTAAATAAAGTCGAAGACATTTAATTTGCATACACTTACCCCCGGCGCTTATATTCCGCAGTGATCCACCCTGCACTCGTTCTAAATCCAGTAGCCCCCAAACTTCCTGACCTAATTTCTACCAGGGAACTGCATTGCGTGACGTAGGCACCTGCCGCATTTCAAATCAAGTATTCCTCTCACTCTCCCGCTCTCTCTCTCTCTCTCTCGCTCTCTCTCTGTCTGTCTTTATCCTTCACCCTATAGGCCTTACTTCATGATTTTTTTTTCTTTTTTTTTTTTTCTTTCTTTTCATCATGTATTTCATTTTTCAACCCCTGACTATACACCGAATTACTAAACCCCTTTGTCAAAGCTTCAGCGGATGACATTTTTTTATTTATTTTTTTTAATATAAAACAAATTTTTTTTTTATTTTTTTCATTTTTTATCTTTCCTAAATCAAATCTCCCGCACGCTTTCGATTTTATATGCGATATTGCCGATAGGTATTTATATATAACAACTTTGGATACCTTTGATAGAGTTTAAATGGATTTTGAAATACGTTGAAGCGGAGTAAAAAGGGAGGATATTCAGATATCGCGCTTTCGTTCGGCAGCTGTCTTATTCGTATATTTCTACGACGATATTGATAAAGTGGATAAAATGTAGATGAGGAGAATACGCGGCGTGCGCGGGTGAATAATTTTCTTATATTTCTCGGTGCGTATTATATTTTAATAAGTGCGCGTAGATCGAACAAACCCGATTCAAAGAGCACAAAGATCATCGTCTTATTATATACGTGTACACGCGGAATTCCTTGCGGTTATTCCGTATACAGCGTAAAAATTCAACCACTGGGCAAAATGCTTTCAAATTTCAAACCAAACGAAAGTGGTGAACTGATCCTATATATTATCGATCCTTATGGATGGCGCATATCCCCGGAGGATGGGGTGTTTTATTGAATCCTTTATACACAGAGTATACACAGAATCTTCCACGAATGAAATTCTAACTTAACAAAGTCGTAGCGCTCGTATTAGCCCCGGGGAGGATCCCAGGAGTTCTTTGAAAAACTCCCCGCTGTACGGAGCTGCGGAAGATCGCTGCGGTAGCTACCCCGAACCTTCGGTGCTGAGTAAGAATATACCATATATATATATATATGGTATCGTTATATACATATATATAGATATACAGATATAGAGCCTATACCACCTACCTACATTCGTGCCTTGAGAAAGTCTGCAAAGAAAATTCTTCCCTTGACCTATGCGCCAGCTATTATTAGCTACTCGATTTCTACAGCATCGAGGCAAAAGTAGACTCTCTCGAAGGGTCCCTCATATGGCTCTCCCGAGGGAACCGACCCTCCATTATCGGGCTTATTAAATACCTTACATCAACCAAACGACACCCCCTGCCTCCTTATACCCTTCTTACATCCGCTCAACACACAACACCTCACCCTCGCCAACATATAAACACATACATAGATATATATTGGCTGTATTTTGTGGACATATAAATATTACATATACCTACAGCTGAGAAAATAATAGCGTATATACCCTAATAATCAGACTAATAAATTCGCTCGTGTTCAGAATTTCACGCCTTTATAGAGGTTGACTAAGGAATTTCTCCAAGTATAATAACGTAATAATTACCACATGTTATGGCCATTCAGATTCTATCACGAGTCATGTATGTGTACATACCTGTTCATATTTGACCATCACGCAGATTGCACAGTGTTACACACATGTTATTTTTGCAGGTAAATGCGAACGAAGATAGTGACTTAATAGATAGATATAGAGTGAGAGGGATAAAGGATCAAAGTTAGAATTTAGTTTCCCATAATATGGGTACGCAGCGATAGTTTAATGATCTTGCTAACTCAGATGAGCTTTTCATTATTAGTTTGCCTGGGGGGAAACTACGCTGAGGCTATAGTTCTATATAACAGAGTTAACCTGCCACAACTGTACAACTAATCACCACCTACCCCTAACTATCTAGTCGTTTGGTCACCTTCTAGGCATACAGCTACGAGTGTCAGCGTGCGTGTTACACATTATTTTAGACACATTCAATGTTAGGTCAGGGTAGGATATTCTCCGAGTAATTATGTTCAATGCCAATCAACTCATGAGAATCTTACTTTTTTTCGATCACACCGGTATTCGATATGTTGACAAAGTTAAGTATCGGGTCATATTTCTTGAAGAAATTAACAGGCAACACGAATCATGGACGATAGGTTGTGCTACCGAACATCAAATTTATGACATTAGGTGTAACCGGTATTCTGCCTGAGCCTGAGGTTCAGAATAATCTAATTTGCACACTGGTTTTGGGTGCCTAAATGCATATCGAAAATTGTTATTGTCGAATTATTAAGTTGCTAATTAGATACCTTTGCTAATTGATATTCTGACATATCTATGTAATTAGTTTCAGACCTTTGAACTCGAATGATAATTTTGTTTCATTCATTCTTTCATTCTTTCTTTCTTTTGCTTGTATCTAATTGTTTCGTAATGGACGATGAAAATGTTAATCCACAAAACAGACGAGTTATTATACATATGCGCGTATATGTCGGAGGAACTACGTGACATAAATCACCTTTTTCCTACGGGCCGTCTTTACTCGTATATAGGTGGGTATATACTAATGTACTTATATATGTGGTATAACAGCCGAAAACCACATAGGAGAGAGAACAAAAAAAAAAAAAAAAAAGGAAGAAACGAAAATTATGGATGCCCTTCGAGTTCCTGGACGGCTGTTGCGGAAGTAAGAGCGGTTCTGATGTCTGATCGTTGGACAGATGGGCTATTAGGTGTAAAATATGACAATGATTTCCCGTGGTAATTGTCAATTATTGTTATTATTTGTTCTTTTTTTTTTGTTGCCAGAGTGATAAAAGCGAAAGAGAAAGGTAAAGAGGCAAAAATAAAATGAAGAATAAATAGATATGAAAGAGATTAGACTGATTGTATATAAGACGTATAAGAGAGACCTGATAACACGACTTTGTACAATTGATTATTGTTTGGCTTCGTCCGGGTTGGTTCTATATAAAAAGGCGAGAAGCAAAGGGCTTTTGTAATTACAGAAACAACGCGGAACGCCATTAAGCCCCAATAATTCCAATATCGAACCGTAATTTAATGAAACTCGATATAAAAGCCAGTGTTGATCGGCCCGGATGAGGTAAGAGCTCGAAGCTCATGTGAACGGCTTGGAATGATGGCACGTCGCTCGCGGTCTTGGCGAGTGCCAGGCGCGTCGAGCAACACCTTGATTAATCTTTCACTCAATTTTATTTTCTGCACAGACCACAATATTGCTTTTATACTTACCTATACCCCGTTATCTCATTTCTATTATATTATATATATTTATGGTATTATTATTATTATCATTATTATTGCTATTACATAGCTCCTGTATATTATTATATTTATGTCCGTAATACTAGGTCGCCTAGAATCTAGATTAAACTTCAGAATTCTAGGCGATTGCTGGAAATGACAAGAAACCGAAGAACGGTGGTGCGATTATGAGTTGTGACACCCGGGGATCCGTTGGTCGGCGAGGCGTGGATGGGAAGAAGAAGGTATAACCGTAGGACAAAGAGTATACGACGGAACGGCTGCGTTTGACAGAACCTTTAAGGCTGTAATTCCGGTTCGCTCGATCGAGACTAAAACGCCCAAAGCGAAGTCGAGCCCCCCGTCGAAATCCAAGCCCTGACTTTCATTGATCAGTCGCTTCAGATAGTTACGTTCCCGGCAGACCAGGTTCGGTGTCAAAGTCATTCGTAATTCATATCCACCCCGACTTTTTCATTCGAAGATAACCCGAGTTGGAAAAAATAATCTTTATTTCAAATCTATACGACGTTTTTCATGCTCTATACTGCAATTCGTATAGAAACATTGAAAACTGCACCATCAATTTAATATGGACCGTAAACATCTTTTCTTCACACCTGCTCCGAAAATGCCCCTTTGCAACCTCTTGAGCGGGCGCAAAACAGGACTTTTTGGCCCTCGAGCGCGAAGTCTTGTTTTACGCCCGCTCAAGAGGTCGCAAAGGGGCATTTTCGGAGCAGGTGTTAAGAAAAATATCGTGTGCATCACGGGCGCAAGGCTATTTCGGCGAGTGTGCATGCAGCACACTCGCAATGTAGTTCTTTGCGCCCTTGATACACAATGTACTATTGTACATAATTCGCATTACAATACTCGAGTGGTTACAGAATGCGAAGAAACCCCAAAGTTCTATATCCAATTTGATTGCTGGGCCATTCGCACAATGTAAGTATTCGATTTCAGGACCGATCGTTAGGCTCAAGATTCGTCGTTATACGAAAGCAGTAAAAACGAGGATCGGATTGCTTTTTTTCTTCCAATAGCTAGCACGTCGCGTTGCTGTGATACCTGTTCGTCATTTCGTCATTGATTGCCCGCGTGGGCAGAGCTGCAATACCTATATATAGGTATATATGTTGTCTACTAGATATTCTATGTACTCGACATCGCGTACACCGATCATGAAATGTGTAAAGAGTCATTTAGTCGTCGATTGCTTTCATAGACACGATGAGAACGTGGGATATTGGTGCCCATTCAACATACAGACTGATCAGAAATCGCACAGAGAGCCATTTAGTGATCGATTGCCATAGCTATACTTGTGCTACATATATACATATATGCATATATGGATACATGTATATGAATCATGTCATCATGGCTAAGCACAACATCAACTGAGTAGGAAACGCAAGGAATCATTTACACAGCGATTACTTCAGTAAAGGCATTGTTCTTTTTACTAGCTGCACTTTATTCTGAGTATATTTTAACGATTTCAGAGTATTCTTATTCGTCTGCAGTGCGAATGTATCTGTGATTTAACGAGAGATGCATTTCTTGTACATTATTCAACACATGATTACGTAGATTCGCTCTGCATTATTGATAAGTCAAGTATTCAGTCCTTATCTGACAGCTATATAGGACCCTGTTTCATAACAATGAACCTAATCAATACGAACAACTCCGTTCATTTGAAAATTGGATTCAATATTCAGCAAAATCCTGCAACGAATACGAAATTGTTTTTAATTAAAATCGTAGAAGTAGAACATTCGTGTGTGTATACATCGAACTGGGCATTTTGTAGTTTCTATACATATACGTCTGTATTATATCATCCTAGGCCGTACTAGTACCTAGAACTTTGTTACGTTTACACGTGTAACGGGGAACAGGGCAAAAATTTTCGAACTGATATTTGGCTGTACGGGATGAACGCGATAAAACTGATATATTTTCGACATGGGGGATAAAATTTTTATCAGAGTCACGTATACGTATTTGTTTACCAACAGTGATTGATTGGCGAGCGCACCCCTAGAATTATTCAACTGAATTTGTTTCAAAACAACTTTACCAACTGCGTGTACGATCTATGTATATATAGTATAGTTGTATTAGGGTTACATTATAGCAAGGGAAATTTTATTCGTTTATGTGTAGAAAATTCGTTAATGAAACCATATTGTATAGAACCATGCTCCATAAATTTAAAATACATCCAGTTCGTATTGACGAAGATTCTCTACCTTTCAAAATTTTAACACAGTGACATTATACTAAGAATAATTTTGGAAAATTTCATCGTCCTATTAAGTATTAAGCCTTACAAAATTTTTATCGCGCTTGCTATTGGCTAACATCATGATAACCTGTGGGTAGTATGCCTCCGCGTTGTAAGACTAGGGACATCCAGGTCAGGCGTAAAGTTTAAGGGTTACTACTAAAATTTGCATATTGCTCGACCCAACCCGGGACTTGCCTCTTAGGAACTTCTAAACGGGATATTCCTATATCTGTTTACCGAATTCAACATGGCCACCAAGTGCCTTTATTCGAAACTGCGTATTTTGCATAAATTAAATTATACAGCTAACTATAGGTACGAAAAAATTGGAACTGGCGAATAACTATTCTTTGAAATGCTGCAAAAACTGAACTTCAATCGAAATAGTAATACATGTACAACAGCCTGGTTCTCAATTCGGTCTATTTCGAATTTCAATGCTCCCATGGGCCAAAACGCCTCAAAAAATATACAAGAAAATAAAGTCTGAACCCAAGGTTCCTATCTCAATTCTACGTACTGTCCCAAAGCCTTTGAACTTTCCAATTCAAATAACACACGATTTTTAGTACTTCGGGGTTGTATCTTTTACTTCCTATCGCATTATCGCTTTGAATAATCTAAAACTCCGTACACTTCTTACCTATGGCAGTAGATATCCGTGAAAAATGTACAGATTTTTAACGAAAAATTTTATTCATCACAATTTGGAGATAAGACATTTTTTTGGTGCGCTACAGCTTCGAAAATCATATCATTAAAAATCTGTGAAATTTCTATGAGATACCTACTACTACAGGTAAGGAGTGTATCAAGTTTGAAATTTTTTGGAGCTATACTGCAATAAAGAGAAAAAAATCAGCCGCGAAATGTCACGAATCGTGTTTTATTCAAATCGAATAGTTCGAAGGCTTTGGGGCGGTACTTAGAATTGAGATAGGAACTTGCGGTTTAGGCCAAATTTTTTTGTATACATTTGGAGACGTCCTGATCCATGAGAGCATTGAAATTCGAAAATGATTAAATTGAGGAGCACCCTATAAATGTACAATGTGGTTGAATATATTCATAGTAAAAACAGATTTAACGTTATATACATATAAATCGCTTCAAAAGTCAGTTGGATCACAACCCATTTTATTTCAAATATGTACATAAATTGGCAATCGTATCATTGGACAAAGTCGTATGAGAATTTATCGCTGAAACGCGTATGCTGTTAAGCTTCCATTGCATTTATATTTTAACTGCGCGAGCTTCGGTGCCTTAGTGAATTTATGCCCTAGGAGACTTTGGCTCGTCCCTGTCTATTCTAAATAATTCATACTTGTCAAGCGAGTGTGAAGCCACTCGGACGATCAAATTAGCTATTAAATAATCTGCGCTGCAGCTGCTACTCAAATATTAATTAAAAACATAACGTTCGTTAACTACGTTATCCGGAAATCAATAACAATGCACAAAATCTGCCAGACATTCTCCTATATCATAATAATCACCCGTATTTAACTCCATGCGTCGATCTAAAAAAAGTCATGAAAAAGAATTTTTGAAAATTAGTTTTGTCGGTTATAAGATGAATCCAATCTTATAAAGTGTAAAATTCGTGATTTTCCTCGTATAAATCATGAAAATCATCGAAATTCGTTTCGTTAGATGAGAATTTGAATTTGATTTCAGCGCTCAATATTTCTTGGACAAGCAGGCAGTGGCGAGCTATTGATATCCGGTCCAATTCCAACAATGGATAGAAGGAACGGATGTCGGGGCGCCTCTACCGTCGAATCTTTTCGTGTATTGGGCTTGGGACAAACACGTTGTCGAAGTGGTAAGTTGAACGATATTTTCAATATTTAATACCTTCCGATAACCTACCGGAATTAAATCATCTAGTGATAGCGTAGAGCCAACAATCCAGAACAACCTCGACCCTACACCTATAAATTTTTCGCAACGATAAAAACAAAACGTTGATAAAACAATCGATGAAAAAATACCATCGCCAATGCGTTAGGTCTAGCTAGCACATGTTAAAAATGTCGACAACCAAATTTTCCAGTTATCATTAAAACATCTAATGACCCAATTATCCCGTATAATTATATCAATTTTATAATCAAAAGTCGCTAAAACCGACTCACAAACAAACAGATATTAAAATCCGAACCAAAACCTCACGCAAACGTCACAACCAGCTCCATCTCTCAATACGGTAATTCCTTTCACGTATTAATTGCCTCCGCGGCTTTCCACAGTACGATAAAAATATCACGATTCAGAACTCGACGTCCGCGTGCGTATATTCACGAAAAGCTATAGAAATTCTTGTCGTTTTTCATAAACTTGAAAACATTCTTTAAATTAGGTTATTTGCTGTACATTACCTTCTGTTCATCCATTAGGACTCTATGTCGTGTTTGTTCTTTTTTCTTCTTATCTTAATCCAATTCACGCGTCGATAAACAACAAGGCTTCAAAATAATAACCAAAACTGTTTTTTTGTTTTTCTTCTTTTTGTTTATCAGTAAGGCGCGATGCAGATCTTCGTGAAGACCCTGACGGGCAAAACCATCACCCTTGAGGTGGAGGCGTCCGATACGATTGAAAATGTCAAGGCTAAAATCCAGGACAAAGAAGGTATCCCCCCAGATCAACAGCGATTGATCTTTGCCGGTAAACAGCTAGAGGATGGCCGTACTCTCTCAGACTACAACATCCAGAAGGGTGAGCAAAAAAAAATAAAAATAAACGAAAATTGCTTGAAATTATCCTAAATTATTGAATTATGGATCAAGTTTTGTTGTTTTAAGGAATTTTTATACGAAATATCGCGTTTCTCATCTTCTGTTTCAACCAATTTCAGAATCAACGCTTCACTTGGTTCTCAGACTTCGTGGTGGTGTGATTGAACCCACACTTCGTATACTGGCGCAAAAATATAACTGCGACAAGATGATATGCCGCAAATGTTACGCGCGTCTTCATCCCCGTGCTACTAATTGCCGTAAGAAGAAATGCGGTCATACCAACAATATCCGACCAAAAAAGAAGCTGAAGTAGATTATATTACCTTCTTATATCTTCAGGCTAAAGAAATTGTGGAATCTTTATTCGAACTGCTTAAATTGCTGCGCCTGTATTTCAGATATTCTCTTTTTGATTCCAATAAAATCTAAGTGAACACAACATTGTCGTATAAAAATTATTCTCAGCTTTTCGATTTCCCTTACTACATAAGAAATAGGTGATTAAACTTTGGAAGAAAAACACTTTCTGGAGTAATTCGATCAGTCTTATAACTTTCTCGATCAATAATACCTTTAAATACATTTTATACACTTTACAATAACAGTTAAAAGTACATAGTGCTTAGAATCACTGATATCTGCACAATCCCCGTCTCCTTGTAGAAAGCAAATGTTCTTGGACGTAATCTTCGTACAAAATCATGTCTGTAGGGTTTGGCACTTCCCCACCGATCTAGAATTCAAAACCGATACATAGATTCAGTATCTGTAATTTATTAGCATATCAAGAATTTGATGCTTGAATCAATAGAAGTAATGATGAAATTCATGCTGCGTACCGTTCCTCTTTTGACGTACTGTTCGTAAATACTAATGCTAGCAGCTTTCACTACTGGAAGTGAAACTTTGGTATTAATATTATCAGATATGCAGGATGTCTGTTGTAGCAATTTAGATCTCATATTCGAGTGATCCGTTGGATATGTTGCGCTACGTCCTATCAGCACATATCTGAAAATATATTCAATGAAAATGAAAACGAACGATGATGATGAATCACAGCACAAGTATCAAGTCATTTTTTTTCCCCCGTTTACCTTTGGTACAAAAGTATGTCTGCTCTGTTCGGATACTTGGGTTGAGTTCCGTAGACTTGTCGCATCGATGGAAACAATGATTCGAATGAAATAAGTTCAGAACTATCTTTTGACGCAGTAAATTGAGAGTCATTAACGTTGTGGTGACTCTCGTCTTCGTCCGAACTTGAATCCATACTCGAACTGAATGAATAAAGAATATAAATAATAGTCAGAATCTTGCTAAACAGTGATTTAATAAGAACCGTTCACTTACCTAGCGCTCGACGCTGCACTACTAGTACTACTTTGACCAGTCATAGACGGATTCTTCATGCTAACATTTTTATTACCCGTTTCTTCTCGCCTTCTGCCTGGCCTTACTCTGACCGCAAACGGACTAAAGTTAGTTGTAAAGTGTGGCATAAAGTCCCTGACTGAATGGCTTATTTTATATGCGAAGACATCGGTCAACACAGACAACTCGTGAGGGCTGAAAAATGGAGACACAGATATTAGTTGTAACGCATATTACTAATAAGAGAAAGAATCTCACCGATGATAATCGTAGTATACGTCTATCATTTCTTCTTGTGTATGCTGTACTTGAATCATTTCGGAGCATGATTTAGTAACTTCGTTTAAAGCGTAGGGAAGGCATTTTAAAACGTTCATATCCCACCACTGAGTCAACACTTTAGTTTTGCGAGTGTATTTACATGCTGGCTTGTGATGCAGGTAGTAATCGGTAACGTATTCCCATAACGGAGGCTTTCCTTCTTCTGGGACGAACAATCCTGCGAAATGAAGATAAATTTGTAACTTTTGGAGATCGGTAACGATCATTTTCTTCAAAGATCCAAATCATTAGCTCGAATCTTTCTTCCTCACCCAAAAATAGATTCATTGTATGCTGCTTTTCCTGATCGCTGAAAGTATTGCTGTAATATCTACTCAATGTTTGCATTATATCATTTCCTTGACTCGTCCATGGTGCAGTTTTCCTGTAAATTATAATCTTTATCAAGAAATTTCGTCGATTGATGGCAAAAAGCTGATTCCAAGCGCCACAGACTTGTCTCATCAACTCTCTGACGGGTCGTCTTTTACCTGTAGGTTTTTATTCTGTGTACCAATTGAGATCCGCCATACTGTAAGGCCAGAGTATCGCCGTGATCTTCATACAGCTCTTCCAAGAGCCTGACACAGTCCGAATCAAATTCTAGTTTTGGAGTTTCCAAGACTCCTAAGGCACACAGCTGAAAGCCTAACGCACACTTCCCAATAGCAAATTGAGCCGTGTTTGTTCTATCCAAACAATCTACGCAGTTTGTTCGAATTATTCCAGTCTGCGCTGTTCCTTTCCTTGCGAAGCATTGCTTTACTTTGTTTTCTATACAATCACCGTCTTGGACGTCTATTGGCTTTGAATTCGCATCGTAATCTGTCGTCAGTTGACCAGTAGAACTAAATCTAGGTAAACTAGAGCTGAGCGCAGTTTTTGAATCGTTTCGCACCATCCCTGACAAAGCTGAGCTCGAGTCGTTCCGATGAGGTTTCTTATTGTTGTTAGCCGTCGAGAATAAGTTTCGTTGGCTGTAGTACGGATTCTGCGATTGAAAAATTCCAGTTTTTACAACAGCGCTGTGCGCTATGTTGGCTAATCGGCCCATAACTTTGGCTTCCTTGCTGTTGAATAAATATAAATGGTATGAGTACAGGACAAGATGTAGTGCCTATTTTATGGAACAATCCTGGAAGGCTTATACGCATCTCACCCCTTGTTCATTCTAGCCATATCAAAACTGATATATTGTATTAAATGATCGGGCGGTAGAAATTGATTCAAGTATTTCACAGCCAGGCTCAGTTCTTCGCTTAACGTGCTTTCGTGCTTTTTCTTCTCCCTCTTCTTCACAAGATTCAATATTATTATCGGTGATCCGTATCGCTTTAAGAGTTGATTAAAGTGTGCCCCTATTCAGCAATTGGAGTAAGCGAGAAACATATAAGCAAGATGAACTATGATTTCATTCATATCATGAAAGTCGATGTTTACAATTCGTTTATCGCAACATATTCATTAATCAAATTCTGATACCTGCGGTTTCAACGTAAGGATCAGTCAAATCGCAAGTGATTGTAGGTTTCGGAACCATTTTACTAACATCTTGACTCCAATGACCTGGAACAGACCCTCTCATCTGTACAAACGAACTAAAGTGTCCGCTGCTGAAACAGCTGATGCCTGAATCGTGCACAATCTGTTCGGTTTCTACTTCGTTGGCAACGTCTCCCTAAATCGAAGTCAACATGAACGAGTTGCAGATTTCGAGCTTCGACAATCAGCTTTGAGCATAACTTACATCAAAATTTGCACCTCTCTTTAAGAATCTGGTCCCTGCGTATTTGGTACTTCTTCTTGCAATAATAGTAACGTACATTGATCTACCGAATATGCTGATATTCGACTGTCCAATAAACCCATGAGTTATGTACAGAATCCAGTCGGGATGTAAATATTGTTCTGCGGGTAGGAGGAGGTGTGAATTCCAGACAAAACGACGGTTCGGATTACTACGTACTCCGTAATCAATGGTTTTCTCTCCATATCTATTGAGATTGAATGCAAAATGTGTTCAGAAATGAGTTAGCTTGTCCAAACCGAATTCAACACAAGCTAATGAATGAACGGAAGTAATGATCGAAGTGATTATCTCAAAAAATGGATACGTCTGATACTATATTACGTTATTTTCGTACCCAGTACTCTGAGAGTTATTTCTAAAAGCCCACATGTTGAAAAAGTCATCTGAATCTTGAACTTCGTCAGTTTCATTCTTGCTCTCTTCTTTATTCATATCTGGAATGTCTGATTTAATATGTCTGGGCGGTGCCATATTGATTTGCAAAGTTTGTGTGAGATCGTAGGAGTAACTGAAGTAGAAATTACTACTCAAATCAATGCTTTGAAACATTTTTACGTATCTCTGTTCGTCGGGATGAAAAAGACGGACTGTATCATTCGGAATGTAAATCATTGCTGTGTCTTCATTTTTATACAATGTATGATGACCTATTCCAGCAACACGACGCCGTTTTGTAACCAGAATTAAATAGTAGCCTTCCAAAAAGCGAACGAACCCTAATAGAAAATAAGTTCAAAGTTACTGAATAAAGTAGCGATGAAGTTAAGAAAATCAGTTCAATTATCAAATGTCGCATGTGTCTCAAACTTTTCATCACCTCATATGCTGTACCGTCTCAAGCGGCAAAGCCTCCCAAATGTGAAATAGATACGTGAGTTAATGAGATATCAGAGTGGCATGTTTTATGCTGATTACAAATCGAATTTTGATTAGTTTGTAATTTGGGATAAGGAAACCTGATTGATTAACTACATCGGATTAGCCATTTATAGTTTTATCTTTATGCTCGCTGATGGTTTCTCTAAGGCAAAGCATTACATTGTACATACAAGGAGGAACAGGGCAGATGTATGAGAACTTAGTATTCCTGTGATTCCATATTATACATGGATAGAAGATTAGTTCCTGTTTCATGCATATTATGTTAGATTGGATACCAATCACCCAAGCCTAAATACTCGCAAGCACATTCAACATACAAACCATAATATTAAAATATTGTGTGTTATCACTAGATAGTGTGTAATCATTGTCATTGAACCTAGTAAGCCTTACCAAGGAGGCCAAAAGCTGGTACTAGCCTTGGAAAAGTATCTCTTTGCCATATTGTCTTCCATGTAAATCGTGTTTGGGTTGGTTTGTGTTTTGTTGCTTCAGGCTCTTGTTCCTGCGACTCATCGCTAGTCGCCTCACACGTTGGATGATCGTTATTAACTTTGCCTTTGTTAGCGAGCAAACGTAAGTAAACTGGGTCTCTCACGCGCGTTTAAAGTATCATTATTATATCTCAATGCAATCGTATTAATTAAACTCTATCGACTCTCCTATGCATACTTTTAAGACTACCGATGGTAAAAGTGGTCGTTGCGGGGTACAGACGCATCGTTTATCAAACTAGTTTGAAATTTGGAACGAATTTTTGTATCTAAATATTGAATTGATCGAATATCATTGGTTTACTCCGAAATGAGATAAACATAGAATATTCCCTCAAAGTTTAAAAAAGTTTTGATGAACGACGGGCTCTGGACCCTACGACAATAACTTTTTGTTCGGTACAATGAATCCATGCAATAAGCAGAGTCGATAAAATCTCAAATGACCTTCAATCATGTTTCAATACGCTGGTATTCAGCTGTGAGGAAGCTGATACAATGAAATAATGCTTTGGATGGCAGCGCAGTGATTTGAAGAAAGAAATTATTACCTCGGTGTAAAATACACAATGATACCGAAACCTGATATCGTCAAAGACCCAAATTATCTACAAATCTAAAATAACTAAAGATGCAAGAAAATAAAAAAACATATCTGTAAATGAATACAGTCCTAAGCAACTTCCATGCAATTAAGTGTCTGGCATTCGACTAGCAACGACTAATATATTATTTTTAGAATGCTAAGTGTTGTGGTAAATAATTCCTCTGTTTATTTATCTATCTATCTATCTATACATCATCCAGCACCCAATCCAGTCTATAATCATTCTGTATAAAGTTTATTTAATCGAAATACGATTTACCAACTATCCCAAACGCTGAAACTATTCGAGCAACTCCGCCAGTGTTACTACGCTGTCCAATCCGGGTCCGGTTACCTATATCGATCATATTTACTAGATCTTTTATCTCTTCACCTGTGTACTCCGTCTTGTCATCGACAACTATTAACTCTCTTGGTTCCATTCGATCGATTTTTAACACCCTAAATCTCGTTTGCGTATTGTTAGAGCCCATTAAATAGAAACGCTAAAAATTTAGCATAATTCATTGAAATAAATATTAGGTTATATTATATCATATCATATGTGATACCAAACGTCAAAGATTGAGGTTATGTTTACTTACAGACTTGGTCTCGTACAGGGCGATCTTTTGTATGGATGAAATAATCGGATGAAACATTATATTCGGCTTTATTCGTTCTTCCATAGTGATAAAACTACGAAATCAATATTATACTCAATAAATAACGATCACTCTATTCGGAATTACGAATCTCGTTGACAAGCTGTCATTCTACACATCTTCAAACTAGACATAACCAAAAAAAAAAAAATGATGTGATTCACGATTCGTGTTTACGTTAAAGATGACAGAAGCTTAGACCATAGTTTCAAAATCTAGTCCAAATATTCTTCTTTAATCTTCCCCATCAAAACGTAGTCAGATACATTGAATGACGATCAAAAACTAAATAATAACGCCCCTCTCGAAATAATCAAACCTAACCTATATCTAATGCAGATTGTATTACGTAACGATTAGACGTAATCGCAGACATGAGTTTTTAATATATTAGGAGAATAATGGGAACTGGTAAGAACATTGTTTAAGATTTAGTTTATAAATATCTTTCTGTTGGCTTTTATTGTTTTATTATTTATACAGAGTGGTGTGTTATACGTCAGAATACGTAAACGCCATATATTATATTCTATACAAGTCTATGAATTTGATGATTTAAGAGATAAAAGAACAAATTATTTCTTAGGGAAACTAAGGTCGTAATACAATTTGAAACAGGCGCAAATACCAACGCCTACCATCGCCGTTGTTATACCAAGAAGTACTTTGTCTCCAGCACCTCCTTTGAGATGAACCGGCAGGTTGTTGTGCGCCTTTAAAAATTGTAAATAAAAATAATTTATCAAGCGCTGAATAAAAATTTTGTGATATACCCGTGTCTCGTTTATTCAATGCTCATTATATTACCTGGAATTTTTCCATTTTCTTAAGAAGCTCAGGCGCTACGGTGGAGAAAAATGCACCACCTGATCTTGTAGCCGGAGCTATTTTCACAGGCTTCATATCTGGAGTGGCGTACATTATTTTTGGTGACTCTACACGGTCCAATCTATTGGGCGCCTGAAATAAAATTACTTAGTTTCTCATGTCATATTCGAATGAAACATGAATCATAACACAATTCTTACGCCGTTTGCTCTCGATTTATGATAACAATCGGGATAGGAGATAAAATCGGATAGAAAAATGGTCTGTTATGTGAACGATTCGATGTAACGTAAGTCCGCGTAAGATATTGTTGTATTGACATGAATTTTGGATAAAAAAATTATCCGGAGATTGGAATAGGAATTATTAGCGGAGTTTGATCATTGGCTGATATGATAATGATGAGGTGTAAATCGTCGTTCTAAATAAGTTTTTGTTTCAACATAAAACCGTTTCGTAATTCTTCCGCGGTCGATGAAAAATGGAGTCGTCTGCTCTTCGAACAGTGATATTCGACTGTTTGGTACAGTTTATAAATTGACATGTGATTCGTTGTCACGGTAGGGTAACTTGAGGCATTATATGATCCTTAATTTATTTTTAACAGTTTTTGTAGTTCACTTACAAGTGGATAATATGGTTGAGGGTGGGTTGATTCTGCAATTCGACCTGTGAACGAGTTGAACTGGTAATATGGCATCTTGGCAACTGCGCAAAGTTGTACTACTACGCCACCTGGATTACCGCTTTACACAGGAAGTTGTTGCGCGTGTGAATATCGATGGGAAAAGTAGTGCCTGCAGAAGCGCTAAGATTTGGATTTTGAATTTATTTGAATTTAGTAATCAAGTTTTCAGTTGACGATTGAAACCAATTGGCGAAATTGAAGGCAGAACTGATATGATTGAACTGAACACCGCTATTGCATGTAGCAATCATCATTAATGTTCAATAACCGAACAACATCTCATGCAATAATATACACGCATTGTTATGTTCAATGAAATTTCCTTCAGGTTTAGATTATTGATAACGTGTTGTAACGGTTGTTTTTAATATATTCTATTATAATGATGAATTAAAATGATCAGATCTGGTGAATATGAATTTGAATCATACTTTGATTATGAAAAATGTTTAAGATAATCAAACAAGATTACCCCGCCCACGTATACATATATTGTGATAAAAACTGGTCAACTGACGGAAAGATATGGTAGTTTAATTGACAAATCAGTTTGAATAGTTTAATTGAGGAAATCATTGATATATATTATAACTGGATAGCCGATCGGCTCTGAATTCCGCTCCCTATAAATTGGAGCCCGGAAGTCGCCATTTTTATTGAAGCCCCCATTCACCGCCACCTTTGCGTCAGTTTGATTAGTTGCCACCCGTAGATATAGCAACCGATAAAGTTGGATATCAATCCATGAATTTGAATTTGAATTCAAATTTGAATTCATATAATTACTTTCACACTCACCTATAAAAAGAACATTTTAACTTCTCCCCTGTTCTGGAAAACTACGAATTCTCCCATTTTCGACGATCATTAATTGCCATCAATCACTGACATATATATATCAGTGGCATCGATGTTTTACACTAACAACAACGTTGTTTGTTAAAAACATTCGCAACTCACAATTAACATTTGGAAACATCTTGAAAATTCATAAGTGATATGAAGTTTGATGCTATTTATCACAGATGGTGCTACATGGGGGCGCCAAAAATAATGGCGACTTCCGGATTTCTAATAGGGCACGGTGTTCCCATGCTAACCATACGCAATCGGCTATCCAGTTATGATATATATATATCAGTGGAGGAAATAGTTTCAATAATTCAAAAAAAACTGACTCGCAAATATAATTTATTATCAGTATTTAGCATTTGTTGTGCAGATATACAATCGAAAATTTATGTACGGATTAGGACACCTTTTTCCCAGAGCGCGATAAACAAACTATATGTATATTCATCTATACCTATGATAAATAGTTGAAATTCGAATTTCACTCTCATTGTTCGTAGTCAGACTAGAAATGAAAAACAACATTTTTCTTCAATTATTATAAAGAGTACTCTTGCACACTAAATTAGAAATATATTCAGGCTGACACTATGTATTCCACATGACAGTTATTGATTATAAATAATTATCGTATCGTATCTTGTAAAATCTTAAAATATTTCTGAAAATCCTAGAAAAACTCCTGAAAAAGTACCCGAGTTGCGATTTTCAGCTTGAATATTTCAGACGCGGTATTCTTTAAAATACTCCGAATTTCGATGTTGGACTTCGTCAGATAACTAATGCCATTACCATAGATGCGATAGCATTAATTTCATGATTATTGGTAATGCCATACAGTTTTTTTTTTTTATCGATGAACAATACTTCAATTCCGAAGAACCCTCGGGGTTCAATTTAACTAATAATCGAATGCCCTTTTTTCGGCACGATGCATAAGAAGGCAAATGAATAAATTAGGGTAGCTTGTTGATTCATTCCAAGAGACGAAATACCCTAAGGGCTGAACGATTAATAAAATTGATTACACACGCGATAGTCAATGTAATACGTAGCTGTTGTATATAGCATTGATTTTACTCCTAGCAACCTAACGAAATATTAAGGTTCACATTCTTGTTAAAGAAGTTAGTTATTTTCTTGGATCGATGCATTTCGATTATCTTCACGGCGAGTAGAAATGGCGCCGAGTACCTCGTTGCCTTCACTGTTGACATTCAATCGTCACGTGAAACTGATTTCGATCCACAAGTCTGAAAGTGATACCAGAATAGAAGTATAATTATATTTACAAAAATGTGATCCTTAGTTATAGTTAATAATACAAACGTGTACAGAAATTCGATTTAGAATATTCCTCCTCAATCCAGGGAAAAATAAAATTAATTCATGCTGTGATAGTGAGGGTCAAAGATACCTGAAACAAAAACAATGGCTACACCTGAAGAGGCGACGGAATCACGAGGGAGCAATGAAGAGGACCTCAAGATATTCGAAACACTTTGCATTTCTTCACCGCAAAAGGTTTCTGCGTTTAATCAATTCGATCGGATTTTTTTTACCTGTTCAAAGCCGAGCGATCATTGCACTTTAACTTCGTCTTATCATATGGCACAACTTAACAGCTAATTTCTATATTCAGTTTTTAGAAAATTAGAAAAATACCTGAAAGTCACAGATTAACATCACCACTCATTAGTTATTAGAACGTAGTGCATAAAATACATTATACGGTTTATAGTTTTCATTTTTGATATTCGGCACGATAGTTTACTGTCCAGTCGATGATTGGATGGTCCCAGGAAGTACTGGTCCAATCAACGGTCAATTATCATCAAAATTTGATTAGTGATCAATTCAGACTACCACGCATAAAAAAACACAACGCTAATAGAAATGTATTGACCTGCAGGTGGGCAAAGGGCAGGTTACCATAGCACTGAAAATAATCGATTTCTCTTGTCAGGCTATTCCCCTTGAAGCTACTACATGCGCTATTCTGTTGCTGTATGCGACAAACGACAACAATACATATTATGATAAAAGCTATAGAATAGGAATTGCGTTTTTGATTACACTTGTTATTCCACAAATGCGAACTCCTCCACGTCTTATTTGCACGTCGATTACTTCCGGAAGGTCTAATCCGATGATCAGATGGAAAAGCGATTACGAACCGCGATGGAATCGCTGCTTATTGTCAGGGAATTTGTCTCGCATTGTCTCGCGATGAACAGAAATCTGTGGGATACTAAATCCCACGAAAGAGTATACAATCGAGTGTAACAATAGTAAATACTATAAAAGAATAATGCTTGACGATCGTAAGAAACAGACAAAGAAAATATGGAAGCATCCTAATGGTAATGGCTTTCCGATAGATTTCCTCGGTTTTATCTAGGGCATTCCTGCAACCTGGTAAATATATATATTCGACGTAACTATAATCCACTAAATAGTTGCTGATTTATTTATAGTTTAGTAACATGGCGTGGCGGTAGCCACAAGGTCCTCTTCGTGCATAGCACGACTTTGGTCACGAAACCGTGATCAGAAAGATATGGTATACCTCAACGATCTTTCCCAGTTCTAGTCCTCGTCTATCCCTGTTTGGGGCAGAATCGCGCGTCCCCTAAAGCCGTCTGGCTCGTTTTTATCCAGAACTGAAATAAACGGGTTGAATTCATGACGTTTTTCTCTGAAGTTTTATACCCGTTTGATGTAGAAAAATTGAATTTATTCTCGCTTTGGTCTATGTAAATACAATCATGTATTCACGTTGAATTATAGAAAGTAAATTGCACTTCTATAACATCAATAGCGGCGTATTTTCATTCCCGTTAAACGTTAGAATTGAAAATCAGAAATTTCTAACGAATTCATAGAAACCAGACAGAGTTTTTCCAACTGAATAAAATAAGTATGCATCCCAGTTACGGAATGAACACGGAAGTTTTCCAATAGTTGTTTTGCGAGTTGGTAACTGAAGAAGTACGTCGTGGCTCAGCTGATTACTTAATAGATGTATTTTACCACATACTTGTGAACTAATCGTTAAGAAAATAGCAGTACTGCAAGTTTACACTCAAGCCATTAGTATGCGTTAATAAATTCAATTACTTTATGGCGACACTAATTATACGCCCCTGAAGTTTAGCGCGAAAAAGTCTTGCTCCGTATACAAGGCAACTTGCGTTACGCTACGGAGTAGATAAGTGTGAAGCGTGTATGTTTGGTTGCATGTACACAGGTGTTAAAGCTTTAGTTTACTCGTGCAACCTACTTTGAGTTACCCAAAAGTCGACGTTGAATTCATGCAATAACCGTAGGTCTGCGTGGTTTATCCCCATTTTGAAGAGCAAAACGTAAAATGAAATTGTTACGTTGTTCAGTGGGTGAGTGATCGACGCGGTGTGTTACAGTCTTGTACAGAGTTAAGGATTTCGCCTTTAGAAATATCGCCTGATTTTTACTGGTTTCATAAAAATCATTACAATTAATATGACAGATGCAGGAATCGGACGACGCGATGACGCATGACGTAACAACTACCCTTAGAAGCGAACTCGCTGCCCTTGAGTACAAACGAGATCGTCTTATGTCCGATGTAAGTGTATTTAAGAGCAAGTGAAGTAATTGGAGAGAAATTCTCTGTTATATGTTGAAAATTTGTTTACGCGGTCCAGTTGCACGAGATGAAAAGCGCAGTGCGATCACGTGACCAGAGGGTTGTCGAACTACAGGTGGAAGCTGACCAATTAAGAGAGCAAGCAGCGCGACAGAATGCAGTCATTTCGAGTTTGAAAAAACGGATACAAGTTCGTAGAGCTACAGAGTTGATTGATTTTCTTCTTCTCTTTTTGGTCATGGTGGAGTTTTATAGTTCAGCAAAAAGTGCATAGAGTTTTACTACCGAAGTAATTTCGTCTCTAGGAACTTGAAGAGAGAGAAAGAACTCTGTACGCAAGCCAAGGAAGAAGCGAAATCACTATCCAAAGTTTACAACGAGACTCGAAGTATCATGAAGACAAAGTTCGCGAATACGAGAAAAAGATTCGACAGCTTGAACACAACATCACTGAAGAAATTCAACTTAAGGAAAGAGCACGTCTTAATTTACAGGCAAGATATCAAAAAAATCTACAGTAATATATATCAAACCTTCAATTCTAAATTTAATTGCGCGTTCTCAAATTTATTAGCTATGCGATGTTTGCGTGCAAAGAAATATATTCGAATCGACTACGATCGATGAACTTGTCAGAAATATTCAACGAAATAACTCTGGAGGGGTAAAAAGAGCTGGTAAACACATAATGAGCACGAGATGCACAGCCACAGAAATAATAAAAAAATAAAAAAAATCGATAAACTTATAACGTTGAAAATGTTGATACGAATTTCTCCTGTTGTTTTTGTTTTAAAAAATTTCTCAGGACTTTGTGAGGAGGCTCGCTCACGCTTTGAGTGTAGAGTACTGTGATAGCAGTCATCATAGTCCTGACGTGGTAATTCACAAGGCGGAAGAATTGGTCCAAGAAGTGAATCGTCTTAGGACGAAAAGTACCAGCGCTGAATCTCATGTAAATAACGTTGAAGTAGAGCTTCGAAGTTGTAGGGATGCCCTGGACCGAGCCAACATCGAGAAAGAACAAATCCAGAGACAAGCTGCGTCTCAACTCCTCGACTTGGATCGACTCAGACAGGTTTGTGGACTAAGGATTCCTCCAGGTACCAGGATTTCGGAGAATTTAGGAAGCTTTTTGTACATTTAGGAGAAGGAATGTGTGGAAATGCAGTACAGGGTGGCTGAGAGAGATTTAAACGATCTTCGAGATAAACTGACGAACGCAAACAGGAATATAAACAGCGCTACCGGGAATATTTCTAATCAAGAAGCTCTGATTTGTCAACTCCGAGGTTGTTGGTTTTATATTTTTCAATCAGACATTTAGTTCAGCTAGAGACAGTCAATAATCTTTTACCTCTCCACAGAGGACTTGAAAATTCGAGAGGAAAAAGGCCAGAGAGTTCAAAACGAGCTAAGACATCTTCTCGAGACGATGGCAATTCTCGTGAGCAACCCAAACAGATTCGTCGAAACGCATGAAAATGCTATCAAGGATAGAATCCGGGAGATTCTTAACGAGAACAAGGATCAGCAGTTGGTAAGGAGATTCTGAATCCAATATTTCAAACGTCAATCGCAGGTCAGATAACTTTATCAGAAATGTTGAAAACGCTGTTTCATATTCCAGCAATGAGACAGAAGAGATTTAATGATGACCCTTCAATATTTCAGAAAATTCAAGCACTGAGGGACAAATTGAGCGTCGCACATGATACCACCAATCGTCAAACTGAGATGACGGAATCAACTATGCTGCAAGTGCGCTCGCTCGAAGAAGAACGGGTTGCATTGGAAAGTAAAATTCACAAGCTTGAGTCCGAGCTGACGAGCTGCGAGCTTTCGCGGGAATCACTTCGCAGGGATAAGCAAACCGTAAGAAATATTGCAAGTTCAAAATCACAACAAGCACATTGGCACGAAATAGTATATTATGCAACAAGTGCGTAAAAATTTTACGCCCGAGTTTCATACGATATTTTTCGACACAGTGTGCGTAAAATGAAATTTTACGCATACTATATCGAAATGAATATTTCTTTTCATTACGATAATACCATTTTCTAAAATTACACAGTTTATGGCCTTTCTTGATCGTCTTGGAAAATCTATGCAGATGGACGAAATATCGCAAGAAATTGGAATCGATCTTCATACGGAATCTCTTCTTGTACGCGCTGAACAACTTACAAAATTGGAATGCGACAAGATGGTAGACAAGGTAAGGTATCGATGCTTTTAATTAATAATTTATAACATGGATCGAGAACTTCCTGATCCATGTTGATACTTTTATGAAAGAAAGAAGCAAAAAAAAAAACAAATCAATAAATAAGATAACTCATAGAGATTTATACGTATATGAATATTGTGCGTGTGTGTGCTTAGCTATTGTGCTGCAACTACACGACTTTTCCAAGGATTCGTCGGGAGCGCTCCTTCCACGAACTGCCTTGTCTGAAAGAAGTAAGCTCCGTAGATGATGTAGGCACAAACGAAAAAAAAAAAACAAAAAAAAAAAAAAGAACACTTCAAAATTTCACTCTGCATATACCGTATTATGTTGCCACATTATTCACCCCGCAGACTGCAAGTTTCACCGCACACGTGCAGTTGTCTCTGTTTCATTTAGATTATTTTTTCCTTCATGAATCAGTGACATGGATCCTTGACATTTCACATTCATCTCAGCTACTAGTTGCAAGACAACTGCACGAGGAATCATATTATTGTGTATATTATAGTATAAATGAATCGACGTCTTTAAGTATTACGCATAGAATGGAAAAAAAAAGAAATCTACGAGAACTCTTCCTTGATTGAAATTCAATTAACTTTTCTATTAGATAGAAAAGGAGACGGAGACATTGATCCAGAGCGTTTTGTAGGTCTCCTGGATTTCATTTATCATCATCATCATCATTCGCGTTTCCAACTATTAATGATTGCTTTAATGTGATGTGAACCTTTTAGACCTCAGTGGTTTACCAGCTGCAACGTCGTATAAGGACTCTCAGAGAACAACTACAACGAAGAGACTTGCATTTGGACCTTTTGCGAAGAAAATTATCGCTCCAAGAGGACAGCGTTCGTATGAAGAGTATGCTACAATCTGAAAAGGACGAGGCCAACCTTCGGTGGGTTGATAAAAATGGAGTAGTATGTACATTGATATGTACGATTTCCATAAGTCGTAGATAATATTATACTCGAGACAATTTGCATAATAATATAATGTCAATTCAAATTCAAATCCTTGACCTAACAGCGTGTGAACAAACATGCAACACCATTGCATACGCTTACCTCAATCTAAGAAAGATGATTGTTTATTGCATGAACGCGTAATTCCAAAGATAATTTTCTAGGACTTCCACCCGCGTATTTTATCCACGTAGATTAATGTGGGAGAATTTTTTCTCATCAATCCTTATCTCCTCAGAGTGAAGAAGCTAATGAAGCAAATCGATAGACTTCAGATTCAGCTGACTGAGGAAAAGTCAAGGAATAGGGAGATCAGCGCGCAATTGACTGAAGCTGCTGATTACAAGGTGCAGTTAATTGCATAGTAGACCTTATTACGTTAATTTGATAAAGAGTGAATATAATCACCATGCAGAAAATCGAGTTCCGGAAAATTAATGGCGCAGAGAATTCTGGAAGCCCTAAAGTTATTGTTCCTATATTAATGAAAGATCTAATGGAAGATCAAGTTCACATAGTTTACACCTTATGCACTTTAATACGATACTTTGATACGACACCTGTTCACTGAAATTTCGGACGGGCGATTTTATATGCGCAAAAAATTTCATACTTCGATACATATAAAATGAAGCCATTCAGGCTCCTCGGGTGAAGTCATATCGATCGCCCAATTTGTAAGCAGATAGCAGCTCTGGAACGAAGTAGGAAAATTGAAGAGCTGCAAAAGCGACTGGTGGAAAGTGAAATGCTGCGGACGAGATACAATAGAAAATTGACTATGCTGAAAGACCAAATGCGTACGACCACAGAAACGGCCGATCAAGAGAGGTCGATAAACGATCATTCACTCCAGCTTCTCAGGGATGAACTGGCTCAAGTTAAACAGAATTTGGCGGAGCTCACGCGGAGGGAATCCCAGGTAAAATTAATGGAACACAGATAAAAAAGAAGGTTTTAACGATAGCTGCGAGTAAATTTGGCAAAACTATGAATTGTATGTATATCAAACATAGGAATAACCGAGTGAATGTTATGTAGTGAAAAAGTTGCAAGAAATTACGTGATGTAATTACGTCTTCAAAGAAATTTTAACAGAGACGATTAAGAACGATTTGTACGAGACTGCAACGTACAGCAGTGCTATTCAAGGCACGTGTGAAATGTTGCCGAACTGCAAAATCGTTTTTGGCAATCTGAAATCGGCATGCGCCAAGTTTTCGTGAGCGAGTTACAAATCATCACTGTATATCCATGTGGTGTTTTAGCCAGACCGACAAGCCGGTTATTTATTGATAGTTTTATTTTTTGTTTCTTTCTTCTTGTACAAAACTGAGAACTAATTGACCTAGTTATATACATTCGCGTAGACTTTCACCACAATATCTCGTAACCGCACCAGAAATCAATAGCGATAGAAAATCTTTTGATCATTTTTCTAATTTTTGTCAGCCTTTACTCTCGAGACATACATTATAATTTATACCTACAACGCATAAATTACATTTTAATTATCATTTTTCTGTGCAGTTACAAAGCTTCCGAGTATCAGTTGCGAAGTTACTCTCAGAGCCAATATGCACACCGGATTACGAGATAATTTCACGTCTGCAAAAAATGGTCTCAGCCCATCGTGACTTCACAATGCTTTCCAGGAGATACGATGAACCCTTGGAAGCCAGTCCGTCCAGATGCACGAGGTGAATATTAAGATTGCTGAACCAAATTAAAGAAAAATCTATTTCAATCGCTGTGAATATATTGTATGTTTAACTTGAATTTGTTCTATATCGACAAGTTTTTATGGGTGAAAATTAGAAAACGTTTGATAACTCTGGGTTTTCAGAAAGTTTTCGAAAATCAAATTTTCTAATTTTAATTTAGTATACACCCAGTGCATCCAGGACATCCACCTAGATCACCGGGTTCACGATGCACCAGGTATGACGATAGTGGTTACACGGATCCCCCTGACCTCCATGACATCGATGATGACTACAACAAGAGACCAATTCGGAGCAGTCTTCTCCCGTGACACCGGTCGAAATTTTAAGTTAAAAAAAAAAAAAAAATAATATTTCATTGATTTAAACCATTTTTAATACACTTGAGGTCAATTCATTCATAGGTATGAAATGTGCATGCAAAAAAGGTATGAAAAACTAATGCAAAAGTATGTTTTTCAAACGTATCGTCTACAACATTCAAAAAAGCTCGAGGAGCACATTAATGATATTCACTTTCGCATGACAAAAGATCTTTTTAGCGAACTGCATGTATTGGCATATAATAGGCATATATGCAGCGGCGGTGAATGCATTTGAGATACTCTTTTCATGGGTATTATCGAGTATTCCACACTAGCTGTTATCAACAAAAGGCATAGGCCCTTTGTCAGAACGAAATAACAATGCAATCGTATACCAGCGGTGTTCGGTATATAGGTAGGTACTTTTTCTTCCTATTACCTATACGTAACTTGAATAGATAAAAAATTCTGCAAAAGTGCATAAGCACACTCCGATGTACAGTAGAGTCTGAGTGTCTTGTTTCAGCTGTACATCAAAATATATATATACTGTACCTATATTTGGTGAGGAAAAATCAAATCTTCAATAAAATAGTAATCAATAGCACAATAATATTCGATGTAAATTATCACGTACGTAATTGGAATAAGACAATGAAAGTATATGTCTATAGAATCAGCGTGATTTTAATGCCAAAAATTAAAGACAAAAAATTAACGTTTATAACGGACTTTAGACAAAATGCTTTTCTATTTCTTTTGAATTGAACGAAAATTTGTTTAATTAAAAGTAGGAATAATTATAGAAAAACAAAAGTGAATGTGTAGCGTTGCTAGAGAATGGAGAGAGAACGAAATGAGGTTTTGATAGCTCCCGATTGTTTCTATATTTTCGAATAATCGAAGCTTCCATATATTTGTGAAAAAATATATAGTATACCTATATTAACCTACACAGACTACGTAAGTATGTATAACAATTATATACGTATATAATGACCGTTCTTTGTAAAGTGCTTATTTACGGATTGTAAACGAGCATTTTTTACAAGAATTTTAACGCAAGTGTTCAAATAATGTAACAATTTTTTTTGTAAATACCACACCAATGTGAATTCATATTTTAATTATATATATAATATGCGTATAAGTCTATAATTATAAGATTTTAAGCTGACGTACGACACACTGATCGGTCATTTATGTTCATTTATATGTTGCGTCTTCTTTACTTGAGCAAGTCTGGTATCATCAGCGTAAGATAACATTCAAATAATCATGTATATATTAGCTATACACGTGCATATATATAATATATATAGGTTCACAAATTATAAATACCTAATATTTATACACAGAAGTAATATGCATAAGATAGTAAATAAACGTCTGAAATATTATATTATATTATATTATATTATATCAACTTTGCACACGTCGATAGAGCTACGTGATTTGGGACCGGAACCGGAAGGACTCTCGCTTGATTTACGAGGCGAATAAACATTTTCTAAGGCGTATATACACCTACGTATACGAAATATCCTTTCATATGTAAAAGCAATAGAAATTCCATCCGCAATTTTTCACATACCCTTCAGAATACTACAAAGAACGGTACTGCTATGTACGTACATACATACATACATACATACATACACATAGTACCTACATATACATTTTTAAATTAAACGTCAAACTTCGTAGCAGAAAATGTATAATAATTTTCTTCGATTCTATATAGTATATTCTTCCTAAAATCCAAATAAAAATGACGACACTATTAATCAAAAGATTCTCCAACTCTTCGTTCCTTTCTGCATATAGGTATACACACTTTGACATTCGAATTATTTTTTCCCGCGCAAATGTTAGCAAGGCTTATGCTTTTGCATCCAGGCAAGAAAACGATGGAACAAACGAACAATGTGCAGTTGTTCATTTCTGCAAACTCGGTGCAGGTGCTGCAGGTGTTTTTGTCAGAAATACTATCATGCATGCATACAACATCCGCACCGTTTTAGCACTTTCCTCCCTATATATGTCATCCGTAGTAATTGACGTCATGAAATTTTTTCAGGTAGTAATTAATACGATTCAAATTGTAATCGTGCCCCACGCGACCTGCGGCACCGATTTGTTCACTCCGGTTTAGGAATCGGTAATTGTTATTGACATTTTGCCTGAGTTTCAATTATGTCACCTACTGCACTTGTCGGCCGCTGATTTAGATCAGATTTTATTCACTGGGTCGAATAGGCGACGACACGCTCCAGGTTTACTTCCGATGATCCGGTTCCGATTTCCGTTTTTAATTTGCATTAAATCAACGTCGGCACACCATTGGTAGAGCATTTTTAATCATAATTGTACACGACTGTAACGGTGCCTTGTCATTGTCGCATATACGTATATCCAATGTAACTAAAACCATAATGAAATATATACCAGTGCTCAAGTACGATTATCATAATTGTGCTTATCAATACCCTCCTTGGATCTAATGCGAGTCTTAACGACGTTAATTCGTTGTATTGAAATTGACGATTAAGGATGCAGTCGTAACGCATTCCTGAACGACTACTCATTCGAGATTCAATCCTCGTTCTTCGCTACCATAATTAACGTTCATTTATTACAATAGATATTATAAAGCGTACTGCGTATGATATATAGGTACCAACGATGCCGAATCGATATTGAAAACTGCGTTTTCTTGAATAAGACGCGAGCCTTCCCGTTCAGAAAATCACGGATTAGGTATAATCGTAATTTCTTACGTAACGCAACATATGACGTTACATATATATAATGCGCTTTGACGTAAGCCTATCTTCCTATATGTAGGAGTTGGCCAGCGTATATTATGGCTAATGGTCCACGAGTGGAACAACTGCATTCCAGAACCCAGCATCCAGACGCCCTGACCAGTGGCGCCGGGTTTAAGGGAAGTATAACTTTGCCTGGATATAATCAAGGAGAAGAATATAACCAGAGGGACGTTAAGCTGGAAGAGAGAAATGGATCGGCAGACATATTATTGATGTCTTGGGATTAAGTCCCTTAAGAGCAATCATTGTTCCTGTTACATGCATGGTTGAACACACGAGATTTATGGGATTGAGGAAAATAGAGAAATAGATTTTCGGAGGAAACCGTATCGCATGTTACGATCCTGTTTACACGATATCAAAGTCCGGTGTGTAATATGGTTTCCAGTTTTATAGCGATGCAAGAGACGCCCATGTTACGATGCGATGTAAGGATGCGATGCATAATAAATTGGCCCATAATAAATCGTAAGATATTCAAATGAAATTCTCATAGCTCGCATTATCGTCCCTCAAAATTCTCGGCACGCGAGAATTATGCTGGGCTGCAACAGCGAGACTTCGTCAAAACCTTGCGATTCAATAAAAATTATAAAAAAGTTTCTTCACAAAGGAGCAGGTTTATTCTGAAGCAGAAACTTTTCTATTTAGATGAATCTTCACGCATGATTGGTTCCTTCGATGTTGTATAAAAAAATTTACTAAGAAACAATTTTTTAGGAGGTAGAGGAGATTGAATGAAATTTTGAAGTTGAAATGATTCTTATTTAATTTATGTATATTCAAACATTTTTGACTAAACATTCATCTCTGGGTGTATTTACATTCTATCACTGAACGTGAACGTTAGTACGACAAATATGTCACACCAAATTCTATGATAACATCTGATGGCAGCACAAGAAAATCCACTTTCGTGTGTAAATATCCGTTTCATGAAATAGATGAGAATACGCTTCGCAAGCTACTGCAGTATCTGCTGATAGGCAAATATTATACGTCGCCACATGGCATTTGGTTATCTAAAAGATTGAGCATGACGAGCTACTGTTTTATCATATCAGAAAAACACACGCTTCTCCATTTGCTTAATTGGATAATTATTTTGAAATGATTCAGCTCCGTACATTGAACTCAGGGCTTTCCAGCACAATATTGTCGAATCATTTTAGTCGGAATAAAAATCATAGTTTTATCCTAAAAGTTCTCACTGACGACTTGGAGGAGGAAACTGGAATTCGAGGGCACAATTGTCATGAACATACATTGAACTCAGGGCTTTCCAGCACAATATTGTCGAATCATTTTAGTCGAAATCAAAATCGTCGTTTTACTCTAAAAGTTCTCACAGGCGACTAGGAGGAGGAAACTGGAATTCGAGGGCACAATTGTCATGTAATAAAATTCTGATTTGCACCCGAAATTGAGAGTTATATTTCGAGCAAGGGCGCAAACTAGACTTTTGACATTCTAGTTTGGACCTATGAGTCATAGAATTCGAAGAGGCTTCGTGTTTCTGGTTTCGATCTATAATTCATCGATGTTAAATGAAACGTTTTGTGGACTGCATGGACGAATGAATTCTAATTGTTAGTCCAAAAGCCAATTGACCATTGAGTTGATTGTTCGCAGACTTCTGAGCTGATTAGTGAAATTCAAAAATTTATTAGTATGTAGAAACGCTGGTCAGAATTTAAAGCGCGAACGCTCATTCTGATTAACACTGAATTCTTACGTAGGACATAATTCGACAGAATTATATTTCTGTCGGCAAAACTGTAGAATAGAAAAATTGAGGTTTTAGAGGATTGAACTACAACTTCTATTCCAATTCGGGTGATTATTAATTCAGTAGCAAAACTGGATGCAAATAATTATTGTGAAAATTCTTTGCACGTGTTAATTTACTCGACTTTGAATTACATTCACGCAGGATATACTAGAAGAGACTTATAAGTCAGACGTGAAATGGGCATGTGTTTGATCAACTTTCGTGCCAAAGTGGCTTCAGAACTTCAGTTGTTTAACTCTAAGTTGTTGACTTGCAATTAGCCGTGCTAACCCACAGCCAATTTGACCTCACCTTTATTTTAACTGATGGCTGAACAGTCGCGGAAGAGTGAGAAACTAGGGGGATAAAGGAATTAAAACACCTGCTGCGTAATCCGACATCGATCGAAAATTTACGGTCGGTCGAGCTGCCAGCGAAGGGCGGATTACAGGGCAGCCCCCTACGTCAAAGCTATTCGTTTCGTTAACGTTCCGTCTCTATACAGCACATGAGGTGTATGTAGGTATATATGTATATCTACTATGTACCATATATATAGGTACCACATCTATTGATGTATAGGCATACGTTTTTGGGTGGAGTCCTTTACATGCGAAATATACAGAGTGGATTCAGCTATCGTTTCCACTCAGTCACAGCCAACTCGGCACACTCCAGATTTTTCGTCTGTTTATTGCAGGCTGGTCTTTTTTTTAATCCATGTCTTTCGAGAGAAAAGCGATTCAACCAGAGAAAAAATGCAGATGGTCGGCTTGCAATAAACAGACGAAAAACCTGGAGTTTCCCGAATTGGCTGTGACTGAGTGGAAAACGATACCTCTATCGAGTAGAATGAAATTTTGTTTCAATTTAAAAAAAAAAAAGGAACCCCAAAACATTCCGAAGCAATAATTCACTGTCATCCGTAGAATGATACCAAATATTGGAAAAAATAGGATTTTCATGATCCACCTTATATCCTTTAGATTTAGCCCACAATTTATTTTCAAGTTATCGAAGCGCAATGATATCAGCGTGACAACGATCAAGTGAAGCAAAGGGTGTGATGTTCGGTAGCCTTTAGTTGCTTCGATGGTATATTCAGTTGAGTCTGAAATTACATTGCAACCACGCGTGTCGGTTTGCAAGGGTAGGTATCTTTTGCAAGTGAAGGACTTTTCAACTTGAGGATTTATTTTTCACGCGATTCGTTGAATAATTTAAACCGGACACAATCTGAACGATCAGAAAATCAAATACGCAGGTAGTACCATGGTTAGTATATACACTGAAAATATTGTACCTATTCTCAACGTTTGGCTTATTGAAGCTCGATAATACTGGGATCAATACGAAGATAGAATTTATAGTAACAGAATAAACAGTCGTAATGTCTTCACATGTTAAACAATATAGTGAAATATATGGATGTGGTTACATTACTCAAATTACCCAACGCTTTACATTCTGCTCTCTCCTGTCCCGTTTAATTTATCGTCTGGATATCTGTACGAAGTAGATCATGGGATCAAAGTCGCAGCTTGCGTCCAGTACAATCGTTGTACTAATTCCATCCTCTTCTTTTTTAATGCTTCTGTCATTCAGAATTGATAAATTCAATGTCATGCTCAAAATTTAATCACAGAATGTAATATAGGGCTGATATTTTCCGGTTGTGTATTTAGTTCGAATGCCACAAGATACGACACTCATTATTTGCACTGTCGCATTATATTTTATATTGCACCACGATGAGTGATGAATTCTATTGATATGATAACAAGATTTGTTATAAGATGCATAACTGTTTGTCACCAAGAACTAGATAAAAGATCCGATCTCATAATCTCACTAAGTGGACTTTCGGTTTCTGTCCTAAAACCAAGTCTCGGAAGTTGAGCTTTGAATAAGTGTTCCTAAGCTGAAGTACAACGATAAGCTCAACCCTATCCCCGAGCGAGTAGACAGAATACAAAACCAGTGTAATTTAGAACAGTTCTGTATGCCTGGCTATAGCGAAATATGTAGTGCATATTCAGCTGTACCTACATCACATACGTATAGAGGTTTATACAAGTATATACGTACATGCGAGTGTAAATTGGAGAGAACTTTGCGGACGTGCATTCGTGACGAGGAATAATCTATCTGCAATGGCGCAATGCTTATATGCAGTTACATCGGTAGATTCAGAACACGTAGATCATAGACGACTGTTTCTAATCACAGGCTTACGTATATATCGAAGAGCCTTATTTGCTCGATTTCAAAGTGAAATTTAAACGCCGTATCGAAAATTGTTGCAGTCGCTGATAGTGTATAGCTTTACTCATGAAAAAAAAAGAAAGAAAAAAAAAATAATAATTCTGGTAGTTAAGCAACGCGTTACTACGGACTGATGCAAAATCTGCAATTACCATCTTGTTATATTACACATAGGTACACATCGCATTATATTCAAATCACAGGTCTCCACGTATGTTTCAATAATTCAAGCATGATAATCAACCTCTACCTATCCCTAGACGATCCAAGACATGCTTTGATAGTGAATCGAAATTATCCGTACATCTATGGCCTATTGCCCTTTGAGTCAAACTCAAAGTGAATAACCGCATAGTAAGAACAGCTTTTCATTTAGACAAAGATATTACGAGGGAGAAATAAAAGTAAGATGGAACCTGCGGTACTACATGAGCTTTTAATACAATCAGCGTTGATATTGCAGACGATAATTATTAATCAATTTGTACGACAGGCATGAAAAATTTCTCATTCATATGTTGTGACGTTGACATAGACGAGTTGAGAATGAAAATTAATTTTCGTTCTATTCTTAGCATATCTTTAGTCTTTTGCAATGGATTGCGTGAGCCCTGGAGCTGCAGCTAGTGCTGTGATATGTAAACTTATATGTATGGACAGGTAACGTCGTTTAAATGGATAGGGATCTCGAGGAGGAAAGATGGAGAATGAAGAATGAGGTGGAATGAAAAAGGAGAGAACAGCTTGGGGCGTTAACACATACCCTTACACAGATGTAAGACATATTATATATCTGTGGCTTGGCCAAGTTCAGGGCTAACGAGATTCGACCTCCTTTACACCCCTCTTACCTCTTGCCATATACCTTAGCCTGCAGCCAGACTGAGACTGCCATAAACCTCACCAGGCCTTCCACCTCGTATTATTTTTACAAGGAACTTTCTGCGCGAGACTTGTGCCTGCTTTATTTACCCCCATCTTCGTTTTACTCCTCTTCTTCCGAGTTGCTTCCTCTCTTACTTTCAGAAGCCCAGAGTCGTATGAGGGAACAGCTATCTGCTACCTAGATTTGTTCGAGTTTAAATTCAGTCTGGAAAAATAAAAATCGTGACACTTGCACGCGTTGAGAGTCGAGAACGTAATCGATGATTTATTTGTCAATGCAGGAAAACCCATCTTGTCGATATCTTGGAGAACAGGTCAGCCCTTCAAACAGTTAAAATCAATTATACAAGAAACTGTTGAAAGCTGGGGCATTCCATACCAAATCGACCGGGTCCTGACCCTCGACCTCTCATATCTGGTCCGCGATTTTTGTATCATTCTTCTGATTCTGAATGGCATCCAAATTTTTTTCAGATTTTTCCAATCAAATTTGAGCACGTCATGAATTTTCAAAGTTTTTTTTGTAACACCTCAATGGCCGTGATCGGAATATATGAAAAATTTCTCAAAAATTCTATGTCAGAAATGAAAATTTTTTACCCAAAATTCATAATGTTCGGACTTTTGCTTCAATCTATTTTTTTTAAACTGTTTTCCAAGACAAAATTTGAAAATATAGAAGCGGTGATCAATACACATGGAATGCCCCAGCTATATCGTTTTCTTTAATTCTAGTCTACGTATTAACAGTTTACTCCCGAATTTTAGTGAATGATTCTCAGAATATATTTTTCTGATAACACAGGTGCGCTTAGTTTGACACAAATTTCATCAAAGTTCGTAGTTCATCTATTTTTGCCGATGCAGATAAGCCTGTTGAAGCAACGTCCGAAATCTTTTCGATAATCTCGGCGCTATAAAAAATACGTTTCTATACCCGAAATGTTTCGCGTTTTGAGGGATCATCCGAAAATATCACTCCGATGTTTCCATCTCATTTTATCTAGATATTTGGAATAACGAAACAACTCGAGTTATACACGGAGAAAATTAAATGGTTGGAGTTACTATCTAGTTATGGTAAAATTGTCTCCCATCAACTCGATAGTAGTGAATACCACCTATATGATTGTATAAATCATCTGGATTGTAATAGTTACCATATGTATAATAACTTTTCATCTGGATTGTGATAGTTACCATATGTATAATAACTTTTACAATCCAGATGATTTATACAATCATATAGGTAGTAATCACTACTATCGGGTTGATGGGAGAAAATCTACCATAACTAGATAGTAATCCCAATTATTCAATTTTCTCCGTGTACCGTTCTTCCATATAAATGCTGTTCAGTTCAACCCTCAAGATTCAACCAATTTTTATCAAATAAATCTATAATGTAGATCTATGGTCGCACTGATCATTTTTATGCAATCTCCGGAAAAACGGTATAAGCCGACTTATACAGTTATTCCGCCCACCCCGTCAATTGCGACAATATAGAAGATTAATTAGTTAAAAAAATACGAGGTCAACTCTTGACCGATTTAAAGTGACATCGCCATTATATGACATGGATAATCGACAACTTCTGCGTACATTGCCTCTGACTGGGTAATACCCCATCGGGTAAACTGCGTCATGTGCTATAGGAACGCACACTTCTAAGATTGTAGACGAGGAAAATAATACAAGGAAACATATATATCGAATAAGTGACGTGAACTCGTTGGGGTTACCGCAGATCTTAATATACAGGAAAGTCCACACCACTTTTGGCGTTTTATAGCTGTATCTACGGTCAAGTAAAATTCCTAATTAGGCACTATAATTAAAATTAACAATATGCGGCAATCTGGGAAATACGTCACTATCGGTTCACAGCAAGTCTTATAGGATGGATACGCCTCAATGAATGAACATCTGTTTGATTTTACCTGTATCACGAAACTTTCAAGAGCAATATGAATGAAAACAGCTCACACCTAACTACGAAAAGTAGTTTTCACTGCCCAGACGATGATAAATAGGAGTGTTCATTCATTGGCACATTCACCATATTTAATTTTTCCAAGCAGGTACCATAAACCTCTTTGAGCTTTACTTCATTTGATATCAGGTTAATTTTTTTAACGTTGTATTGTACAAAGGCATGGGTTCAAGAACGATGCAATTGGCAGTATAAATTTCTCTTGATTTCGGAAAACATTTTTGCACAGAGAAGCACGTAATTCGTTCAACTTCGTCTAGCTGCATTGTGCGAAATGTCAATTTAACTCAACTTCATTCTTTACCAGACAAGAAAAAAACGAGATTACGTATTCACCAAATTCCTTTATAGAGTTTGGACTGGAGCAGCATTTCATCAAGTTTTATTGGCGAAGAATTGAGAATAATTTGCGAATAAGATATACATCTCGACATTTCTAAAATACGAATTTTTATCTCTCGAATCTACAGCGAAATAGGAGAAAGTATAAATCTTCTAAAGTTCAACACTCGTTGAGGTATGTACTGCCTACACTCGTAGGTACTTCTGCATGGCGACAAATCTCTCTGATTTAACCGCACGTGATCCGTAGGTGACAAGAAGTTAATTGGATTGAAATAATGGTTTCAGCTCTGTTAAACCACGCAATTGAATTCATGACCAAAGGATTCCTCGCAGGTATAGAGTAGCGTTGATATCCGTTAATCGCAGTATGACATCATAAAAAATTGTTCACTAGGACACTTCATGATCAAAGCCCGAAGCGCGTAATGCATAATCTCCCTAAGCGTAAGTATTACCGTATGCGTCACGGTAGCAATTCACCGATTTTGTATAAATTATCGTAGTTTACGTTGATTACACTGCATTCAACGTCCTCTTCGTATTTCTGCGGAGTAAAAAGTATCAAGAAAGATGATAACCGCTAATTTAACTGCATTTTATTTCAAGATACGATTAAGCTACTGAATACCTTAGAAAAGTCGCACGGACTCTTTTTCCTGGGATCTGGGCAAATTATGGTTTGATATTTAGTTTCTCACGACGCAACGGAGGTAGCGCTTGCAAATTCTTATAACAGTATGATCAATTCTAAATCCTTGCAGATTAAGTGCGAAAATTAAAAGGGGATTAAAGATTATTGATTGCTATTGACTTATACTAGTGCAGTAGATAGTATAAATAGCAAACAGGTATAACAAGGAGTGTTTGAAATTCGTTTCTAATTTACTTCTTGATTTATTTATCAACTTTCACAAAGCACTTATCACCTTCCGACAGCCAATATCTGATCTAGATATTCACGACGAATAGGTGGTCCCATTTCTTTTTACCACCATAGTAATCTACTTTTCCTTTTAGTTTCATTCTATTCAATTTATATTGTGTATATGTAAGCCTGGCTTAAATCGCATGTCGTTTTTCAACGGATGTCGCTCATTAGTGCACTCGGCTGCAGCGACCGCTTTCAATGCGATGGTTTTTAACATTGTCTCATCAGAACTTCACCGCTCTGTATATACGAATTACAGAAAGAAAGAAAGAAAGAGAGAGAGAGAGAAAGGGAGCTATTTCAAAAAGTCTCTAGCAATTATCCTGATTTCACTGACATCAGTCCTTCTAAAAGTTTTTGAATGGACGTTCTCCATCGTTAAGACCATATGATACACACGTACGTCTGTTTCGACGGTGTGCGTGTGTTGACAGTCACCTGTGACCGGCTGACACACATGACACGCATGACGCGTAAAAAGTATGCTAAATCCAGAGAGTGGTAAGAAAAAGAAATAAGAGAAGAAAATAATTCAAATGTAGCCTAAAGTCACAATTTTATACATATACCTACCTACTTAGGAGGGAATGGCTTTCTCTGTGAGTTCTACTGAGCATTGACGGCCAAGTGCTTTCACTTGTGATCGTGAATCTCGCCGTGGACCACATGTGTCCCGCACTCGAAGTGGATCCTTTGTACGCGTGGGAATAGTTCTAAGCCGGTTCCTGTTCCCCACCTTGAACCTCAATCGTATATTCATGTTTCGTTCAGAATTTAGTTGAACTCTGAACCGTGGCAACGTTCAACTTCCATAATCCCAGTTAATTGGTCTCGTTGTAAATTGCTGCCATCCTGGTATAACGATGTAAGACTTCAGCTAGAACAGCAGAATGGATGATGTAGGTGAATGAATTGGATTAGAAGAGTAACTATACACCTCCTATACCGTTGTTTGATTATTCGTCTGACTAATGGTGAAATCTTGTTGCATATGTATCGGTTTTATTCGGAACTTTTAAATTCATCATTTCCCTTGCAGTTTGTTTGTTCGGAAATACATTGTTCCATCAATTCTGGTTTAAACTTTTGATTGTTATTTAATCCTGTCAAGGATCAATTAAAATTCCAGTCCATGAAAAGGGGTCAGTAGACTCGCTTCCCTCTCGAGTCTTCAGCTACTCGAGAAGTAACAGCGAACTCATAAGTGACAGCGGTGGCTATAGGGCAACGCCCGATCCTCCTTCGAGAGGTCTGGGTCACTTTTACTCACTAACAAACTCCGGCATGTGGTTGCGGGACGGGGTTCATTTTTATTTAGTTTATTTTCTACACGTGACTCCTCGACACGTGAATAAATAACGAATAATAGAAATTTAAGAACTTGTCAATGCTGACTTTGATGTATGTTTGACAATTATTAAATTATGGTACCCTCTAGCATGGAGTGATGAACTCTCTGCAGAGAGACGATACTCCGATACAACTCTTCTTCTACGATCTGGTGGTATCGTGAAAGTTTCAAGATCAACCAGATTCCTGGGTTGGAAGATTCATGACCCTTGTTCCGCTGAATTAATAACCGTTATTGATTTCTCAAAAATATAATCGAGGATGAAGCGGTTATTATACCATCCGCCAATTACAACTAGTGAATATTGATGATGCTCCCAAGTCTTACTTTCAGTGATTACATGGCTTGAGGATATTATTAACGTTCTTTTGAATATTTTCAGCCTAATATACAATGAATAATCGGGTCTTCTCGTAAAAACTGTTGCATCTCTCCTAGTATCAACCCAACAAGATATTAATAATCGTAATAGTAGCTTCATCTAAGTTTCAGAACCAGATCATCTAAGGGCAGCGATGCAACGCCTGCAGCAGGTGTTACAAAATAAATCTACCTTAGTAGCAATCTCATTGAAATCAGCTTGCTACAGATTTTTCGTGGATCTTATTGCAGACCACTAGTGGTCGGCCTCCTCATATTTTTCGGTACTGACATCAGATTTTCCATTGCAAAATGTTAGGCAGATTCTAAAAGTAATTGTATCATGCGTTTGTGACTTCAGTACAGATTCTTGAAGCAGTCGACTCTTATGCAAAAATCTTATCCGCCGAATCTACACTGATAGAAAAGATCATTTGGTTCCAATGACTTGACTTAACTACTAACGAACGTGGATTTGGAATAGATCAAATGAACGTTCGTTGATAATTAACGACAAGAGATTTGTACGGAACGACTCAAGGGGCTCTTGAATCTGGTGTATTAACAGTTAATGACAAAAATCTCACAGTTGGTGAATGTTCTTTCGGATCAAATGTTCGCTAAATTCTGATCTAGTTGTGCACGTTTCATTGACTATAAACGATCTTTTCTATCAGTGTACAGCTAATCTGCAATTGAACACAAAAATTAAATCAATTCAGACAAATAATTTTCTATAAGATAAAATCAGTCTTTCTCCCCATCAGAATAGATAAAAATATAATGTGAAATTTGAAGTTATCTCCCCCTTAAAATATAATATAAAATTCAAAGCTCCCCATTAAAATAGATAACATTGGGAAAAAATTTTATACAAGATATCAAACTTCAGCTGGGTCGTCCTAAGCTCCAATATAAAAACGTCGACAATTCGTCACTTATAGTCCATCCCGTGATCACTAAGAACTGCCCTCAATTTCAACATTGGATTCTATGTTTTTGGGGTCAGGGAATCCGAATCCGATGGTCATTCTGCCGTTCTACTGGGTAATTATTTGTTATAAACAAATTTACCCCCATTTCTGATGAAAACATAATTCTACCGGGAAACTAACAGAGATACAAAAAAAAAAAAAAAAAACAGTTCAGATTGAAGTTGTAGCTCTTTTTCTCACGAAAAAAATTGTTCTTGATTTATTGAAATGTAGTAGACGCACAGAGAAAAAAAATGATATATTACGTAGTATGCACTGAAAAAACCGTTCAGCGATTACAGCCAGAATTCGTGTTCGTCCAGCCATTTTGTATTAGTAAATAGGCGACAGCAATACAGTCTAGTTGAAGAATGCACACAAATATGACTGGGTCGTGTGTTTGGCGCAAGCTGTGACAGCTATTTTGTTTCGTGAAGATCGCTCATAAATACACGCCATCAACTCAAACATATGTATACAGACCACAGCTGATTTCATTTACAAAACTGATATGCTTCCAACAGCTATAATATGTAGCTGTATTGGACAGACGCCAGTAGCCATATTTGTATGAAATTTAGAGCAATCAGTGTTTTCTGATTCAGCTATTCGATTTTCTATATCAGCAAAAGTTATTCACTATGGAGACTATAATTGACTAGCAAGAACCGTATTGCTGTACGGCCGATACAGATTTTTTCAGTGTGACGTAGGTAGAATATCGGTGATTTTTTTCAGAATTTTCGAAGGATCTATTCTTCTTATGTCAGAGTTAGTATTATTTATGAAAAAAAAAAAAAAAAATCACAGGTGATCTTGCAATATAGTACTAAAACATATGAAAAAAATGAGCAAACAAAAAAATGTCGAGGTCAAACGTGGGCGATAATGGATGGAAAGCCCCATACATACCTATACATAAGTATATGTATACATTTTCAAGACTGATGTAGTTTCAAAAACATGAGAAGATATCTTGAAAATAGATAAAAGTTGATCTTGGTTATCGCAAGCGTTGGGTAGCGTCGTAAAATATTCGCTAATCGATACTTATGGGATAGCAAACAACGAGATTGACCTAGATCAATTGGAAGAAGTGATCTGTTCCATAGAGTTTCCGATATCTTTCGGAAACGTGCGATTCGGAACACTCGATCTTCACCGGAATATGCGAGCAGTTATTGTTCATAATGTTTCGGAATACGTTGTTTTTGAGCCTTTCAGATATGTGCGAATATCCGCTTTCAACGTCAATTTGTAAGATCGATGAAACTTTTCAGAAATGTGAACGTTAATATGTATAGCAGAAATGTTCCCAGTGGATCAAAAGTACGTCTCAATATTACGTAAAGCCAACGAATGTAGTACCGTATCTGTAACATTGCAGTAACATTCAGCGGGTGAGTCTTTTCAAAAATATCAGGAGGGGCTTCTGAATGGCCGCATGTATCATTACCCGTCATCAGGGTATCTCTTTATGCGTATATAAGAACTCAAAGCAGGCTTCTGATCAGCTGAAGTATACGTGCTCGAATCTGATCAGAACGTTGCAATGCGATCTTGAAGTATGAAGAATATTTTTCTCAAGTATTTCGTAAAATTTTATAAATAATATTGACAAAATATTGTTGTGGGGGTTGTTATAAATTTTGTGATAAGTTATCATTAGGTATCTTGAAAAACAATATCCAAAATATTTTTCAACAATATTGGATGAGTATACCTATATGCATCACATGATTTTTGATACTCAGAATTGGATTGCTGTATAAAAATTTGTGGAAGAGCAATGATATCTCAAACGAGATACAGAAGTTCATGGTCCAATCGGGTTATCTTCGGCCTTAGAAGCGTCGGTCAATGATCATCTCTCATTAGTACAAGTAGAACCATTGTGTCGAGCAATATGGCTGCTGTGATCGCTTACACCCTGCCTGCTATGCAGCTCGTGTGTCATTTAGTCGCCTCGGGAAGTTCTGGCTCTAATTTCACGGAACCTGCAGGTGAGAATACAGCTGTGTTGACTTGATAGGAGAACGAGAATGTATCGATCTCGCACAAGTCTTCACGACCGCTCATATTCGATCGAACTTGACAATTAAGTTGCAGCTACGACTCAGTCGCCACCACAGCTCCAGAATATGTCTCTCCCAGAAGGCTACGTTGCATACCCTGATATCGGATTCGCCTACAAATATTATTCGGATGATCTTTCGTGGGTACAAGCTAGAAATTTGTGCATACGAGAAGGAGCACAGTTGGCAGTGATAGACACCGCTCAGAAAGGAGATTTCCTCGCACGCCAGCAATCTGAAAATTACGTGCAAGCTGGCATTCTTCGTGTGGATGACAAATGGATCAACGTTAACACGGGTGAGTTCCGACTTGGTTGACATCCTTGCACGCGTTGATAGTCGATGATCTAACCGATGCCTTATTCCTTGATGCAGGAGATAACATGTCGTCATTACCTTGGAAACTATCTCAACCTTCCGGAAGTGGTGACTGTGTCCAGTTCTATACCGGACAAGGATTGTTGAATTTCAGCTGCAATGATACGGAAGACTTCTTCTGCGAGCTTCCAGTTCTTACGAAAACCGCCAATTGAGGAGCTCGGGTAGAAGTCAAGATTAAGCGACAAAGCGAACAACGCTGGTGCTCAGGTTCAAGAATATCCATCTCACATCCAGAAAGTCGATGCTTAGGGGTGGTCACAAGAAAGGTTCCTTTCAATACCGTTTTTCATGATGATTGTAGATGTTTATAAACGTTTTCTACTCGAACTGTAATTCCTTTCTCCACTCCTTACACGTTATTCTTCGATCACCTCCGTCTTTGATCATGTTTGTTACGATATTCAAATATTCCCAATGAACCAAATGTGCTCTTAAAGACCTCTAGGGGAGCTCGCGAAAATTGGTTAGAGCTCTCGGTCAAGCATCGATACGTATTCTAAAAGAAGTCCAAGAGACCTCTTATGCAATCTTTTTAGATTCTTGTACGAAGCTCTCCAAAGCCTCGAAAAGAGCTCTTTCAGGACACGAATTCAGAGCTCCAAAATACGACGTCTTTTAGAAGTGGGTTATAAGAATGTTTTTCGATATTCATAACTATTCTACAAGATTCATCGAAATTTCTCAAATACATGTATTTACCATTCGAAATCTGCCAAATTCATAAATTACTCAAATTTAGAGCATTTCGAAAGTTAAATGCATGTATTCGAAAAATTTTGACGAATTTGATGAAAGCCATTACGATTTATAGCAAACGCAGAGATATTTATTTATTATTTTTATAGAATTATACATATAATATATGGGGCATTCCATGCCAACTCGACCTGGGTTGGGGTCGGTTCAGAGTTCCGAATCTTCAAAGCTCCGAAAGGTAAAAATTCCAAATTTATTCTAAACGATTTTGAAATTTCCAGAAAGACTAGGGTTTAGAGAATTAAAATTTCGAATGGTCTAAATGCAGATAGCTCAAGGCTCCGACAGTCCGATGTTCCGAAAGTTCAAAATTCCGAAAGTTTAAAATTCCGAAAGATCGAACGTGTTTTCAACGTGTCGATTAAACGACGCGCGACGGCTTGATGTTCAATAGTTCCGAAGTTTTGGCCTTTCGGATATTCAGCTTTCGGAGTCTTGACCTTTCGGAATTTTGAACCTCCGGTGTGCTGTGATTCGGAATTTTTTAAATCGGTTACATAGACTTTCGGTGAAATCCCCTTGCTGACAACTGTGAGTTCGTTGCATTAAAATTCGGAAATTTAACCGTTCGGAGCTTCGAAGATTCGGAACTTCGAACCGACCCCTTCAAATGTGAGTTCGTTGCATTAAAATTTGGAAATTTGATCGTTCGGAGCTTTGAAAATTCGAAACTTCGAACCGGCCTCACGATTGCGATGCCATTTTCTATCTAAAATGATCGGGGTTTCGCATGAATAACGTGGACAGTTATGCACGTATGGATTCCAACAACAATGTTTGATATCGGAACATGTTTGATAAATTTTGTCATCTCATATTTAGCAAAGTCAGAAATTTTTTCATTTTGAAAAAAAAAAATTCCCGACTTTTTTCGATTATCGATGAATCTTTGCGTTTCAGAACTTTTGGAGCATTTGCAGAGAAAAAAAGGCGGATACGACCTTCTCTCATTAATAAATGTGATGAAAAAAAAAAAATAAGTTGGTGGTGAAAGAGCGGATCCACCAAACATACGACCGTTTACCTTTATTTATTTTTTCAAGTTATTTCAATGAATCTAAGTGTTTTGAATACTTTTACAGTGAAACCGTGACAAAAAAATATACGACTTTTTACCACCAAAATCGCCTTTTTGGCGAATACGACCTTATCCCGTTAGACACGCGATTTAGCATACGTGAACGATTATTCATTATCATATTTATAATGTTACGGAATATACCTAGACAATTTTAAATCTTTTTCAGATATGTGCAAAAGTTCACTTTTTGTTAATTTGTAACATCAATGGAACTAATTACATGTCATGAACGTTAATATTGCAGATTTGCAGAAATATTTCCAGTGGATCAAAAGTACGTCTCGATATTATGTGAAGTCAACGAATGAAGTAACGTATCTGTGATATTACAGCATAACATTCAGCCGGCAAGTCTTGTCAAAAACATCACGCGGGGGGGGGGATTACATGTATCCATTCCGTGACGGATCGTTCGATTTCCACTTGATCGCCATTTGATCGGGCGGTCAACCTGTGCACTCAGTTGGTCATGAGTTGGTCATGAGTTGGTCATGAGTCCAGTTTTGGTTAATGGTGTAATGGGATCGACCGGAACTCAACTCATGATCAACTGAGTGCACAGGTTGATCCCCCCGCTCAAGTGATCCGTGACCGTGAGGGTTACCTGTAATCAGAATGTAGGACTATCGCTTCATGCGTACATGAAAACTCGAACCAGGTTTTTATGATCAGCCTGAAGCATGTACTCGAATCTAACCAGTACGTTGCAATGTGATTTTGAAGTATAGAATATTTCTGTTACTTTTCCGGTGAAATCTTATTTATAATATTTACAAAATATTCTTGTAGGGGTTGTTATAAATTGTGTAATGAGTTTTCACGAGGTATCTCAGAAATACTGTCCAAAATATGTTTCAACGATATTTGATAATTATGCATTGGATGATTTTTAATACTCAGAATTGGATTGCTGTATGAAAATTCGTGGAAGGGCAATGATATCTCAAACGAGATACAGAAGTTCATAGTCCAATCGGGTTATCTTCGGCCTGAAAAGCGTCGGTCAATGATCATCTCTCATTAGTACAAGTAGAAACATCGTGTCAAGCAATATGGCTGCTGTGATCGCTTATACCCTGCCTGCTATGCAGCTCGTGTGCCATTTAGTCGCCTCGGGAAGTTCTGGCCCTAGTTTCACAGAACCTGCAGGTGAGAATTAATACAGCTGTGTTGACTTGATAAAAGAACGAGAATGTATCGATCTCGCACAAGTCTTCACGACCGTTCATATTCGATCGAACTTGACAATTAAGTTCCAGCTACGACTCAGTCGCCACCGCAGCTCCAGAATATGTCTCTCCCAGAAGGCTACGTTGCATACCCTGATATCGGATTCGCCTACAAATATTATTCGGATGATCTTTCGTGGGTACAAGCTAGAAATTTGTGCAAACGAGAAGGAGCACAGTTGGCAGTGATAGACACTGCTCAGAAAGGAGAATATCTCGGACGCCAGGTATCTCTCAGTTGGGTGCAAGCTGGCATTCTTCGTGTGGATGACAAATGGATCAACGTTAACACGGGTGAGTTCCGACTTGGTTGACATCCTTGCACGCGTTGATAGTCGATGATATAACCGACGCTTTATTTGTCGATTCAGGAGATAACATGTCGTCATTACCTTGGCAACCATCTAAACCTTCCGGAAGTGGCGCCTGTGTCCAGTTCTATGGCGGACTATTGTCGAATTTCAGCTGCGATGATACGGAAGACTTCTTCTGCGAGCTTCCAATTCTTACGAAAACCGCCAATTGAGGAGCTCGGGTAGAAGTCAAGGTTAAGGGATAAAGCGAACAACGCTGGTGCTCAGGTTCAAGAATATCCATCTCACATCCAGAAAATCGATGCTTAGGGGTGGTCACAAGGAAGCTTCCTTTCAATACTTTTTTTCATGATGTTTGTAGATGTTTATAAACGTTTCCTACTCAAACTGTAATTTTTTTCTCCACTCCTTACCGTCATTCTTCGATCACCTCCGTCTTTGATCATGTTTATTACGATATTCAAATATTATTATACAGTATATTACGAGTTCTGCGCAACCCACCAGTTTTTAATTTACCATCCTATAAAAATAATACCTACTTTCAAATGAAAGTATCACTTGTATTATTCAGAACTCATCTACATGGGCCGGTATAATTTGTTCTCTCTCAGTCAGGATCAGAATTATCCCGCGAATCAAGATCTGTTCCTTTTTACTCACGGAAGCTGCTTCCTAGTTCCGATAAATCAATCACCTCTCGGAAGCGTGTAGATGGTGAAGTTTACCTGAAATCGGATTTTTTGAAATTATAATCAATGATCTTATAATTATTATCCATGTTTTACAATAACCACGATGCACGTAAGCCGGATACGTACTCGAATCTAATCAGTACGATGCAATGTGATTTTGAAGTAAAGAATGTTTCTGTTACTTTTCTGGTGAAATCTTATTCATAATATTTACAAAATATTCTTGTGGGGGTCGTTATACATTTTGTCATGAGTTTCACGAGGTATTTCAAAAAATACTGTCCAAAATATGTTTCAACCATATTTGATAATCATGCGTCAAATGATTTTTAATACTTAGAATTGGATTGCTGTATCAGAATTCGTAGAGAAGTAAAGATATATCAAACGAGATACAGAAGTTCAAGGCCCAATAGGGTTATCGTCGGCCGCAAGTAGCGTCGGTCAATAATCATCTCACATTAGTACAAGGAGAACCATCGTGTCGAGCAACATGGCTGCTGTGATCGCTTACACCCTGCCTGCTATGCAGCTCGTGTGCCATTTAGTCGCCTCGGGAAGTTCTGGCTCTAATTTCACGGAACCTGCAGGTGAGAATACAGCTATGTTGACTTGATAAGAGAACGGGAATGTGTCGACCTCCCGCAAATTTTCACCACCGCTTGTATTCCATCGAACTTGACAATTAAGTTCCAGCTACGACCCAGTCGCCACCGCAGCTCGAGACTACGTCTCTCCCAGAAGGCTACGTTGCATACCCCGTTTTCGGATTTGCCTACAAATATCATTCGGATGTTCTTTCGTGGGCACAAGCTAGAAATGTGTGCATACGAGAAGGAGCGCAGTTGGCAGTATTAGACTCTGCTAGGAAAGTGGAATTCCTCGGACGCCAGGAACCTTTCGGTTACGTGCACGCTGGCATTCTTCGTGTGGATGACAAATGGATCAACGTTAACACGGGTGAGTTTCGACTTGGTTGACACCCTTGCCGGTGTTGATAGTCGATGATATAACCGATGCTCCATTTGTTGATCCAGGAGGTATTATGCGGTCATTACCTTGGCAACGAGGTTTTCCTGTCGAAGGTCGTGCCTGTGTACAGTTCAATACCGGGAACGGATTGGTGAATCGCAACTGCAATGATTTGCAAGACTTCTTCTGCCAGCTTCCAATTCTTCCAATGCTGGGGTAGATGTCACGGCTGAAATACGAAGCGGAGAGCGCTAATGCTCAGGTTCGAGAATATCAATTGCACATCAAAAAATTGATTCTCATGGGTGGTCACAAAAAAAGTTTCACTTCTAGCACTTTTTTCGTGGTGGTTGTAAATTTTTATAAATTCTTTTACTTGAACTGTTTTTTTTTCTTCGCTCCTCAAAAATAAAAATAAATCGCATTTCACACCACTTCGAAATATCTTGTGTAATCTTGCTTAATTTTGTGCTTCGAATACCTTCCTTACCTCGCTCTTTACGATTGATATAAGCTAATTTCGAGGAGATGACCGTACGGGAGAGATGGCAAGCGTTGATATTCCTTATGTTACTTGGAGCTATGGCGCAACAGACTGTTATTCATCTGATTTCGCTTCATTATAGTTTCAACGGTTCATGTACCGAGAAAAAAATGGCCGATCACAGTATCAATTCAGGCAATGCAAGCCAGTGGATTTCCCTCGACAATTGATGATGGGAGAACCATTTTTTTAGCATTGCAGTTTGCAGAGCATTGCAATTGTTTTTGAACGGGAATTCAATTCTCCCATCATGTGTGCACGCAAACTGCACAGATATTCATGATTTGTGCTCAGTTTGTGGACAGAAGAAAGAGAAACATGAAAAAAAAATCGCGAGTAATGACGCGGGGATGGGCAGGGGCAAGAGCGGGGCTGCCTATCTCATCCCAAAGCATATGGCCATTCGTAAGTTTCGTTGGAACTGATTTTTTTTATCATTTCATATGGATCGAAAATTATGTATCTGGTAATTTTATGATAAAGATATCTTCAAAGTTTTCGGTAAAGCCAAAAATATTGTTTCAATCATTATAGTTTCCCAATTATAAGGTTTCAGAAAAAGTATGGGAATCTCCCCTGAAATCATCCTAGTTTATCGCAGTCGTGTTTTCGATTCCTAAAAGAATATCGCGGTGATGATGATTTTTGGCGAAGCATTCTAGTGCTAAGAAGGCTGCGAGTAATTGAAGATAATCAATGTGATGTTTTCGATTTAGTTCGTTCCAAAGACCATGTGCTTTTTCATCATTGCAACAGGCACCCCAGCCTGTATTTGACGCATTAGAAAGAATCTCGGGACTGAAAGCACAGTGTGTAATAGGGTTCTGAAGAGTGCGAATTTTAGACTTCCATCGAAAAAGATCCTCAATGAAATGATTGTTCGATAATTCCATGTATATGGGTATATCCATGGAATTCTTAACTTTTGTGAGGAACAGTAGTTGTGTCCATTTCAAGTACAAATTGGATACCCCAAGGGTGTTTTCGACTGACAAATACTTTTTCTTGAAGGTAACTGTGATGTTCTAGTATATTTGAATTCATTTGCCCATGTTATGAGTACAAAACTCCTTGGGAAAATGACAAATCACTGTAAGGATGGAGCATTTCTTCTTCTTCGACTACTATAACTTGCTGATCGAAGATGATAGCAAGCTCATTTGTTTTTTCAGTAATTGTGAGCACATAAACAATAGAAAAATGCGGGTCAGATAACTTTGCCGGTTGGGAGAGCTACGATAAAAATTAATGAAACTGCGATGGCGACATTTTTTGAATTGAGGGTGATTTTACTTTTTTCATTACAACTTTTTGACCGTTCCATTTGAACGAGCGACCTTCAAGTATCTTATTCTACTTATCTTAAGCTATATAAAACGGTATTCGACCGAAAAGTGTGCGGAGAACCTGAAACAAGTTGTAAGCTTTTGAAAATTACTATCTGAAGTATAATTTGAAAAAAATCACTATTTCAGCTGGCACACCTGTATATTGATTGCGATCCTATTCCCAGCAATAGTACCAGCTAATCGATAACATTCATAATAAGAAGTATATTATCAAATCGGTCGATGTTTTTATGCATATTTCGAAGAGATAAATACAAACGAGTAAATATTTTAGAAAATCATCAATTTTCATATTTGTTGAAAAAATGTTTATAAACATTTCTTTGACGTGCAGTATCCCAAATGTCGTTTTAAACAGCACAAGCATTCATTTTTTATTCATTTTTATTCATTATTTTTCAATTTTTTTTTCTTTCATGTTTTTTTTTTTTAATTTTATTCTATTTTTTCTTCTATTTCACGCGTAAGACTCTAGGCGTCGTCGAACCGGAGTGCGATTTCGACCACAAAAATAGTTTTTCAAAGATTGTTTCAAAAAGAAAATTGAATTTTAATTTTTTCTCTATCAGCACCTGACCGAGCCATGAAAATGTATTATTCTAATTTTTTCGTGTATACTGAGACTCAAGAAGACAGATCATTCTAGTTTTATATTCTTGCTTCAGGAATAATATATTGTCTCTGTCAAAAAGAGGTTCTTTTAGGGAAGCTTTTACCTCCAAAATAAACTTTAAAGCTCCCAAAAATGTGCAATTTTTAGGTAAAGCATACTTACTTCTGAGGCCTATCATTTCCTTGTTAAGGTAGTTCCCTATACCCAATTCGACCTGCTCTTAAAACATTGGGCTACGGTGCTATTGAACGGAATATCTCTAACTGGGCACCGGAAACACACTTTCGAAATTGCAATCGACAGACTTATCAACGGTTCCTATAAACTATGAAACTGATGTAGTTGTCAAAATCACCTGAAGATATCTTCAGAATAGACTAAGGTTTATTTGGGTTATCGCAGGCCTTGAATAGCCTCGTCGAATGTTCGTTAATCCGTTCATCTGCGATTGCAGACTACGAAATCAACGTGACATCAATCTGCAAGAGTGATGGAATCCCATTGGGTTTCAGATATGTCACAGGTTTTCTCCGAAACATCCAAACAGTTATTTTTTATAATTTTTCGGAATACGTAGTTTCAAAGCCCGTCCGAATGTGTGCGAATGTCCGCTTTTCGGTCTATTTGTAACATCGATGAAACTTTTCAGAAATACAAACGGTAATGTTACAAAAATGTTTCCAGTGGATCAAAAGTAGGTATATGTCTCAATATTATGTGCAGTCAATTGATATACAGTAACGTATCTGTAACATTACAGTAAACATTAGCGGGCAAGTCTCGTCCAAAACATCACAACACGGTATCTGAAAGGTCGTATGTATTCATAAGTCATAACCCGTAATCAGAATGCAGCGTTATTTCTTCATGCGTATTTAAAAACTGAAAGCAGGCTTCCGATCAGCCCTAGCATAAGTACTCGAATTCAATCAGAACGTTACAATGCGATTTTTAAAAGCATCAATAATATTTTTGATAAATATTAGGTAAAATGTTGTTGATAATATTTAAAAGATATTGTTGTGGGGGTGTTATAAATTTTGTAATAAATGTTCAGTAGGTTTCTTCAAGAACATGTTTCAACAATCTTTGATAAATATATGAAGCACGTAATTTTCAAGACTCGAACTTGTAGTACTGCATGAGAATGCATGGAAAAGCAATGATATCTCAAAAAAGATGCAGAAGTTCACGGTCCATTGGGGTTATCCCCGGCCTTAAATAGCGTCGGTGAATGATCATTTTTCATTAGTACGACTCGAACCATCGTGTCAAGCATTAATATGGCTTCTGTAATCGCTTACACCCTGCCTGCTATGCAGCTCGTGTGCCATTTAGTCGCTCCGGGAAGTTCTGGCTTCAATCTTACGGAACCAGCTGGTAAGAATACTGTGTTCACTTGATAAGAAAACGAAAATGTATCGATCTTGCACAAGTTTCCACAACCGCTCATATTCGATCAAACTTGATAATCGAGTTCTAGCTACGATCCAGTCGTCATCACAGCCCGAAGCTACGACCCAGTCGCCAACGCAGTCCCAAGCTTCGGCGATTCCGAGACCGCAGTTGCAAGCTACGTCCATCCCGGTAGGCTACGTTCCATGCCCTGATATTGGATTGGCCTACAAATACCATTCAGCCCATCTTTCGTGGGCACAAGCTAGAAATGTGTGCATACAAGGAGGAGCACAGTTGGCAGTGATAGACTCTGCTGAGAAAGGGGAATACCTCGGACGCCATGTATCTTTCGATTGGGTGCAAGCTGGCATTATTCGTGTGGATGACAAATGGATCAATGTCAACACGGGTAAGTTCCGAATTGTTTGACACTCTTGCACGCGTTGATAGTCAAAGATATAACCGATGCTTTATTTGCTGATGCAGGAGATGTCATATCCTCATCACCTTGGAAACGAGCTCGGCCTGCCGGAAGTGGTGACTGTGTCCAGTTCTCCGCCATACAAGGATTGTGGAATTACAAGTGCGATGATTTGGTAGGCTTCGTCTGCGAGATTCCAATTCTTGCAATAGGCGCCAAATAAGGAGCTCGAGTGGATGTCAAGGTTGAAGGACGAAGCGGGGAGCGCTGGTGCTCCTGTTCAAGGATATTTATCGCACATAAAAAAGAACCGATCCTCTTGAGTGGTCCAAAAAAAGTTTAATTCTAATGACTTTTGTTTGTCATGATTGTTGTAGACTTTTATAAACTTTTCCACTCCAACTATGATTCTCTCTACTCCTTACAGATCATTATTCGATCGCCTTCGTCTTTAATGATAATGAAATTATGATATTCAAATATTATTATACAATATACTACGAGTTCTGCGCAACTCACCAGTTTTTAATTTACCATCTGATAAAAATAATACCTACACGGAAAAAAAAATTGTTGTTGAATTTACTATAATAGGGGACAACACTTTTTTTCAGTAGAAATGACAACAATTGTGGTAACATTTACTCATAAGGACATTGAAATCTACTTACTCCTATGTACCAAATACTAGAATTGTAGTAATTTCTACTAAAAAAAAGTGTTGTCCCCTATGTAGCCGCTCCATATAGTAAATTCAGCAACAATTTTTTTTCCGTGTACTTGCAAATGAAAGTATCACCTGTATTATTCAGAACTCATCTACATGGGCCGGTATAATTTGTTCTTTGTCAGTCAGGATCAAAATTAGCCCACGAATCAAGATCTGTTCGTTTTTACCACGGACTTATGGACGGAACCTTCCCTTGCGGGGGTGAAGCAAAAGACGGAAGGGGAATTATGGTCGGCCATTTTGACTGGCCCTATTGTTATAGATATATAGGTATACTACCGCGTATACCCTTGACTTGTATACATTACATACTCAATTGTTTGTGACCACGGTGACAGTTTGTTTGGGGCAAGTTAATATGGCCGACGCGTTACCTCACTCACACCCCCCATGATTTTACCCCGCGCCTATAACCCCGGCTTGCGCTCCGTCCATAAGTCCGTGGTTTTTACTCACGCATTCATGTTTTATCCCGTGTCACACACTGTTTTTCATATTAACATTTGCTCTGGAACTTCAACTGTCAATTTTAATAGTCTGAAATTTCCAACAGGGCAATTATTTCTCTTTGCAATCCCAAGGGATTGTAATAGACCAATTTGGCAATCCCAAGGAATTAAAAAACACCAATTCACACCGCTGGTTCATTGAATTCACGATTTGCGTATGATATATGTGACAACTTTTCACGGCATTTTCATTACAATTTTCATTACGAACCTGTTACAAATTTCAAAGTGTTAGAAATACTGCAGTCAGCAGAAAAGCTTATACTTATGGAAGACTTTATATATATGTTATATTTATCACATGGAAGTTTCAGACATTGCACATAATTTGCATACGTATATAGTAATCTCGTTTCATTCATATTATTATTTAAATAATTAAATCGTACTTGAACATAATAGTACATTATACAACGTGGGAATAAAGTGAAAGATTATTCCCGAGGGCGAGTTTACTGCCCGAACGAAATTCCCGAGGGTGAGTTTACTGCCTGAGCGAAGCGAGGGCAGTAATTACCCAAGGGAATTTTCGCAAGGGCAGTAAGCCCGAGGGAATGATGCACTTTATTCCCATGTTGCATACAATGTTTTATTCACTCCTCAACTGTAACCACTTTATCAATCTTCATAAATTTTGCGGGAATAATGTACATTATGCCCGCAAATCTGCTGTATGATTATTTCCCGCAAAATCCAGATTTGCGGGAAATAATCTACATTATTTCCCGCAAAAGTATAAGAGGGAATAATATGCTACTTTATGCCCGCTTTTCAGATCAATAAAGTGGCGATTACAGTTGAGAGGTGAATAAACTTATACTACTTCTAGAATAGTATCTATCCATCACATTGAAGTTTCAGACGTTTAGCGTGTTTAGTGACTTTTCTCATATCATTTCAATATCGAAATTTTGCCCCAACTTAAACCTATATAACCTACTCCTAGGATAACACACTAGGGTGCAGGTAAAACTGCATTGAGAACGCATCATCTGACGCCTGATTTGAAATGATGTACCAGGTGATTCCTCGCTTACATCTCAGTCATTTGGGTTGCGGACCGTCATATCCCTACAATGTATATCTATATATATATATATATATGATGTATATAGATATATAACTCTGTGTTCGGACGGTCTGCTACCCACATCACTGTGATGTAAGCGAGGAATCACCCGGTATGTAAGACATTCGCAAGAGGTGATATTACGTTTCATGACTTTCTTCTTTCTAAGGCTTTCGAAACTATAGAAATAACACATCAAATATGTTATCGAAATATTTACAATATCGCGGTGCACTATAATGACAATCTTAGGATATCCACAGGATATCATAAGACATCAAAAAAAAAATAATCATTTCTCACAACGTTGCAAAAAATGTAAAACAGTTTTCACAACCGATTTGTATTCAATAATTAGTGAGCACAATATTTTTCGATATAGGTTGTATGTGATATCTTACGATATCCATAGGACGTTCTGAATATCCGTGCGGAGATTTGAGATATTGTAGGACATGTCGAGAAGGTCCGATGCAGTGCGGAGTCTTATGCGATATCTCATGGATATCCAGCTGATATTAGAGATATCTGTAGGATATGTGGGACATGATTAGGATATCCCGCGGATATCTTGTGCTGTGTGGGTTAGCATGTGAAGTTTGTCGAAGATCTGAATACCGTTCATAGCAGTCATAATGGATGAAATTCCCCGCCATATCCTATATAACAGACTTTTTTCCGATCATGATTGCTCCAGTTATCGCAATTCTTGCTTAAGTGACCGCCATTCCCCCTCCCGCCCCTACGTCGCCATATTATGTGAAGTCAACGAATGAATAGTAACGTATCTGTAATATTACAGTAACATTCAGCCGGCAAGTGATGTCAACCACATCACAAGGGGAGATCACATGTATCCATTACCTGTGATCAGAATGTAAGGTTATCGCTTCATGCGTATTTGGAGACTCGAACCAGGTTTTTATGATCAGCCTAAAGCATATGTACTCAAATCTAATCAGAACGTTGCAGTGCGGCTTGGAAGTAGAGAATATTTCTGTTAATTTTTTGGTGAAATAGGGGAAGGTAGGGCAATACGGACCGGGAGGGCAAAACGGACCGTAGGGCAAAACGGACCGAGAGGGCAAAACTGACCGCCTGAAAAACTTATTTTGAATTATTGTAAAAAATTCAATGATGCATCGTAAAGTTAACCCTCGAACTTAGAAATATTTTGAGGTAGGTCTCAGTCAATCACGTCGAGTCAGACTCAGTCAAGTCATCGCAAACGACTAGAAAGGATAATTGACTCAACTAGATTGACTTAGACCTACCTCAAAATGTTACTAAGTTCGAGGGTTACCTTCACGATGCATCATTGCATTTTTTATAATAATTCCGAAGAAATTTTTCAGGCGGTCCGTTTTGCCCTCTCGGTCCGTTTTGCCCTACGGTCCGTTTTGCCCTCCCGGTCCGTTTTGCCCTACCTTCCCCTATTATTTATAATATTTACAAAATCTTCTTGTGGGAGTTGTGATAAATTATGTGATTAGTTTTCACGAGGTATCTCAAAAAACACTGTCCAAAATATGTTTCAACGATATTTGATAGTTGTGCATCAAATGATTTTTAATACTTAGAATTGGATTGCTGTATCAGAATTCGTAGAGAAGTAAAGATTTATCAAACAAGATACAGAAGTTCAAGGCCCAATAGGGTTATCTTCGGCCTCAAGTAGCGTCGGTCAATAATCATCTCACATTAGTACAAGGAGAACTATCGTGTCGAGCAATATGGCTGCTGTGATCGCTTACACCCTGCCTGCTATGCAGCTCGTGTGCCATTTAGTCGTCTCGGGAAGTTCGGGCTCTAATTTCACGGAACCTGCAGGTGAGAATACAGCTGTGTTGACTTGATAGGAGAACGAGAATGTATCGATCTCGCACAAGTCTTCACGACCGCTCATATTCGATCGAACTTGACAATTAAGTTGCAGCTACGACTCAGTCGCCACCACAGCTCCAGAATATGTCTCTCCCAGAAGGCTACGTTGCATACCCTGATATCGGATTCGCCTACAAATATTATTCGGATGATCTTTCGTGGGTACAAGCTAGAAATGTGTGCATACGAGAAGGAGCACAGTTGGCAGTGATAGACACTGCTCAGAAAGGAGAATACCTCGGACACCAGCAATCTTTCGATTGGGTGCAAGCTGGCATTCTTCGTGTGGATGACGAATGGGTCAACGTTAACACGGGTGAGTTCCGACTTGGTTGACATACTTGCAAGCGTTGATAGTCGATGATATAACCGATGGTTTATTTGTTGATGCAGGAGATAACATGTTGTCATTACCTTGGAAAGAAGGTCGGCCTTCCGGAAGTAGTGCCTGTGTCCAGTTCTTTACCGGAGAAGGATTGTCGAATTTCTACTGCGATGATGTGGAAGACTTCTTTTGCGAGCTTCCAATCCTTGCGAAAACCGCCAATTGAGGAGCTTGGGTAGAAGTCAAGATTAAGGGACAAAGCGAACAACGCTGGTGCTCAGGTTCAAGAATATCCATCTCACATCAAGAAAATCGATGCTTATGGGTGGTCACAAGGAAGCTTCCTTTCAATACTTTTTTTCATGATGTTTGTAGATGTTTATAAACGTTTCCTACTCAAACTGTAATTTTTTTCTCCACTCCTTACCGTCATTCTTCGATCACCTCCGTCTTTGATCATGTTTATTACGATATTCAAATATGATTATACAGTATATTACGAGTTCTGCGCAACTCACCAGTTTTCAATTTACCATCTTATAAAAACCATACCTACTTGGATATGAAAGTATCAACTGTATTATTCAGAACTCATCTACATGGGCCGGTATAATTTGTTCTTTCTCAGTCAGGATCAGAATTATCCCGCAAATCAAGATCTGTTCGTTTTTACTCATGGAAGCTGCTTCCTAGTTTAAATCAATCACCTCTCGAAAACGTGTGGATCGTGGAGTTTAGATCAAATCCATTTTTTGAAAGTATAATCAATGATCTTATAATTATTATCCATACGTGTTACAATAACCACGATGCACGTAAACCTGGCTGACTTTACTATAACTTTGCCTATTTTGGCGAAATGGAGGTAATAGTATCTGGTGATTAGCATTCAATACTTGACTGCAAGGATTCATTTTTACGAGAGAAACACGCGTTTCACATACATAAGCCTATGTAATATAGTATACAAGTACCTAATGATTCATGTGGAGCCCTCCCATTGTTCAATATAGATATTTCCCATCATGTTTGCCCTTTCTCAGTGGCGTATTTAGGGTTCTCGCCGCCCTAGGCTACGGGATTTCTGCCCCCCCCCCCCCCGCCATCCGAAGAAATAATTTGCAAAACTAATAAAACATTATTATTGAATTAAAAAAAATTTATAATTTTCGTATTTTTTGCTTATTTTTGGCAAAAATTTGCCGCCCCCCAAAATTTGCCGCCCTAGGCTGCAGCCTACTTAGCCTACTGGTAAATCCGCCACTGCCCTTTCTACTACCAGGGAAACATCTGGAAGCATTTGACCTCTTTCCGTGAATCGAGTCCGATGACATCAGATATTTAGTGCTTGTAAGGTGATTCCATGGATTGTGATTAACCGGTAAACTTATTTTATAATTGAAATAAATACTACCTTTTTTTAGCTATTATATCGATTCTGTATTCAGTGTCAGCAAGTCCCTACATCACCTGGAGATATCATGTAATCTACGATTTTGTGGTAATTTTAGCGATTTCCACGGTTGGGAGCGGCATTTCATCCGATCGAACGTACCAGTTCGAACTCATTACTCGTCAAACATCGGCTGCCAAAACGACAGGTCGATTGATAGCCCCGTTCCGGAGAAAATCGAGAAATAAACCGGTCGGTAAAATTCTAGTATCCCCCCCCCCCCCCCCCCAACGTGTCGACTGAACGACGCGCGACGGCTTAATGTACTAGTTTCGGAGTTTTGGCCTTTTGAATCTCGAGCTTTCGGAATCTTGGCCTTTCGGGTCTTTAGCTTTCGGAATCTTGAACCTTCGGTGTGTTGTGATTCGGAATTTTTTAAATCGGTTACATAGACTTTCGGTGAAATACCCTTTGTGAAAAATGTGAGTTCGTTGCATTAAAATTTGGAAATTTGATCGTTCGGAGCTTTGAAAATTCGAAACTTCGAACCGGCCTTACGATTGCGATGCCATTTTCTATCTAAAATGATCGGGGTTTCGCATGAATAAAGTGGACAGTTATGCACGTATGGATTCCAACAACAATGTTTGATATCGGAACATGTTTGATAAATTTTGTCATCCCATATTTAGCAGAGTCAGAAATTTTTTCATTTTGAAAAAAAAAAATTCCCGACTTTTTTCGATTATCGATGAATCTTTGCGTTTCAGAACTTTTGGAGCATTTGCAGAGAAAAAAAGGCGGATACGACCTTCTCCCATTAATAAATGTGATGAAAAAAAAAAAATAAGTTGGTGGTGAAAGAGCGGATCCACCAAACATACGACCGTTTACCATTATTTATTTTTTCAAGTTATTTCAATGAATCTAAGTGTTTTGAATACTTTTACAGTGAAACCGTGACAAAAAAATATACGACTTTTTACCACCAAAATCGCCTTTTTGGCGAATACGACCTTATCCCATTAGACACGCGATTCAGCACACGTGAACGGTTATTCATTATCATATTTATAATGTTACGGAATATACCTAGACAATTTTAAATCTTTTTCAGATATGTGCAAAAGTTCACTTTTTGTTAATTTGTAACATCAATGGAACTAATTACATGTCATGAACGTTAATATTGCAGATTTGCAGAAATATTTCCAGTGGATCAAAAGTACGTCTCGATATTATGTGAAGTCAACGAATGAAGTAACGTATATGTGATATTACAGCATAACATTCAGCCGGCAAGTCTTGTCAAAAACATCACGCGGGGGGGGATTACATGTATCCATTCCGTGACGGATCGTTCGATTTCCACTTGATCGCCATTTGATCGGGCGGTCAACCTGTGCACTCAGTTGGTCATGACTTGATCATGAGTTGGTCATGAGTTGGTCATGAGTCCAGTTTTGGTTAATGGTGTAATGGGATCGACCGGAACTCAACTCCCGTGAGGGTTACCTGTAATCAGAATGTAGGACTATCGCTTCATGCGTATATGAAAGCTCGAACCAGGTTTTTATGATCAGCCTGAAGCATGTACTCGAATCTAACCAGTACGTTGCAATGTGATTTTGAAGTATAGAATATTTCTGTTACTTTTCCGGTGAAATCTTATTTATAATATTTACAAAATATTCTTGTAGGGGTTGTTATAAATTGTGTAATGAGTTTTCACGAGGTATCTCAGAAATACTGTCCAAAATATGTTTCAACGATATTTGATAATTATGCATTGGATGATTTTTAATACTCAGAATTGGATTGCTGTATGAAAATTCGTGGAAGGGCAATGATATCTCAAACGAGATACAGAAGTTCATAGTCCAATCGGGTTATCTTCGGCCTGAAAAGCGTCGGTCAATGATCATCTCTCATTAGTACAAGTAGAACCATCGTGTCGAGCAATATGGCTGCTGTGATCGCTTACACCCTGCCTGCTATGCAGCTCGTGTGCCATTTAGTCGCCTCGGGAAGCTCTGGCTCTAATTTCACGGAACCTGCAGGTGAGAATACAGCTGTGTTGACTTGATAAGAAAACGGGAATGTGTCGACCTCGCGCAAGTTTTCACGACCGCTTGTATTCCATCGAACTTGACAATTAAGTTCCAGCTACGACCCAGTCGCCACCGCAGCTCGAGACTACGTCTCTCCCAGAAGGCTACGTTGCATACGCCGATATCGCATTTGCCTACAAATACCATTCAGATGATCTCTCCTGGGTACAAGCTAGAAATGTGTGCATACGAGAAGGAGCACAGTTGGCAGTGATAGACACTGCTCAGAAAGGGCAATACCTCGGAAATCGGGTACCTTTTAGTTGGGTTCAAGCTGGCATTCTTCGTGTAGATGACAAATGGATCAATGTTAACACGGGTGAGTTCCGACTTGGTTGACATCCTTGCACGCGTTGATAGTCGATGATATGACCGATGATTTATTTGTCGATGCAGGAGATAACATGTCGTCATTACCTTGGAAAGAAGGTCGGCCTTCCGGAATTGGTGACTGTGTCCAGTATTATACCGGACACGGATTGTCGAATTTCAACTGCGATGATATGGAAGACTTTTTCTGCGAGCTTCCAATTATCGCATAATAGCCGCCTACTAAGAAGCTCGGGTAGATGTCAAGGTTGAGGGACGAAGCGGCGAGCGCTAATGCCCAGGTTTCGAGAATATTAATCGCACATCAAAAAAATTGATTTTCATGGGTGGTCACAATAGTAGTTTATGCAACAAGGGCGTAAAGTAGACTTTTTCGCACAAGTGATGATCGCCGCCCGTGCAGAAATTTGTACTGGCATGCCAGGCTACTGTCCAGAGCCTGATAGGATTTTACTGGCTAGCGTTGCCTAGACAGGCTCTGGCTTGGCACTGGCCAGACTGACAAGATGCCTCGTATAACAGCATAATTCCTGGCAAAACTCTCCAGGAACTGGTCAGCAAGGATCAGGATTGTCAGACAATACACTAATTGCATTTAATTTTTCGTTATTGCAATTCGACTTCAATCAAATCCAAATTCAATTTTTACTTATCCGTTTTGAATTTTTCTAAATATTTGATACATCTGATTCAAATTCGAATGTAGTCAACTTTTTCGATTAAACTCGAATTTGAATCGGATATTTAGAATATTTAGCCAAATTTGAAACGGATAAGTAAAATTTGAATTCGGATTTGAATTTGAATTATATGTTCGATACAATTATATAAAACTATATAAAATTTTATATAATAGCGTATCGCAAGGCTTTATATTATACTGTGTAAAACTATATATTGTTAATGATTAATGTCATATACTCACATGATATTTTGTCATTACATATAAATATTTATAGTATATAAACGTGAATGGTGACAGATAATCGATGATTGTTAAGTCATCTTTTACTTAAGTGTATATTCTTTCTCTTATTTTGACGCAAAAATGTGCACTTTGTAAATAAATGCATTCAATAAATATTACAATTCGGAAATATTAAGTAAACTTGATCGATTTTAAAACTTAACTTTTATACATTTTTACAAAATTTCTAACAAAATGAAAAGTCACGCGTTGATCATTGAAGGTATACTTTATATGTATTATCATAGAAAAAGTAAATATATAATTTGAAAATTAAATCATAGAAGAACGTTTCTCCATGATTGTTTTTATTACTTGATTAATTTTCAGGTTCTAATGAAGGAAATCGAAGTTACCAAATATTGAATAATTTTGACATTGTTTTAATTGATAATTGTTACAGAAAATTTTTCTTTGAAGAAATGCACTTCCAGGAGATTAAACAAATTACTGGTGCATTTTTTGTCATGTTTTTTTTTTTTTATTAACAAAATTGATAGTTAGCATTTATGTAATTTGATTCTGAATTCATCAAATTACTTAAATGCTTATTTAATAAATTTAATTTCGCTAACTCAATTTATATTTCACACAGAATATCATTTAATGATAACTGCGTGTTTGTTGCATTTAATTACCATAAAATTGATAATTAATAAGTCAGATGTAAAATTTTGTTCCATAAGAATTGGAATATATGAAATATGTATATTCCATATTCGTTTAAGCTTATTATTTGAATAACAGATCTTGGGTGAGTCGGTAGCGGACAGAGTTGGCGAGCGCACGGTTCACGGATCGATCCCCGGCCGGGACCAGTTTTTTTTTTTCTTAAAATTTTTTTTTCCCGGACACTCATAAGATTGCTGGCTAGAGCCTGGTCTGTTTACTGGCTAGACCCTGATCAGTTTGTCTGGCTAGGTGCTGAGTAGAAATATGTTACACGCCAGGGTTGGCGCTGGACAGCCCTCCTGGCCATAGCCAGTCTAGTTTCGTGGATAACTAGCCAGGGCCTGGGCAGTGCCAAGATTGAATTTCTGCACGGGCGCACTCAGAGAAAAGTATCGTGGGATCAACAATAATTTTGCTTAATCAACAAAAAAATTTGGTAGATATACAGTCTACAAAATGCTTTGTTGCTTCAACAAACATTGTTTGCTGGCTGATTTAGTTTGATCAACAAATACACCAGAATGATTTAACAAAAGCATTTGGTGAAATCAACGAATGTTTCGTCAAATTAGTTAAATTACTTTGTTGATTCAACTAAATTTATTTTGTTCATAAAACCAAAAAAATACTGGTAGGTACATGAATTGAAGCTTATTAGTTTTACAAAGTACAATACAGTATCTGAAAATTACATCAATTAACATAGGATCAGCTTTAGGGGGACTAACATATACGGACAACATACATATTTACAACACATAACCAATACAGGAATTAAGCGACGCTTAGAGAGGAGATCTTCTGCCACTATATATACTAACCAGCTCCTATAAGTGGTACTCGTGAGAATATCGAAAGCGATGGTCGCCGCCTTACGAGAAAATATTAAAGTAATGTACATGACCATGTAAAATCAAGAAAACATTTCGGCCTTCCAACAAAATCAGAATACACAAAATAGTGTTGTTGAATATATTCCACCGCTTTTGTTATTTCAACAAATTATTTGTTCATTCAAATAAAAACTACGTGACAGAATAATTTTGTTGTAGCGAACGAGCAAATCTCAGCCATTTGGTGATATCAACAAAACAGTTTGTCAATCCAACAGAAAAAATTTGTTGAATTGACTAAAATTGCCCACCAAAAAAATTTTGTTGGATATACCGAATTTTTTCTCTCGGTGCGCGCACGAGGGTCGGCGAAGCCGGCCCGAGTGTCGCGCCGATCACACGAGTGCAAAAAAGCTTACGCCCGAGTTCCATACTAGTAGGGGAAAGTGGGGCAGAGTCGCCAGGTGGGGCTAAATGGCCGCGGTAAAAAAAATTGACTTATTCGCATTTTCGCAACAAGGGGGATCGTATGAGACGCCACACAACGCGATTCCGCTGAAAGTGCTCAAAAAATTTTAGGGTGGGGCTAAACGGCCACCCTAATAAAAGTAGTAAAATTGCATTTTCACGTCGAAGTGAGTGAGATTAAACTATATGCAGCGTGGTTCCACTGAACACAATGCAAAACTGAAAAGGTAGGGCAAAGTCGCTCACCCTACACTGAGAAAAAAATATAATTGAATGAACGAAATATTTTTTTCAATAGTCGCAATTAAATATTCATTCGGAACAAATAAATTTCAATTGGTGTGATTAAATATCATATGAAATTAACCCATTTTCACTCACTTCGACGTGAAAATGCAATTTTACTACTTTTATTAAAGTGGCTATTTGGCCCCACCCTAAAAATTTTTGAGCACTTTCAGCGGAATCGCGTTGCATGGCGTCTCATACGATCCCCCTTGTTGCGAAAATGCGAATAAGTCAATTTTTTTTACCGCGGCCATTTAGCCCCACCTGGCGATTCTGCCCCACTTTCCCCTATATTGTGTACCAAGGGCGTAAAGTGGGATTTTTCAGACCGAGTGTGGAGTTTGCAGTACGAGTCGGAGGCGAGCTAGCACGAGTCGAAGACGAGTGCATTTGCGAGCCGAGGACGAGTACTGCAACCACACAAGGTCAAAAAGCCCGCTTAGCCCTTGGTGCACACCATATTTTTTGTGACACGCGCGATTTTCGCGTTTTTGAGCGATTTCAAATAGGCGGGCGAATGAAAACTGAAAACGCCCGCTGCTCGATTTAGCGGGCAAATAAAAAATGAAAACGCCCGCTGCTCGAGCATAAGCGGGCAAATAAAAACTGAAAACGCCCGCTGCTCAATTTAGCGGGCGTTTTCAGTTTTTATTTTCTCGCTCGTCTGAAAACCGCCACTTTAGGCCCGCTTAATGGGTCAAAAAAACGCAAAAATCGTGCATGTGTTACAAAAAATATTTTTTGATACACTATGCGTAAAGTTCGTATATTGATTGACAAGCATAGTCCGAGGTTTGCAATTGAATGTAAATTGTTAACCTTTTAACTGAATCAACCATCGACACTGATGTCTTGGTTTTACTATTTTTTATCACGAATGCGTCACAAATCTCTGAAGGGGGTCCAGGGGCACAGCCCCTGGTGGGGCCCGGGGCAAAGCCCCGGTGGAGCCCAAGGGCGAAGCCCCGGTAGGGGGTTTGGGGGGCGAAGCCCCCCAACTACTAAAAATAATGATTTTCATTTGATACAATGAAAGTAGTCGACGTATTGAAAATCCAAAAAAGATGAACAACTCAAGTGAATTCCCCCCCCCCCCCCCCCCCTACAAGTGAGTGACCTCCGTATAACTGATGAAAACAATGACGATTTATACGGACGGTACGGTGTTTTTGCTTCGTAGCGATTTTCGAAAACAAATACTATTTACTTTACACACACTTCAAATGCTTTACAAACACTTCAAATACTTTACACACGCTCGAACACTTTACGCACAAGTGTGCATAAAAGTTCACTTTACGCACCGAAATCGGGCACTTTACACACAAATTTCACGAACTTTACGCATACTGTATCAAAAAAAAAGTTTCACTTCTAGCACTTTTTTCGTGGTGGTTGTAAATTTGTATAAACTTGTTTACTTGAACTGTTATTTTTTTCTTCACTCCTTACACGTCATTCTTCGATCGCCTTTGTCTTTGATCATGTGCACTACGATATTCGAATATTATTATACAGTTTGAGAGTTTTACGCAACTCACCTGCAGTTTAGAATTTACCGTGTCATAAAAACAATACTTCGGAACGAGAGTATCACCTGTATTATTTAGAAACGCCACGACTAATTTATTTACAATCAGTATAATTATGACAAACGTTTACTGCAACGATGAAAGTCTTTTTCGATATATTCTGGCACCTGAATCCGAGGATTTCGCCTTTTTCCGTTTCAAAGATCAAACAAACGCTTCGATGAATAAAGTCCTGTGTCTATTCAAGAATCGCTCTATTGAAAGGCATTTTTGCACATTTTATGATGACAAACAAAATCGGGATATACCAGTCGCTAAATTGGACGATACATTCATTTTGCAACATGTATACGTTCATAACTTCCGCAATAAAAATAATTCGGGTGATTATAAGATACGAGGTCAAAGAATCCCAAAGCCTGGCCGACTCGATGTGAAATTCTCCATAAGTTTTCAATAATCCTGGTCAGTGTAACCCTTTAATCTCAAGTTAAGAAGAAAGGATATTGCAACCATGATGCAGAAGTTTATTTTGGTTCTCATCGGCCAAATATAAAATTTCTCACGGTTGTACATTTTCAAAATCTTCTTTCCATGAACTGTGAATTTCTTTCTTACATCAGGTAATTCATTGAGAACGGCATAGGTAAATTTGGTGATAAGTTGAACGCCTAATTTTCAATGTTAATCATGTGAAGAGGATCCAATGAGATTCTTGTAATAATTTCATTAACCAACATTATCAACATACATATAACGTAATACCGACGTGTATTTATTTCTTCTTCGATATCACGGTCTTGATCTCTGAATGTGTGCGTGATATTCAAATATTATTATACAGGATGAGTAGTTTCCAGGGTCCAATGAGGAAGAGGCTTATTCTATCGATACTTGCTATCGTCTGAATGCTAATTCTCACATGAATAGATAGACCTGATATTGTCTGAGAGTACCAGTCCAGAAGGGATTCCCATTCAGACTGTAATAAGTATGGTTAGAATAAGCCCCTGCCTCATCGGACCCCGAAGAAGACTGATCCTGTATATGTGGTGGGTATACGAGTTTTGTTCAACTCACTAGTTTGATGGTTCGTTCAGTTGAAAACGCAATCACAATAACCATCTGATTAAAGCGACACTGGTTAATGAAATTATTGCCTCTATCATTTTGAACCGTCACGTATAATTTGCATGGAGATTCTGTCTCAAACACATACGAAATTTGTTAAATTATATTTAGAAAAATGTTCAAATCGAAGCTGATGAAGGAAGCTAGTCATTTATCCTTGGAGATCACTTTAGCTTCAATGCAATCCGTATAGGATACGTAAAGTCAATTAATTACAATACGTTAATGGCAACTCTTTATCATAGACCGTTATTCAATGGTCAGACAACCTTCAATGTTGGTCCATACGCGTGGGAGTGAAGAGGCAGATAAGTATCGAAGAAAATAAGACAAAATGATGTGCAGGTATGCTATTTATACCTGCATTAAACTCGTTGCACGAGACTCGTGAGGCCCTTGGCTTCAGTCTTGGCAACGAGTTTTAGTGTTTCCTCGAAGGAGAGGCTCGAAGACTTCGCAGACCTCGAGTGGAAGTGGAAGTAGCCTTCTGGTCGCTAGGGTCATTGTCGTTCTCAGACACATGTGTATACATGTGAAGTTTAAAACGTGTATTAGAAACTAGCGAAAGACGAAGGTGAAGGTAAAGTAATCTCTTTCGCTGTTGAGTACCTATATGATCCCTTCTCAGCTTAGAGAGTTTCCATAATTTTGCGTCAATTCGCTAATTACATCAGCTTCTATGGAACGTCGGTCGTTTGAAGCGGAACCGAGCTCTAGTATCTATATTATTTCTTGCTATAGCTGAGAGAAATGCCATTAATATAATATGAATAATTATTATAACAGGAAATCAGCGATCAACTTTTACTCTTTCATGGAGATCTGACGCACCTATAATACAACTTTCAATTTTACCTCTATTTCTCGTCAGTCGCGGCAATCAGTAGCTATTCTTGACGCGTATCTGAGTGATAGAAATTTGTGAAGAATCTATTGATTTTGCAAACTACTATAATTTCTTCTACAAATATGTAACGATAAGTGCTGCCCAAGTATTCATTTAATCGTAATTTGAATGTAAAGTTGAAACAAAATTTATAGAAAGTCTGCTTTTTGGTAAATTTGCAAAATCATTGAAACTAATCAACACTGTATATGGATGCTTATATCGCAGAAATGTTTACAGCGGATCAAAAATACGTCTCGATATTATGTGAAGTCAACTAATGTAGTAACGTATCTGTACCTAACATTACAGTAACATTCAGCGGGCAAGTCTCGTCAAAAACATTGCGAGGGGGTTTCTGCAAGATCGCATGCATCTTTGCCCGTAATCAGAATTTCTGGTTATCTCTTTATGCGTATTTGAGAATACGAAACAAGCTTGCATGATAGATATATCTTAAAAACACTGTCCAAAAGATGTTACAACGATATTGCATAAGTATGCATTATATGATTTTTAATACTGAGAACCTCGCTCAGAACTGGAGTACTGTATGAGATTTCGTGCGGATGCAATGATATCTCAAACAAGATACAGAAGTTCATGATGCATTGGGGCTATCCCCCACTCTGAATAACGTCAGTGAATAATCATTTCTCATTAGTACGAGGAGAGCCATCGTGTCAAGCAACATGGCTCATGCTGTGATCGATTATACCCTGCCTGCTATGCACCTCGTGTGCCATTTAGTCGTCTTGGAATCTACTGGTTTCAATGTCACGGATTCAGGTAAGAATTCTGTGTTGACTTGATAAGAAGACGAGAATGTGTCGTGCTATGCACAAGTTTCCACGGACGCTTATTAATATTCGATTGAACTTGACAATTACCTATAATTTCTAGCTGTGACCCAGTCGCCACCACAACCCCAACCCACGTTCCTTCCGGAAGGCTACGTTGCATATTCCGATATCGGATACGCCTACAAGCATCACCCGATTGAGCTTTTGTGGGATCAAGCTAAGAATGTCTGTTTACGAGAAGGAGCACAGTTAGCAGTGATCGACTCCGTTAAGAAGGCGAAATACCTCGAACGCCAGGCACCTATCACTTTCGTGCACGCTGGCATTATTCGTAGCTGGGATAACTCCTGGATCAACGTTAACACGCGTAAGTTTCGATTCTGTTGATACCCTTGCACGCGTTAAGAGCCAATGATGTAACTGATTCTTTATTTCTTGATGCAGAAGAACCCATATTTTCATTACCTTGGATGACACCCAATGAACCTTCTGGAAACGGTCACTGTGTTCACTACTGGGCCGGACTTGGGCTGCGGAATCTCTCATGTGACAATAGGAACTTCTTCTGCCAACTTCCCATTCTTGTGAAGCCTGCGAAAACCACGAATTAAGGAACTTGAGTAAATGACTGCAAAGTTAAGGTTGAAGAACGAAGCGGAGAGTGCTGATTTAAAAAATCTATCCCCGTGGATGGTCACAAAAAGTTTTACTCCAATCACTTTTTTCATTGCGATTGTAGATTTTCATAATCTTTTATTCTCGAACTGTAATTTTCCTTCTCACTCTCTTATACGTCATTCTTCGATCGCCTTGGTCTTTGATCTTGCGTGCATCACGATATGTATTCGAATGTGAGTGATGGAAATTCGTGGAAAATCTATTGATTTTGTAAATCACGATGAGTTATTATAAAAATTTGTAACAAATATAAGTGTGCCCGAATATTTATTCAAACGAAGTTGGAACATGAAAATTTGTTTAACATGCCGCATATACTACGTCAAATTGAAAAAAAAAAAACTGCATAAAATTTCGTCAATTTGGACACTGCGGTCTCATCTCGTTGCGGTATAGGTCATTGTTAGCTTCTGCCGCCTAGATTCTAATACCTACCGACCCTTATATACTAATTGGTTTCCGCCGTCAATTCAGCCTTGACGAAGGAAGGGACGGAAGACCGCCCAATTGGCGACCGACAGTTGGCGCGTCGTTAAACTGTCCCTATAACAGGACGCGAGCATCTAACCGGAAGTCGTGAAAGCATGGAAAGGACGGAATATAATATATCTTCGGTAATTGGTGTTAGACGCTACGTCATCCTGTCCTCCTGTCCCGTGTTCTATGTTCCGTATTCCCTCCTTTCCTTTATTTCTCTTCTGCCTTAAGCCTTCCGATCCAAACATGGCTGCATGGCCGATCGTAGAATCAACTTATACAAGACGAGCTGATTGCGATCTAATGATTGTCACAGCGGTGCGGTTCGGTGACGTTTAAATTTTTCTCTTCTTCACGGTTCAGAGATCGATATATAGTCGGCAGTCTCCTTGGAAGCGTATGTATAAAGTTGAACGAAAAATCCAGAGTCAAGGGTGTTCCGCATCGATGGATCGTCGTGCAATCAACGTTACGATCTCTGAATGGATGTTTCTTCCTCATTGTCCCAAATAAGAGCTGATCAAGTGAAATGTATGATTTTTGGTTGGTCCTTCTCCGATTTATAACGCCCCCAACTATTCTTGCAAAAGAGCAATATATTTGCCATTCTACATGCCTCATAGTTCAATCAATTTTACAACTGGATTAGAGTTTGTATTAGTCGTGTTCAGAACTTCAAAATTGACTCATCTGAATTCATTTCAATTACAATAGAATAAATCTAGACATTGGTATGAGGTAGAGATGCGTCACAACCATACGCGTGCGAAGCGTAACAGACAATCTCCGCAAGGAGTACTACATCGTTTCCGGTACCATTAACCAATTCTATTCCATTGAAATCGGCGAGTTGAAGACGATTACTTTTAATCCATTTTCATTTTTCACCCCTACAACAACCCTACCTTACTTCCTCAATTAGTACGGAACGGCAAGATTACGTTTAGGCCTGAGAATTTTGGGAATAGAATTTCCACGACTAATAAAACTCAATTTTCTCTTCAATTAAGGAGCTTTTCTGCGTACCAGCGATAACGAAAGCTAATTATTCAACAAGGAAGAAGAGTTTTTTAAACGACTGATCATCTGTTCGAAGAATCATTGCCTGCACCCGTCTTTTCGCTTACGTTACGATAAGCTGTTCACGAAGTGAGTAATGCTTCGGCAGAGAGGAGATTATATTATGGTATACGCAGAATTTGTGCGCGTGACTTCAGTTAATTGTAATAAACGACACGCCATTCGCAATTTATTGTACAGATTTCTTACTTATACGGGGCGTAGATCCGATATAGGGAAAATTAATTACCAAAATTAAATCCTAAAATAAGTTTCATTCGCTGTTTAATACTCTTCATCATAGTTGCTGATAGTATGAAGTTTGGTTTCATACACGGCAAACGTTTCGCTCTTACAGCTCTACAGGTTTGATAAATTCATGCAAATTATTGTAGTTTGTAGAGTAGCTTGAGAACGCAATCTCGTCTCATGCTTCTTAAGGTAATTGAACATGGAAGCGAGAGAAGCAAATTGACGATTTATTAATCAAAGGAAGCAAATGCGCTCGATTAGCGTAATTTATTCAGCAAATGTTTCAGCTCTTATCTGCAGAAAGGGAATTGAGGATCAAAAAAACCAAATTGGGTATAGAAATATTAACATCCATGAAAAGTTCGAAAAAACATTTTAAACATATTTCTCAGCTGGCACCATTCGTTGTTTCACTAAATCCGAGGCTGAAATATAGAGTACGAAAAATGGAAGACACAGCGCATCATAGTGCAAATGTAAAATAACAGACAACATTTATAGTTGGTTTCTGAATTTCATCAACTTCAACGCTTTTCGAAACATAAATCAAGCCATAAACTAGTCCCTTTTGTTCCCCAACGACATGAGTCGGGTTTACATAAATGAACGTACGTGTATGAGCATACATGTAATCGAGACGAAAAGTTCAAGGATGCGCTGAGCTCGTGAAATTTCTAGTCATCCCTTGGGTCCTCTTACCACTTTTCTTTCGAACTCCTTATGTCATGTCATGAAAGGAAACGGGACCATCTTCAGGGCGGCGAAAATCGGCGAGGGGAGCTTGATGCAAATTTCATGTATTACCCAGGACATCGGCGCAAGTATCTTCGCAGCTTTCCAGGCAGAATCTTGCACGTGTTGAATCCTAGCCTGTGTTTCGAACGAGCTCTTATAGGAGTCAGAGGCCAATGAAGAATTTCCAATCTGCACAGTAAAAATTTTTTTGTAAAATTTAACACAGAACCTTGTGTTAACTACTTTTTTAACACAAAATTTGTGTTATTTCAACACAATCAGTTTATGTCAAAAAAGTAACACAGCTTTACGTTAAAACTAACACAAAAGTAACACTTTCTAAATGTTACTCTCAAATCAACACAACATTTCAACATAGTTTTGTGTTAGTTTTAACATAAAGCTGTGTTAATTTTTTGACATAAACTGATTGTGTTGAAATAACACAAATTTTGTGTTAAAAAAGTGGTTAACACAAGCTTTTGTGTTAAATTTTACAAAAAAAAATTTACTGTGCGAGAGCACCGCGTGGATCTGTTCAAAATATTTCGACATCATCCATTGTCATTTACTGTTATTTATGTTGCCCATGATTTTCATTAGCGAATAGGGCACAGATAGTAGTATAAACTTCCGCTTTCTTGCTAATAATTTTGTCGAAAGTGTATGAAAATAATTGAAACAGCCCGTGGAGAGGCGTGTGATTTCTTCGTTCATACAATATACCGTGATGATAAAGAGACCTGACAATTAATGATGGGAAATTGAAAGTCAAGGAACAGGAAAAACTATTACCACTTCCGGTTCTCTATTTGCGAAAGCATTCTTGGCGATGTCGAATTGCTTCTCATTAATCTCATCTCTTTAAGATGATTCGTTTTTAATCATTATACTTTATGCGATTTGATTTGATGCACTTCGTGCCTCAGGTTGGAATTCCACGAATGAGGGGCCGCGACACTAGGATTTAATTTTTACAACAGCCATATTGTCAAATGACTTGAAAGTCGTTAATAATTCGAGAGCAACTATGGAGTGGGAGAGGATGACATAAAATTATTATCATCACTGTTATTATGCTGCATTGTCGGTAGTCTGTTCGATACTGATATGGTCACGGAAGCCTATAATCAAATTCGGCACATTTTTGTATCGTCATAAAGTATCGCATCCGCTTCCGACGCTGGACGAACGCGATAGGCTTATTATTCATGCATTAAATATTCACGATTATTATATCTATGGGGAATCCCAGCCGTGGACCATACTCGCCATAATATTTTAGGTTCTTTCTCTGCTATGTTACTTGATGAGCTCCTATTCTGTGATTTTTCTTCAGCATTTTACAGACAACTCTGTCTGATGTGTAAATCTTTGAATTGATTATATTTTCTCAATCTGCTTCTTTCGTAACAACTGTATGTCTAAAATGAACAGTTTTGTCGAAAACTTTCGAGAGTTCATGTGCTTTGAGGACTCCCTATCGGAACACATTCTTCTGAGGCGGTATTGAGCGACGAAATTAATGTACCTACATGAAAAATCATGTAGCTTCAAATACCAGCGGAGATATCTCAAATAAGATACGACATGTGCCCAGCATTCGTTGGCGGAAAGGGTAGTGATATGCGATGTCATTTGGCATTGTATATGGCGACTGCTCCCGCCACTGCGTTTTGAACGGCTCTAATTCTTGCGGACTTTATAATAGTGTCGCCCAATATTCGCTCGTCATTAGTACAAAGAGGACCATAGTTGCGAACCAATATGGCTGCCGTGCTCGCTTACACCCTGCCTACTCTGCAGCTCATGTGTAATTTAGTCGCCTTGGGGCCTTCTGGACATAATGTTACGGATTCAGGTAAGATACTGCGTTGACTCTACCAGAAAACCTGATTTTGTCGATCTTGAACGATTTTCCATGACAATTTATTAAATCTTAACAATTAAGTTCCAGCTACGACCCAGTCGCCAGTGCAGATCCAAACTGGGACTCTTCCAGATGGCTACACTGCATACCCTGATATCGGATTCGCCTACAAATTTCACGATATTGCGAAAACATGGATAGCAGCTAAACATCATTGCATACAAGAAGGTGCCCAGTTAGCAGTGATCGACTCCGCTAAGAAGATGGAATACATCAGACGCCAAATACCTTCGCGATTTTTGTTGGCTGGCATTATTAAATTGAGTGCTGATGGGGACTGGATCAACGCAAACACTGGTGAGTTTTGAGTTGGCGGACATCCTCGCAGGCGTTGATCAGGCAGTCAATGATGTAATCGACGCTTGCTTTGTTGATGTAGGGGATCCAATACAAGGAATAATTTGGGCACCTAACGCTACGCCTCCCAGTAACAGCACCGGCAGTCTCGAGTTGTCTCCTGATTTTAACGGATTGTCTAAGTACCCAATATTGGATAAAGAAGAGTTCTTCTGCCAGATTCCAATTTCTCTGAACTCCACGATGAGCGTTAATTAGGAAACTAGGGACGAAACAGAAGGCGCTGCAGTACATCAAGTCCGAAAATCATTATCGCTTATTCAAAAAATAATCGTTTCTCACGTATTTGCACGAAACAAGTTTAATGTCAGTAACTTCTCATCGCGGTTTTACATTCTTATCATCTTTTTTCACCTCAAGGTATACTCGTTCTCTCCTCATCGTGGAGTTAATTGTGACTATACCTACAAACTTTTTCTAGACGAATTTCAGAATGTATGAATACGGTGAATAACGTATAAAGAGGTTCTTGTAACGGCCTCAGCCCTTAAATGCATTCTTCACCTCAAAAAGTCAGAAATCAGACCTCATTGCCAAGCACGTGCTATTCTGATTTGATACATAAATCACACTTCACATCAAATAATCGAATTATTATCAACACATGAATAGAAAAAAGTACCGTGAAAGATACTTGGTAGGCTAATTCAACGTGAATAATGAAGTTAAGGATGTATTGTCTGTACAGTCCCATCAAAATCAGCGTTAATTTTTAATTTCACCCTTTCTATGCTTTTTCTGCGCTTAGATGGTCAACAAAGTGATTTGTATGTCGTCGAAGGGTTAGTTATTCGCTGAAAACGCGTGTTTCGGTAATTACAGTCAATATTCAGTGCAAGCATGAGTATTTATGAAACTTAACCGAAAACTTTTGGCTGCAATTCCGATCTGATTCCAACCTTAGAAAACAAAATATTCACTAAATATTATCAATATTATATTGCTCGAATGCATTGAATAACAATGAAATGTATAAAAATGACGAGCCTGATATGACATTATATCAATTTTATTGATTTTTTTTACATTCTCTCGCAGATTTCTCTGAATTTCTCCCAAACGAGTCAGAAAATAGAATTGAAATTTTTCATGCAGCCTTCTGATGTTCTATTAATACATGTTTGAAGTTTTTAGTAGCTGACACGATTTCTTCAATACTATTATCGCTATAATATGCATCAGCCTGACAGTTTCCCATAAGAGTCAATGTAAAATCATGAAAAATTAAAGTACAATAACTTTGATATGAGTCAGGCAATCGCTTCAAAATTTTAGACCGGTTTTCAGAATGAATAAAAAGAACAATTTCTATGATTTTCATCGACCTAAAACGATTTCGACCTATTAAGCCGACTAATTTTCTCGTCACATATTGTTTAAATACTTCTTATAATATGAGCTTTATTCTACTCACAAGTATAATTATTCCAAATGATAATCTAATCACCTATGTAATATTCCTAATAAACTATGTAATTGAAATGAAACTTGATAATAAAATAATCACCTGCATTATTCTGAAATACGCCTGCATCTAATTTATTTATATACTCCTGTATTCTTAGTTTTTTTCTGCATCTAGATCAAATCTGTCCCTCGAATCAGGATGCGATAATTTTTATTCGAATCAATAGTTCCTCGCTTCGTATCAACTCGACTCGTTTAGCCGTCCCAGTGGTACATAGCGAGTCACAATTATGAGATTTAAAGACTAAAAAGTGTGTAAATTTTGAAAATCTCTGTCTTTACGCAAACGGGTTAGGTAGTCTTATTGACTGATTTCGAATGACATTTGGAAAAATCTTTCAATCAAATCCGGGCTTGTAGGTTTCCCGGATCCCCCATCTTCTCTTCTAAGATCATCACATACGAATGCTTTTTATATCTGCATTAAACTAATTGCACAAGACCTTAGGACCTTGGAGTTGGTTCTACGGCAACGAGTCCCGTGTTTCCTTGCAGAAGAGACTCGAAGACTTTGCAGACTTTGAGTGGAAGTAGCCTAATGGTCGGTAGAATTATTGTCATTGTCACCAAAGTGCGTATGTATGTGGAATTGAACACATCATTACGTCGCCATGACAACGACGACAAATAAGGAATCAATGATCTTCTGATTACCACTCATACAGGTAACACAATACAAAGATGAGCGTTAGCCTTTTAGCATCACTATTCGTTGCTGATAAAAAGGAGGGTTGCACTGACGCCTAGAGCGTTCCAAGATAACTGATTATGCCTCAGAAGCAGTCTGACAGATTTTTGTTTCAGATTTGACGAATGTTACGCACGTGAAATTCCAATATTCAATAACTATGTTAGCTGTACTTAAACTATTCCAAATTCGTCAATTAAATTGATGGAATTTCGTACATCACTTCAGGGCTCTAGATCCTTCGTGAGGGAATGAAACACGTTGGCAAAAACAGTTAAATGAAATGAAGAATAATCACATTTAATGATTATTTCTGTTAACATTATAGTATAAACATTTTTCAGATCTCCGTATAAACCAGGAAATTAAATGTTCGGACATACCCAAGGAACTTTTTGCAGGTAAGCCTTACGTTCTGGAAGGCCGCTACCAGTAGCATATCAATCTCAGACAGCATGAAACTTCAAAATATGTCTTATGGATGTGTTATGGATATCTTTTGAACTTTGATGCTGTCTGGGATATTGACAGACAAATGAGACGAAGACATTTTTCAAATAATCCCCACGGGTTGAGATAAAACTATATCCAAGCACCTCTGGTGAATTATATGCAATAAGCGCAAGGCTCCGTAGATGCGAGCTGGCATGCTCTTCGTCTCATTCATCCCCTCGCGAATTAGGGTCGAATCTCCGTAAACTGGTATCGAGGTAAACTAGAATTCAATGCAACGGAATGGCAAGCGCAAAAACTGGACCAATATTCATTATGTCAATTTTATGTGGAATCAGAATTTTAGAAAATAGTAAAACTCTTGGTAAGTTTCACATTCACAGAACTTATAAACATTCATAAATAGATTTTTTCTAGGCTGGCAACGCCATTAGCATTCTTTCATTTTGGCTTATCTATCATCCGTGCCTCGGGACAAATCCACACACTTCGACTGTGACTGGCAAACAATAAGTTTTGGTCTGCGATTAGACCTGTAATGTACCTACCTACTCCGCCTATACACACTTATATATTTTATATTACTTTGTATATTTCTAAAATAAGTTCTTTCTCAATGAAATCCTAATCCTCTGACCCTCATAAACCGTTTCCTTTTCTACCAAGTCCTTTATGTATTTTTGTTCTTATAAACATTTCTATAGTTTTACGACCCCCTTCCTTCAAGTGTTCTCTTCCGCTGCATATTCCAAGAAAACCCCAACTCCCAAACTTTCCATTTTCAAAGGTCCAACCCCTCGTTTCCAATTCGCACCCCCTCTTCTTCTTACATACCTCCCACCACCTTTTCGACCTCCACTTCCAAAATCCAAAATCCCTCTAAAATCATTCTACTCCAAAAACTCAAACTGAAAACAACTTCCATTCTCACAATGAAACAACAGATTTACTTAAAGAAATAATATCTTGTTAATTTATCCTCAAAGTCCATTACAGACCTAATAGACTTCAAACTGGGTCGTGCGTTAGTAATATTCAATATTCAGTCCAAATCGAAGTTTTCATTGAAAAAGGAACCAGGTTGACCATGGTGGACTGCTTCGACACAGTCAGTCATAAATCTCGGATGACTCAAGGCTATTAGGATGCGCAGTTCTCAGACTGAATTGACGATACATTAACTTACATTTTAACACAAACAAAGATATCTTGAATGCGATACGAAAGTTCATATGAGGTTATCACTGGCTTTAAATAACTTCGGAATATATTTTTCTCCCGTCAGTACGAAGAGAACCATCGCTGTGAACCAACATGACCTCCGCGATCGCTTACACTTTGTCTGCTTTGCACCTCCTGTGCCATTTAGTCTTTTTGCAAACTACTGGGATCGATGCAGGTAAGAATAATCCGTAACAATTTATCTCGGACGTTCAACAGAAGTTCACAATTTTGTTCAGTTTCAGTTTTGATCCTCTCACCACCGGATCAGCACCAATCCGAAGACTCCTTGAGCGACTACGTTCCATATCCTGATATCGGATTCGCCTACAAAGTTCACTATCAATCTGTGTCTTGGATAGATGCTAAAAATCTTTGCATAAAAGACCATGCTCAGTTGGCATCGATTGACTCCATGACGAAGTACAAATACGTTACGAACCAGAGAACATCACCAGGCTCTACGCACGTTGGAATTATCCGAATGTACGACGATACGATGTGGGTCAGCGTTAGCACAGGTAAGTTTCGATTTGATAAACCGTCGACCTCAAACTAAAGAGCTTATTTTTTGGTGATACAGGATCGCCCGTCTCTTCACTACCTTGGGCGTCTGATGAACCCTTCGGAGAACAGGACTGTGTCATGATGAGCGGCGATGGACGTGGTTTGGTTAATCACTCGTGCGACGTCAAAAGTAATTACGTGTGCGAACTCCCAATTCATATTGACAATAGCATAACACCAGTTTAAGAAGCTATCCTACAGTCGCCTATATTCAATCCTGCAATGCTAATTCATATGGTAATCCCATGAATTTAACCCCGTGGATGTAATCGATGTAAGACTTGCGTGTTAATAATTTTCTTTTCGAAGAGTGATGACAATTTTAAGGTTTACATACTTAAAAGGATCAATTCATGAGGTTATTGCTAGACCAAGTTCTCACATTCAATCTTATCGTTACGCATGTATATAGGGTAAAGACTATATCGAATGCATCCTATAATGTGAAGTTATATAAAAATGTGTACATCTTTCTGTGAATTTAATTTTTAATAAAAATCTATGGTGTAAAAAATTGTGAAAAAAATCTTCAACTATAGGAAGTCGTCCGTTGATAGTTCGATTCCTATTCTTTCTTATGCATAATTCCAGCTTACACTCTACCTGATCCTTGTACTAGTTAGATAGGATAGAATCGGGATATGTGTTCATGCATTCCCTTCCTAGAATTGAAATCGTAGAAACAAGTTGGCAAAGTTTTATTGCCATCCAATGGAACTTTACAATTTAGTGCCAGTTGTGAGTCAGTCACTAGTCCTGGACCCTCCAGGACGACTACGTCGGACATTCTGATATCGGAATCGCTCACGAGATTCACAATCAATCTGTGTCGTGGATGGAAGCTAGGAACCGCTTTATACAAGAAGGTGCTCAATTGGCATTGATTGACTCTACCAAGGAGTTGGAATACGTATTTCGCTGCCAGAAATATTCCAACGGCTACACTCACGTTGGCATTATCCTTATACATACGACGATACGATGTGGGTCAGCGTCAGCATCTACGAATAAATTTTAACTTGGTCAAGATATTTTATGGGAAAGATTTCTTCTTTGGTAATGCAGGTTTGACCGTAACGTCAATACTTACCTTGCACAGTGAATCAGCTTTGCGGGACCTCCGACTGTCTTGTGATGAGCAGTCGCAGATTCGGGTCGCGAAATATACGCTGCTGCATTGCTAAAAGAGATCAAGTCTCCGAGATTCCAAATTCTCCAGAACTATTCATCGCCACGCAATTAAGAGGCAATCTTTTGCTTCGTATACTTTTACCGATTAGCAGATTTGACCCTCGATCCTTGGCTCAGAAGTTTTACGTATACCAAACACTGGATCAGCATTTATCATTTCACACACACTTTGGGTCATGTAGTCATATGAATGATTCGGAATTATACATGTACCTGCACACACATGTCATTTGTATTCAAGATTTATCTTCCATACAGCAGAATAGGAGAAAGTATGAATGTTGGTAAGTTTTACAGCCTAACAAGCACGGTAGTTGATTAAAAACCTCGAGATGGACATCTGAAAAGATAGTAAATATGTCATGATTCTGAGGCCCACCATTATTCTTATTCTCGGTTTACTTACCGACAGCGATTCACTAGCTAGCGATTTATTTGCTTAGTTCCTGTAATTGACATGTTGATTGTCGCGGAAAACCATTAATTATTATTATTTCTCTATACAGCTGCAGAGAGCGACAGGTTTAACTGCAGAAACCAAAGTATTTACTGCATCGGCAGCGACAGCGCTTGATAATTGATAAAACTGCGTGAAATTTGAAAAGCTTCTGAATCCAGAAATAAGTTTGAAATCAGATTCAGCTGGACCCTAAAAATTCTTGTTTTGTCTTCACATCGAGCAGGTTTCAAAATTACCGAAAAACATATTCGCAGAGCTTCAGGATTCTGCATTAGTTTATTTTGAGAACCTCGATGGATCATTTTGATCTGACGTAGAATGGTTATACCAAGATAAATAGCTCCCCTAGGCCCGAATAAACTCACCCTTAATACATTACATCTATGAAAGGTATTTATTACATATGTGTGTATTATAAAGTTTACACATTAGCCTTAAAGCCGATATATCTCCTCACCCACTTGTCCCAAACTCCTATAATTCGCGGAGATTACACCTTTAGAAATCCACCAGGGATTACTCGGGTATTATACGCGATGAATTTTGTGGCTACATTCTTGGCTGTCAGATATTTAATTGTATCTGCAGGATCCCCACCGAAGATTGGTAGATTCGCGAGCGGATTCGGAAACAGGAAAACACTCTCACGATTAATCCATTTCCCATTACTTTTTTCATCACGAACTCGTCAGACCTTTATTTCTGACAATGGCATTCGTCGAGAATTTTTCTCGGTAATCCTCATAGAGCACGAAAATCATACCAATGTGATAAGTCGCAGCACAGTCCTAATCCGAAAATTGCATACTTTGACCTAATAGCTGTTTTTTTTTTTTTTTTTTCGGAATTTGGAATTTCTGAGAGTTTCGGCGGAGTTGGAGATCCTTGGAAAACGGTATAAATATATTGGTATAGTGAAAACAATTCGGTCCAAAAAGGGAATTCTCGAATTCTAAAAAAATGGCGGGGCTAGGAGCATTCATCACCTTAGAAATTGTTACCCGGGTTGTGATGGACGGCTTTTATACCTCTCCTCGCTTAATCATGGCCCTTTTCATACGCTCACAATTAGTTTACACTTGGCGGAATAGATTTGACGTTAAAGTGCCGTTGCCGCTGGGATAGCGGTAAGAAAAGAATTATGTAGGTACACGTACAGGGGGTTTCCTTCGTGTCGTGGAAACTGGGTCTTGTAGTTTCCCACTTTGAATTATTACGGGCCACGCAACGGACGCGTTAGTTCTTCTGTATTATTATCTACTACGATGCGGAATTGCAGGTAGACCAACGAAATTACTCGACTAGCAGAAATAAATTGGTGAAATCATAACAGGCTGGAAGAATTAATTTCGGCGTATAAGATCGGATCTTCGACTTATTGTTGATCATATACGTAAAAAGATAAAATAATTTGTAAAAGAAAAGTTGAGATCCAATCAGGAATTTCTTTGCTCATCTTATCGGCCGTCGATCAATTGCGAATCATTTCCGTGTACCAGAGGCATCCTAACAAAAGACAGACTCTGTGATCGTGTCGTTAACATACAAAAGTGCCGCGTGTATAGCTGCACCACGTTCAGCGATCCTTTGGGAGTAGTAATTAAACACCATGACGTTAGCGAGCTAGATGGTATCGCGGACGGGACTTTTGCGTTCTTGTTAACCTTTCATCTAGATTCAGCGGTCCAAGCAGAGTCCCGAAACGAGATAATCGCGAGATTCTTGTCGCAGACCGCCCTCGAACGTTTACTCTGTGAAACGGAACGAATTGAGCAATAAAAGTCCCTCTTTTCAGATGATGTTGAACCTTGCTTCACCGAACTTATTGTTTCCTCTTTTTTTAATCTTGATTATTGAAGAGTCCGCTTTCGTATGGAGAACGAAGCACGAAACATATAATCTCCAAATTTCGAGATCTAGAAAAAAATCTAAAACTCTGGCCCGTGAAGAATGAATTTAATGAAAAGAGAATTAAATACGTATCAAATTGGTTGTACGATGAATTTTTCTTCGCTTGCAATAAAGTCGAATGTTACAGCTTTGGCGCGCGTGTCATTCTAGAATTATCTAAAAATAAGTATGAAATATTCTCCCAATTTAGGAAACTTTTTGTTCATTTTGTTCATTTGACTTAATCGAATCCTTTCAGGCTTGTCTTGCGGAAAAAACGAGAAAAAAAGAGAGAAAAAAAGCCAGTAACAATAAAGCGTTCCTGCAGCGTTGTATAAGATAAAGAGATCTCTGAAATGTTTCTTTCATTGAAGTAAATTATTCTTGGTATACACATACCTATGTGAAGGCCTTTACAGCCTCACATATGGATAGGCACGCATATTTCTAGCTCACTGTGAGACTCGCGCGTAATCGTGAGTAAAATAAAAAACCATTTTCTGAGGTTTTTTTTATGTCAAGGTTTACATTCAATTTCACGTTTCGTTTACTTCGTAAGTTTCAATAAAATTTCAACTGTGGCTTTTGCCGTATATTCACCTCAGTAACTATTATACTCAACTTCCTGAATGTACGTATGGTAACAATCAAGGTAGATAATTGCCTAGCTTTGCACGCGTTAAGCGAACTAGATTGGATCATTTTTTATAATTCTTATCCTTTTTATATCAACATTATAATTACAGGCGTAGAAAATTCAAAAAAAAAGAAAGAAAAATAAAGAAACATGACTCTTTCATCTACGTGTAGAAGAACGAACGTCAATCTCTGTTAACGTAAACTCCATATCCTTCGTCTTCAGAAATTCTTTATAGTTGAAGAGGTTCTGCTGTAAGAACTGGCTTGTCGTTTTAGAATATTTCACGCAACGTTTAACTTATATATAATAAGAAGAATAAAATAAACATTCGTTAGTTCGTAGCACCGACAAACACGAAATGTAGTCAATAAATGACATATCGTGGACATAGTACGTATAGCCTGATAGTTTATCACGATCATATAGGTATCGTATGTGAGTCATCAAGGTTGACATAGAGAAGAAAGACTATTAGCACATTACTTCAGTGGCTGTTAACCGAAACTTGAAATCAACGTATAGGATAAAAATGATAAATCAATAAAATTGAGAAAATCAGATAAGTGTATGCATCTAACTCTTTACGATCTATAACAAAACGTATAAAAATATTTCATCTGACTACAGCCAGAGCATGAATGCTCATACTTACACCTACTTGAATGATACTTCAGTGCCTACTTTTATCTGAATGAAAAGTTCGAAGTGATGCTGCCCCTCTGCCTTTGCCATGCATGAATTTCAGTCTATCAAAGATCCAGTGAACAAAGAGATTCCCGCTTTGAAAACGTGCGCATTGATGAGCCACTGCAGCATAGGCCTTAGTAGGTACCTATATTCTCGAGTTTTATAATGGTTAAAGATTTTGAGCCAGTCGATCAATCGCGTGATCATCGAAGTATGGGGTACTAAATTCTGATCTATACGAAGATGTGTGACGACAGGAACGTCGCTTTGACTTTACTTTTAGTTCTTACCCGGCAACGGCAATTCGCCAAGATCTAGGACATCGATAAATGTTCAATAGACGATTGTTCCGAACCTGGTCTATATCAGAAAGGTATATAGATATAATACATCTCGGTGGTATAATATAAGTCTACGTCGTTATACCGCACGTGGATCAAATACATAGAATTGCCTATTATAGTCTTGGCAGGTTGCTACCATACCTATTACAGCTGCTATATTAACTGCTAAAGATATATACGACAGGTATCAAAGATACGGAAGGCAAAGGTATAGATGAACTGATTCAGCTAACGGACGCAAAAGGTTCGAAGATTTCAGATAACAATATCTATGTCAAAGTCACGCTGCTTAAATCGATGTACAGTTCATATTTTACTAATCTATTACCTATTATAAAATGTGCAGGACTGATTTTATATCTAGAAATTTCACCTGTATCGAAAACATTTGACTCATTTATAAAACTTGTGCGTCACTATAATTATCATGTACTTATTCATATCACGCTCTGGTTGAAGATTATCTCTATATTTCTTTGGGTGGGGTTTCAAGGTGCAGATCATTTGACCAAAATCGTAAAGCAAAGTATTATTTCCTATCACTGTAAAGTTCATGAATTTAAAAAAGCTGCGTGAATCTGTTCAAATTACATCTACAATCTACATACATACATGAGCGAGAAAAGTTCGAATTGAGAAACTTAAATTCTGTTATGCGAGGAGCATTTTGATTAGATTTCAAATATTGAGGTTTAAAAAGCTCCTTGCGTCACGAATCTTCAATTCTTCGGTTCGAACTTCTATAATTCATTTCTGGACATATTTTTTGATCTCATCATAATTATCTCATTTTTACCTGAACGTATTCTCCTGTATTAATAATGAGTTTGACCCAGTTTGACCTAAGGCAGTCCTCGTCTATCTCATGTCCAGAGTCTGTATTGATCATCTGCGGAATCGTCCATCGGTTAAGTTATAGAGAAAAATATATGGTGTGGATTATAACATTATAAAGGTTGATAGGATAATATATTCCGAAGCTTTATTCTTTCAATGAGAAAATGTGAGGTCAGAAGGAAGCAGACGACGCTATAAGGAAGGATATGTTCAAAAGCATTGCGAGCCATTTCCTGGCTTGTTGCGAGCTCGTGGAGCCGTGAATTCTTGTTGCATCGCATTCCCATGCCCTTGCTGTAACGTGGTTGTGTATTTATATATGTGCATCTTACCAAGCGCATATTCGTATAGGTACCTTTACTTTCATACATGTGCATGGAAAATATGCTTATTATATTACCTATACATTAAATAGTTCGTGTGCGCTTACCGAGCACACTTAGATGCAGAATGGTAATGGCACCGCGATAATATCACCTGTAATTACGATGTTTTCCTTAGCGAATAGCAATTTTCTTTCAAATAGAAGGAATTACAAGTAGGTAAGGCAGAATATGCTTTTGAAATATACGAGATGATGCGAAAAATTTGTTGAATATTTACTTTGGGTTAATTGGTCAGTAAAACATCGTCGATGGATTGAATTCAAAATTAATATATATTCTGATTGATTAGGATGGGATTTTTTGGTATCCTTCGCCGTTAATTTTCAACCAGATAATCTTATATAGTTTCTAAAGACATGCGGGACTGCGTCGTTAAAAAGGTAAAAAAAACGTTTGAGCCGGCGCGTGCAACGATGCGATCTTTGAGGATGCGTGAACGCAGGATACATAATCAATTGGCTTTGGTCCTGAGAAAAATGAAAATGTTGACTGAACAACAGGGTAAGCGGGTTCCTCCACGCTCCTCAAGATAAGCTTAAGGAATAACAATGAATCGAACGACCTCCTGAAAGCCAACGTAGGGTTGAAGATGTCAATGACACCAAATACGATCATATGATGGCCTGCGGTCAAACCTTCATCGGACATAGCTGGACAATTGGTTCCGTCGATGTTCTATTGGTAATATATCGCCTGTGGTGAAAAAAAGCTCGACTAGATGTCGAGCTGATACGTAATAAAGGAATGAAACTGTTTTTAGAAAGAGTCGCTATCTGTATTTTTCGTTTCGAAGCCACCTCATCGTGTGTGTGATCAATTTCGAAGCCGCCTTATCATGTGTGATTAGTTTCTAAGAAAATTGAAGGACTTTTAATCCCAGATCTATCGCTTGATATCAAAACAGTGCTTTTCACGATACACTTGAGCTAACTGGGGGATCTACTTTGTAGATGTCTAGCTGCTAATGATATAGCTACATGTATCTGATAATTTCGGAACTCGCCTTATCATGGCTGATCAGTTTCTGAGAAAAGTTAAGGAGTTTTTAATTCCAGTTCTATGACTTCATATCAAGACAGTGGTTTTTACGATATATACTTTTGACGTAACCGGGGGGTTCACTTTTAAGTTATCTGGCTGCTATTAATACAGGTGCACTCAGGCATCGGTACTTATCAATTCTTTTCATAGATAAGTACATATAAGCTGTAGCGGAAATAATTATGTCTACTTCATATCAATGGGTCTTAGATTGAGATATTATAACAATTTATTTTCAAGTGGAAACTCCAGCCCCAAGAGTAATCGAAGTTTTGGAAAACCGCAGAGAACCTATACAAAGAAAATCGTATAGAGGAAATTATATTCCGATACAAAATTCTTTGTGCATCCAACCAATTTTCTTATTGACAGTAAGAAATAATTATTTATGACACGCGTATAAGAGGCATGATAATGAATACGAGATTGTGAGTCATATTTGGAATGACACACATCGAGGAGTATGAGGTACTTATTGTGAATTTGAATGAAATGACGATAACCTGCGGCATATACCTAATCTAGCCCAATGTGAGTTTGAAATAAGAAATACAGACGTGTATCTGACAGCATCAAGTATAAAATCACTCTAAAACTCGGTACATATGTGCACATAACTATATATATAACTATATAATATGCAAGTGGAAATAAAACAAGAAAAATAAAAAATTCCACTCCACTTTCGCCATGTGTTCGTCGTGACGACGTATATGCGAGATATATCTGGTCGCACGTCACTCGGTAAAATTGGCACGTAATTCATCGACGTTCTACGCAGCCGAAGGCAAAACGTCAGAAAAGATTCGATAATACATCATATTCGTTCACTATCGCTAGTTGCCTATCCTCACCTCAGGCAGTGTTCACTTTGAAAACTGTCGATTGAACGGAAAACTCTGTAACGAATGAGGTACCTGGATGGACGACAGAACTATGGGTGAACCTTTAGGCTCGCTTAATATCGCTGAGATAAGCTCTAAAAGCCATATCTCAACCTTGTGAAATCATAACGTGCGGGTATGGGTATATTACATCCCGTGAGAGAAGTTGCGATGCACGTAAATATTTATCCCCTTCCGTTTCCGGGACGGAGATACATACACCTATCTAACTCCGTAAAAGAAATTGTCCGTAAAATATGAATGCTGAGGAGTCAAAATATGGGGTTTTTGCTGCAGAATATTTACGTACCTACTTATACTCTATTATTCATATGAAGTTACATTTCAACGAGTGAATATCACCGTGGGAGAAACGTAGTTGACTGTACTATACCTGGACAGATGTGGAGGATCGAGAGCTGTACCTTCGTCATGTCACTTCAAATTCATAGAAACATGTATATTCCGTTAAGGGTAGAGTTAAGCTCGAAAAAAAGTACACCTAGAATACGTGATATAGATATGTAGATGCGTTCGTGGGTGATTGTTGAAAATTCCGTGGAAATTACGTGAGTATTGGTTGAAAGGGCAGAATCCATGACGACAGAATAAGAAGTAGACATTACGGTCTTATGGAAATTGTCTGAATACGGGTAAAAGAAATTTGCATTTGTATAGAAAAGCCCGCGGACAATCCGCGGAGTAATTGAAATTATGTCAAATTGAAACTGAGAGGAAATATAGAGGCGCAAGTGCAGAGTATAAGAAAACGAAATTTAGGTATAAAACAATAAATAATAGTAAAGAAAGTTTCAACCCGCAGGTGAGAATGGAAAACTTGCACTCGTTTATATGCATTGTATTTTTTTTTATAATGAAACTACTTTGCCAATTCGTGCGCGGGTTATGCTAAAAATATACGAGGAAAATGTATTAGTAGTGAAAATTTATTCTTAGCTAAAGGCATAGTACCTGCTTACTACAGCTACCTAGTTCTGAATAACTTTGCCTACAGTCGGATGTTCAAGTACTTTGCCATAATTCCTATTAAACTTGTCAAAGTTTGAGTCCAGTTTTATACCCGGAAAGAAGAGGTGAAGTAAAGTAAACTTTACCAACAAGTAAGCTCGTTAATAACTTCCTTTTTTGGTACACGTCACGGTTTCACAGCTTCTATCGTCTGCTCGGAAAAAATTCTGCATTAGTTATACCTTTGTGTTTCACGGCTAGGGCTGGGTCACGATCGAAAGGTATGATTACAGTTTCTGATAACTTAAATACGGAATAGAACTTCACAATGAATCGATAATCGTATCAAGACCTGAATGAAAAAAATATTCATACAGGTGTGTAACCACACCTCGACATTTTTCTATGTACGTATATTATATGCTTGTGCAATGAGTATTATGGAAAGCAATAAAACAGTTTGCGGTTTATATTAAATTGCCTGTTTTTGAAGTTTAAAAAATATACATACTTTGCGAATTATCTACCAGTCAGATGCATAAAATTATACCTTAGTCTGATGTAATGATAAAATTTTGCAAAGGTACGTTTGAGTTGATCAATTACGGAATTTAATTTAATGTCAGTATCCCGCAATGGTTTCCAGAAATTCAAAGAGAATTATAACCAGGTTTGTTTGAATAATGAGATGTCGTATTAATTTCTATCTGTAATTTAGTCGTGATGAATTCGTAATGAACGGAAGTCTCAAATTTATATATGGATACAGATAACTTTGGGGCTTAAGATCAACGTCAAGATGATACTTGATATTAAGTAACTCGACTAGATATGGAGGTATAACGCATCTGACAAACCGCAGATTATACGAGTGTTGTGTTGAAACAAGGTAAAACACTGTAACCAAACGGATAACTTTATAGTCAAATAACACTCGGATTAAATTACATATTTTCGGCCCAGAACTTTCGAAGTGAGTAACTTTCAGATGCGTGAAGAATGTCGGAACTGTATGAACGAAGAGGAGATGAAACGGCATCAGAGGACGAAATCGGTTGATATAAAAACGCGAAAAACTGGAGGAAATCAAATGATTATCCGACAGTCGCCACGATGCCAATTACAATTATGGCGATCATAAACCAAGAGTGATGCAAAATATCCAGGAAGTTTCAGACTGCAGCAATTCGTCCGGGTTATCCTCGCTAATAAAACAGCTATAGGTTCTGGTTACGTTCGAGAAGACATTCGAGAAAACGTATAGGGCTACCAATGCGTTCGTTCTACTCGATCTCACTTCGTGCCAAAGCTACGAAATCGTGACTTGAAGTGGTACTGAAAGTGTTCCTGACTCGCTACGTGCCCGCAGAGATTGGAGTCTGGATCTTTTTTTCTCGCTCCCTTCTGTCTCCTTAGAAGTTAGCTGTCTGTGCACATATAAATCTTGACTATAAATCTGAAGGCCGAGAAGATCTCTCTCGCTTTTCAAAAATCCCAAGAAAATAGAATATCCAATCAAAAATCTGAAGATCCGGTTTCGATATCTAAAAAAAAGCTTCTCTCGAATGAGTGGCTGGCCAGATAGTCTAAAACTGTCGATAGAATGGCTTTTTTTATTACATTAGTTGAGGATAACGTTCATGAATTAGAAAGAAACTCATATGCAGATGCCAGACTCACGTCTCGCACTTGAGTATGCATATGTAAATATTCACACATGAGGAAAAAGTAGGTATACGTCGTAATTTAGATAGTTACACGGCGTAAGCACGTCGTGGTCGTGAACTTGACCTCCTCGCAAATTACTATCTGCAACGATTTCTCAATGTAGAGATCCCGGGAGCGAGCCAAGATTTGATCGTGGTTACGAAAGTGGGATTAAATATTCTGAATCTACATTTTCTCTGTGAAAAATTGAACCTTGAATTTTCCTCAGGGTTTATTCTTTCTTATCAGAACACTAGAGAGGTATCAGCAAAAGCTTGTTGAATTCCTTCCAATAAAACAACCGCGTCGGCCGCATATTCCTTTTATTGCATATGCGTCATACGATTGATAGCATAATTTTGATTTATACCTACCAACGCTGAAATTAAATTTCCGAGAAAATTAATTTCTTTTTTTCTAATATGAAACGAAATATTCTTAGCATATTATACGATATGATGTATGAAAGGTGACTCCAGTGGTCAGAAATCTGCGTAATTTTGTTCACGCTGGAGGGTAACTTTCACCGTCATATCCACCAGATCAGATATTTAAGAGAAAAAAAGATCCTCCAGCCTAGACGTTCAAAACCACGATTTATATTCACCCATTAGGTTCTTTTCAAGATCCAACAAACCGGCGATTAGAGTTATCTGTTAGCTTTTGCACGATCGATATACACGCTGTTCGGTCAGATAATGAACCGCAATTTAATCGAAACTTTGACCATCTGAATCCTTCGTCTATGATTCGAAATGTACTTTTGGAGACATAAGTGTGACACAGCTTAAAAGGGTTGAAACCTCGTTATACTGAAATTTCGTTCAATCGTTGTGGCAAATAAAGCTGATTTCATTTCCCGCAGGCTCGCAGCAGCTAGTCTGAATACGCTATAGAGTATCGCGATTGAAACAGAAACTCTTAGATCAGAATCGTGGGTGTATAATTAAAACGAAATAGTTAAGAAAATTGGCCGACCGTTTCGCAACAGCTCAGACAAATGTGTTAAAGAAATAAAACAATGCCATTATTAAAGTTTGCTTCATTGTTGGATAATAATATGCTATTAGTAAGTTCGTAGATGCATATGCATATGCAAAACAAAAAATTAGAAAAAAAAATATATCAATTTATGTCAAGTACGAACACGGGATAATTGTCGCCTTCAAATGATGTATGCAACATACGTATTTTAATAAATTATTTAACATCGAAGATAGAAGGGTGTACAATATCGAAATTTCTTTCCTCACAAATATTGTCTAGAGTCTAGACGTTATATCAATCATGATTGTAAAAATGAAATGCCACCTCGAAATTACCACTGTGATGTACGTATATAAGTATGGGGGTGATATATGACCTAATGTTAAACGCAAGCTAGGTGTGATGTTTAATTTTTTTACGACAGGTGTTGTTTAAGCATTATTAAAAGAAACCAAAAAAACTTATGGCCTTCAAATGACGTTTGTGAAATAGAGACAATTACACCTAATACGTTATCTAACATTCAGCAAACAAGGGTGTAACACCAAATTTTATTTGCGAGGTGATTGTTTAAACGTTAATCATGTTCTACCCAGGCAATGGTATTGATCGACGACTGATATCTTTTTATCACGAAAGGTTATCTCTTAGTGATTATCATTTGACGATAAGTATTGCTGCCGTTCCTTCACAAGATGCAGATACCCCATAGCCAGGCTACCAGTCGCACGTCACCATGTTTAAGAACGGAATCACTCGGTTGTTACTAATTACTTTAGTAATTTCCTTCGCACAATATGGTGAGTATATTAAAAGAAGGTGACAAAAGACGAATAAAAAAATAAAAATAAAAAATCATCACATCTTTCATCACCAAATTCGTAATAAATTTTCTCCATTCTTCTACATATCTTATAATCGATGCGATCACTTACTGATGAATCATCCGTTATTGCGGACATCCCGAAATGCACGGTCTCTACAGTCAAGAAATAATTTATACCACTTTCATTTTTCATACAATTAATTACATAGAAAATCATTTCTGTTCGTTACCAATAATTCATATCGATTTTTGATATCGAATTATCCGAATATACATCATGGTCAATGTGAAAATGTATTGATAGTTCTCTCAGAAACAAACTATAATTTATATTTTCCTACGGTTTTTCATTCGATTTGAAAATCTATTAAATTCTATTACCATATACGTGCGTAGTAGATAGATAAGGTAGAATAAACAACCCGAAAGAGATAGGTATCATCTGTCGAGGAAAAGTTTATAGGTGATAATTTTGATATTTCGTATAACATGCCTTGATAGAAGAAACGATTGGGGATCAGTGATCTAATAATGCGGACATAAAGCGTTAGATTTCAATTTTTAGATTCATGAAATAACTGAAACCAATCTTATCAAAAATTGTTGGCAACGCGTAAACCCGACAGAGCAAAGAGCACTTGACTTTTTTCTGAAAGCACTATTCTCTAATGTAGAACTAAGGAAAATACGGGATTTACCCTGCAAACAGTGAGAATTACCGTTAAAAGACTAATGTATGCTGTACCTAATAGAAAAAGTACATCCTCACATAAAAACTCTTACCCAGGATTATAAAATTGCATTTACCTTCGATATAAAATACAGTGCCGCACGAGATTTAACTTGTAAAATATCACCTGCTACTACAATCAACTGTACTTATTAGAAGGATAGAAAAATTCAGTGGATACGACTGTGGTATATTAATTCAGTAAAAACCTTTTCTCCACTAGCACAATCAATTTCATGAAATATTTCATTGAAAATTTCTCTTTCATGCTCTCAGTGTACAACATTTATATTATATTGGTAGTAGACGCGTGTGTTGAACAAAAAAAATATAATAGTTTCATGCGATAAAAGTGTATAGTAAGCTTTCGCAGAGGTATGCTACGAATCTTCTGAAGAGTTTTTTTTTTTTTTTTTTTTGTAATTTTAAAACCGAAAAAGTGTTTTTCATCAAAATTTCCGAGGTCGTCTCTAATTATGCCTTCGGGGTAAAGCTGCCTTGATGAATGATTTCTTGTCGATGTTTCGTGGACAGCTCAGTACATTTCATATCAAACTTGCTTAATGAATCAAACAAAAACCGTATCATATTGTGTATTCTATTTTAGACTGATTTCACATGCTTTTTAAATTTTATGTATAGCAAGAAATGGCCTGTGAAACGGGATATTTGATAAATTTGATTCCATATCATGTATATTAAAATGAAGCACGAGTGTTGGAATTCCGTTGAACCTTGTCCTTCAGAATCAAAATCTCGAAAATTTTCCGTATGGAATATTTTCGCCGCGGTTAACGCAAACGAGTTAATTTCATACTTCTATTCGTAAATCTCCGCTAATTACAAATGAATTTCTCTAGGTACGCCCTTGGAATGTTACGTCTGTACGTCAACCGAAAACGCCGCATGTGCTACGGATTTGTCTGGTATTGAGAGGTCTACCTGTTCCGTGCCGGAGACCATAGATACTACCACGGTTATAGATACTACCACAGCAGCGACGGAGACTACCGCAGCAGCGTCGGGGACTACCGTTCCAGCGTCGGGGACTACCGCAGTAGTGACGGAAGTTACCACAATAGCAGCGGAGACTACCGCGGCAGCGACGCAGACTACCGCGGCAGCGACGGAATCTACCACGGCAGCGACGGAATCTACCACGGCAGCAACGGAATCTACCACGGCAGCGACGCAGACTACCGCGGCAGCGACGCAGACTACCGCGGCAGCGACGCAGACTACCGCGGCAGCGACGCAGACTACCGCAGCAGCGACGGAATCTACCACGGCAGCGACGGAATCTACCACGGCAGCAACGGAATCTACCACGGCAGCGACGCAGACTACCGCGGCAGCGACGCAGACTACCGCAGCAGCGACGCAGACTACCGCGGCAGCGACGCAGACTACCGCGGCAGCGACGCAGACTACCGCGGCAGCGACGCAGACTACCGCGGCAGCGACGGAAACTACCACGGCAGCGACGGAATCCACCACGGCAGCGACGGAATCTACCACGGCAGCGACACAGTCTACCACGGTAGCGGCGCAGACTACCGCAGCAACGACGGGTAGGATTAAAATATGTCATAAATGAACTTATTGAAGTCACAATCAGCGATATACCTAGATGAGTCACATTGCTATCAATTTACTACTTTTTCAGAAGATTCCGATCGTTTTGGATTATGATACATTTTTTACTCAAACGGTTCAGCGTTTAATTGCCATTGGTGATTTTTTACATGAGGAAAATGCCTCGTTACGCATTATTATAAATAGAATTTCATACATATCGAGAGTTACGGAGAGACATAATTAAGAGCACAATAAGTTTAGGAAAAAATAGTGCCCAAGAAAATACCCTTGAAAAATGTTTAATTTGATCAATTTGTTTGTGTTCGATGACCGTGTAAACGAATTTCTTACAGAATCCTCGTCCACCACGACCGTGAGTTCCAATAACGCGGGTGCGGCGAGAATCGCCCCACAACTGACACGCATAGCTAGAGATGATACAGATGTAGCCTTTGCGTGCTACACACTCACTGTAACTAGTAAGTGCACCAAGTTTTGAAGTAATAACTTATACCCTTTTACATACAGACGAGAAAACTAGCTCGAAGATTGTAGCTCGGAAAATTTATTGAGAAAATTATCACTCGAGCTTTAATTAAGTTAGATGTTTCTCACTGCATGCAATAGTTTCTCACCAACAAAATTACTTGATGGTTGGTATAAAAAAGTACCACTGCAGTGAACAATTCGCTCCAACTATCTCCCTCTTATTCCTACTCAACCCTTCATATCACTTTCATATACACGTAGGTACTTTAGCTGTTCAGTTTTCAGTATATTATCTGCTTACATGCTTTGCTCAAGTATTACTCAAAAATCTGACCGGTTTTGTATGAAATTTTTCAGGGGACAATCAAACAGTGACTGACCGAGGATGCGTAGTCCAAAGTCAATCGATGTGTGAGACTCTAAATGAGGAAAACTATCCCGGCGAGACGTTAGATGCTTGCTCAACTTGCACCGAGGACGGCTGTAATTCATCGCCAATTAATCTTTCGGGAATTTCCTCGCTGTTTTTACCAATAATCATGTTCATGATAACGAGATAAAAAGATTTCAAAATATCCCATGTATGTCGGGTCGAAACACATCACCAGTTCCTTCTGCATTGATGAAGAGCAAGGAGCTTTATTGAAAGAAAAAAGAAAAAAAACCTAATTCGTCGTCTCCCGATATCTAATTTTCAGGTATATTCTTCAATCAGTGAATACATGATTCATCGATAAATATAATGAACACCCTAGCTTATTCTTCGATCATTCATATAAAGAGTTCTAATTAATTTTATCTGCGGTGTACTATTACGATTAATTTTTTGAAAAATAAAAAGTCTTCACAGAATATTTCCAACGATGAATACCCCACACACAACTCCTGAGATCGAAAAGAGAAAAAAAAAAAAATCTATGAAATTTGATTTATGGAATTGAATGATTAGATTTAGATAGTGAAGAATTCAACCGTGAGTCATAATTTAATCTTATCATTCTGCAATGATAAACCCAAAGCGCATAAATCAGGGTATAGGGCACAAACAGTATACGAGGACGGAATCGTCGACGAATCAATCAGCGTATAAAACCATGCCGCAGCATGTTTCCTGCCAATTCAATTGAATGGTTCTCCAAGTCCATTTCCCTCATTCGACAGAGCGATCATTCCCTAACAATAAGTAAATAAAACGTAGTATTTTTGGCCGGATTTTATATCCTTCAACCTATTCGTTAGATAAAGAATCGGAGTACCTATAATATAGCTGCGGACATTAGGCTAAAGCAAAGTATAGTCTTAACATAGCGACTACACAGCGATGGGCAATCTCCTTGATGGAACAACGATAGATGCTTACCTTATGCCCATTACGATATTAACTCTTGTGTAACAGACCGCTATACCTTATATCTACATCCACATTGAACTGAGCGTATAGTTTCATCGGTCCATCAGTCAGTAACCATATATTATTGAAATAGTATATATAGCCACGAGATCATGTTGTATTTTCCATATCAGTATATTGCACCCCGATCCTTTATGTCTAGCTGTGAATACTGATATTCAGAAGCGATTGATACGGCATTGGGAAAAAGAAAGAAGAAACATATCCTGCACGTAGGTACCATACGTGTCTCGGCTTTTGATTGAAACCGGTTAGAAATTTTTTTCAATTACTATGTAAATTTTTTTTCTAATCACTAATTATTAGCTGCAGGTATAATATCGGTTGATTGACGTGTATCGAAGATTTCGTCCAGTCAGTTGACCAGCGTTCAGATTTGCGGTTCCAGTTTTGTAACGGCGTGTAGCAAAATCGGCCCAGATTCTCTCATGCAGCCTAATATCGCGAAGGTATCCCGCAGACTTACCAACAGACATTGAGATAAATCACAACCGAGACGAGCATATCCTTATTATTTACTTTAAATTGCGGCTAACCACCTTCGCACCCGAGTCGCTATAACCTCGTACGACTTGGCCACTGGTTCAGAACTGCGAAAATTTCTTCCGTGTAGAGGAGGTCCGATGGTTAAATTAGCACCTAGTTCCTCATGGATGCACGATTTTAACTTAATCGTAAGAAAATTTGCTTCGGCATGGATTTCTTGATAAAAAAAATCAATGGCCTGAAGTGTATTGGTCATTAATCAATTCTTAATCAAGTAATCAGCGTCTCAATGTAACTTAAGCTTCAACTAGAGGCGATTATTATCGCGAGATAACCGCGAGTTCGCGAAATTCTATTTTTAGATGGATAAAATACAATTGTTCAGCGGTCCTATAAACCACGTCAAAAATTGATGAGATTTATTTCCTTATTTTTGAATTTTGTTAATCAGTCCACTTTATATCGATGCCATACATCATTGAATCCAGCCTTCCGTCGAGAAAAAAAAATATATATCCGTAATCGCTTGGATCATAATGAGTCATTAAACTTGTTTCGTATTTCTTTTTCAACTACTGGGTTTTATTTGGAGAGTTATTTATTATACCTTGACTTGAAATGATCGTTTTATTTTTGGTTGGTTAATAATTTCAATGTTCAAACCCACAGTCTTTCATTTTTATTTCTCACATTGATGAGATATGAAAGTGAAATGATATCCGGCTTTTACCTTCTTGTCTATACCATAATTAACTATCATTAAAAAAGTAGTACCTACAATATCAAACCGCATGCATCCGAACTATACATAATATACATTTATGTATAAATGGGATACACATCGTTTACCATAATTATTAATTCCACACACTTCGCTCTAAAAATGTATGAATTCAAAGACTAAACATCCTTCGCAGGATAGACTCAACATGTTGCATTTGTGCCGAACCCCAGAGGCTCCCTTACAAGGCGGTCGTTGCACCTCTGAATATAATACACGTACCTGTATTGCAGGTATGTGTGTAGTTGAATAAGAGTGACGGTATACAGATACATACCGACTTGCATTACCATTTTAGTACAGAAAGAGCCATGGTTGTGGGCTACATGCATGACTGCTGCAGTGGACTGGTAACAGAACGTTGTGCTTTGGTTGTACGTCGTGGGTACCGAAAGAATCCAAAAATACGTTATTCCTGTGGTAAAGTGGTAAAGTGAGGCCGTTAGCGTAACGGTATTAAGTAACGTAATTTTTACTTCATTACGTAGATAATATTTTGTTCTACTTCACTGCAACTGCATAATATAATACATTTCTCTGTTTGTTTCGTGCTTTTTTACCATATAGTTTATCCATATTTCCATCTATACAACCCACCCACTGAATAACTTGAGAAGATTCAAGCGAGACGAGATGCTTTTCGAATATCATTCGCCATTCGGTCTCAGTAATTCTTGATTCAAGCCAGTTTTACATAACACTGACATTACTTCGTAGCCATGGAAGAATTCAACTGTGATATCATATGATATGGTAGATACGGTGTGTAGGTAAGCCAGCGATAAAATATGCGATAAAATTTACACTATATATTGCTTGTCCCAAATGGACTGAGAGGTCACCCTAAATAACGCGACTACGTGAGCATAAAATCAAACTTGACTCGAATATATCTATTCGCCTAAGCCTTTGTGGGTGTAGACGTATATATGTTTAACTGTAATTTATTCGTCTATGAATATATTCTTCTCATATACATATATACCTATATACCCACGTGTGGAATTGTGGGAGATCTCTATATGTGTATGCATTTAAACACATTGAAAGGAGTAACTGTATCCTTCCGACGAGGAAGATTCCCTTGGTTACTCTACCGTGAATAACTGCACCACCCTGTGACCAGGCCGCAATTCCTAGTGTGTACTCGTAGGACTTTGATATAGTCCTCGAAGAACGTTAAATAGAAAAAAAAAAAAGAAATCAGTAATCCCGCTTTTTGCCCAAATTATGAAAAGGTTATTATATTATAACGCTGATGGTGTGGAATCTGTAAAACAACATTCAGGACCTGCAGAACATATAAAAATTCCCTTCTCGTAAAACATTTTATCATCGATCCTTAGATAATAAAACAGAAATATCCTGCGGGAGAGAATTTTTCAAAATAATAACCAGGCGTATCTCGGTTTCTGGAACCATAGCTGTCCATACTGAGAACAGATCTCCAGTATTCAAAGAACGTGTATCCATTTTTGATGAGCTTTTTGCTGTCTCTTCTGCAAGACAGGACGAGCTGTCAGTTGCGAAAAACTCAAACACTGAATTTTCGTTTCGTTTTTCTCCTGTACACTGTCTGTCTATGCATGGAAATATCCTTTGCGAAGTTTAGCTGCAGTGGATTCGGTGTAGATTATTATAGTTTAATAACTAACGAATTTTATCATACAATTAAAAAGTTATCAATTGATGATTATTAGCTTGGACGTCTGACTTTGCCGAGTCTATGATAATAAAAAGTACACATAATTTTAGAAATCGACAAAAATATCCTTCCCAAAATATCTGGGTGAATAATTCGACGTGAAATGTAATAACGCTGACCATTCTACATGCTGGACTGTATAATTGCCTCCTTGTCAACAGGAGCGTTTCAATTATTGTATGAATAATAATGAGAAAACTTTACGGTAATAATAAAATTATAACGCGAAAGAAAAATGTTAAACAATCATTTTACCTCTTCCAATTGGGTGATTGAGAATTATTTTACTAATTCAAAGATATAAATGAATAAAAATTTATCAACGTGTAGGTATTACTCTTCATTCAGAAGTGTTTCACAATCAGGTTTTAATCCGATTTACGATATGTATCTCGACGAGCTGCGGGAAACAATCTGAGAAAATTTTCATCCTGAATATAAACCTATATCTATATTATATTTATGTATGAACAATTCAACGACACCATGAATTTTTAATATAATACACAAATACTGTAACTAGGGAGATGGTCTTTGTGCTTGTTTATTGCTAATTTCTTCAGTCGCTGTATATAATTTGACTGAATGAAAAGCAGTGAACCCGTTTAGTCCTCGACTGTATACAAGGACTCACGCCTTTAATTAGTTTCTGTGGGTTTCACAGAATTTTTCTGATAATATTAATTAATACGTGCGGAATGAAAATTCGAGCATTCGCTGCTCTCCGCTTCTCACAGAGTGTGCGGAGCTAATAATCGATAACTCTGGTGAATGTAATACCTGAATTAATTAGCAATTTTATTACACAAAATTATGAATAATAAATCCCGAGCCATCAAACTGGATCTTCAAGTTGGCTTAAATTAAACCCAAAACGGCTCCGGAATAACGTGATTGAACTTTCTCAACTTTTTTTGTCGATCTCTTCATTTCATTCTATAATAGGTATGATCCAAGCTATACTTCGTCGGGTTATTACGAATGCCATTAGAATTTTTCAGATATGTTATCAATGGAGCGCGATTAAAGTCTTGAATTCTTCGGTATGATTGAAATTCTTTGATTTTACTTTACGGCAATGAATAACGAGCTATATTTACACGTTACGATCAGTATAACGGAATATTTTCCTACACCCGCGTCATTAATGCGTCAAAAGAAAAAAAAAAAGAAAAAAGAAGAAGAATGTAATTGGCAATTATCTCACGCGGCAAAGTTTCCACAACGTATACGTATGAATCTGTAGGACGAGATGCGTGCACGCATCTAGACGCAGTATAGGGGTCGAGTTGAAAAGTTTCGAACGGTAAAAATTCCGAATTCGTTTAATATGATTTCGAATTTTCAGAAACGTTGAGGTTCGGAACATCGAGAATCCGAATGGTCGAAATGCAGACAGCTTAAAACCCCGAAAGCCCATGTATCCTTGAATGCCCAAAAATCCAGAAGTGTAGGTCTATTTCTCAAGATGTGAAGACAAAAAATAGTTCATTCCAATCAAGACGCTCTTTACATCAGAAAGCCATGCTAATAATGGAATTCGGAATTGTCAGAATTTTGGGGAAGAAAGGTTCCGAGATCTCAGTAATCCGTACAGAGTGAAAGATCAACGATAGCAATTTGCCTGATGCTCCGGATTTATAATCATCGTACGTAATAAAGCAAACCGCAGCCACTTAATCGAGTTTTAATTGTTCTCTCTCCCCAGCAGCAGCAGCAGCAGCTAAAAGCAAAATTGAATATTGTGGAAAACAATTAACCAGATTTCCCCGTAACTAGCTAAAGATTGATTACACTTTGATATTTCAACGAAATATACTCGTTCATATACAGTACCTACATTTTGTTCATTACTTACTTTCGTATTGCGTTAGGCAATCGCGGTATCGCGTCCATAACAAGAAATAATGAACACCCAATACTTCACTTACCCGTTATATATAATCTGCTTTTTAATTATCAAAATATAATCAGTGCTCGTCTAACGGTCATTGTCTTCAACTCTTCGGTCTGAATTTGATGAGTTGTATCTTCAATATGTATAACGAGCCTTTTTTATTCCGTTAAATCATCTGCAGCATATTGTGCATGATGACAATGAGGCATTCCGCGTAGCTCCAGTCACTAAAAAATAAAAAATCTTCACAAAATTACAACAAATTCAGAAGATTTCAAATTTTTTTGAAATTTTTCCGGACGTAAGACTTAAGTTTTTTCATTTTCCATTCAGACAGTCATGCTCTCAATAAGCACGTCGTGTAGTGTGCATTTTCTGAATAACTCGTTAAACAATCCGTCTCGTCGCCTAAGTTCACGTATTTACTTCGATGTCACGAACGTGACTCCAATCCCATCACGGTGGTAAAAATTTGATTACAGAAATGTCGTAGAATTCCAATATTACGGACGGGTGAGCTTAGGGCTCAATTTGCTCCTGGTATTAGGTTTCTCGTATCTCATTTTGCCAACGGAATCCATAATCTCGGTCAAGGTGCGACGCTACGCTACGTATATATATATATACACACGTGTGGGAAAATTTCAACCTCCATAATCGCGGATAACTTTGTATAGTAGTTTGAGCAGCTGAGGCATGAAAGTAAACATAAAATGAAGCTGAATCATCGGCTACAGGAGTATAACTTCTGTCAGTATATCCCACGTTGATATAAAAAAGTTCGCGTTGAATTCGACCCTAACGAAATGAAATTAGTTAAGCCTAAAGAAGTTAGTTGCCATAAGAGATTCGAGGGCTACGCCACAGCGTATAAAGATAAAATGTACATGATGGTCGTGGAAGCTTTTACAGGCGTTTATATACTGGTCTGAAAATTCGGAAATACGCAAACTTGCGATGAGATGTAGTAGGTAAGCGTGAAAAGCTCCGTGACGTCAGTTAGGATCATGATCGTGAAATTGAACCTAGGGTAAACTTGATTCTATAGATAAGGTCATTTTATCTCGATATGGAAGTTCTGTTCGCGAACCATCGCGTGTTGAAAAAAAAAAAAAAAAAAGAAAGAAAGAAAAAATCGCTACACTTAAACCAGTTACAAACGAGAACGCATCGTCAGCATAAATAACGTACGTCGTAACCATATATGTTGACATGATAGTGAACGTGTTTCTATTACCAAGAAACTCCAGCATATTTCTAACAATTATTTTCTATCATGTAAAGAAATGGTAAAAAGGACTAACGGCCATCGTACGTTAAGCTCTCTTCTATCGCATTAAGCCTTCCGAGGGGTTAAGCTCTTCTAGTCTTCTCTAAAGATTTAATACAGAAGTGGCAATGGCCGGCGCCTCATCGGAGTACACCGTCTATCGCAATAGTCTGTTCGATCCATCGACTGACGTTTAGCAAAGTGCTGAGTCATCAATCTTTTGATGGGGAAGAGAAAAAGAAAGAAAAAAAATGAAAAAAGAAAAAATCTCAATCGAGACTGACCGCAGCGATTTTTTTTTTCTCACTCACAGTTCCCTGCCTCGCACGCAAACTCTCTTCATTTAATCCGGATACACCTATACATAAAGGTATCCACGTGAAAAATTGTTCAAATGTCATTTTCACTCAAACTGTAAACGTTATAGCTGTTATTCCTGCAGTAGGTATACTTTATTATATGTATGTGGTGTTGAAAAAGTATGATAAATCATGTAAATAATGATTGCGGTGAAACGCTTCAGTCAACACGTGGGTCGGCGAAATAGGCACATAATCCGGGCCACGATCGAAACACGTACTTCAGAACCTGGGCAGAATTTGTCAATTTTAGCGTTAGCAAATTTTCTACCCCTCGTAATATCCCTACTCTATTTTTTACATCTCGTGTAGGTGGGACATAGGTATTCAAAATCGGAACACTGAACGTCCGCTCAATTTCCACATCAAGAATTCTCATCGACTCGAGTCCATCATTGAATCAGATGATTTTTCCACAGTCTCTCACTCGCCACAAAAGTCTGAAAATATTCATTAGATCCATTCTACTCCCTTGTATATGACGCGATGTAAATATTTTCGATTTCTCTAAACCCCGTAATCTGATGCAGATTTCGTTCGTCTATAATCCGAGTTTCCATTACTTAAGGAATTAATCGAATTTAATTCATCCCTTTTTCTCGCCGTATTTTTCTCCGTCCCTCGCACTACCGCAATCCCGCATAATCGTTGGTTATTCAACGCGCACTTATCAGCTGTAAAACGCGTCTGAACATCGTGTGCGTTAAAAGGGCTGGCCTAATTCGAACGAATTTAGTAAACGCGTTCAGCCGAGTTTAATCAACAAAGCAACTCACCGAGCGACCTGCCCACTCTTTTTACCTCGCCTACACACGATCGGATCGGATCGGATCGGATGACGGATCGGATCACACTAGGTGAAAATAATCATTAATTAATGAGGATAAAATTTTCGAATCGTTTGCCCTGCGGGTGTGAGGTGCAGAAATAAATGGTGCGATCATCGATTTGGATAATGAGGAATGACATTCAATTCGTTAAAACTAAGTGAGAAACACGATTCGTTAAGTCATTCGTCAACATAATCGAGTGTAATAATTCACGATAAAACTGGAAAATCTTCATACCCAGCTGCACTTCTAGACATAAGTTTGGTTGTTACCTGAAGCAGTAAAGCGCAAAAATACGGCATAAATTCTAGCACAAATCGGTTATCGCGTTTCACGGTCGTTAAAATTTCTGAAACGAAGTCGTTTTGCGCAGTATGGATATGCCTAATCGGAATGACGCACCTGCAGTATTAGCCTTGAAAAATATATTCCCACCTGTATAATGAGACGCATGTAATAAGTTGAATAAAAATTGCATACATAATTCAGCGAGATATTATCATACGCAATTAATCTGCAGAAATATATACCTATGCGCTCGTTGATCACACGATAAATTACTTTGAAATATGTATGGGTGCTGCAGGGGCAACCAAGCATCACCTATTGTCTTTATGTGTGCAATTTGAATGAAAATCTGACAAAATGACCGGAAATACGAAGACTAATAATTTATTAATCACTCCATTACATCGATGACGCAGTTTTGATCAACTGTACCACTGCGCAGATCAAATCTTCACTCTTTCATGATCATTGGTCAGCACATTTCGCAAACGATAAGTGAAACGATCATAGACGTAGGAAGATTCCTCTCATCGTTACCTGCACATTCGCAAAGGCATATTATAATGAAACTAGAAAATTTCACGGCTGATTATGTACGCAGGGATTTCACTTGTATCGTAAAGCTATGCGTGTGGTATTCTTGATTGCTCACAGTGTGAGAGGGATCGTACGTTTTGAGTTTTTTTTCGGGATTTGATTAAGTAGGAAGTTCGATCGATTGGTTTAATTCGCTAATTACCAATTGCCATTGTTTCGCAAAGAGAATAAGAAAAGTTTTTTGATTCGCCATCCCCGGTCGTAGCTTCGGCCCGGTTCGGCCCGGGTCCTGGCTCACCGGCTTGCCGCAGTTCTTGGCGGGACGCAGTTCCCCGTCACCCGTCGCGACGCACGGATGTTAGTCAGTGCGAAGGAGTCGGTGATCGAGACGAGACATCGACGTTTTGAATTTGAAAAATCTGCGTCGAATAGTGGGAAGAAAACCCGTTTCTTATACCAGAATAAAAATCAAAAAAAAAAAGGGGGGAAAAGGGAAGAAAAGAAGCGAAGTTTTCTTCTCTGACATTTTAGAGGAATTCTAACTCACGCAATTGATTTCATTCAAACTGACGTTGAAGTGAAGAATAAATAACCCGGCTCTCCTCTTCCGCTGAAGAGTGTAAAAAATCTATCGCAGTGCAAATCGCTAAATTGGTGAAACGATTTTTCGAAATAGTGTTGTGGCTGCTGTTGTTCTGTTATTAGTTCTGATGTGATCATCACGATTAACATGGTTACTAATCACACGCAAAAAAGGTGTCAGAAACTGTAATCAAGGATCAAGACATTCGTCCTGTCTGCCCGGTTTTTCGTAAAGAATTTCAACTCTATAACCGATCTTGAATCTCGAAACTAGTAAGTTGCTCAATTTTCAGCACACGTATCTATATCACTGGACATTACATTATTTCAGAGGAAACCTGCGGTTGTTGAAGTCACGTCCCACAATTTTATGCGTTAAACAATTCGTTGGAATAATTGTTAACAATAATTAATCATTCCGTAATAATTGTTACGAATTTAGGATAAAACACGAACGCCCATTTATCTTTTCCTGATGCTTTTATTCATTACTCCGAAATGCAATCATATATACTACGTTGCGATAATATGAATGAATGTTGAGCGTAAAATGGATCAAAGTATTGTGATAATTAGTGATCTTGTAAATATTCGTCGGTAAGTTATCGACTGTTTGCTATCATTCACCATAACGCAATTTATCGATGATTGTACAATCGATGTGCTTTTACGATGAAGAATCACTCTTGCAAATCACGACGACTTTTTTCACTCGAGAAAATAATAGGAACGAAAGATCTCAGGTTCGAGGTCCAAAGCCTCGAGGTGAAGATTTTATCTCCAAGTCCAAGTTTATACGATCGTAACAACCAATTATGTGCACAAGATCAAGCTTCTGTTGTTACAACCATACTAACTGTACGAAAAGATGGGAAATTATTTGGCAATGAATTTCCAAGCTTAGTTATATATATTCTATTGATTTGAAGAGCCTCTGTGCCTATCGCACTCTTACTTAACCAGGAAAACCAAGAGGGGAAACTGAGAAGGCAAGGAAAGCAAATAACTTTAATCACTATTTAATATTCAATAGCTGTGGATTGTGTTAGTGTGTGTGTGTGTGTGTATGTATGTTTTCTTCGTAGGTATATTCACGTTCATTCCACATAGTGGTGGTATACATGTATATTTATGGGATAATAACGCGAATAAATGGCTCCATAAGGCGCATATTAAATCGCAGTAATGTGGCGGAAAGTAACGCATCGATGGTCTCAAAAGCTCAACTCAAAGCCTCTTTAAAAGATTTCTTCTTCGTTCATTAATTTTCTTTTTCTTTCTCCTAAATTTTTCCACTAAACATAGGAAGTCGAGTCTTAATCGATTTTCACATCGTACCTACGTTCCGTTTCGGAACATCAATGCTAATTGCTAATTAGATCGGTCTTAAAGAATCGATACCATAAAGCGCGTAATTCTATTCTTCTTAAAAATTATTACGTACATTTATCGATTCCAAGTCGCGATGTTCATCGGCAATACTTGCCTGTCTTCCACAAAGGCCAGAGAAAGTGGGAAATTTCTGCACTCTTGTAGTTTCTTGATTCTGTTTTGTACGATTTGTTAATTGGTTCGTTTCAAACGGATCGTTATATGCCCGATTCCACGTTTCGTCTCATTATATTGCTGCGAAAATGATATAGGAAGTGAATTTTTTCTCCATTCTGCTAGAATTTTTCATGGGGACAATATTGCCGATCATTACCGTAACACTGTGCAGCACGCTTGTTGAAAATGAATTGCTCTCTCCTAATCAAATAGTACTACTATTTGTGGTCTCGTCAGACTTCTAGAATTACGTGACTTTTACTCTGTAGTACTACCTCCGTACTGAATATTAAACGTAAGACTTTTGCCATAAAATTTTACTAATTTTCAACCCATAGATCAGTTACGAAAGAATTTGGCACCTCGTATAGGTGTGATAATATGATAATTCATTGATTAAACCTTATCATTAGTAATCATTTAATTATAAGTAGCAGCTCGTTGTCGGCGGATCATCATATCAGGCAAAAAACGGTACGAGATAAATCATGTAAATTAATTTATGATCGGGATGACTGCAGATACAGAGATTTGAAAGCCTTCTTCATATCAAAGATAACAGACCCAAATTAAGTTTGAAGTTTGTGTTAGATCAGATATGTAAAAATTCGAGTAGGTACGAATATAAGATAGAAATAAGTTTCTCGGTTGCATTTGGCTGAGTATTATTTTCATCCAGACCATTTCTTCTGATATTTCTGAACGTACAAATGAGCTGATTCGTATACGTGTGTACTTTCTCACGCACAACCGATTTCTCCTGTCAGTATATCCACACCTGTTAACAAAACATCAGTTAACTTTTAATGAGATGCCTCTCGTCCAGTGATACAGATATAATTATACCCACACACAACTTTCGTAACAAACTCATTTATTAATACGTTAGCTGTTGACGTTTGATATTATGTACAACTTTTTTATCACCAACCGCATCGATTCGATGCAGGTAGACGTACTTATCGTACACATCGTTATACTGTCATGTCCTTCCACGACATACTGATCCAATTTTCATCCTTCTGTCTCGGCTTGCGGTATAGTTGGACGTTTTACCTTTATTTGTCAAACGATCTATTATAGATCGATGACGCGGATCGGCATTAGGGGCCTTGATGTTCAAATCTGTCCTACTGATAGTCCATCTCAAAACCAATTGATTCGTAATAGCAAACCGCGTGATAGTTTCAAATGCATCAGGGGAATACGAGCCGGACTGTTCGATCCTAAGGACAGTGCATTCTTCATCAGCATTCACGTTGGTTAATTGTGTGAGAACAAGAACCTGTTCTTGATCATCAAATGACGGGAAATAATTATATAAAGAATTTATTCCGTGAGAGAATTAACGATTGAACATTTTTTTTTCTTTCTTTTTCTAAATTAAAACTTATGCAGCTTTTATTCAATTCCACATCTCCTACTTTTGTGCAATTGTTAGTTACGCGTGTCGATCAAACTAACGATTCACTATGAGATATACGCCGAACGTCATTATTACTTATATTTCTTGACGGAATAACAGGAAAGCCTTTAGACCTTGCTGACATTATGTACATATAATTATTGCGATATAATAATCCACCTCAATGTTAGTACAGAGAAACGTGGTCGGATATCCGTTTCGCGCGTCTTGTTGTCCACCTCGAAGACAACATATCACCGAGCCTTTGTGTGCTCAGGGTTTGCCCGTTTAATTAGGGTATTGTGCACACAAATTAGAACGATTGAAGAACTTAATCGGCTACCAAATTTAGCCAATTAGGTATTAGAATGGGTATTGCATCGATCGCATAAGTAGAAGATTTTCATTGTGGGAAATTAAGTCATTCTGCAAGGATGATAAAATGGGAGAAGAAATTTGCTGCAAATACTCTCCGCGATTTAAGAGATACTAAATTTTTGTCTATGCGAGGATATATCGGAGGAATTAAGCATAGTCATCGGAATGATTGATGGGCTATACAGTTTTGCTTATCGCAAACGTATAGGGAATCGTGTATAACGATCGTCAAGGGGACGATTTGATGGTTTGACACAAAATCAATGCTCCCAGCATATTTAGACGATGAAAGCATTTATGCTTCAGGGATAGAAATTGCGATAAATGAAGATGGACAACGGTGGCACAATGCATATCGCCCGTAAAGGCTCTCCTAGTTTTCAGCTGAATTCTGTGACTTATGTAGAAGTTGCGAGGGCATGTTACGTCCTGTAATTTGTCAAAGTTACCCCATGCATGAAATCCTGTCTGGCCGCGCCCAGAATCATATTACTTCATGTCAAACGAGATAATCGACATGAATTAAGAAACGTAGGCGTGTCGGTGTGGGGACGCGCTCGTAGACACGTGAAAGATCCACGTTAACTGATGCTATCTTGAAACGAGATATTTTGTTTTTTTTGCTTCATCTACAATTCTACATGACTGTAGGTAGTGTATACTCGTGTATATACGCGGGTTTACCGAGTGTTTAAAACAGATCGCGTGAAAATGAGTAAAAAAATACTGACTTTAAGAAATCCGATCGATAATGAAAAACTCCGAATTTCTGTTTCTCGGAAGAGTGCTGCAGTCTCATGCAAAATTTCATCGTAAAATCAATTCATTTACAATAAGGGGCAAAGAGCAAGTTCTTCGATGAATCACAACGAGGCTCAGAATTAAATCCAGCTGAATTAGAGAGGAAGAGATATTTTTCCTCGTTCACGTTGCCGGACATTATAATGTATACCGTGATAATCAGGTGAAACCGAATGGACCGATCCTCCACCCGGCGGATGATTCGTATTTTTATGGGGATAGCCACTCGTTGCACTGAAAATCCTCAGGGTGTTTTGTTGCATCGACCTCGCGGCCAAATCACCTTAGAAATTTTTCAGCGCAACGAGTGGCTAACCCCATAAAAATACGTAATATCCGCCGGCCGGGGAATCGGACCATTCGGTTTCACCTGATTGTCACGGTATAGGTATGTAGGAAAGTTCTGATGGAGTTTTTTTTTCCACTTGTCACGTGAAGATCCTGATGCTACATATCACATCGAAACTCTTCTTATAATATTTACCTACGTGGATACGCTGTTATCAGACAACGTTATACTCCTACGGCACCAAAGAGTTATCTCTCGTTGTCGACGTTGAAGATGATTATTATTATTATTATTTTTTTTCGGAATTTCTTCGAGTTTATCGTAAAGCAAACGATGGAGTTAGAGCAAATATTTTGTTTGTAACTTACGAAGAAGAGTCGTATACTTATATTTGAGTACCTACAGATATATACCAAAAATAAATATATTTCTTATAGAGGGATCGATGTATATTAATAAAACAGATATACCTGTGTGGGCGTCTCTTGAAAAATATCGTCAGCACGAAGAGCTTCTATCGTAGATAAACTAGAATCTGGTTTATCAGAGGATGGCAGAGAATTGTAAAAACCGGTAGAATACGAGATTGTATAAAGATTTTTGGTACTTAAAGTTCGTAGGCCCTGTTGGCCAGTACTTACTTCCGTTTTTTCCAATCGGTTGAATCGGATCTTCATTGAAAATTGGAACGTCCTTATTTCTTGAACGGAGATCGCTGACCCCAAACCTCATTCCGTACCGGTTTCAATCTAATTTGAATTACGACTCGATCTCGCCTACATACGCGACGCGACGCAATTACGTTACTGCAGGTAGGGAACGTCCTCCCTTAATTAAAGAAAATTTCATTCCTCAGTGAGTATAATAACTTCACGTAACCATGAAGCTTATAGACCGAAATCCGTTTCAAACTCATTCATTCATGAATTCATATTCATTTTCTAACACCTTCTCTGAACCTGTTTTCACGCAGTTAGAAATTCGTACAACCAGTCTGAATACCATACTGAATACTAAAACGGTTCATTTTTATTACAGCATCGCTGAAATAATTTCCATCACCTATTTCATTCGGTAGAATTTTTCAGTTCCATTTTGAGAAATAATTCCTTGAACATGTACCTTGAACTGTCGCGAGGTTCAAATCCAGAATGAACCCAACACGCGTTCAGATTTTTGAAAATACTCCGTTCAAAAACACCGGAATTTAATTACTCGGTACGAACTTGAACTCAAGTGGCTTTTCGTGCAGTACTACATACTACCATGAAGGCTTTTATGTGTTCAGTCGAGGGTCGTGTCCAGTCTTGTAGATATTAGTGGCACACCATATGACCTCCGACCTCTTACCGGTATGTCACGTTCTTATACCGTTGAAATATCTACACGTGTTGCGACGACGTGGATGTCAGAAGACACTACGACATGGTTCTAGTAGAAACTTGCAGTTGACTAGCTAGCAGCTTGTTAAACTGATTAAGTACGAGTCAGGTGAAGCTGTGCATCGTCTTCATGATACTGTTGCAGAAGACAGATCTTCATAGTTTAATATAGAAGTTGGAGCTTCCGTGTTAGGAAATGTTTCTTGAAGATCAGACCGTCGTTCTAAAGACTTTTGTCATTTTTCAACTTGATCTGACTCATGCAAGATTCAAATGAATCAAAATCCCCATATAATATATACCGTGAGAGATTTTTCTTTAGTTGATGAATGATTCATTTCAAGATAAAAGTAAGACGATATTAGCATATCGTCTTGATTTTAAAATCGGTGTCATCATTCCGTCACGCAATTAATGAATAAATTCTGACCATCCCTAGATCATAGTTCGCAGGTCTTTGACGACTCGAGTTTACCGCAGAATGCAGCTAGCTTCTAATTCGGTAATGAATATGGTCGTGATCGATTATTGAAACCGTGTTCATTAATACTTCTTATTTATTGGTAGATACGTTTTGGTCCATCTAAATATTAACGCAGTTTCAAGCGCCTGGGTCTTTCAATAATTGACGATTCATGAATAGACGTAATACGCTCTTGGATAAATGGTCATATTATACGAAAATGGTTATCTCAATGTAGCACACGTATTTTATTCAATTATCTAAGCGATTTGCATGAATAATAGGATCCTCATTAAAATATGGTTCTCCGAAAGTTCTAACATAGAATTTCTGAAACTTTGGGTTTCGGTTTAGGCAAGATGAGATGTTCATCATGTGGAATTCCATTCTTGGCAAAGTTTACTGACTCATTTGTTTCAGTTCAAATGACAGTAATTTGTCCGATTAAATTTCGGCGATAAATATGATCCGGTTTAATTGTATAATTTTTTTTCCAAACAAACGTTCGCAACAAATTAGTTCGGAGCTTTTAATGGCTTCACCATAAATGCAAGACTTTCAAGCTTGCTTCCGATCGTCGTATAAAACCTTGTGAAAACCACCGTCAGGATGCAGTAATATACTATGAGATGAAAGGCTCAGAGCACGCCGGGACATTCCTCTTTGAACGTAACAAAAAAAGCATCAAAATTTCAGCCGCGCAGCTCTTGAATTCAGATGCAATAGCAAGGTTCAGGTGCAAAACTTTCTCGCCGATGGACCGGCTCCGATTCTCTTATTTCAAGCCTCCGGCAAAAGGTTCGTTGACCGGTTCCTAGTCGGGAAAGAATTGACCATTGGTAACCCAAATTCGCAGAACCAAATGCTGTCTGTTTCACCTGTGATAATCAGCTAGGGCAAATTTTGTCTCGAAAATGAATGGCCATCAGTTAATTACGAGAATATAATAAGATCTTAAAAATTTCCCAGTCTTTGAGGGCAATGCGTCATCCAGTATCGTGCGAGACCTTTTTCCTTTGACACACACTACAGAGCTCTACATGGAATGTTGAAAATTAATTGTGATACGTGAAGAGGGAAAAATTCCCAGTTATCTGTGCTCGCAGTTTGACTCGATACGTTTGTGCCACCTTTTGTCCACTCACAAAGACTCTGCTAACAAAGACTGCGGTGTTGGTTTATCAACATTTACTTTGCTCCGAGATAAAACAGAGCGAGAAAATTTTGCTCCGAACCAGCTATACTGGCCATTTTGAATTATGAACCTGCACAATTACTTACAGCCTTCGGGTCGTGAACCTAGAGCCTGGAGGGCAGTTAATAAATAGTTGAAAAAAAAACAGAAGAAAAAACAAAATGACAAAAATGAAAAATTGCCTCGTTCAAGAGCGGTAATATTTTCACACGGGGCAGCGGCTAATCCTCATACAACTTCTTTCCATACTGCGGGTCGTAAAATAATCGCTAGGTCTTGGTGCAACGTATTATGCATCAATACATACATACAACGATGGTTAAATGCGGCTTTGTAATTGCACTTTAATTTATTAGATTCGGTTTGAGCTCGTTTAAGCCGTTGATTGCACCGCTATATAGGCAATATAAAAGCTGTGCAGTGGATTTTTGAAATCAACTTGGTTATTATAATCTTAGACCTACGTCATGATCCGCATAGTCAGTTATTCAAGAAGATGTTTCTCACGGTTTGGGGAAGTGGAGAAGTAGACAGGTACCAAAAACTGTGTCCTTATAGCTACAGCACATATAAAGTGATACGTGAGAAGAAAAATATGAATGTGAAACGTTATACCGAAGGTGAAGGGAAGAATAAGAAATAAAGAATGAATAAGAATGTAGGGAAGGAATCAGCCAGGGAAGACGACACTAAATGAACAAAGAACGAAATCCTGAGCCAAAATTCTACCACACAAATGGGGGTTCTACCTGCTGTAGTCAGCCATCCTTAAGGAAGGACCACTGTGACTCACGGAGGTCCGCGAGTACCTGAGAAATTCTTGAGGACTGAGGTATTAGAGTTGGCCCAAAATAAGCTGAAAACGAAAATAATAATCATAATAATAATGAAAAAGAAAAGCAAAGTTGGTGAAGAGATGGTTTGTCGAGGGCTTGTAGAGGGCTTGCTTAGTGAGGTGAGAATTATTTATTCCGAGGATTAAATTAAGTCCCGGCAGGTCAAGGTTTTATGTATAATAATACCAGTGAGAATTTTGGGTTCCATTTACGACCTGGGGTCAGGATATGGTATTTGTTAAAATTTTATACAGGAATTTCTTTTTCATTTTCTTTTTTTCGTTAAAGAACCTGGTTCGAAATTATGTCGTATAAAAACTAGGGGCAGAAATTTTACCTCGACGACGGAGCTTAGCGCGATGTTCTGTAACTTTTATCGTACCAAGTTAAACTTCCACATTGCCCTTGAAAAAAGGAGAAAAATAAAAAGGAAAGGGAAAACCTCCTACTTTAACTTGTACGGTTTTGGCAGGGTCAGCGATTTCGACCAAGAAGAAGTCTTCGCAAGGTAATTGGGTCGCGATCTACTTACGTCCACTTTAACATTGCGCCATTTGCAAACCGCGTACTTATACTCTGAAACCCTCGTAATATTCACATACATAAACTATAAAACCAGACACACACACGTGTAAGAAATGTCGAAGAAATTACTTTCTGCAGTTCAATTTCAGTTCGGTTCAGTTCAGTTCACCGAGTTTTACACGTATGTACCCTACATGTTTCTTGTAACCGGGTAAAAAAAATGTTCGATTACATATGGTGACACCTCCCAATAATCTATAACAATATCTTAAATCTGGGCTCAGAAAGGAGCCGAAGAAAAAACACTTCAAGAATAACAAATCCCTTCTGTCAATACTTGAGAACGTTGAAGAAGCGTTTCGAGGTATATATATAGGCTGTACAACCACGTTGTGCGTTGCGGCTCCAAAAGGCCCTTCAGCGATATTCCCTAATGGAATTTTTTAACAGGTCGTTCCTGCTTCGTTTTTACGTCAAACTCTTCTCTCCATTGCTCGATATAAATGCTTTTTCTATACGTTTTTATTTTTTTAAAATTTTTTTCTTGTTTCTATCTCTTCCTTTTTTGTATTCGATTCGAATCGATTCCATCCCCAATCCCATCCGACAACAATTATATTTCACCATCGAACACGAGCGTTATTTGAAAACTTCAATTTTTCTCTACGTCAATAATAATTGTCATATAACAACTGTTCGAAATTGCCATGTTTCATAAGCTTTATTTATTTTGGAGTGGATAGATTTTTCTATTTTTTATTCCTACGATTTTTTTCATTATTTTTTCAACCATATACTCCTTTTTTTATCCATACTTCTAATCAAGGAACAATATTTTTCGTTATTTTAATAAACGCTAGTAATTTTTACCCGTTATTATAAATTATGCATTGCAAATTATTGCCGGAATATTATTTAGCAGGGGAGTATATAATAGCGAGAGTAATGATCACCGAGTAATTAACCTCATTATGTCGACCAACGTTATACGGTGTGATTATTTCTGCGATCTACAGCTATACCTACTAGCGAGAATTGGCCGTGAAACGAGCATCGTAATTCCAATATAATATTCTCGGAATTGATAGCCAATGATTTATGAATATATGATACGAGTACTTGTTCAATATCATTTTTTTCATTTAATCAACGCTCCAACGTTCCTGTATAGAGACGCGATTTCGTTATCAAGCTAAACGCGTAAAATCAGAAAGCTTCCCATATTTTATTCGGCACGCATTTTATCCTGTCATATAATATAATTTTAGAAAATTAGAAAACATTAGACAACGTATACCTATGCCGATGAACATGGAGTTTGAAAATTTCTCTCACCTATAGACACACTTACCTTATAGTACACCTTACGCCTTACGGATAAGCGCGATTTTATCAAATTGCTTGAGCAAAGCGTTATTGTGTGTCTCATTACCCCGGCCAATAAGCAAAGCCACAGCAAAGATGATAAAATAGAAACGTGCGCCCAATGTCCAATTATTATCACTAAACGGTGATTAGTTTTAACGTTATAAAAAATAGCATAATTTCCGCGGAGGACTGCATGGAAGCCGATGGCAGAGACGTATTATCGTCGGTTTCCAATAATCTCATCTATATTTTGTCGAACAATGGTTTTGACGTCTCTTTCCGTTCCCATCCGTCCGTTGATGTAATGCGTCGATTCGGAAAACTTTCATCCCCATGTCATCGAATTTTGTCAAACAGCCAAACTGCCCCGGGTATCGTATTCTCTCGCTGCAGATCTCTCCTAACAAATTAACGAGTCATTAGCCTCCCTATTAATTCATTAATGCCCCTTAACCCTTGGGGGTCTGTTCCATATCCGGTCGCATCATTTGCGTCATCAAGATAAACGCAGCGTAGTGAACACCCGGCTCAAAGCACCCGGAGGTTCACTGCGTTCTTTTCTCTTCGACGACTTATTTTTCCTCTTCTTATTCTTTCCCTCGCTTTCTGACTTCTTCATGCTTGTATACGCGCTGGTTCTCTTCGCTCAAAGAGACGCATTTTATAGTACCTTGTCTGCGGCATATCGGGTCTTTCCTTCGTGGCTATCAAAACCACGTTGGGTTTAGACAAAAGCCGAACAAGGAAACTCAGGAGTCCCTCGCCGTTTGGCACTTTGCATTATCAGGAGATTAGAGTTGTACGACAATGAACTTTCCAGATAGAAACTTCTGCGCTGAGACACGTACCGGTCTCTGCTCTGAAAGATTCTGACCCATGGGTCGTGCTGCCAATTCAGTTCTCAGTTATTACGATCTGTTCCCATCCTCTGCAGCAGCCATAAACTTAAACGAGAAATTGCGGGAATAATAGCTGGGAAGACTCCATTCCGCTGGAGCTCGAACAATACGAAGACAAGTTCGATTATACACGCGTCAATAGATTTAATTACGCCATAAATACGGCACTAAAATTGCTCGGGCATTTCTTTAGAGGCAAGATTTTACACATTAGAATAAAATTACAGGTCGAGGTTGAATCCGTACAAAGAGCTGTTCATCGGGACCATGAAAATCCGAGAATATTACTACGAGGCATTTACGACTTGAATTTGCCAGTTAAAATGTCGGCCTAGGACCTAGACTCTGAGAGGTTGTAGTTGAAGGTGGGATAATCAATGATACAATTCACCTCGAATGCTCCGGCTACAACTGGCTCGTGTAATCTCAGTTCCTTGGAATTCTGGGTATCTACTTGTAATTTGTGGTGGATTTCTCGTATAAGTGACGTATAAGTCCTAGAAAGCACAACATATAGTAGTGATGAAACAATGCCCATCAGCCGATGAAATCATCGCCGCACATTAAAACGTCTTCGTAAGCAAATTGCTCCGAGTTTTGCAGAGTCGTAGCTTTTATAAAGCATAATATGCAAAGTCGAATTTAACGATTCTGTTTACGTGCAAGCGTGTGCTGTCATTCCGTCTTACTACAGAATACGAAACTTACACATTACTCCGGAATGATCTAGTCGCAACAGCAAACAATTCTTCGAATGCGATGATGTCACCGTAAACTTCTTACGTTTTTAAACGAAGAGGAATCAGGTTCACTCGATCCCACTCTGCTTAAGAGACTAGGAAAATTACGTAACAAGACTCGTTCAATTGTCTCGAGTCTAGTTTTTCCCACCTGATATACCTACACCCTGTAAAAACCCGCGGAATAATTTACGCCATATAGTTTCTAGACAATTATTTCTGAGTGGCACTTAAACTCACGATTTCAACTGAAGTTGTATGCAGTGTAAACAACTAGCTGCACCATAGCTGCCAAGATAACTTATCGCGCTTACACCTGGTTGAGTAAACGTCTTGAGTAAGAGGACGTAATCTTCTTCAACGTTTTACTAATTCTAAGTTCCGCCGCTCTTAGTTCTTGAGATTTTACCTACATAGTCGACAATTTTTCTGCCCATCATGAACATCATTTTATCAAGTTTCTTATCGGCATGAGTGCCTATGCCTATGCTAGTCATTTTCCAATCCTGAAATATAGCGAATAATTGAATAATTATGGCTGTATGGAGCTGAGCCTAATTCACTCTTATGTCTTGATCAATCCGGTGCAAGTTTCTAGAAAGTCATTAACGAAAGTGACAACCAACGATTAAAGTGAATTGAGTAAACCGGCTACCACCTACTTTTGTTCAACTTTCCTAGAACTTCATTAAATTCAATATGTCTTCCACTACGGGATCTGATTCAATTAGAAACGATCATTTTCATGGAAAGTTTGATTTATGCAAAAGCCGAGTGGAGAAAATGTCATTGGCGGTCTCTCGAATCTTGATTCTCTTCCTGATTAGAATTATACGACATCAACTCTTATTTCGAGCAGTTAATAATCCGCGGATGTATATCAGAGATTCTTTGATCAGATAAATTGTACACTTTGATAGATTGACACGTGCTGTCTTATATCGTTAACGTTTAAATACACTTTCGACAAGTTGATTTCAATTCTCTCCGCGACGATCTCTCTCGGTTCAAAGATCAATTATCAAAACCTGACTCTCATTGTCGTGCAAATTGAGGCGGTCTTGACGCGCAAAAAAAAAGAAACTAACAAACACCATAATATCAGTCAGATTCAAGAATCTTTCCAAGTCATAGTGCGTTAATGACAATAAACGACATACATTAGAGACGTGGGTATACACCCATCATTCAACAGCATATTAACATTCATTAGGACATTGTATATCCGACGCGTCATTTTTATCAAATATTTGCTTAATATTCAAGGTAAGTATAGTTGAATACTCAAGTATTATAAATTCACCGGGAAAATGATGGTGAATTTTCTTAGAAAAAGCTCGGGCTGAGTCAACCGATTTTACACTTTAATCCATTCAACAATTACGACTTATTCAGAACGTGTATTCTGACTCATTCATCAATGGCCAATCTTGACTAACTCCTGCATCGCATACGGGCTTAGAATCGGGGAAGACACGTGAGTATATATTTTGTACACGTTCATTGGTGATCGGCACAAGTCTGTGTGCAATACTTGATTGCTGATTGCTTCGTAGAATGCAAAATTACAACGACTATAACAACTCGCGTTAGGTCATTCATTCAACTAACTCGATATTTGCCATCGGTTGCATATATTGATATTACGGTCATATCCTCGTTTCACAGAACGATTAAATCTCTAACGAATCTGCATAGTATTCAGACCAACGATGAATAGGAAAAAAAAAGATATCAACCGTAGAGTTGAATTCGTGTAAAAAGATATTCACGGCATAGTATGGGCAATTTCGTATTTTCAAGTGGTTCAAAGTTGAGAATAAACAAGTTGCCTTCAGTCACTTTCGAATCGAAATACAAGAGATAAACGGAATTTCAAGATTCGAGATTGCCACTAAATGTCGACGTTTTATGCTGTCATTCCGGTTCGTCGAACAGCAAACCTTGTCTCGGTTGTAGTACTACTACAATATGAGTAATAGGGTACGTAGTAACTTTCCAGATCACGTAACCGCATAAAAGTGTAACTCCCGTCTACGGTCCTTGCTCGTCGTCAATACGTTGTTATAGTAAAAAATAAACTAGTAAAAATGCAAATTATTACCATACTAGGTGTAACATATTCGCATCGTATGTGCGATAATTACCTACTTATCTTCGTCAGAGCGGTAACGATGTTTACTTCACATCGCCGAATACGAAGGGCGATACATCCACGTCATGTTGTTAGAAGCCGAAAGATTCGGCGGAGCATAATTGGGTCCAATTAGGCAGACACATGATTCGGTTCTGAAGAAACTACATATATACACATTATTATAAATAAATTTTCAGTCACCACTGTCACCTGAGACCCAAAGCTATTATTCTATATAATGACTTCAGCCTTGCTTTGTAATTTGCTAGATGGCTCTTTGACCTCAGTTTATTTTCTCATACAGTGAAAATATACATACGCATAGATATATATAGTATACCTACGTTTATTAATTAGCACGGTGAAAGCAGCGCATCGCTCATTATTACGTCGGTAAAAAAATATTATAGTGAGCGATAATTGTGTCGGTGTTAATTTATAGGAAGTTGAAAGCCAATTACGTGTGACTATTTTATGAATTTATAAAAGAGAACATACGAAGTGAGAAAGAGCCGGAATTTTAACACATAATTCATACTTTCATTGACGATGAGCGAAACGTATCGATCGATAAAAAATTGAGAGTGAAATGATTCGCGCAATACCTACTTATGTGACTTGTGTGACTGTGTCCGAAAATGGCCATTTTGATTATTGTACAAAAAAAAAAAACGGAGATAATGTTAGAATATTTTTTCTCCGCCGAATATCCATCCGTAACTAAAGGTAATAACGTTAGGTGACATCCACAATGGAGACACGCGCTGCGTGACGAATCAACGCTGGCCTTTTTACCGTTAGAATTTCGCAAGGTGAATTATTATAGTCTCGTCGTAGTAGACTAGGAGTCTGCACGTCTGTGCGTTTACGGGTCCGTGACGAATACCGTGTTATAAATTACGCGTCAGACGTGTAAAAACTAAATTGCTTTGAATCAATGAAACCCAACTGTTTCTCTCATGCTATGAATAGGTTCGCCATACATATTACTATTTCGTATATCTACGGTAAGAAAATCTTCTGTTCGTCGTGTAAAAATGAGAGACGAAAAAAAAAAAAAACGAAAGAACAGAAGAAAAATAAGATTCACGGTTCATTGGAGACCAAGAAAGCGAATTTACCAAATTCAAAAATACGTTCGACCTTCTTAAGTCCCCAAAGATCAGTCGCCATGATGTCATCGAGACTTGTCAACGATCTTAAAATTGGACTCCGTATCCTACCAGCTATGAACTCTTGGGGTCCTTTGGAACCCGTTCAATCGTAAAGTCAAATTTTTAACCCAATTTACATGCGAGGTAGATTTCCATGCCTAGAAATGGGTCTACGTCAATCTTGCCATTGCAGCTTTCAAAACAACATTTTACTTTACTGTCCATGAAATTCGTGTGTAAATTTTATGGACGATTGAGCTTTCGAACAAAATATAAGACCGAAAGTGTCTTTCACTTTCGTATCCTTAAAAAATGCAAATTCGTTTTGGTTAGCCGGCAAAACTTGTTTCGCGCGCCTCGCATTTCGAACCACAAAAGCAATTTCTTTGACACTTTACGACGTTAAGAGATAAAATCGGTATTTTATTTCTTTTCAAAATTTGAACGGAAGTTATTATACGACTCTTCTCACGCCTCAAGGCAATTACACGGATTATCGTTAATAATTGACAATTTACACCTTTTTCACGTGGACAGACGTGCGGCTTTTTCCTTCAAGACGTACGACACTCGAACGTTGCAATAAAAAACCGAACACATTCGAGCGATTTACATATAGTGCGAAATTGCGGAGGATACGCGGAAACTCGTTCAGCGAGTAGACAATAAAAGAGAAATTCTTATTCCATGCGCTGATTTCCGCACTCTAAGACCATCCAGTAGGGTATATAATGTATGCAAGGGTCCCACGGAGATCGGAAAGGCTGCAAGTCCTGGTTGGAAAGGGCATGAGCAAAACGGAAGCAGAGTTAGACAAGACAGTAAATTGACGTGAACGTTAAGATCGCTCATTTTTCTTCCCACGCAACAAGAAAGCTTTGAAAGAAACTTTCAATTTTCCGTACCTACGTAACAAATAGTTTCCTCACAGATATACACGTCCAACAACTTAATATTTTTCTCCTAATCCTGAGATTCCTCAGCGTCATAACTTTCTGCGCACGCAGGAAGTACGAGGAAAAAACCTCGAGAACTTTTCCTATAACGACGCGGTTCTGACGTTTTTCTATTCAAACCCGTTCGATTTTCACGTCGTTATAGAACTTGTCGTAAAAGTTAATATACGGCAGTTACAGTTCCACAGAACAAAGTAAAAAAGCACCCGAGTCACAAATAGTGATCGATATTTATATCGAAGATTTATACCTACTGCTACTCCGAAAAATATCGTATTGAAATGTTTATTTCACATGCGCTATATCGTCTGGTTTCGAAACAGCGTGACTTCCGAACGTTACTTGCTAAACAATGAATATCTTTCAGAGAATGATTTTGGCTAAAATCCCACGCAACCAAAGCGCAAACCCGATCCTGGCTCTGGTTCTGGTTTATGGTTGTGCTGGTGGTCGCGGTCGCGGTCGTGGTTATTGCGCGTGAGTAACGCACACGTTTATATTCCTCTGTCGGCTCTTTCATGGCCACTTTAAACGTATATCCACCTCAATATAGCGTTTAATAAGTGTAGACGCGTGTATGTGTAGATCCATATGTACGCCTCCCACGTGTTATGCTCTGAGCTTGCACGCACCATCACGTTAAATTGCTCACGTATTTCTGTGCGTATGGCAGCTACCTCGGGGTATGATTCATTGGTACTTATTTCGCTTCAACCTATAGTATATGAGAGTAAGCTGCAGCTGTAATCATATCGAAAAGTCACTGGCTAAGCTGCATGCAACTACATTACTCTATCGTGCAATAAGTCATTTACTTATGCAATTCATTGTATGAACATACTGTTTCAAGTTCATTTAGTGAATTGAACGAAATTCTTGCTTTGGTAAGAACTATTGTTTGTCTTCATATCCTGTGAATCTATGGGCTTTCGGAAGTCTGGACTCTTGGAGTATTGGGCTATCTGCATTCCGACCTTATGGAATAGCAATTTTCCAAACTTCAACATTTCTGGAAATTCGAAATCGACTCAAACGAATTCAGAACTTTTATCGTTCGGAACTCCGAGCCAGCCCCATTGATTCGATAGCACATGGACTGCCAATATGTGATGCATGTAGTAATGTGTCCGTATTAGGTTTCTCCAACTTGACGATATCGCGAAACGAGTGGAGAATTTTTTGGTAGCTTAGAACACGTTATTCACATAACTTATCGACTGATCGACCGTTGTTTCGAAAGTTGGAATAGTCAGGGAATATCATGTGTGTGTTTTAATCCGAAAACTATTGATTGTAAGTCGTTCGAACTCAATGAGTGCATCTCTGGTGATGGCGAGACGAGAAGACTTGAGTTAGCTCTTCGCTCCCTTCAGGAGTAGTACGATGCACATAGAATAACAGTCGCAGTGCGACATGTGTGCAACGATCTGTGTATGACGAGTACATCGTTGATGAGGATGACGACAGCTTCGTATCTGGCGCCCACCCACCTAGCCGTAGCTTACGCGTTCGTTCATAACCGTAATTAGATCGTTCTTGGGTTGGAATGCCTTGGTCGTTCTCGTAATTGGCGAACTGATGATTTCTGAAATAACAACGCGGGAAAAAAATAACGCCTCTCTTTCGCTTTGATGATTATTTATTTACGAGCACCTGCCTACCTACTCTGATGCACAAGTCTAAGTAATTCTATAGTTGCGTGCTCGTCGTAATTAACAGGTGTGGAATATGGTGTGAACTGTGAACGAGAACTTCTGAGACCGGATGTTTCTACGTAAAATACAGTTTCAAACAGTGTCTCTAACTTCCGCGGAAATCTTAGTTCTATCTGCGTTATAAATTCTAGCTGTTCTCCACGCACTCATAAACATCAATCACTATGCCCGGTGCACCTGACTTATTGCCATTTGGTTTACACGATCAAGCAAAACTCCGTGGTTGGTTAAAATTTTGCAATTCATGGGCTGAATTGGAAATAATTGTTTCTGATTCTACGTTTCTTTGCCATTTTATCTGGGTCACTCTCGCACAGTTAGCTTGAAACGCTCTCAGAATCTTGATCGGGTATTAGAGTTGGAATTTTGTAAGTCTAACCGCAGAGTTACACGAACAAAAGTCAATTGGCAAAAATGTCCCTGTGAACAGGATCTATACTTACGATTTACCTATGTATATCTATAATCTATATGTATCTATGCACATGACTCTGGAAAGGGCAACTCGATTCCCTGAGCAAACGAAAGGATTGCACAGACAATAAATTCATACACTTATTGTTTGCGGACGGTCGTATGCGATCGTTATACCTACGCCTACGCAGCATTGCGTATACCAGCAGCTATCAGGTTTACAAAAGTAAAGTTGAAAATAAACGAAAACGAAAACGAAACCGATATACCACAAACTGGAACCCGATCTCCGTTACCTTATCGGCAAATAAATATTCCACGCTTTAGATACGCACATAATAAACGTAGCTGCCCACGCAGTGCAGATCTGTGTATACATAACAGGCTGATTCAATTTCAACTTGGAGAACGGAAACAGGAACAAGTACTGTGCTCCATTTTTTGGTTTTTTTTTTCTTTCTTGTTGCTCTTAGGATTCGTTTTCTTTTTTTTTTTTTTTTTTTGCAAGGAACTACCTTGATTGCTAAAGATACTGTAAAGTCTCAGTTGAATTGCATGGCCTTTGTTCATGCCGACCGCGACGTACTGGTGCCTTTCCAACGAGTGTGAACTTTTGATGGGTCTTGGGTCACGGACGCACAACCACCGATCGAGCCTCGAGATTTGACGCTCTTTAGAACGAAATCAACGCTTTACTTGTCATATCCTGGTGAGCGAATGGCGTCTCGAATATGTGGGAATTCATAGAGGGGTTTCGGTCTCGTTTTCAGCGATTCACTTTCCTCTCAATGCCAAATTGCAATCCTCGCACATTTACGACCGGCGCGACGAGAGGATGGTAATAAACGTAATCTCTGTCTCGCAACCCTTTTTGCTCTACTCACACGTGCCAAATGTCGTGTAGGATGAAGCGAACCTATAAGTGTTCGACGCAATATCCAGAGATCTAAAGCCAGTCGTAATAATTCTGAGGGCATTATGTATACATATATACCTATATACGTATATACTACATGGAAAGTTCTTTCGATCAATGATTCCCATCATGTGGAAAAGAGTCTTTACATTTTTTCGGAATATACTACGTGCACAGGTATACCACCATTATTTACACTCGACCAAAAATTCGGAGCAAAAATTTATTCCGAACCATTTGACGACATGAGACGATCGATACAGATAGTTATATAATGAAGAATTTTTCGCGGACTCGGGGTTTGAATGGATGCCGAAATATCAGAACGACAAAGAAAAGGCATTAGGCAACTGTACTGTATAACAAAAGCAAATGCTTTCCACAAGAGATACGGGATGGTATCCTCCACGTCTCACTGTCCTACTTTCCGCTTCCGAGGGCAACGGATATACCCACCTACCTTGGATCTAAGGTCATGGCTTATGGCTCTAAAGACGACCTTACTGACCCTAGAGGATCTTTGATCGGTAAAGAGGCTGCAGGATGAATACCAACTAGAAACGTTGTCCTCGTTGCTGTTAGCGGTTATGAAGCACCCTTGTATCTTGAGAGAATACAAAGTGCAAAGTTGAGTACGACTCCAAACGATCCTTTCTTTTTATCCTTTGTTTCATAGACTCTAAGTAGTACCATGTCACATGATAGAGAGTCGGTCGTGATTATTGACAATTTTTACAAAATTGTTCCCACTTATACTGCAGCGGGTGAAATCTTGTAACAGCAAAAATTATTCCGAAGAGAAATTACTTTCGGGCGTCGTCGGTCAGCGGGAAAAATAAGGCGAAAATAGAAACCTCTCACGAGTGTATACCTACTTGGCTTTAGATATGAGAGAACGAAATACGCACAACTATGAAGACAAGTTAGTGTTAAAGTATGAAATAGAACATATAATAGACACGAAGAAGTAATCCATCATTGATAATGATTTGGAGCGTATGTCCGACAATTGATGACTCACATGAAAATTTCGAGACTCATAGTCATCTTCGATTTGCTGTGATGACGATACATCGCGTATCTACGTGGCTTGGAGAAATGCACATGCCAACGGTATACTGCGCCATCGAGTATGTGGGGCATCTCTATCGCCCGATTAGTTATCGGACAGCCATATACGTATCATGCAGAGCTTGGAGCGAAAGAGTTGACCATCGATCATATTACAGGGATTTATGTATTAAAACCTGTGACAACTTGCACCCAAATATTTTTCGCTCATCGATCTTAAATACCTTATGAGATAAAGATGGTAATATAGATAAAATTGTGAATCACGTACCTATCGATATAATGACGCAAATTTAGTTTACAATTATTTTGAACAAAAATCAATGCCTCTTATTAGTCAGGCTAACATAAATCCACTTAATTCTGGTCTGCGTGTAACTATCTGTTCATTTTTCAGTTTGCAATTTACCTATATTTGCCTCGTATCGACTGAATTACCGCGCTCGAACATCATTACCACACATATAGGTATGCATACGAGGGATTATTTTCCTTATCGAATTACGAGTCAGCCAATTAACTCGCGGTGACTTTATTCCTATTGTTAGTCACTTACAATCAATTTCTAGGTAATCAAACAGGTCAACGTCCAATTCTTGTGGATTTGTTCAGTTTTTTTTTTTCGCGATAATTGCTGACTTAATAATGTTTCAAGTTCAATCTTACTATGCCAACAAATCCATAAGGAAATATAACTCATCTCTAATTGATGACACCTTCCATGATACTTTGATGTCAACACTGCGGCGCTGCACCGATGTAATTTTGTATGAGATTATCGCGTATAGCCACGTGTATATCTTTGTATATCTTGAACAAAGATGTGCTTATCGTATGAATGAGTTTGTTGACAAGAGCTGAAAACGCGTGGGTGTGTACCAAATGGATTTTGGTATACCCATAACAGACCGCAATATAGCTACCTACATATGGTGAAAACGAATGGCAAACAGGATATGCTACTGAAAAGGATATTCTATAGAGGGTGGAATACGTTATCATGCGGAATATCATCCATCTTGTGAATTCCACTCCTTTTTACGAGACTCAAATTATTCTTTCCCCTAAAAATAAACAGGAAAAGAGAAGAAAACAAACCTGCCACCGGAACAGGAGCTTCATTATTCAACATTTTCAACATTTATACTCAGGACTGAACATACGTATGATAGGTACATCGCCGTGACACTATACAGTTATAACATGATCAGCAGATCTGCAGATAGTAGATCCGCACCTGTTAGAGAAGGGAAGAACCATCAGTGTCAAATCAAAATCAGAACTAAAAGCACATCATCTGGCGTTGCTGCAGTTCCAGTTGCACCTCTGCAGATTCATACGCTGATTCATTTCAGCACGAATGCACTCACAGCTGAATCTACTTACAGAGGTATATCTTGGGTGCTCTTCCATCCTGTAGGATATCTCAATTCTTATGATAGTTCATTCGCGATGGCACGAAACGAAATCGATTTTCTAACTGGATGAAATGTAAGCCATCTAAAAATAGGCATAATCGTTCGGATGCCCTTTATTCTCGGATAATAGTTGCAGATAGTCCTTTCATAAGGTAGAAGAGCTTGGAAATGGCTCTTATAAACCTTAGAAAAATTCTTCTTCTTCTTCGCCAACTATATAACGACGAGTTATAAATCTCTCTTCTTAATTCTCGGAAAATTTTACACACTGCAGCACTGCAGGCTACTGCCATAGTCTCTTCTCTATATTCTCATAGGGTTTCATTACGACCCTGGTATGCTAAGCTCTGGTATGCCGAGCCATACGAAATTTCAGATTAATTTCAAAGTTGGAATTTCAGGTCCCATGCTGTCAAAGTCTTTTGCCGCGACGGCAGGGGATACTTTAAATTCATTTCCAACACACGTGTTGTTCGGATCCACCCGCATCGCAGATACTTTGCACAATATTTAGTCAAATTCCGAAATATCTCTACCCAAGATTTTTCCTCGTCTCTCTCTCTCTCTCTCTCTCTTACCGTTATAATACATGTACTCCGTAAAATGTATCACAATGCACCCGCATCGACCATCAGTAACGACCACCCGGATTTCGGAGAGATTGTCAAACCCGACAACCCGATAACGATACAATATATTGTAACACAGACCACGGCACCGTGATGTGTCGCGTCCACTATACACGCAGGAAACTTTAACCGGAAGTGCGTTCTTCTAAAGTGGGATGGATATAAATTTTCAGAGAACGGTTTCTTCCCCCACAGGTTGTCAGCACACTTGGGCTATGCATACGTAATTGAATCGGCGATAGATCGGATAATTGGAAGACAATTTCAATGAATTTCTCCGCGTAGATATCGTGCGACATATAAGACTACAATATTCTGCACGCAAAAAAAAGTGCTGTCAAATTCACTATTCGAGCAGTGAATATATGGACAGCACTTGATTGCAGTAGAAATTATCACAATTGTGGTAACATTCACTCATGTAGACATTGAAGACCACTTGCTCCAATGTACCCAATACTGCAATTGTGATAATTTCTACTGCAATCAAGTGCTGTCCATATATTCACTGCTCGAATAGTAAATTTGACAGCACTTTTTTTTGCGTGTGTCATGACACTTTCTTCGACGGATAGGTTCTTCCCGAATCATGCTATACGTAACGTCCGGTTGTATACCGCAGCTGCGGTTTTGATGGTGTAAATAATGCGTACAAGGATATGGTATCAAGTGCTTAAAAGAGCCAGTGGCACAACGATGAGAAAGAATTTACGTGGACTAAATGTGCGCGTGATTCGAAATTGCGGTCGGTCTGTCGGGATCTTGTTCAGGAAATGCATTGTCTCGTAGGTAATCCGAGCCACCGGATGTATGAAGTGTGTTACGCAGGGGACTTCCCCCTTTTATCTCCCACTAGTTTTCCTAACGTGAACCTAACCATCGGGCGATAATGAGGCCTAAGAGCGCTTTCAACCAAATTAGTCAAAATTATAGTTTGAAATTAATTAGAACGGAACGAGGTACTCATGGGTCAACATTTTATGATGTACTTGTTTTCTTATTTGCGCTTATACAAAATCGAGTCACAATACTTGAATAGAAACAATTTACACGAATTTTTGTAAATTGAAGAACGCGTTTTTGTTTCAGATGACAATGAACGGACCAGTTTACGCCTCCTCGTGCCCAGCTTTACAGTCTAATCTCTCCCTGCACAGCTCGTCTTATTATAGCGAGTACAGTGGAAGTACCAGGAGACGACTGTCCTCGACCGGGGAAGCGGACACTTCAGCTACATCCAGCTATGAGGGAAGCGACAGTTCGGAACACAGCGATGAAACCCGCTTAGATCCTGTCAGCCAATTGGAACGTGAACAGCTAGAGACTTTCTTTCGGGGTCTCAAGACGCAGGTGAATAGAAACAAACCCAATTCCAGCACCAATTCTTCCTTCAATCCTCATTGGAAGATAAAATAACAAAAAACAAAGCCAATTTAGGAGAATTTGGAAATTCAACACACAGTTCTAGAACTCGTAACTATTTCAGATATTCGTCTGCGAGTCACTGGCCAATTTATACCTGGGAAATGCGTCTCAGGTAGGAACATGGGAGCTTCGTTTCACGGGAATTCCAGTCGTAGTTCTCGACCTGGGTGAGACACGATCTCGATCAAAAAGGCGCATACAGATTCTCCTGGCTGAACGTGGAACCTGCTTTACACTGTGGAGAGAAACCATCGACAACTTATCCGCGTACAAGGTGATTTGAAATTTTCCAAGCTTACAGCTAGCATCCAAATATTGAACCCTTTGAAGTATCTGCATTTCTCGAAAAAACATCACTGCTATAAGGTGAATTTTTCTGTGCAGTATAATCTGATAAAATCGATACATGAGGAGAGTAAATTTTTATCTAGGTTTCTGGCGCGGCGTTTCACACGATGTGTCTATCTTCCGATCACACACGACTCGCTGGTTTGAGCTTTGACAACTCAAAGGCAGCCAACGACCTGTGGCAGCATATCGAACGCCTGGTTTCCTGCCCGGAAAATATCAGTCTCTCAGTACCGGGTAAAAAGAAGAAAAAATCACCCCAGAAAAAGGTGGTTCTTCCTGCAAAGAGCAACATTAGCCAGCCCTGCCAATTTCAGCACGTTACCAGCGTCGATGCCGCGGACAGGTCGCGTTATTTCTCTTTGCAAACTCTGGTGCCGGTTCTTACCGAGGTAGAAAATTCATTGGAGACGACGTACTAGACGTTTAAATACCCTTAGTCTCCTATATACTCGCGGCCCTGGGACATGCAGACTAATCGTCGCGGAACAATAAATTTCTACGATTATTATCTGGTTCGTAGTGTGAACCTGTGTGTATTTTCGGTAAACTTTTTTTACTTCATACAAATCGGGAGTTCATGAGGATAAGATCCGCAAAAAATAAGGGTGATTCTTTTTCTTCTATTAGAGTACAAAGCGCGTGTCACAGGGCTCGATAATCTATAAAAAAAAAATCAAGGTACTTTAAATCTCTTGTCTGCTTTATATGTAGAACTTACAATATCGCTAGATCAAAGAAGTAGAAATAAATCTACGCCTGCATAGGGCGATAACCCGGCGTTCAGTGACAATGACAATGATAATATGGATCAACGATAACAGGAATGAAATTATTCGTTAAAAGCTATAAGCGCTCAGAGTTTGAAAAACGTGTCAATTCGTCGGTTAAAACACGGCCGGAAATTAAGTGCAGCGATAGATGATCAGCGTCTCAACTTTACATGCATGCAATGAGAGTAGAGTCTGACTATCAGTGGCAGCTGGACATACGCGAGAGTCGAGAGATTGTACGAAGATTGAAACTAGACCATCCCGGAACAGCATCGTTCTTCTTCACTGATTGCAAGAGCTGGAGAGAAATAAATATAGATAATTGAAAAATAGACAGTCGCCAAGTGGCGTCCAAACAATCGTGTAAATTACTCTAATGGAAAGGTCTGTGACACTATAAATTCATACACCAATTCACATGCATATATACATGTGTGTGTGTGTGTGTGTATGTACGATTAGTCGCGGGTTACTGAAGCGTGAGTATTCCTCGTGCAGTGAGAGGGATGGAAATCCAGTTTACTAGGTTCAATTAGGACCACATGTCAGCCCCGACGACTTGCATGCATCTGCTCTACATCCGTGAAATGTTTTGTCACTTTGATGGAGACAGAGATGGGTCGTGTATAATTATACATACTATAATACGTAGTCCGGGTAGACGCTGCAGGTTTTTCTAATCTTCATTGAAAGTGAAGAAGAGAATAGTGCAGACGATCTTGATCAGCGATTAACGTGGTATAGCTGAAACGAGGACATCTAATTTTGTTGCTGTTATTTTATTGCCAAATTCTCGCGCATGTACAGCACGAGCGTGAAATTAAAAGTTATGATACAGATCGCGGGATTTGAACTTTTATATGAACTTAAGAACACGTTGTAACTGCAGCGATGACATCAGGGTCTGATCTGTAAACGGGTATGGTCTTATTCCGCATTGAAATTATTACCGCGTTTGAAAGTCGCATTAAAAAGAGTCGTTGGTATAAGCTTAAGTGGCTCGTTAAAATAAATAACTTCAGAGCGGTAAAAATAGCGTTATTTTATTTATTAAGACGTCAAACTTTTCGGATGGGATAGACTAGGTTTTGAAAAGGTCCTGAATCAGGCGTGGCGGTAGAGCGACTAGTTACATTAATTATACACGGTCTGAATTTTTTTTCTTTTACATTTTCGCGATTATTATTCGGGCAAGAAATATATCTCGTTAATTAAATTGGCAGTATATATTACACAGATGCGAAACTGATAGTTACACAAAATCATCGCTTAGCATTAACTCTCACATACCATACCTGGAATTAATTTATTTCTATACTTTGACGAGTTTTAAATTATTAGTTTCGATTTCTCGTACGAAAAACATTTCGATTAGGGTGTATATGGGGCATTCCACGCCGTTTCGACCTGGCCAAAACCTTCACCATTTTTAATTTTTTTTTCCTTTGAGTATGTTGTTCATCATCACAAAAAAGCCCGCCGCACTAAGTTTTAGATTTTTTGAGCAATCGGTCTGGTCGTTATAATTTAAAAACGCAAAACCCTGTTCGACCAATCCGATTTGAATGAGATTTGGAGAGCTAAGTCTCTGTGAAAAAACAAAATTTTTGAGCCATTAGCGAAGGTGGGCGTGGATCTGGTTTGGGAGATACAGGGAAAAGAATTCTTTTAATTTTTGACCTAATTTTTTTTTTTTGTACTGTAACATTGCATTTTGCAACGCGTGTTACAAATGACTCCCGAACCCTTAGCCGACCATAGTTACGTAGGGTGGATGCATGACAGAAGCATGAATGCGTTTAGGTTAGCCCCGAGGCTATAAAATCTCCGAGAGGCGACCGTGACCGATCTAAGACTGTCGAATTTAGTTCTTATTCTTTTTGTTTTTTTTTTACCTTTTCTCTAACATGTGTGAGATGAGAGCCATACGACGGCCAAAACTAAGACCGATACGCCAAACGACCAACGCACGATGACAAAGATCAACCAGTGGGATCCCTTCGACGAACGCCACCTAAAAGCTCTGGAGGATAGTAGTGGCCACGCTACCTCCTGCTAATAATCTAGAGGACACGGGGGAGTGCCAAGGGCATTCTACAACGGGGGATATCGGTGGTGGAAGAGATTCCCGCCACCAAGCAGAGCCTGCAACCCGTGAGCCTCCGACGTAGCGGGCTAAAATCATCGTGGCGAACTTCGAATTTTGCGCGCGTAGCGACAGCGGGTCGCCATATTTAAGGATCTCGCGGTAGATTTGCAAAATCGATAATCGATCGCCTAATGAGGGCGCTAGGTATCGGCGCCATGCCGTCTAATCACTCTGTCGTAGGCCTGCCTCGCAGGTAGAGCCTCGAGCTCTAGGGCTTGCTCCAATTGTAGAAATTATATTTTCTAGTAGCCACGAGGCTGAATTTTGTGTGAATTTCCTACGGGAAAACGTTTGAGTCTTTTGAGTTCGAGTTTAGTGAATCCGAGGGCTCGTCGTCGAGACGCTACGAGGCCTTGCATTTTGGCTGGAAAACGGTAAGCGTTAGCCAATTTGACTCATATTAATTTGAATTCGGCAAACGGCCATCAGCCATCTTGCCTTGTCCGAGCCACGAGGCTTTTAGAGATTTTTGGAAATCAAATTAAGACGACCTCCGAGTCGGTAGGCCGTCACCAGTGTCTCACGCAATAATAGAGTTTTGAGTTTTGATTTCTGAGTAAGGTTTTTGAGTTTTGTGTCACGTAATAGTGCATTTTGTAGAGCCGTAGGTTCTCGCACGTGAGTGCGAGAAAGATAGTCTTACTACGTCACTGTCGCGCTCTCTCCCTCTCACGGAGAGATTCAGAGCGTTATTATATTTTGAATTTGGTTTAGTTTTTTTTCTTGTTTCGCCTATGGAGGCAGAGTTAGTTTAAGTTAAGTTTAAGTGACAATTCTGGAAATTAGTTTTGTAACGCCTTGCGGGCATATTCCAGTCTTTAATGTGTAATTTTTGTTCCACGAGGACCTAGTTTGTCGAGTTACTTATTTTGGCATTATTTTGTTTTGTTATTGCTCTCCTACGTGGAAGCTAGTAGGTTATTAATTATTGTAAAACTCGTCGAACGTGGCCAGGTCGCCTGTACACGGCCTGTGGCCGTCCTATATTCGAGGGGAAGTATCCCCGATTGCTCGATTTAGTATTTCTATTTTTTTTTTAAATTATTTTTATTGAATAAATTCTATTTTTCGTTATTAAATTCAAATTCACGAGTCGTTAATCAACGCCCTGCTAATCCTTCACATAATCCCGACCCCTCTCCGCGGTACTGTTGCTAGCCGATGGTTATTATTTTGTTTAGATTTTTGAAATCGGCGGTTATCCGCCTGGCGCCCAACTTTTGTTATTCTTTGTTTTCTTTTGGCCAATTGTCGAGTGGATTGATCTCGGAGGCTGGCTATCCGGTCCAGATCCGAGGATCAAATAAATTCCACGTCACAGTACATTCACCACTGGTTCGGCTCGAACCGTAAGTGATTGTTATTGGCTGTAAAGCAGCCTGAAGAATACATTCTCTATCTACTCAACCAACTGTAATTGTTTTGTTTTCCAATGTTTGAAAGCCTTTTTGTACATTATATTATCACTTTTTCCAACAACTCACACTGCCCACCAATTGTTTATTCTAGGGCTGACAATAATCGATTTTCAAAAGGCCGAAAATTTAACCGATTTTCGAATAGTTGTTGAAAAGTCGAAATCCGAAATCGGTTTTACCAAAAAATCGAATATTTCGGTTTTCCGATTTACGGATTTTCGAGTTTTCGGTTTTTCGAAATTTCGGTTTTCAGAATTTCGGTTTTCGGTAGTGATTACTCGATTTCTGATATTTTTTGATTGTGCCTATTCGTTCGGAGATTCGCTTAGTCGGGAAGGTAAATTACTAAATTCACCCAGTCTCCAGACCTTACCACCTACGATTTGACCTGTAAATTTTTATGTTGGTATCCTAAGCCTAAAACATTTCGGACTTAAGCCTGGTTTACACAGCGCCGTAACTCAACTTAATTTAAGAATTGACCAATCAGGAGACTCGATTCACCTGGCGCGTGGCCAAACCAGACTCCTGATTGGTCGATTCTTAAGTTAAGCTAAGTTACGGCGCTGCGTAAACCATGCATTACCCTTTTGAGTTACGATTTTTCATCAATAAAAAACTATTAGGACCATTTCGTGAGTTCTGAAAAATCACAAAAATTCGTAACAGGTATCGATCAAGTCGGGTCACAAAGTCTCAGTTTTTATGTTTTCAACATTTCAGTGTGTTCATTCGCGTCACACATAAAAATGATTAACGAGAACCGAAATTTCGAAAACCGTAGTTGCGAGAAATCGAAAAATCGAAAATTCGAAAATCCGAAAATCGAACTATCCGACTTTTTGGTAGAACCGATTTTGACGCGGTTTTCGACTTTTGAACCGAAAATCGGAAATCGATTTCAATCGACTTGTCGGTTTTTGAAAAAAGTCGACTTTAATTGCCAGCCCTAGTTTATTCCTTACGAGCAGGTTATTTTGCTTAGATCTTCTTCAACGTGAGCAAAATTAGCGTTATCAATCAAATCCGAGTTACGATAGAAAAGGCTTCGCAGGAAAGGCAGGAAAGGCAGGGCAGCACACAAGAAATAAATCATTGATGTGCAACTATGAAAAAAAAATACATACGTTTCCCAAACATTTATAGAAAAATTCATTTCTCTGTATCTCCCTAACCAGATCCACGCCCACCTTCGCTAATAGCTCAAGAAATTTGTTTTTTCACAGAGATTGAGCTCTCCAAATCTCATTCAAATCGGATTGGTCGAACAGGGTTTTGCGTTTTTGAATTATAACGACCAGACCGATTGTTCAAAAAATCTAAAACTCAGTGTGGCGGGCTTTTTTGTGATGACGAACAACATACTAAAAGGAAAAAAAAATCTAAAATGGTGAGGGTTCTGGCCAGGTCGAAACGGCGTGGAATTCCCCATATATACAAGTTTCTCACAACTATCAGCTGCACAGTTGAAAATTATTTTGAGTATCGTATTTATCTTAATAGATTGACATATTAGATACCTGTCTGTCTGTATTTAATCGTATGCTGCATCAGAGCTAGTAATTAAAATAGGACTCCTATCGATGACTGGTTATACTTAGGCGTTAAGATATTATTCTGCCGGATGCAGTACTAATCGGATTATTTTTTATTGAAAATTGTGTTCAATTTTCGTTTTTTTTTTTTTTTTTTTTTTTTTTATATTATATTACATTATATTATTATATCATAGTGTTATTTAAACTATTAGATATTAAAGCATGCGGTCAGATTTCAGATATTTTTTTGAAATTCGCGAATTTATATTGAAATGTATAGTTGGATATACTGTAGGGAATATAGAAATGAGCAGAGGAATCAGAGGTATTTTTTAAAAGAAATTTGAAGAAGAAGAAGAAGAGAAAATAAAATTAAAAAAATGGAACGTCTTTATAGATTTTTTAAAATAATTCGACATTGCGAAAGTACATTTATAATAATCGTACGTTTTCTGGCGATGCGATGATTAAAAGTATGAAAATATGTAAGTGCAGGTAATATATGTAGAGAATAGATTCAAGCCTTTACGCGTAATCGCAGAGTGAACAGTTTATTATAGTATAGCTTTAAAGTCTGCAGTTGCGATATACTTTCGATTTTTATTGTCATTGTTATTGATGCGTGATTAGAAAGAAGAATTTCAAATTTTAAAATTTTAAATTTTAAATTTTAAATTTTAAATTTTAAAATTGAAAAAAAGTGTATTTTATGAATAACGTTGAACTTTATCTCGAGAAAATAAACTAGTACATGTTTTAATATTTTATTTAAATGAGTGAAGTTTATGCGGCTGAGAATATTAGGTATTGCTATTATAATATCATATATTATATTTGTAACAACTATTTTTTAGATTTACCATGTGCTGAAAATATCGCGTAATAAATTAGACACAAAAGCGATGGAATAGCGATCACTTTGACATACCAGTGACCGTGGTGCAGGGGCATAATTCGTGACTTCTTCGCGGATTTAGAAATCCAGCAAATTTTTGTCAATACGAATATGATTCATATAATTTACGACGATTTTCATCATTTGCTGATGAATTCGTATACGAAAAATACTACAGTGCAATTAAGATGAAAAATAAAATACAATTGTTCGTTTTTCTTTTCATACACATCATACATGTATAATAGCAATTAACAATTATTATCATAGGCATATCATATTCAAGCAGCGCTTAGTAATTTTCAATCACGGAAAAAATTTCATAGTTTTTTTTTCTTGTTGTGACCTTTTTTCTCATTTTCTTTCTTTTTCATTATTTTACTGCCGCTATCACGGTTCTCCTCTGGCACAACGATATGCATGCAAATCTATTGGATATTATACTATAATAGTTATAATAACTAATATATTCTATTATACGATGATTATTATTATTTTCATATATATGATAAAAGTTCTTGCTATTATTTTATCATTATTGCAATTTTCATTACTATAATTATTTAGATATAAATATAGCGATAATCTTACGAGTCAAGTTGTGCTTTTTGATGTTTATCAGCAACCGCGCATATAAAGACTGGTTTTACCATCTAGCAATTAGCCATAGATTCAAAGTTGATATAGTAATACTATACATAATGTTAAACATACCTATATACCAATATGATTGTATAATCTCGTTAAGATTACAATAAGATCAATTTCTCGTTTAAAAATATCCTAAAAATCCATCTGTTTTCGCTTCAAGAAAAAAAAAAACACACACACAAACAAACAAACAAAAAACAAAGTAAAAAAAGAAATAAATAAATTTATCGTGCCTCGCACCATGTTATAAATAGATGCAATTAATATCGTAATTTTCCATTACTGCAATCTATTCAATATTAACTAGTAATTCTCAAATTAAAAGACCTGATATGAAGCGACAAAAATTTGGTAATCCTCAATATTTGTACGGTTTTAAGTTTTTTTTAACGAATTCACTATAATTTCTACTATACATTAACGTATATACCTACATATACATAATATACCTTATTAGATCGATATAGTTAATAGTCTTATACGTATTGTGACTCCATATATTCTGTAATTGTATTATTTTTCTTTATCTACGACTGTGATATAAATATATTTGTAACATTATATTCTCTAGGCTACAAATAACTACAACTACAATAATCATTATCTTTCGTTAGTACGTATACATGGCAGTTCATGATTTTTTTTTTCTTTATTTTTTCTTTCTTTTTATTTTTATGTATGTTATCGTGCTAATAAAATGTGTGTAGTTAATATCATTTCGAAACTGATATGCATGTACAACCCTTATCTATCCGAATCCCAATTAGATAGTACCTACCGTATCCCTTAAATAAAATATACATTAAAATTAATAATTTACTCTATCATAGTATAAGCGTACCAAAATTATTTTCGATACCTCATCCGTCTCCTTCTTTTATTTTTTTAAAAAAAATTATTTTCCATTTTATTCACATAGTTCGATTTCTTACCCTTAGAACCTAAAACCAGAAAGCATATCACAGTCGGTGTTGCAGTTCTCGTTCAACGATATCGTGCGAGTTACAGGTTGCATATGATAAGGCGCTGGAGAGATCGACTGTACAGATACACGCAGCTTATCTTCTCGAACTTATATTCGCCGTATCTACAGTCGGCTATAGATATATATGCAATTATATCAACCGGGATAACTTCGCAAAGCGAATGACGACTTTTCATCATTTTTAAATCGTAAAACCGATCACATCATTGCTTACTTCTTTCTCAGAACTCCATAACTTGTAATTGAGGAAGCTGCGTCTAGATAATATGAGGACGAGATACACATTTCGCATTAAAATAAAATTTAGGGTTTAGGATAGTTTTTTGTAATTCAAAATCTTTGAACTTTAATCCCGAGGCGATGCAGCGTGTGCGTGTCTCAATGCCTCATGTGGTATCGATGCACTACGAGTGATTTGAATGACTCGAAAGAGGAAAAAAAAGCAGGGTATTTCTTGAACCACACCGTGATGTAGGTAAAAATAAAAAAAGACATGACCGAAGGATAGGCTTGGGCAAACCGTAAGGGACTTTACGAGCACCCTATATAGAATACCTATAACTGGGTGCTCCAGATAGATGCGTCCGATATGAGATCGGCTGGTTGGACCCGGGTCGAGTAATGAGAGGCCCAAAGCCGCCTGCGTATATCGCGCCCTCGCTTGTTTATGTGAATCATCCAAATCGACCACATCGCATCGTACGAGATTCGAAGATCTTTACTGTGGGTGGACACGACCACCTCTTCGTCGGACGATTTTCTACGGAACCTCGAAGTTGAGATCTTTATCGGTCCCTCCAAGCCGAAGGATTTTTTACTTACAATAATTGCAATCTCTCAGATGATCAGCCTGCATATCTGCCTCATAACGTGCAATGAGGATTATTGTATTATAATAGCTATGCGGCGAGAGTTTGAACCGGAAATCCTGGGGGAGTGTTCGGGATGCACTTGAACATCGTGAACAGTTCACGAAAAGGAGGACAGCCCAAGGATTACTTATCACCGTGCAGCGTCGGTATATTTATAATGCCAAAAGCATAACCGGGATATGAATATAAAGATTCAAATTCGGGACGGGATGAGGTGAACATGTTCAATTTAAAGGTATAAACGTATACGCTGCATGAGGCAAAGCCCTAAAGTATTGGATTTATTTTTCATACCAGTTCGTTATATTTATGTTCGTAATATAAATTTTTGTTAGCCATCACGTATGGCCCCTTTCAAATCTGTTACCAAAGTCGTGCGGTAATTTATTCAGCAGGTAGAAATTGTCTCGATCGTATGGTCGGCGAGGCAGTTAGAAGAAGAGGCTTCCGCAGGTCATCATACCCGGACATACTATAAACGCGACACTTTCCTCGGTGGTTTTTTAACGCCGAGCGTGTCAACTTTTCGGCCCGACTAACTTGAGGCAGTGGGTATGTCTTATTTAAAACGGACCTACATTCGCCTAATCGTTCGGACTGTGAAACTGCATTAAAATTCTACGAACGACACGACGGCTTGACCATTCGGAGTCAACATTAAATAGATATACGAACACACTTGCGGTGGTACAAAACGATACATTATGTACTGCAATGACACGCGCAGGTGATATCGGAATGTCAATCTCATTCGGGGGAATAAATCACAGCGTATAATTGCCTGCAGTGTCTAACGAGTTTCTTTTTTCGATTTTCAAATTCTCCATTCGAAAAACTCTACCTGCCTTTTATCGTTCGAGTCGTTATTGTAACAGAGGCCAAAAAATGCGGTGGGAACAACCGAAATTGCGGCCCAATTGGTTAATGGCTGCAGCAGACGGTGCCGCAGATTTATTACGCGGGTTGCAAGTAGCGTTTAGCCTCTTGAGAATCGAACGCACCTTCATCGGGTTCTGAATTTACATCTAACCGACTACGATGCGAATAACTCGATTTGCATAAATATGAGGGCGATGGACCCTCTCGCCGACTACTATCACTCTGCACATTGAAATTGAATAACGCTAACGTTTCCACTGCCTTATACATACATCGGCAATCGCTTTGGTCGATTGCTTCGCGAAATTGTTTACACCGTAGGTATAGCTACGATGTATACCAGCTAGTGCAGAATACCGGGGTCTAGGTCTCTTCGTATGACCGAAAAATGCCAACAGTAACAGTAAATAGCCTTGATACATATGGCGTTGCGAAAATAACTGAGTAAACAATTGATTCTGCATTCAGAAGGTATACCACGTAGCTCCGAAGTTATTCGATTTCCTAAATTTTTCTTTTTTTTCTCTCTTTTTTATTCACATACACATGCAGTAGCTGGGTCACAGTACACGTCGTGAATTTATAGAATGTGGGGAAACAGAATATGTAGCTGAAATTGTATACTGGTGATAGGAAATTGGTGATAGGAAGAAAAGTTTGAAATCCCTGCATTCATTTTCAATCGATATGTTATATTGAAAAGAAGTTTCAGGTTTTTTGAGGATCGTTAATTTTTTTTTTCCCATATGAAGTAATCTGACATGAATCTTGACCTGTATAACTTCAGCATGAGTGAAATAAAATCGTTTATGTGCATAAAGTATCAGTAATCTTATCCATAGACAGTTTTTACGCGTATTCAATACGGCAGCGTTGACCGCGGACAGTACGACACATATCTTTACTGTTTCTGGGCAACGCCGACAGAATGCTTGCGAATATGAAAATGACCGAAAGTGGGTCACTGCGTGCCATCACGACTCACGCGTGCCGCGTCACTTGCGAGATTAACACGGCCGTGTATCTACGTATATATAGTTGCATGTATATAAATATTATAGGTATAAATGTGAGTTAAATATGTAGAAGAATAAACGCAAGAAAGATTTTAATTGTCCGATAAATTGGCGCCGAATGATTTTGAATTCAATTTCAAATTCTTTCACGATATGGTATGGGGATGAAAACTGAAGAGTAGAGAGCTAGGAGAAAAGAGGGAATCGCTGCGGAGGCAGCGAATGAGAGAAAAAAAGAAAAGAAAAAAAAAAAAAACTAGAGAGGCACTCATATAGACAATATCGTTGAGTACCGGACACGACGGGATTCAACTCTCAAGATGTGGTGCCAAGTTTTCCCAAGGAAACAGAAAAGTATCTTGGAATTTCTGGACAGGAAACGTTCAGCGTGCCGGACAAGCGACAGCGGCTACTCTCGGGTATACGTGGAAACGGGAAGTCGTCAGTATGTTTCTGGCACTCACGTACCATACGTACAACTCATCTTTCTAACCCCCAGAGATCTTTTCTTCTCAATTCTATTACCTTTGTTCTGGCATAGGGATATTTGAAACGTCGAATATTTGTTTTAGCGAAAAACAATCACCATGTATATATTCGGCCGGTCCACCCCTCAATAAAACATTTTCTTTCCTCTCCGCTTCATGAGCGTTAGAAGAATTTTATCTTTCGGATAGAGCTGTTTCCTGATTCGAATAAATTTCTGGTTAAAATTCATACGGTTATGGAGCGTTTTAGAAATTTCTTTGAAATAATATAAGCGTCCCCGATTTATTGGTGAATGAAAATTGAAATGATATCGCCTCGCTATTGTAATAAATATTTATTCATAGAGTGAGAATATACTTACGGTGTCAATCACCCTGTGACACAGCTTGGGAGGATAAGTAGGCGCCGTATCTGAATACGATCTGTATATTATAAGTTAGCATCATTTATAGCGGGGTTACGGATTATAATGTGCGTATCGCATAGCTAGGTATACTTATATGTAAATAATAATCGTATGACAATAATTAAGTCAAGTATAAAGAACTGTGAAAGCTACGAAGGACGAGCAAGAAACTACATTATATCTCGAACAGATGGCGAACGCGATAAATCTGATTCTCAGAGATGAATTCTGCCGGAGATCGCTTAGCTTTCGTTCGCAATGTATAATCCGCCTTTATACTTTCATATACAGGTGTAGGTATATAAAGGCAGTCAGTTATGTGGGTACGATGAATACAGATTTTTTAAAATTAATCATTCATTAATTAAACAGCTGGTATTCTCGTGTGCCCTGCACCAGCAGTATATAACAGATTCACCAGATGATAGTTGTCGATTAAATGATTGAGATAAATCTTGCACTTCTACTGTGCGGAGTCTGCGTTTCTCTGGGTAAAGAAAATTCTAGGGGATCACGTGGTGCGCAAGACGTGAGCTCACGGTCAAGAATGGAATGGGAATGGGAATTGGAATGGGAATAGAGAAGGAAGGATGAATGTAACTAGCCTGGGTTCCCGGTATCGGGCACGATATTGGGTTAGTTTTTATCAGATCTAGTTTCCTCACTAGTTCAATGAGGCCTATTCGCCCCGTAGATGTCCACCACGTTCCACATTATAAGCCGATGTCGTAGGTGTCATCTTCCGGGACAAACTGGATTAGTATCAACTGGCTTTACCTTGCCTTGCCTTGATTGAGCTTCATTCATACTACTGCAGAAATCAGGATTTCGGCTTTCGAGAATCTTCGAAAGAACGAACAAAAAAAAAAAAGAACAAAAAAATGGAAAAAATTCATCTCAAACTCGAGTCAATATTTCGTGGAATTTTTTTCGTCGGATGATCCATTTCCGCTCTACGAACGTAACAACCATTAATAATTACATCGAGCACCGAAACATGGAATTAAAACTGTAATCGCATGCGTTCACTATTTAGTCAATAACGTACCGAACGAATTGGTTCAGTTGCGTCGATAACTTTTAGCCAGGAAACGGTATAATTAACAATTTCCGTTTGTTCGCAAATACTTTTGCACAACGAAGTTCAGTTAAGTTAATTCCTGTAACTTATCCATGAATTAATTAAGTACATGTAACAATTTGCAAACAACTTATCGTGTACAGGTAGTAGGTACCTACCGCTGCATACATACCCACCTAATGACTACAAGAATTTAATTGGAAGAGATAAGTTCCACACTTCCAATTAGAAGCAACAATTCCTAATCGTTTGATCCCATGATAGATTAGAAGTAAATTAAATTTCAGATAATATCAGTCGTTAGTATTGTGGGCGTAATTCTCCGTTAGTATCAGATTAAATGACTAAATTTGACAAAACCTCAGGCCTGCATGAAAGGGGGCTGCAGAATGGAAGCAGGATGCAACTGCCATATGTGTTGCGGGATTTGTCCCGCAAGGCTAGACTGCTTTTTCATTGGATCGTCTAGAAATAAACGCCGCGCATAGATTTACTATTTTTACTATTTTTGCTAAGTGGAGAGCGCCGTGTGCGTTTTCAAATTTAAATCACGATCGGTGCGGTGTATGTGATGGGCGAAAATTTGGAAAACTAAATTCTATGTTGATGATGTTTTATGAATTGTTCCTCACGCAGGTTCGCGGTTCGTAGAGAAAGCTTCGACATATTATATCGTCCCGTTATGAATCGGCGATCGACATATTCTGGGCGAACCTTTTAGCTGGTTTTGGCCGGTTTTGTACCGCGATCACTGGCAGGTAGGTACATACCTGGTAATCGACGTTGTTCCGAAAACGTCCATCAGCTCGATCACTCCGTAAGCTGCACAAGACCGACGAAGAGACGCTGTCACTGTGAGGCAAACAAATGTTTCATTGTTCGTTGGCATTTAATTACCAAAAGGACCATCGAAAGCACGAACTTAAGGTTAATTTATGGCGTAATTTAGTTTCAATGTTGGTAGCATAAATCTTCTGGGTAGGACAGGGCCGAGTTCGCCGACGCGAGGAAAAAAACCTCTACCGCCACGAAACAAAGCTGCGATCTCAAAGACGATCTCATTCCTTTACCAAGAAATCACTCTCGGGGACGCCATTATGGTGAACCCGAACGGTGAAACAAAATTATCGAGATGTCGTACAATCCCGAGAATTACACCTTTGTCTATACCCTCACCGTTACCCCATAACAATTCATTTTCGCTAAATGCTCCATCGATCATCTTATGCAACTCGGCAATGGAAAATGCACCGGAAGCTGATCCTGCATCTCCTCAAATCCCTTTCTCCCTGTCTCTCTTTCTCTCTCCATCTCTTCTCTGAGGTTTAGAATTTTTTCTAAAACAGAGAAGAAGAGAGGTGCGAACCTGCAGACTTGCACCGATAATCCTCAAGGTAGGAGTCGATCTTATTTCATTTAATCGACTCGCCATTTGCTCGAGCAAACTTATGCTGGTTCCCACCGTGCAGAGTATATCTATATAGACCTACAGCCACTTGAAAAACAGTCGATAAATTCAGCAGACTAACGAAAAGACTGCTCTTCGTTGACGTACCGACATTTATACACCGTAGGTACCTACAGCTACTGTGCAAAAACACAAAACGAAAGAAAAAAGGATCCTGCAGTTTAATGTAGATATAAAAATTGGAGTAATGGCCGGGACCCGCCAGCCAGACAATCACTTTACGCAATCGAACTTGAGATTGCTCGAAATGTATTTCTACAAGACGGGGATATAATACGTCAATAATTTTGATAATTACAATACCCCCTTAGGCCACCACACCCCGAAGATGACTAACGCGTTGACGTGACTGTGACTCAAAGAGAAAAGAGAAAAGAAAAAGAAAAATTATTTCGCGAATGGAGATAAATTTGACTGGCAAATTTTATCGCTTTATAAAAATGCCCTGCGGAGGTTGAATGTCACGGGTCGCCTATATTATATCCGATATCTTGAATCGTACAAAAGTTATGTGAGAACTCTCGACTACCTATATCGAAAAATAAATTCCAATTTTTGTTACAGGTACGTTCGATCAATTTGAGTTTTATTTTTTCAAGTGTCTTTCTCACGGGATGCATGGAGGCATATAATAGGTACAATACAGGTATATGTGAAAGCCCGGCTCATTAACATCTAGAATTGAAGATTCGTACATAAACATTTCCTTTTGTTAATCATCGTGATTAAATGGTGTGGGCAAATCATTACCGAGTAGAGTTTAAATTAATCGTTATATATCTATCACGGTCAATAACTCTTGTCGGTGTTAAAAACGTGTAATTTTTTTTTTCGCTCGTCGCGGTTGATGCTGGTCTCGTTCTAAAGCAACTCTTTTATAGACTGTGGCTAAATTTCGCTTTCCTCTTTTCCAATGGTCCACTTTTCTATTGGCATAAAATAGCGACAGTTGAATGATGTTAAATATAAATCAATACCCGATAAGAAGCCCCGAGTTCCTCTATATATAGTATATACTTCGAGTTTGGTAGAAATCCAATCTTGAAACACCGGAACTTCTGTCACGTTGAGTGCTACCTCGAGACAGCTTTCAACTTGATTTCGTTAAAGATTAATAATGTACCTAGTTTACTCTCATACCTTCAGCGAGAGGAGTTAAGAGGCAATTACTATTATACCGTATCGTCCGTCAATGTCTAAAAATAAATAACTTATTAACGTTAAAGGATGCATGTAACGTCTTAAATAAAACATGATACAGATATTCAAGAGTTGAAAAAAGGTCTTATTTAACTTGCCAAAATCTATGCCGTAAACTTTTACCGATGTTTTTTTTTATTGCGTCATTTCTAACGAACCTATACCAATAAAAATAATTCAAAGCCTATTTCGGCCCCGGTTCTTGCGCCAATTTCATTTTCACGTTATGGGTATAGGGAGCTAAAGTTAGTAGACAATTTCCCAGAGTAAAGTCAAAGTTTATTTTAGTTTCAGAGAGATAAATCTGGCTTTAATTGAATCGGGAATTTAATTGGATAGCTTACTCGACCCTACAGCCCGGTCTTTAAACGCCTGATAGATTACGGGGGTCCTATTTGTCCATACTGCATATAACACCATTATAATACCTGGAGACGCTAGGTATTCAATTACTCTAACCGTGAGGTAGAAAATTATTGAAAATTCTACGAAATGTTTAAAATCGGGAGATCCATAGGCCAATAATAATTATTATCATGAAATGAAAACCATTGATCCGATTCTCTGTAAGTTATTCACCTGTATTTCTATGTCTATACCTACACCTTTCATATATACCAAGAATTCAGTGTTTCTCTTTTCCCATGGCTTTTATTAAGGCTAATAGTTTTCACGAACCTTTCGTTATACTACAGGTATACTATAAAGGTATACCGACTTTGCTGCCCATCTTGACAGTCGACGAAAATATTGTGAAACCACACGATCATCCAAAGGTCTTTTAGCTCACCGCCTATAATTATTACTGATTTGAATTATCACCTTTTCTTTTCGTTTTTTTTCTTCTTCTTCTTCTTCTTCTTCTTCTTCTTCTCTTTCTTATTCGCTTATGAAGTGTTTGATAGAGAGTAATGGCCATCTGTATTGCTGCATACTGTGAATTGATGTGATTCAAACAGCGATATTAGTCAGTGTTAATAATTACGACATCTTTATAGTATACCTATGTATAGCTGTTGGATAATGAAAATTTTCTAATCCGTGATAATATTATTTTATTAATCAATACAATAATCAATAAAACATGACCATCAGGTACAAACATCATACATATAAACGAAACACGCGATAAATATGATATATATTATATATTACACATATTAGGGTGGCCCTTAATTTCATCATTTTCAAATTTCAAAGATCCCACGGGCCATAGGGAGTCTCCAAACATACACAAAAAAAAATCTCGCGGTTAATTCTTTTTTCTTCCTATAATTGCAGTATATAGCTCCGAAAAATTTGAAACTTGGTACACTCTTTACCTGCATTAGTATAGATATTTCATAAAAATTCGACAGATCTTAAACGATATAATTTTCGAAGCTACAGCGCACCAAAAAAAAATAAAAAAAAATGTCTTATCTCTAAATTGTGATGAGTAAAATTTTGTCGTTAAAAAACTGTAAAAGAAGAAGAAGAAGAACGAAGTGTGAACGAACTTAGAGATTATGCGAAGAAAAACAAATAACCCTCCAAGTACTAAAAAGCCTGGGGCTTTGAATACAGTTTTTTGTATATATTTGGAAACGTTTTGGTTCATGAGGTCATTGAAATTCGAATATGACTGAATCAAGGACCACCCCGATATGATACATATAATATATGTAATATATACTTAAAATGATAAATTTCATATATAAAATATTAAACATTTACGTATACAAGCTTGAAACAATAACGAGTATAAATAATGTCGTAGATTTTATTCATTTATTTATTAATAATGATAATAATAATAATAATAATAATAATAATAACGATAATAATACCTTAACGATATTCGTAATGATATCTCCATGAACTATATACTAGTATATATATATGCAATACCTAGATTTGATTGTTAGTACGTACTCGATATGTTTGGTAACTGGTATAAATAAGACTAGTGTTAATATATAACGTAAGTACGTACACGTAAGTTTTATATAATTTATAATAAATAAATAAATAAATAATAATAATAATAATATAAATACGCACGAATCACATAATGATCATATTATATTTTATACATACCCATGTATTATATGCATGTATATATGTATATATAATTTTTATCGATCAAAATAAATCATTTTATACTATATAATAGATAAATAACGATAAGCTTACATCACTCTATATATATGTATAATATATACTAATTGTACCTAAATAATTTTATGGCTATACGTTCTCCACATATATATACCTATATATATATATATGTATATAGTATATTATATACTATATTTAAATATTTCATTTTCATAGCACTACTAGAAGAAACAAAAGAAAAGAATATAAATAATATTATCAAGTTCGCTAAAATTTGCACTAACGCAAACAGCTATTACGTACTTAATTATGCGAACTCATTATTCTCTCTAAAACTACCTATATATAATTATTATATACGAGTAGTTTCAATTATAACAGCTACAATATATACCATATATTGTATATAATATATATATTATATATATATTTCAATAACAGCAATGATAACGTTGATATCTATAAATCTGCATTCTCGATCGACGTAACTCGAAACCCAATATACTGGCACATGAAAGTGATAAAAAATGAAAACAAAAAAGGATTAAAAATAGAAAAAGAATGAAAACTGAATAATAAAATAAGTAAAAAAAAAAAACTAACTAGTCTTGAAGAACGTATTGAACGGTTCAAGTCCCCTAGATTATTTTCTACCGAACTAATTTTGGATATCTCTTTTAATCTCTTTACCACCGCGTTACCTTTATGTACGCAGCTCACTTTGCTAAACGACAAACAACGACGATCTAGTCTAGTTATTAATTTCTATAGTAGTTACGGAATTGGATTGCCGTTCATCTTCGATGTTCGATACCGGTCGCACGGTAAATCCGCTGAAATTACTCTCGACTAAACTGAGAAGATTCTCTTGCTCGATGCGTTTCTGACGAGGTTTTTCCACCTCTTCAACTTTGGCCGAACTTTTATCAACACTTTTCTCGGAGATTCGACTTCTCGTATTCTCGTTTATCAGCTGCTCCAACTTTGACGGTCGCTCTGTACTCGATTCTTGAATCTCGTTGTACTCCACTGGAACACCATATTTGTTGACCGACGGTTTGTAGGTTTTTACCTTCGAGTGGCCTTGGATAATCAAGTACATAGGTCCTCTGATGGGTTTGGCAGGCTGCTTGTAATGCGAGAAAATTGGATCAGTGGTCAGACTCGAAACCGTGGTAGTCGTGGTCGTAGTCGGACTTGTGGACGGATGCGCCTTGTTCATCTCGTTGTTCAACAGATGCGCCAATGGCGACTGATTTTTAATGTAATCTGTGACCAAGTCAAGACTCGAGGTCGCAGTTTCTGGCTTCAAAATCGGGGGTTCAGGCGTTGGGAAGAACGGAACTCGGGGGGATCCACTCTTCGACATTTGCTGCATGTGGTACGGGTCATCTCTCATCATTTCCACACGCGGAGTGGTCAGAGTATTCAGTCCATGAGGCATGGAAACCATCGGTGGATTGTGGTCGTCACTATTCGGATGTTGCTGCATCAAATTACCAAACTGACCATTAAACACTTGCTGCGGCGTTGCAGTTGGCGACATGCCTCCAGCGGGGTTCCTCGTTCCCCCATTCGACATCTGTGACATCATCATATGCCCTGGATTTGGATTATGGTGAATCAATGGCTGGGCGTTTGGTGGCGCGAACACAGGTCGGGCAGGGATTTGATTCATCTGATTCATTTGGTTCATCTGATTCATTTGGTTCATGGGATTCATTCGATTCATTTGATTCATCTGATTCATTTGGTTTATTTGATGCATGTGATTCATGTGATTCATTTGACTCATTTGATTCATCTGATTCATTTTGTTCATCGGATTCGCGTTAATCTGATTGATTTGGGGACCAAGTGTCGGTAAATTTGTGACAAAATTTGTCGGTGGAAGTGGGTTTGAAATTTGTATCGTTTGTTCAATGACGGATGTCATAGTGTTCGGATTATCTTCAGGAGTTACGTTGGTTGGTTCGACTTTCAAATCCCCAACAGTGACGTTCATCTTGTCCATGTAATTCGTGGGCATAATTACTGACACTGGTTCTTTCGGTTTCGAATTATCGAAGCCTGTACTTGTGGGGCCGGTGTTAGCGACAACAATTTGCATCTGCATCTTGGAGGATGACGACGAGGTCGATGGTTGCCCGACGACAATCTCACCAGAGTCACTGTCGTCTGTAGAGAACATCGATGACTGAACTATGTTTGTAGACGGGGCGGGAGTCGGACCGACAATATTTTCCTGTACGGCTGATTCCTGCTTTCCAACGACTACCTCTTCGTTGTCAGCATTCTCCCCGTCCACTATGATGTTAGCATTCTGTCCAATGACCACTTCGTGACTCGATGAAGCGGCTACGTGGTGATCACCTACGTCAAAATTTTCCTTACCGTTTAACGGCGTCTGCCAAGTGACCCGATTGCTTTCCGAAGAAGGACCTTCGTTCCCAAGCCACCCTCCAGATATAGTTTGAGTCGAGTGATAAACGAGGTTCGATTTTTCGAACGATATCGAGGGTGTCGTTACGGGCTGGAATTTTTGCTTCGTCGTTTGGGCGGGTGGAGTGAAGACGCTATTTATCGTCTCGATCTGAGAAAGTTGGTTCTTAGATGGCGGAGGCTTCGAAGAAGATTGCAGAGTTCTTGGCGGAGGATGAGGTTGCGAGTAGGAAGTCATAGGCACATTATTATAATTCTGACGTTCAGTTTGAAGCGGTCCCTCTTCCGTCTGTGTGCTAAACTGTTGGTTCTGTTCAGAATAAGCAACTTTTTCCTTCTGCGGAGTGTAAGTTGATTGAGCAGCGTCTATAGGCTTTGGAATCACCGGAGGTGGAAGCATCATAGTGTAAGGTTTTGGTTTCTGGTTGTAAAAAGAGCTGGGATAATAGCTTGCCGGAATATTTTGAATCCTGTTATGATTCCTGTAGTCCACAATGCCGTTTCTGAAGTTTGTATTCCGCACTATTTTCGGTGGTTCTGCTCCGATGCTTCCGGTAAAATCATTCCGATGAACGATATGCTCGTTTCTGTACTGCTGCTCCTGGTTTCTATTGAACTTGGGTCCATCGACGAACTTCAAGAACTGCTCCGGAATCTTCGGGCTGGTTTTCTTGGCCGTAACACCCAATACCAGAATGTCCCTCTTTGCGGATGGCTCCGTGGTGTGAGAATCCAGCCAGTACTGGACCCTGTCAAGAACAGGAGGTACGTAGTCGAAGGTTGGATCATTCTTCAAAGGATCGCCTCGACCGAGAGGTGTCCACTCGTCGTAATCCATTCTCGGTGAAAAGACCCGAGGCCGGCTCTCGTTCGTTCCTGTAATGAGAAAACAAGGAATCGATTGAGCCATCCAGGAGCAACTACAAAAGGAAAGTAGATAGACAATTGGGATGAAGAATTTGGCTTTCACACTCAAGAAACCTATTCCATTTAAAGATCAAGGGAATAAATGCAATGGAAATAGAGTCTTGTAGGTATTATGCGAGACAAGACAAACTGACGAACGTCATCTAGCACAGTAGGTACTCTACGATTCTGGGACACGACGAATACTTATAGCCAGGTAAATGCTGTGTGCATTGCACTGCACTATGCTAGACACAATAGAAGGGCGAGGCGCCGGCATTCAGTAAGATTGCACACATGATGCAAGCGACTACAACATGGTCCGAGTATGGTAGCTGACACGTGTGGAATAAGTACACAGTCTACTACTCTCCAGGTTTACATAATGCATATATGTAACAGACGAACAGGTACACCTCTGCATGTAGATGTACTCATATATCTCTAAGCCCGTGAGTGCCCAACTACTTAGTGCATCTCTAGTGGGCTGCTCTATTCAGGTTTCTACAGAAGTGCAATTAGAGTTAAGAATACTCAACGAGATTTACGATGTACGATGCTGCAAGCGTGCAATTCTCGTCGGTTGATACTTCGACGATATTCTACAGACGCGATGTCAATTTCTGATCAGAACGATTTTTCTAATCGAATACATCTACCTATAGGTGACTGAATTCCGATTTTTTTTTCTTTTTTTTTTTTCTTTGCGACTGAAGAGAACCTGCGCGTAGTATAATACGGCTTATTGAACGAGACATTTTGACAGCTACACACGGGCGCAGAAAGTCGTCTGTCGATAAACCAGGCGATTGGATAAAACCCTGATTAACGTTAAGCCAGCTTTTCCGTAACATTTCGTTTTCGGGGCAATTTCGGGGGTTTGGTGCCGAAAATTTTCAGCCTAGTGGTCCGTTTATTTCGTTCGTTAAACTGCCTGTATTTTATCTTTTTCATACATTACATTCAGACGGGAATTTATACGTCGAAAAAATGTGTCAAGATCTTGAGATCAAACGGAATACAGACGGCGTTAACGATTTCCGATTCAAACCTTGTTCAAATACAAATGAATTAACTCGGCTTTGACCCCGCCGCTCTGAACACGAGTTAAACTCTTGACTAAGGGGTCCACGATTGACGTTTAACTTGGTCATATTGATAGATTCAATATTTACAGACCTACCTACATATATCCTACTGATCACGCACATTTAGTTTGTGGGCACGTTCAGACGACACTGAACTTCTATAACTAAACCAAAGTTCTATAGGTCCTATACTGCGGTAGAACTTAGAATTGATTTAGGTGAAACTGGTAAATTGAATGAATAGATTGAGCAAGAAATTTCTTTAGACGACTAATGAGATCTGAAATTGGTTGGTTTCCTTTTTTTTTCAATTTAATTTAATACACATGAGTATATATAATGTAAGGACATTTCACACATATCGTTTAATTTAAAGCCATGTATATACATGTGTGCGTGTGTATATCCACCGTGGGAATTTATTATCACGCACTCGACGATCATACGTTTAAATGTCACGAAATATGTCACGGTTATAGGATACCTATGCGTGAAAGGTTTTACAAGATATACGATTATCATTTAAATAAATATAATGGCTTTCCAGAGTTTATTACTAATACTAATAGAACCGTGTGCTGCAGGTAGGTAATCTTCTCGAATCATTTCATATTATAAAGACGCCGAGTTAATATCATCTAACTAATTACGTACAACTAATTATTACAAATCCGACAGGCTATAAAGTAGAGACAATAATTCAACTGTTAAAAAAAAAAACTGAAATAAAATAAGTACAAAATACAGTAAGTAGGTACTTTATCTAATTACACGTATGTACAATAAGGTATTGTTAATTATGGAACCAAATAAGTTGGCTCGTTAAATACCTGTTCAGCCCCAATGATAAATAATATATTTTAGACCTGCACATTTAATCGTAAAAATAGTTTCATTTGATAGAGTATCCAATAGATATACCTACGTGTGCGTATAATTTATATATGCGTTTACGTAGGTATATATATGTATATGTGTATGTATAGTCAGCCAGTGATTTCTAATGTATGATTTACCTTTATAGCCCACTTTACGACTCAGCATTTAAAATTAATTCCTAATTTCTCGAAACTCGTCCGGTGCTGATATCAATACGTGAAATATAAGAGAGAGAGAGAGAGAGAGAAGAAAAAAAGTAATAGGTCTCTGATGAGAGTCATTTGAATTTTAATTTAGAAAATCTTTAAAAGTTAGCGAGCTTTCGAAGCTGCATAACTTCCCTGTTGCATATGGCAGCTTGTATATGCCCTAAAAAAATGTCGTTCGAGGTAAGGTTTAACTGCTTCTATCACTCCGTGTCACACTAGGCTCCGTGACCTGATACCAACTCGATATTTTAGTGAAACTATTTCTGTTTTCTATTTTCGTTATTCATTACTATTTCCGAATAACTGGCCCTCATTCGTAATTCCGGTAGAGGGAAAATTGTTTAAAACTAATAGACCGCGCGGGAGAAAAATTCTTCTCGTTACAACTATAACCCGACGAAATTGGAATCGGTACCTATATAGGAGAAATGATTGAAAATTATATTGCATCAGTGAAATGTTGTTAAAATATTTTTAAATTGATGATTGATCGACGTGAAAGCCGAGCTTTATCGAATTTCCGAAACTGCATATCCATCCGAACGTTGAATTGCAAATTTTCCGCGTCAATTTAATGCCGCGCGGTGTAAGTGACGTTGACGATATTAGCTGCGATTTTATGAAAAACTGAAATAGCGGTGAAATAATATGCGGAAAATAATAACGATCAAAGAGCCTTTGGATCTTGATTATTTTCGATTATAATTATATTTCGTTGAACGCGAGTGGATCGATTTTACGCGCGTAGCTCCTCGCGTGGTGATGGCAGGTCAGTGGGTCATGTTCGTCGCACGTGTATATATATTCATATAAATGTGTGGGTAAAAGACGCGAACACCTTACGTACATATAACTATGTATAGGTATATTATCCACATAAAAATACCCCGATGCCAAACTAAATTCTAACTCTCAACAGTCCGGCTCTCATGACTGACCGTAACGATCTTATCCCATAAAATTGATCATTATAGTATCTAACTTGAGCCTTTCGTCAACCGAAGAAGAAGAAGAAGAAGAATAATCCTCAAAGCACAAGTCAATTTTGTCATTACGTACGTATTTTCGAATGACTTAAGAACGAATCTCTATGATTACCTCCAAGATCTGCAGATATAATACGAGAAGTAAATTGTCCGAGATTCGACGGGTAAATTTTGGGAAAATTACTGCAGTTTTATGTACCTACTTAAAATATTACGCGATCGGTTAGGAACGGACGATATTTATCGCGTTTGAGTGTGAAAAAAAGGTAGCCCGAAAAATTCTCCGCGTGATGAGAGATACGTTGTACCTATATTATATCCTTGCGGACTCTTGAACCTGTTTGACCTCATGCTCTAGCTGTGCTCGCCGACTTTTTAATTTTAATTATAGGCCTCACGGTGATCCTTTCCATCGGGAATTGAACGGTGACTGCAAAACGCTCGCTTTACTATATACCGCGCATTAATCACACTACCGTCGTAATCACGCACCGAAAAATTTTTACCCTTTTCTTTTTCAATTTTAAATACCTTTTAGAACCGAGATCGCGATCGATTCGCACAAAATTCAACCGATTTTAGCAAATTATTCATTCTCACTGCGTTTGGCTCTTTTCAGAAAATCTTATTACTCAATTATGTTAATTTCATTATCAAAATTTCAGATGAATTCCGATTATCTGAAATTATAGGTTTTCACTTTTTTTGGTTTTTTGTTTTCTACATCTTTTTCGTTCTCCTTAAGATATTGCAAGTATCATAATTACAGCAATATGTCTCTTCTTAGACAAGACTTGACAAAGAAATTGTTCGTATGACGAACGACCATTCGCCCGCGCTCAAACTTGACCTGAAAATTATTCAACGAGTGTTTGACAAACAGATATATAGAAAATGATAGATTTGGTATTAAAAATCAACAAATTAAAACACCTAGCTCGTCGAAATGACGAAAATTTGTTTGGATAAATGTGAGCTCACGTAGCTTTCCATTTTATTTCATTAACTTCATGATCATTTTTCATCATATACTCAATTATAACTTACTTAACGACGAGTGCGACGCAAATTACACCTTTGGGTAACATTTCCTACGTCACGCACGGCCGATTTATATATCTCATATTACATGGGTGTATATGCAATTTTTTTCTCTTTTTTCCTTCTGTCTAACCAGAAAATTTCTAACTCTCAAAATCGTTCACAGAATTATTGTACCTCGTAACTTCCGTTCTGTGTATTTTTCAATTATCTTGGTCTTCACTCTATAATAAATCGCATAATTGATATTAGATTCTTTTTTTCCATATATCATTGACTTATTTTCTTACTTTTTGAATCGAAGTACTCAAAAGCTTGTTCGCCATACCAAGGCTCCAGGCAATTATTGTATCCCCTCCTCGAATCTCACAACATCTTCAGAAAATCAGTCTCAACGATGAACATGCTGCGGTATACCTACCTATATATATACCTATCCCATACTTGAGCCACCCAAATCTAACGACTAACACAAATCGCGTATGATTGATCTGTCTGAGTTGATTGAAACATCGGCGACGCCTCGTATAATAAGTGTGCGCTCTGAAATTGCCTCTGATGACTATATGATGATGTTATTAATAATAATAGTGCGATGATAATGAGATATAGTTATAATTTTGCTAAGATGAATTTTTTCGATTATTGTCTTCACTTGCAGTCGTTTTAAATTTCTTTGTATAATGAAAACGAGAATCTTTAGCATTTGATATACTATAATCGAGAGAAATAATCAACCTTATATAATATATGATACCTACATATCGCGTGCAGTATGATATAATTAATAAGAATAAAAACTACGAGACAAGTGATTCAATAAATACAGTAAATAAATTATGGAAGTAAGTTATAGAAAGTGAAAGATTGACCATACATGTGTGTATGAATTTAAATATTCTAAATATCATCACCGTTATTATAATGAATAAGAATAATTAATAAACTAATTCTTGTTGTAGTATATTCCGAATTTGATAAACTCTCAATATTTGTAAGAGTCATTTCTCTCTAATCTATAACCACTGCATTGTGATGACTGATGAAACGATTTAACAAACTAACAGTAATTAGCATTTCTTAATTTAGCTTGTGGCATGAAACAGCTGTATAGCTGTCGCTCGCACGATTCCTACTCTTTCAACGAAAAGTGAAAGATGGACTTTAACCGGAGTTAATTGTAGGTAACCAACGTACACACACACACACACACATATATATATATATATGTATAATATGCCTATAATGTGTATCCGGGGATTACCGTGCATGACTTCCCCTTAAGCTAGATATCTACGAGCTTATGCTATTATATAGTTGGATAAAAAGTATAAATGAACGGCCTAAGCCCTTAGAAGAAAAAAAAAGAATAATTTATTCATTGCCATTCAGTAAACCGATTGAAGTGGGCCACTGGGTAGCAATATATTAAAATCGATATCTTATACAGCTGACAGATAGAGTAGATAGTAAAATTTTTTCTTAACGCGTAATCTGCCGTATTAAATATATACCTGATGCAGTTAAAAGTCAAGGGAGATTAACTGACCCCTCGTGTATACCTATACACACTATTCTGGTTAGTAGTTAATAATTTTTAGCTGAAAGTGACCTTACCGGTTTTGTTTTCAACCGATCCCGTCATCTCGATCTGACAGTTGACGAAGCTCAGTATTGCCGCCAGGAACAGTAACGATCCTCTAAATTCTCCTCGTCGTTTAACCATGATCTATAACAGAGATTAATGAAATTATAGTCAAGTTATGGGTAGGTATAGATCGAATCACACGTCATAGAGATTTTTTTAATTTTTTAATTTCATTTTTTCGTTCATCATTTATCGTTTTTATTATCGATATGTGATAGACGCAGAATAGACATTATTGTAAACGGTAGTCGATCGATCAGCTGTGGATGTAAATTCTAAGGTATTTCCATATAACTGTCCATATACCTTAATTATAGAGTTTTGATACGGTAACATATTGCGAAGTCAGCCATATCGGATAATAATTGATCCTCGTACCAGAGGCTAGATATTTTTTTGCTACCAATCAGCATAGGTGTAATTACATATTCGCGATGTTGGAGTTTATGCGCGGTCCTTGTGTACCTATGTACCTACCTACTCCGCGATCGCGAGATCGTTAATAAATAAAAATACATGTATGTAGTTTAATTGAAAAACGTGATAATGATGAACGAGGAAAAAAAATTCATTCATTCCACGGTGATCCATCTGGTAATAAAAAGTCATGAAATTTTTAATAGCTCGGCTCTAACGGACGGGACTTTTCTTCATATACCTAGAGACAAATATTGTTGATGAAGCGAAAGAAACAGGCGACTAATATTATTGGAAGTTGTGTAAAGGCTGGAAGTCAAAGTTCGGCATATAGCCTTAGGGATTTATTTGGGTTTTAATCGGGTTAATTAATCCATAGTATATTGAAGTTCAATTATGGTAGAATTTTAATACCGCTTAATCATTCGGTCATCAATTTTCAAACGAGATGATTTATTGGCGAGGAGATATTTCAAATAAGGTTAATCCACGCCCGAATAAACGCAAAATTCTTAGCTTATAACACGCGAACCACCCAGGACGCGATCGCGAGGTCAGAATCATAAAATTAAGGCCTTTCCTCATACCTTACCTTGTCTTGCTCCCATACCGCACGTTGTAAGTAGACCCTGGAAATTTGGCGACCCGTTTCACAGCGTTCGCGAAACTCTATGACATTCTAGAATTTCTAGTCCTGCTGATAGACTGGCTTAATAATAATCCATGAAGAAAATCAATTTTTCCTGCAATAACAGGTTCTCTCAATTTTCGGAAAAAAAAGGGAGAAAAAAAAATAATCAGAGCCTTCGATAAAATTCGGGATCATGATGCGATTATTGAATTTTTTTTTTTTTTGCGGTTGATTTTCTGCCCAGCATTTTCATCGCTCAATTTTAGGTGTACCCCTTCTATATTATCTGTGAGGCCCCGAAGGAGATGATTCTCAACATCGTGACCGGTCCGCAACGGACCCCGAAGCTCCCCCACCGTTGATATTCTCGTCCGCGAAGAAGCGCGTTCCCACGATCACCCGCACGCGTGGGTTTCGCGTATTGTCTTGCGAATATTTGCCAGTGTATATAGTACCTATATATATTATATATGTACATATATATACGTATGCGTGTGGGCGCGTCCACTTGCGGCATTGTTAATCTCGCAGGGGCCTCTCATTCTGCGCCCCAGGTGACCATTAGATATAAAAACCGCAGCTAAATATGACCCCGACGGTGCCCCGCGCCCCAATTCTTTTTTTTGTTCAACAAGACAGAAAAAAAAGGAATTGTCAGAGCTGCATTGTGGGCTCAGCGAAATTTTTAATCCGCGCAAAGTGTAACAGCTGGAAATGAAACAATCCAATTCTTCTATTCTATACGTGCGAAATCAACTGCGGATTGCGATTACGCAATTCTTCGGATTTTCGGAAATTCGAAGAATGAAAATTGAGTTGAAATTAATCAAACGCGAAGTTCCTTGGTTATGAAATTGGAGGCGAACAGTGGGAATAAATTATCACAGTCTAGAATCTAGTTGAAGATTGCGCGCAAATCCTAGTTCGGAATCGAGGAAATTCGCGTTTTTCTACTTATCGTACGTTTCTGTGTTTATTTCAGGCTCATTAATCTCGTCGAAAATAGAAACTGTATAGATAAAAAAATGCGAAAAAAAATACATATTCTAACTAGATATAAAAAAGCGGAAAGAAATGGAAACTAAAGCGATAAAAGAAAAGTAGCACAGGCTACACCGCGTTCGGATAATCGTGTAAACGAATGAAGAAGAGGTGTACGGGATAATCGGGAGAAAAACCCAACGTGCAGCGATACTACAACGAGAAAGAAATATATGTAACTTGAGTGAAAATTTCTCTCGTTGAAAAAAAAAAAAAAAAAAAAAACGATGCGAAAAAAGAAACAGAATACAAAAATAAAAATGAAACATAAAATCACTTCGAAAAATGCATTACTTCGCGTTGTCGCTATGGAAATTTGAAAAATTTCGATGTAAATATTTGCAAGAAGTTTGAGAGAGGAATATCGAGATATTTAAACTGCTTTTGCCGAGTTCTGCAGCAGGCAGTGATTAAATGGCAATCCTGAAGTGGTGATATGTCTAATTTGTCGATACGGATGGGGATCGGCAGACTGTTAATACGCATAAAGCCGAGTTTGAGAAAGTCCTTGCTACCGTCTCGCGATGCTAGATCTGCAAACAAAATTTATGATTCAGCACCTGGACGAAACGGGCGTTCACCCGTTAAGCAGCACGTGTTAATAGACCGACAACAGGTACTTCCCTTAAGCGCGTCTCGCACGGTCGATTCTGTACGTGGTATAGAGAGGGGACGGGATTAAGATCGACGAGAGAAACCGAGAGAAAAATTTATGGAAAAAAAAACGAAGAAAAAAAACCGAATGAGAAACAGAGACGGAGATATAGAGAGAGGGAAATAAAGAAATAGAGAACGGTCAGTAAGAGTGAAGACTAAGATGATCGCGACTCGCAGACCGCAGGTTGGTTCTGCTTCGAAGATGAAACGGCGTTTGGTCGGGTCGTCGATTACGGTGAAAGTATCATCATCCCGCGAGTATGTAAATTTGCATATTTTACACGTGTCCCACGATAAGCACAACCGAGTATCGACAAATTTCCGTAAACTTGTATACTACACATATAGTGCGCAAAGAATGATTTTTTGTAGTGAAATATAAAACGATTTTCGCATACGCAATACGGCATACGTGTCTGATGTAGATCGAGGTGCGCGCATTTATCTCCGTTCATCGGATCAAATTGAGATGTTATAATGCGATGCGTTATCACGCGTGGGGTCCGTGATAATTGATCTACGTCAGTAACGTCAATTAAGCACAATTGATAATTAATAAGGGGTCCAGGTCCCGGAGTACCGGTCTTTGAATGGAGGTTGACGTATGTATGTACATGTGACATATGTTATCCTACGTTCGCCAATTAGCGCTAAGAAAGTCGATCGAGTGTTAATTTTTAATTGCTTCCAAACTCGACCGCAAGATTTCAATTCAAAAATTGCCAATCTCTAATTAAACTGATTGATACATGAAGCTAATAGCTCTTACAACAACGCGGACGTGGATGTAACGCCAATATCATCATGACTGGAAAAATCGGCTTCTAAGGAGTCCGAAACTTTTGAAATACCGAAAAATTGAAAAAAGAACAAACGAAGCGAAGGGCGGGAAGCTCTTTCACCCTTTCCTCTAAAATTGAAGTAAATTATCCAATCGATACCAATTGAAAAAAAAATCAAAAAATTCGGCATGATTCCGCAATTTTTTTTTTCCTTCTTTTCTTTTTTCGCGTAGGCGTGAGAAGGTTTGGGTGTATCGTTTGTTGAATATACAGGCTCATCGTCAGCGGCATCGACAAAGCCTTATACCTTCGCTATACCTTCGTAGCCCCCGGGTCAGTTGCGTCGCTCGTGGCTTGCTGACTGGCTGACTGGCGATTGCGGCTGGGAACTGGAGGAAATCGGTGCCTGAAGCGGCGTCTACCGTTACCACGCACGCGTCTTGTTATAGTGTGAAAGTATACATGCACATTATATACCTCCATATATATATATGCGTAAATTTGGCCACACATATAAATAATTTTACGTTATAATAGACTGTGCAGAACAATAATTATTCGTTTAATTTTTCTGATTGATTTATTGGATATTTTTTCAATTTTTTCTTCCAATGCAAAGAAATTATTAAATTAGGAAAAAAAAACCCAATTTCTTTCAACATGTTTTCAGTTGCGATATTTAAATTGATAAACATTTCCTCCCTCGTATAGTTGGGTCAGGTTTCTTCTACTAGCAAATATACGACGAAAAATTGAGCGAAATCAGCGAAATTTTGGAGCTTGAAAGCGCTCGACGTATCGCTACCCTCCAGGTCACGAGCTGACCTTTTGGCTATAGCCGTTATTAATATGAGAGCTTTGATAAGCGAGATGATCAATTATAATCCTAGCCTAGCTCAACGTGGGAGACATGGTGTTGGCCTAATATGCAAATTTAATCGTTAAACATTCTTGAAGGTATAGATAGGTACATATTCACTCACGTATGCACATATATACGTATATATTCCTACACCTTTTGCCTCTTCTTCTTTTTCATATTCTTCTTATTCTTCTTGTTGCACAGTGCAATCGCGTGGGTAGATCTTATCTTTACACGCATTTATTACGTAACTAACATATATCATTGTATACGGTGTCATTACTCCGTAATGACTCGATCGCATATCTTTTCGACGGTATGAATTCCTCTTGATAATTTATCGCCTTATACGTTTTATCCGTGAAATATATGTATGGTGATCAAAAGACCGAGAAGGGACGTAACGAAATCGTGAACATCAACACAGTGTATCAAAATCAAGTATATTTTTCTTATTTTTTTATTACAAAAGATAGAAGGAGATTCCGAACACGATATTTCACCACTTCAAATCCATTTTTGTCAAAATCATATGGGATGTAACGTAGGTATCGAAATGCAGGCGAATTCGTCATAAATCCTAATCACACATGCGTCCATAAATTGTCATCGTTAAAAATCGCAACAAAAAAATGTCATATTTCGATGGAAAATCACAAAAATCACAATTTTCAAGCCTATCTTTCACAGTCCATTGCTATTTTTTTGAAAGAGTATCGAAGTGGCTCCACGAAAATTTCGAGTTCAATGAAATCAATTTTCATTAAATTTCTGTGAAATGAACCGCACCGATCTATCCAGTCATGGTTCAGTGTCACAGTTCATTATTTTGTTACGATTACTAAAACAGAGGAAAATGATGATCAGCGTAAGTATACAATATCCAGGTACCCTGCAGGTGGTAATTTCACGTGTACAGAATCAATTATGAAGAGTTTAGGTCTAACGGTGGGGTGTGGCAGTTGATTTTAGAATGGTGAATTTAGGTCGCGGTGTAGGTATACACGTGTTTCTCACTTTCTCAGTGATAAATTTATTTCGAAAAATCTTTCGACTGCATCTAGCTGAATTTCATTTCGTTATAACGACACCGCGAGGCGTCAGACGATTTGATAAGCCGTCGCGGTACTTTCGGCGAGACTGTGGTCACCTAGTGGTCAGTGAACATATAATGGTGAGGTGCAGTAGGTACATGGACTGGATATAACGAGATGGTATAAAAAGGCTTTTGCGGACGTGAGATTTTCTCAGAGTTTCGTGAATATAAACGAAAACGGACGGTTTCACGTCAATATAACGAGCGCACCGCACCGTTCGTGAATTAAGGCCAACGTTTCGCGGAAGGAGTCCAAACATTTTACATAATGGCTCTCCTGAGGAATGCAGGTGCGGGTAGGTGCACCCAGGGCTGAAAAAATATCTCTTACCGTTTCACTGCCCAGTTCTGATCATAAACGGTCAATATTATACTACGTATGACTTGGTGGTAACTTACGAGAAAATTACCAATCGATATGGCATCAGAATTCGACGTATTCCATCCTTTGTAGAAAAATTGGAGAAAAATTGAAAAAAATAATCAAAAAAGTTCATTAATTGACTAATTAACTAATCGAATTATACTCAAACTATAATTCGTCGTGCTGCTCATATCGCTTCAAGTTCTATGCGAAAAATTTCTGCTTTTATATTTCGAAAGACCCGCGTTTACTCGATGTACTAACATAAACTAATTCAGAAATATGTATGTACCTACTTCGCTGTATGACGTGAATTGCAGAGAGTATAATTCAGCGTATACGAGGTACAACGCAGTTAATTGTATACCTACAGAGATAATTCTATAGAATGGAGGATTCGAATTGCTGATGTTAAACAAATAATTATTTGTTGAACTAATGTGATTGATTCCAACATTTCAGCAACAGAAAACTTATTCAACATATATTATAGAATATTCTGAGATTTCCGCGATTCGATTTCGAACCCCTAATTATCGTATATCGCAATTTTTTTCCATCTCCGTCAATTAGCTATAACCTACGTACACATATAGACGTGTATTCGGATGAATGTATGTAAAAACTCGGCTAATGACTCTGTTGAAAAAATTCAACCGTTATGTAATAGATAACGATTAGATTTCAACGATTTTTAATCGCTTCAATCGGTCAGGGAGGCTGCCTACAGGATTTCAATCAGATTACACAGGTTTCGGTGTAAAATAATAGTAAATAGTGAATTTCGTATTAGTCTTAATGTTGACCCTGCAATTTGATGACGTACAGGGGAAAAATTCAATCGAGGAAACACAGTCATTCATTAATAACTTCTGAACGGCTCTATAATTGTATTCAAGAATATTAATTTACGCATGAATCGGAAAATATGAATCGGATGCTAATCAGTTCGAACGTGCATCGTTCGCATATATGCTGCAGTCACGTATTCGCTTTAATGAGAAAATTTCATTTCACACTATAAGCTTTGACTGCTGTTATTTGAAACCAAATCGCAATCATAATCAATACAATGCAACCTCTGAATAAGCCCTCTCCAAATACGACAGCTTCTCGAAATCTTCGTTCGGAAGTTGCCCCCACTACTTCGCGCATCGTAGAATCGGGGGCGAACCTCTGAGTAGGACCGTTCATAAATGTTATGGTTTTACTGGAGTTCCTACAGCCGAGGACTTTTTCATCAGAAAAAGTTTTTCCGTCGAGTATGGGACAAAATTTTATTTCATACGGTCTGAAAATGGGGATTTTACCCACGCGAAGCGCCGAGAGGCCAAAAGAGGCACCGATGGCTCAAAAGAGGCACCGATGGCCCAGAAGAGGCACTGATAGCTCAAAAGAGGCACCAATGGCTCAAAAGAGGCACCGATGGCCCAAAAGAGGCACCGATGTCTGCTCACTTTTTTTGTCCGACGATATCTCGAGAACGAGTCATTGGATTTTAATGATTCTGGTCTCAATCGACGTGGCTTTTCCAAACTTAGAACTGATTAGATTTTGGTTTCGATCAGTTGAAACCGCGAGGCATCTCTCCCGCATTACTGCAGCATCTCTCCCATAGAGTGTAAGGAGAGATGCCGCTTTTCACTGATTTTTTGTTGACGTATATTTTATATGAAAATGAAAGTTTAATAATTTTTTGTTCCTGCCACATTGTAGTAGATAGTTTGAAGAATGATCACTATCAAATACGTTGGTTAATATCTATTTTTGTAGAAGTTAATAATTTTATCTTCGCACTTTACCCTATATTAATAAAAAATGTCAATCAAATATCTTAAAAAAGGTAACACAAAGTGACATCTTCGGCAATTCTTATTGAAAAATAATACTTTTTTTATTCAATTCTAAAATAAATAGTATACATCAAATTTTGTCAAATACTGCCAAGTACCTCGTACAAATTACAAATTGAGTATTTTTCCTCAAATAAACATTTTACCTTACTCATAATACAATAAATATTGCATTTAGAATAATACATGTAATTATCACTTATGAATATCATTCTTTATATATTATGTACTTGAGCATTTGAAATTTTAAAGTAGAGAACAATATTACTACACTAAAACTAGCGTCGAGTTTTTCCCAGGTCCCCAACATTGAAAAACCGTATTTAGAAAAATTGAATTTATGTTAGATTACCACACTTTGCACGTGAAATTCATCGAGTGCGAGCGGCCCTATTTGGAGGTTGAGCCGAGAATTTTTCGTGTCACAGGTGGGGGTAACTCATTTCTCGGAATTATATTCCCCTACAAGCCCGAGCGCGGTCTTATTCGGAAGTTGCACTGTACTAAAATAGCTGTTCAGTTATTGGTTGCATTAAATTTTTAATCAGTTTCAATTCAATATGCGATATAATTTGGTCAAATATTTGAAAAATCTGATCAAAAGACCGAGGATTCTATTCTAACTCAAGAAATGATCGATTCGACAATTTTATATATAATGAAGAATGAAATCAATGAAATCAATGAAATCGTTTGAAATGATTCTGAAATCAGAGAAAGGATCGATTTCATTTCGTACGTCGTCTCGTTAAAATTCGAATATTGAATATGTGTATTGCGATGAGATATAAATGCTGTAAAAAACGACCGAACGATAGTCTTATCGTCGTATGTTCGTAATTTGATATTTGGAAACTGCAAATGTGATCAATCGGTTTGAACCGATTTCCTTTGATCATGTGAGTTTCTATATCGCGTGCAGTGTGCAGTACAGCATGAGCGATAAAAAATGTTGATAAGGTGGGCACAGCGTGCGCTTTCGACCGATACATCAATAAGCTGCTTCCCGTGATGACATTGACTTTCTGTGCTTTTAAACTTTTCAAATCATCTCGAATAATCTCGATCTGGGACGTCCCGCGTGTCGGCCCTGCACGACTCGCGCGAGACAGCGTGGCTCCAGCGTGATTCCTGTTGCCGGTTTCACTTTGTCTCCCTCCGCGTCTCTCTTTCTCCATGTAGTACCTATACGCGTCCGCATCTGCCTACTGCGGATGGCCAGCATCCCATCGCATATCGGATCGCATCGCGCGTAAGCACTGCTTCCGGCGAAACGCGAGATGTACGCAATGCGCGTATAGGGCAGGGCGCGGAATGCCGATTCACATTAATTTCAGGACTTGAGAGAGCGAGAGAGAGAGAGAGATAGAGAGAAAGCGGATAAAAAAGACGTGAAAAAACAAAAATCAGAGTAAAACTGAATTCTAATCAATCTGAAATGCATACAGAATGCTTAAACCTCCGCAATTCTGATATTATAAGTTCAAACCCTGCAGCTTCGACGCGAATTCGCGGCTAGGGAACAACTTCCGGCAAACTTGATCCAATTTACAGACTCCGGAGATGTTCGACGAAATTTAAACAGAAACCCCAAACCGCTGCCCATAGCTTAACCCTCGAGGAGATTTCACAGAAGGCTATAATCCCAATGTCGGATGTTGGATATAATGTGGATGAACATTTTTCAACTTTTTATCTCCGTTTCTTTTTTACGGGCTTACCGTTTTCGAGATAAAGAGATACGGACAGATGAACCTCCGAACTTCTCCGTCCTTCATTTTCGGGATACTTTAGATCGGAACTTGTTATAATATTTCTGAAAAATTGACTGAAATCCGTATTTTCAGACTAAAAATCATCTCGGATCTCTTTTCGAATATACGTCATATAGATTTTTTTAAAAAATTGATCATTTCGTTATAATTTTAGACGAAGGGTAGTAGATCATCGTGATAGTGAATTTCGTTAATATATAGGTATATACTATAAAAGACATAACGTCGTGGACGGTAAGCGAAAACCGATTCTATAATCTGGTCTCGTTTTACCTCGGCAACCTTTACCAACCTAATCTGACCCAAACTAACCGCAACTAATCGACCCCAACGTAACCAGAACTTCTCGGTCCATCCAGGTTTTGAATTTTGTGGCAAATCCATACAGCCAGACCACAGGTGCGCGTGCAAATGAGTTTTAAAAGTGAGCTGAACGGTTCACCGATCTGAGGAAGCCTATAGGCTGAACAATAAGATATACATATATATATATATTTTTTTTCATAGCTGTAGAGTGTGTATAGATGATGCAATAAATATTGATAACAAAAAATCTACCTATGTGCATGTAAATTTTGAAAAATATTAACGCTAGAAATGAAAATAATATGATAAATTTATTTATGAAAAACAATGACGAAGATAACGACCGACCGCGGGGTACTTTAATCGTTACACATATTCTCTGATGCCCTGATGAAAAAGAAAAAAAAAAACACAAAAAAAAAAGAATTTCTTGCCCGGTCAGTCGCACTGTCTGCCCTCCGGGGAATCCCTCCTTATAACCCAACTGTCTTTGGATAGGTGTAAGTATATTGGTATATATATATATATACGTATATGGATACCACATATACTCATGTATATGTAATGCCCACGGGCCTGAATGCGTAATGCTTTTTAGCTAATATAGAACGCGGAGTTGAGGCGGATCGCCGCACGACCACCAAGAAGCGAAACCGCGTCCCCGGTGGAACTTATCCTCATAATATTATACCATATGTACATTATATAGATATATGGATATAGGAAGAAAGTCTCAAAGGGTAAGGAATATCGATAAACGATGAATAAATTTTTATTATATCCACGTATATATCTCAATATATACATATATATTATATATATATATACCTGCCTCAATTCTCATATCATAAATTTGTACCTAAAACCGTAATATACGTAGGTATATCGTTACACCATGACAAACTTCCGATGTGGATCTCACCTGCGATAAAACTTATTGGGCGTGGTTTTTAGCCCGCAATTTATACATCTTCAATATTACTATAGACTAATCGGGTGCCCTAAGGCTAATTATTTCTTTGGGTCATTAACCAATAGCTAAATAAAAATACTCCGCCTATACATTCTCGTAGCTACATAGAAAAACATACGGGGTTGTGATATACGATTTTTTTAACCATATACCTGTATAGGTACCTATTTGCAATTCGTAATATCGCTGTATAGTTGAACTCTAATATGTACCTACTATATGTACAAAAATCTATTCATTCTATTAAATTATTTGGTAAAATTGATTGATTAATTTTTATCGCACGGAACGATCACCTAAATAATTAACTTGATGATTATTGATATCGAACCGTGCGAAAATTAATAGATAAAACTCGAAATTTTGAAAGCTTTTAGTTTTTGTCAGGTAATCTAGTGCAACGATGAAATATTGTTATTTCAATTATTTGTTTGAACTTAAAATAATCATCGTTATATCTATGTATTATATACATATGATTAAATTTTCGGCACGAAATATACGAGTTTGATAGCTGAAATCGCGTGCAGTATCCACAATATGTGCGTGATAATCGCGATTACTCGGTTCGTTATTCGCTGTGTCATCTGGCGATTCCCTAAGGCGAGGATAATTATTTCATGTATCTATTGCGTTATTGTATCGCGATTTTATATGGGTAATTTTTTCCAGATCATTTAAACTAATGTAGCAACCGCATATTCGTCTCAGAAGAAGAAGAAGAAGAATAAGAAGAAGGAGATGATGGTGGTGCGCAGGAATCGATTATTTTTAGGAATATAATAATTCATTTGCATTCCTATGATCAGCTGGTGCAGCACCTACAGATTATCCATTATACACGCATGTCTTTATAATATGTACGAGTACCCATACACCTACGTCATAATGATCGTGAACGCATAGCGATACGCGTCAGTCGTTGTAAAAGAATTTTTCTGGGTTCTCTTTATGAGGTACCGGTCAGTCCTTTTCCATTCATGCGTCAATTTGCCTTCAGGCTATTAGAAGGTTTGGTCGAGCCAATTGACCAGGTATAAACCTCTACCTATCGACGACCGTGTCTCTATGTATTCGTAAAACTGAATATACGTGTACACACACGTGTATATATTTATATACACAAGCCTGATTCGCTTCAATTCGTATATAAGTTGCTTATAAAACGCGTCTCACTTTCCTAAGCCTGACCACACCGAGCTGAGAAAGAGCCTGAAGACTCGTCGATTAATTCCATCGAAAGATAACATCTGCCAAGGGATTTTTATCCCAGTTACGTCAGCCAAAGTGTTGCGGTCTCTTTTAGAAACTAATTTTTTCTTTTCTTTTTTCTTCTATTTTCTTCTTTCCTTTTTTCCTTACAACAAAAATCGTGTATCTATAAACGATTTGGGAAAATATAGGAGCCGCAGCGACGTGTACGAGATTAACATTTTTCTCGAAACTTGAAACGGCTGATTTTTCAAGCGAAACTTGAAATAGCTGCTTTTTCAAGCAACTTCCGAGAGACTCCACGGTCCAATTAATTAGATTCAAACTAATCTTAATAAATCACATTGATAAGCGTAGATATATGTACATATGTATCAGCCTGCAGTGGGACAGTTTCTTGAAAATACGATGAAACGGAATGGATGTTTCGAATTTTTTGCCCTACTGATATTTCAGTTTTCGTTTTCTTTGCATGGACGCGATAATTTCCTATTTTCTAAAAACCTGACAGACTTGATAAACCGTTTCCATTAGCCTACTCTATATATCTTTACAGTTTGAGTATTCACATCACCCATATCTAATATATAGGTACACCAATCAAATTTCTAGATATTGTGTAGAAGAAGAGAAAGAAAAAAAAAACGAAAATTCGTTTCAGGTTGCGATAAATTATCGATTCGACTATCGGTAATTGTGCAGTAGGTTAACGTTACGAGAGCGTTGACATTTACCCTTTCGGAGTAACAATTTACCGAATCGATGCGTTATGATAGAAATTAGTTTATCGTAACCACCTATAACCTATGGATAGACCTCTCTACATATAATAGCGGGATGTAATTTGGTACATCGCACATGCTTCGCTCCGAAGTGGAGTAAGTTACATGTACTACATGTATATGTATATATGTATGTAGGTATTGAATCGATCCATAAGGCAAACGTTAATTGCTCATCAGTAACGGGGATGAAAGAAGCTAAAAAGGATATAAAATGCATAAAATAAATTACCGAATGAAGAGTTTGAGGAATGCATTATACTGCAATGCTCATTGTCCTGAGGAAGTGGCTACCTACAGCAAACAGATAATATTTACACTTTCATCCCATGGTATAAGTAGGTACTGATCCAGCTCAAGTAGTGGTTCAGTAGTAGTCTCGTACGTATGTTAGTTCCAAAATGCCCACTTTGGCAATGCGATATATTTCGTAAAAAAATCAATTACACTTCGTACATCGTATTAGCGGTGGAAATGAGTTTAAGCTAACGATATATATGTATGTATAAGCTAAATGAGTTAGCTGCTCGACTCTCGTCTATATAATCGAGTAATTAGAAAATTGGTTTACGTACTATCTGCACACAGATGGGTGAAATAAATTTCAAGAATTGTATGGCAGTTCGTGAAAACGAGAAGAACAGAAAAGGACTATTGGAAAGTATTGAATCGAATAAAACGACGAACTAGGACGTCGACAAAATGTTTTCAGCATATATTCTTCCCGTATAGGTATATATCTGCGTATACATATACTTCTTCACGTATTATACTGCACCTTCGACCTTTTACCTTTCACCTTAAAACTAGGAGTAATTTTTTTATAACGACTATTCAGTCACGGTGAAAAATTTATTTAACATTGTTATTATAATACCCGTACTATATATAGTAGGTACCTACGCTAGGTGAAGTAAACGTTTTTGATAATGTAGAACGTATAGCTATAAGCTGTCCGTCACTCGCTGCAGCTAGCCTGTCTCGAGAAATTTTCTCATCTTAACGCAGGCTTTGAATTGGTGAACCGAAATAAGTGCAAGCAACGTTTTCTTATCTTTTCTTTTTTTCTTCTTTTTTTTTCCAAATTCTAGGGATTTACGATCTCAGAAATGTCGAATAAGCATAAAGAGTGCTTTTCCTCTTTCATACTATATATTCGTATCCAGGCCACCTTGAAACTAATAGCTTTAATAATTCCAGCATGAGTTTTAAAACTCTTTTTGTGTCTTTTGTAAACGAGGGTTTGTTAAAAATTCTGCCTCTCCTCGTTCCATACTACCTCTGAATGCACGTACTGCAGTATGTTGGTACAAATTTTATTCTACTACAGAAAAAGAGTATATGAGCCCACAGTCTTGATGCGTTGCACCAGTTTTTACTAGAAGTAAATTCTTAAAGTTGAACTGTCGACGAAACTCGTTAAAGCTTATGCGTATATACATAAGTCGCAAAATCTGTCAAGAACAGCTATATACAATATGATCACCAAAAATCGCTGTATATATACTGATATTTTCTCTAAGGTGTCGAAAACTTAAGTAAGAAAGTGAAAATCGTTAACGATATCAGAATTGTTTCTATGTAAGTAGGTACGTATATTTAAAGTCTCGTCAAAGTTTTTAGGGAGGAGGCTTTTCCTCCTCAGCTTACGAACTTTGAGGCATTGAGACGGATTTATTCATGATCTGGTATAACGATCGCGACGGCGTTTAATGACGAGTATACCATGATGATAATAATGATAATAATAATCGTAATAACGATAGTAATAAAAAAAATTGTATTTGACGATGTAAGGGTCGACGTCGAGGGGGTTCTATTTGATCTTGCTAAACGGAGCGATGCAATAATATAACGCACCGCGCCCAAGTTGTTATGTCGACATGTAGAATAAAAGTATAAGTACAGATATATGTAGTATGTATAAGCATGTAGCATGTACCTATAGGTAGTACCTACGTACGTATGTTACGTGGGAGCAATAGCACATGAAGCGCTGCAGTAACATCGGGAAAGGAACGCATAAATTTTTGTACGCCGCAAGCTGTAAAAGGGTCCAAGTCGTTTCCTGGTTGTAAATGTAAAGGGAGATGTATGAACCTTATGAGACAACGTGCATAAAATACACAACGGAACTTTTAAGTTAAACATATAAGAATGAGAATAATACGAAGGCTAAGAAGAAGAAAAATAAGAATAATAAGAAGAAGAGATCATCGGAAAGAACAACGTGGATGCAAACCTGACCCAAAGAATTGCGCGATGTAGGTATATGAGCGGGTATTGATCTCTCTATTTCTCGTCTCGTCTCGGTTTTACCTTTCAGTCGCATGTGCATATATATATGTACACATATATAGATACGCCGTATATATATGCAGAAAAGTAAAAAATGGCAACAAATTATTTTTCAAAACTTAACATCTTTCGGAATCAGTTTTTATACCATAATTATACAGATTCCAATACAAGTGTAGGGTATGTACGTGGGCGTGATTTGAAATTAGCAGTTCTTCGCTTAGAATACTTTGGGTAAACTTCAGTTTGAAATATATAGGTAGAGGTGGGTATACACTGTGGAAAAGCCCTTTTCAGAGAAACTGGGAAACTCTCTAAGCTCACGGGTCGAGATTGAGCTCTGAATAACCAGAAGAGACAAGAAACTCCCACAGCTTACACATTTTCTTTTTTTTCTGCTTCTTCTTCTTTCTTCGTTCTTTTTACTTTTTACCTAATTTTTTTTTTTCTTTTTTTTTTTTTCTGTCGCCTGGGTTATTTATCGACCGTACGAAAGTTGGGCGTAAACACTTTACCGCGTTGTGTCAATTAGCGCCAATCAAGATACGTCAAATTACAAATAGTGCAGAGCTAACTCTTCGATACCCATGAGACGTGGATGAGATACAATTTGACAATGAATGATGACTTATAACGTTGAAATAAATACCCATGCCTGTATACGATGTCAGAAATTTCAATTTTCTTTTACCTCTTATATCAGGTGTAATTAATTCACGGCCAGACATCCGGTGATTGCCAACAATCTCGGCCCAGAGAATTCCTCGCGATTTTACAATCGGAATTTTATCGATCTACCAAATACCTAGACCCTAATTTATATGAATCAAAAAAATCTGATTGAAGATTCTCTCTACGAGATTCTGAGTTAATCCGTATTTTAATTTTACCTAAAAATACGTGAATTTCTATATCGAAAAAATTGCAAGTGAAGTTCCGCGGTTAACTTTCGAAATTGGTCGCGATATCGGAGGAAGTTGAAGTGAACGGTTGGAGGACATGCCTAATGCCTTAGAAAGCTGAATTTCGAATAATATTTAAATAATATAATTCACCTCACGATTTAAATAACAATTGGCAAAGTCTCGAAGCTGCATATCTACATACAGGTACGTATGGTATATCCATAGAAATGCATGTAAACGATGTTCTTAGTACACCGGATGCCAATAGCTACAGGAAGAGCTCAAAAAGCGATACACGTAAAACAATAATGATAATGATATCATAGGAAACAGAAAATGAGCGAAATATATATATCGCTTACATGCATTTCTATGGATGTAGGTATAGGTATATATATTCCCTTGAATATGTTCTATGGTCTTCGGCTTTCAATTCCCCGTATGAGTTTCTATATATGTATAATACATAACGTGTAGGTCTATCTACACGTACGAGACTCGGAGGTTCTTACGTTCCGCAGCTTTCTTATTTTACGATTAACATAAGTTTGATTGTTTGATGACATCCTTTACGCGGGTAACTTCTTATCCGTTGCAATGAAGATTCGTGAAAGAAAGAAAGAAAGAAAGGATCGAGGGGAAGAAAAAATGAAAAAAATATATCATAGGTATGATTCATGTGAAACAAATTCATATTTCGATCATAAAACTCGAATGAGACATCGTACGTCCATAAGCTCGCACACACCAATTTCCTAATTATTATCATTAGGAATTAGCCCCAATATACAAGTAGGTATTACCTGTATATCTTAAACCAGATAGACCTATTTTCACTTTACTTTTTATACCCAAATCGATTTTCGAAAAAATTCTCAGGTTTCCTACTTTTCTTCTTTTTACAAAATGGAGTAAAAAATTTCTTTCCAAATTAATCCTCCGATGCTTATAAACATGAAAAATGGGTTTTGGTTATTTGTAGTAATTCTCTCATTCAATTTTCAAATGATCAATTGAGTTCGTATAATATCGAAGTAAAAACATCATTTCTTCATTTTTGGAGCACAACATTCAAGCACTCGTCGATTAGAACTTAATTTTCAATCAATTTGGACAAAAAACGACGTTGAATATTGTAAGAAATGTTGAAAAATGAAATTTAAGAAAATATGATAAAGGGTATACCACTCACGCCAGAGTTTAAAGAGCTTGCCTCACGTTGGTAAACTCTGCAGAACTTCCTTAGTCTTCTTCTTCTTCTTCTTCTTCTTCTTCTTGTTCCGTTCTTGCAGTCTTCCCCCTCCTTATAGTTAAGCGTTCGGTAATAACTTCTCTTTCACATTCATGTTGTCGTTTAAACTTAGCGAAAAACTTAGACAAAAACCGGGCATAAGTTGTTCAATTATATTGATACGAATAAAAAATAAAAAAAATAAGTCAACTAATTATCTAAAAAAAAAAAAATCGTATGCGCGCACAATATCGCCGATTTTCGCTAAGGCTTGTCCTAAGACACGTGGCTCCGATTTTTGGGGCTCCGAAAATCACCGCGGAGGCTCCTTTCTTCTGTTTTTTATTTCAATTTTTTTTTTTTCGTTTTTTTTCTCTCTTTTCGCCTCGGGGTGAATTAATCCGGATATCGAACCGATTAGGTCACGGCGTTTCGTTTTTTAAGACGCGTACCAAAGATCGGTTTAGCTTGAAATGTGCGTGTCGCTCGTAGCGCGGATGGGAACTGACTGACTGACTGACTGAGGCCGGTGGGTGACTGCCGCGGCGTCTCGCGGTATCCGGCGTCCGGCGTCTCGACGCTCGGCCAGTTCGATGGATCGCGAACCTATACTATCAAACGATCAAAGAACCTCACCTTACAGCTACATATGGAAGATATTTATTCACAGATTTATATAGTATCTTTGTAATTAATTGATCGAACAATTAATTGCAGGTACGGACAATAAAGATGATTTTTTTCCAACAAGAAATCGCGTGTATGTTATTATATACCTATGCTACACGGTTTTAACGTCGGTATGGCTTGAGGACAAATCTCAACCGATTTATGAATAAAATTAGAAAAAAAGAAAGGAAAAATCGTCAATATAGCTACTCGCCAATCCGCCATATCGCATATCAATTTTTCTGTCAAAATTTTTGCATTAATATTGTCAAAAAATTGACTTTAATGGGTCATTTTTGTACTGGATCAATTCTTGTTATTCTATAATAACGATATAAGGCATAACTATCATACCGTATATAATTCTCTGTGTATGGAATATAAACGGTAAATGGTGTTCAAAAATGATGAAAGATTTAAGCACTTAACTGCAGCACACTGCACCAGCAACAGCAGGAGAAGCAGGAGCAAGAGCGCACATGTCAGTGAGATAACACATGAGATGATAACGCGTGATGTCATATTATAAGCTACAAAGAGTAAAGCCGGTTTTCTACCAGTTATAAATATGCTGTACACAGAAACGTGCGGTTCTTCGTATTATACTACGTAACACACCTGCAATATTTCACATATATTCGTATTAGTATAGATGTAAAAAAAGATGCATGTGTATATGTTGCTAAAAATCACGTTTTTCTTCTTCTTCTTCTTCTTCTTCTTCTTCTCCTCTTCTCAAAGAATTGCTAATAAATGAATAATAAATTATATACCAAGGTATTTATGTGCATCTAAAAAATGTCTATAAGATAATATATGAAAGCTCGAACACCTCCCTGCCCGGTTGATAATCGCAGCCCGCTGCAGAATCGTGAAAATAAAAAGAGAAAAAAGAAAAAAAAATACACTCGAGGTACAATTGTGGTCCCGATTCTTTAAGCCATGCGAAACAAGATTTATTACTTTTTTATTGACTTTGAAAGATCGCTGCTGTATAAAAGTATCTTCAACTTTTTTTATTTCATTTTTTATATACCAGAGATATAGAATCTTGTTCAATTAATCTCCTGCTGTTAAACGAACTGATGAAGCCTGATAGGCTACATGTGCTATTGTCTTCAGATTGTTGAACTTTGTTGACGAAAAACATTTTCGTTCAATCTGGGAAAATCTAAGGGACGATCTCTGTTTGGATGAAAGATTCGATTAACTGATTTATAAAACTTTGGTCGTGGGCCCTAACCGTACCTATATACCATTAAGGGAGTATCCCTGCGCCCCCGAGGACTGAAAAAACTACCTTTTTCAATTAATTTGTAAGAATTTGACGAGTGGCACAAATCCCCTGTTTTTATCAGCTGAATTTGGTACATTTGAAAAAGAAAATTACGGTGAATTAACAAATGCCAAAGATGTGTTTAATATTAAAGAAAGTAATACGATGTTCCACACGTTTTCGCGAGCAAACGTTTAGTGTCTGAAAATGAAAAATCTGATAGGTTTCACAATCTGTAACAATGTCCCTCGCAGATTTTGAACTGACTTTTCGAACAAACGATCTTGTTCCATTTTTATAAAAAAACAATTCATTTTGGCACTTTTTTTTCAGCAAAAATATTTTGTGAAATGCAGGTTCCAATGTCCTCTTCCTAGGTCGGGTAGTAATAACGTCAATTATTATAGTATACCTGGAAATTTTTCCGGATAATCGAACGGTTTTCGAGATCACATGAAAATCGTTCATTGATGCTGTGCAGCTTGCTTTGATCATTCATGCTTCGACGATTAGCAATTTTTCCCACTTTCTATACAAATCAACGAATATGTAGCCTAAAGTTGACATTTCTTCACAAATTCGGACTAATTAATTTTTGTCGCAATTGTATTATCTCAAACAATCAGCGATGTAGAATGAAGAAAAACCGATAAGAGAGAAATAGAGAGCTGAAAGTGGGGAATAACTTTTTGGTTAACGGGAATAACGTCTGTCTTACGTGGGCTATCAAACGTCAATGTCTTCGAAGTAATATCCGGATGAAAAGAGTGCGAAATAAACGTGGGCGTCACTATGAATGACAAGAAATTATTTGACCGATCGTTTACTGTACGTGACCTGCAATACAACCCCTCCGTACTTTTTCGGTTTCATGAAAAAATCAATGAGACCGAAACTTAAACTCATTTTCTTACTTATTTTTAGACCAATGCCTACTTCTGCTCTTCCTGACTTTCTCATTTTAATTTGCAAACGATAAGAATACATCCTTATCTGAAATGAAAGCCATTCGACTTAGGCGGGTATGTGTATAATGTGTATGTAGTACAGGTACTTGAGTAACCTCGGTTGAACCTTCACCTGCAGTTTCCTGTGCTACTATGAGAGGTTCCTATATAATTCATCGAAACAGATAATGTATACATCCCAATATCTGGTTGAAATGCAAACAATTCTGCGTGAGTTTCATTGGCATTATTTGGTCGTTATTTCGCTCGAACGGATGGGATCAATATCGGAGTGCCTACTTGACAAGCGTTCGGTAATGACATCCGCCATTATACCTGCCTTCATCTCTGTGAGGTTAAACAAACAAAGTCCTTTGATTGAAGTGTCTGTGCGTATTTTTTTTCAAGTTTACTTCAACCACAATCTCTCAAATGATTCGACCCGGTTTCTTCAATTTGGCACAAATAAAACATCCGATCAAGACGTACCTACCTACCTACCTACCTTCCACGAGATCTCTGACCTCTCAACGTGTACCTCAAGAGATTGCTCGAATAAATATAATTTGGGATCGATAATCAGGAATAATTTTAAAAAATTGTTTCATTTCAGTATACCGATTTAATCATTCAAAAAGCTCCTTTCCTCGTGAGCAAAAATATCCGATGATTATATCTATACCGAATCCCAACTGATTGGAAGATTCATTTGTCAAAAATGGTGTCATTTGAAGAAATAAATAAAATATGAAAAAAAAACAAATTACCATCTTTAGTTTTATACTGCAGCTTGATCCGTTCAGCTCTAATAGGCAATACACCGAACCGGTTGTTAATTAATTGCCATTACATCTCTATGCTAATGTACATTTGGTATCGGTATAATTATGAATTCTAAAAAAATTTCCCACCCTCGTAGTCTTATCGAAGCTTTCTAGAACACAGGGGCAAATTGTACGACGTATGTGCACTTTCTCTATTCATTTGTTTTCCAAATCCATTTCGTTGTCAATTCGTGCCCAGAGTGACGACCCACTTGTTACCCTCGCTTTTCTGTACATACATATGTGTAGTGCATACGTACACATACGTACCCATAAACTTCGCATACCTAATGCTAGATTTTCACACGTGCGATGGACACTAGCTAAAAGAAATTGTTACAATATTATCTGATTCTGTATAACAATGAAATAAACCATACTAAAGAAATTTTGAGGGCGATTCTTAATTTTTCTTTTTTTTCTTTTTGAAAGTAAAACCTGGGTCCAGAGGTCAAAGATCAGTTTATTTATTTCGATTTCTTTCGATTGGATAAAATCATATACCGAAGTTGGTATACATATATACATGCATATAACCAGAGGTAAAATTCATGGCGTAGTAATGTATGTAATTAACACGAGTGTGTAGCTCTTCTTGCTGGTTCAATATACCAGAGTAGTTAACATATATGTAGCTAAAGTTCGACTATATCAGGGCAGTGAAATTTTTTCCGGCCAACCAAAATCGGACTACATCGCCGAGCTCCTATGCCATTACCACATACGATCGTAGAATGCGAAAAGTAAAACTGTATATTTAGAAGTCGTATAATCGGGGCCCCACTTTCATTCGACTATCTATTTCGCAGGTATCAAACTCGCGAATTATTTTTTTTAAATATCATCCTCTGTCGGATATTCTCGTTTTTTGAATAACACGGTCGAAATTGAAGTCTGCAGACGACGAAATAACAGGCTTTTGAAGTCGTTATCTCTTCTTTCAGAAATGACGAGTTCAGATTATGGTAATGACCGCCAATCGACGTGACACATATACATTTAATCCTACCTACACCTATACCACTACGAGCGATAGAGTAAATCGTCGTTTGTCACCTGTCGTTAAGAAAGTAACGCAAAGCACACCACGACTCGAAAGTGAGTCCTCGATCACGTCGCGTCGCGTCGCGTCGCGTCGTGGGGTCTCACCTCGGCCCAACCTCATAGATTTACGGCTTCAAGTATCGAACTCACAAGTTACGGTCTTGCCGGCTGTGCTGACATTTCGATCCTCTTCCTCATTGAAATTGGGTATCATCAATTTGGTCAATAGAGATGTATCACCAGTCTAAAATCTTAGGGGTATAACTATACCTATCACACAACTAACAGAACAGATCATACTCGAAAAACGTATTTTATTTTCTCATTTTGCTAAATTTGCATAGGTATAGTCTAGTGACCAGATTCGATGAGGAGAAAATCTACAATTGCGTCCAAGGCAATCGATGAAATGTAGAACTAATAGGAAAAATTTAAATTTTTAACCAAATAGGGCGAAAAAACGATGAGTTTTTTTAACAACGGGTCAGATTTTCCGCCTAAATATAGTACGAGAAGTGCATAAATTTTGTAAAACTGTAAAATTATCTTCCGCGGCATCGTATGATTGTAATCAAATTTCCGGGGGCGTTAAATATCGGGTCTTGGGATCATGACGTGTAACTGTTTGGTATAGTATATCAAAACCCATTAATTCTGACAACAGATGACTGTAGGCTGTAGTATTACATTGAGGCAGGGCAGATGCAGCCTCAGCATCGTTTTCTTCTCCACTTCCGGTTTGTATAATACCTCTGGAAATGGGATTAGGAATATATTGCGAAATTCCTGAGTCTCTATAATGCCTGGAGACTTAAAGTCAGGAACGTTTAAGAGCATAAGAATAACGATATAATATGAAGCGAAAAAGCAGCTCGGTATATATGTATAACAAGAATAAAAGGTATAACAAGAAAAACATGGCATAAGCAACGAGATACTAAATACACCGCGGTGAGAGCTCTACGTTAAATTGATTGATTTATTGTACTGGTTCGAGAACAAATAACAAATTAAAAATAACACATGGTCAGTCTTATACCCCGTACTCGCCCACTCAAACTGATAGAATAGGTATATACTAGAGCGTTATCTAGTTAATGGTTTATCGAACAAACGCGATCTAAGTACTGATTGACTTCGCTGCGGTTTATCTTGTGCCAAATTCAACCTCCCATTTTGATCCTTATAGGTTTATTATTATATTATCGAGTATTATGAATTCAAAACGATTATAGATTCAAGTTGCAGAGATGAAAATAGGACGGACTAGATTCTCATCGAATTATTTCTTTTGTCAAAATTAAACTTTTTATTACATATAGAGCAAATGAAAGCTGCAACACATATATGTTTTTTTTTTTTCAACTTTTATTCCGTTACGGGATATATTTATACTGACAGACGTCTAAAACTCGGAATAATTGTAACGCTATAATGCGTAAAAAACTAACAGTCGAGTATAGAATTAACGAATTATAAATGGCAATTAAAAGTAGCTATGGCTGGTTATATCCACGATACAATATAAGCCGTGAGCTGCGAGGAGCCGCAGTGAGAGTATTAAGTACTCGGAAGATTGTATCTTGGTTATCTATTTGCGCAGCTTGGCTTGGATATAATTATAATACATTATCCTGGACGACGACTCTGTGCCCAGATCCGCCTACTGACATGCTTTGTCATCGTCGAATGCTAACTTATTATACACTTATTATTACTTGTAACTTAGGCATTGGCCGCAATAAATTATATTGGCCAATGGTAATCCAATAAGGATACTTGACGCACATATTTTTACCATTTCTATCAACCGCTATATGACTTGCAAAATAAAAAATTATCCATTGCGGTTCATATACACATTATAATACCTCATATAGACACTGATCATCGTGTTCGATCAAAAATCTCTAATTGAATCGTTTGGCTATTGTTTATAGGTAATAATCACGTTTCGAAACTCGAACCGATAAAACTGTGATTTCGGAATATCAATTTCAGTTTGGAATACATAAATGAAAAAACTTTTGCGTTTTTGAATGATTTTCAATTAGATTTTATTACATCGTTATTAATCCCACAATGAATAATTGAAACGTTTCAAGACCTCAGCTATAATTAGACGGTTTAGAGTTAATTATTGTGATATTTTTTAAGATAAATTTCATCGGACTTATTAGCGTGCCTGTGTCTATTATGACCTCCATATATTGCCACGGCCGCAATTTTTATAACAGATTTAAACGCGGTTTGTACATAATTTTGCACGATGCACTCCCAAAAAATATGTTTTGTCTATGGTTCTTATATAAGCTGAAATATGTAATTTCACGCTTCAACATCCTACGAAACATGCAGAAGTTTGCAAAAATTTGAATATTATCATCATTATTATTTTTTTTATAATTTACTTCAATATATTTTCGTTTGATTATCGACATTTTCATTCCAACGTCTGATTTGTGGATTTCAATCAATGTAAAATATATATTATCCCCTAAGTCCTAGGAACAGTAAATATTGTGCATTTGGCAATAAAGTAGCTATGAAAATTAATGGGGTGCCAATTGATCGCATGTCGAATATGTACGTAGGTACGCGCTATTGACGGCTACCACAGCTACGACAGCGTTAATATTATCATATTACTCTACATCAGCGATGATGACTGTGTTTGACAGCGGATACTCGTTTAATTAATTGGCAATTTGGGTCAACAGGTTTGGCGGACATTGACGAAATTGTTCCGCACTTCACCAAAAAGAAATATTTATTTTATTTTTTATACATATACATGTGTATACGAGTTTTATATTATACAAAATCATGCAGCTCGCAAACGTATAGCGAGGTACATAGTTAATCATCAGCTCTCTTGTTATAATACAACAACAAGAACAATAAAAGACAAAGAAAGCAACACATTTTTCATCATTTTGTAAAGAGGATTTTATTACTCAATTAAAAACGTATTAATTTACATTTTTTTTTATTTTTTTAAATCGTTACACATATATGTCTTACAATATAATCACATTCATCTCGGTTTAATTCCTCTTCTTTTTTACTCCCATATATATACGATTAAATGTAATTATATACATTATAGGTATATCCTCGAGGTAGGTACGACGGGGTAATGAAATAAAAACAAAAACATAAAAAGAAACAGAATATCAAATATCTTTAATATTTACAAACTAAAGTTAAAAAAAAAACATTGATGATATCTCAATGTATTCTTTGCTTCTCTACCTCGTCGGCGAGCTCGTTTGGGCTAGGTTCTTCCTATATTGGATAAAATTCATACATATGTATACATGTATACCTACTACATATAATACAATAAATTGAGGAACATATTATAGAATAATGGAGAAAATATTCAATGGTCTTGAATGAATGTTTGTTTTTATTTAACCTGTAAAGATTTCATATATTTATCCAATTCATCCTCTTCGCTAGATACCCCCTCTCCCTCCTCCATTTTACAATCTTCAACAGTTTCCGGGGACTCAGAATCAAAGTATTTCTCTTCCTCGTCTAGAGTTCGCAGATCTACATTATCGTACGATTCATCGTCGTCTACGGTACTAAAATAAAAATAAAACAGAACACTGCATTACCGAGATAATTTCTTGAGGCGGCAGCACCGTCCGCGATATTTATTCATTCATTCATTTATTAATTATTTTTAAATATGTACCTATAATCGAAATCTTTGTCTCTACCGTTTAAAAAACTGTGATACATATTAGTCGTGAATTCATTTCTAAGAACCTCGCGTTCTTTGCTAGAAATATCGCGACAATGGAAGTCCAATTTTTTTTCATTGCGTTCTTTTTCGTACAAATTCTTAGACGACTCGCCCGCCATTTCACCCCATCTAACATCGCTTCTAATCTCTTCCTCACCTCTGAATGAATTTTTACCGCGGTTTTCAGACGCGTCAGAATCATCGTCGGAATCATTTTCCTCCATAACGTCATTCTCCGCTTCCTCTTGCTCTCTTTTCAAACTCCTTGTTCCATCTCTTTGGATACTCTCGAGTAACAGATTCACAAAAGTTATATTTTGGGTGTCGATGTTGTCTCTCGCCTTCTTTTGTTCCTCGTTCAAATACTGACCTATCAGATGTTCGTACAGCAATGGATTACGGCGCATCATTTCGGTCTCGCTAAAATATTCACCCTTTTCAATCAGCGATTTTAGCGCCTGGTATCTACGATTCTTTACGTCGATTTGACGCTGAGAATAATTGTGATATCTGCGTAGCCGGTTCACGTGAAACATAACCTCGTAGTCCTGTTTTTGAATATCATTAAAATACCGCAGATCTTCTTCTCTGATGAATTTACCAAATCTGGACAAAAACATCGGCTGACTTTTCCGAAAAACGTCCTCAGCAATCTTAGCTTTTTCTTCCACCGTTAAGTCGGGGTCATCTTTCTGCTGGCTTTTAAATACCGCCTTAGAATTTGCCACGCAATCGATCATCTCTTTAAACAGATTTAACTGATCAACAGATTCGTGCACCTCAGGCACTGGCATTTTCTCGTTTACTAACTCGCCAATTTCACCTGTGTCTATCGTCATCTTTGTGTCAATGTTATCTTTATTATTCTCAATTACTATCGTTTCTTCGTCTAGATTCATAGATCTAAGTCATCCGCTGATATTTATACTATCTGTAAGGTCAATCGCAATAAAAAATTCAATCTCTGACACTGAAAAATCAAAATTCTTTTACCTCACACCGAACACACTGCCATGTAAATGGTAACATGAAAATTTTTATACCATAACCTCAAATAGCTTTTTACTAGGACTCCATCAGTTCGCGGCACGATTCACAGCAGACAGAAAAAAAGTCATAATACTAATGCGTGGACGTCCTGATCCACGTTAAGTAGCAATAAAACTGTATTTTCGTTATTTTTAAATAGGAATAAGTGCGGATATTATGAGGAAGAAGTTTTGATCTGGTAAGCTTAGAATTCTTGATTAAAGTATATGTAACTAGTGTTTGACGACACTACTAGGTAAATTTTTTTTAATGTTCACTTGTCAAACTCTACAGTATCCTATTATTTTTATGTAATCAAATAGCTTATTAAAGTTCGATTCTTAGTTGGTTTATTTAAGTTTTATCTACCGATAAGGATTTGGAACACTTGAATAATAAAATCTTCGATAATCTTAAACTTCTAACCTAAAAACTAGACGTTCTATGAGGTTATGTAGCGATCGTCGATCGTATGATAAGATCATATTTTCTGTAAATCAATGCATAAAAAAAGAAAAATGACTCACACTCAACACTCAACATTTCCTGAAGAAATAATATCAATAAATCTAACAAATATGAAACTTGATTATTCAAACGACGGGATTAATTTATTCCCTTGTTAACTAGCCTGTAAGTTGATAACGATGGACGATGCAACGTTGATAACTGAAAATTACGATGGATTATGGCATTGGAATTGGACAGAATTTTGTGGTGTAAAAGGTAGCATTAGACCGATAAATCCAAATACACACGACCTTGGTACTTGTTTTCAACAATTATGTCTTCAGGTGAGAATGAGATGAGATACGAGTCGAAAATAAGAGAAAAGCGAAGCCTAAAATTTTTCTACTCATTACAACGTAGAGAAATCGAGTAAAAATAATTTAACGTTCAACAGGTACCGATCATGGCTTTATTGGCCATAACATCGGCCTACTACTGTGGAAAACGAACGGCTTCTTTATCCCGTGGAAATCACAGTTACTACGCGATTAATATAAGGCTTTTTTTAACGGCGTGTTTAGCACTACTTCCTGTGATAAAAGCATATATTATACTAACTAACACGATAAAAATTCATCCAAAGAGTACTAGCCAACTATCGAGTGATATTATCAATCCCAATTCTTATAACGTTGATAATTTCTATGCTGAAACTATACAGAGTTCACAAAGTATTCCGGTGTTTGAAAGACAGGCTTACGATAACTTAGACCTGTTGATTAACGTCGATGATAAAGCCAGCTCCGCTAAGCCTATAGATTATTTAGTAGCTGGTACGGAGGGACTGGCATGGGTAGTTCATTTCTTTTTTATATTTGGACTAAGGCGAGGGATCGGGTATAATCCGCGCGGTCCTACCTCCATTAGAGCCTTGCTTTTCTTGATACTCGGAGTTTCCTCAATGCTATTACATACCCATGTTAAACACACCCAGAGTGATGATGTGCTGCCAAATCTTTCGCTCGGATTCAGCATCACAGTAGTTACTCTACTGGTTTTATACATCTTGACTCTGATTCCTGGAACTGAAGGCACGCGTGTAGAGGCAAGTATTTATTTATAGAATATCACTCACTGATTCCTTATCTCTGGATTTGAAATCAGTTGCCGACTGCAATGTAACAGGAAATGTTTGATATTCACCGAAGAGATTTATAAAGACAAATCTGATCATGTGTTTAATTGATTGAAGCTTTGGTCTTCATGCTAGTCCTGTATTACTAAAACAAGAATCTAATACTCAGAGTATTCGGCATGTTTTACTTCCCACGACTGATAACGGTATTAAGAATTGTAGATAGTGGAAAAAGCCCTAAAACAATAACTAACAAGAATAATTATTCACAGTTAGGAGAGCACTCGCTTCTCATAGACAATACCCCTAGCTGGTATAATCGATATCTTGAAAGCCAGGACCCGAGTTATCTCGGGACTGCTATGGAGGATGCAACAATATTCTCTAAACTTTTATTCCACTGGGTTACGCCACTCATGCAAAAAGGTGTGATGGGTCTTCTCCTTCATTCGGATGATCTATATGACCTACCCGAACACATCAGCACTACTAGTGTCAGCGATGATGTTAAAGAGTATTTAAAAGATAAGGTTTGTTCAACAACATTACTTCACACACTTTATTATTCAATGTAAGTTTCATCGATTCAACTGCGTTATAGATATCTTCATCTTTATCTTATTTTGAAAAGTTATTTTACATAAACACAAAATGATCCTGTGCCTGGAGTTTATATTTTCAAATTTTCTACTCTAGCCCGAAGTACGAAGAGACGGCTATGGCAGCCTTGGTTCAACATCTATAACAACTACTCCAGATGCAGAGATAGTCTCTACAAAATCTGATGTTTCTTTATTGAGACTGCTGCATAGGTGTTTCGGCGTGCAATTTTATGCCGTTGGGATCCTCAGATTCTTAGCCGATTGTTCTGGCTTCATGGGTCCTATACTATTGAATAAATTGGTCGGGTTTATTGAGGATAAAAGTGAACAGCTAACGCTTGGATATCTATACGCGGGCTTGCTTTTTGTCACTACATTGATAGGTAGAGTTTTGATATTATAGGATTGTAGTATTGAAATCCTTGAAATTGAGTTGGAATTATTTATCTGAATTACCTCAGCAAACTGTACGGATATCCTGAAAATTTATTCACAGGTGCATTTTGCAGTTCTCATTTTTCATTTTGGATGTCTGTTGTTGGATTGAAAATTCGAGCAGCAATAGTTTTATTGGTTTATAGAAAGACTTTGAACTCGTCTAACGTGAGATTAACTCAGGAATTTACGTTCGGTGAAATAGTTAATTTCATGAGCACAGATGCTGACAGAGTTGTAAACAGTTGTCCAAGCTTTCATTCATTCTGGAGCATTCCGTTACAGGTAAAAATAAAAATATTGCTTTTATCATACGACGAATGCGATTTGAAAATTTACTGTTTCTCAAACTTGATATTTCGTTCAATTATTTTTCCAGTTGATAGTAACGCTGTATCTTCTCTACAATCAGATAGGAATATCTTTCCTAGCTGGTGTGATATTCGCTATCATTCTTATTCCGATAAATAAATATATCGCTAATAAAATTGGAGAGTTAAGTACGAAGTTGATGGAATGCAAAGATCAGAGAGTCAGACTGATGGGCGAAGTGATACGAGGTATAACTGCGATAAAATTTAATGTTTGGGAAGAGTACTTCTTCGAAAGAGTTATAAGTGAGTGAATAAGAATTTGGTACTCTCGTTTATTTTCTTTTTCAAAAATAAAACATTAACAATTTTCATAATTTACAAACCATTACTTATAGAAATCAGAGAAAGCGAAGTAAAACACTTGAAGAGTAGAAAATATTTGGACGCTTTATGCGTCTACTTTTGGGCCACTACTCCAGTACTCATCTCTATACTCACATTTGCTACTTATACATTACTCGGTAACCAGCTAGATGCTAAAACAGTTTTTACAAGTATGGCGTTATTAAATATGCTCATTAGTCCACTGAACGCTTTTCCATGGGTTTTAAACGGACTAACAGAAGCTTGGGTGTCGATAAAAAGAATCCAAAGATTGTTAGACGTGGGTAACTCATCCAGTATCTCATCCAGATTTAATTACTTTAAACTTGACAAAGAACTTATTAAACCTTTCATTACTTTCCAATTCAAGTTACCAGTTCTGGATACATCCTCATATTACACTGACCCACCGGTGGGAACAGCCATTATGTTGAGAAACGCAACGTTCAAAGTAAATACGCGTCAGATTTTCCTGCCTCCTGTTTCTGATATGAGCGAAATGGCCAGTCCTGCATCCAGTTCAGACAGTAGAAGAAGTGTAACGTTCGAGGACGAGCGGTCGTTCACGTTGCAAGACATGAGCATTACCGTTCAAAAGGTAAAATTTATTTTTAAAGAAAGGAATTCAGAAGAGTACGATGCAACAACTAGTGTGTGTTTTATGTACAGGGGCAACTGATCGGAATCATGGGAAAAGTAGGAAGCGGAAAATCCACTTTGCTCGATGCTATTTTAGCCGAAATAACAAGAGAAGACGGAATCATAGCGGTGAACGATTTGGACAAAGGATTTGGATACGTTAAACAAAGTCCATGGCTTCAGCGGGGTACCATTAGGGATAATATATTGTTTGGTAAAGTCTATGATCACAGAAAATACAAGTGAGTTGTCCTGGTTCTAGATTTCGTAGAGAACACATTTTATATTGTAAAAAAATGGTTTCAATATTTCCCAGGAACATTTTAAAGGCTTGTGCTATGACCGACGACCTGAAGAGTTTACCCAAAGGAGATATGACCGGAGTTGGTGAATCCGGAGACACTTTAAGCGGAGGACAAAAGACTCGTATCACTTTAGCCAGAGCTATTTACGCAGACAAAGATATTTACCTATTGGATGATATCCTAGCAACGTTAGACTTGAAAGTTGCAAATTACATTTTCCAAACTGTGATACTTGGTCTATTGAAAGATAAGACAAGAATATTGTGTACTCATCAAACACGTTATCTAATACACGCTGATTCTGTGGTACAAATGTCCAGAGGCAGAATAATGAACCAAGGAAAACCCAGCGACATTTTGCCAGATTTGGAAGACTATTTGCTAGCAGCAGAGTCGATTGATTTGGTTTTAGACCCATCATCTTCTGTCGATGAGTCGGACGAAAATATTGAAGAAGTTGTTGATCCTGACAGAGATTCTTTGCTCGATGATGAGACCTTCGAAATAGGAACCGTGGAATTCAACGTATACACCTCTTATCTGAAATCTATGGGAAATTATTTGATAATATCGCTATTTTTGTTTATGATATTGATGCAGAGCTCAAGAAATATCACAGACTTGTGGCTATCCTACTGGGTAACGCATATAAATAATACAGAAAATTCTAGCGACTCATCCGGGCAACAGGAAGGAAAGTTATTTTCATTCTTCGATAACTCTGACGCATACGATGTCAACTATTACCTCATGGTGTATGGAATTTTCGCCGCAGTTAATTCGGCTTGCACCCTTGTTAGGGCGTTCTTATTTGCTTATGGAGGTATTCAAGCTGCAGTCAAGATTCACAGACAGCTTTTGAAAATGATATTAAGGGTAATGACGAGTATACTACATATTCATTACATCAGTTTCATGTGAAAACGTTTTCTCACATTACAAGGACGAATATTTTATCATCAATATTCTAATTTCTGATCAATTATTACAGGCAAGATGTGTATTCTTCGATTTTCATTCCCTTGGCCAAATACTGAATAGATTTTCATCCGATACCTACACGATAGACGACTCCTTGCCATTCATAGCAAACATTTTACTTGCTCAATTTTTTGGCCTGATTGGATCAATCGTCATCACCATCTACGGTTTGCCATGGATATTCCTGGTCTTAGCACCATTAGTGCCCATGTATCATTGGCTACAAAACCATTACAGGTAAAAACTAGTTGGAATTTGCTGAACGGTGATCGTTGAAATTTTATAAAATTGTTAATACGATTCTATGTCACCTACATCATTTTTTCAATTTTTTTTGCAGACTGACTTCGAGAGTGTTGAAAAGATTGTCCAGCACGACTCTATCTCCTGTATACGGTCATTTCAATGAAACTCTACAAGGTTTGAGCACCATCCGAGCTTTCAGAGCTACATCTAGATTCAAGACAGAAAATGAACTTTTTTTAGAAGCTAATCAAAAGTCGCAATTCGCATCTATAGCGGCAGCACAGTGGCTAGCTTTGCGACTACAGTTCATAGGCGTTGCTCTCCTCGGTGGTGTTGCTGTTATAGCGGTAATTCAACATCAGTTCGACGTTGCTGATCCTGGATTAGTAGGTTTGGCTATCGCCTACGCTTTGTCGGTAACAGGACTGCTGTCAGGCGTTGTTAACGCGTTTACAGAAACAGAAAGAGAAATGATTGCTGTTGAAAGGGTGAAACAGTACTTGGAATACACTTCAGCTGAACACGAGGATACTTATACCGATCATCCACCATATGCATGGCCAAGCCAAGGTGTTGTGGAATTCAATAACGTGGTTCTTAAATACAGGTAATAAAAAAAGGGGAGAATTCATACTGCGTGAACTTTTAAAACTTTTATTCATTTCATTCTCATCTTATTAAGCAAAAGATTTCATTCCTTTATCAGGAGACATACAACACCTTCGCTTAGAGACGTTTCATTTTTGACAAGACCCGCTGAAAAAATTGGAGTTGTCGGACGAACGGGTGCTGGAAAAAGCTCGATTTTAATATCGCTGTTCAGATTGGTCGATATACATTCCGGAGAAATATTCATTGATAATGTTAATACGAAGAATCTCAGTCTCAAGGCATTGAGGTGAAGCGTAGTGTTCATTCAATGAGTGGAATTCTGATGAATATAATTTAGTATTTTCTTTTAATCACTATTATCGATTCTTGTAGATCTCGTTTGTCGATAATACCGCAGAACCCATTTCTGTTCTACGGTACAATTCGCGAGAACATTGATCCGTTGAATCAATATCCAGATTCTCAAGTTTATCAAGCATTAGAAAAATGCAAAGTGCATTCCTTAGTTTACCGAATGGGTGGACTTGGGGCGCTCATTGAAGAAGGTGGAAAGAACCTAAGCGCTGGACAAAAACAGCTCTTTTGCCTAGTCAGAGCGGTGCTACATAACGCGAAGGTATAGATCGAATATCATTTCTCCAGTTTCCTCAATTTCTCTTCTAATTATGCATCATCTTTACAGATTCTATGCATTGACGAAGCAACGGCTAACGTCGACGAAGAAACTGATAGATATATCCAAACAACGATAAAGTCTTCTTTTAGAAGCGCTACAGTGATTACGATCGCTCATAGGATAAGGACTATCATGCACTGTGATAGGTGATCGAATACGTTTCCTTTTATCACAGTTTGCGTTTTGCAATTGAATATTAGATCCTAAACTTTGTTTATTTCATTTAATTAACAGGGTATTGGTGATGGGCGATGGAGTAGTATTGGAATTCGACGAACCAGATATCCTAATGCAAGACCCGAATTCATATTTTCATCGACTTGCAAGCAAAGAATTTTCGCAAGAAGAATAAATCAGGGGATATTTTATATATTTCGCGGAGTTTTATATCGACGTTATCGTTAATGGATAGATAAACTCTTTACGCACGTGACGATAGATGTTCAGACTACATGCTCGAAAGAGCGATAAGTCGAAAAAAGGAAGAAGAAGAAGAAGAAGAAGACGATAGATGTATAAATGATACAGTATGATGCCCTTTTTTATACTAAATAATTATAATAAATATGATATTTAAATAAAATTTCATTTAATAAATCCAATCTTGTTGTGTCATGTATTGCGTAAAATATCATATACCGCGTTACGACAGACTTCGGTTCATTACATCATTATATATTTTTGATTTTCATCTTCGAACGGGTTTTTCGAGAGAAAAATAGTGAAATTGGGTAGTTTTTGAATGGAGTATTTATGATCCTTCGGAATCGTGTTCCTTGATTTTATTTATCACTAGTATTAATTCCTTAGATTAGTTTTCGTAAATGCAGCATTTTTTATATTGTTCATGTTTCACATATTTTTTAATAAATAAATGATATGAGAAGAATATTGAGGACAATGGTCTCATTTTTTGTCTTCCATTATCCCAGCGAACTCATCCATTCCTATAAATCCCTTTCTGCAATGGTCCAATTCTTTGAAAGCACTTTTTAAAATTATGCCCGATATTCGCATATCCACTTCTTTGGCTGCGGTCAAAATATCGTCCAAGACAAGGTAGCCTTTGACTGTTGAAATGATATATTATTCGGTTTATCTTATTCATAAGAAATTCATCATTTTATATAGATTACGAGTAGAAATGAAAGTGAAAATGTCAATTAACTAACATTTTTTATCGAGGGAGGAGAAGAGGTATTCTAAATCGAGCAGATCTCTGCTAGAGTCGATTTTTCTTTTTACAGAATTTTCAAATTGTTGAAACGTGATCAAATTCTCGGGATTTGAAGATCTGGAAAATACCTGCTTGACATCCCACTGTCAAAATATATTAAAATTCATCGAATCGAGAATAAACTCAAAATAGTTGAATAAGAGATTGTATCTCTTACTAAAATAATTAATCTTCGTCTATTCTCGTAAAATATTTTCGGAAAATTGACTCGACAATTAAGTTCTGGTTCACTAATGAGTCATTATATCCATACAAAACGAAATATTTGAAACAGTACATTGTGCAACTAGTGCACAGAGTTGGTGATCCTGATCACCAAGGCGCACGGATGCTCATATACTATTTTTAGAAACAGTGCGAAAAACTCAAATTTGCACACGCAAAATAGCCATGACAAGTCGAATTTTGCGGACTGCGTTTTAAAATAGTATATTATGATACCAGTGCGGAAAGTTGGTGATTCCCGATCGGCTCGTGCTGCAAACCTCACACTTATCGGGAATCACCAACTTTCCGCACCAGTTCATATACCATTTTTTGTAACACTGTATGGAAGTTCGCACTTTCTGTACACCCCGAATGAATGAATCGACAAAGTGTGCGGGAATCAACAATCTCGCATGGGTAAATCGTGCGGGACTGTTGATTCCCGTACACTTTGAATGAATAAATGTGCGGGAATGCTGATTCCCGCACACTTTGTAAGATCATCAAGAATCTGCTATTTTGCATACAATTTTCGGTGCACAAAGTAAGAACTTTCCATACAGTGTTACAAAATAGTATATTACTCACCTAGGGAGGGAAAGTAGGGTAACCCAAACTGCGTGTGAGATTGACACCCGAGCCGAAGGCGAGGGTGGTAAGAACGCAGTTTGGGATGGCCTTTTTCACTCCCGTGTGAAGTATACTATTTTTCACCACCCCCTGCATCGGAAAGTACGACTTCCCGTTTACGCAAGGGCCAGAAAGTCGTACTTTCGGTGCAGGTATGGTGAAAAATATGTTTCTAGAATATTTTAATGCCAAAATAAACAGACAGAGATATTTTTTCACGCCAATTTATATGCTGGTTTGAAAACCTACCCTATCCGGGCAATATCCGAAGACAACGGTCATCGCGACTTTGTATTGATGCCTTGTTAAATATTCCTTCCCTCCGACATCAGCGTATCTAAATGCCTGTCATAGGTATATGCGTTAATAATTGTCAAAAAATTGAACAACTATATTGGCGTCATTTCGTTACAATTTTTATTTTTTCATTTTTTTTTGTTATTTTCGCAACGTATACGAAAATTGTCATTGAAACTTTATGTTATCTTCATTTTGATGATTTTCTGACTTTTGTACCCATATACCTATACTCACCACTTCGAAGTTTAAAACAATTATATTATATCTTGGAAATTGCGGTACCTACAAGCTACTCTAGACTCAAGAGTAAATTGTGTCTCACCTTACGAACGCGGTCCATGCAATGGGTTGACTTATCTTGACCGTTGGCATTTAACCCTTTGTCAAATTGAGCAGAAAGTTCAAAACTTCAGCTTGCGGTCTGCCAAACAATTGTCTTTTGACGGAGGGATCTTCTCTGCAAATTACGTCGTTAACTACCGCATTGTTCTTGTTTGTTTGGTACCGTCCAACAACTACTATCGGTCTATGGCTGTCGCTATTTTGTACTCACAGGGTGTTGCAAATTCATTAATTTGCTACACCGACGCACGGGGTAAATGGTAGTCGAAAAAACGGCTGCCTAGTGAATAAAACAAGAACTCGGAGATATATATTGGTGGGGGTAAAAAAATGATAAATATAGATCTTTTTTCACAAACCCTGTGCAAAATAAATTTCCAAATTTCAAATCGACCTCCTTGTAGCTCGTAATGATAAATTTCTTAACTTTAGTTGCGATATTCTTATTTTCAGTTATTTTCCTGCTTGCCTTGAATTTTCCGTATACTTGTTTCAAGGACTGTCGTCACAATTAAGGTATAATTAATATCCGAGTGATACGCGTACGGTTATAATAAGGTAGATATGGGTGTAATAAATGAAGGCATATGTGTCGAGGGCCAAGTGTCTCGTGTTTAATGTTAACATCACGTTTTCCTCCAGGGGGTTAAAGGCTGGTATAGGTATAGGCATAATATTCTCGCACGAGTTTTCTTTATCTAAATGTTAGTGGGCAATTAAAAAACGAGAGGTAAATTAGCCAACGTTGCAGCTCATTAGTTTTCATCGCCTTATAATGAAGAAAGAGTAAGCGAATGCCTTGTTCAATTCTGCACGAGTCGCATAAATGAATACTGCCGTAGATATATACGAGAACGAGAACGAGAACGCGAACCGATATTGTGGCTCGAATGAATGAAAAAAATGGTTGAAAATATACGTCTATATACCAACACGCGCGTCTCGACGTCGCAAATTTTCATTCATATCAAATATTATACCTATATCCTCGGTGTATATTCGATATGAACCTCCGCCACGGCTCATCGTCAGGGTAAAATTGTTTCAATCGAGGAGAAACTCTGCCACCGTTGAAGTGTTAAACATAGGGATCTCACGTAGTCATATGTAATCACACATGTGGGTAGATTTTACATTCATATATGTATATACCCTGGTATACATTAATGTATGTGCAAAGTAACGGTATATAAATAATGAAGAATATAATCATCAAGAGTCGCGCGACGAATCTTTATGGTAATTGAAAACAAATAATAATATCTACAGAGTGTACAAATGTCCGTACATATTATATATATATGTATGCATGTATGTGTGTATGAGTTAATGAGTAGATATGGTATTTCCATTGGTTTGAAATATAGAAAATAAAAATCCCCACGGGTTTAGTCAAACGTACGTAGTGCGTTTGTAATTATATACCTATATATTCATATATCGGTATATGTATATATGTACATAGGCTTGTAATTATATTATAAAGCCCTGCACTAGTACTACCATGCAGACTTCAGACCTCTGCTTGGTAGCGAGTCATTAATTACTTCGCAAAAACGTATCAATTATTATTTTTTTAATGACGTCTTACAGGCGTCTGTATTTACGTATATTTTTCATTAAATTTTCTTTTATTTTTAACGAGATATATGTGTGTATATATATACAGCACTGAGCTTATACCAACGCGATACATATTTCTACACATGTAGATATAGTATATATCCCCCTATATCCGTGCAAATATATTTTGCAGTGTACTCGATGCACAGTATGAATCTCTAATTATCATACCAATATCACATATACTTATACATCCGCACGAGAGTCTGGCAAAGAAGGTGCTAATTGATACGATCTGATTCGCGAACGTATAAGGGATTGAATAATTACATATGATAAAATAACTTTAAAAAAGAACCGTGTATATCCGACAAACGTTCGATATTAGAGGGTGTCTAGTGGGTATCTTTGAAAATTTTGAAAGAAAGAGAAAAAACAAAAACAAAAAAGCAGTAAATGTTTTATCCCTTGATTTGACAAATTGACGACAAATGAACAGCTGGTACCATTTAGCGGTCACGGGGCAAAAGGCGAGCGCATACCTCATTAAAATTGACTTCCCTCCCAGATGTCGGGAGTTAAACCAAAATCCCCTTCGGGGTCTTGGTATTATTTAGAAACTGGTCTACGTGTATGTCGCTTGAAATAAATTCCCTGCCTTATATATATTACAGAGTAACGCAGTTATGTACCTACCTACCTACAGCTACTCAGACCTACGGTATAAATTTTCTTTACATATAACTATATATAGTATAGGTATATATACCCACGTTTCATTTTTCTTATCCTACATACGTTGCGTTTTCTATGTTGGCCTAGGTCACCTATAGACCCATAATTCAAATCTTTTTATACACTAAAGTGTAAGAGCTACACACCCTCAAGTCGAAAAAACGTTATGTCACTACGTGATACAGATATAAGTTACGTCTATCTAAGATTAGACCCAACTTTTTCATTCGTAACATTTTTTTTTACCAACCAACGACCGTTTCGTGTTCTCATAGTCTCGTTTTTCATTATTCTTATATCAGTCCTACGACGAAACATTGATTGAAGGTATGCAAAAATTGGACAAAAAGAAGTATGACTAATTTATATAATTTATGGTATAATATATAGTATAGAACAGTTGGATTCAAGAGTAAAATGTTTATTGATTCTTAATGAAACTTTATATTCTCTATATGGTATATGGTTTAATTCCTGTATTCATTCGCTGTAATTTTCATGCCCGAGAAATAATGGAAATATATTTTACTTCGTTGACACATAAGCTGCACGGAATTGAACGAACGAAAATCTTGAAATATATATTACATGAGCTGAAGTCGTTTTGCGGACTGTGTTCCGCAGAAGTGAATTAGTAAGGGAAGAAAGATCGGCGGCTTCAAAGCGCGGTAACCTTATACTCGTACTTATTGCTTTTGGTGTATTAATAACATAAATATTTGAGTAAGCCGGTGCCACCAGCCTAGCTAGAACCGTCGCGTCGCGTCGCGTCGGTCGTTCTTTCTTCATTCTTTATTCTTTCATGCATTCTTTCTTTCGTTAGTTCATTCGGTCGTTCCTAAGGCGTTTCTTAAAGCTCGTACTTTACGCTGAGAATAATTTTTAATTTTTCTTTTTTTTCTTTCTTTCTTTCTTTCCTTCTCTTTTTCTACTTTTACGTTCCACGGGCCGTTAGATGCGTCCCTTCTGGCAATAAGCATCGTCACATATATATAACATGTATATTATACATGTTTATGCCTTAAACTTGAAATAACATAAACTTATTCTCACAAAGGACGAATTATTTATCCCATTATAGAAATTGAACTTGCGAACAAATTGTACTTGTAAAAAATGTTTAATGCATAAATTTAAAATGGCGAACACAGCCCTCTTTAGAGAATCCATATTACACATTAAATTGTTCGTCGCAAAACGCCACATAATTGTCCATTTGATTCAAAACTCGGTCGAGAATAGCTTTGCGAATAGGGGAGATCAAAGAGATATGTTCTCGAATCTTTCTGAGGAATTAACCGATTTCTTGCGCTCTTCATCGAATGAGAATTTAATACATCTACAGTGACTTGACTCGCCGGTTCTTTAAAGGCCCGACATCTCTTCTTCTCTGACTTTTAATGCTTAAATTCTACTTACCTATACGTGGCACTCGAATTTTCTTCTCTTTTTTCTTCTCTTTCGTTTTTAATATTCGCAAGGAATAAATCGGTCAGGTGCGGTTTTGCATGTTTTCTTTCATCATTCGTCGACCCTATTTTCTAGTGCACTAGTGTTTTCTGTACAGCAGTGTATAATTGAGGTCGCGATCAATTTTTCCCTTACAATTTCTTCGATCGCATCTTTTTATTTCTTTTTCTCCCTCTCTCTCTCTCTTCGTCTTTCTCGTCGGAAAGTGGCTAATTTCGCGCATCGCTGAATATATCTTCACCCGTGACCCTTTACCCTTTCATCCCTGAACGGTCATCGATCCTACACTGCTGTCACCAGCACGGTATAGTACGTGAATAATACCTGATTTAAGATGAAGAGTAGGATGAAACTGAAAACGATTAGATGGAAGGAAGTGGTTTTTAGACGCTAAATACTGGATTTTGGAAAAAAAAATAAGAAAATAAAAAACGCGTTTAAGATATCATTGTAATCGGCGAAAAAGTAACGCCATGATTTTTAAATCACAACAATTGTAGGACACCCTAAAATTTATGGTCCGACGAACTGGTCTCTGACCCTGATAAAAGAAACGAATCTTTTATTATTCCTGCAGGATTCTACGCTGTATAGGAACAAAGCTAAAAACTCCTGTTCACGGTCGGCGAACGGTACCGGTGCTCCTTTTCCCCTATTTCGGTATATCCTGCACGAGGGAAAAATGAAAACCTCCGTATAACTTACCTCAGAGAATTTCGTCCTCATTTTCAGCTCTGTAGACTTTTACCTACCTTAAGTACAGAAAGAGAGAGAGAGCGAGAGAGCGAAAGAAAGAAAAAGATCCATCGGAATATTTTTCGCTACCTGCATAAATAATTAAAACTTATATCGAGAAAAGTTTCATATATTCGTTACAACATACCTACCTACACTAGCTACCGGTTCTTTTCATATTTTTCTTTCTTTTTTTTTTGTTTTTCATCAAAAGAAAACGAGGAGGGTAGTGGCTGCAAACTTTGAGGCCGAGATTCATTGGATTAAAAATTCCGTTGCTTTATTGCTATATTTTATTATTATTACCTAAACGCGGTTAATTTCGCTCTTTTTATAGATATATATATATGTAGATAGCATGTACCCAAGTATTATATATATATACTATACGGCAAGTTCGCGAAGGTTTCTTTTTTCTCTTTCTTCTCTTTTTTATTTATACTTTTATAAAGAAATTTTATTGAAACACACCCCATACCCACCCTCGTTCGTATTAACCCTTGCATTTCCACGGCCCTGTGAAAAATCTTAATATACCCCCGGTGCGAGACGACGACCCGTAACTACTCGAGTGCGCACTCTGGTACGACGTTAGTCGCCTGTTGCGAAAACTGTTCTGCTGAGACGGCAGTTCATACGACTAAAATTGTTAGGTCATCACGTTTTTTAGTTTTTTATCGCAAATTTTTCGTTCACCAAATGCATTTGTGTTGAAATATAAAGAATCGATTAGGCCATGTAAGAAAAACTTATACCAATATTGAAATCGCGGAAATTAGTGTCTGCAGCTTATCCTAAATAACTGAATAGCGGTAAAACGCTTTCTTTACGGTTGTTCCCATCGTTTGTGACGTTGGTTAGCTGTAAACTTTCGAGTTGTAGAGGCTAGAGCTGTATGTACCAGAGTTTAGTCAAAGGGTAAAACTAGATCAAGTCTAGAGGTAATGGTATAGTATACGAGAGGACGAAGGCTGACTTTAAGCCTGAAACTGTTAGAATTTCACTCGACTAGCATACGTATACCCATTATATGCCCTTAGGCATTTCCGTTGCCCGTATATATGCCGGCGTACTATTTCACCACCCGCAAAGGAATTAATTTGCGAAACGAATACCGCGTGTCGTAACATGTCAGTATACTCTTATGGTATACAGTGTATGATAACCAAGACACCAGAGTAATATTCTAATGCGTTGGAGAGGATGCCGTGCGGAATAAAATCTGTACGAGTAATAATAAGGCAGATGAGTAGGAGCCGGAGGATGAGGATGAGGATGAGGGTATGGAAGGAGACACTGCAGCAGTCGGAGTCATTTCACTAATTCACCTGAATATATCACCCACCTCTACCTATAGGGGGATGAGAGAAAAATCTCGAAAGAAATCACCTGATACAGAATCGCGTTAAAAATGTCTCTGCCGAGCTTTTTGGAGAAACAATAGGCCTGATCTTCTTCGATGCGTAGATCATTTATCATGTAGATGTAGATTATTCATCAAAGCTTTTTTTTCTATAAGCATCGGGTTCCTTTCTTTTCCATAACTTTCAGGTAAAAGTTTAGACTAGTATGAGGCATAACGTTCAGATGCACATGATGTGTATATGTCTGAAAACGATTTGTTATTTTTGTTCGTAGAAGGTTCAAATGAAGATGAGAATAACTTGGGGGATGAATTTCCTCGGGATATATGTTCCACGATGCGAAACGTAGAACGTACCCTTCTGCACCTTGGAGACTCGACGAGTCTCGAGTGAGAGCATATTTCTACCTTATTTTTACCTGCAGCCCTTCTGTAAACGATATCTAGGGAAACCAACGCCACATATTTACTACGCTACGAACTGGCAACATAATACTCCAACTTTCGTGGAAAAAAAATAAACCCACATACGTACTACACCCTCTTATATGTACAACGGACCATAACGGTCTATGGCAGCCGAAACAGCGTGACCGCGCTTCTGGTAATGAAGGTGGACTTCACCGTGCAGAATATAACCGCGGCGAGATATGGGCGAAAAAAAATGTGGATTTTATCTTGAATTCAAGAATTTATAACGCAGCTATTCCTGCAGTAGTTATTAAATATCTTGTGAAATCTAAGGAGACAATATTTTTAATATATCCAGCTAGAACTGCAGGTTATCGATATTGCTTTTGTTATTAAACGCATTCTTCCGTTGGCAGAAGTTCGCGATCTTTTTTTTTTTTTTTGTTTTTTTTTTCAATTAATTACGACGAGATTTATACCACGTAGATATCGAGAAGTTGAATGAACGGTCTCTTTAAGTTCTGACGTGCTATTCACGATCGCTGCTCCGTTCGTATAGAACTGGTGCCCCACTCTCGGAGCATATAGGTTTGTTTTTGTGGTTTACAGGGATTTCGAAGCGAGTCGTGTCTCCTGGTTTTCCTAGAAGATTTCCTCTTCGCTTATTCTCTTGTCTGCAGGGGGGTCTCTCTTCTCTTTCGTTCATGTTTATACGGATTAAGGAAAGAGGCGACACATCTGTAAATACAAATCGTAAATACGCACTACTCCAAGCTCGAGACCGTGGTGCACGTCGTACGTCGTATAGAAACGATGAATCTTTCGATTCTCACGAGAAAAGAAACAGAGAGAAAAAAGAAAAAAAAAAATAGTAAGGGATAAACCCACTTCCTTACCGTCATGCCATTAATTCAATCCCTTTTCTCCTGACTTGAAAAAAAAAGAAAGAAAAAAAAAGAAAATTCTAAATTTCTCGTCAACTATACCGATCTATGTTGAAAAAATGTTTAGCATTCTGTCGGATAAATTCTCCTCTAAGCTTTTACGTGCCGTGAATTTTGATACGTCGTGTACGTATATAACGTTATGTCTTACGGTTATACCAGAATCTGCAAGGGTATATATTATATGAGTATTAAGTATATGGGATCATATACTTATTTGTAAGGTTCTACACCCTATGACTATATGGTTCTACCAACGTGAGGTGGTTTCGCAAGTATCGTATCCTGCACGTACCCGGTTAAACCTTCATACCTATACATATGTAGATATAGTAGGTACGTATAATATATGTGCTCTTACTCGACGGCAATACTTATACGCACACTATATGATCCCTGGGGACATGTAGGTAGGTGCAGCAGCATTCGTAGCTGGAGCACAGGTAGGTACCCTAGGTACGCGGGTGCAGGCGTTGTCGCCAAGTGGATGAGTGCAGCCGACGCAAGTGGCGTCGTCGACCGTGCGTAGGAGTCCGTCGTCGGTCCGTCATTGAAATAAAGCTAGAGTTGAGTGTCGGAAAAAAAAAAAAAAATACCTATATATATATATATATATATATATATAAAAATAGCAACACATTAATATTCGGCACAAAAGTTGTGCAGTCGCGAGTAGCGTGCATATATATATGGATATATACTCTATACAGCCGTATATAGGTATTAGGTGTATATATATTCATATAGGCGCGCACAAATCCAATACCTGTCATTGGTCGATTCATTCATTCATTTCGCTCGGTAAATTAATCACCAATTATAAATAATTCATTTCTTAAATTCGTTAAAGGTGGAATAAATTTTTTAACGAACTCATACGATTTTAAAATTCATATTCTGCCGATACCTTTGTGCATCGCACAAAGAGATAACTCGAGTACTTCACCATCAACAATTAGACCGCAAAAAAGTTTTAACATTTTATTTTCTGTCGTTTCGGTAATCGAAGTAGTATCAAGTCATCATGCGGGTGTATAATTGGCCATTGGGTTCTGTTTACTTATTTATTTGATCTTCGGTTCGAATATATGTGTGCGACTGGCGCCGGTCGATCGTTTCTCTACTCTTTATTAGAGTTTGACGGCTGACTGACGATCCCACCGAACCCTACAATTTGCTTAACCTAATTAAGGAACCCCGACAGGAATCTTTGACCGACCGACTCAGTGTTCGGTCAATTGGAAGTTACACGTGTTTTCATGAGACTTGGGGCGGAGGCGGAGGCGGGGGCCTAGCTCGTACTCGACCCTACATATACCTACATGCATATCCGTAGCTTTCCGAACCCCGGTGAAACTGGAAACCCATAAGGCGTGTACTCGGAAGTCTTACAAGTGTTGAAGATCACTGAACACGTCAAGATCTCGAAGATACTACCAGAAACATAATGAGCTGACGTCCTTCTTAGTTCCTTTCGCTTTATTAGTAATTATAACCACCATGTGGGTGTAAGTTTTGCTGGCGAAATTCGATAAGCCATTTTCCAAGGAATATACATTTAATTAACGAACAATGCATGAAAAAAAAAACAAAAATGTAATTCATTTGAATTTTTCTACACCCTTTAGTAGTTCTGCGTGAAAACCGAGATTTCGGAAAGTTGGATCGTATAATACGAACGTACACTGAAGTATAACTTTTTTTCTTCTTCTATTTTCTGTTATTTTGTGGAATTGACGAGCGTGTACCTACCTACCTACCTATCTACCGCGCAATGAAAACCCTTTGGAATTAATAATTCAACATTACTCGTTGCCTCTATATGTATATGCCGTTTGTGTTTTATAGGAGTTAAATCTGCCAGTGGTTAACTTTATGGTTGGTAGGTAGCTGCTTTAATGTTTGCACTGTTGTGAAAATGAACGCAAACAAAGTTTGAAATTAGATGTCATATATACATATATCTCATTTTCAGCTTAATGTTAGTACGGTACTATATATATATATATATATATATATATAGATATATGCACACCTGTGTACTTGGACCTAATATTTTAAAACGAGGGTGTTTTCTCGTCACGTAATAAACGAGTAATTTTCCTCCAACTTCTACGCGGCATTATATGTATATATCTCACTCCCCGAGATCGTTGAAACTATTCAATGAATATTTCATTGCTTTGCTGCAATTGTCGACGTCGGTAGATATGTACCTTCCTATATACCTATAGGAATATTACTCGATTGAAAAGTTTCTACTTACTCTTGAAATATATTTCTCGTTCACTGCACCACCGCCCTTTAACCTTCGGTCTTTTTTCCAAATAGACTCATTCCAATATCGACTTTCTGTTGCATAAAAACTAACACCGATTGATTCAGAATGAGAAGACGGGTTGTTAAGTTAGGCAAAGAAAAATATCAGATGTCGGGGATAAGTTCAGCCATAATATTCAAATCCATTTATTTCAAATCTTCGACTGAACGAGCATGCCTATGTATTTTTATTTATTTTGGAAAATGATCTACTACTGTTTCAAATTTGATGAAAAACTAAAATAAAAATAATGTTCTGCATATCTGGAGTTATACATCAATTGTGACATGAAAATATACATGCAATTTAATTCTTCCTTTATCCAAAGGCACAGCTTTGCTTTCTCTTATGAAGAGACTCGTTTAACGACATCACCGTGGAACATTAAAATATTACTTCACCCCCGCGAGAAGCGTGAAACTCCATAAAGCTTAACGTCTCTTATTATACACGAAATCGTTAGACGCCTTGCCAAACGCGGGCTCGCTCACTTGTCCTCTTAACTTTGGCCGTAACCCTGCAGTAAAGCAGAAGATCGTCATTTTTCATTCTATGAATAGAACGAGGAACAAGTGTTCGGAAAATTATTTATAAATGGTATGAATTTTTATCGAAAACGCAGATCGAATTGGAATATTGCTAGTCGCTTCGTAGAAACACCCTGTATCATTTTTTACAAAAATGATTGTTATTCCGTTACCGGGTAACGGTGACGTTTTAGGCTGCCATTCGAAACGATGTGACTGTAAGCTGTAAAAAATTGACCGAAAAGTGATGAAAAATAAATAAAATAGAGGCAAAATTCATTTTCAAATGTCCGATAGAGATGGAGAAAAATCTAATAACGAATCGACCGGAAATGCGGTGCGTAAAGATGATAGGATGCAGGAATTGCAGGCAGAAATTACGCGGCTTGAGGAACGGAACGAATCTATTCGGAACGATCGCGCCGAGTACGAGCTTAAATTTCAACAAGCTTTACTTCGAGGTGCTACTCGAGTGCCAACGGAGCCGATAAAATTGCTGAAACATCCTGTAGTCGGTGGGAGAGACGATCTTGACGTAACCTCGACGTCATCTTCAGATACAGACGTCGATGAATCTCTCAGCCCCGTATATACCGAGAAAAGTGATCAAGGCAAAAGACGAATTGCAGATGGATCAAAAATGAAAAAAACTCGAACCACGAATCTGAAGAAAAATAAAAAATAACTGTTTCGGGTTTGAAAATAAACAATTTTCCAAAATTTTGTCCACATTATTTTATCAATAAATGATTTTATGATAAATTCGAGAACGTCTCTGGTCTCGCGCACATCAATCGAGTTATACTTACCAGTGCTCCTCTTCTGTTCAAATGTTGACATGAAAGGATGTGTGTAATTGTTTGACCGGAAGTTGGTTCGTTTGGATTAGAAATGGAAAAAAAAAGAAGAGAAGTCAAGAAAATGACGAAAAATGAGGAGCCATAACCCATTTCGACTATCTATTCAAATTATTTGGCCGTAAAAATGTTCAGTTTCAGAATAAATAACTCGAAGAAAATTGATCGATAGTTATTTGAAAAAATGAGTCTGCTCGATCCGGACGAAGTCTGTTGCGGTTTCACCGGAAAACATCACATCGAGGAAAAACTACCGAAGCAAATCGCGCCGGAAAATTCCTGTACAAATGAAATTTCGCGAGATAAACGTATAGAAAAATTGGAAATTCAGGTTATTTCACACATACCTAGATATTGAGTCAATTATTTTCTCTCGTCTAAAGTAAGAGCAGAAATGAGGTTGTATGATGTTTGACAAAAAAATACTGAAAATTTTCACGCATGGAATATAATACATCCATCGAGAGAAAAGTTCAACTAAAATATATACTGCAGTGCAGACAGTTCCATATCAACGTTCCGTTCATCATAATAGGCAATGTTAATTAGTAACGCAAAACTTTGTTCAATTCCACGAATATTATTGTGAAAATGAACTAGCAGGTGACTCGACTATCGGACGAAATGGAGATGATAAAAAATCGACAATGTAATGCCGAAAGTGCAATTCAGCGAGCCGTGAATCGCGGGTTATGCGGTCTAGGGGGTCGTTTTAGACTCCTAAACGAAATTTCCGTGCCCCAGTATGCCTGCAGTATTTCGAAAGAGGAGAGATCCGGGTCCAGGAGTCAATGCTGCTCCAATTCGTCGACGACCTCGTCGTCAATTCGGGCGACGAATATTAAGAACAATTGCGCGGACACCCCCGTAAAAGAAAATGAGAATAAAGTAAAAGAGGATAAGAATGATTGCGCGCAATTCGTGCTAGGCTGATGTATACCTGTATATACTTCCGTAATATTTTCTGTAGACTTTTAACGATTAAAAAACAGATTTGACTCAATATTACAGAATAAAGGAAAGAGGAGGTGTACAATTTTTGCTGTTGCGCTGTTTTAATATGACTGAAATCTATTCACGGATGCGGAAGTGTTTTGAAAATATTTGTTCAAAATGAAAATAGCAAAAAACAATTTGCAACCTTCATATAATTCGAACTTTTACATCACAAAGAGATTTTTCAAACAGTTTGAAACGGCTAGGCACACAGGACTGACAGCCGTATAGTAATAGGTAATCACACATACGATCGCCCGCGGGGTGGGCGTGAACTCTCCCATGTTATACAGGTACCTGTGGTGCTGGTATATTTTCGATGCTGGTTTAATTAATAAATAACACACCTGGACCTAGCGTATCAAGGCGAAATTGATTTCCACGTCGACAAATAGCGTGTGATATATGCAGTATGTTATGTAATGTGTACCCCGTTTAATGAAAAAATTAAAATAGGTTTTCAATCAAATTTCATGTAAACAAGTCAAACTGTAGTTGATCAATCGACTTTGTAATGACGGCAAAATGTCATGTTTCAAGCAGATTTCGTCAAAAATCCTCAAATGTTCATTTTGTGAAACGAGTCGGTTTTATCGAGAGGAAAACTTGTCGAGAGATCAAGTGATCGGGTGATTGAACATTGATCGTTATCTGTAAGAAGCGGTTCTTTATAGATATGTACGAGATATAGAGATATATCTACTCATCGTAGATATGCTATAGCCTATAGGTATAGCAGTGCTGGTTCAATGAACAATGGGTACACTCTAATGATCGATTATTATAATTCAATATCGAAACTCATTCTCGATAATCAAGTATAATGAACACAAGCAAGGAGATATATTATAGCGATCCAGGGATGGGAAGAGTGACTGGGAGCGATCTAATCAGCCAATATACGTAGGTATACCTAGTGCAACTACCAGCCCCCTGCAGGATCCCTTCCTTCACGATAGAACCATAAAACTATGGGATCTATACTAGACCTAATTCCGGGCACGATTCTAGTTCATTAGCTAAACTATTCTCGGTAGGTAGAAGTACTCGACCTTCGAAGGGCTCCTCGATTTGAGTTCAATCATTGATGCTATATAGAACTTTAAAATCAAATTAGTAGACGATTGCTTTTGTGTCTAGACTCAAGATAAACCAGTCGTGATTCCAAACTTTCAAATTTACGTCAGTTGTTGTCCCATTTAGAACGTACTTCACTAAGTGCGTGAGATTTTTTCCATTTTTCGTCGGTCTGAATCAGGTTTTTTTTTTTGTTTTTTCTTTTTTTCCGGTACTACGGTACTAAACGGACGTCGGATTATTCCCCGACCCGTGAACTGCGCACGAAGTCCTGGATTATGTATATAGGTGCGTATTCCTTTTCAGACATTTCTTTCTCTCGCACCTTTTCTCGGTTGGAAAATATGGAGAGATCCTTATCGCGACTAATCGTCAGGAATAAGATTTGTTGGAACTGACTTGTCAGATGGTATGAAAGTAGAGTAGATAGATCTATTCGAGGCGAGGAATTCAAACGGAATATGAAAAAGTTAAGTGACTTTCGTGTTATTCTTGAATGGTGTATAAGTACCACCGCGTATCTGAAGAAGAAGAAGAAGAAGAAGTGCTTCTTCTTCAACTTCGCACACCGCAGATGCCTGCTTTGTGATATCTCTGAGTAAATATTAGGCGTATCAGAGCCAGCCTCTCGACTCTGCTCCAATGTTTTCATTTAATATCTACTGAATGGTGGACCTCGACCAGGATCCGCATTCAGAGAAAAGATTGCGAGAGCCATTTCCCGGGTAGACAAGATGACGTCTTTGAGATACGGCTCGGTGCACATCTTGTGGACACTGTGATGGTACCTTGGTGGGGCACGGCAGTCCGCGGGCAGAAAACTTCAGTTTTTTTCTTCCTTTAGCGAACATTTTGAGAGAAGACTGTATCTTTCAGGATGTACAACGCCACAATATTGCTTCATCCTTTCATGTCTGCCCAGAATTTTCTGGTCAAGAATTACACATCGATTCATTTTCAAGAATATGCAAAAATTGTTGCAGAATTATTTCTCAGGTACCTACCTACAGTTCTTTTTTTTACGCAATAGGGTACCACGATTGAAACAAAGGGATCGTTCGACTGAAGATAAATCAATGCTTGACGACTTAGGGGAAATAATTATCTGCCCTCTTAGAAAGAGAAACGCCATGCCACTCGCGGTCACCCGACCTTTCTTCGATTAATTATTACTGGGTGTTGGCTCAAGTAACCGGCCAGTTCTTTAGCGTCTTGGTTCTTAAATTATTTTTCTTTTTCTTTTTTATGATTATCGTAATTGCCAATTAAATTTGAATATTCAACCGAGAAGTGTCGGAGAAGAGATATTATATTCTAATACACGAGTATGAGCTGCGTATTTTCTTCTTTAAGCATCGTTAGTCGGGTGTTTGATTTTCGCGTTAATTATAATTCGGTGTTTAATGCATAGAAATTAAATTCCTGCGTTGGATGCCCTCAGCTAAACATTCTTGCATATAGAATGAGATAAAATTCGCACACCAGCTGATAACGGAAAGATTCCGCTCCCGCTAAAAGTTTGAGATAAAAAGCTGAGACGTAGTGCGTTTCAAAAGGGGCCAAATAGGGTGGAGCTTTTTAGCTTCATTTAAAAGTATGATCCGTATTATCAAGACTAGAAGGCTCAATGCCTTGGAGAAATGGAGATTGATTGATTGATTGATTGGAAAATATCAAAGGAAGTCGATTGATTCAGTATAGCCTTTTCGCGAAAGCAATCATTATTGATATACCATGGCCCCAATTGAATCCATATCATTCCTGTAACTCGACAAGAAATTCGATATTCCTCCTGATCCAAAATGAAGGTAGTTCACGTTTATATTTATCAGAGAGCTGAAAATTCTCTCTAGATTATCTGAAAATTGTTAAACACACGAACATGCGCGTACATATACGTATAATTATATACGTATGTTACGTGCGTAAGTTACGTGCTATTGACAGAATCCGTTAGCGCGATTATTGTACGTTTAGAAACCCCCAGCATAGCCTCGGGACTCAATGCAAGTGTCAAAGGCAGTTGTTTGGTGTGCATAATGGCATCGTTTTCGTGCATAGATGCAGTATTTACTCGTATGCATAATATACCGGCTGCATCACTCTCCTATCTATTCACATGATTCAAACAGATAGAAAATGACCAAAATATCATTGTTCCATAAAAGGGGTGATGATCTTAAACATTTTTACATTTTTTATAATTTTTTCATACTTTCATTACGAGTGGAATAAACAAGTTTGAGGCGAATGCAGCAGATTTGCACAATCTGCGAAGGCGTACCTGGTAGAGGGAGAAAATGAAGTATTACAGCGTTATTCGTTGAACTTTTTTAATCCAAGGTATCTTATAGATTTTCTGGACCGGAACTACTACTGTAGAATGTAGAGATTTCTGAAAGAGTTGAAGTTTCAAGTCTATAAAGTGTACGTATACGTATATAAATATTAAAAGCTATATATATGATATACCCATATCTTTTCCTAGACCCTATTATTTGAACGATAATTTTTAACGCTATTGCTCGTAAAGCTTCAACGTCAGTTAAACTGTATAAGATATTATTAAATCCTTTCACAGTCTGTCACGACTGGAGAATGAGACCTACCTGCAGTATCGTATTTATCACAGTAGGATAGAAATCTAAGGTGTACTAGGTATGATATATCCGTACGAACGTAAGGTACCTACAGGACAAAAGGTAATATACAAGAACTGGACAAAATACATAAAATAGATTCTGCGTCCTTTGTGGAAGGAGATAAAGTACACAGGTATATACATACACAGAAAGAAAGGTTAACTTGATTCAAGATTCTCAGAAGGAAGAACGAAATTTTCCGAGATCAAGTCAAAAATTTTCTCAAATCAAGAAAATGTTCTCAATTTTCTTGGTTTGAGAAAATTTTTGACTTGATCTCAGGAAATTTCGTTCTTCCTTCTGGGACCGCAAAATTATCTTGAATCAAGAATAATTTTCTTGACTCAAGTTAACCTTTTTTTCTGTGTACATAATCCTAACCAGGTTACTGGCTTTATTTAAGACATTTATTTATCGTATTTGAAGCAGTAGTAGGTATTAAACGAGATCAACTTTTCACCTAGGTGTGTATGTACAAAGCAAGGAGAGCGAAAGAACGAAGGAAAAGGAAGGGAATTGGACGAAGTATAAAATAGCAAGAAATAAAATGGTCCGAAAAATGTGTTCCAATTTTTTTTGCCCTTAAATATTGCGTAAGCCGCGAATTCGCACGGTATTTCGGGGCGATAATAATCTTGTATATAATACCTTGCACTGGTACAGGCTGGGATGCTGTGGCAGCCACGCGATGTCTGGTCGTCCTCTGCTCATCCCCGTTTCTCTTTTCTCCCTCAGGAGCTACTGCGTCAGATGCACCTGCTCAGAACCGTGAAATGATGCAAAACAACTAAAACAATATCTATCTAGTACTATACACATACGTATACAAGTGAACGTACGTGACATATATAGCTATATGTCGGATTCTGTACCACCTTTACGCAAACCTAGAAAAATTCTTCGATGTGTAATGTCATCGATTATCCGAAAGTGCATGATAGGCGCAAATTTCATACGGATTCAAACCCTTTTTTTTTTTATAATGAAGAGGTGAAAAGCGTCTAGACTCTATAGAAGGCGAAGAGGATGTCCCACAACCGCGTAATAAATTCACATATGAAATTGCAAATTTTTTTTTTCCCTTCCTTTTTAATCAACTCTTTGTTTTGTGAGGAGAAGATATTATAACCTTGAGCTCGTTAACGATTGACGAAACACTGATCTTCACTCTTATTTTTTTGTCTAAAAAATGGGAAAATTTTTTTTTTAAATATCTTTTTGAATAACGTTGGAGCGATGATTTAAATACGTATTATACCTATACCTACCTACCTATGTGAATGAGAGATGCATCTGAGTGTGTATGACATTAATATCCCTGCACAGACATATGAGCAATATGTATGTATGTATGAATCTACCTATGTAGGTAAATGCTGGAGTTAAGGTTGCCACCGGCAAGTGTAAGTCTGTTATAGAAATTTGTACAATCGAGATCCACGATCAAAGAGAAAATGATGCTAGGGGTTGGTGGTTGTAACGGTAGTGAGCAAGCTAAGATGAAAAGTCTGTTAACGGTTTGTGATTAAAATACGCGGGGGATGAATAAAAAGCAAACTTCCTGCTGGTATGACTGCGCGTTTAATCGGGCGTAAACTCGTGAAACATAAAAATTGCATAATAGGTGCTAGGAGCAAGGGATGATGGATATGGAAAGTGGAAAGTGGAAACTGGAGAGGGAAAAGTGGGAATCGCACGTATCGCAGGGCCGTCACGACGCCATGACAGCCAACCCGAAATAATGTTTCAAATTTCTCTTCGGTTTTAGAAAAACGGAAACGTGTAATATGCAGCGTCGGAAAGTATAGTTTTCTGGTCTGGTAAAAATTGACACAAAAATTTTTTACGCTCCGATAACACGACGGGGTTCCAGCTTTGCTCTAAAAGTTGGAAAAACAACTAGAATAATGAAAAAATAACATTTTTTTACACATTTTGGTACAGTTTTTATTTTTCATCATCAGAAGCAAAGAACTCTGCAGAACGGACTACAAAAATTTATCTGAACTTTGAAATCCACGATTTTTAATTAGGACATATTTTTATTGTATCTCTTTTTCTCGATTTCATTTTTTCAAATTCACTTCGATTTATGATGCTTGATTTTTTGGATTTTCCATTTTTATTCATGCAGCACGCTTTCGTTCATACAAAAAAAGTTCCCCGATTTTCTTTCTGTCACCTTAGTCGCCTCAGAGCAAACAGTTGCCCAGAAATGAATTATCATACATATGCTCTTTCCGTGTGCTCGATGATTAGAAAAATCGAGATTAAAATTTCTGCGTCCCCAATTTTTCGACTGGAGCTGAGAGTAAGTTTGAAAAGATTTATTCCACGCTTATATTCCGTTTTCAAAGACTCCTACTCGACGTATACTTGATTATCACGGCATGTTATCCCATCCAGTATCTTCGTTCGAAGAATGCAGGTTTCTCTTATTCCATACATTTTTATTTTTTTGTTTTAATCATTCTTTTCCCGTCGGTTTGATATCGATGAATTTTCCACCTTGTTGTTAAACTTTATGTGCTAAAACCCAGGGGCCCGGATATCACTGCAATTAGGTCGTCCCTGGGTAGCGTAAAAATGAACGGATAGATGCAAAATAATGAAGGCTCCGAGACCAGGAGAGTAATCAGACTTAATAATTGGAGATTTCGAATCCTCAAGAGCTCTACCATTACGGAAAGCAGTGGATGGTGATGCGAATGAATGAACGCGAATGCCTGTCAGCTGTAGATTACAATATACATATATAGAGATTTCCCCAAGCCCCGCGGGTCTTAAAACCTGCTAATCTGTATTTGGTCTACGGATATTTGATGGTAATATCCACCATCTCTTCATCTCGCAGTCTCTGATCCTCTCTTCTTCTCCATATATTTCTATTTGCTTCTTTCTTATTTTTTTTGTTTTCCGTATCCTTTCGTTTTTTTCTTCAACAATTTTTCTACCCTTATTATCATCATTCTCATTCTCATTACTATTATTATTACCCGCATTGTGTCATTCTCATCATTTCTCTTTCCTCGCTACAGGACATAGGATGCCACTTAGACAATCTGAGGATTATTAAAAAAATACTACCCTATAAGGGGGTATGAAATTTTTAACAATAACAATAATAATAATAATAATAACAATAATGGAAAAGCTCTGAGGGATTCTCGCACATTATGTACACCAGCACATACGTGTATGTTACCTTAGATGCATGTTTCAAGGCCATATATATCTCTGAATCCCGGAGTAAAGCACAACGTCGTTTGCTAGAGGAAAGTCGACGCGGTAATAAGGACGATGCTGCACATCCGTCAACGGTTTTTAAAAAGTGTAGGTGTACACGCACAGCCGTGTAGAATGGTTACGCCGTAAATCATACAAGAAAGTTTCGCTAGTCAGCAGAAAGACTGGAGATTTTAATGCCGGAATAAAATTAATGGCTCCTCATCATATATATATATGCACAAACGCAATATACCCATATACATACATATGCATACATATATGTTATCGAATAAGCTTTGAAGAAAAAAAAAGTTATTCGAGTAAACTATAAGGGGATGAAGATTTTTCGTCAAATTGTTATATTGTTCGAGAAACGAGTTAGGGGAAAATTTTTTTTATCCCTCTTCAATTACGCGATAGGGATTATTCCCAGTATACCCACTACTTCCTCTCGTAACAGTATAAATCTTGACGCTTAACCAGACAGCTATCAATGTCACCCGCGTGTCTATACGACTGTCTAACAGAGTTAACTCGGGATTACCAAGAAACCTTTGGCTATACGCGCTTAACACGTTCAAGTTTGTTCTAGGTGAGGGTAAGTTTTACGGTGCAATGCAGTTTTCTAGTCGTATGTGTCTCTGGGTCTGGTTTACACGGAAAAAAGAAAAATGGAATAATTACACTTCATATAGTAATAAGAGGCGCGTCGAACCCAAAACTGGAAAAATTACAGTTTAAACCACATTTTCATAAAAGTCATTGATAAATATTAATTATTACAGTTTCAAATGTAATTTTACACTTTTATAATGTAATTCTTACAGATTCTGTAAAAATTATTATTTGAACTGTAATTTTTCCAGTTTTGGGTTCGACGCGCTCGGTTACTATATAAACTGTAATTTTTCCATTTTTCTTTTTTCCGTGTAGTTATAATTTCGTGTGTACCTACATATGTTTTACTAGTATACCACGACACAGGAGGTAGGTAGGTGCGTCTGACACTACACGTAGTTCAGGTAGGCGTATGCAGACGCGTACCGGGTGCTCAAAAAAACAAAAAAGGAAAAACAAAAAAATACCACTAATCAGAGTTTGGATTTGTTTTTTGAGAGGAATCCATATTCCATTTGGATAACAGGAACCTAAAATATGAACATCTATCTGAAACTACCCGGAGGGGTGAGTTGGGAAATTTCGAAAAAATTCATCTTCAATTTTGGCATTTTTATACACGTAATTTAAATCGGTTACGGGAAAACTACGTTTTTCTAAGTAACGAGGATGACATCTTAGAAACTAGTACATCGATTTCAATTTGTCTTTTTTTGATTTTTTTTTATACATAGAAGTTTAACAGGTGACGGAACACATCTTTTCTTCAATACTTGGTTGCGCAGATTTTAACAATTTGTTATAGTACAAACAGCCTACAAAAAAGTGATTTTTTGGGTTTTTGCAAATCTGAAATCTACGATTAAACGTAATGAATGATGCGAATACGCGCGTTATCGAGATTGATGATAATTCCTGGATTTCCTCTTTTGAGAGAAATAAAATTGCGTTAGACCCACACACGCGCATTTTCTGTCTTCTGCGTGTGGTCTGTATATAGTATATACCTACTATTATATATATATACGTATTTATAGATCCTGTAAAGCGTAAGATATCCACTAGTTACAGAATGAAGTACCTACCTGTCCTCGAACGTTGGTACTTGTAAGAGATGTATGTACTAACTGCAGTGCCCTCGTTACAGTCAATCTCGAGTAAAGCTCGAGTTTTTTCTGACGCGAGTTAATCCGATCGCTCGACTACTGGAATGAGGATGAGGTAGGATTTCCGTCGCACTGCACTCAGAGCTCAACTTATACCGTTCAATTTTCTTTACATTGCATTGCACATGCCTTCCAATTGAAAGAAGATCAATGAAGGAGAAATGAATCAATGTAATTAATTATTTGATCAAAAAACAAAAAAAACAAAATTGAACTTATAAAATTCAATGACAAGTAGAGAATGTATAATAAATATAGAGTCAGACGTACATCGTACATGCATCCCTGATGTAGAATTTTTCAACGCCTGAACTTTTCGTTCTGTTGAAACTTTGTCCGAAAACTGCGTGTCTGCAAAATTTAGAGGTACGAAACACATCTGGCTAATTCTGTTTAAACTTTTTCTAGAGTTTTTTCTTTTTCTTTTTCTTTCTGTCAAAATTAATCACCATATTTATAGAGGTTCATAGTTAATTTTCATTTCTTAAGAAACTCCTGCGATTTATAAGTTAATTTTTACCTAAAACGTTAATTTTTTACCGTTTTATTCCAAACTTCGGAAGTTCTCGTTTTCATAACGACAGTTTAGGCTTTAAAATTTGAATTTTCATCGTGGAGATATAGCATGGAGAAAATTCAAGTTGAAAATATCTTTTTATGTCAACCTTGCGATGTAAGCTCATATAATAATGATTTGTGCCAGGGAAATGTTTGTATCAGATATCCCCATACATAGGTATACATTAAGGTGGTCGTTATCGGGAGTCTGAAAGAATTTTTATTTTGTTCAAGAAATAGTAGCATCGATGCCCACTAATTTTCGAAAATCATAGATTTCTTGCAAATAAATCGTTCCGCGATGAAATATTCACTGAAATTATAGCAAAACCCCATGTGTTTTAAATGGAAAATAATCATCCCCTGATGTGGTCGAGGGTCAAATAGTAAAATAAAAATCTGAATTAATTACATACAGCGTTTCATTTTATTTATTTGAAAGTTGATTTGCAGATGGCCGGATTGAAAATTTGTTTAGACCCCCAAATGACGACCACCCCAATATATATACCTACGCACATGTGTAGATTTGAAACAAAAAAAAAAAAAATTACATGCGAAACTGACAACGCAAACGATATCTATGTTCATTATCGCTTTTCCTAATGGTAGGTATATGATCAAATTCTGTAGCGGATTTGTTCCTTGCGAAATTGTATTTTCTTCAATGAAAAAGAACGGGGTTTCGGGGGTGGTGGTTCCCGATGCGTGGAAAGCGCAAATATTGGTACGTGGACGGTGGATTCACCCGGTACGTAAGTCGACAAGTTGCGTAAGGAGGGAGAACCGAGGGGTCGCAGACTGGCTTTGTTTGCTGGAGTGCGTCTAGGAGGATGTGTGCGTGCGTTGTTCATAGCCATAGGGTTAAACCGTGCGTATGTATATGTATACATAAAGATATACGTATGTACCGTACTTACCTGTAAAGCGCTTTGGGACAAACATACGTGTGTATATATATATGCACATATGAGTATACTCGGGCTTGCTGCAAGAGAATACGCGCGTTAACGCCTTATGCTTTCGGACATGTACAGCAATAGCAGACGTCTCGACGCGACGCGACGCGACGTCCTGGACTCTTCGTATATGTACTCGCAGACATTTAGTGCAGAAACGTTTTATTTATCATCCCTTGATGACTTTTCGCTGAAGGTCTAACTTTTACCTAGATTCTAGACACCATCCTTCATTTCATCGTGCGATAAAAATATTCTGACATTAAATTTTCTCACATCCAAAATCCCGTATGCGTGAAATCATCTTCATTTTGGATCGTCTTTATCCAAATCTCATGCATTTACATGATCGAATCTTAACTAATTCAAACGGTTGGATCAGATTATAGCATTCCACAATATTTCATCGGATTTAGGATAAGAGATTTGATGAAATTAAACCAAATTTAATCATGAAATTTGAAAATATTTCTCGAATATCGTGGAATTATTTTCTACACATCAGATTCAAATCAAGTAGCTTCAAATTTTGGTGATCTTAAATCGCATATTCCTTTATCTTTGTCTCTTATCTTGTTATTTTTTTCTTCTTTCTCGCTTCAGAACGTGAAATGGATCTGTTGAATCCGTGTGATCTGAATGAACGAGAGAGTTTTCTTTTGTCGCAACTTTTGGTAGTGGTGTGAAAATGAATTTTGGATTGTTGGTCGGTTTTGTTGAAGAGAGAAAAAGTCGACGCGAGAGTCGCGCTAGAAGCGTAGAACTCGCGCTTTCTGTCGCCAAGGGTGCCATGCTGACGGACGATCTACATTGTCGTCGATAATGACACGGAGTGAAAAATGTAGACGGATAAATTGTTGAAGAGAGAAAAATGCCCGACCTTTATTCAATGCAATTTCTCAGGAATATACATTCCACTGTCGCCATTGCTCCCCACCGTTCTTCATCTTCTTTCACCGTCGATACGATATTTTTACTAGCGTCTCGCTCCCATCTCGAAGAATAAAAAATCTCAAAGCATGCAGTATCACAGAATGGTGCATTTTCACATTCATTCATCTGCAGGGTATACGTCCAACACATATACCAACCATTCCTTTCGTGTCAGCGAACTCTGAGCTTTGAATATCTAATCTCAGTATAATCTTCAGACTTTGAAATACACATAAGTTTCTATATTTTATTTGATCTCTGAGTAAATATCACTAATATATATATAGTGTACTCGTGAATAGTTTAGTTTTTCCGATTATTTTCAAAGCGATAACTGACTTCCTCGTCATTGTTAAAACGGCAGTTCTATATCCTAACACATTTATTATCGCCCATCCATCGAGTCAAGACAGAAATTCTTGTTCTATTTTAAAATTTCTCACTGAAAACTTCGAGGAGCAAACCAGAATTTGAATTCAAAATTATTGGTGCATCGATAGTTCGGAAGGTGAGTGTCGTATTAGTTTACCCATGTTATACAGGGCTCTATGAACGGGACGGGCAAAGGATTTCAGGCATATTGTAGAACTAGTTTGAGTTCGCGGGTGAAGAGGCGAGGTTAACTAAGTACAAGGATCTCGATGCACAGATCCCTCGTAATCATCAAAGGCTTAGGGATTACATGCAATACAGCTATACCTCTGTATTTTCTCTCTAACCAGAGTAAAACAAGACAATAGCTGTTCTAGACTCGATCTACGGTCTACGATCTACCGTCTACGTGCAGCCGTTCACGAACTTCATATTTCATTATTTATATTCTCCGTTATTTCAATAGCTATAACATAAACCTGGCTCTCAAAACCAGTTCGTGAACATTATTCTCCCATGTGAGTAAAGAGAGAGAGAGAGAAAGAGAGAGAGAGAAAGCAAAGAAAAAAAAAACTTTTTACCTTTGAAATATCATAATTCTCTATGGTATTAATATACGCAAGCTTCCGGAGCTATACGAACGTGTGTTTGTATTTCGTAAAATATGGACCAAAAATGATAAACGTGATTGACTTTGCGCTAAATATTTACGTCGATTTAGTTGATTATTGCATCATGTAGCTAATGTCACTGTAGCTTTTCAATATTCATTCACATATTTTGAAAATTTATTGCGTAAAAAATGAAAAAATGCAAAAAAAATTTACTTCATTTGCAGAAAAATGTGTAAACATATATATATATATATATGCTCGTATATTATACATATATGTGCCTACAGCGAGGCTATAGTCATCTTGTTTTCAGGGCGGTTCTGTCGACACTCGTTAACCTTTTGCGGTCGTTCTTGTGGTAGACAGCAGACCCTTCATTAAATTCACAGGTTCTATTTAGTTGAGTTTAGTGGGTTTAGTTTTATGGCAAACCGTGAATTTAACCTGTCATCTAGAATCTAGATAGAAGCTCTAGATGGCAATTATCGTCGACTATGAAATTTTAAATAGGTGTCGAAAATCAACGATAGTTTTAATTATACCATACGGTCGAAATGGGAGAACATGATCGCCGCCAGTCTTCATATTATACAAAAAAGTAGGCCACAGATATGGACCACGAAGATTGAACAAGACAAAAAAAAAATTCTACTCCTTCCCCAGAATTTAGGAATTCCGGGTGATCAGCGTCCACTAGCTTCACTCCACGCATCTGTATGGTGCAATTATTTGATTATAATTATTGGGAATAGTATATTACATACCTAAGGCAGTAAAATAAGGAAGGTCCCAGATCACATGTAATTGTCGTCCGAGGCGAAGCCGAAATCGACAAACATGTGATCTGGGGCTTTCTTATTTACTGCCCGAGGAGTGTATACGATTTTTCGCATCGACGGAGCCGAAAAACGGGAACTTCGTTCCGCGCAGCGGGACGAAAGTTGTCGCTTTCGGCCCGGAGGTGAGAAAAATCTTATTTCCAATAATTATAATCAAATAATTGCACCATAGGCAATCAAAATGCCCCTTTGCAACCTCTTGAGCGTGCGCAAAACAGAACTTTGCGGCCCTCGGGCGCAAAGTCCTGTTTTGCGCCCGCTCCCTCGGTCTCAACAGAGGCATTTATGCAGACCAGGTGTTAAGAAAAATATCGTGTGCATCACGGGCGCAAGGCTATTTTGGCGAGTGTGCATGCAGCACACTCGCCTTCGGCTCGTGCCGCATATTGCACACTTGCAATATAGTTCTTTCCGCCCTTGATACACAATATACTATTCTGTGCCATCAACACCCATACATAGAGAGAGAGAGAGAGAACAAAAATAAAAAAATAAAAACTGGACATAATTTCCGTAACAAAACTCGTTCAAACGCGATTGACCAAAGGTTTCCGGACCTTCGCAGAGACAGTAATGCACTTTCGTCGCCACCGTTATTGTGTATAAACCTGTGTTGATATGATACAGAAATACTGGTTCAGATCGCGAATTGCTGACTGCAGTTCACGCGGCAGTAGGTACATACATATACACGCGTGTCGAGATAACCAGCGTAGGTATATCTCGGAGCAAGTTTTTGCCGCAAATCTGAGCAAACGTGTGTAGTTCTATACGTGTATAGTAGGTATAGCATGGATATAGATGCACTTATGTAGATGCCCGATTGTATCCCTTTGTACTTCAGTCGGGTATTCCTTTCTCGATTCTAGAAGCGAACCGCGGCGCCAGAATATCTTCCATTATTGCACCAGTCAGTACATGAATGCGAGAATTAAAAATGTCTTTTTTCATTCGTAGTGGGTGAATATTAAAAATCAGCGGCTGAAGAGATGCATGGCTAAGTTCTGAGGTTAAATTGAAAAGATATCAGTCACACCTATATTAACGAGGAAAATAATGATTTCATCGAAAAAAATCTCTGCGGCTTTGAAAAGATGCGATATTAATAAAAAAACACACACATCCGATGAGAATAGAGAATGAATTTTTGTAAACGACAAGACGTCTATTGGTACATACGTATACATATGTACAACAATTACTTACCTACCTGCGAAAATTTTTCATTCTTTTTTTTCTGTTCTTATATAGTTTATTATGACACGTTCTCGAGGTACTCAAGCTGCACGATTTCACACTGCAGTATTAAAGCTCAAAGAGAAGAGGCATAATTGTATAAGACTGGTAAAACGGGCATTTCTTTTTTCTCTCAAAATGGAGATTGGACTTGTTTGAAACAAAAGAAAAGCCGAGTGTCTAGCGAATTTTCTAAAAGTGGGTGTTTATTTCGTATAGTGCAATTATTATCCTACGTATGCTGTACAACCACGTGTAATTTTGTACCGCACACTACTCTATTACGTGTGTATACACACATATATGTGTACAGAAAATTTTGACTTTCATATGAATATTTGGCTAAATAGAAAGTAAAACTTTGCAGTTTAGTTGTCATTGCATGTATGTAATATATGTAAGCATTAAACACGTTGACTTCAAGCTGCCAACTACTGCTGGACAAGCTTTAGGTAGGTATCTCTCTTAGCTATCAGTTTCCACTTACGGCTTCGCAATCTGAAATGGAAACTAAAATAATGGGAAACCTCGCGGATTGGGTCCCCGGGTAATCTGATCTGTCAGGAAAGAGGACTCGTGTAATACGCGGAAAAATATAATTCACCACGTTTTTATGTACCATCTAAGGATCTTCTTTAAATATAAAATGTATGTATATATAAATATGATATGAAAAATATATATGAAAATATGGTGTGTAAAGCATATAGGATATAGGATATAGGATATAGGTAGATATACTCGTATGGCGATAAAAATATTTATTCCGATAATTCATTTGAATATTGAACGTGTACAACATCTGGTATACTATATGTAGATAAATAAACCTTAACCTTTTGGTTATATATGCAGGTAGTTTTAAAATATGTAATAAAATGAATACGAATACGACTCGGAATACGATGACACAACAGAGGCTAACTCGGGCTGTAGAAAGGAGAATAAAGGTGCCTGGGGTGATGTGATGTATGAGATCGATTTAAACCCAGCGTTTAAACCACGGACCATAATTCAATTCTCGAAAAACGACAGCCCCCGTATGGCAAAACTCGTCATGCCTCGCCCAAGGGCATGTTCGGTACCCTGGCCTATGGCCCTATGGCTTATACGAAGAGTTGAAGTGACTGCTATATCTGCAGAAATACAGATTCCTTTCAGTATTTTCACTGACGAAGACTCAATTTATGGAATCGATATAGAAAATTTATTACCTCATACGATTTTTCACAATCGGACATGGTTCATATTTATGTGTAAGTAATGTTTCGCTTTTTCACCCTCTACGTCTTATTTAAGAAAAACGAAAAAAAGTCAATTTTGATTTTTATATGATTCGGGTGAGCTCGCATATGCATGGCATCGTTTGAATTGATTTAAACAGAAAGTTGAATGGTTTCAGTTGTATAGACGATACACTATACACTACTGAATGAAAGCCCCAAAATCTACCATTGAAATGGCAATTTGACTGGATAGTACAGTGTAAACGACCCCAAACACGACGATCAGCTTGAGTTAGCCACTCTATGTCATCATATAGGTACTCGAAATTCGATCACATCAATTTCAATAGTAAGTTTGGAGTATAGTGTAGCTGGAAAAATTCCACAGGGATGAATTTACATTCGGGACATTTTATTTTTTTGGAAAAAAAAAAAATGGGATTTTTCTCTTCGAAATATATACGTCGAATTTTCCAAAAAAGTGAACAATACATGTAGGTAACAGATACGTGAATTAAAAAAAAGAAAAGAAAACACAAAATATCATATGGAATCAAATATTCGTATTGAAGATTTCGTTTTCTTTCTGAAAAAAAAAAGAAATAGATGAAAAATTGAACATTTACAAATCCACTTATAATGTGCGATAAATTTGAACTTAGGGTAGCGACAAGGCGTGGGAGTATGGCAGTGCTATGCATGATGGGGTTTGAGGATAGGCACTTATTCGTTATCTCTGTGAAGAATTTTTGAAAATTTTAAGGAAATATTTTTGTGTTGAGTAAGTAGGTAGAAAGAGATATATTTACACGATTTAGATTGTATAGCGATCGGTAATGCGTATACGTAGGTATAGCCATACCTCTCGTAAGTGATCGCACGTGATTATTGGTGAAAGAGGTAAGGCGAAGGCTATAGGTTCACCCTGCAGGTGAGAATCTCCAGCATCAAAGACCCGGAGAAATATATATCTATACGATATAAAGGATCGATTTTCAATTTAAAAGGCTTTATCGATACGTGCTTTGAGTCCTCTTACTATTATTTACTATCCTAGACACGGACAACAGTGTAGATTGGCTACGACAATGAAAGCTAGAGATCTGTCCTAAAATGCCATAAATATCCGCTATCTGCACCTACACGCTTCTCCCCCAAGAGTCAAGCCGTTACTATTTCATTATCATAATTGAATATAGCCCTTGGCTGCAGAAATAATTTCACATAAAGCTGGGTACGCACCTGAGCATATTTGCGCGCACGCACATCTCTTGTCTTCGTTCTTCCTTCTGGGAGCAAGAAGGAAAAAGATGGTTCGTGCGCGCAAATATGGTCAAATATGCTCAAGTGTGTACCCAGCTTTATAGGAGAATTCGATGAATTCAAACGGATTCCATAACCAGAATAAAGATTTCCAAAATTTCTTTACTACTCCCAAAATTTCTGGCCGGGAATTACCGCGTATAAAATAAACGGTCCCTCCCTCCACAGATCTCCCGAAATGTTTAATTTTTTTATTCTTCCTTTTTTTTGTCTCATCCGTTGCCCAGTACTACCGCACATGTGTGACTCCACGAGGGATCCCAAACCCCATCCCTCGCAAGAGCCCGTGTATGATTGTCCCACACGTGTGCCTCTGGAAAGTTAAAGAACACCGAGGGCTGCTCTAAAACACGAAACTTCGGCACCGTGGTTTCCGGGCACAATCTGATCCGCCAAAAATCGCAACTATCCTTAGAAATGATCGAAAAGAGTTTCTCATGGTGTCATAGGTGTGGGTGTGTAGGTGTAGGTACACGTACGTGCCGCAAACGTATAGTTGAACAATGAACAGTGAACAGATCCTAAAATAAGAGGGGGGTTGCGGCGGCGTTGGCGTCGGGGGCGTCGTGTGTTAGGGGGGATTTTGACGCGCGCGGCATGGCAGTCCACGCGCAGACGCCGGGACGTGCGCATCTCCGAGTACGCGCGCTGGACCCGCGAACCCTGAATTCACCGACATTGTGCAACGTGCTTCGGGTCGCGATTGACAGCTTGGGATCCGACTGAATTGGGGATATTTTATCTCGAGGATTTCATGAACGTCCGTTTGCCGATAATTTATCTGACCAAAATTTCGGACATATACATGTATAACTCGTTCATTGCCGAATAAAACTGGCCGAAAATGAGATACATAGAAAGACTATAAGAGAGCGGGAAGATTCGAAATTTGAATACTCCGAAAATTATAACACATAAGTTCGCGCGCGATTTCATCTCCTTTACAACGCCAATACCTACGTCGTCGACTAAATTCATTTCCTTTTCTCTCACGTCTATATTTTTCTTCTAATATCTTGTTCAAACTATAACTAAGGCGCGTATGTGTTTATTCTGTCCTATCTAGTTTATTTTTCTACTCAAAATCCCAGAACGGAATTTTCGGTCCTCACTAAATTTATTCGAGTCTAGCAGTATACGTTCTGTCCTCCCTCACGCTGTTCGTGTTAACGTCAGCTGTCTAAGAAACGTCAAAACGTTGCACGATCTTGATGGTCTGAATTTCAAGCCTATAGTTGTTTTTACATATAGGTATCTAGTTATCTACACATGCATATTTATCCTTTTTATAATTCCTGTGTCCGCGTTCTGTGAGGCAATTGTGATTCTTTACTGTACATGTACATATACATACATATACGTATACGTATACGTAATTTCGATTTTGTTTATTTTTCGCAATTTTACTCATCACCGATATAAATAGCATACGAATGAGATTTTAATCACGTTATACAGACACCCAACTAACTATGGCTCGTGACTAGCTAGCTGTACCAGGGATAGCCTCTTGATAGTCAATCGGATAAATTAGGGTCTAAGAAGCCGAATTGTATAGACGATTAAATAATTTCAATAATTATTACACCGTAATAAAATGGATTAAAAAATATAGAAAAAATCGCGGTGTTAATGGTAAACGAAGGTGCAATTTAAACAGTGATTATCAATAGTGATGAATACATGATCATAATTTAAATTATATTCAAAAAAAAAAAAAGAAGTAATGAAAATTAAAATTGTTCCATCGTGATTAATTAATTCATACTATAGTTACACACATCAGTCATTAAATTACGTAGATCTTCATATATCATATATGTAATAAGATTTTTTTTTTTTTGTTTTTTTTTTTAATCAAAGTTTGAAAAAAAAGTGCCAAGTTTTTCCTGGTGTTATACACTATAGTAAATAAATAAATAAATACATATCAGCGTTTGTAAAAAATCAGTGTTCCATAAAAAATGTGGAAGAATCGAACAGAGACAGATAAGCAGTCGTGAGAAGGAAAGAAGAAAAAAAATTGGTATGCATGAAATATGCCTTTTCTTATATTAATATTATATCAATATTATATTAATATTATATCTTATAATCTCAGAAAGAATTGGGCTGATTGAAAGTTTTTTCACTGAATGTTATCCAAGAGTCGATTAAACCGCGTAATATAGGTATGTATAGCATAGATCGAATTTTCGAATGAAATTTTTAATTAATTGAATTACGTAATTAATTAATTAATTAATTAAGGATAGTGATGAAGATGATTATACAGTTAGCACTAAAGTAAAAACTTTTTGTTACAATTCACAAATAGTAAGATATAACGTTATATATCTATACGTGGATTTTGTCGATCGTTCAGACCTACCTCAACAGTTTATTTTTCGGTCGAAACATATAAGGCAGAGGTTTAGTGGACTTTTCGTACTATATACGTACGTAGTAGGTACTAGCTGGTATTACGGACACAATGGGAAACGGAATTGAGAAGTAGGTAAAGTTTTAAAACTAATTCAGCGTTCACCGCCTTCGGCTCTATTTTCTCGACTAGTTCGCTGCACTTCTCTTATACCTAGACGTATTTTTATACTTGATGATATACTTATATATATATATATATATATATGTATGTATAGTTTTCACTTTTTTTTTTATCAAAATTTCGTGTATAATTACAACATCGAGAGATGTGCAGACCAATTTTTATTTTTCTCTACCCTTCCGGGTCTCCGCAATTCTCCGAGAAAACAGATCGAAAAAACTGTCCAAGAAACGTGCGATATGGAGAATTGTACATTTTGAAATTTACAAAATTTTAAGATCAAATCATCTGCAGGAAAAATTTCGCCTTCACTTTTTCCCGGACGAAATTACAATTCTCATTCATAGAATTCGTTTTATCGATTTTTGAAATTCATAACGATTGGATAAAAAAAGATTATGAATTATTTCACAGTATTGTACATCAAGATTGTAACGGAGATGAAAAATTGCTCCATATACATTAGGGTGGGCCAAAAAAAACTCTTAATTTTTTTTTCTTCAGCTACCATGAAAATATCGTCCAAGATGACGAAAAAAAAATTCTCTGAAAATTTGAGGTCTTAATATTAATATTAAGAGGTCACTCATCGTGGTTTTTGATTTCCCATTTGAATAACACAGGAAATTTTTTTTTTCTTATTTGGAATTTTATTGCGCTCGAACGAATTATCGGCCAATGAAATTGCATACATATACTTATAGGGAATTCAACGATCTACAAAAAAGGTCTGATATGATTTTTCGCTAAGTCCACTCGTTTGAAAGTTATTCAAGGTTAAAGTTCAACCTCAAATGTTATATGATGACTTTGACTTCCTTTTTTTTTCGACTTAGCGAAAAATCATATTAGACCTTTTTTGTAGATCGTTTAATTCCCTTGAAGTATATGTATTCAATTCCACTGGCCGATAATTCGTTCGAGCGCAATAAAATTACAAATAAAAAAAAAAAATTTCCTGTGTTATTCAAATGGGAAATCAAAAATCACGATGAGCGACCTCTTAATATTATTATTATTAGGAGCTCAAACTTTCAGAGAATTTTTTTCTCGTCATCTTGGACGATATTTTCATGGTAGCTAAAGAAAAAAAAATCAAAAGTTTTTTTTGGCCCACCCTAATATACATATATTCATCAATTTGAAGGTTTACTTATACGAGAAAATGATTCAAATTAAAATTTTTGATAGTAGTAGGTGTGACGTAATAATAACCCTATTAAAAAAAAAAAAATCCGTACATTATAAAACGAAAAAGAAACACACACACATTGCACTATCTGCGTGAATAAGTACTTCCGGAGGTACGTATTCACGTATCTCTTTCATTAGAGATTGATGAGATTGATATTTCGATGTCGCGCATTTGGGGTGTACAGAATACGTAGTACAGTCTATATGATTTCGAGCAGCATCCCCGAATAACGGAATAAGCACGAGTAAATATATGTGCCGAATGCCCACGAGCAGAAAAAGTGCTTCCTGAATTGTCAGTTTATTATTTAACCAAAGGGAGCGAAAAAAGAGTATTGTTATCTGGTCCTCGGCTCTGAATTTCTGGGGTAGCTATATGAGGAAGAGGCTATATTACATTTTTATATATTCATCATGACTTTGTGCCCGGTCTGGGGACCGAGGCAGCTTTAGTCTCATATCCTACGACGAACCCCGAAGCTCAGTAATTTTTTGCGATTCATTCTACCTACCAGACTAGCTAATTACGTGTAACATAAAAAAAAAAAGAATAAAAATAAAAAAAAATAAAAGGATTCCATTTAAGGATCGGTTACAGCGAATTATACATTCTTCGTATAAATTATTTTCCCCCATTCGCTTTTCTCGTGATTATATAATTATCGTGGTATAATTTTATAGCAATTCAATACCGCAAACGGAATGAAAATAATCTTGAAAAGAAATTGAAAAGAAAGAAGGAACAAATTGAAACGTGTAAGCATAACGAGGCTATGAAATTATTCGATTTGCCAATAATTAACAATCTAACTGCTTTACAGTTTCGAAAAATAATAATTCATCACTCTGCACTAGATACAATATTAATTACAAATAATCGATAATCATCGTAATATACGCGGCCTGAACCATTAGGGGGATTGATAAATTCGGCGGTAACACGCACTGCGGATATAGCCGCGTATATAGTTACATACGTGCATATTCGGTTATTTCATCAAACGTCTGTAGATATATGAATAACGCCAAATTGAATCGCAAAATTTCGAGTTGACTACTTTTACCATCGAATACCTATGTCTAGGTAGATATATGCCAGATAATTATATTCTCACTGGTCATTTTCCTGCGAAGATATAACATCATTCGCCTCCATATAGATGTTCCATTAGTCTAGCTATAAAATACCGCGATATGCATGTATGTGGTATACGTACACATATAATATACGAAGATTATATAAATACAGACAACATAATACGCCGAGGGAAATAAATTCATCCGTATTACGCGTTTCTACTGGGATCCGAGCTATACATTACCGTATTGACTCTGTCTGGTGCATGATAGCTGTGTGCAGCTGCAAGACAAAATGAAATTCGAAATTGTTTAGGTAAAATTTCGGACTTCGTATCAAAGGTAAAGGTTAATAAATTACGGTCGGTTTCATGCACAATAAGGTCCAAAGCTCGCGTCTAATTTAGAGTAAATATCCGGTGTGTGGTCATCGGTCAGTTTCCGAAGCACCTCAATTTATCCCATTATAACTTGTTCCCGGAGTCCCATATGGCCGGACTTCAAACTACGAAGCGAGTAGTCCCAGACCCCTGTGACCAAAGGATCCACGGATCTCATCGGGTTAGATGAATTCACGGATCTACACGAGTCCTCGGCTCTTTAAATATAATTATTAGGGGTCTATGGAATAAGACCGTAATATCAGCTGTCGCAGATCGTGTCATGAAATGATCAGCCCTTAAACGTATAGACAATTAATTAATTACCCTTCCTCTCGGCTACACATATGACAATATATATAGTTATAACATAACGAATGAGACCCCATGCAATTTAATACCTTCGTGTTTATATTTATTTACACTTACTGCAGTCCAGTGATTCATAAATCGTTCATTAACAATCATGCAGGGTAGGTATAATATATCGTCAGTATAATTGACGAGGGTCAATGAGAGCAACGAGGTATTTAAATCTCTTACTCTTATCGGAAGATTAATGTCCTCAAATCGATTCAACAGTTGGTACTATATATTTCTCAGTAAATTTATCACTGGCTTTATCAATGGTCAAGCAGCATTGTGCTTTGTACGTTTCAAGAATTCACAAAAGGGTTCTTTGGATTCAACTCCCGTGGTTTGAATTCCACTAAAATCGATTCGATCTGGACATTTTTGGGCTTTTGGTCAAAATCTATGTTCGAATATCTGTAAAAGTGAATCTAACGTAAAAAGTTGCAAATCGTCGGCGATAGTGCAATACCGAGTACCTCACATCTGCAATACCGCGTAAGTACAAAAAAAAAAAAAATGAGATTTGGTGTGCATTCGATATATTTTTTATTTTTACATCGAATGCACACCAAATCTCATTTTTTTTTTTTTTTTTTTTGTACTTACGCGGTATTGCAGATGTTAGTTAGGCGGTATTGCACTATCTCCGACGAAATCTTGTTCGTGTATGAGAAAATTTGCGGCGGTAAGTAGATTTCGATGAAAATTGAACACCGTGAGTTTTATCTGTGATGAGGAAGGAGCGGAGGGGTAGATATCTATATAGTAAATTATGTAGAGGAAATTCATGTATAATTCTGTATACCAAAGGGGTTTATTTCGCGTCTAGGTGTATAGGTGTATAGGTGTATAGGTGTACGTATATATATCGTATAGGCATCGTTCAAGCGGCGTTCATTGATATTCGAACCCTTCCGGACACCACGCGTATTTGAGTGCGGTCTAAATATTCGGTAGACTGATTTCAACCGGATTCACGACTACATTCCATTAGAAATCTGTTGAATCTGTTGAAATTCAAATAGGCATAGAGACGAGACTGATGTTGGATCTGGACCGGGGGATAGAGGAGAAGTAGCTTCTACCAAATTTACCATTTAGGTATACGAACTGACGCAAGGACTAATTCCGCGTTATAGAATTAGCAGGCGATTGATTATACCTCAAATTGTTTTAAATCAAAGGAAATTCCAAATCCTTCTTCTACAGACAATTATCGTTTCAATATAATGTCTAGAGATACAGAAAATTGCAAATTGATATTGGGATTGAAAATCGTATAAATATCATCGAATCCACCGAGAGGAAATCTCGAGAAATAATTTCCTTCTATTCGCGAATATCTGTGAGATGTTTTTTTTTCTCTTTCTTATTTCGGTAATGAATTTTCCCTCACATTCCATGGAATCATGGCATCCGTCTGTAGCTTTTCACTGTTCATCCACGATGTTGCGCATTTATATATATATTTTTTTTCCATCTCAGTCGCGTTTATTCAACTTTATTCGGCGCATAAAATTCTATTCCTCTACTCCGTATAATTATACGTTTAATTTAATTACAAACTCTATATCCCACTTCACCACATGGATCATTCCCTCCCGCCCCTGTATCTTCCTCCTTTCTTTCCTTCCTTCCTTTTTCGGACACGTACAGGTGTGCGTGTGTGTAGAAAACGCGACCAACTCTCTCGCGTTTTAGTTGGTCTCCTGGAATTTTACTCTCCACGTTCGTTAATAAAGCTCGGCAACACGGTGTATAATTTAGAGAAAATAAAGTAGAAAAAAAAAAACATGTATGTATGTATATGTATAATCTGTAGGTATATACAAACGTACAGAAATACAGAAAAACAGAGCTGCTCCTGCTGCTGCTGCTGCTGCTGCACCAGGAATCCTGTCTTTACAGTAGACCTTTTAAACTTCACCTATCCTCCTCGTAGAAATAAATGTAGAAATTTACGATCCCCAACTTCCGTTAAGCTTCTCGTAAATAACTCAACTGTTTACTCAACTGTAAAACTAGTCTTATCACTATCTCTTATCAACGTTGTAGAATTTTTTACTGTTTTTTTTTTATTATTTATTTATTTATTTATTACACCCACCATCACTATCCGATACTATTTATTTCACGAAATTTTCCGTCAATTTTTTACCTCAGATTTTCTTCATTGAATCATTCTGCATGATAAACTGAATCCGAAATAATTTCACTGATTTCTTTCCCCTTTTTCGATCGGAATTGGTGACATTGTTTACTCAGGTGCATCCGAATGCGTGAAAATATATATTTTTATCGGAATTTATTGCCTCGCAATCAGAAGCCATTGTCATTATGTATACGTACATACATGGATATTTTTTTTCTTCTTTTTTATACTGCGAGCATGCAGAGAGAATTTCACGTCATCTACTGCTCCAGTAGCTCCGCGCAGTACTTCGCGAGTTCTCGGTGCTCGAAAAATTAACTAGTACTGCATTCATTACGTAATTAAGGTCTCGTAATTATGGTCTTATTAAGAAGACTGAAGAAACGAACGAACGAACGAACGAATGAACGAACGAACGTTTCCAGGTTTCTACAACAGACAGCTGCACTGATGAATGAGACACTGCGAGCCTCGTAAGTTGTAAGATATGCGAAGTCAGGACGCTCAGAGTTGCTAAAGAATGTTTCCTACTCTCTGAGTACTCCGGTGACATTCGCATGGCTGCATGGTTTCCGTTCCTACAGAACCGGCACCGAATATCCGACTTTATATCCGACTCTCTGAATTATTATTTCTTACTCTTAATCATCTCTCGGCATAACTACTTCCACTTTTCTTTACTGGGAAGAGAATATCTCGCTTTCATAATAGACCACGGCTCAACGCATTTTCGCGATCCACTTTAATTAGGTGAAATTCTCCGGCCGCAGTATGAAAACCAAAAATAAATTAATTTCATTACATTTCTTATTCAAATCTTCCAATTATTCATAAATTTGGTAATTTATTTTTTTTCTCATTCAAATCGGTCCACGGATTTGAGAAAGGATCATCGATATCTCGCCAAACTTTCGTCCGATATCTTGATCAAATTTGGTTCATTTTCAATTCTCAGAGTATCGAGCTTTTCACCCTAAAATTAACAAAATTGTATGAGAGGGGTAGCAGTCTCAAGTCTCGTTACCGCATGGCTTCACAGCTCTTCTACCGATTCCAACAAAATTGAGTATAGGATTTGCGTTTTACCATATAGATAATATCGGGGTGATAAACTACCCCATTCTCTTATAGCACATGTTTCTTAATTATTGGAAGAATTATAGTTAAGAAATGAAAATTTCGTTCACACATTCAAGACGCTGATTACACCAGACCCTTCATCTTTGAATGTTACATCACCGATAATTACACCTTGGGAAATAAGTTCGCTAATTAACTATTGCCAATATGTATGAGCATATAATATATATGAGAACGTAAAACGTATACGTAGTTGAGTTGTTGGGTTTGAGAATAACAGCGAAACTGATTCGGTGTGGATTCAACGCAATTATCGTTTGTGCTTGTTGCTTAGAGTCTGCTTTCGGATAATGCGAAAAGTTACATTAGACCGCTTGCCACAGCAGCAGTAACAGTAGTAGAGGAAGAAGAAGACGAAGAAGAAGAAGAAGAAGAGGAGGAGGGCAGTGGAGGTAATTCGATGCTTCGAAGAGGAGTTATGTGTCTGGATCGTGGCTTCGTTCGGTTTTGCGTAGCCGTTGTTCTTGGTGCTGAACATCGCCGACCCAGGGCCAGTGAACGTTCAGTTCAGTTCATTTCAGTTCAGTTCAGTTCAGTTCAGTTCAGTTCAGTTTAGTTCTACGAGGAACAGAGAATTTTAAATTCACCCTTTAAGCCTCAGGGTTTATTCTAGGTTGGCTTCTATACTCTTGCAACACAGAAAAACCTACAGAACTGAACTACACAATAGTTTTTTTTTTTTTCTTCTTCTTTTAACCCCAGAGCTGTACGAGATACATACTATATACCTACCATTCACCTACATCGACAAAGCTATCGCAAATTTCCTCCTCTCGCTTGTACCCATTATAGTATATTTTATATGCAAGTTCATATACACACTAGAAAATTTTCTGATCACATTTTTGCAGTATAATGTATAAAATGAAAAAAAGCTATTGAGTGAAATTTCGAAAATTATTATCATTTTGAGTTGTTTTTTTTCTTTCCTATTTCAGTTAAACTCTAAACGAAATTTTTATTCGCTGTTGGTACAGGTGTATGTATATGTACACACCTTTGCTCACGAACACTTGAACTTCTTTTAAATCTCACTATAGCTCGAGGTTTGAGAATATATAGCTCGGTGTTTAATTAAAACTGTAATTAATTGCGGATAAAGTTTTATTTTTTTATTTTTTTCATTTTTTATTTTTTTATTTTTTAAAGGGAAAATTGAAATGCGCGGTTAATATTTGAATGCCACTTTCTCTATGACTTGCTACATATCGTAGCTGGGGGCAGCGACGGAGCCGCGTTAGTCATGACTCGGTACTTCGAACATTGTCTTCATATATTTTTACGTAATTAAATGCAGGCGTGGTAATTGCTGGCTGCGCTTGGACGTCACCGCGGCGTTATAGCGAATATATAATATAATAATATACACCTATATTTATATGTATACCGTATTAACGCCGATTTCTAAAGAGTTATAGATTACTGTCTGGATTAAAGGGTGTAAAACATAACCGATTATCGATTAGAACACGTTTAGGTTTCGTATTGTACCGCGTTCACATCTACCTACCGAGAGTTTTCGGTGAGACTGGTTACCCCCTCCCTAAGGCAAAACCAACACAGACACGTACTGCGTGCGTGAGGCTCGGCCGCAGGGAGGGGGCCACCAGTTTCACCGAAAACTCTCGGTATATACATCGACAGTTGTAACGCGAAATGAGTTTTTTCCGTAAAGATTCTTCCCCGTTAGTTCGTAAACCGTCTGCTAAATGTGGGGAGAATTTATTGCCACTTATCTTTCAGCGATGGAACTCTTCTCCATGAAATCTGGCTAGATATAGGCTGCAGTTACCAATGCGGGGTTGAAGAATCACGTATATAGGCACTGTCTTCGACGGTCTTAATTTCGTATAAATTTATTGCGATTCTCTCGCTCAAATGTATTTCTTGTTTGAGTAAAATTTAACCAGTTTCACGATTCTACGGATTTAGAGGATTAAAGGATTCGGAGACATTTTTAGAATTTCCCAAAGTCCCACAGTTATACCTATTTTCGGAACGATGAAAAATTGTTATCGATTTTTTACTTTTACAAACCGGTTCTGACAAAGGGTCGTCAAATATTCTTGAGAGAGAAATATAATCGCTATGGGTACGCAGGTTCGGATGAATGAAAGATTCGAGTAGTTCAATCTAGGGTTAGGGGTTTCGGGTCGATCTTGAAACGCACCATTTGTTAAACAATGCGAGTTACCCTCGGCTCCTTTCCGGACTAACGAATAACGGACAAAAGAAAGTATAAACCAAAGTGGTTTACACGCTAGTGTATAAGTGTAACGTGCCAATAGCCCCGCCACACCATATAGTCCGACCTAACTTGACCCATCGTCAAATTCCGTTTGTATAATACGTAAATGATTCATCGAAACTCTGTAAATTCGGCTCTAACATTTTTTCACGATTTTCCCAAAATTTTCTATCCGAACACACACACACAAAAAAAAGATGCGAATAATTCTCGTTTTTTTGGAGGGTGAAAAATTTGATTAACATTGCCAGACTGCAGCTCTTCCCTTGCTCATTACGAACTAGAATCCCGATGGGTTATCAAGCAAACAAAGAAAAATGAAAAAAATAAAAAGAGATTATTTACGTTCCTCAAACCTCATGGGTGCAGAAGTACACGAGTCGTTTATTGAGTCGTAAAATTGGTCACGTGGCTAGAAATTTTTGTTTAATGTGAAACTGAGGCTAAATAATGTGTGTGTATGAAACACACGTACATATATGTGCCTATATGCATTCACTGCAGTTATACATGTAGACGTTATAGTAGAGGGGATAATACTGCCGCGTAGTATATGGACCCTATGGACTCTGGATGCTGTAATTGATTGTGATTCGTTGCGCAAGCTAAGGTGTCTCGTTCGAATTGGTCCATATCTTTTCAGAAGTAGTTTTAATCTTAATCGTTCTGGCTACCAGCTGCGTGACTCGTTGAACAAACAAGTCTTAAGTAATAACTGACAGGTAGCTGGATCAATTCATCAGTGAGTAGGTATAGCACATTGGTATCAGTTCGGATTTTCAAACAATGACCGAATGGTTGGAACATTTTCGTGATGAATTTGGGATGGACATCATTTTTTTTCTTTTTTTTTTTCTAAAGATCTTCAAAGAACGGGACTTCGCAGTGAAACACTCTGAGATATATGCTAGGCGATATATGAAACGTAAATTGAGGACGTTTCCTCATTTCAATTCAAAGAGACTCGCCCTTAAATAAAGCGTCTTGGAACCGACGCACGCTTTGGTTTTGCATAATTTCAGTTTACTCGTGCAAAACGAACCGGAGAACCGTGCTTCCTGTCTGTTAACCGTAAACCGAGTTCGCTCGCGACTCGCTTACGCTACTCGCGTACAACCTACTTTTGACGGATTAGTTTCGCCTGTGCTATTTAAATATCTATTATGCCTGCATGGCTCGCTTCTCACTGGTACCGATCAGAAATCTTTGATCGTATGTACCTAAGAGGCTGTACGTTGCGTTAGGAGAGAGAAACTTAACAAGTTGATACGATGATGCAATTCACATAACATACGTTAACACATGTACGTATATATACACAAATGCGCACTCGTTATAACTTACAGAGCTAATCAACTCTGACGTACCGCTAATGTAATTAACTATGCAGAGGCAGAGTGACCGTGCAATGATTGATGGTCATCGATCATGATCAAGTAAAGGATTTGAAACGAATTTATATATAATAAGACAATTAATTTCCCTTATTGAGTATGGCATATATGGTCCCAAAGACCCGAACCCATGAATGTCCATTTTTGAATAGAGATTCTGGTTCGACCTGCCGAAAGCTCGATTCCTTCGTGTCTTCGTTTCTTCGTTTTATTCCATGCCCAATCTTACCCCGAAATTCTGGTTTACACGAATGACATGACGAACATGAAATCTATACGATGTTCTTTGTACATAGATATAATATGTGTATACTAAAGGCAAGGGAGATGGGTGAAAGCAATAGTCGAAAATATTGTCAATTGAAAAGCAATTTCGACTTTGCGTTCTTTCAACAAGCTAGCCGCAATAATTCCGACAATACCGTCTCGTCGTTCGCGCGGCGAAGTATCGGAAATGAAAAATATCGAGATTTGATTTCGGTTCAGGTTTCCGCAGCAACGTAATAACTCTTTTCAAAAGTATCGCTGGACGCGATTCAACTGCACAATAGTCGGGTGGCTCATAACAATTATTATCAAGTTTTCTTTCTTTTTTTTCTTCTTTTTTTCATTTTTCACATACGTTGTAGTTCAGTTGCAGTTTTCGGTATCTACTGCGTTTATTGATTAGGTATACCGCATATGGTATATAAATTATCGATACTTTAAGCCGATCGCTAATCCGTAAATAATGTGTATTTATAATGAACCGCGCGGTAAACTATCAAATATTTACCTTTCGATATAAACCAGCTACCTACCTATATAATCGAACTGCGTAGCTCAATTTTCTATGTAATGCCCGTATTAAATGTACACATGCGTAGTATAGGTGTACCTTATACTTGTGTAATTTTCACGTATGTATAATACGTAACGCGTCGGTTACCACGATACTATAGCCCCAGGTATGTAGTATGTACAATGTACATACATACATACTACACATGTTGCTGCGTTACGACAAAGCGAGGACAAATTGAACCCCCCCTCCCCCCCCCCAGCCCGTGAAAATTCGGCTGAATTTTGAATTTTGATTGTGCAAAGCCAATGGTCGATGATCCCTCGCAGTGACAAAGGTCGCTACATATCGAGGCTCTACACGTTATGTTATATAGCTTCAAGTTTGTCGAGTTGTAAAATTCGGAAAACTGCTGCAGTTATTGCAATTCTGCTGCACGGTGTTCGAACGAAAATTTTACTCTATTATGTATTACTCCTACGTTTTTGAAACTATTTTATACGCCGATTTTAGTTCTTATATCGAAGTGTAATCATGCATCCTCAATATTTGAAATAGAAAAAAAATTCATTCCAGGGGATGAGATGATCATTTTTTTTTTGGTAGGGAAGAGCAAGACGTCAATTGGTCCAGTATATGTGTGGAGGAGTGATAATCAATTGGCGGACGTTCTAGAGGCACGTGGCAAACAGAAAACTGGTCCTGTATGGTCTAGTCTACCGTATCTGGTTTCCTATTAGATTTTAGCCTGCACGCATAGTAAGGCACCAAATCTAGCCACGTGCATCGACAATGCGTGTGAATAAATTCAACCATTCATTCTATCGCGAGAGGGTTTCCCTGCTGCTGATGCTGCCCCGTTGGGGGTTGGAGGAGGAAATTGACGCGGGACTCTCCACCGCGTCTATTAAACATACTATATCACTCTACGGGGTGGATTTTGGGCTTGAGGTGAATTTAAACTCCTTGCAATACCAAAAAAAAAAATAAAAAATTGACACAAATTGCAAAAAAAAGATAATAAAATTAAATACGAATCCGTTTTATTCTTTATTACGTGTTATTGAATGTTATAGAGGTTTCTCGTATATTACCTACAGTAAAGGTAGGTAGGATAAATGTAGGTATACTGACAGACGTAGCTATAAAGAAAAGGTTCGTGGAAATTTCATTGAAAGTAGCTCTTCGATCGTATGGATGTAGGTATACGTAACATATTACGTGTATACGTATACGTATAGGTATATAATACCTATGTATGCATGTACATACATACTAGAAGCACAATCTATCCGATGGTCTGCCTGCAGCCCGAATCTCTTTAGCTTATGTTTTATGCATTCGACGAACGTATACGTGAAATTTTTAATATACCGTGAAATTTGCAGTCTGTATAGCCGCCTACATTTCGTTCGTTCGTTCGTTCGTCCACCTTTTTCATATATATCGCTTTATTCAAGACGGCTAGAATTTCGCGAATCTTAAACTTCATTTCGGCTGCATATTTTTTCGACGATCTTCAAATTACGAAATCAAAATTTTCCTCGACCAATTCTACAGCTGATCTTCTCCAAACCACGTAAAATTTTCACAACTCAGATGCTAATCATCGCTCAAAGTTATAAAACTGTAAATTCGGGCAGATTGAAATTCCTCGTACACATGGAAATGGTTTTTTCTCATTTTCCATTAGAAACTGTTACTGCTGCACATATAATGTAGCTAACTATACAATTATTTACCGCTGGGATTAGAGGAAGAAGATTAAAGTTAATTGCCATTGAATATAATCGTGGTCTTGTTGACTTTGCAGAACTTAACAATTGTCGAGATATTTCGATGTGTGTGTGTGCAACATGTATATTGTATACGTAGATCGCAGTTTCCGTGGGGTATGAATGTACGATATTATATGATTCGCTGTTGATCGGAACGGATCGCAGCTCATTGTCAGTCTAATATATGAATTTCAATCGATACAATTAAAATGTGAATTATTGTGACTTAATACCGTCGAGAGACTTTGAATTGATAATAATAAAACCAGTTGATCTGCATTCCCCGAGATCGTCTGTTAATAATCTCGCAGAATTTCCACAGCGTATAAGAATCGAAGAAAATAATAATACCTATTCCAATAGAATTTGTAAGTATTGCAGCTGTAACTCTGATAATGAGATTTATTGATTCGTCGTATTTATAGAGAGAGATTTTCAAGATACCTAACCATTTGCCTAGCTAATAAAATCGCGAATAATGAGCAAAGGGATCAAGAAATCAAAGAATTTCTATGCTACATCGTACGTAGAATGAAAGGCGGATAGGACAGATGGGATATCGGATCAGCAAGTGGATTGTAAGCGAAATGAAACCGCCTCGTATGCGGAATGTGGTATGTATGTGGGAGACGATGGTTTTGAAAACCAAATATGCGTGGCTTCATTTTATTGCCTCAGGTTGCAGCTGAGATGGATAAAACCATACGCTGCTAGTCGTATTATGGCTATGCCATGGCATCGCATGGCATCGCATGGCATGGTGGTTGGAGATATACTAAGCTAACGTTCCTCTCCTTGGCCAAGAGTTTCTTCGATCCCATCAGAGTCTTTATCGACAATTCGAATCTATCCTCTATCCTAACTTAACTTTTATTTCATTCGCTGTTACAAACGGCGGCTTATGTACTACCCGATCGCACGTCGGCATAAATCTCGCAGTTTATGTCCTTTCATTCCTTATGTACCTATTATCTTTCTGCACAGATATCAGATTCGATATCTATAATCCTCAACGTTTATAAGCGATTATATGAGCATGCTCAACGATAACGTGTTGAATAGCAGGTATAAATTACCGGACAGGTGATTCGCCTGTGTTTCGAAAACCGCATACATTTTTCCCTCATTTTTCCATCTTTATGCTCCTTGGATTTCTTGTCTTTTTTCTAATTGTCAGAAAATTAGCAAACTAACTCCTGCGAGGAAACTGAATGAAACAGTAGATTTCTTTTCCTATCAGATTTATTCTACTGTCTGCAGAGTTTATTTCCATCCAATTTAAGTTTCTCATTCCTCTCACCATGCCGCTCTTCTTCCTCTTCTTCCTCTTCTTCTTCTTTATTCGATCCAATATATTATATGCCTACCATCTTCTTTCGGCCCAATCGAACTTTTGTTATTTAGCAGAGGATAACTTCGCCAAAGATTCGCCCATCCATCATTCATTTTCGTCGATTTATTAACGCACCGTTTTGTTCATCAAAAAACGCGCCTATCAAACTTTGAGTCATCTTCGTTAAAATTTCCTCGGATGTGTAATCCTCGGCTGTTCTCGCGTCTCGGAAACTTTGCGGGGGGGGGGGGGGGGGGGGATAAAATCTACGGGTGCTGAGAAACTGAATCAGATTCCAACCGTCGCGACGCGACGTCGGTCGCTTAGCTGTTTATTATTCCAGATCAAATACGCCTCGGTATTTCGCAAACCTGCACAAGACGCCTCCAGCAGCATCCACACAGACGCATTATCCCCGGGTATACCACACGCTCGCTAAACCCATACTCGGAATCCATACACCACGCACGTACCTACCTGTGTACCTAAATATACACAATCGTTGGCTAATATTGTCGTAGTAGGTACCGCGGTTATGAATCGACGTTAAACGTCAATATTACGATTGCATCGTTCAAGCACGTATGTTTGCACAATTTACCCATAAAAAATGAAGAAACTTTCGGTCCAAATTACTGCAGGCTGCGATAATCAGAGATAGTCTTTTCCGATTTCCGGTTATTCCGACTCATGATAAACGAACGAATTCCCTTTTTCAACGTCTCTGTCCGATCAAGTTCATATTTTTATCTCAGGATATTCGAGAATTTTTTTTATCGATACGTCGTATCATATAAAATTCAAACAATTTCCCATTTCCCTTGATATCCGTGTGTACTATACCCACGTATAGGTGGAATAAAAACTGCATGAAATCCTTCGCTTTCTTTCGATTGATATACCTTTGGTATAGGTATAAAACCGAGTTCTGGTTCATCGGTAGCTGAGTCGAGCAATGCGATGGCTATGTGAGTCGGGGCTAAACTCACAAGTCGAAGACAGGATGTTTGGATTGAGGGTGGGAGCTTTTATTACTTTGCGCTCGCACGGGTTCTCAATTCAACTATCATCATTTATTATTCTATAATCTGAGAAGCTTTTCAGTTTCTCTTCTCCCCCCTCTGGGTATGCCTAATCGAATCGATTGATAACATCGTTTCGTATGTCTGCATGCGCCAACAGGATTCGAAAAGATTTTTACCTCCACTTTTCTATCGTACCTACAGCTTATTTCGCTCTTGATGGACGAGCGGGGAATTAATCTTCAATATGCTCCGAGCCCTTTCGTACGCAATCCGTCGTCGAAGACAGATGTTGAAAAAACGTTCATACGCTGCATCTATCAAGAAAATTTAATCATACTTTGCGATTTCAAGACGGATTCATAACTTCTTTAAATTTTCTTCCGCAATTTTAATCTCCGAACAATATTCTCTCTCGTTATAATGAATCGAGTAGGTATTTATGATCGCAGAAAGAAACGAGTTGCGTGTATTCAATCAAAAAATTACTATCTTAATATGGTAGCTGTATGCGTTACGTCGAATCGTTCAGTGAATAACCGAATCTGAGAACTGTATAAATTTTTCGTTACGATTCTTCGAACTAATTATCGGTCCTAATAAACGTGTAATAAATCATCCACGTTGTTTTTAGAACCATTAAGGCTGATAGTAAATTACAACAACTTTCGTTATACCAAGATGTGTTAACCGAGGCAAATTCCAACCATGCGTAGATACTGTGACTAAAAAAGTTTCATTCCACCATACATAAGTCGCAGGCAGCAGTGGGAGTAAAACGAAAGATGAAATTGTAAGGAAAACACACTTAGATCAAGTAATAAAATTATTATCTTATTATGCTTACGCTACGTTGGGTATACACAAGCTGCTATAGGTCGCATTCGCTGCATTCGCTAAGACATATCAGACAAATTTGATGCGTAAAGTTTCGAGAGCCAAAACTAGGAGTCAAAGATGAAATACATACAAGTTTTCGAGTCGGTCAAGCAAGAATTTTAGCCCATTGGGTTAGAGTATAGTAGTTGTTCAAGTTAATTTTCCTTTACGATAACGTGCACGTATCATAGACATAAATATATATGAGGTAGAAATGAACAGTCTAGAAAAGTTTCAGCGATAGAAATATATCTATATCTATACTATACGTACATATAGACGTGTACTATATACCTTATATATTACGGTAGAAAAATTCTATCTGCCGAGAAGTTACAGAAAAAGCAAAGCATCCTTTTTATTAATTTCTTAGTACCTAGCGGAGTGAGAGAGCCGGATAGATAATAAAACTCTGGAGCAATCTTTCAAAGTCCTTATTTCTCGGCTAGTGGCTCTAGGCTGGGTTCGTCTTTGGAAATATCCGAGGCTTGGAGCGATAGAAAAATCAAAAGAAAGGAAGAGGAAAAGCAGCAGCGCGCTAGGCGCACGTCAGGCGGAGATGCTGCTGTTTTTATACTCGCACACCTTGCGGATTTCCTTTTGCTTGCTTTTTCTTTATTTTATTTTTTTCTTCTTTTTCTTTTTTTATTTTCTTTTTTTTTTTTTTATGGCTGAGGTTTCACCAAGAAATTTGCTATTCGTCTGCCTCCAGCTTTTCTTCGTTCCGTCCGCGGTAAGCTCTGACAATGTACTTGATGAATATCTATAGAATTCTGAATTCCTCTTCGCTGCACGTTCAGTTTACAGTAGACGCCACATCGCTGTACTACATAATTATAGTGATAACAGATAAAAGAAAACCATTTCAAGATTGGCCCGAAAAAATATTCCGTTGAAACGAGGCTGAGAATAAAAAAAAAAATTTTTAAATTACAACCAAAAGAAAAAAAAATACGAATCCCGTTACCGAAAAAATAATAATTCCAACACCCAAACGTCTCATAAAAGAATTTTACACTCCGCGGTATGAAGAAGAAAAAAAAAACAGAAAAAAAATCAGCAAGGAGAAAAGCATGATCTGCGGGAGCTTTCAGTTTTATGAAAAAAAGCAAAAAAAAGCAAAAAAAAAAAAAAAAAACACGAAAAGAAGAAAAGATGAATTTCACCCCCTCTTGGAGTAAATGACGTAACTGTGACGTTTCGCGGGAGAATAACTCTTGGGACTTAGGGGATGTTCTGACCTTGTATCCGGTCTTGCGTCACCTTGTATCCAACATAGAAGAACGTATAGTTATGACCGACGAAGCGTGACCTGGACAACGTCGGTTACTTCCTCAGTGTCCGGATGACGTCAGAATTCTGGCATTTTGCCCCTTGCTTTTCCGAAATGTGACAAGTAATAAGAAGGGTCGCACGCTGACGCAGTGATCCGCATGGCCTGCTTACGAGTTGGGGTCCTGAACGGCTCGTACAATGCTATGGATTTTCGGATTATACATATACTACATATATATGTATACCTATTATATTATCGGCTATAGACGAAGAACTTATTTCGATCATTTTCTGAAAAAAAATTTGACATCGATCGGGAAAAAATTCATCTCAAGAATCGCTCCACCGTCTCAAGATCCCAGTTTAGTTTCATTCGGTGTAATTCTTGGACATCTAAATGTACCTAAGCATAATATAATATGATTTGGCAAATTGTGTACGACGGTTGACTAGACGGCACTTGCATTTCGTCCCTAAGGACTCATTTTCTCGCGCGTGTCCGCGTCACCCTCCGCCCCCTACCCTCTGCCTTCTACCCTCTAGCTTCCAGCTTCCAGCTTCCAGCTTCCAGCCTTTAGCCAGCTCCTGCATCCTGCCGCTTTTCTCTTTCCTCGTGAAAGAACAAGGCTTTAACTCAGGCGTATATATGCCTAGTGGTATTCATGCATATGTAGATGTGAGCAGTGTACGGTACGCCGTGATCACAATACCACAACGTACTGACATAAAGGCTTATTGTGCAGCTTCGAGCACAGAGGCGGACTGGTAGCTGGTTGAGATGAGTAATTCTTGAATATTTTATATAGGTCAGTTTTATCACAATGGAGAGCAGGTATCATTGGTCACGGATAATAAAGAATTGCGAGACATATGCTCTTCAGAGATTACCTCTTGTTTGGTAATTGCCTTCTGTCCACACATCGCCACTTGGGCAGTCATACGTACCGTACGCACGTAATTTGCAAACGAAGTTGTGATGGCTATAATACGAAAGAAACGATCATCTTGTCTCCTTTCGAAAGATCTTTTGATCTTCACTTAGAAATTATAATCGAATGTCAAATATCGCACGTATTTGTCAAATCTTTGACCAACTTTTGATGATTTTTGACAATTTTTTAACGAAGCATTCCCAATTCTCTCGGTGAATCGGAGCTTCGAGAATTCTTCCAGAGGGAGAATATCGCGCCTGTGCATTAATCACCTGGCGTGACGTAAGGTACAATTTTCTAATAAACGTCGCTTTGATGGGAAGATTTTTCATTTCCTTAAGGTAAGAATCTTAGCGTGCCAAGGTCCAAGTTGGTTACTTAAATCGCTCGTAAAATGACTAAACGTCAGTGAGGCGAAACGGACCGGAAGAAATTCTAATCAAAAGAAATTCCCAGAAGCTATTCGCCGATTAATTAACTTATAAAAAATTAACTCCCAGAGACTGGTGCCGCAGTACGCTGTATATAACTTGTCTAATGCACTTTTCCCTAATTAGTAAAAAAAACGTGAAGATAAAACATGGAGAGATGGAGAGAAGTAGGCAATTCCTCGCGATGTGATGTGGGCCGAGCTGCCAGATGGCCAGCTTTTTGGGTTTAGCGAACGAACGCTTATCCCTGGTTATCCCTGGTTATCCCAAAGTTTAAGGGGATGTGGCCAGTATGTCACGAGGACCGGGACAATAGGATGACACCGATCCGCGAGAGCTGCCTCCGGCGAGGGTGGCTTCGTAGTCCTTTGCTGAATTCTCCCTAGGGATCAGTTACGTTGGGTTAGGTTAGTCCTTGGTGTATTTCCTTGCCCCATTCTACCACCCTTGCTTTTCTCTTTCATCTCTTTGTACTGCATCGTACTATAGCGTCGTAAAACTCTGTAAAATACGATGAAACGGTTTCACAAAAATTTTAAGTTCAGTTAGGAGAGATGGAATAATTAATAATCTCATTTACGTTTCGGTACATATTCTATATTCCTCATTTCCCTTCTTCTTCTGCTTCTTCTTCTCTGGTTTATAATAACTCACGGTGGTAATGACTGCAGACTGCGTGTTTATATTATATTCTGGTATATTAGTCTGAAACCGTTGATCGATATACTGCGCCTCTTTTCTCTGAGAGATGGTAATGAAGACGAAGTATTGGCTTATACAACTTTGGGCAAGTTGCCTAACTCTTATTCTCACTCCGGAGATAAGAAGTGCTTTTTGAAGTGATATGAACGAGTAGATCTATCAACGGGCGACGATACTTTCGAAGTGATCGTCAAAAGCGATTCGTTGAAAGGATGAAGGATGAAGGATAAGGAGGAGGAGGATGAATGATGCTCGTGTATTTGTGGTAAGATATAATCTGGCGAGAAAATTCGAAATCTTAAGAACTCAAGAATTAGAGAGCCCACGTTTAATGGTGTGATTATCTGACTCGCTCCTCGTCCTCTCATATTTTTTCCGTCGTCCTGCTCTCGCTCCTTTTTACCTCCTTTTATCCTTAAACGGTGAGCAAAGAGGGTTTTGCGTTTTTTCCTCCAACCTCTTAAAAACGAATCCATTAAAGTTTTTTTTACCACCCCGTAAGATATCTTAGCTTTCTGTACCGAGATTTCGGAGTAGCTGATATAACGTTCATTCGCTGCTTGAGCTTTCCTAAAAATAGGCGTAAATATGTATACAGCTATATTTCGGAATTTTCATATCGCAAACCTCAACCCCTTTGCGTTTTTATCATGTAAAAACAAACCTCCAGACAAAATGAATATTCTTTTTCTCTTTATCCTTTGCAAACTTAGAATATGGTCGTCTTCGTGTTATAGATGTCTTATTGCAACCGCGGTCGCCAACTCTAAAATCTCGCGGTTCGATTCCGACGTTTTAATTGCACGTTTTAATTGGAGTCTCATCAAGTCTGTGAAATGATTCAAGAAGATATGAGAGAACAATTAAAAAACAGCGAACAATGTAACGACTTGCAATATTGACTGGAAAGGATAATTATTATCGTCACTCGCTCCATTCTTCGCTTCCTCTTTACTTCCATCCTGTTTTCTTTCCTTATTTACGATCTTCATAATTCAGTCAGTGACTTCCAATATAATTTTGCATAATCGACAAAATAAAAAACATTTCAAACAAGCGAAATAAAATCCAAATAACGAAATAACAAATATATATAAAATTCTATAATTTTACTCACAATAAATTAACAATATTTTCCTATTTTCCACCATGCTGAATGGTCATAAAAAAAATCATGGAGTCTTAATATTTTGCCGAATAATAATAGCACGAAGATATCGAAACTCGCATCGTAATATCGAGCTCCACGTAATCTGAAGGGTTGAATTTTCCGCAAGGGTTGCAGAGTTCCCATGCAACGTGTCCTGAACCATGTTCTCGTTCGCTGTAATCTGGAGCTGCGATAGAAAATACCGTTTAAAAATCACATGTTTGGTGGAATACACAGTAAATCATACGTATCAGATATTTTTGAGGAGAGATCGAAAACCGCTTGTTGCTCACGTCGAGAGAGAGTGAGAGAGAGAGAAAGAAAAGAGAGATTTGGTTTCTCCCCTCGAACAATGCTGAAGCTGTAAACTAATTCGTAACCGACCCCAACCTAGTTTTCTTGAGGGGTGAAGTATACGGATTTGTGACGAAATCTACGCCCGAAATTTCAATGTCAACCAATTTTCTGCATCGATGATTTCAACTGACCTACTAAACGCAATACAAACTCAAAATTTAAAAAAAAAAAAATCAACTCTGCTCATCATTCCATGCAATTCAACGCCGCGTTATTATTTTTCGTTTATTTTTCGAAATAGTAAAAATCTCAGTTTTGAATCGAGTCTCTTTTTTTTTTTGGATTATATCGAAGTGTTATAAAAATCGTGCTATCGTTTATCTGACGACGAGAAAAAAAATGGTTGAGAAGTTTGTGCATCATCGAACGATGTATGTTTCGATAAACCATGCTGCCCAGCTGAAAGTTCGAGAAACTTTAGACCGTAGCATATTCCCGGCATAGACCGGTGATAAAATCACCGCCGTATATAGGAGAATGGTTTGTGTGTTGGAGTAGGAGAGATAAAACTGTCGTGGAATAGTAGAAAAAACTTAGTAGTAGGACGTTAGAAGACGAGGAATAACAAATTCTAGCTGTCGATAATCCTTTGGAATGCTTTTAACTGGATCTTTGTCGACGGCTGCCAGTTACACCTTCTAAGTTCCTTCTTAGACTTCGAAATCCTATCTGGGAGGTCGGTTTCATACCTAAGAGACACGGAATAACCACACAATTTTGGGCATCGATTCGTCGCTGCAACAGCCCGTCAATAATTGCACGGAATGCTTTTAGCTCAAGGTTTTACTCCGAACTAGGTGCCTACCTACCTACCTACATGTGTCACCGTTATTCGGTGGTGCAGACTAATGGGCGATAATCCAGACGTCTTTCGACGTGGGTCAGTTCCGTCGAGGGTGAAGACGAAGAAGAAGAAGAAGAAGAAGAAGAAGGATTCTCCGCGATCAGGCGTAGTCAGCAGATATTTCTTAGAACGTGTCATAAGTAGATAGTGCCACTTCTTCTTCTTATCCGTTCAGTAATATGGCGAGGTGGTTATATTCGAAGAGTAAAATGTGTGGAAAGAAAGAGCGCGGGTTCTGGGGTTTTGGGGTTTCGGATCACATCGTCGAAACGTTGGACAAGATTTATGGTCGATCCTGCGTAGCGGATAAAGGCTTCTCCCGGATTTATAAAAGATTAAATCCGAAGCAGCCACGATGCAGGGGACACAATGAGGGATAATCCGACGTATAAAAACGCGTTAGAAACGGACATTTTATTTCATTTCGTTTCGTTTCATTTCATTTCATTTCATTTCATTTCATTTCCTCATCTCCGCACTGGACGCGGTGATTTTCGATCGTAAATCGTGTCTCGGGATTACCGCTTATAGTATACCAATACTTAATCGCGAAACGAATCCTTCGAATCATTTTTTACACCCCATACTCGGCTGCAGCCGCACGAATGTAACGCTGCACAGTGATGCAGACGCCTACCGACTCACCGAACCATAAGGGGTGCATTTTAGAGGGCCACTGCAATTTCGACGAAGCGCGAGCGGATCCCTCTACCTCCTACACCCCATTTCCTCCCTTATTCTACCCCGTGGTGTTCCTTTACCCTGAAGCTTGAGGGGAGAAGAGAAGGGGGTTCAGGGGAACGGCTAAAACTCACCCGGGGTTAAAAAGGGTCGATTATTTTTTTTTAGGGGGTCTTTACAGTCCTTCTACTCTTTGATACTAACTACGAGACTCACAGACTGGATATGCAATTGTATGTATAGCCGTGAAACGTTTACTTCAAAATTCTGTCTTCTAAGTTTCTGCGGAGTCATTAAACGTTGGCTGATTTCGCCCCCTCCCCCCCCCCCCCCCCCCTTTTTACCTTTTTTTTCTTATTTTTTTCATGTTCGCGGAATTGTACTCTTTAGGAATGAAATATTTCCGACTTTTTCCAGAGCTGTGTACAACAGCTTTCGAGGTCTATTAATAAGCTCGTATAGTTTCACCCGTTCAGTCTGTTAAACTTTCGTTCAACTTTAGAACGTTCAACCCAACCAACTCTCATTAGCAATAAAAATTCCAACAGTTTTAGCCTCGCACCAATGTGCTGGTAGCCGACCGGCATTTTCACCTTCCAACCTACACATACATGCCCTTGTTTGACTTGAAACTTAACCGATTCCTTAAACATGCATGAGTTCATTTCGTTCGTTGGTGACGCATATGGATAACATATTGTATTTAAGCATGCATAAGCTTCTCTTCTCTTTTTATTTTTTACTTTTCTCTTCTTTTTCTTCTAGCAATGGCGAATTTTTCTTTCAATTGTCAATCTGCGAGAGCGACGAACGAAACGGATGAACAGGGAATGTGATAAGGACTTGGGCTCAGGGTATGAATTGAGACAGAAGTGCAACCTATAGAATCTATGCAATTTACTAGGAGTAATTAATTTCTCATGGCTGAAGTTCGCAATTGAAAGCTCTGGTATCGACTTTACTCTCTATTATGTAAGGAATTAGAGAACTGAACGTATTTAATTCTGCCTTTAACTAAAGGGTCGGGTACGTTCGGAGTCTGCGTTTATATTAAACGTGTATACGGACGCGGAATATGAATTTTAAAAACGCGAACGAGGCCGTTAAATTATTCCTCCTCACGTGGCTTTGAAAATAAACTGTGAAAGTTCAGTTTCGATGGATCTAGCACCGAGTGAAGGAATTAGGAAATCCCTATATTCAGGGAAACGGCGGAAACTCACACTCGTGGGATACTTATGGTGAATAAACCGATGCGATGGTAGAATCGTTCGATTTTGCAAACTGCTGCAGATGGTAAAGAGAAATTAATTCACCATCCTGCGTTAGAGCGCTTCCTATATCAACGACAAGGTTTCATTCATCCCAGAATAATCAAAGAAAAGTCCATCGCATGTGTTTCCTTATTTATTTTGCAAGAACTAGTTTTTTTTGTTGTTTTTTACGGAAAGAAACGTCCCGGCTTAGAGATTCTAACGGAACACCATGTGGATAAAACCGTCACGATGTACTATACTTCTTCGTGAATTCCCACCATATATATATATATAGTAGGCAGTATATATGCGTTAACGAATGACCATGTGAGACTGCGGTTCATAGAAGCGAAAAAAAACTTGAGCGGGAAAACGACGAGCCTACAGGTACTTTACTTCTGGCGTCTAATAGCGTTTGCCAGGAACCCCGCCCGAGAATACATACATTGCTTTAGCTACCGTTAGCGGTCTTAACGAACTGTGCAAAAGTCCTAACGGGCCAAGTAGGTTGAGCTGGACTGGGTCGCGTTAAGTTCGTTTGGACGGTCGTTTCGACTCGGTTACTGCAGGCTCTACTTGCACTTAGGAAAAGTACATTTTCTGAACGAAAGGAGTATGAACCAGAAGCAGCGAAAAACAATGAAAGAAAAAAAAAATATGAAAATATAAAAAAATGAAGAAAACAGACGCGAAATTTTGAGGAAAAAGGTTCAATCTCTCATCCTCCTATCATTAATTCATTATTCAAATGCCCCAATGATCGCTTTCAAAATTTTTCATCAAATCTTGAAAAGTGACTCAATGAGTCAATTTGCATTTTTTGAATGATTTTTCGAATTTGCAAATATCTGTAATATTGATGGTGAGTTATACTCCGACTCGTGTTTTAAAATTTCTCACTCAGTATATCGTACGAATAATATTCTGTGTATATGTATGTGTGAAGTTGCAGTCAGCCCCGTGCTTGCTTAGGTAATTGCGCACACCTCGTCAATTATATCCACATCGTAAAAAAATCAGGTCCGTAACATCATATCCTCCGTGAAAGTAAAGAGCGATTTTCTCGCTGTACCCAGACAGAAATCGCGAAACGTAACTAAGCAAAATTGCACTTGCAATTAGAATAAATCAAGCCGTTCAGTCAGTGTGGTTAGTCAGCAATTACGCATTCTTTAATTACGGTATCGTTCTGTCACCTTATATCCTAGTCAAGTCTGTTTTGTGCGATAATTCGCAAAGGATAATATAATGTGAGTAATAAAGTCCGGTTCTCAATTAATACATTGCTTGATTAAAATTAAAGCCTCAAAGGAAGTTCGCGTCAAACGGCGTAATTGATCTTGTTAAACATTGTTGATCCTTGTTAAATCTCCTTATTTCAAATTTCATCTTCGTTAATTCACTCATTCTCTATAATTCTATTTGCATCAATTCGCTTTCTTATTTTTGTTTGATAGTTTAATTATTTTCTCTTGTAAACCCGATTATCCCCGCTTTTGGAACAGCCTGCAGCTATATTACGATATCCGATCGATTCCTTTCCTATACTCGAATAACTAGTTACCTCAATAATCGCGAGACGAGACAAACGGAACATATATTCCTTTGACAAATATTACGGGAGAGCCGGATGATCTTTACATCGGATTAATTCCTTTGAACAGGAAATCCTGAATCAGACTAAATAAACATGAGATTAGATGGGCACATTTCAGCCCTGCATGTTCACCACTCTTCCTGTACGTTATATCCTCGTCGTTTAAAAGCCCAGGGTTTCTCCTTCGTCTCCATATTGCTCGATGGAAAATGAACTTCTATTTTTAAACTTAGCTGCACATATAACGTTAACCCAGCGAGCTCTGCGTCCATGGATATCGAGCCGTGGATTTTCTACACATGTTATACGCGTCGCCAAAGACGTCTGCACGCGTTTAAAACTCAATTATTTGGATAAGTTACCATGGTGAATTATCTTCAGGGTCTGGTAGCGATGAACGATCGAATCTTGAGGCCGTTTTCGTTTCCTAAAACCGAGAGGAGACACGGAAGTTTAATTTGAACGCAAGACCTCCTCCTGTTTCCTTTTGAAGAATGAAGAGAAATGAATTAAAAAAAAAAATAGGTTTCCACCCAAAACGATGCCACTTCAGAAAATTTTTTGTATAGAAAACTTTTCTGCTCAGACCGACGTACCTCCTCCGCATTCGCATATGCCTGGGGCAGGACTGTTTCGCTTACCGCGTTGGTAATTAAATTTCCGGCCCTTTTATCTTTCATTTTTTTTCGTGTCAAATTCTTAATCTTTCTCAGCGTAGGCTGATCTGAAGATACAGGATACAAGAATCGAAAGAGCACTTGGCTTCGCTCTCGGGCTCTTGCGAGCCCTGAGCTTGACCGGGAAAGCCGGTGGCTGAAGCCGCTAATGGATCCTGCGGGATGTGTAATGGTCCGAAGTAACTTGCCATCAAGGTGTTTACACCCAAAACCAATTACGACTAATTCACGAGGTATTTATGGGCCGATTAGTGAAATTTATTTCCAAGACCACCTCGATCGCCGCTCGTTTCTTTGATCTCTTTATTCACCTTTAAAACATCTCATGGAGACTAACATGCGATGACCGTCGATGTTATCCCAACTTTAAAACTGGACACACGCCTTGAATACACAATCGATAATCGATTTCTTTTCATTTCTTTCTCATCCTCGCCCTATTCCTATCGTCTCTTTTTACTTTCTATTGTGTCTCGTTAGTCTTCAGAGAATCGTGGGATCGTCAAGTTAAAAGATGACCGTTGAAACGAGGAATGAATAAATAAAACTACTGAATAATCGAAAGCAATAATTCACGTCTGTGTCTTAAATTTTATTCATATTATACACGATAAACGATGTGCAGTAATTAACGTGACGGATTACACGTCAAAATTAAGTGCACGTGGTTCGAATTGAGGAAAAATAAAGACAGAGATTCGGGCGGATTCGGAGGGGGGCTTTTTTTTTTTTAGTCAGTATTGGAACCGGTCCAAAGATGAGAAGCAATAATTATCATGCTAATTGATTTGTTGGGCGTCTCAGGCTCGCGTGACCAAACTGTGAGGCAGAACGGCGACGAGAATCGTGTTCGTCGTATTTCTATTTGTCTTAGCTCTCGGTTAAATCATCCCTTAATCATGACGTACTAAATTAAGGCCAAAATGAAATACAGGACGATGAAAAACTCGTCACGTTGTTATTCTCTCGTGGGAAAATTGATACTAAGACAAGCTTATCGCTCGATATTATTTTCAGTTTATACTCGGATTCTCCACAAACACCTGGGTTAGTTTTTTTTTTTTTTTTTTCTCTAATAAAAACTGCATTACTTTGGTAAAGTTAAATTTCAGCGGATACTATCCAACGGTTCGAAGTTTCTCCGTACTTCAAGGCAACGATGAGGTGAAGAAAAAAGGGGTCTAGCAGATTGGAGGAACTGCAGAGTGTAGATTGCAGCGCAACTATCGCAAAGTAATTTCGCAAACCTTGGTAGAATCCAAGTTCATTAATCCGTAAACTGAGAGTATTATCTCTCTCAGAACTGAATTCCATTATTTGCCGAGGATCAATCTTTCGTGATCGTTTCTCAGCCCTATGAATATGGATTATTATAAATTTCGAAAAATAAACATGATAGAATGCGAACGAACGATGGTGAAACAATTTATTGTGCGTACAATCAAGAATACCGCGGGTTGAAAAGAGTCTCGAAAAAAAGAAAGGATGGACATCTGCAGCGGTTCTGCACATGTTCGACCCGATCATAATCATGCCTTTGGCGAATATTTCGGCGAATAAATTTAGCCGACAAGAATATATGTTATCCGGGTCCCAGAAATCCTGCAATACGACGTAGAGTGACCTCGTGAAATTAGCCGGCAAAAGTCAACGCCACTTTCGACCCGTGATCACATTTCCATTCACATTAGGGACCGGCTCACTTTACCCTCGTCTTCTGCGACCAACAACTCTGCAGGCCGTTAACCTAGTGCCAATGAGACACGCGACGATTCAAGATTAACCAGAAGTCGCAAAACCAGATGAAGAAATAAAAGAAGAAAAAAGAAAAACCACAAGCGACTGAGCTGTATCGCTGCCATTTACTACACGCCTCCATTAGGCAGGGTGATTGCATTCTTATTGCTTGACGTTGAGAAAAACAGGGAGATGAAGTGGAGGAGAGAACTGTGCAGGAAGAAGAAGACGAAGAAGCAGAAGCGAATGAGAATTACCAATTTCGTGATTATTTCGTCTCGTTATCTATCGGGAATACTGGGTATAGGTATTGCAGATCTCTGATCTGTGATCCACATGCGGATAATAAATTATCAACCCTTGAATTCGTTTGCTGTACTAGGATCTCGTGTCTGTATTAGCACATCGAACATGAAACGGTCATGGTACTGTCCCTGAATCAATGGGTATAGGCAAATGGTTGCGGAAACTGCGGCAGTGTAAAGCGACTGGTCCGGATGCTTTTTTTGCTTTTTTTTTTCGATTTACCTATAGGCAACGCATTAGTTGAATGGTATTGCTTCAGACGGGCTTTGGAAAACCGAATGTGCAATGTGCATCCTGACTATTTACTCGGTTGTATCGACTGACTATCCATCTAAAAGCGTGTATATATCAGTTGATCATTAATCAAATTGCCAACTACTCTGATCACGTTAACACGTGTTAACTTCTTCATGGTATAGATTACGCGCTTGCAGGTCTTTGATTACCGTCGATTCTAATTATGGGTGGTTTTTGAGTACTTTCAAACATATGGCGAAGAGCTGGAGAGCTTCTTTTTCCTCTTTTTGTTTCTTTCTTGCCTGTGGCAATATCCAGCTGCACTGGAGTAAAAATCCCTACGATAAAACTACTTATGGTATACCTATAGGATAGGGTCTTATGGGAGATAAAAGAAGAGGAAATAAAGAAGAAGAGGGAAACGGAGAATGTTCGATAGCAGAAGTCCGCGGTATACCCTGGCTGCTGCAGGGTTTTGTTCGAGAACGTGGAATAAATCGGCTTTATTGTTTTCGTTACCGTCCGTCTTCGCAGTCTTTGATTTTTGCTTGTGTATAGGTATATATGTATAGAGTATATAGTTTCAAAGTAAATCAGGAAGAAATCGTGAGGGAATTGAGACTCTGAATAATACAGCGACTTTCTGCGCACAGCACGTTGAGTTCTACCTATGGATTAGATCGAAAATTGGACGATCCGAGTTATAGAAAATTCAGGAATTTACCTCCCTCGTGATCTTTCGTGTGTGGTCTTCCACACCAGACTTAGATTTCAGTGTGAAAAAATGAACAAAATTTTGAAACCCGATTCAGCATGATTATTCGCACTGGAATATATATTTTAGTTAATATATGATAACGTTAATGAGTATTGCTGTTAAATATGTACACCATACAGTAATGGAAGAAAAAAGGAACAAGATATACATCCTGATCAGTGATAGTGAAAATTTCGTTCGCCAATCCTCAATACGAAACCTTTTAATTCTTGATTAATTACTCTGCAGTATAGTAGGTATAAGCTCGGAATGGGAGTTTTGCTTAGCGTTGATTTTTAATAGAACTTGAAAAAAAATGAAAAAATAAAAATAAAATATATATATACCCCTTTTTTACGCTCACTCGAGTACCGGGGTAATCAGAGAACGAGAGGTGGATAGATATAGCTGATGGGGAAACGGCAAAAAGATGAAAAAATAAAGGAAAAAAAGTTCGATTCACCATGCGTGTATATATCAATGAATGAACAAGTCAGACTACCTGACTGGTTCCCTGGTTTACTGACTCACTGAGCTGTTTGACATTACTCGGCTCCACATGAAATCACGTTACGTCCCATTTCAACGAGCATTCACCATCAATTCAGATCATAGTTACGATTTCCGATCTCTCCGTTCGCAGAGTATATGCATATATGAATTTATTCATACTGCAGCAATATTTGATGATGGTGTTTTACGTGTTTCAGGCAGACGAAGGATTATCATGTTCTGTAAAATCGGATCAGAGAAATCGTTGCAGAAACAATAAAAGTGAGTATAATTGTGTAGACACGTTTTGCTTCTTTTTTTTCGCTTTTTTCTTTTCTGTATACCGTCTCAAACGCAATGCTATTAGTCATTATATTTAGTAACGAGTAATATGTACATCAGGATCATAAGCCATCGTAAAATAAGAATGACGACGACAGGCGTTGTTCCCCTCACCATTTCTAACAAAAGATTCGATCCGTAGTTAGTCCTGCAGCTAGGTAGTTAGTCTGCAGGGGGGTTGTTCGAGTTCAGAGATCTCGTGGTGCCGCTAACGTCGTGTTAGCGAGGTGTTTACACGGGCCAGATGTCGAGGGCCTTCATTGCCGTTTCAGAACCGCAAAAAACTCGAATGTTTACCGAAGCGTTATTCAGTCCATGTAATCGCTACATCCTCGATCGTTTGATGAAGCATTTATCTGACCATGAAAAATACCCATCAGCCAAAACGAAGGAAAAAAACCAACAAGAAGGAAAAGAAGAATTAAAAATAAGGAGAAGGACCCATCTTCAATTTTCGAAATTGTCTTCAACATGCATATGGATAGCCGTGTAATTGAGATTCGTCACAACTACAGCTTATGTAGCTAATTAGAGTACCACCCGTACACATGGTTCTTGACAATGTTAGTGGAAAGGCGTATTTGCACCAGCCTTCCAACAATGGTTAATCCGTAAATTCACAGCCCCGTGGACCCACGAGAGTTCTAGTTGCCTCAGTGACGTAGGATAAAGGTCCAAAGCAGCCATATGGCGCTTGTCAGCCCGCTTGCCTGCTTTATCAACCTATAGTAGGCGCTATTACGTCTACCTATACATATATGTATTTATACACATGTAGTTTTATGTCCGGAAACAGCCTTTTTCCCCACAGAATCACAGCATCTCCTTCGACTATATTCGACAATCGGACGAATCGTTCGGGGCGAAAAGTCAAACTGTATAAAAGTTTCGCGAATAATAGGACGATGATCAATTTTCGATGAAGAAAGAAGATCTTTCATGAACCAGACTGTATGGATTTTATAATACGTGTCCTATGATGGTTTTGCATACGATAACTCGTTCTCTCCGATATCTTAGATCAGAAAATTGCCTAGTAAAGATACATATGGTAGCGCAATGCACTCATGCTCTTATAGGTAGTACCTATGGCTGCTATTATAGATACTTTACTCCAAGTTTATCAGGGGAAGCAGTACGGGCACCTATGCAACAATGACGAGTAACAATCGTCAGTGAGAGTAAAAGGGCTTCTTGAGCACCTCAGTATAGGTACCTACGATCAGGCCCTGCAAAACTCCGTTATGCATTTCCCATCGCTTGTAGGTGGGAGGTATATAAATTGCAGCCAACATCCTGCATCTGTACTATATACAGTACTCGGGCGTATTTAAAGACTGCAATTTCGTTCAAGCGAGACTAAATAATACACGCTACAGGAATATAGTAGTCGTTTAGCTAGATTCGAAGGGATAATTTTAGGCACCGTATACCAGTTTTTTTTCGAAAATCGAAAGCGTTTCGATACATCAATTAATATTCGTGATTCGTTATCTCGCGCATATACTAGTCACCGTCGTATCGAATAACAATTATCTATTGACATTTTTTTCCAACAGTTATCAGACCGTAGAAAATCTTTCAATTAATATGTACGGAATCAGACTGCACTCGTGTTTTATTCGTGTGAAGTCAGAGTTTAAATTAAGCATTATGCACTTACCAGGAACTCCGGTTGACGACCACCCACGTAACTCGTCAATGTGCCACACTGTTTCGCAATGAATTAAAAAATGTTGAAAAAACTACATTTCCTGTTTTTTTTTCTTGGTTTCTCTTGCACTTTTTCTTCTCAGCAGAAAATGATGAATACGAATAAACAGAATGTAAGACACGGTAAGATCTTCTCGAGAAGTTTAATGCTGTTTAGTGGCCGCTGACACGTGGGTTTGGTATTTAAATTTCGGAATTTCAAAATTGAGGATAGTAACCGCGATTTAGATCTTTATTCTTTTATTATAAGTGCTCGGTTCTTATTTGGAGTACAACAAACTAGGTACATAAATTCCTTTGTGGACGACTCGAACAATGAATTTTTTTTTTTTTTTTTCACTCCTAAACTATTCAGCTTTTGAATTATTACATTCGTCCACGAACTTGGCTGCTGAATTTCATTTCATTTTAGAAAATTGAGTTCCAGAATGAAGGAAAGAGAACACATAAAAAAAATGAGAAAAATTAAGGAGAGAAATGATTCATGTTCTTCCGTCTTCGAAGAGGCGAAAAATTATTATCCTCGCACGCAACTAATTTGGCTAGATAAGGATTAAAGGATTAAACTCCCCGGTTATAGCCGAGACGTGTGGAGGGCTAGAGTGCAGCAGTGTAGTTTAATTTCTGTTTCCATTAACCAAAGTCGACGATACGCCTTCCGCTTCACGAATCGCTCGATCTTGGTGCTGCAACCAATTCAGACGGACTCGTTTCAATTTGGCTTATTTGCCTTAGCGCGATATATATCAAGTGGGCAACAGGGATTATACCGACACGTTAAAGGCGATGCAACTCTACCAATTATCTCGCAAATAGAGGAGGGAAACCCCTTATTGGCTAGCCGGGTGAGCCTCACGTGTTCAAAACCGGGTGGATTCCACAGGGGCAAAAATCTTTCTATGTGTATCGGTTGCATATACATATAGGGATTTATATATCTGTACCACGGATACATGTATGTAACCTACGCGTATTCGTCAGATGCGAACGATCTACATTTAAATTGCCTTATACCAATTGAAGGGTTGGTTTAGTTTTCCAATGCCTGGGGTTGTTGGTTTAGGCTTCATCGATTTACCTTACAGTTCACTTTTCAAAGGATGTCCCAATGATGGCTGATCGCACGTTCAATGAACTCGAATCGATCTAAAAAAACGAAACGAAACGAAACGAAAGAATAATAAAAAAAAAATAAAGAAAAAAAGGAATAGAAAGAGAATGACAGAAACAACCCTTCAAAGTATTTGAATAACGATTTTCAAGTGCAGGTCAAAATTACTAAACCTATTTTCATTTCTCACTCAGACAATGATAATTACCGCACTTTTTATCGTATGCAGTGTATACGTAGCTGTTATTACCCAACATGCAGCTATTACCGAACAAGGGCTGGCTGAGCTGCAGCTGGCTGAGTTTTATCAAGAAATTATTTATTCAATACTCTCAATCACTTATAACTCTTGGGTTAAACTGAAAATCTATATACCGCGTTGGGTAATTAGCGACTCTTGAAATAACACGACAATATAAATCCTCGTACCGGTTCAAATCAATAGCCCAGACTGCACACGTATATAGGACCCATAAAGTAGGTCCCCCCGTCAGAATCAATCGAACAATAACGGGAGTATGAACAGGTTCCCCTTGGCGTCAATCGATAATCGAAGTGCAGGAGAAAATTCATCAACGAAATATTTTCAGGTACATAATTCTTCCATATGTATACATGGGGGGGCCACACATCGAGTAACAGGTGCTGTAACCCAATGCTGTAATTTCCAATGTTCAATATTTGTTGCTAGGCTTTTTTTTATCCAAACCGAATCGGGAGGAACAAAAAGACGCGGTGAACCGACCGGGATCGAAATTTTAGTTTCATTCTACGAATCCCCACTGAATATTTGATGAAGCGGACCAGGATTTGAGGGTAATAGTAATCTGGTTTGCACCTAAAAGTGAGGGTGACCGCTTTGAGAAAGTTTAGACGCAAATGAGACTTTCGAAATTCTAGTTTGGACCTCGAGATCCTAGAATTCAGCGAGGTTTCGCGATTCTGGTTTCGGCTTCGAGTTCCTCGATGTTTAATGAAAGGTTTTTTGAACTGATCGACGAATGGATTTCAACTCGAACATAAATTTAACCATAGAGTCGCTTTGTCGCAGAAATCTAAGGTCGTAATTAGAATTTGAAAATTTCGTAGGATGTAGAAACGCTAATCAGAACTTGAATGCAAGCGTCAGATCTGATTTCCGCCTCTGAATCCTCGCAAAGGACACGAATTTACCGAAACAAAATGATGCTTCGGTCGGAGAATAGCGCATCGTGTAAAATAATCGTTTGATCAGAAGATAATATCCATTAAAAACATTAACTCGTTTGATTAAATTTTCATTCGGTAGATAAATGGATATGGAAGAGGTATAATCCGCTGTGGCGAAGTGAAGGCTTAACTCCGGAAATATCGTGACGGAAATTAGAGAGAGAAATAGGTCCATGAAGAGGAAGAGAAGCAGAGGACCGTCTGGTGTGTGAAGCGGGTAGGTAGCGGAAAGCGAACTTGAGCCGTTGGCGGTTGGGGAAACAGTTGATGATTACGGAGATGGAGATCAAAGCGCGTAATCACTAGACAAGCAGGGGAGAGGAGGTGGCGTGGTGCACACTGTGTGCGGGTGAGGCAACAAGAGAAACTCACTACATAGGTATAGGTACGCGTAAAACTTGGAGTGAGATGAAAATATATATCAAGGTAGTGGTAGGTGTCGTCCTAGTTGTTTAATATTCCAGGGTTGCGGCCGCGGCCGCGAGATTGCTAGGTCATGCCAGACCCTACCAGGGAAAACCACTTGGCCCCCGCACCCGAGGACGTACCGAGGACTCCCTGTTGAGACGTGACACTAGTGCCCAGGGGAGAATTTTTTGAGTACCTTCTTCCTTCCTAGGGTTCAAAAGCCAACAAGGCGCTGACGAGATGAACTTCCAAGATCCTATGCTATTCCCGGGTTACACGATTCAGCGAAATCTGCATCGACGGTCTTGCTTACCGCTACCTCATAAAGAATGAATACACTCCTCACAGTTCTTAGTGGTTATCGCCTCTTCTTCACCTACACATTAAACGATGCTGCGCGATACATTTGTACGCATTCAGGATCAGGAGATTAGGGAATATCTGTCATTCTTTTGCTTCTTCGATATCTCTAATCCCTGCAGCCAGAATTTCAGTGCCAGCTGAAATCGTTTCAGTTACTGTTTCCCAGCCGTTATGAGGATAAACCCTCTTTGATTTTTCTCCGTGTTTTAAATCACCCTCGATGAACAGGAGTACAAATTTTTTGAAGGGGGAACGTCCGCGTCGCGTCGCGTCGCGTCGGCTCGAATTGTGAGTAGGAATTCGTGCCATTGATATGACACCACGGACGAAAATTGAGAAGGTTGTAGAGGGTCTCGACATCGCGTGAGGAGAATCTGTGTCCATATTTGTACATGGGTACCGGAAGTTTCAGGATTAGTTAAATTAAATGAGATTATAGATCGAGAATTAGTACCTGATGAAATATCATGTATTGCAGGATTGAGACTGACACTTTGATCTGACTATACGATCGTATAAAAGACGCGGGGGGCGTCTGCGGATCTGAATAACGAGATCGTAGAAAATCATATAGATATACGTATCAGTTTGTAATCTAATATGAAATTTGATGAAGTTGTATGTGTTCCGTGAACTTGCGTCGAAATATATTTTAATTTAATTTCTACTTTGATTCGGAGTCTGTTTGTTACTTTGCTCAACTATCAGACGGCTACTCGCTGTGAGTTTGATAAATATTTTACGACCTGCAATATTTCATCAAAGTAGAGCAAAGTGAGACATCTATCTCGCCGGTTCATATCTCTATCTACATCTTCGCAGCCAAGCTCGTAATACTACTACTACTACTACTATTACGAGGACACGGTATGATGTGTATAACATCAGCCTACGTGGAGCCTAGCCGAGAGAAGCTGCGGCAAAGTCAAACTTCTCAATCCTTCGAATAAGTCATGAGAAAAAGTTGTAACCTAACGAATACAAACAGCCAAAGATACATCTTGAGAATCGGCAAGAACCTAGTCGCTGGGAAAAGTTTTAATATTAACCCGAGATATTTTATCATCTCAACTGATTTCCCTGTAGGCGTCATTCGTCGGTTCTCTGATTTTACCTGTATGAATAAAAAAAAAAAAAAAAAAAAAAAAAAACGAAAAAGAAATCTGAGAATTTCATCTTTTTTTCTTTTACCTCTCCATCTACGTGTTATATACGCACGTTGTGCAGAAATATTCACCTTCCCTCGCAAGCTTTTTATACACCCATCGATAATGCTTTCTGGATTAAATATTTAGTGAGGAAACGCAATATTAATTCCTGAAAGTAATTGCTAGAGCTCTCTACTATTTCGCATGTGTGTAGAGAGGGTACACATTGGTTTACATCTGGTGCTTTATAGATATACGGGATATTATAGATGTATCGAGTCGCAAATGAGAAGCAAGTGAGACGTTATCATGAATATTTATGTCGTCAGTCGTCACCATCGAGAACAAATGAACGGGGGGCGACTAAAGTCATCAATATTTCATTCGCAGAGGACCAGAAATTCCAATCGAATTTAATCATCGAAACGTATAGGTAAGCGATATTCGTTAGATACATACACAAGTTCGAGTGGAAAAATGCGAATTTTTAATAACGGTTCACGCTTCGAATTCAAATTCGAATTCCCTGACTCGTAGGTAGAATCCAATCCTATGCTGAAAGGCATAAAATGGAATGAAAAATGAAAATGAAGAGACGTTCCCTCCTGGATGATGTTTTAAGCAGAAAGTCTAGCGTAAGCGGGCGAAAAATAGTACATTGTGTATCAAAGGCGCAAAGAACTACATTGCGAGTGTGCAATATGTGGCACGAGCCGAAGGCGAGTGTGCTGCATGCACACTCGTCAAAATAGCTTTGCGTCCGTGATGCACACGATATTTTTCTTAACGCCTGCTCTGCATAAATACCCCTGCTGAGACCGAGTGAGGAATAAGTCTTTTCCGCCCGCTGAAAACGGGCGAAAGAGACTCCTTGTCCGCCCTCGGGCCGAAAAGTCCTGCTTCGCGCCCGCTCAAGAGGTCGCAAAGAAAAAGGAATGTGTGAAGAAAAAGGATTTTTTTATTCTCTTCAAGGAAACTATATCAATGATATGGTATTAATTTTTTTGGGATATGAAGGAGCATCTTCAAGGAAAAGAAAAAGATATGTCGTTCTTCTCAATTTGTTACACTAGACTCTCCCTCGACTCGTTCTTTGAGTAGTTCGTTTAATTTATCAATTTGTGGATCACACATTACTCTCTTCAATCTCGGATTACTTCACTGATGTAATAGTGTATCCTACCTACTACTCGGTGGCGTACTTCGTTATTTAGTTACACTTACGTAGCTGTCACTGGCTAAATGCGATATCCTGCCTATCCTCATCTGACTCATAAGATAAGACTCATGTGGTCCCCGTCTTTCCTTCCTGGCATGCCTTGCCTTCGGACCCCAGTAATCCGCTTACTTGATAGATAAACTGTTTATTATTATTTTCACTATCCCTTCCCCTCACGATATTCGTATGTGTTCACTTACCATACGTGTATACATGGGTGTATATATTATACGCATCTATCTATGTGCCCGCACTGATATAAATCTATCTTTATATACCCACACCCACACCTACGTATAATATATATTATACAAAACTCTGGCTTGATATCTCGGTTGGGAGTGTCGTTTTACTTGACGATTTCTCTCCTGTCGTATATCTACTTTATATATACATACATATATACATATATAATACATATACTACGCAGAGATGATGCTGCGTAAGGATATCGATATTGCCTTTGTTTATATCGATGCACTCGACTCGTATTACCTAGCTTCCGTTACTTTAATCTTTACCTTCCAAGTCCCGATACCTACTTGATATCTAGGTTTAGTATGAATGTGCGGTAGCTATAAAGCTGAATAAAACCGATATTTCTGACTAGAATTATAGTTTTTCAAAATCACTCTGTCGTATTTACTGATCACAATCCCTCCGCTCGTGTATCATATAGCTTCTTAGAAATGAACATTAATTTTCTATTTATGATGGTTTGAATTTACCGCGTGAATCAAGATTCTTTTTGCCATTCCCTAGCTTATAGCTCTCTGTGATAGAAAACAATTAATTATGCATACACTAATCGTTGTAGGAATGAGAAGAAGGAAAATAGACAATTTATCAATAGATGTTAAAAATGACGGGAATCATTCAACTTCCACAATGCCCGGCCTTGTATGGTGTGAATTAGTTATAATTAGCCTCATTTTACCGACTAATCAAGAACTCGAGACTCTTGATTAATTCCATCTTCAAGCGAATTACCACCTGCTCTCGCGGCTGTGTGTCGGACTTGTAACCAGCGCATGTTTCTGCCGCTGTGAAAACGATCAGCAGAAAAAAAAGTAGAAAGAAAAAATCGAAAAAAGTAAAGCAGGTTTAAACTGATCGGTCTGATTCGCTACTATCAGAAGTAAAGTGAACATCGATGATAAATTGTTGACATAGAATTCGAACGAGTGAGATTTTCGCACACGAAACACGACGGATTAGTTCGACGGAAAACTGCGGGCTGCGATTTTTCAAAATTTAGTTTCTACGTTTTGAATGCTATCACGAATTTTTCCCGAGCACTTGACGGCCCGGATATTAGTCAATCAGATTTGGAAAATGTCGGGGTATGGATTGCCAATACTTTGTCAATACCTATGCACTCGATCAAACAATTTGACGATTATTTTTTCATCGTGCTAAAATCGCATTGAATAAATTTTATAACGTTATACCCATTAAACTGCATTCCAAAGTATACAGCCTAGCGTAATCCTCTCTGAAACATAAATCCGAATCACACTCAGCTGTGTGTATTACGCCACTTGATTAACAACTTCTGATCCTTCTCGATGATGAATATTTCGCTGTTTAACGGTACCTAGATTAATCATCTTCAAGGAAGAAGAGTTATTCACTCGGATCATCAGTCTTTCTCAGTTACTCGAAGTCAGATCCTTATAGCATCAAGCACTTTATAACGTGGGTAACTGTTTTTCAATATCCGCTCAGTTTTCATCAGCGCCAGGTATGAGACGTATAGTCGCAACTATTTTCAACTATATAACTATACGTATTCATTTTTCAATCACAGCCAAAACGAGTCGGAATAGAAATTCTAACTTCATATTTCAAATTTTCGCAAAACGGACGTAACCCTTTCAAATGCGATTTAGGATTCCATGACATGCACAATCCTACCCCCAAATTTGAATTCCGTTTTATAAGTCTGGAACGAGAATTTGCAGAGTAAAAGTATAATTTATTTCTATTCTATCTCGGGGATCCGGATAATGGGAAATTCTCGTAAATGAGAATTGACTCTGATCACACTCATTGTCAGAAATAATTTGGGAAAGTGACCAAGCAACAGACACCCTTAGATAAATGTCCTGTAAATAGATAACAACTGTTAAAAGGCCTTATGCCAGACCTTGACGAAACTCGAAAGCGACCCAGAAGTCGCTTGTCCCCAAGACCTCGGCCAGATTCCGGTGAGATAGAAAGAGCCCCATAAACAGGCACATAATCCATCCAACTAGGGAGGCGGTACGGCCTGGCAAACGAAGGGATGTGCTCCTGCGTATCGTCAAGTGTGATTCACTCGACGTTTCGTAGATATATAAAATAAGCATTCTGGGAAGGGGACCTCCCCCACTTCTAAGTCATGGAATGGATTAGACTGCCACAGATTTTTGGCGCGAAAGAAGATCACATAGGAAGAAGCCCCGATTTGAAATACAAAAAAAGAAAGAAAAAAGAAACGATTATATGCATTTGCTTTTAATTCTGTGGCCAGATGTTCAACCTGTGATTGATAAACGCGATGGTCCAAGATTTAAGTTTGTCCGAAGAATTAATTTGGGCGAATCTTTTTTGTATGTTCGAAAGTAACTTTAGAGGGAAAATTGATTGGCGAACATTTTTCTCAACTGACTAACTTAGGGCTGCAAGCCTCGGCATATTTCGAGGGCTTTTACGCCTTCACTGCCCTCCATGTAAATATGGCAAGACGAGGGGTGAGCCGAAAGTCTAGGCAGTTACGTACAAGAGCAACAGAGACTGCTTATTGTTTGTACCGCGGGGTGTGAGCCCGTCTTAATTAGCTGGAATTGCAGTAGTTCGTGTAAAAAGGGAATGTTAGGTATATAAAACGTAGTACAAATACAGATATAGAAAAGTACCGGGTATTTCGGTAAAATAAGACGAAGTCAAGTTTACTGCCGTGAGTGCATTTCGCTAATGAATTAAATTAGACACCGTAGCTAATTGCTGAATTACTACTTCCTGGGATTAACTAAACCGTGTTGTTTTTATTACCCTATGTTGAGGGTTGACGATCTTGTGTCTGGATTTTGGATATTTTAAATGAGAATCTGTCCTCGTATTTCTTTCTTATTGTACTTTTCTTTTCTTTTCTTTTCTTCTTGTTTCCTCTTCTCATTCGTTAAAGTCATTCACAATTACGAACATCCTTATTTTTTAAAATTTTTTTATTGCTTCAACCTCTCCTTATTCTCATTAATTTTTTTCTTTTCTTCGTCAACATTTTATTACACACGTTTACAAGCATCGTGGGTATTCTATTATAGTTTCTCAAAACGTTACGCGTATACTTATCATGCCTTACTCACCCTTGTCATATAGCTAAACTACATCCATCATGATCGCGAACTTGATGCTTAATGACATCTGGGTACAGGAGAACGGGGCTCACGAATAGACACGTGTCTAAGCTCGGTTAATATCCTTGATAAAAGATTTCTTTGATTGATTATGAATGATCGACTGTCAGCAGCTTTGGTGACCCTTCAATTGACCAGGGCTCAGGCTTTATCCTTCTATGCTATTGATCTCTTATCTATGTATGGTTATTAATTTTTGCCAACGAAGATCACAGGGTTTACCATTGAAATTACACGATACGAACGGAATCATATTCTCCTTATTCTCCGTTCAAGGAGGGAAACCAGAAATGTATAAAATGTGATGAAACACCGAATAGAAAAGAAAAGAAAAATGTCTAAGCTCTCTGATAACCGAGAGAAGAACGAACTTTCTACCCTGTTACTGTTATTTTCACTCACTAGCTTCTGATCCAGTGACTTCATCCGAATCGTGGAGTGAGTCAGAAGTCACACAACGGGCGATAAGGGGATGTGTCGTACCTACTCCCGTTCAAAGGCATAAATATCGGGGAGCTTCGAGTCTGGGGACCCCCGTTGAGTTATGGCATTTATAACTAGCATCGCATCTTTCATTAACTCCTCTATTGTCGGTGGATCTATGCTGCAGAGGGGGTTTATACTGCAGGCGAGATTCTGAGAGCACGTATTTGTTTATCCTATAGGAATATTTCGACGCCATATGTTCAATTTATATGGTCCCATATAAAATATAGGTACACTTGCCGTAAACACGGCTAATTATCTACTAACGTCGCAATCGCGAATCGATTATTCAATTTTTACTTCAGTATTCGCAAATCTTTCAACTTGATGTAATTATATGTGCAAATTAAATCTAATGTATGGAGGTAATAGTGAATTTGTCAATTTGTAAAGTACCACGCGATAGAGTTTGGAAAACGTGTGGAAATATTGTAGCTGATCGATTGAGGTGAAAAAAGAGGAGAAGAAATTGAAAAAAAAAGAAAAATGGAAAAAACGAAAATTTAATTACCCCACGAATTTTCGTTTCATATCGGTAACAACTTTCTCGTCCGATGTATGGGAAAATATTTGTTTTTAATTTACCCAGGAAGCAGATATTTCGCGGTAGGGTAGCTCTCGTATACCTATACGCCGGGGTGCAAGGGTTTTACATTTTCGTTTTTTATATACCTCGAAACAAAAGATTTATACAGTATTTTTATATTGGATCAAATATTGAAAACTGAAATTCGAACTTGACGATTCGCTGACTTTTTACACGCGATGAAAAATAATCGAGTCTATAAAATTGATGGTTAAAAAATAACACGATAAGTGTCCGTTTTAATTATACCTGATTTTTTCTTTTTTTTTCTTTCTTTTTTTCACTCGCCACGTTAAGGACGAAGACTATTTTTCATTCATTTCACAGATTTCTTGCGAGCGAGATTTTTACACGGTGTAGTAGGTACGATGGGCTCCCCTTCATAGCTTATTCTGTAAATCGTTGGTGATAAATTCGAGACAAATTAGTTTATTTTTGGACGTATTTAAAGGCGCTATACGACTCGCGGCCCGAGAAGAGAGGGTTGTAAGACAAGGCGGGGCCACCCACAGACAACCGCTAAAAATATATATCCAATTCCTAATATACTAATGCCTCTGCGCATCCCTGCTAAATGCCAAACAAGTCGGACTTGTGTCTCGTAAATATGTTAAAACTTGTTCGCCGGCGTCTTTTGCTCTTTATTCAGTGTTTTATCGCACCTGTCAAAATTACAGACTTATATAGCGCTCGTTAAACCTCTCATTACTTATTAGGTGTGTGAAAAAGAGGCGCCAGCACCGGAGAAGATATGACTCAATTTGCTGTTTCTCTATTCTAATTTTTTCACCATTTTTTCGATTTCTTCAATTTTTTTTGGTTTTTTCTTCATGTTTTACCTCATTCCTTCCGACTGTCGACACTTGTACGCTCAGCGATTTTATAACCCTCTTCCATATAGCCGAATGATTACTTTTCCATTGCAGCTTGACTTGGTGCATCTGTTGCGTATAATAATATCAAAAGGATACACTCCAGGTGGCGGTTCTCTCTGGCGTGTCGTGTTAGCTCGTATCACATTTAATATCCAAATGGTTTCAAAGCTATGAGGGAAAATAAAATCAGGCGTATACTTAGTAGGTAGGTACATACGAGCGTATATATATGTCTGTTCATATATATATATATAGCCTAGAAAAAAGCCAGTAGCGCTTACTAATTAAAACGCTGCGAGGTCGAATGGAAATGTGTTAATTTATTTTTATTTTTATTTCTATTTTTTTCGCCACGTATTTTTTCTTCAAACTTGAAAAATGCTTCGTTTTAATCATCTAATTGGTGACGAGGAGTAGAATTAAATTAATTGCACATTATTACATAAGCGTTTTTAATTTTTGAATTTTGGATTTTTTTTTTGTTTTCTTACCGAAGATCGTGTCGCTAATTTCATTTGAAACTTTGTAAAAATATGCATTATAATATGCCCACCTGCTTATAGAATAAACAAATTTTTATTCATCTCCGGTTCTTTGATCCTTTGAACTCTGACCTCGCGACAAGCGACGATCGAATTACAACCTATTAAACCCGCCGGGGTTTTTGACTCCACCACGTAGTACCTACCTACCCCCTGCAGTATTCGAGAGGAGACAATATGAATCGATGTATCAAACAAACGCGTGGGATTCTTTGCGATTCAAATCATGTAATATAATTTAACGAGTATACAGCTTCGAGTGTACCTGAACGTTGTTGTATCTTTTCTTCTCCTTTTTTCCCTTTTCTTTTTTCTTCTTACTTTTTTCTCCCATCTCATTTGACGTCCGGCGGATATTGCACGTCTCTTGCTTAATTCTCGACGAACAGGATACACCCAGAAGTTCATATATGTACGCATTAGGGTGATCCTTAATTAACTAATCCTTAAGTTCGTGTCTTAATTCTAAGTACTGCCCCATCAGCGTTTGAACTTTTCCATTTTTGACTTCCTATCGCATTATCGCTCCAAATGATCCGAAACTCTGCACACTTCTTGCCGAAAAATCGCAAAGTATAAATCTATGGAAGTGGAGGCCGGACTTCTCCCCTCGATCACAATGAGCATAAGGATACATTCATCCCATGATAAGTCAACGACGCTGTCAATGACATCGTATGTCGCGAAGAACGGTTTGAGTTACCACGTGACCCGGACCGTCACTTAACCCTCTCGATTAACCTTGCGGATGCTGCTTCGAAGAACTCCATCATCATCCGCCGCCGCTAGGAGCTCGTTACTTTTTAATGCGATTCAATTAGCCAAGAGGCACGTATCGATGTTGCACATACACATCGCGAAGATGTAATCGTTGAAATCCGTGAGATGGGTAGTCTATCAATTCCAAGCTATATCGCTCGGGCAACAATTTCAAGTGGCAGCTATACGCCGGTAGTCAGTTTCATCCTAGCTTCTACCTAGCAACGAGGATCAATCCATATCGCCTCTTGATGGCAGCTCGATGCTAGTTCACTTCAAGACATGGCAGTGCCAGTTTGGTCCAATCTAAGATCGTCTAAATTCTACATTTTTTTCATCACATCGTTTCTAAGGTCATTTTTTCGGCCAGTCTGATTATTGCCATAACAGAAACCTGTATTGAAACGATGTTGCTGCCGCATTGCCACATTGCCATCGAGCCTTGACCTTTAATATGGTCTGCCGTTACTATTGCCATTTGGCATGTGGGATGGCCATGAAGATTGTAGAACGTTACTCGAGATAGAGTCCAAAAATTCATTGGCAATTTTTGGGCACTTTTTGATCTGTGAGAAGAACACATCCGTTCTATAGATTCTCATCTGCTAAATCGGATGTTAAACAACCAATTTGACCCCTCGAGATCTTCGCTATGAGCGATTCGGTGAGGAGTATGCCGAAAGATCGTAAATTTATTCTGCTTCCAGAGGAAAGACTTACGATGAGTCTAATTTGGAGTGAAATGAAATTCGTGAAAAATCAAAGAAAAACTAGAACATCGTCTCTGCATTCTCTTTATGGCTCCGTTAGTTTGACGTATACCTACTGATAGTAAAGTTCTTGTTACCAAAATTTCAACTCTTAGTTCTTTTACGTTTCCTACTTATTTTTCGTCTCTAAGATCCCCAGGGCTTTATAGTACACTGAAAGCAGTATACATAATCTTTGTCTTAATTTTAGTCAAGTCAAAAGCATACCCTCGCGGTGGAAAAGTCTGGTGGCGTTTCTATTGGGTCGTAAATACGTCATGAGTCGGTTCGCGTCTTCTGGTGTGGGCGAGTGTCTCTTCTGACTACGTCATCTTCTTAAGAAGTGATATTCCTTTGTCCCGTTTCTACATACATACATACACATATAGATACATACACATACACACATACATATACAGGCATAGATATAACACGCGATATTTGGTTTTCATCTGGGTATCTATCATAGAAACTGTTTGCGCTAAGGTATAGAAGAAAAGTTTCTACTCATAGAAATGAACCGAGAGACGAACGGCACGGCGTATTTTTCTTTCTATCAGAATCGCGGAGTTTTACTCTGCCAACTTTCCGCGACTAGCAGTCAATCCGGAGTTAGCTGGAAACTCGGGAAATTTGATCCCACTATCGTATGCCGCGACGTTTATCAACACTTTCGTGGAATAGATAAAAAAAATTGAGAACTCTTCACAAATAACTGGGATAACGTGATGAATATTTGTCTTTTCAATAAAAGGATGAAAGAAAATCAGGGAAATTAGCCTCGTTAATAATCCGACGTTTCCTTATATCTACTATGTGAATAATGGAAAACTCAGTGAATGAAAAATAATTGTTTAAAATGTAGGAGATGAACGTTTTGTATTTTATCTAGATTATTCTCAACTGCTTTCAATTGTCTTCAGATATTCCTACATCCACCTCAACCCTCCGCCTCCGTCGTACCCTTAGAGACACTTTTTCACCAGACAACGAAACTGAAAAGAAACGTTCGAGCAAAAACAGCGAAACAGAGGAAAAAACATACACGAGTTTACTCGGGGTCTATTCACCCACGGGTAAACTCATTATTCCTCGATGTGGACTATCGTAAACAATGCGCGAGGCAAGTTGGTAAAAATTGAGAGAAGGGGGACAAAAAAATATACGAGAACGTAAAAGAAAAAAAAAAAAGAAAAAAGAAAAAAAAAACAGCATCCCCTTCGGCGGTCGGCCGTGTACATATTATACCCTTCGCCATAATACACCCATATACAATATATATTAATATATATATATATATATTTAGCTACGCATATATCTTGACATATTCCGTACATCTCTCGCCAAACTTCTCTTCGGATGGCATAGGGTAGGGGGAGGGTAGACTTCCGGTAACAATGGAGGCATCTGCTTAGCAAGTCGTAAAAATAATCAGGTTTGCTCGAATCGTAACCAGGTTGGGGATGGAGGGGGTGGATATAGAGGGACTCAAGCAGGAGGCAGGAACACCTCAAAAGCTGGTGCCATTCCATGAAACAATAACGCGCTCGGTAACAACAAAAGCGTGTAAACAATATCGCGGGACACAATATGCGCATATACGGTCGTATATCTACCCCTGCTTGGCCAACCCCCGTATTTTACATCGTAGCTCTATCTACGTGTTACTCTTATTTTATACAATGCGCTACTCCTTTCATCCTAACAAACGTCCTGTCATTTGCGAATGCGAAATATTCATACGTATATATACTTTACGCAATACTGTAATCATACTTGTGCAACTTTTGCTCCCTTCGCAAGTTTTCTTCTCGTCGACTCACTACGACGAGATTAGACTGTGCCAAAACGAAACGACATTCTTTTCGCCCACCTCCTACTCGAGAAAATCTCTAGGATTACGTTGAAGAATCAACCCTCCTAATAGAGCAGCGTTGTCATCAAAGTCGAAGTGGTGTTTCAATTGACAATAAGGTTTTCCATTCGACTAACGTGTTACTAATCTTCATATAACTTGACCAGGACGAGTAGTTCGATAGTCTGTTCCAGTGCTCGGTTTTTTCTTTTTTTTTTTTTGAATCGATGATTCCGAATCTGAAGTCTAAAATTCCGAATTCCAAACATCGTTGATTATTGCTCATCATTCTATGGGTATAGAGATTTTCGAGGTAAGAGATCGGAACAAAAAATTCTGGATGTGTATTGGCGAACCCCAGTCCAGATATGATGATCCAATTTATAAAATGAATCCAACGTTTTACTCAAAAAAGCTTAAAGAATTTCACCATATTTACATTAAATTTTCAGAGAATTGTGGGAAAGCGAATGCTGCTAGGTATTCCTTCACTCTATGATAAGATTCGATTCTGTATTAGGTACTGTGGTTTTAGTGGCATTGTAGATTGTACATTGCTGCATCGAGTTGTTGAGAGTGTAGGAGAGGGAGATTCAATTCCACGAGAACAACTGCCTGGCATCTCTAGTCATCTGACTATGGCCAATCTCTGTGCTAATTACGAAGTTGTGTATCGAGCTAATTACATCCAGCGAATTCACTACGGCGAATTCACTCCGGCATTCATCCAGCCACAACGCGACCGCAAGTACGATTTATGATCTTTGAATGGCACACGTATGACGTAGTTAGTACAAAACACACTCGAAATCGCGCGCGTTACTAATGTATGTACAACGAATACACCATAATCCAGACGCGCGGAACAATATTTGAATCTCTCTCTCTCTTTTTTTTTTTTTATGTACCTATATCATTCTTCGACAATTTGTTGAACAATTTTCATTTCTTTCTTCAAATAGCTTTTGCGATATAAATCTGACGTGGTCAAATATCATTTAACGTCAGCTTCGAACGAATTTTACGCTGCTGGTCCTATACACCGTACCTATATTAATCCCTCATATAACTATAATCCTCTTGCGCCATGCAGTTGATCGAAGACATTCTGAAGCTGACACAGGATCACGTGTTCGGTGTGATATTCTCATGTGGTTTGAATACCTACTACGTCACATGTCTGGTCTCCCAAGACTGTCAGCCGTGCAGCTTCTATCTATCCGTCCCCTATGGTCTGTACGTATGATGGGATTTAGCCGCAATTGACTCTATGCTCATGGGCTCTTCCTAAATCCCAAATTATCCAAGTAGTTAAACTTATGTCTATACAACGGATGAATTTCAGCTTCCAAACCGTGAATGTATGCAGTTCTTTGTTCGACTTTGTCTGGAGCCATCGTTTGCCTAACATCCATGTTTAAACGCGTTTTAAATCCACCCTTTACGGTGAAGATCTGACAAAAATTCTGATGAACGTTACAGAGGGAATATGGCATCCCCGGCAAAGGCAGGTACCCAACTCCTTGAAAAATAGCGGCGCGTGCCGTTCTTCGAAGGCTACGCAATCCTTGCGGAAGAAGTGGCCTCGAGTAGGTAGAGGTAGGCAGGTACCTGGTGGATGAACCGCTTTTTAGAGCGGTTTGTACCGCTCTGGAAGGCCCTGGTCCGCACGGTTTGGTCCAGGCCTATTTTTACACATCTCTTCGGAAGGCAGTCTCCCGAAAATGCTTTCGGTGCCTTGAACAGCCGGAAACATAACGTAAACTGGTAGTATGACACGTCGCCTCCCTTTTCCTATGGTCTTCTTCTTCTCCTTCTTCCCTACAACAGCGCGGGATAGACGATCGTCTAGAACTCCGGAGGCCTGAACTAGCACGTGTTATAGCTATAGCCGGTGCATGCGAGGAGAGTAGGAATAAGTAATCTCGTTGAGGATTTTGGTTCTCTGAATGAGCGGGATAACGCGCACAAAGAATGAACGAAGAACCATTTGTGTTTGGATTATGGATTTCCTAGACGACGTATACACGACTGACTCAGACGACTTGAGAGCGAGTCGAATCACTGTATAGGAGGTAGTTGACTATATATGTATATGTGGGTGACGATTACCACTAAAATTTACATCCCAACGTGTCTGGTTTACGTTCGACGTACCAGGCTTACTTACTGCATCAGTGAAACGTGGACATTAGACTGTAGGTACGCCAAGCGAGTCTTCAATAAACTGTGAAGGAATAAGAGACAGAATTGTGGAGACGAAATGGAAGAAGGACCGAAAGTGAAAAGCCGTTTTATTGAAAACCTCACACCAGCTCTTCTCAAATAAAGGCTGATTTACTTTACACTAAATCTCACAGACAGAATGCTGCAATGTGAGGACTTGCGGGTATCACAAAAGCAACTTCATCCATTGACATCACCTAGCTTGCACGCGAGGCTTCTGTACTATAATTTAGTATCAATTTACAAGCGACGTTCAGAATGCCGTTCGTTAATTAACGGAAAAGGTCCCGCGTCGAAACGGCTGCAACAGCCGACCGAAAATCAGATAGAAGAAAGGAAGAATGAGCTCGGAAGTTACATTCAAAAGTTAATCAGCATTCAACGTCACCGTTTCCTCAACGAAATTCGTCCGGCTTTTTTGCTGTACATCTTCAACAACAAAAAATCAGTATTGTGTTCACGTCTGTTACGGTGAAATATCGAAAATGATCCGTTGAAATCCTGTGAACATTCGCATGCACTAAAAGTGTGATAATTTATCAACCGGCTTCGAATTTAGCATATAAATTCAGTGAAAATGCTCGGTCGGATCTGCGGTTGGATACAAGTTGATAATTATGCACCAGTCTCGCATTTTGGGGCGAAATATTTTCAGCAAAAACCCCGTAGCCGGTTAGTATTTTATTCATGAAGATTTAAAGTGAATATGTACATACTATTACTTTTCTCGACATTTATATCCTTCTCTTTTGAATTGAATAAAAACCTCGTTGACGATATTAGTACTTCAACCGTTGCTTATATTCCCTTAGTTCTGACGCTGAAAAATATCTTCTTATTATCACGCCCTATAGTCTAGATGAAAAGCTCTTGGGTTTATTACGTGGACACGCGAGTTGAGCCGTTGTCTTCAACCGGCGGAAATCTTCAAAGGTAGAGAGACTTCACCACCCTGCTAAGAAGACGATGTACTTCGGTCCTCTCTTCGTCTTCTCTTCTCTTCTTCAGTTTTTCTTTGTCCACCCATCCGCACGTTCATCCGCAACTTTTCCTCCTCATTTTTCCTGGTTATATGCATGTTCTTTGGGTAGAACCACGTGTGGATACACGTGTTCCGCGACCGCAACTCTGCATGGATATGTGGATTTGGATTCATAAATGCTCGGCATATCGTCCTCGCAGCTCTTTTGAATACATAAATTGAATCGTTTTGATGTGGTGAGCTTTGAGAGGGAAATTTTTGAATTTATTTTTTCTTTCATTGCGTTGCTGTAGTAGGAACACTTTCACAGTCTTACGTTGAGCTAAACGCGAAATAAACATGCAAGGAGTCCGACTCCGTCGTCTGTGTTTAATTTCGTCCAAGTCGACTGACTTTCGCGTCGAGAAAAGGAGAGAGTAATTGAGATAGGAGAGATAAAAGGGGGAAGAGGAGGAAGAGGGCCACAAAGAAGATCATTTTATTAAGTTCTGGGAAGGTACATTCACGAAAGAACAACTTAAATCAAAAGCGTCATGGAACGGTTGGGTAGAGCAGCTTATATTGCGATTAAATACGATTCCACGGCGGAAGAGGCTGAAAGCGAATCCCTGAATAGGCAGAAACTCCGGGAACACATCGACAAGTCAATGGGAATACAGATTGAGTCATAATCTTCTGATTTTCATTCATGAATTCTAAGATCATTTCATCAAAGAAAATTGCGAATTAAGCTCATTATACAAAGCGGATAGTAAAAAAACATCATTTATTCACATTTCTGTACTTCCACTCGTTTTTTTTTTCAAACACCTACCTAGTCTCAAATTTTCCGACTCCGTGAATCGATCGTCGTTATCCCCTACTAATTTGGGGATGAAATTCTCGTGTTTCAGGTAAAGATGGAAGTGCGTACAGAACGGATGCGAACGGCAGGACGCATTGCACCCACGGGTCGGGTGACGCCGACGGTGCAACCACCCTTACCTGGGGGTGGCAGGCGAAAAGCCATACCAGTGCCACCCCCGCGTGTTCCGACGCCAATGCCGATTGTGAACAACAACCAGCAGCAGAGGTGAGTTTCGCTGATATTTTTGCTATTTCAAATGTGTTTTTGGAGTAAAGTGATGGAAATGAAAAAAAAAACTGAAAACTGTGTGAAGAGATGAATGATGGTTGTAATAACAACGGGTTTTGAGTAGAATTTAGTGCCTCAGGACTCGCAGGGAAGTGAATTTTCGAGTTTCGCTAAATTTTCGAGCTTCAGTGATCTCGGAATTTTGCACGAAATTAATTCCTTTCCGGTGTACATTGTCGATAGCCGTTTGTTCTCTTCCCCCTATAGGTGGGTAGGAGGCATGTACCAGTGTGTTCACGAACCTCGTAATATATATACGGAGATGATTGTAAGCAGCGAGGTATAGTTTACAGAGTGGTTGAATGAATACAATGCCTCAAGTTTATACCTGGCTTTGAGCGATAAAAGCATCTTTCAAGTTCGCGCCATCCTTGTGCCGCTGTACGCGCACCCGAGAAGGTATAGGGGTGCTGGCTTAAAAGACGTTTTTATCCCTGAAAGCGAGGCGTTAATTCGGGCCAGTAGCCTTTCGAGTACGTTTACAACGAGAGGAAGAAATTGTGTGGGTGAATACTTTTTACACGCGTATATACACCCACACTAGGCCATCTACACCATGGGGTAGAAAAATTTTAAGTAGGTGTAACCACAGATTCAATAAAACAGAAATAAGAAGTGAAAAATTAAAAATTTAATTTTTAAATAGTTCATCTCGAACGCAGCGTATTATTATACAGCATCGTAGATCATTGTATACCCACTTCCATGCTTGTCAAAATCTTTTCCATGGAAATAGACTTCCTAGTGAATAATAAATTTGAAAAAATCGTAAAGATTCAAAATTATTTGAGAACGAATACACCGAAACGATCATCAATTTTATTTTATCTTTCACTCGGGCAGTTCGAACACTTTACCTACGCCCACGCGGTGCTTAACAGTTACTTTAGTAGGTGAAATAATTGTCGTGGTAGCCAATTAATGTACCATCGGGCTTTCATTGGCTAATTAACTACTTCATCGATAAACCTGCTGAGGCTAGATGAAGACTTCGCAGAGTAGAGTTTGCGGATGAAAAACAACAGCCTACCTCTACACGATCGTGTGGAAAGATTTTTTCTTTTTTTTTTCAATTCTTTTCGTTTCACCTTGTCGACTATCTACCGGGTGGTTTTACCCTTCTATATATCAGAAGTACGGTAAGATCATGCTCGTAATTAACACACAACCGAAAAAATCATTCCCAAACTTCTTCACTTTGGATCGAATTTTTTTTACTCTTTCATTAAAACGCAGAAAGAATACCAAACAGCAATTTCGAACGTATCGTTGCTGATAGTAAGAAATATCCAAGATAGATTGATGTCATCATGTCAATCCTTTCCATGTTTAATTAAGCCCGCGGCTAGTAGCAGTCGGCAGTTGATCGAGTCGTTTGCGACTCTACTTCTGGATGAATTACCTTCAGTTTCCGGTGCGAGACTTCTGGGTATACGAAGGATTTATATAGCTCCTCGAGGAGTCAGTTGCTGAATTGGAGGTGGGTACAGTTGCTAACTTTTGCCGCAAAATAGTCTCTCGTTTTTATCCGATTTTCTCGATTCCGTATAACGAAGTTATAGGTTGAACTTCAATTGAAGAATACATGTCACAGACTGATCAATTCCCCTGGATGAAATTCCATATGCGATTGTCGAAAAGGCTGGCTATATGGACCCGTATACGGCCACTGCTGTCTAAAGTCAATGACATTACGAGCGAAAATAAATCGCGAAATGTCTATGAAACATTTCTCATTTAGTTTCCTGACGCGGTTATTTACCAACGAACCAACCTACCTGGGTGGTGTTTCTGCGCGGAAATTTGCCACTCGATCCTCGTTCCGTGTTTCTCGTATTCCCAACCGATCCGGAAGCTGAGAGTGTCGGATGCAACGAATGCGTTGAGCGGTGCCTGGTGCCTGGTGGTTCGTTCCTGACTCCACTCTTGATCGCAAGCGCAGAATTTTAACGAGCTCCACGTTTCCTCTTCTCTCTTTCCTCGTTTCTCTTTTTCTCTTCTACTCTCTCGCTCCTTCATTTTTATTTTCTTTTTCTTTTTTCTTTCTCTTTTTACTTTTTACTTTTTACCTCTCGTTCTGTTGCTACGAGAATTTTTGCAAATCACTCGAAACTTGTAAGTAGGTAAGGCTTAAATCATGTAGCTGTAATGAAATGATCTTACAATTTCTTTTAATCTTCAACACGCGCCGCGAGTACCGAACAACTTTAATAGCATTCGACTCGCTTTACAATCAAGACTTTTTATTACACGACACCAAAGACACTTTGAGCCTCCGCAATCACACGTATCGATAAAACGATTCCTCACATCAAGCCTAACAATTATTTCACTCTCAGATATACATACATGTATGGACTACACATATTGAAAGAAATATATGATAGAGAGGGGGAGCTTGAATGCGATTTAATCGCAGCTCGTAATATGAGGAGAGAAATAAAAAATCGGTACATCAGTATAATATACTTTGAACGAGACAGTGCTAGTCTGTTGTCTGTTTCCCTGGAAAGTAAACGATGGGATTAAAGCGGAACTTTATCTTACGGAATTTCTAACGAACCTGCAAAACCTGTTCAACGTAGGTACATGTCTCGTAATACGTCCTTGCCGAGATACTTCGGCGTTAATTACCTCGTAATTCTTGAATCAATATTACTTCGGTATACAGGTACTAAGTGCGCCAATATCTCGCGGACGCTTTGGTTCGAGACTTGAGCAAGTGTAGCTCTGTTTTTACGGTAAATAAATGTTGGAATAAAGTGTAAAAGGAAAAAGCAGCTATCTTGTGGTTTTGTATATCATTTCCGGAGGTTATAGGTCCTCATGGCCAGAGCTCGTCTTTCCACGGTTCGACCTTTGAAGCTTATCGTTAGGTGAGAGCAGATCTGTTCCTGAGGAAGATGCAGTCAATCTTGAGGCCGTAAATTATGTTAACGACTCTCCTTACGTCACCGGCAGATGTATTAAAACCCTGTAATGGGACTTTGAAACGCACCAGCAGCGTATATCGCTTTGACAGCGTTTTACTTATAGGTTGCCCACTTTACGACCAACAACGCTTGGACCTTTTTCACTTGTTTTAACTCTCTTTCCTTTCCTTTCCTTCACCTTAGTTTGGTTTCATTTCCTTTCATTTTCTGACCTTCTTCATTTTTTGTCTCCATTTTTCCCCGCGATCCTTCCTCGTCCATCAAACAGGGAGTCGCGCACTCCCGCGATCACGAAGAACTTTATTCCTTTGAAATGAAAGGTAATCACAGTACACGTATGTCTTGGCGCAGGGAACTAAATTTATTAGAGAAATAAGCCTGCCCAGAATCCAAGGCATCTCTTTGAACTTTCGTACGTGCTAGCTCACAAAAGCATATTTTGCCAACTCGCATACGTTTAATATGCGACCGGGGAAACGAACAGTGGGTACTGTGCCACCTTTCTACTGAATTACCAAAGACTATGCATATTTCAAGGCGATCCTACCTTCTCCGCAAATATATGAGCTCAAACTATTTGTCGGAACTGAAGGAAGCGAATCGATCATCGTTTCACGCACCTATGGAGAATTATTGTAAGAATGCAGTTCGGATTTTTTCACACAAGGAAAATTTTTAGTTTTAGTGAATGCCGGCTCCCTATTTGTGGCAAAGTAGCTGCGGTAACACATAACGCATTCCGTTGTGGTATGATACACGAAATAGGTACATTTTCGAACGAATAGCACAATTTTACAAAGTGGAGTTGGCAATTTTACAGAAAATATGAGCTAGTTTATCATCCGTACTAAGAACACTTTTTCAAATAGAAAATGAAAGTATTTTCTAACGAAATTCTTCGGGATGTTATTCAAGCTGAGTGGAATACAGTATTTTACTTTGGTTCGTTTTGATGAACTCATTCAGTTAATAGAAATTCAAGAATTTCATGAATTCTTTTGACACACGACTTTCTACGCTACGTTGCTTCCTGGGCTTTCGACAGCGTCGTTATAGTTAGCTTTATGGATCTATGGAACCAGCTGTACATTCACGTATCTCAATAAAGTGTAATTTTTATTTTTTCATGTCCAAGGCACAAGAATTCAGAAGGTAGATAGGCAGGTGTAGAATGTACATCTACTTACCATAATTTTATTATTCCATTAAAATTTATTTTTGATTTTCTCTTCTCTTACGATTTTCGAAAATAGTTGAAACAGATTTAACGTCGTATTATAATATGACTTCCCGGAATATATATATCGTAGATACGGAAACATATACTCGCACAGTGCCCGCAGGGGAAAATCTCAAACCTGACCCTTTGGCTGCGCTCTACGTATACCATGCGCTACTTCGGCGAAGGTAAATAAATTCTAAATTCGACTAAACTCGCGTACATCAGATTTCACTTACGCTGTGACTGGTGAGACTCACGATTCAAAGAAATTCATAGAAAAATAGTATTTCCAAATTACGTGTGTGTGTCGAATGCAGGTAAATCTAACTCGGTGGATTTTTTTCCTCCATTAAATCGCAAATTCAGCTACACATTTTTCATTCTACTTTTTTCATCCCCTATATTGTTCAATATTTCCAGATAACGATCAGTGCTCATCGCGTTCATTGCACACGTGTGGATTATTTGGGAATTTGAAATCATCGTTTGCGACAAAAAAATTATTCTAGTTTTTGTTTTAGTTCTTTATTTTTGCTGCTCGGGCCAGACCCGTTTTTCGAGTTATGAATATGATTGAAAACTCGCCACATTTCGCCCATAGCGCAAAAAGATGATTTTGCAAATTAGTTAGAAATTGAACGAACCGCAACTTTTCGCCCGGATGTTTAAAACTCTGTTCGTACTTTTTTTTTTAGCCACAATTCCGCGGGATAAAAACCGCAACGGTCTCGTATGTGTTTTCCATATTATTGAAAAAAAAAAAAAAAAAAAAAATTCATCCTTTCACAGAATAATGTCAAGTAGAACAATATGGATTGTACACTAATTATAACTATATGGGAGTGTTGGATCCGTCAGCTATGACTGCATTCTCGATTGTTTTGACAATTATTCTCGTTGTTCTATGTATGTGTTCTGAAGAAGTTCTTTCGCATGGTGCTTCTCAATCGTGATACAGAGAGGTTGAATTGACACCTTTAAAAAAAGAAAAAAAAAAAAAGAAAAAATCCGGTGATAAAAATGATGATAATAAACGAAATTTCCCCCTTGTACCTGCAAGAGATTGTCAAAGTCCATCAAGCTCGGGTCTGCTTGTTGAAACGGAAAATCTAACCGTGGTGTGAAATGATTTAGCTTCCGCTCATCGCAGAAGCTGCGCAGGGAGGGAAAATATGTGAATCATTTGTCCTCAGCAGAGAATTTCCCACTGGTTTGAGTCGCGAAATGTAGAGAGGGATGGAGGAATTTAACGAGCCGAAGTTGACGATATCGGTGAGTCTGAACAGAGGTGAAAAGTGAAGTAGGTAGATACGTAGGTACTAGGTAGGTGGGTACGGATACGCTTGAAAATTCCGCAAAAGTCAAAAGGCCGCGAAATTTTTTTATACAAAGCGACGTGCCGTGCGCCCTGACGCGCCGCTCGACCCTACTACCAGACCCTTTTCCATTTTCCATGTTCCATTTTCCATTTTCCATTTTCCATCTTTCATTTTTCATTTTTCATTTTTCCTTTTGCCTTTTACCTTTCCCTTTTCCCCCATTCACCGCTGATCCTTCACTCTCGTAATCGCCCTCTGTTCGCGCTACCTGTCCTCGTAGCGGAAGTCAATATTCATTTTCACATTGTGCCGCAATATTCAGCGGTGCTTACCGATACTTGGCGATACTTGGGCACAATACCCATCTTTCTCCCTTTCTTTATTTCTTTCGCGATTTTTATTTATCTCGTTTTCTGTGCGCCGCGTTATGTCTACGCCGGCTTTTCAATTCCCGTATTGAACTTTTACAGGACAATTCTATAAGCTCGTATTCGATCGAGTTTAGACCCAAAGAGCTTTTTTCTTTCCCCCTGAATATGGTACTGAATAATAAATTATAAATAGATGGACTTCATCCATTTTTCATTCATTTAAGTAAAATTCTAATTTGACGAATGACATACATTACAGAAATAAAAAATGTATTGCACTTTCTAAAGCCTTCGCGACCAGTAATGAAACGCAGCTAACAGAATGGGGATTAGAAGAGAGACAATGCCATCGTACCTACGTGTCTGTAATACAAAAAATAAAAAATGAGTAAAAGGGTAAATTAATAATCGTGAGATACGATATTACATGTTAACGTCAGAGTTATGTGGATGCTGTAGGCGACAATAATTCTAGCTTAAGACCGCGAAGATTAGTCGAGCTATTTCAACATTGCGAAAAAACTCCGCAAGCTCCGTCTTCTTGGAACTTTTGAAATGATCTATATTTTCAACCCTAGCGCGGGAGGCAAATACACATGGAAGTCTATTTTACCGGCGCCTGCAGATTTCATCCCTTACTCAACCGACACTCGGGTAGGTATCTCGACCTGGTGGTCGTGCCGCTAACCAGGATCCTAAAACCTCGCGAAGTTGCACGACCCTCCGAAAGCTGGCGCCACCCTTATCCAGGGGTTGATTGAACCCCTAATGTATAGGAATCTGCAAAAATCCAAAAAAAATTATTTATGATCGTCACATTTCGCAATTATTCTATAATCTCCTTTTCAACTCCGATTAGGAATTAATTTACTCTCGATTATTTACGGAAAGCAGATGTCCCGGAACTTCATTGGATGTCGGTATCCGAATTTATGGAGTTATCAGCAGACCTTATGAAGAAGTCCTCGACGAAGACTTGGGGGTGGAAATCAGGTTCAAGGGTACGATATTTGTGCATGTAAAGTGAGCGATGTCCGTTTTGAGCAAGTTTAGGGACAAACTAGACTTTCGAAGTTCTAGTTTAGACTTCTGAATCATAGAATTCAGAGAAGTTGTGTGACTCTGGTTTTGACCTTTCGAGAATTTGGTAGGATGTACCTATGAGAGACACTAATAAGAATTTCAAGCACAAGCGTTGATCCTGATTTCCAGGACTGAATCCTCACGTAAAAGAACGAAAGAATAAAGGTTTTCGAGGATCTAACTAGAATTTCCATTCCGGCCCGAGGAGTTTCCCAAATTTTAATGAATCCCTGCGATTCCGAACCGCTTCTAATCATCCTTAGCAATCCGCAATAGGATATTTCGTCGGGAAATGCGGAGATCTGTTGATTTCTTATACGTCTGAATTTTGTCTAGCAACATAAAATGTGAATATCGTGAGATCATTTCCGGTCTACATGGGTGCATTCCCTTTGACAAGGAATTGTCTCGGTGTATTGCCTGCACAAAAGTCCTCCTATAATTAAAATTCAAGGCAAGTCCAGGCCGTGCACTATACGGTCTGAAACCCCTGAAGGCTGCACGAACTCTCTTGATCCGTACCTTTACGACAACGGACCTATTTTACTATCCATTAAATTAGTTTAACCGTAAACCTAACGCATAAATTTCTACGCGTTGATGTAGCAAACAACCGTTCAATGAATAGAGCTATCTCGTCTAACTAGTTGTCTCACTGGCTTAACACTCATGCATGAAGAAAATAGACAAGCGGATGACCATCAAACAGATGAATATATATCGCTCGTTTACTCGATTGCTGACAACTAATTTAAGCTCGTTATTGGAATGGGCTTTTAATTCGATTCATTATATTCAATCTCCTGGTCAACCAGACTCCATCCCCACATATCTTTACATATGCAATACTTTCATTTCAGAATATTTATAATCAGCTTTCACTTTCGAGCATGTACCTATACTAGCTCGAAAATTCAATCGTGCAGAAGTTCGGACTCGAGTTTCGTACCTTCGTATTACCCAGAATAGGGCTGAGGGATTCAGTGCACTCAGAGAAAATCAAGCCGCTTTCGATTGCCCGGTGCCAATCGACGTCTCAATTGACCATTATAAATTGAAATTGAGCTATTAAGAGCGCTCACGAACTATTGGCTCTTCCTTCCTTCCTTCTCAAACGGTTACGCCGCCTTCACGGACCCCTAAGGACCCATGCATACTATATATTATATACACCGACTCACATAATGCGCACTTGTCTATATGCATAGTTTGCTAGTTAAATTGGCTAAATTTCAATTTCCGTTGCCAAAAACACTCGCGAATAATAAAATGTCAACGTTATCAAAACTTATCGAAATGATTTATAGTTTCGTTCGTGAATTCGACCGTTTCTTTTTGGTAGTATGTGGGGATTGATTAATCGGTTTCGTTATGATTATATCCGTGCGAATATTTTTTGTTTTACCTCGTCTCGAGATTCCACAAGATTGTTGAAAACTTTAAAACCAACAATTTTCTCACTCTTCTTCCTAACTTGAAACTTTTTATTACCAATTATTTTTATACTCTTTCTCTCTGTTCACTCGATACCTTTTATCGTTTCTCGAACAGAGAGAACAAGAAGGATTCCGTGAAATGTTTTCCGATACATTTTACCCGCACATACGTCCTGAACTATAAATATTCTTTATCCCTTTCTCGTTTTGTTGCCGAAATGTATCTTCGGTTCGTGTTATAGTCCACTGGACAAAGACTTCGACACTCCAGGGCGTCTGTGCCAATAATCGAACTTATCTCAGATATTCAACTACAAAGAAATTCGCATTTAGGTATTGAACCGAGTCGAAGAGCTACGAATTCTCAACTTTTTTTTTTTTACGGTTTTCGGGTACAATATGAATCTATCGAATCGGAATCAAGATTCAAATTTCATTATAATAAACCAGAATTCGAGTTCATTTCAAATTTAATTAAAGTTTCAACGATAGTCAGACCCGAATTTCTATTCGGACTTGGGCCAAATGTATTGCATTGGGCATATATTTTAGTAATGTTTCAAGCCAGAGAATAATATCACAGAATTCTGAACATTGACGACTTATATATCAACTTGACGTTATACGTAACGTGGCTAGATTTTGGTATTGCATAGCATATCGGTGCACGGTGGCGTGCCCAGTGTCCTTTCCATTAATTACGACAACGGTGACATTGACTGATGTGACCGTCACATGTCAACCGTTGACCACTACCGCGAGATATACACGGAATATAGGAATACAGAAATTCCGAGCCACGGCTAATATAGGTGACACTGAACTAATCATATTAACGAGAGGACCTCACACCCTCGTTTTTTTTCTCCGTCCATCTGCATGCACCTGGCCATTATTTTTCTCCCAGACTATCTATCCCGATTTTTTATACCGCAAAAAGTGTTGTGAAATTAATGAAATAATTTATTTCATATCACTACCTCGCGACTCGTTTCTAGTTTGAAGAATATACATATGCATATATTTTTTTTGTAACACATGCACGATTTTTGCGTTTTTTTGACCTAAAAATGGGGCGTAAAATCAACGTTTTTGTACCAGCGGGCAAAAAAAGTCGGTAGCGGGTAAAAATGAGCTATTTTTGCCCGCTACCGACTTTTAGCGGGTAAAAAAGAACTTTTTTTGCCCGCTACTGACTTTTTTGCCCGCTTCTTTGAAATCGCTCAAAAACGCGAAAATCGCGCGTGTCACAAAAAATATGGTGTGCACCAAGGGCTAAGTGGCCTTTTTGACTTTGTGTGGTTGCAGTACTCGTCTTCGGCTCGCAAATGCACTCGTCTTCGACTCGTGCTAGCTCACCTCCGACTCGTACTGCAAACTCCACACTCGGTCCAAAAAAAGCCCACTTTACGCCCTTGGTACACAATATACCATTTTTTCGGTTTTATTTTATTCTCGTTGAGTTAGTTAATTCGTAGTCCGGCGTTATAGGCAATGATCAATTGTGCAATGTGGTGTAACAAACGTTAATTCGAATCGTTGTTGTTTTACCTATATAGTAAGTATATATATACAGGATATGGGCTGTACCTGCTGTACAGTGGCTTGCGTAGGGCTGCAAACGCAACGAACCGAGGGACGGAATGCGGCATGGAAAGGGGATGAAAAACGCAGGATATAGGCTGACGGAGAAATGGACGTTAAAGGCCGAAACGAAACGCATCAAATTAAATATGGACGAAATTAATGGCCCTGGTCCTCTGAAAATAATCACTCTTTGTCATCGGGCCTTCTACATGGGCACGCGACGTGTAACCCCACGTAACATATTATAACAGAAATATTAGAAATTCGTGAACCTGCAGTTATGGGCGTAACGCTGTCACGCCGGACTTTGAAACCATAAAGCCATTCGTTAATTAGATATCAACGAGAATTTACCTCACGTAATCGGCTACCGACGATCACTGAATACCAAAAATGGTATTACACAAGTCGTTATACGATTTGATTTTCAAAACAATTATTGTTAATCCCCACCCACGTCAGTCGGTCTGACTGACTTTAAATCCTGTTCTATTCAATTTTGGTCTCGTTTCATTTGCGTTAACAGTGCCCTTTGGCTTTGGCTTTGGTTTTCGTTTTCGTTTTGGCTTTGACTTTGAATTCGTCCACCAAACAAACACATATTACACTTTTCATTTGCGCTGACGTTTTATCAAACCAAAAAAACGCAATTACGTCTACGTGAATCTCTATGTTCACATAAAACATACATTCAAATGGTATATAATGAGGGAATAATGGATTATTCAACTAGTTCTTTTACTTCAATACCACACGCATCGACTGTATCTATATCTAATATCTATCTAATTCGTTTCATTTTTTACCAATAATATTTTCGAAGATACAATCATTCCTACAATTTTTACAATTATTTGATTACATACGCTCTACTTATCCGCGGCTCCTTTTAATCGATACTATTGCTTCGGGGCAACACCAGCTGTCTAATGACTCTAAGTAACAAGTTACGACGCCGTATCTGTCATGTTAGCTATGTGATTCCGGAGGAAACTGACACAAGCTAGATCCAGTGTCAAACTACAACCGTGTTAATATATTACGTACATATATGTTATGTACGTATGCATAAGATGGTAATCTTTCTCCACAGATTTACCCACTCATTACTATAATTTGTTATCTGATAGCATGCGATCAGGATAAACTTGTTAATTGCCCCAGGTGAAACCGTATTTGTAATTATATCGAACGGTGTAACACTTGCTAATTTTTGTAATGAATTTGAACCTATGGGGAAAGTGAGTATAAAGATATTTCCTCCTGTTACTGTAATGTAATTGGAATCCTCTGGTCTTGTCGTTTAGAAAAGCTCTCTTTTTCCTTTTATTTATACCTAACATACGCATTGAGTAAATTTACTTTTGAAATTCTTCATAAATTGCAGCTCTCAAGTTGCACTTAACTGCAACATTAAGTCGTAGGTATAATGGTCGTTTAGTTTATACATAAATAATGTATCGCTGACTAGTGATTACCGGCTTAGTTATGTATCTGCCCATATAGGTACGGGAGCGGGGAAATCCTAATTACTTTAATTAATCGCATGGTAAGACTAGAGAGATCCGGACACGCGCCTGAATCCTATTGGCTTCCAACTTCGAACGACTTGACAAGCAATTAACTAAATATCCTATCGTAAAATATACTCTGAGCTGTTACCTCACTGAACATATACCCACCTATAATCACGTAGTAGATACCTAATCATCTCAAATTTATTACACTCCGACGGATAATTTCCTTCGAAAATTTTCTAATAAACACAAAGGTGCAACGGATCGTAAGGTGTATTATATCCTGGCTAGACCCAAGTCTATTAGGGTGGTCCTCAATTTGATCATTTTTCTAATTTTCTAAGCTATAGCGCACAAAAAAAATCTCATCTCCAAATTATGATGAATAAAATCTCGGCATTCGAAGATGACCGAATCAGGGAACACCCTAATGCCTATGCAGATAAAAATTCAAACGCATAAAACCGCTTGAACGTCATGAATTTAAATCAATGCATATATCTATTAGCCAATGATTTGACATTTGAATTCATCAGATAAGATGGGTGTGATCCACAATGTGCCGTGAGACACAACCTTATAGATTATCATGTAACTTATATACATACGTATACGTTAGTGGATGACGGAGGTTGTAGGTTGCATAATTTTTAACGGGGATGAGAAACTCACAGAGATGGAATACTGCAGGCTTGACTTATCGGCAGGGCCATCATTTTTCATTGTCATTCTGAAATGCGACGCCGCAGCTTTGCGCTTCGCTTCGCTTTGCCTTAGAGTCGTGAACCGCATTTGTAATTTGGGAAAGGTTCAACGAGATTTCTTTTTCGACACCTGTAATAACCACGGCACATCTTTTCATGTTTCTAAGCTTTACTTTTCATCTTTTTTTCTTCCACCTTTGTTCTCACGACGATAGTTATCTCCATCTCTTATTGCTACATAAATATTTTTCTGATCATTTGAAGAAAATAGCCTCGCTGTAGTTTCAATTGACATAGTGATTTGCAATAATGATCTCAAATGTCACACCCTGAACCTAATCGTACTTATAGGTATCCTGAAAATTGTGACCTTTCGTCGAAAGGATAGACTGGATTCGATTACGTTGAACGAGTTTAGGGTCAGAGGTCGAGGATTGAAGGCAGCGTCATTTCGGTGCTCGGTTATTTACGAGGGTTAATCTTCAGAGGGACTTCCAGGGCAGGTTCGTCGTCAAATTTACGCTTGGAGGAGCTCAGGTCGTGGTTAATCACGGAAGATCGCCTCCTAAAAGATCCTCGGGGACGCTTTGAGGCCACATTCGGTCAGTGGGTCAGAAAGATGCTTCTCTCCTTCACCTATCCTCGGATCAATGTCCCATTATTATTCTTTTTTTTTTTCTCACACTTGCGGTTCCTCGTTAATCGCAAGTTATCACCTACTTCTCCGAAAATGATGTTCGGACGAAGAGCCCTCAAGTTCCATATATAAACCCTCCAGATCGATACCCTTCTATATTTTCTCAAATTTTCATATTCTATTCTCGAATCAATGAGAAGAAAAGATCTTCCGGAATATTTCAAGAATAGATTCGTTGCACCGTTTCATTTTGATGAAAGTGATCGGTGTGCACGGTATCGGCATATAGCTAGGTAGTTATGCAACAAAGAGAAAGAGAGAAAGAGAGAGAGAGAGAAAGAGAGAATGGCTAAGGAACAGACTTGAAAGTACAAACATAGTATGAAAAATAAGTATTTAATTGGAACGCCACCTAAGGCGTTACCATTGCGATCATTAATATCGAAAACCGATCACGTGCAGACCAATGCTCCAAGCGCCGACTGAGTCTAGAAGTTATTAAAGTGAATCTATCAAGGCTCACTGCTTTCGAAATGAATAACATATCGATCTGAGACTCTAGTCCCATTCTATCGTACCTGATGTATCTCCATGGTATATCTAAATATCACAACCTATCCGCGGCGGCGAGACCCTCTTCCGATTCCCACACCTAGTTATCGCATTGAAATTTATTGAACGCAGAGTGCTGATTCCTGATTCGATTTTTTGAATATTCACGAAGTTTCTTACCTCTCTTCTTCGCCCTCTTTGGATAAAATTCTGCACGAAGGGTGACGCGAACTTTTTGTCATTTTGTTTTGACCTGGTTTCCCGACTGTTACAATGGACTCGATTTACCTAGGAATACCATTTCTCTGCGGCAGCTATCCCCTCCCAATCGTTTCCACCTACATCACGACACGTCTCGCACGTTTTCTGTCCACGATATTCGCGTACATCTCATATATTTTGCCAACGAGCAAAAAATTTGCGGTCCGGTATCGCTCACAATAGAACCAACGACCCGGACCAGCCGTGTGCCACTGAGAGAGTAAGAGATGGAAAAGAGAGGTGAATGGAGAACGAGAAAGAGAGAATCTACTCGTATCCTTCGCCACCGTCCTACAGTGACCAGTGTCCACCAGATATCGGTTCCCATAACCGTAACGGTGGGGCGTATCTTTGTTCGGGATGATCCTGGAGGTTCCACGGGGTTTTTGGGACGGGGAGTACGGCTGGTCGCACATCTAGCGGAATGTATTGTACCTACGATGACAAATCACGCTTCATCACGCCTCTGGCTGCTTATCCATCAACATCACAACGAACGGTGATCTGGTGGCCTCGCGGCCTCTGGGCATCGATTTTATCTCTTACGATGATAGAGAGATATCATTGGCCACAAGGAACCAACGGGCTACTATATTTACGACTTCGCTAATTTCACTATAACTAATTCGCTCGGTAGTTAAACACCTCGTTTGCAATTAGCCGACATATTTTTGTTTTTACCACCAGACGTTCCAAATCCTACACGACTTCCTGCTGCGCTAACATGACACATTACGCGTGCTTCCTATCTCTCATATCTTTCTCCTTCCATCTGCGTAGCGCAATATCCAGATCTATGAATGGACGTTGTTCTTTTGATTCATTCATTCCTCGATTAAGATTAAGTTTTGGTAAAAAAACCGTTTCCAAATATCCATATAACTTATTTCGATTACTTTTCATTGAAATTTTTCGATATTTCTTATACCATGTGCAGTACCGACGATCTCACGAAGGATGGATATCCTATTGGATATGGACAATGTTGACGGCTTTAACAATCCGCGGTGTATTTACGCCCCCGTCGTCTCTCGCCTTCCTATAACTCCGACTTTTTCCATTAAGTTTCTTGTCTGATCATAAAACATAATTAACGCCCTGTATCGTGCATGGATTCACACCTTTATGAATGGGCAATAAAGGCTCTTGGTAGTGGGGGATTAAATCCAAGGAGTTCCTCTTTTTCAGAGTAAAAGATATCGTACAATGAGATGAAAAGAGATAGAGAAAGAGAGTTAAACCTGGTCTCGGTTACCCGGCGTTATATCTACGTACGAGTGTTTTATGAGGGACTTTATGAAAATGTTCCCGGCGGGCGGTACAACACTGAGGATTCCTGGGAGGTTGGGATTCCATGCAAGTCTGGTGTGGAACCGTATAGGTGAAGGTGATACCTTTGAGGATTCGTGACAGAGGGAGGCAAGAAATAGGATGAAGGATAAAGGATAATGGATAAAAGATAAAAAATAATAGAGGTGAAAGTCCTCGCGATATTACCGAATAAATTAAATACATGTTTCAAATCCGCTTTTATATGCTCAGATTTTTCTTAACCCGAGTATATTTTGTAGTCAATTGTTGCAGGCTGGTCTCTGATGCATTAGGGTATCCTTGAACATGCGGTATGCATACATACCTCACAGCTACGTTATATTTTATCATACTCTCGGCTGAATATACCGTTAGGTATGTGTACACATACATGACACGTGACATGCACTCTTGATCGATGATTTTTCTTGAGATAAAAGAAACGACCGTCGCCAATGTACATGCGAATTAATTCATCAATCGAAATTTAATCAAGAGCCTTCTTTCATTCCATCTACTCACTTCATATACAGTTTCGAAAATCACGGTACCTAGTATCCCTACTTTTACTGATCATGCATAGATTAAGAAACGGCTGCAGTGAAGAAGAGAATGGATAATGAATTCTGGCTGCAAGTAACGAAGATGGTATGAAACGATTTGCAAATGCGTTATCATATTTTTTAAGAGGTTCGAGAAAAAGAAAGCTCTCAAGATTCTGAGATTGCTGCGATAGGAACTGACGCGGGGCACGTTTCCTACCTCGCATATCCCGGATCACATCCAAGCTCGGCTCCACAGGCTCGATTCAGAAACTCAGGACTCAGGGAGGACCTACAACGAGCCACATCCATATTCATCGATTGTTTACGAGCTAACCCATAAAAAGCGCCAAGTAAACCCCCGGGAATATTTTTCTCAAATTAATTCCAAAGCACGATTTCTATCAATCAATGACGTGATCACTTAGCCGAAAAAGCCTGCCCTCATCTCTCTTGCTCATTCTCGTCATCTATGTTTCGCTATGACACGGTTATAGAGGAACGTCTGTCTCAGACTTTTGTGAAGAATCAAAATACGGTCCTGTTTCTTTGCCGGATTAGATGACGAGTTCATCTATTCCGAATCTCTGCATTGTAATTGATTTTGCTTGAATGAATGAATTCTGGCTTTGTTAAGTGTCGACAAACCGTATAGTTCTATGCATTACCCATATCATGATCGTCTCGTCTCGTGCGAAACACTGGTACTAATTTTCTACGAGGTAATCGAGCCGATGGATACGAAAGCGTCTGACGAATTTTCTCATATCGTAATCGGCGAGGTATCGAACTTTATGGAAATTTTTTCCGTTGTGTTCTGTGTAGACATGCACGTGCGAGCAGCTGCGGGTACCATGAAAATTATTCAAACTACCGAAAGATAAACGACCAGGTTACACGAAGGATAAACATCACGTGAGGTGTTTTAAACTTTGAACTGATACACGCGCACAACCGGTAACACGGTAACGAAAAGATCCGCGAGAATATTTCTTTAACGTCGTAAATAAATAAGGCTGGTAATGAGAAGCCGAAAATGGATACGAAAGCGTCTGACGAATTTTCTCATATCGTAATCGGCGAGGTATCGAACTTTATGGAAATTTGAACACTCTCGACGCCACTGCGGGACAAGACAACGCACTTATCGCTTGAAGAGGGAGCCGAAAGGAGGGTTTGAGTATTACTAAGACTGTGCAGAGGGGAAAAGGCCGGAGAGAGGATGTATCCATAGATGAGTAGGCGCGGACATTTATTGTTTGTCGAACCGCGACGGTATATCGTCTTTAAAAAAAAAGTTGCCTGTATAATATCAGTCTTCGAATCGAAGTGGGCGTTTCAATAACAATATGTGGGTATTCCCTTCGGACTTTTCTCCAAAATTTCATCAATTTTTCGCTCAAACTCATACGTGTTAATGTTCAGAATTATCATCGAGGTAGTATCCCCATCGGAACAGATTTCGATCTACTGAACCGAACGAGCTTTTCCTTTCTCTTCTGCTTCTTCCTCGCGCTATTCAAGAGGAATGGAACAAAGAGGTACTGCAGAGCTCAAACCCTCGGGAATTATGGTAATTGTTATCATATCCTTCTCCGCGAATTCATCAAACGGAGCGAACGAATCGAGGGAGAGATTGTCGATGTCGAGTACTCGAGGCCTGGGTACGGGCTCAGTATACACTGTGTTTCAATTAACTGAATTAACACCCATTTAGCCAAACAATTCCACCATAGAAATAATGGATTTTGACTTTGACTACTCCGAACGCATTCTATCATCTACTGCGCTAAAGTGTCGATAAAATTACATTACATACGGGACATGTACGACCGAGACGTCTCTGAGACGCCCTGACGCCGTCCCTTCGCCCTCGGCGAATGACTTCGAGGCCTAAGGAACACCCTCATTGCATACGAATATAAGTGTATTATCATAATGTTAACTGGGGTTCGCTACTTCTCGTCTTTCAACGATATATTTTCCGAGGGGTAGGATGGTGATGAAACTCTGCAAAGTCCTCGGCAGTCGAATCACTCCACTTTGTTTCAAGATAAAAGTACAGTAGATCGATCTCACCGGTAGAGAGATTGCCTTTTCATTCCTCCTTTTCCAGTTTTAGTTCTAAACACTTGAGACAACGACTATGGTCAGTCAAAAAGTAATCATCCCTCGATAACGTGGCACGTATAGCGGTCAGTCGAGATAATTTCAACTAATTAGACACGTTTCGTTGGTTCTGAACTATCTGATCTGACAATAGATTCTGAACGGCTACGCATATGTATAGATGCATATAGAATCCAGCAAGTATCTCTATATGGAAGTTGAACGATCAGATAACCCTGCAACCTCGTTATCGCAGTATCATGCTTTCGTCGATAGTCAAGTAAAAAGTTGCGGCTGCAGGTTAGTCCGTTCTCTGAATGGGGCTTTGGGACGGAAAGACGAGTTTTAATCCGTGGTAACGAGTACGTACGTTGCACTGGGTGGTTTTCTCGGTCGTCCGTATTTATCTGACGGGATCAAACGCTCGTGGTTTCAAGGGATTTGTTCAATTAGACATCTTGGGGTAGGTTTTCCTTTGAACACTTTAAACTGCGTGTGTGTTTTACAACCGTCAAAAGATCACCACGACAGGACTATAATATAATGACGGAATTCACGTTCCGTTTGACGGACTAGAATTGCTTCTTTTTCTTCTTCTTTTTTTTTTTTTTCTTTACACTGGTCAAGAATTCTTGAGCCACTAGCGAGCAGGAGTAAATCTGACGACAAGAAGGCGGTAAGAGATTCGAAAGACAAACGTGGGCTGCCTTAAGTCTGTCTATCGATGTGTCTCTTCTTCGCTTTGCTACGAGGACGGGTCCATTTGTAAAATAAGAGTTGACGACCGAGCCGAAAGAGAAGAGGAAAGGAGATAAGAGAGAATACAACGAAGCTCACGAGAGGAGGCCAGTTCATCGGGTTCTCAGAAACAGGCAGACAACCTACTGTACCACTGGCAAGGTTCCTTCCTTCGGCTGGGACTGCACCATGCAATGCCAGTAGTCTCTTGGTTCAGGCGGAAAGTTGTTGCCATTAAAGATTCACCGATGTGAGATAGTCGGGAAGATTGTGTCCCGATACTCTGCTAATAGAATATAAACCAGGGTGAAACTCTGCGTACTGATTTCCTCTTTGTTCGAGGTCCTTGCCTGCAGCTATTCACTTTTGAAATTTGCATTATCACAGAAAATCCTGCGATATAAGTAATCCCGAAGCAAATTGGGCTCGAAAGATGGTAATTTGGATAGAAAAAGTTACAAGATTAAACCTGGCGATTGCTTTGTGATAAGCTATACAAGAGTTAGCGATCAGCTATTCGGACTCAGAACCTGACACTCTTCTACATGCATGGTTGTTGAGATAGTGAAGCAAAGATGTCGCTCCGACTCTGGAACAGGAAATTCCCATTTATTGTCTTTGTACAGAAAATAGATCTCTCTACTACAAGATCAATAAATCCCTAGAAACTAATTTGAATCACCCAAAAAAGGGTAACAGCATGTCGCCTCGTGGCTCCACACATGTCGCCTTGAAATTACATCGATAAATCTTAATTTAGAGGGGGTGAGTCAAGAGCGATTATTATCCTTGCCCGAGGCTGTGGGATATTTCCATTCAGTTTATTTCATGACAAACGTTAATTCAGTGAGTAATTTATTAGAAATTCGTATTCCGATAGCCAGATTCGTCATTCAGGTGATATCTTGAGTTTATTTCTTGGCAACTGCACCGGCAAGAGCTGTGGGAATCGATCTTCATACGCGTAAATCAGAACCTTAAAGCGCAAAGCAAATCGAAGGCTATTAGGGTTAGCCTTGGTTAGACGGTAGCCCAGTTTTTAGTTTAGTTGGCTGCTCGGAGAACAATGGGCCACAAATCACAAGGGAGCCACCTAAATCTCTGCGGTAGACGCCTGCGGACGCCAAGCGCCGAGCCTTTACATTCGAGCGTTGAACGCAGAGCAATGCAAGCTGGCTGACTATACGACATCGATGACAATACCTTGAATAGTACGATCTACAAGGTGAAGACAGAAGTCAAGTCACCTATTCATTCATTCATTCATTTCGCTTAATCATTAATGATAAAAATTCAAATTTGAACAACATCTAGTCTCGATGAGGATGCAGGTAACTCTTCTTGTGGCTGAAATTATTCACCTTCTTTTTTCCATCTATCTCGAGACGCTGCATGGTTCGACATTCAAGTTCGATGACAGCGATATTGCACTAGCCACTTTATTTTGATAGCGACACTTATCCGTAAGCTTTGATGGTTCGGATATGAAATGAGGAGGAAATGAAGCTGCAGAATCTTGAATTAACGGTGTTCTTCGTTAGGTATTCTCTCCATAAAGTTTGATCGGTATTAAGGTGAGCGTGTAATTTTCATTACCCGGATCCAGTGCATCATCGTGTGCGCCAAGGAAGGAAAGCCCAGGGTATAATTTCACACCGTTGCACTTACCCGTTACGACTTCATCTGGCTCGTTATCGTCGCGTATCAAACGACAGCGGGTGTCGACGTCGTCGCAGCTGCTGTTAGTCCTTTTTCTTTTCTTTTATTATTATTATTATTCTTTTTTTCTTCATATTCTTTTCTCTTTTATTTCCCACCTACTTTCCTCAGGCCACTAAACATCTTTTGGCGTTGTTCAATTTTTACGAGCAACCCTACTACGACCCTGCAAGCTTTCTTTTGTCGCCCAACTATTATATTACCTAAGAAATAAACCGCAGCTAAGCTCCGCGCTCTTCATTCAAGATTAAATTTATTTCAGAGATCTCAGAGCTGCGAATGACACGAGGAAGAAAAAATTCTATTTAGTTAATTTTACAATTAAAGAATATCGTTCCGGATTCATTTTTTCTTCTCTTTTCTTCTTATTTTACTATACTTATAATTTAATACGAATTCTGCGGTGTAACTTGAGTCGACTTTGAAACGTTTCGTTGTGAAAAAAAATTCCGGGTGGTATTAAACTGGCTTTATCACCTTTTCAGAAATTCAGCATTCTCATTTTCAGCACGTCTTTACAGCTGAGCAGCTGATCTTGTCACATTCGGTATACCGTATCCAGTTCACCTACAGTAAAACGAGTCAGTGTCATTAACTGGCGTGAAACGCGGCGTAAACGGCTTATAAACTCAATAAAGATGAACTCGAAGAGGCCTATAGACCATCTTAAGTCCGCCGTAAAGCTACCGGGGCGTCAACTTACTTTACTGCAGCTGTATGAAAATCAGATTATTATACAGAGACGTGCAGAGATCTCCGCGGATGTGTCTGCGCCCAGTCTGTGTAAAATTCACACGCATGAATAATACCTGCGTGATGAGGTAGCAGACTGTGGATGATAGTGGAGAGGATCATCCGAAGTCTGAAGTTTGAAAAATGAAGGGGTGAAAAAATGTAAAATTGATAAAAAAGTAAATCGTTCCGTTGTGTTCTGTGTAGACATGCACGTGCGAGCAGCTGCGGGTACCATGAAAATTATTCAAACTACCGAAAGATAAACGACCAGGTTACACGAAGGATAAACATCACGTGAGGTGTTTTAAACTTTGAACTGATACACGCGCACAACCGGTAACACGGTAACGAAAAGATCCGCGAGAATATTTCTTTAACGTCGTAAATAAATAAGGCTGGTAATGAGAAGCCGAAAATACCTCGGGTAACGAGGCACGACGATATTTCATTGGCTGGATACAGAGATGGACGAAAAACCATCGAGGGATACCACAATTCATTCACCCTGTCCGAAGATCGAAACGCACGCTGACCACGTGGACCGGGAGCACCGCTCCGATCGGACCTCTGGATTTTATTACCAAACGGACGATAAACTTCGTAATTTAGCGCCCCGTGAGCCCTAAGGTACCTGTATACGAGCCATCCGAGCTTCGATATGCCCCAGGTATCTATACGCATCTACGTAACAGCCTATCTACCTACCTGCGTCTGCCTACCTGCCAGGATCCTGCGTCCTTTGACCCCCTTGTGGTCTTTGCAACGTTATTCTTTTTTACTTGGGGTTTTATACCTCGTTAAACGCGACGTCAAAATGAGATAAAATTTCTCAAAAAATACACAAATGTTTCAAACCCGAATAATCGGATAATTGATTATTGACAGAGGCGGAATAAAGATTCTAGTTTTTTTATACGAATTCTCACTGAAGACTTGGGGGTGCAAAATAGGATTCAAGAGTAGGATTTCGCATGTAATGAAATTCCGATTTGCACCTAAAAGTGAGAGCTATGTCCTCAGACTCCTGAAATCCTGATTTGAACCTGGAATTGAGGTCCTATAACGGTGAATTGTTTAGATCGATCAAGGAAGCGACTATTCGAAATTGATTCAAACAAATTCGTTTTAGAAATTTTTAAATTTAGAACAAACCTTGGCTAGTTTTTCCTAGCGAAAAACATGAGAGTTGAGGCAGACCCGATTCTGATTTTTGCGAATCCTAGTTCTGCCTCGATCATCGGCTTCTCAAGGATTCTGGAAACACCGTAACACGTATGCTGCATACGAACATTGTGTTTCTTTCTTGGGCGTGGGAGTTAATGACATGTGAGTATATAGGAACCCTTCCTAGAGGAGGGAGTGCCAGCCAGGCAGGCAGGCAGGTAAGGCAGGCAGATTACCTTAGTCTTGAATTTCTTGTTTCGTAAAAGAGTTGGATCCCTCCTGTATAACCATGTCTGAGCAAATCTACGCAGACGTATGTTTGTACCTGCAACCTCTCAGGCCGTGGATAGATACATGAGCTGGTTTAATCCCACAGATTTTTTCTTAATTATAATCCTGCGCCTATAACAATACACGGAAACGTGTATACAGGCTAGATATATATACGTCGAAGAAAACAACAACGATTTCTAAAGCTCGTTATCTTGGCTGGTATTTTCTCTCTTTTACTTTCAAAGCTGGAACTGAAAGTTCAAAAGTTTAACGATTCATGAAATCTGACAAAAAAATTCAATTATTTTCGTGTCATTTCGCCTCTGGCAAGAATATACTCTGGACGATGCGTCGCGACGTCTTGAATTATTCCTTCAAATGAATGAATGAATTTTTTTTTCTGCTTCAAATGTGAGCGAGAATGATGACGTCAGGATTTGAATGCCAAAGACGAAACTGCCCAACAATAATTTGAACGTGGACCTAAGCTAACATTTGCCAAATGGTAGGTAGCCAGTGTAGGACGCGAGTCACAACAAACTCCCATAATTAACTTATGACAAATTGCGAGTGTAAACTAACCAGACGTGAGACGAGGCACACAGGTCTGAGCCTTTGGATGACAAACTGTTTCGTTGGTGTTTCTACATATTACATAATTTAATGTATTCCATCCATGTACAGCAGGAGGTACGAACGATACTACATGAGTAAATCCATAACTACATACACACTTTTTCAACTATACTATATATATTCTGTCGTACTACACGTAACAGATACTAGACTTCAAAACTTTTATCATACTTTATTCACGTTCTAAAAGAAACCCTTCAGACTTCTCTACCAATACTGTAGAATATTTTTAACTATGATAAAGCATGAACTGATTTTCGAAAAACTATGTGAATCTCTTCAAATTTTATCCACATTTGTCGTAAAATGCGTGACGCAAGGAGCTTTTAGAATCTCGAAATTTGAAATACAATCAAAATTCTCATTGCAGCACAGATGTTGAATTATGATGGTACCAACTCACAGTTTATAGTAATATTTTACAAATCATTTTGCGAGTTTGGTGAAATCACCTGATCCTTCTTGAGGGGACCAGTACAGCGACTTTTCGAGAAATTATCATATTCCGAAATTAATTTATTTCATCACCAAAGTTCATTTCACATCAAAATATTTTTCTTTTTCCAAATCATGTGTCGTAAGGATTTCAGAGCACCGTTGGACCGATTCAGGTCATCTTGGATTCATTTTCTTCAGAAAACAAATCCTCATCATGTGAATGTAGGAATTTTGAAAATATTTCGTTTTGGTCAAGTTATTCAAGAAATGAGTGATAATAATTTTTGCAAATTTGGTTAATTGATCATAACTTATGACATAATTTTTCATTTTAAAATCCCTACATTCACAAGATGAGGAATGGTTCACCGGAGAAAATGAGACGTCAAGAGATTGAATTGGACCAACGGTGTGCCAAAATCCTTACGACACATGATTTGGAAAAATAAAAATATTTTGATGTGAAATGAACTTTGGGTATGAAATAAATTGATTTCGGACTATGATAATTTCTCGAAAAGTCGCTTTACTGGTCCCCTTAAAGCGATAGCACACTAGTTTTGTTTGAAGAAATATGACTTTTTCGAGAGTACTTTCGAAAAATTGATTATAATATTGGCTATTCTATGTAATGAGTATAAATGAAAAATCCCGCAAGTAAATTGTCCCGATTAATTTGATTGCCTCGTATAAGAGAGAAAATCAAAAAAAGAAAAGAAAAAGAAATAACGTGGTTTGAAAAGATCCGCCCTTATTTCGCAAAGAGAAGAAGAATCAGGCCGATTCAAGGCTCAATTATGACTTAGAATATAACCAGCATGGAATATTCTCCGCTCTGTAACTGTAATCAAAGTCTGATTATAGGAGAGTAATTCAGAATAATTTAAATGCAATCACGCGCGCATACGCTCCGCTTCTTCTTCCTTCTACCGTCTGGAAAAGGCTGACTCTGACGATGTGGAATATTGTAGATTGTGTAACGGGTGTCTTATAAGAATTTACCAAATATCCTTCTGCGTGAATCGAATATTCTAAGTATTATAAAGACAACGATTCGACCGCGAATAACCCGCTGTTACAAAACGATATCGTTATTATTATTCCTCTTATTTTATTACGTGCATAAATTCGTATACGCGATATTTCACAGCTCCTATGGCGCCCTATAGGTTCATCGTTTGTCCTCAGGCTTGCCAAATCTTATCTCTTTAAGGATTATGACAAGCGTATATGGCAAACGAGTAGTTTCCTATATGGTCCCTCGCGACTCCTTCTCGAGAAATCCGATGGGGTCGCAAAAGGCTCGTCTCGTAGCCTGGGGCGAACGCAACTGCGTTGGCATCCTGCAGGGGAGTAAAGGAGACATAGCGGGAAATCCCCCACTGTAATCGGGATCTATTATTGATAACACAGCCTCGAGCGAAATGAACCGATCGCCTCAAAATCGCTTCGATTTAGCCGAGGAACTTGTGAAAATAATCCCAGTACGATTTTCGGCCATATTTATTCATAGCCCAAAGATTTATAAAAAAGGAAAAAACGAAGGACCGCTTTAATTTTTCCCAATTTCGTACTTGTTCCAGGAACAACGCCAACGTAGTTCCAATAGCGACGGTTTCGATCCAGAAAAAGGAATCGCAGGAGACGATCGCAAGGATCGCGAAACGCTACCTCGACGACAACATGCAGCAGGCATGGATAAATCCTCGTCTGATATCTATGGTGAGTCTAGAATCATCTCTTGACTTTCTACGCCGATTTTGTCGGTTCAGTTTGTCTGTGATTAATATTATCAATTTTTTCTTTTCTTTTATTTCGTTTCTGCTACGCGGCGCCGATGTGATTAAGACGCCAAACTCACTCTCTCTCTCGGAGCAGTTCGTCGCGCGATTACCTATTTAATATAATTACACGCCATAGTGTATCCCGGGTAATTTTACACCAGAGAAATCTGATTTCTACGTAAAGCGTGTAACGGCTGACTATATAATGGAAACGTGAAATACTAGCTGTCAGGGTATTTTCAATGAATGTCAACAATTTTCATCAATTTTGGATAATGTGAGATTTTTTTCAACGCTGATTATTACGACTCGTCGTAATACGTCATATCGACGACTATAAGTTCACGTCAAAGATCTCGGTTATTCAAACTTTTTGAAAATAGCGTTTGCTTGATTGTGATCGTGACGATAGTCGGTAGATGAAAATTCTCCGGATGGTTTTGGTAGCGCAGCAATGGAATCTTGTTAATTATTGTTAATTAGACGTCTCTACGCGGTCTTAGCTCCGTCGAGAGACAGAGGGGAATATTTGCTGACGACGTCTCACGTCCGCAGCCCGTTTCGAGCAGCATCTGGTAGCTAACTGACGTGACTTTGACGTCGAGAGAGAATTGTGGCTTAAGATCCAACGGCGTGTGCGGGCAAGCAAGGGGTTGCTCATTATTACAGGGAAAATTAGTCCAAGAAATTCCGTTCTTATTAAAATCCCTCGTTTTTTTTATCTTTTTTTATTTTATCTATTTCAAAAATCTCTGCATATGGCAGAGACCCGGAGTATTCGACTACTTCGATAGTTGTATAGGATGCGAATAATGCGGGTCGGTCAATCAATCACAAAGGGTCGAAATCCCTCCCTCGTATAGGTACGTTCTACATTTTTCCTCCTGAAATAATAAATCAAGTGGAAAATTTTGCGGGATTTCTATAAAGTTTGTTGGGGGAGTTGTAGCCGCGTGGGTGTATCCGGTGTATCGGGAAAATCTTAGGGTGGCTTAAACCTTTCGTTGAACAAGTTTTCAGTAGCGAATACCGGCGCGCTGCAGCTGTAGGAATAGCGAGGAAACGAGCCGCGTGAAGGTTTCGCGGGTCGCTGATATGATAAACACCCTAAATGACAGGGACCTCTTTCCCAACCCTCACACTCACTCAAGTTAATCACGTCAGACAGCCCTCTGATTAAACCAACCCCACCTCCGCTCTTTCCTTCGTCTCTCCGCTTCCCTATCCGCCTCATTTACCCTCTCTGCATTCTCGTACCTATACTTCTCTCATCCATCCCTTATATTATTAGAAGCAAGTGCTGCCCACGGTATGTATACCAAGTCAAGAAGTGAGCGAGTGTATATGATAGAGTGTATTTTATATACTTTATCAAATTACGAAATTTCGTAGTTTAGGTCGTTGAGAGAAACGATAGGGATGAATATTGGAGGACGTTTTTTGACCATTTATCTCGGGAACTCACGTTCGTCAGTTTTTAGGTGATATTTCTGATTCGGTATTTTCAATCGATTCAGGGATATTTATATTCCGAATAAACTGAATTGATAACATCAATTGGGGTGGGTTTATGACTGGACATCCGCCAAGGGTCGAGTAGGTACTGATCAAATCCGATGAATATCGATGTGTGAAATCTCACCGCAATCCATTGAATATCAAGGGAATGAACGAGCGTCGAAATACGCGGAATTTCAAATAAATCTATCAAATTTACGCGAGCCTGTGAAAAAAAAAAAAAACAGCGGCGTTTTGAAAGGATTTTGAAAATACATGTAAGAACCCGAATAAGTGCGCGAGATGTACAGATCAATTGATGTCATGAAGAAAATCCATAAGATCGTATAGTCATCTCTGAAGAATAATCACAGAAATTCGTGATTTTTTTTTTTATGTGAAATGCGTAATCCCGATTACAAATCCTATATCATATCAATCTGAGAGTAAATCCACGAGAGTCTAGAAACAATGAGTGAAATTTTTATACACGTGTTAGAGGAATCCGTAAGACTGTAACATCGTATTGAAACCCTTTAAACGGTAAGAGAAATCTTGAAGAGCTCCACAAAATCTTGTTCCAATCTGTGAAATCATTTTCCGAAATTTCAAAAATTTCCTGAAAATCCTTTTTGTATCTAGAACGTCCGTGCGTTGCATACAAGTTGGGAAATGGATCGAACTTTGGGCACTCATGACGCCAATTGAATTTCTGGGCAACGCAAATCCTCCTGAGTACTGAATGGCTCTGGTTTCACGATCAGTTGTATACGATTGTATGGGAGTTTAACAATCGCGAGCTTTGTACATATATGTATATATGTCCACCCATACCGTATGTTGCCATTGAATCTCTCGAGTTTCGTATTACTACGACGAGTAGCTGCCTATATGGAGTTTGTGTGAGGTATAAGGTACCAGAATGTATATGAATAAGTGTATCACGTATCCACACACGCAATCGTAAGGGAGCATAATAATAAATCAGTTAAAAGTGACGTCCTGTAGGATAGATAGGTAATACGTAGAGAGCCATGAAGGTTGTGTATAATAACTGTGTTATATCTTACGCATACACATATGTACGAGGGCAATTATATAAACTCGCGGCAGACGCGAACGCGGGAGAGAATAACGAGTTCACGCACCGTTAACGCACTCTGGGGTTCCTTGGCTCCGTATTACGTAACGCGTAACCTGTCTTTGGTGATTACTGCCTCGGCTGCTCCTGCTTAGACTAATAGCCCACCTAGAATAATGAAATAACGAACTGAGCCTTCGTATAGATACGATGCAGCGGTGAAACGAGCCAATGCACCAGATTACCCGTTTGTTAGTTTGTCTGTTTCTAATGACGCGCTACCTAGTTTGGAATAATGGAATTTAATGCCAGGTCATTACGCGGTAACTCAGTTTTACTAACCGCAATCAGAAATTGAACAGAACTTGTTATTTTTTTTTTATTATTATTTTTTTCTTCATTATATTTCAACTGCCACGTCTGGATTGAATTGCAAATATCAAAGAATATTCTTGCGGAAGAAATCGAGAGATTTAATGACCCGCGAATTATGACGATGACGAAACAGTTCGAACGCCCGATTTCTCAAATAACCGATGGAAAAGCATTCTGAAATTATCAAAATTTGAAACAAAAAAGAAAAAAAATTCACTCGAGTTGAGAAATTTTTTTAGATATAACTACAGAACATTTGGCTGAAGGGCTAGACACGTCAGGTGGACGACGTTTGTAAACCATAAGCTGATTGTCAGCCAAAATTGAAGTGCCCGGTTACCACATCTCCCAAATATGTTCGATGAGCGATGGTTCCTTGGCTCTAATGAGTTCTAATGCCTTTTAGGCATGTTGTTCTTTTCCGTCCTGTGGAGCAGATAATCTGATATATTATTACGCTTCGCGAGATGAGGCGAGGCATAAGGCTAGGCTATTTGAACTTATTAGTAGTTGAGAAGAACGCATATATACATATATATGTATAGACAGCATATATATCTCAACGATGTAGAAGATTTCTACTCTCAACTAAACTGAACTAACAATTAATATTCATGTATATGTATACATAATATATCGTAAAGGCGTTAAATATCTACAGGAAAATTTACTCCCTCATCTCGCGATTCACTAACCCTCCCGTAAAGTAATTTATTTCTATACTTGAGAGGACTTTGCGTCTTGCATATTGATTATCACGATTCAAGGTCTTGAGTGCTTTTAAACCAGTACAAAGTAGGCTATCTGGGTTATATCTATATGGTTTTTAAGAGGATTTCATTCTGCAGCAGGGGTGAAATCATTTTTCATCCCTTCGCGATTAATATCCAATGAAAAATCAGACCTTACAATGTTCGGAGGGTTGAGAGGTATGGGAGGAGATACTTATACTATATACCTACTAGCATTGCTGCACGTATTTCGAATTCGCGTTCATTTTTCTCGGCTTATTAGAAATTGAGGAATAGATGAGATATTTAAGGATATCTGCAGAGGGACGAAAGAGGATTAAATGGAACGGGAAAGAAGACGTTAGGTAAAAATGAATGCGTATAATAGAAAAGGAGGAAAAATTTAGTTAATATATGCGCATGTATTTTTTCTTTCTTGGACGAGTGAATTTATGAATGCTTTATTTAATTTGGGATTTGGATCTACATAATATTAAAAGTTCCGAGTACGCGACGTGTTGCGGGAAGGAGCGATAATTAAAAAGAAGCTTTTGTCTTCGTTTAGACGAGACGGAATGTCGCTTCGTTGGTTTGATAATATGAAGAAGAAAAAATTATTAAATATGATAAAAATTTCAATTAAACCTCGGGGGTTATATGAAAGATGAAAGAGTAGTGCTATAGAAAGGAAAATGAAATAAAATAAAATAAAATAAAATAAACTTTGTTCTATTAGCACGCGAAACATCTAGTTTACTTTCCATCTGACGATGATGGAGAGTCAGAGAAAAAGAGAGAGAGAGAGAGAAGTTTTAGTCATATCTACCGACCTGCAGGTTCGTTAATAAAGTCTGGAGCATCGCGACAAGAACAATAAAATCAAAGACAACAGAAATTAAACGAAATACGTATACGTGTCGAAGGGAATTAAAACGAGGATAATTATTATCCAAATGCTGGTGCAGACTCGAGACTCGGAGATATCGAGCCTGAAAAATTATTAAATAAAAACAAAGGGGGACCGGTGACAATGAAGAAGAGCATGAAGATAATAACCAGAATCAGAAATCCAGTGGATTTAACAATAGGATATTAGAATAGCTATTATCTACAGCAGACTTAATTATTTTAAGCCACTTTTGTGCTCCGCTAATGAATCGGACAAAGCCGTGATATTAATTGTCCTTTTTTGGAATGTTCAAGCCGAGCTTTTGCTTTGAAAAATATCTCGACTCCTAACAAAAACGATTCCGTATACCCGTACCTATATAGCTACCTACCAAGGATATCTTTATCACCATTAACTCAACTCTCCGCGAATGCGATAAGAACTTTATATACTATACTTTCCCTGTTTGTTCTCTTGCTCCCTGAACACTCTTTTCTTACAACTTTCAATGCTTGATCACGATCAGTTTCCCCCTTCTTTATATCGATGGATGTATCATTACGGGATTTATTTTTTTCTACGAAATACGAATGACTCTACCGCATGCAATGATTCGTATGATGACACCAATTGTAATTTTATGCGTTCGTTTAAGGGGACCAGTACAGCGACTTTTCGAGAAATTATCATAGTCCAAAATCAATTTATTTCATCACCAAAGTTCATTTCACATCAAAATATTTTTCTTTTTCCAAATCATGTGTCGTAAGGATTTTAGAGCACCGTTGGACCGATTCAGGTCATCTTGGATTCATTTTCTTCAGAAAACAAATCCTCATCATGTGAATGTAGGAATTTTGAAAAATTTTCGTTTTGGTCAAGTTATTTAAGAAATGAGTGATAATAATTTTTGCAAATTTGGTAAATTGATCATAACTTATGACATAATTTTTTATTTTAAAATCCCTATATTCACAAGCCGAGGAATGATTCACCGGAGAAAATGAGTGGTCAAGAGATTGAATTGGACCAACGGTGTGCCAAAATCCTTACGACACATGATTTGGAAAAAGAAAAATATTTTGATGTGGAATGAACTTTGGGTATGAAATAAATTGATTTCGGACTATGATAATTTCTCGAAAAGTCGCTGTACTGGTCCCCTTAACTGATCGTACCACATAGTATGAAAATCGTCACTCTTTGCTAGCCCTCAGCTTTTGTGTTGAATTTAATTTGATAGAGGATCATGGAACCCTTGGACCTTTTTCAGGGGTTTAGAACTACGGTGGTATGCCTACAGGGCGTTTTGAAATACCACGTGCCAAATGTGATTAATGCGGTATAAATACGGAGGGTGTCTAATTCGGTTCAAGTGTCGCCAACTCGGGACACGATCATTCAGGGTTATGGTTCAGGGTTCAGGGTTCAGGTTCAGGGGCGGTGCGATGATCGACTCTCAACTCTTAACTCAGCTCTCGACTTCCAAAGCCCAAAGGTCTAGCCAGTGTTACGCTGGGACATAACGCCACTGCTGCAGGGTAAATGGGCCGAACCCTTATGCCTTAGCGAAAAGAGCGACTACTGCGCTTTAAGAAATATAAGGGATGGAGGCTTTTAAAATCAATTTAAATATATACGTTCCACCCTTGAACAGTTTCACGTCAAAGAAAGGGCATTCTTTCCGAAGCCCATACGCTCTTTCGTTATACCAAGCTGCACCAGCCTGTATAATAATGGTAGATATAGGCATATAACGTACCTATACCTACCAGACACCTTATATTGTAAGAAAAATAAGATATTGTAGAACCGGGGGATAAATCTATGGTAAATCCACATGATCCTTCTTCTATACACCCCGCGAGGTCTTAAGGTTATGATCTCGCTCGGTATGGTCTTAGTTTAATATTTATAGCCTCGAACGTACGTCTTTCCACGCAAGCCAAGTAAACCGTCTCTAACGTCTGAAACACACTGTATAATATACTCGCAACTTGGCCTAGTAAAAGTACCTTTTACACAATCATTTATATCCGCGATTCCATCGATTATCAATAAACGATCCCACCGCTGTCACATTCTCAAACTTCTCATACTGATACGAAACAGCAGTGTTCTTCTGCTTGTGTCACGGAACCCATTTTTTAGACGGTTTATTGGAAATGTAAGACTGTTTTTCCATCAAGTATGAAAGTACGAGGTGAACGATAAGCCATTATCTTGATTGAATGAGCGAAATGATCCTCACAGTATTTTTTTTACAACAGTTTCAAGTAATTAGTGTACGACTAGGATCTAGTCTCCAGAAGAACTCGTAGAGTCGAAGCGTAATATACCAGAGAGCAATTAGTTGATTGCGGTATGCCAACGTGTTGTATAGATCGGATCGAACAATTTGTGGACTTCAAGTGTGACATACACGTGTCATACCATGTGTTGAAATACGAGATTGGACAGCACGGCGTGATTTTGTGCCAAAATTCACGTCAACTTGCTCGTGACTTTTCAACCCTATCCGTTCGATAGTCGTGCAATAGAAATTAATGGTGGCTATTGAACGCCGGTTTCGGGGGTGAAATTAGGGTGGTAGAGGAGTTTGGTTTTATTTGCGATTGGAATAAGGGGATTTTTGGTTTGCTTTCGTTTCGTTTCGTTTCGTTTGGTCTGGTCTGGTTCGGTTTGATTCTGGTGCATTCGGCCCTCTGCAAGCCAGGAATCTCAATCGTTTGGGATGGATTTTCGCACGCTGGCGCCCTAAAAAGATTCGGATCATTTGGCAAAGTGCTACTTTGTGTCGCATAAAAAAACGTCCCGCGTCTTTCAATCTTGGTTCTACAGTCAGCAGTTTCGATTTACGTGTACCTAGCTCAGGATGCCCCAAACCTCTACCACCCATGGCGCCAAGACCCCGGAACTAAAACCCACGGAAATAACTTATTTCGCTATTTTTACAGAATCTAAATCACCCATTGACTCGCTAGACCAATATGGCTAGAACAAAGGTGAAAGTTTCGTTTCGATTCCCTCGTTTCCTTCCGAACAAAAATTTCTCTTCCGGAAATATGATCGGAAATTAATTTCCGGCTGAATTATTGTCGACAATTATTAGGTGCATATAGTGCTGCGTAGAAATCACTAGATTTTACAAGCGGCTTTTTATTTTCAATTTGTTTTTTTTTTCTTGTCTGTTGTTCGTTTTTAATTTTCGAACGATGCGAGCCAAACGATCGAAAGTAGCTTCAAAGTTTCGTGATTTATATCTCTGGTGTAGAGTGGAAATATAAGAATGTAATCGTTTTAGGAAATGCAAAGTGCGTTCGGTGAGCAATAACTTATATGTCGGAGCGCAGACGTCCGCGTCGCGAGGGAGTAAAGATTGCTGGGGGTCCAACAAGAGGAAGGATATGACTGCGGGAAGACGACGACGAGGACGACGGTGGTGGTGGTGGTGGTGGCTAAGAGGGATCGTGAAATAGGGAGAACGAAAAAGCCAACGACTTAATTTATGGACTTATTTTTCTTGCCAAGTAATCGCGCATTAATCTGCGAATTAATTACTCACCGTTATACGAGGTTAATCATTTTTTAATTTGATTAATCGATACGACCCCGCTTTGAGGTAGACACCCTACTAATTTTCGCCCACGTTCTATTAACGACAGGCGTTAGAAAATGTTTTTTTCTTTCTTTTTGATTCGGTTTTACTATTCAATGACAGCCAAGTTATACACGAATTGAAAACGCGATTGGCCCAGACGACAGTTTATCCATTTCTGATGTACTTTCGAGGATTCAGTTTGTCGGGTTTTGCGCATACATAGTACATACGTGAGTAAAAAGTGTGGAAAAACGAGGTTGAAAAAAACATCCCTATAAACCTTCGTTGAATCCCTGACAAATCAAACCCTCTTAAAAACGAGCTGTAAATTAATCCATGGGGTCGTTCAGCCTCGTGCCATGTCCTGTGCCCACAACGCGTCGTTAAAATCCTACCAGCGTAGGATTTTCGAGTGGATTTCATGCCGTTGTCCATGGTGTCATATAAAGACTGATTGATCTCCTAAGTTTTATGGTAAAGGGCCTATAGGCCTGAGCCCTGGAGCCTCAGATCTCCCATTCAATATGAATATCATTAATGATAATAGAGTTGTTGTTGTTCTTCTCCTTTTCTCCTTTTCTCCTTTTTTTTATTCTTTTTCTTCTACCAGCCTGATCGTTTGCTGCAAGAGTTAAAGCCCGTATCTCATGCCCAGTCATATTCAATATTCAGTATAATAACGAATTGAATTCCGTCCGAATCCCATACGAAAAAAAGGTCCTCGATGTATCACGAGAAAAATAAATGATGACATTTTCCAACGAAGAGTAAGCAAAGGATAAAGGAAAAGAAAAAATGACGGGAAAAAGGACTTTTTCTCAACAGACTTGAAGTCGCGAGTCATTTAGCCTCTGAACACTTAAATCGGATTATATCTCAATCCTCTTTCTTTCTCTCTCTCTCTCTCTTTCTCTTTTTCTTCACTCAGCCAACAACCAGCAGCCATCTTAATCACTCGAAAAAGGTCTTATCTAAACGCGACATCGTAACCATGCCGGAAAAAAGAAAAAAAAAAAAAAAGGAAGAAGAAAAAATACATCGTCGTCGTCTTTATACGAACTCGACCGGTGAGATTTTCCTTGGCCACGGTACTCGCGCTCCTGTTCTCGACTAAGAGAGTCTCCTCTTAGTCCTCCGCTCGTTCTTCAACTTATCTTGACGATTTTTAGGGTGAAATCAAGGCTTAACTTTGGAGCTCGGTATAGCTATAGCCGCCTTAGGCTCTTATGGACTTTCTTAGTATTTTTCGCCGCCCTTATGATCGCCACTTTACTGACTGAACGATACTTGAAAACTCATTGGTTTTCGCGTGACTCAGCCCACACCTAAGTCACTGCCGGTCCACGGTTTCCCCTCTGACGAGATATAAAGTGGCCGTAAATTTTCCACGCGAATCCAACGAGTATTTAAGGTTACTGCCCACTACTTAGTTTACTCCATTTCTTTATTTATCCCTATCGCGCTTTCTTCGCCCATCTCGTTATTGGGGGGACTCACTTCCTCACTCCGAAAGCAATGTTCGGTGAAAATTAGAGAGAAGATTTTCTCTGTCATGGATGGACCATGAAATAGCTGGGCGAGCTACCTCGATGTTAATTGTAAAGAAGTGACCATATGTCCATATCGGGTACCGAAGACTCGATCTAAGGATCAAAAAATGATCATTTCTTGTCAAGAGTCAGTCGAATGACTGATATGAGAATAACACAAGAGAAGGGGGATGGTGGTTGGTGGTTGGAAGTACGAGGACACATTTTGTCATTGTCGAGACACATCCGTCCAGATTACAATTAATCAAAGTGATCTTTGTTCGGTCTGGTACTTTGGAAGTGGACCGAGCTTTCCTCCCTTCGAAATAAGAGACACCGTTAAACTAAACCATAACGTTATATCCAGCCAAGAAAAAGTTGGTATTTTCAGGAAGAAGCGTCATATTTCTTACCCCGAAAAGTTTGTGATAATTTAGTATTTGTCCAGTGTGTTTCTCGTCTCGAATAAATATCCTTTTCACTTTTCCTCCCTCGATTTCGTGGTGGCTGACCCTTACGACGCGAAAAATACCGCGCGAGCTTATATTTTTGCGGTAGTTACTTACGGCGACGCTGTTCAATGGACGTAACTACCCACGCCCCTCGAATTAAGACTCAGGAAATTTTCTCTGAAGGATCTGGATTCGGTAATAAATTTTTCTGATTTCCTTCTTTTCCCCCGTGGGAGAGAGGAATAGAAAAAAAAATAGAAAATTGAGTTGACACGATTTTTCGAGAACTTTATGGAGGGTGTGATCGTTTTGAAAATCTTGAATTCTTGCATCGAACTGAGAATCTCTGAATTTCGTTTCTTGAATTTCGTTATTCCGTCTCATCAACGGAATGAAAGAAATGGCGATATACTTGATGCGTTCTTCACGGGCGTCCCGTGATTTTAGCGGAAGTTTTCACCCCCCTTGAGATAAATCATACTTCCATCCGGCTGGTTAACCGGGACCCCGTCACCGCGGAACCCCCACGGTTGTGTTTATGTGCCATTTAACGGGAAAGCCAAACAATTGCCAATCGTCTTTTGCCATTTGCCATTCGTCGTTTGCCATTAAGCAACGGTATAAATAATAATAGCACCAGGTTTCCTCGAGTAGAAAAAAATAAAGAACGATATTCCGTTGCGTTTATAATTATACAGCTGTAACCTACCCTCAAGCACCAATTTCAATTTTTATTTCCGAATCGATATAAAATCAGCCGAGACTCGAACCGTGACGAGAATTTTTTTTATATCTCACTCAGGTTTACCGTGACTCGAAAATCCTTGATCAATGAATAAGGAAAAGTAAGGGGGTAAGTAATTTCCTATTCTCCTCGTATATACGTGGCCTTAGAACGGAGGTAGCTACAATCGAAATTTAAACTGAATTCTTATCAGGGTAGGCGCACGTAGCCCAATATTTCCAATATTTAATTTCAACATCCCGATAAAGGCGAATAAGCGAACGAAGAAGCGAGCGGATCGAATCGAGAGAAAACGAGGAAACCCACTCAACCGATACCGGCGATTAAAGTAATTCTGGATAGGCTTAGCTTTACGGAGCTGACGCCTGGACCGATAGATGAAATTGAATACTCGTTAAGAAAATATTTTCCATACCCAGGACCCGTGTGCCTGAGTTTGAAGAGGATTTAGGGTGCGAATTCGATTAGGAGGGTTGATTAAAAGCCCTGTGGTTCACCGACCTTGCCTGAAAAAAGCCATTTCAGGGTTTTCTAAATTCACAATCTACGTCATAGACTGTTTATCAATCTATAATGCAATTGGTAGACTTTTTATTTGTGAACACACAAACGGTCATAGGTTGTACATCGATGTTCAGGGTTATTTTTAATTTTGAATTTTTTCCATCAAATGTGTTTATCGAACAATATCTGAGATCGCGCGTATAGCTGAGGGGTTGCTACTGGCCATAGCTCGATGTCGAAATTTCATAACCGAGTAAAAACGTCGCGTCTACTTGGAAAAAAAAAAAAAAAAAAAAATGTCAAGCCGTTCCCACTTCTCTCGCAGTACGGTGTTCTTCGTTTTCTCTATGAGGGTTAAAGCCAGATGAAAAAGTAAAAGAAAAAAAAAAAAAAATATGGAGAAAAAATAAAAATAAAAAAAATTGAATAAGAAAAGAAAGGAGTGAATAAAAATAGAAAACTGAAGGAAAGGCTCGTCTAATTCTTTCGCGAGTCTTGGGGGTTTTTTCTTTCATTCCACCAGCCTGCAGTGACACTCAAGGCTCCTACACCCTGACTTCCGCGTGGCTGAAAATATTACACCCTATTATGTTTGACCTAACACGCGTACTCGCGGTCATAATACCTCCCTTCTTTACCCCCCCCCCCCTCCCCCGCCCCCCACGCCCCGTTTCTTCAACCCCATATCAACCACCCTCAACGCCTGGCGTCCCGGCGCCTCTGCCCGCCTCGACTACCCTATACCCACCCGGTCTCCTGTCGGCAAGTCGGCGAACGGCGAGAACGTAACGAGCCAAGGAAAAGAAGCCAACGCGTTATAATGACGTCTCTAACTCAGAGAGTAAGACGCGAGAGAAAAACTATACCTATGTATTACTCGGGAATTAAATTTCATTCGTTGAGCGGCACCTCTTTATAATTTATAAATTTACATCTCTATATAATATAAGGATGATTTTAATATATACCTGAATTTCAATGATTTTTTTTTTCTTTTTGTTTTTCTTTTTGTTTTTCTTTCGAGAGGGAAATCAAGAATAAATTCAAAATAATTTGATTATTATTATTTAATTATTTGATGAGAATTTTTTTACTTTTAAGAGAAATTAACGAGTGAAATGTTGAAAAAAGGCATTTTTTTCATTTTTTAAATGACTAAGAGGAGCAATCGAGAAACCCAGACTAAATTTTCCAGAATGTGGTAATATGCGAGTTGAAAAAAATTTTCAACCATCTGTGATGAAAGTTCGAAAAAATTTTCTTCGATACACACACCTACTATATCATATTCCATGAGTGTAGTATGAGTTTTTTTTATTCGTCCTTTTTAGTAATTTGGAAAATAAAAAGGAATAATAATTTCAAAATTTCAATACCTACGGTCTTCCGTTGAGATGAAAAATATTGCATAAAGTTCACCACCGCGTTATATCAGTCATGAAAATCGAGGGGTTGATTCTGTTAGAGGTATTCGAAATTCAATAGTGATTTTCAATAGCTGAATTCCGTACAGGTAAGCTGAAAATCGATTTCATTGAAGGCAACACCGAGCCCTCATTAATTTCTATAATTAGTAGTATACGCTTGAAAATTACAATCCCTTCAGTTGAATTCAGTTTCGATATTCGAAACTTTTGTGAAAATGAAGTTAGGTAGGTATAGGTACTGCCTATGGGCATATCCTGCATTATTATGGATTATTATCAATTATTAAATTATAAACGGGTCGCACTATGCGCGTGTGATTTCTACGTATACATTACTATGCATACATGGCGTGTGTATAGGTGCGTGTAACTGAAAGAGACACAGATACAAGCCTTCGGTATTAACCCATACGCATCTACAAACACGAACTAAACTGGTCCCTCAAACCGCCATAATCGTACCTTAATCTGATAAGTATACCTGCAACGCGCACCCGTCGTGCCATTTTTCATTTTATAGATATCGTGCTCTGACTTTTGTCACGTGAAACTGTCGTCAATGCCGTTAGGCTGATTGTGAGTTGCAATTCGCTAGAAGACCTGGTGTAAATTTGAATGGCTTTGTGGCACGCACTGTACATCTATAATTACGCATATAAGTATATATAGGTACCCTAATAATGAGGGAGCCTACCCTACGATGTACTCGCCTTAATTTTCGAGTACGTCTAGCTGTCGCGCGAACCAAAAAACCAAAAACGAATTTCAAAATTGATCAAATATTTAAAAAAAAACTAAAATTTGTGCAAAATTACAAAATTCAATCCATCTCTTGCACATTAATATTATAGTTTCAATTGACGATCGAGCTACGGAGTTGATACCGGTTAATGGTCCGGGACACAAACGGGACGGCACCCTCTCTTGGCTGGGCTGATTTCATTTCAGGACTCATCTTGCCACGGGGATGGTGTAAATTTTCAATCACTCGTCCGTACCTACCTCCTAGGGAAATTACGCACTTGGACATACGCATGCGTAAATTTAGATAGAGGAATTTGAGAAGATGTTCGTAAGAATCGATGAACTATATCCTGTGTTAAATTTCATCATGAATTATCAAATTTCTTAAAGTCTGATGTGAACCGGTACTTTTTTCAATCATCGTTTCAACAAGGGTGATAAAATACCTTAGGGTAGTACTATGAGTTGTTATTTTCGCGGGGTGCCGATCGATCGATATACCTCATTTTCATTTAAGCTTGGTCAACTTTACGCGTTGATAGTCGGCTAAGTTTCCCCCATAGGAGCCAATAACGGGTGCTTAACGCAATTTTGGTAGCAGCCATGGGAGAACTGACCCTCGCAAGGCAAAGGCAGAAAACCCACCCCTGGCATAATAAACGGATCGTTAGCATTGATTAAACCGGTGGTCGCTCGCTCAGATTCAATTTATCTGGTCATCTGGATCTCGATCTCTATATCTATATCTATGTATAAGTTTGTTTCATTTATCTCTCCTCCCTTCTGTTATTTCTTCTTTCGTCACCGTTGCAACTGCACCGTCTAGGTCTCAGCATGCAGTTAACACTTATAGATCTAATTCAGCAAAGTAGTCTTGGCCTTTACGGCTATGCCGAAGGATCAAGGCCAACGGGAATTATTAACGATCGAGAGTGCCGATTTTTCTCGTTCGAGTAATTAAACCTGATCGAAAACCTGTTCAATTAGCAATAAGATTTATTATTTCACGGGTCAGGGTGGAACGCTATAATTCAAACCTCTCAGATTTTAATGTGGTGTTTTATCTAAATATCTGAGCCGCGGGAAAAGCCGAGACATTTCTTCCGCGTTGGTTAATCCTTTCGTGAAATTTTTTTTTCACTCGCGGTATTTCCGTGTCTGATTCACCATTTCTATATGGCATAAAATCATTAGCGACGAAGAACTCTCGGGGTGGTGACGGTGGGGGGTTGAATATTATTGTGTCGTAATATTTGCGACGGGTTTTTTTCATAGTGGGATCATCAGTCTACTCGTTATATTATACCAAGTTTATCAACCCGCACGCAGTGCAGTATGCGTCGCGACGTAGTTTTATTTCGCGATTTCGTAATGATATTGAAGTGGTCGAAAAGAAAATAACGAGGTGTTCAAAATCCTCGTGGATTTAAAAACAGGATGTGAATATCAATTTTTCAAAAAACACAACGACTAGGACCGAGCATAAAAGAATCGGTTTCGCATTTAAGCCGGTCTTTTTTATTTTTGATAAAAGTTTCAGCGTTTTTTTTTTTCGTAATGGTGTGAGATGGAAAAAGGTCTAACTGGCGAAATAATTGTACGAAACAATGAAAGAAAAAAGATCATGAAAAGAGGAGTCGGCGAGGACGTGCCACGCTATCAATCGCGATGAAACTTTTCTTCGCCCCTTTTCGCGTTGCGGCGATCTTTCGCGATTAGAGAAAGAAAAAGTTCGGCTGGTTTTTTTTTTTCGCTTGTCGGTAAGAAAAGCCACGAGAAAGCAATTAACGTGTCTAAATGTCGAACGATCCAAAAAGGGCCGTAGGGCTTACGAAACAAAAACTCGTCCCGGGTTTTTCCCGGGGTCTTGAGGTCACGGTGAAATTAAAGAGGTAAAACAGTAAAAAAAATAAAATAAAATATATATATACCATGTAAAAAGGAGGAACAAAATTTATTCTCTCTTTTATTTCTGCCGAACTCCGCCCTCGCCAGTTAAGGTATAAAACAAAATACAGCTGTATTTTTTTTATACCACCCCGCGAAGTCGGGACATTTTATTTCTAAAATAAACTGACGTCGTAAGGTATCGTAAATGCGCGGGGGGATCGTAAATTCAAAAAGCTTTGCGAAATTCGACGATTGTTAAATATTCGCGAACGAGTTAATAAAATACCTGCACCTATACCGCAGATTTTTTTTTTTTCCCCTTTTTTCTCTACGATTTATTCAATCTCCGGAATCGTTTTCAACGATATTCGAAGTACCTATACCTAAAGAAGTCCTAAATATACAAACTTTTATTATTTATTATAATATCGCGCTTTTATTTCCACGTCAATCTCACCCCTGCAGTATGACGACGTATATCTACATATCTACATCTACATCGTCGAAATGCTAGACGCCGCTGCTCAAGTTCGATTGGCTCGTATCGTAGAGGGAATAAAGTTTCCGCACGTGAAAACGGAGAGAAGTTTTTGAGTAGTTGTGAATGAAGTTTAGCTTTTTGGTCGCAGGACTTGGAAGGCGAAGGTACGTGGGGTGAGAAATCGCGGGATACGCCCGCGCCCGCGCCCACGCCAGGGCAGAGGACAACTTGATGGATTTTAACCCTAACCCGTATTCGATTACGGTCCCTCTCGATAATCTATTATAGTTCTTGCTTACTCCTTGTCCCGTTCCATGACTCGTACGTTTTCTGGAATTTATCAAATCGGATTGCCGGTAGGAGCCAAATTTTCTTATACTCTAAGAGAAAATTCCTCGATCATGTATTTAATGACAAAAATTCCACCCTTAGACGTGAGTGTATACATAAATACATTTGGCTCCGCGGTCGACGTCGTTTAAACTGCACACAAATAATTTTTTTTGCACAATGCTATTCTCTAACCGTTTATCTTCGCATATGTTATACCTATGCCTCCGCAAAGTGGCATCAAACCGTGAGGAACAAACGTGACTTTTTTTTCGTCGATTGTGGGAACTGCGACGAGACAGAAAGGCGGGTGGAAGATACATAAAGAGAGAAAAAGGAATAGAAAAAGAGAGGAACGGGAGCAGGGAGAGACTCGTGTTCTCGGCTGGTGGCAAAACCCCTTTAATCTTCTCGGATCAAACAAATAGCGAAGAGCACCTCGAAGTGCGTTGAGCCGCCAGTCAGAACGTTCAAGGACATGATTGCTTCGCACCATCGACGCCTACTCGTTTACAACAACCTCGTGCCGCTGGTTTTATAATCTCACGAGTATATGCAGTGGAGGAATAAACCTTTAATGGTGTTTCAAAGTGAAAGAATTACATCGGGGAAATTGCATCGTAATTAAAAAAGAAAAAAAAAGATATTCCATTCAACTACTCGGTGAAAAATCGCACAAGTGCGCCAACCAGTCTGTCGCATATAGGCATATGTCTACCCTGAGAGTATAAAAGCCGCTAGATATCAAGCGACTTCATGTCGCTTTTCATATGGCTTAGAATTAATAACCGCATCTAATTATTCTAATAATTTTTAAAGAGGAATTAGAACTGTTAGAATAAATTCATTCATTTCGTGCATATAGGTTCCTCTCACGGGTTAAACCCTCGATTTTTATTCCACGGAGCCAGCCATCTGCTCCATACTCGACTAGCGGGTAAATACATAGATAGATAGACACACCGTGCACCTATCCGTCATCTACTCGAACCCATGTGTTCCTTGCGAAGCGTCGACGTAATCGAGCACCAGGTGTCCACGTGACGTCTCTTAACGAAGGACGAAGGTCCCTGAAAGAGTCCTGGGGGCTGAGGTTCCTAGTGTGAGATGTATTCAGAGAGGTCGAGAAAAGAGAAGAGAAGAGAAGAGAAGAGATGAGGGGTTCGTGCGAAATCCCCGCGTAACGAGTGCAGTGCCTGACCTTCTTTACACCCCCACGGAATTGTTTGGGCTGTTTAGATCGTTTGGTTCGTTTGCTCGTTGGATCAGAAGAAGGATTTGCTTTTGCTGGGAACTTGTTATATGGGGGATGGCCACCTATATCACCGCACCTCTGCAATCCCTTCCAATTTTTGTTTGCCAATATTCTTCGCATCCCTTTATGACATGACGTGACATATTTTCCAGACGCGTATAGAAGCTGTTGGAGAAGGACTTTGTTTTATTGTGTTTTTTTTTTTCATCAAAGTTTGGTGCTTCGGTGGAAAAAGCGAGATAGTTTTTTTTGGTTTTTCTTTTTTACTTAATTTGGGAGTGAAGAATGAATTTGAAAAATATTATTCTGAATAAATCATCGCGATGTCAAATCACGATCGAGAAATGTCCTCCGTATTTCAGTTTTTGACGCTGATACGATCAGGAAATATTGAATTTGCCACTTCCGCCAGTTCTCTGCACAGGAAATTACAACTTTACGAAATGCCAATCGATACCAGCCCCTCTTTCATACTACGCTCGACATCCTACTGAACAACCACTGCCAACACGGAGGCTACTGTGACCACGGCAACCACAAATCGCAGACTATGTGCCACGAGATCACCGCGGAAAACATCTTTCGACAAATCTGTGTCATTCAATGTATATGTATACAGCTTTTACTAAGCATGGTTTGATTTTTGCGGCAGAAAAAAGATGGATGAAGGATAGCTTTTGGCATGACGTCATACAGGGAGACAGTCTATATCCCTTGCATTGCAAAATGCATTGCGAATGGCTCATGATTATCCAGTTCTAAAATGTCGAAACAGGAAGAGGTGTAGAAAAGTTTAAGATCCGTTGACTAAACACGTCACTCGAACACGATGTAGGACATGGATGATTCAGGCTGGAAATCTGGCCATTAGAAATCCAGGATCTAAATCCTTGTCGGCATTTGCTCAACGGATTGTCGTCTTAACCCTGACTGTTGGTCTAGCTATTTTCTTTCTTCTTTCTCTTCTTGCTCTCCTTTTTTTTTTTTTTTTTTTTGATTTTTTTTTCTCTTGACTCCCTTTTTTCGTTCACCACGTTCCGTTATTTACCCCAGCAGAAAAAACGAAATGGAAAAAGAATAGAAAGAGGGATTTCAGCTCGCTTTGCATTCGAGAATTATCTGGACACTCCGCGTCCTACGGGCTTGTTAAAACCCACAAAGCAAACACGTGCCAGTGCCAGGAGAACGGCCTCCTCTTGGCAAGGGACGTAAAAATCCCCAAAGGAAAACAGTCGAGTTTAAAAGGCTTGCGCTGCCTTCATAAACCGGCAGCTTTACAATACACAATTGAATTCACCCACGGCATAAAAAAATTAATCATTTTCATTCATAGGCAAATGTGTGGATTGAACCAAAAATAGACGATCCTAAGTCATGTATTGTACATTTTGCGATCGTTATTCTCCGCGTCTAATCATTCTTAACCAGATCTCCATTTAATCTATCAAAACCTAAATTAAGGGTGCAGGCCTTTGCCAATACATATCGACAGCTTAATGACATAGTCACGTAAGTGCCATTATTTTGGCCTTTTTTGATATTTATGTGATAGAAACGTATCTCCATTTTTTGAAACATTTTCGCGGTATGAATAAAAATTTGAAACACAGAAGCGTGAGTGCCATTTTTTTGTATGAAACAGACGTATGTACAGTCCGGTTCGGTAAAAGGAGAACGTATCTCCACAAGATATTATGGAGATACGTTTCTATGTTACAAATCATTTGACACCGGAAAAGTTCAAAAATACACGCGTATCTCCAAAATGAATAGATTCCTATCAATTTATGGAATTGTGTAGTTTAGAAATTATTTATAACAAAACCACGTAAGTGTGGAGTTACGACTGTGTCACATAAAATGCATGGAGATACGTCACTATCATACCGAATTATGGATAATGGCTCTTTTCATTCATCAAAGAATTTCCAATGCAGAGAACAATTTTTTTGGAGATGCGTCTGTCTGACCTCGAAAAAGGCCATTTTTGGCGCTTATGTGACTATATTATTAAGCTGTCGATATGACAAAATAATTATCAGTACAAAAAAGCACGAACTGATTTGGGAGAAGCTGTGTTAATCTCTAGAAATTATATCCACAAATGAGCTAAATACGTTCGAATTAAAGAACTTAAGATTTGTGATGCAAGGATCAGCTTTTTGGAAGCTCAATATTTGAAATATCATGAAAATGTTCGCACAAGTGTTAAGATTTTGAATTGAAAATTCCCTTTCTCATTTGTAGATGTAATTTGAAGTGATACACGTATAGCTTTTCCTTTTTTCCCATAGTAAAAGTTATTCTGTTATTCTGGTCAAATCATCTGTATGAAGGCCCCTTGACATTTCTCTCGATTCTCGGCTCTAAAACATTGCGTGAAATCAATCGAGCAAATGTGTCTTGAGAGGGATTGAATCTTCATTGTATACCTGCAGGAATGAATATCGTTTGTTGTACACCTTAGCTTTATAAATGTAGCATCATGGCGAGGCGAAATTTCTCTCTTATAACAATCTGGGAAATATTATAGGAAACTATCATAAGTAAAAGTTTTTGAAAACTTCACCGTATATATAATATTAATGTGTAAAAGTTTGATGGCTTTACCGCGCTTCTTATATCCCGTGAGAAAATCTAATCGTTTATTTATACAGTAATTTCAGTTACTCTCTTATTCCCCGATTATAAGTGTAGTTCTAAGCGCTTTAAGTCTTGACGTATGTATGTTAAGTATTTCACGCTATAGAAAATCTCGCTTTTCTCGGTTAAATATGGTTAACGAATAAGTACATAATAAGTAATAACTAATATGGGGAATAGAGGTTCGTTAAATCACTAGATACGAGGAATCTGGAAATAACCAATCCTCGTGTAACTGACCATAAAACTCACCGAGCTAATATTATGCCGAGCAAACTTTTCAACAAGTCAAACAGCTTGAGTGACTCCGAGCAAACGAACTTTACCTTCGTGAGTTAGCCATTGGTACACATAGAGAAATAACTTATAGTCATTTTACTATACGTTACCTATAACACAGAAAATGAAAATTACTCGTTTCAAGAAAAAAATTTCTTGTTTCAAGAAATTGTAGTTTCTTGAATGTTTTTTGATCAAATCAAGGAAATATGTTCTTAATTCAAACTAAGAACATATCATTTCGAATTAAGAACATATTTCCTTGATTCAATCAAAAAACATTCAAGGAACTACAGAAACAAGAAATCTTTTTCTTGAAACAGGAAATCTTTTTCTTCAAACAAGGAATCTTTTTCTTGAAACGAGGATTTTTTTTCTCTGTGAACCCTGAGCCTAGTTAAATTCAGGATATTAGCTCAGGGTCGATTGTTGGTTACGAAGAAATTTTCCTTCCCTATATTTCCTTGAAATGAATTTATATATAAGAGACGAATGAGAAAACGATTTTCCTTTTTTTCCTTTTTTTTCTCTTTCTTTTTTTTTCTCTTCCAGTGGCATAAAGCTACACGGTGTGATCACGATCCAAAGGAACTTGAATCCGTGGATTAATAATTTCCTTAGACGACGTTGGGTTCGTCTGTATTAAAACCATTGTCTCGTTGCTTTTGTTTCGTGACAAACCAAGCGGTTTCTTTCTCTTGTTTCGTTGTTTGTCGAATTGCTTCGAGTATATTTTCTGTTACTCCTCCGCTTCCCTCGATCTTTTATTTTTTCTTTTTTTTCTTTTTCTGTTATTTTACTTTTTTTTAAACATATTTCTGTTCTGTTTCGAGTCTCGTCTTCTCGGTCGCCAATGACAACGCTTCATTCCACTTGGTGAATTATGTTTCGGCTTAAAAAAAAATGAAATCAAAAAAACAAATTCATGTTTTATTTCAGACTCAACTATACGAGCACGCTGCAGATTTTACTTTTCAAGGGAAAAATAGAAAAAAAAAAAAAAAAAAAAAAAAACACCCTCAATAAAAAAAGGATCTTTTATTTATATTTGTTCAGTATCACATCGTGTGTACGAGATTTTAAAAATCAAAACTAAGTGCTTAAGCAGAAATTGCGCAGAAGTATTTTTATGCCATGATTCGATGTGAAATTTAAATCCGTTTTATTTGGCAATTTATTTTATTGAAACATGAAATTTTACGAAATGTATGTGAAAAAAAGAAGAAAAACACCTTTGAGAGTATACTATGCACTGTTGAAAATTTCTATGCGAAACTTCTTCCTACACTGTATTGGAAGTTGGATGCATACACATGAGTAGTGAATTTACAAGACATTTCCTGTAAAATTAATTCACAAATACTTCAAACTTACTGAATAATTTAGCGAATTCACACAATTTTGTGTTTTTCCTATGAAAGTTCAGTAAAATCAAGAATTTATTTGTAAATTTATGGAACAAGCTTAGCAATTTACTTTTCCTACGCCACATTTGTAATTTTGCAAAACTTTTGTTTAGTAAATATGTTGTAAATTCACAATCATTTTTCACAGTGTGACCATAGCGAATCGTTGCCTCACGAGTACGCGGTATAGCATCCCTCTTTCATTTCGCTTGAAAAAGCTTTCGCCAAAATCAACGATATAGTATATAAGCCAACTACTATATACGGTGGCGGTAAATGAAAATGTTACTTACTAAAAGAAAAATTGAACAATTAAAAAAACGTGAAAAAACGAGAGAGAAGAAATGAAACAAAAAAAAGGTAAAAAGAAAAAAAGAAATTCGTATACGAGCTGAGAATTCATCCTACCGTTAAAATTCTCTCTTTGCACTCTTTTGTTTGAGGTTACTCGGTGGATTGGTCACCACCGCCGCCACAAGCAGACTGTCCCTTTCAAATACATATATATATGTATATGCACATTATACATATACTATATATCCAACAAGTCTGATAGAATTATTTCTACATTTGCAAAAGTCTCTGTTTACTCTGGGAAAATTTTTAATTCGAAATTTACAATGAGACGTGGCGACGAGCTGCTTTCATTGTAAAAATTTAGAGCAGATGAGACCATGCATATATGTATGCATCCCCCCCGGCCCCCTACGCAGATGTATAAATGAAGTTGAAATAAAGTCATGGGATTTTCGAACGGATGAAAGTATTTTAATAAATTTAGGAAATCTACATTAACGTGAATCATTGCAAAAATGATCGTTGTTTGAATTGAGTATTTTTATCACATGTTCCTCTGGTCCAAGATTTCAGATTCGTGGTTTTATCGACATGGCGCGATTTTTGAGGAAAACGAGATGGGGTGAAGGTACGTTGCGGATGTATAGCAAGAGGAGTAGAGCGGTCCATTCAGCATCCCTCCCAATTGAGAAAGTTGTTTATTCTCCCTGTGACGTTTCTTTTATCCGCCTGGATATCCGTACGAATGCCAGAAAAGCTTTCCAATCCGTAAACTGATTAAATATTCAATTAGTTAATAAATTTCAACGCGCGAGCACCCGAGAATCGTGAAGCTCGACTAAAATTCAGCATTTTCTAGTAGCTTTTGTCTGATTGTTTTTATACACACATACCATATATGTACTTATATATATACTTTGTTAAATTGAATTGGCAACAACCGCGAATACTGTGGCCGAAAATCAACGACTCAGACATCAACATCTCTCTATTACCGCGTTTCGCTTTACAGTATAAATTCGTTAGATTAATTTTGTGAAAGAAAATTCGCAAGAATTCAGTCAGCGATCAATCCTGATTATTCTCATCCTGATCGATCTTCTGGAGTTAAGAAAACCTCCCCTGATACTGGATTCACCAAAAGCTCGTCAAAGTCTCGCCTATAACGAAAGAAAAATAACCACCAGTCATTGCAAGGCTGCAGTAACTGACTCCAGCTCTAGGGGCAAGTAAGGGCAGCGTTACGCAAAATCATCCCCTGATCTATTAATTGCGTGATTTTCTAACGGCGTATATAAGGGAAGTAGGATAAGAAGAGGATTAGAAAGTTCTGGGGCGAGGATTAGGAATCGGTTTACGTCTCAGCGTAAATATAAGAGGATCAGTAGAATTTCACACCGATAAGGGTGAAACGCATATATGTATATTAGGGTGGTCCTTGTTTAGAGCTTAGACGAATATTTTAGGAGCCGCCTCCAGCTGAATCGACTCCAAACAATTCTCTAATTTTTGCAGATTTTTAAAATCTCGCAGTTACCAAATTTTTTTGAAAATTATTACTCTCGCAATCAGATATACACTAAGAATACAGCCGAAACACGTGTGTTTCAAATGGGGAAATCCACCCTCTTGGTGAGAGGAGTTAGAGTTGAGACAAAAATCTGAAAAAATTACGGAATTGTGTTTGAATTATTTGGAGCCGATTTGTAGGGCGCCTGCTAAAAAATTCGTCGGAGCCCTAAATAAGGACCACCCTAATGTGTATGTATGTGTGTGTGTGTGTGTGATCGTATGTGTATACCTAGTTGGGGTGTACATTTTTGAGAAATGTTTCCTCTCCTCGTTACTATTTCAGTTTTCTAATAATCAAACCGTTACTAATATATCCAGCTGAGAAAGAAAAACACGTATAGCTGCGAGAAGGTCATAAGTCGATGTTGATGAGGGTGTGAAAATGAGAGAAACCCCTCGTAATATCTTTTGGTCGATGTTTTGATTACGGTCCCCTTTTGCGGGCGTCATCTTCGCGCCTTCCACTTCCTCGGGACGCGATGACGCGTACGCGTCGTGTTTTATTATTCAGAGTGATCGGCAGGCCTTCTCCTCTTCAACACCCTGCGACACCCTGGAACAACCCAACGCAAACTCAACCGTAAGAGATTGCCGCCTATATCTCTTTCTTTCGCGCTCTTCTCGCTACACTCTGTCTATCTGTCTGTCTGTTCGTATGTCTGTCTGTCCGTCTGTCTGTCTGTCTGTCTGTCTGTTGGGTGCCCGTGCTTCTTTCGGCGTCACCAAAGAGCTCCTCCCTGTTGTATTAAAAGCACGTTTCATTACGCCGACACGCCGCGGTAGCCTCTTCATTTTTTTCTTCCAATTTTTTTTCTTCATTTTTTTCAATTTTTATTTTTTTGGCACCAGATTAAATCGATGATGTCGATTGCGAACCAGGGGGTATGTTATACCGCGGTAGAAGGCGGATATGGTTCAAACGTTTACATATTACGTGGTGAACGACTACTCTCGGAGACGCCCACTTGACCGCATGCTGTATACTTATCTATTGAATCAACTTACCGAATGATTCGCGAAATAAAACCAGTAGGATGTTAGCCAGGATATATCAACGTCGATGATTATTTCATACACCAATCATATACACATTTTTTATTTCGTTTCTTTTTTAAAACTGATTATCACGGTTTCAACGTAGATTGATCGCAGCGAGGAAGAATTGGTAGTCGTACGGTACCTATAGGTCTTATCCATAATCTAAACTTCGCAAAATTTTGATTTTCCCAAAAATGATGAATCATTCTATAATATTTCCACCTAGTTTGAAAAAGAATGTCGATCAACGATTCGACAACCACTTTTTCTTAGCTAGACACAATGTTAATTATTACACTTGTGAAAAAAGTGATCATGTTGATTGAGTTATTGGAACTGAACGGAATTTCGTATTGGAAAGGAAGAAGAAAATCGTCTGATTTGGAAAATTTTCTAAATATATCATCACTAGTTTACGCAATACAGTCTCGAAGGAAATATGGCCTTAATACTTTCGTTGCGGATATGGAAAGAATATCGAATTTCTTTCCCTGTCTCTGACCATCCAACGTAAAAGCCATAAGGATATATCCTCTGGGCATGAATAGAGAAGAAAAAAAATTTACCTAGATATATACAGGTATAGGAATAGTTCGCAGAAGGAATCCATTCTGTTTCTACGATTCTCGTTGCGGTGTATATATACATTACAGTATATAGGCACGTAACTTTATTTATTCATCGCAAATCTCCTTCGGTCTGAAAGTCTAGGCTTGTTACGTAAAGATACTTACCCCATGTAAATATACCTATACTATATACATACATATATATACATATATATATATATACAATTTTTACCGGTATATATGCGCTGGCACAACGATAGAACGTTTTGAATAATGCATGCAATACTGTCAGTCGTGATTCGATGACCACAAGACCAGCGGATAAACTTGGGGTGAACTTTTGCAGACAGCTAGGAAACTGGCGTTTTTTAATCACACGATCCCAGCTAAGGTCAATTTTTTTTTTTTTCTTCTAGTCGATGGATACAGGCATAGCATAATATGGCTTCGAATGGCCCTAGTATGCAACCTATCTATATTCTGGTTCAATTCTTCTCGATTTTATTCCCATCTCATTTAGCGATGCTGCAGTATACCAGCATAAATTAGGAGAGAGCTCTCTATCATAGTATCTTTTAATGATATAATAATAAAAATATCATACACGTTTCGGAACATTCAAGAGTGGGCAGATTACAGAGCAGCTATATCTTTCGAGCTGCGGTATAATAGTTCTGGGATATAATTTGTAAACCTAGCTCTGGACATTTCTGAGTAATAGACGAGCGTATAACTTGGACCTAAACTTCCGTCGACAAATTATATTCTGTATAAATTATGAACATACCTACTACGCATATAATATATACGTTATTCCACATAGGCCTGTGTCTATAAAGTATTAAGCTTTCTTTCGACCAGCTTTCATTCATTAAAGTTAACGTATGAATGGATTTTATGGCTCGTTTTATCGAATTGTTGGAATTGGAAATCTCAGCTTCACGAATATTTTGATACCTACTCCACAACGACATTCACTCATATCATTATTGAATCCCATATCCTACGTACGCGACACTCCTTATGTCGTGTAAAAGCCTTCTGCAAGTATAACTATCGCCGACTACTGCAGTAGCAGCTAAAGAAATATCTGGAATTTCCCACGCGTTTGTTCCTCTTGGATCTTTAAGGTGCGCCAGTACCCATCGCGGGAACTGTTTTACGTTTTATAAACCCAGAGTTCGTAGGTGCAGAGGAGATTCATCTCAATGGTACCAGAAGTAGAGTAGGTATGTACCTACATACCTATTTGTTTCATTGCTAGAGGTATACGTCTACTAGCACTGCACAGTCGTGTACTATTCTTCCTTATATTTCATTCTCATGTCGCATTTTTATTTCTAGTTTCTCATACTGCTTTCAATATTTATATATGGAAATATTCACACCCGCGAAGAGCAGATTTGTGAAACATACATATTTCACCAAATTTTTCGAAGATTACTGTCCTATTCATTCGACTGACGGATTTTTCGGACTATCGTGTGTAAAATGAAACTCGAATATTTGTTTCTGTTGTGGAAAAGTTGATTGAAAAAAGCGACAGCATTTTCATGAATTTTCTAATTTACCGCGAAAATTAACGTCCGAATATTAATTAAACAATTTTATTCTTCCTATTCGAATTATTGAGCGAAAATTAATTAGTATAATTAAATTCCTCTAGCACGTATAATTATTGCAGGGGTGAGTGAAATATTTATGTACAGCTATACCGTATAGTAGATTTTATAACATGTATAACGTGTATTCGTAAATCGATGGAATATTATTTGGCGAATATTAGTACCTACATACCAATTTGAATTTCATAAATACCTGCGGAAAATCGGAAGTTATTCAACGAACGAAGATTACGAAACTAATGAGCATTATACCAACACTGTGTGATATTCACACATTTCGTTGTTAATTGTTTTTCTTCCCGTTGCAGTATAGCTCCGAAAAATCTGAAACTTGGAGACGTCCCGATCCATGGGAGCATTGAAATTCGATCATGACCGAATTAAGGACCACCCTAATGTCCCTATATATGATATCCCATATAGTCCGCGTATTCATTAAAATCAGCAGCTGTAAATCCAGCGGAAATTATTCCCCGGCTAATTCCATATTTTGCGAACTATTTGACCCGGGGATAACACAGACCCACATAACTTCAGCTATATGATCCGGGGTGAGATGGGTCGCGTGTTTACAAATGAATACGAACGCAATTATCTCCCTGCAGCCTCGCGTGCTACTGGATAATTTCATTTTCAAACTGGCAGCCTCGAAACGGGAGGATTGAGATATCTTACTTATCATCATCAACCTCGTGCGAAATTGATACGCGAAAGTCATTAATTTCTTTATCACACTTTGGATTTTTCTATGTAATACAATATTTCCTCATTATGACCTTAAAAACTTATGAAAAATTTTAGAATCGCTGACATCAACGCTATACATTTGTTCAAATCAAAAGCCTGAAGAAAATTCAGTCCAATTTGACAAATTTTCAAATTTTAATGTAAGGTACGGACAAATTTTCCGTCAAACTATTTAGAAATAATGTCTGAGCTGTTTGTCAGTTCATCCTTCGATTTCGAAGATTTGATTCCTCTTAGGGAAAGCCGCCAAAATTAGAACACCCCATAATTTGTTTGGAAAAAAATTTATTCGCAAAGTAGTAATTTTTTTCTGAAACGAGACATCGGAAAAAAAAGTTACATAGGCTGGTTTTAGATTTTGGAGCCTGGTAGGATTGGGATTATTTTTTTTTCTTCTTTCGTTTTCTTAACTAATCGATCCGTCTTCGCATACTTTACTCTATTTAAGAGATTCTAGTTACGATTGACGGATCTGAATGTTTAGCACGTTGCGTTGTTGTAAAAAAAAAGGTACTAGATTTACAGGGGTGGATTGAAAAGTTGATAATACGTCCTTATTTGCGTTGGGAATAACAAGCTCCTCAGTAAGACAATCTCTGGATCTCTTATTCACGTCGGTTCATTTCTGAAGGCGGTCATTATCCGAGCCACTAAAACGGCTACGAAGCCCGTAAGGCTTGTTCACAAGCTATGGGGTGTCTGAATGAAAGAAGAAAAAAGAAAAAAAAATTCCATTTCTCTCCTCTCCTGTTATTTAAAATAATCAGACAACATCATTTCCTTATTTCTAATTAATCGGCAACTTTCTCAATGGCCCTATAATCTGGCCGAAATTTTTCTTTCATCCACCGTCTAATTACTACGAAATCGTTATTAAAATTTAGGCATCATCGTCGTCGTCGTCGTCGTCGTCAAAAAAAAAAGAAAAGAATAAAAAAATTCAAAATTCAAAATCCTTACTTCAAGAATAGAAAAACCGGTTCTGAGATCAAAAAAAAATCAAAATAAAACAGAAAATAGTCTTAAAATCACGTAATTTTTTGAGAAATAAAAAATTGTGATCAAGTGATGCTGTAGAATTTTTTTTCTCACGTTTCACTCTATACTGCGCCCTCACGAAGCACATGATCGTTGAAGTCTGAAACGCCGAATATTAATCGAAAGATTTTACACCTAGATTCTCATTCCGATGTAACGAGTGCTCGTAATTCTTAACCTGCCAAATCCGGCGCCTTTTTCAGGCCTTCTTCGACGCTCTAATTGTATATATTTGAGCGGAGGAGATAAACAAGATTCTGTCGGTAGCTCAGGCGTCTACAGTCTTCATTACTTGAGTTCATATAACGTATATATGTATAACTTGCATATATGCCCGCGAGCAGATCCCCAAGAAGTTGCAAAGTAACTACTATATACCTGGTGTCACGAAAACTAACGAAAGACTCGAAAAAATTAATTCCCTCAAGACGAAATCTCCTGCGATTTGTCACGGGTATCGATCACCATCAAATTATCGTTGAACATGAATTTTCGCGATTTAAAAAATCGTGTGACTTATTACTTTACTTTCCGCCTATGTGTAGGTATGTATTATATACCTCGGCTCTTATATATACTGTAATCGAAAAAAGTCGAGCAAATGTTAATAAAAGTACAATATTTTTCCGGTGTGAAGGCATCCTTAAACGATTACGTCGTCGCCTGAGGCTTGACAATGTTCTGGAAGGGCGAAATTTTGCCGAGGCACGTCTTGCAGTAAAACCTTAATTAACCCGATCCTGAATTTATAATTAGGTAGCCGCGATATACTCGTATAGCTTTCTCACAAAAAGAGGCTAATATACAAGTTATAATTTTCGGAGCCTCATAGCCGCTTTTTTTCCTTCTTCTTTCCCTCTCTCTGTCCCTTTTCTTTTTTTCGTTCATTTTTTTTCAAAAATCGTTCAATTCACCAGATTTTTGCTCGATCGTGGTAAACTACAACAATTGGTGTATGTAAACGAAAGTACATACACCCACCTAGTTCGTTCGGACTGGTCAGTGTTTACAACCACGTCGGGGCTATTCGTTTCCGATGAAACCTATACAGGAGCGTTAGACAAGCCCCGTGTGGCCTATAACGGTCATCCGATCTGTACCGCAAAGTGCATCGACTTTATAGAAATATCGGTGCGTCCAGTTTCACCGTGAACGTTAAAATCGCAACAAAATGATCACCATCCATGATAATTACCGTCTGCTGCAGCGGGGTGTAATTTTTTTTCTGGCAATAAATCGCGGGGTAATAATGCGTCTTATTTTTTACATGAAGGGGTACTTTAGCCCCGTGTAGGTATCCCCTGGAAATACGAAGCGAAAAAGGATGAGAAAAAGAGAAACGAATGAAACGGGACAAAACAGAGGAGGACCCCCGCGTTAATAAATAAAATCTAATGCCGCCGCGGCGAAGGGGGCCGGGCGTCTATCTCTTCGTTTATTTTTCTCTCCTTCTGAGAGAAAGAGCGAAAGGATATGAGGATAGGAAGAAAAACCGAGGGAGAAAAAAGTTGAAAAGTGGGGTGGGTATGCCGGGATAAGTATCGTCGGGATATTACGGAGGTGATATGGGGGGCTTAAAGTTTGCCTTGCTGGACTCTCTGAGAGGGCGTCCAACCACAAACCGGTTCACACCTCGTCGACGTAATACGTTATACGTGTACGGCATTGTCGATGCTTCAGATATACCTATATACCCGGGATTCAGAGCTTTGGGGCATCGCAACCGTGCAGAATCGAGTATCAACGCACTTACCGACAATTTTCTTTACTCATTTTTCTCGCTTGTACTACACCGATCGCACCTACCGATCCTCGTATCTCTTTACTGCCATCGGTTCCTTTTTATCATTTTTTTTCTCTCTTTTTTCCTCCTGCTTTTTTTTTCTTGCTCCCTTTCTCCACATTGTGAAATTAAAACTTCTGAACGAGGAGTCGAACCGCCCGATCAATCGCGTCCAGTTTCTGAGAAAATCGAACGATTTGACTATTGCGAAGCTGCAGGAAGTTTTTTAATTTATTAATTTCTTCTTTTTTTTTCTTGTTACAGATAAACATGGAGGCTGTAACGTCGACGGATTATAATTCTGCAAATCTTAGCCGAAATTTTAATCAGGTCGGTTTTAATACGTATAACTATTCGCAGTTTGAACAGAACATCAGGCCTAAACAGATATTGAAATATGGCGAAGAGTACGGTGATTATGGTCAACATTCACAAAGAAATACGTCGAAAATAGTGAGACAGGATTTTCGAACTAGCGTTAAATATCCGGCTGAAAGTCTGGCGAAATTTGAGGAAAGATATACAAGGAGTCATTCACAGCCGGAAAGGAAACATCAGACGCATAACGAGACTAGATCTAAATCCCAGGACTCTAGGGAGTTGAATTTTTACGAAATTCATCCGCCCCCGCAGAAACAACACGAAAGTCAGTACACGACGTTTTATAGACAGAATGAAAAGGCCGGAAGAGAGGCTGGGAAGAACGAGCTAAAATTTTACGAAATCGATGGTCCGCCAACGGAGAAGGTCAAAGAGGTAAAGTTCAGTCAAGTCGAAAAGTCCGATAAGCGAGACAAGGAGAGAGAAAGAGATAGAGAAAGAGAAAGAGAAAGGGACAGGGACAGGGACAGGGAAAATACGATCACGACCTGTAATCAAACGAGAACAAACTCGAACGTCCTTGTCGAGGGAAAGCCGATTCCGCCAAAGTACGACGTAAGTCGAACGACCTCTGACCCCGCCGATAATCAGCTACCAAATTACAAGAAACCTCAGTGCAACTCGTTCGTTGAACCCCCAAAGTATCGGCCGTACGATCGTCCCCCCAGGTACCAGGAAACTCCTCCGAAAGCCGATCCTCCGCCAAAGTATCTTCAGGATCCACCAAAGTATTCTGAGGTAACCAAAAGACAGGAGGACTCTAAACGCGTTCAGGTAAGTATGCCATGCCGAGATAGCCAGTCTAACCGCGTACGACGAGGGTTACACGATAATTACCAAACGAAGCTTACTTTCAGAGAGATTTTCATCTTTCTCCACCATCTCGCTACCTCTATCTCTTTTTCTCATCTCTCTGTCTCTCTCTCTCTCTTTCTGTATTTCCTCTTTAGGTCGGGTTTGCGTCTCGAAATGCCACGCTTTCTCCTGAAGAAGTGTGTATGAAATAATTGTCTATGCAACGCGTTTCCTATATACGCGACTCGTTAAACAGTCAAAGAAGATGTAATTATTTTTCCGCAAACGAACGTGAGACTCTCGTTAATTTTTAGGGATCGTTCCGAAACTGTTTTCGTTTTTGTAAGCTTGTGAACTATAGAAAGGAGAGCGTGAAATTGAAAATTTGACACGAAAAAAAAAAAAATTACGAATTTACGAATTTCTTTTGCCTCCGATCAACCCGCGGGCTTTCGAAATGGGAATGGGAACGGGAATGGGCCCGCCTAAATAAACAGAGCGAATTTGGAAACCGGGAGATTGTAACTACTCGTAGTTTCTGTAGTGTTGATTAATCAGTTGAAACAGCTTTGTCAGAGAGAACAGTCAAGCTCGAGGATGCAATCCAACTTAATAGATATTATACCCATGGAGAAATGCTAGACGTGTTCAAATTCTCAACCTTTGTACAAAATTTACCTATACGACTGACGTAGTATGAAAGTGAAGAATGATAACCAGCGCTATGTTTTGTTGTATTGTCATGTATGTCGAGGGTTGCCACCCACACATCAAATCGATCAATTTCTATAATGAGGAACTAATTGCTGAAACAAAATTCGGGTTAGTCTTTCAAGATTAGCAGATACATGGGAAAAACAGAATTTTCATCGTTCTACAAACGCATATTATGTAATCACCCGAAACACTGTCGAGTATGTGAAGAACATAACTTGTCGTTGAAAAATGATAAGTGAAATTTTGGTTTCTCTCGTGGAAAGAAACGTTCAAATAGATCGAGTTTTCGGGATCATTCGGCGAACTTGAATCTTTTTATGCTAAAACCTGCAATACGATTTCCTTATCTCCGCGATGGATTATGAAAAGTAGGAAAAAAAGACGAGGACATAAATTTTTCGTAAAATAGTGGCAGCCCCGTGATACATAAAATGAAGGATAACTATCACGATTAGGATTACTATCAGTTTGAATACATGATGGTTTTTGTTACGATCGTAGGAGGAAAGGCGACGTCGTATCGGCCGCGGACTGGCGCCTGGATCGGAGTCAGCCGGCACGATACTTGCCAGTATAACGCCGACCGCGCGCGAAGCAGCACGTGGTTCGTCGCGGCAAAGGTCTTCGGTGAACAAGGCAGGTGACGTGCGTCTAAGGGTTGGTGGTGAAGATTCGGGAAAGTGCAATGAGGATGAGAGACCAGAGGTGATATCAACGGTCCAGGACTCCGGCCAGGTGTCGAACCCTGATATGTTGAAGGCCCAAGTTAATCGAGCCCAGGAAGGGTTGAGTGATAAATTTAAGGGTACGGTTGAGGGTCTGATCAAGGGTGGTGAAGTGGCGCAAGTTAAGTGCAATGAAAAGTTGAACAATGCAAACGAAAAAACAATAAGGCAAGACCAAAAGTCGAAGGTGATTAACAGCTTGCACGTTTCGATCGATGGTGGTGCTAAAATTTTCGACAAATCAAAAACTCCCCACGATAATTCAAATCACAAAGCAGAAAACCTGAAGTACTACGGCGAGTTGAAAGGCTACGATTTCAAGTCCTACGGTAACATAGAAAAACCACCGTCGATTCATGATAAGTCGCACCAATTTTCCCACGAAAAAAGTCACGCAAAATCACTCCAAGGATATGGATCATCCAAAGTCAGCCTCGAACCACCCCCAAAAAGTGTTTACAGTGATAAGTACAGTGATTCGTACGATGGTAAACACTTTTATCACAGGTCATCATCGCACCCTAAACCAAACCCTTTTCAAGTTTATCAAGAAACCAAGTACTCCTATAACGTCAGTGGCGTACCAGGAACACCTGCTCAGGCCAGTGCTGCTGCAGCATTTTTTGCAAGGTAAGTTAATCGCCCTTACATCTACATATGCGAAATATGCATTTTTTATTTCACTTTATTTCAGGACTAGATTTAAGGGGACCAGTACAGCGACTTTTCGCGAAATTATCATGGTCCGAAATCAATTTATTTCATCACCAAAGTTCATTTCACATCAAAGTATTTTTCTTTTTCCAAATCATGTGTCGCAAGGATTTTAGAGCACCGTTGGACCGATTCAGGTCATCTTGGATTCATCTTCTTCAGAAAACAAATCCTCATCATGTGAATGTAGGAATTTTGGAAAAATTTTCATTTTGGCCAAGTTATTTAAGAAATGAGTGATAATAATTTTTGCAAATTTGGTAAATTGATCATAACTTATGACATAATTTTTCATTTCAAAATCCCTGCATTCACAAGATGGGGAATGGTTCACCGGAGAAAATGAGACGTCAAGAGATTGAATTGGACCAACCGTGTGCCAAAATCCTTACGACACATGATTTGGAAAAAGAAAAATATTTTCATGTGAAATGAACTTTGGGTATGAAATAAATTGATTTCGGACTATGACAATTTCTCAAAAAGTCGCAGTACTGGTCCCCTTAAATGCTTTATGGAAACTTGGGGGTTCCTTTATTTTATTTTTTGAATTTCATCCCCTGCGAGCGTTACGATTCTGATCTGCTGATGCTGCGATCTGTTTTATTTCCGCATTTTTTATTGACGTTCGACAACTGATATATTCTCCGGTGGGTATATTTAGGCCTTACCAGCTTCCGGCATCTCTGACACATTTGATAAGCACCATCGATAGATAAACCCTCACGTATCTTTAAGTCTGCGACTAGAATTCATTGCGCAGTGTCATTGTAACCCTGTCTAACATTGATTTATGATTGTGATCTTAAATTTTACCGTCCTTTAACTCCGCAGTACATAATGACATCTGATCATCTGAAATCCGTTCAATGATAAGGATTTTACTTGACGTTATACTCACGTAGTAAAGGATGCTTCGATCTAGATCTGATTAGAAATTGTATTTGCAGTGAATTTATATCCAGGATTTTGCTGGTCGAAATTCCTACTTTTACGATTTTTTTTTTAAGGAATTAGGAACATTTCATAGTTTTTGAATGAAGTTAGAAAGAATTTTTGATTTCTAGAAACAGTTGAAATTATTTACAGGCGGGTTTAATTTTCAGCCAGTGATAATCATCTGAGTATTTATTCATTCTGAGCATATATGTTCGGGGTTTAGGGTCCAGGTGGATCATGTGGCGCTTAATGTGAGTTGTTTTGTTATGTTTCTTGTATTCGCGCTCGTTTGAAGAGTTGTACTTTTTTTGTATGAAACAAAGGTCGACAGAGATACATGATACGTACGTGTAGTTGGTAGGTAGGTAGGTAGGTACAGTTGAACGTTAATGCTATCAGAGCATCCGTGGAACAACTTGTTACGAGGCACCCTTTGAGATGTAAAGTAAAGAGAGATAGCAAAGAGACAGAGATGGAGATACACAGATAGAGAGAGATAACCGGATCCCAGCACGTTTCATTTCATTTCATTTCATTACATTTCATTTCATTTCATTTCGTTCCCAGTATTGGCTTAATAACGGGCTTCTCTTTTCCGTACCTCCTACAAACTCCATCAACAATACGATATCGCCGTTTGTTTCCATCCGTATCCTCATTCACGTCTTTTGAAGCCAGTAGCTAAAAGCGCTAATTAAAATCACCGGAAACAGCGAAGAAACTTGATAGATCATGAGTCCCTTACCCCCCAATACGTGGAATCATCCATCGCGAATTAATCCATGAGAAAGTCGATCTTACTCCAAAATTTAAAGCATACGTAATTCGATTCGTACCACATTCATAATATCAAGCTACATCTTCTGATTAGTTTCAAATTTTAAGATTCAATTCAGAGGCCATATACGATAAGGGTGGGGATTTTGATGTACCCTTTTTTTCTTCTTGTTTTACGTTTTGAATTCTCGAAAATTTTGTTCTTATTGAAAATTCATGGCGTCTGGACCCTTAGGATGAGTCTGGGAGTGCATTTGGCACGCTGAAAGGAGACACTTACATTAATATCGTATATGAATATACGTATACTACAGTTACGTATCTGTACTCTTGGATATACCGAATACTGGATATAATATGTAGAGAGAAATATCCTTTGGTAAGGAAACTAACTAGTGTACTACCCTCCATCTCTAGATGGAGGGTTGGGAATAGAGGATTCGGCCGGAATTCACAGATCTTAGTATTCCTTCTCCAATGTATTACAGGTATATGTGTGCGCTAGTATTCCTATACAAGATAGTCACTATCAAAGGGGTTTTCATGAATTCATGCCTCTGGCACAGAATTCATAATCCTACCTTTGACGTGGTTTCAGGTCCTTAGCCGAGGCTGTTGTCCTATGGCAATCTCCTCTAGCCTGACCTGAACTTAACTAAGCTGATATAGCCTTGCCTTATCAATGAATTCATTCATAGATATGTGAATCTATCGCATTTCAGACTTCAATAATTATTGTCACATACAGTTTAAGCTCTCGACAATTTTCTTCGGATTAAGATATTATGAGCTGATGTTAATTCCGCGCTTTGGAAACTATATAGAAACTTTTTATTCGTGGAAACCTTCCGTGATCCTTACGCGGTGCTAATAGACGGTTTACGTCGAAGGTCCAGACGTTCAGGACGCTGATTACTTTCACTTCTCACTTTTACTTGGAAGTTGATTAGCTACGGATTATTGATAGAGACTACGAAGGCTGCAGAGATTCGGAAAAGAAAAAAATAAATAAATCGCCGTAGGTTACAGTCTGCAGTCGTCGCAGTTACAGCAGCAGCTCATGAAATCTTTCACAATGGAATAGGAGATAGGTATACATACCTCTTCGGAAATAATTGCTACAAGCCGTATCCGATACGGTCCAGTAATTAGTTTCCTACTATTTCCTTCCAGCAACAATTCTGACGTCGCGCTTTGTAGACTCGTGAAAAGTTTTCGTATTTCTACGTATATAGATACACTAGGTATATATAGATTCTGCTTTAGTAATGCGAGTTTAACGGGCGAACTAGAAGACTTATCTGCCTTGTACCTTGTAGCGCAATGAGGAACAGGAAACTAAAACTAAGGGTTTGTATCAGCGAAAGTTTAATCACCTCCCCGCGAACGTAAAAGACCATAGAAAACCTTGGGAAGGGGTTAACCGGACTTTTTATCACCATGATGAACGGAGTTTTTCGCGTAGACCATCTTTGACGATCATCAATTTTCTGAATTTTATCCGGCTATTAGGGGGTTCGCGATGGGGATTGTAATCGGGCATTTGAAGACCTAATACATTTTTAAAGATCGTATATTCCTGGTGGCTACTATATTATAAGGTTAATCTGCATTATTAAAGAAGTTAAAAGTCTTCGGAAATATTCTCAGCGTCTCAATTTCTTTCACAACTTAACTCACCCGCCAGGTAGCTCGTTAGGGACTAAAAATTTATCACGAAATAACGAGTTTTAATGGCACCTTGAAATATCCCTAGGCAATGTACCCGCGCGCCCGGGGCCCTCATCTCTCGTCAAACATAAATTTAATTGATCATCATACCGTCAGCGTTGTTATACCGTACGTTATAACTTCCTCCTGATGACGATGAAGATCATCTCCACGAGGGGGGAGAAAAATGAGAAGGAAAAAGAAGAATCGTAAAATGAAGTTAAAAGAAGTTAAATTTAAGTTTGATTAAAAATATATGAAAAAATTTCATCGGAACGACCGTTTTTATTACAACTGCTGCACAGCTATCAGAAAAGTGGTGATAGTAAAAAACAAAAAAGGAAAATCCCGTCAGTACGTCGGTAAGCTCCCTGCCCGAAAAGCCATTCCAATAAAAATGTCAAATTGCTAATGGGCCGATACTTTTCGACCTGATACGCCGAGGAAAGAAAACGAGTGTCCTGCTCTTTCTGTATTTCATCCAACTAACCCCGGTGAAAACAAGAAAATACTCGGAAAATCCGAGGGCCTCTCGAGGCTCACTTCCGGCCAGGTTTGTCCGGGCCATTTCGATGGCATAATATCTCGAAGCGGAATGGAAGGACGGTGGAGGAGACGGACTCGACGTGGAACGGAAAGAGACGCTTCAAACGCACTCAAAGTATTTCCGTAACAGAAGAGAAAGAAGTCCGGCAGCTGTACTTTGAGATGTGAAGATTTTTCAGGTGACATGCAAGAGTTGGGTATAAGTGTGACCCAACTCGTTCTTAGGGTCGCAAATTTTGCAAATTTTAATTCTACAGAATTCTGAGGGGTGTGAAAAAAAAGACAAATTTCAATCTCGGTGTCAGTCAATTTTTTTTTTTTCCTTTTTCTTTTTTAGGGACATTCATCGCAGTCATTATTCGGTATTGGTCTTAGTTAGTATAGTTTTATTGGAACTCGCATTGGTTTCGCGTTTTAGTACTTTACTCATACCTACGTTTCTTTTATTCCTATCGTTTTACACATCGCGCGTTTCTTTTTCATTCCATTCTATTTCCTATACAATCCCATTTCCCCACTAGGGAGTTACTAGAAATGGAAAGAGCGATTTTAACGCCCGTCGTTACACGAGGCCAACAAAACTTTCCGTATATATTTACGCTGTACGAAATTGGAAATTGGAGCCAACAAGGATTTCCACCTTCACGTATACCTACTACCTTTATTTACCTATACTTGCAAATAGTCTTCATCTTCAAGTTCTGAACCTTCATACAATTGAATTCGAACCTTAGACATTGATTTTCATTCAACCACTGCTGCAGTACTCGACGATGATTATCTTCGAATTTCACTCGACGACTGCAAGTCTTTCGATATGATTAAACAAATTTACGCGCGTATTAACATCAATTCATTCAATTTTTATCCATTTGAACCACAGATTCAAAAATTTCCATTTATATATAAATTCCTACGAATTTTTAGGGAATTTGGATAATTTTATACAGTTTTTGATAAAACATTGTAAGACTCTCGTAGGTTTTCATACGAAAATTGTAAATTCGCGCTATTTTTTCGTTCGAAAATAGTAGACTTCCGTAATTTGTCGTAAAAAATTGTGTGTGTTTTTTTTAATCGTCTGAATAAAAAAAAAGACGGGAATTTTCAATTTCCCTAATAATTTCTTGAAATTTGTAGAATTATTTACACCCGGGTTGCGTAAAAGCGTTATATGTTAGCTGGTTAATGCAGATTGAGTCTTAAGATATAAAAATAAAGAAGAAGAAGAAGAAGAAGAAGAGAAAATCGTTTAAAACGATCTTTGACTAATAGATATACGTGAGTAGGTGTATGTAAGTCTTCTAAATATTCATAAGCGTTCAAGCGAGAAAAATGACAGGTCTAAAAAACACTGTCTTGTGTTTTAAAATATCGAGATATTCGACTGCATATAGTTATATATTATACCTATATGTAGATATATACATATTTATAGATATTCCTAGCAGGGTTTGATTTTTTTCAGTTGACGTTTGAAAAACTAGGTATCCAATAAATCCCGGTCGCATGATTGACGTATACAAGCTCCGCGCCTCTTTTTTCTTTTCGTTTGTTCCGGGTAAATTTCATCCCCTGAAAATCTATGTAAAAGGGTTCCCTTCCTTGCCACCATTCTCAAGTCCATAACGTGAGAAGAAGAGAAATAAAATAAAAATAAAAATAAAAAAATAATACAATATCGTAAAATGAATGAAGGGAAGAAAGTTTTAAACGAGTTTGTTCTTCCGCAGGGTTTTTTTCTCCTGGATTTTACATTTTTAATGGTCTTTTCGTCGTTCGTTCGTTCGTTCGTTCGTTCGTTCGTTCTTTTCAACACCACGAAATAATATACTTATCAAAACGGGCGAGTATGACTTCCGAAATCTTATTTTTAACTCAATAATTACCGCAGGGTCATAAACCTTTTCTGACAGAATATCAGAACCCTCGCATTTATAGACTGATAAAACTTTTACCAATTTATTATTCCGGCTATCCAGTTATTTCTACTCTTTGGTCACGTATCAACCTTTCGAAGATACAGTTGCAGCATGATAAATTGACGGAATTATTCTAACTTATTTCTGACCTTTAAAATTCCATGATTGTATAATATTCACGGAAGAAAATTTGACTTGGAGCAAGTTTTTCTTTTCCAAACCCTCTGGGATTTCGTTTACTCAGTTCATACGATTTTTATTTAATTCTCAAACGCACCTAAGCTTGATTAAAAACGAACGAGATTTTTTGCCGACAGTTTTTTCAGGTGATACTAATATGTCAACCTGACAAATAGGCCAGGCCGGTGCATGCAGCTCCGCATCGGCAACCCCCTAATTCGTAGGTCACCGAAGTCGAACCGCGTAGTATAGCTCAACAGGTAGCGGTGGCGCGCGCTCCGTGTCTCAACCCTCTCCATTCTATTCATATCATGTAAATGCGGCAACCCCCGACCACCCCGTTCGCCACCGCCTACCCAGTTCACCGTCAGATTTAATATGCTACGAATGGGGTGGGACTTGGCCTGCTGCTTTACATTTATTATAATGGGATAATAGCGAACGTTTTCAAACTTTTGTACCACAGCTGTGATTTAACAACCCTGAAGATTTGTTGGTTTCTCTTACCTCTTTTTTGTTCTCATTTTATTTTTCATTTTTTCATTTTATTATTCCTCTTCTTACATCTAGTTTATTCATTCAAAGGCGGAGGCTTCTTATTCTTATTATTCAACTGAGGCATTATAGCCTGGGTCAAGTTCACCAGAAAAAGAGATGACGATGAGTCTGCAGCTTAAAATATTGTTGGGCATATGCACCGTGGAGATGATTTTTTATTTCAAATTACTGTTACGTATCGTGGAGAAATATTCTATTAATTCATTTTTTTTTTCATAAATTATTACGTACCTACTAGGATTTTTAGATATAATTCAAAATTATTTTACATCCACTGAATGGACCGGGAAAGAAAGTGGGTGTCGTATATACGGTAAAGGTATCCGAAGTTATTCAAATTTGAAAAGACAAAAAAAATATATTCTCGATTGATGTACAATATTTCGGGAAACACCGACAATATTCGATGAATTTAATTTTCAAATACGATAATTTTTTATACTATGAGCATTTTTTTTTTTCTTGAATTTGATTATTTAAAAAAGTCTTACCTATACCTACAACGATGCGAGATAATCTCAAAAAATCTCTATGTTATGTCTAAAAATCCGAGCGATGTTCAGATTTAGAATCTCAGCTCCTCTTCAGGGTTGGAGAATAAATCTAGAACTTCATGAGTCTCGTGGTTTATGTGTCAAGCAGCATAAAAATTTTCGCGGATAACGATGTCCTCTTTGTCTAACAGATTCGAAAATGTCAATTAACTTAATTTTTAGTTGAAAGCATCTACCCGACTAATGTGGCTGAAATTTTCCACGATTTATTCTTCTTCGAACAATGAAGTAAAAACTGCGGTTTTTAAGGGAGGAGAGAATTTTCAGCGACGATGAAATGAAAAAAAAAAAAACAGAAAAAAAATCTTTTCCAGCTATTTCCTCGAGGATTTAAAATCCCGTATAGATACGGCGATGTTCGACCGTATTAAAAAATGAATGAAATAAAACTCTCTCCGTGACAAATGGACTACGGAAGTAATGCGAGATTGTTATCCGACTCAATTACTCAGGGTAACCCCCTTTCGAAATATAACTTACTAAAGGGTTAACCATACGCACTGATATGGGTATAATATAATATGCGGTACGAAACTGCTTCGGAGCGTCGAAGATTTCGTTGATTAAAAAAAATGAAAAAATAATTGATTACACCGGGGAATTATCTTCAAATAATGTCTCGTATAGCCAGAAGTTAATAACTAACTTTCTCCGATTTACGTGTCACGATTAACGATTGTTAAAAAGTAATAAAAGTCGGACAGTTTCACGTTCGCGATCTCGATTTCGATCCCGATATCTCGATATACTCCTGCAGTGTACACGTCTACCTTCCTTATACCCGCGTCCTCGCTGTTTATGTACACCTATATGGATCGTCACATTACTGCGACGCTTTGATCGACATGAAATTTTTAATTGAAAAATTCTTCTCGTCGAGAAATCTTTCACACCCTACTTTATAAGCTACCAAAGCGTGCCACAAGAATTTTAACCAGTTTTAAATCGATTATTAGCCATCTACTTGGTAATTGGAAGACTGTAAATCTCCGAAAAAAAAATGTATGAAACAAAAAAAAAACAAAAAAAAACAACCAAGAAATTTACAATTATACGCTTATTGTGGCACTCGAGACGGCGGTGTTACTTTTCAAACAAAATTTTGTCGTCTCACCTGACTCAAAGTCGATTTTATAGTCGCGTAGTATTGGTGTTCCATCGCACAATATACGAATAAATCGACACACAAATATCTGCGTACATGTATGTACCTCTCTCGCAATTACCTACATAGCTAATTAAAGTATTTCATCACTCTCATGCAACTATACCTTGCGGCAATTTCGTAATCAATGATTTCACACGAAAGAGAAGTGTTAAAAAGTAAAGGCGGGGCGAAAAAAGATCGCGAAAATTATCGAATATAATATAAATGGCTGAAATACAACGACAACATTTTCCGACGGTGTAGGACGACGTTGAATTATCTATTCGCGTTATATTTCCAATATAATTTATTATTTCACTGAAATTGTATAGAGATCCAAAAACCTGCTCGGATTTTACCGAACGTATAGAAACATCATATTTTCAGTTAAAAAAAAAATTAATGTGCGAATTTTGTATAATGTTTGAAATAAAAAGTTTCCCAACAATCCAGCTGCGAGTCGGGTTTTAATTAGGTATCCAAAAATTAGTTTCACATCGACTGAAAATATCATTGAACAAAAAATTTTTCCACAATATTTTCACTCTCGGTCTGATAATTCCAGTTGTTAATTAAATTAGCCTTTCAAATTGGAAATAATTTATAAAAAAAGAGAAAAAAGAACACGAAGGCGAACAATGCCTCATATACGGCATTTTTACCGTACAGAAGATACCGTATGACATATTGGAAAATATTTCGGATCAAAGTAGATCTGTGCGAAATGATACAGCGGGTATGATATTTTTTGTTAGAACGCGTTACATCTGTACCCCACTAGTTTGTTCAATTATCTATATACTAACATACACAACGATCAGGGAACAAGACCGCAACAAACCTGCAACGATCGGACCAAACCATTAATTACTTGGCATTATTGTATCACAACGATTCGAATCAATTTAGTACATAGCCACGGGGGTCTTTCAGGGTTCATATATCACTGTGGGCAAACGCCGTGGAAAGAATAAGAAAGAAAGAAAGAAAGAACGGAGAAAGAACGAAGAGGAGAAAAAGATCCCCGGTAGAAGCAGAAAGCGAAAGCAATTGGTGGGTGATTTTCGGCCGTCTTAGAACCGAGGATCCAGTCGTTAGTGTCGAGGAAAAAGGGAAAAAGGAACTGATCTTTCTTTTTGTCTTGGTCAATTAACACTGTGGAACTGTCCAAACTGCTCCCTGAATTCCTTGTTCGTCTGTTCATCAACGTTTGTATTTTATTTTATTTATATACCGAAGCTATAATCAGGATGTAATTTTTGCAATCTTCATGATATTTTCAATCTTACCTAAAACAAGATCTGTTCGAAAATAATTCGTCGTCAAACATCGATATCCCGAATATCAATTGGATTAAAAATTATTCGTCTAACTACGGTGGAACAGCTCTATTTTATTCATCTCATACCTGCAGATACCTGACTGGCAGATATTCGATCCGGAGTTTGAACAAAGAAAAGGAAATTGGATTCAGCAACCCTTTGGTTCATTTTTCGTGATAGATTGATGACTAGGATTTGGACAGATTCTTTTTTTTCTTTTTTTTTTTCTCTTATTACATTTTTTCGCTACTGATCCTAGCTCGATGTCTATAGACATATTTTATACTATATATCTATAGACATCGCGTGGCGAGCATAGCGGAACGTTTTTAATTTTTAAAATCCAGAACCGCTCGGTCTATACGCGATCTGAATTCCATTTCCTCGATTGTCTTAATATTCTACTCGCGATTTTATACGCAGTGACTCTCACAACTTAGCAGAAGACTTTTCACAAATTAATATACACATCGCATAGGCATAAAATATCAATTTTTACTTCATTGGTGAATTTTTCAACTCCAAAATCTGAAGAAGAAAAAATTAAACAAATTAATACTCGACTCCTAGAGTCGCACAAAGATGACGAAAGATGCAACGCAGACGAGTCTATTGTGTCTCTGTTATTATACTCTTCGTGAACCCAGATTCAATTATAGATCTTGACAGGTGGTCAAACGTAGAATATTCGGTCCATATCCACGGTTACTTATATATCCATCACTTGAGATAAGATACGGACTTGAAAGTCAATTTCGTGACGATTTCGTGTCATTGAAATATAGAATGGCGTTTATTGTTAGGTAGGTACTACAATATGCACAAGTAGGTAACATGCATACAATCGCGTGAGATTTTCTTATACGTTGGTAGGTGCGGTATATGCATATAACCGCATAAGATAACGTGAGAAAACTTTGTATTTCGTTACATGTTTGTAAAATAAAGAACAATAAAATAACTTGTTTCGTTTCTCTTGCTAGGGCATAAAAGTTCATGTAGAAAGACCTAATAAGCTGATAAAATGCTTCCTTCATTCAGCACGGGTCGCCAGACTCTGTAGAACCGGACGTGAGACGATTCCCGAAGCGCGTCCCGACGCGAGGTACGTCGACGTCAAACTTTTGACCGTATACATAGCTATATGGTCCAGAAATCCGCAGGACTATTCATGCGGAATATTATTGATAAATTTTCTCCTTTTTTTCTATCCTTGATAAAATCAGGGGTAAAGTTTGATGTGATAATATATTACGCTTGTAATTTTATGCAGAACCCTTTCCGCCACCTTTCAAAGAAAAATGTCTTTCAGAAAGTTTCCTTCCTCTTCTTCGTTTCCCAGAAACTTTTTATCTTGAATAAATTTCTCTTCCTGTATTGTTCAGTAATTAGAAAGGAAAGGATGTCGCCATATTTGTAAACTGGTAATTAGACAAGGATCTTTAATGTATGTACAATTACTGTTTAATGAACTGTGAAATTTTTCTCTTCTTTTCAACTTTGAATTGAGTCGTTAGCTTTGGTAACAATAAAGTCTACTTATCTCGTTGGTAGGTATGTACCATACCGTTAAAAAGCTCAGCACCTCATCGAAATGATAATAAACTAGCTAATCGAGTAGTCGTAAAATGTAAATGAACGCACGTGCCCGCAAATGCTATGTATAGTGTATAAAGCTGATCCTCTACACATTACACCCTGCATGTATGCATGCATCTTGGTTTTGTACATACAGTTACTGCAGTATAATATGCAGTAAAGGTATATTCATCTACAGGTGCTATAAATTCACTCTTTGAGAAATTCTTGCACGAGCTTTTGTATGTTCAGTTCTCATCATTCCTTGCACTGGTTTCTAGGGTTCAATATTTTTGTGCCATTGGATAGTTTTTTGCGTTTTGTTGCTTTTTTTTTTTTTATCGATGATGGAAGATGCGAAGTCGAAGGTTTTTCTGAAAGTGACGGAAATTTCGATCCTCTTTGGACTAAAAGCTTGAACTTTTGACCGGTACGGATATGTATGTGGGGATACTAGCCTCTGCTAGAGGTACATCACTTTTGTGTGTACTCAGACCCGAGAACTTCGAGTGATCACGTACCCACTACCTACTCCAAGAGAGGAAAGACTTTAAACAATTCGTGTCGCATTCGAGACGCCTTCATGTCTTTACCGGTGTCGTTGCAGAAACTACTTCGGTGTTGCTTGCGAAGAGTCCGCAGCTCGTTAGTCGGTAGTCAGGTAGACGTAAAGTTGTCACCTAGTTCTAGGCTGTAATACATATAAGCCGCCAGCTGACTTCCTAGTCGTGACAACTTTTCCCAGAAAATGAAGTTTACAACTTCACCCGAAGAGCGGATAAATCTTATGGGGATTTTTTGTTTAAGCTTTGGTGGGAATTCTCGATCCTAAAAATTGACTCAATTTTATTGCAGAGAGACTTCAAGCTCGCTGATAAAATTGAAAATTCGAAATACCTATGTCATAAATTAATTATGAATGAAAATCAGGGTTCAGTTGTCGGAGAAGGCTTTTGAGACTACTTAAGTATTCGTTGAACGACGGTTCTCGAGATTTAACCTCTTTATTCAGGGATGACACTTCGGTATGGCGTGTAGGTAGGATGAGGGAAACTAATTTGTCCCTTTCGTTGACGAGGGTTGCCTACGCTAACGACAAACTTCACGGTTCGAGATAAGGCTTTAATCGGTTAATTGATACCCCATCGATCGAAGTTTAGAAAGCTAAACGCGCGTCACTAACGAGCTATGCTATTTATCATAAATATACCCTATCGGGGTAACAGTGATTAGTTCAAAAGTCATAAACAAGAATAACTTCAAACAATCTAGGTGCTTTTCGGAAATTAATTAGCGCTGAAACGTTTCATCCGATTCGTCAGTTTCATTCAGTTTATTCAGACTTGAAGAGAACCTGTGAATGTTTCCAGCTAAATTTTCGCCACTTTTATTCTATTCGCAAATCAAACTTTGAAACGCGATTTTTCTCGAAATGAGATGAATTGATTTGGCTTTTTCCGTGAATGCAGGTCTCAATTTCATGAGTCGTAAAATTTGAATGAAATTGAAAAGTGGTCATCATCGCCTCGTGAAAATAAGAAATTGTTCGGAAAAATTGGAGGGCAGATACCGCGCGAATAAAAAAAAACAGAGACTACAGGTATACGTAGGTATACACCCATTAGGAAAATGATAAAAATGTTGATCTGAAATCAGGGAAATGTTTTCGGGGTCCGGTTGTATAGTTGTAAAACGATTGTCCAGCAGTACGTTCGCGGCGACTGCATCCCCTCTCGATTTAGTTTCCCGGTTAGTAAGGGCTTGCCTATATACCTGGACGAAAGCTCAGCTATTTCGTGCGTACGAGGTGCAGGTACTCGACCGAGAACAATACGCGAAGATTCTAGCAGGATACGCGGGGGACCGATGCAACCCGGGAATACCAATGCGGTGGCGGTGGCTGATGCCTTACATTCCTGTCTTGAACCCGGAAGCGAAAAGTGAAAAGCGAAGAGCGAAGAGCGGAGCAGAAGCGACGGTTTCGAAGCTCGTTTATCATTTTTCGATCTCTTATGCTTAATAATTTTTCTTTTTTTTTTGTTCACTTTTTTATTTTTCATCACATGTTACAAACAGATAGAGATAAAAATAAGTCGAGACTCGACTTGCGCAATGAACGTAAATTCGATATCGATCAGCTCTTAGGTAATCATTCGTTATCTCTTACGTAATTTGATCATCAGGTGCAGGTCTCGCGCGCGGGTAGCACATCCGCGATATGGGAGGCCTTAAACAAACTGACATTTTTTTTTTTTTTTTTTTTTTTCATATCGCAAATTCAATCGAGATCATTTGTGTCAGATAAGTTTTGTGTACTAGATGGAAACCGTAAAGTCAGTCGTTTATACCGAAGTCGTTTATAGCGAAAAATTATGAGTGCCTTCGGTATATGTATATATATTATATGTACATATATGTACCTATGTGTATGTATATTGTATACCCATACAGCCACAACTAAAAACGATGGAATCTCTACCTCACGCCGCCTAACGTAAAAACAATTTTCATTTTTTAATGGATGTAACATGTCGCGGGCCAGTATATCCGAAATTCTTGCATGCTTGTTATCAGCGACTCGCGTCCTATCGCGCGATGCGATCGCAACCCTATTAAATGTCCTTTGGGGTATACACAGTGCGTAACTTAGCTTTTTAGGCCTATACTCAACCCTCGATAACCACCCTCGTAAAATACCAGCCCGAATTCCCCAGGTAATAGAAATCCGCGCTTCGATAACCGCGCGAATATATATACTTTTTCTTATTTTAGTTTATTTTTTCTTTATACTTTGAAGAATCGCTTCTCAGATTTTGGCGACAATTTAAGTACGGAAAATGCGAGGAAAGTGAAAAAGGATCTAAGCGAGAAAATTTGAAATTTCAATACATGAACGATTCCAAACATTCGAGAGGCTTAACCCTTTCCTGACTTATACCTATACGTGCGCTGATCTTCGGTAACAAATTGTGGAAACCGTATTTATTTCTCTTTCGTATAAAAGTGAATTGAACTTTTTTTAATGCTGAAGAAATGGAATAAATAATGGTCGATTTTCGGCTTGGTTTCATATATAAATCCGTAACTTAGGTGAAGGCAGAACAAATCTATTTTCTGCGGCCGTAGAATACGAATGAAAGCGGATTCCCGTACCGTGAAACCTCCGAATTTTTTCCCAGGGGTCACTTCGATCCCAACTCCAATTCCCTGGAGTTGGACAACCCCTGAACCTGGCCCAGGGTGACGTTTTATCAAACTGATATCCTCACTCTCGTTCAACCTCCGCCAATTTGACTCCAAAAGAAATTTGCGAACACTATTTCGAAAGGGAGAATGATTTTTTGGGCAAATTTTGAGAAAATGATGTATACATAATTGAAAATGAGTGAAAGGAATTTTTTAATGAGAAATCTATACAATTATCGAACTGGTATATATATATGTACATATATACCTGCGTCGAGTTAATTAAGATGATTGCCTGAAGAAAGCGATCATATACTATCCCCACCACTTCTAGAAATTCCATAGCTCCTGTAAGCTGGGTGGATGACCTATATATATTATATATACGACCACGAATGAACAAATAAATTTAATGAGTTTATGGGGGCAATTAATTACGGAGAACAGAGAGACCGTCAGTAGTACCGCAGTAGGGGCATAGCGTTATCGTCGCGCTGTGTAATATTGTAATTATATTACCCCCAGACACGAACTCCGAAACCTACTGAATTTAAGAAGTAGGTAAATCCGAAAAGGCTTAAGCCCAAAATCCTTTCCTATAAAAAAGCTTAAGCTCCGAACTGTCTAAGTTGACAAATACTTTTCGCTTTCTATTTATGGTAAACCACCATAAAGCCAAAATTTATACTTATGCCAACAACGAATGTGTGAATTGAAATCCATGGGATTTACACATTATCGACTCATAGCTCATATTTAAGCAATTGATTTCTCAGCTATGTCGTAATGATATTCAAATTGCTATCACTCCCACACTTCATTTCGGAAATTAGATATATTTTACCAAGCTGGAGTGAGATGCCTCAAGAAATACTGACCAAGCGAATTTCATCCAAATCGTATGAACGATTCCGGAGATATCGATTCTCCTTTGAGTGGAATTCTACGCAGACGATTCGACCAAATCGCAAAATAATTTGCGCTCTTCAAATTGCATCTACGAAGGAGGCAAGAGACTTTGAGTTCAATCAAAAACTCAATAATTTGCTTAAATATCTGGCATTCAGATTTCGAAATGCTCCTTGCGTTAAAAATGTGAAATTCTTTAGTTTCAACTCGGCTAGATCATTTCTGGATATAATTTGAAGAGATTCGCGTACGTTTTTTTAATCAGTTCATACTTTCTCATAGTACCAACTTTTTCAAAGTCACCAAGTTTCTTTTCGTTCCTCTCGTCAAACCCCTCGACAAATGTTTTTCAAATTCAACATCGATTCTAGGAATTATTCAAAGTATTTCTGTACCAAATGTCGTTGAAATCTATCTACTCTTTCGAAAGTTATTAGATGCATAACGTGCTGAACTTGGTATAGTTGTTCCACTTTCTCGAGACACTAAAATTGAAAGATCGAAGTATATGAGGTAATTGGAAAAACTGTTGGAATGAATTTTCAAATCTGACCGTCGTCCGTTCTCGCATGATTTTTTTTACTCGTTTCAGTGCACTCGTGTGTTATGTTTATAAGATCGAAACTCTATTTTCCAGCTTTTTTAAATCGTCACGCGAATTTTTCACGCACGACAAATAACCGACTGTGTCGTACTTTATTCAACACGCAACTATAGAAATACATATTTCTACGTCCAGTTACGCGAGGACTAATTACCATGGAAATCGCGTCAATATTAACTCGTTTCAGTACACGTGGTACACCCACCCATACGCATGTCACACGCAGCTTTATCCAACATATAGACATTTTTATGATGCAAGTAAACCCCATACGAAATACATTTCATCGGTCTTTGTTCCCTGATTGCAGATTTTTATTCCCGCCGTATATCCCGTAAGGATCCCGTCCCTTTTTTCACAGCGTTGCGAGACCCCATGACTCCGTAAAAATCAACGTTATGCCCCGCTTTCCGATTTTCATTACTCTTTGAAAGCCCATTTTTTTTCCTCACGTCAAAATGTGCACCGAGTCTCTTTCGGGCTCACGCATTCGGCAGAACGCACGGCACGCAGTTAAGCACGCACTCACGCACTTGGGTGATCCATAACGTTGTCAACCGGGCACAGGACACACTAGCCTTGTGTGCCGGTGGACTAACGTCGGCCAATCTCAATCTGAGATAACGGTGCCCACTGACCAGCGCCCAGAGGCGACCACGGTAGCCACTGAACGGACGACTCATGACCGATGAAACAAATTTATAACTTGTCTCCAGGGAGGATTACCTTAATTGTTACGTTCGTGTAAATAAGACCTTCCCGCACTCTGTGCTATCCGATTAATAGACGCTACACTGGCAGGGATTAACGATCTCTGATTATATCCAAAGAAATATTAAAGGGGATTGCAGGTCAACCGAACCAATACGCGTTACTTTTCGTATATACCTATGCGACACTTTTCCGTGATTACTATTTTCCCCGAAAATCTCATCTGCGGTCTGAAAGAAACGAATAATGAAACTGGATCTGCCTGAACTTCTCATCGTATATTCTTACCTCGTGAAATTACTATTACGGTAAACCTGTGTACGAGTCGAGAATCGATTGAATAAGATAAGAATTCGAACGCCGGCTGATATATCGTCCACTCGAATATCGATCATTCTTTCAGAATTTTCAATCCTGCTGATGTCATGAAGCGAATAAATGCTTTCAAATCTCAAAAATGATGATAACCTTGTTTCATGGTAATCAGGGGGTTTCTTTTTTTCCCTAAGATGAAAGACTCTACTTTAGCAATAAATTATGGCTGTACGTTGAAACGTGATTAGGTATCGAAATTCTTAATTAATCGGATAACGAGGTGACTGCAGTTTGTGATATCTAATAGAAAAAGGAATTGGAATTTAATTAGGGCAGAGTAAAGCATTAATTAGGTTTATTAATCAAGATAAAAAGTGAACCAGGTATAACTGCAGCAGCAACCCTAATCGATGTCCTCGCGTGTCGGGGGTACCTTCCTATTTCGAGTTGAATTCTAATTTTATTACTATTAACGGAAGTAGAAATTTGGTGGGTACTTCCTGGCTAAAAGTCTGATTACAAAACCTTATGTTATAAAATGTCAGTCTCGATGTGACGGTAGTTAACGAAATAACATACGAGCCGAAAACTGACCGCGGGTGGTCTCAGGTAAGAAAGGGGAAACCCGATTGTGACCATAGCCGGCTGCGCTGGTCTAAGCAAACGCAAATTAATTTTATCTCAAACCTTTTAACGCGAAGGACAATTTTTCAAACCCATGCAGCATGAACGATGGCTGTTAGCTTTCGGCCCATGGCTCGTGCCCTCCTGCCTTATGGTAGCCACCATAGGCTTGTGGCTCGTGTTTCGTGTCCCACCGTGTCCAGCAGCCAGCAACGGTGGCATGTCGCGCACTCGTAATTCTTTTACGATGTATTAATGCCGTGTTAGCAAGCAATATAACAATGGCCCTACGTACCGGTGCAGCCTGCTCGCGTTTATAAGTCAACCGGTTTCCGCGCGTGTCCCTTATGGGCAGATACCTAGGTACGCTCGTTACTCGCTTACCCAAAGCCACGGGTCCCGTCCCGTTCCGTAATGTACAGAGAGTCAAGAACAAGAACCAAACGCTTATAGAGAAAAGAAAAAAAAAAACAAAAAAAAAAAACGAACAAAAAAATCCAAAATTAATTACCGATTAATTGACTTATCGTTATCGAGTAATGAGAGCATGACCGCGGCGAGTATAATTATTATTTCGCTTATGAATCCGTTTCACGGTTCACTTTACGAGGTATATGCACGGCGTAATTCAGCGAAGGTAATTATCCAGTTCAGTGAAGAAATTTCACCGAAACTAATACACCGAATGTTAGTTATGATATTTTAACAATTACGACTATCCCCAGCTGCGGCCAATCTACTCGGCTAGGATTTACCCCAATTTAAATAACGCGTGAAATTTGAACGAAGATCGATTCAGTTGTCGTGGAAATCGGAGTAGATGCATTTAAACGAAAGATGCGGCTGGAGCAATTAGATATTAAATACGCGCGCTCTGAGCCGAGATTAATATACCTAATTAATATACGCAACGTGCCAGTGGTCCAGACTTCATAGAGGCTCCGTTTCAGGGGTGGTTAGATAATTGAGTATAAATACTATATGTTTGAACAAAACTCTGCCATAGACACCCCGCATTACTAGTGATGGGGATATTCCTGCACACACAGAAAAATCTAAATCTAAATCACGATTTTATGAGCGTAATTTACGTTTTCATAAGCGTAATCTACGTTTTTAGGGAAAACGTGAATTACGCTTTGCGTTGCCGTAAAATAGGATCAAATGTCCTTCACGTACGATTTCGTAGTCGTAGAATAAGATAATTTTTGCCTTATTTCACGTTTTCTACATGATGAATTGAAAAGACGTGAAATAAGGGAAAAATTGTCTTACTCTACGAATACGAAATCCTATTTTACGGCAACGGAAAGCGTGATTCACGTTTTCCCTAAAAACGTAGATTACGCTTATGAAAACGTAAATTACGCTTATGAAATCGTGATTCAGGTTTAGATTTTTCTGTGTGCACCAATGTTGCCGGTGGTCTTCTCTGGACTTCGTATCAGGCACTGGTTCTCCATACGTGCTTTGCTATCGGTTTTAGCGGTTCATTTTGGGGCGAAACTTCCCAAGCGGACAATCGTTTGGAATTTAATTAAGCTAGTTTACTATTTCGAAGCGAGTGACGTACTACGGGCTTTTTGGTCCCTTGTAAGGCCTGCTCGTTGCAATTACATCGTATTCCTGCATCGAACACTGTGTAAACGTTCACAGAGATCAGAGAAACTAATTTGGCGCACAATGTTACACGGTCAAACGCAGCTACTATACGATATGCCTGCACAATCGAAATGCACTCTGTTATAGTCATTGCGAGACAACGTGGTGTCGTGTCTAGGGGATGGAAACACCATCAGAATCGATTTTGATGAAGGATCAGTATCTCCTAAAGAAAAATTTTGCAATGGTTTTTTTTTTTGGCTTTTTGCAATTCATTCAAGTCTAAAAATGCAGGTTTGAACGGAATGATGCTGTGGGTCTTGGACCTGAAATGTCTCACTTTGATTCTGAAACTTCATCTTAAATTTGAATTGCAAATAATTCAATATTTTTTATCTCGGAGGCTGAGGCTCGCGACTGGTAACGTTGTGCCAGTGGAAAAAAAACAGATCTCTGTAGTTTATCGACCTCCGTCTTCCGAGTAGTGGTAGTGACCGAAACTTCTGCAGCATCCGAAGAAGCTTCAACTTTTACTCGTAGATGGCGCCACGAGATGAAAATCATCCTCATATGACATTTCGTTATAACTTTTGTAAACTCCATTATAAACTATAAACCAAGTTAGTATTAGAACCCAGATTTCCATACATAAATCAATTTCAAACCGAGGATTACATACAGATCAAGAAACACTTCAGTATATTCAATTTCACGGATTTTTTACCTTTTGTCAAATTTTTTTTCTCCCTTCTTCCTTCTCATTTTCACAATCATCAGGCTCTTTCGATTCTCTAGGTAATCATTTTATCCGGGGAATCAATTCCATTCAGAACCTCCCATTGTAGAAATGGAATTTTTCATTGCCGCCAATTAGCATCATCGAACTATATTTAAGTGAGCGGATTCTTGATTTCGATATTGTTAAAGAATTGGGGAAAAACTCGAGCTAAATAAAATTGGGGAATATCATTCGGCCAAATACAGGTACCTAAACAATGGATAAATGCTGGATGAAAATGAGGTGGAAAATTGAGACCGAATCAGGGAGCCTACCCTCATGAACGGGGCTGCAAATAGAACGAAGCAAAAAATTCGATTCGTTGAACCCGAAATGGAATTACCTCCGAAACTCCTGGTGCAGGGATCGTGTCAAAGTTGAGGTGCGATCCTGGCAAGTCAGATTCAGCCAAATACTCAAAAGTCCATTATCCCCGCGGTATTATAGTCTTTAATTCGATTCTTGCCCGTATTATTTCGGGATTAGTTCATTTCTTCACTTTTCGATTCCTTATTCCGCATCCCGCTCCAGAATCCCGGCTGAGAATCTGATAATATGGGGTGCGACGGCTGGCAATTACAGAAACGTCAGTCCCTTCCTTCCTTCCTTCCTTCCTTCCTTCCTTCCTCTCTTACCACGCTTCACCCCCTCCCTTAGTCCGCCAAGAGACGCCGTGGTTAACTTTCTTTAATGGGAATGTGCAACTTTTACCAAATACCAAGAATTTAATGACAGACGTCTGTCAACGACGTCTACGTGTCACCAGACACCGCTAATCTTCATCCCCACGTATTTCTGGCTTTGTTCAAAAATTAGGCGCCGGATGTTCTGCGTCACATTTTTCACATTCTTCATCAAGTGACGCAGGACTTCGTCCGCAAATTATTATTATCATTATGTTTCGGAAAACAAAATTTTCACTAAAAAATTGTCAACTGCAATGGTTCTACAGCTTGGCGCGGTACAGAAGCTTCAGACATTCATGCGTGTCCTGTACATACCCATACATCCACACATAAAATTCACGCAGACTTATACGTTTCTGAGAATTTTTTACATGAAAAAATGAGACGCTCTCTCGCCTTTTGTTTTACCTGCACTTAAAAACTGGCTGAAATTAGTACCGACACCTCGACGGGCTGCATCTAAAGAAAAGGCAATGCTATGCAGAACATTTTGTCTAGCGAAACGAAAGATGAGCTCTGCAGGTGTTACATTGTGGCCAATGGTGTGAAGCAATAAACGATTGGTAATTAACGATCATCCGAAGAACATCAGAGGAAAATCGTTGCGGAATAAAAATGTGGGAATATATCAGGAATCCAGTCGAAGCAACAAATTCCAATTCCAGCATTCCCCGCAAAATCCAATCAACCAACGACTGTGGATACGGTGTATAATAATTAGCCCTTCTACGCCACCCACTGCCGCCCCTTTAAGGTCCTGATCCCGGGGATTGCTGACGTAATCCCATAAATATGAATATAATTTGTTGCCACTATTCCTGGCTTGCTCTTCCCTTCGGGTTCTTGCGGCTCTTCCAACTCTCTCTTTCATTTTCTATCCTCGGATGAACACGGCCACTGGCATTATACTCCACTCCGTCAACCTGTCATTTATCGGGCTCATATATACATATACCTACTGTAACAGGCGCACATTTATTTATCGAAAAAGGTCCCGCTGCCCATAAAGTCTACATTATACTGTATCCATCCCACGTGGGCATCGATTTACCCAAACTCAACCCCATTTTGCTCGGAATTTTGTAAAATAAATTTTACCTAGTGAAAAATAACTGAAGCATGGTAGATGTAGGGGATCCATTTTTACATATATATTTACAGTTATCAACTAGCTGTGGTGAGTTTTTAGAAATTTCATAAAAGGGAGGAGGAGCAACCCTCTTTTACTGCAACGACGCCTCTGTCTAATTCATATTCAAACAATTCCCCTGGGGTAACAGTGGGCATCTCTACCTGCTGCCTCTACTTGTATAATTCTACTCTCCTCTCATCCCCTTCCATAATTATTCAAATCTTAGCCCATGCCAGTCAGAAAATCTCCGACGAGCTTGACGAACTTTTGAGTTACCCAACGGCGGCTTACCGCCAGTTAGTAGCCAAGGATTCGTTCATTGTTTCACCACAAGCCGGGAGGCTTAGCCTAGTTTAAGTGAGATAAGGACCTGCCATTGTAGTATTTTCAGGACTCGGAGTTCCCAGCTCTAGAAACTCCGTCGTCGTTATCTTGCACCCAGTAGCTGTCACACGTTACATGCCACGTGTGCTTCCTGCTAGGAAATTAGTCTCAAACCAGAAAACACTCTTCTGCTGCTCTTCTTCTTCTCCTTCGTCGTTTCCCCCTCTTTACCACCCCGTTGCTTTATCTCTCCTGCGAGTTTGTCTTGGGGTTGATTTTTTCTTTTCAAACTTTGGCTCATCCCTCTTCCTCTTACTCTCTTTCTCTGTCATTTTCTCTTGACTGTTTCCCGCTCGTCATAACACAGCGCCGCGAGCCCACCCCCGAAATGTTAAAGGACTTCTTCAAGTCCCAGCAGCGCCCTATAAATGACATTCCCATAGAGTCCTGGGTGAATCGTTGGGTCACAGCTTCGCTGAGGGTTTGAAATTCCCTGTGCTCTCTTCTCGGCAACGAACAGCACACCCTGGACCCAACGGGTATTGTCCATCCTCGTATCCTCAGTGCCAAAAATATCTCAACTATTTCCTCCCATTAGAAGAGCTTGGCTTCATTCGGCAGACAATCAGTGCAATGCTGCCGCAAAACTAATGTCCCTCGGGCTGGAGCAGCTAGGAGGATGAAGAAGGAACCGAAGAGGAATAAGGACGAGAAATGAGGCAGGCGCGGGCGTTCTGCTCAGGGAATCGCTTTAATCCCTCGGGAAACGCATCCAGGGCTTCACTGGCAACCTGAGCTTTGGTACTCTGCCAGTTTTCGGGCTTAAAGAAACGCTGTGCACCTCCAGATTTAGCTGTTGTCGGAATTATTACCACTGTTTCAGTCTTTGATAATTATCGCTGAACGCAATTGGGATTTGTTTGGCACTTGTACTCCACTACCTCGAATTCATTTCATAGACCGCAGGATATGTGTATCGCCCAGAATGACAAGTCCTCGAATACAACTTTTTTAATTACGGTCTACAGCCCCTTGGGGTTCGGGCGATTTTTGAGGATCCCTTTTTAAAAAAGAGAGCAAAAACTATGACTCTTATCTTTCTCGAAGCATATTGGGTTCAGTTTACCGCTATCGCCCCACTTCTTCCTGAGGTTATACGTGATTGTTTTACATATCGTTTTGAGTCACAGGACTAAAGTGCCATTTCTGCTAGAGCATATATATATGACGCTCGGTGTTCAAGCTAGACAACAGATGCTCGTCGTCATTTTCCCCAAAGTCCAATAGCCGAGGGAAGAACAAACTTGGAATATAAATTCGACCGTGGAAAATTTTCCAAATTTAGTTTATGCCGGTCGAGGCTATTCCGAAACGGAAAACGGCCCTTATGTTACATAAAACCAGACCAGAATTCCATATTCACTATTTTGCGCGCGGTTTTCCATCCGACATTATTAATTTGGGCACTTCAGGATCATCTAAGGGAATAGCCCATTCTTTTCCACTTTATCTCTCTGCGGGTTCTGATCTCCCTGATCAGAAGAACGGACCTTCATAATTACCGCATCGATACACATACGTGAATAGATCACATACGTTGATATATACGTGGCATGACGTATTTCCGAGGGTTGCGTCGACAACATTTGTCGATCTGGGAAATGGAAGGGAAGGGACTGGGACTGGGATCGGGAGCCCTCTAACGACGTCGATGAAATCGTTTAACCGAATAAAACCACGAGCCACGAACATAATCTATTCCGGGCATAGACAATGGACCACCATACCATACATAGAATAGAATACATCACGTAGGTATATGTGTACGAACGGGGGTGGGGGGGTTGTCTAGAACGCATTGTGCGTGTACCACCCTAACGACGCGTGATTACTACCTCGTAGCTTCGCTGTGCAAAGGGTCCAAAGTGAAGGATAAAGGGTGAGAAAGTGAGGCAGCCTCTGCGATCCGTCGAAAACCAAAGTCGGAATCAGCTGTCTTGATTTCCTTTAGCAAATACGACGCTGATACGCGAATCTATACTCGATACGGATCGAAAGACAAGTTTAATTGCACTATTTAATGCATACCTATATGTATGCAGTGGATTAAGTTCAGAGGGGCGAACAGAAATGCACCGGATTTACAGAAGTTAGAGGGATGACAGATCCGGGTTGTCTTATTGTTTATATCAAGTCGAGTGAAACACAACGAAATTTTTTAAATATCTAGAAAGCTCGTCCATGGGAATTTTGCATTATACGCGATTGAAGAAAGGGATGAAATCCTGTTGGTCAGATCTGCAACGAAATAAATCCTAAAAGAAATATGATTCCCCATTGAAATAGGGAAAAATTGATGGGAACAGGGCATTGCCATGATTTGAATCTGTCGATTTGATGTTGAATGTTGACCCAGAAATCCAGCTAATGATATCGTTGACAGGCAATATCTTATGTGCAATTTATTACCATCAGAATTGCAGGTTTGGATTATGGGAACAAAAGTAGATAAAAAGATATTCAAAAGAATAAAAAAATACTGCCATATGACGAGAGACGGTCGTAAGTTTAAAAATGCGTATATAGGTATATTTGTTATAGGGCTGAAGGCCGGCTTATCCGTCGAATACGGAATGAGATTGAGGAATTGGAATTTAATATTTATAGCCGTTTGATTTTTACGATCTCGACTGAATATTTTTTTCGCATTTCGATAACGCGAAATTCGTCCTTATCGACGCAGCAGTTTTGCCAACCTTACAGCTGGTATAGGAGGCGAATCAGTTCGCGATCGGGGAGGAAACGGAAAAAAAATAAAAAAATAAGAAAAAGAAGAAAACGAAAAAAATCACCCTCACGTACGACGAGTACAGGAAATCGGTTTTCAGAAAACGTGAAAAGTTTTAGGTCCCTAGCTTCCCGGAATACATTACATTATAAAATATATCACATTTACTAGCAATTTGAATTTCGCCATCAAATTTTATTCCATACTTACGTGGGAATATATATATGCGGTTATAGGTGCGCGTTTTTTTAGCAAGAAATTCACACATCGCAACGTTAACATCGTATTTGGCATACCAATTATCTCTTCATCTTGTATAACAAAAAATTCATCCGTCTTTCGACTAGAAATTGAATTAATCATCTCACTTATAGTTGAATATAAAAGGGTTGACAAATTTTCGATTAATTGATAAGAGAATGAATTTCTAAAATATTGTACGTCAAGTTAAGGTGCAAATATAGGTATATAGGGGCTGCATGAATCAGTATGAAGCAAAGTTTCCTCGTCGGCGGTGAAGCCGCAAATCCCATCATTTTAAAACTATCCCAAGTGAAATGCTCTTCGGGGAGACAACTTGGTCCCTGACCCTCGCAGATAGCGTCGGACTCGTCGCCCCCGAAGCTAGGGATCAGGTTTGATCCGCGAGGGACCTGGTGGACGCGCCCCGAGCGACTTTGACTCTATTGTTTGACTCTGGTCGCTCGACCCGCGGCCAAACTCCGCGGTAGCCACGTGCGCTTATGCTAATTCTTTGAGAAGACCCTGAGCGATTGGGTAACCAGTATTAGGGAGGGGTTTTTGTTATTCCCTGATCCTTCCTTTTTCCCTTTCATTCCCTTTGTTTTCTGTTTTTTTCTCTTCTTATTTTTCCTCGTTCTCCCTCAAGGAATCGTCAAAGCCAACCCTAAAGGTTTCATTCCTCCGAACAACGGGAAGATATTTTGACATTGTGATTTACGGGTAAAAAGAAAAGGCGCAAGATATACTGATATCCAGTTTTAAAAGATATCGAGGAAAGGGTGAAATAGAAAATTGAAAATAATCGACATTTTGTTTTTCTGTCCAGATTCTTAGCTCGCGAGATAGTAGCGGGGATAATACGAAACAGCTTAAACCGGAGCTTATAAAATCCAAATACGCTGAATGGGGCAAGAAGTATTTTTTATCTTTTTTGTCAGCGAATTTTTACAACCCCCAGATTTTACGTTCCAGACATATTTCCGGGCAGCATTGACAAACGATATATTTATGCATATAAATTCCTTGCAGATTTTTCGGTCAGTTTCTAAAATCGTTCGAATCGAGTAGAAGAAAAAAATGTACGGCATAATCCAGACTTTCAGAAAATCTCTCTAAATACTTAATTCGCAACGACGTACCGAGGAAAAAAAAAAAAAGAAAAAGCTACACATGGACATCAGCTCTGTTACTACGGTCTCGAGGTAGTCCAGTCGGCGGTAGTCACGCAGTGTTGTTAATTAACGTGCTTCGTCTAATTTCATGCACGCGTACGGTTGCGGTTTTATGGCTAGCTTTTATAGTTTTTATGGTACTTACCTTGAAACCACGGAACGGTTCCCGGCTGCAACGTTATCCATAACGAGTGTGAGGTACTCGTAAAGATCAGTCTACTCACGTCTGTTCCGAGACTGGTTCGAATACTGATGCGCGGTTCCTCGGTGTTAAAAAAATGAAACAAAATGAAGAAGAAAAAAACTAAAAAAATTTGTGTGAAAAAATTCGTAGACTGATTTTATTTCAGGTGATAAACTGTCCTCGTAGTTCTTCGGCCCATGAAATCATACTGCTAGCCATTTATTATTCATATTTTGGACCTTCGAGTTACTTTCAACAGTTTTTTCTGCCAATTTCAGGGTCTAACTAACTCGTGAGAGGCATAGGTCGTTATTAACTCGTAATTAATTCCCTTCTGAGTGCCGAGGTATCGATTTCAGCTGCTTTGCCATACGCATGTACATACTACCAGTATAGCCATTAAAGTCATGCACTAGTAGCTCGCACCATCATTTACTCAGCACATACCTAAAAAGGTATATTTCAGAAATCTAGACTACAGGTGTTGCGAATTCAATCATGAAATGATAAGTTTGCAAAAACTAAGTTCACAAGTTTTGTGATCTTTGGTCTGAGGCCAAAAATTAGAGGAAAAAGAAGACCAACTCTCGTCTTCTTTCAGTTATGCTATTGCTTAGCTAAATCTCGATTGCAGATAATCTAAAATTAATTCTATTTTTGATGATAAAAGTGACGAAATGGAAGCAGACTGTCATTTTTCATAAAAACTTCCATCGCATACTCGAGCAATAACTGAAACGAGGGTCTTAGGCTGGCGAAACGTTCTTCGAAACTTATTGACGAAAGTATAAATGCAGGCAGGCACGTTGGCACACCTCCGCACAGTGTCCCATTGGTATTGCAAACGTTCGCTTATCCCTCGTCGCAGATGTCTTGGTCCAAGTTAGTAATTGTATCACGCAGTTTGTGACGCGTCATAATCCAAGGGAGGTTCGAATAACAGGGTTTGCCCGAGCCCTTAAGACAAGAGGGGATTTTAGGTGAAAAATGTGTTCATATCCCGACGCGGTTTTCGCATCCACCCTGCATGCTCATGCACAGAGATATACACTCGTGCAGGGGTTGCGAGGAAACTAAAAGGCATCTAGTTTCATTCTACGTATGTATTTATCTATCTAACATACATACCTATAATACCTATATTTACCTTGGATACGAAGTCGCGTATCTTGGTTGCGGTTTTCAAATTTCGGTAGAAAAAATATGAAAAAATAATATTGTGGAAAATTTTCGGGGTAATAATACCTCTGATTCAATTTAACACTCATCTCCTGTTATTACATATCACGTGGTTCTCCATGTGCGAAATTTTATAATGAAAAATAAGTATGAAGAACCGGAAGTAATGTCATATTTTCAAATTGCTTGTTTGCTGCAGACCGACGAGCGGAAGACCTTTCTTCCGGTCAGCTCCCTGATTGCTTTCTCCAGGAAAATGACGTCTATATGTACCTATATATATATCTATAGATACAACATACACGTGTAGAATAGGTATACTATATTTCACAGCATTCACTTAAAGCTGATGTTCGATGGAGAATTTTTTGGTATAGAATCTGTAGCTCTGAACTTTTGATTATCACCGAGAAAATCGATGGGAAAAGATCGACTCGCATTTTGTGAAACGTGAAATTTCATGCAAAAATAGTATCGCAATAAATTGCAATTGCAGATGTCAAGAATATCTAATAGACAAATTCCAGACTTTACAATCGTGATTCATCGGCGCCAGCCTTTTAATGGGTACTAAATATGTTCGCACTTGCCCGAAATTCCGGCGGGACATAGGAGAGAGAAAGACATAGTAGAATTTAACGCCAGCAATTTTATCAAATTATTGTCCCACCCAGAATTCTCTGCCGGATTTTCGTGCCTCTCTACATAATTATTCCACGGATATAACATTTCGGAATCCATTCGCAGCAGCAGACGATTTCAATTTACTTCTGGTTAATCAAACTTCCGGTCTCGTAACCAAATTAGCAATTAACTGGCGATATAAGAGCTCTGGAATTATTATCGTGTGAATAAAATGTATCGTGAATTTGATCCTGAAACGTTTTAATGCCTTTCTTTCCCTCGTTGCAGTTTATGCATATTGCATAGATACGTATCATTTATATACGTTTATACGTCTCGATGTAACGCTGCAGCGTCGCGACGCCAAGTGTAATAAACAATGGCGAAAGGCCCGCTATTATTTCGGTAGTAAAACATAGTTTAGGCCTTGATGCGTCACTCCGAGCTGACGCCAGGAACGACTAAGTTGGTCGTTCGAAATTTACTAGCCCTAAAACGTTCTCTAGTCAAGGGAAGTAGGTACGAGTTTCAGCTAGATTCAGTACCTACCTCATTCCACACGATTTCTTTTCCTTAAATTACGTGCGAGAAATGTCCCATGAAAACCAAGTATCTATTCGTAATTCAGCACCTCGCGAATTCGCGAAATACCAAAAAGTTCATTCCATATCCCACCGCTGCCACCCATTTCGTACGTATATTAGGCTGGTCCTCATTTAGGACTCGGACTAATTTTTTAGCAGGCGCCCACCAAATCGACTCTCAATTATTCAAAAATAATTCCCCGAACTTTTCAGTTCTTATCTCAACTCTAATCTTATCTAATCTGCAAAAAATTCTGTAACTGCGAGATTTTAGTGGGCATTCGTGCTACTATCTGTTAAAAAATTCACATCATCATACCAGGCAATCGAGACGAATTCCATACCCTCTAAATCTGTCTTTTTTTTTTTTTAATTCAACAAAATGTAGTATCTAAATACGAAAATGATCAATGTTTCGTATTTTTTTTTACCCCTTGATAACACCAAGGATCACTAAAATCCCGCAGTTACAGAATTTTTTGGAGATTGATTATCTTACAATAAAAAATTCACGCGTATTTTAAATGGAGTAATTCACCCTCTTGGTGGTAGGGGTTAGAGTTGCGATAAGAATCTGAAAAATGTAGGGAATTGTTTTTGAATTATTTGGAGCCGATTTTCGGGGTGCTTGCTAAAAAGTTCGTCCGAGCCCTTAATAAGGACCACCCTAATGTATATATGAGTAAAAGTTCGTACCAGAGGTACCAGAGGTACGAACCGAAGTAGGGAAAGAAAAAATAAAATAACAAGAGATTCGTCAAGGAATTTACTCTGATCCCGAGATGTGATGTAGCTGGGTGAGAAAATATCAAGGCAATTTAGGGGCAGGATAGCCACTATTCCACAAGTAATGCCCGTAATGCTCACGAAATGGTCGCTCAGTATGATATAGGTATCACTTATGTCCTGTAATAATGAAAAGATTTGCTGGCTTTATACGATTTTTTTGGAAGAGGATAGAGAGGGATGTGCACGTGCAGAAGTTACAAAAACTCGGCCTTTTCTGCACCCTCTAATATTTACAGATCGTCATATTCTCCGTGTTTTTATAATATCTAAGAATATTTTTTCTCAAATTCTGAGACACATACGATAAAACTTATTCTCAAAGTTATTTCAATTTCATTCTACAAGTTCTCACCGAAGACTTGGAGGAACAAACCAGCATTTGAGGATAATAAGAATCTGATCAGCACCTAAAACTCAGAGTTAAATATCCGTTTTGAAAAAGCTTAGGCGCAGTCAGACTGGACTTTTGAAATTCTAGTTTTGACCTCTAGATCCTAGAATTCATCGAAACTTCATGATTCTGGTTTAGATCTATCATAGATCCTCGATCTTTAACAAAACGTTTTGTGAACTAATGAACGAATAGATTGTTAGTCGAAAATAAAATTGATCATTGAGTCGATTTTCCCCAGACTTTTTAGGGCGTAAGTAGAATTTGAAAATTTCCTAGGATGCAGAGACGCTAATCATAATTTCAACATGATAATTAGATTAGAAAAAAGGGAATTGAGGTCAAATCAGAGTTTCTATTCCGACTCAGGTAAATCGATATAGTTTTTGCGGCGACAATTAATTGCCACAATATTCAAACAGAGACGTACAAACTACAAAGAATCGTCGAACCTCCCCATCCACTCCGGACTGCATTTTGTGCTCTGTGACAGATAGTGTATTGTGATACCGAAATTGACCATGAATAGAGCAGTACAAACTAGAGGCAATGCACTGTCAGCGATACAGTCAGCAGCGGACGAGTTTCGGACTTTTATATAGGCAATAATTTCGAGTGGCTACCTAGTAAACAGTAATCGAACTGTGACCGGACACCAAAATTCCCTCTCGTTTTTTCCCCATGCATTTATCAGACTGCAGACTATGGGCATAGGGGTGGGGCGAAAAAAAACGGGGACGCTAAGGAAATAATGGACTTTCGCGAACTCGAATACGCCGAATCTTTATTTTTCATTATTTCTATTCGAAGTAAATAGAGCAAATTTTCAATTGCCATAAAATTTTTGTAAAAAAAACCATTTTTTGACCAAATTTTTGGGGTGTCAGCTCCGTTCCCTAAATTTTATTCTATTCTATTCTTATCTACGAGTAAAATTTTCTTTCATAAAATGAATGAAACCAGGAAAACAATCAGCGAAATTCAATAATTCAAATTCAAAATGGCGAAAAGTTGAACTTTGTATTAATTTGCTGGTATGTATCGCAAACGCTACAAGACGCTCTTACTGGTGCGACTATCTCGTATAGAGCAAGTGCTAGCCACGAAGAGGACGACAGCGTAATGTACGAGGACGTGGACGGTTACCACCGGGACAATATATTACTCGACTAAGTGGCGCGGGGCATCCGACGAGGAGGCGAATGCCGCCGTTGACGAATGGGAACGCATCAGTGCACGGCGACCTCTGAACTCTAAACCCCCAGGTCTGAATCACGCGCAAATCTGGAAAGCTACTCTTGTAGCAGACGACGCAAAATATACGAAGTAAAAATGCGTGAAAAAATTCAGGGAATTTTCTACCTATATCGTATTCGCATCGCAACATGTTCCGAGTACATCTTTGTTTCAGGACTTTCTGCAGTTGAAATGATTTTGCGAACGAGTTAGTCCCATGTTTCGCTGTTGTTAATTCGCAAATTTATCGCACAGCTCTTTCCCTCGATTTGGTATTAAAGTCACGGTTCTGACTCCTCGAAACTATAAGCACGCTTCACGCGCACTGGCAGGTCCTAGGAATTCTAAATTATTCCATGCAATCAGGCTGGGACAATCTCCAATTCCAAACCTAGGGAATTGCACCTCTGTGCACTGCGCTAGTACCACTCGTGGCTTTAGTCGTGTGATAATAGCAGCGTACATATTGTTGAAAGCATAATAAATGTCTACGAAATCTTCCGGTCCGTTACTGCAGCAGAAGGCAAAAGGCTAGGTTCTAGGTTCTGAAGGTTCCAGTGCGTTAGCTACCGCATTATTATATATCGCAAAATTATTGCACCGCTATTATTGCGCGTAAGACTACGTATAATTTTGGATAATATATCTTATGCCTGCAGCATACATACCTACGTTATAGCGTATTAAACATATCACATACTAATACGACCAACACACATATGTCACGTAATTTTATCACGAATTTTAAATTCCGAATCCGTAGTACCTACGCGTTGCCGCGGGTTATTAGAGAGTTCGAAACAATTTTGACCTTTATACCAGAATTGCATTTCAGCCAGAAAATTATTCGCCTCAATTTATAATCACCTACAAACCCACACTTGCTGTTCCGGTAAGGATAATGTAATGAAATTGATGTTTTAATTAAAACATTTAATGACTCCTTGTCCCTTTAATTATTAACAAATTGCTCACAGGTATATCTGAATTTAATAACGAAGTAGGTAGGTAGGTAGGTAGGTAGGTGTACACCCTTTAATTGACAGCTTTTGGAATGTGTGAAGTACAGAAGTATCCGTAAAATTTTTTTATTCATTTTTTTTTCTTTTTTTTTTTTCTAATATTAAAAACGTTTTTCATTCTTCTTTTTTTTTCAACCAATTTTTTTCATCCTCTCCCCGATGTAGAGAGATTTTTTATTCGCGAAATGGTTGATGTACGGTGGATTATTTTGGCCGTAATAACTCCTCTCTCTCTCTCTCTCTCTCATTTCTTTTATCTCAATATCCACATACCCGCTATTCGGAATGCTGGTATATTAATTTCGTTCGCGAATGACGGCCACTAATTAACTCGCACTAGGTGAGCCGCCGCGACGTCTAATATTTATCAATCGTCAGTTACACTCGGTGGTCGGTTAGTTATTGTGTAATTTTGTTATTTTCTTCTTTCTTCTAAATTTCTTGTATGTATATAAATTAAATTACGCGATATAATATACCAGAAGGTGCGTGAAGTTTTTTTTTTCTTTTTTTCTTTTTTTTTTCACAAATGCGATTAATTTTGTTATACTTCGCAAATATATAGGTATACATATATTTATCCGCATATATATATATATATATATATATCCGTATATATACTTACCTCCGTGAGTCTCGTAGTTTTATAAACCTGACTGTTTTTATTCGCTCAATTGAAACTGCAGCGCGAAGTTTCTGCAGGCATAAAACGGTAACCGTGTACCTAAAAGCAAGAGATGGGTTGTTTTATTTTCACACCCGGCGAATCCAACTGCGAAAGAAATAAATTTGGCGAGTCGCGTCTGCAGTAAGCAAAGCTGAAAGCCTCTCGACGGTCTGCGGTCTGCGGTGAAGAAAAAATAAAAATGAAAAAAAATAAGGAAAAAAATATATTAAAAAAAAAAAAAAAAAAAAAAAACGAATACGGTAAATAAAAATGATAAAAATAAATTAAAAAATGCATGTATATACACGTATATTCTCACAAGACTCGGGGCTAACGCGGACATTCTTTACTTACGGTGATTTTAAATGACCCGAAATAAAGTGACAAACCAGATTCTAGTAGGTGAAGACACGCTTGACTTCTGACTCGATACATACGCGTATATGCGACATTCCGTGAAGAAAAGAGAGAGAATTAGCTAAATGAGAAAATGAAGTAAAAAAATTGTAGGATTTTTAGACGGTCTTGAATATACCTACACGATTTTCGCTTACTAACTCAGTTAGAAAAAATGAAAATAAAAGTTTATGGAATAACTGCATAACGTACGCGGTCCCATCCCCATCCCCATCCCCTGTCTTCAATCATCTTAACGGTCTGTGATACGCGATTCGCTTACTTAGCACTTCCTACGAGTCGGCTAACGTTACCGCGAGAGTTCCCTATAACTGTTTTTTTCGGTATTATAGTCAAGATTTGTTACTGTCGTTCCGAAAAGACGCCAGCGAAATCGGAAATACCGGAAACAGTGGCTATAATACGAGCGCGTCGCTCTATGCAGACCCCTGAAGAACTCTTAAATCTTCAAATTTTCTTTGTCTCTTCGCGTTTTTTTTTTTTTTTTAATTTTTTCAAATTTTTTTCATCTAATCTTCTACTCATATTGTTCGTATGAGGAACAAACGAAGCGTCCAATGGTAAAAAAAATTGACCCCGATTTGTTATACATGCAGTTTATAGTGAAAATATTTACCCGGGTAATTATATACGCGACCGAAAATATTTTCACTAAAGAAAGGCTGCAGCACATAAGAGGGTAGTAGTAGTTGCGTTAGGTTAAGAAAACAACGGTAGGTACACTGCGCCGAGTTATACCCAAAGTTGTTTATAGTCTAGTAGTATTAATAAAGACTTTAGTCTGACGTCTGGTCTTTCACACCTCGCAAACCCGCAAGTAGCGCGGTTCTTTAGGCACTATACTTCAATTATACAGAGATAGGCCCTATCCTCTCGTCGACTACTGTAAACTCGTTACTTGTATACCATTACCGATTTGAGTTATTATTTTTTTAATTTTTCTTTCAAGCTCACTTTCGGATCGTAAACACGTCATTTTTGAGCGGTCACATATCCAGTCTCGATTTTATACCGACCTGCACACCGATGAGTATAATACGTAAATATCTCCGCGAGGTTTTACCGCGCGAATGAAATATCCGAGAATGAAAGAGGGACGCGAGTCTAGACTTTCGTCTTTGAATTTCAGACTCGAAAATACTTAAGGTAAATAAACGGTTCGCAAATCCCAAAGCTTCGGCTACTACCACGCCCTTGCAGGATGCTGCAGCGTCTGAAACGATTCGAAACGATTTCAGTATCACCTATACAGGAATAATTTGCCAATTGCACAATTGCATCGGGTGCGGAATTCTTCTACGGCTTATTTTGACCCGAGTTTAATCATATCAATCAATTCGATGGTAACAAAAGGTGAAGGAAAAATTTTCCAAATTGAAGATCTTTCATACGTAGGTAATGATCCGGGAATATGAACAATGGGTAGAAGTTAAACGACTGTACATACACCGACCATTAGCGCAAGTAAGGCAAAACCGACTTTGGCAACGTAGGTTCGAGATTATTTTGAGCCCACTTCTAATCTCGTTCGTTCCGCGACTCTTTCCCCTTTGCGTATGCACCTATATACGAGCTGTTGCGATCTCGGAGATTTCTCCGCGGTCCATACTAAAGCGCCGTGTGCGTCATGTGTCGGCGTGATCAATGCTGCCAACAGAAGGACAACACTTGCGCGTCATTACCAGCTTGTAATAAAAGTAAAAGAAAATAATTTCGGGATGTATAGGTAGAGAGAACTCCTAAGAACCCTGTGGCCGCCGCGTCGCGTCGCGTCGCGCCGGCTATGCAGACCCAAAGATACTCGCAACTCTGCGAAGAACTGCAGGGGGAGTCCGCCGAACAACTGTCGCGTCCGTCTTCGCCAATTAGAAGCTAATTGATTTTAACTGTAAATCTATAAGTTCTACACTTTTTGCCAACTCTAAAAGGGCGAGGGCGACAAGGGGACAGGGAGGAAAGGGTCTGGTGCGAATGGGGGATGAACGAGAATGGGAGAAGCCGTTAAGTGGAACAGTTGTTGTCGATAAATTTACGATGAACCTCGTGTTGTCTCCGTACCGTTTTCTGTTAATGAGCGTTCATCGGGTTTTGCCATCTGTCTCTCGCAGACCCGAGAGATGAGAAAAGGGAAATACATGCCGGAGTTGTCGTTGGTTGGACAAAGACGGGGCTGGACCGGCTTCGGAGGCTGTTTTTCATCCTTGTCATCGTCTGCGGAGGAATTTCATTCGGACAATTCTTTTTGCCCGTCAAATATGCCCTAGATGTTATAGAGAGTAATTAACAGAGGTGTAGGATACGGATTTTATGATTTCATCGGTGGCAAAATGATGTTCAATCTCATCGAGTAGTCAATCAGTTTTAATGAACTAATTAATTCCAGATATTCGCCGAGTGTAAATTGATATATTCGCTGCGGAGGTGGCGTTAGGTATATGCCTTCAACATCTCCGCAGCGACTCAGATTCTTCGGGCATTAATCACGGAACCTGGAGTTCTATAGTCTTGCAGCACGAATCTTGTAAGATACGTGCAGCAAGATGACAAAAAAGGCTGAATAACCTGGCGAGGCACTTGAGTCCGCTAATTAAATTATTACGAAAGCAGCAGCGATTATGCGACTGAATTGCAGTAAATTGGCAAGAATTCAACGCTCTCCGTATTACCTACCGATGCAAAAAGTACCAACTGATTCCCGAGTTGTTCTTGATACTTAAGAAAGCAATTCACGATTCGAGTTCTACACGTTTATACTTTTACGTATTCATCGCCGATTCCGCATACATCCCTGCAGCTGTTATAATTTGAATATCGGAATCTTCGGTCCTAGGAATGCACGGAATAATTTTTGACACGGATATTCACTTTTATACCGGTTGAATTTGTGCGGCAACGTGCGTGTATATCAAACTTTATGATTCAGGATTTATGTTTCGCATAATTCTGCACAGAGTAGTATTCTATCTTGAATTCCCGACGGGATGCTAATTGCTTTTTATAAACTTGGAATATTCTTATATGTACATGTATAAGTAACGTATTATAAGACAGCAGTGATTTCTTTGAATTGTAAAAATTAAATGGCTCGCAAAGCGGATTTGCGAACATGGAGATGAAAAATAAAGAATCAATGACGGATGGCTCCTCTGTCCGCAGCCTCATTCGTCCGAGATTTTTCCCTCTCTCATTTTCTCTCATAAATTTCAATCATAAATATACCTGTTATTCATATTCTCATTTTTATATACCTACCTCGAGCTTAATTCTATTTCACTGTATAGGTACCTACCTACAGCTAAAAGTTCACAAGAAATTGCCTTTTTCAGACTATATAATGAACCTCAAGTTCATACCGTCAGAACTTATCGCAGACCCTTACTGCGAATACTCTGACATTTGGCATAATTCAGTCCCTCGATATTCGCAATAATTATTCATGATGTGAACTCCGCGGGGTAGGTGCCTACCTTCTTCTTAAGTAACTATATTTATCGCTAGATTTCAGTATTTAATCACCTTCCTTACATCACCAGGATTCAATCAGTGCTTTTCACCTCTACTCTGCTCGCTCATTAGATAAATCATCAAAAATAGGCATTATACAAAAAAAGAAACTACTTGGTTCTGTGCATTAGGGAATTAGTCTCTCAACCCAAAATTAGGTTCGTCCTGGTCCAAACAGGACGAAACTTTGCATAATCTATCTGTCTGATGCAGCTTTGCACATAAATCATTATTCATGGCTAATTATCACCATCGTACAGAGTTTAGGCGTTGACAATGATCTGTCAATACTTCACATAGTTTTTGTATACTTTCTGAGACCTTTTCAGTAGGTGACTGCCATTAATACAGCTTGTGTGAAAAGTTGTAGTTGTAGGTCTGATCCTTTTTTTCCCTCCAAGTTCCTTTTTTTTTTCTTTTTTTATCTGCATTTTTTTCAAGCTCTCCTTCTTTCCTCGTCCAGCGTGATGAAAAATCTGACCTTTTCTAAATGCGATTTGGAAATAGTCAGCGAGCAAATGACGGTCTACTTACTAGAACGTTCTACACCTCTGTCGACTGTCGGTCTAGACGTCAGGACGAAGATGATGAATGTGAAGAGGGGTAGCGTTAGCCAGGCCACCGTCTGTCTTCGTAGACGACTTGGCGTGGCCCGACCGACGTCTTGACGAAGTCGTTCGTCATGTACCATCACCTTATACCCTTATATCTACTACGGTGATGGTGGGTAGGTAGATGTGCACACCACGTACACCAGCCGTTGTCGAACTTGGGACACTTCGCACTTGGTGGTACGTGGCTAACTTTAGCTGACACTTTAAAATTACTCTAGTCTCAATTTATCGCGAAAGAGAAGAAGAAGAAGAAGAAGAAAAAAAAACGGAACTTTTCGCCATTTCCTATATACCTAGTCGAGAGAAGAACTTTTTTTCCTTAAATAATTAAAAGCTCCGATATTCCTATGACGTCGCCTTGAATTATTTTTCGTGACCGCGATCGAGCCAATATCTCGATGCGTCAATAATGTCGCAAATATTTTCACAAGCCGTTTGTATAACTTGGAAGAAAATGGAAAACTAAAAGTCGATAATAACGCTGGGGAGGGGAATAAAAAAAGTTTCAAAGAAATGAGAAGAAGAAAAATGAGTCGATAAATTTCCGTCATTTTTTTTTTTTTTTTTTTCTTACGGACTTATTTGACTCGGATCTCTAATACTGCCGCGCGCCGGGACGGAGAATGAAAAAAAAAATTCTCGAATTTACGAACAACTAACGTTGTAGTTCTGTCAAAATTGACAGTGTGACAGGAGCCAGGATATTTATACATGATCATGCATATAAGAAGTCTCAGACACGCACGACGCACCGCGATAGCTAGGACTAAGGACTCACAGACGACGCTTCAGACAGACACCCGTTTAGGACAGAGTAACGTATACGTCGGTGCCTGCACGCACAGCGTAGTCCAAAAATAGGTACCTGCAGGGCAGAGGCTGATGAATGACCTGGCGAATCGGGAGTTTTTTCTCATTTATTTTTCGCCTCTAATGGATGCCGTTTAGCTACCACTGACGGGGCGTACCGAAACCGAAGGGTATGAGAAAATGATACATATCCGTTTACCCAACTTTACTCTCGAAAGTGTCGTTTGTTACTTGAAACTTAAAACCTTTAACGCGTACGCGGAGTTTAAAATTGAGAAAATTTCAACCTTGAACTTTTAGGGGCGCAAAAATTGCGATAATTAATTGTCATTCATTAACAATTAATTAGAATTTAATGACCGACACAGGTAATTAAAGTCAGTGACGAGATAGCGACCAGCATTTTATTTCATCCCTATTTCAGTGGCCGTATTTATATGTAAGTTTATTGATAAAACTAATGGGGCGGAGATTGGGGTAAATTGACGATGCCCCCATGAAGTTTGATAAAGCCTGATGACAGGAAGATGCCCGGGGTTCGGCCAACACGCGACCTCTTATTCGACCCACAATCAGCCCCATGGATAGTTTTCTACTCCATGAGAAAAAATAAAAATAATAATAATATACAAACGAAGAAATTTAAAAGCTGAGTTAGAAATGAAAAAAGTGAAAATTATTTCGACGAAAAAATATAAATTGTCAAACCATTCGGTATCGGAACGGTCTAACCCATGTATCTGTGATACATCTTCCTTCGTCGACGCCCCATCACCTCTCAAAACAAACTGGATATCTTGCGTTAGCCGCTCATCTGGTTCTCCAAATATAGACTAATTTCTACAACATCCCGTGAGAACTCCTCTGGGAGCGATATAGCCAGAGCAAAGTCAGACGCGAACCAAACTGTTGATGCTGTGGTACAGAAACAGCAGCCTATATACGAACAGGGGATGAATTTCGTCCACGTCGAGTCGAGTCGAGTCTCGTGAGGGAAAATGAGGAGAACCGAGAGATTCTGCGGGGTTGTTAACGTTGAATTCAATCTATTTATTCAAGCCACTGAATAAGAACCGCAAGCATCTAGTTTACCCACTACACGATGTGTCACACCTATAATAGACGATATATGCAACTGACGCTTGTTTCACTACCGAGATACTTAGGTCACAATAAATTCTCTGCAACCCTTGATGCAAAATTATTGACCATTTGAAAATTCGAGGATTTTTTCCTTCCGATATTTGAAGACCTTGTATTTCTATTTGTCGATCATTTCCTTGCTTATGTAATTTTGATCCAATTTTTTTTTTCTTTTCTTCTTCTTTTTGGCTTCGACCTGATAGGAGGAAATCGTCTTACTACATTGGTGGTGAATTTTGGACGGTTAATCCACTCGGTCAAAATATTTACATTCGGTTTAGTTTCAATATAATATATGTGCGTTTAGGTGGGAACACCGTGCGCGATCTCCATGGGACCTTTGCGGGTTATCCCATACATCACCCGGACCTTGTGGAAACTCTATAGCTCCATAAATACGCGCCATAGAAGCCTGTGACTTAATCCGTAAGGGTATCTAGATATTCGGTTTGTGTAACGTTTAAGAATTTATGGAATTGGGGAGGGTTGAATTTCGGGTAAATATTTGCTCCAAACTGTCGACACTCCTGTAAATCCTTCACAATCAATTCTGCTCCATTACCATTTTTCTTTTTTTCGTTTTTCTCATTTCAGGAACTCAGAATCTCATGATGGTACAATTCCCCATAACTATTCCTGTCTACTTGCATCCAGCACATAGAGATAGAATTGACAATAAGTATTTAAGTCTTCGCTGTGTAGCTATTAGTCTTTTCCTTGTCAGGCAATCGAGACAATCCCTTGCTATATAGGTAATTGAGTTACGGGTTCGGTTTTCCGATGTCGTAACACCGTTAACTCGGTAAAATACGTGACAGAATTATAGTTACCGTCGATTTCATCCCTTCATACCAAGATAGGATGAGGTGGCGTGAAAACGTGATATTGAATAGTGTCGCTAAAATAAATGAAAATTTCTTTAAAAATGAATAAAGTATAAAAGGGTGAATCATTTGACTTTTGACTACCGATTTTTCTCGATCAATCTATCTTCTTTGTATTTTAATGCGCGGTGGAACGCTATTTGTAACGAAAGGCCTTTTGACTCACATGCAGTTATAACGCGGACCTACAGCGAACTGGAAACAGTTTTCGTTTTTTATCCCCATTTTTTTGTTCATCTTTATCCTTTTTCTATGGTATTTGATTTCAAAGAGCGTGGAGTGAACGAATCGTCATAATATTGTGTGAGTTTAGGGTCGACTGCCCAACCAAACCACCAATTTCTCTCTTTTTTTCCTAAGACCACGTAATCCTCCGTGTCCGCTCTTTATACTTTCCTCTTTTTCCCTTTTTTTTTATTTTTTTTTTATTTCCTTTCCTCATTTCTTCTTTTCTTTTTCCTTTTTCTTTCACTTCTTCCTCTTCCTTTTATTTTACTCTCTCACGTCGGTGGTCCGAAAATAAATCCCCTAAGCGGAAGGGGATTAATACGTGGCCCAATTAAGAACGATGGTGTTGCTGATTGTGAGAGACGATAATTTATAGGCGAGGATTTTGGTGAAAAAAATAAATGGATGATAGAACTGCTCCGCGGATCTGTGGTCAGATTTTTGTTGATGTTGTAGCCAAAGATGAATTCTACGCCCCCAGCCCCTAGCCCCTAGCCCCTAGCCCCCCTCTGCCCCTGCAAAGAAAGGAAGTATCGGAAAGAAGGAAATAAAAGTGGAAAAAAACTAGCCTAGCTGATTCGTTTGACCCAATAAAATGAAACTCCGAAAAGTCTTAACTGAATCAGATATGGAAGAGAATCTAGCTGATGGACACGAGCTGAGAGAGTATGACAGAGAAAGTTACGAAGAGAAGAGGAAACGGGATTCGGTACTAAGCCACTTATCAAGAGAGCCAGTGTTTCTATCGTATAGCTGTTGCAAGGGTCCACCAAAGTGCCTCACTGAGGGAAGTAAACCCTCTAGATCTTCAGGTCTGCGAACCGTGAGAGATATGTCTTAGCGGGGCGAGTAGCACGCCGAGCAAAATTTCAGAATTACTGAAAAGTGTTAGTATTTTGCTTGTTTATCGTCATTTCATTCGATTTTATACATAGAGGTGAATTTTTATGTAGTTTGTTAAAAACTGGGGCTAAAAAAGCAGGAGATAAAAGAACAATATAAACAAAAAAAAATTGGTAACTCCGAGTTTGAGATAGTAGCTCGCGGCTAAGAATCAAGAAAGACTTCCTAACGCGGATAATATATAGTATAAGTAGTTTGAACATGAAATTCCACTTGAAAAATCCTACAGACTGTAGCAGAGCCTTACTTTAGACAAATACTTAAACCGGGGGACCGAAACCCGTTTCCGCAGCGGGGAATGTTTGCACAAACTCGCGGATAAAATCCGTACCATCTCCGTAAGCCCCGAGGCAATGCGCCCGCCGGTGGTCCACTCGTCATTCTTTACTAATATTTCGAACTTTATATAGTTGGATTGTGGAAAATATTTAATCTATGAAATGAGAGACACGATGCCACCGACTTGTCGCATTTTTTGGTGCCTTCTTAGACCATCGACTTCTTCCTATAGAAATAATATCATCGTTGAGATGAAGAAGACGAAATATTCTCCGCCTCATGCAGATCGCATCATTTTGTTTCGCATAATTTTCGATCGAGATTAGATTTCTGCATGTAATAGCGCAAAGCCCCGTTTTCTGCAAAATTGGACACGATTTCTGAACGGTATCGAACTCGTAAGTAACTTGGATTAAAGGATGTCCTGTGCCAGGGTACGGATGTAGTGGGTATATGCATTATTCATATACCCTGTTATGTATAGACTTGATTAAATTTGATCAATGAATTACTGCACTGAGTTCAGTGAGGACGAATACACTTCTAAAATAAATCGTAGTACCTATATACCTAATCAAGAAATTTTTGAAACTTGATGAATTTGAATCTCCTGTTGTGTGGATATAACTTCCTTTTGATCGTTCTACCAAATGCGGACTGGAATCTTTGAGAAATCATAATTAACCTGATTACACAATCATCCTATTTCTATCTCTCTGCAACGATTGAATTAATCTAATAACGATCCAACGAACTCAAACTCGCAGCTTTGACTCGTTTTTCTTGCGTGCAACCACTGAGCTGTTATCGGATATCTGGCTTTGCTCAAACTTAATTTAATTAGTCATTTCTAATTATAAAAGTCGTTTGAGGGAATTAATACTCGCAGGACCTGCCGAGGCTATCACCTATTAACTGATTATCAAACTGACAAAGACCTCCCACTAATTTTCTCTACTAAACACGAAATAATCATCCCGAAATTCATCGGTGAGTTATAAAACCGGAGTTTTGGCTTCCGGCAACATGCAAGGCGCCCATATTCATTTCGCTAGATCTTCGTTTTCTATTCTTAAAAATATAATCAAAGTCATGGGAAAATATTCTATCCTGCAAGTTCCAGAAAGTCGTGAGTGAAATAAAGGTTTGATCGCGTGTCAGGAACTCTTCCACGCACTTTGTTCACGCGCCCACGCGCTTTCAAGTTTCGTATGCCTTTACCCCCATTGCAGATTTACAAGGGAAGAGCATGCCATTACACATAAAGAATTACTTAGTGCCCCATCATCTTGAATAAATGCCCACAGATCGAATACCTCGTCCTTTCCACCCTTGTTCGACCGACTCACCCGGAATATATTTAATATCGATCTTTAATAAATTGTGTAACTTAGACTCGTACCAACTCACGCGATACAATATTAAAATATTACAAGTACCGATGCTCAATTATATAGTCAACGGAATAAAGCAATCGTATGACAGTTACGATCTATAAACACGAATCTTCGGTATTATACTATAACTTATATTAGCTCGTATCGCATACAACAAGTGAATACTTCTACGGTGTTGGAATGTATATCAAAATGGTATTCTATATACAGCTGAATAAATTTTTCTAACAGAGATTGCAAACTATATACATATTTATTTATTTACATGTAGAAAACTTTCTTAATTCTACAAATTGCTGGGGAACAAGGTACTACGTCTTCGCTACGATTCTAGGACTGCTAGAATTTTCGCAAGAGAGTAAAGTGAAGCTAGGAAAAATGTATGAAAAAGTTCTGTTTTGTATATATATAGGTACCCATATACACCGAGACCTAAGGGCAAAGTGTTATAGGGGTAGAAAGCTAAGTGTTTGATATACGGTTGTCTCGTGCGCCAACTTCCTTCCCTTACTTTAACCTCCCCATACCCATACCCATACCCATACCCATACCCATACCCCGAACGAAACGTGGCTCTTAATTTCACAACACCCACCCGCAAATAAGTCCCCGTCAACTTTCCCAGTGAACGCGACCCCGGATCGTCTGGGTACCGATGGGGTCACTAAAGGGGCCAAAGTGAGCCGCCACTTAATTGAATTATAGGAATTACTGCTGAGGTGATTTGTAAGGGCGGTAAAGATTAATGAAAGACTTTCAAAGACTTGCTAATAACGATTGAATTAATAATACGTTTTTATATCAACCACGACGAGTGCCAGCTAATAACCTAATCCTAATCTCGATTTTATCATATTATTCTCTGCCTCTTATGGATCATATTCATTACTCAAGATATCCTATAGAGGTAAATTATCGCTTGCAAAACTACGCGGGTTAATTGACATTGAAGAATCGATTGAACTTCAGCAATTTTAGATTCTGAAGAAAAAAATAATCTGGTAGAAAAAAGAAAGAGAAAAAGACCAGTAGCATTGAGAAAATAAATGCTGTGATAAGAGTTGAGAGAGGGGGGGGGGGGGGGGGGGAGTATTCCGGAGACACGAAGAGAAAGATTAGCAAGAGATTTCCGCGAAGAAGTGAAGTAATTTGATTTCGAGTAGGAAAAACAAGGTGAATTATTACAAGAGTTCGGGGGTTTCACCATGGTAAACTTCATCCACCATCCCCTAATTTCAACGATACATTTGAATTTCCCGCCGTTACCAGCTATCGCATCTATCGGTCGAACCACAGCCGAGTTCCATTAGCTAATTACTAGGTCGAAATCGAGTGTTGAGTTGTCCGTATTTGGTAGCTATTTATGTGAGGGGATACCCGACCGGAATCCTATAGGAGTTGGGGGTAGAATTGGTACCGTGTATTTCACAATTCCACCAATTTTCAAACATCGATTTGTTTGCCAAACTTCCCGACCGTAATGTTCACGCGTATTTACCATTAGGATATATCGGAATATACCTATACCTAACTTATACTCAAAATTATTTCCACGAAATCTTGAAACTGATTCAGAGAAAATTTCTTCAAATTTAGTCGATCAATTTTTTACAATGATTTGGTTGATATTTTCGGGATATTTATTCCTGGATAAAATAATCGTACAATTTTGTGATTTTGTAAGTGGAGAAGTACAGATATGCGGTACTGTATTGTGTATATATACCTGGACAGAATTTCCATACCTTATCTATCAAACAAGCAGCGAACCCTTTGTTTCCTTAAACCCATTGCGTGGGTGAAAATAATCAAACTAAAATCAAAACACCGGTGAAATACAGGTTTTATCATTTACACCGTAATTAGCGCCCCTGGAATTAGGATTGCCTTTCTTTCTGACCTATGGGGTTGTGCATGTGCGATAAATATTCGTGCAACAGTCAACTCGACCATCTATCACTTGATGTTAATTAATTTTATTTACTATGTGTACTATGTGTATACCTATACTAGGCTAGATTTTTCCCCATGATGATAATTCTAAGGATAAGATACTTGCTCAAACAAACCCTCACACCCTTTACTTATTTGGAAATTATTTTTTGTTGCAGGTGAGTAGGTATACCTACCCGAGGAATCGACTGAAATAAAATTGCGAATAATCGTCTGATAATGAGATTAATAATATTCGAGGTTCGTATAATCTGCATAATTTAATCGGGCTTTTGTTAATGGGAAATTTTTATTTTAATTAAAAAAACTCGCTGGTTATATAGACCTGGAGCCGATGACTTAGGATAATCGAGCGATAAATAATCCAGAACTGAGTTAAAAACAATCAAGCGTAGGCAAGGGTCGTGCAAGCTGAGTATAGGGGTTGGCTTTTTTTAACCAACCGGTAAACTTGCAGTAGCTTAGTCATAGTATATAGGTATATAAGTATATAGTATGGCTGTATAGAAACGGGTAAGAAAAGTCACGGACGGAATGCGGACTATTTTACTTTTTGATTGTCGGAAATATTTCGGGGCGACATTCGAAAGTTACGATTCCTTAGGGGGAAAAATCTTATTTGCAATATTTTATACACGGCAGCTTGCTGCTTTAACCGAATAATATTACCTTAAATTTATCAATTCCCACCATCGAACGCTGCAGCTCTAAAGATTTTCACGCGAAGTCCCATGTGCTACATTTCAATATATGAAAGGACATGAAAAATCATAAACACTTGTTCTAATAATAGAACGTATAAGATGATACGAAAATTTTTAAAAATTCTCACTTCCACCCTCACATTCATTCTCAGTAAAAGCCTCGTGTCATTCTCACGTTATCAAACTACGTTTAATAGCCTGTTTATGGAATAGTCTGAGCTCCCACCTCGCTGCACACACCCCGAGATGCGTGAGAAATTAGTTTTCGATGAAGCTACGTCGTCATCACGTACTCTTACTCCCACGCAGTACAAACAATCTTCCATCCTCGCTCACCCAGGACTTGAAATAATAATTAATATTTTTCTTTTTCGCTCTTCGTTGAAATCGGTGAAATCGTTTCTTCTCATTTAAACACCCTCAATGTAGTTTTATACTTCACGCTGCAATTCGCGGTTTTCTATTAAATTATTCACTTCTTAGATCCGCCGTTTTTATCGATACCTGCAAAAATCGGTTTGTCTCCGATGAATAAATGCGTATTCTACGTGACCCGCAAGGACCTCGGGATTCTGCGATACTGTAGTACGTAGTAAACACGTTCGTTTTCTTTTTTTACTTTCTTTTTTTTAATTTCTTATCACTTCCTTTCCTTTTTTACGCCGATAATAACCTTTTTAATAACCTACTCAAGTGGCACTTTCGGGTGTGAGGGTATTAATTTTTCATTGGTACATATTTTCTCCATTAGCCCTGACTGCAGCAGGGATATATACCTACGGTATGAGGAGAATGAATCGATCAAGGTATTTTGTACGAGTCGAAGAAGGGGGAAAAAAAAAGTTTAAGCGAAAAAGGGAAAGAAGAGAATTCACCCTCCTTAACTTCCCTCCTTACTATGCGCCTTTCTTCTCTTCTCCTCTCTTCTCTTCTCTTCTCTTCTCTTCTCTTCTCTTCTCTTCTCCTCTCTTCTCTTCTCTTCCACAGTCACTCAGCTCTCTGCCCCGCCACCCTTAAACTCCTTGCTGTCAGCCGCCCCTTATGGCAACCAAAGAACTGAGAGACTCTAACGAGTAATGTACTCTAACCTCGCAGATTTTATTCTTCTTGCTTAAGTGTTCGATCATTATCGTGTGGCGGTAGAAAGTTTTAACGATTACTATGAGTTGAGTAGGCAGGCAGGCACCTAAAATTCTTTTTACCTCACTGCTTTTGTCTTAACGATCGTAGAAATTGATCATAAAGTATTTTCATTCAAAGCTATATTAGTATCAGAGCTTTAAATGATTTCGGGTAGATTTTTGTATCAAATTGCCTCGTATGTCGTATAGGGGTGAGAATTTTATGCTTTTTTTAAATCGAATCGAAATGATGCAAGAGAAATTCTCTCATCGTGAAACGAGAACTTAAATACACAACAATTTCAAAACAATGTCAAAACTGAATTTGCCTGAATTTACGCTTTGAAATTGTCCCGCCGCGCCCTTTACTCGAAAAACCGACTCCCTTCGATGTGAAAAACGCAAGGGAGGATCTGAGCGACCTTAAGCCAGCCTAATTCTTGAAAATGCGTGAATTGCTTCGACGCGGAACGCGATGCGATGCATCGAATAATGGATTATCATTATTTTAGTGAAATTGAGAAGACTGAGGTGTAAACCTGATGGTTATTTTTTATTCTTTTTTTCTCTGGATCTAGGGGGGTAATAATGTTGATTATTTTCATTTAGAATAAGAGTTATCTTTATACCGATAAATCCAACCGGGATAGACAATGAAGAGCCGGTTTAATAAGTCTAGAATATCGTCCTGCACTGACTTATGGTTCAAGTTTTCGACTCCACCAATTTAGGGGAAAACCAACCCCGTCTTACTAACGCTTTAAGTTTTCGTCCCCGCGAGCATGTACACCCGTGAACGGTGAAGGGAACGCTCACTTCCCTCGTTGAATTCACCATCAACGCTTTAATTATCAGTTATAAATCATATCCCAGCTCGTTATGGAATTATATTCCATACTCGATCTACGCTCAAGAATTCTATGACTTCTGGTTTCGAACTACCGGGGCGAGTGGATCAACGCATTGCACAATGTTGGCAGTGTTCAAGAAATTGTAAAATGGATTAGAGCTTTTTTCAAAAATCCTCATCTTCTTCCCAAATTACATTTCATCCCTGAGTTTTGAGATTCAAGATGTGACAAATGGCTCTTTTTCTTCGCGAATAAGCTGTCGACTTTTTATATTTTGCACACTCGTCTCATGATTCAATGTTTTGTGCTGAAAAATTCAGCTTCACGTGTTGTCATCTGGCTCAAAAATGTCCTTGCTTGATCTGTTTGGATTATCATCGTTGATTGATACGAAACTGAATGATTTTTGTATCGATATTCGATTTGTTTTTCAGGGAAAACGAAGAATCTGATGAAGAAATGAAAATGTTAAAACGACTTGTTCGTTATTTCGAAGGATTTTAAATCTGTGATCATACTTTGACTTGAAATGAAATTCCCCATAATAACCCCGTATATAATCTTAGTTATCGAAGTTTCCTGGATAATCCACCTTTCAGACTGCATATCTATACGCCTGTTGAAAAGTTATCCTGCACGAGGACAAAAGCCTGTTTCGAAGTAGTTGTAAAGAGTAGATAGAGATGATCTTGAAAGTTTATAAAATACCACGTGGACGAGAAAAGCGAGGCTAGTGGTCCCTGTAATCTAGGTTAGATCAGACTTTGAATCCCCACTGTCATTTCCTCCAGCATCCTCCGCTACCCTGCAACCCCTATTGTCTTTAGGCTTATCTTGGTTGTCCGTCGAAGCAAAAGTTTCGTCCGTCTAAAGGTAAGACGAAAATCGACTGCGCCTTGTCCTCGAGGGATTCGCGGATTGAATTTACTTCATAAAACGAAGAAAGACGCCGAGCCGTAGGTCCCGGCGTGCGATTGATCTTCGGAGAAAATTGGTGAGAAAAAAAATAGGTGCACCGAACATCGGCAGAGAGGTCACCGACCGTCAATAGAAGATCTTTGGGAAAATTTTCAAAGAGCTTAGTTGGGTGCAGATAGGGTGCAAAATCTGGGTGCAGCGCGAGTTTCGACGCTAAACGATTTTCAAACTGAGATCGCTACCCGGGATAACGACTTTCCGAAAGCCTCTTCTATTGGTCCAATGGCCTCACTGAATCCTAAACTGGGTCCTGGGATTTACGGCAACTCCAGATTCAAGCTAGCCGGAAACCACTCCCTTGGAGATTTGTCATTAATTTGACAAATCAAAATCAGAATCACTTTTTCGGGTAAAAAACCACATTTCTGGTCATTTCGTGAACATGAATTGAAAATATGACCATATATCTTCGTAAGATTTGTGCAGGTCATCCTTGAATGATACCTACTCGTGTCGTATGCCAGATAATGCATTCATGTCTGCAGATTTACCCCTGCACGACCCGGGTTCTCTCCACAGGTTTGACCCTTGAACCTGAGATTCCCAAATCGGTTGAAAGAGCATAATATATGATGTAATAAGTGGAGATGCTCTCTGCGTGTTTAGACGTAATAATCCGTACAATGACAAAGGCAATCTGCGATCTATGCAAATACAATTACCCCTTCCACTGGCCTGGTGCCAAAGAAGCGCGAGGGAGAAGAGGAAGGTCCTTATCAGCTCGTTCCTCAGAGTATCCTGCAAATGAGGCAGGATCAGCCGGAGACTATGTTAATGTAATGGCCAGCCTTATCCTGCGGGATTAGCGCATCGCTACAGTTTTTTTTCCTCCTTTTAGCTTGCCATCCGCACAGCGTCATCTCTGTCGAGATATTATGCGCAGCGAAGGATCGATCGCAGGGAAAAATTTCATGATAAATGTCAACAAATTGAAGAAAATTAAGGGAAAGAAAAAACATCGCGCTTTTTCCAACGAACAGCAATCGATTTTCATGTATCCTTTGTCTCCTCATAGCTCCCCATGTAATTCGGTGAGTCAATTCAAGATCACGAGTCTGAGCTGGATCTTTTTTCCAAACCACTGCATCAGGGAGGAAAAACTCCCGTAGACAATACGAAAATTGCATCAAATATGTCACAGATACTCGTACACGTATATTCCAGCATACCTACGTTCGTTTCTAACTTGTGCAAAAAGAGGCTGTACGCTACCGCCTCGTAACCGCGTTCATTGTATTCGCTGTTCCCGATTCTAGGTACAGATACGTAACTGCAACGACCATGTTTCTTTATACGACTTCTGGTGCTGGTGCTACTGCAGCTAACGTATATAAGAAATCTAATTTACCACGTCGATTAATTTAACGCCAGTCACCGTAATGCTCGTAGCTTTTCCAGGGTGTTCATAAATCTGGCGGTAAATACGGCATATCTAAAATGATTCCCCATAAAAGGTGTCGTAAAAATGTATATTAGCTGCTTATATGGGCCCCGAAAATCTCATTTCTTGATTCGGCACTAAAAACTCTTGGGATAACTGATCACTCATTTTCGGTAATTTTCTTAGAAATATTTTGCGATTTTTTCTTCATTGGGAATATTTTTTGAAGTGTTGTGCAATATTGAAAGATGCTATACAAAGAAGATGGTAAATCGGCGAAAAAGTTATAACGGTAATTGGTGCGTCTTTGCGGTTTGCACAGAAGCATTTTATAGCCAATTAAACACAGCGGGATATAATTAGTGGAGAGTCCTGTACAACCACTGACAAGTTTCGATCGCGAAACCTTCTCTACCCTCGAAGGCTCAGAAACGCGTCAGTGATTCGTAGGGCGTTAAAGTCGCGAGTGAAACCAAGAATTTAGTTCCGGTTTAATATTCGCATTAAATATTACATTCGCACATCGTGGAAGAAATAACGCGAGACATTAATTATTATTGAATCGGGAGGAAAAAAAATTCTCCAAAGAAGTCAAGGTACGAATAAATTGAACGTTTTTATTGTCAGGACTCGCAGGGAGTAAATCTCTATGAATAACGGGTCTTGCAGTGGTTTTGGCATTTATTAGCCGAAAGGACGTACGTCGTTACCAAACTCCCCCTGCAAGCTCCGCGATGGATCACACTCGAGTTTGTAACAAGAAAAGGGCAGATTTTCGAAGCGTGTCCCCCCAGCTGGTATAATCTAAAAAGAAACTAGCGCTAAGAAGAGAAACTAAGACTTTTCGACCCTTGGACATATTATTTTCAGGGTTGCGTACTACGCTGCGCTGGGAATAGAGAAATAATTGTCATTGGTTATCGGGGTGCGGATTGACTGAGTCGTATTTTCCGCGACTTGGTATAGGCGTAGCTTTGAAATGAAATGTCTATTCTAAGGCGCTGGTTTGTTAAAAAGAAAAAAAAGGAAAAAAGGAAAGAAAAAAAAACCATCCTCTACAAGGAATCTGAGGGATATATCATTATGCACTTTAGTCTGGATGTACCGTAACCGCGAATGCGAATGCGATGCATTCCCTGCTTCTTCGGAGGGGGATTTTTACGCGTTTTCTAGCTTCTCGGGTACGTCGAGCTACTCGGAAACGCCCGAGACATGTAAATCCGGAAACTCGATGCTTTCAATGCGATAAAAGACTCGAGGACAACTGATGCCACCGCTCCAGGTGGTCGGAGAATTATATTATCGAATAGGTTACAAAGTTGGAAGAAAGGATCTACTTGTCTCGATCAATTTTCTTTTTCGAACTGATCAAAATTTTACCATCCGCATCGAATCGAAAAATCTTGAATTTGACATCCCCTCGATTCTGTCGCGATTCGATAGACACTTGTTCGTATTCGCAATATATTCACGTTCACATTGCATTAGATTCAAAGTATGTCAGCTGCCTCTGCCCGTCGTATTTCAACCTTGCAAGTCACGGTTCTATAAATTGGTCACGTAGTACAAACATCGTTTAAACTGTACTCTTACACACGTTTATACGAGCTGCATTAGAAAGCCGTTCGCACGAGTTTACCTGTTGACAATTACCTGCATTCGGAGTATATCTGCTCTTTAAAATTTAAACCCGTATACCAGAAGCTCGAGCGCGGGTATAACCACTTATCGTGATTTTTTAAATTTTCTTCATTCTCGCGAGGAAAACTGAAAAGTTTACCGCGATCAACGCTCGTATCCTCTAAAGTTCAACTTATCGCTTTTGAAAAGTATCGCGCCTGAGACAAAGTTCGGGAGATTATATCGCTTCGAATTTAATTTATGAAGTAAAGAGGTCGCCGCACAGAATCTGCAGTACCGAAATCATACAGATAATCACTTTATATCCCGGGACTCGAAATTCGAGAAAAACGAACTTCCCTTACTCTGCAGTCTGCTCCATTCATCTCGCGGAGTTATTTTAATCGGTTCATTGTGTCCCTAGTATAATCAGCGAAAAGAGATAAAAGTCTTTTGAATCGCCTCAATTGAGGAAGAAAAATTTTCGTCCTGCATACCGAATGAACTTCGCGATGAAAATTGGTGCCAAAAATCCACCAACGCACGCGGTTTTACCTGTGGGAAATAGGAAAATTAAAATTTATAGTTATATCAAAGTTCGTAGAGCTCGTTATCCTGTACCTTAGCTTAGTCCGCGTTATTCAGTCTGAACTATGCTCGCGGAGTATGAAATATGCTCGAGATCGTGGTAAAGCTTTCCAGCTAGGTGCCCGCCGACACTACCCTCTACCCTTCTGCTTCCATCCTGAACGTCACCTAGCCCCATCGATTGGCTGGGACCTCAGTACTTCGTCTAAAGTATGCGACGTATTCCTGAATTATGATGTTTGGTCTCGCATACCGTCGGCCACGTCGCCATACCCGGCGCTTACTATACGTCGCCGTTATTTTAACGGAATTTCAGAATTTTAAGGATATCATACTTTTCACAGAATCCATACACAATCACCAAGCTTATGAATTTGGCAACGAATCAGGACTAAGATCGTCAAATTTCTGAAAATTTTTGGAAAGAAGGAAAAAAATAAATCGCCGGTTGATTATAGACTTCATCGATTTTGATTGCGGGTGGAAATGAGTCCTGCAGACTGCGGCGAAGTATATATAGGTATGTGGACGTAGCAGACGTATGTACATAAGCCAAGATATGTCGTCAGAAATGGAACTGTCAAATGCAGGAGGGTAAAACCTGTGGAGCACTTCTTCGATGTGGTGTGAGTTCGGTGTGAGATCTCCTTAAGAAGTATGTATACCATGCCGTCGGTTCTGTCCGTGTATTTTGACAAGTATAGTATAGTGCAAGGGATGGACGGACGCACGGGCTACCGGATGTCTCCTTTAGAGCTCTAGAACGGAGATAGTAGCACAGAGTTTGGATGACGACGATGAACGGAGACGTAGAGTTTCCGAGACGCGAGCGTGATCCTGCAGAGATAAGAAAGGGAGACCTGAGATGTGACCAGATGTGCGAGGCACCAGGCACCTGCGGGAATTTCAAAGACTTAAGTCCACCTTATTCACGCGTCACGAGAGTGCCGTAGAAACACTACCCGATTTTCCCCAACTTCTACCTTCTCCACCCTTCCTTCCTTCCTTCGACCCTCTGCTGCACCAGTCTCCTCTTATCCTCCAGCTTCTCCAATCTCTCACGTTTTATTTTCGCCTCTTCGAAGATGCAACTTTTCACGCGCTTACGCGTTTAATTACACCCTCGGTTCTGTGCACACCTCCGCGATAATTAACTACACATTTTTTTTTTTTTTTGCGTATTTCTTTTTACTCGATACGCACTACAGTCGATACTATTTGATATCCTGATTGAGGACTGAACGATTTTATGATTGACCGATAAAGTATAACTCTCATGATATTTTTTACTTTTTTTTATACGTTTTTATACCATCGATATCAAAGGGTCCAAAAAAAAAATCAACATTTCACGCAATACCTGACATCGTGTTACTAATGTTCGTATAACTTGACCGGAACAAGTAGTACGAAAGTCTGTTTTGGTACTCGAGGGTTTTTTGGGTCGCTGACTCCGAATCTGAAGTCTAAGATTCCAAATTTCAAATATTTACACAAATAATATCTTAAATGCCTTGAATAATTCAAATATTTAGATAGGATCCGCCGTTTTGAATTTGGAATTTCAGACCCCAGATTCGGATTCAGTGACTGACAAAAAACCCCGAGTACTAAGACAAACTTTTGTACAACTCTTTAGGGTCAAGTAATATTAAAATTAGTCACACGATGTAAGATTTCTTCGCGTGTTAATCAAATTCAGGACTTTATTATCTATTGAGGCACCACTGAGACTTTAATGAGAGCGATGTCCTTTTGAGGGGTTGATTATTTCATGTTATTTGATTAGAGATTTTCATCGTGGGGGATGAAAAAGAAAAAAAAGAAAAAGAAATGCACACCATAATGCATATTCCAACTTCTGCAGAAATTCTTATCATTCACGGGTATTCTGACTTCTGACTTCTGACTTCTGACTTCTGGTTCATGTTGCCAAACTATATACTACTCAGGTCTTAAGGCGGTAGTAATTTTCCTGTTCGGTTTATGACGACTATAAAATGGGGTTAGAAATAGGCAATTTTTTATAACCTCATATAACGTGTAGATCCCTAAATGAAGAGAATATAATATATAATAAAAGTAGTGGGACATTTTTTGTCTGTCATTCTTCAGCGCTGCTCCTGGAATCTTGTAAATTATTTTCTGAATAACGTTGTACCTCGTAAAAAAATCCGAGGGTTAAAATAGTCGAAATTCAAGGGATGATGGAACGCGGAAAGGCTTTACAACGTTATACATCCCTTAGGATAAAAAAATTTAATTCGTTTTTTATTTTTCATTTTTCTTCTTTCTTTTCTACATTTTTATCATTTTCTTTTTTCTTTTTTCTTTTTTCTCTCTCTCTCTGTTGTTGGAAGTAAGAAAATGTGACTCGGCATTTCCTTCCCTTATGTAACAAGTATTCAAGCTATTTCGTCAACTATACCAGCTACTACGATCCTATATAGCTGGTACCTACTGTACTGCCGCGGGAACGTCGCGGTCGCGTCGCTTTTCCTCCTTATTCACGGAAATCAGTTACCTCAAACTACCATATATCATATTTAATATATTTCTACTGCATACATGTATACATAATATTTTCCTTGCTAAGATATAGAGTGAGAGGAATTCGAGAGAGACGATTCGCGAGTTTTCCCCTCGGAAAGGCGTGCATCTTGCTCGGTTGAAACTGGGGTGGTGGTGGGTAGATGTTGCCAAGCTCGTTAGGTTATCGCTGGAAAAGAGGGAAGGTATACATCCTACATATATGTATGTATAATATATATATATCTATATATACGCGAACAGGAATACGCGGGACACGCGATGCCACATCCGTATACCCACCATATACTCACTGTGCCGCACTCCTGCCCCACTTTGAACCCGGAAAAATTAACAATTCATATGTAGGTACGCGCCGAAGAACAATGCCCCGTCCGCCCATGAGCGCGTGCGATTTTCCAGGCTCAAGTTTCGCCGTTCGGATGGCTTGGCGGATTCCGAAATATTACAAATCCGTCCTTCCGCATTGTTTCCCGTTCACCTAGCCCCGAGCTTTAACACACGCCTCAAATTATACTCTCAACGTAGCAAAATCGAGGAAAAAGGAGAAAAAAAATTGAAAAAAAAACACGTTCTACTATATTACGGTTCAATCGAAACACGGATATGCTGCATTATAACGTACCTACCTATACGATCAGCAGATATTTTTTTTCATCACTTTTAACAGGGCGGAGAAAAAGTGGGGAACGCAGATTGCAACCCTAGTGCCTTACTCACCTAGTATTGGCGTACGGTTTTACTTTTTTTTCTTCTTCCCTTTTTTTTTTTTTTTTCTTTTTATGCGATTTATTCACCGTCCCATATATATCTCGTTTTATTGCAGATCTCATTTTTTTATTATAGTATATAGGTATATACTATATTTCGCTTTTGATGGCGGTTTATTTTTACTACTAAAGCAAAGCTTCGACGAAATTTTTAACAGTCGACTATAAAATACCAATTTCGATCCTATTCAACCTATAATATACCCTATATACAGTACTCGAAAGAATGAGGAGGAAAATATTGCTAAAAATTTGAAAATAAAATTTGTCATTTAATTATTTTTAACTATAAAAAACAAAAAAAAAAAACAAAAAAAACGAAGATTGATATACCAAACTTTTTTTAACACCCCAAAAATTGTCGGAATAAAATTGTCGACGCACTAGAAATTCGGGTCTTTTTTACAGGCATACATATCGATGCTCTCGGTAGAAAAGTGTCTAACTCCACTTTTTTTCAAAAGGCATTTTTTTGTATGTTATGTTGAGAAATATCATTCTTCATACGTTTTTTGGCTCTCCTGAAAAATTTACAAAAATGGAGTTAGACAATTTGCTAATTAGAACGTCGATATATACTTTCGCGCACAGTCTCAATGGACCGATCTTTAACCCTGCAGTTGTCACGTCGCCTTTTGTCACCTTAAATAAACATGGTAGGTACTGGCCAGAGGACCGCATAGTTTTATCTTATTGTTTTAGGGTCAATGCTCGGCCATGTCAAGCTCGAAAAAACGAAAAACAAAAAAAGCATTGTCCCGGGCAGGAAGAAATGTTTCTTTTTCTTTCATATTCTTTCTCCCTCTTTGATTATTCGGCGTTTATATACCATGAAGTCTGAGTCAATATTAATTGTTCATAATTTTATCACCATTTTTTTTCTTTCTTTTTTTCTCCTAATCAGGTAGGTAAATTTTTGCATATAATTATCATATCAAAACATACGTTTTAATCAAGATGAGGGTCAATCATAGTCTTTACACGATTATACAGTAATTTTTCCCGCGCAATCAACGACGCAATTCAGAAATGCAAATAAGATATATGCAACCCGTTTTCGATTTATTGAATACTATTCTTCGACCGTGAATTTGACATAGACTTTACCTTATATAGCTGAATTGATTGCACCGAAGAAAAAATTTGTTATATATCATTATAGGTCTCATAGATCGTCTCGTTAATCTAAAATTCTTCAAATTTGGAGGTAATGATTCTCAATTGATTTAATTTCGTGTCAAACCATAATAATATTCGATTCATTCAATTTTTGGATGCAAAAATTTTTCACTTTAAGCTATTTTTCTTTCTCTACATTTTTTTTTTCAATCTGTCGTGAATTTCGCTAAAAAAAAGTGTTGTCAATAGAATATTGAGCTTGACTCTATGTGCAATCATTGTTATTTTTTTTTTTTTCTGAAAATGACATAATTTTACAATAGGATTTTACAATGAAAGGAAATTCTGAAAAATAGTGAAAACAGTACATTCTGTATCAAGGGTGGAAAGAAATATATAATGCACACTCGCCAAAGTAGCCTTGCGCCCGTGATGCACACGATATTTTTCTCAACACCTGCTCTGCATAAATGTCTCTGTTGAGACCGAGTGAGCGGGCGAAAAACAGGACATTGCGCCCGAGGGCCGCAAAGTTCTCTTTTGCGCCCGCTCGAGAGGTCGTCAAGGGGCATTTTCGGAGCAGGTGTGAAGAAAACACATTTTTCGCTCCGGGAAGAGTTTGATTGATATGTTACATGGGGTTTTTGTATAAAAATGGTTATTCAATCAATGGTTATACGTTTATCGTCATATGGGTTAAGGTCAGCGTTCTATGGGCGTAGGTGGTGTTGGTGGCGATGCGATGCAGAGACAGGAGTAGAATACGGTAGCAGGTAGCGTGTCGGACACATCCAATTCCTCACGTTTGCTTTGAAGACGAGCAACAATACCGGCTACGAGCCTTTGGGCACCGTGGGTCTAGCGCGTGCGCCATCCGGTTTCGGGCGTCGCGACGCTACGTCCCTCCGGCCTGCAAGCTCGCCGAGAGATCGGGCAGCAGTTGCGCGGCGCGCGCCGTCACACACGCAAGCATATCCGTCGCCATGTCCCGAAGCTTTAGCTGAGGAACGCTGCCCTAGAACGCGTGTTTATGCCATAAACGTCAAACGCAAAATTTCTTTGAAAAATTCATTTTTAATCATTTTTTTCTTTAATTGTTTTCTGTCATTTCATTATTATTTTATTTTTTCTTTTGTTCCTTTTTTTCTTTCATCTTTTCTCTCCCCCCGTCATCATCTAAAATATACGCTGAATTAATATTTTCGTCGATTATCCGTATGTTTAATAAAATATTCGCCAAAAATTGTGAAAATTCATTTTTAATGAAATTTATGTGATTTCGTTCTAACGAAAAAAAAAATTTATTATTATTATTAATTTTATTATTATTATTGTTCGTTTTTTTTTTCTATAATGACGGTGCTGCAAATTTGGTTTCTACAATTTTCAAATTGAAACTAAAAGAACAAAACAAAAAAAAAAAAAAAAAAAAATGAAATAAAAATAAAACGAGATGCCAAAGCGTTTTGCCAATATTAACAGCAATCTTTCAAGATTCAATTTTATGCCAACTGAATAAAAAAATAAAAAAATTAAACAAAATAAAACACGAACAAATTATTTCAAATTTTTATTTATTTATATATTCATTCATTTATTTATTTTTATTGTTTGTTTCTTTTCTGTAAAAACGAAGAAATTGGCAATTAATTCTACGTTACAATTTTCCAAGTGATATATAAATTGATTATATTCAACTACGCACATATGTACGGGGATAAAAATTAATGTATGTCTAAGAATTGTTACGAAAAGACTTAAAATAATAAGAAGAAGAACAAGAAGAAGTAGAAGAAGAAAACGAAAGAGAAGATAAGAAAAATTAAAAAATCGTACCACATCACATGGGCAGCACGTTGTATTAAATTCATACGTGGAAAAAGAGATAAAGAGATGAAATCGTATATACGTATATATACGACGATGCAAAGAATAAAATAATTAATTGAAATACGTCTTACAAGTTACAAGATTCGTCGGTATATATTATAAGTTCTGTATTAATGAATTAATGAATGAATGAATAACAATAAATGAACAATAATAATAAATAATAAATAATAAATAATAATGATAACAGCGAAGTGAATAATATTTATTATTAATTAATAAAATACGAGCTAATAATTATTGTTGTGAGTTAAATAATTTACGTTTGTTAATTAACCGTCGTTACGTATTGTTGTTACGTAACAATTACACATTAATAATTATTATTATTATTATTATCATATAACACGTTGAGAATTTATTTGTTGAATTTTATAACTTATAAACACGTCGAAATATAATAATTATTTGATTTGTTGAACGTACGAGCTTCCAAGTTTCGTTTTCTATTTGTCGAACTGTTTCAAAGCTTAATTTCGTGGATATCCCTAGATACGAGAAAAAAAAAAAGACAAAAAAAAAGGAAGAGAAAAATTTAATCAAAGATTTTTTTCGCTATACCTACTACGCCGACCATTTATTAAACTACATGGTGACGTTTAATCCCACGTGTTCCGTTTTACAAAAAAAAAAGAAGAAAAAAAATCTTACATCGCGTATAGGGTAAACTGTAATCCATTAATCAACACGATTCGACTCATAAGACTGTGGCTAGAAAAAAAATACGAAAAAACGAGAAAAAAAAACGGATTGTAAAATTAATTTATACCTATATCTCAAAAGAACCAATCTAAATTTATCGAGCTTAAATTGTGGCTATATACAATCGAATTAAGTAATTATAAAAAGGTAAAAAAGGAAAAGACGACTGAAAACATATCAAAGTTACGGACAAACTTTAAGTGATTATGATAGTCTGAAAGAAATTCAGTGCAACAAGAAAAGCTCAATTTCATATCGATAATTAAATAAAGGAAAACACCATGGCCAGTGCACAAGAAGGCAAAGAATCACCAAGGTACGATTATTCGAGTTTAATTAATTTAATAATTTCACATTCAACGATTCGCGAAAAGAAAAACGAAAAAAAAGAAAGGAAAAGCTCGCGATCTATTCTTATCACGCTCCGAAGCGATCGTTCGATACCTAAGGATACGTGTATACATGAATTGAAATATGTCCATCAGAAATTCGTGTATATATACATAATATACATATTACATAATATGTATACATATTACATAATATACGAAATTGATAAATTATCAATTATAGACACATCCGGGTTTGAACCACCTGCACGTGTCGGAAAAAGAAATAAAATATAACCATTATCCGATCCGATCTCTATGTGTTTACCGGAGATAATTACAAACTGATTAAATTCGTTCTTCCGGATAATCAGATGAGCGCAGGCAGCTGCTACCGGTTTAATATTATATCCTGCAGTTCCGCGTTCATCTCCGCGATTTTGAAATTAAATTTTTCCTGTATAAAAAAAAAAAAAAAAAAAAACAAAACAAAAAAAAGAAATCAGGACCACCACGTGTCTCGTTTAGTATATGGTATATACCTTGTATTTTTACCTTTAAATATTCTCGTTCTATGGAAGTGCATCTAGTTTTGCACAAGCACGCATATATAGGTATATAGGTACATGTTCAGTTTCTGAACTGGTGCACGCACTAGAGTTGCACGCAGTGCATAAGCCAGCTGTAAACACTTGTATATTAGTATACCGTTTTATATCGTGTCTATATGCATGTGAGTTTTAACACATTTGAATCGGTATGTATACACGCGAAGAAGCGTGTCATCGCAAAAACGTGACTGCAGTAATTTCGAAATGTTAGCAAAAGTTTAAATGTACCTAAACTTGATTAACAATTTATAATGCACGGCGAAAATTGCACCAGCTCGTTAATCTTCTTCAGAAATACGATAAATTCAAGTTCAACGATTAATTATTAGGGGATGAAGTTTTTTTAGCAATAGAGGAATGATCAGATGGAATATCTATGTACTCACATATCTGCAACATGTTGGGGACCAGTACAGTGACTTTTCGAGAAATTTTCATAGTCCGAAATCAATTCATTTCATACCCAAAGTTCATTTCACATCAAAATATTTTTATTTTTCCAAATCATGTGTCGTAAGGATTTTTGCACACCGTTGGTCCAATTCAATCTCTTGACGTCTCATTTTCTCCGGTGAACCATTCCTCATCTTGTGAATGTAGGGATTTTAAAATAAAAAATCATGTCACAAGTTATGATCAATTTACCAAATTTGCAAAAATTATTATCACTCATTTCTTGAATAACTTGGCCAGAACGAAAATTTTTCAAAATTCCTACATTCACATGATGAGGATTTGTTTTCTGAAGAAAATGAATCCAAGATGACCTGAATCGGTCCAACGGTGCTCTAAAATCCTTACGACACATGGTTTGGAAAAAGAAAAATATTTTCTTGTAAAATGAACTTTGGTGATGAAATAAATTGATTTCGGACTATGATAATTTCTCGAAAAGTCGCTGTACTGGTCCCCTTAACAGAGAAATGAAAGTAAAAGTAAAAACGATAAAGAAACGTGAAAAAAAGAAAATCTAAAAATGGGAAAAATAACAGAACCTGCACCACCGTGTACTTTGATTACTGCCGGCACCACCGAGCTGGTTCACTAACCGACGTACCCAGGAGAAGCGAAAGAGAACGTTGTACGAAAATGACAGTCCCTGGGGCGAACTTGGTTGCGGAATTTTTCGTTTTCTGCGTTGATATTGAAAGCAGAAAATATAACCGAGACTTATACATCTACCTGTACCTACCTACCCTATCTCAGTTACAACAACGATATACAATCGTATATGTTGTATCTCTTCAAGGATTTGTATAAAAATCTGTATAATAATCGAGAAAAAGAATTTATACAAAAATTCGATTAAACTTGTCGCGAATATACATCCTACTCTGAAAGTTGTGAAAATCAAAGTTTGAGAAAAAGTTTATGAATAAAATCTGCATGTTGTTATTTATTTATTCAATAAGTATCTGTCCAGGGTATAAGGTGCTGCAGGAGCTGGGATTGAGACAGAGATGTTAAAATCGAGTTTTCCAAGCTTCTTCCTTTACGTTAAGTTCGAAGTTTGCCAGCTAGTCAGTCACCACGTGGTTTTAATGCTTTGAAAATATCCTACATGCTGCACTAAAATCGAGAAGTGATTTTTTGATTATTTTTTATTCATTTTTTAACTGAATTGACAGTCGTCGAAATTTTTCGCAATTTTTATCAATACATATCTTGATCGCGGAGCGTACGAATACCTAAATATAACAACCCCATACAGCCTCACGCATACCCATACGCAGACTCGTCACACGTCGTCTGCAGCTACGCTTTGTAGTTCAGTTTCTACTTGTTTATCTCTGTCTCAGCTGATAGTCCAGGGCTGGGATTTTCGCTGAAATCGTGTGCACCGCACTGTTTGCTTCAATACCGACGTTCGTCAATTCTGCCAAACCTCCCTCAGGATTAAATTCCCTACCCTTAGTATCTGACCAACCAATACCTATCCATCTATCTCTCTATCTATACCTCGCGAAGAACAATAAATCCAATATTTATACACCCGCATCCAATATCTAGACTTCGGATGTTGTTATATCCGGTGATAGCTGAAAATCATTCCGAATATCGCACGTAGAGACTTGGATTACAGCTCTCTCTCTCTCTCTCCTTATCGACACCCAATATCTCATTATATTACGCTCGTCCTTAAATTTAATATAGGGATGACGGAAATTCAACAGTTTTCCTGGTTTTTCTTTTTTTACTTTTATTTGAACTTCGTGTAGCCACTTATACTCCTAGAGCGAAGGGATTTTCGCTTTTAATTACAGTACGTATAGAAAATGTTATCTCGCAGTCACAAACGATTCGTTAACGTAGAAAAATATCCCATTAAACATCAGGATCAGCTTCAGTGAAAAACTGAACTCTTTGCATGTATAACATACATACATATACCTATAGCTTATATATATGTAGCCGTATAGCAGGGCAACAGCCCCGGTTACTACCTCGTCGAAACACGCTGTGAAAAATACCCACGTGCAATCGTGAAAAAAAAACATAGGGATGAAAAAAGGGAAGAATGAAAGAAAAAAAGAAATTGGAGGAAAAAAAACGTACTAATGCAAATTACTTTTTTTCTCTTCTTCTTCTTTACGTATAAATGGCCAGGCCTTCGGTCCATGATCAGATCATCCGTCCCGTTCTGTATAAACAAACTATTCAAGTATTTTATCACGTAATTATAATCATGATTACATAATGATCGAAAAAAGAACGTAATTTGTTATTTTCTTTTTTTTTCAAGATTGCTACGAAAATATTACATTCTTTACACAAAATTAGTCCCTTTTCTTCCATTCGTACATATACCTAAGTAAGTGAATGATGCATAATATAATATACCTAATGACTTGCAATTACATGTGACGTTGGGTCTGATTTCGCTGAATTTTACCTTCTTCCTTTTTGGAGTAAACGAAAGAATTAAGGCAAAAAAAAGGGAAATGAAAGAAAAATAAAATGGTTTACGTAGCTTTCCGTGAGACCTAGTTCGCTCGGTATATACATATATATACAAGGTAGTTATTGACGAGCATGTAGGTGGTAATAAAATAATTAGGTGACGTTCGCAGGGCGTAATATGTCGCTCCGCAAAGTACCGTGCTATATATTTAAGCTAGCTAGATAGAGATGGGTTAAAATTTTTAATTAAACATTTTTTATACTCTGTTACTTTAACGAAATAGGAATACACAAGAGTTGGGATGTGTATACCGTATGTAGGTGCAGAGGGTAACGTATTTCTTTACAAATTAGTTTGAGTTCGCGGTGTGCCTCACAGCGGTAAAAGTACCAGTTACAGTACTGAAATAAAAAAAAAAAAAAAAAAAATGAAGAAAAAAATGGAAAAAAAGAAATGAAACAGAAAAAAAAAAGGTCTCAGCATAATGGTGGCAGATTGAAAAACTTTGAAAAACTTTCCCGACTGTGCTCGCTTCCTTGCTTGCTTGTGCTGCTCAGTGTCGGAGATATTAGATTTTTTAGACGCGATAAATACGCCTAGCTTTATCTATTAAAAAATATTTTCAGAATTTTCTCGCCACTAACTGCCAGCACTCAACTCTGCGACTTCTTTTGATTTTGAAAGATGATGTGTATATTTTTTTTTTCTTTTTTTTACCCCCATTTTATCAACGGTCAAATATTAAACCCCGAAATAAACGCAGAAAAGGTGTTGACTACGGGTTCAAGGGATGAAAATGGGGTGGAGAAGGTTCCGCCTCGTAGCTATACGTAGGTAGGTAGGTACGCGGGATAAATGAAAGATGAGAAAGTCTCGCTGAAACGAATTTTGGATTAGTCGAGGGAAGCGTCACTACGCGGGGACTCACATAGACAGGTTTTTCTTCTTTTTTTACCTTTCTTTTTTATTTTCCTTTTTTCGAGGGTAACGGGATGAGAAGTTAATGAGAAAAAGAAAAAGAGAAGAAGAAGAGAAGAAGAAGAAGAAAAAAAAAGAAACAGTCGAAAAGGTTTCAGCCGAAGCGAGGTAAACGTTGGCAGACCACTGAGCGATAATGCTGCCAGGCATTTCGCTCCAATCCCATTGAAACCACCTTTAGCTGCTATTCAATGTGCCAAGTCCATTCAGAAGCCGCCAGATCATCGATTCGACCAATTTCTGAGACTCGCCCCTTATTATTGCCCATTGTCTCGAGCAATTTTGTTATTTCTTTTCCCCATTATCATTTTTCTCTCAAATATCACTCGTTCACTCTTTTTATCAAACTGCTAATTGTCACGCATTTAAATACCCCATAGAATTTACATTGTTCACTCGCGGGATAATTTCATCGGAAATATAGTAATACGATTCGACAAATTTTTTCACAATTTTCTTCGCCGCCGATCGAAACATTCTCATCATTTTTTCTGTTTTTTTTTTCTTACTATATACTTCGCTGCAGGGTACCTTGCCGATCACGATTTTATATACCTTACGTAGGGGCCTCTATATATGCAGAATTTCTGGTTCTTGAATGACTGACCTTTATCTCCATAAAAAAATACCCAAGTATTTTGACGGGATATTTTGGAAAGCAATTTTGAAGGGCTATGAGGGTTCGGAGTTAATTTCCTTCAGGGCTTGAAAAAAAAAAAATTTCGTCAATTTTTTACAGCTTGAAATTCATCATTTTCGCGTACGTTTTATACGCGTATATATAATTCTTAATAAGCCGGTATCAAGAAAAAGGACGATTTTTATGAACAAGAGTATAAAAAAGAAAAATATCAGTGAGACGGAACCACAGTTAGCGCTAGAATGCGGAATTGAGTTCCCCTCTCGATGTGTGTATCACATATGGTAGCTCAGATTTCCCGTAAAATCGAAACGACGGACTTGCAGGCAAGGCAATATGTATAGAAAGATTCACCGAAACATGCAGAACTTTGCATTCGCCGAGAAATACGACTCAATTTAATGCCTAACCGCGAAACAATGGCATCGATTTTATTTTCATATCGAAACCACACGCTTTATGGGGTTCTGGAGAAATGTCTGGTTCGTGTATGGGGGAGGACGACTACGACCACGACCACTACTACGACGACGACTCCTGCTTAGGATCGTATCGAGCGATGGATGTTCGGGGTGCACGTCACGTACAGGAGAATTCTGGGAGAGAAGAAAAGCGGCGAAGAGAGGAGAGGAGAGATGAGGCGAGAGAGGAACAGAAAGAGAGAGAGCGACGAAGAGGAACTCCAAGTTTTGCAGCCCAAGAGGATATTGAGAGCCTCAAATTCGCGGTGCTATTCATCGCATATACAGGGTGATATTCCAGGGACATCTCAGTACTGCAAATCTCGGACCGTCAGGCGGCTGATAAATATGTGCGCGAAATTATCAGGTTCGCCGCTCGACTATCAGGTAGCTATAGTATAGTCAAAATTCGATCAACCCGATCGTAGCCGTGGATTTTTCTTTCCTTTTACTTCTCATCTACGATCGGTGGCTACGATCGCGTTGATCGAATTTTGACTATACTATAGCTACCCAATAGTCTATAATAATTTCGCGCACATATTTATCAGCGGCCTGACGGTCCGAGACTTGCAGTACTGAGATGTCCCTCGAATATCACCCTGTACATAACACACATTAGCGTGGTCCTTAATTCGGTCATATTCAAATTCCGGTGTTCCCATGGACCAGAACGTCTTCAAATATATGGAAGAAAATGCAGTCAAAACTCCAGGTTCCTATCTCAATTCTAAGTTCTGCCTCAAAGCCTTTGAACTTTCCCATTCACAAATTTTTAAGGACAAAATTTTAGTAAGTAGAAACAGACTCATAAGGCCGAGATAATCGTTCTATCGATCTCTTTTCCACACAGTCTGCATTTCAAAGTTTCGGAAAGATCTGTAACTCGAAGTATTCGATCCCGAAATGTCTTGTATATGTGTCATCTGAAGAAAAAAGAAAAAAGACACGAGTATATCGACAAAAGTAGCCCCTGCTTGGTGTCTTTATCGTTCTTCAAAAGTAGGTACTGTCATAAAACCACGAGAGGCGAGAACAGAAGATACATTGGATGATATTTTCGAATAGTGTTTCTCCCAGCTGCAATAGGATAAAATTTGTGGGCAGGTACTGCAGTCAGCATTTTATCGCAAAATATTGCTCCCACACAGCGGCTGGTACTTCGCGTTATATCTACGCATCTCTCTCTCTCTCTCTCCCTCTCGATTCTTTATCGTTTTCTATATATATTTGCATCCATCGATTGCTCGCCGTTGCACGATACGAAATAAGAAAATCTTTTCACACGGCCTTCCACCGTGTCTATATGAAACGGATTGGCGTCATATAAACTCAATGCGGTTGTATACCGAGTAAACGGACAGCAACCTAAATACGTACGTCAGAAACGTAGGTATAAAAACCGCAGCGTCTTTTCGCAGGGCGCAAAAAGTCGTATATATATATATGCCGGTGAATTCAAGGGAGGGAATCGTATTACTCGTTTGAAAAAATGTAAGACTTTCCTTTCGCATATTACATCCGTCAAATCCATCACATCCATCATAGACATCCAGACAAAACATGGGCTGGAGGAAGCGGGGTTCCAAGGAGCCATCTTCCATCCCTTGCGTATTCCTCAGGGACTTGACGACGTCGTGCGTGCAGAGCGTGACCTCGCTGTCTGACAGCTTGGTGTCAAAAAATATGCAGGGGTAAAAATTTCAGAAGATCTTATGACTTTCGCGTGAGTCAAATACCTAAAAAATCTGGATGTATACGTTTTGTGGTTTATTTCTTCCAAATTTTCTTCGTTTTTTCTCTCTCTCTCTCTCTTCTTCTTTCTAAATTATACGGTATATACTCTTTATCGACTAATATATACCTACTAAAAGTCAGAAAAAGAGAAAAGGGTAATAAAAGTAGAGAAAGTGGTCATAATGGAATTAAAATGGTATTATGAAAACATTACGGTAATGGAGGTGTTGCAGTTGGTGTGGGATTTGACATTTTTTAGTGATGTGCAGAGAAAAGGTATATGAAAAACGAAAAAAAAACAAAAAAACAAAAAAAAAAAATGAGGTGGTTTAGGAGGAAAAACTCTGCTCTTGACATTGTTAATTGCGAGGCAAATATTTCCCTGCAGCTGGTATATATACCTAGTATAACGGGGTAAATGTTCGCGTTGCCTAGTTTTGGACTATTTTTATCTCTTTGAAAAATGAATTACGAGCCCAAAGGCTTTGGGCACCTACATACCTGAATACCTAACGTTTATACGTCCTCCCGTCAGCTTGCGATTTTAATTCGTGACTCAAAGTTTTAGCTCGCTAAATACGCCTACGCTGGGCTAGAATTTATGGGCTAATGACACAAGTGAAATTCAAGATATTTTAATTGTTCACCGAGCCAACATCTCGACTTTTCATCTTCATCCCCAAACTGTCAACGATCACGGTTTAGAGTCTAGAGTCTAGACTGTACGCTTTGAAGTCTTCTTATTCTAAACATAGTTAAAAAATATGTTCAAAGTCCCTGAGTATGAAATAGGTACACAATTTTTCACCCCCATGACTTGTTACTCGTTACTGCATTATGCATATACGGATATGCAACCACGTGGCACGTTCATATCTCTCCTGACAACAACAAACAACTCTTATCCATTTCCTTTTTATCTCGCTACTATACCGAGAGTTTTCGATGAAACTGGTGACCCCCTCCCTGCGCGAAACCGATAGTTTCACCGAATACTCTCGGTATATAATTTTTCGTCTTTGTTGATGAAAAATTTGTCAAAATTCATTGAAAAAATAAAAATAAAATACATATGAGCGCCACTATTCTTCTAAGGGCGAATAAGATCCTCTTGGATATTTCAGTCATTCAAAGTATGGCAGGCGTGCTCTCCTAGTCTAATAACAACAATATGACTATTCGTAAATAAACACAGTAAGGATCCTTATTTCCTGTTTAACACGAAATGTTTGACTGCTTGTTTTTTCTCATCAAGAACTTGAGAGAGGGAAAAATAGTTGAACCCGCCGCGGGGGCGGGCGCGGGCGTGGGTGAGTATGTGATACGTGTAGAGTGTAACGGGCAACACGCGTGCTTTGTGTGAATGAATGAAATATACGCGCCTCATTCGGCGGTTTATTTTTAATTTTTAACTTTTTAAGACCACCTCTTTTAATAGCATTCACCAGGACATGTGTCGCCGGGTGACTTTTTTTCACACATTTACTTACCCCCCTCGCGCTAAGAGAAAGTAACTCATTTGTCTAATACAGACCATTAATTCCCACTAAAACTGTCTCTTTAAACGTCAGCCAGCCAGCCAGCAAGCCAATAGGAAATTAAAAGTCATCTTGTACTCATTTTACTTTACTTTTTTCTTTCATGTCTGTAGTACACTCGTAGTTCGTTGAAAAAAAAAATCTCGGTGGATGTATGCGAATGTATGGATGTGAAATATAGATATAGCTAAAAAGCAATTGTAAAAACGAAGTTCATATTTTCTTAAATTTTCTTGGTAATACCTTATGGAGAAAGTTCCTCCTAAGAATACACACCATACCCTCTCGAAAAGTGATATACAATATCTTTTTTCATTTCTTTTACTTTTTCTGAAGTGAGGTTCTGAAAAGGGAGCAGTGGAAATGAGGATACGGACTTTCGCGTACGCGGGGTACCTATAGGTATATCCGCTCTCTCAACTTTTCTACCAATTAACTTTCTTTTCAATGGACTCATTTCCGATGCTTATGTCAATTGTTTGGCCTCATTTCTTCTTGCTAATTTAGTCTCTAATTAGGTAATTGCAGGGGTTGGCTGACGTCAACGTGGCATAAATTCGTCGTTTTAAAAAATACCAAAAAAAATGTATTGTTTAAATAAATGGCGAATGCGATTTTTTTTTCTTTTTTTTCTCCCTATTCCTGAGCTCATAGTCACCATATTTACAATTCACAAGCTTTATAGTTTTAACAGTTCAAACTCGTTGACGAATGTTCAATTTCGCTGTCCCCATCACGAAGACGCATAAGGCATGGCATAGCACCCCTGTTATGTAGGTATAGTGTATCATTCGTTGTTCATTTTGTTTTAATTTCACTTTTAAATACCGTGCTGAAAGTAAGTCGCCGTTTATAAGTCATTGCAGTATTTTAAACTAATAAAACACCGCGAGGTAGAACGTAATTCGCCATTAAGGTGTACCCGCGCTTTTCGTCCCCTAATTAACCACACGCTGAGAACGATGCGACATTTTTACGACTCACACGGCTTCTTCTTTTCTTCCTTTGCATTGGTTCTTTTTTTCTTTTCTTTTCATGCCACACCGCAAGTGCAAATGCTTTTTGCTGACATTTGAACAGCCAGCGCCTTGCCTCGAAATGACGTCAGGAAAATTTTTAACACATGCAAAAGAAAATGTTAAAGCGAGACTACGCTAGGCGCCATCTTTTGATTTATGAGTTAGTGAATTTCTTGGAAAACTGACGGAAGTTTTGACTTCTTTATCCACACTTTAGAAACGGTTTTAATTATTTGTCTTTTGAATCAGCTCTAAAATGCTATATATGTGTAGGTATGTGTATATTGTATACGTTAAACCTGCGCAGCATTTCGTTTTCGTACCACCACATAATATAGAACTCCTCGAGGCTTTATACTTACTACGGTAAATCTGGCAGCTTTTGAAGTCGCATAACTTTCACTAGAAGCACGCAGACGGTTGCGTGTCTCGGATAGTGGCTAATAACTCTTATTCGTCTACCTATATCTAACCAAGTGCGAATATTTTGCAAATTGAGACGCTCGATAAATACCGTTATTATACACCGTGCGTGAATAGCTTACCAGAGCATTCCTATTTTTTCCAAGTTAGTAAAGCTATAGGTAGCTAGCTGTGGGGGGAACAGGTTGAAGTTACGAATTTTTAGAGTTCCGAACGGTAAAAGCTCCTAATTTATTTGAGAGGCGATTCACGATTTTCAGAAATTTTCAAGTTTGGAACATCAACATCGTATGGAAGGGTGGAATGCAGACAGCTCAAAACTCCGAAAGTCCGAAGAGTCCGAGAATTTCGGTCTATTTCTCAGGAGGTGAAGACGAAAAATAGTTTTAGACCCTCTTTACGGAAACCCATTTTATCTACTTCAATCGACAACTTCACGATTTCATAGGATTTTGAAACTTGTTTTTCTAATTTTTACCATTCGGGACTTTTCAAATTTGGAACTTCGACCCAGCCCCGCTGTAGGTACGATTTCAACCTGCAAAAGGATTGAAGAAAATGAAGACTAGGTATATTGAGAGAATATCTCCGCACCCTCGCACATTGAAAAAAGACTGACATTTTTAGAATTCATATTTCATCCAATATTAAAATATCGCTGTCATTTTTCGAGATATCATACCCTTTCCTTTCAACCCGTCCAATTTCGCGAATAAAAAAAAAAAAAAAAAAAAAAAAAGGAAATGGTCAAAACAGAAATTTTGTGCGTCTCGTTACTTTTGCGTAAATGAATTTCAAATGAGGGCAGTTTTTTTTTTTTTTTTTTTTTTTCCTTAGCAAGGGTGGAAATACACCCTAAAAGTAATAAATACCTACGCGTTGTATGGATTTAATTTGACAAAATTCTCTCTTCAACGGTTGGGGAGTTTCCTGGTACCAGCCCCAGAAAAAATCGTTAACGCTGTTTAGACTAATCGAAATCATTTCTCACAAGGGTTATTATACAGTGGCTCTTTACATGAAACTACATAGAATAATTTTCATGTAATACGTTAACCATTAGCTATTTACTAAATATCTCATCCCTTACCTGCGTAGGGTCTGATCAACCAACAACCCACGATACACATTCGACAGGCACAAATTATTTATCCAAGACTCGTTAAGTTTCATGGTGAATTTTCGACGAAAAATCGACTCTGTCATTTAACTAATTGAAATCGTATGTTAGAGATGATTTCAAGATACTTATCGGCTAGAACTTTCCTCTGAATATACAGAATGAAAAAAAAAAAAATTTCTTCCTGTTGCATCCGATCGGAATAAAAATTGTAATTTTATAAAGTGAAATTCTAGCAATATGAGGTCCTGAAATTGGGCATTTTGTCGTATTGCATGCAAAGAGTAAAGTCAAGATGGAATACTATTTATTTACTAAAACAAGCTCCTCTAGTACTTTTAAGCCCTTCGGCTAGCCGAGATGTGTATAGGTATATAGTATATCCACGTATTTGTGCAAAGTACAATCACGTCGAGCACACAGCTATTGACTGAGAACTTGAGCCAAGTATTTACAAAGTTCCACAAAGGCTTGCTTACCTTCGCCGCGTTCATCAGCCTCCAAGATCGACGTCGCTACACCTCGAAGCCTCCAAGACTTGCATGCATGCAACAAAGCCACATGCATGTGTGTAGTACATAGCTTGTACCTACATGTATGAATGAATATATCCTTCCTGTTTCTAAATATGAAACTAATTTGGAAGTATAAAAAAGTGAAACAAATCCGAACATCAAGTCTGAGGCTAGACAACTGCACCTGGCTAACTCCGTAACGGCGCAACTACTCATGTCAGAGGTTGGTCTCGCGGCTGACCACAGCTGTGTCTACACTACTGCCGGACGTCCGTCTCTTTCCTCTTTCTTGCGGGCTGGATAGTCGACGACCTCCCAAGAGAACTGGGGATGGTTATAGGGCCCGTCTTCTTGACGAGTAATTGCTATGAAAACAAAGTCAACGAACGAACGTGAAAGATGCTGACATGAGATGAAGAACCTTTACTTTACTTTTCTTTACTTCACGAGTCGCGATACGTAATACAACGTTATTAGAGATGAATTTATACGACGTAAATGTACGAGGCACTAGGTACTCGGAGGAAAATTTAAAAGAAAATATGACAAGACACTCGCCGTCTTTTCGTTTCGTGTCTTGATCAGTTTGACGGAAAGTGTCGGTCCACTGAATCGCGACGAAACCCTCCATGCAACCTTTTTCACATTTGTTCTGAAAGCACACCCGTCTTTGAAAATCGCTTTAAGAGTCCGGCAAACATCTTCACCCACTTTTACACTGGAGTCAAAGTCGGTCCAGATTTTTTCGAGACGTTAAACATTTTTCACAAATGATTCTAACAGCTTATGAAACTCGAAGAAAATATCTGACAGGATTTTACTTTTATTCTTCATTTTCTGCATTCTATACGATATTCTCGAACCATTTCATTGTACTTTTGCTTTTAAGATCTTACAGCGTTGTATACGATCCTGTAGCCATATACTCCGCCTTGCCTTCGTCTATAACTAAAATCGCTGAGTTCGTTCCTTTCATGGTTTCATTCGCAATCTATTCACGTATCGTACACAACTTTGAGGATAAAATATACCGACGTGATTCAAAGACAGTCTGAGAAACTGACTTAAATATTTAACCACCTAAGTAAGAGACGAGCCAGTTTCTTGCCGGATCCTTTTCCCGACGTATTATCAAATGGATTCACTTATACAAAATTGGACAAAGTCAGCCAGGGTAGGTAAATCCCGCAAGCTACGTAATTAGCAGTGATGCTATCAACGGAGTCATTCATTACTATACATCTCCGGTCTGCTTTGATCTTTGCTGTATTAAATTACCTTGTTTCGCACTACATTCGCATTCGGTGAACAGCTTCCCGCAGATTCTCGACGAATCGCGTTTCGCGTCAAATAATCATAACGATGCGTGAAATCCAACGAGAAGCCAGATTCTCGCCTATTTATTATTCCTCTCTATTTTCCACCCCGAACAAACCGTATCATCATATTGCTGGCCAAAAATTGACGTCTTATTCTTTCCCCGCACTTTCATGATACGCGAATATATGTATTCACATATTCGATCGTCTCGGCCCCCGAGGGACGCGTAACTTTTGACAGTTTAAGGGTGTCTCGTGGCGGGGGTGGGGTGGGCGATAGAAGATCGCGGGGTCTTCTGAGGCAGGGGTAAAGGCGTAGGTGTTAACAAGTGACGAGGTGCAGGCGGACGAGCTCATAGATCAAGGCGTTCTTCGAGGTGAGGGTTAGAACTGAAGTGTAGAAGTCCCTACCCCAGGCCCCGGCCGGGGCGAACTCGGCTGAAATACCGCGTACCACGACGACGACGCGATGTGTGGCAGGAGAAAAGTAGCAGGAGATTGTCGAAGGCAGACTTGGAACCAGGTTAACATAATGTCAGACCGAACCCCTGTCGATGGGGCGAAGGGGCGAAGGAATTTCTTAAAAATGTCAACAGTCTAGGGCTTGCAAGTGCCACAACTACACAACCCATGGTGTGCAGTGTGACGTAAAATTTCTAATGAACTTAGATCCGGGGTGAACCGTTTCTTCGAACATTTATTTCGGTTGTTCGAAATTTTTTCTACTTTTTATATGATTTGAATCTTTGACCTCTTCCATTCTTCTTTCTCTATTTTTTATGCTCATTTTGAGTATTGACATTCTTCTTCTGGGCGCAGAGCTATGTGCCGAATGAAAAGCAGAGTGGAAGTGCTGCCGAGGGACGTGACGATTCAATATCATTTCCCAGAATTTCACTCCTCGTTGGCGTCCCTTGTAATAAAAGGTTTCTAAGGACTCGCTTGGGGGTCTACTCCAGATCCTCTGACCGGTCGGGAGTCCTTCAAAAAGGGGCAAATTAAAATCAGATACTCGAGCGGTCAGATCTCAGGAAGAAAAAGTCCGCGAGATCGATATAAGCCGGAAACATCACTTGGTGTTAGAATTTTCATCTTTTATGTTCAGCGACTTAGCTACAGTCGTATGTACATGATATGATACGATATGATATGATGTGATGTGATAATTCTTTACACAATAGGTACATCAATAATCTATAACGTGAATGATGTATGAAAAATGTCTCGGTTTTTCAGGATCAAATATCGTCTATTTCTCTTCCTCGAATTCTGGGTCTCGACTAATCCACACACGGACAAAAAGTCGCTGACGATACACCCGCGTTATTTCGCACTGAAGAACAATTTTCCACCCAGTCTAGCGGAGAATTGGCCAACCGATATTATTCGCAAAAACGGTTCTCTTTACCTGGAGATATATTTTATCGAGGCAAACGTCACACTTCACTCACATTTCCTCGTCTCCTTATTCCCGTAAGTTAATTCAGAAGAATAAAATCCTGCTGAAATAAACTTCGAGAAACATCAGATGAATTCTTTAGCCTGTAGGAAATTTGACGTGGTGTTATTTCAACTAGGTAATTATTATTCCTGGAGTTACTCCGCCAATTCTGAAGTATGAAGGAGTTGACGTTTCCTCTTCAACGCTCTTGACAAAACTTTTTGAATTTCTAATATAGGTAAGAGTATATCTGCAGCGTTAAAATTCCTACGTTCAAACTTCGACGCTGCATATCGGGATATGATTTACGGCTGTAGGTCTTGGAATAAACTTTCGCTTAACCATAAGAAATATCTATAAATCAAGGTAATATCCAAATTACAACTGTAACGTAGCATGAAATGAGCCGATCGCCATCTGACGCCGTCGCGACGCCCGCGCGCCCTACGGACGTTCAGACTTCGTTCAACTCCAAAGTGGGAGCTCCACTAGCAACCTTCATCAGGAACGGGACACAAAAGAATCGCATAACCATATTTCACGTTTGTCGGATTGCTTTTTTCAAACCCACCATCCGTGCCCACGCTCTCCTCCGAGTACCGGCTTCCTCCATAATCCATAAATTTCACATCAATTTAAAAAAACTTATTATCGCCCGCTTGATACCTCGGGAAATTCGTCTTTTACCCTTTTTTTCCCCTCTAAGCTGATACGATAATTGAAGCAGATCCTTTTAGTATTTTATGAAAAAAATGATGCTTTTGATTGATTGAACGAATTCTCTCATCTTTGGAGTACATCGTGTTTCAATTTCACTCGCGGATAAATTTTGCCAAATCGTTATCGCGGAGCACTGCAGTTGCAGTTACGCCTGCAGCGATTGGCATCGAGCATTGGTGGCAAAAACTTTTGTGTTTTTGTGTAAAATTTACGGTAATCCTCGATTCTTGCCGGGCGTTAAAGCCAGAGATAACAAAGTCGAGGAACTTATCTTTCCACTTTACCTCAGCGTAAATTTATCTGCATGATATGATCCGCGAGTGTTATAGAAATCAAAATTTTACTCGATACATTTTATCGTGCGGATGGGGTGAAACAAGGGAGGCGAAAAAACAGCGTGCGATAAATCATGGAAAGATGGCAAAGTTGCCGGTGAGAGTGAAATACTTGTGAAAAAGAAAGAATATAAAGAGAGACTATACGGCGGGGAGATGTGAGGTCTCAGCTGTTGGCTGCTACCACGTCTGATTGAATTGCCTTGGTTCGTTCTTATCGTACGTAGTACGTTACCTAACTCACGTTTCTACACCCATACTTTATCCTCGAAACTCCTACTCCTCCTGATCCTCCTCCTCTGCTTCATCCTTCTGGTGCATATTCCCATTTGCGCGTTACCCTTGTTGCCCAGGATGTGAGAAATTTTTCGAAAATATGCTCTGCGGGGTTCCGAATAAGAGGATAAGATTTTTTTCGATATAGCATGCGTAAAATTGCATTTTACGCACACTGTGTCGAAAAATATCGTATGAAACTCGTGCGTGAAATTCTTTACGCACTTGTTGCGTAATATACTATTAAATATTGACGATGATAGGAATTCTATTGATCGATAATTTCATTTGAGAATTTGAAATTCTTTTCTCATGAGTTTTTTTAAATTTGAATGAAATCCTCGGCGCGTATAGCTTTCGAAGACAGGAACCATTGGATATTCAGGAAACGATTGAAACGGAATAATTCGTTGCATGCAAGCTTACTAATGACGAGGTAAACTGGTTCTGACGTTTAGCGAGTCTCGTGCCATAATTTCCGTGATTAAACAGATACGTGACTCGACGTGGCTCGAAGCCAAGTTAGAAATGTCTACGCGGGCATAAATTATCTTTCAAATTAACCGTGTCGCATTTTGTTTGAACTTAGAACGTCGTATGCGGTTAAATTTTATTTTAATTAGACGAGCTTAGGGGGGAAAATAAATGTTTAATAACGTAGATATCTAAATATAAAATTTCATTGCGATCACGACTCGATCCGGCTTATACATATATAAAGGTGGTCCTTAATTTCATCATTTTTTAATTTCATTGCTCTCATGGGCCAGGAAGTCTCCAAATATATACTAGAAAATGTAGCCAAAACCTCAGGTTCCTATCTCATTTCTAAGTACCGCCCCAAAGCCTTCGAAGTTTCTCATTTGAATAAAACACGATTTCTGGCATTTCGCGGTCAATTCTTTTTTCTTCCTATTGCAGTATAGCTCCGAAAAATCTGAAACTGGGTACACTCCTCACCTGTAGTAGTATGTATTTCACGAAAATTCTACAGATCTCCAACGATATAATTTTCGAAGCTACAGCGCACAAAAAAAAATTTCTTATCCCCAAATTCTGATGTATAAAATTTTGTCATTAAAAATCTGCAAATTTTTCACGGATACCTACTACTATAGGTAAGAAGCTATATTGCGATAGGAAGTTCGAAATAACCCCGAAGTACCGAAAATCGTGGGTTATTTAAATATGGAAAAGTCCAAAGGCTATGGGGCAGTGTACTTAGAATTGAGATAGGAACCTGGGGTTTTGAATACGATTTTTTGTACATATTTGGAGACGTTCTGGTTCATGGAAGCAATTCTGACAAAAGATGTTATATACTCACACCAGGTTTACCGGAGATTTAAGTTTTTTTTTTCTCAAAGCTTTTATCCAGCGCTTGGAAATCCCCGGGATTTATACTTGGTTTAATTTTTCATTCTTGGTGATGAAATGAAAAAAAAAAAAATTACGAAGATGGAAATGAGAAAGAAAAAAATTAAAGCTTCCACTACAAACAATCGGGATAATCATAAACGTATATGTATAATAAGCGCATACAAAACGCTTTGAGTCGAGTCAGTCAAGAATTCATTCACCAATATAATTATTTTTTTGAAAAATATTTTTAAGAAAAAAATCTAACAAATTAGTTTCTTGATAAAATCAAATCACGATGATTAATTTCGCCGCGGAAATTATTACGAACGTGTGATATTTTAATCAACGTGTGGAGATATTAAATAAGAGGGAAACGCTCCACACGACCATAAGTCAAAAGACACGTACGTAGTACATACATACTTACGTCTCTTAAACACGATGTGTTTATAAACCCGGGTCGACACATCTGTGGCGAACTTTCGAGTGTGCTTCTTCTTGATTGATGCGTAGATTGTGCACGGGCGACGGGCACCTGCGTCTTCCGAAGGAACGACGTGTCGATAAAACACCCGGAGGTGACAAAGCTCTCGTAAATTTTTTTATTTTTATTTTTATTTTTATTTTTATTCTTCTTCTCATGTTCTTCTATCAACAATTTTCACATGAAATAAAATATGTATAGGAAACAAATTAACAAAATTGTTAGAAATTCGATAAAACGATAATAAATGTCAATTACTACACGTCATAATCAGAGAAAATCTTGAGTTTGAAACTTTAACCACCCTTATCGAAGATTCGCATAAACTATTGAAACTACCTACCTATCGTAACAAAACGATACGTATACAATAGTTGAATAAAATTTCCCTTCGTAGATTAGAAATATTTTTAAAAGCCAATTTCTTGTTCAATTTCAATTTTTTGGCGACAATTTTATAAAAAAAGGAAAAAAAATTAATCTGACTCATCTAAAGAACTTCATGTACATCGTATTATACGTTCGCAGGTTACAGCATACGTATCTGTATAGGAAACTTTCTTTCCCGCGAGGGGTTTCAATAATTCAAGCTATATGGATTTTGAGTTAGGTGGGTTTGTATATTCTTTTTTTTTTCTTCTTCTTCTTCTCCTTCCTTTCTTCTTTTTTTTTTTCAACAATCCCGAGGGATTACTGCTTCCTGGATGGAAGTTTAACGGACAGACAGATAGACAGACAGACAAGTCAATGTCAGGTAGATATATATAAACCGTAGAGTACCTTATACCTACTACGGACTCAAAAAACTATAGGAATATACAGAACCCTGCAGTGATGGATCCTTCGCGAGTTTGTCTCACGCCCAATTTGATCTGACGCCCTGGCTCCGACGTCTTCTTACGACTTACGCCACGCACAGAGTCGTTTCCAACGAACATTATTTTTTTTTCTCTTCTCACGATATTTTTCTGCCAACCGTTTTACGTGACGGTATGGTGGTTAGGCCCCATACCCCCATAACAGGGGGAATTATATGAGTCATTTAAAAGACAAACCAGCAAAGTTTGTGATTCAACATTTTTCATTCTCAATTCTTTTCTCCCATGTTATATAGGTAATCACTAATATTTTAAAATCCTAAATTTCTATTGGAACAAAAAAGTTTTGACTATATATGATTATCATGAAAAACCTTATGGAACTGAGTAAAATATAAAATTCTCGATGAATTCTGCATCTAAAGAATTTCTAAGGGTGAAATTTCTCAGGGGTCTTGAAACGAGAAACAGAGAGAGAGAAAGAGGGAGGGAGAGAAAAACAAAAAAAAAATTAACCGAATTAACCGAATTAAGCCTGCGGTCAAGAAACACCAGCTACTGTTTATTTAGGTTGGTTTAATTAAACCTCACGGTCAAAGTTATGTGTACATACATATGTATATAAATATATACACAGGTTTTTCAACCTACGTCAAACTATAGCTGTTCCGGCCCATAAAATCCATGAAATAGAAAAAAGAAGAAAAAAAAAAATACAGAAATGTAGAAATCTACAAATATTCCAGCTGTATAATAAAAGTTGGACCATGGGTCGTATAGGCATAGAACCACGACAATATACGTGATACAATTTGGCTGAGCTCGCTCGTTAAAACCTAAATTAACTAGCCAAAAAAAAAAGTATATAAATATATATATATATAATATACATAAACGGGCATATTATGTATATACGTATACATAACTGCTGCCCGCGGTAAATTTTTACCCCATTTTGTTCATTTTTCTTCCATTTTCCCATATTTACATTGTTTTTTTTTTTCATTTCACTTTTGTTGTCTCTTCGAAACTAAACGATACCTATACCCCGTGGTAGTCCCGAAGAAAAGAAATCTTCTTCCGGGCAGTAAAAAAAAAAAAAAAAAAAGAAATAACCTATATGTGCTAAAAAAGTAGAAAATTGGAGAAAAAAATTAGGAAAAAAAAAAAAAAAACCGAACCGCGCTGATAACTTCACATTTTTTATGACGCTTCCTCGCTGTGCCTCTGGCTGGCTGGATGCTGCAGGCTACGTGTGGGACCGGTATTTCCAATTTCACAGAGCGTGGGTTAACGAGGCCGCGGAGAGGGTGAGAGAGAGGTGGATATGGGGCTGGAGAGTGAGAGAAGTATCCCGGAACCCCCGGGAAACCCCCTGGTTCCGGCACATTACCTTCTCTGATTACCGTGGCCCTTCTCCGAGAGGAGAGAGTAAGGGAGAGAGAGAGAGAGAGAGAGTGTAGTGTAGGTATGTCACCCACGTATACCCGCGAAACGCATACCATCCAAAAATTCCAGGACCCATGAGCGGAAGGATAAGACGAATGGAGTTTTAATCGTTAGCAGCGAGTTTCCCTGCGGCTTAATTCCCCATTTTTTTTTTTTTTTTTTCCATCCAACTGATTTTATTTACGTTTCCTTATTTTTATTTCTCTTTATTTCCATCAAGGCACATTAACCGAGAAAATCTTCTCTGCTTTTATTTTTATCTATAGAGCTGCCCAAAAACTGAATCTCTCCTCCAGTCCTCATCGAAGACGACGCTCCGGTGACGAGGGTATCACCCAGGAGGAACAACCCATTGATCCAAATGGTTACGCTGCTCTTTTACTCAAGTCAACTCCACCCGCACCACCAGCTCTTCTACGGAGGATTGGCGTCAAGGAACTGACCGGTGTTGGCAAGGTAAGAATCATCATTCTGAACCTCGTTCATCTTTCAATTCATCGCTCTCATGCTTAGAGGTATCTCATCGCAATTCGGTCGAAGAAAATATCAGAGGATGTTGAAGCCTGACTCACAACTTAATTTTCTTCACACCTGCTCCGAAAATTCGCCTTTGCGACCTCTTGAGCGGGCGCAAAACAGAACTTTGCGGCCCTAGGGCGCAAAATCCTGTTTTGCGGCCGCTCACTCCGTCTCAACAGAGACATTTATGCAGAGCAGGTGTTAATAAAAACTCGCCTTCGGCTCGTGCCGCATATTACACACTCGCAATATAGTTCTTTCCGCCCTTGATACACAATGTACTATTAACCCACATCGAGTTTAGGTTTTTTCAAAAAATGCTTCGATACTTGAATTAGGGGATCTTCTATCACCAATAGAGATTGAAAAATCTTAACAATCGGAATTTGATATGCAATTGCTCCGATAGCTAAGCATCCTGTCTTTCAAAAGATGTCATAGTCTGTCAATCAATTTCTCTTTACGCGATACCGTAGCGTGCAAACTTGATCCCTGTATAAACTCTACCTAATTAGCTCTAGTTCATAGACGTATAATATACAATGGAACAATAGAATATATCTAGTAGATATTCCGAGACCGAGAAAGTGATACCCTGCATCAATTTTAATTGCATGTTCTACTACACTGGTTGTAAATTTTGAGGTCCTGACAGGTTCGAGAATAGCTTGTTAGATCAACTGAAAAACGGGTGTACCTTGACACCTGTCCGAAAATCATACAGCTTGTTCATCAGATTGATATCGTAGTTTTATAAGACGAAACGACATGTGTCAACGAGATAGACGAAAGCTCAGAATCGTATAGAAACGTCGGAAAAGCGTGTGTGTGAGAGAGAGAAATGTAACGCGTATAACAGCACCTATAACAGTCTAAGCAGCAACGATCTGCAAACACGTAACTGTCCAAATATTTGTACCAAGGATATCCGAAAGGATCACAAACGTATATTGCAAACATTCCAAGCGCTAGTTTCTCCTCCGTCAGTATAATCCCCGAATCATGGATGTGAAAAGGGTCTGCATAGCGATATGATTGATAGGTCGTTTCGTTTCGGGATATTCAAATAATTTCGTTAAGTTTCCACGATACTTGAGGATTATGTTGATAAGGTTGTTATCAGCGCAATTCGCGAAAGAGAACAAAATTTAATGGCATTTTTAAACAGGGGTTCAAGTTTTTGTTGATTGGTTTGAAAAATGAAGAAATATTTTATTCCATTTTATTACATTTTACTTTATTTTATTTTATTTTATTTTATTTTATTCCCATATCAAACGACGCGAATTATACCAACAGATTCAGTGTCTAGTATCATATTCAAATGCTAGATATACAGATATCCCGCGAACTCCACAGCTATTGTTTCTCGGCTCCATAGGCAAGGATGCTGAGCGCGGAATATCCCATCCGCGTAATCCTCTTAACCGACTTTTCTGGCTGTACTTCTGTAGACTACCTCGCGTCGTTTCAGATTTCCTCACGCCATCAGCTCCGGCTCTCTTACAAATCACTTAGTTTTTTTCTTTTTTTTTTTTCTTTCTTTCTTCCTTTCTTTCTTTCTTTCTTCTTATTATTTTACTCCTTCATTTTTATCCTCTGTATGTATCTCCGAACGCATCTTGCTGATCGTTGAAATCTTCCATCGTCGTTTATACCTACGTGTCTATGACCCTTCGAAGCTAATCGGAGAAGTCCACCTTAAACCATAAGGCGTCGCAGATGTTAGAAATGAACATTTTTATCCAGAAAATAAATTGGCGAGTTTAAATGCGCTGCGAAATTTGTTGGAATGATAATATCCTCTTTTCACGATTACGAAAGTGACTCTATACGTAGAAATTGAAGGTAAAGCACCGCTCTTTGAAAAAGTCTCAGTCTTATACCTGAAGAGAAAACCCTTTGCCTAAATTGCTTAAGCCACTTTTGAGTCTGAATTCACTTGTTGGGCGGTGGAAATTGCTTGAAGTTAATTTGTTAGAAATAAGAACGTTATTGTTTAACATCTAAGGAGGCTAATTAAACCCCCGAACAGACGCCTTAGGGTTCTCAAATACACAAGCTCCTGTTGTTCAAATTATATTTCTTAAAGTAAGAAGCATATTGTGTGTCTTTTTAGAAAACTTACTTCACTGGTGCGTTTTATCGAAAGATTATGACCGATTTTTCTCCTATTTCGTTTCTTTTTTGTCGATTTTGCTGCAAATGTGTGAAAAAAGCCAAAAATCAGTAATCGAGTCACCCACTGGATTAATCTTTGTCCGCTTTGATCGCAGAGATCCAATTGAGATATTGGGGAAAACTGTCTTTGAATTTTAAAGAATGGTTCGGAAAAAATCCTGAGCTGGGCTAGTCGTTATCGCGATTGGTGGGTCGTGTCCGTGACTTGGTAGATTCTATCCACGAAAGCAGTCAGTCCCTTCTGGATCGCGGTCTCGTTACAACGAAGACATCTGACAGACCCTCGCATTCCCTTCTGGTCCTCGTCCTCATCCTCATCCTCATCCTCATCCTCGTCCTCATCCTCGTCCTCATTCTCCGACCTACTCATCCTCCTGCCTAAGAACCCTCGCCGAAACCCCCGTTCTCGAGTTATCCCAAATCTCGATCCAATACGCGACCTGTGGCCCCAATCCGAACGCCAGTACCTACCAAACTCAATATCTTTGACTATTCCGCGTCGCGGTGCCATTTTATGGGCTTATATCGGCTATTTTTTTCTCCTTCTTATTCTTTTTTTTTCTTTTTTTTTCTTCTTCACTGGACTACCAGCGACGCAGACCGCGTGAAAGACGAATCGTCGTTGAAAGATGAAACGACATGCGATACCGTCTCAAATCCGATGGCTGCAAGCTTTCGAGGAAAATTTGCCGACTCACGGATACCGTCACCCATTTTTATGTTCAACGTTAAATAACGGAACCCATGGGGATGAATAATCTTTTCTGTAAGCTGACCACGTCCTTTCCGAATTGATGATCGGGCTGTTTTTTGTTGCTCTATTCATTCGCCAAAACTGTGTTTCAATTATTCTTTATCTGAAAAGCTGAGAACCTACTGACTTATGATATCAAGTGTACAGACAAAGCTTCTGCTCGTATCGAGCGTAGTGATTGCAAGATTCTTCGTCATAAGATTTTATAGAAATCAAATTTACGACGACGAAACGATTTACAGCTGATTGAGTGTAAATGACAAACCGTGGGATGAAGGGAATTTTATTTTTCCATCAACGTGTCGATCTCGGGATGAACGAAAGGAAAAAAACGACGTAAAGCGAGAGGGCGAAAGTGGGAAAATGGGGGACGACATAGTCCGCAATTGAAAGGTTTCCGGTCGAATTTGTCCCGTGACCATTGCACGATACCTACTCAATACCTACAGGTTTTGGTGTGAAAAAAGGGAAGGAAAACGAAAGTAGAAGGAGAAAAAAATAGGTGGAAACTCTTGAAAACGTGGAAAAGTATTTTCCCCTTGTTACTTGTGAGGGAAATTGTCAAACGAAATGAAATTGATTTTCGTAAGAATTCTCGTAAGAGCCTGGGATTTATCTCTTCTACAGAGAAAGATGCCTACCGTTTTTTCGCTCATCTCAGTTCTCTTTCGCGAGAAGAGAGACGCAGAGCTTTGATTAGATTTTCATTTGTCTCGTAAATATATAACGCGCCAGGTCCTCTCGGCTCTTCTGCGACTCTACGGTATTTCGGAATAAAGCTATTTCATTTGAAGCTAACGCGTAAGTTTGAATGAGAAAAGAAATACGCGACTTGAACCCGGGCTAAGCTTTACGCGAATGATTTTCACCGCCTTTAGGCATTACCTAAGGTTTCATTTTTTCCTAACCGAAAATTCCCATCTGTACTTCGAGTCCCATTAGTCCAATCCGCGAAATAGAGGGTCTGCGAAATGTCAGCCAATCAGATGAAGCGTGAAACGAAGGGGAAAATAGATTTATAGGAAAAACCCCCGGGTAACTTTGGTAGGAAATCATTGCGCTAATCCGGAGGGAATTGATGTAGTGGACGACGAATTAGGACTACTTCCGGATAGCACGATAAACTTTCAGAAGAAAAATCTGTTCCTCTTATCTATTCAGAAGATAAATCGAACCTATCCCTTCGTATACTAAGATATTAACTTTCTATGTCGGATCTACGATCACAACTTTTCGTCCATGCCGGAAGAAGGACAGGAAAATCCTCGTTCCCGTCACACATCGAAATCTCCACCCCAGTAATTTGCCAATATTTTCCTAAAATCTCTCGCAAATTTGAATCGTCTACAGAAATCTGAAGGATTATTTCGAGAGATCTTTGAACCTTACCTGACTGATGATAATAATAGTAATTAATGGCTTGCAATTAGCTGTATTGTCTCGGTTCTTATAGGAACGAGAAATTGCATTTAGTCTTCGGCAAAGTTGTGGGTGTAGAAGCAGTGGTGGTAGCGGTGGCGGTCAGTGGTTCGGGACCGCGTTTGCTGGGGTTTATTGAAATGTCCGGTCTTACAGAGCCCCTCCGTTTCCCGAAAGGAGTGAGAAAGGGAAGGGGGGACCAAAGTGTGGGGAACCTCGACCCTCCGAGAGAACAGAACCAAAGCAACTCTGGTCAGACACTCGGGAGTCTCTAATGAAGATTTGTGATTTTCGCGTTTCGTCGCTTCACTTTTCCACCCCATGGTTCACTTATTCGGCAGGTCAAATTCTCCGCGTTACATTCCACATTTTTATCGCGCGTTTGCACATCCCAGATATTTTTATGATTTTCCAAATTCTCCCGCATCTTGTCTCCTTCTTCTACGTATAAATCAATTAGCCCTGAAATCGCCGTAAATAAAAAGGGACATTTTCGTTCAAATAGAACCGAACATATTGGCAAAAGAATGTCCGGACCCCTCCACATGCTCCTAATCTTAACCGGAACATTTGACTGTTTTAATAATGAATTTTCTGCATGGGAATTCCACGTATCTCTCATGGGAACAACGTCGAGGGTGTTTTGTGGCAGGGCAACGGTTCCCGCAGGATAATTGGAGCTCACGGTAGTTCCAGGACTTCCGCAGTCCCTGCATTGGCCGGTGCTGCACGTGGGCCAGTCTTGAATTACGCTCGATTATAACAACCCCCGTAGGATTAACTGGACTCGCAACAGTATTGTATAATTAAAGATAGGTAGGTGCTGTACACAGCATGTAGGCGAAGTACGAGTTCAGTAGTAAATTCGCAAGGGATTTACTTTCCCTGTTTTCCCGACCGTGTCGACCGAAATAGAGAAATAGGAAGCCAAGTTTTGCTGAACCTTGTGCTGAGCTTTTGCGTCGCGAAGACGATAGATGATAAAAATGGATAAGGACTCGTGGGGTTAAGAATGCATCAGTTGATTCAAAGACTCGTCCATATCCGCAGCGATGAATCGCCTATCCGGAGGGAAGACGTATCCAAATGCATTCCTGTTTAATTCAGAGTTAATCGAGGAAGAAGGGGGTAGACGGGCCATGGAGTTTCCGAGGGATGCTGCGTTAAATAAACCAGTTAATAATTATCGCGTACCCTAAAGTCTGGAGGTAGGGGGCCGGCCAGTCCCGTGTTCACCGTTGGAATAGTATTGTCGTTTATTTTTTAAACGAGAAGAATTATTTTTAGGAATAATTTTGTCCAACTTCCGGTTTCTAAACTGATCTTTCCGGTCCTCGGCCGAAAGCTAGAAGCTTTATTCTCTATTCATAGAAATTTCTCGCCTGACTGACGAGTAGGTAAGTGTATGACAAGAAATTTTAACGGACAATAGAAATTCATTCCCGTTTTCGCGACGCGAACTGATATATCATCGTGCAAAATGAAATGAGTCAACGAGTTAGCGAGAGGCTGAGAGCTCCGCGAATTTATAATAAAGCGAGTGCGGACCGGAAAAAAAAAAAGGAAAGAAAAAAAAGTTAGATTTTCGTTTACCATGGAACAATTATTTATGGTGATAGTTTTAATTGTTGATTTACGCCTGTCTGAAGAGGAGGGAACCCTGTTGTGGTTTAACGCCGTGTTTTAATGACTACCCAACTCTCCGCACCCTTTCGCCATATCCCTATGTGTGTTTCAACCCCTAGCGCTGACCTTCCACCATTGAAATAACGTCCAAGTATTCGACTCTGACGACGCCTGGAGCCACTCATTTTTTGACGAAAAAAAAAATTAGACATTTCCCGATATTGAATGCCAATAAACACATCAATCGATAAAAGCGTTATAAAACTGCACAATGAAATTGATACTAGAAGTAGTAAAAATACTACCAACGGCACACTGATTACCTGAAGAGGAGCACTTCGGTATAAAAATAAATGGTTCTTCGATATCCTCTGAAACCTCAATTCCTTCGATGTAATTCTGTTCCAATAGAATTATGTCCTACGTGAGAATTCAGGATTTCATTTTCAGTGATAATTCGTAAAATCGAACTAGAATTTCTGTTCTGATTTGAACATTGAAATGATCGTAAAATTCGTTCGACTTATGAGTGAACCGCGTTATCCCCTCGATTACAATGAACTGTAAACGGTATTTAGGCGTGTATACGACCGCGATTAATCATTTTGTAAATTACTCCACGTATATTTTCATCCATGAAACGTATGTATCATATAGACATGTATATTATATACATGCGTTAGATGTAGCCGTGAGCAAAACGCTGTTTGTTAATTTCTGTTATTCATCAACGACTGCGAAATTACAACCACCACGTTGTAGAGAAATTCGTACAACAATGCAGCACCAGTTCATTTTATGCCCGTGGATTCTATGTCCAACAAACCTGCGGGTATACCTACGTTGGGTTTATGCTGGAAGGTGGGGACTCGTCGACATTCAAGGGTCAACCCAGAGATATGTAGCCTAACTATTACCTCGCTATACGACCAGAAGCAGAGCTGGTAAAGCGATGCTGGCCTATAGATAGGCGACTGTGTTACCAGCCCCTAGAATGGTAAGGGCGTGTATCGATATTCTGCAGCGTAACACCGCATAGAAATTTCTAAACGCCATTCAGTATAACGGATCAACTAAAATGATGATTAATTATAATTTCCTAAGTAGTCATTAATTTTTCGGCGTTTTGTCTCCTACTGTCAGTCACTGGTTGCGTGATCTATGAGTTATTAACGTATCGGTATAGATTCTACTATCACTATCGAAGAGGATGTAATTGGAGTCTTCCTGAACCGGAAAGCACTCGTTCGGATAGCTTCTGCGGTGGTTTCCGCGTCTTTCTGTTCCTGAACCTTTGGTGTTTACAGGTGGTGAGCGATGAGTCGTTATCACGGTCGTTACGTGAGCCCTGACTTCACATAAATAGCATCATGGTCGTGGCTGCTTTGTGCCATGAGCCTGGCTATACATGGTGCCTTGCGAGACAGAGATAGAGATTGAAATTGTCCGTATCCCGGAGGCGATATTATCGTCGGTACATATTGTCGATAAAATAATAGCCCATCAAGAATTACTGTAGAATCGTCGATGCAGCTCTGTTATCGAATATCGTGTGTGTGCATTGCCGCGGAAGGTGCATACCGCAAAAAAGAAGCACTGATAGGGAGTAGGTAAAAGAATTATGTCGAATGAGAGAAAATTATGATTAAAATGAAATTTTATGAAGAACACGGATGTCTTCCCTCAAATAACATCTCTCTATTATAATGTTTGCGACTTTGAACGCGCGTGGATTTAATTAAAACCGCGGGAGATGAGAGAGGTATGCTGCTGCTGGTGGTACTGCGACAGAAGCGGATGTGTGTATTTCGTTTTCATCCCTCGCCCCTGGCAAATACGTAACTACCGCGTGAAAATATGCGAATTTACGTGTTTGACGAAGAGGGGGATGAAGGTAATCCGTATACGTACATAGTGGTATGAATTTTAATCAACCCCTTAATCTCACGTACAGTTTTTACCTTCACCCTTTGAATTTTCCAAATCGTACGACAACACTAGCCTTTTCATACCCGAATCCAGTGCGGCTAACGTAACGAAGGCCCCGCTTCACGCTATAACGCTTCCAACAAATGCTCTTGGCTCGTAGTCAGTAAGGGTACAAATCGACGCTAACCATTGCCACAATGCTTCCTAATGGGACGGACAGCCAGAACCACGATCTACCAAAACCCGACCTGCAGTTGACCGTGTCCAAACTGTTAAACTGGACATTCGTTACGTTTCTTGGGGGGTAGCCTATTGTGTCTAGCCGTATACACATTACGTCTATACCTATACCTAACTAAAGTCTTGGCTATCCTGCAGCTAGGCACAGGATTTATTGCGGTATCCCGTAGCCTGAGTAAACTTACTCCTTCGAATGAATCAATTTCCTGGTTTTTTTTTCCCATGTCACATTTTTTTAATGGTTTTTCACAGAAATTCTGTGAATTGTAATAATAAGCGAACATTCTCTTTCATATGCAGCTCTGTTATCCCTCTGATAAACGGAACCACGATTTTGGTTAGCTAACTGCAGGAAGTGAGGGCTGCAAATGTTTGGAATAGAATATCATAACCGTGGCTCATTTGACCGGAAGAAATGAACCGTACATTCTATATACACTCAGTATGGTTGTTTCTTATTAGTTTTACCAGCATTAATCTCATTTAGTCAGTTTATCGCAATCTATCCAACCACCCATCCATCCTCCCGCGTACAACGAACCCGAATTGGTTGCTGGCACTAAATACTAAATACAGTTTCCATTTCCACCCTCGTAAGCCCCTCGTAGTCCACAAACGCCACCAATGCCGTCACATCTATGGAATATAGCAACATTTACAGTGTGCAATGTGTAGGGTCAGCGAGAGTTGGGACGGACGGATCGACGGAAGGACGGAAGGACGGAAGGATGGACAAGGGTCAGAGGGTACACAGTTATTGCATTAACTCATCATTGTCATTTTTATCACGTCCCCACTTGAATCAACAGAACCCCGACCAGAACGTGCAAGCTCGTCAATTGTTTTACCGAACACTTGAGACTTAGCGTTAAATCGCGAACGCACATCGACACCATAGGATTGGTGTTCAAAAATAACATTTTTTTATTTTTTTTTTTCATTTGGGGTAGTTTTTAATCCTCACTATGCATATATTTTTTTTTCCATTCATTCATCCATTATTATAATTATTTCACGTTCATATTGACTATTGCAAAGAGCTCACCTATACTCGTAGCGAGAATAATTGTCTCGAGGAATCGGAGAACAATTGAAAACGGGTGCAAATCTGGTGGTGGTTCTCCCTTATTCTTCTGCAGACAAGATTTACCCTCGTACTTATACTTTACCGAACTGTTTACATTCTCCTACCTTCCTCCCTTATTCCATCCGCTGAGGTAAAAGATGGCTAATTTCCCCAGACGAATACCAAATCATTTACCTATAAAACGATAGAAATTCAAACGGAATTTAAAATCGTGGTATGAATTTTTCAACATTTTACTCAACTAGGAATGTCGTTGATAGTTCGTTCAGACTCCTAACACCTTGTCATGCTACATAATGTTCGTGGAAGAATGAAAAAGGATCGATTAAAAATTTGATCAAAGAATTTTGAGAAAACTGAATCTTCCTCTTTATTTCTTGTCTTCACCTCTACTATATCAAACGAAGAAAAAATTTGAAAGAGAATCGTTCAGCAGACGGACGAGCCAGCAGCTCCTATTCCTCTTATTTCTTCTCTTCCTCTGCATAGCCTCAGGAAACTGGGCAAACAACACACTATGCTCACAGTGTTAGACGGTTACAAAATGCACCCTGAAACACCCTGGGTCACTCCGGATCACTCCGAAGCCCAGAGGTCAGCCAGTGGCTGCGGAGGGTCAGTGAATTATGCAGGGGACTCCGTCCACTGCCCAATTAACTCCAAAAACAACCACAGCCTCAAAATCCAAGTCTGTGTGAAGGGGCTGACTGCCTGCCAGTTTCACCTACTGGATACGTTGAATAATTTTCAACCAGGAAGGGAAATTTTTTTTTTTATTTTCGGGATTATGACTATCGAATAATTCTTGTCACATAATTTTTCTAACGTCAATCCGACACATTGGAATGGTGGAAATAATGGGTACATGTATTCCTGGCTTCTAAAACTCCCCATGGCGAGTAGAAAGACAGTTTTAATATCTTCTGGAGCTGAATAACGTCTGGATCTTTATCCGGTATGGAAAATGACGTTTTTCCATTACCCCATCAGGCACGGTCTCGGATACACGTTTACGGGCTTAGCGACTCATTGGCGTTTTCTAACTAAGTGCCCAGCGAGTCGCAAAGGGAATATTCATAGACTAGCCCATCCTGCAGCAGCAGCGTTACCGAGTCGAAGTCTCGGTTCTTTGGGTCTCTGCAAGCTGCAGAGTTCCAGACTTTAGCGAATAGCCGAGTTCACGGAGGATGGGTTTAGGGTGGTAAGAGAAACGGGAACCGGGAAGAGGGAAGAGGGAAAATAAAGAAAGAAAAGGAGCGCGGGAGGGGGAGGAGGGAAAATAAGAACCTGAGTCTCTTAACGGAAGACGATACCGACCATACCGCGGGATACCTTATACCCTCGTATTTTTCAATCCCACTTTGCGTCTGTTGACTAATTAGATAATTATGAAATTAATTACGGGCTATTAGAAGCGATCTGATTATAGCCATATGAGAGGCTGCCCCGACGTAGATGAGAACTTTCGCGGACTCATCTAGCCTCGAAAATGATGAGAGAGGCGGAATTGAATCGTCGAAAAAATTTGCCACGTCATACACGCACATATACGTATATATTATATAGCCAACCCCATGAAATTACCCGAAATTTGTGAATCGACCACGAACGACGAAACGGTGGTATACCTACCTATCAGGAATTCGCGACATAGAATGAAAAGAAATGAAAAAAAATCCTATTCAGCAAAATACATTTTCCCCGCGAACGGAATCAGCAAAAAGAGATGTCTCTTTCGGGCGTTCTCTTTTCCCTCGTATAAACCTACCTACCTATCTACCCTCGAAGCCTCTCTTTATCCCTTCTCTTCATCCGTTCTTTCTCCCCTGAATCGACACCCCGATCAAACTTAACCCCTTTATCTTTATCTCGCGTGGTTGCGGATCCGGACTGATCGACGAATTCCTGCAACAGTAACAGTGGCAGTGGCAGTAGCAGTAGCAGTAGTTCGATGCCAGGTAATCTCGATAAGCGTCGATATACTATATCTAGAATCGACGCTGCGTTTTCCCATTAATTTCATTTTATCGCGGCATGGGATTCGGACGAGGCATAATGCGTTTTAAATGTAAAACAGGTTGGGCCCACGGGCTACCCACCCGGTACAGAAACGGGAAATACGCTAACGGCGTTAACTGTACGGTATAGTGGCAGCGGAGAGGGGCTCGCGATCAAATTTGATTCAAACTTTTTCTTTCGCGTCTCTCCTCTACCGCTCAGATAGGTTCAATTCGATTCCAGTTTCACTACAGAGCATTTCCTTTACGTCATGACATTTTTTACTTTTTTTTTTTCTATTCCTCTGTTTCGAGTTGGTCAAAATCGTCCCTCGCAACGTATACCCACTTTTTCCAAAAACCTCTATGTAGGTATACAGGGTGATTCAGAATTCGTGACGAATCTCTCTCGGGGGGGGAATCCCCATCAAAATTGGGATCGAAAGTTTCTCAGCCATTTTTCCGAAAAATGATGTTTTTCCTTGGAATTTTTTTTTCCGAAAAAAGATTTTTTCAACAATTTTTTTTTTTTTTAGGTTTTCATATCATTTGTGAATTTTAAAGAATCTCAAATGATGCCAATGAGTTTTTTTTTTCAATATTAAAGAGATTTCTCGGTAAAAGTTTCTTATTTGGTTGAAGATGTTGGAAAAATGTGTTATGTTCCCAAGGAAAAAAATCGTCTTTCGCAAAAATGGCAGAGGAACTTTCGATCCCAATTTTGACAAAGGTTAACCCCTCAAGAGATTCGTCACGAATTCTGAATCACCCTGTATAGGTATATCATACCCCGGACTTGAGCAATATCCCAACTTTTCATATACCTGATAATGAAAACAGCTCGGGAGCACGTTAAGTTTAATTTAACTAATTAATAGCACTCATCCGCCACAGGCTACCACCTCATATTTTCTCTAGTCGGATACGGGCGCCCAGCGGGTAACTCGAGAGCGCAAAAACATCGGGATGATGGAGCTAATGCGGGAAAGTGGGCTACGCCGAGTCCCGGGGGTCCTGAAGGTCCACGAGGCTAAAGGATCCCGGATCTTTCCTCCTCCTGTTCTTCTTCTCCTTATTCTTTCCGCTTGTTCAAAACGCATGAAAATTTTACTCTCCCTTTTTTTTTTTGTTTCATTCGCCATATTTTTTTACATTTTGCATTTATTATACCTACCTGGGTGCGTGTGATATAAACGCAGGTAACATATAAGGACACATGTTTGATACGGCTGTATGTCTTCCTCTTCTTACTCTTTATTTTCTACCCCTGTTCTTTCTTTCTTTATTTTATTTTTTTTTTTCTTCACTTTTAAGTGCCCTATTCGTTTTACCCCCTTTACTCTCACGTGCGCAGTGACATTATTTCCGAGCATCCTCCGCGACTTGGAGACCGTGGGCCGACGCCATACATATATATACCTACCTCCTCACGGTCCTGAGGGATTTCCGGGACGCGACTGCTCTCCCTTTTCCCCTCCTAATGGACTTTCTAAGAGACACGTCTCCGCTACCTGTTCAAAGCGAAGCCAACAGCACAGCGTCGCTAATAGAAATTGCATTTGATCTTTATACGCTGCTCGTAGTATAAAAAAATAAAATGAAATAAGGTGAAAATAAAATGGAATAAAATATAACGGATGTATAAAGAAATAGTCAAGTGAAAGACGCACTCGGTCGCAAATCACTTTGGCACAATTAGACATTCGCCACTAATAGAATCGTAGAACCGAATCCATGCAGATACGGATGGAATAATCGGCTCTGAAATTATAAGGGGAGAAATTATTAACAAGAAAAAAATTAATTAAAATAAAAAAAACCGTTTCATTATTCGAAGAGAAGATTAGCTTAGGCTTAGGTACATATTACGAATTCCAACATCGGGTCCATGGAGCAGTCACTGGCAACGTGTCCGGTTCGCCGATGTAATTAAATATCCGGCTCATCTGTCAGGATTGAGGATTTCCCAGGTGGACTAGAGGAAGAGATGGACGAAGCAGGGAGGTGGACCAGGGTATCCTCTGGGGTCAATAATCAATAAAAGGAGGAGGCATAGGAGTGAAAGATGGTGGTGGAAACTCGGGTGAAAACGGGGGACCGATCCCGCGGGATCAAACTCCCACCTCACTCACTCTTCCGCAGCCTGAAGAACCGCCTCCCGAGAGTTTAATAAAATATCTGAAATACCAATGTTTTCGCTTTCTATACATATATATATAGAAAGATACACATACACAACGCCACTATATCTATTGTACACACCGTGCCAAAGTGGGTATATATACAATGAACTGTGCTATGGCTTATGCTGGTAAGACAGAGAGGATGAGAAAGGAAAGGAAAGGAAAGGAAAGGAAAGGGTGAACCATGCACGTCTTTCTCACGTGAAGATTTTCTTCAAAAGATCTTCACCCATGAAGCATAAAAAATATTGCGCTTCAGTCCTCGTTTTTTTTTTTCTCCCCCATTGTTTTCTCTGGTGTCTGTCTATTTCTTGCTTTCTCGACTTGTATAGTCAGATCAATTTTTAGCTCTGTGGATTTTCTGACGTTTACAGAATCTTATAGATAGAATCGTGTGCCTTTGGTTCCGAATTGTCTTCAGATCAATAGTCACCACTTTTTCTTTATTTTTTTTATCTTCTTCTTTTTCTTTCCTTACTGTTTACACGATCAATCCTTGACGCTAGTCTATATCACGTTCACGTTCACGTTCAACGTGTACTCAAGTTCGTGAAATTGAATTGATTGGAAATCCGTTCTCATGAATATCCTTGGATTCTGTTTTTTTTTTCTTTTTTATTATTATCCTCTTTTTCTCCCATTTTATCATCCATGTAGATATTCTTCTACCGATTATGAGCCATGATTAGTGCCGGTTTGTTCATGTCAAAGAAAAAGCATGAACGTAAAGCAACTGATCGATGTGAGAATTGCGGTGAATATAGCCTAGATCCAAGCACAGAGATTCAAGCCAACTAGACGGGGAAGCCTCTTTGTCGAGAGGGTGAGAAGAACGGGACGAAGGGAGGAAGTATTGTTTAAGCCTCTTTCCCTCGTTACGTCGAACTCTCAACTTCTTCTTCTTCTTCTTCTTCCTCTTCGAGGGCGAAAAACTTTCACTTGCGCGCTTGCAAGGATCTGGTAGCTATACTACGAATGGACAGAAGGACGTGGAAAAAGTTTTCTTCTGACCAAGTTGACGAGCAGAAGCTCACTCTGTTTGCTACTAACGTTACTTCTCCCTACGTCCATCGCAGCAACATTTTTCTTCAGAGTACCCATGGAGCTCATTCTCTTTGCTCAACATTTCACAAATGAGCAATTCCAATTCTTCGCCATATCTAATTGGCAAAATCACTATCATGCTTATTCGGAAACACATGCTTCTTCAATTGTCAAAAATAATGATACTCACGAGCTGAAATAAGGATACACTTATTTTCAACGTGAGGGAAACTTTGAATGAATAAGAGGACGTCGCGATTGCCGGCTTTTCGTATATGTTGGAAAAGTGCAGAGATGGGGTGGCGGGGACTAAAGTTTTCATTTTGGGGAATTGAAGAGGGACGAAAATCCGCGTCTGTATAATCGCAGCAAAGTCGAATCGCACTTCTTCCACGTTGCCACAACTTGCTGTACGAGGATATCGTCTAAGCATTAGCAAGTCAGATCACCGCGGGCCCTTTTAAGTTGAGAGAAGGAAGAGCTTGGCTATCATTTTCCACAGGATGCAATAGCAGAGGTATAGTACTTCAAGGGTTTGCATTTCTTACCGAGTATATACATTGGGGAGGGTGCGAATAGCCTAGAGAATTTGAAGAGGGCTGGACTGTGAAAAGAATGGATGGATGGATGGATGGATGGATGGATGGATGGATGGATGGCTCCAGGCCGATTCCTTTTTCGGGTTAGCAGTTCGAGTGTTAAACTTTTTCCCCCAAACCGATGCCATTAAAAATGAAAGTTAAACGAGGATGGAAATTCCAAGGATACTGCAGCATTGTCATATAGTAAAATTCCCTCTTCCCTTATACAAGGAGATTTCTAAGAGCAGTTGAAGACAATGTGAACAGAAGAATAAACTGGTACAGGCGAAAAGAAAAAAAAAAGAAAAAAAAAATTAACAAAAAATACAATCCATTCAAGAAGATTCCTCTTCACATTTTTTTGCCGAACTTTTTTTTGAAACAATCTGACATTTTTAGAACATCAATTACTCAAATTTCTGGGAAGGTGATCATGCTTCGCTCCCATTTTCATTAATAAACTTTTTGTTGCCGTTCACGTAATTCTTATACAATGCCCCAATAATAACGGAAAAAGTGCATCTGTCGAAAGACAACTCAAACGACAGGCATTGTTCCTTCGTACCCGAAACCCGGAAGCTCGGACAATGTCGGATTCTTGTTTTTACTCTGCACTGTCCCCTGTTGTTGATCCCTTTCTTCGTTCGCGAACCATTCGCGACACTGTTTTGCACGGACCTCGGTACTTCTTATCCCTCTCAGACTCTGATGAAAGGAAGATCAGACACGTCCACAGTATTACCAAATCACATGATATTCATACGCTAACATCGAGTCTCTTCAGGACTGATCAGAGTTCGAAGATTCTAAATTTCCTGATGAACAGAGTGTGGGATTTTCAGTTTCATCATAAAATCTGACTACAGTTTTCAATATCACTTCATAGATTGTCATATATGAACTTGAGAAAGAAGACCGAAGTGATATGGATCAGCCAGAGTGAAGTGTTTCCTGATCAAACACTGCACCATTTTCATTACTCAGTACATTAAACCTGCAGCAGGAATGGAGTGAATACTGTAGAAATGAAATTGCGACAGTGTTGGATGTATCACGGTGCATGTATAGCAGATATTTATAATTGCTTTTCATCCCTCCAATCTTGTTGGAAAATCGTTTCCACTGATTTTGAAATTTTTAATGAAGTGACCGTGACTTTGGAGATTGCCCGGACGATTTTCGAAGCAATTCCAAGAGAATGGGTGCTGATCTCGATGTAATATTTCATGAGATTAAGATTACTCCCGCTATTAGAGTATAACCAGGCGTTGCGTTGTGGTGCAGGTCTCAGGCTCCGAGGCAAATCTCCAGGGCTGCAAACTTTGACACGGCCCCAATTAGCCGGCACGTGTCGTACGCACTTGAGATATTCATGGTTGTTTTTGCTCCTCTAAGGGGGTAGCCGAGCCGGCAAGAGGGTAGCGAGAGGGTGGACCTATCCAAACTCACCTCGACCCTAATCTCTAATGCACTCTCGCGCGGGTCTGACAAGTGACACTACGAGACAAAAACCTGAGGCAAGAAGTATCGATTAATCGAAGGCCTTCCGACCACCGTTTCAACGCGCTCGAAGCCCCAGGACTTTGGCTAATATATGCATACAGGCTCTTTCAGAATCGCATACTAAGTACACCATCGTACAATCTACAAATCTTCGATGTAAAAAAATTGAGAAAAAATAGGAATACCTCAGGGCATCGAGTTGAAAATTTTTTCTTCTTCAAACGCACTGGAGTGACCATAAAATATGTATCGATATATCTGAGCACTCAGTATGTGCTTCTTTGAAGTGAAAATTTATGCTTATGAAATTATTCGCTTGCTAAAAAGAAAAGCTTGATAATATCTGTATGCGACAAAAACCATGAAGATGGATTTGAAAAACTTTGAAACTTTCAACCATGTGAATCGGTGCCTTATCTCTCACCTGTAATAATTTCAACCTTTTTGGAAAATAGATAAATGCCGAAAGGAACAACCTTGGTAACATCTTGGTCGTTTGGCAGAGATAAGAACACTGGTGCATATCGCCCTCTGGCCGTTTAATGGGATCGTAAAACGTAATCTTTCGAGTAGTCGAGTTGACGAGAATGAGCACTCCGACTTGTATATAGTATCCCTGAAGGTAACGTGGCTGTGGTTAAATGGCTACCTGGGATAGTATAAGCCGTAAAAATAAGACGTAAATTAGGGTAGAAAGTGGTCAAAGTGGCTCAGAACGACCACCTTGGTCAAGCTGGATTTACTCAGAGTTTAGACGGAAACGGACGCGTTAAGGTTGTCTCGCGGATTGTATCAGAGTGGAGGGGAAGACGTCCCTCAGGATCGGGACGGAAGTGTTTTCGAAGAAATACGCGACAGGACATCCCCAATGTCCGGCGATTCTTTGGTCCGATTTTATTATATTTATTACAGGTGACACGCGTTTTGGAAGATTTTTTTTTTTTTCTTCCAATTTCGGATACGTTTTTGGACAAATTGCATACACCGTTCTTCTTTTCGGTATATTTAAACGAAATATATTTAATCATTCCGAAGGTATTAAGAATTTATTCAGTCTACTGAAACCGAATACTGAACGAAGGGATTAAACGGTGAAAAAATATGTCCTGCTGATAGATTTTAAGCCATTGAAATATACTCAATAAATTTTTATTCAACCTGCACGACGTATATTATATGTGCATGCTGCAGGTACACACGCATATAGTATAATTTTATTTCTATCTCACATTTCGAAACGGTCTGTCAGGCTTATTTCGACATTGAATGAAGACGGATTTCAAAGCTTTATTTAACAAAGCTTCAATTTTATTATGCGTTGTATCAATACTTCGTTGACATAGAGTAGTAACTTCATCTCAGACATCGGTACGCGAGAATCGAAAATCCAGTATTTATCTCACAATCTGCAGATACACGATACATAGAAGAACGATTTACCTATAGAATCATTGCAGCCTGGTCTCGCACCCGTCAAAGTCTAGAAGAAGTTGCGTCTTTAAATCCTTTTCTTTAAAAGAAATCCGACTTATTTCCCAAGGGGCTTCATTACTGCTGTTCGAAGGGTTCATTCGATCTCATTGACACTCTGAGCTAAAGAATGATGCTTATTCCGAAATCCTCCCTTTCTATAACTCTTTTCCGCGACTATTGGTTATCATACTTTCACTTCCTGCTGCATTGATTCGCATATTTTGTTATCGGCCTGTCTTTTTATCCTGCAGTGTCTATCGTGAAATGCGAGCTCTGCAGTATGCGTAGAGAGAAGAAGAGAATATGTATGTATACCGGAGGCATTACGATATCGAATGTATTTTAATCCCGCTATAATAATCATGAGTCTCCCCTCGACGTAACAGAGGCAGAGGAATTCACAAATTGAGCTTGTAATCCGACTATGTGGATATTTCCATTAATTTTCTATCGAGACCAGTCGATAGTCAGAACGTTTTCACGAGATATGTATCAGTTAGAAAAATTCTTTTCAGTTATTGCAAACGAAATAATTACTTGGGGCTCTTGTGCTCGAATTATCTTGTTGTTAGATTGTTCAATTAGGTTACCAAATTTTTGGCAAGCTCAAAAAGAGAATTTATTTGGACGATGTTATAATGAGTTAGTTACTTGCATTGCGAACACAATTTGCGAAATGATTAACTGCTTCAAAAAAAAATTGGGAACATAAAAATTGCAGATTTTATAGCTTTAGGGTTTGTGGAGTTATGTGGGGACGTGGGTGAGCTTCACAGGGGTTTCTGTGAATTTCGAATCCACGCTCGACGGCTTCAGGTTGAGAATAATGGGGTTGGGATTTCAGGTAGGACATTTAGAGGGTTCGCTTTAAAACTTTTAAAAGGTGTTTTGACTGTGCAATTTTAAACTCTCGGTGTTAAGGGTTGCCCTTAGGGGTGAACGGCGGAGAATGGAAAAGGCGGGGTGCACTGCGCCAAATTTCTGCATTTGCCCAAGAGGATAAAGGAACCTGAGGGTTGCAGGGAGCGGCAGCAGAAAATGAGGAAAGATAGAAAGAAATAAGGAGAAAAGTAATAAGAAAAAATGAAATAAAAAATTAAACGAATAAGAAAATGAAATAAAGAAAGAAAGTTAAATACTTAATTACTAAGGCATGACCAAGCGCGTTTCTCCTGAAGCTTAAAACTGCGACCCTAAAAAGCTAGCCTTAAACTTAAACTAACGAAAAGAATGTGCCTGTTGTATAATCCGAATTAACCTTACGACGTCACAGACGAAGCGAATGAATAATTACTATGCAAATTGTGATGAGTTGCTATTCTGAAACACTATTCATTAAGTTTTACAATCTCGAGATTGGGCAGGTCCACCTCACTGCGTTTCAACCTTTTCAACGTTTGCCATGAACATCAAAATTCTAATCATTCGGCAAATCATTTCACCGAACGTTTATAAATTTAGAAACATTTTTTACTACTCGGAGGATCGTAAGATCGATCGTAGTAGGGTTGATGCACACTATGCGGGTGACCTGAAGGGGTTAAAAATCCGGAACTAATGATGCGTAGTGAAACAGTGAGTTTGGCAAATTGGGTCGCGTTATAATTTGACTTCGTACGCGTCGTTTAATATCGGATGAAGATGAAAAACCAACAGTGGGATGAATGAGAAGGTGGAGTAGTAGAGGAGGGAGGCTTTGCCTTTGCTATTTAATTATACTTTAGTGGTGCTTTCGGCCTCGAGCTGGTCTCAGAACAGGAGTAAAACCCTGCAGTGGGAAAGAGAGAGATAAAAACCGAGTGGCTCTCCTGATCTCTTGGCATTTTGCAGGACTTATAATTAAGACTCATTAATCAAGGAGGCTCGCGCTAGCCATCTGGGAATCGAACTCGCTCGAGGTATTAAAATGTTAAAACAAGGGGAGCGTAATTGATGAAAAAAATGGTAAAGCCACGAGGCAGAGGAGAGAATTCTGCAAGTTCCGGGGTTGGGAGAGAGGGAAAAAACCCCAATTCGACCTATACACTCTTTCTCTCTCTCTCTATCTCTCCCTCACGAGAGGGTGGGAACAGAGAATAAGCACGTCTGTCAAACGTCTTGTTAAAACAGGGCGCGGTATTTTCACTCTTTTATTTTATTTTCTATTTTTTTTTCAACCCCTAATGAAAATGAGCCAAAATAATTTGACGCCTCCTTGGCGTTTATGAATTACTTTTTCAACTTTCTATAGCTGCTACGTCATTCCGTATTCGTATTGAACGGTGCAGCGCGGCGCATCGAACTGAAAATGGGTTCGATATTTGATCCAAAGGAAAAATCTTTCAGGGAGATAAAGATTTTTTCAATTTACTTCACGAAAATGTTTATCGTGTAAAATAGCACAACGAATCCGAATCTGAATCTGATCTATGAAATATGATTTGTTGGCCATGCGAAATGGGAAAGGTTACATCCTCGAACTTGTATTTCTACCCTCAGCTTAGATAAACCCTTGGCAAGTTTTACGAGGTAGAAATTCAAGTTTATGATTCGCATATGCGTACCTCATAACTAATCTCCCGCAAGACGTGAGAACGAGGAAGAATTTCGGTTGAAATATGCATGCACAGATATACAGGTATAATACCAGATGTCGCGAACCATTACGAACGTCGCGTGTGGTAATTGGTGCGAGTAATTATCTTGCTAATTACTCTTCTGTGGTACCTATACATACCTGCGTATACAGTAACACAGGAAGTGAGCAGAGTGTAAACCACGCGTTTGCCCGCAATACGTTAATTATTAATTAGTTGAAAGCAGTGTAGTAGATACACTAATAATTTACCCTCGCTTATACATACCCGCCAATATAATCAAGACCTTTTTTTTCCCATTTTTTCAAATTTTTTTTTGAGAGTCAATAGTATAGTAATGATAGTTCGGTCTCTTTTTTCTCACATTTTTGGTCTTTCTGCTTCCTCTTTAATCTAATCGTGGTTAAAACTAAACCACCCTTATGAGACGAATGGGAAAAAATCTTCTCACACGTTGAAACCATTATTTTTATCATACCTGGTAATTACTTTATCATGTGTACATTTTAATACTTTGCACCCACGTCTCGCGTTGCGCTTGGTTCATTGACGGAGCATCCAGAACTCGAACTAACCCAGATTCTATTCAGTCTGAAGTCTAGAAAATTTTAATTAAACACCCCCGCCGTACTACAGGAAATAAAAATACTGGGTTGGTATCTCATTAGAACGTATCGTTGGAGTGAAAAAAGTCCAAGAAAAAAGAATAAAGAGAGAAAAAAAGAGAGAGAGAGAGGGAGAAAAGAAAAAGAAAGACAGATCGGTATCAAAAACACGCCGTGTTTTACCTGCTCGAAAAATTTTCAGAAATATTATACTAAAATTAGTCAAATTTGCCAGCGAAGCACATATGTAATTTTATCTACCCTGCATAATGTAGGTAGTATACCTAAAGCATGAATAATTAAGATTTTTCCAAAATACGTTGCATTACTTTATTTCGAAATTAGTCGAATCTGAAATGCGTCTTTTTTTCTCGCATTTCAGATTCTCTCTTAAAATTGTTATTTTTTTTTTCTTTCTTTCTTTCTTCTCTTCTTTCCACGTCTGATCCAGTCATAAATATTACAGAGAAACTTTATGCAGCCGAGTTGCGAGCGGAACTCAAAGTTCAATTAGCCTAAGCATTAAAAATTCACGAGAGCACTCGCTAAGGCTGATAATACGTACATCGACCGTCCCACCTACCAGTAGCTGCTACTTTCGCCAAATAACGTGACGAACATATGTAGTGCGCATCATTGGATGGGATAGTGCTCGGCAGAAATTATGATGCAGTCTCTTTGATGGTATTTCAATTTTTTTTCTTTTTCTCTCTCTCTCTACGTGTCCCTTTGACATTTTTTGTTTTTTCACTCTGATTTTTTTTCTGAAATTGACTACAGCGAGCTGAATATCACGCGATTCTTCTCCCGGAGATGAAAGACCTTTAATTCATATACCTATATGAAGTTCGAAATTAAATTCGTTCTATACATTTGAACGTCTTATAAAAATCGGAATTTTTCACAATTATAACGAACAAAAACTTTCTGCTTTTTCCCTGCACATGAACAAATCCTTCGACTATTATATATATTTTAATCAGTTTTTACATTAATTAAAAATTATCTTCATACCGTCACGTATGCGTTACGCCATACTTACTTAAATGATGAATATCGCCGTTTTCTTGTACATACAATAATATTTCATCTAGAGAAGAGCACACTCCGAGTTTCTGCACCAGGGTATCGTACAGTAGAAATTATGAACGTTATTAGTATGCACCGAACTATTCATTCTCATACTGTAACTGTCTACTGAGGCATGGGCGAAAGGGTATGAGAAACAGAGGTGTCTCCGGGGTGCCATTTCTGATTATTACTCGAAAGGGTTGCTCACCTAAACTGCACCTAAGGGTGTGCTGCGCACAGTCTTGTCCCGCTCACAGTTTTCGTCACAGTCTTTGCGACTGCCGGATATATACGTACGACGAAACACACGCACACGCACAGACGCACGCACACATACACAAATAAACCATTTCACGCATAGTATATAACTTTACCGCTTTATCATACCGTATATGCTTTGCGAAATTTGCTTCAAAGTTATCAACCTGTCTTTCATTTCAAATAAGACGCAGTGATAGAAGAGCGAGCAGAATCACTAAAATTAATTGAAACTTGAGATTCTCGAAGAAAATCAGTATCATAATGTCAGAGTCTACAAAGCACTGCAGCATATTGCGAGTAATAAAAATTACTGTCTGGTTAGTTTTCAAAGGGGATAACGAGCACTTAATTACAACCCAAAGGTTAATTGTCGTGTCTAATTGCTCGGTAGAAAATAAAGAAGTAGAAAAAAAAGAAAAAAAAAAGTAGAAAAACTTTACCTCGCAGCGAAAAGCTATTAAGTAGATACGACCAAAGAGTATAAAGTGAAATAATCCGTAGCCTGTAATAATGCGAATATCAATTTTCGCAAAAATCTTCAATAATTTCCTCTCTAATTAACTACAGGAAAAAAAGAAATGGCTCAACGTTTAGCCTGAGCGAAAAACGTCTCGAGGGATTGTTGCAGCGATTGAGAGCATGGCTGTTAATTGCAGCCACCGTTGAGAAAGGAGGAAATCATTCGAATCTTGAATCAATTTGAAACATTGATCGACTTTAATGGCTGGCCGGAGTATCACGATCAATTAAATTGCATTGTACTAGCTGGCTGGCTACAGGCCAGTCATCACATTCGCTTCAAGCTTGAATAACTATCTGCGATTACGCAGGCAGGCACGCACATTGCCCTAAATCCTTATTCCCTGTGTGCGCATACGGTTTGCGGAAATAATCATGCAGTTGAAAATGTAGGAAGTAAAGAGAGGAGGAAGAGGAGCTGGGCTGAAGACAATGTGCATACACTCCCCTCATAACGCGGTGAATAAATCAACGCCAGTGTCTTATTCGGGAGTTTGTACTACATCAGCTGCATGGTGTATCTCATATTTTCAGGAATTAACCCTGCAGCAGTTTAAATTAAGTCGGAGATTTGGCAGGCTAAGAAAGTCTTCGACCTCTTCACCTCACCGAGTCGGACTATGAAATCCAAGACTACTTATTATCCGTGAGATTATCTCGTCCGTTATTCTTGTTCAAAGATTGTTAATTACAGAGTAAAGCAGTTGTACCCCTAACCGTTTACCACACTGAAACTCGGAAGTCTTGGGCTTGACTTAGTTTTCAGTTCCAAGAGTTGAGAGGGTAAAACCAGGAAGGGAACGAAAGGGAAGGCAATCGAGGACAGCTACCAAGGCGTTAGAAACCGCCGTTGAGGGGTCCGTGAAACTGGAAGGTAGTCCAGGAGGCTCTTCGAGGATGAACGGAATATAGATTGCTTATTAACCATCGAATAAATAATCAGGCAGTGCCACTGACAGTGGATTTATTCAGCTGTTTCTCGAAAGCTCCCACATTACGGATATACCTATACCTTATAGAAAATAGGAAACTTACACGCGTACAATGTATGGCGTCCAACACGCTGTGCGTAAAGTTAGACTTTGCGCATGCATGAAATTCAACTTAACGCCCGTTGCGTTAAAAAACAGATTCCGCTAGACGTGCGAAAGATGATTCCCAACCCGTGTGATTGTCACGGTTAGTTTCGCTCGGGCGAAAACCTTCACACTCGTCCCGGAATCAACACTTTCGTACGAGTGTCGAAAAGTACTATTTCACATAACTTTTTCCAAATGTAGCTAAGAGTTTTTCCGCAATCCTGTATTTCTCTCTCTCTTTCTCCTTCTCTTTTTCGGTGTAGGTATGTATCATTCTGTGAAGATGACTTACCACGACTCAAGTTTGCAAAAAGTAGCGAGGAAGCGATCGTGGCAGGACCCGTCCTTTATTCGAACCCCAAGTTAGCCTTTACTTAACGTGACCCGATCTCTCTTTGACCTTTCGACCCTTCGTTTCGGGAGGGCTTGCTAGAATAGCAAATATCGAAGAAGTATCCTCTCGTATATGTACAGCACGCGTCGCGGTTTTCTGTACCCGGAAAGATCTGAGAGATCTTAGAGACTTGGGAACCAGGTTTCTCCTTTGGTTTCCTGAAACTCTGTCCCAAACCTCAGAGCAGTAATCTCAAAAATTACTTTCAGAGTTTTTATGAGCCGATGAAATAACATACGTATACTACAACTGAAGACCATTCCTCGAAAAAGGGCCGATAAGCCGAATCTACGTATTGAGAAAAGAAGACGAAACCATTTTTCCTCTTCTTTTGAAGAACGCAGCTCCTTTATAACAAACTGTAGTTCGCAAAAACGAGAATGAAAAAAAGATCTGTAATCCACCTGCGTAAATTCTTCTGAGCAAATGTCGCTTCAATGATCTTCTTTCTTACTGTCTTAAAATTTATTTTCAAGTCATGAACGATTTAAAAAATCTATTAATTATTTTTTCGTATCATATTTCGTAGATCAGTCTAACAATAAGAGGAAAAAGGGTTGAAAAAAATGCCTATATGTGCAGCTATTCCACGAAAACAGCCTCAACTCTTATTGTTATACGAATAATTTCCCTGAAACTAAATCTTGACGTAAAATATTTCGACTGAAATGCGCATCTAGCATTTCGTCAACTAGATTCTGACGAATAATATGCATACCTTGTACTACGTACGTACGTACGCTAGGTGCAAGTTCATCGTGGCTGTGTACGTCTTTGAATTTAATTAGACAAGTTTCCGCATAGTTTACGAATTTTGATACTACGCGTAGTTTGAGCTATTGTAACAATTGTAACCTACTTAACATTGCTCAAACTCTAATTGCCATCTGTGCATGGTTATTTAGAAGGATTCCTCACTTCAAATAGCTGAAAACCGAACAGCTATTTCAAACTTCAACTATTGCATCTGACGTTCGAGGAAGGATGCCAGAAGAGCCCCGTTATCCTTGACGTTGAATTCGCGGAGAAATGAAGTTAATTATTATCATCATCATTATTAATTTCATAAATATTATCATTATCATCACTCCTACTCCATATCGTTATCGTTATTATTCTTATCAGGTTTGTATTACCCCTGGGATTATCTACACCGCTACAACGTTTCAATGGAACAGGGTGGGCAGCTCGTTATATACGGAGTGAACCGCGAGCTTTTGCGAAAGAGCGAAAAAAAAACCTTAACGAATGCAATTTTATTTATTATATACCTATGCCAGGCAGTGAATCCAGTGGAATCACAATTACGTGACTAGGTAGTACGTGCTACAAGCACGATAAATATTGACCGAATAAAAATTCCGCATACTTAATGCAGAATCGAATCAAGTCGCGAAAACGATTATCGAAATTATCTGTAATGAAAAATGCTAATCTTTAGGTAATCCGGTATTTCGAAATTATTTTTATCAGTTTTTTCAAACTCAAAATGGCAAAATCATTAATTAATTCAAAGAGATGAAAAAAAGAAAAGATAATTAAAACAAGCTTTATGATTATATCCACGCTTTTCTCTAGAGTATTCAATTACAAAACGATCACACACATATCAGCCTAAATACCTGGGGATATCGCTGGCCATGCAATGATTAAAACGTGTCATAGAAATTGAATTAGTATCCGGTAGGGCGACGTGTCTTCCAAAGAGAATCTACGAACGAGGGATCAATATAGACTTAGCCTAATCCATACCAGGGACAATTATTATATAGAAATAGTGTGATGAACTCACATTATTAACGCGATATAGGTACATATTGTGTTTTCGTAAATTGCCATATGATATGCAAATAACTATTAATATATATTCATTCACACACTTCTGGCCATATACTGAAAGGATTCTACACCCACGTAGTTTCAAACCACCGCACGCATTTTTTTTTTTTTTTTTAATGAAAAGTCCTAATGCCTTGAAATGAATTTTCTTCCAAATTCTCAATGAAGTTTGAAGAAATCGAGTCGAGTGATGTTATCAACATTTATCTATCAAATTCGAATAAATTTCACGTCTTTCAATTGCCTGACATTTCTGCCTTTCGTTATTAAAGCTGTACATTGAGATCCAATAATTGACGTCAGAAAGAAAAGACTGAAAATCCGACTTTCTTGATAAAAATAAATGCATCGAGGTTTCGAGAATCGAAAATTAATTCCGACGCTATTATCTGGAGGGGTAAAAATCTTTCTTTCTTTTTTTCTTATACATATATGTTTATATAGGTACCATACAAGTATACAGCTGACGGAAATATATACGTCGCCCTCGTTGACGACAACTGCAACATTTTTCGCGGCTTGTTTCCTGGAGTGCGTCGGCCTGTTCGCGGTAGAAAAATTTTTACATCCGTGTGTTTCGCCTAGCGTATCGTGGGGCCCAACGCCTCTACCTTTTGTGAAAAATAATTGAGACATGAGATACGCTGCTGCACGTTAGTCGGACATACTCCGTGCTACATCTACGCGTAACGCAACACGCATCTTTCCATTGTCTCCCCGAATCCCTTAAAGGGAGCTTTAAGCCACGTTGGTTAGATCGCATCGGTGCAGCAGCAGCAGCAGCATCAGGGTACGAGAGAAAAGCGTAAAAGGGACTAGGTGTGCCTAAGCTGGACTTTAGGATTAACGTTGTTAGCTTTCCCGCCCATGCATGGTGGTCTACTTCCCTCCGAACAGTCGAGTAGCAGATTTTGCTGCCTACGTTTCGTTATCTGTATAATTACCTCAAAAGTGATCATGCGTTTATGCCTAAGACGTAAAGGAAAAAAAGGAAAATGAAAAAAATTAATGAAATAAAAAACTTGAAATATGCTCATTTTTTTCCGATGCGGAATAAAGAAAATTCAACAATCACCTGCCTAGCTAAAAGTATAATACACAAACAGTTTGAAATTACGATAGTCACGCGAGTGAAAATTCCTGGTGTATATGTATACACATCACCTATATAGTATAGATATGGTATTCGTGTGCGAGCGATATGCCGGCTAGAATACGCGACAGGAGTTATAGTAAAGGGAAGTTTGCGTTGGAGCCGCTCATTTCTCTCATTTCCAAGAGCCTGGGGAGTGGAAAAAGAATTTATTCGAACGATTTATAATTCTATATACGGCATTCGGTACATGGGGGTTGGATTAAAATAATTGGATTAAAAGAACCGTACACCGCTGTGGTACGGTAAAATTAATAAAATATACCATAAACTCTATACCATAAAAGCCTAGGTCCAGTTTTCTATTTAACGTACGTGCAGCGGTACATTTTTGTAATATTTTCGATTTATTTTCATCGTTTATTATCAAATGCTGCTGCACTTCGAGAGGCGTAGAATATTCTCCTATATATACATATTCGCATTATAACCGCGGTGGCTTCGAATCGATCGAGGAATACCCCCAGAAAAACCGAAACAATTCCATTTCTTTACATTTCCACGTTTTACTTTATTCTTCTCTCTCACTCTCTCTCTCTCTATTTTTCACTCTCTTCGATTCACCGTGCCGATACTCTTCGGTAATGGTATCGAAATAAATAGATTTCAGGTACCTGCAAACTGTATATCGGATATTGCGAACGTGGACGACACGTATGGGAGAGTCTAGCCGCTGAGCCCCCCGCACCCCCCACGGTTCGATCGCGTATTCCGCTGCAGTTGTAGTCATTGAAAAATTCGCAACTGTAGAATTTTTACTCCCTGTTTACACCCCCGGCTAAGTTAAACACTTACATCGTTAGCAATTGCGGAAAATCCTCTGATAGCTATCTCTCCTCGATCCGAGGTACCGATTCATCGATCTGTTATCAAATTAAATCGAATAAATTAATGAGCGCAGAGGATTCTTCTTTGACCAATTCGTGTGATAATTAATAATGAAAAATGAGGGATGGTTTCGGGGTAGCTTGATACGGGAAGATAGTGTGACGTGTGGGATTGAAAATAAAGTTAATAACTTAAAAGTATGGAAAAAAAAAAACTTTGACTTAGGGATAGAATTCGGAGAGTAGCGAGAGGCTAAAAAACGTGTATTGAAAAAAAGCATTCTAGCTGTAGAGATGCGGTCCAAAAATAGTCGAAAAATACCGTAACGCAGGGTGAGGGCCGCGTTAAACGTAGCGAGGGACATTTATTCTGTTTATCCAAAATCTTTTCTATTTTTATCCTCAAAGCAAGTTAGTCCCGTTATCTCTCAGTTCTGGATCTTTACAATTTAGATAAAAGATAATACGCAATTGCGACTGGCGTAATTAAAATTAACGACTAGCCTGTTGGAATTTCATTTTTTCTCTCACTGGAGGTCCGTTTCAATTTTAGTACTCAGTCCTGCAGACTGGCATTATGCTTCTTGTTGCCATTGCCTTAAAAGAGAAGAAAAGAAAAAAAGCGGTGAAAATTCTTCAGAGGAAGTTATGGAACAGAACCGAATCAATTATAAGAGCTGAGAAGTATAGAGAATGGATATAAAGTAAATTCTAACAAATCTCTGTAATCTTAGGTGAAAAAAAAAAGAAATGGAAAAAATAAAGAGAGGAAACCCCATGATACGCGATAGAAGGAATACGTTTATTATACACAATGCGAAGGACTGCCCGTCCGTGTCTCTTCGACGTAACGTACCATGGGCAAGGCTTGTGCTGTGTGGAATGGGCGTTTATCAATGATATACTCGATACGTGCGACCGGTAGATCGTAGATGGGCTTGTGGATAGAGGAAATGTATGGGTTAGTGGTGGCCGTTATGCCAGAAAGCACGCGACTTACCCATTCGCGTAAATATGACGACGGTCTGCCGCGATTTGATAGACATCCTGCAGTTTCTCGATCTTTTAAATAGCCTATTTCATAGAAACGTATCGAAGGAGTTTGAAATCGACGCGACATTCCCGCTTGCGAATGTACATTTTTAGGCAATGGATTGAAGTTCCGAATTTTCAAAGTCCCGAACAGTTTTTGAAAAACTTCGAAACGAAGAACTTCGGAGGTCCGAAATTCCGGAGCTCAAATCTCCGAAACTCAAAATTCACGCATATGTATTCATTCAGTGTTAAAAAAAAAAAAAAAAGTTTCAAAATTCTATCAATTATTTACGACGTCATGTACCTAGTTATCGATTAAAGTAGATAAAATGGGTTTCCGTAAAGAGGGTCTGGATTATAATGAACTATTTTTTTATTTTCACGAATCTGCATCCTGAGGAATAGACCGAAATTTTCGGACTCTTCGGCCTTCGGGGGTCCGGATTTTCGGAGTTTCGAATTGCCCGCATTCCGCGACCCTCCAGGACTTCATTGTTCCAAACTTCAACGTTTCTGAACATTCGCAATCGTCTCAAACGAGTTCGGAATCTTGACCATTCGGAACTTCAACCCGGCCTCAATTTTTGTCCAATCGATTAATCGTCGGGTTTGATTGAATCAGACCTGCAATCCAGAATTTGAAAAGCCGAGTAAAGTCGTTCGTCGGTTACACAGACTCTGACGATTCCAAGTTCCAGAAGTTTCTGGAGAATTGTAAACCTCGTAAATGACAATTTCTAAGAAAAACTGCGAGACTGAGTTCAAAAGTCCTTAAAAAGAAACTGGGCGAGGACGATTAGTGCGTGACAAACGAGCCAGCGAACAAGTTTTAAGAACACAGCTTTTCCTTGTAAAATTACTGACTTACAACGCTTTGTCGTGGCACGGGGGTGTCCTACGACCTACATAGGTATACATACCTTAGTGCAGGTAGGTAAAAGTACAAACAGGGTGTTTATGTCAGGATCAGGTTAAAGTTAACCAGCAGCATTGCACGCGACACTGGCTCTTGGTTACCCCAAAGTACCTACCATCGTAATTGTTTTCGTGTTCACCACAACATGTTTATGAAGCTATTTCAACCCTTCCCACACTTTCCTCTCGCGGTACTTTCATAGCCATTAATAATTTCCAAGATTCATTACAATATTATCACGTCTCATTCTCGATTTTTCACACTTTTATAGACAAACTTTCCTTATGGGGTACTTAAGTTACTCTTTTATACCCCGTCCGTCGTGGGTGGTCAAATAACGATCGGATCATCTGAGTCAAAGGCATTAAGATTCATTTTCGTGCTTTTATTATTAATAAACGTAAGATCGTCGTTAAAATTTTTATTCAATCAATCAACGGAAATGATCGTTACTGGTGTTGCTCTCTGATTTATCTTTTCTTATGCTGAGGTTTCTTTTTCTTTTTTTTCTTAATACTAATACAGATGATAATTTCTGTGTTAACGAACGAGATAAACGGTCGTAAAGTCTTTAGGGTTGGGTGAATATTGACGCAGAAAATATCGTGAGAACAGTGTTGAAGAAAAGCGATTAAAGTCAAGATGCGAAAAGTGTATGTGGATTTATACGCCTGATTATATGCCTTATCTAATTTACCCAAGAGCTATTACATGCAGCGAAATAAGTATGAATAACGTTTTCTCTATTTTTGATATGTTTTCAGGTACGTAATGATACAGATACGGAGGTTTTAAGAAAGAGCAGAACACCCTGCGCGTATTAAAGTGAGTGAATTAATTTACATAATTACCAGCATGAATCTTTCGCCGTCAGTCATTCGCATGACACATCGCTAGCGGTGAGCGAAACGGCCTATAATATACGCGGATACAATAATTACAATAATCTTGTCCTACTTGTCGCTAATAATTACGACAATACGTCGTATATTATAATTGTGTTCTTTTTTTTGTTCACTCGACTTTAAGAATCTGAATAAAAGCTATAGCTGTGGGTGAGTGATAGAAATAGACCCAAAAGACTTTAAGGAATGTCCTAATGGCTCAGTAATACTCTGAAACACTTATAAACTGTTTGTAAAAAAGGTATAAGGGAACTATTTGACGCGTCACATACGGGGCAAAGCTTCTAAACAAGTAACGAACTGGAGTAAGTAGAAGTGAAGAGGAGGTACATGTATTTGCTTTACGAATAGGAGTCTGACGAGTCCTAGTTGATATTTTCTGCCTGTTGTATGACTCTTATGTAACGAATCGTTACTACACAACGTTTCCTTTACCCAGAGGAGAGAAATATCGACAAATGTACATAGTATACAAGAAAACTAACGGGCTTTAGCCGACAGCTGAAAACAACTCTGAGATAAAAGATGGGACTGTTATACCCTACCTCGAGTGCCCAAAGTGGTCTAGTTGCTGGACCTGGGCTTTGGACTATACTCAGTTAGAGCCTCGGGGGCCACTCTCTTCGGACAAATCCGCAGATGTAACCTGGGTGATGTTTTCACTAATGCCCCCTGCAGCTAAAGCGAAATACGTATATATATGGAGAAAGAGAGAGAAAGAGAGAGAGAGAGAGAGAGGGAGACGAATGGGCACCGAATGATTGAACATAATTTCAAAAATTTGTAGAAACGTTGTACCATGACATCCGGCTGCAGGTACCCCGTGAGAATATTTTCTTATGATTTAAGTGATAAACGCATCCGCATAAAATATTTTACTGTCTCACGCAGTTAAAAGATAATATTAATCCTTGGTTTCACGCTGAGTTTCAAACTACCCCATGAGATAAAATTTTCTAAACTTTTAATTCGGAATCTCCCTCGTAAAATATAATTTATTTTTTACTTCTTCTCTCTCCTTTCATTTCGTTGGTGCAGGTCTCCTGTCTTGTATTTCAGGGACAAAGTACACTGATTTTAGTCAAGCACCAAATGAGAACGCGACGTTTCTTCAACTTTAAACTAAACTTTCTATATACGACAGCTCGTAAATTATTTTACCCCTCCGACCGCCACCGAGTATATAAGCGAAAGAGTCTTCTTCGCGTTAGATTAAGAAAGGCTGGAATTGTATTTTCCTATTTTTTTTTCTAATCAATGACCGTTTCGTTTTACCTGCTTATCATTTTTGAAGAAAAAAGTTACCCCATAGATTTTTGACAACGATAGCAATCGCGAAGATTCACCGACTCAAATCAAGTCAAGCTGTTGAGAATCTCGTACATTTTGTAAGAAGGACAAATCGCTTGCACCGTTATGTCTTTGGCTCGAGGCCAGTCAGCTAAAGCCAATATATCCTGCGATTAAACGGAAATTGAATTTTCACTATTCTTCCAAACGTTTTCCCCATTTTCGTTGGCACCTGACCAGAGTGTGCAAGTAGATAGGTATGTACTACATACGTAGCTGCAAACCAGCGTACGAGAGACTTGAAGTCAATTTTTCTCGACTTGAAATCGTAGGTCAACCTTATCGCAGTAAATCTCTTATCCAATCGATAGTAAAAAAAGTCAGGATATTCGATCGTACTGACCGCGAGAACGAAACATGTTTTTTGTTTTTTTTTCCTTCTTCTTTGGATTTATAAATACATACGACGAATGAAGATTGCGGAATCTCTTGCATGTATGTAAACCTTATGTAGTTTAGTAATGACAAAAAGAGGCTGAAGAATTGATCACTGCATGTGCTCAGACACCGAGAATTACTGGCTAGATTCGCACAGCAGGTGGCCAGTACTAGCATGTCGTGAACACCGATAAATATCGTGTGTTTTGATAGCAGTGTAGTAGCTCGACATTCTCGCCTTCCCACGAACCAACACGTTACCTTTACTCGATCCACAATGTTGTCTGTGATTTTCTCGCTCCGGATTCCAGCTTTTCTGTATTCTTCTTTGGAACATAGACATGAAAGACTCTCTTCCTTTTCTTCCTTTCAATAGTTTTATTCTTATCTTTTTGTATTTGCAGATTATTAATGATTCGCGAATGCATTCGCGACGTAGGAAATGAAAGTAAGACAAGAAATATCTGTAACATATATGCAGGATAAAATTCGATTTATAAAAAAAGGGACAGCATTGATCTTTCCCTTTATTCCGAACCGAACTTCGTGTGGAAATAAAAATTTCGACCAGGCGAAGAACATCCGGGAAACTATTGACGCGTATAACGTAATAATTCGCCATTGGTAGGTATCGTTGCGAGTATTGATCTGTTTAAAATTCAGCAACATTATACGGGATAAGAATTACCTGAAATACGCGAAATTGACTCAATGAAACTGAATTCATTGCGGATAAAAGTCGAACGAATTGATCAGCGTCCTAACCGCGGCCTAAATCGGTGATCATAAGCTAGACGAATAAACTAAACCAGTCAAGATAGGAGCTGCCGCAGCACCCATGTAACTAACTACAATATAGGTTCAGGTGCGGGCAAGCAATGCGTACAGAGCATAGGTAGAGGTACGAACCGATGCAACCACTTCGTGGTAATTAGGTTCACCCTGAGTGGCCTGACGTGTTATTAACACTCACCCTTCAAGGAACTCGACATCCGGGCTGCAGAAATTTGCTGTATGTACAGGCCGAAGAAAAGGGTAATGTTTGTTGCGGGAATGCATGCACATTGTTAACTTCAGCGCTGTTAGAGCTTTCGCAAATTTTCACTGTACTGACATCGGTCAATTTGTCCGATCCAGCGATTTTTTACATCCAGGGTGTCCATGGAATTCAAAAATCGAAAGAGAAGGAATATTTGTCTCCGAATGGACGCGAAAGAAATAATGTAATTCTGGTTTTCGAAAAAGTGCAGAGATCCTTAAATCTAAAATATTTGTTTCTAGGGCCACACACATATGCACATGTGTGATCGTTTGACTATTTGATTGATATACAGGGTCGAGTTACAGGTTGAAATGTAACGTTGCTCGATACCCGCGATGTGTAATTATTGAAAGCTATACACCCGGAGAGTAATTAAAGTAATGATTAGTTTGCAAGAAATCTGCAAGACTAGTTCCTGGACGTTATAGGTTATCCACTAATCATTCAACGGTAGCAATTTCGTACCATTTATACGTTATCGACTGTCTCCTAGTTATTACAATTGCATAGAATTATGCATATATGGTGGCATCAAAATGTCTACTTCGTTATATGAAAAAACCTTGCGGAAATTTACGAAGTCTACCCATATAAGAGAATCGCACTACAGACATATGCAATAGTATGATAGTTGAAGTTTTGGTCTAATTCTGCTACACTATCACTGAATAATAGTTTACACTTTGAAATTGCATGAAATTAGTCGGGCAATCTCAGCTAAGCTATAGAATATAAAGTTTAAGCACCGTTCGAAGCCACCTCTTCCGTTGAAATTTCCTCGTTCATTCAGTCCCGGTAAATCCGCGGTGGTATGATTTCCAAACGCGTAATCGGTTTAGTAAAATAAACTTAATCTCTTGGCGTGACGGATTGAATTTACCCAAACGTCCGCTGCGAGATGACAACCGGAAATTACCAGATACTGAAACTTAACATATTCCAAGCAGAATTACGTGGGATCCCTTCTTCCTCTTCATCATCTTCTTTGAAATAAAGCATGAAAAAAAAACGGTGAAAATGATGTTTCATTAAATTTTCTCGACAAATTTCTGCACGGATTAGCGTACAATGGAGTTTGAGTTCGTCGGCAGTTGGTTAGGCATCCTTGGAACCTCAGGGCCATCAGGACACGGTAGAGACAGCTTACTCGGGAAGAGGGCCCCGGGGATTGGATAATTACCGTAAAGTACCCTCATGTTTATGCAGCTTTCTAAAGGAGGGATCCTTCAAAGTGCCAGCCGTCTTCAACGCGATTTCAATAAGACATCAATACTTACTTCGACGCGCCTCTGGCTTACCGCTCGTTTACTATTCGACGCGTGATTGGCGCCAGACGGGGTGGATCAAATATCGTCAGCTTTAGGAGAAACTTATCACCAAATTCCTAATAGCTGTAAAAGTTATTGAGGTGAGGAAGGTAAGATGTCAATTCCGCGCTACGTCTATGCAGGATATTTGCTTGAGAAGTAGTAGTTCCGTGTTATTTGAATGTTCAAAAAAGCACACCAACACGTTATTCGTTGTTTTTCATTCGATTACGTTTCTATTTCACAGAAACATGGGTTTTTCAATTATTTGGATTTTTCGGCGCAGCCGAAATCGCTGTTATGTACAGAAATAGAAACAACAAAGAAAAGAGAAACAAAACATACAAAATAGTTATCGGTTATCGAAGCTGTCCATCCATGCTATTTTTTTCATTTTCTCTTCTGTCGAAACTACAGCGATATTGAAAGATGATTAAAACTGAAATATCGGGGCCAATTGATCCGTCGATGTTTAGATTTTCCGGAAACTGAAAACAGGCTGACTTAACCAACCGCATTCGTGTTGATTAACACGTTCATATAGAAACAAGAAAACCAATCAACCAAATAGCACAATGACAGTAACATGTTTTGACCAAAAAAATATCACATCAATAAAATCCCTCTCTAATTTAGATTTTCAAGGAAAAAGGTAAGGGAGGAGACGATAATTAGTCGATTCCCTTCCCTAGCCCAGTGACAATATCTCTCTTTGCAAACGGTCCACAACGAAACTTGCAGTTAAATGGTAAACGTAGGTACTGCTGCAGCACCGAACCAAAGTAGTTACCTTCTCGAGGTTGTAACTTGAAAACTTTGTAGTACTATAACTAGGTAGGTATACTTGCTTAGTTTCTTCTCCTTTAAGAAGAGATTACTTCCTAAAGGGTCGTTGAGTTGACGATATTAGTTAATTACCCATGACGATTCCCATGCCGGTAATAAAACAAGTTATACGTCTATAAGTTTTAGTACTTTATAAGAAAATTTTATATCGTTAGATAAGCTGCTTCAGGTTGATATTATTTCGCAAGCGTTAATAAACCGGTGCACTTACATATACCCTACCTTTAATGGTATACAAAAATCCACGTCGAGTTACACCTGTCCTCTTTGAATGCAATTTATTATTGGCAATCAATGTCGACAAACCCGGCCGTGGAATGGGCTAAACATTCTCTTATATGTTCACATATAACTTTTCCAATATCCGCAAGGTAACGCTAATGATTACCGATAGTTATACCCATGACCAGCGATTAAACCTTACTATACGGATTTATAGCAGCAGGTTCAATGCACAAATGAACTAGCTCGAAAACTATGACCGTTAGTTAACAAGCTTATAAAAGGCGTTCTCCATCGGTGCAATCATCGGAGGATTTATACTTCAATATTATACCGCGAAGTATATCTCCAGGTCCTTTACAAAGTTTCTACCAACTACTCGGATATTAGATGAAGTTGAGTTCCAAGACCGAAATAGTATATTATGCAACAAGTGCGTAAAAAATTTTACGCACGAGTTTCGTACGATATTTTTCGACACAGTGTGCGTAAAACGCAAGTTAAAATCACGTATGTGTAATCCTGGTACTGAGTAAGAGTGCAGGAGCGAACGACAAACAACAAACGAGGTAAGAACCAGGAGGCAAGAACTCGCAATGCAATCTCTATAATTATTCTGTGTCCGCCTGATTGGCACATCGACTTCTAACGCAATCATCGGCGAATCAATTATACGATTTACAATTGCCTTCACTGCTCCCGTGCTACCGTTACTAACCATTATCATTACCACCTGTTTCTCCGTTTCTAATTGACTCACTGTCTCCGTTTAATTGCTTTAGAAAAAACTCGGCAAGCTCTCCACTTGATTCCCGTAAAATTTTAACCCAATAATCAAATCTCCTCTATAGCAAAAAAAAATGATCATTCTGGTCGCCTTTGAAGCAATATTTCTACATTTCAAGTCCTTTTTTCCCCCTTATTTCTGTGACGTGCAGAGTGACGATGTGACCGTCAGTTATACCTCATGAAATGCTCGCCTTCGCGGTCAAGGCATAGCCTACGGCTGTGGTTCGCGGTTGAGGACCAGTAGGGGTATGGTATCTGGTCAGAGGGAGCGAAGAAGAGGGTTGACCAGTTCCACGCGGAGGACGGGCCGCTGGCAGATCTCTATTTGCATAATGCTTCGTCTAGTAGGCTTGGTTGGGTTAGGGTGTTGTTAGGACCGGCAAAGGGGTGGTCCATGGTACAGAGGCACTTTTACTCGAAAGTAAAACAGGGGTAGTGCGCCAGAGTCAGAAGTAATGCGGGCAGAGGATGTAGAGGGTAGGAAACCTCATTGCTAGCTAACTCAAACATGACCCTCCGCAAAGCCGCGAGATGAAAGAAAGAATTCATACGAAATGTGAATAAATTCAGCGGTACCCATACCGTTGCGAGTTGTAGAACTTCGTTTTTCCACTCATCATCATTCAGAAAACATCGCCACTGCATCTTTTCGCGACTTTGTTAATCGGTACGTCGCATGATTCAATGAATTATTCAAAGCGTGCAATTCGGGTCGTTACATCCTTCCAGTTCCTGATCAATATTTGATTCACTCAAGTGACGAGGATGAGAGAAAACGATCATAGTACAGGCTCGATTGAACTGGAAAGGAATCAAAACTGATTGAGGTTTCTTTGACCCTTTTAGAATGCAGTAACTGATAGATCGAACGCTCTTTCAGTTCTTTCAAAGTTTTAGAACGATTGCTCCGAGCTCCACGAGGTAATTGAACCAATTCCGTTCCCCTAATTGAAAGCGATTCGCAAGTTTCTTTCCGTAAAAATGAGCGGAATTCTACACGGTTTCCCATAAGCACTATAGATGTTAATTGCAGTTGCCTATGAAACGTTGTGTTTCAATTCTCACAATACTTTTTCACCGCCATTACTCATTTGTCATTTCGTATATTCTACTAATTTCCATACCTCTGCAGCTGTATCAAATGTAGTATGCACTTAATAATAATTGCAACGTAGCATTAAATGTTGAAAAAGAAAACTGCGATATTTATGGCTGACTAAATGACCTCGCCTCGGGTGGTATGGGCTATCAGACTTCGTAAGTATCATACAAGCACGATGTAAAGTGTCCATAAACCGTTCTATATATTGATTGAAATGTCCGGGTGGTAGCTGGCGAAACGGAAGCAGCCTTAGCACTATCGCCCACCGCTTTTTTGTGACGAAGAATAGGCCTTGAGAAAGGTATTCGAACTTTTAAAGAGCTGATAAGAAAAGTTGTTTTTTTGACGAATCGCGGTAAGGACTTGAATGCACCTATACATTATATTATACGGACGTTTGAAAGTGCACGAAAATTTATACAATTTTCACCTCATAGAAGCGGAAACGCACGCTCGTAATTTTAGTCGCAATCCATACCAGAATTCCGGTTAGAGTCAAGGAGGAAGACCAGAGGAGAGGAAAGGGACGTTACTGAGGCAGAGAGTAGACGTTGAATGACGGGTGCGCCGCTGCAATATGCATAACCGAAGCTGGAACACGGAAATCCTCTTATTCGGGTGGCGGAGCAGCAGCCCTCTAAATCATTCATACCCCGAACTGTCTTAGATTACTAATTTACACGTGCCTGATTGTTTTACGACAGCGATTTTTCAAGACGCTTTGAATCGACCCTTTGAACTCCGAGCTGCCAGGGCAATTAAAATCGGAAAAGATAACCGAGAGTCAGAGCCGATCATACACATACACCGAGGTCCGAAGAACCCAGAGTATGCTATCTTGGGACTAGATTTAACATTCAAAGTCACATGAACGTAGAATTTCATTTCATTATTTTTTATCGTATAAATACGAAAGCGATTTTCAATTCTCTGGTATAGCAATAGTAAGGGAGGAACTGAACTAGAGAAAAGGACTGTTTTTCCCAGGTAAATATAAAAGCTGTAGTAATTTCCTGCGGCAACGTTTTCAATCCCGTGGTTTTCGAGTTTGTGTATAAAACGGTGAAAGGCCGTAAATGAAATCCTCGGAATATTGTTGAGCTCATCGACTCTTGAGAAATAAAAAACACACACATGTCCCGACGCAAAGTGTACGGAAAAGTCTTGCATGCGGAACCGACGCACTTCTATCGACGCCTCAATTGATAGTTCCCAGCTGTTCACCACAGCAGTCATATTATATTGGCTCTTGTCTGTTTCCTCCCTAAGGTTCTTAAACCCGGGGATAAACGATTGGCCCACTCTTTGCCCTCCCTTGGTCTATCTCGCTCTCTGATTCTCTGTTTCTATCACACTTTCATCCCTCTTTCCTCGTCCGCTACCTTAGGCACTCACATTGATTTGTTCGCTGGTTCTGGTTTATAGCTTTGCGAAACAGACACCCGCATGGATAGTAGTCGGGTTGTAGATATCCACAAGTAAGTAGCTCCGCTCTCAATAAAACCTTTTTACCTCTTTCATCCCCCTTTCGCCCCTACTTTCGGTCTGACTAATTCAACTTGTTACATTACTTTAACAGTCCTGCCAGGACTCCCTCGAGCGTAAAGTCGCGAGATACTCACTCGGATAGCGGGTAGGTATGCATGTGTACCTACGGTCCTTATAAAGTGGCTCGGAAAAATTCCGAACTAACAAGGACAGAGTAAACTTCGTTATTATAAAAAAACTATAATCTAAAACGAGCCCAGGGGGCCTCGGAGACTCGCTTGAAATGTCTTTTTTTTTTGTTCTTTCTTAGAAACTATGAAATTAATATGAGAAGAAAAAAAATTAATTTATAAACTACCCCGAACCTCTTTCTTCCCTAACTTTTTGCCCGTTCAGATAAATTCGAATTCTATTGTTATTCCATGGGACTCTGACGCTATAAACTTCACGAAGCACACAGTGCTATTGAAAGATTCAGTATATCCGAGACACACGTATGTGATATTCTAGTTTATGTATTGGGGAGACTGGCTGGGGGCCAGGCTAGGGGCCTGCAGGGCATGTATACCATGGTTTTTGGTATAGCCGATGGCAAACACTTGGTTCTCTAGAGCAGAGGGGGCCACTTTACGAGCCACCAGGGGTTCGACGAGTCAGTTTATCGAGTCTCCGAGGCCATTCAATGAACAGCCGTTTAGCCCTGGTGGTGTATCGCGTGAAACGAGACATGGAGACAACGAGTCGAACACATGGAGCTGGTGCCCTTATTTCGTGGGGCGCCTCGCAGCCAGCCAGGTATTTATCGATAATGGAAAAGGGGTGGCCACGGCAGTGTTTTTGACTGATAGAGATTCTGCCGTCAGCCAATTCCGTTAAATAAAGTATGTTTTTCATCCGGAAATGAAAAGCGGAGGAAACACCTGCCCCGACAGCGAAGTGGTAAGTTAGTCGAAATCAATGATCGCCAACTTCTTTTGCAAAGAACGGATAATGAGCTCTGCGACCACTCTAAGAGACTTGAAAACCTACTTTAAACTCTCTTAATCCAACCGCTAGACTCCTATCTCTTTTAGTTTCGCGTTTGTACTTCTGCATCTCTGCACCTCTGCACCTTTGCAATCGCTGAATGCAAGGCTCTTTCGCGTGGCTTTGGAACGTTGGGGATCTGCGAAAGCGGAAATTCAAAGTGGCCAACTTTTTGTCGAAATTCACCTTCCCTTGTGTTTTATTCTATTCAGAATTAGTCACTCTGTCTCTGTCTCTGTCTGGTTGTCAGCTTCCTCGCTGGAGCACCCCTGAAGTTTCCCTTAGATTAAACGAAATTATCATTCCGTCGGTGATATACGCATCCTTGTTTAGTCTGGAAGTCAAGAATTTACGGTCTTCTACGTCTCTAACGTGAGCTTCTTAATCCATAGTCTCGTAAGTGAATTGGTGCCTCGACACGTTTCAGTAAACTGGTACAGAATTGAGAATAAACCCTGGCAGCAATAAACCAGACTTGTGCACTGCTTTCTGCAACAGCCTATATGGCGGACCTTCCGCAACGGCGCATAGAGATTAACTTGTTGTGACGTAATTACTGGCTTAAATTCTAAACACGCTCCGAAATACCCCGCAGACCAGAAAACACAAGAGCCATTCATATTGCATCTTTCTTTTCTTTCCTCAAAGGGGATGATCTCCATGGAATTCATATTTCCCGCCAAAATGTCAGATTTTTTACTCCTTTCTTATTTTTTATTTACTTTTTTTATTCAACTACGCAAGTTTTCTTCCTCGTATATTTCTCTTCAAAGACTTGGGGAAAGGATGAGGTCTGTGCAAGCAGGGTGTGTGTTTATGTGTGTCTTAGGTAGGGTGAGCTGGCTCGACCGTGCCACGAAGTAGTTACACGAGATATGCAGCACTTTTGGACAAGGGATGGATGAAGCTAGGGTAGATCCCTGAGTTGCGATAGGAGCGACAAATTTCAAGAAAAATATGTTCCCTCCTCCCTCTTCACCTCAGCCCGATTCCACCCTCCTAGAGCTTGCTCAAGCTTGGCCAGGTTAAATGGTGATGAGAAAAATATCTAAACGTAGATCACGCCTGACAGAACAGCTAAATGAGTTTAAAATGTTCCGACTTTGAGCTAGGATGAGGAAGAGGAAGGTGACAATTTTTTTATACTGCAACGGCACCAGGTCTCGACGCTCTTATCCGTTTGACGAGTTTTTCGAATCAACCCTCCTGCCCAGGGACTGCATCGTGGCAAAGAAAAGAACCGTAAGTCATCCCCTACGACACTTATTGACTGTTGGCCCAGAATTGAAAAGTAGATGGAGACCCGGACGAGAGACCCTTTTGCACTAGCCCGCACCTCTGACGTATAACCCCTGCATCTTTCTCGCCGACGAATATACGAAGAGCCATTTATAACGCAGTCAATTTGGGGGTAATAAGACCAAGGAGTACCTACCTACCCGTGCCTCCTCTTTACGGGGGATGAAAAATTGACCGAAATTTTCAAACGCATTGAGACTTAATAACCCGACTATACTCACCCACTCACTCTTCACCAGACGGTGCTCCAGACCAGTCTTTGAAAAATGCACGAGTCACCCCTCTATGCCAACTCCTACGGGTAACTGACTTTATTCGACTATTTCAACGGCTCCCGTCCGCGTCTGCGCTGCACTAAAGTACTAGAAAAGCTCTGAATATTTCAACCTGTTGTGGTTCAAATTTGTCCTTCGTAAAACCTATACGATGAATACCTAACCCAGGTGCGAACTGAAGCAAGATATCCAGCTTTTTATTACCAAACTTGAAAAATGCATATAGGTATATCATGAATAAGCTTGTGTGGCATTTCACCCCTTTTTCTCAGCAAATTTCGGATTATGGATATCGTTGGTTTCCGACTTGTTTGAAATTTATTTTTCCGAAAGAAACGCAGCTTCTTTTCCGCGTGGAAACGCACTGTCACCAACAAATGCAGGGTGTATGATTTATACGACATACGTTACCGCGTCGAAGCGTAGAGTGCCATATGACGCCAGTGCGCGAATGGAGTTTAATTTTAGGCCTTGCGGAACGGGAAGAAAAATTTGATGCATTTATTTTCGGGCTCGCTATCTCTCTTTCTCTCTTCCACTTCATATATATGCCCGCGCAGTTGTCGCGGCAGATTTTGTCGCGAAATTGAAGTGGCACCACTCGCGCCCCTCGACGTGACATAAATATTTACAAAAGAGATTTGCAACAACTCGGAAAATCCCGAGACGAGTTATTAACGGTGAATTCTTTAAAAAATAACCATTCCTTTTTTTTACTTTTACTTTTTCCACCATTTCATTAATTATATCAATCCTGCACTCTTCTTTCCGCGGCAATGAAAAAGAATCCATTTCGCTATACCTACGCTTTCGCGATTTTTATATTCGCACGTGTGTATATTCAAACCATATATATATATATATATTATATTCCCCCTTCACCCTCAACGAATCTTGACGGCATGGCACTTTCGACTCTTCCGCAGTGCGCTGCACCCTCCTCTTATCTCGGCGTTGTGGACCATTTAGTGTTAATATTAAGGGAGTTATTTTCGCGCGTCACTTTTTGACCTGACCCACCAAAACGCCTCATAAACGTCGTGGGTGCAGTAGTCGGGGTGGTCTGACGATGAGGCGTGAGTTTTAGCCTCGGTTAAACAGCTGTTACGCCCACGCAAACGGCGAGCCTTCTCTCTTTCTCCTCGAAAGAGAAGCTTCTGCACCCACGAACCGGGCTTGACGGAAAGAATAACACAGCTTCGGCCCGCCCGACGAATACCACCTGTGCTGCTTTTATGAGGGATCTTGCCGAGCACATAGCACCCTACGTTTCTCACATAGCCGCCATTTTATCACCTATGTATATGTATATATTGCATGTATGCATGTACGTATGTGAGAGTTTTCATCCCGTTTGCTCCTGGCTGCAGCAGCATTAAATTCTTTCGATATTTCCGGTAAGCTTTTATTGCCAGAGACCCGTTATACGACACGGTGTATGATATAGAGATCGAAAGCGAAAGCTGAAGCGAAATGAGAAGGAAAAGATAAAAGAAGTGAAAAACATATATTTTTCTGCGATTCGGTGTATTTCCGTATCTACCTTGAAATTTTTTTTTTTACTAATTACAATTTTTTCGTTAATTAAACGATATGCTTTGTTTAATTCATTTCTCTCTTATATTCCTTCATATAAAAGCGTATTTAAATAATTTACATAACGTTATAATTGCCTAAATATTTACATCTATATCCTGTACACCGTCATATCAATTTCAGGAGGGGGTGTGGGGGGGGGGGTGGGTTTAATTAACGAACAGTACATACCTATACCTATCTTCGTTTCATTTCAATCTTGTTCTGTTTATTTTTCCGGTTAATAAAATCGGGTCAAGTGTAGCTACCTATACTGTATGTATACGTGTTAATTGGAATTAGGCCGTTTTTTTTTTTGTTTTTTTTTTTTTAATCGTGTCTATTTTTACACAAATTGCCATTATTTTTTTTTCTAATTTATTTTCGCCCACCTATATCCTGACATCAATTATTCATCCGATGTAACCTACCTATGCTCATCGTACGGTATACAGAAAAACAAACTCCCCTAAAATTTTAGCTCTTAATTTCAACGGGAACACGTGCCGCAGATTTTTTTGGTTTTCTATTTTTTCGACGTTGTGTTCACTAACAAAAAATTCAAGTACTCTAAATTAATAGTGTAGTATCGCTATTCAACTAATTGGACCATGTGATTTTTGATTTTAAGTGATTGCCATGAGTAAATTTTAATCTTTTATATTCAGATGAAAATTTTTGAAAATGAACAAATAAGCCTTTCCTCTATAACTTGTATTAGAATTATTATATATTTGAAGAAATATATCAAAATAATTACTCTCAAATAAATGATTATTTATTTATTGATTTTTCAACCATAATTTTATTAAAGAAGATGAAAAACACCTACAATTGTTATACAAATAATACAGAGCCTCACATCTACTCGAACTGTTTTTAGTTATTTAAAAATTTTCTATAGAACCCGGAATTTCCCCCAAAGCCACCGCAAGAATCCTCAATTTCAAATTTAATTTAAATCATCTCTGGAGGGGCTGAACGTTGTTCTGAACGAGACGTACCTAGGGGGTGGTTTCGCAAAAAACGAATTTAAATTCGCGTTTTCTTAGGTCTCGTATAACGCAGAATAGACGGGTGACGTCTATGCTTCTTTTTTATTCGGTTTTATCATTGTTACTACCCCCGCATCCCCCGAATTATCTGAAGAACCTTGACTTATGCGACAAAAACCGCGTATCCTCCGGCACGTCTCATCGTGCGACAAGGTTTCCTTGTTTCTCTGTTTGTTTTTCTAAATTACCCGTTGAATAATTCATCCGCCTACCACTTCTTCTCCATGAATTTATATTAAATATTTCATACGCCGTTCGTCTAATTTTAATTTTGTTTACGCGTGAATAATTTCACCACGTGCTGCCAGACTCAAACCAAAACCTCGACTTTATCGGTGACTTTAAGCTCCGGAAGGAAGGAAGGGAGGAAGTGAAGAGCCGACATCCAACGAACCAAAAGCAAAGGGGTAAAATCGTCCCCAAAGTGTTACCGTATCCAAAACTACTGCATATACTCTCTGAGAATTTTTCGGATCGAGTAAAATCGCGCATAGAAATGGTTAATCTGAAGTTATGGAACGAATGAATAATCTTATACTGCACATCTAGGGAAACGGTGAAAAGCAACAAGTAACAAGGGTGGTTCCAGGCTCCCTGCAGGACGACATACTTTACTGAGCGCGTTAGGAGTTGAAGTTTTCTTCTCTTTCCCTGGAACGGTTCACAATTCGCTGAGGGATTACTTTTACAAATTTCGAAATGTAAGAAATTGCACATACGTAGCTGCATATAGGTACATGGGCAGGTGTAGTTGACAATAGCATATCTAGATATGAGGTAAGAAAATTCAGTGAATACGCGAGGGCAGGGAGCTTTTACATCACTCGCACAATTTCGTTTTGAATTCCGCGATATTCCGTAACCCATAAAGTTAAAAGCTCTCGTTGAAATTGGCCCGAACAGTTCGGATTGCCCACTTTGTAATATCAAAGAATTCCCCTGAGCTTCTATAACGGCTCAGAAATTTCGAGTGATAAATTGACTGGAACAAAATACTAAAGCGAATAAAAGTGGTCGTGATCGATAAAATGTGTTTTAAATTCACGTTGACACGTACAGAGAGAAAAAGAGAGAGAGAGAGAGCGAATTTACGGAAGGGGGTGTAAGCGTATGCACACCTATCTATACGTACATCGAACGTGCCCGTGGTTTACCTGTGTAAAAGTTTAATATCGGAGGTAAAACCGTCTGTGACCGATACCGAACTTCATCCTAAATTCACATTACATTCGTTCCTCGTAAATTCCATAGGCCAATTTTATCGCTAATCAACATTTTACTACTAACCGATATTTCCGATAAATTTTTATAATCTATACGGATATTGGCCACTATTTTTTTTATTTTCTTCTATTATACAGCTATACACCCCCCGGTATTTTTTTTAATAATGAATATATTATCTGACCGCTGCAGTATGAACTCGTCGAAGCAATGCCTACCTATATAGCTATAATATATGAGAAAGCTTGTGGAAATAAAGAAATAATTTCTGAAACTGTATACCTACCCTACTCGAAGCTAAAAGCATTCTCTTTCTTCGATAAGTTTACTTTTTTTTTGCCATAAATAATCTGACGATTTTCTGATGTCTGTATCTACTCGACGATTGTATACTTCGAATTTGTGACGAGACAAATTCATTCGGATACTTTCGTATCCAAGTTTTTCTCGGTACTAAACGTTTTCTTCAAGTTGAATCGAGTGGATAAAAATCACGTTTTAAGATCTAATATACCTTCATACATATATTATATCGACAGCTTAATAACATAGTCACGTAAGTGCCATTATTTTGGCCTTTTTTGATATTTATGTGATAGAAACGTATCTCCATTTTTTCTTCATTTTCGCACTCGTCAATGTACTTGAAACATTTTCGCGGTATAAATAAAAATTTGAAACACAGAAGCGTGAGTGCCATTTTTTTTGTATGAAACAGACGTATGTACAGTCCGGTTCGGTAACAGGAGAACGTATCTCCACAAGATATTATGGAGATACGTTTCTATGTTACAAATCATTTGACACCGGAAAAGTTCAAAAATACACGCGTATCTCCAAAATGAATAGATTCCTATCAATTTATGGAATTGTGTAGTTTAGAAATTATTTATAACAAAACCACGTAAGTGTGGAGTTACGACTGTGTCACATAAAATGCGTGGAGATACGTCACTATCATACCGAATTATGGTTGATGGCTCTTTTCATTCATCAAAGAATTTCCAATGCAGAGAACAATTTTTTTTGAGATACGTCTGTCTGAGCTCGAAAAAGGCCATTTTTGGCGCTTACGTGACTATGTTATTAGGCTGTCGATATATATATTTATTGTATTAATTGATGTGAATCATTTCGTCGTGCGAGTTTAAAAAGCGATCGAGAAAATTTACAAGATCGTATAGATATTACGTATTAGCGATGCATGGATCGATTCGTAACTGAATTTTTTTTTTTACTCTTCTTTTCTTTCTTGTTAACCGAATAAAAAAGTAATTATTTTCTTGATTCCCAAGAGGTCGGTGACCGTAAATTGAGCCCAGGGTTTACTGTGTCATGAATAAACAAAACCCCCGTTTAAAACGGTACCGGGAATATTTTTGTTTGCTTTCAAACAATCGAATCAATTTTTGGAGCCAACCCCACAATCTACATAATCCAAACAAATGAATTTAAAATTTAAAAAGGGTTCGGTTGTGTTCCCCGTCTATCTGTACGTCCGTCTGCCTGTCTGTCTGTCTGTCTGTCTGTCTGTCTGTCGGTCTGTCTGTCTGCCTCTCTATCTGTCCGCCAGTGCCTACGTGCGTGCATGGCACGAGTCGTGACGTGGATTCAAACGAAATTATTTTTTCTCAATTTATTTCCCTCAAACGGGAATACAAAAGCGTGCCAAATCATAACTCACAATCATTTTCAATTCCTACCAAAAAAACAAAAAAACAAAAAACACTAACCAATCATCCCCCACCCTCGTCTATTTGCAGTACGCTTGACAATGACTTGTTTGTCATTTATTCGAATTTTTCATTTTCAACGACACCGAGAGAGCGCAATTTTATTTTTTATTTTTTTTGAACTTTGGATGGGGGGCATCATAATTGTTCCGGGCATTTAGCCAATATTTTTATTCACCTCTTTTCCACCATTCTTTTCGACAGAAAAGAATGGAAGAAAAAATCTGAGTTCAGTATAAATTAGGCAACTGTTGCCAGAAATTTCTATTAGCAAAGGATTTAAGGTATAGGTACCTACCTAAGTAGAGAGACGAAAGGAAGTTGAATGCGTAACCATTCGCTGCCTCATTACTCGTGTATCAGCACTAATCTTCTCCTTTGACGTGAAGGTCCTTCGTGAAGGTAAACGAGACAAAGAGGTTAATTTTTTTCTCCATTTTTTCAACCAATTAGGCAAATTGTGACCCTGCTAATTAAGGGCTTAACCATCTCGCCAAATTCTCTCTCTTCAACCCTTATTTATTGTTTTCATTATTTTTATTCTATTTTTTGTATACGTTTTGAAATTATTATTCAGAGATTTAATCAAACAGTTTTAAGACTCTTATGGACCACATAGAATTATATATCGAATTATGTATACCTGAAGAGGATAGATTTTCGTGTATATGTGTATTTGCGTAGGTATATTGCGTTTAAAACATTTCCTACAACCCCAAGTACGGTTTCTTTCTCGACATTTTGCTTCCATAAAATATTACCTCCGAGGATACCCGCAATTTTTCCCATAGTACACGTATAACGCTTCCAGTGTGTTGTTTCTTTTTTCTTTCCTTCTGTTATTTTCCTTTTTTTTTCTTCTTCTTTTTTTGCGAAACGTCAGTTCTCCTTTCTATTAGCCTCAAACAGCGGGAGAAGGAAGAGGAGGTAAATTTCACAAAAGATCTAAAGGAAAAAGAGAGATCGCGGCCCAACGGTGGATTAGCAATTAATATTAATCCTTGGTAGAGCTTTGGCATTAATATCAATGTAGGATACTCTACCATGGTATAGAATATACGAAACGGGCTTACAAGGCTTAGCGGATTGCCTCCCAAAATCAGACGGTTTAATCAAGAGGGTCCGAATTTTGGTCCTTCCTGCAGAAGCTTCCAAATATTTCTCGACATCTGCAGTGCAGCCTCGATTTCTATCAAAACCACTTCGTGCAGGTTGAGGTTCACCGTCCATCGAACCGTGAAAAGGACACGTAATAAACATACAACGCGAAATATTAATGAAAATACGATAATCACCAATTAATTTATTAATCAACGGCTCTGCGCGATCTAGAGAATCGTTAATGATCAATTCGAATTCCGCATTAGGGCTATAGAACAAAAGTGCAACAATGAAATATCTCACGTGTATTAGACGCGGGGTGATATATATTCGATAAAAATAAATCGCTTTTCGTAGTGAAAAATGGTTCTAGCTGTCGAAGGGTGCAGTTGAATTTAAAACGATTCCAGATTGAATCGTCAGGTTAAACGTGGGGGCTTTTGGTAGCTATCGGTTTGATAGGCGCCTCATGAATAAATAGTTAATTTTTCAGATTAAGACGACACTATTCAAGCCTGATGTTAGAATAAAATTGAGAAAGGATTTTACCTCGGTATTACATTTGAAGATATCTCAATCTCATACCTGCAGTATAGGCAAATAATCTGATTAACTAATTACTTGCACTTAACACTAAGAGCTGGCAAAGAATTTTGCCATTTTTTTTCTCGGCTTGAAACTCCCGAGTAGGTAATTAGCCCTCATATGTGGCTAATAAAGATAACAGTAGGTACGTGGAGTATAAACTATTAAAAAGAGAGTGCTTGGCGAATAATTAGGTAGATAGGTAAGTATGTATATGTAATATACCTAAATATGCACACATACATACGTGGCTACGATTTTTTTTGAGCATTGCTAATGCCTGCAAGCTGAAAAAAAAAAAGAAATCATCTCGCGGAAAGTATAACGAGAGATATACAGGGGGCAGAGAAAGAAAAGTCGAGTTTGGAAGAGAGCAGAGAATAAGAGAAATGAGAAATGAGCAAAATGCCAACGGTAGGACGTACACCTAATCCTTGTACTCTTCGTTGACAAAGCGTCGCTTTCAGTGTAAAGGCAAAGACACCGTCATCACTCTTAATAACGCGTGGTACGGGAAAATGTTTAACAGTTTAACCCTTCTTCCGCGATGAGAAAATATGGAGTAGATTAATAATAATTAGACGAGCATGTTATTTAATCAACAACTAGCTTAACTTCGCGGTACTCCTCGCCGTACCTCCTATACTCCTACGCTTGCAAACATGCATATATATATATAGCTATATTTATATACATTAATACACAGCGCTGCAGAAACTCTGTACACAAGTACATACATCATACTAAATCTAGTACACAATGCCACGTGTAAGTAATTCCAAAAACTAAAAATATCGGTCGAAGTTCAACAGTTGAAACTATTCTCCAATTTTCTTCATCCCCTAAAATACAGTTGGTCTATTCTGCCGCGAATAATTCGTCTATGAACAGCATAATGTGTACATAGATGGCGATAAATCTAGATATAGTTAGCATTCGAACCACGTGCGAAAGGTTCGATTGAATCTTTTTTTCTCTCGTTTTTCCGTATCGATTCGCTCTAAAGATGTGAGTCAGATCTGATGGTGTATCTATAGCCGCAAAATACAAGGAGAGAAGAGGTCTGAATTTTTAACGAGCGCAGTTAGCAACGGGTGAACTACAAATGGCTATCGCCTCGGGTACTCAATAATTCATACGGGGTCACGTTAAATATGTACGTAGCCTGGTGCGAGTCCGATGTTACGTACAAGACTCTACCCCAGGGTATGTCCGGTCAGAAACGGCCGACCCCGCAGTGCAAGCGAACTATGCTATACGTAGACCCGGATGAAGGAGAATTAATCAAATCGTATACCGCCTGCACATGGCCCGTGACCTTGCCTCCCTTGAGATTTTCCTGACCCACATATCCAGCGGAAAAAATATATTCCCTATTCCAGAGTCCGGAAAGCCGAGGTCAAAGCCATTTGCCAAAGAACGAACCCCCCATTAGATGTGATTTTCAAAACTTAATGACAAATATCTAGGGACCGTTGTGCAAACACCCACACGGTGCTTTTAGCCTAACCAACCTGATCCTTTGCCTCCCTTTCTCATTGCTCTGTTTTAGTCAGTCGCTGACGTTTCTTGTTTCGGTTCACCGCAACAATAGACCATCACAATTGTCTATTCTTCATTTTTGTTCAAACACTTTTCTTCTTGATGGTATTCAGCGAATACAATAACAGCTAGATTGCTGATTATGATGACGATGATGATGTGTGTGTCAAGTTTAGGGAAAATCTGAACGACAGATGTTCGTCCTGTTCCTTGATCGCAGCCAAGCAACTCTTCATTTTATTCCCTGCATGTTTGAATGATCTCATGATCACTGGAGGGTATATTCTATACACTGTTGTATGACCAATATGAATATGTATGGGGATTAGGAAATGGTGGTGGTCAGAGACCGGAAGACCTGCTATAGAACTCCCTTCGCCTTTTCTACCCGTATATCTGCGCGGATATATTCACGTGAGTGAATGAATATGTTAATCGTGCGGCTTTGCGCAAAGAGATAAGTGGATGAAATTTGGGTTTCCAATTTTTATTGCTACAAATATATGACGGAATTAAATGCACGCGTCACTTTAACGGGGGCGACCTTTAAGCTGCAATTAGTGTAAAACTTTTCGGGGGTACACAATTTGTTTGTTAAGGACCCGCAGAAATGTTATGAGGCTTGCAATTAGGAAGTACTTGGAACGCGAAAACCTGGTTAACTCGTCCGTATATACTGCTGACGAGGAAATTTAATATCAAGGATTGCTGCCGCACAGAAGAGCCGAAGATAAGAAGGACGAATCCTTCCTCACTAATTATGTTAATGAATTCTGAAACCATTTTGATATTCTCAGCCTCGAAACTCATTACAACTCCATAACGTCACTCGTTAGCGTTGTTTTCTCCCAATGCTTATCAGAAACAATGCCATCAGACACGTAACATTAGATCTTAGGACTGCATAGCATTAGATCTTCAATGTACATTTCCGTGTACGATGACGTTAAGGACTATTATAAATTCAAAGACGACCAGGGATGGGAAAAAATAAGAGAAGGAATAAGAGAGAGTAAGGCAAAGTTAGGCAAAGTGCGGTGTAAAGAGGGGAGAGTATAAGGACCTTCAAAGGCTCGTCATTTGCATTCAGGATTACCTACGGATTACGGGCTTGATTCAACTTATTTTATACCTTTCATGACGGAGGAGAAGAGGAATACGAATACTGGGGGCAGGTAGGTAGGTAGGTAGGTATATCGACGGAAAAGGAAAAGGAAAAGGGAAAGGAAGAGGAAGAGGAACAGGGACTATAGGGTGGCGCTGAGAGAAGACATCCTCTATGTAAAGAAATTGGGTCAACGGATTACAGAAGACTTTTCCCCGAGAAGTGCTCTGAAATTAGTTTACCTTTGAAAACCAATTTCGAATTGTTTGTTTGGGTTCCTTACACAGGTATACCTATGTACAATATACATACACATACATACCACATCCCTACATCCATCGCATGGCTAAACAATAAATTCAACCAACATCCCCCATGAAAATAAACTTCGAAAATTTCCTCCTAGATTTATGTTCCTCATTTTTGTTTCGCCAATTCTTGATCATCGGTGTTCTTTTTCCTTTCTTCCTTTCTTTCTTTTCTTTTATAATCTGCCATTCGGTCTTCAGAGATAATTAATTTCATACGTCTATCTATATTACATTCTACTACCTCGGTTTCGCAGAGTCTCGAAGGACTTATAATCTGATAAAATTTTCCGCCCAGTTTCATCCGCTCGTTCTTTAATACGAAATGCAAGAAAATGACCAGAAATAATTGACTCTGACTGAAATGCTTGGTTCTAACTTGCGTAAGAAGAGGCAGATGCAGGAATAGCTAATTATATTGTTTGCTGATAGAGGTTTCCATTAGCAGAAATGTATGTATTCTTCAAGCCTAGTTTTTCACCTCGAAAGACCCAAATGTTGCGATCATTTAGTTTGTAAAGTTTTCGCTTATATAATTCTCGCGTGATCCTTGGGCTGAGAACTCTTCCGTATAACTTTGAAATACGATAATTCAACAAACAAAGTATTAAGTTCCGTCACACGGTGCTTAAATATACAAAATCGTCGAGTTTCCAAAGTTCGAAGACTGTACCTACATCGCGTCTCGACGCGACGAGACGCGTATAACAGCTCATATAAAAATGGTTTGAAAAATGTTTGAAAAAGGTATACGAGGCTCGGGGGAGGATATGTTGCGTGAATATTTCAATCTAGATAAAAATAAATAAATAAATAAATAAATATAAAAATAAAAACGGAACTGAACCAAAAAGCCAAAGTCTCTATGCATATAGCTTCGCGCGGGATCCCAAGCGTAGGTATCAATCAGGTTTTAAATCGCGAAAGTTGAAGTGGCGGGCATTCAGCCCCGCTTGTCCGTATAAATCAGAGCTGGTGTTTCAAGTTTTTCCACCTCGGTTGGGGGTCGAAATTCTAGACGAATGGCGTTCATACTTCACCGTTGGACGCAAGAGTCGGTTGTTTCAGTTCCTCGTAATCCGTAGACTTAGGATCGTGAAACTGCGGGTGTTAAGCCTGCAGCAGCCCCGGATACGAAACACCGTTTTTCTCCGTGACGTCCTCCCGGCATAAAGACGGGAAATACACATAATACAATATTTTAGTAACTATTTTCGGGATTTCATCCCGCGTCTAAATCCGTAGAAATATAAGAGACGTGTCAGTCATCGTTACGTCGGGACGAGTTTTCAATTACCTCGGATCACATTATTATCGTAGGTAGTACTTCGGGCTTGAACGTACCTACACGTCAAGTTAAAACCTCGCGGTTATTTTCGTCGGTTATAAAACATCCCTTGCGATATTAAAAGAGAACTGGGGGTAGGTAGGTGAGAGTAAAAAAAAAAGAGAAAAAAAGTAAAAAGAGAGAGAGCTGGGGCAAATGATCGCGCATTTTCCGCCACTTGAACCGCGCTGTCGCCCACACCGGTACACCGGTGCTATGTAATAAAACTTTTCCGGCGTCAAATAGATTTCACTTTGCGCCCCCGTGAAAATCTCGCGATTTCAACCCGCCCGGGTATGAAGAGAGGGCGCGGCGAACGCGCCTGACCCGTTTTAGGAAGAAACTGCGGAAGAGGTGCGTACGGCTTTTGCAGGATTCTAGATTTAGGTAACCCTCGCGTTTCGGCATAAATTCCGACGGCTAAACCCCGACGCCAAGGGCGAAATATTTAGATACAAGTTCAGATATCAACGAAGCCGAGCGCTGGTCCTCTACCCATACTAAGGGAGGAGAAAGGGGCCAGAGAGAGAGCGAGATGAAACGAGGGTGTGGGAATATTCCCTTAGGGCAAAACGTAGATCAGCTACCTGATGCTACGCCGCGATGAGCGGGAGCCAGGAACAACTAGGGAGTAAGTTTCGTCTATGAAAAAGAACGAGAGGGTCACCACGTCGAAGAGACGCCAGTTTAAAAGCCCCGAGGCCTAGCTGGAAACGATATTATCACTATACCGTTTCCCCGAAGATCTTTTTACCTTCCCTACTAATAATTTCCAAAGATTATGCGATTTATCAAACGGCGAGGAGGCGTAATCCAGAATTTCTTTTTTTAAGGGTAAAAACAACAGAACCAAGCCCAACTTTGTCCGCCGCTATGACGCGCGACGCCGTAGGTACCTCCGCAGTGATTTTGTCTGCCTTTAGGTACATTCGCAGAGTTATCAGCCCTGCTATATAGGCACTGCGTTTAATGTCGCTTCAGACTCGTTTTAATCGCTTATAAACCTGCGGCATACAGAATGAGAGTTTCGGATTATTATAATCGGTTAAAAACCGTTTTTAGATTAACAAAATCGTACTCAACGCCCGAGGCGGTTTAACTGGTCGTAATTTTCCCCACTCTGCAGCTATGTGTATAACTTGTGCGTTTTTTGCACAGGGACAATTTATTCTGATCTACCCCTTCATTTTCCTTATCTGTAATTACTTTTGATCGTAGATTAACCCCGGCTACGATGAATCCAAAATTGCAGTTTGAAAATTTTTCATTCTACAGTTGGGAAAAAAAACAGCCATTCGACTTTAAGAGAAATTCTTCCACCGTAGAACCGCCTGCACCCTAGTTTACTTCGCGAATAAACTCTACCAACTTCCGAAAGAAACTATCTTTCCGATATATCGTGCAGGCAGGGGAGGTGAGGTAGCTTTGACATACATATATTCAAGATGCTACTTGTACGTTTTACGACATACGATGAAACGGAGATATGGTGCAGGTAAAGGCGACGATGTAAGTACGTGTTGTCGTCTCGGGCCATTTTAAGGGCCCGTTATCGTGCTACTGGTTCTGACATTTTTACAGACTTTATAAACTTCCTTTAAACTCCATCGCATCGCCTAGAGGTCTCGCGTAACTTTTGCATAACTGCATCGCAAAAGATGCCTAATTCTGATTACGCGTGTATGTAAAGTATGGTCGTCTTCGAATTGCGTCGAGCTATTATCACCGTGATTAAGGGGACCAGTACAGCGACTTTTCGAGAAATTATCATAGTCCAAAATCAATTTATTTCATCGCCAAAGTTCATTTCACGTAAAAATATTTTTCTTTTTCCAAATCATGTGTCGTAAGGACTTTAGAGCACCGTTGGACCGATTCAGGTCATCTTGGATTCATTTTCTTCAGAAAACAAATCCTCATCATGTGAATGTAGGAATTTTGAAAAATTTTCGTTTTGGCCAAGTTATTTAAGAAATGAGTGATAATAATTTTTGCAAATTTGGTAAATTGATCATAACTTATGACATAATTTTTTGTTTCAAAATCTCTACATTCACAAGATGAGGAATGGTTCACCGGAGAAAATGAGACGTCAAGAGATTGAATTGGACTAACGGTGTGCAAAAATCCTTACGACACATGATTTGGAAAAGGAAAAATATTTTGATGTGAAATGAACTTTGGGTATGAAATAAATTGATTTCGGACTATGATAATTTCTCGAAAAGTCGCTGTACTGGTCCCCTCAATGATTATTATCATTCGACAATTATCGAAGGCGTGTACCCATGGCTTAAAAAAATAACAAAAAAACGATAAGAATTCAAAGTTTGAAATTGGTTTCCTCGTGCAGGTGGTTATTCATTTTTATACGCCTCATTTAATCCGAGAAAAACTTTCGACTTTCTGGTCTTCGCCCGCACCTTCGCGCACGTAACTCGGCCAGGACGAATAAACGGCCTGACTTAATAGAAGGCAGAAACTATGTCAGCGAGAGTTGAGGGTCGTAAAACCGTAAGCCTTTGCCGTTTTACGACTCTACAATTAAATTAACTTTTGGTGAATTGTTATAGCCCTGAGTGCTGCGTATAAATAAAAATTATATTATTAAAAGTTACAACCTTATGAACGAAAATGACGAACGTTAGAAACTGGTATAGTATATCACCCCTAAATCATCCACCCGAATATATGGTACATGATTTTTTTTAACTCTCTTTCTTTCTCGACAACATTGTTACCAGAAGAACATGTGCTTCTGACTGAGTTTCAAAGTGCCAGTTCAATTCTCCCTTAGGGGAAAAAGTCATGTAGTAAATCACTATTTTGTAAGGCACAAGCCGGACCCCACTTGACTTCTTTTTAACTTGTAGAACGAAGAGAGAAATGAAATTTTCAGTTCGATATTGAAATGGAAAGGAAAATAAAAATCCAAAAAAATTTAACTCATTCACAATGGGTTTTGTTAATAGACACACTAAGCTGCATCCTGTATCCCATACACACTCGCGGTTAAATTGACACTCGGAAAAGTGTATAACATATTATAAGGGTTGTTAAAAAATGAGGTAACGCATTATGCGTTAAAACTACGTAGGGGTAAACGAGGCGTACGTAAAATAATAATAACACTAAAAGTAATAAGAACAATATTGTTATCGAGGCTAGGGGTCGGTATATGGTATTGCTTGAGCTCTGCGTATAGTAATATAGGTATACCTCTACGTATAACGTGTAATGTTATAATTTAGAGGTAAAATTATCAGGCACGTAGGTATTCTTCCTGTTTATAACTACATACCTCGCGTTTTGATACTAATTCAGCTAACCGTACCTACCTACTACTGCAGTGTTAGTAGGTATACCTATATGTTACTTGTCGTAATACAATCGGCTCGGATTATCGCAATTTCGCAAACTTTTTAATATCCGAAAATATTCAAAGTCACGAAATTTAAAGCGTCGTGTTTTATGGCTCGGAATCTGAAACCTAATACAATACCCGTTGTAAGAATAAGGAATATTAATATCATGCTCAGAGTTGATACTACAAGTAATATCTTAGGAATTTCAGACCGATTAAATCTTCTCTCTCTCTTTCTCTCTCCCTCTCTCTTTTCCAACGTTTTATGGAAATAAAGCTCTTAAAGGCAGCCTCGCGAGTTGTAAAAGGAGATTTCGAAAAATGACAGGCACGAAAGGTTCCGCACGTATAAATCGCCTTCGTATGATTTCATCCTCTATAATTAGGCGTCAAAGTGATAAATCCTGAAGACATAACTTCGACGACGAGTAGTTATGACGAAAATAAATAGCCCTGGAGCAAAGGGCTTGAAATTTTATCGCGAAAATAACGCTTTGTGGATTTTCATCGACTCGAATACAATTTTCTTCGTTAAAACCTTATGATCCTCGAAGTATGGGTATACCTTATGCCTTATACCTGACTACCGAAACTCTAATCAGATAATATTCGTCATTATTTTAGAGACGTAATAAACGGCTCTTGAATTGAATTTCCTCGTAACAATTATTACGGCTTTGCGTGTCTGCCTATCAACGAATGTATGTGCGTGTGCGAATTTACGCGTCCGTTTTCATGCAGAACCTCAGAAGGACGGGGACTATAGCCTTGAGGCTACTGTGGAGGAATGAGCCAACACCCCGAACCTCTATAACCATCAAAGTTTGGTCAAGTAGTTTCCGGTGCCCCCGAGTTTACTGCCCTTCAGTTTATGCGCGTTCGTCTCAAGCCTGGCGTTAATTTGACCCTTGGTTAACGTAGGTATAATTTAACGAAGACACTATGACATGCGCGTCATTTCTAGATATCCAACTGCGATGCTGGTGCAATTAAATGAAATTCTGCACGCGGTGAATTCCGTACGACGATATCAGGCTCGTCTCGTCCGAATGCGAAATGGGGGCATAAAATTGATCCGTGATACGAATATGCCGCGGCTTTGCAATAAAACTGAGACCTGAGGATTTCCATTTCCATTTCCGGCTTCTCGACGCGCAATCTCTCTCCCTTTCCTTCTGTCGTTTATACTAGAGCGAAAATCCGCGGCTTGCGCGTGCTTCGCTGATTGCAGAGCCGAGAGGATTCACTCGATCCTAGATAGATAGACAAACCAAATTTCCGGAACAGTCAAAACGCAGTCGCAGAAACCTGTCGGCACGACGAGATTATATGGTCAGCTTTTAATACAGACTGCGGATAATCTTCGAACGAGATCAACCGCCGAGTAGCGTTTCATTTCATAACTCAGAGGAGCTCGCATTCTAGTCTCTAATTTCAATTAGCACTGAAACGGGACTGAAGAGTTGATGAGAAATCGAATACCGCAGGGTTTGAAGTACGATTTTTAATTGCCACTTATAGATCCTGAAGTACGATCAGCTGTCGTATAGATAAAACGCGATATGAGTGTACAAACTATTGTACGACCTTTGTCGTATCAAATTGTCTTTTTATCAAGAATATGAATGGGTGAACAATGCCCCCATCACGGTTATCCGATGGACAATTTTGGCATTTAATACAAAACAGTAGGGGCGCGACAATGCTTCCAGAAATTACAGCCCCGGGCGTTAACTAAATTGTCAACGCCGGGCAAACGGCTTGAATACAAGCACAACGGGACACCAACAAAATCTGCTAGTAGAACATTGACGGCAGATTACTTTACCGTTATTATAGTCAATAAGTTGTCAACGACCACGAGACCGGAGGGATTCAACAAACAGAAATTGACAATTTCGGGACTGGATTGAGCACGTCGATCATTTTGCTCCGCGCTCAATGCCAGTCGCCATATTGCCAAATTTTGGACAACAATTATTGCACGTTCAGACTGATGGTTGCGAAATAGTAAACCCTTCAAATTTTTGCTTCCAGGTCAAGGTGATGCTGAGGGTTTCCCCCGGAGATGGTGGGAGCTTCTTCAACGCTGACAAGAGGAAGAAGCAGGTTACTCTGGTGGATCCAGCATCCGCCCAATCTGTATCGGCCGAAGATCGCCGGCCTACTGTTGCGGCGCCTAAAATGTTTGCCTTCGACGCAATTTTCACGGAGGAAGATTCACAGGTGAGAATGAACATATCCAGGCGCAATTCTTCCCCATCAAGACCATAAGCGTATCCGGAATTTTGGTTTACCTTTTCTTCTGTGATTCCACGACGAGACGTATCGCGTATATCTATGTCTATCTCGTATCTTATCATGTCGACAATTGCGCTTACAGACGTTCCTGCCTTTCGCGTAACTAAACTAATTTCGCAACCTCTAAACCCAGTATAACATAAGGTAGTAGATCTGCCTTACCTGACCTGGGCTGGTAAACCCCTCCGGGTAAACGCTGCTCTTTACCGCGATTTCGCGATCTTTTTCATGGCTAGATGAAGGGATATGTGCGTGTGCAAAACGTTGCCACTCACGGTTTATGGCTTATAATATACCCGCGTTTTATACTTTATGGGTATTACTTTAAAAGCAGTTCTTGTTCGTTAGATAGAGATATATTTGTACCGATAAGCAAACGATTCTAAGCAAAACGCGTTGTATTCGGGTATATACTGGGCTATTATAGATGAACTTTTGCAATCGGAAACCAGTTTTATTTCTTTTTCGAGGAAATTAACCCCATGCAATTTTTATACACCATAAAGATAAAACTGAATTATCCTGACGAAACACAGATAAAAATTTGATCTTGATAACCGCATATCATAGCAATCGATATTGAAAGAGTTATTCTGCTATGGATAAGGTGAACCATGATAATAATTCATACCTCTGGATAGTATAATAAAGAAAGTAAAGTGACTCTCCTCAAATGTGATATGTTACTAATTTTATACGCATGTATACGCCCATAGGTACTACCATCAATGAAATTTCCATCTTGAAATCGATTTATTTGAGTTATGTATAGGAAACATGTGTATGAGACTCGTTTGCCTTCGTGCAGGAGTTGAAGACGAGGCGAAACTGAATTTATACAATTTCGGTGGAAATAAAAAATTCTATATACTACATATATACAGACACCCATACGTATATCTTACACATATAACATACACAGATATAATCGCATATATATACCAATACCTATACCTATACCTCGTCGAGAGGTAAAAGTTTTCCTCTTCTTTTTTCCTGGGATTTCGGTACTCCTAGGGGACATTATTGAGCGGGCGATTCAAATGAGCCTAGTGGAGGAACGCGTGGGTGGGTTCGGGCTGTAGAAAGAGGGAGTCGAAACCGGGACGTTGGATCCGTTCCGATTCCCAAGGGACGCGTAGGTATAGTATAGAGGTACACCCGAGTCGCTCTGTGTTTAGAAGAACTATAGAAACCAATCAATTGATTTGATCAAATGTCTGCTACCGATTGTTATCGAAAAATACAATGGCCGTCGCACTTGAATGGAGAGGCTCTGGTCGGTCTGGTTCGCTTGGCTTTAAAGAGATTGGTTTGGGACACAGCGTATTCTGACGTAATCACGTCACATGCAGATACGTTATAGGACATCCCTTTTGATAAAAACAACAAAAAAACAGAAAAAATATTCTAAACCAGACCAAAATGGAAGGAGAAAGGAGAAAAAAAAACAGATCTGAAGAAGGTGGTTTATCTTGAAATCGCCATATCCCACATAGACGCACATTGATCCATGAAATGTGTGGTCTGTACACAACCACCATCCCGCATAGAATGATCTACTCATAATCCTTTATCGATCAGAACGTCGGACCAACAAAAACCCCTTGTCCATATAGTCTCGTACCGAAAACGCAGAATCACTGCACTGCACAAAGTTGTCTGCTTCAGCTGCCTGTGTGCAGAGGTAACATAAATGGAAGCCCGCATATTCCCGCGAAACTATATCGACTCTCGTTTAATTCCTTCATTAGAGAGAGAACGGGACGAGTACTGTTGAAGTGGTTTGTATTCCGAGGGAACCCATCTTTCAAAAACTTTGCCTTTGTGCTTTCAATTTACTCGAAAATTCCTTTGAACTGTGCGTAGATATACGCGCATGGCTGTACGTTTTTCACCAACCTCGTCCGTGAATTGTACACGTCTTCTTTCGCTCAGCAACATTCTATTCTAACCCCTGTCAAGGGGTTATTCATGTTTAAAGTGACAGTAATAAGTACGCCGGACAGGTCCGCAAACTCTATTTATAGTTATCACAGATTTATGCGATGATATTCAAAGTTCGAATTAAATGAAGTAAATCTTGGTTGATCTCTCAGCCTTCTAAACCAATTATCCAACCACTCCACAGTGCAGCAAATCGGTCTTTAACGATTTTAAACGAATGGAAGTAGTAGTAGTGGATTCTTGCTGAATCAACCGAACATCCATCTCAATTACCATGCAGCCGTTTCAGCTACGAGCTGCGAACGTTCGCGGATGTAGAACATTTGGACAATTCTATCACAACGCCGTCGGCACAACGTGACAATGAGCTAGGTTCGGTGTAATTCGCGCTATAGTCACCCATTATGCTAGGTACCAGGACAAAGGCTTTATTATTGACTTACCCGAGTAATAGTCGCATTGTAGACTACCTCGTGTGTACGTGGTCTGGATCTGTTGGTCGTTTGCTCATTTGCTGGCCATGTTGACCGAGCCCAGCCAGATGCTGATGCGATGTTCTCCGCGCCAAAATCACTACAGCAAATCGCCTAATCGTTTATATCTATGGATGAGAGGGCGAGTGCAAACTCATGTATCACTACCCAGCTGATTCGACTGAAATTCGCAGGACGTATGAACGATCTCATAAGAATTAGGTCTATGGTTTCTTCCATAAAGCTCTTTCAATAACTGAGCTTTTCAGTTGGTTCACATTTTCGGTGCACCGAAAGCACCTGACGTGCGAATCAAGCGCATGTATGCACCTATTCCCTATTCATCATGAGATAATATGTTCGCATGTACGGTTGACCTAGGGAGCGCAAAGTGCCAAGCCGACAGGACGCTAATCTGTAAACCAATCATATGGGTTCATGGCATTGTCCTTCTCTCCCTATTCTATTCACCGGTAGATCCACGCGTCAGTACTATAATCGGCGATGTGTTAGTCGGGACGATTGATCTCTCGGTGATTTAACCACACTTATCGTAACGATTTTTGACTCGGTAAATACCACCGATGAAATATGCCAATTATCAGTCCGTTTATTGACAGGATGATACCGAGTTGGCAGACAGAAAATCTATAAGAGAAAGAATGTGCATTTTTCTTCTTTTTTTATAAAATATCATGATTCTCTTCTAGGGCTCATAGCTTCTGCATTCGTGTCCTTTCTCTGAGTATCAATAAAATCGTTCCAGAAATCTAAAAAATCATAGAATCCATTAGAATCATGATGACTCGTGTGCCTCAGCATGTCGTATACGCAGTTAGGACGTAATGGAATTCGAGTTCCACAGCGGTTGGAGGTTGATGGGTCAACCGATGGGTCCAGAGGTAGAAACCGAGCTAGAATCTGCCTCGACTCAATAATAGAGACATCTGTCTGGACGTGCTGATCCGTAACAGAACGGGAAGCTGGGAGGATGGAAGGATGGGAGGATAGAAACGCGTATCGATTCCATACATTATGAAACGGACGGTGCCAGTGATTCGCTGGTATTTTTGGCTCGGCTAGGCTGTCCGTTCGTCTGTCAGTTCGTACTCCAGTATTGTATATTATATGACTTCGTCTATTATCAGATTGTCGTTCAGCCATCGTCACTGTCAAATGACACATCCCAACTTTCCAAAGCTGGATGTGTTCCATTTTCAAATCAATTGGCTAAAATGAAACAACTCCAAACCCCCCATAAGCACTCGTGATAACGAGCCCCACTCGTTGCGAACATCTGTCTTCGTTCGTGAAGTGTTTTCACATTACCGATCATTAGGGACACCTTGGCGAATACTTTGAAAGTCTTTATTGCCTGATGAGACCAAAGTTTACGACTCTACCGAAACCTCCCTGTGAATGTCGCTTTGCAGCTAGCGTACATTTTCGCATCGGGATGAAATCGCTAGTAATATTCCATCCCGCTTCTGACGCGGTGGGAAGCTTTTTTACGATCGATAAAATATGATAAAACCCGTATTTCCCTTCCCCTAGATTTTTTGGTTTTTAGTTTTGGGATGCTCATACACGTGCCACTGAGTTCCGTTCAACTTATACAGTGATTGCTCTATGAAATCGCGACGAACGGATATACCGATCGTCGTACGTACAGGTTTGAAAGCTCAGTAATCCTGGTAACTCCCGGTAACAAGTTTGAAACTTTTCATCCTTTCCCGCAACCGGCGCGCCAACACTTCTGCTACCAAGCACGAATATACATAGAGATTGGGGTGGCATTCGAACCACGTGTCATGAAATATGTCGCGATTTACACGGGAGATTGGCGTCATTGGCGTCTGGGGAGTTCGCCCTGCCACCTACCCTCTACAGGGTGCAGCAAGGGGATCAAAAACGCATTCGCAAAACCGATTCAGGAATGACTGATACCTATTACAAATCGAACGGCTGTGCGCGGATTTATAAACGTGATTCGCGAGTGAATCACCCCGATCAGTTACATTATTTCGATTTTATACGATAAATTAGATCTCTTTTTTTTTATCCATTTCGCAGGTGGCTGCGGCATATCAATATTTTCCATTGATTAATCATCTTCAACCGTAATTACCAATCTATTAATAATCCTAAGTGCTAATCCCGAAACCCACGATCTCCTGGATTCTAGCGCACGTGCAGTATGCACTGAGAGATGGATATAGTCTGGGGAATTATTAGCTTCGCATCACCCTGAACCATCTCTAGAGCCTCGGGCTGGAATCGTGATCCGTCCACAATATTACGGATGTGTGGTTCAATACAAGGAACATTGGGATCTCGAATTTCGACGGGAATGGTACAGCTGGCCGTTTATTATAGTTCGGGATAGAAGCAGCATAAGGGATGAATAACTTCATAGTGATTTTCGATGTGCTTTTTTGATAAATATTACATTCGATGGAGGTATGATAACCCGAGTCGAAAAACTCACCCCTAAATCTTTGGGTTAATTCAAAGCAAAGTTTAACGAATTGCCAATTAGATCGTCTAGCCACAATGACAATTACAACCGCGATGTCTACTCGTTCTTCTCGTCAATCTTATGAGTCTAAATGAATACCTACTCGACTACACACCGCGGGTATGACTTACAAAGCTCAAGATACGAGCGGCACATTGGATTGAGTTGCGCGGCGTGTTCTGGTAACGCAATATTGGCGTACAGCTTCAGAATATCAAGAAGGATAAAGCCAACCAACTGTATCCAAGGGTGGCGAAGAGAGACACGACAGGGAATACCACCCAGAGAATTTCGCCTCTTCTCTTCTCTTCGCTTCTCTTCATCTTCATCTTCATCTTCAGGTGGCTGTGTAGGGTCCTCGAGCAAACCGTTCGTAGAACGAAATGTAAAACTCGTGTTATAAAGTTTGGAAATAAGTGTGTATAGCTATAGCTATAGATATACATCGTCACGCGATGTAGGATAACGCAGGAATGTTTCCGGGGAGTTCCGATAGGGGATGGATGGCGCAGTTGCCTAAAGGGTGGTTATGGGGGGGATTTTAATGGAGGGAAATAATCGAATGGCCCTGCGCGACGCTGTTGTAAATCTCTTAATTCGCCGCTCGACCGACCGTATGCCTGCGGCGATAGAATTCAGGGGTTGAAAAACAGGTGGCTGGTACAGGATGGAAGGATCAGGGCTGATATTTCTTGGAATATATATCGAATACCTTATACCTTTTGCAGGAGTTTAAGAATTTTACAAATTATTTTATACTCACCGGAATGAATTTATTATATGATATGTATATCGTTGACATTTCAATTTGGAATTTAAATTTAAATTTCAATTCGACGAGACGTTACATTCCGAGTTATTTTTAAATGAGAATGGTAAGCGGGCACTCGGAATATACTTTTGAGGAATATACTTATAACAATCATCCGGCAATTATTTCGCAACTCTCGATCCGCGCGAGTGTCCTTAATATTTCCTCGAGATATGCCGCTCAAGATATACTATATACATTTGTATATGTATAGGCACCTTATACCTTGTAACCAGCTCGCACGTCCTTAAAGGATACTACAGAACAGGGCACAGGGTGGCTCATTAAGTCTGAGCTCCTTTAACTCTGCAGTATAGCGCGAGAGATTTCTCATCCTATAAACTCAACGAGAGCCCAACAAGAGCCCACCATACCATGGAATCAAGTATTTCAGATTATGACAGAGGCTCCGGTCACGTATTTCATTAACCAACGGCGACGGGGTGCGGGGGATGCTAGCGATCAACCCTGCCGAGGATTTCCTCTTCCTCATCCTCTGCTCGCTTCTACCTGCGAAATACATTTCGTGTGTTTTACATCGCGCCTCGACGTGGTGGAAATTTTTTCATAATTTATTAAAGATTTTACATTTTTCTCATTATAGACGTCTCATAGATTTTCTCTCATTATTTCATTTCTATGTATTTCATACCTACTTATTCCCTTATATATGTAGTTGGAGAAAATTGTAAAATAAAATTCACTGTCTGTATAAAATTTATTTGAAAAATAAGAAGATAGCTCCTGATTCTCTAACGTCAGCGACACCCTCTTCAAAATAACGACGCTCGCTTGGAAAAGTGTTTAAGAAATCACCATAGACATAGTTTAATAAACGCACCCGACTCACGGATCGTTTTATTTATGTTTAATATATTCATAGCCTGGGATGTCGCGTCGCCCTTGTATCCTACGTCTAGATTTCAGCTGGTGCATCTGAACCAGAGGGTAGGGATGAATGTCATTGTGCTCATTCGTGAAGGACCGTTCTTTCGGAGGTTAAAGGTCCGAGGGTAGCTGAGTCCCCGGGTCGTGGGGGCTAAGGTTGAGGTTTAATTAAAACATTAAACTCGTACATTTGTCATGTTAGAGGAGACCCGACGAAATGGGAGACTCGAGAGAGCCGAGAATTCACATATTTTATCAAATATTTGGTGCATTCAATCCCGCTAAGACGTCTGCCTATATGCTGTACCATCGATATTTCGAAGCCAAGAGATTGCAATTTGGCTAGATAAGAAAGAGACAAGGAGGTCTGATCCTGTGATGGAAAAATAAAGATGAAAGAGTGCAGATCACACCGAGTAGAAACTATGGAACTAGAAAATTCCCAAGACCGGTGCGCGTGTAAAGGAAATGGAAATAACAAGTCCAGTCCCTTTTTCCAATATGGTAATTCCAATCTGGTCCTGGCATCTCAAAGGACGTCGTATCCTCCTCCTTGTTTGCTTTAGTTGTAGATCGAAGGACATAGTCTACGAACTTTCTGCTCGTACGTGTGTCTACGATCGATCAAAAATCACAATTTTAATCGAACATGGTCTATATACTCTTTTAATATTTATTGATTTCTCATTTTTGACTCAATTTTTGTTTCAGACTGAAATCTGCTCAAGCGCATTGACGGACGTCATCCACGCGGTTATCAACGGCACGGATGGGTGTCTGTTTTGCTTCGGTCACGCTGGTCTCGGTGAGTAAAAACCACCTTACCGCGATCGATACGGTCTGGGAAAGTCGACCAATAAAATCGTCTTTACTTACTCGTCCTTAAATATCGAAGGGCAAAATGAGAATAAGAGAGGAAATGCGAAAGGGGATGGCAAATAAGATCGAGAGTAAATTCCCGAGTTGTTCATTTATGTAATTATCTCGTCTGCGCAGTCTTCGGGGTCGACTCCACCGCGATGCGATGTATAACAATAGAGTTTTGTCTTGGAGGACGTCGATCCCGTTGGCATATAGATGCAAAAGCTTTTAGAGTATCATCCATGTGCGACTTTCGTACGTTAAAAATAGCGCCGGGAAAGTTCGCATATATCTGCAGTACTGAGAGAAGACATGTCTTCAAATGCCGAAGGAAGAGCACCATTCGTGACACCAACTTTTTCCTAAAGCCAAATGCGATACTGAACTCCATGCTGCACTGGCTTCCAGAGTTTCTTGGATATCCACTATGATCTCTGATTTTCGTTCCCAATTGCCCTCCGAGGTATTGGCAATAAAGTAAAATTTCGATAAGGGGATGATCGTTGATCTAACCCAGAATCTATCCTCGAATACGAAAGAGAGGCCTCCAAGTTTGCACCGCATCTGGAATGAGCTAGGCGGTGGCAAAATGCACCGCGAGCTTGTTTTACATTTTAAGTAGTGATATCGAGTTTGCATGCAAATGGATGATTATGCGAGGAAAGAGCCGGGCGAAATGGTGAAGAAGACGAAAGAAGAAGAGGGTGAAGAACGAGGGATGCGAAGGTTAGAGCTATAAAGAAGAGTAGAAGAACGAGACCGAAGGATAAGGGTGTGCTCTGCGTTTCTGTGATATTTCCATAGCTCGGAATATCCCTTTCCTCGGTAATATTAGCCGGAAATAAACTCAACGAACCCAAATTTTGATCCTTGACGAAGAGCTTCAGCACCCTCGCACGATTTTCACCCCGTTTTTAAAACGGAAATCAGACGGTTGCCAATCAACGTTCGCAGTTCACTCCCGATCGTCAAACTTTAACAATTTTGCCTTACTTTACGGTCCATTACTCCTCATTTTCAAAAACCGAGAGGATCAGTTTTACCAATACCGCGCACAGTTCTTCAAATAGAAAGAAAAAGATAGTTAACATTGATAAGTACACACCGTGATGCGTCAGACCAAAAAAAGGCTGCTATAGGAAATTTCCGCCGAAAATTATCGGACGGAAGTGAAGGCAAAAGTCCAAACGTTCATTCTCCCTCCGTCTGTTTTCACCCGATTTACCAAGTTCAAATCAAACCCGACTCTTTATTAGAAAACTTTGGCCCTCTGCTCTACGAGTTGTTATTTCTTGCGATGAAAGAGATCCTATTTCTAAACTGGCAATTATACCAAATGGGATAAGAAATAATTTGAGAAATCGTATATCCTGCAGGCAAAATATGTATGCAGGTACGCCTTGAATCAGTTTCGAAATATTTATGTTCATTATTATCAATGAGTCAAGCCGTTTGCTTCAGACTTTTTTAAACGACGATTCGAGATGGGTGAAAGAAAAAAATGTCCATCGTAATCTCCGCCCGGGTCCCTCGCTGCGTCCACATTTATAAAAGACGATTTTACTTTCAGGACTTTTCGTTACTTACATCAGTGATCCCCCTCGGGCCAGGTACCAGTGTCATTTAATTTTTTAGATTAGATGGAAAAACGACTTGCGATAACGTTAAATAAAAGCAAAAACGACACTTTAGAGTAGCGAAAATGGAGCGATAGAAATGGCAAAGGTTCGCGCTTAGTTGTCGAACATTTTCATGCAAAACTGTGGCATTTTAACACTGTGTTTCGCCCCTGCCAACTGACATTACCACCCCACACTGTCGTCTGGCAAACTGCAACCTGTTTCTTACGATAATTGTCACGCTGAGAAAATGGTTCAATTCCAGACGCGCCTATTTACGTGTGTGTGTGTGTGTGTGTGTGTGTGTGTGTGTGTGTGTGTGTGTGTGTGTGTGTATGCGTTAGGGTACGTAGATGCAATTAGGGTTTGTATCTTTATATATATATACGGGAGATGCATGTAGACGCGTTGTGTTAACACGTGCTGCATTTCAGCCCATGGTATGTTATAAAATTGGGAATGGTAAGACCGTTGGTTGAATTGATTCTCTTTGTTTGGGTGGGTTTCATTGGATGGTTTCATTAGAACTGGACGGGCTATAAAGGATTGTTGTTTTATTTGATGTTGACCCGGTTTTATTTGACGCGTTTCATATGCTGTTGTTCATACTAACTTCGCTCAATCCATGCAGTATAGGTATAGCGGAACGGAAATGAGATCAAAGCTGGAATTTTTATTTGGAAGTGAATGGATACGCGGGAACTACATTTCCTGTTCTTCATCAGAGTGCTTTAAATATTAAATTAATGTTAGAATGTCATTATTTAAACCTCATTTAATGAAAAAATTCAAATTATACCATACCTACCCTTTCATACTCTAATTCAAATGATTTTACTCTATGCTATGTTACTGATCCTTCATGATTTACCCATCTCTCATCTCTTCGCCGCGCTAGGGCTAGGGCTAATCCATGGTACAAAAACAAGGGAAATCGGGTTATTTCAGGCGACCCAGTTCGCCCTCGGCGAAATGTCTATGGTAAAGATAATAGCATCAAGTCGTTACACATCAAGATTAAGAGAAATATGTATGTACAGCATAGCTCCCTTGCGAACCGTATTTGCATACAGAATTAATGTAGCGGTCTTTGGAAGTATACTATATATGTATAGGTATATGTGTAGTCGAAAGTTAATTATTAATTTCTGATAGTACGACTTACGAAAATATGATCAACTTCCTAAACCCAAAGCAAACCACTCGAAATATACCCTATAGAAATTTATGAGCTGCTAGTAGTGGGGTGCCCATCAAAACTGCACCAACTATGCTCAACTGAAGTAAGACCAATTTTGAATAAGGAAAACTTCTCGCTCAGAGCTGCTCAAACGGGTTGTTATTTACTTTAATAAACAAACATGTGAGCTGCAAACTCTGCATAGTTTCAAACGACAGCATTGGTAATCATACGATCTGCCGTCTCTATCAAAGTTGCAGGAAGCAATCGTATAGGTGTACATAGTTCGTTTTTTTTTTTTTCTATTTTATCTTAGTATTTGAACTAAGTTCACATGTTGTTATATCCTTTTCCTTCATCTTGTCAAGTCATATACATAATTAATGAATTTAAGGCGACTTCCATGTCGTCCAATATAAGCATTTTTTTGAACGTACGACTAGGATTGTGCCATAGGCTGCAATATTATACACACACACGTATAGAGCGATATTTTATTTCTGTTGATATAAAAGAAGTTCCCGCTTATTAAAATCATAAAACATAGCAACGTGGTGGAGAATGAAAAAGACAGGAAAAAAAGGAAAGAAAAACCGTGGAAAATGTGTAAAGGAAAAATAATAGAACTGGGAAGAGTCGAGGCGGGAGAATCCCGAAGATGAGAAGCTGGAGATGGGAGATGGGAGATGGAAGATGGAAAAGAGCGAACCCAACGAGGGAAAATAATGAAAACGCAACCACCGCTGAATCTTAAACGACATTTAATTGTCTTAATAAAAGACGGTAAATTATGTTATTATTTAATTAGAAACGTGGAATGCTACTTCGGTATCACCCGAAGATAAATAAACTTTTAATTTCTCGATGCAATAATATTCTACCTATCTATATACTTATGGAGCTTCGATTCTCATTTATTTTCCTTAAAAAATCAAACCCTTCATCTTCTCATTATCTATATACAATATATACATTTTCATCCCGGTAACGTCGGTGTAAAATTGCGCGACTATTTGCCTTTCTGGATTCTACATCGTGCAATCGTCTCGTCGCATGGTCTTGACAGCCCGTATTTGAGGAGTAAATTAGCTATAAATTAATGAACGGGTGTTTATTAACTCTTGCTAATTGTGCGAACCCTTACGTCAGCGTCTCACCTATCCGCTGTTAACCCGAACTAACGATTTACGACTAAATCTCGTCTATCAAGGACCCAACCGTGTCCCCAGCTAAGAGATATATAGGTACCCCATATACCTACCTATACGTACGCGGGTTTAGGGTGCCGGCAAATACTCTTGGGGCTATATTAACTCTTGGTAATAACTTATATCGGTCTTAAGGACTGATGGCAATATAGGTATACATTATAGAATTAATTTGATTTAGAGCGATCAGAGGTGCCCGAAAGTTAATCTAGCTTATCACCGTCGGTGACCTGCATGCGATGTTGGGGATGAAAAGTTGAAAATAAAATAAACCGGAGACATTTGATTCATTCTGATTCTCTCTCTCGAGTTTTGAAGAGGGTAATAATTACCCCTCGGTTTCATCTTCCCTTAGGTAATATATGAGGAGTCGTACATCTTGAATTTAAAAATTGGCAAAGTAAACAAAATGCAAACGATTGTATATAGTAACTGTATATCGATACCGAGATGGAGATTGAGGCGATGGATACGTCTCAAAGCTGCAGCAAAGGCGAAATTCCTCTTCGACTCGAAGCTGTAAAATCTTTCTTTTGATCAGGGCAGCCCAGCCCGGAATGTCCTTGCTCCTATACTCGCCAAAAAATATTAGAGGTAATCAAAGCGCGCGCCAATCTGTCAAATGGAGTCTCGAATGAAGGCGGGACACGAATTCGCATTCAAAGCAACGGGATTTGTCACACAGGAAATATAGAACAGAGGACAAGGGACAAGGGACAGAGAACAGAACCAGAGGGGTGTAAAGGGGATGAGGAGAAGGGTAGAGGAAGGGAGGGTTGGGACACCCGACAATGATGGCGTTTGTACTTTGTAGTGTGTTGCTAATTACCCCACCTACCATCCACGCTACCATTGCCATTCCACACTGTGTTTGCGAACGGAGATTGCCAGCAGATGGAAATGGTGGTAACGGGTGTGTGGCTATGATGGTGGGAGGAACTTGTATTGTATGAATGAACACTTAAACCCTTCACCACTGATCGAGGTACAAGTTGGTCGCTAGTTGTTTCATACGGGTTCAAATTTTACTTAAAACGGCCAATTTCACAGACGCGGACAGGCCATGTAGCTATATACAGCTACATGTAACCACCAAACGTGGTATAATTGAAGGAAACAATTAAGATCAAAGTTAAAGTTCAAAGGACCATCATAGGTCATTTTGAACGGACTTCATATTTTTCAGCATGTCTTATACTCGCGGTAATTTTTCTTTTTCTTTCTTCCTTTCTCCCTCCAAGCTTTAATTGCAAAGTGATCAATTAGCTATTCCGTAATTCCTTGGGACCTTAAAAAATGAGTTACGAAAACTCTGCGGAGTTCGAAACACGCAGATACGCATAGATGAAAAAAAACCATGAATCCGAACTGCATTTTCTCAAGTGTTCGTCGAAACTGATTAAGCGATGAATAATTCGTTTGAATCAATCCGGTGTGAAGGTTTAGGTGTAGGTGTAGCAATGAGTGAAGAGATTCAAAGAGCGTAGACTGCAACTCGTGTAACAATTGCATTGATTAAACGGATCCGATTGATACCTAAATTATTGCCATTTAAAGCCTTTATGACGCTTTGCGGTAATAATGACGTTTGGTTTTAGACCACAGCGTGTACAGGACTCATTTACTTGCTGTTTAACGCGGTAATGTTGTAGGTATATTGGAGCAGTGGTTTCGGGAACATCGCACCATACTAAGGGAACCTCGAATGGGTAACCGCGATGTTAATTGATTCTGCGCGTTGTATTGATAATAACGTTTCATAGTATTCCGAGCTTTCATGGGAGAAAAATGACAATATGACAAACGGCAGTCTCCACTCTACTAGAAGTCTAGACGCACCACGCCCGAAGCGTTCAAATCAATCTAAGGCGTCCCTAGCAAGAACCCCTTGTACAGCGTTCACCCTTCAATGGGAACAACTCGTTTGTCAGGTTTATCTTTGCTTTAAATTGGATTTGAATCGTTTGTCGAGTGCGAAATACTCGTTCATTTTCAATTTCGTAACTCATTTACACCCTTCAAATTTATCCTCATAGTTTTGGGTAAACGAAATTATACACAAATTAATGCAAATAGCTGATGAAACACCTGACCTATTATTATTATTTTCAGGAAAATCTCACACCATGCTTGGGACACCGGAGGCTGGTCATACTCTGGGAGCCATTCCATGTGCTATCGCATGGCTCTTCCGAGGAATTTCGGAACAACGTCAGAGAACAGGGGCGAGATTTAGCGTACGGGTAAGCTGCGTTGAACTTACGGCTGGCCAGCAACAAATCAGAGACCTTCTTGCTGCACATGCGAACGGTAAGGTCACATTGCTTAAATTCGTGATAGGTATCAAATTTTTGGGATTGAATTATGGCATGCGATTTCCTTATCGCGACTTTTACCTATACTATACCAAAGACTTAATTCGTTGCGATAAAACTATCAGATGAAAGTTTGAACGTCCGAAAAAAGAATAAGAGTTCAAAGTTTGTACGAAAACCAAGTAAGCAAAACTTGTGCGAAACTAACTTTAAGATCGTCTGTAAGATCTACGTCGTAAGAACATAGCCACCCCTGAATCCAAGCACTCGGATAAACCAGCAAACACTAAACAGTAGACAGGATTATGTAATCCGGTAGAATACGAATTTCACGTATAGAAATAGAAGAGCAGAAGCAGATTGTAGACGAGGAATAGGAATAGGGAGGGAGTGTGCAATTCGTGGCAATGCAGCTCCAGTACACGACTGTTCAACCGGCCCCTTCTCGTAACAGTTTGGTTTAATTAATCTGAGTGATTATACCAGCGCGTATTATTTCCCGTTAAGATCTTTTGAAATGACGCGAAACTTTCCCTCGATTTTACCATAATTTTAACATTCATTATTGTTTCAAATGGGGATGCAAAAGAATTTTCTTGAAGAGATTCGGCGTCCCAAAAAGTGATACTGCTTTATGGACTCTCGCCAATCTGATGCTTAATGCTTTCTATGCGATCCTTGAACTAAACCTGAAGGTCTTATAAATCGTCTTTACAGATCGCGATTTCTCAACTGCCAACCCACGTCATGTCATTCTTATTTCTTATCGTCACTTTTACACGATATCTAAACCTGGCTCTTCTCGGCAGACAAGCGGTCAACCTGCCACTAAACTATCCTTACAATTGGGCTTTGACCACAGTCTGCTATTGCGGTGAGCTTTTATTAGTTCCCTGAGTGCCAGGAAGTTAGCAATAACCCTGAGTATTGTAGGACTTAGGGTTAATTTCTGGCGATATAACTTGCAGATGGAATCTGCACTAAGGATCAAGTTAACTTTTGTGGAAGATCGCTTCTTCCTCGTATTATTAAACCGCGAGACGACGGGTTAGTTTTTGTGGCCCCGAATCGTCATCCAGATGTGACCAGTTTTTAGGGTTTCTCGTATTATTAAAAAAAAAAAAAAAAAAAACCGAAGTTGTTTGTTTCTCAGCCCTTAATTACCGAGAAATTTCATTTCTACATTATTCCCAACGGGTGCCCGAGCCGAAAAGTTAAAATGTATTCCCAAAACTTTTCATATCCATTTAATAAGATCTCTGCGTGTTTTCGTAGTTAACTTAACTTCAGCTGTTTTGTTCAGGCAGGGAAAATCTCCTCAACAATTTGCATAGTCAGATAGGTACCTATATAGTATATAATATATATATACGTACACTCTTTATATTGTCAAGTAACTGAACCGTGACAAAAATATATTGCAGTTGGTATAGATACACCGACCGTAGGCGACCACGGAGTACCGTCTTGTTATCGTTCCATTTTACGGAATGGCCGCAAATAAAACGCATATGATATCCTCTCAAAGCTTCTTAGGTCCCTTTGGGGGTTGCAAATATCCACTATACGGTAACAGCTATAGCAAAAAGGAAGAAAAAAGAAAGAAAAAAGCTGCAGCTAGAAAATATGCGGCTTTTATAATAATAGAATTGAATGCATTACCTTTGCACGCATATCATTTTTCTTCTATGCTATGGTGTTTAAAAATGAGCAATTCTTCTCCTATAGGCACCTTGATATTGTCAGGAAAATCTGTTCGATCATTATTGCAGTGGATAGTTGCTGCTACACGGGACAACGACAATCTCTTTTTTACTAGCATCGAAATCCTCCTTCAGAGTAGGAAAGTATCCTTTATGGGTGATTGAACAGAACGCTATAGCGTCTGAGCACGAGGTTTCCCATACGGAGTGCCTAGAGGATCCCATAACATCAGCATGCAAATGTAACTTGAGAGCCGGGAAATCGAGACATATAGCATCTCTGTATCACCCGCAATCCCTTCTCACAGTTCCTATATTATTTTTCTTCGTTGATTCGGATATTGGGATTATTAGGATAAGATATCGGTGCTCCTGCAGGTGCATAAGGAAACAAGAAAAGAAGGAAATTGATAACGAGTTCCTGATTAATTATACGAAAAATGAAATTTTTGATTAATTTTATGGAACGTTTTAGAGTACATTCCATCTCGCGAGACGTGACGTATATATTATATAATACATCTTGAAAAATGCAGAACGTAAGGCCAGGGTGCCGCCTAATTAAAGAGCGATGCAATTAATTTTCCAGGTTATTAAATAATTAGCTGGTATCGCGTCTCTCGACACCCCCTCGTAAAGGAGGAAAACGTAGAGTTAGATTTAAGTCAAATCTCCTCTCTCTTTCACTCGCAAAAGTTGATAATCCTAGCGGTAATTATTTAAAGTTTTCCCGGCACTCGTAAAGGCTTTTTGGAATCGGGGCTCCTCCCTTACTCCCTTACTCCCTTACTCCCTTACTCCCTTATTCTGTCTCCATTTCTCTACCATTTTACTCAGAGTTTCAAGTAGAGCGGTTCAACGACTAGAGGGTGGACCGTGGTGAAACTGCAGGTTCGAATGGAGTCGACTAGGTATAGTAGAGCTTTCGAAGTGACTTTGAACGTTCGCAGAGCGGCGATAAGAATTGAACGTTTTTCAACCCTTTTCAATATTTTTCAATTTTTCTATACCTACACTTATGGCTCGTGGCTCGTGACTTAGGGCGTAAGCGTCTTCTTCTTGCAAGATCTGCCGCAGCCGAGGAGTAAGGTCGTTATTTATATAACCGGGTAACCATATACGCTAGTTGAAACTACTGGAATTAAAGCTATATATACTTTGGCCCGTTGCAGACGCAGACGCCAGACACGCGAAAGCATTCGTAATAACCCCCATGAATTTAAAGCTAGTACCTTGGTATTCGAACAATGCATATCTACCTCAGAAAAGACGACTCCCAGGTACTTCAGCGTCGCCCTAGGCTGCATAAAGCATTTTATAAATCACTACGACCGTCGCCCGACCAAAAACCGGGAACGGAAATGGCATGGGTAGGTATAAGGAACGAATAAGAGAAGGAGGGAAGATGGGGGAACCCTAAATGGGAATAAGGAGAGGAAAAAAAAGATTTTAGAAATAAGGAACGAGCGGAATTCTCATTTACTTATACCACCCTTATTTATTCGTACCAGTTTTAGCTCGACCAAACTTGAGGGCCCGATCTTATATTTCTAATTTCTATAATGTACATTTTATTTTTCCTATATCCCACTCGACTATCGTATATGACATACTATATAACCATACCAAAAGCTTACGGGGTAAAATCCACCCAGACATTTTCCTACACTTTTATGAACCCCTGCGAAAGATCTGCTCGCTGCTTGCAGCTGGTAATTAAAGAAAGCCGCTTTATGAGTCGGCCCTCGTTCCCTCCATGGTTCGTCGTGCAGGGGATGAAAATCTGGGTGAAGTACCCGAAAGGAGTGCGCCAAGAGAAGTGGCTCTCCCGAGTGGGCGGTACACATTCGCAAAAAAATCAATTAGATATAAAAGCCTGCAGAAAAATTTTATATATCCTCTATATATATAAGCGATTGTTTTTTTTCGCGTCAATGTCATCCACGACATGTAGGTGTACATAGGTAGGTACAGCAGAAATTTCCACGGTGTAAATTTTATCCTTCGCAGTTCTATTCGCTTCATTTTATTTATATTTTATACATTTTCCGTTTTCTTTATTCTTTTTAACGTCACTTAGGATTATTTTTATTTTCACTTTACAGCAGCACTCTCTCTGATAGTAGCTAGGTAGGTAGGTAGGTAGGTAGGTACGCCATCCAGCCAATCCTTTGAGAAATTCTACCGCGCGTGGGTGGTTTAAGAATTTTAGCAAGGCGTCAAGCACAACGTCACATCCATTATCCGTCTGTGTAGACTTTCCTAAGACATTGAGTACCCTTTTTTCTTCTCTTTTCTTTTCTTTTTTTCATTTCTGTTTCTATTTTTTACTCCTTTTCTTCATGTTACTACAGTGAGCGTTGTCCCATGTCTGAAGGGTAGCGCAACGCGCACAGATGCTGGTAATATTAGCTCATCTTCTACAGGTCGCTTTCATGGATATTGCTCTAGGAGCCACTCGAACCAACTTTAACCATCTAGTCTCCCTCGGATATTTCCCGACAAACTACACCCCCGCAAACTATTATACTTGTCGCAGAAAAAAAAAAAAAAAAAAAATACAAGCTTTCATTTCTATCTTCTTACTTCATATACCAACAATTTATTAGAATATAACACTCGCGCGAGTTTTAATCAATCTTCGATCCACGATGATCTCATTCTATTTTTTTAGGCAGTACTCGAATGAATTATTAGGTACTGTTTTAAAAGTAATTGATCAAAATTTTTTATTCTTTCATTTCGCTCATTTTCGATCACTTCAGTTATTCCGTATCGAATTTTCCGGGGTTTCAGATACCTTTCAAATTTCGGGACGTACACTCGTCAGTTTGATGAGTTTTGTATTAACGAAACCTGAATACGACTTCAGACGGATTTCGTAATTTGCCTATATCAGAGCCAAAAGTAATATTGGCAGATACCTTTGAACGAATTTCGATGGTAATTTTTTCAGATCCAACTTATCAGGCTGCGTTCACCTGCAGGCTGTATACCAGCCAGGATACCATGCCACTAATAATTACTTTCCAAAATGATACATCCTCGATACTTTTCAGTGAAGTAAAATTATAATACGTAGGTACAGATAAAATCGACGTGAGTTAGAACGTTGTAAAGTAAAAGGGATAAACTCGCACCTCAGTTGACAACGAGTATAATTCTGATCAGCACCATGCTATGTAAATACTGACCATAATAATTCCGCAAGCTTTAACGTGCAATTACAAGACTGGCTAGAACCCAAAGCCATAAAACGATGTTTGCTTAATCCACTTCAATTCAGGGATTATTATCTCGAATGCATAATGCACAGGGTGTTCACAGATTTATAGAAAAACAAAAACAAAAAAAAAAAAAGATTAGAAACACAAAGTTTTCGAATCACGAAATTCGAAATTTTCTTAAACAAGATTAAAGTAGATGAGGAAAGAAATTTTTTCGTCAACAGTTCCCGCGAGATTAGGTGAGGTTCAACTTTATAAAATAAAGTTTCGGACATCGGGTGAATTTTTTAACCCTCGTGGTTATTCAAGCTTTACTTAATTCACGGTAATAATCTCACGTAGTTTGTTTGCGAATAATTTTCAAACCACCCTTTATATATTCACATGTAAAAGATCTGAACAGAATAGAGCAGCTGAACAGTTCCAACCGCAGTAATAGTCGGATGTTAAGACCCTTACTTCAATTTCTCTGTAACTTCAAACTTTCCCCTCTTTTGACGAAATTACTACTAAAAATGTTTATTATCACAACCGCGGTTGTAGCTGTCTACTTTCTTTACGGTGGCTATCATATCCTTCGCTTACCACAAACTCTAAGTTTGTCACTTTTCATGCTCGCCTACGCGACTGTACCAATATTTACATAATCTTCTCCAAAACGCGACCAGAAGGTAATTCATTTTTTCGACGGTCGCATTTACGCCTCCAATTGAAACCTGAGGCTTATTAATCTGCGTCGACGCAATTATGCTCCATACTTTCCCCTTTTTTTATTCGATTTTACCCCTGCACTTTTTTCATCATCTCTTCAACTTCTTTCAGACTCTGAACAGTCGCCAGCCGTTTACCTCAGGGACGATCCCCTCTTCGGAACACTTCAGCTTCAGCAGCACAGCGAACTCAGAGCACCATCGGCCGAAAGGGCTGCGTTTTACCTGGACGCTGCGGTCGCAGGTCGTCAACGGGATGAAGGAGATGCCCACATGCTCTATACTCTTCACGTATATCAGTATAGTGTCGCTGGGAAGGGCGGAGGTGAGTTGAAATAACCAATACCCATACATTTTGAAGAGATACTGAAGAGTGAGGGAATCCGTACCCTATAATACTTCCAACAATACAATTCGTCGCTTTGTGCAGCGAGGTAGGAAGTTTTTGCCACGAAGTGTGATGATCTTTGGTAACTTAATCTTTTACTGAAGAACCGAGTCCGGAGTCCCGTCTCGTACCTATCTTGGAACTGTGGGGTCTCCAGGACTTGTATAACCCAATAAACCTATTATAGACTCCTTTCACGTCCGCAAACTTCACCGCGAGTTGCAATCATCGTAACTCTGGCGGTTGAGCCCAATAAAAGTGTAATCATATCTTAATTCGATTTTCCCGCTCTCTCTCTCTCTCTCTCTCTTCAGCATTATCTCTGACTATTACTTTTCCTCTCTTTCTCACGAGCATCTGGTTCACAAATTGAATTCTTCTCCACGGCTTGTAAGAAGTTTTTCGAATTTCTCGATCTCTAACATCACACTTGAACTTTCTTGTCACAGTCGCCGGTGGTCGAAGTAGACTGCACTTAATGGACCTGGGGAATTCTGACCGGGGTAAATCGTCCGGTGGAATACCGCTTTCGGGCCTGGGGAACATACTTCTAGCTATTTTTAACGGGCAAAAACACCCGCCCTATAAAGAACACAAGCTGACTCAACTCCTGAAGGAGTGCCTAGGCTCGTTGACGTGTCATGCTGCAATGATAGCCCACGTTTCACCGAACGCTCAGCATTACACCGAGACGTTAACCACGGTCCAGTTGGCCTCAAGGATCCATCGGATGAGAAGACGAAAGATTAAATTTGTCGGTGGAGGAACACAGGGGAATGGAAGTGGCGGTAGTTCAGGTGAAGAGGCTGCGCGACAAAGCAGTGAGTGTGATCCCAGCTCGAGTGATTTGTCAGCTGATACCGTAATCTACGTTGGACCTAGTGCGGACGATGCGACCGACGGTGAACACCCACCTGTTTATATTCCGAGCTTGAATTCGGGAGATAATCGATGCGCCATGGGCCGAGTACTCAGAGGATCTGCTGCCGAAAGACCAAGCAGAATTCCAGAGGAAAGGAGTCCTGCTCATAAAGCGACAAAGGTTGTTAAAGCCCTTACCCAAACTGCTTCGAAACAAACCTCACCGGCTCATAGTATCACTCCGAAAGCAAGCCCTTCGAGGAGACCATCGGTGAAAACTACGACTACCAAAGTGACGGATTCACCGACCAGCAAAATCCCCGTACCTGCGCCTAGCGGAGGGTCTGATGAACAGTGGATCGATGGACCCAGGATATCGAAGTCTAAAGTAGCCGAGGCCAGACACATGCTCAAAGACGCGCATCACAAACGTGAGACTTGGATCGATGGACCAATGCAACTGACTGGCGCACCACCGCATGGTCAGCATCCAACGAGTTATGGATTTATGGACAGTCACAAGAAAAGTATGATTAGAAAATGGGTTGAGAATCAAACGTCGCAAATACAGAGGACGAAGCATGTGGCGCCGAGAATTGACCCGAAACTTGCTGGACACGCTTCTCAGTTCAAGGAAATGACGACTTTCAAAACTTGCGAGGATGATGACAAGTCCTCCATAGTCGACAGCGAGAGTTTGAAGATGAACGATATCGAGGATATAACGGATAAACTTGGGGCAAAGTTGAACCTGTTGAATGTTAAATCCAACACGGATTCTGGGCTTGATTTAACAGCCAGTCCTGTCATGGAAGACAGTATGGATAGAGGTAAGATCGATCTACAGGACGACGACGACGATGATGAGGAAATTATCGTCCCTCCACCTCTACCCTTGATCGAACCAATGAGCAACGGTGTTAGCAGAGAAGTGTCTATGGAAAGTTTGAACCTTTCTCACAAGGACATAGTCCTCCCCTCTCAACACTCCCTCTCCTCTGAAGACGAGATCCTGGAAATCGTTGAAGTCGAAGACTTCGAGCCAGTCCCCATGCAAGATTCATGTCTTCAAGTCACAGAGGAAGACATCGCGTTTTGCATGGGTGAAAATCCTCTACCGGAAAGCGACCAGGAAGAACATCCGCTCAGGATACTCAGCCAAGAGAACCTCACCGTGGTCTCCACGTTTACTGGTAAAACAAGTTTCAACCTTGTCTTTCACTTTCCAATCATACATATGCGATAAATTTTAGATACACGAACGTTTTGATTTTGCGAAATGTAGGTATGAGCCGATCAATGCTCGCAGTCTATCACAGCTTTCGACTATATTTTCAGACTCTATGTCAGTTATGTCTGACACGGATCGCTACCGACCGCAGTACCCACCATCGGCCGGAATGGGGATGTTGCCTCGACCGTACTTCGACCACGAGGACTTCCTGGAACAAGAGACGAGACACAAGTTCGATCAATTGGCTCGACTCCACGAACTCTACCAGAGCAAACTTGCCCTTGCGAATGTTTCCAATTCGTTGACTTATCAGAGGGAGAACTCGTCCTCAATTAGCGTTCGTGAGGCCCCATGTAAGTATCCAATCATCAATCAATGCAGAGACCAAATTGCTGCAGCAAGAATTGCCTGCATGTTTAAATTTTTCGCTTTCGTATACCGTGACGAACTTTTCAAATCAATAAATCCTTTCGGGTTATTTTTATTTTGTACAACGAGTGTTGCGCTAACACAGGACATATTGCAGCCGCCACGGTCTTCCGACCACCGTCCCGTTGCCAATCCTTATCGCTGTCAGACGTACTTTTCAACGATACAGCGAGCAACCATGGGAGTATTTACAGCGAGCCAGCCTACATACCGGGAAAGACTGAGCAGGAAAAGATTTGCGATAATTGTCGTCAGAGTATGTCCCGTCCATCAACCGCGTCCTATTGGTATCCGGGCAGCGTAGCTCATCTAGCATCTCCTAGAAGATACTGTGGCAAACTTGGGGACTGCAGTATATCCAGTTTAAGGCATCCTGACGGTGCCTCGAACCCCAATCTCAAAGAAGAAGTCGAAAGGATACCAGGCAATGGGGCCTCGGGCTCTGATCCTGAAGAGGAATACGTCGAAGCAAAGAAACTCTTCACGACAGCCGAAAGAACGGAGCGAACTGTGACCGGAAAATCGGACATCGAAGAAGACCACGGGCTTCCAGGTGAGAATATGACAATTTCTTCATTTTCTACATTGCTGTATAAATTTTTGCACATTTTTATCTCTTCTTTTTCTCTTCGTTCCAGTTCCACTTCCGCTGCAGCTCTCCATTCCTCCCCCTTCAATGCCATCTCCGGGTCGAACACAGCGGAAAATACTCAGTCTTGGATCATCGCTGGTCCTCAATAAGGAAGGCTACGACTCTGGGGCGGACTCGACGCCGCGTGCGGCTAAATTATCACCTGCAACCCTATCGAGACACAGAGCGGAAAGTTCGGGCTACGATAGTGTCGTCAGAGATAGTGAGACCAGCAGCATTGCCAGCGATTCATCACGACAGACAAGCGCCCTCCAGGAGCATCAAGGTGTGTAATACTCTCCTCCGATCATACATCATCCGTAGATTTGACTATTTTTGTTTTTTTTTTTTCTTTTTCGTTTTCGTTTCCTCCCAGCACAATACCGAGTCATTTCAGAATTCTGAGTTGCAGTAAATAAAAAATCGCGAATTCTATTCCGTCTTGTGATTTATTCACGCAGTTAAAGAGACTCTCTCTCTCTCTCTCTCCTGTCATCCATAGTAGCGCCGATTAATAACCCGCATCGATGTTTAAAAAATAACTTTTATACAATAATTTCTGATAATATTTCATCTCTCGATAGCGCTTATAGTAATCAATCAAAAACCCCTCGCTCTTATACGTATCCTTCACTTTTCACCCGATCTTAGTAGTTTATGACATTTCGACATTTTTCCAATCTTCTTATCCCGGCCCCGGGGTTGGGCGCTTCTTTGAAAAATAATGGATACATGTATACAATGAGAAGTTTTATTGATGAACCAAGTCAGCCCGATCTCTTAACGAGCAGATATCTCTCACCCTTCGAGATTTCCTCTATGGAACGTTTTTCTAATCTTCTCAAAATTTCTTATATTTTGTTCGAAATCCGATATTATGAAATCGGAATCCTTTTTTCTGACACTTTGTGTGTCATTGCTCATTGTACAAGTAATTAGTTATCACGTTATCAGTGATTCCCCATTCATCCCGCTGCTAATTAATCGGTAATAAAAAAAAAATCTAAACTGGTCCCCCTATTCGGTGATTCTCCTCAGGTGGTGCGCTGGGAGTTCTAACTTCGACGTTGTGCGGGTGTTTCAGCGGTGGGACGGCTGGTGGACGAGTCCGAGGAGCGGCTACTGGGGCTGGGCGTCCAGGCGCCGGTCCTCCCCGGGGTGATACTCGCTTACTCAGGCGAGGACGTAGCGCTCCTGGAACGGCGCGCGCTGGTGCGATCGGAGCCGCGTGGCACGTTGTCCAGGATACACAACCTGCGGCTGCACCAGCGCCTTCTTAGACAGGAACTTCGCGATGCTAAAAAACGTCTAATGATTCCGTCTGACCGATGGAGTTTCGAACGTGAGTTTTTCCACTAAATAAATTAACAACAAAATTTTATCAATTTTTCATAAATTTTCTTCATTACATTTTTTACATTTTTGATTTTTGATTTTTTCATTGAAACCACACAGTCCACGTCGAGGACAGCATGGACTGGCAAGATCCGTCGTTCCTTGAGGCTCTTGAAGCGGAAACCTTCATCCTACAGAAAAGAGTCGAGGCGTGTAAAAGCCACGTCCTTCTGGTAACCAGCTTTGACTCTTGTCCGGTGCAGCGTCGTCACCGGGTCGAGCCACCGCCAGGAATAAAAATTACTTAACAGAGATTAAGTTCGGCGCGAATAACTGCTTGCTGATCGTCGTACGCCGAGTTTTTATTTTCATTTTTTATTTTTCATTTTTTAATTTTCAATTTTTTTTTCCATAATTTTTTTATCTCTAATTATCATTATTATTATTTATTGTATAAATAATTAACGATGTATTTCGACCCGTCCTTTATTTTATTATTATCATTATATGTTGTTTTTTTTTTTTTTTTCATTTTTTCGAAATTATTTAGAACTTCGTGTATACATAGTTCTCGTTATTAAATATAAATATGTACCTACGTATGTGAAAGAAGTTATAACGAAATATAAAAGAAGAAGAAAAAAAAAGAAACGAAAATAAGAAAAAATTGAACTATATAAGAATGATCCGTCGTCCTTTACCGGAAAATACCCTTATATTATATATATATATCACCGTATATATTCGCGTCTCAACAATAATAATTATTACCTATATATCAATTATATAGGAATAGCGAAATGATTAAATAATGGTGTTAAAAACATGGAATTTATTATATAATATGATGGGATAAATAATTGTTAAATATTTGACTGGGATCGTTGGAAAAGAGAAAAACAAGAATAAGAATAAATTAGAATTAATAATTAGAATTAATAATAGAAGAAAGAAAGAAAGGAAAAAAAAGAAAAGAAATAATCATTCGAATACGAATGACTTCCGATTATTACAAGACTTCGTACATATGTATGGTGAAACTCTCAAACAAATCACTGTCTCATTAATATGATAATTTATTATTAATTATTAGTAACTCTGCTGTGTCGTTGGATGAATGCAATTTTATACAAAACAAAAAATGAAATAAAAAAAAATAAAAAATAAAGAAAGAAAATATGATCGAAATATATGTACGATAGGTAAATAATTATTTAATAAAAAAATCGAATACTACGTTGATATACATGTAAAGAAGTTTTTTTTTTTTTTTGTTTTCTTTTTTATAACGATTAGAACAGCTGATTTAAAAAATTGAATAAAGTTATTTAAATATAATGTTAAGAATGTGGAGAAATATGTTTATCCGATCTACATTCATCCGAGCATCTCATTCTACGGGACTAATAATAAAACCACGTTTTCACATGTAAATTACAATTACATTAAACTTTACGCTAAATGATGAATATTGTTATTTTATATTACGTGAAGCGTAAATCGGCCTAAAGATTGACGTATTTTCATCGATTCTATCGAAAGATTATTTCAATATTTATTAATTAAATTAAAATAAAAAAAAAATTTTAAACATGTTTATTTGACGTAGGTGTTTCGCAGGGTAATCTTTGAAACGTGGTATCATGAATAAGAAATATATTCTTTCTTCTTCTAGATACTATATGATAGATAAAAACTATTTGAAAGAGACGTGTGTAGGTATTAGGGTAGTTAAAAGAAACATCGATGTTTGTATTTTTCTTCATTTTTCATTACGTGAAAAATCTTAATACACATGGTAAAAGAATATTCTGCTCCAAATATGAACTCTCGATAGATTATAATTTTAAATTTGGAGCTCCAAGCCATTTTTATCTTATTTTTCTATGATTCTATTAAATATTATGGTTTTTCAAATTTTTGATAATAAAGAATTTCGAAAGATATTTATTTCAACATACATAAGAAAATTATAGAGAAAAGTTATTAATATTTGAAAAAAAAAAACAACAACAACAACAACAAATAATCCACAAATTTTCTTTATACTTTTTGTTATGGATTTTGAAATAAATATCTTTTAAAATTCTTTTTTATCAAAAATTTAAAAAACCATAATATTCAGTACATACAATTAGAAAAATAAACTAAAAATGGATTGAGGTCCCTTTTCAAATTTATCTATTGCATAGAGCTCATATTTCAAGAACATTTTTCACATATGTAATGGGAAAAAATGGGAAAAAATTGGAAAAAATGGAAAAAGATATCGACTTTTTTTCAACCACCCTGGTAGGTATATGTACTACGTATGTACATACGAGGTAACGTATACATATACACACTCATATAATATGATATTACAATGAGGTAATTAACATATATGCGGTTTACATAACAAAGGTATATATAATTACGTGGGAGTCGGCCAGTCATCGTGATGAAAGATGCTCGGGACACGGGGTTCGATATAGAAAGAATAAAAAGACAGAAAGAAACGATAAAAAAAATTAAAAAAACTGCCAAACTGTTATACGATAAAGAAAAACGTTTTAATTTTTTTTACATTTTTATTTTTTTGTATCGTAGCTTTAATTGTTATTACGCTGCAGTTACCGCACTTGAATTAGAAATTTCCAATTAATTCATACGTAGATCATGTTACGAAGGAAATTAAAAAAAATATAAATAAAAATGAACAAATAAATAAATAAATAAATAAATAAATAAAGAGGATATTGTCATTTCTAATAATATCTAATAGAATGAAAGAACCTATACATACGAGGTTGATAAGTTCGCAGAAAATAATTAACAGAGGCGATTCAATTCCTGTAATATAAAACATATAATAAGAAAATTGAATTATAAAAAACAAAAAAGGAAAAAAAAAACGAATTAAATAATATTATCACAAATAAATTGAGTAGGTATACTAGTACATTGATTTTACCATCTTTATAGCTACGATCGCAGGTGCAGTTTTATTCCATCATTATATATATATTATTATTACACATTTATAATGATCATCCCGACGAAAATTGTATATGAATAAACAAATTTATTTATACAAACAATAATTTATTGATCATTAGCTCTAGGTATTATCATAAGTAGTCGGCATAATATATCAATGGAATAAATTTATTAGAACAACTCGTCATTTAAAAATTGTCATATATATATATGTATATTACATATTATATTATTGAGTCGAATGAAATGGCGCTACACTGTCGTATGCAAACTCTGGATGATATTTCTTTTTATTCGCGTTATATAATATAGGTATATATAAATTTATATCAATCTAATGATGACATTAATCTAATACCAGTCTAATATCCGCAGCAATATATTATGCACTAGCGCGTCGTCATATAGAATTTGTAATTAAAAATTGAAGCCTGAATTACTATTATAATTAATTTCTTTTTAAATAAATTCATTCATTTCATTGTTTAAAAGTATATTTTATCATCGCTGTGACGTTTTATTATTATTATTATTATTATTAGTATTTTTTTATTTTATTTTTTTGTTCTTGTTTCAAAATATATCAAATAAGATTCTAAAAAAAAATAATGTATATTCTACTACGTTTATTTCCTTTAAATTTTGTAAATATATAATACGATTATAGTATAGGTATACCTACCACCGGTAATTATTATATCTTAGATATTATACATTATATTAAATTGGTCATGCGGATAAAATTTGTAAAATATATGTTTAAAACGTAGGTACGTCATGACTCGCGGGTGCAGATTTATTTCTAGTCTATATTTATTTTTATTCATCTTTATAGGTATACATTTTATCATGCGATCCGAAATATTGTCAATCTTTTTTTTCTTTCATTTCATTTCATGTTAATTTTATTTTTATATAATTCTCTTTTTTTTTTTGTTCTCTCTACATTATAAGTGCAAATATTTAATTAATGATCATTAATATTGTCAAACAAATCCGTCTATCCTATTCTTCTACATCCCACTATATAATCTCTGTATTATAATAACTTGTATTATATTTATATTTTATATGTACAAACTAGGTATGTAATTTCTTGTAATAAAGATCGATTTACAACGTATGCATACCTGTAATCATCTCACAGTTCTTCTGTGTCTTTTTATTTTTCAATATTTTCCATTTTTTCGTTTCTCTCTCTCATACACATAGTAATATTCAATCATCAATATGATAAGTCAATTTCAAAATCTCAATGTCTGTCACGAATCACTGATGACCAAGATTTTAGAACGCAGTAAGTAATTGTTGTATGAAATCTAGGACGTTGTTGCAATAATATTATTCGTAATAACAGGCCTACCTCCACTCGTTATCAACCCTCCTTCACTAATAATTCTATCATACAAAATTTTCTGTGATTTCTATCGTCGCAGATGTTCAAATGCGAAAATTCGAACGTTACAAATCAGGTATAAAAATGATCGTGATTTATCATCGTGAAGATCTTTCGATCTATCGCGCAATTTTCCAACTTCCAAATTCTATAATATTACTGTGGTAATGAAGGCTGCATGGTACTAAACGCAGTGACTTATAGTGTATAAGGCCGCAGCGTAATCTCCCCGCTTATAGAAATACTGTGTAAAGTAGCAGTTGATTAGGAGAGAAGAAGCAAGTCAAAGGCAGAGTAGGCAAGTCGTTTCAGTCAGTTCAGTTCAGTTCAGTTCAAGAACGAACGCTCGTTTGTAATATACAGTTGTGTCAAGACACTCCGGGAGGATGGTAGGCGACACGCGAACGGCCCTCTTCTTAGCCTTAGCGGTAACTCTGGGGCCCATAGTGGGCCACGGTTTAACAAGGGAGGATCTTTACCCTTATAATGGAATTGGCTATTCTATTCTCGAAGCGAGCACCGATGGTCAGATAAATTCTGCCCAGGCTAAACTGAAGACTCCGATCAGTTTCTTCGACAGCATTCATGACACCATATACGTGAGTAAATCGAGAACGGATTTGTCCCTGATTGGGTACAGATTGGGAAAAGTCGTTTTATCAATGGGAATGAATCTGTAATCAACGTTATTTCGTTTTTGGATCATTTGGTCTTCTATTGTCGATGAAATTTTGAGAAAACTGCAATCGTACGTTTGATGGTTGTTATTACGTTCAGGAAACTTTAGTCTTGTTATACAGTAACGATTTTAACGTATGTATAATAATACGTCTTCGAGAGAGATTACACTGCGTGTTGAACGAAAATATTTGTCAACCAAGTTCAATATACGACCGTAAAACTAAACTTGAAAATATATGAGTCTCTTGGTCCTTTGAAATTCCATGAATTGCCCCATTCTTTGATAAGCATGATCCAAGACTGGGATAAATGCTTGTATGTATATTGAGTTAGTCGGGAAAATTCCGACACTGAAATTATCGCGTGATTAGTATCGTCGTATTTCATTGTCAGATGAGAGACAATTTACGGAATACGAAATTTAACTAAAAGCTGTTCGCGTAGTGTGATGGGATTAAATGTACCGCGGGCGAATAATTGTTCAAATTACGGTTGTTAAGGTATCGCATGTATATCTATTGAAGTCTGTATTTAGCATGGACTGCTTGATCTATTATCGTGTCCGTATGATTCTTGTAACTTGAGAAATTCAGGGTTTTTTAAATAATTGAATAACATTCGGTTATCAAGGTTCGAATAATTCGATAAACCATACCACAATAAAGGACCAAAATAAAAGGACTCCCGGGTATGAATAGAAATTTTTGTTTGATCCTCTGAAGCTTCAATTCCTTTGTTCTTCAGTTTTATCGACAGAAATATCATTCTGTTTTAATAAAACCACGTCCTATACGTGAGGATTCAGACGTGTACCTAAATCAATATTAGCTCTCGCACTTGAAATTCTGATCAGCTCCTTTACATCTTCATACATTTTTTAATTCTGCACAAAACCTGAAAAGTTTTGTTTTTCATTTAGAATTTTTTCGTCAAACGTTTTATTGGAGATTCAGGAGCAATAGGTCAAAACCAAAATCACAAAGTCTCTCCGAATTCTAGAATTCAAAAGTCCAAAAGTCTATAGTTTGCGCCTAAACTTGCCCAAAACGGACACAACTCTCACCTTTAGGTGCAAATCAGAATTTCATTCCTTGCACAATCCTACTCTCAATTTATATTTAGTAGTCTGCGCCCCTAGTCTCAAGAAAGAATTTGTAGAATGAAACTAGAATTTCTATTTGGTCTCGGGTCCGCGTGATTTCCACCGGTCTCAATGGACCCACTAGACGGACGTGTGAGTAACCACGTGCCCCTACAGATACGAAGAGTTATCACGCTGAATGCAAGCAATAAGAATGATGAAGGGACAACAATGAGATACTTTCTTTGTTTGAATTTGCTGCAAATGGTATAAGAAGATTGCAATTCATTGGAAATGAGGGCAGAGAATGGTAGATACGTAGAGTCAAAAATTTGGAAAGTGCAGTTTTGGAAGTGCAACTCGGTATATTCTTCTTCACTCCAATCCATGATTATTCTCGTTATGAACTTTTCAAAAAGATACTTTCTTGCATTTACGAGCAAGGAAGCTTATTTGATGTTGACAAATTATGATAGAAGCTATATATGCGGGATAAGACAACGGAGTAGAAAGGCCGAGAAAGTTATTTTGCAACACACCATATAATATAATCACTAGATTTATCTTCGACAGAAAGATCAAGGCTGTATTATTCCATTCAAATGTAATTGAAAGGAGGGTATTACTCAAGCTCGTTTACCATTCAGCGCGAATCCTCTACTCCGAATCCCTTAATCAAGATTGCAAATGACATGTGCGTGGTTCTTTATATCGAACATCTGAATAAGATTCACAGACTTCATTGAGTTTTTTTTTTTTTATAAAAATTCTCGTGCACGTGCCATATCAAATCTTGGGATCAAATACGCGTTAGCATGACGCGCAGTATAAACATGTGAATCCCCCAGAAGTTTTGTGGTAAACAACCAGGAAGACAATGGCTCGTAATTAAACCACGATAAGACACATTAAAGATCTCAAGGTTTGAATACTGAAAACCTGTAACTACGAAACGAACCACTTCTTCTTTGATCAACGGATGTGAAACATGGTGAGAAAATACAGACAGATTCCAAACATGATCGAAAGCCGGTATACGCGAGTACATTGCCCATAAATTATTGGCTTCGGCAGTCAATCACTCAATGTATACATCAGTTGAGATCCCAAGATGTAGGATTGCATTAGAAAACGGTAAATCAGGTAATTCTAGCAATTACTCAGAATTACTCATCGACAATTGCGAGGATGATTCCGATAGCTTTCCTGGAGAGTAACTCTTATGGTAAATTAGTCATTTAAAATTTAGATGTGACTGAACTTCCACGTTGAGTATAAATATTATACGTAGGTATCTCAGAGTCTACAGCGTGATGGAATCATGAAAATAACAAAATCGCGCCACCCACGTTAGATTTTTCCTGTCAACTCTTAGCCAGATCGAAAAATTGGCTCTGAAGCCTTGCCAATCCTCGCAGAGTATACTTAGCGCATAGATTATACCTACCTTGGGCGTTCAGAAGATTGAAGAAATGAAAAGTGCAAACAATTGTATGACACAGATAACTTAATTCAACCAAAGAGCTGACATAAGAAGTTGGCTAGTTATGATACAAGCTGGAGCAGCCCACACGGTAATCATGTCTAGTCCCAGTTATCGTATATGATGACTCTGGTCATCAAAGTAAATAATTAAGACTGATTGCAGACTACCATCCCAAACTATCATCTGATCATAAGAACACTGCATGTTATTTTTTTAAGTTTTAGGCAATATAACTCATGATCGCTGTTCGGATTTATCAATCAATCGTTCATTTACTCTGCTGTAGAATAGGAACGTCCTCCGATCCACCTCAGGTCGCCAAATTTCATTATAATGTATACCGCGTGTCTGTAACTTGAGATTCGTAATAATTTCAAAGTCAATTAATCCTGAGCGAATATAAAGTTGCTCAATAGCCGATGAATGATTCAACAATTTTATACAAAAACTCTTTTGTGTTGAATGCAATGAGTTCAATAAATGGAAGTAGAGGTTTAAACATCAATTTAAAACTGATTATGACTCGGTTTATGAATTATTGATCGATACTGTCGCTCCAACAATATAAATGCACACATGTATCACAGCTTATGTGTACATACCTCATACACGAAGAACCGTTGATTTTAATTTCGTTTAAAGTGTTTTAGTCGTGAGACTGTCCAGCAAAGTTCACAAGAGGCGATACCAGCTTGGCACGTTCATTGCTTAAATATTGACCCATATTGTTTTCACCAGAGGTTAATCTAATTGGGCCGAGTCAAACATTAATTGAAATTCAAATCGATTCAACGTTTCATATGTAGCATGTAACACGACTATACTACACCCCCTCATCGTTCGTCAAATTTCAACACCAATTATAAATTCCTGTAACGTAACACACGTCGACAGTTCGGTTTGGGGAAGATTCCCGCTCATTATAATACGAAAATACTGGAACATCTAGGATTTCCAATGTCTTGAGTCGGAGAAATGATTAGCTATGTCATTGCACTGTTCGAAAGCCATTCCAGTAATCGATAGCTGAAAGCTAATAATAAATGTGGAATTGTTATTTGGATCAAGTCATACTATCTTGCAGTTTAACAATTGCATAAATTTACGATGAAATGATTTATGATCTTGCAGTAACGAGAAATGAATCGGAAAGCTGACGAATTGAATAAATGGCGTGAAACTCAATAAGAACTCTTTCACTTAAATCAGTTGATTGTTTTGTTTATACCTTACCTAATTTCGGTTTATTAATAAATTTATAAGCATGATTAAAGAACTCTGTGAAACAGCCTGAGTAATTTATTGGGCAGATGTACGGGTCATTTTTGACACTCCTAATACAAGTGGGAGACCGACGCTATCTCCAGGGAACTATCGTCGGGTTAAAGGTCGTCGTTAAGCGACGAGAGTCGCACTTAAAGCATTGTATCGGACTGGCTGTGATGAATGAACACAAATTGTAAATCCCCCATGAGCAGAAATTCACCAGACTAGTTTTTCTTCGAGTGACGGATTCCGCCGTATATGTATCCCAGGGGTTCGTCCACTGGCTGTTTCGCGGCAAACAAATAGTAGAACAAAAAATTTGTAGTTCTTAGTAAAGGCCACTGCACCTAATGCAACAAAGGCTTTACTTAAATTCGTGGAACCCTTTCAATCAAGCAGATTGACCGGACAGCTGCACCGCATGAAATTTCACAGCATTTTTAATGAACATGCATACGTGTACATTGACATTACGTATCATAGCTGCCCTACTTGTTAATTTATCCAACAAATCTTGCCACTTGTGGTACTACGTTAAACATTGAATCCGCGACTGAGTCGACAAATACAAATAAGCTCATGCAAATATGCATGCGTGTCAACGTAACATCGACTTGTTACGAACAGTGGGTGAATGACTCCTTGGCAACCGGACTTGGGCTATTGCGTGGATGTAAAGCACGTCATGTACGATACGGTGGGAGGATACCAAAGTTCTATCGGTGGTTTAAAGCTTCGTCATACAGCCGAGCTGCGGTTACTTTCTTCAACCTTATCGCTGTATTTTCTAGAAATTACGCGATTCGAGGTTTTTCCAGAATTCTCAGTTCGTCTTTTCAAGGCAAGAAAGTTCATCTTTCTTTTTTTCTACAACAACGAACGCTTTCATCGCCAGTAAAACTGGATTCCAAGTTATGATCACTGCAGTGATGTACATGTGCAATAGAATTTTCAATTTCTAGGTAAAGTAAACCTGTGGCTGAATTATTCGACATTTCACAATGTAGGAAGTACCTACCGTCGAACGTTAGACCAACATGAGTTAAAACCGAACAATTATTTGCCTGGTCACCGCAACTTTATATTCTAGAGAACAAACTCTATCGATAATGAGCATATTATCGCTGTGTGAATGGCATAGTTCGTCGCGACTGAATGTTATCAAAAATTGAACAACCTACTCAGACTTTCGCAGCATCAAAATCAATATCTAGTAGCGATGGAGGAAGTCTGCGGAAATGCAGTCAGACTCCAAAACGTGAAAAGCTCTGAGGCTGCACTGAAATGAAAGATAACTAAAGCACACTTTTCTTTCAATAGATTAACGGGAACGGTGTTTTGTCGTTTCTCCAACCGATGTCAAGGTTCTTTAACATCCCATTTCCTCTGGACTATCCGACAATTGCACCTTTGTACACGCACGTCGACATCAGAGGTTCTGGTTCGATTTATTGGTCGGAAACTGACGCGCCAGGCGTGATATTCAAAGCCGTTGATACCATACATCAGGTTTTTAAAGATTCGCAAGACTTTCATCCGAGTCACGTCCTTGTGGTGACTTGGGAAAACGTTGGTTACTTCAACACGAAGAGCGACAAAGTTAGTTAAAAACATGAAATTTTTCTTAGCATTTGTAAAATCGCGTAAAAGTTCATCTCGCTGAAAGATAACTCTCATTTTTTCCTACTCTATCAACTCGACGCGAAGGTGAACACGTACCAAGTGGCAGTCTCATCCAACGGAAGTCACAGCTACGTCGAATTTCTTTATCCAGAAAGAGGCATCCAGTGGATTCAAGCTGATTTTCATCCCAGTGGATTACCAGATGCCAAAGCTCAGGCAGGTCTGGTGGCCAGGGATGGCCGGATATACACTTTGAAAGGCTCTGGTACCGACCAAATCCAACATGTCGACAAGTACGTACTTTTCTCGGATAGATATCCGTCGAAATATAGTTACGTATTCCAGTAATCTGCCAAATATATTATCAACTTTGCCACAAATCCCTCAAAAAGTTTGAAAAAAAAAATCAGAGCTCTAAGCAGGCTGCATTTTTAGATGGTCCAACGTTAACAATCCTGGGCAGTGGGTCTTCCGAATCGGTCCAGTCGGGGAATCAGATACTGTCCAGCTACCCGACAATGTTCAAGGTATAGGGTCGTGTATACCTATCTGCTAAAGCGGCAATCATTTTCCGTTAATTGAAATTTGACTCGGCTCATACTCTCTACTAATTTCTACATAGATAAAGCACGCTGATTAATTGCAACCCATCGCAGTAACTAAATACCTAACACAATTACCAGCCTTAATGATCGGTCTTTTTCTCGATACAAATTTGTCTTCGAGTATAATTACTGGATAATCAAAGGCATTGCTTTATTGACGAAATAACTCTTCGAGTCTTAAGCACGTTACTAACATTGAAGATCACTAATTCGCACCACAAAAAGACCACATTACAGATACTCCGATGAAAAACGAAATTCCAAGCTGCCTAACCGGTGCCACAAGCTGTCACAGTAGAGCCGAATGCGTGGACTACAGTTCCGGTTTTTGCTGTGTTTGCAAAACTGGTTTCTTCGGGAACGGCAAATCTTGTCAACAGAATGGTCAGTCTCAATTTTTACAGTGCATAGAAAAAGTTTGTCAGAATTAATGTCAGCGATGAGATGACTTTTTTCGCAAAGTCTGTTATTTCTAGATATAAATTCGGAAACGCGAAAAGCCTGTCTTATTATACCGACAAAAATATACATACATCCTTTTACAAACTGAGCGTGAGAGTGAAAGGTCAAATGGTCTCAGATCTATTCATAGTTTACGACGTAGACATCCTAACGACTTCCTCAGGAGAATCGTAAAACGCGACACCGGGACGTTTCGCGTCAAATGGGGCTTGGCAATGTTTGAAAGTGCCAGGCTACTTCTCATCATCAAACTCGATCCTTTTCGGCCGTTTCATACAAGTGGCGAAAATTATTTGCAAAATATACCTACAGCAGGATTTTAGACACATTTTGCGTAGCTATAGATTGTCAATATCGTGGCTGCAAAGAGTTTGTGTTGTGGGTTTCACATCCAAAAAATGAGTAAACCGATAAATATCGTTGATTGCAAACAACATCACTGTTTCTTCTGCACCTCAGATCTGCCTCTACGAGTGATTGGCAAAGTTTCCGGCTTTGTGAACGGCCAGGATTTCCCAACGAAAGATTTGCAGTGCTATGTTCAAACGAAAGACGGTAGAACCTACACTGCGATGTCCAGAGTACCGGAATTCATTGGCTCAAAAGCACAGTTTTTGAATAATCTGGGTGGCGTTCTCGGATGGTTGTTTGCGAAACCGGTCGAAGGAACTAAGAACGGATATCAATTAACCGGTAGGACTGAATCACAATTTTGAAACTTAGAACTCGGTTAACTTCAAAATTTCCATGAAAGGTGGTGTTTTCAACATTACCGCTGACATCGTATTCCCAAACACTGGAGACAACATAACAATCCGTTCGAGCTACCTTGGCCTGGATGTCTTCGGCCAATTAAAGATGGAAACTGAAATGAAAGGATCGCTGCCGGAACTGGCAAACGATGCCCGCGTTGAATACGGAGATCACGAAGAACAATATACCAAAACACTTCCTGGCACGATAATCTCTCGAAGCAACAGATCCTACCGAATATTCGGAGACTCTGGTGGCGAACATCCTTTCAATCAATCTCTCGTGATAACTTATAAGAAATGTGAATACGCGCCTGATGACGGAGAAGAGAATACAGTCCGGCTCAAGTTCTCGAGGGGTTTGACCAGCTACGAGGCGAGAGAACAAATCATCCGCTTTGCAATGAACACCAAAATTGCTCCTTTGGAAGAAGAGGATCCTTGCATAGTGGGCAGATCCCATTGCGGTGATCATAGCTCGTGCATCGTCGAGGGTGACGACTACAAGTGTGTCTGTAATCCTGGGTAAGATTGATTAATATTGTCGCGTGCAATGACAGTGACGAGTAACCGATGAACCAATTAGCTCGATGATTGATAAGTCACGGTTCATTTTGAATCCTTTTCTTCAACAGCTATCAATATCTGTACGTGAGTGACAGCAGTGCGAATTGCGTCGATGTGAACGAGTGCACATCGGGTACCCACGCGTGTTCTCAGAATGCATTGTGCATAAACAACGAGGGTAGCCACGTGTGTAGGTGTTTGGATGGGTTCTATGGAGACGGCCGTACCTGCGAGAGTATGAATAATCTTCTATCCAGTCCGTTCAAATCTCGAAAGACAATCCAAAAGTGAATTAAATTTTCCAGAATTACCATCCTGTGAGGATACCGACTGCGGTGATTATTCTGATTGCAATATGGTCGATGGAACACCAGCCTGCTCCTGTGCTTGGGGCTTTGAACACACTGAACAAGGCTGCTTTCCCAGCACAGAACGTAAAATGAACTTTCAATCAATTCCGTTATAAATGAAAACAATCCCACATCAAGTTTTAACTTTACATTCCTAAAACTCGCACATTCCTCTTATAGTGAACTGCGAAGACAAGGTCTGCTCTCCGTATGGTCGTTGTTCTGAGAACCTGGTTCAAGGTGGCTCCGACTGCGTGTGTGATATAGGATTCATAGGTAACCAACGTCATCTCCTTCTCAAATTACGTGGGGATTGATCAACTCTGTTACTAAGATGGTTTTTGAGCAATGTCGTGAAAATTGGAAGCTGCTGCAGCATTCATATCTATTTTTACAGGGGACGGATTCAGCTGCGAACCTGAATCGAATATCGCGTTGACAACACCACCGTCGCAAGCCGGAGAGCCACCAATTCCGCAGTGCCTTTTAAATCAATGTTGGTGTCCAGTTGATGGATGGGAATACCAAGGTACTGGTTGCGTCCAGATCAATTCTGGGAGCAGCACAACGGCGCCCGAAGAGGAATGGACATACAATGAAACCAGTTCGACGGATCATGATGGGATTGGGGAGTGTGAGTAGAAACTGATCACGACTATAAGACGATGTATAATTTATCCCTTTTATGGATTTTCGCCCAATTCACTATGTGAATCTTCGAAAAATGTCTCGCTGAACTTGAATCAGATGAAATTTAAAAAGACTTATTCAACGAAGTTGAACGTATAAGTTGCATATGTGATTGTGTATATTATAGCGCACGATATGTTGGAAAAGCATGGCAAAGCACGATAATGTAGAAAAAATATGAATTGTCAATACCCACTTTCCCCGTAAACGATCTATCCTATCCAAAATACGGCCGTAAATTTTAGTATCACCACGACCGCAACCGGAATGCCTTAAGGAGACTGGTAGCTGTATTTGCCCCTGGGGATATGCCTTCGATCGTTGGAAGCGTATTTGTGTTCCTCAGCCTGGATTCAACCACGAGACGATGGGTCCGTCCGGAACCCAATGTACGAATTAGTCATCCTCTCTTCTCTCTCTCTTTCTGCTATTCTCATACCATATAAACTGATCGACATTGATTAAATGTCTGTATCGGTTTATACACTAACGCTTTTACTGATCCATAAGTCCTGCCTCTTGTGTAAGGCTCTGTGATTGCTAGTATTCTGTTTTCCGACATTTCCTAATAAAACTAACCAATGGCATCTCTAGTTTTCTGACAAGAAAGAGAATAACCTTCGCATGCTCTATTCTTCATTAAACAGATCCCGTGCTATATGTTAGAGGCAGATCGCACGTTTCTTGCCCACCTTAATTGATCAGCTACCAAAAAACACAACAGTATAAACTAACGCATCTGACTGTATAACGAAGGCAGAAAATTTATCGAAATGCAGCTAGGTAACGCTGCTTTCTACTTGAAACTTATTTTGACATATTTGCAAACGCGTTCACAGTTTCCTGTAATGTCATGAATATCTGCCACCCTTACGCACAATGTGTCTTCGTGCCTGAAGGCCAGGGCATCTACGTTTGCCAGTGCAGCCCCGGATACGAGGGCGATGGCATTGAGTGCAGCAAGACCGGTACGTATCGCTTTTATTGCTTCAAGAGCAGTTCATTATTTTTTTGAGAAATTGAAAAACATTTTCCATGTGGAATATGCAGAATTTCATTCAGAAAAAGTTCAACATTCTTGATTATGCTGGCTCAACAGACATGCTCATGCCTGGCCTGAACAGAATGTTATACGTTATATACTTACAAACAAAGAACCGTCGTTTCAACCACATGCAAATACACATTATGGCTACACAAGCATATTTGCACGTTTCTTCAACAGAAGTTACCTGCCTAGAAGAAGACATCTGCGATCGCAATGCGTCCTGCCGTGTGGTGGAACCGTCAGGAGCTAAGTGCATCTGCAATCCAGGATACGAGGGCGATGGAACGACTTGCACGCCAATCGGTGCTTAAATCTTTGCTTTTTTTCATAAAATCCTAACTTGTTTTTCGCAGAACAATCGGGAGTTTCAAAACTTTTTCAAACATCCCTATTATATGAATGAACAAATGAGATTCCAACCTGATTCTGTGTAGGGACCTACGATTTTTTATCTTTACAAGAATTACAGCTGAGAATCAGGACCTCTCTTTTCCTAATCACCAGGACTTTCCCCATCCCAGAGATTTCGAAAAAAAATAAAAATATATCGTTGAGATAAGTTTTGTATAATCTGTAATCGATGCATCATTGATTTAGACGAGTGCAGAGTACACACTGATTGTGGCAGCAACGAACAGTGTCAATACAATCCGATTTCATCGCGGTACACGTGCGCCTGTTTATCTGGCTACAATCGTGTTGACGATTACTGCGTCGTCGCCGATTGTTCGACAGACCCAGCTCAATGTCAGGAAAACGCACAGTGCGTGTCGACAACTGAAGGTGGTTACACTTGCGCTTGTATAAACGGCTACAGCGGTGATGGTGTCCATGAGTGCATCCTAGATCACGTTGGATGCAACGTAATCAACAGCTGCGGACGTAACGCTATCTGCGGCTATAATCCAGCCGCCGCTAATTACGCCTGTCAATGCAAATCGGTAATATCATCTTACAAAAAAGTTGATGCTATTTCATTTTCGCTAATTCATCAACTGCAGTTTTTCGTCTTCCACGTGAAGATTGAATGCGAAATGGACGTGCATCCTCATGTGCTTTTCCCTGCGGACATCCCTTGTTCCATTTACGTAATTTGATTTATGGGGCATTTTGGGATTTCCAGGGTTACTATGGAGACGGTTTCACCTGCCTACCTGAATCCACCTGCAAAAGAGACCCAGGCCTCTGCTCAGTGGATGCCACTTGCGTCCCAGCTGGAGAGAACCAATTCGCTTGTATCTGTAACGCAGGTTTTACCGGGGACGGTGCAGACTGCAGAGCTATTCCTCAGTATGATTCTAACATACTTCTGATAAACCAGGGAATGGCAACGTTGAGGATACCGTTTTTCCCAAATGCCGAAAATCCTGGAAGTCCCATTTCGATAAGCTACTCACAGATGGCCATCGGGCTGGACATTGATTGCGCCGCAGGACGGGCTTACTGGAGCGATATAACAGGTGAAGACTTCTGAGAAAAATGAATACGTCTTAAATCGTAGTCATTATTATTATTCCATTCGATTGAAGTCTGGTATTACAAGATATTTCTGACTTCAGGAAACCAAATTGGTTCTATGACGTACAACGGCTCGGATTCTAAGGCATTCATAACGGACGTGAGCGGTTCTGAAGGACTCGCCATTGACTGGGTATCAAGAAACGTCTTTTGGACGGATTCGAACAAGGGAACTTTGGAAGTAGCGAACCTGGAAACTCAGAAAAGAAAAGTCCTGATTTCGGAAGGACTCGTCAATCCCAGGGGAATAACTACGCACCCTTACCGAGGGTAAAAATTCATGTTCCTCTATTACGGTTCCTAGTGATCTGTGACTGTGAATTGCATGCTGCGCAGGACCCAGACATTCTTTCGGCTGCAATATGTCGCTTTCGTTAAAATGCGATCCGGTATTTTCTAGAAAAATATTCTGGTCTGATTGGAATCGCGAATCCCCTAAACTGGAGTGGGCTAACGAGGACGGATCGCAGCGTGGAATTTTCTTACAGAACAATCACGTGAAACTGCCAAATTCTTTAGCGATTGATTGGTCGACTGACGAGCTGTGTTGGGCAGATGCTGGCATCCTTGCAATAAGTAAATTGCCGTCAATTTCTACCCCAATAAATTCATACGACAATTTTATTGAAAAGGATTTCTCACTGAAAAAATGTTGACTATTTATTTCCAGACTGCGCCAATATCGATACTCGCGCAGTTCGTGTCGTGGCAAGTAACTTAACTTATCCTTTCGGCTTGGCAATTTCGCAAAATCATTACTACTGGACGGACTGGAAAACGTGAGTAATGCAGGAGGTCCTTCAGAGCATGGATAACAAAATCAGGAAATCTTATCTAATATTAAAAAATCGATTTTTTTATACAGACAGAGGATTGAAATTGCGTCAAAGAACTCTGGCGAGAGAAACAAGCCTCTAGAAATTCCCCCGGGTGGAAGTGGCAAGCTCTACGGAATTGTGGCAGTACCGGAGTTCTGCCCCAGAGGTGAAAATTGGATATTAAAATTCGACGATTTTTTGAAATTTCAATGATCAAAATTTGACTCTTTTCATTTCACAGTCTCCAACGTTTGCCAATACGACCTCGGAGGGTGCAGTGCGAATCAGCTCTGTCTTCCTGATGGTCAAGGCGGAAGAACTTGTGCCTGTGCAGACAATATTTCAGATCCATGCACCGACGAGTATCAAACCAGATAGATGACTTCTGGTTCGTAATTTCTGATTTAAAAAATATTCCTGCTCTCTCAAAATCAGCGTAAAAATTAAATGAAATTTCTTGACCTGCTGTATATGAATATTGACATAACTTTTTATCTTTATTGTACGCCAGTGAATATGAGTGACAAGAATTGCGAAAAATGATCGTTATTTAATCAAAATATCGAGAGAAAAAAAACAGCCAAATATGTAAACTTATATCAAACTAACATCACCAGGTAGATTAGGTCGAATATAACTTATAATATTTTTAATGTAACGTTATCAAATATATAATTTTATACTCCAGCTCGCACTGTGTAAAATAGACTCTTAAACATGTATGTATTTAGTGTTATTTAATAAAAAAATATAAACAATTATAATGCATATTAATTTTTTTTTATCACTAATAAACTGCACGGATATATCGAGTAAAGTAAGTGAATTCATATTCCGGTGTAGATGAATGGACCGCGGATGGAGTTTCTTCTCATTCGTACTTGTTGAAGAAATTTGGAACTCCGTGAGTTATTAGTAAGTAAATAAAAATTCAATCGATTCTGGAATATATTTTATTCCAAAGTTATAGCATTTCGAAATTCAAACGATTCTCAAAGTTCGAACATATATGGCTCCTAAAAAATTCGTCATGTAGTCAATTGTCGCTTTTGAACATTTCCTTTTCGTATCAGCAGATCAAAAGGTTCCTAAGGCACAAAATGTCGCCAAACTCATATTGATTTATCAAACCGTTGATAAATTATGGCCGAGTCCATTATCACATCCCAATCATTCGTATATTTATACATTGAGGAATATATACTATCCCAAGCCAGTCCATATCTCGAAGTATGGAAAACTCGGGAATTTGATAGAAGAGAAACAAAGTGAAAAATTTCACAGGGATATTCTTCATTTTCGAGCAGCAAAGCATTATGTCAAAATGTTTGAAACCCGATGGTCCATATTCTCGCAATTTACTCCAATATATTATTCAGAGTATTCAGTCAACGTTTCTTGCAAAAGTTACGTCACTTAGCATTATTTTATGGCAAAGAAACGGTTTGAAAGTCTCTTGTTCATCCTATGAATGGAATATCCCTTAACAAATACTGTAATGCGATTATTACTGTTTTTCAATAACGTCTCGTGACACAATTGGACGCAACTTCTTTATCGAAACTCGTGGCGTGATCTCGTGACTGTATAATAATCTATGTAGTACATTATACATATGTACCAACAATAATTCCCGCGATCAAACACATGTTTACATCCTCACGTGATTTATCTGTTTGCTCATTTTTCGGGTAATGATTGTTCTGATCGTCACTCAACATTTATTCATTACGATTAGGTAATAGAGTGAAATGAAATTGTGACATATATAATCCATAGATGAATAGTTGAGAATAGAATAAATGTTATTGATTCAATGCCATATATTTCCTAATTTTTGATTCTGAATTCACCGTTAAATTTCTTGTTTTCTGAGCATGTCTAGTCGTCTCCTTCAATGATCGTTCACCTGTGATATTGAGTGTAAACAATTGTAGAATATCATGTCGATTGTGAATTATTATATCATACTCGAAGCTATGATACGCATTTGTAATATTTAAATGTAAATAATCCAACGGTGTACTTTGACCAGTGAGCAATTGAACTCGCGCGTTAGGTATGTCGTTGACGAATGAACTGAAACGTCAGCAACCACAATACCTACATATAGTATTGCACACTGCACACAAGACTTACTACTAGGTATGATAGCTTGTTTTGAGATCATAATGAAAATATTAAGATACAGATAAGAGGCGAGATTGGGTCAAGTATTAATTTACACGTATAATATGTAACAAGTAAGCAAACATCTTAGTGTATCAACCGTATTTAACAAACAATAACTAGTCATCAACAAACAATAAACATATCATCAAATTTCTGTATATTTACATGCATAAGACAATGACATACATCTGCCTCATGAAGTATTTGATCAAGATTTCATTTGAAATTCTAAATTTTATCGATTTACGTCATTTGTCGAGTATCTTGCAGGCGGTTTTATCTCCATTCGAATCTTGGTCTAAACATTAAAGATCCCAACCGTATCTGTAGAGCATCTGTTACAGCCGGTTGCCTGTTTCTGAGTCATAGTACGTACGTATGTACAAATACCGACGACCTCAGCTTTTAACCAGCGGTAGGAATTTCCTAGCTTGTAGATAACGGCGTATTCACGAAGCTCGAACCTGCTGCTATTCTCGATTTGGCAAGTGGTGGGGCTACGCCTTCTCTGTCTAACAAGTCCGTACATTGCATCTGCGCTAAAGAAGGAGCGCATGTCCGCACCTGCTCCCCTCTTTCTATCCAACTACGTCGACTCCCCAACGGCTCTGAATGACGCCGACAATAGAAGTTCGTCGCAGGTGGGGGAGAATCGTTGAAATATCTCGAATCGTTATAGAACAGGCTGGCAGTAGGCTAAGCATCGCGTCGTTTTAAAGTTGATCACAAGAGTCCTTTAGCGAAATGTTATCCACTCGCAATTTTCTGATAATATTTTTGTTATCAACAGTGCTTCAGCTCGTATGTGGCCGGTAAGTTTCATTGCTAGTTTTAGAAACTGTATGTAGCTTATCAAGTTAGTGAGGTCAACACACGGCAATTTAACACTAATGTGAACAGCTTATGCCTATATACTATTATATGTTTATAAATACCTCTGGAAACTTGAATGTTTATAAAGATGTACGACTACGACATATCTGATTATAGTAACAATAAGATCATTGTATGTTATGTATGTTGGTAGAGTGTAGAAGTTGTATCATGTTTAATATAGAATATAATATGTTTATCGAGAATGGTTTTACTTTTTCGAAAAGTTGATAAGACTATATAGTGTAATGAAATGAGATGATAAAAGCTGAATGGAGAAAAACTTGTTTAGCTACTACAAAGATAAAGAGGCATCTGAATCAGGGAGTGAAGATTTCGATGTAGTGATATTCACCCAACATTGGCCAGAGACAGTTTGTTTCCAATGGAAAGAGAAGGTTCCATCTCATAGGTGCCTTTTACCAAGACGTGAAGAATGGACTATACATGGAATTTGGCCAACCCAATTTCACAAAATAGGTCCAGCATTCTGTAACAAGACTCTACCCTTCGATCAATCTGCGTTATCGCCAATAATACAACAGTTAGATGAGAAATGGATAAACATTGAAGATGGTACACCACACTTTTCGTTCTGGAAACACGAATGGGAGAAACACGGAACTTGTGCAGCCGTTCTTCCGGAAGTAAATACGGAGATAAAATATTTCCAAAAAGGATTAAATTTACTTAATGAATACGACATGACCCATGTACTTGCAAAGGCGAGCATTTCACCTGGGCAAAACTATGCCGTTCAAGAGATCATCGATGGAGTACAAAAAATTTTGGGAAAAACTGTTCAGGTTGAATGCATCACGAATCCGGTAAGATAATTTTTTTTTCTTATCGGAATCGAAGAACGATAATTATACACTGTAACCGCGTTATAAATTCAGATGTTTATTTCAGAGCCAATTTTTCGTCGGCTAATTATTATGACGACATTATTTATTCTCGTGTTATTATATCGTTACAGAAAACGCACGAGTCCTACATATTCGAGATAAGGATTTGCTTTGACAAGAGCTTGACGCTGACCAATTGTGACGGGATATCTGGTTTCCCGACGAATTGTAATCGCAAAAAGCCTGTGAACTACCCAGGCACTACACCGTCTGCATTTAACGTTATTGTGATATAAAGATAACTGATAATTTACTCAATTAGGAAAATTTATAATTATATACCTATTATCACTAATCTGCGTATTTGCATAATTTGTACAACGTTGTTCCAGAACGCGTTAGGAATATATATATAAATAGTATGTACATTATATTATGTACATCGAGCCTTTTTATAGGTATGAAAATTGTGATCAATTAAAAGAAATTTTACAATCATTCTGTATAAGCGTTATTATATTTTTCGTATGTATATCTTTTGCGTGAAATACGATGTACCTATATACCTCATAATAATATGCGTTTTATTTCCATGCATTGCGAATGTGAAGGTAAACGATAATAGCGCTAGAGATATACAGGCGAATTTTTTAGGATAATTTTCTATCCGTTCATAACTAAAATATTAGATCTCTCAATATTATTGTACAGGATCAGTTCTCATACGAAACAATCTGATGTTAGTTTCTGCACTCTTCAAATTCTCATTCACAATGACCACGAACTAATTGCTTCAAGTATTCTGGGGGATGATATACTAGATGCCCGAAAAAGACATTTAAAACCGTATGGCATCTCTCCCATAGGGTGTGGGAGAGATACCGCTTTTCACTGTTTTTTGTTGATGTATATTTCAAAGGAACATAAAAGTTTATTAATTTCTTGTTCTTGCCACATTCTAGTACATAGTTTGAAGAATGGTGACTATCAATACGTTTCTTAATATCTATTTTTGTAGAAGTTATGAATTTTCTCAAAAAAGTGCGGCATCTCTCCGTGCTTTACCCTATACGGGCACCGCGTCTGACATGATTATACAATGTCCTGCACTGAAAACTGCCGTACAATCAACTCCCGAGCAGCAAGATGGTTGACCCCAACCGCACTGCAACAGGAAAAGCACTAATTATTGACCGGAAAGTTTCTCGAAAAATCAAAACTAAACTATACTGTTCTACAGCAGAAAATTTGTGAACTACCCACACAGCACTGAATATTTCATGTAATATTCAAATTGAATTATTACATGGAAACATTTCGGAAATATTTCAGAAATATCCACTTAAATATTTTCTTAACATTTTGTGAATTGTTGCCGCGAAATATTTGTGAAATATTTCACGAATATAACATGAAATAATGCAATGCAATGTTCACCAATATTTCAAGAAATGTATCATAAACATCCCAGGATTATTCCATGGAATATTTCGCAAAAAGTTTCAGAAATATTTCAAAAGGACGTTTCAAAAATATTTTACGTTTAACTGAACTTTTGGAAATATTATATATATGTAAGATACTTGCCAGAAATATTTTAGAAATATTCCAAAGACTTTTTCGAAGATTAATTTTTTAATTTTTTCAAGGAATATTTCGGAAAATGTTTCAGAAATCTTTCAAAAATACTTCATGAAATATTATAAATACATGGGATAACGGACATAGGAACATTTCAGAAATATTTCCTTGTAATATTTCTAAAATATTTCAATCTTTCACTGAAATATTTCTGAAATATTTCTGAAATATTCAATGCTGTGTGGGTAAGCAAGCGTGTACCTTAGCTTGGTGATACTTATAAGGTATAACTTTACATATTGCGAAAAGATATATTCTGGCATTATTCATCTATACTATGATTTTACAACTTCATTTTATTCATAGTGGACAAATTTTTCCTGTAGGTACATACCTTCTCTCCCAGTCCTGCGCACGCTGCCGCCACGTCTATCATCGTTGCGAGGACAGAGAGCAATACAACGACGAGAATCAGCATGGATTTTGACATTTTCGGTTTGGATATGATTCACGTACTCAACTGCAACAATTATATTGATTGGATTTATTTCATCTCGATTACAATAAAATTTGAATTTTGTGAAATAGAATTCTTCTTTCAAGTGCTCTGAATACGATCAAGTTCGAAAAAGTCGATTTCAAAATTTTTCGGCATGAATAAATCGTGCTATTCGAAAGCATGAAATCGGAGAGCCACCCGAAGAAACAAAAGGGCCTGGGTGTATAACACCCAGTGTACCCCTCTAGGGTTAATATGATGGACTATTACTGCTCGAGCTCAAAGCGAGACGCTCCAAGTATAATATTAGATAGCAATTAAATTCTCACCTGAATAGCTGCAATCACTTCTACTATCACCGTGAAAAACTGCTTCGTAGGGTCAACGACGGTATTATGACTGCTGCTTCTGGCAAAGGATCTTCGAATTTTATACGGAACGTACTAAGTCCCCATTGGTTGGGACAAGCATGTTGTCTCCACGCAGACAATAGCATCGATAACATTTTGCCTGATGTATATTATATTAGGTACCGACAGGCTATCAGCTTCTTGTTTTGACCACCGTATTAGGCTTTTCCTTTCCCCCGTGAGCTGCAGTTGACATTTACGGTCATTTCATTATTGATATAAGTTTTACAAACAGTCACACAGTTGCCCAAATCACTTGTTTATCTATACTTTAAACCCAGAGTCAACCTACGAGCATTTCGATATTTTCTTGGAAGAGATTATTCATGCAACAATTTAGAATTCAAAATATGATTGTCGATTATTGATTCACATGATTCATTTCAGTTCACGAACAGTGCCGGCTTCAGACAGTAAACAAGTGAGGCGGCCGCCTCAGGACGTCGCTCTGAAGGGACGCCAAAACAGAGAGTAATTTTTTTATTTCTTTTTGCGAGAACTAATCGTTACAAATCGATGCTATAGGCAACTTCATTGATGAATAGTCAAACTAAAGTAACCTTTCAAATCCTGATCAGTAAACCCAAGCAAGCCTGAAAAATAGCGAACTCCGCATCGTGAGTAAATACGAAATTATGCGCGAGTTGTGTTATGGCGCCTTCAATCTTCATCCATTAAAATATATTATGTAGTTCTATGAGTCATGAATGTATCTAGTGAAAATAAAAATAAGGTCGCATTCATGTTGAACTGGTGTTATAGTTATCGTCAGAATTATGGATTTTATCATTTTAATCTATATACTATATGACTACCCGCTCCCTGCCTCCTGCTATCCTGTGATCACGAGGGAACGCTTTCCGTGGTGCTGAATTTTGAATAGAACCCAAAATGACTTCTTTGTAGAAACTTTACGAAAATGATTCACAATTAAAGTTGCAAGTTATATCGAATTGGATTACCATAGGTTTATTGGTCTTGGTAAAGTCATTTCCAGTCCTTTTGGATTCAGCTCAGTTATTTTGGCATTAGTTATGCTGTTTTGCACAGGTTTACTTAAAGCGGTTCGTATGCCGTTGTGTGACATACAATTTTCGATTTGTAACGATTGGTGAAAAATTGGACGGCAGAGGGGGGGGGGGGGGGGCTCCAGAAACCCCCATTACCTCAGGGTGCGATAATGTCTGAAGCCGGCACTGAGCAGGGCCCCTTGATAGGGGTCCCGTATGGTGTCCTCAAGTGAGAACACCTTAGCAGGGCCTGACTCGTCCAGAATATGGCGTCCTCAAGTAGGGTAACTTAGTGCAGCCTTTTTACGGCCCTGGCTTGGTTAGCATGTGGCAGCCTTAAGTAGGATTGTCTAGTGCAGCCTTTTTATGGCCCTCCTAGGGAGTGCATACGACATCCATAATCATGATTGCCCAGTGTCACCCTATCGAGGCCCTGTCAGGGTTGGCATGTCGCCTCCCTAAATAAGATTTCCTAGTGCAAACCTATTCATGGCCCTGGTAAGGGGGCATGCGTTGTCCGTTAATAGTATCACCCAGTTTCGCTTCTTCAAGGCCCTAATTCGGATCGCATATGGCATCCTCGAGTAGGGTTACTTAGTGTTGCATTAGTAAGACCATGATGCGTGTCGCATGCGTACACATATCATCCTTTCCACGTCAGACCAGACAGTTTTTCACCTCGATGTTTCCGATTTCGCTATACCTTTTTTCAACGTGTTCTATGACACAAATTAATTCATCAAACAATTGAAGAAAGAAATTTTTACCCCATTTTCCAAGTTACACGGGGTGAAATTCAGTAAGTGCTTGTGGATCTCAAGGCAAGAAATTAAATTAAGAAGATATTTGCACTTCGGATGTTTAGTTAAGACATCTTAACTGCATAATTACACTGATATCATTCAGACGGATACAAAGTTCGAAATAGTTACGAAAAAGTGACTTGTATTCTCAATAGGTAGTATAGCGTAGTCGGTAGAGCGTGCGACTAGTAATACAAGCGAGTGGGAGCGTCCCCGGATCGAATCCCGGTCACAACAAAAACATGCGGCGTTTTTTCTAATCTTAAAATTCTCACTCTATGTCATTGTGCGATTGTCTGCGATTAGTAGGTGTTGATTAACGAATCATATATTATAATTAATTGAATTTGGATATCTATGTTTATTTTTTAGGGCTTGATTAGGGCACCATTAGCAGGGCCCGACTAGGCTAACCCGATCAGGCCTCACCGACCAAAACGTTACAACCCCGATCGGGCCTTGTTCGGGCAGCCTGACCTGGGCCCGATAATTGTTAGGGAACCCTGGTCAGGCCCCGAAGTTTCCCCCAAGAAATTTCTGCATGGGACAATCAAAAAACTTCTGAGCAATTTGTGACGATTCGCAACGATTCGCCGCGCCGTGCATCGCCGTGCCGCGTCATAGTGTACGCAGACTTTGAGTTTTAGGGGAATAATAGCTTGTAAAAAACTAAGGATGTAGTTAGTCATTGCAAAACCCTTTTCTGGTAATAAACCCTTTATTTCGCAAGATACAAGTCTGTTATCGCGATGCTCAATGCGGACTCCTCATGGTTACGTTGTCAGCCGCGCGGCCTATTGACAGCTGGTGGCACCACGACACAATTTCCTGCTGAGAAAATAGCCGAACACATAAGTCGGCTGCAGCAAGATGGTTGACCCCGACCGCACTGCAACAGGAAAAGCACTAATTATTGACCGGAAAGTTACTCGAAAAATCAAAATTATGCTGTTCTACATCAGAAAATGTATGAACGAAGCAAACATACCTTATAGCTTGGTGCTCTCTTAAATCGAAATAGTGACAATAGTGACTATTCACTATTTCGCAGTGCAGAGTAGATCACTAATTCAAATAGTGGTATACTTTGCACTACTAAATAGTGAATAGTCACTATTTGATAGTCGAAATTCACTATTTCGATTCAAGAGAGTGATACTAACTTTACATATTGCGAAAAAACATATTCTGGCATTTATCATCTACTATGATTTTACAACTTCATTTTATTCATAGTGGACAAATTGTTTATATACATACCTTCTCTCCTAGATTTGCGCATGCCTCCACGTCTACCATTGCAGTCGCGAGGACACACAGCATAACAACGACGAAAATCAGCATAGATTTTGACATTTTCGGTTTGGATATGATTCAAGTACACTGTTAAAAATGATTGTGAATTTACAGCACATTTACTGCACAAAAGTTTTGCAAATTTACGAATGTGTCGTAGCAAAGTAAACAGCTAAGCTTGTTCTATAAATTTACAAATAAATTCTTGATTTTACTGAACTTTCATAGGGAAAACACGAAACTGTATTTAAATGCGCTAAATTGTTGAGTAAATTTGAAGTATTTGTAAATTCATTTTAAGGAATTGTCTTGTAAGTTTACTACTCATGTTCACGAATAATGCTTCCGAAACAATATTGGAAGCTCACAACAGAAATTTTTGAGAGTGTAGTCAACCCTGTTAAAAATGAGGATAGATATAGATAGAATCAAAAATACCAATTCTTATCAAAAATACACCATTTTTTTTTAAATTTTTTATTCAACCAATATGTCACTTTTGGTTTGCCTCAAAAATTTACAGAAAATACTCTCCAGTGTTTACAGCAACCATATATTTTTTTTAATATGGTTGGCTCAATCGTTTGGAAGGTATGCTTTATTAATTCTTTTTTTTTTTCGACCGTTGACCCGTGTGGGATGCGGATAGAAACTGATAAACAGATAACCGCGTAAACGGAAGATCCATGGTATAATATTTAGTGATTCGTAATACTAATAAAGTAATAATATATGCAAGGACTTCAATCTAGTCCTGCAAATGTCAAATTTTGATGACATTGAAATATTTCGAGTAATAACTTGACACTTTGATGGGCCCCGAACAAGTAGAAGAGTATTGAGTCATATGCTATATGATATTTTAGCGTAGTGGTTAGGGCGTGCGACTAGTAACCGAGCGGACGTGGGTTCAAATCCCGGCGGAGACGAAAGATGCGGCAATATTTTCAGTGCGGTATAATGCGATTTTATCAACATAATAATGCGTAGGTTGGGTCATCTGACGATAATATCTGTCATCATTCGTTTTTTCTTTTTTTCTTCGACTATTATTAATTATTAATTGTCTGGCTAGGCGCTGGTTAATATGAGTTTAACTGGCCCGGCCGTCGCTAGGGCCCGGCTGAAATTTTACTAGAGAAGGAGGGTCTATAGGGTCTACGCGACATTCGATTTAGGCCGAAAGGAGGGCTTGTGAGAGACCTGGAATAGGCCCCAAGGAGGGTTCGGACGTTTTATTTGTACCCCCCATAATCTCCTTTGAATCAAAATGTTCAGTTTCTGCCACTCTTGTAGGATCAAGTGGAGTTTGACATTAAACGTACCGTATATGTCGGAACCTCCTTTGACTCCTCGATACTCCCAAGATTTGACAGAATCTCGACGAGACTACGAGGTTCAAAGGAAGTTCAAAGCAGGCCTAAAATTTCGACTCGGGCCATGTTTTCTATGGGTCCTAAACGGAACTCTATCTACATTTTCAACAGGGAACTGCAACGATCATATTGAATGAATTTATTTCATCTCAATGATAGTAAAATCTGAATTTTGCAAAATAGAATTACATACAGCTATCATCAAAATGATCTGTTTCCTCGAGGGATGATCAGGTTTTGTTAGAAATGAGATCACACTGATGAACACAGTGAAAAATGGAGGAAACGGCGAGCTTTTCAAGATGATGGTATATTAATATGATAGACTATTACTGCTCGAGCTCGAAGCGAGACGATCCAAATATAATATTAGATAGCAATTGGATTCTCACCTGAATATAGCTGCGATCACTTCTGCTTTTACCGTGAAGAACTGCTTCGTAGGGTCAACGTTGTTATTTCTGCTGCTTCTGGCGAAGGATCTTCGAATTTTATATGGAGTGTACTGAGTCCCCATTGGTTGGGACAAACATGTTGTCTCCACGCAGATAACATTCTGCCTAATGTGTATTATATTAGGTACCGACAGGCTATCAGCTTCCTGTTTTGGCCACCGTATTAGGCATTTTCTTTCCACCGTGAGCTGCAGTTGACATTTACGGTAATTTCATTATCGATGAGTTTGACAAACAGGGCCCAAATCACTTGATTATCTATACTTTAAACCCAGAGTCAACCTACGAGCATTTTTATATTTTCTTGGAAGAGATTATTCACAACAATTTGGAATTCGAAATATGATCGTCAATTATTGGTTTAACATGGATCATTAAAGTTCACGAGTTTCTTCTCAAACTGACAGCGAACCACTATTATACGAATGAACGCTCGAATTTATAGCGTAGGGTAAAACCGGGGTAGATGGCCGTACAGGAGAGATGGCAAACAAAGCCAAAATTTTTCTAAAAATTATCGACTTCATATTTCCGAATCATTTGATTTTCCAATTGAGGTATACTTGGCCAAACATCTGATTTGGTCAAAAGTCTCAGGAACTATACACTGATAGAAAAGATCGTTTATAGTCAATGAAACGTGCACAACTAGATCAGAATTTAGCGAACATTTGATCCGAAAGAACATTCACCAACTGTGAGATTTTTGTCATTAACTGTTAATACACCAGATTCAAGAGCCCCTTGAGTCGTTCCGTACAAATCTCCGGTCGTTAATTATCAACGAACGTTCATTTGATCTATTCCAAATCCATGTTCGTTAGTAGTTAAGTCAAGTCATTGGAACCAAATGATCTTTTCTATCAGTGTACCAGCCAACCAAATATCATCCAATCTTCACAAACGGTCGCCACAATCTTTTTGCTTCTTTTAAAACGCATTTCTTTTCTCTCCTTCCCAAATGTGTTGACCGATTTTGCTCGAATTCATAATCCGATATATAAATTATTCAAGGAATTTCTATACCAACTTTGTTTTCAATCGGTTAACTCTGTTGCAATGGAAGTTATTCAACGCTGCAGCTTCAGCATCCATTGCAAAGTTCACACATCCAAGGTTGCTGGCAGCGCCGGATTAAGACCTCGCGGGGCCCAGGGCTAAGTCAAGAGCAGGGGCCCTCTTAAGGCCCATCCCTAGTCACCCACGTCCTTTTGGTCGAAAAACGACACATTTCGAAACCGGTCGGCAACTACATGAGGACGAGTCCCCTCGAGAAACTCCTTTATACTCCATATTATATACTTAGAAATCTATTAACCGAAGGTCATTGTTACGTATTTTGTTGTAAGGCCCAATGTATGGATCAGGGATCGCCGATTAACCAAATGTGAGTATTAAGTGCCAGTATCTGAGTTACGCTGCCCGAAACTTTGTCTCAAACTTTAAACGCGTTTTTCTCGAAACTACATTTTTCGACCTGGTTGACATGATATTTGAAGTTCTACCCGACCGATTTGATTCAAATTTGGTGGACATCTTCTTTGTACATCCCTCTATGGTAGGTAGCATGGATTTTTGAAAAAAAAATTTTTTACTATTTTCAAAAAATTCGGAAAGGTTAAAAAACAGGGTCAAAAAAAATTTTTTTTTTCAAATCGTCGCCATTTCGCAAGAAAATTTTTTAATTCTTTCTCCGAGCTACGGACCATAGTGATGTGTTTACTGTTCAAGGCTTTGTTTGATTTTTTCGTTTCAGAATACTATACGGGGCGGAATCGTGTCAACCACAAAGCACCTTTTTTTTACCGCCCTCACTTTGGGAGCCAATAACTTTTTCAATTTTTGATCCTTATGTTTTATGTTTTTTTTTTCCTGGAACCTTCAAACATGAATAAACATCTTATAAAAAAATGGATACTCAAAATTTTATCAATCTTTTTTTCATCCTACTTGGAAAAACGACTAAAATTCAGGCCTCTAGACCAGAAGACCCCCTTAACATTTCAAGCCCTCAGGATACCGTTTTTTAAAAAAAAAAATTTTAACTTTCCTTAGATATTTCTTCATCAATTGTGGAAGTTTCTTTCGAAACTGTTTGTTAATTCTTGCAAATTTCATGTGTAGACGGAAAAAACACTGACACCCATAGAGCGGACCATGTTGATTTAGAAAACCTGTTTTAATTTATTTCTCACGAATAAGGTATCCTGAGGGCTTGAAATTTCAAGAGGTGCCTTTGTAGATACTGATAACTGTATACAATTTTTTTCAACAATAAAGGTCTGCGTACACGGAGAAAAAAATATCGCTGTCGTAGCGATCAAGTGGATCGCGAACGTAGTATCGTGATTATTACAAAACACTTTCATCATTTTCACGATACTGTAACCTGATTTGCTGTATGCTTTATATCTCTATAATAACTTTTCACGTTATCGTCATAATCATTATACATATACTGTTATACACGAAATGGTCAATACTAATTATCCCGATCCAAGTGTATTGTGAATTTGACGAAACGTATAGCGATCATAACGAAACGTTTCCTTACTACAGCGAAACGGATCGTGATTATCACGATCCACGCCTTCAGCGCCACCGAACATAACCAAGTTCCTTAGTCCTGACTGTCATAAACTAAACGAAAATTTCAAATGAATCACGCTTGAAGAGAAATTAGTATCTATGTTGAATAATAATAAAAAAAAAACATAATATTCTTTAATAAAATATATTTTGTGTTCACAAATTAAATACAAAATACTAATCTATAATAACCTCACATTTTGAAGCATAATATTTACCAATATAATAAGTGTAAGTTAGCTTTTCATGACATCGTCACATGCACGATTTAGTGAAAAGTCACTATAAGGAAACGGAATTCCAACCATAGCAATATAGATGCTCACTATCCAAATCCATGTGGATCGTGATTATCGCGATCCACATGGATTGAGCATATGCGTATACAAAGTATAGTCACACGAGTATCGTGATAATCACTATACTGTTTCGTGATGAGAGCGATATTTTTTTCTCCGTGTAAGTATACTATGCCGCGGCGCGGCAAATCGTTGCGAATCGTCACAAGTTTTGGTCAATTTTATTTACTTTTTTTCGTATCAATACGTGAGTTTTTTCTCAGAAAAAATAGTGCTGTGGTGTCCGCACAATCAAAAAACTTCTGAGCAATTTGTGGCGATTCGCAACGATTCGCCCGCGCGCCGTGGATCGCCGCGCCGCGTCATAGGGGAATAATAGCTTATAAAAAAGCTAAGGATTTAGTTAGTTATTGCAAAACCCTTTTCTGGTATATGAGTCCTTTATTTCGCAAGATAGGTACAAGTTTGTTATCGCGATGTTCAATGCGGACTTCTCATGGTTACGTTGTTATGGTCAGCTTGCTTGCATTTCGCCATGGTTATTTTCTACCTGGGAAAAAATCAAGAGGATCTATCTCCGAACAATCACCTGCTGAGAAAATAGCCGAACACTCAAATCCGTCGCAGCAAGATGGTTGACCCCAGCCGCACTGCAACAGGAAAAGCACTAATTATTAACCGGAAAGTTACTTGAAAAATCAAAATTATGCTGTTCTACATCAGAAAATGTATGAACGAAGCATACGTATACCTTAACTTGGTGATACTAACTTTACATATTGCGGAAAACGTATTCTGGCGTTTATCATCTATGATTTTACAACTTCATTTTATTAATAGTGGACGAATTGTTCCTATACATACGATCTCTCCTTTGCGTGAGCATGCCTCCACGTCTACCATTGCAGTCGCGAGGACACACAGCAATACAACGACGAAAATCAGCATAGGTTTTGACATTTTCGGTTTGGATATGGATTCAAGTAGTCAACCCTGTTAAAAATGAGGATAGATATAAATAGAATCAAAAATACCAATTCTTATCAAAAATACACAATTTTTTTTTTTTCATCCAACCAATATGTCAATTTTGATTCGCCTCAAAAATTTACAAAAAATACTCTCCAGTGTTTACAGCAACATTATTGGGTGATTAGTGACAGCAACATTATTGGGTGCAGTGGCGTAACAACCAGGGGTTCTAGGGGTGCGAAAAACACGGGCCCGTGGGGTCGAGGGGCCCACGTGCTTGGAAGAAAAAAAAATGAATGTTGATCCTTGAATATGTTAATTCCTTGAAAGATGAACTAAGAAACAATGTATAACATAATAGGTTTAAATTCAGGAACTGTTCCACTCTCGTAACGCACTTTTCACCGAAGCGTGTGGCTTAGTTAGTAGCGTTCGAATCTTGCTGTGTGCAGTATTTTATTTTCTCAAAAATGCACATTTTCGTTATTTTTTTTTTCTCACTCTGAAAATTGAGTGATTCGTCGAGGATATCAACTTTGAATTACCCAAATTTATGATAAATTAAGGGAAGGGTATACTCGAATTTTACCGACCGGTCTATTTCTCGATTTTCTCCGAAACGGGGCTATCAATCGACTTGTCCTTTTGCCAGCCGATGTTTGAAGAGTATTGAGTTCGAACTGGTACGTTCGATCGGTTGAAATGCCGCTCCCAACCGTGGAAATCGCAGAAATTACCAGAAAATCGTAGATTACAACTGGCCCCTTCATCGTTGTCGAAAACAAAGATGTTTTGGGAATGGGATGGTTGTCTTCGGAATTTCATATAGAATCGGGCTACCTCGGCCGATTTTGCATTTTTGATGCATAGACTGTGATATCATTTTTTTTTTTCCATTGAAAAGTGTCGATGTGCCATTTATTTCGACTTATATCACAGCCTATGCATCAAAAATGCAAAATCGGCCGTGGTAGCCCGATTCTATATGGGATTCCGAACACAACCATTCTAAAACGTCTTTGTTTTCGACAACGATGAAGGGGCCAGTTGTAATCTACGATTTTGTGGTAATTTTTGCGATTTCCATGGTTCCCAGTAAATGAAACTGGATTGGCGAATCCGATTTTTTGAGATTCCGGATGAAAACGGATAGAAAAGAACTGAAATTCACATCAATTTGAGGTCTTTCTAATTTATGTCAATCTGGAATCTCAAGAAATTCGTCAATCCAGTTTCATTTACTCATCCGATCGAACGTACCAGTTCGAACTCATTACTCGTCAAACATCGGCTGCCAAAAGGACAAGTCGATTGATAGCCCCGTTTCGGAGAAAATCGAGAAATAAACCGGTCGGTAAAATTCGAGTATACCCCCCCCGCCCCTAACTATAAGTTCTTTTGGAAAAATACAAACGACGTCGACAGGAAATGAAATGCTCATGATAAGATTGGATTGGTAGAATTGCGAGTTTGATAGAATCAATGAAATGGATTTAAAGGATTCTAATTATTAAATTACCTTTCGGGGAGCGTATTTTCCCGCAACGCCACGATTTTTTGCTTTTCATATTACGTTTCTAAGCGGCCTGAGGCTAGTTGAATATCGTAGTTTTGGTGCTAAAAATATAATTGCATATACGAATGTGGATGAGTATCAGAAAGGAGGGGGGCGGGGGGCCACAACCAATGATTGCACACGGGCCCATAGGGATATAGCTACGCCACTGATTGGGTGATTAGTTTACAGCAACCATATATTTTTTAAGATGGTTGGCTCAATCGTTTGGAAGGTATGCTTTATTATTTCTCTTTTTCTCGAACGTTGACCCGTGTAGGATGCGGACAGAAACCGATACAGTCACCCGCGAGTTTGCGGATGGGATGAGTTAGGTTGAGTCGATAGAAATACGACAGAAACGGATAGAAATTCAATCGTTACTCCATCTCTTGCAAGTAAGGCGTATAGAATTCCATTAGATGGTATAATAAATTTGGACCATGTTTTCTATGGGTTTTAAACGGAACTCTATTATATCTACATTTTCAACAGGGAACTGTAACAATCATATTGATTGAATTTATTTCATCTCAATGACAGTAAAATCTGAATTTTGTAAAATAGAATTACATACATAGCTATGATTAAAATGATGTGTTTCCTCGAGGGATGATCAGGTTTTGTTAGAAATGAGATCACACTGACGGACACAGTGAAAAATGGAGGAAATGGCGAGCTTTTCAAGATGATGGTATATTAATATGATAGACTATTACTGCTCGAGCTCGAAGCGAGACGCTCCAAATATAATATTGGATAGCAATTAAATTCTCACCTGAATAGCTGCAATCACTTCTACTATCACCGCGAAGAACTGCTTCGTAGGGTCAACGTCGTTATGACTGCTGCTACTGGCGAAGGATCTTCGAATTTTATATGGAACGTACTGAGTCCCCATTGGTTGGGACAAACGCAGATAACATTCTGCCTAATGTGTATTATATTAATTACCGATAGGCTATCAGCTTCCTGTTTTGACCACCGTATTAGGCATTTCCGTTCCACCTAGAGCTGCAGTTGACATTTACGGTAATTTCATTATCGATAAGTTTTACAGACCTACGAGCATTTTCATATGTTCTTGGAAAAGATTATTCACGCAACAATTTGGAATTCAAAATATGATTGTCAATTATTGGTTCACATGATTCATTTTAGTTCACGAATTTCTTCTCAAACTGACGCCGACCCACTATATAATAGGAATGAGGGTTTAAATTCATCGCGTATACCCACGACAGTTCATTTACCCCTCTTGTTCTATCCAACATACTTGTGAACAGTTTTGTAAAATACAGATTTTTATTACTACATACTACTTTTCAAATCATTTGCCATAAAAGGTGATGATGTTATCAATAATGTCAGAGTTCGAGCAGCTGCAAGCTGTAGAGAAATACATTCGCGATTCGACACGTCACTACACTGTTGGAAATAATTTGTGTTAATGTTGAATTTTCTCCATGTTAAAATTTTTGTGTCAAAAATTGAATTTTTTCACAGTTAATTTTACATTTTGTATTTATGTTGGTTTGCGCAAATGTGTCAAACGCTCAATTCAACATAATACTGAAATTTTTCGACACAATGAAAGTGTGAAATAATTTCGACGAAATGTATATGTTAGTTTTATGTAATTTTATTAGTACAACCAAAAATATTATTCATCGTATAACTTGAAATTTCATGTTACAAAACGACAAGAAATTTCTGTTGATTCAACTATCCGGAATATGTTGCCTGAGTTCGTAGATGAGACGTTGATAGTTGATTCAACTCACAAGTTTGTTAGATTTTATTCAAAGATTGAATATAACGACCGTTGAAACATTGTCAGTGATAGGTAGTTTCTTTTACTGTGATATGATTGGCTGCTTCACTAGAAAATGCCAATCACAAGGGCTGTTACAAATAACGTGATGTTGCACGAAGTCTCGCAGTTTTCGAGATGTTCTAACACGTTTCTCAGTCTCACAAAGGCTGTTGCGTTCCATGCGTCATGTTGTTCGGAGTGTCCAATCACAGTAAAAACGCAGTGTCGGCGAGGAAACCTTTCAAAGGGTAAGTTGCTGTTCATTTAATAATAATATAAATTTATTTAATCAATTCTGGAGAAGAAATCTTTGGCGTGGACTGCGTCCGTATTTTTTTTTTTTTTTGACAGGGTATCAATTCCGGACAAGGATATTACCGCTTTGGACTCGATCGCGGATAATAATTGACGTATCCGCACGTGGGATCGCACTCAGACCTTGCTATGATCGTTTCTGAAGCCTGAAGCTGGTCTGATGTCCGAAAGCGATAAGATGACGTTGCAGTACTAAATGATTATCTGAATAGTCATTTCCGCCAACGCCTTTGCTTTTTTACGTCGCCGTTGCTGTTAATTTATTAATAATATAACTTTACTATTTTTTAATAAAATATTTACAAACAAACATTTTAATTGATGTGCATCCCATACCACCACATCCAATTCCTGGCATGTACAATATATTGTGCGAAACGTTAAGTTAACTCAAATTGAAAGTCATAAAGTGACTTTCAATATAATGTAGTAATAACTGATTTGATAAGTCCAAGTAACACATTTTTTAGTTTCAAATCAACATTAAATTAAAGTTATTAGTACATTCATCGTTAGTTAGCCTCAACATTTGAGATGTGTATACTTCACTTTCTTCGACCGTTGAATCAACATCCAATTTTATTAATTTAAGTATTCAAATGTATTCTTAATTACTTTATGGTGATGTTGAAACAACTCTTTGAAAATGTCGTTACGATATAAATTGTGTGTTATATTTGTGTTGAATCATTAACATAATTCATTTGTTGACTCTGAACATTAGCTGCTTGTGTCAAAATGACATAAATTCTAGAGTGGACCTCCTGGGACTTTAGAAAAATGTTAAAATTAACACAATTTTTCCAACAGTGTATATGTATATATACGCCGACACTTTTCAATAAGAAAGCCACTTATGCCATTTATTTTGACTTATATCACAGCCTATGCATCAAAAATGCAAAATCGGCTTCTTTATCTCCATTCTATATGGAATTCCGAACACAACCATCCAAAAACATTTTTGTTTTTGCCACCGATGAAGGGGCAGACGTATTCCACGATTTTGTGGTCATTTTAGCGATTTCCACGTTTGGGAGCGGCATTACATCCGATCGAACGTACCAGTTCGAACTCATTACTCGTCGAACATCGGCTGCCAAAAGGACAAGTCGATTGATAGCCCCCTTAGCGGAAAAATTTCTTAGAAGCTTCCAAAGCAAGTATCGCTGGTTCCTCTGTCACTTATATCCTGAACACGGAATAGACAAGTTAAAAGTCGCTCCTTGTGCGAGTTCATATCAGTGTGAAAGCAACGGTTGTGCAGGCGGTTAAAAATTAGCTACTTTGAAATTTCGTAAACTTCTTATTCTTTTTCTTTGAGTAGAATCATTCCTTCTTAAAATCCCTCTTTTGACTTCTTATTTGATTGAAAAGAAACGAAATTTCGAAAAGTTTTATTTTAATGTATTTAGCAAGATAAACCTTTCAAAGTCGCATTTTTTATAATAAATCTTGGTCTTCTCATTCTAACACAGGGTAGCCACTCAATTTCGATTTCGAAATTCCCTGACTTTTCCCGGTCTCCCTGACCGAAATTTTCATTTTTCCCTGACTTTGAATTCGTACTAAACGGAACGAAGAAGGTGAAATCAGGTAAAGAAGAGTAGTGATAGAAATTAGCTATTCAAAATTTAACGGGCAACATTAGGTTGTCAAAAAAAAAATCTTTTTTTTCCAAACGCGCATCAAAACTTCGCTAGAACCTCTCAAATAGAATATCTCAGCCAAACATGAGCTCTTAATATTGATATTTAGAGGTTCCTATTTTCTTTTTTTCCTTTTTGATTATAAACTATCTAAATACATTACAACATTGTGCAAAAGAGATCTGTGTACTTATATTCATTTTCTGGTAATTAATTAAAAGTGCCTCTTCGGCCGTTTGGGCCACCGATAGCTGCCGAAGCTAACATTCTGATTCTTTTTTACAATTTCCCACGTAGTAAGGACAAAAATCGAAACGGAAATTCAGTTCTATCGCGTTTCGGTCCATTTTGTCATCAAAATCTCCAGGTGAGATGTTGCCGTCTCGCATCCTCGTTGTGTTCTTTTTAATCCCAATGGTGTTTCAGCCTACGTATGGCCGGTAGGTTTGAATGCTGTTGTATTTGCGTAAGACCAGTCTCTGTACATTTATATGTAAATATCATCAACCTGGTACTTAAGGCCAATCCCTAGTCGCCCACCTCATTTTGGTCGAAATGTGTCACATTTCGATTATTATCCGAGCCCGAGCGTCAAAAACGCAAAAAAGGCCAACGCTGCACAGTGGGACAGAATCCCAAAAAGCTGGCCAAAACCTCGAAAACCAAGGTTTTATTTCGGGTTTCTTTTGTTGCGGAATGTGAAGTAGGGGTATCGAGGGTCCCCAAACAACCGTTCTCTAGGCCAGGGCCCGGCACCACCGGGCGCTCAGCGCCAGCCTGGCTCTAAGTGTCGATTATTGCGACCGTGAGTCCCCTCGGTCTACCTGAAAACGGTCACTCGTATTTACCTGAAAGTGCAATGGTAGGGGCAGCGTTCAGGAGAAATAAAAGGAACTAAGGGGTGGTTTGCTCTATTTGCGACGGCAAGAACTGCGTTCGACCGTCCGGGTCTTTTCATACCTGCATATTCCCACCCATGCCTACCGAAATCCAAGAAATGGCGTTAAAAGGATTAGTGCCGGTGAACGGGTTAAGTGGATTTAGAGCTTTGGCTCTTTGGACTAATGAGTGTGCCGGGCCCTGCTCTAGGGCCTGATACGGACACTGAAGACGACACTGACGTGTCCACTATACATACTGATGGCGAATCTGATGATAGTGAATGTAACTAGATTAATCCAATGTATAGATGTATTGTACAAATTAAAAAGATTTAATTTTCTTGTTTAATTTTGATGATCAATTTATTTGTACCTAGTTCCCCACCGGAATCCTTCTGATTCTTCTACATTGCCGATGGAATTACGATTAAAATATTCTGTTTCTTCAAAAACAAACATCTTATTTGTAATTAGCCCAATGTAAAACCTCCAGATACAAAATTTCACCAAAAAATAAGAATTTTATAAGATACTCGGTCGCCATATTGGATCCGCCATTTTGTTTATCAGATTTTCGACTTCGAATTCGTGATCAGCGACTCCAAAAACCCCCGAGTACGAATTTTCACCCGAATTGAAGGCGTTTTTAAAGAAATTTGTGGCCGTTTTGGATCCGCCATTTTGTTTTTCAGATTTTCGACTTCGGATTCGTGATCAGTGGCCCCAAAAACCCGCGAGTACGAATTTTCACCCGAATTGAACGCGTTTTGTAAAAAATTTGTGGCCGTTTTGGATCCGCCATTTTGTTTTTCAGATTTTCGACTTCGGATTCGTGATCAGCGCCCCCACAAACCCCCGAGTACGAACTTTCATCCAAATTAAATGCGTTTTAGACTTTTGGCCAGCTTTTTGGGATTCTGTCCCACTGTGCGCTGCGCGAATTCAAATTCAATTCCAAACACATACGTCAAAAAAAATGTTCGTTTCGTGCGAAAATAGAGTCTACAGATGGTTTTTACATTGTTCGCCGAGGAAATCGAATTCGAATAATTTCGTAACAGGAAAAGGCGTTTCAAAAGGAGGTGGGCGACTAGGGATGGGCCTTAAATGTGGAGCAATATTCATAGGAAAAATCCTTTTGTATCTAAGAATAATTCTAAATTCTAGCATTTTGATTTTCGGCAATTATTGCGATCATAAATGAATAACATAAGAATATAGAAAACAGAACTTGCTGTGTTGCTTTTCACATGTCATTCAGCGCATTCAAATTTTATAGTTCCCAGGAAGACGAAAAAGCATCTGAATTAGGAAATCAGGATTTTGACTTATTAATCTTCGCCCAAAACTGGCCATGGACAATTTGTGTGGCATATAAAGAGATAGTAACTCCATCTCGTAATTGCTTTTCACCTAAAAACAAAGAATGGAATATACATGGAATTTGGCCAACACAATTCCGTAAAAGGAGTCCATCATATTGTAACAAGACTCTACACTTGAATGAATCCGCCCTATACCCGATAGTACCTCAGTTGGAGAAGAAATGGAAAAATTACGACAGCGGTACACCAAGATTTTCATTCTGGAAAAACGAATGGGAGAAACACGGAACTTGTGCAATTGTTCTTCAAGAATTTGATACAGAGTTGAAATATTTCCAAAAAGCATTAGATTTACGGGAAGAATATGACGTGACTCGTATACTTGCAAAAGCTGGGATTTCACCTGGAGGAAATTATGCGGTACAAGATATCATCGATGGAGTTCAAAAAATCATCAAAAAAACTGTTGGGATATATTGCGTCAAGAATGTGGTGAGATATTTGCTTCTCCTTTGTTTCTACAAAACGCAATAATTCGACTCACTTATCAAAATCGAAAAACAAGTATGCCCCGAAGTACATTTGTTTTATTTTCATTCCTCCCACTCATATGTTAATGACACACTCGTGTTGACATAATGATTATCGAAACGATAACTGAACTCCAATTCAGATTTTTACTTACCTTACAATAATTGCAGTTCGTCATTAACTATAACAAAATTATTACGACACTCTAAACATCCCGATGTTATTTCATTTTCCAGAAAACGCAACAATCCTACTTATCGGACATAAACATTTGCCTGGATAAAAGCTTGAAGCTGATCGATTGTAATGAGACTTATGAATTCCCGACGAATTGTGATCGCAACATGCCTGTGAACTATCCAAGCAGTTTTAAGGCAGGTGGATAATACCTAAAAATCACAAGCTGAGCCTTATGCATTAGGAGAATTATTATGAATAAAAAAAACTTTTTTTAGTTACTTCATAAGCATATTCGTATATTTTCTTGAATAAAAATAAAATTTACACTGTATAATCATTCAAGTTTTATTTCCATTCCGAGATAAAATGCAATCACTTCTCATGACGCTCTACACATAATCAAGATAACGGGGTATCATGATTAATGGTAACCCAATTCGAATATTCAATGATTAAAAATCAGTAAAATGATTTCATCCATGCATAGCATACCCCAATAACGGACCATGAATGAATAACAATTTGGTAGTATGAAAGTGATTTAATTTACATTATCTTATAGTATTATTATTTGTATAATTGTAACAGCTTCACTTGTAGTAGCTTGTAAATTGATTAAAACAGAGTTTATTTATGCTATTGTAATTCAACTTTCTTCTGTACTGTGACTACAGCTGTTGGAACCAATCCTACAAAAATAGAAATGGAATTAGTATGTTAAAATATCAATTCCTTTACATAAACGAAGACTAAACCTCACCTAAAATATCTAGTGGCTTCTCATAGTCTTCCTCCGTAAAAATTTTCCTAGGAAACGTAGTCATTAAATTAAATGAACCGGAACCATCAGTTCTATTCATTTCAACATATAATCGTACAGCAGAGAGTTGTTCCTTGCATCCAAAGGTCTGGGTCAATGCCTGGCCATTCGTTAATCTGATCTATAAAACATAGGATTTAATCGATTCGATTCAAGAGCTGAATTCCTTGATTATATTCATCAAACGTTTTCTCGAATATTATTCAAACTCAAAATTCGCTCAACCAGCAGGATGTGCAATCACCTGCAACTTTGTTTCGCTGTAATCTTTCGCGACGGCGGTAACCACCGAAGTTGGTGATACAACTGAAGGTACAGGAAATACCGCAGCTTGACCACCTTGAGAGGCGGCCTTAGCTCGTCTTGCTGCTTTGTCGGATTCAATCTGCTCCCTGACCCTCTGTTTAGCTAATTTCTCTTCTTCTTTCTCCCTCTTTCTCTGCTCCAATATTTTCTTCATCTCCAAATCCTCGAGCCTTTGCATGAACGGGATTCAAGTGAATTAGAGAAAATATAATAACCGATTTCAACCCATTTTACAAACTAGATAAATGCTAACTTCTTTTTAGCTTCGACCATCTCTTTGCCAGAGCGTATCCTCAATTTCTCTTTTTCGTGCGCTTCTTTCTTCTCCAGTTCCTCTCGCTCTTTCCTTTTCTGCCTCATTTTTTCCTCCAACAATCTCAGCTGTTCTTTCTTCTCCTCTTCTGTGAGAGGCTTCTTTTCCTCTGTACTTTCGGAGAAACTATCATGGCCTGATTTAGTTGCATGAAATTCTACCTCTAAATTAGATTTGAACAACTTTCCACACCTGGAATTAAACGGCAATCATTATTCCCTTAAAAAAAAAAAAACAGCCTAAAGGTAAGCATGATATGGAATGGCACCAACGTTCACCATAAAATACCTGAAATTAGGAACAACCAATTCACATTCGATAATTATACTCACACTTCGCATTTTATCGACTTTGCCACTGCTCCGGACGGATCTGTATTACTTGCGCTAGCGACGCTCTCCTGGGAGGGTGGATCTAATGGTGCGGATGAACTTGCGGGATTTTCAGCCACAGGATCAGGGAGAAGTTCGGCTTCGTCGGAATGGGCAAGAAGCCTAAAAAAATTTGAAATATACATCAGGGTGATGTGAATAATTGAGATTTAGGTGTTTTTACCATTCCATGGCTGGTTCGACGCCCTTGTTTCCCGTAACCTGCAGAGCTCTTTCCCTAAAACAAAAATATTCGCAATTTTTGGGGTGTTTTGTTTTTTTCTTTCTTTCTTTTTTTTTGAACGCGATAAATTATTTCGATTACTTCGGCTGTTTTAGAGGTTAGAAATATCGCGTTAATCAGTTTTATCAATACTCACGCTTTGCCTTGGCTGAAACCCATGTCTATAAGCATAGACACGTCTGATGAAGACATTGCTCACTTTTTTCTTATTGTCAAATAAACGTGGGATGTTTTGTTGCTGAGACACTTAGAACCGAAAATCAAATGTCATGTCAAACAGACGCTTCGACATGCAACCCAATGCAACCACTACAACTACTAGAGTAGTCTGCTTCTGCTCATTTGCGACTACTTTCAACTTTGAGGAGTTTCGACTTTCGAGATGAGAGACGGAAGCAGCCTAATTAGTAGCTCGAAACGATATTTGAAAAGGCATCAAATTCGAATACTCCGAAAACAAAATATTGTGATTTTCGAAGTCATTTTTTTTCTCTATTGATAAATAGAAGACGCTGACTATGCGGTACGAAAAAAATTGGGAAGATTATCCTGGCAAACGATTTTTTCATCATATCAGAATAGAATTAGATTATAAGGGAAATGATTACTACGCTATTGAACAATTTTTAAAGATTCTGAATTTACCCAGGTAGCAAATTCAATAAGTCATCTAAAAGCTATCTAAAGGATGCCTAATGTCCGTCTGGAAGTTAACTATAAGTTAGCAAGTGTCTGAAAGTTATCTTTTAGGAGGGTTGTTAGCTTTGAGGCAACTTCCAGAGGGACATTAGGCATCCTTTAGATAGCTTTTAGATGACTTATTGAATTTTGCTACCTGGGTAAATTCAGGACAATGATAGGCAGTAGTATAAATGATGGGAGAATAAATGTACAAAGTTTTGTAATACGATGAGGCGTTAGAGCCGTTTAATTATTACCTTCGATCTATTGATATATGAAAGTTTTTTTAACAAAAGAATTTACAACTCGTAGAACGGCCAAATCCTATGAATCATTTTTCACTTCAAAGGCAATATACGATACATTGTTTAGTTATAAATATAAAAACACAATATTGAAATGTAATAAAAAAGACAAACATACAAACTTATATTCTAACATGTTAAGCAAAAATCTCATCTCATTTAAATAGGTAAGATGTTATTTTAATGAGTATTTGTTTATTACAATGAAAAACAAATCTCATATGACCGATAATTATTCACCCTCTTATCATAAACATGAAAATTGTTTTTTTTTTGTTCTTTTTTTCACCTTATTTAAAAACAGTTCTATTATTTATTTTCCATTTTCCACAAAACGAAACGTCGCAATAAATTGTTAAGTTTATAAACACAGAATAAAATGCGGAATAGTAGGTTGATAATCTTAATTTAATATTCTTGGGATGCCTTGTCGCCTTTTCCAGATCCACCGCCGCTACCAGTCTTCTTAGGCAATAAAACTGCTTGAATATTTGGCAGAACACCACCCTGCGCAATTGTCACTCCTGAGAGTAATTTGTTCAATTCTTCGTCATTACGAATTGCCAATTGCAAATGACGGGGAATTATTCTGAAAAATAATATTCACAATGTTCCAAAACTCAGGAAGATCAAAACGTTGCAACTATTACAGATTTTTTTTTTTTTTTCAATTTTTCTTTTTTACAATTTATAAACGAAAAACTCGGATTTCAGATTCAATAAATTATATTATTCTGCGTCATTTATATTACTCCAACTTTTGATTCTAACAAATGTTCTGTAACAAATATATTCATTGAATGAAAAATAATATACGTGCAACGGAATTCTGTGAGAATCAAATTCGAAAGGCTCCATTTTGTGTATACATAGTATATTATACTAGCCAACGTATTTTTCGAAGGAGATAAATAAGGACGAAAAAACCTAAACAACACGAGTCTATAATCTGTATATGATTGATAATACAAAATATAGAACATATTTCCGTTAACTAGAAGCGAAAGACCCTGTTAACTGTTTAATCTTTGAAAGAATCTCAGTTAATTTCGATAGATAAAAAGTAGTGTTATAATTTTCAAAGAAATTGTAATTTTAATAATTTCTTAGACATGAGTTTGCGAGGGACTAACCTAGTCTTTTTATTGTCTCTCGCCGCATTACCAGCCAATTCAAGAACTTCAGCAGCTAGATATTCCATAACAGCAGCTAAATATACTGGAGCACCTGCCCCAACGCGTTCGGCATAATTTCCTTTTCTTAAAAGTCGATGAATACGACCAACGGGAAATTGCAGCCCTGCCCTACTACTGCGAGTCTTTGCCTTTCCCTTAGTCTTACCTTTAAAATCAATAAATTTTAATACGCCCAGTTTTCTTTTCTCTACACTTGTTAAATTATCTTTTATAAGAATCTACTACTCACCTCCTTTACCACGGCCAGACATTTTTCACGATTTACAATAGACGGACAATGACAAAACCACACGAACAACCTCTCTCGAACGTGATTGAACAGCGAATGATGTCGGACGTCACGTATTTTGGCGCCTGGTGTCTAGTTAACGCTCGTTTGCGCGGGAAAAATTATAGACTTCGGAGGCTGTGGAATTAGTATGACTTTGGTCCGATAGAAAGCATTAGCTATTCTGGCATGGCGGTTCTCGTTCAAAATTTATCTAACGTGTAACTAACCGAATAAATAAATATACTATGATGAAATATATATTTTCTCTTTGACAGATCAACTCGAAATCTAAGATGAAGATTTTTGTCCCGAAGTTATCGTCAAGAATTTCTGTATCAGCGCTAATAACGATTCCAAAATATTGTATAATATATTGTATATTGTAATAAAACGTATCTATATTGGAAAATATAGAACGACTGATATTCGCATAAAATAATAGAATTATGATATATATAAGTAATATCACATTGTTATATTATAAATTATAATATGTTAAGTTAAAGGTAGGTAATTGATGAAGATAAATTAGACAGATAGATTGTTTTCGAACAGTTTACTTTTAGGCTCTCGTTCTGGCCAGATATAGGTGGTCTGCAGGTTTAACAGACTCCTATTATTACACGATACATAAAAATAATGATATTTACAAATGTAGGCACTCAATGAACAAAACATTGAAAACACAGATAAAATTGACTTGCAGGCTATATAGGGATGATGATATACGGATCAATCAGGTGATAAATTTAGAGAGCACAATGAGATTTAAACTAATGTGCCAAGAATAAACAACAACAAAAAAAGAAATAGGAACCTAATTAAATATGAAAAATAAATTAAATAAAATTAGGATTTAAAACGAACATGAATTATACAATCAAAATTATTACATATCAAAATTAGAAATATTAAGAGAAAATGTTATTCATGTTATTTTTTGTTTTTTTTTTCGTTTTTTTTCGTTTTCTTTTTTTTTGTTTCCTTTCATTTATTTTTTTAATATTTTTCGGTCCGATCAGTATGGATGTGGAATGTTAAAGGTTTGGGAAAGAAGCATTTTCATGGAATGTACTCACGCAGTTTCAACTTTAAAAGTTAAGTGGTATTTTTTTTTTTTTTTCTCTTAAGTACCTCAACATCATATCTCTCTCTCTCTCTCTCTCTCTCTCTCTCTCTCTCTCGTTTCTTTGAATTCACTGGCCATTGAATTAATTATTGTGATTGTTCAACATAGAAGTGAAGGATATACTAAGTAATCAACAATCATTTATTATTTTTTTTTATTGATACTGCACTTTCCATTAATTTTTATTTCATTTTATTTTATTTTATTTTTTCAATCAAAAACCCTAATTTATTTGTCCTGCGAGGATTCGGTTATAGGTATTGTAAAACGAAAACTTTGTCTCGAAAATAGGTGATCGAGGGGTATAACGAGATGTATTATGTATTACAGCTTTTACGATTAAGAATCCAATGTGTTTCTTTAGATTTCTTCCTATAAACTGCTATGCATATTTATTACAAAATCATTATTGTTCAAGTTCTAAGTACGCACCTAGCACTTCGACAGTATGAAATCTCAAAGATCATGTCTCTGTCCTTTCTAAGAATTATAAATTTTTATATTTATACATATGCCTATTTTTTTTTTTTTTTTCTTTTTTTATTGATTTATTTGTTTTTTTCTTTCTCTCTTTTCATAAAAAGAAGCGACTGTTCCGAGATAATATATATTTATACAGGAATCAGAAGTATATTTCGTGTCTGCATAAGCACACGGATCTTCTTATTGATATATAAAAAAGAAAAAAAAAGAAAAAAAAAATCTTTCCCTTCGATGCAAGAGATATTTTCTATTTACATTAATGCTATAGATTTGTTATAGGTTTTCTTGAGATCCTTCTCTTCTATGTTTATACTTTCTTATCAATATATATATATATATAATTAATCAGTAAACATTCAAATGAATCGTGTTATATAGAATATTATCGTTTCGTATGTTTTTTTTTTTTTTAAATATTACGAGTCCACATTACGGAGATTAAAATAAGTTACATAATATGAGTGTTCTTTTCTATTTTCAATAAAATATCATACAAATTACATATTATATTATATATTTATTTTACCTTGGGTTAAAGAGCCGTAAGTAGTGAAAAAATTATAAAATTCTAACAGTTTCTCTTATTTATTGGTAAGAAATTTGTATTTTGATTTATTTATTTATTTTTGTTTGTTTGTTTGTTTTTTTTTTTACAATTTATTTTTACATCTGTATCATACTGATGATATGATTACTTACAACATTTTTAAATACCTAATAATATTCTGTTTTCGTATAAAACATCCAACATTCTTTTCAAACAACATTAATTACTTGGACTTGGTTCTTTTTCTTTTTTTTTTTTTTTTTCAAGAACTGATTACAAATAATTAAGACACGTTCAAATTCCAGATAATGATTGCTATATTGTTTTTCTTCAAAAAGAAGAGAAAAAAAAATAATGCATAAATATTCAAGAACTAAGAACCTGGCTATAGAAAAATCACCATTAGTTATTCTTTAAATAAAAAAATTTAAAAAAAAAATAAAAATGCTGTACATTTGGTCAATGTAATCTTACGTTTACTTATCTAAAAAATGGCTGAAATTTAAGTGTTTCCAGCTATTTAAATACCAACGGCTCTTAACCCGTCGATAATATCACAGATGAATGAGTTTCCGTGTTGTGCGTCGCGTATTGCTACCTCAGAGTTCTTAATAGGGCATTTATTCTCTCAATTTTTTCGCTCAGAGATCGCCTTTCTGTTTCAAGGGCTGAACAGTTTGATAATAAATCGTTTCTTCTTCTTTCTAATTGGATTGCCTCTGATCTCAGATTATTCGACCTTGATGATAATTTCGATGTTTGTGCTGCCAACACTTTTCTCTCCAATAGTTTTTCTGTAATTAACAAACGGAGGATAATATTGAATGTGAATCGCATGAAGAAAGATTGAAATTATTTTCAACGTCGTTATAAAAATCATTTGAAATCATTACGAAATACGAACCTTTAGAATATTCCATGTACGCGAACATGATATCTTCGATACCGTTCCACCTGGACTTATCTCTATCATCTCCGTCGATATCATCTTTAGTTTTGGAAATTTCTTCAATTTTACAATGTTGTTTAACACCATTTTCACCAGGTATAGGTAGGACGGAGTAAAATGTTGACGATATATTTTGAACTAGAGGTGGTAATGGCGGCGGTCGTTCTGGTACTGGTTTTGATTTGACTCGATCAAAGAGCCGCATTCTTTGTGGTGGTTTTGGCAACATTGGTGGATTACGCGAGTAGGCTTTAGCGATTTTCTCGCAATAGGCGGTCACTGTATTCACGCTTTTCCGTTTCTTACGATCTTGTAGAATGTACTGCCAGCTCGCTTCAGCTTCTGTAATATCAAATGTGATTATGCGTTGATAAATAGTAAACAAAGTTTTTTTTTAATACCATGGGAATGAGATATCGTTAGTCGATAGGATAAGAATTTACGTTGTATGTGATAATCAGTTATTTCACAAAAAATTGTCAACGTATGTACATTCAGCAACTATGATTTGATTCCGGAGTAAGTCGACGTAGTTACTTGAGCCAGATTGATCCAATATTAATTAATAATTATTCACAGGAAATACGAAGCTAAATACTACGATGAACCATCAGTGCTCTTATTTTATGCTGCAGTTGTTAATAAAGATAATGTGAATGAAAATTACCGTCTCTTTTCGATGGTGGCATAACGTCGAGGCCGATAGTTTTGAGGAATCCAACTTTAGGCATAAAATCTGGAGTTTGAAGAAGCACGTCAGGGTGTTCTCGTGGAATTGGTAACAGAGATTCAATAACGGGTTCAGAATCCAAAGGTGGATCAGGGGGCTCAGGATTGAGCTTGTACCTCTTTTCTACTTTGGACAGTTCCATTTCTGTAACAAAAAAATTTTTAACATACATATGCTGATTCAAGATGACCAAAATGTTTCTGCTTCAAAGTATAACGATAAGATAGATCTTCGCTCGTATAGCAAATTTTTAGATAGAATGATCTGAATAACATTCAATCAAGATTCCTTCTTACCATTCCTGGTGCTGAGAGTAGTCAGCCCGAACATAGCCAGGAAAGAAAGTTTATTGGCTGGACACTGAAGCTTGGAAGGTGGCCCTTTGGTAATCCATAGATCCGAGTCTTTGACGTCCTCTTCACCCTCCGAGTCTGAACTGATGCTTACACCGACGCTTTTCTCTCTTTTTCGTTTTCTCCTTTTTTCGGCAAGGTCCAAGGTGGATGTCAACTCCTTTGGTTTATCAGGCATCAGAAATGAGTTGTCGTTGATTATTTCTTGTTTAACTAAGGCCTTACTGAGATCAGGCACATTTAACACAGCTGATTCACACTTCACGGAAATCTCAGTCAAATTATTGCACTTGTCGGTAAAGCAAAATGCAGATTTCAATTCGTTATTTGAAAAATTTAATAGTTTTTCTTGAAATTTCGGTATTTGTAGAAGAACATTTGATACGTTTTGACAAGTGCGCAGAACTTCCTCAGATTTGATGCTCTGCATCAGTTGAGCAGTATCAATTGGTTTTTGCGCAATGTCGTTTAAACTGAACTTGACGACTGGTTGAAATGGTAATGTGGACATGATAACGCTTTGATCAACCTGGGGTTTGATATCGATATCAGACTTGCAATCTTTATCGTTTGCATTTAAATTTAAGGGTTGAAAACTAGGCCCTTTATTATGCTCATAAGCTAAATGCGGAATTACAGGTTTCTCCACCAATGAATTAATGGTCGAATGATTTTTGTTTGAGATTAGTGTCTGTCGCGATTGATTCTCGCCTTCGCCGTTCTTATCATTGTTTGTTATTCTCTGGTCTCGCAGGACGTTTTCTGAATTATTTTTGTAGTTCCGACTAATAGGTTTAATATGATTATTGTAGTAATTAGCATTTGCAGGAGGTTTATCATTAGTAATACAGTTATTGTTAATATTTATTTGGACATCGTTTCGCTGAAGGCTGCCTGTCGACGGCTGTGCCTCTGTTACATGGTGCGTTGGCAGTTTCGTACTAATCGAATTATTACTAATATTTGTAGAATGATTAATGCTTAGATTAGGAATATTTAACTTAGTAGAAGGATGTTGTTGATGATGCGGAGATGGCGGGGTAAAATGAGGTGGCTTATACAAGCTAGGGACATGGGATACGGGAATATGAGGATGATGATACTGTGGCGTTGAATATGGGACTGATTGTGAGGGAGTTTGATGATTGTTACAAATCATCGAAGACTTATTGACATTCTCCGACGACGTATCTTCGGTTGACTGCGTTGTGACCGGTTGGGTCGTTGAACACAAACTGGACAACGACTTGACTACTGACTCTTGATGATTGATTTGGTTGGGGATATTTTGATTATGACTATTGAGGACTGGTCTCAATTGTGGTTTAGAAGTAGCGCGAAATGAGTCCTCAAATGGCCTAACGAACGCGGGTTGAGGCGTCGCCGCAACCTGTGCCAGGACATCTTTATTTCTAGAACTATGATTACTATTGGACAAAGGAGGAGATTTATGCATATTAGGTAATTGGTTTGTTGGATTTAACTGCGGCTGAACTGCACTCGGCGTTGTTAGCGTATGCGTCGCGTGTGTTGTCATCGTTCCACTAAAAGATGACGAACTTGTAGTAGTGCAGCCAATAGGATTTGTACGTTGGTACGTTGTAGTAGTTGCGCTGTTTATCGTAGTTATGTGCTGACTAGAATGAATGGTACTTGACGACGCAGGAGGCAAATGTATTGAAGGTATTGAAATTATTGGCGCCAGAGGCAGACTGAGAGGAGGTGGTGGCCCGATGACGCTAGGAGCTAAGGAAGGTATCGAGGATATTGAAGGAATTTGAGGAGAAGGACCTATAGTAGCTGAACTTATAGGCGGAGGTCCCAAGGTTAATGGAGGTAAGGTAGAGCCCAGCGGAGGTGGCATAGGAGTCGAACTGACCGAACAGATAGAAGCTGAGCTGAGTGACGCAGGACCCATTGGTGCTGCGGGACTGGGGAAAGAAGGTAGTCTCGAATGGTAAAGAGACGAGGAATCGTTGGGTTGGGGAGGAGGTTCTTCTTTTCTCGTAACATGATGACCGCTATTAACGTTGTTTCCCCTTTCTCGATCTCGCTCCCTATCTCTGTCTCTTTCTCGTTCTCTTTCCCTTTCTCGTTCCCGGTCTCTGTCTCGTTCTCGTTCTCTGTCTCGTTCACGATCACGATCACGATCCCGTTCTCTCTCCCGCTCGCTGTGCAACTGAGTCGCTATGGTCGGCTTCCTAGCTGGAACAAATCCCGACACAATGCTTGGTAACACTCTACTACTCTACGTTAAAAATAAATATTATAAATTCGATGCTTGCAGGCATTAAAAATGGGCATTAGACTGCTAACTGCAATTCCTTTGGATTTGAAAAAAAAGAAAAAAGAAAATCATTCAATCCTCATACTCGGATATCAATTGATCTACACTTTTCCATAGCATTTTCTTTGACGAAATTTCGAGATATGATAAACATTGGCCTAATGATCATCTACCTTTTCATCATATTCTCAATATCACAATATCTGTACTGATAATTAACGCAGTGTAATTTCTTGTTTCTCCAAATATGTATAAAGCTCTGTACGAGGTATGATCCAATTGCTTTGAGTAACTCTGAATAAAACAACTTCTTAATGTTTTTATAACAAGCGGAACTTACGATTTAAAAAATTTAGTCTGTCTACAAGTTTTATTACTTGACTGTGTTCAATTCAAGTAAAATTAGATGTTCATGTTCATGTTCACTGATTAGTAGGAGTTGGATATTGAAACTATTCTGACTAATCGAAAATCAGTTGAAAAAAAGTTGAATTTTTCCAATTTCAAATCGACTTTCTGAGATACGAATAACTTTTCTTTATTTTTCTTCAACTGATAGTTGTATTGTACTGAATTTCTGTCGCATATTATAGAAGTAAAAATAATTATCTAGGATTCCGATAGGAAAATAATTCAGGGCGTACCAAATATGTGTAGTAACAGTTTGAATATAATGAAAAAAGTAGCATTTCGTTTAATTTTATGTTCAAGCATACATAATAAGCTATATTGAAAGTGTTTAAAATTTGTATAAAAGAGATTTTTCCGAATAAAATTTATCAAATATTTACTTATTCATTTCTTTCTATCCAGATGCTATAGTAAAAGATTCAAAGTCTTAGTTTGATTCAAAATATTGTAATATTTATCGTTTTCTCTCTTTACCACACCTTAAATTTTATCCAATACTCTATTATCTATAATTACATGTTATTATTATTTGTTTTTTTTTTTTGCTACAAAGTATTGGGGATGATTTCCAGCATAAAATGCAATAAAACTAATCTACAAAAATAAAAAAATGAATAATGCACTAACTACTAGTGTGATAAGATTATATGTATAAAACTATTACGTAATATAATGTAATGTAGTAATATATATATAAAAATCTTCCCCAAAACTGTTTCAGAAAATGTATCGAGGGACAAGAATTTCAAGTCAATCAAAATTTTGATCACTTTTTTTTTGCTTTTTTTTTATTTTTCATTTTTTTTTGCAATGTTTATTTTCAGTTATAGTCCAAATATACATGTTTACATAATAAATTATATAAAAATGGTATAATTTTGACGATATTGAAGAAAAAAAAATAAATAAATAAAATAAAATTGAAAAAAAAAACAAAAAAATATAATAAAAAAAAAACGATGTTGACAAATTATGTACATCGGTGCATTCAGTCAGTGGTATTTAGGGGCAGTATTGTTCGTTACAATAAAATCAGAATTAATTCACATTTTTGGGGATTAATAATTGAATTTCTAAAACAGTTGCGGGAACAACTAATCTAAGAGTGCATTTCACCTGGTGAAAAGATAGATCGATGTTCAATGATAGAGGATGAAATTGATGATGATTGTCCGATGACGATGGATTTGAATTTAATTTATTGTATTTGTAGAGAAATTTTTTTTTTTTTTTTCTTTTCTTCTTAATTACGTAAAAACCAATTACTCCTAATTATATAGCCAGTTTAGTGTCAAGAAAAAAAAAATAAAAAAAAAAATTTAAAACGACCCAAGGTCTGTTTGTTGAGGAGTATTTACCAAAACTTATTGTTATTATAAGAAATAAAATGAAATAAGATACTTCCAAACCACAAAGGCACAGAAAACAGTCTATTTTGAGTGAAAAAAAAAAAAAAAAATTACATGCAAGATTTCATAATCTTATAAAAAAAACTTACGAAATATGGGATCACCAGACTCTATAGTCACACTTTTGAAATAAGTGTTAAAGACTTTTTAAAATAGTGTCATATGCCACTAGCTGGCATTTTCTTAGACAATAAGAAGGCACATTATTCTAAATGAAGATATTATTTATTTTTTTTTCATCATCATTGATCCAAAGATTTTTATCTTTAAAGTGAATCTAGACAATTGTAAAGCTGAACATACGTAATACTATCCTTTCGCTAAGGTGTTATACACTCTTAAGCCGATCCTGGAATTAAGTATTTGCATTTTAGAATGTTAATAATAGTATAAATAAATTAGAAAACGAGCCCATAAATTCATTGTACAATAGCAATTAAAAAAATTGTGTGTATCCAATAATATGAAATTTTTTTTTTCTTCTTCTTCTTCTCAACATTTAAACCCGAAACTATTAATTGAGTTATTGTACAGAATGTCGGTTTCATCCTAGTACTCTATTGTTCCAACACACCGAACAACTATGAGCCTCAAGGTATTGAATTCCGACGAAAAAATTCGTCACAATAAATTGTGCCTTAAAAAAAATTTTATCTACTACTTATATCTAGTACTGATTTTAGTACTAAAAAAAAAACTTTTTTTTTTTCCTTTTTCTTGCTTTCTTTCTTTTTTTTCCCAACTAAAAGGAGATTCCAAACAGTTCACTATCAACAAATAGGTTTACTATCTAGAAATTATATCTAACTTCATTAGAAGCAATTAATTATGACTATAAGTTTTTATTATTTCTACATTAATATTAAAAGCGTAGTTTGTTTTTTCTGTTTTTTTTTTCATTTTTTCATTTTTATTTTATTTTATTTTTTTTCGATTTTCTCAATTTGTTTCACAGTCAAGTATGTTTTTTTTTTTTTTCATTTTTTTTTTTTTTTTTTCTAAACGTCTTATTACTCAGTCTGGGTGTTTAGGGAGCTAAAAAAATTTAATGGAACCAGCCCGAAGACCGACAATTTACATAGTTTTACCAATTTTTTTTTACTGACTGAAAAGTGTTCGCCCACCTCCGTCCCGTCCCTCCCCACTCTTATTATTTACACTTATATAATGAAATAAAAAACGGCCACAATATTTCGTTTACGACATAGCAAGTGAACTTTTTGGGCACTCCTTGGCAACTTATTTCCCTTTATTAAACAAGAGAGACACAGCTAATGACTCTAAAAACATCAAATATTTAGATAGAATATATCGATCAACTAAACAGATATTAGTAAAAAAAAAAAAATGAAAAAAAAATGAAACAAAAAAATGAAAATGAAAATGAAAATGAAAATGAGAATGAGAATAAAAATAAAAATAAAAACACTTTGATGTCTCGAACAGCATCGTCAGAAAACAATTTTCATTATATCGTGCTAACTAAAATTCGCTAATAGTGAAACGCAAGGTTTACCAGATAAGCAATAACAACATTAAACGAAGCTACATAAACATTATTTTATACGATTCATTATTTTTTTTTTTTTTTTTTTTAGTATAACAATAAATACAATTATTTTATAATGTTTTTTTTTTTTTTTCTTTTATTGATGGATAGTTGCTCTATTTTAATTAATCATTCGTGCAAACAAAGGTTTTTATTTTATTTTGGAAAAAAAAATAATGATAATAAAGAACGCGCAGACAGAATAATATCAATAAATCTTCTATATATGTGTGGTACTTCGGTATGTGTGTATACTTTGATGAAAAAAAATAATGTAAAAATGAAAAAACCCTATGCCTATGGCTTTCAGGTACGGCGGTTTTCCTTCAGGTATATTTGGTTAATGAAGTCTAATTTATATTCTATAACATTGAAAGGGTCTATTGGTGAAGTATGTGAAATGTGAAACATCTGGTAAACCTTGAAATGATGGTATGCCGATCGCACTCTGAACAATTGGGTTCGGTCAATGGGAGGCAGTGGGGGGTGGAGCGACTCGCTCACCTGCAGTGTCGGCTGAGGCGGGGGCAGGGACGGGAACGGGAGCAGCGGGGGCCGAGCTTCGAGCAACCCTTCTCCTCTCATCCTCATCGCGTAGCGCAGCCTGTTCCCTGGCTTGTCGAAGTCTATGTTCTTCTTCCAACTTCAATCTGAAACAATTTTTTGTTTCGTTAAGATTTTATTTCACTTTGATCGCACAGAAATACTTCATCATTATCTCATACTGGATGGTACGGTAAAATCTCCTTACCGCTCATGCATAACTGGAGACATGAGGCCCAACGATGCAGGTGGCAACATTTCTGGGCTATATCTCAATCCATAAAGAGGATATGAGGGCAGCCCAGGAAATAATGGCGGTCTCAGCATCCCACACCTTTCCAAGTACAATTGTTCTTCTAACCTGAAGTTTGAATGAAGAATAAATTAGTTATCGCAGTGATATATGCAGTACAAAGTATCTTTTCTCTTTTGAGAAACAAAATAGCAGCAATTTTGCATCTCGAAAGACATGAACATAATATATAATCGATTGAGGTAAGCATTGATAATCGTTAAGCCCAATATACCTATAAGCGTGTTGCAGATGTGGAGGCGGGTAGAGACCATGGTGGTAAGGGCTGTAGGCTGGATCCAGAGCAAATGCTGGTGGTGCATGTGCAGGATGATGCTCAGGCCGATATGGCTGAAAACCAGATCTAGCCAAGAGTTCAGAAGCTGCAGCTGTGACACTATGCTTGCTATTTTCAGCCTGACGGGCAGTTGTATATAGCGAGGGAATCTCCTCCGGCCTTCGTTCGTGCGTAGAACGTTCCTGAAACAACAAAACCAGAGTTTTCAATGTTGAGTAAAAAACTAATGAATTGTTTGCTCATAATTTTCAACATTATGCAAAGACTGATATTCATCCATAAAGCATATTGCTTTACCTTAGCAGGTGAAGGTCCTCGTACCAACGGTGGTGGAGCTCGATTTTTTGGACTGGCTCTGGGTTCTTCTTCTTGAGGAGCAGGCCCAGCTTGTTTAGCTAAGTTACGAAGTGCAGCAGCAAAGCTTCTGCTGCTTGTTTGTTGGCTTCCGGGTCCAGGGCCTGGCGTATGACCTTGCGGTAATACACCAGAGCTTGGCCTGTGTGATTTACCAATTGAAGTTGGCGGTTGTCCTTTATTACTAGTTGGTTGAAGACCTGTGATCAATTATAAAGGAAACATGGTGTTACTAAAAACTTCAGGAAATTTGAACATAAAGAAAAATTAAAATAATTGAAAGAAGAATAGAAATTAATTGACTATGTAGTCCAACTTCGATCATCACGATACTGTGTTATTATTTGTCCAAGAAAGAATCCAAGAACATTCCCTCGGTTTGTACACATTTCTTAATTCAATTGCTCCAATTTCATACAAAATTGGAAACAAGTAGATAATTAATTAAAATACTAAGATCTAAGCTTTCCATGTCGAGGTATATTCGCTACTTGTATATCTGAGGGCTTTGTTTAAATGTGCTGTCATCCGGTTATAAGGTAAAAAAAGAGAATAGTAGACAGGAGAGAAGAGTAAGAAATCCTCTTGTTCTTTTAGGGAGGTTTTCACCCTCCATTCAATTCCTCATCAGGAGAGTGCGCTTTGGCAATGGCAGATCTCATCCTACCCCGAAGTGCTCTACTCGAGAATACTATTTCTTTTCATCCGTATTCGTCCCTTGTAATTTTCTCTTTTATTCTACAGCACTCGAACTTGGATAGTGTTTTATTCATTCTCTTTTTCACAGTACGGTAGTTTAATGAATGAATGAATAAAAGAATATAATACTTTTATGCAATTAAAATTTCATTTCAAGCTAATCATTAAGTAATTGGTATTAATAATCCAACATTCTAGAGAATATTAACTATAATTATAATATCATGAATAATAATTCTCTGTTTTTAATGTACATTTTATAACTATGAAAAATGTAGTGCATCTATTTTTTTATTTTTTTTTGCTGCTTAAAATTAACGAGCTAAATACTATGTAAAGCTAATAACAGTTACGTCAAGTGAACAATTAAGTTTATTAAGGTAAATATGATATCTGAATAGAGGAGTAGAATCGTATTGTATATTATTAAACGAATTGCCTTCTCAATTGTATTAAAATATAAATGAGAGAGTAATCAGTCCCTCATAAATTAATTAGAGGTATACAGGTATACGTATACTAAACTATTTTACTTTCTCACAGCAACCCCAAAGATAAACCAGAGAGCCACCCGGAGTTGACTCGCTGTTGGGGTGTTAAGCGGCTTACAGTCTGTTACCATGGTAACACCATACCACTAAGATGGTACCTCAATCCCATCCCTATCCAACCCTCCCTTAACCATGGAGGATTATACACCACAAACTCGGTTTTTATACAAAAGTATTTCCACCCTGTGCCTCAATAAGCCAGAATTTACAAATATTTCACATTCATGTATGTATAATTATTATTTATTATTCAACCATCAGTTAAAAATTTAACAGGATATAGATGAGCTGAAAAATTTTATAACGTGAATTACAAGAGAAAGGAAAAAATAGAAATAAAAAATATATTTCATACAATTTTTTCTTTCTGTAGATCGATGTGATTTAAATTTTTAGGTAATCGAGAACTATTATACATACGAAATAGAAGAGTCTAAAAAAGTAAAAAATTTGTTCAAAACTCGTTGAATAAATGTGAAAAGTTCTTCAAAATCGTATAATGATGAATGGCACGAAGCTCGTGAAATATACTTAAAAGACTTGAATAAATTTTTTTCACATCTGTTAATTATCCAATCAATTAGATTATGAGTGAATTAATTTACAGATTAATATTTGCGATGGTGAGACCACTGTACGAGTGGTTGAAATTGGATAAGTGGTATAAAGTTGAACGAGAATTAAAGAGAAAAATCAGAAAGAAAGAAAGAAAAAAAAAATATACCTATATCTCGTAACGATTTAATGAGGGGATTATTCCCGATTTAATTAAGAATTTCATCTTCAGTAAGCCCGTAACGAGCAAAAAAAAAAAAAAAGAAAGAACCAAATCTAAAAATAAAAGAAATATGTTCTCCTCAAACAATGTAGAGACAATGATAAAGTATAATAAATAATAAATAAATATTATTAAAAATGATATCATAATTTTACATGATATATTTTTATATAAGACCCCTTCGCGCTTCGTTATATATTTCTGCCGGTACTTAGCATAATTAAAATGTTTCATTTTGGGGCGAGTGCAGAGATCACCTCGTGATCTACGAAATTTATATACGAAGTTAAACTTTTTTTTGACACCGTGTAACGTCGAGGGGTAGTATGACAACGGGGTTCGTCGCATTTGACCCTTGAGTGACCGGGTTAAGGGGGTTGAAAAAAATAAAATAAAAGAACAAAATGATAAAAAAAAAAAAAAAAAAAAGAGGCGTAAAGTTAAAACGAGTTAAAACGTCCATCAGGTTGTTATATATGCATATTTAGTAATAATAAAGAACGGTTTAGCCCGACTCGCCCCATGACAGTTTTCCCCGTACGTTATAAATGAATAATTGATTGACACGGAAATACTGCATGATATATAGGAGGATGAGGCGAAAAAAAAAAAAAAAAAATAGTAGAAGTGCGACGAGGGTTTGTGAATCGAATTAAAAAGTTACAACCGTGATTTCCGTAGTCTGGTGGAATTAAAAACTCGTTAACGCGCCTCAGCGAATTATTCGCGTACCGATGTTATGTAATCACCCTGTATCACACCGGGTATACATACATATACATATACACATACATATATATATATAGTGGATATATTCCAGGGGCGGGGAAAATTCCGGGTGCTCACCTCACAAATATACCTAACTGGCGCGGTGCCCTGAAAAATCAATGAGCGAAGAGCGACTACGACGAAACTGGGGATGGAGAGAGATGGGGATATAGAGATATAGAGAGATAGAAAGAGAGAGAGAGAATCAGTGATACTGCTGCAGGGGAGGAACGGAAATAAAGAGATAGAATATATGTATAATGTATTACACATAGAAATACATATATACATGCATGAGTATCAAGAGAAGAGAGATCAGTATAAAAAAGGGAATAAAAATGGAAGATAGAGAATAATAAAAAAAAAAAAAAAAAAAAAAAAACGAGTCAGTGTGTTGAATTTTTCTTCTCTCCGCTTTTTATTTCATTTTTTTTTCTCTCTTCTTCCTTATCCTTCATCCCCGTGAATCTTCATACTTTATTTCCCTCTGCACCCTCAGTCGCGACGTCAACCGGTGCCAAAACGACTGCCGCCTATGTCTACTTCTACTGCTGCTACTTGTTTAGGAGTCGGAAAATCTGCCAGTTTAAATGGCACTCAGTACTTCCCGCGTGTAAATATGTTTATTTATACCTATAACCGTGAGGTTTAATCAAGCTGATTTACGATGGGTCAAGTATCTGTCAATCATTTGTCAGATCCTCGATGAACGTTGAGTGAATTTTTTCATTACAGAATTTATCAAGTTTATCTTTTATTGAAATCACGTTTAATTTCGATCGCAGTTTCTTTGTTGAAAAATGAAAAAAATTAAAAGAATTACCGTTCGTATAATCAGACGTGATCCTTTCATCTCGTTAGAATTTTTTTTATTGAAGGTATGATTCAAGTCTTTTGTATTGTATGTAATTTGAAATTCGGATTCCAGCTAATTGAAAATCGGAGAACAGGAAGAAAATTATTCTGTACAAAAGTCGTATTCGCATTTAGAACAAAGAAAACATTTTCACGGGACCAGTGTTTCCTTTTCGATACCGAATAGTAATACTAGCAGCAGTAGCAGTAGCAGTAGCACCAGCAGTAGCGGCAGTATAGCACTGAATAAATTTCATCTCATTTTAGGCCACGTTATCTCATGTATATTTATAAGGAGGGTATAGGTGCAGGTATACAGGTATATAATGTGTAGGTATACCAAATTTTCTGGTCTTTGAAAAGGATTCAATATACATAATAATAAATTGACACACGACGGCCCGTAGGAAAAAAAATTCTGTCTCAAATATTTGTTTAGAAAATATTGTCTCGTCTATCTCTCCGTTTTTGAGATTGAAAAAAAATAGAAAAAAGAAAAAAGAGAAAAAAAAAATATACATCTACGAGGCAATATACAGCGGCGAAGGAGAGAACGGAAAAGATGCGAAGTATAGAGCGCAGTAAAGCGAGGGGACAAACCGTTATTAAATTGTAGATTCCAGTCACGTTTCACGATCTAACGAATTAATATGGAAATTCCGAAAGCAGAAAAGCGCCAAAGCGCCTTACGCGAGCGAACGAACGAGTCCGTCCCAAGATTCTTCGGACTTTGTCTGGAGTTTGGGGTATCCCCAGGGGAAGCAGCAATTCGGTGGGGGTTAAGGATTTTACCTACCATCCCTGTGCCATAGGCGCTCAGATCTCGGGATTTATTTTATCTTATCCTATTTCACTTCCTTTCCTCGGCTTATTTCATTCTCTGCCGTTTTTTTTATTTCTTCTTTTTTTTTCTTCTTCTTCTTTTCATTTTCTTTCATTTTTCTTGTTTCCTTTTTCCTGTCGTTTTGTGGATACCCGGTTAAGTAATTACTCCGCGTTTATATACCCACCGCTAATTTCTCCGGATCTCGAAAATACACAGAGCTAATTAACTACCGCATTAAACAAGGTCCACCTTTCATCTTTATCACGGGTGTATCTATGTACTCGCAACTCATTTGTAGGTGGGTACCCCTCTAATAATCCCCTCGAATAATTCGAGAGAAACAAAGTCAAACTGGGAAACGTCGACGGGAAAAAAAGTGAGCTTAAACGGATTTGAAGAATTTGGAAACCAGATATTTTCCATACAGAAAAGCGTACAAGTAGGAGTATATATTATGTATACTTTATTTTTATCACTTTTTGTTTTATTCAAAAGGCGATATATATATTCTGGAAAATTTCAAATATATGCACATATAATTAGGAATAAACTTTTGTACTTTTCGTATTAGGTACTCATGAAAGAACAAAGTGCAGGAAGTCGGTAGGCCGACGCCAATGTTGTGCAAAAGGCAAGAAAGACAAGGGGAATCGAAACGAGAGAGAATCTCTCTCAAATGGAAAGAGGAAAGAGGGAAAGAGGGAAGAGGGAAGAGGGAAGAGGCAGGGGAGGGTGGGCTGGCCTGTTGGCGTACTAAAATGAAACGTATATTTGAGGTGAGGGTTGTTCGGAGTTGAGCCCAGCTCGCAGGGTTCAGAGTCGTTTATATGGTGATTCGATGTGGGGTGGTTGGCTAAAATATCAAGGGTATCGTGAGCAGAGCGAGCGAGCGAGCGAGTGAGTGACTGAGCCCAGCTAAGGGTGACCAACAGAGCCGAAGTTTGGCCAACCCCGTTTTTCCTATTATACATGTATGTATATACACATATGCCTACCCGTATACGGTTTTATACGCCCTGCAAACACAGCAGGGAGAAAAGAAAAAAATAAAACGAAAGAAAGAAAAAAAAAAAAAAAAGAAAAAAGAAAAATGAGAGAAGAAAAAAAGGAGATAAAGCTAAAACATATGTGAAACGATCGCCGCGGTATAAAATTCCTGCAAAGGACCCCCGCAGGGCCGTTAAATAAAATGGTAACGCCGCGACGTTCTTTGAGATGTTCATAAAATTTCGCGATTTTTATCGTATTGTATAATAAGTAAGGGAGGAAAAATAATAATAATAGTAATCTGATTGCAGATTCCTCAATATTTGTGTTTAAGAAAGGAAAGAAACAAAAAATAGAAATGATGCTAAAAATTTGTGGTGAAAATTTAAACAAATACATATGAGGTTGGTATTGGATGAGTGGCTTGCTTACTTGCCACCATCCAGCACCTGTCAGCCTCTGTACAGAGTAAATGAATAACAACAACTCGACACGCACGGTTTACCACTCAACCGTCAACACCGCGTACGTACCACCCATCAGCACTCAACCCTCTCTCGCCCGTCGCGATTAAACGAATAAATTAAAGGCTAAATATCGCGAAACAAAGTCATGAATGACGTTATAGTCGTCGCTACAGTATTGGCGATTACTTATGCACACGCCCCTGCACCGTGGTCCATGACTCTGGTTGATTACGATGTACTAGATTTTGTACGGACAGGATCGAACAAATTGTTGCTAATTTATTCAGGGTAGTTTTTTTGGGGGGTTTTTCTTTTCTTTTTCAACCATTTCTATCCGCAGTTGGAACCAAAAAGATTTGAAAAAAGAAACAGACTATACATGAAAAGGAGAAATGATAACGCATTTGAAAAACTCCAAAAGAAATTCGAAATATTTCCGAAAAAGATAGGGAAAAAAATGAAAGGGCATTGACTCTTACATTTTTACAAAGAGTCATTTTACAGACGAAGGATAGATATCCCTGTCGCCTCTTTCGCAAAAATTCTCCGATTACATCGTCAATCTTTGATATAAAGAATTATAACTACTGAGAAAAATCACTTTTAGAAAATTCAAAAGTATAGCAGGTAGAAAATTTCGGGATATTTCTAAACCGATTGAAGATCGCTATAAACACCGTATAAGTATGGTGTTAGAAGAAGGCGAAAAAAATAAGATGAAATAAAAAATAATAATAATAATAAAAAAAACTGTAAAGCACCTCGTACAAAAAAAAGCGTTAAAAATGATGGTAAATCGATAATAGATAGCGGGGAAAACCTCTGTACCCCCGAGTGCAGGGTGGCTCGTTGGGGGGTCACCATGGGTTGCCCTTGGGAGGTGGTTTCTCGAACAATAGAAATAAGCTCTAGATTAGGGGTTGATTTGCATGGGGTTCCACTAATTGTCGCCAGAGGGTGCCTGCGCACATAATATACACATAGAAACACAAATGAACAAACACATACATATAAGTATATCCATTTTATACATATACATATGTATATATATATATATATATATATACGAATACAGAGACTCGCCACGCGTCCTGTGGGATGAGAAAATCGTTACGTAGCACTCGGCGGCCCTCTCCCGTTTTACCGCTCTCTGCGATTTATCCGCATCCACTGTGAGCCCGTATATATGTATGGGTTTTCCCTCGGGACCGATGAAAACGGACCTGTTGTCCATACCTTGTCCGATTTTTCGCTATGCAGTATTTCCGGCTATGCATATTTCGTAATTTTCGGTGTAAAATGATAATTACTATATAACGAGAATTAAGAATTTTAAGTTGGTGAAAAATTGAAAAAAATAAAATAAAAAATAAAAAATGATTCTTTATTACGCGATAAAACGTAGTTTGGCTTATGACCTCGTTTGCTTTTTACTGACCACCATAAATTCGCTCGTTAACCTCAACCCATCCGCAACAGCATCCAGTCTGCAGGCGATCGGTCGGGATGGTGTGCAAGGTTTTTCCGCACATTAAATGCGATAAATATTTCTCAAAGTTGTTGTTCGTTACGGTATATATATATGGTCGTTAAATTAGATGAAAGATAGAAATATTTATGATCAGTATATTTTTTTAAGAACAGGTATAATATTGTATCTATACGCTAAACCGCCTTTTTGATTCTCACGTTGGATCAGATCAGATCTGATTTTTATAACCACGACGATATTATTACAGCGAAGGCTACGGGTTTTTTCTATTCTTCCTATATGGACGCAATTTCCGTGATTTCAAATTAGCTAACGTCAGTCGCGCGGTGTTAATTAATGATCGAAAATCAATCCCGGGAATTCATTACTCTGACGCGTATGACGAGGCAGTAAATATATTTATATACCTATGCTTTTTATGTTAGGCTGATAAAATGGCCGGGTGTATGTAACATATATTCGAAATGTGAAACAGCGAGAGGCGTAACAAGAAAAAAAATTTACAAACTTTCGACTGACCGTATGAAAACGAAATATATGCAACGTAGAGATAGATGCACGGCGCAGTTATACGTGGATGTGAAAATTGAACGAAATAACTGCAGCGGGTACGGGATGAAACGTAAAATAAAATGAAAACTATATACGAGGTAGCAATGCAATCGGACATTGCTAGTGGCTCGCGGCATTGCGAGGTCAGCTAGAAAACGAGAAAATGAAATTAATTTCCGAGCTTTTCAACTTCCCGACCAATTTCCAAGCCGCATTTGCTGCGGAGTTGATTCCAACGTTTCATACTTGTTTTATCTAAAATAAAAATAAAAAAAAAACCAGAAGAAGAAAGAAAAGAAAAAAGAAACCAGGCCAATTTGGTTCTCAAAGTCTCGTAAACTTCAATGTTCATATACACGTGAATAGATAATCAAAGAGACTCTCCAGAGCTGAATCAGAATGGCGGAATTGAATAAGAAAAAGAAGATTACAAATTACAAAACTAGAAAGAGCGGACGAAATGTACCGGAAGTGTTCCCAAAATTGTACCTTTATTTTAGCATTTTGTTTTTCGAGAAAAATAAAACCACACTAAGTCACATAGTCATTTGAATCCAGATTGCACGAGAGAGTCGATCGTCAAATCGCGATGCTCGTTCAGAGTAAACGCGAACTTTTGGGGGATGGGAAAGAGAGAGAGAGAGAGATAGGAAACGTGTGTGATGCTGCTTCTGCAGCCCACGTATAGATAGGTATAACTTGAATGCGATGTGTTATCGACGAAAAAGGGAAGAAGAAAAAAATCTGTGAAGGTATAAATATATTTTCTTGGATTTTAGATAATTTAGGTACGTCTGATATTTCAGTAAAACCGATTATCGTCGATTATTTCCAAACCAATAAATAAAGTAAATAAAATAAAGTATAATAAGAAAAGATATTCTGCCGTACGAGTGCAGCAGCGCAAAACCGTAAAACGAACACGTGCAGAAGAGTAGAGTTCCTCGGGGCGTGGTAACTATACGTACGGTTTACGACACTCGTATTAAACACAAGACAACGCACCGTTGCAGTTATGCTGCAGAGACCATTTCTGTCAGACATTCGTATTCCGTGAAAATAGCTCTGCTGCAAGTTTACTTTTACGTCTTGCGGAAGTCAAAAGCAAACTTGGTTGAAATCAGGTCACACAAATAAACCTCAAGGTTTTTGAAATCAGTTGAGTTATGCCGATTTTGTACTTTTCTTTTTTTTTTCTTCAACCTTCTGGTTTGGCGTAATTCTCAGTGAAAAATGGACCAAGTTACTGAAGAAACGAAAAAAAAATGTAAGAGGAAGAAATTTTTGTTACAAAAAAGAAAAAAAAAAAACACACCATCACCGTCATCATCATCATCATCATCATTGAAATTTTCGAGGACTGAACAACAGTCGATAATCTGTATTGTCGGAAGTTTGAGTTCGCGGAAGACAGAGTGAAGCGGTGAAGATGAAAGGCAGTGTTTCTGAGTAGTAAATGAGAGAAAAAAAAATTTGAAAAAAAAAGAAGACAAAAAAAAGAGAGTATCTAAAGTTAACGATTAAGATCGGCAGGTGCAGTTTGGTAAAAGAAAAAACCATTAAAAACAAGGCCGTTAATTAGAGCACCTGATCTTAAACTCTTGGTAATTTCATCCAAGCACGAAACGCGACGCGGTAGCTGCTCGTACGTATATAAATTCGATTAAACTAATCGTAATTGGTAAGTAACAGCGATAAAACTGTATCATAATTAATTCTCAAGGTACTTATAATCGGTTGCACACTTTAGTGGACCCGAAAAAAAAAAAGAAAAAAAAAAACAACCCGCACAAACGCACGCATGCATCTGAGCCACCGCACAACGCTTGTTACACGCCCAACCTGTTAACTAGAGTTTGCGCGGTGCAAAAAAAGCCATCTCATGGTTCCAAAAGGGAAACGTGTTTTCCTTCCTGTTCATGCGGGTATCGGCACAGAGCTTTTTATCACGTTAAATGTGCTGTTTTGTGCACAAAGAGATCCAAATCATAGATTTGCAATAGTTTGTGTCATCTTTGTGAACAAAAAGCTTGAAATCAAGTGCAACGTGATTTATCAACAGTAAGTGAAGCTGATATCGAGATTATCTCATAAGACTTGTGCTTTTCCGTCGAATCGAAAGTAGTACTTTTCGTTACCAGTGCGAAAATGTTGATTCTCGGACAAGTGTGAAGGCGAAGTTCTTCGCCCGAGCGAAACAAGGGTGACAATCACACGAGTCGAGAATCATCTTTCGCACCTGTATCGGACGTCGTTTTTCAATACAACGACCGTTAAGTTGAATTTTATGCACGCGAAGCGTGTGAAAAATCGAACTTTACGAACAAAGTGTTGAAAATCATATTTCGAATAACGAATTTTTCTTCCGTGAATCGTTTTGGTTTCTGTTTTTATTTCGGAAAATTCATTCTTCGAAATATTCTCACACCATGATGGAAAAGCAAGAGCATGGCATCACCTCAAGATGTTACGAAGGAAAAAATCGGTGAAACTAATTGAATAGTAGTAGTCACAGTTTTGTTGCACAACGAATTGTTATAGGTACACGTATAAGAAAGCTACATGTGACTTTGCGACAAATTTGCGGATTATAGGTATACAGGAAATGGTTGGTTAACTATAAACAATAGAGACACAAGTCAGTGAGTGCGGACTATTTGCATACATATCTTGCCCTAAAGGATCACCAGCATCTGGTTGGAGCAACTGCTGTTGTGTATAGTGTAATAATACAGTAGAATAGAATCTCACATATGTGCTTCAAGTAGTGCAGTAACACTGCATGCGGACATTGTCTACAAGGCTGTAACAGAAAGCAACGGAAACGGCGTATGCGCAGGCAGGTAGGTAGGTAGGTAGGTAGGTATGGTACATACTATACCTACTATATGTTATACGTTGTAGAACAGAACCGAAGTGTAAGCCATTTCATCTAAACAATAGAAGACAATGAGGGACAATGGAAACGAGATGAAGGGTGTGCTCTCCAACCGCAATACTCAAACCTCAAGAGTCCCGTTGGTTGTTCATTCAACCCACCATATTCTGTTCGACGATTTTCATATTATTACCAAATACCGTAGGATCTGAACTAGGTACATATATTACATCCCGGCTTCGCCACATTGCAGTCATTAATGCGTGGGTGAAGTTACGCTTAGTTATTGCGAGAAGACTTTGTCTGATGCCTTGATCTCGTCGATTGTAAAGTTTGATGCAAGGATAAGAAACGTGAAGATGTTAAAAAAACAAAAAATAAAAGGAAGATTACGACGATTGATGATTCTTCGAGAGTAGCTACACGATAAGTGTTTCTTTTATGATCATTATTATTATTATTATTTTTTTTTTATGAACCTTCACCGCTTGATCAAGGTATTCGATTTCCGGTGGTTATAAGTATCATATGAAAGGAACTGTGCCTACAGTTCCTCAAATCCCTTGTCCCGGATGTTGATAAGATCGTGTTTTTTTTAAATTATGGTTTATAATTACACACCAACTCAACTTCCGTGGTTGTACGAGTAGGGACTTTAAACGAAGCGTTTAAACCGACGGTCAACGGTGTTTGAATTTAGAAAATTAAAATGCCCAACGGCACATATGCCACACGTCGAATGAATCCATACGTTTTGTCATCATATCGAATTCTTGATTCTTGAGAAAGTTCTTCGACATGTGTATAAGTGTAGGTATATTATTAATAGCGTAAACTCCCAAGGTTTTGAAAAAAAATCTTTCAGCAATCTGCAAACTCTTTAACCCAAATCGATTCATTACGTATACAGAGTAGTACTTGGTTCGCCACCATATATTGACTCGCATAGCAAACAAATCAAGCAAATATTCGAAATGTCGTGTATTTGCACGCCAAAACTAATAACTCTTATTTAGAGAGAAGAGGTCTCTTTCCTTGTTATTTAATTCAATTAGCTGATACTATAGATACTTGAGAAGTGTTTGGAGAGAATTCATTAAAAATTTCATCAGTAATTGATGTACCCAGTTCGCATACTTTCGTAAGCTTATGTAATATCGTTCGTGAGTAAGAAATTCGTTATATTCCTTAAGCGTGAAACGTTTTGAACAGAGCGCGATAGTCGGATACGTATTATGCTATATATACCTAGGTATACCTACTAGTGTAAAATTATCAGATATTTAGAGGGTTGACATGTCGCACGGGGTGTAATTAATATTAATGAGGGAGGGAGGGAGGCTATACGGTCGAGTGTACAGAGATCGACCCCTGCCGTGACTTCCTGGGGTGAGTTTTGCAGGGACCCGAGGAAACCCGAACCGCAGAAACGGATATTTCGCGCAGCTGCAGGGTCCCAGCAACCCGCCAAAGGCAGACGGTCGTCGAACGTAATCGATATAGGTAGTAGGTACCCACGTTCTTCAGTATTTCATCGTCGATATTTTCGACCCTTTAAATCTCGCTACTGAATCCAAATTTCCGCGACGTCGAAACTTACAAAAAAAGAAACCATTTTTTGGTCTTTTTGTCTGATCACTGTCAAAAAAAATTCATAACTGGTATAAATATACATAGAAACAAAAAAATAAAAAATGAATAGACGCATTAACGTCATTTTCGCCATCATATCGAAATCGGACTGTATTAGGCAAGTAAAAATAGAACGGAAAAAAAGGAAAAGAAAAAAAAAACACATTATTATTCAAGAAAACGCGATCGATACTGATCGACGACTAGCTGGCTTCACGCCCTTTTAGCTGATAACAAATGAGTCGTCCATGAAATAGGGTTCGGAATATTATGGAAGATCGATAGAGCGCCTGTAGAGTGAGATCCTTGACGGTTGATACGTCGGTTCTTTTTTTTTTTATACTCGTTCGTTCCTACCAGTATAACAGCTGATCTAAAAATGGGCGGAAGTGGCAAAAAGAAAAACAACCATTTCCTGTAGCGGTAAATATCCAGAGTAAGACTATGGGTGAAGGTACATAAATGCAATGCAGGCATTTTTATTTTTTCGTTTACAAAATCTAAACGAATGCGTTGCAGACAATAAGAAGACTAAAAAAAAATTGAAAAAAAAAGAATGAAAAACCGAATCGAATTTGGAGGATTCTCAATTTTCTCATTTATTTCGCGCAACTTTTATCCGTCTATATGTATACATGCATATAGTACATATAGATTTCCCGCACGTCTTTCGGGGATTTTTTTAATAAAGGATCAAAACTTGTCCGTTTCCCTCGGGGTGTTTTAGCCTCTCCCAAAGGGTCTGGAAGAAAGGGAAGAAACGGGAAGGTCGGGAGAGGGGGATGGGGGGCGAACGGTCCCAGCTGCTCTTTCAATTGTTTCTCGAGCAGCCAACGAACGACGAGAATGACAAATGAACGACGCGACGCCTGCAGCAGCTCCGGAAGCGGAACAAAGCCACGAGAATCACGGAGAATGAGACCTAGCGTATATATAGGTACATATACCCTACCCCTACTACCTGCAGAGGGTTGGTAAAACGGGCTAAACCAAGGGAACAAGAATCCCTAACGTATAGAATAAGAGATTATATCTCTATAGCAGGCAATCACTAACCGTGTAAGCTATATAGTTACCGCAATAATTATATACCTCTACCTAATCGACATATACGATGTAAAAGTTATTAATTAAACGATTACGAGCTTGATGGTACTCTGTACAAAATTGCAACGTGAATCGAGCCACGCGAATTCTACTTCACCTGCCTATGTAAATCAACAACTGCCTAAATTCGATTAACCCCCTGAAAATTCAAATATATATATGTATGAAGTATTACTGTCGTCGATAATTATATACGAAGAGAAATTTGTAGTTTTTTTTAATCATTTTGTTTGTTTTTGTTTTTGTCTTTGTCTTGTTTTTTTTTTTTTTTTTTTTTTTTTTTCGTGTTTAGTTTTAACTTACGTTGAAAGAACGTCGAGGCAAATGATCACATACCTGGAACAGAAAGAGAGATTTTCGTTAATTTCTTAGTAATATATTATATACGACGAAACTTTTATAGATTAAAACAATTGAGGAAAATTTGATGTTGGAAATTGAAAATTCTGCAAATTTGATGGCGAGAATTTCTACTTTCATACTTATTGCGAATATATAAACGTCTCTCGTTTTGGGGCAACGAGTTGATACGATAAGTTTCATAACAAGACACAAGATGGGAATAATATATCTAGATCAGATTTTCTAATCTGAATTGCACGATTAATAAGTTGAGATCTACTGAATATACCTATACGTATATATTTGAATGCGCGTGATGTACGTTTCATAGTTTCTGAATTTTCGCTAATCAAATAAACAAATTAATGAAAATAGATTCAACTATAAATATATAATATTGATGTATGTATATTGCATAATGTATATATGCGGGTACTTTGACGTGAAATAGAAACGCGATGTTTAACTCCGTGAATATTTGAGCATGACATATAATCTGTCCGTTTATAGATATACATATAGGTATGTATACCGGGAATATTCGTGGAAACGGTTCATAGGACGCCTGCATACAGGCAACTCAAACATCAACCTATTAGGTTTTGTTCGCACATAGCCATAATGGGCATAAGGCAATATGCGGAATAAAGGATGAATCCCACCTTTGCGTTGCGAAGCGAAACGAACTTTTCATTGACATGGTTTCTTAGGAGTGTGCGTGTATACTTCCATAAAAAACATAAGAAAAGCATGTTAATGAGATTTCGTTTCGCTTCGCAACGCAACGCAACGCAAAGGTGGGATTCATCCTTAAAACCTAATCGCTTGACTGTTGAGTTGCCTGTATGCAGGCGTCCTGTATGAAGCGTTTCCACGAATACTCCCGGTGTATATAATAATAATAATAATAATATACACGGTGTTGGTACCGTTGGTTAACTAGTAAAAATTGACGTTTTAAATCCGCCCTCCTCAGTTATACCCTGAAGGAGCGAACCGGAAGTGAGATATTTACATGACACGCGTCGAGTCGAGTGCCGGGCTTCGTGCGTAGGTAGAAATTTTCTAAATATAGCGTGTGTTACCACAGTATGTTCGTGTTTCAAACTACGCCACGCCACGCAACGCAACGTAACGCAACGTAACGTAACGCAAAGTAACGTAACCCAACGCAACGCAACGCAATGAGCGAACGCAAACGCTGCATCTGTCAAAACACGGTTTCGCTTTCGTGACTGTTACTGCTGCTGCTCGAGACGTAACTTCTTGCCTCCGTCTAAATTCTACTATATTTATAACACCAATGCCTTTGGCTTTATTGGCTTATTGGTTTAACTCTGTTTAGACGTGCGGGTTTGTCTTGGTGTCTCTCCGCATACAAACTGTTCGTTTTCTTTTTTCATTCGTCTTTATATCTTTACTATGCAAATAAACAAAGAATACGCCTTCATATGATCTATCTAACAAATTTACACATCATTTTTAACTTTTATATAAAATTTTATTTCATCTTTTTTTTTTATTTTTTGATTCTGTTTATGATTCTAGTCATTTTCATTTTCGCATAAAGATTTTTTATTTTTTTTTCGTTTCTCCGAAATACAAATTTTATTCTGTTTTCGTACGGCTTATTATATTAATACCGTTTTGTTATTCATTTTCAATAAATTCAGAACTTTCAAGAAAATTACTTTGGGGGCTGAATAGCTTTAGCTAATTAATGGCAAACAGTCTTTTGTATAATAACGTCACGTATACGAGCGTTTTACTATAGTATCGAATAAAACGAATATACATAGACTATTAATATAAAAAATAAAAAATAAAATAATGAATGAATGAATAATTAAATTATTTTTAATTAAAACAATATAATATATTTTCAAACTCGGCAATGAACATATAATATGGCTATAGTTTCACGGGTTATAATTAGTATACGGCATAAAGGTATAGGGAAGCGGGGGAGAAAATTAGTAGCAAGCTTTTATAGATATATAGACATAGCAGTAAGAGAACTAAAGAGGAGGGGACCAACGGTGTAAGCCGTCTTAAGCACGGCGTATTCATCGCCGTCACAAAGTAATCTTCGTCTAATCTTGGCCTAATCGTTCTCTCGCTACGCGCCCAACAATCCATCTTTCCCTAACCCCTAGAGCCAAGCTTCTCTGACACTTGGACGAAGTAACGTAGCGGTATCGTATTTTCGGAACGAAACTTCCCCTATAATGTTTCTCGCTCGATTTGAGACACGGACGCCGTCGTCGTCGTATAACCTCCTTGTTTTCTCGCACTTCCTTGTATACCTACTTCTCTACTTACTGCTTCCTTCCTCTACATACTTTATAGATTTTTTTATATAGGTAGGTATATATTACGTTCTAGGGTGGTCCCTAATTCGGTCATATTCGAATGTCGATACTCCCATGGGCCAAAACGTCTCCAATAGTACATTGTGTATCAAGGGCGCAAAGAACTACATTGCGAGTGTGCAATATGCGGCAAACTCGCCGAAACAGCCTTGCGCCCGTGATCCACACGATATTTTTCTCACCTCCGCTCCGAAAATGCTCCTTTGCGACCTCTTGAGCGGGCGCAAAACAGGACTTTCCGCCCGAGGGTCAAAAAGTCCCGTTTTGCGCCCGCTCAAGAGGTCGCAAAGGGGCATTTTCGGAGCGGGTGCAGTGAAGAAAATATACACAAAAGAATGTAGTCCAAAAAATTGCCATAGCAAAAAAAAAAAAATTGGACATAGTTTAAAACAGTTTTAAAGCTAAGTTTTATCAAAGTCGAAGTAGTTTCGACCGATGCAACGCGGTTAATCTGCAAATTTGAAATCGTTCAGGCGTGCGTGATCGATCAAACGATCAATTGATGGAATTGACGGATTTAAAATAAATTCAATGAGAATCGAAACTGTAATGAAATTTATCTCGTCTAACAAATAGTAGGTGCCTATGAGTATAGAAGAGACGAATCGAGTACTTGATTGTCAGTTGATTGAGAAGGCGGATGAGTTACCAAAGGCGAGTAGGAGGCAGTATAGGTTCTGTATTTTTTATATACATAGGTATATACTATATAATCAAGTTTCCGTATACCAACTGCGAGCTTCCGCTCATCCTCTGGTATAGTTTCTTGAGAATTGTGAAAGGATATCTCCTCAGGTTGGTATATACACATAGATATATATATCTCTATCGTAGGTATAGGTACATACTCTGGGGGCTTTGTTGCCTGTAATTGATTTACGTGTCGTCGTTTGATCTACGCTTTCAGCGTTCTTCAAATAAATAGGAGACGAGATCGTATACGAAGAAGGAAGACTCACCAGCCCTTAAAATTACATGTCGGTACCTACAGAGAAATGAATTCTTAATTTTTCCACATATCTTGGTATATCTTATCGAATTTTTTGAATCAAATTCGAGGAAGATGTATATACGTAGAAAGAAAATATAAATATATTCATTTCGGGTAGAAAAAAAAATTCAACACCGTGTAAACCTACACAATGAGGAAAGAGCTAAAGGATTTTCACAGTTAGGTAGTGCATTCTGGTTACCATGGTGACCTGGACCCGAGGGAAGAAGACGAGAAGAAGAGAAGAAGAGAAGAAGAGAAGAAGAACAAGAAGATGAGCTCATGCGATGGGAGGTTCTGCCTTCTTCGTTCTTATGTATGTGCATATACATAGGTACTATATTTGAACAGAATTGCGACATCTAGCCGAAAGTCTTGCGATATTCGACGAGAAAACCGATAAAAAGAAGGTTCGAGAGGGTTTGAGGTATAAGAAAAGATATATAAAGATAAGTATAAGAGGTAAAGAAGCGTGAGGGAAACTCTCACGGGACAATACTCCGATTGTCATGGTGTTTTTTTTTTAATTTTTTTTTTTCGTCTTCTATTGCCTCGGAATGAAGTTCAATTATGAAATGTAACAGAATGAAAAATGAAGGTAATGTTGACGTTCAGTTTTGTTTAATCTTTGTTCCTAATCTAATTCGTTAATATATATACCTACACGTGAAATAGATCCGCGAGAATCTAAAACCGAATGCGTAGATAGTAGTAGTAGGTAATTGAATACAACGCAATACGACCGTAATGTATACGTATACGTATACATGATTATTAATAAATAAAATACTGTTACTGTATACGTAATGCAATACCGACTTCTTTATCGGATTCAGAGAACTGTTGAACGCAGTGCGGTAAAACGAGAAATAAAAAGAAAAAGAAGAAAAGAAGACAAAAGAAAAAAAAGAGATAAAAATAAGTGAAGAGATTCGCGACCTTTGAATTTATTACTGAATTGACATCTTCGGTCCTGTGTGAAAATCGATAGATACGTCACAGTGTCAGTTTTCAGATTCGCCGATTATGTTGAAACATTGATAAAATCCAATCACGTAGTGAGACAAAAAAATAAAATAAAAGCGTAAATTGCTAACCCAATTTGACTTCATTTCATTTTACAACCACGCTCGTCGTTTATCGTTTTATTTTATTTTTTCTTCTTTTTTTCTTTTCTCCAGGTAATTCCCAAACGAATAAACGAGCCATTAGAAATTTGAATTTCTCAACGGCTCAACGGTGCAGTTCGTGTCAGCATGTCATTAAAAGTTTCGCCACATTTAGTTCGTGCAATATATTATAGTAGGTATACTACGCAAAGTTGGGTTCGTTAGAGAAGTCGGACCATGGCACATAGTAGTACATAGATATATATAATTATATATTAGACCGCGATAGAACCGTGAGTTTTTACCCAATTTACAACCGATGTTTATTTATTTATTTTCATTTCTTTCTTTTCACAGATTAGGTATAATTACTGCGGTATATGTTCATTGTTCGTAAATGTAATATATCGAAATCGAAATATTTGAAAGATCGTTTTTTTACCTCAATTTCACCGTTTTTTTTTCGTTTTTATGTATTCAAAATAATTGAGTATTTATAATTCATATGAATATACGCGTACGCAAGGTCGTTCCGTTGTGATAAGTTTCGTTAGTCTATACTCTATACGACCTATACGTGACAAAGCGGTGGCGCCGTATCTGATATGAGAATAATTAAGGATTCAATGCTGCACCATGTCTCGATCGTATAGCCAGCCTAAGCTTTTCCTATAGAATAAAAGATGAAGCAATCAGCGACAAAAGTTGTTCAGCGGTTCGTCGACTGAATTTTTGATTGAACCTACAGCCTTACTTAATCCAACCCAGCTAACCATAGAGAGTTTTGGGATGTGAGAAGAGAATAGGCCCCGGACGATAGCACGCGTGGACGATGCAATCGGAATATAAATAGACGCGATGGACAATCAATTATTTTGAAACACGAACTCGCGGTTCAGCCGAACAGCCCGAACTGTCAGTAGCAGCCGAAAGGAGATAATTATTTCTCTTCAGGATTCGATTAATATCTCGATCCTTGGGCAAGATCAATTCTATAGATCCTATAGATATCGCGCGCGGCTTTGAAACGGCTTACGAAACCACCTGGATCAAATTTAACAAAAATAAATAAACGACTGATAAATACGGGGTTTTATTTTATCAATGATCTTATTTTTCCACGTGATTTAGCCAAGGCCGGGAAATTTTAGAAACTCGATTTCGAATTCTCATATTGAAAATAAATCACCTGAAAGGATCACAGGGAGATCCTTATACAGGTGCTATATGAAGACAGAAGAATTTTGATAAAATGAGAAATGAAAAAAATTTGTGATCAACCTTCTTCTTTGCTCAATAACGCGATATGCGTCTATATCTATAGAAAAATACGGTTGATCCAATTTGGAAAATTGTAAATGAAAACAGTCCCTGAGGTACGAGACTCGAGTCGCAGTGGGCGCCGTTTGATCCGCTTTGAAGATCCGAAATTCCCATTCACGTCTCTTGTCTCTTAGACTACGTGCATTGTTTCTCAGATACTTAAACCTATACGTAGCGGTGTGTAGGTATACTCGAAAAAGAGTTTTTCTCAAACTCGTATTACAGAGATCGAAAATCTCCAATGAATAAAATGAGGGATCAAAAGAGTCGCTCGTGCGGTACAAAACGATATATACGAACACACACACACCTACGCTCGCAGGTTCTATACCCAACAATTTCATTTATCTGTCGCAATAAACTTTGTCGCAAGGACCCTCGACTCCCCTCCTTATCTCTGCTATGTATCGAAGTGGAATGAATTTTTCTCTTCTTTTCTTTCTATTACTTTTTTTTTCATTTCATTTTTCTTTTTTCATTTTTTTCTTGCATTTTTACTTCCATTCTTTCTTCGGAACAAATCTTCAGACCTCAAACGATACGTCAACGTGTCTTGAATATTTTTTTCTTTTTTTCATTTTTTTTTTTTCATTTTTTTTTTTTATTTTTTTTTTAGTATTGCCGCTGCAGCAGGCAATGCGATATCTCAGACTCGCAGGACCGCGTATTCCTCGGTGTGTATAGCTGTTTGTTTTCCAACAGTCTATTGCGTTCGTTTGACGCCGTCGACACCGATGACACGGTTGACCCCAATTGGCATTCGTTGACCCTAACCGTGCGCGTTGTCATGACTCCCAGTCATCAACTTATCTACCAGTTAAGTCTGCTCGCTATCCTTCTCTTTAAAGAGAGTCGGTTAGACGGCCTATGACCCACACCGTCCCTTCATTCCCGCGCATAGTGTAATGAAAGGAAAAAATGAAATAAAAAAAAAGAAGGAAAAACTATTCCCACCGCACCGGATAGAATATTGAAAAAATTGATCAATTTTTAACGCTTCCAATTCCGATTTTTTTTTTTTCTTTTTCTTTTTCTTTTTCTTTCATGTTCGACTTTTTATCGCACCTATGTTGATATGAGAAAATTATCGGTTTCGCGGGTCGAAAAGTGACTTCTGCTAATTTCAACGAATCTTCACGTTTTCGACCCGGTAGAATGCGAAAAACAAATTTTTAGAAAAATCGGAAATTTAGAGGACTTTACATTCGAATGATGGGGATGAAAAATTGCTATATTCCATTGAATTTGAACGTTTGCTTCTATCGGAGATAAATTGCCTTTCAATTTTATATACTGATTTCTTTTTTTTTTTTTTTTCAAACTTCCAAATTGAAGATAATGTTATTTCGAGTTCAAACGAATTACTGTATTCTGTATTCGGTACGTTATCACATATGTTTGTAAGGTGATGAAAAGTGATGCGAAAAAACATCGTCTCTTAAATTCCGTGATATTTTTTTTTTTTTTTTTTATTTGCAAAAGTTTTTTAATCCAATTTAATTCCAAGAAATTGACAGAATTTTTATCATCATTTAATCTATGTAATTCTCGACGTGTATGTAAAACACAAGCTTTAGATATGTCGCTAAGCGTATGTGAGATCGGGCTGAAGTTCCGAAATTTAAAAGTCGCGACTCACATAGTTTTTCGAAAAGCTATTTTCCCGAAAGTCTACATAGTCGGTTTTTTCGAACTTTGCAACGAAGAACACCGGAGATTGAAAATTCCGAGAGCTAGAGATCGGAAAAGGCAAACCTCCGAAACTTGGAATTCACGCATGTATTCATCCAGTGTTTAATAACTCGGGGTGTGTTTAACGTATCGAATCTAATAAATCAAATCGATTTTCTTGAGATGTACTTTTTGGAATAAAATTTCAAAATCCTATTACCTATCTATGAAATCGAAGTTATCGATTGAAATAGATAAAATGAGTTTCCGTAAAGAGGTTCTCGATTAGAATGAACTATTTTTTTTTTTTTTTTTTCGGGGGTCTAAACTTTCGGAGTTTTGGTCTGTCCGCATTCCGACTTTTCGAAATTTCAATGTTTCTATAAAACTTCAATGTTTCTGAAAACTCGAAATCGTCTGAAATAAATCCAGAATCATCACCGTTCGTAACTTGAAAAATGTTCAACTTTAACTCAGCGCCGTGTGGTACTATACGTATATATAGTTATTTATGATCCCGTCTCTCTTTCGCGTCAAAGCAATTACTGTGCAGGACAGCAAAGTGTTCCTGAAGGTAGCTAGGCTGGCAGCCAGGCAGGCTGCAGAGTCAGGGCTTGATGATTTCAGTGTGTTAGCTAGCCCGCCAGAGGCTGAGCCTTCTCTCGTCGGGATCAAGTGAGGCCAATTGACCACCGGGAGTCCACTTGACTCCGGTCACTCCCTCCCTCCACCCCCCGCTCAAATCTATTACTTACGATCAGGACGAATAATACACGAACGAGAAACGCTGCTCAGAGATACAGCCACGAATAAGATATAAAACTAAGAGACAGAGAAGACTGAGGAATTTTCATTTTTTCTCTTTTCATAAGTATATATTTCATTTTTCCCTTAAAATTGTTTCTTTTTTTTTTTTTTTTTTTTTTCAAATTTCGAAGGCTTACTTTGCCCCTGTCTCCTCTGTGTGTATAGGCAAATCTATTTATTGAAGTACAAGAGCCTTTGAAATTATGTACCTCGAGATGAAGTTATCGCTGTCGTAATTTAAAGAGAATAGCTAAACTGTGGTAGAAATAGATCCGCGTAGTCCTTGATCACCGAATCTCTCTGATCCTTCGATTTTATTAAATAAAAATCAACCCGAATCTTAATTTTTATTTAAAATATAAAGTATTTATACATATATCTATAAATGTATATAATATATAAAACGGTGTAAAAACGAAGTCTGTAAAATCGTTGCAAAGCTGGTATATATATATATTATATATATGTATATGGATACGTGTATGTATATATTACTGCCTACAGTGTAGCGTGCAGCAAGTCAAAGGGGAAAAGATTCAAGGATATAAATCAACGAAGACAACGAACAAGTGCTGCAGTACAAAGATACGGACTATATAGTGAGTCTAGGGGAGCTGGGTGCTTGGTGCTGGTGCTTCTGCTGCAGTTGTAAATTTATATACCTTTAGAGTAGGATTTCATTTGCCCGCGGTGATCACCCCGAACTGTGTATCCTTTTTTTCTCTACTCATTTCTTTTTTCTAATTTTATTTTATTTCAGATTCTGTCAAGATGAAGAGGATTAGAAAAAATAAAATAAAATTAAAACTTGTCGTTTCTTCATTTCATCTTTATTTTGAGACTCAGTTTTTATCGAGTCAATATCTCAAGCCGCGTATAGCACGTGTCAAGGTTCTCGTATTGATAATCTCGTTCCGCTTTTTCATGTTTTTAATTTATTTTTAATAATCTTGAAAACTCATTATCGAATCGTTTGATCTGATTGGACATAAAAGAGCTAGGTGGAAGAAAAAAAGGAAGAAGGAAACGGAAAAAAAAAAAATTAAAAAAAAAAAAACAAAAAAAAATACCTAATGTATCGGGAAAGACCCGATATCCAATATACGGTAACTTTTGACCGTGACAACTCGAGTCGATTCGAAGACTCGAATAACAAAGCGAAATCCCTCCTACCTATACCTAACTTACCTCTCGCATCCGTTCGTTCGTTCGTTCGTACATCTACACCGCGCGTATAGCTGGTATATCTAGAGGTCCCCAGTTTTCCGTTTGTCGTTTCTTTTTACCCGCTTTATTCGTTTTATCGGCTCGATTCTGGGGAACCTTCTGCATTCCATGAATATTTTAAGAATAAACGAGCCGAGAACCAGCCATGGCAATGTCCCACGCTTTATCTTACCATATACCTATACTGCCTCACCAAAAAGTTCGGCTTCTGATATTCCTGCTCCTGCTGTCTGCTGCCGGATCGCAATTCAGGAAATATCTTAGTCAATATACCCTATCTTCGCGCTTCAACATTTTTTTTCTTTCTTTTTTCTTTTCTGTTCTTTTTTTTTCCCCCCCTTTATCCATACTTTTCGCAACCCCCGGTTTATGCCTATATCCCACGTACCAGACCACTTATATGTTCTCTCGGCGTGCTGCTGCACTGCGGCATATCTTGCACCAACAACGATTTTGCGCCAATTTTTACAACATACGTTACATCATACTATATAATATATTTATACATAGGTATACTCAAACAGAAAATTGCGTATACGTGTTTTATTCTACGCTATTTTATCGCTAGGATGGATCATATAGATGAATGACGATTTCAAATTTCATTCTTCTGCTTTGATTTTGGTGAACAAAAACAAAAAAAAAAAAAATGAATATGTAAATAACTTTTTCTGATATTTCAACGAATTTTTTACTTCTGTAGTATACAGATGAAAAATATTTCCAATTTACAGGATTTCGCTTTCAAATGATTTGAAAAAATAATTCGATTTCACATCATATTTTCGTGATATAAAGTATTGCATATTTTTTATTTTCACACTTCGGAGCGATTTTTTACTCTGATAAATATCGTTTGTACGGTATAATAGCGTGAGATGCGATAATTGAAATAAAAAAACAAGAATAAAACAAGAAAAGAAAAGAAAAAAAATGTATAAAAGTTGTAATACAAAATAAAAAGATAGAAGATAAAATAGAAGAGGCAACTAGGTTGAGTCACGAATTATAAACATGATGTCGTGTCGTTTTCTCACGCATCTCTACGCGCATCAATTCATCTTCCCTCGTTATCTAGCCACGCTCTTTCGACCCTAGAATCGCCCTGGGATTCCCCTTGGGTCTTGGCGGCTGGTGGCTGGTGGTATCCCTCCTCTACCGCCTATTCTGGCGTCTGATAAATGCGAGAACACCTTGCCAGGGCGCCCTCGCGTGTCAAGTGTCACCCGCACGACCGAGGGTAAATTCCAGACGCGACTGGACCGGAATAGAGATACGCTTTCACTACCATTTCTGCTTTTTTTTTTTCTTTTTTTTTTCTATCGATCTTTTTTCTTTCCGAAGAGAAAAGAAAAGAACAGAAAAGAAAATCTGATCTTCTGTCTCAAGACTCTAACGATGAACGAATTGATATATAAAATAAAAATTAAGATAGTATAATCGTTGCTAATCGGACGATAAAATCGTTTAGCGATTCAACCGCAACGTTTTTCGTTTTTTTTCTTGTATTTTAAAGACGAAGACTGAAACTTCTTCGAAAAGAACGAGTAGAGTAAAAAAAAAAAAAGAAATTGACCGGCTAAAATGCCTGAGCATTCGAGGGACCGAGCATCATCGATGAAAGATGTGTTAGACAGGCTTTAACTCTCTCGCTTTGGATTTTGGTTTGGAATTTTTCAGGTCACGTTGATCGTTGGTTCTTTTATCGCGTTTGGCGAGTAGCCATAACCCCCGAGTGGCCTGAGAACGGATATAACTTTATATACGATGAAAAAAAAAAAAAAAATGTTCGATCTCATATATGTACCTATTTAGGGTATATACGCACCGTGCGAGTATAGTCAGATGGTAAAATTACCAAAGTTACATTTGCACGATAAGAAATCGATTTCACGCAAATATATATTTGTTCATATTATTTAATATTTATTATTGTTCCCCCAAAACGAATTACGTAATAACAAATAATGATTCTGTTCGTGTTTTGAAACGCTTGAATTTTAGCCTCGACGATAATTAATTAATTAATACCGCAATTCGCTGATAATCGACGAATATTTTTATTTTTCTATTCGAATAGCTATATGTACTATACGCGACGGGTAGGTACGACGATATATTAATAGATAGGTAGGTAGGTACGTTAAAAGGCCTTGTGTCGTTCACCAATCGATATTTTCTTTTCATTCATTTTCCATACAATATGTATACTACTATATATCATGTATACCTATATATAATCGCACCGGTTACGTAAACATTTTAGTCGATAAATAATAACGTGACTAAAAAATTTGAATTTTCTATATTAATCAGGAGTTAATCAAACAATATACTACTATACCTATAATACATACACGACGTTCGAAATATTGAAATAAATATTTGCGCAATTTCAACTCCCGCATAATATAATCAAGCCATAAAGTTATTGGTGAAATAAAAGAGACGTAGACTCGAAAATGTATTTAAAAAATAAATTAAAAAAATACATTATGATATATAGGTGTTACATGAATGAATTATTTCGTCTCATTACTTCGCAATTGGGGAAATTTAATTGTGACCATGGCGATGCTAATTACAATAATAATAATAATAATAATAATAATCATGATAATGGCGTGAGTTTATGGAGAAAGAAAATTATCACGTATACGTGAAACACTGTCATTTTTCATGCAAATAGTCGATGCATTATTTATTTCATTCCGTATATATATAGACATAGGTAGTTTATACCTTGTGGTCATATACTGCTGTTAGAATTTTACGAGTATGTATTTTATCTCCAGGTCGATATATAATCGTTTATCCATAATTTTGATTATTATTATTGTATATTATTATTATATTAATTTGTACTTCAACGATGTAACGATATAATGTACATACGTACTGAATTATATCGTATCTTTCGCTCTCTCTCTCTCTCTCTCTCTATCTCTTTTTTCCATTCGATATGTATGTATAATGAAATGAGAATAAAGAGAAAGAAAATATAGAGCGAAAAAAATGAAATACAAAATAAGAATAATAAAAAAATATAACAAACGATCGGGGTTCCGCGAGTAAAATATTTACCGCTGCAGAAGCATTTAGAACCAAGGATAAAGGGTGTTTTCAAAAATAGCACTTGGACAAACGACAAGACCCTGCAGCATATATAAATAGTTAAATTCTAGTTAGCATCGTCTACGAAGTAATTAGACCCATCGAGTTAGCCAACCGGGCGCTAATTCGATGTCTTCGAAGTAACGCGCCCCTTACTTCTCCTCTACTCCTTTTCACATACATTTGTAACGACGGCAAAGTAGAAAATGAGATGCGGGAATTAAGGAGAGAATAAATGGTAGGTATTCCTTCAAGAGTTTAAGCCATGCTTCTAACTTCTTTTAATTCTCAAGGCGTATTATATCGGGAAAAAATTGGCGTAAAAAAAGAAAAATACAACATTTTCAAAAAAAAAAAAAAAAAAAAAAAAAAAAAAGGTTTTTAAAACATTTGTGAAAAACACAATTAATCGTGTAAGAGTAAAACTGTGAATCGATACAACTCGGAGAGTTTTATTATACTTTTTTTATAATCCAAGACGATTATGTTATTTTTTTCAAGTAGAATGTAGATATACCTTATACCCCAGTAAAAACGGATATATCATAATATAACAATGCCATGAGCGCGTGCAACGAGATAAAAAATTTCAACTGGACTTCGGGCCAATTTCTTCCAATAATCTATATCCCAATAGCTGTAGGTACTCGTTTGAATTCTTTTTCACGTGGTTCAATGCTCTCGTAAGTACTATGGTTCATTATTAGTACATACTTCGTAGATCAAACAAATTAATGCTGAGTTCAATTTTTATCGTATTTATTAAATTAATAGAAGAAAAACTAATACAGTGATGCGATGAGCGCAGAGGGAAAAAATGAATTCGATCGAAAGCCATAATTAAGTCCCGTGAAAATACAACGTATTATCTCCTACTAGCCCATATATATATGTATAGCAAGAGTTATAAATTACAGTAAATCCCCGATTTCGATCAAGAAAAAAAAAATAAATAAAAAAAAAAAGTCAGGGATATTAAGTTGGGGTTAGCCTCTGCCTCGAGTTCTTGTTCACCTCTGATCTCAACCATATCGATATCTCGCAGTACTGCCTTTCTCTCTGGTAAAGAGGTTCAAAGGTTGTATAAATCAAGAAAGTCCTTCTCTTAAAGTATATACGAACGAGAGCTGAGCTGAACCGAACAGGGCTAAAGTCTTCTTTGAAATTAATTTATCAGGCTTACTAAACTCAGCCTTTTATATAGTATAGGTACACTACAGTATAGTATAGTATAGTATAGTATGCCGGTATAAATAAAGGATCTACCTCATCCCCCCCGTTCTACTACACCCTCGAAGTTTCCTTCGCTTCCCGCCCCAAAAAGTTGGCCTCGGACCTCATAGCCACCCTCCTGACTTCGTACCCCATACCCATCTATCGAGCATCGTATATAAAGCCCGCGAAGCTTTCAGGAGAGCTTACGACTTCTTCGCGAACGCTTTGAGCTACCCTTCGGTTACCCCCGTCCTTACACCCTTACCTTTCTCTCTCTCTTCCTATTTCTCGTTACTTTGATACCCGACCATACGCGCGCGCGCGCGCTGCAGCGGCAGCATCAGCCGAAGCAGGGAGAAATGTGGAGGGTGGAAAAGCGAAGACCTTGTTCGCCGGCTAGCTGGTACGTAACTGAAGTCGTAAAAAGAAAATTGCTCGCGTTTCCCTCGCGTTTCCTCGAATCGTTCTTTCGCCCTCTTTTTACCTCTATACCTCCTTCCCCTTTCGCCCCGCCCCACTTACGACACAACTTTTTTTTCGCCCCTCGTTCTTTTCTCTTTCTTCTTCTTTTCTTCGACATTATTTTCTTCCCTTCTTTTCATTCATTTGAATGATTATGGTGGTGGTGGGTGGCGTTGCGTTGCAAGTGTAGAAGAGATGGACAAACTGATTCGCGCAAATCTTTACGCGTATATAACGACTGAGCTTAATCCCAGTATATTAAATCGATAGTTACGCGTTACTCCGAATGCCACTTGATCGCCATTCCACGTTTACTCGAACCTAACTGAGCGGAAATGGTTGTAGCGTTCAGTCTTTTTTTATTTTTTATTTTTTTTCATGGTAGTTATAAGCGAGATCTATTTCAACTGTTAAAATTCACAAATTTCAATAAAAAGTATTGACAATCTTACATGATTTGTTACTTCGTAAGAGACAAAGGAAACTATAGCGTATACTATAGTTTACATAGCCGCGAGCAGGTGGATACGCGCGCTCGTCTTTCTTAGAGACCCTCCGCGGTCTCTCACAGTAGAAGTAAATCGTCGGCGAGTCTAAAAGGATGAGGATTTCATCGATCATTGAGTTGAACGTTACCGATCACTCGTCTAGACTCTAGAGCATAAGCTATCATTACTACATAGTCCTTTGAATTCACGCTGTGTAATAAATTTCTCTAGAGTGTAGATGAAAGAAAAATGTATTTTTAATTAGTGGCTTCGCTCTGCAATGACTGAGAGTAATAAATTTCATTTCTCGCGGTTCTTATTATCAAAAATTCGACTGTTTTTATGAAATTTTATAAAAATCAACTAAAAGCATTCAGTCGACTTCCGAACTACCTACTTGATTATTTACATATTTCTTCATTTTATTGAGAGTTCAATTGAAAATTTTTCAATCTGATTTTGATAAGGATTCGTGTCAAACAAACGTTTCCTTATTCAAATGAGCAAAATTTCCGAGTATGTATAAATATTACAGAGATTTCGTGTCTGTAACTCGGTCAGAGAATTATACTGTTTTATTATAAATTATCAACACTTTTAATCAGAATAGAACGAGAAGCATAAATTGCGACTTTATGAAATGTGTTGAAATTATTAACCTTTCGCGTTCTTCAATTAAAATACACTCAGAGAGTGAACCGACGATTATTATATCTGATCTAAAATTAACGAGCTTTCCCCACTGCTGCGTCTATTCGACGAAGAAACTAGAGTAAATTTTATCGTTTCCTAGATGCCGTGGAGCGAATAAAAAAAAAAAAAAAAAGAAAAAAAGAAGTAGAAAAAAGAAAGTCATGAATAACGAAGTGAGTGAAAAAATAAATAAATAAACGCGAATCGATAAAAAAAACTATTCCCAGATGGTATCTAAATATACACCAAGGTTTTCAGGCTATATGCCAGTCATTTGTCAGCAATATAGATAATAGATAAAATAAAATAGGGAAGATAAAAAAAGAAATATCAATTCTTTTACTTAGTAAATTATTATTAATTTCATTGAAAGTTTGAATCATTTATATGGGTAAAAAATGTATTTATAGAAATTTGTAAATTTCCACTATTTTCTATATATTTAATGACTAGTCTGTCGGGTGGTGCAGTAAACTGTAAAGAGTGAGGAAACGTCGAGGTCTGAAACCACGAAGCAGCTGACAAATTGCTACCGCGTTAACCACCACCGTCTCTCGGACCTCCGACCTAGACTACTGCGGAAAGCTTTTCGTTACAGTCGCGGTCTATGCGCTTTACGGAAATGGTGCTTCCCCCGTAGCCGGTGGCGAACCACGCACGGATATTACGACCAGGACGTCTGGCTTCCGGTTTACCCCATACCCTACAAGCTCTGCTGCGGTCTACCCCTGCGGAGAGGCTTACGAATAGATAAGCTCTTTGTTAGAAAACTACGTATGCTCGCGTTTTCCATTTCATGTTATTCCTTATGTTTTATCAAGTTACGGATAGTAAAAATCAAATTCTTGTATGAAGAGGGAAAACCAAAAATGGTTCATAGTTTTGAATAAAGATATTCACGGATATACGTATGCAGGTATACTAGAGTCCGGGTTTTAGCCACTACGATAAACTACCCTTTCCTTTACACTCTGACCCTACCTCTGCCAAGATAGACGCTCTGGCGTCGGGGTATAGAACCTATACGTATAGATATACAGGATCTCACTCCAAAACACACTTCCTCCACTTCCCTGACTGTGTATATTACCCAGGAAGGGCCTCGAGAGAGAGGGAGAGAGAAGGAGAGGAGAACGTGCTCGAAGAGAAAGAGGGAGCGAAACCTCGTAAGTACACGAGAATATACAGGGCGTCGTCTCGCAAAATCCTCTCTCCATAATAGGTACGAGAAAGAAATGAAGGAAGAAAGAGAGAGAGAGAGAGAGAGAGAGAGAGAAAAAGAAAATTTCTAGATGAGAAAAATTATTGAATTTTTTTTTACGGAAATAAGTAAAGTAAAAAACGGTGTCTTATTATTTCCCTGGAATATCAGCCTGTATAGAGGCTATTCGTACACCTATATACGTTCAAGTTCTTCAAGTTTGCGTACATATTATATGCATTATAGATGTACACATCGTTGTAGAATATCCTCGTGTGAACGTTGCGGTATTGGTATTTACCATTCGCGCTAGTGCAGAAACTTATGGTTATACACCTATACCTATACCTATATGTTGTATACCCAGGCTAGACAAGGTTCTATAAATCGACAGATGCCAAACAACGGGGCGGTGTACCTACGCTACGCCACGGTACGGTGTGGTGCGGTGCATGTATAAATGAGACCAAAGCAACGCGATCTTGAGTCTGTTGTGTGTAGAAAAGCCCGTGCACGACGTGTTTGTACATGTATGTAATGGGATGAATGGTTCGAGAGACAAGTAGACAAAGGATTGGTTCGAACACAGTAGTCCTCTTCTCCGCACAGTTTTCCCTTCCCCTTTCTATTCCCATTCCCATTCCCATTCCATTTTCGCCCTTTGTCAAACGATGTTATACCTTATACAGACTAGACGTGCCGAATAAGGGGCAAACGAAAATATGAAGAGAAAAAAAAGGTACTACCAGGGTCCGAAATCGTTTAGTGAACGTGAAAATATTGGTCCCAAGAAACACCAGGTTTGTATGGATGAGAATTTACACACAAAAATCATACTAGTGTACCTACTTTTTTTCTTCTTTTTATTATTCTCTCAACTAACTGCAAAAGATTGATTTTTCTCGAAGGTAAATTTTTATGGTGACAAAAAAATTCACAATAATTGTTGCAGAAATAAAATCGAACTTATTATTTTATTTTTTTTCCTACTACTTTACCGAAATCTGGTGATTTTATTATTTTTATATGAATTGTTATTACCATCATTTTTTCTTTTTTTCTTTTTCTTTTTCTTTCTGAAACTTTTATTTTTATTCGAAACGTGTATTAGACCCTCTGCGAAGGGTTATATTTTGATTAAAAGAGTATGAGGGTACCCTGACAGTTTACGAGTGAAAAATAAAAAGTTATTTAACCATCGCGCAGAAACGAATATATGTATACGTGTATACCTGTATATATATATATATATATATACACGTAGATGTATGTTTTTTAATTTACGATGTGGTAGTAATGACAATATTCTCGAGGTGAAAAATGAAATACGATTATATTCGAGGGCTCGGGTATGTATGTATTTTAATTATTTTGTTGTTTTTTTCAATTTTTTTATTTAATGAGACCGAGCGTTCCACCTGGACTATGGCTAGTAGCTATTCCTGCATTATTTAGTCATGGTGGGTCAAGGGAATTAGCTAAGTCAGGTTGGGTTCGGTTCGGTTCGGTTCGGTTGGGTTGGGTTGGGTTGGGTAAGCAGCCGTTATGCACCCGATAAAAATTATGGCAGAACTATATACACACAGACACACACACACACATGGTTTTGTTAATGAAGTTCAATTCAAAAGTTTCAAAGGTTTACCACCGCGTAGGATGCGAGGTAGGAAATAAAGAAGAAAATTATTATATTGTATTACATTTTCCATTCATTTTCTCCTCTTTTCTTTTCTTTTCTTTTCTTTTCCTAAACGACAAAAGAGAAGCCGCATAATCATATAAAAGAAATTAAAGATAAATAAAAAAAAATAAAAAAAAAAATACGCAGAAAATTAATAGAAAATTTATAATAACGAAATAATGAATGATTTAATAATAAGAAAAAGAGAGAAAGATATATATATATATCTACATATATAATGGGTATACGGATCTGCAAGCGAGTGCTGATATCAGTTAGTTAGTTCGTTCGTTCGTTCGCGAGAATTACAGCGTACTGCTCGCATTCGAAATCTACGTCCGATTTAACGAGATTTGTCGTTTTTCCGTATTTCTCTGGTTTTTTTTTTCTTCTTTTTTTCTCTCTCCTTCTTTTTCTACGGTATCGGCTTACGGGGTAATCTTCTCTGTATAATCGGAGCCAGCTCAATGATTTTATCCTCGGATCGGAGCTCCCTGCAGACTCGAAAACCACCGAAGGTGTATATATAACACATCAACAAAAAAAGAAAAAAAGGAAAGAAAAAAAGGAAAAAAAACGGAACCAGAGGGGGAAAATCTCTCTCGTCTTTCTCTCTCTTTCGCTCTCAATATCTGAAATCTAAATCGTTTTTCCAATATCTGGCTCGGCGATGATCATTTTCCTCTTTTTTTCTTTCTTTTTTCTTCTTCTGTATATAGAATTAGTTTCCCCACTAACGAGGGAAAAACCTGAAATTCACGTCTGACGAAAAGAAAAATTTGCGGAAAAAAAACAAAGAACGAAAAACAATTTTCACACTTTTTGTTTATTTACTTATTTCGCATTGTCTTTTTCGACTAACTCTGCGCGCTAGTTGATCCAACAATCACAGTAGTCAACGATTTTAATTAATTTATAAAATTCAAATACACGTGCACACATCGACTAGGGTTTGTTGCACGAAATGAATAATGTTGTTTTTTTTCTTTTATACGTAGGTATGTAATATTACATATCAAATGTTCGATGTTATGTATCTCGTGCAATATTAAAACCACCCATACTTATCTCGACAAACCGCATACGAAAAATTGAGTAAACAGGATTCGCTATCTACTGATAAGTCCATCGACGTTGTTATCAATAATGCCGTATTATACATTACCTAATACGGCTTAGCCTGCACTTCGAGGCAACATTAAAAAAAAAATACAGCTATAATTATACCTATATATATATATATGTACATGTAATACGTTGATATTGTTTTACTGTAAGCAGGTTTATCGTTACTTCAATTCGACGTCTTAAAATCTGATTGAACTAAAAAATAAAAAAAATAAAAAAAAATAAAAAGAAGATATTTACCTGGATAGTAGTAAGGATGTCCACCATGCGATGGGTGTATCATGGGATGCGGAGCACGAAAATCCATTTTCAATGTTTCAGTGTTTGTTACTTTCTTTTATCTAATCAATCATTAACTTCTTAATCATATCACTTTTTCACTTTATCATCGTAATTATCATCATCACTAACCACACACACACACACACACGTAGGTAAACACGTATCAGTTATATTATCGAATGAATAAAAGCACAGCTATTGAAGATTTCCGTCTATCAATGTGTATGCACACACATCGGGGATTAGATTGATAATAATTTTGTCAAAAGAAAGAAAGAAGACACAAAGAGTGTGTTATACAAATCTTCGTTCTATACTAATGATATTAATGATAATCGTAATGAAGTTAAGAAATTAATTAATCAACCAAGAATTTGTCAGGTAAACACACTCATACTTTATTTTACTTTTTTTTTTGTTCTTTTTTTGTTTTTTTTTTTTAACACACTAATCAAGAGTTAATTAACCTTAGCCTTCTCAGCAGCTACGGAACGCGGCAGGTTGCGCCATTAACTGTTAATTGACTGTATGGTTCGTTGCCGTTAGATAGATGGATAGATATACGTATATACATATATTATATATTATATTACATATATTGTATTAATACTGTAAGATCGTGTATAAAATAAAAAAGAAAAATAGAAAAACACTCTAGAGTATGAATCGTCTCGTGATAATATAGTTACGCGCTTGCTCTATTACTGGTTTGAGGCATAAAACCGTACCGTACCGTACCGTACCGTACGTACGTTGGCTTGAGCACAACGCAGGACTCCCCCAACTACTTAGTTCCTTAACGCCGCAGTGGGTAGCGAGAACGCGCGACGGCTGGTTAATCAGCCGAAAGAAACGAGCCTGCGCGTGCGCTTGACAGCGCGTGTCAACTACTACTCTTAGCAACGTCACGTCACGATCAAACACCGATTCGAACGGCGCGTCACTGACGGCGGCTGGCGTTCGACTGAAGGGAAGTGGCCGATCGACGCTTGGTTTGCCTCACTCTGACTGCCTGCCTGCCTGCTTGCCTGCTTGCGTCCCATCCACTCGCCTTCTGCCGCGAACTTCTCTCTCTCTCTCTCGCTCTTTTCTCTCTTTTTTACTATCTCTCTCTCTCTCTCTCTCTCTCTCTCTTTCTATCCCGTGACCGCGTATAGGTATAGCGTACATATATCCACTATACACTCCCGTTTCGTTTCCCTCTGTTCCTCGCAGCCATCTGGCGCTCAAGCGGCACGCGCGCTTCCACCGGCAAGCCGACTCCCCTCTCTTTCCTCTTTGCCACTTTACTCTTTCCTCTTCTATATCCCTTGCGCCGTCGTATAATCAGAGAGAAAGAGAGAGAAATATAGAGCTGCTGCTGCTAGTCGCTGTCGCTAGTAGCTAGTAGCTAGACGCTAGTCACTGGTCGTACGGCCCCTTAGACCCCTTGGCCTCAAAAAATTTCCTGCGCCCTGCAGCCCTGCACATTGCGCGACTCGACAAACCCCACAAGACTAGAAACGAAGGCACGAACAGTACGAACTCGAAACAACACCGGAGTGTCACTAACATAGGGAAGGAGGCTCGAACAGGTGGGACAATAGCCAAAGTCTCAGTAGCGCTATTCGACGTTAACGAAATTATGAACGGACCCTTGACAAATTTAATGCTGTAGGTCAATTTTTCGAAATACTGCAAGATTGGTCACATGGATTTTTCTCATTTTCGACTAACCAGTAGCTAATTACACTATGATTCAGGAAGTTTAATAAAAACTGATTTTCAGTAATGAATAAAAAAAATGAAAAATGAAAAAATTAGTTCGACAAAAAGAGAAAAGAAAAAAGCAAATGAATGAAAAAATTCTAGCGGTCCTCGACTCGGTTTGTGAATACTCGACCCGGTGCTCAGCGCGTGATGCAAAGGGAGGCAGAGGCAGAGGCAGCCGAGGCTCCTCTCTCACCTCCTCACCCTTCCGTTCGCCTTTCGCCCTCCTCCCCCTTCGCTCTTTTGCCTCCTGGGCCGGGGTCGCGCGGGACAGAGGCTGGTTGGTTCTCGAGCCAAGAGAGCCCAACAGGCGGCTGCTGTCTGTCGGGCAAAATCAATGCGTGGCGGCGACAGAGAACTTGCCTCAACCCCTGGCGTCGGCGTCGCCTACAACCGCGTCCCGCCTCCCTTCACCCTCCGCCGTCCTTCCTACTCGGCAACTGCTGCTGCTGCTGCTGCTGCTGCTGCGCTGCGCTGCGCTGCTGCCCCTCCAGGCAAACAACGCGCTCGGCCGTACCTCATACCTACTGTATGCCCCCAGGGGCTAATAAGCTGTATTATTTTTATCACGGCCGAGTGAGGGAGACCTGGCGCTTTGCTCCTACCGGCTGATCCAGCCAGACCCTATATGGTTATATCTTGACAGATTTAACGCCGAGTTTAACGCTCGACTTATTTTCCTGTCCTTTTTCATTCAGCCTGGAAGGACTAGAGGATCGATTTAGTCGATTTACGATCTTTATCCGAAGATAGGTTCTCCTTTTATTCTCGTATTTATTTATCGGGGGTAATATAACTGGTGCGCATAGGTACATCCTATATTTTCCGTTATGATATGGAATCGTTCCCGATCGTAGCTCGAGGGAAATCTTTAATTCTCGAATCAACCAAATTCCATTTCGACTGAATCGCACCTATACACCAAGAGCGCATGTAGGTATAGGTATATGCAGTGCTGTTGTGCAGAAGGCGAGAAGCCGGGAGCACACGACGGTAAAACCTCCTTCTCTCCCTCTCTGACTCCTCGGTTAATTATTAAGGCGGGAATAATAACACGGACCGACCCGACACGGGTATGTGTCGAACGTTACAGGTATAAACCGAGACAATACATACACTCATACATATGCGTATAATAATTTTACGTACATGCATACACGTGACGTGTAACAAAAACGTGTAGGGTAAGAAAAAAGAGGTGAAGAGACTTGCAACAATATGGGTATATACATCAATGCCAAATTTCATTCTACGTAGAATTATATTATATATATACCTCGACGCCAGGCGTGTTAGCTTTTAACTTTGTGTATTTTAGCCGTCGTGACGCGTCGCGTGTTTATAAGACGAGCTAAAACGTCAAGGATTCCCAATGGAGGCGCGTTGTCCTTCGACATTGACCTTCGAATATATCGAGTGAATTGTGTCCCGGTACGTGTCACCAATAACGCTATTAATACATGATATACTTGTACCTCAGTACATTTTTTACGATCTTATATGGGTACATATATTATGTATGCCTGCTATAAATTGTTCGGAAAAATTTGGTCGGACATAATGTTACTTTGACCGTGTCTACTCAAATTCGTTTATTTCACCCCTGACGTACTTCCCACGGGACGTTCGCAGACCGTGTTACGAATTTATCACATATACCCCCTTATAGTTTATGCTATACGTTGTCTAGTAAGAGAGAGCGAGATCGATGATAAATCGGACGGGCAAGATTTGCCTCGCATAGAATGTTGTTCAAATGTGTTCATTTGTTCATTTCTTTTTTTTTTTTTTTTTTATTTAAATTGAACTATTAAATTTAGATTGAGTGCTAAGCAGTTAAGATGACGATTTATACACATCCAAATACATTACTTGATGAATATTCATTTCCAATCACATTTGTCAACAGGTTTAAGAACCCAAAAAACGTGTGACCAGAATTTCATTATCTAGTGTTTTAGGATCCTGTATTATAATTTGTACCTACGTAACATTTGTGAAACTGATCTCACGCTTTGTCAAAGTCTGACAAATTCAGCAGCAAAGTAAATTTTTATTTTTTTTTCTTTACATCAATTCGTGGGAAATTGATTAAAGAAAAAAACGTCGCCAAAATCTTAATACCCGTAATTAATTTTCTTTGTTTTTTTTTTTAATCGAGCCGGAAGAAGAAAAAAATAACAAACAAACAAGAAAAGAAGAGGAAGAAAAAAAAAAAATGATCGGAAAAGTGCCAATTAAACGCCCAGTCAGCAACAACGGCGGGGGCGATTCGTATAACGGGCAAAACCAGTACCCGATGACGGGGCGATATCGATTACTTAAGGGGGAGAGGCGGCGGGTGGCAGGGTCGAGCCACGGGGTTGAAACGGTCGTAGATGACGAGGGTGAGAGATCCCCTAATTCGAATTTAGGTGTCGGTCGGTTGGGTGGCGGGCGCAATGCGGTGTCATGCTGCGGGCGGGCGTCGAGCTTCTATTCCTTTTTTATTTTCTATACCGACTCTAAGATCGTCAGGCGTCTAATATTAACAAGAGGTATAGCGAATTTAGACGCGGGTATTATTCTCACGCGTCACATTCTAACGGTATACTACTTTCTATGTTCGGTAAATTTTGATTAAGAAATTCCCGCATAAATTTCTAATGAGATGTTCGAGATTCAGAAGAAACGAAAAAAAAGAAAAAAATTTATACTACATATAAGATGTGCGAAAAATCCAAAGAAGTTATAAGTAGGTATATAGCATAGTATTTGGGAAAACTAGGTAGGTAGGTAGGTACTATAATTTGCCGGTAAAGTTTTCCCGTACCTATATACCTAAATGCGTCATGACTAGGTAACATTTATCGTATGAACTAAACTCGAACATCGGAAACTGGGTTTAGAGGATCAACGCGAGTTAAGCGATTACTGTAGGATATATACAGTGGGACTTCCTGGTATCAAATAAGGAGTACTACTTATAGGTAGGTTAGTATCTACTGTTAGGTAAATCGCGAGGAAGTATTAGTGGTACTTTACCGCATATTAAGTGGCCTAGTTTAAACAGCGGATAAAAAGGTCGGGGCAAAGGTTACACGTTAGTGGATAAAGCTACGTCACGTGACCACTCTGCAAAATCTATCTCACTCCGACTCTAACGTTCTCTCTCTTTCCCTCTCTCTTTCCCTCTCTCTCTATATATATCTATATATTTTTCTCTTCAACAATCGCGCGCTGTAGAGTTCAGAGGTGAGAGATTAGCCGCGTGTACAAAAACGTGTTCTTTTCTTTCTACTTTATTTAAATTACCGATTTTTTTTTTCTCTCGTTTTTTCTTGAAACAATGTACAACGAGTATACATTATCATTCTCATTTATAAATCATTCATTTTCATATACATACTCACATACTACGTCCGTTTAACATAATATATATTCGGATGTAAAGAATTTGCATTGATAAACGCGTTAATCAATTATTTCGTCAAATATTTAAGAACCTATTTATGTACGTACGTATGTACTTCGTAATATGAATAAATTTCGGTATATATACCCATATATGTGTATCTGATGATTTTATGTACAGCTAAATTCCGCGATGTTTTCGTATACCGGGATAACAACGGAATTATACAAATTGGAGTATCGCGCCGCGTTGGGGGGTTCGGTGCGCTGTACACCGGAGTTATAAACGAGGCAAGGCAAGGCAGGGCAAGGAAGCGCAGAGCGCGCCTTCCTCATGAAACCGTAATGAGAAGTCATTGGCGTGTTCTTTCCCCAAAACCCCATCGTATTGTCGAGAGATGACAGCGACGACGAAAAGCGCGAAAAAGTCACGGTATAAAAATGGGAATTATACTGTATCAAAGAAAAATAAGAATATCCCCGAAAATTGTCTCGAGGAAAAATATTTTTCCCTCTTTTTTTTTTTTTTTTTTTTTTTTTTTCTCGCATTTCTTATTTTTTCCTCTTCTTCTACTCTTTCATCATTTTTATATCAAATTCCGGAACGAATCTCTGCGACAGCGGAAGAACGACACATGTTAGTTAGATGAAACCATAGGGGGGGGGGGGGGGGGGGGGGGGGGGAACCGAGGAAAAGCTGATACACTTCGGTTGAAAATTGATAAATTTTTTTCTTTCTTTTTCAAGAAAAAAGATTTTCTTTTTTCTTTTCTTCAGGAAAATATAAAATTTATCAATTTTTAACCGAGAAAACTTTCACTTTGCGCCCCGCGGTCTCGACTATATATTACGAGTTTACAAAATACTCGGAATTTACTATACCTATACTACCTAACGAAATTTCCAACTATATGCTAACCGTTGGCTAAATAGTAAGAAATTTCTTTGACGATTGACCGAACGCTGGTTAATGTAGCTTATACTAGCTACCACTGCACCGGGGCCACAAGGTTCTTTGCGTATCAAAGTTTACCCTACCGCTCTTTTTATATTTTCAATAATCTTTCAGTGTAAAGAAACATCTTCTGTTTTTTCATTTTTATTTTTTTTTATTCTAAGAAAATAAATTGATCTTAGAGGGGTTTAGATATTTATAATAATTATTACGAAAGCGTGTATTATATTATAGGCGTAGGAGAAAAATTGCAAAGATATTTCCTCGCAAAATTTATAAGGGTAGAAAATGGGGTAATGGAATTAGTAATTTACATGTAAGAAGTATATCATCGTAGGGGTGGCAAATATCTTCGAATAATATAACCGCATGGGGGATGATGATGGTGGATGGGGGAATATACGGTAGCTGAAACTCTCCTATGGGATAAAATCGCGTAGTTTCTCGAGGCCCGAAGCGAAGGAGAAGAGAAGAGAAGAGAAGAGAAACGAAGAGAAGAGAAGAGAAGAGAAGAGAAGAGAAGGGAAGCCTCTAAAGTCTAAAGTGTGGGCAATGTGGCTGGAACGAACAGATAGCGCTGAAATACGGGCAGATAACCCAGGGTCTGGCAAATATTAGACCTTCCGAGATTTTCTCGCGCCTTGAACGCGCACCACGATTTGTTCCCTTTCCCTTTTCCTTTCCCATTCTCTTTTCGCGTCCCTCCGTACCAACAAGGTTCCCTTCTTCTCTTGCCGGTTTTCCACTCCACTCGACTCTGCCTCTAAACTTCACTTCATTTCTCTTCACTTCTCTTCACTTCACTTCACTTCACTTCACTTCACTTCGCTCCACTTTGCTTTACTTCGCTTCGCTTCGCATCGGGAACGTTTTAATTTAAAAAGTGCGACGTGTAAAGTATATGCGCCCGATAAAACTTCCCGGGTTAATTATACGTTCGCGCGTAGGTAGGTAAACCATCGCACATCCACCACCTACCTGCTTTTATTATACACGCGCGAAAGTCAAAGAAGAAATGAAGAAAGTAAAGAAGGCGCATCAGCAAGCAAAGAATCGAAATGAAAAAGAAAATTAAAATGCTCATCATATTCAACAGCTCGCGACTAATTTGCCGGTGATAAAAGTTGTATCAAATCGCAATATCATTTTTTCACCGAATTCTGAAATTCGCAAAAACCGATTGATAAATAATTTTTCTTTCGAATTACATTTGGAATAATTTTTCATATCAATCAACGATTTTCGGTAAAATATAGTCACTCGCTAAATTTTCTTACGCACGTTACGTCAAGTTACGCCGCAAAGATTTTTCTCTTTTATTATTTTCGGTCGCAATGAATTTTTTTCGATATTGAAAAATTACGGATCTTTTTTTTTTTTTTTTTTTTTACTTATATTTTGTTTTCAAAGTATTTGGGAAGAAAAAAAAAAAAAAAAAAATACACCCCGTGCAAAATATTTTAGATCAAAAGTATAAGAAGATTGTGATGTTAGGGGTGCAGAATTGGGAACGAGCTTTTTCCTTTGTGTATATAGGAAAATTCATCATATCGTTGAGTTTCGGGGTTGAATATATTTTTTCGCACATTCATAATACACGGAGGATTATACTGTACATAATCATGAAGAATAATAATTTGTTCGGTGATAAAGAAAAAAAAAACATTTTCATCCGACTTCAAACTTATCGACGCAATCACAATTTTTCAAATACAGAAAAAGAATGAGATAAAAAAATAAAAAAACAAAAAAATTAGGATTGCTGGGGATAATCTTCGAATTATAATGTCTAACAGGGATTTTCAAGGGTGCATATCTATATCTTGCGATTGTCAAGAATCTATACAGCCTCGTATTCAGTTGAAAAAAAAGAAAAAAAAAAAATTCCCAAGAACTGCAATCCTGTATTATATTATATTCTATATTTTACGGTATATAACAGAACAGTTCTTACTGTTACGTATTTAAATCGATATAATAGTAGAAACGTAGAGTTTGGATTAAATATATTTCTCGTTGTGTGTTCTATACTTTGAAAAATACGTAAAAAAAGATATGCGAAAAGAAGAAAAAAACTCATCGATACATATTTCTAAATCGTGATAGTAAAAAAAATTCGAAAAAGTTATAACATAGCTTGTGTCAGACCAAATAAATAATCTCTTAAATCTATATAGAATATAGATCATGTCAAAGTTACAGACCTTCGAATAAGCCCTTAGTACAATTTATCAAAGAGTTGATAACGCGACCTATTTTAACGCAATATTGTATTTAAAGTACAATTATATAAATGTCACGCCGATTGCAGTATACGTCCTTGTGTTTCTTTTTTTATTTCTTTTTTTTCTTATCAAAGTCTCATTCGACATTAAAGTGTCAGCACTTTACTCGAAGAAACAGACAGAAGATACAGAAGTTTTGTTTTATAGAAGAAAAAAAAAGATCAAAATGAAAAATTCGCTTTTTCATTCCGCATCGCTGGCAATTGAATCATTTCATATAGTAGTAACCATAAATCCGGCATAACACAGTATCGCTTGATTCAGAATTGAAGAAAAGACAAAAAATTAACAAAAATACAATTGTTGTTACTTACCTTGATCTTTTTCTGGCAATTTTCCCGGAACCTTCTTGTCTGGTGCCTTAGGTGAACAGTTTTTTCTAGCTGGCCTTGCCGTGAGAGTCGGTGGTACCTGTAACGAAATAAAGATAAAGAAACTGTAATTAAAAGGACAAGATACCAGTAAAACTAAAATTTCTATCAAATTAGGTAATTTGTTTCGAAATAATGAAACGGGTTGTAAAATAATTGAAATTTTCTTTTTTTTTTCTTCAATATCGACGTTAATGAAGAGAAAAATTGTACGAAAAATGTATTTACCACTTTTTCGGATCTTTCCCCCGATGGTAATCTGGCGACTGCTGCATCAGGGCTATTCTCAGGTGGTGGTGGTTGAACGATCCAATTATATTCTCTTTTTTCAACGGGTAGTCCCCACCTCTCATACTCGAGACTTTGAGTTCTCAAAGTTTCGTAACAATCCAAACAAACAACAGCAAAATCCCCGTTTTCTAATAGCAGACTTTTTTCAGGCTGTCTGTGGTACCTCAAAAATGGAAAGTCTTTAACCGGAAGAGCTCTGACCCGTTTCCTGTAAGTCGTAATACCGCAAACGTAGCAACTATAATCGTGCGTATTGTACTGTCTCTCTGTTGTATTTATCTGTTGACCTCCTGACAAACTCTCGTATCTTCGCCACTGGGCTAGTAGAGAATGATAACAAAATGTACAGACTAGGGCGGAACCGTCTTCTCTAAGCTGTTCGGCGTTGGGTGGAGACTGGTGTCGTAAAAGTTCAGGAAAAAATGGGGCATTTCTACCCTGCGGACGACCGTAGAGAACCCTTGCCAAGGTAAGATCGCTGTGGAGGCCACATAGGAAACAGTAAATCGAACTACTCGACGTTCCAGGATTGCTACCGAACGTTCTCTCAGAACTGGAGCTCGGTGGTGTCGCTATTGAACGACTCATATCTCCGTTTGGATGTGGGCTAGGAATATCGTACCTAAAATAACACGAAATTTATTAATCTTTCAGAAATAAAACCTCAATCATTTCCTCGAGTAAAAATAAGCTTCCATTGATATTATAACTCCAAATTTAATAATATGTATATTAGAAACCCACTTTCCCCTTTCCTTTTCAAGTCTGTTATCTTACTTTGCTAAAATTCAATACCAGATATAAAAATTGGCGAAAGTATGAAACGCTATTCGAATCAATCTACTCGAATGATATATAAGAACAAAAAAACCACTTTTAAATAGTATGACCAAAGTTTCCCAATGAGTTGTATTGATTTTATCAAAATTGGACATAGCCGACATGGATTTTTGTCAGATTAGATAAATAAAGTGGATCGATTGATTGTGCTGTCCATTAATTCATTTTCGATGAAAATAATTTCATGCAATACTACAGCGACGTCGGTTATTGAGTTTAGCGTTTGATCGAGGAATAAGCATATTTTTTAAAAGGTTGAAAAAAAATTACCTGCGACGTTCTAAAGGAACCCGTTCAGCATCCATACTTTCCCATTGCTGAGCGAGATGATTAACGCAATGACTACAAGCTAGTACACGTCCATGACTGTCCATGCAAGCGTTTTCAGAAGTTCGAGCCATTCCTCGTAGACAAGGAAAGTGCATTGCGTGCGAGTTCATTCCTTCGGGACTAGTCGATAACCTGATTGGATAATAAGAGGGTAAATAGTAAAAGATTTATACTCGGAATAAATAAACGCCTATTAAATTGCGATTACTCATTTAGAATCAAGGTTTGATCTTGCTTATTATAATTTATTTTACAAATGACTAAGCCGATATCTTTTTTGAACTAATTGAAAAAAATAGATATGAAGTAGAAAACTGGAATTCAAGTGGTAATATAAATGAAACGTAGCTACAATCTTATCCAAACCGATATACTTAAAGATATTTAAAAAAGTATCGTATCAACGGTATCAAGTGAGATATAAGAATTGAAATTTTACCATTCCATATGAGTTGCCGGATACAGTCTTTCGCAAATATAACATCTGTAGTTTTGACCCGGCGCAACAGTTCCATTTTCAGCTGGTCCGTTACTAGGAGAATGTCTTTGGCCCGAAGTCATTCCCTTGATATTTATGCTCCGTTGTTTATTGGCAATAGCAGTTGATTTGTTTAGATCGTACGGTTTGAATCGTATATCACTTCCTGCTGAATTAGCTGGTGATTTTGGCACAGCTGGCCTCGGTGACGGACCTTTAAAAATATTTCCTTTACACATCATCAGGGATACGCACAGTTTATCGATAAGTACTAAAACAGTTTTGAATGAATCAAATATAGCAGAATTTGAATAAAATTTTGAAAACAACTCGCCTTGCTGCCTGAGATCAACATTTTGTTGTGTAATTTGTTGTTGTTGTTGTTGTTGCTGTTGCTGTTGTTGTTGTTGTTGGCCCGTGTGATTTTCACCACCAAAAACTTGCTGTTTTTGTGGAATAGCTTTGTAGCAAATTGAACAAACTTGTACCATTCCCTGAGGGCTTATAGGACTCGCGCCCGGAGGAGGCCTCAGGGAACATATGAATGGAAAATAAGCTTCTTTTTCTGGATTCGAACAGCAATACAACAGTCTAATACTAGATGAGGGATACTCGAGCGCACAAGTGTAGCATATAAAAGTTGTAGTGTCTACAGCAGGAGCATGACGTTTCCTTAACGCATAGTTTCTGTCCCCATGAGGTACACCTTGACGTGTATAAGTCTTCCACTGTAATAGAAGGTGATTCTGGCACGCCGAACAAGCCTGAAAAATTAAAACGATCATAAATATCAAAATTAAATTTCATGCGTAGTTTGGGTTCGAAATAGGCAAAAATCATCTTATCATTATGCTTTGCTCACCTGAACTCGTCCGGCGCTGTCCATTGGTCGGCTTCTGCTGGGTCTTGGGTGTAACATAAGTGATGGAAAAAATGGCGGTGGGCTAGTAGCAGGATGTGGCGGAGTAGGCAATGGCTTTGCTGCTATGTGACTAAGGGAACCTCTCTTGTACTCGTCTCCACAAACGTAGCAGACTTCGGTCACTGAGTTTTTATCAGGCATGGATAAATCCAATATATCAGTACCCACGCTGGACGTCGATCCACCACTGTAGATAGCTGAAACGAAGTAAAAGTGTAATATTAATTATGCATAATCCGACCAAGATATTATGCAGATATAACTAGACTCAGCTTTGTTATTATCATTATTATTAATATCATTGTTGTTGTTGTTATTATTATTATTATTATTATGATTGTGCAACAAGACCAAAATAGAAAATGCTATCATTGGCATGCGTGCAAGAAATGCACGCCGAGTATAACTATCTGAAACTTTGTGCTCAGAGTACTTAAATATTTGAAACAACATTTGATTTGTTCTGAAAATATATTGCGAAAATGATATTATCGTGGTTTATAAAAAGTCGTTAAAAACTGGGGCCAAAAATCTTCAAGACTTGTTTAAAATTGTAGTCGATTCACTTACGTACTTTATTGAAGAATGATAGTTATATATTATAAGCAATAGAATTTCTTATCTAATAATAAACTACAGGTCAAGATCTTTGATTAGTTATTGTATAATTGCTGACCTTTGAATACTATAGGGATTAGTCTAGATATATCGAGTTAATACAACGTCGTAGATAACTAAGACAAAGACAAAATAAAATATGAAATATAACAGGCTAAGGCCAACGTAGACAAACGATTTATTAACTGCAAAGATTCGATGCCAAGAATATTTTAATCGTATTAATGCAAATAGCAATTTTATTTTCTCTACTTCTACCTGTGAAACGCATATTCATTTTCGGATCAATTCTTATCAGTCATTCTTATTCGTGGAGTAACAATTGATTTCACATCGCTATAGGGTAAAATGACAATGTAATTATTCTTTTTTAAGGAAATGTATTCAATTTTGCATTACTTATGATTCGCACGTGCGAACTTTGTCACCCAAGCGATAATGATCTGTTTAAATGATAGCCAAGTATTAATAGACCGACCTGTGACTAGGCAACATAAATATAAAAGCTGATAGATAATATTATAATGTTGTATCATAATTTCATACCAAATTTCATCTGAAATGGTCACACAGATTGACGCAATATAGCTGCTGTGTACTAGGGTCTAGGTATTTCTACTTGAATGAAATAAACAAACCACTTCTTTGTACGTTGTCTTAAGGGGAAAAAAGAGAATATAAAAACGGCCTGTTTGACCTCAGATAAAGACCCAATTAAACTGACGAGGTCGATTAAATAAGTGAGAAAATTTTTCGCTGCTCAATATACGTATATATCTGACTTAACGTTAATTATTTTCTAACTAAACTAGTTCACAAATGGTCGAAAATCTTGTCCCCTACACTTTTTCTTCCTTTTTATTATTTTTTCAATGAAAAATGAACATTTTTTCGAAACTTTTTAAATGATAGGCTTGTTAAGTTAGAGAATATGGTAACAGATGCTAGTACCAAGACACATTCATTGCTAACGTCTGTTACAGATATTTCCCTGACATTGCAGACCTTCATCTAAACTCTTTTAAGTTTGATATTGCATCAGTGTTGACTGTTAAGTGTAAACACAATCTACCACATCCAACGTGTGACTGACTGTGATGCAAGGTTGCAACGTTCAATAAATACGAATAATTGTGGAAGAGGAATTCTGCTTTTGTCAATAGTACAGAAAATATTTTATCCATTTATTTCCCCACGGATGCAATTATAATTCCAGTTAATTTCCCTCGCATTCTGTATCTCAAATATTGCGCCTTTAAGCTATATAATGAATCAAAGTTTTTTCATCCAGAAGCTTAGTTTTTAGAATGATTTAATTTACAAGCTTCACTAATTATTTCAATAATGTAAACGACGTGAAATCAACAGTTCACTCATTCCCTGAATTCCATAATTCAATGGTACTCCAGGATTTGAAACGCCCCCTAAAAACTCCCGGCAATTTTCCATTCTCTGAAATAACATAACAACATAAATTCCGCCATTCATAAATCAATTACCTTGTGGTTGTGGCGGTAGACTAGGTTGCGGTGCGGGTGAGCTTCTCGGAGCGTGTCTCAAGTCGAGCGCAGCGTCATTAGAAGCTCTAGTTTCTTCAACAACTTGTCTAGGGCTCTGTAGCCTTTGATGAGGAGACTGTAGCCTCTGATGCGGAGACTCCATAGTCAGTCTTGCTTGTTCCAAATGTCTCGAAGGATCGGCTGTATTTGAATGAGGTCTTGGTAGTTCTACAGAGTTTGACGGAGGTCTAGATGGCTCGATGCGAGGTGAAGGAGAGCTGGCCGGTAGCCTGGGCGATACGCCTGTACCAGGTCGATTTTCTAGTCTAGATTGATTCGGCTGATCATTAGTGAGTCCTAAAACTTGGGCGGCGTATTCTCCTTGCAGAGCCATTTCGGCGCCTGTAAAAGGCCCTCCGTCGCAACGTTTCAACCAATAAATTCTCTGGTTGTGAGGCCTGGCGTCTCTCTCGTAGCTGTCCCATTGTTGTAATAAAAGAGCGTAACACAAGCTGCATACTTTGATGGCTCCGCTTCTGATTCCTTCGCCTCTATAGCCGGCCGGTGGTTCGTGTGATTCCAAAAACGGGAAGTATGGCTCGCTCGGAGAACCACCTAGACTCGGTTTAACTCTAAGCCAATATTGCTCGTTCTGACCCAAAGTCCCGCAAACGAAACAAATTCTAGGACCCCCTCCGTCGTCTGAATTCAACGACACGCTAGCCGGGTTTACCAACGATTGCCCTTCAAGTCCTGGCTCATTTTTAACGTACAACTTACTTTCCATCATGTCAGGAAACCATCGAGTTCCTATCACTCCTCGCTTATGTTTATTCTTATGGTAATTAAATACCAAACAACATAGGCTTTAGAGAGGCTGTAAAATATAAACCTTTATTCTACATTTATTCCATCCCTACTATACTACTTCATCAAGAAAGAAATATTTCAATAAATTATCATCGATTGAAATATTAAAGAACAGAATAGAAATGGGTATAAAAATTTTCAAGAAATTTTTTCAAACTTTTAGGAATCTTCTAGATTCGACAATAGTAAGTGTTCGAAATTTGTCGTGCGAGAAGAGTCTGACATAACCTATCAAACAAGATGACCGACGCATCGTAATTCCTTCGATCAAATAACAGCGATATCGGAGTGGTTCTAAGTGTAAAAAATTCCTATTAATAACAAGATAAATTTTTTAATCAAACAGATTTAACGAACTATGTATACACACAGGGGGTGTGTCATGGGTAAATAATTTCTAATGACTTTCAACATTAACACCAAGAGACATCTGAACAAACTGAAAATGTCAGATAGAGAGAGATGTAATAGAATAGTGCAATAATAAAGTATGTGTGTGTGTCGTTTTTTTTTTCTTTCCTTTTTTCTTTTCAATGTTTCTTTATTCTTTATTCTTTATTTTGCGGTATGAATTATTCTGTAGCTAGAAGATAAATGAGTGTGGTTATAATTATGTGTGAAATTGATATTATAAAAGGAGGATCAGATTTCCGCGTAAGTAATAGTTGGGTGGCAGCCGGACTCAACTCCCATAACTCTATTTCAAAGTGACTAGAGGCAGCCAGTCGTCTTATTGTATGCAAATGAGTTTATTTGGGTGCAGCTGTGACCTCATTCCCTGGACGACAGACTGAAAACGAGTGGCATTCCGTGTGTTGAAAGAAAAACGCGATCGGGTATACTACTATGTGCGAGGATAACCTTCTAAAGAGGGGAAGAAGCAGTCCAACTAGCCCCGATGAAAACGACAGCGAACTAGTTTGCGATGACACAATGGTGGGAAGTTATGATCGTTCTTATAAGATAGCACGTTTTTAAAGGGGATAATATCCTCGGATAATAACCGCGGGTGGTGTTCTAAGTTTTGTCGATATTTTCGGCTCTAATATCACGGCTAAAATTAATTGTTAAATAAAATTACTCTACAAGGTACACCCAATGCGGCCGAACACTGGCGGATGGCTTCCGAAATACGCACCCGCATTAGAGGTAGGTCTTTGTTGGGAAGTTTCTGACTTACGTTTTTATTGTTTAGACGATTCTACGAGGCACGCACAACATCGTTAATTAGTCCGCGAAGGTTAGGCGATAAACGCAAAACGCTTACGAGAACTTACGGCCCTCTTATCTCGGCCTCTAGTCTCTGCCATACGTTCCCGAACTCCATACAGTATTGCGGGGTGTCACCTTCAACAAACTATTACACGCCGATTTATTCATATTTACACTATTGACACACCGTTATGTTTATATTTCACGCGTATTTTATCAATTGATACGTAAATATAATTATTTTATTGTTACCGAGACTACGAAAAATACATTTTACTAAAGTACAGCACCGCAACTTTGATCTCATTCGGCAGCCATGTTGTAAAATTGCGATTCGCGTCCCATGATGCCACGCAACTCCATCATATGACAGTGCACCGCGTTAGACCAATCAGAATTCACTGCGCATACGCGCGCATACTTCGATTCTGTGCGACGCGCGACTTTCGAACGGGCCCGCGAAACGACAAAATATAATACATGGAAATTACGGGCATCGCCGATGTTGGCTTTGCTTCATATGCCCGATGCCCAATGGTTAACTAGTAACTACGACTCGTTGAGAAACTGGTCGAACGTCTAGTATAGTTGGATATCATTCAGGTTTCCAATGCCCTCGCTAACCACTTGGCAAACTCTCAAGCCCCTTTTTCTAAACGTACTTTCTCTCCATCTCTCTCACTCTCTGTGTAACTTTTTATTTTGCCAGAGTTGAAATTCCAATCTTAGGTAATCAACGCATTGCTTGATTACAATATTTATCGACTTTTTTTTCTTCACACACGTTCAAAGATGTTTTCTTAACTAGCCAATGACGAACGTAACTTCATTTTTATTTTCTTGTTTGTTTCTCACTATTTTCCTTTCTATCAATTCTTACTAGTATCGTACCTTCTTGGAATATGTTAAACTTAAATTCTTTCACCGAAGTTATATGCTATAATAAATAAATATCTATTATAGTATGTATAGGGAAGGATATAATAAATATACTCAGATTATATTCAATGATAATTGGTATTTAATCATCATGATTTAAATGACATACTACACGGCATATATATATATTATGCCGTATAATGTGTATTTCATTAATAATATCACCATCTCAAAGTGGTATATTTTATATATGGTAATACTAAAAAATAATTGAAAATACTTTAAAAATACTCTTTGCAAATAATGATCCTGATGAATCTCCGTTTTTACCACTATACAGAGATATAAACTACAATATTATCATTTATTATTATTATTATTATTATTATTTGTTTTTTTTTCTTCCTTGCCATTTCAACATATCTTCTATACAGATATAATCACATAATAGAATTTATTATTTCATATTATTATACCATATGTTTTTTTATCATATTATGTTGAATAGACACACAATAGTATATTACAAACATATTTTATTCATTTTTATTCTTCAGAATTACAAGATTAGTCCAATGCCGTTAAACATATGAAAAATAAAATAAAATAAAAAAGAAACAAATGTATTATTAGGTCATCATCTTATCCAAAATTTCCGAAAAATAAACTCTCTTATAGATGCAGTCCCAAGTTACTCAATAATTAAAGGACCGATACAATTATAGAAGGAACTTGTTTCAACACATCTATAGTGAGATGAGAGAATCCTAGAATTTATTCTCTCTTATTTAGTAGAGTCTAAGATTCTACATAAATGAAAACACAGTTATTATTCTTTTATTTCATAGCAAATGGACTAACAATGAATAATGTTGAAATATTGTAAATTGCAAATATATGATACTTGATATTTAACATATATATATATGTATTTGTTTTTTTTTTTCATTGTATCGACATGCAAAATTGCTGATATTTGAGAAAAAAAATATTGAAATAAAAAATTAAAATTAAAAAAAAAAAAAAAAAAAAACGTGACACATTTGTTCCGAGTTTTTATACCTCGCTTGCATTGCATGTTAATACACAAATGAATATTGAACGATATTAACATTATTATTATTATTACTATTATTATGCCTTATAAATATTTATAAACTAAGTTTACATTGCATTGATGTATGACTATAACAATCGCCTCGTCTCTCTCTTTATTTTCTCTCTTTGTCTTTCGATCATTCGCACTCAAACACACAAATATTTTACAAATCGTTCACATTTGATATCGGCACAAATCCTTATTCTACAATCCCTCATGACACGATGTGGTTCAAAGTAGATTAAAGAAAAATTTGACTAACACTCCCCTAATATATCTTGTAACTGTTGGTTAATATAAACTATAGTTGAAAATTTGTATTTCGTCGCAACATACTACATCGTTATAGTAATCGCGGAATAGAAAATGCGAGAGAAATTTTCATCTTTATAAATATAAAACAACATTTTTGTTTTTTGTTTTTTTGTTTTTTTTTTTTTACATTTTTGTTCATTTCTTTCTGTTTCTATCAATTTTAACAAATTATTATTCGAATTTCCAGATACAATAAAGACTACCACACTATTGACATCGATAACGTATTCTATGCCTAATCGCGCATATTTTAAAAAATAAAAAAAAAATCATATTTCAATGAACATATATATATATATACGCCAATTTCTGTATACCTAATTTTAACGTGCATAATAATTATTGAATTGAATCTGTTTCAGTTTTTCTTGTGTCTTGCTCTTATACGATTATCAATCACGGACCCAAGCCTGGTATAAATCGGATTTGATATTTGGTGAACCTTGTGACTTTTACTCACTTGACCCTATCCCGGGTTATCTTCTTACTCATTTATATACATAAACAGATATTATGGTAATAACGCATGCTGTATATATATAGGTATATACATACCATATATATATACGGGATGTTCTATTAATCAATAAAGTCGTTAGCTCTGCAGTGAATTTATAGGAGAAAAGAAAAGTAAATAAAGTAGGGAAACAAAAAGAAAATGAAAAATGAAAAAAGAAAAAGGATATAGATCATTTAATCGAGCGCAGATTCTTTCAAAAAAATACGATGTCTCAGAATACAAATTTACGAATCTAGTAATATGTGTTGACTTAATTTAATCAAGTATATAATACATGGTATCAAAAAGCGATGACATATTAAAGGAGAGAATTTGCGTAGTTGAAAACTGCTATCTAAACGCGTATTTCGTTAGAGATATAGTATATTTATTAATAATTAGCATTCATATTGCAGTGTATATGTAATATATATATATGTATATATCTTATAAGGAGATAATTGGGCAATCGTGAGATCACCAAAATGAAAGAAAAGAAAAAAATTGTTGGAAACAAAATGACCTGTAGCTTGTCTGGAAATTCAGTAAAATGATAATTATAAATTGATAGCGTAATATTATCACTTGAATACTATGTGTCCAAGAGTATATTAATCATAATATGAAGAGACTATTTATTTACTTATCATTTTTTTACTTTTTTATTTTTTATCCATTATCAAACGTATTGTATAAATAAAGATATGAAATAGGTCGCGATCTTTAACCCGCGCGACTCCCGTATTACGATTAATATGTGTACACATATCGAATATACGAATGCTATATATACCTACATAGTAAATTTACCAAGGGTCAGTTACTCTGATAAAACTTCTGACCCCCCTGCACTCTGGGGTCATGTCTGATTCAGTTCAACAAAATAAGAAACGAAACAAAAAATAAAAATAATATGATATGATAAAGTAAAGTAAAGTAAAGTAAAGTATGATAGACAAAAGTATATTATTGTAAGTAAGACCCATATTTTAGGGTACTTGAAATGAATTGTAATTTAATTTGTAATTAATAAAAAAAAAACATTGGTCCATTTATCACTTGAAAATAAGAATCTTAAGCCTTAACAACTATGCAATCTTTTTTTTTTTATTTTTTTTTAATTCATTTATTCATTTATTCATTATTTATTTATTTATTTTCTTTGTTATCCTTACGTTTTTTTTTCCTTTTTTTCTTCTTCTTTTCATCGTATCTTTATCACTGATATAGTATGTATATTAGTTGAATGACTTTTAAAAATACCTCAAGTTCGTTATGTATGATTTTGTGAACTTTACCGTATTTTTTTTTTTTTTTTTGTTTTTCTTTTTCGTTTTATCAAACATCCTCTTTGTTCACAGCACTTTTACCAGCCGATTATACGACTTATACGATTTCTAGAGTCCATGCATGATATGATTACACTTCTTCTTGTTTTTCTGGAGTTTTATAACTTCTGACCTAACAAGCGAATTATCTCTTCCAATTGATAAATCATAAATTTAGAATATGTATGCGCAATCCTTATGATACATTGACATCACTTGCAATCAGAAAAAAAAACTTTACCACCAAACTTGAGGATGGGATCTTTAGATCTCTCGCGTTATACTTATACGTCATGTCAAGATAATCATTCAAATTGAGAACGTAAAATAGTCGAAAAATGAAATGGAAAACTTCTCTTTGGTATTTTAAAAACATCACTTGAATTTTCATTTCGTTAGTATAGGCGTTATCAAATAATGCCTGGACTCTAAAGTTTGTGAACTTACTTCGAGCAGCCTTTCCTCTTACTTTATATATGTATAAATCTTAAAAAAATAACTCATTGAATGTAAAAAAAAAAAAAAACGAAAAGAAAAGAAAAGAAAAGGAAAACAGAAAAAAAAAGACAAAACCAATGAAATGCCAAGTTAAAAAGTAAGACTCATAATATAGACCGTTTTTCAAAGCTTCTTCTCAAATCTTTTCAATAATAGTCAATACATGAAATAAGAATATTATATTGATTAAGTGAAAAATTACGTAATAAAGGTAAAATATTGTCATTTCGGATATATATTTGTACAGATTCGATTCAGATTTGATAATCTACAAGACGTAAGTCTGTCTATGTCTATGTCTCTTCAATACTCTTTCTTCAATATTGGAACAACCCTGCAATGTTATTTGCAATTCTCAATTTTTTTTTTCTGTCCATCTAGTGCTGCTCACTAATTAGAAAGATATTTTATGCTTCTACATTACGCTAAATAGTAAAACGATAAACGAAACTGGGAATATTCAAAACGACGAATTCACCATTTAGGCTTTTCATTCCTCACAAAAAAAAAAAAAACAAAAAAAAAAAAACAAGTCTGAATCTAGCTTTTGCAAGAAATTATTCACACAATAAGAAAAATTGTTAGTGCGTCTTTCCTGGCAGACAGTAACACGTGTCTGAAATTTGAATACGAGACATGCAGAATATCATCCTGGCTTTAAATTTTTCATCAATAAATCCTTTCGATTCTACATGTGAAAATTCTAAATATTTTTTCAAAGGCGTTGAATCTACGCCTTGCTCGGCGTTCTCAAATATTATTATTATTATTCATGTTATCGTCGTTTGCGATTATTCTATCCGTCATTCTTTCTTCGGTGGTTGATTTAGCGCCTAATTTTTGTCCGTTAACAACTTCGGACGACATTTTAAAGTTGTGTTTATCAACGTGGGTCAGCTCAATAGGAAGATAAATTGTACGACAATGATCTATGTCTGCTCTACACAGCGGACAACGTGAGCAACGTCTTGCACACTCTAGACAAGCCACTGCGTGACCACAAGGAAACAATGCCGTGTCCAAGCTCCGATCCATACAAATACGGCATACCATAGCATCCAGAAGTCTTGCCAAACATTCTCGCGATTCCTGTAATAAGATATAGATAAAATACAATTACTGTTGTTCTATCAATCATTGGCAGTGAATTGATTCAGTCGTTTAGTCGGTCTGATTAGTTTTCTCATTGACTGCAATTGATTACCTTGCATTTGGGATTGGCACAATCTCCGCAATCGTGCCTATCTATTATTTCATTCTCTTCTGGCAGAGTGATGTTAGATGCTTCGCAATACAAGGCTCGACGAGCATTGTCATACACCTCTCTACAAGTTCTACGAATATCAAATACATATTTTTTACCAAGAGTTGAATCCTCGTTGAATATAGAGATGATTGTTCCCTGTAAAAAAAGAAATAAATAAAATCATTGCCGCCTGTTATGTCGAATTGTTCTAGATTCCATTTTTTTCTTCATTAAAAATTTCTCCTTGTATATTAACATGGCCGGATGATTAGTTTCTTTTCATCTTTTTTTTCAAATTGAAATTTGAAATAACATTTTTTATCGCATGTTTAAAAACAATCATACCTTCAAGTCTCTGATGAACTGAGCAGTAACGGCACTTCGGACCGTCTCGCAGCTATAGAAGGCATGTTTCTCGGTGATTGCCCTGTACAATCCACTTGCCGATTGGCTCGAGTCCAATTTGAAATTCAAAGAGGTTTCAACTCCGTCAAGGGATAAATAAACCAAATGAAACATACGCCGTTGAGACATAGCGCTTTGAATCGCTGTATATGGAATACTGAAACATATGAAAAAAAAGGATCTTTGATTAACGAACAATAGTTCAATAAAAAAAAATACATTATTTTTTCTTTGCTACGTTTAAGTGAATCGTCAATACGGTTGAAAGCGCAGAAAAATGTTGATTTTAAAAAAGCCAAGAAATAAAGTGATCCGCTTTTACCGATTGAACTTTAGGACAACCGATAGATGGCAGAGGCGTCGTAATGTACGAGGCTGCCTCTAGCGAGAGAGTAACATAATCGTGCGGAATATGTGGTTGCATGAATGTCTGAGGAGTTTTGTGTAACAAAGGAAATGACTTGTTTTGAATTCGTATGAATAATTTTGGGTCTGGGTGTGCGCGATAATTTATCCGCCATTGTAATCGTCTAATGAATAACGAGAAATACACACTTCTGAGTCTCCTCATCCGAACCACGGTAGACTGTGATTCCGTGGGGTCCTACACCGATCATAGATACACCATTGTACGCGAATTTGCTGTGGAACATTTCCTGGCCGAATGTATCCAGGTTTGATACTTCTTTGAGGAGCCAGTACTCGGCGGCTGATGCCTTCATGCCCTGAAAATGACAATACATGCATTGGTTGATGTGACAATGTTATTTATACACTATGTTAATTGTTAGATGTCGTCGAGCTAAAAACTTACGAAAAAAATGACAAATTTATTTAGCGATAAAATAATTGTTGAAATTACCTTAATGTCTTTGTGCTGCTGTACAATTTGGTGAAGAAAGTCTTGTGGTTTTTGGTCACATGGTTCGGTGGGTTGTATCTGACAGCATTGTGAGTAAATGGCATGCGGTGGCTTCAAAGCATCATAATCACCGCCTTCAGCCTGAGCGATCAACGCGACGAGCCATGCTGCTGATGTCCAGTCCGACACCTTTAGACGACCCTCGACAAGTTCTAGTCGAGAATGGAGGTAGAATTGGTGTCTGCAATTAGAAATAATCGTCTTTGTTAATTATTTGTAATTGTCAATAAAGTATTTTCGAAATAAAAGCAGAGTTTTTTTGCTGTTCTCCTTTTTTTACATCGTTTCTTCTTATCCTGCGTAAAGGAACATCAAGGGAGGCATTTTATTCGGGATCTATACAGGGTGAGTTTCCTCTGGTATCGCATGAGGGAGGGGCTTATCGTCGCAAACGCTCCGCCCCTTTCTACGCATAGCTAAATCAAAATGGAATATGAATAAAAAAATACGTTTGCGATGATAAACTCCCCCTAATGCGATAACAGAGAAAATTCACCCTGTATATACGATCTGTTGCATATTTTTTTTTGAATCTTTTTAATATGTTGAACAAGAGTTTTTCATGTATTTTATGCAATGAACAACATGATTGAATGATATTAATAAGTTTCCAAGTGCGAACTGCAACGAAGTAGAAGAATGGTGTCGAGTACCTATATACCAACGGTGGAGAAAATCGGTCTCATCGATTTTCCGTCAAGTCGATTTAAGAGGTATAACAATTACTTTAGGAAGTGCGCTTCCTCGGTTATACTTTCTTAACAAACTGGGAAAACTAAACCGCGATGCAGGTTGGTGGGTAATCGATCTTCCACTTCTATTTCCACTTCTGCTTCTTTCATTCCCCTTTACAAACGTTTGTGTATATAGGTGGTACCTATATCAAATACTAATACGTATATACGTACTTCGTCGATGAATTCGCGAAACGTGATACGGGGTCATTTGTGAGATCGAATAACCAGCATGAGAGGAATAAAACTAAAAGAGTAATAATTGAAGTTCGAAATAGATTCTATAAAGGGTATTACCAAGCAGGATAGCCAGTCTTTCACTATCGCTAAAACCGCAGTCCGCAAGACTCATTACATGGAATTAATAATTCAGAATTGCCACTCGGTAATTTCTGTTCTAAGAATTTTTATGAGAAAACTTTTAACGACTCGATCCTAAGGCTAGACGAAATTATAATAGTAGGTAAGTTAAATTTATGCTAGGACTAACTCGAGTATAAGAATAATTTGAGAGACGTGCTAAGGTTGTATATTTATACACCAGGAACTACCACCGCGTCTAGGTAGTGTACAGATATAAACTAGATTCACATAAGGAACGAAAAAAAAATTTTAAAAAAATAAAAAAATAGCAAGAACAGAAAAAACTGCTGCTCTAGTTTCGTAAATTACTCGCTAAAGTCAGGGGATAGACTTTCGCCATTTTTTTCATCAAACGCTTCCCAACTTTTGAACCACCCACCAGAGTAGAATTAAGGCTGAAGGGTGCTCGAGACTATATTGAGCTCCTCTCGCCAAGCTTGATTGGTGCCGAAATTTTTTCAGTCTCTTCTTCATCATCCAAATGCGATAGGTTTCCGAAGCTTTTCGAGTCTGCAGGGGTTACAGCCCCCTTAGTCTGGGCTATCAGCTATCCAATCAGGAATAGATTGCACGTAATACGTCTTCGTTTATTTATTTTTTGTTCTTTGTTCATTTTTCAATTAGAAAGATCTTTTTGATAAAATATAAGATTGAGATAAATCGTTAGTGATCGTTTTTGAAAAAATCGTAGATTTGGATCGAATGAACTATCACAGAATGTAGGAATCGGTGATTTGAATAAATTACGATCGTCTTACTTAGCGACAGAATTTGAACGCGAATGTAACTCTCAAACTTGCACTAAATCTCTGAATGTTTCCTGCCTCCGAGTGTCACCATCATACTCAAACTCCATACTCAAGCTACTGCACTACTTCTGCATTGTTGCTTTTCGCAATTATACAGAGCTACGAACTTTGCAGGGGTTTCGAAGTTCCCGATGGAGTTTAAGTGGTGATGCAGGGATGCATTTTCGGGAAGCTGCATCACTGCAGCAGTTGTATCTATATCTACTGTGTAAACGGGCAAAACGAACCCGCATTCTTGCTCGATGTCGATATACGAAAAGGCGAGTTCGCTACCGTCGAAAAATCGTCTAAACCCAGAATTGAACCAAGTTGATTCGCGTACCATTCACGATTCGCACAAATGAACATTACAGAAATATCAAAACTATAAACAAGGGACAATTTTGTTCAACTTCCTTTCTCTGCATCCTATTTTATCCCTCCTATTATTTCTCTGTAATATCGCATAAGCCTATAGTATGGTATGTAATAATCCGTGATATAACTTCCAACGATGAATTATGAATGAATTTTCCCAGTGATTATCCAGACCCAAATGTTTAGGAAACTGTTTTGAATGCCCAAGGATATGAGCACGCAGCTTAGTTTACCCGGCTTATGGTAATTACGTATTTAATGAATATTTTATTCTTTTCACTTATAGGGATAATCTCTGATTATTCATATTATACAAGCTAATACAAGTTTCTGAATGAAACTCTTGCAAAAATTTTTCATCAATTTAGAACAAAAGAGTCATTGCAAAATAAGCAATTCAAATAGGTATGAGCAAATTTATCTGAACTAATTATTCTCGAGGTATTTTTTCCTTCACCCAAATACGTCTAAAGTATTCGCAAATAATCTCCCCCGGTCATTGAAAAGTTAATTGATTTTTCTAATGACCAGCTCGAATCCAGCCCGTATAACAATATATATATACCCGAAAAAAAACTTCCATTTTCGTGTGTATAAGGTAAGCGTGGGTGAGTTATTAAAATTTGATTAGCAATTAGCATAGCAATACCCTGCTACGACGCGCAATTTAACACGAAGGGTAACAGACATGCGAAATTATTAAAATGTTGGCCGAAGTAAAGTGTTTGAAAGGTTCACCGTAGAAAAAGAAAAAAAAAAAGAAAAAAAAATCATGATAGGATGAAGCAGAAAATTTCATCAGTATTGTGCAAAGCAAAAAGAACACAGGCCATATATTATAATATGGAAATTTCATTTCGATTCTATAAGGAGACTGAATATAGAAATGTGTGATAAATCATAATGAAATAATTCCATAACTGAAAATGCAACATACATGGTATATTTATCTATGTATGTAATCTAGGGCTTAGTTAGTGCAAACAGCAACGAAATTCTCAGCAAGTTTCTCAATTACTTCGTGGGATCGAGATCCAGGTTAATAAAGTTTATCGAGGAATTTTGTTAATTAAATTTACTTGGGTATATGTTATACATATGTAAATATAACTAGGCATGTACTACATACGTATGTATAAGTATAGGCACTTGGGAAGGAGTTATAAAGGGAGCTTCCTCGTCGAATATAATATATACCCGGATTCGTTTGCATAACTACGTTACAATTCTACTTTGTTATCAATATAGGCAGTCGAGATTTCCGCTCGACGATTTTCGAGGTTCCTCGTATTGCTCAATCAAATTTAGGTATAAGGTATTATTATAGAGGTAGTACCTAGGTACATATATATGTGTATATAACGCACTGAAAGAATATTACAATATTATATTACATTCAATATTATGTCGCAATGCTCATTTGAAATTCAACGAATCGACGCCCTGCAGCGACGGAATCGTTTGTCGACCTGTTATGCCTGCTCAAACTTTCCTCCTCCTCCTCCTCTTCTTCTTCTTCTTCTTCTTCTTCATCTTATTTTTCATCTTATTTCACGTATTTCTTCCGAGTGTAAAAATAAAACACGTTTTACGAGAGACAATTCGTCCACGCAGATGTACATATAAATATATACGAAATACAAGAGAATATATAGTCTAACAGGTAGATCGGTACCTGTATACCCTGTTCATATTAAATAATGAATGAGAACGTTCTTCGTATCCCTACTGTCAAACCGTAAAACTTCTGCAGTATAAAGAAAAAAAGAAATGAAAAGAAGAGAAGAAAAAGAAGTGAAAAACGAGAAACACTCTTTTCTTATTGTTCTCCACATTTAATATTCGCCGGGTGAGTAACGAATTTTCTTATTTTTTTTAATTTTTGTTTCGGTTCAAAACGATGTTCTTTTTCTTCAACGGAATCGTTGAAATTGGTTCGCGGAGGATAAAAAGGTCGACGAATTTGATTAATCGGACGAAAAGTGTATGAATTAGGTTTTTCGTCAATTTTATTTCGGGAATATTGAAAAGAAAAAGTGAAAAATTTTGTTCGTTGAAAATATATTGCCGTGACCTATGACCGGTCTTAAATGGCTCACCCGGTATAAAGGGAATGGCAAGGCGTGCTGAGAGTGAAAATGGAAGTGTTCGCGGATTTAGTTTTCAACAAAAGTCCTCGTAGTCTAAGGGGGGCAGAAGAAGGGTCTTTTCGAGATGCTCGTGCAACTCGCTCACCCCCAGCAGCGAAGAAAGAAGGGCAGAAAAATTCTACGACGTGATTTCGAATAACGAGAGCCGAGGGGCTCCACCTAATAATCTTCGTCGGGTAAGGAAGGACGTGGTGGTGAAAAACGATGGCGCTGACGAGGTGGTCGTACCTTCACTCCGTCACCTTTCACCTTCGACCTCTCGAAGCGTGCCCGTGCGTAAATGTCATTCCATCGACATCCCTTCCTCCTCCGCCTTTCCTTATTCTTCTTCTTCGTCTTGCTCTCCTCTCATCCTCTCCTCTCCTCTCCTCTTCCCGATTTTGCTCTTTTTCCCGCTTTTGTTCCCTGACTCTCTTCCGCATCCTCATCTTTCGTCCTTTTGAGCCCGAAGCGCGTTCACAGCATCCCACAGCTCATCCTACTCGAATTTATTCTCATTCGTATACAGTATATCTTAATGGTGATAAATAATGATCTTCCAGGGTTAAAAAATGAACCGCAGGAACCAGCGCCAATGGGGTGGGTGCAGGGTACGCGATCCTACAGCCTATTCTACCTATTTTTTTTCCTTTCTTCTTTTCTTTTTTCGTCTTTAAGATTTGTGACCGATTACCATCGCCCGGCTACTTTCTCTCTGCGGGGTATCTCATCTCAGTTCTTTATACCGCGGATGTATAGGTTCATGACGAGTATAGCCATCCGATCGTATACATATACCTATACATAGAGTGCAGGGTCTTTGTACGGAGTCGATCGATCGTGGGCAAGATGTTTCAACGATGAATATAGTTGCAAGATTACATTAAGGATTTTCGGGCTAGTATAGTATATCTCGGCTCTATACTCCGCTGAAAACCCTTTTTGGGCAGAAACGGGGGCAACCTAATCTCCAGGTTCAGATCCAGATTAGTTTCTTCTATACGAAGGTATATGGCCGGGTTATAGATTTCTCGTGATATTATATATGGACGACGAGAAATCAATGCATGGTTATCGGTAGGAACAGAGACGAAAAACTGGACCAGTTTTTTTTTTTTTTTTGCATTTTTTTACATTACATCTACTAAATGTTCATTTTTCACCCAAGTCTATGCTCATACTTTCCAGTTTCTTGTAATTAGCTTTCAATCTCACTAACATTATTATATTAAATACAAGATCTACCAACTTCGATATGCTAGACGTCGTATCGTGAGGTAGCATGCAAAGGTTGGAAGACTACAAGAAGAGGAGCCTGGAGGGTTTGACCCTAGCATTCTGAACTCGATTTAACTCCAGTAAAGTTTGAAATTTAGGAACTTCAAACATCTCGTCTAAACTTCGAAACTCCAAAACGGAGACACGTATCGTTCGCAATTGAAGCCCGAAGAATTTTCAATTTTTTTTTCTTTTTTTTTTTTTTTTGAGGAAATGAGTAAATTTAGTTATCTCTTCCTTGTTTTTACGGCTACACGGAGTAGATGCGGAAACGATTGTTGGTGAATTTTACAACGATGATAACAGTGATTGTAAAACGCGTAATGCCGGACAACAAGGGCGCTGATAATCATGAAAATTGTTCTGTTCCATTAGAACAATGGAAACCAGACAAAGAAAATAAACGCAAAGTAATTACGAAACGACGTCAACGAAAGGAGATCACTTCACTTACTTTAACGATGCAGACAATGCGCACCGCGATTCTGCGAGCAAGAGACTCGGGGATCTGGAGACGGTGGTAATCTATCTTTAATTAAATTATGTAATTACCGCTCGGCGGTATATGGAAATTGAAAAACCGTCTGCCTTTAGTCTCATTATCTCTATCCAATGCGGGAAACGCTTTACTTGTCAATTTGGTCGGATAGCTTCTAAATTTAGGCATCAAAATGAATTTTTTTTTACATCATATTTCAGGCTTTCCTCGCGTTGAAATTTGAAAAAAATGTGCTCAATAAGGCAGCAAGTATACATTTTCAGATAAACAGATAAATGTCTTGATCTCCGAATGACTTGGACAATTCGAACGCTTTAGTGCAGCGGGAAAAGTTATTCGGAAATTTTTACCCGAGTTATAAAAAGCTCCAGAAACTTGAAACCATTCGAATGTTTGAAACTATCAAAGTGAGGCAAATTTCGTCGAGTCACGCAGATAGGAGGATGAAGGATCGCGTGTGTGTGCGATTTTTGGAAAACAACTAAAACGCGAAATCCATTCTTCCGTATAATATAGTACCTATATGTGTAGGTATAGGTTGCAGGTATTAGTACGAATTCACGTAGTCGGCAGTAAACTTTCGAAATGACCCAAATGGATATACGAGGATTTCGTAGAAACGGATTAATCTGTGACACAGAAATGCTGATGAATAAACTGAAATCGAAAAACAAAAATGAATAGAAAAGTGTGTTTCGCGAACGCCCTTTGCAATCCATTAGCGGAAAATTTCAAGACGTCAAACATAATGTGATCAGTTCTAGGTATATAATATATCAATATCGTATATTTGACCATGAATTTTTCCTTTTTCATTCCATTCCTGGGCATATGTATATATATATATATATATCTCGGATCCCATAACCCTTGCACTCCAGACGTGACCCATAACTCATAAGCCATAACGTAACGCGTCCTTCTTCCAGCTACGGATATAAAATTGGTATGGCAGGAAAAGACACGTACTACTAGAGATCGTACGATACACGTAGCGACAAGATGTTTCATCTAGGACTGAAATTTCATATCGTAAATCTAGAATCTAACCGTAATTTGGAGTTTTGCGATCGATCCTCTATATCCCTATGGATATTACAGAAATAAGAAGTAATAACGAGCTAAGTAGTAATAATGCTAAAATTTTTGTACATCGATAAGTTATTCTGGTATTATATAGATTCTATATTATAGAATATAGATCATCAAAGAAATATTCATAAATTCAGAACTTCAGAGATCAAAGCATTGCGTAGGTGGTGAAAGATGATTGCGATCTTTATATAAATTAGCTTACGAATAATTATTGTTAATTAGCCAGACCTGATAGGTATAAAAACTTAATTAATATTTATTGTATTCACAGGCCGTTTTTGTGCTCGACTTATATGGCTGTCAACGAGGTCGTGGCCTCTGGAACAGCTCAGTAAATGTTTTCTCGATTATTTTGACGTAGCAGTTTTTAAATATCAGCAAACTTTTTTTCTACATATATTTTATCGACATTTTTAATTGGCTTCGGAGTTGCAGCACTATACGAACATTAATGAATAACGAGACAAGAAAAATAGCATAAAAAGAAAGAGAAAAAAAATAAAACTTATAAAACACATAATTAAACGTCAATCTTCTGGGTGATTAAACTCTATGAACTATATAAATTATTTTTCTTCTTTTATTCGGCGGAGCTGACTCTCTGCGCGCAACGAATCAGAAGTTCTTTTTACTTATTAGTTATGAGTTAGTATGAAATTTGAAAGAAAATGGAAAATGACCAACGAATAGAAATTGAAGAGCAATGAACGTGTTCGATGAATTGAATCAGTATTGGGTATTTGGCAAGGGAAGAAAATAGCGGAAGATTTTCTCCGCAGGTTGAATACCTAGATGCCGTTTCCATTCTCTCTCTATTTTTCGTGTTTGCCAAAAAAAGAGCTTTTCGGTTGACACACGAATTGGCTCGACAGAATCTTCGTATCAGAAACTACACAATGGTGAAATATTCTGAAATCCAATATTGAGAATGCATTTCTATTCCTTAGCCAGCGATACTGGCGTACGGCTGTAATAACCTCTGATTTATATCTCAACCCTCTTCCGTTCTCCGTTCTCCGTTCTTCGTCCTTCGTCCTTCGAAAAGTTCTTCGTTCAATCCTCGACACTGCTGGCTCAAGTCTCGACCCACCCTTCGACTATCTTTTTCATTTCAGAGTGAATTCGAGTGTTTTTGCTGTCCACCCAGCATATTCCAACCCCTCCTGGCTCTCGGCCTCCGATAAAGATATTCCATTGAATGTCTCTCGACCGCGAGCTTCGAGGAATAGAGAAAAAGCGGAGAATATACGGAAGTGGAGAACTTTGGCTCGCGGCTTTTATCGGGTCAGGATAGAGTCGAGGAAAAATAGCACTTATAACTTATGGCTTATGACTTGAAAATATATAATGCACCTCGCGTTTAAACCCGTTACTATTACAAGCATACATACTATATATATCCCGAGAATCCTGAATCCCCACGGATATTATACATAGATATATTCCCTTGAATTTATTACCGCTAAGTTGAAACTTCCCGAGCATATTACGCGAAATTTTTATTGATAGATAGATCAAAGGACCTATTGCCGGTTAACGTCAACAGTATTACTCGGACAGTATACTATATAGAGCTAGATCGACGATGTCGACTTTACGCTCCGTCGAAATTCATCATTCACAATTTTCATTCACGCCAAAGGCTCCGAGGTATTGAAAAGGTTCTCGTATTACGTAGATGGTGTGATAAAAATTTCACGATTTTTATCAACGATATTCGAAATTCATCCACATGTTAAACAGTTTTTTTTTCACGGTATGTAAACGACCGATCAGTAGTTTCAAAAATCAACGATCGTGTACGAAAGTGCAATTAAAAACACCTTTTTCTATTACGTCATGCATCGAGGCATGTGAGAGTCAATTTTTCGCATCCTCTTTGAAATCGAGTTACCCTGTATTCGGGTATATAGTTGGCGTAACGGTATAGTAGACATGAAAGATGTGTCAATAAAATTAGGAGCGGTTGGCGTAGCCGAGATGATTCTGGTGCGAATTCAAATGCAAATGCAAATTCGAATTCAAATTTCCAAGCGAACTGCGCGAATTGGTTTCTCCTCGCGTGTATAAAGACCGAGAAATATAGAGATTAGATATAGGTACCGTGAGATATATGTTTGATATTATATAGAAAAGTGATTTATGGAGAGATTATGATCGAATATATATTTAAGAATTTCAACTCTTTTTTGAGTTTTTCGTTTTTTCTTTTTTCATTTAAACGTTTATCCATAATTCAGGAGTGAATCATGCGCGTCAATAGTCGGTTGGTCATCCGTGAGGTTCGGGTTGGTTCAGCGAGGATTGAGTTGAATCATAAAATGAAAGGATGGGAAATGGCCCAAGAGCCCGAGTATTAAAATTGTCATAAAAGCCGCCTCCCCGTGAGATTAAACCAGAAATGAATTTCAGATTTCGTCAGAAACTGAATTTCCATTCCCGCAGCTTTTATCCGTAACATGCGAAGTTTTTCGAAGTGCCGAAACTTCGGAGTGGAATAAAATTCACGCTCATAGTCGCGAAAGAATAAAAGTAAATAACGAAATCTGCGTGTTAGGAGCACAAAGGCTCGTTCAAAAATTGACGGAATTTAAAATTGTCATATTTCGCGGTTGAATATACAAATTTCGAACTTTTCTTTGGTGGTTTAATATATTCCCATATAACGATTATTCGGAATTTATTTTGCTTTTCTCATTTTTGAATCGCTTGCACACGAGTGGCTTTGTTTCGCATGAGTTAAATCTTGTGTAACAAGTTAATGCTCGAATAATCAGGACTGAGAAAATTCCCTGAGGTTATACGCGAAGCAAAAAAATGAAGAAAAAAGAAGGAAGAAGAAGAAGAAGGAGGAGAAAAGTATAAGAATAAAATTGACAAGTCCAATCTTTCTCTGTTCGAATTACGTCAATCATAAAAAATTATATTATCCTGTATAATAGTTCGGAACATCATAGGTACACGCATGTACAGATACGATAAATACGTAGCTAATTGCTAGCCAAATTTAAGGTACTAGTGCAATTGGGCGTGTAATAGTGAAGAGTTCACAGGGCGGTCTTACATACTGTGAAGATCATTATCTTAGCAACTATGTAGAAGCACTGGTACAGTCTGCGAAGTTCTGACTTATATACCTGACTCCTTTAGTCGTTCTAACTAGTGGCAGTTTCTCCTAAGAGCCATGGGTCGTCTCTGGAGCAACTGTAATGTAATTAAATCTGGCCCAACGTCAGATTAATTTTACACGACCCTGACTTGAACTTTCATCCTGGATCTATCTCAAGCCTTGAAGAGATGAGAGTGTAATTTCGTTGAAGTTCACTCAGAGAAGGTGTATTTATTTTATCCCACACGTACGGACACGGACATACATGTGTGTGAACAAAAAGAAAAGGGTGTAGGTTCAAGATGGGGCAAAGTAATTAATTATCAGTAACCATATAGGGTATTCAAAGCACTGCGATTTCCGTTAGCCGCCATATGGCCAGCTAGTTGCTATATTATTCGTTCTTTTTTAATTATGAGAAAAACTAATGATACTTCAAGTTTCAACGGCAGAAGCTGAGTCACTAACGATGTGAGTGCTTCTAACTTCGTCGTGGATATAATGCAAGGCAAGGGCGTTTCAAATTTCGCATATCAAATGAAAGGGGTATTTCTGTAGCTACCCAGGTGGATAGGCTGATATATAAATCAATACAAGATCATTTTTACCTGAAAGCTTTCAAGATCTGTACATAAAGGCCAATGGATGAAGCAGAAAAAAGAAAATTGGTCTTTTTTTGTCTTTTGACCGGTCCCTTTTGGTGGATAGAAAGGTCGAGCTTGAATTCTCGAAAGTAGACAAAAAAGTAGGAAAAAAATAGTCGGTGTACGATGGAAATGTAATTTCCGCCGTCGTCGTCGTCGTCGTCGTTCTGCGAAGTTAAAGGAAAAGTTTCGTTGTCGTGGAGGCAAACAAACAAGCCACGCAATAAAAGGTCTGGCATAGCTCGGTGCTTTCTACCGTAGATTACTTGGTAGAAATTTGACCATCCGAAAGTAAAGCCAATGGAAAGGTTCTTCTTCCCAATAAGTCAGCGTAAAGCAAGATTTTAAATTAGAAGAGAAAAAGGATTCGGAAAAATCTCGCCGCAGGCCTAAAACTAAATCCGTCTCAAAGACCTCTTCAAATGCCTCTCGGATTTGTAGTTCGCGCTGTTACCTCTCCAGTTCAAAGTAATCCTCCAACCCCAAACCTACCGGATGGTTTTACGAGTGTTTCTTGAGTGGTCCTAGACTGATTGTATGCCTGATAAATCAATAGATGTTTTCTCTGCGAACAAATCTTTGCCTCTGTGTAGGTATTATATGCGGCGACTGCAGCAGCTTGTAGTTGGAAATTACGATTTTCCACACTGCGTGCATAAAATTCAACTTAACGCGCGGGGTGTTGAAAATTAAAGTTCGATACACGTGCGAAAGATGATTCTCGACTCGTGTGATTGTCACACGAAAAACTTCACGCTCGTCCGAGAACCGACACTTTCGCACTAGTATCGAAAAGTACTATTTATTGATATACCTACACCGTTTCTTCATTGATAAACTGCGAGCCGAGCGAGATTTCAATCAAGATTTCATAATCTAAAGTACTTCAGCTATATAATATGTACCTATACACTAATAAAAAGAATTTTACGATACTACACCGGTGTTTGCAGATTGTGCCCTTAAATGGTAACGATTGAAAGTATAAGCCTGCAGGATTTGACAGTGTGAGCTCTGGGCTTGTTTCGGTGGGTTAAGAAACTGAAAGGTAACGCGATGATAGATAAAGCGTGTTCCAATTCCTATAGCTATCGTCCAATCCTCTTAACAAACCAATCAAGACTTCAAGCAACCACGCGAGATGTTTGACGTTGGTTGATTGCTTCTGGTATTTCATTCCCCGTTCAGATCTTCGCTAGCTGCTAGGGTCTCTCCTATATGTATATATATCTCCGATCCTGTTATAGCAGCTACTAGATTGATTGTAATTTGCATCGAATTGCTGCACGCTATATGCCCGTTCAATTTTTCATTATATTCCTTTCTCTCAGCGAATACCGATCCCAACTGAAGCAAATGAGTCTGAAAATTTTTCCTCCGCAAATTTATATGGAGTTTCCACTCTATCGGATTTCCTCCTCGTTACGCGGTTGCTAAAAAATCTGATTTAATTCAAAGTCTGCTTCCATCCCCTTCGCTCCTTCTATCTTTCTCTCTCCGCCTCTCATTTACTCCTCGGAGATTGAGGCTAGGGTGAGCGAGTCTGTAAAGTCAAGTCGCGATTTTTCGCTGAAACGAGGCTACCGCTTCATCGCATTTGACGTCATCCGACATAAGAGAATCTCGTCACGCTCTGCTAGTTGGATCTGCCTGATGGATCTCGAGCTCGGAAAAAAGAGGAAAAAATTTACCCCACCTTATAATGCTCCGAGATAAAATGACGGAAAACCCAGCAACGAAAAGAAAATCAGGAATGAGTAGCCAATAATATTCAAACCATTCAGAAGCCTAAGTATACATTCATATAGACACAAGGATGATCCTCCCTCATTCCGGCAAGGGTGTCATACGAATCAAAGACCTGCGCGTGTGACAATCTACGCGGGGATCATTTTCAAAAGTAGAAGGAAATTGATAACTTTCTATCTTATTTCATTTTATTTCATTTCTTTTTTCTTTCTTCGAGCGTGGGAGATGAAATTGCGTTAGGTAACGGAAAGAAGGGCGAAATAACTGACCTCGTCGCTTCTTGTAGCAACAAGTGAGGAGGTACCCAGAATTTGACCCGAAGAGCAAACCTCAGATGAGCAACCCCGCCTCCGGTTTGACGTTCGATCGGATTCCTCAGGTTTAACCACAGCTCTTCGCCCTTCGCGCTCTGATGTTTTAGACCAAAGTAGTCGCACTCCTTGCTGATACCCAGGCAATCACAGACCTGGAAAAAAAACATGAAAAAAATGAAAATAAAATAAAATAAAATGAAGAAGAACACACAGAAAATTAATCAGCAATTCGAAGCTTATATTTTCAAGCCAAGAATGTATATTCGTTTAAACTTCAGCCAGCGCTTTGTCTTCCTTTCTTTCTTTATTTTTTTTCTCATTTTTTTTATTTTCTTATTTTTAGGGATTCCCGTTACGCGTCACACCCCCGAGCAATTAACCATTTATCTTATTAATTCGCAGAAAACCGCGGCGAAACGTAGCCTCCAAACAAACGGCTAACAAATTGCTGGTAATAACTTAGAGAAAGTTCGTGGTATACGGGGGTAGAAGAGCACGACGGTACGGTTTCGGACGTACCTACGCTACGCCGCAACCCCTATCTCAGTAAAAAGATTATCTCGCTCACGGTTTGGGGGAAAGAAAAAAAGAAGGAGCGAAAAACAAAACAAAACAGAAAAAAACAAGATACATGTATACTACATATAGATATATGCTATATATACACAAGGGTTTTCCAAGAGAGAAGAGGAACGCGGAGAGCTTTTACCTTGCGTGTTTTCGGGAAGCAAATGAGGCACGTAGGGGAGAAAGAAACGATAAAATAAATACCTGCTTCACGAACAAACTTCAACCCCCTAATTCCATTTCAGGTTTTTCTTCTTCTCGCGGAATTTACGCATAGGTATATATTGTATGTATCTATGTAATATATATTGTTACGTGCATATATTACTATGGCAAACTACCGTCTCTCCCTCTTTGCGTTATTGTTGATAACATAGAGAGATACGTATTTGCACAGAAATTTCCTATACACATATGCATATATATGTAAACGTATAATATATATTTGCAAACGGGCTAACGAAGCTTGGTATATATATGTAGCTATATACCTGAAGGAAGGAGAGAACGAACCCTTGTCTCGTTTGAATACTGTAGAACATTTCTACTGCAAAACAGAAACGAGGAACAAGGAACAAGGAACAAGTTTGTTTCCATTTGTTTACTGAAATGCAATTGGTTAAGCTCATTTGTTTTTCTCCTGTTTTAGTACGTCTTAAATGTAACGCGATGAACGTGTCTGGTTTAGTAATACGAACAGCTGTATTTTCGCACTAAATTGTTTATTAGATTTTTCATTAGAATAAATTAAACGAGAGAGAAATGCAAATTCTGTCCGTTTTTCAAATATAGTCAATCTCGGGGCAAACAAAAAAAAGAAAGGATTTTCCAAAGTTGGAGAATAACGGATGAATAAAAGATGAATGATGATGATGAAGATGAAACTGAAAATAAGGGAGTCGCAGCTGGGAAGTACTCACGAGTAGTACACATCATTTTCATATTTTGATATGTAACATGTACTATTCCCAAGTACACGCGGTGTCGCACAAGTGGCACAGATCTTCGCGTTCTCCTCTTCGTAAAAGTCAAAGATACTTGATCCTCGTCTTTTCCTCGTTCTTTATACGCATAGTAGTAGAAGAAAAACTCCTAAAGAATCTCTCTCTGGAGGGTTATATAGGAGCGGATCTGCTAAGGAGAGTGTTAGGTAAAAGAAGTGAAGAGAAGAGAAGTGAAGTGAAGAGAAACGAAGTGAAGTGAAGAGAAGAGAAGAGAAGAGAAGAGAAGAGGTGCCTTCTCGTCGAGATTGAATCGTTTCTTTTTTTATATCAAGACGAAGATACGAGAAGAGACTCCCTTTCTACCAGCTCAAGATTTCTATCGAGATTTTATAATAAAATGACGATGCTTCAGTAGCTTGTATACTCCAGGGAATTTTCTTATTAAAGGTTATACAAGAGAAGACGGCCTTATGGATCTGGATACGGCGATAAAAATCGGTTTATAAAAATAACGTTAAGCCTGACTATAATAAATATAATATGAAATTATTCAGTTTAGTTAGTACATACTGCATACATAGACATATGTAGATGCAGGATTTAATTTATGTCTTGTTTTCCCTCAAACCGCAAACATGATAGAAAAAAAAGGAAAATAAAATAAAATAATAAAATAAACAGCAAACTCGCTGCTTTTTGACATGACGAACACGTGTCTGAGTGACAGACACGCGGTGGCAAAAGTCATTTAGTTTCATGAAACTGCAGTCTGGTTCCGTGGTTCGTGTTTTGTTTTGTCATGCCTGGGACTCCCCTTCTGAAACTGTGGTTCACCTTCGTCATCCGGACATTTAGACGCGCGAGCGTTAGCGCTTGCGGGTTTTGCTTCGCCCCAAGCTTCAACCCCCGAACGTGACCGTTTCCCGCAACCTGCCTTATCGTCGCTTATACATACATAACATACTATAGCCCGTGTGACTATAGAACAGAATGTGCGGAAATTTTTTTGTTTTTTTTATTTTCTAAATTAACACTGCAAAAATCTCTGGAATTATGTCGAATGATGAACCTCAAGTCTAAGAGGAGCTTCAATCGACAATAGGATCTTCCATTTGATCAAGACACAAAACCTCATATTGTGTTACTATTGTTCATGTAACTTGACGGAAACAAGTAGTACGAAACTCTGTCTAAGTGCTCGGGGGTTTTGAGGGTCGCTGATTCCGAATCTGATGTCTAAATTCCAAATTCAAAACGTTCGGATCCAGTCTAAATATTTGAATTATTCAAATATTCGAGATATTAGATGTATGAATGTTTGGAATTTGGAATTTCAGACCTCAGATTCGGAATCAGGCCACCCGAAAGACCCTCGAGAATCAAGACAGCTACTTTCGTGCTATTCGTGTAAGGTCAAGTTATATGAACATTGTTAAGACGATGTAAGATCTTGCGAGTTAAGGGGACCAGTACAGCGACTTTTTGAGAAATTATCATATTCCGAAATCAATTTATTTTGTCACCAAAGTTCATTTCACATCAAAATATTTCTCTTTTTCCAAATCATGTGTCGTAAGGATTTTAGAGCACCGTTGGACCGATTCAGGTCATCTTGGATTCATTTTCTTCGGAAAACAAATCCTCATCATGTGAATGTAGGAATTTTGAAAATTTTTCGTTTTGGCCAAGTTATTCAAGAAATGAGTGATAATAATTTTTGCAAATTCGGTAAATTGATCATAACTTATGACATAATTTTTTATTTTAAAATCCGTACATTCACAAGATGAGGAATGGTTCACCGGAGAAAATGAGACGTCAAGAGATTGAATTGGACCAACGGTGTGCCAAAATCCTTATCATACACGATTTGGAAAAAGAAAAATATTTTGATGTGAAATGAACTTTGGGTATGAAATAAATTGATTTCGGACTATGATAATTTCTCTAAAAGTCGCTGTACTGGTCCCCTTAATCGAATGAAAAACCGTAGTATTGTCGATTGAGGCATCATTCAGACTTCAATGACAGTTGCTACCCTTTTGGGAGTTTCATTATTTCAAGTAATTTTATAGAGATTTTTGCGGTGGGAGTTCGGAAAAAAAATTGGCAATTTGTTTTGTCACACCCTAGTATATAGAACTGTTTGAAATTTACGTCATTTGTTATACCGGTAACGAGTCGACCCTTTATGGCTCTATAGTTTAGGACCGGATCGATTTTTATGCACACATATACCTTCCCAACACAGCCGTGGTCAGGGGAGGGAACGACGTCGGAGTGAACCGATCTCAAAATTGATTCCGAAAATTGAAAATTAAATTCGCAGCTATCTTTTCTTCGTTTCTCTCTCTCCGAATCTCTATTCTTGTAAAATTTTTTCTTTAATTTGCCTGTTTCGTAAAATCGTTGACCAAAATTTATATTATATAAAAAAACCCAAAAAAACAAGTATTGGCCACCGGGTCAGAACGACCGGAAATTAACTTGAAACAATATTTGCTTAGGACGATACGTGGGCCGGGTATCGCATATGCGTGGAGCTAACAGTCGTAGAAGTCTTTGGGGAGGTATTAGGATGTTGGGGTAGTGATGATACCGTTGCCAAAGACCACTTTGAATCGAAAATATTTTTCTTCGCTCTCGTACGTATATTGCAATTTTTTTTTTTCGCTTTCTTCCTTTCTTTCTTTTTCCGCGAAAAGTAGTTATGAATATAGAATTGTGTTTGTCTGTTTATTCACTTTTTTTTTTACTTTTTTGGCAACGCTCAATTCGACTTTCAAAATTCTTTCCATTCGCATGCGGATATATTGTCTCACATACAGTGAACATTGAGCAAATATGCAATGAAACTGGGACTTTCTTTTCTTTTTTTTTCTTTTTCAAATTTATAAAGTTCTATGTAAAGCAGTAAATTTTAGTGACTATATAAGTAGAGATTGTTATTTGTGAATTTAAAATTGACAAATGGCCAAACCATATCGCGTAGGTATAGGTACCTACCAGATATCTTCTCGATGATTTTCGAAGCGTGAAAACAATGTTGAGTATAAAATTTACGGTGTATAACACTGAGCACAGATTTACTATCGGATAACCGAATGCAAGGCGTCGTCGTCGATGTTCGTAGTAGAAATTTTACGAGTTTCATGGATGCAAACGGTGTTACTACCCCATAAATACTAAATGACACATTCCACGGAAATTCGACTACCCTCTAAACACCGTGCGGAATACTTCAATGGTCAATCCCATCGAACAGTGTATAGGTATACCCGAAAGTTTATATTCAAGAATGCCTATATCGCGTTTATTAGAAATATAATTTTTTTTTTTTCGTTTTTTCTAATAGATCGAAAATGACAACCGGCTCAACCGGTTCGAACTTAATTTTTTAGAATGGTAAAAATTCCGAATTTGAACATTACCGACTTACAGTATTTTAAAAAGTGTACCCACTTCCCCGAACGTCTGCATAGCCGATTTTGATATGAAGTTCAAAAATTTCAAAAACTAAATATCCGCAAGGGCCAAACCTCCGAAACTTGAAATTCACGCATCCATTCATTCAGTGATTATTAACTCGGACTGTATATTGGATAGTATCGAAACCAATAGGTGGTCAAATTAATCGTATTGAGATGTACTTTTCGGAAAATAAAGTTTCAAAATCCCATATCAATTATTTGTGACAAATTTTTAGATTTTAAGGCTTTCGGAGTCTTGAACTTTCTGCATTGCGACCTTCCGGAATGTTAATATTCCAAACTTCAACGATTCTGAAAATTCGAGATCGTCTTTAACGGATTCGGAATTTTCGTGGTTTTAATTCATGGATGGAATTACTTACTTGCCGTTAATTTCGACTTTGCGAAGTAGGAGTATCCTCGCTGTCTACTATACCTATTGATATTTGCCAGATCGTAGCCTTAGTCGGAGAAATGAAGATTCTTCCTCTCCTCCAAGCTCAAGTTACACGTCGAAACTCGAGAGCCATAGCGGTTTTCTCAATTATTGTGCTTAGCACCGTGCCTAATTCCACTCAACAATATATATATTCTACATCCAGAGAGACAACTGGACGAACGCCTTAATTCCCAAACCGATTAACCCGCGTTGCAAATCCTTTAAGCTTCGCAGTAGATTACATCCGTGAAACACGGTCAAATAGAGACTCTTTTAATTGGGAAAATCGCTTAGGTATTTGTCAACATTTTTTCCTTTTTTTTCTTTTTCTATCAATTAATTGAGTGATTATATAGTTTTCTGGGAATTCCTTACAGCCATCGAGTCGATGTAGGTGAGAAAATTGATTATATCGTTGACGGTCGCTCATTTTGAAGATAATATTTCAATAAGATTTTGTGAATTATACCGAGGACCCGGGGATCTCCTTGATATTGGTTTAAATCGGTTGCGTAATGGCGTGCAGAACGACGCCTCCACAAGTTATACGTGTATATATATATATGGGCGATTCAACGTCCCTGGCAATTTCATAGAGGCCTTGATTAACGTCAAAGTGTTAATTACAGACGCGACATTAAATGCTTCCCACACATCTGCGATCGGAGATAATTCGAGGTAGCGAATTCTCTGCTAGGTTCAAAATATTGTAGAATTATGAAGATCGCGTTTTGGGATATACATGTATTGCCTCTCCTCTTATTTTCACCTGAAAACTATGAAAATTGAAATTTAGTTTATTCAGCAATAATACCAGAGCGGATTTGACGCTGAACAGCTGTGGTTCCCGGAAATAACGTTTCAATTTCTCAATGCTGCAGAAGTCAAGCTGCAAGTTTTTTGCAATTTATTTTAAGAATGATAAATGAAAGAAAAAACAGAAGATATATGTGCATTGTTCATGTGCGATCTTGTTCCACTTTACTCCTTATTTCTTGTGACTCGTATCCTGCAATAGAACTCGCGAACATCAAGGCTAAAACGACTGCGTTTTATAAGTACCTACAGCTACCTCAGTTGTACACATTTTACGAAAGAGTCGTAATCCGACATCGACTCCGCGCGGTAGTTTCCCGTCTTTATAGTCGTCCTCGATGTTCTTGGCATCGTTTCTTTCTTGTTTGTCTACGCGGAAATTTTGCGTTTAAGAAATCAGCCATAAAAGTATATCTCAAACCGATAAGTACGCTCGTGTGAGGAACAAAGATAAGAAAAGAAAAAAAAGGTAATCGTAAATAAAAACGAAGGAGCTACAAAAACTGCGATGAATTTTTCGGTGCACGCAAGTCCTTCGATAAAATCGGCAGATTCCAGAATAGTAAAATAAATCTGCATGCTACGTGTAATGCCGCCTAGAAAAGGCGAAGACGCAATATTTCATAAAACTTGGAGTAATTCGAAAATTGGAATCCCAAATTTTCGAGAGCCTAAAAAAAAAAATCGTGGATTCAAAGACGCGACGCAGACATTAATTCGCGACTAATTGTAAGCTTTCTGGTCTCGGGTCAACTGGCCCTGCATCCTGGTCGCAATGGGTTCTCGTGGTCCTCTGAATTTCCTACCATAACAGATGGGATTCGCTGGGGCTGTAGCCTAACCCGAGATAAACCCAGTGAATACCCCCGGAAGACGTGGCTTTGGGCTTTGGGTATAGCCAAGGTCCTGCTCGTATTCGCAATGCCATTCCGAGGTCGGTCGCGCTGTTTGTCCCGAGTTGGAACTTGGAACGAGCTAATTTGCATTCTCCATGCCGAAATTAATATCGCAAAGGTACAAATTAAATAAACTCGTTAATCCAACATGGCGTCGAGAACAAACGAGCATCTCTTCCCTCTCCTACGTCTCTATCCATTTTCTAAATATCTCTCTCTCTCTCTCTCTCTCTCCCTCTATACATATATATACAGATTCTCAAATCTCGCCCCCCACTTATAAGTCGATGCGAATTTAAGCCACGTGCTTTCCATGGACTAGACTGATTAATGGATCTAACCAATACGAAAGTTTACACAGATGGAACTAGCAGGTGTCAAGGTGAGTGTATGGATAGATATCACCGAAAGCATACGGGTCGTATTATCATTCGGTATACAGGTCAGTTCAATTTCAAGTGTATCACATTTTTCGAATCATGAACTTCTCGAATTATCGCGATGAAACTTTATCTATGAATTTCGTATTAGTTTCAAAAGATTTTGTAAAATTTATTTATTTTCATCCTGAAACAGCCTCTGCGTTATGAATAAAATTATAGATCGATGGTCGAACTGAAAGTTTCACAAAAAAAAATAGATTTTTATTTATTACGATTTATGGGCTTCAAGTTGTATAATGAATTGGAAAAAATGTATCTCCAAAATTTTTAGATCAAATCCAGCGTAGAAACCCATCCCGAAGACGACGAGCTCATTTTCATAATGTCTTCGGTTTTTAAATGGTTTTTTCACGAACTGAACGTCAATGAAATTCAATTTGCGTTAAACCAATTTCTTGGTTATTAAAAAAACGAAGAGATTCGTGTACTAACGAGTCCCTTTACTGCTGATAGGAACGATTTTGCGGAGAAGAAACGCGCGGGGTGAATATCTACCCCAATACGTATTGAGTTAGGAGGTAGAAAGAATCATAATTGGGTTATAGGGTTAAAAACCTCACAAAAGTCACAGCAGAGTATTTATCAAGCAGTACCTACTCAAGGGTGAAAAATGATAAATAATATTCAAGATTTCGATGGAAATAATTGACCCTACAGTTGACAGAAAAGTGTTCCTGCATACATCAATTTATTTATAAAATATATTTGTAAATCATTAATGTAATTGGTTTTTGGGGATGTAAAGTGAGTATCGTCAGAACCGCAAAAGACTCATTGAAATAAGGTATGGATAGACTATGACTATAGATATACGTATACACACGGTAAAATAATTTTTGTAAAATTCAACACAAAACTATGTTGAAAATTTGTGTTGATTTGAGAGTAACATTTAGAAAGTGTTACTTCTGTGTTAGTTTTAACATAAAGCTGTGTTGCTTTTTTGACATAAACTGATTGTGTTGAAATACCACAAGTTTTGTGTAAAACAAGTGGTTAGCACAAACTTGTGTTAAATTTCACAAAAAAATTTTTACTGTGCAGATTGTGTGTGGCTCTTTTCTCTTCTTTTTTCTTTTTATATTTAGTTACGCTGATTTCTGTGGGGTTTGACATGGTGTAAATCAGATTTCTTTTGTACTCTCAAAATTAGGGGTTGCTGGCGGGTGTAAAGGGAAGAAAAAGGGTAGGCGCTTGTTTGTTCACGCATAGCAAACGTCTGGTTGCTTGGCACAAACACGCGAAAATCCCAGTTCTTTATCTTTTATTCCATATACGTAGTAGGTATACTTCTTGATTTCTTTTTTTTTTTTTTTATCTCAATTTTTCGGTCCTTCATTTCTTTCTATATTCCACCTGCCTTCTCACTCCCACAAGCATACTGCAAATATTGTAAGTAGAAATGTGTAAAAAAAAACCAAAGAATTAGAATGAAGTAAAAACTTGGGAATTATCATTCCATCGAATTTATAAATCGCCAGAATTGAACGCCGGCTTATTATGCCACGAGGTGCATACACACAGCAGTATATCACATAAATTTATTTGCCTATCTACCATTCGGTGAAAAATAATCGTTTCCGCGAGGGTTGGGAAAAAGAAGGAAATGAAAAAAAAATTGTATTCACGCCGTCCTGATCTCGATTCAAGTGCAGAGTCTGCGGAATCCGTTAGCGATTAAAAAGGAGCTCTCGAAACTTCAGAATACTCCGATCGTGAATACGTACAGAAATCACTCTTTTACACCCAGAGGGCTGATTATAAATGCATATAGCATCTGCGCATACGCGTCGATGGGATTCTACAACTAAAGACATTTCGACTGATCAACATTTCTCTGGATGTGAAATATAGTCCAATCGATCAAACCATCCGGTGCAGTACTATTAATTTTATATCACGTATCTCTGCATATGCTGGCATTCGATTCGAAAGCGGATGATCAATTGAGTTGAGAGTTTCTATATGTTGACATTTTTCGAAAAAATTCACACCAATTTTATGAAAAAAAAAACTAAAAAGAACCGATGATCTATTAAGACCAAGCGATAATGGGATTCCTATTTTTTCTACTTTTTCCAGATCGATTTCAATATTGCTTCTCAATAATCTGAACATATTATTGAACAAATTTCACTGCGCCAATTTTTTCTACAATTATTCCATAAACGAATAATCATATGACTATCGGAAAATTGTAGGAAAAAGGATTCGTTTTAGTTTTAGAATCATCGCTGATTTCTCGTCATAAAATTTGTGTGAATTTGAAAAAAAAAAATTAGAAAAATGGATTTGGCGGGATGAAAAACCCCATAAACAATAGCACGCGGTTTTTTTTATTTTCTGTAACATATTATACTATAATATGTAGGTATACGCTTATCGGATTACGTCATTTCCGTCTGTCCCTATATTATAACGTACAGTAAGCTGTATATGCCTATATACATACCTATAAGTACGCTTATCGATATCTTTGTTTATGATACATGTTTGTAAATATATACGGTTAAAATTTCTCTCGGGGTAATCGAGCACGTAGCATATTTGTTACAATGTCAGATGTCAATTATCGTTGACTGCTGCAGTCGTATATCATATAACAGTGCAGCGATTACTTTGGTATTATGAAAAATTTGAATTTTGCTGCAAACGTAGCGGTGGTCGCGATCTACGATTGAGATTTCGAAACTCCGATCACCGATATTTGAGTTTTTTCAAAAAATCCCTGAACCTATTCAAATATCTGATATTTCAAATTCACGCAGAGTTTTCCTTTCGCGGGATGAAAATGGGGAAAAATTTGTTCGTGTATCAAAAAATAAACACAAAATATATTTTAAACGTCTGTACCCTGATATGTACATTAACGCATGCATTACGTATAGCTATACCGTAGGTATATACGCGATATACATCACGGGTAAGAAAAATAACGTATATAACAGCAGCTGTTAGCTGACGTCAGTAATGTTTATACACATGGCGCCAAGGCAAGAAAAATATCGTAGTAAGTACCCCTCTGCTGCATTTATACTTTCAAGTATATACCTACTCAGACGTTTGAAAATGACAACAGACTAGAAACATTATCGTTGGCATATACCTACATATTCCAAAAACTGTACCTCCAGCCACGCAGACATTCGCACCATATTTGAAATCCGAAATTTATAAACCAGTCCTGTATGAATGAGACTGAATAGCGTAGATCAAAAATTCTACTAATTAGCATATAGTTTTTCACTCGATTCATCATCAGACATCTTATAAATATTCGCGATGTTCACGCATATCTACGCGAATGAAATTTTCCTTTGATGCAGCTAAAAGTTGATTAATTTATATCGAGTATATAATATACCGTCGTTATTGAAGGTCTCGTCGATCTGCACGCGTCCGATTAGCTAGCTCAAGGATAAACTGTCGTAACCTGCATCGATCAGGATTGCAACGTATGATTCAATATTTGACAACCGCGTTGATAGAATCGAAAGCTTTACATATGCCCGTCAATTTTTTCCAACATATTGTACTACAATGAAATTCTGCAAGATTTGGGAAACTCTATGCGATATAGTATTGGCATTTCCCAAGTAGGTATCGCGTATATGGTGCTTAGATCTGTCAAAGATCTACCTATGTATATATACTAGACTTAACGTCCCACCGGTAGAGTTTTGATCGGGCTATTCAAGCGCAAAGGGGAACGTCAGGATCCCTCAACCATTATCACTGTCTAAAGATAAGGTGCGGATGAATAAATATACCGGAGAGAGAATTTGGAATGCTTGTACGATGGGAATAATGTTATTTCGACTCAAACTCTCCCTTTATACGTATATGTCTTTATTTAGTGGCCTTCTGCTCCTATACTCCTACTTATGCACTGGCCTGTCCAAAGTCCCGTAGAAAAGGTTTATATTATAAATTTGCGAAATCTGTAATTTGGACTTTCGAACTCTTGAGCTGCTATCTGCGTTCCGACATTTCGGAATTTCGATATTCGAAACTCCAACGTTTCTGAAAATTCGAAATCGTCTCAAACGAATCCGGAACTTGCACATTTTTTTCATATAATTTACCATTTTCTTAGAATTGTTAAGAGTTGGCGTGGAATGCCCCATATATTTAGTTTGATAAAATATAGATGCATTATATAATAATAATATGTGCACATATAACGCAAGTGTATACCTATGTTATAACTTTGATATGAATAGCACAGCTATAGATATTGCATTTGAGGTTTTCAGGGTATATTGGTGGTAGCTCTGGGGCTATTGGTCTGGAAACGAGAGCATCTCCTATATACGTATGCTTGCATACATGCGATAGGTATACGTGTTGTACACTATGCTTCCGATACCTGCGTCAGAATTTTGGCATGAAATCAATTCGCACTTTTCTCAAGCTATAACCCCTAATCTCGGTTTTCACAGACGAAAGGATAAACGTTAGTCGCATGGGATTAACTCCAGGGCTTTTGATTAAAAGAATGAAAAAATGTTATTTCGGTTCATAATAATAATTCGTGCGGCCGGATATGATACCAATTAATATAATCTTAGTATAAAAGAGATAGAAGTGTGGGGATAAAACAAGAAGTGAAAGAATGAGGTAAAAATGGAAGAAAAAAATCGAAAATAATGGAGAGACGAAAGAATGCTGACTCGTTTATCTGTACGACGGTGATTTCATATCTTGTTAATTTATATAAAGCCTATCTCGTAATTAGAGAGAAACAGTACGATTTGCTCTTATATTCTTATAATCGTTCTCGCAATAGTATTAAACGAGGAATTTTTATTTCTTCTAAAGAACAACATAAGAAAATGACGAAAATTTATCATGGCGGTGACACTGAGTCAAGGAATGGGTAGGTATAAATTTTTTTTCCATCATTTCGACGATTCATAATTGGCCAATCATCATTTTTTGTGAAACTCGATGTAAGCTATAAATTCTACATATCATTCCAACAATACAAACGTTTTTTAAAATCTATTAAATATACAGGGTGAATGTTCACCCTGTACGGATAGAAGAAGGCGGAGCTTCGGCACGTCGAAGCCCCTCCCAGATCGGATTCCGGAGAATATTCACCCTGTATAGAGGCAGAATATCTGCAGCTGAAGATTTAATAAAAAAAAAATCATATACGGAGTATATTTACTGATATATTGGATGGAATTTAAACTCTTTCACAATTCTATCGGTCGCAATTATAATACAAGCAAGATATTCGATCCGAACAGTCAGCCGAGTCAATCTCGAAGCAATTTATAATAACGAGAGTGTCTGGTCAGAATGATGTCTGCGAAATGAAAAATAAGAATAAACAAAAAAAGAAGAAAAAAATACGGTTTACTTTCATTGAAAAACAAAATACATAAGGATGAAAGATCATAAACAAAATTGACAAGCGTAAGAAGAACGAAAAAAGCTTTTACGACGCTGAGATAAAACTCGAGAAAAGAATAAATAATAATACTATAAGAAGAGGAAGAGGAAGACATGAGTGAAACGTTCAGTTTATCCAGATTTCGGCCCGAGTACTATAATGCATATGATGACGTCAGATCTCCTTCACGTATATTTCGGATCTTGCGTAAAAGCCGCAAGCTCATGACGATCGAAGAGAAACCCCGGCAGCAGAACGGGGAATAAAAGTGAAGTGAGCGAGTGTGAAGAAGGGATCGTCCTGATCGCGGAGAAGAAAAAGCTGAGGAAAGTAGTCGCGGGCCGTAGGTATCGAAGCATCGAAGCATTCGTACAAACCACTCAGAGAATAAACTAACACTGATCTCGCACCAGCTCTGTAGCATTAAGGTACGTGTATGCACACATACACATACGTACGTGGATACGTATCAGTACCAGCTGCGGGAACGCGACTGTTAGGCGTCGCGTCGCGTCGCGTTGCGTCGCGTTCGACGTACGGTGCCGGTGCACTGGCCTCTTCGAAGGTCAATTTTGTTTACAGCGTTTGCCAAGTCGTGGGAGGAATCTCGTTCTTTTTTCTCCCCCACTCCGTTTATCTCACACGAAGTAAGGTGAGTAAGTGAGTAAGCGAGCGAGCGAGTCTCTCTCCATCTCTGTTCTATCTTCCCTTCCTTCTTTCTTTCTTTCTTTCTTTCCGTCTTTCTCTCCCTCTCAATCTCTTGGCAAGTCGCTATTTTCTCTCTTAGTTTCAACCGCTCGGTATATATCCGTGTCTCTATACACCTATTTGTGCTAACACTATATTTGCCCCAGTGGTTAGAGTTTCTCGTGATGCACGCGCGTCTCACGTGTTCAATGCATGAACCGCGAGGGCCGTGAGGTGAAGCTTGGCTGCCTACCTCGATCTCCCGGCTCGCGAGCGACCGTGGATCGCGAAAGTCGCGTTCACCTCTTACGCTGGGCGCAGCGCAACGCGTCCGTTTATACTACCTAGTATAATCACTATAGTTACGAAACGTATATACACGATCGAAACAAGCTATTAATATACCAAGTTTACGTAAGCTTTGTTCTATACGTATTAGGGTAGTCCTTAATTCGGTCAGATTCGAATGTCGATGCTCCCTAGGGCCAGAATGTCTCCAAATATATATAAAAAAATTTAGTCAAACCCGAATTTCTATTCCAATTCTAAGTACTGCCTCAAACCTTTCGAACTTCTCCTTACCTACATAGTAGTATAGGTACCCATGAGAAAATGTGCAGATTTTTTAACGACGAAATTTTATCCATCACAATTCGGAGATAAGACATTTTTTCCGGTTTCTGTGATAGAAATGTTCATATTTGTTGAAAATTTGAGGAAAAAGAGACCGAGATAGAGAGGAAGATCAAACTCCTCCGGGTCTCGTCGTCGTGGTGGAGGATTTTCTTGAGAGAAAAGTTCCTCAAGGACTTCTGTATCTATATATATATATGTATGTATGTAATGTAATGTTCCTACCTACATCCTACACATATGCAATCCGGTGTTTATACACCTAGAGAGGAAGAAGGTTCTTTGTCTGGTGCAAACCAGTTTTCTAGTGGAGATTACTACTCCGCGTGTCCGTAACAATGTGGAGTAGGTAGGTACTGAATATACCATCAGACCTTATTTACTCTCAGTCTGTCTCTATTTTATTCCCCTTTAATTTCCTTCCTCTTTTTACATTATAACGATAATGTCCAGGATTTTTGAATCACCTAGATTTCTGGAAATTTAAATCTTGTAGAGATGTTTTAGTGAGAATTTTACTCTCCATTAGGTTTGTTTCCACTGCACAGCTTCGTCGCACCCTCTTCTTGGATTTTCCGTTCTTCTACCTTTTTTTGGTTTATTTTTTTATTTATTTTTATTTTTATTTTATTTCACGGAGAGTGAGTCTGCGGAAGGGATCGCGTCACGTAGACTATGTACTATATAAAAGGCTTTTAAGAGTTTATGACGGTGGAAGAAGAACGCTGTTTTCGACCAACGTTCACGTTATATACGTTGTAGAATTTAATTAAAAGAACATCGCTCGAGTAATAGAATAATTAAACAACGGATTAAACATTTTTTTTACAACATACCCGGCATACTGCATTAGATATATCCTATATACAGTTAAGAAACTTGTAACGGCACGATTTATGAACCATCTACGTTGTCGATTCTCGCATTATAAGCTGGCCGCACTAACGACACGAAGAAAAAAAGAGGAAAAAAAAATGAAGAAACTGATAAAAAAGGAAGATATAGAAATATAAAAATTTTTTTTCCTCACAATTGACGTAATAGTTTTCATTCCTCGGCTAGTTGGAGATTCAATTTATCTGGTAGTTGAGAATTTTAGTATAAAAAAACTGTCGGAATGTATAGAAATGAAAAAGATAGACGGTATAAAACTTGGGTAGGTAATTCGAAAAATAAAAAGATATTTGAATAATTTTTTTAGTAAAAATATGTACAGCCGTTATCGCGTTGTACGAAATTGGTTTTCATATATACGAGGTAGAGTTTTCTGTGTTCGCGAAAATAATTTGATAAGCAGGTATGAAAAGAAAAAAGGAAATATGCTAGGCAGACACGTGGGTATAGTTATAGCGAGACTTTTGAGCGGAAAGGGAATTCTTCAATTACTTAAATTCTATACGAAAATATTCGAGTCTCGAAACGTATAGCGAGTCGTAAAAGATAAGGTAGAATTTTTACCCACTACGAGGAGGAGAAACCGAGACCGGAGAAAAGAATTTTCTACTTGAATGTAGACACTGCAAGTTTGCGTAGTTAATTAGCAAGGGAAAATACAGCTCGTCAAGTGTTTCATTTAATTCTCATCAAGCAGATGATCATCTGGCGTAATTTCGTCCGCGATAAAACGATCAAAAGATGGTAGAAGAGGGAGAGAGAGAGAGAGAAAAAAAAATGTGGAATTAAAAGGGAAAGGTAGAAAAAAAAAGAAAAGAGGAGAAAAAAAGGACCAGTTCAGCTACAGCAGGTTTTTTATATGCGGTTTACGATTAGCTTGGGAATCCGCATGATCTCTGCATTAGCAAATTGTACGATAAAATCGCCAATTTATTAGCAGAATTTATCCCACAATATATCGGGGCTATATAAATGCAACGCCAATCAAAAAAATTATTTATCACAAAGCATAGAATTAAGCAAAGCTCTTCATGCTGAAGAGTGGAAAAAGTGAAATTTAATTTCAAATTCAATATTAGAGGTATACATGTTGTTTCAGTTAAAACAGCAAAACGTTAAAATTGTTACAAAATGCAAGTAAACATTTGACGTTAAATTTTTGTATCGGTACAGTTCAACAAGAGGAGAATATATTGGATATGATATAAGTTCCGGCAATTACCTAAAGAATATTCGCAAAGTGGTATTTAAGTGGGTATTAAAATTTTTCATTTCTTCTTATATGAGATTAGGACGAATCAAAGAATCGATATCCGATTACTTACGTTTACATAAATTTATCGGTTATCAATCTACTCTGTACAACGATTCTTGACAGCTGATGGACGCACAGGGTGTGAATGGTCTCACTTTGAGACGCAGATAGCCGATAATAAATTGATCGATAAAATAAAATGATAAGAAATTGTTTCTATACAGACGAAAGCGTATCGACTCGTACATAATACGTATAATAAAAAAATTTGTTGCGTAGTTTGATCATATCTAATCGAAAAAATTTCATTCAAGTTTTTTTGTTTTCTGAAACGATTTTCGTCTGTGGCAAAAAAACAAAAAAATATCTCCTGCACCTAAATGGCGATCGATTTTTGAAAGGGAGAAATTATTATAATGTAGATAAACGATCGATCGAAGCAACGATCACGGAATGATTTATAAAAATAAAAGGTGTCGATGGAGTGAGGCATGTTCTGGACTCTCGAATCCCAGGAGAAAAATCTGAATTCATAAAGCGGAAATCCTGGAATATAAAATTTAAGGATTTGGCCGAAGGGTGGGTCTCGGTTTAAAGATAGTGCGGAGAGACTTATGAGCGACAATTTCGATTTGGAAAATAACTATCCTCTCAATAATTCGCGAATATTTAGCAATTGGTTGTAGATATCCAGTTTGCAGGTTTAATCTGCGGAAGACAACAAGGCGGGGAGAAAACGGTAGCCGGGAAAAGGGAAACGATAAATTTGGAGATATGACCACGGCAGGAATGGACCTTTGAAATAAAAGGAGTGTAGAGCACACCGGGGTGAAGTTGGCTTTATAGAACCGATTTACTAAATCTAAAGTCGATATTTATTGAATTTAGAACCTATCATCATATTTCCAGTACTACCATGCAACGTGAAACTGCACTTTTCCCTGCTGCAGTAAGAACGTATATACCCGACTATACGATGCACAAACGTAAAAATGAATATGCAAATCCTTAGCTAAGTGGTCGGGCGCGCTAAAGTATCTAATAAAATCTAAACATCTTTGAAGTTTGATTATACGATGCTGCATAATCGTAAACTATATACGTTTACGTATGGATATTATAGTATAGATGCATACGTATGGCTGACGTGTGCATCGCATTATACGAGCTCTAGAATCTCGGTTCTATTACCGTATAGGTACTGAAGAAAAGCTATTCGCGAACTAACTTTAAGCTATAATTTTTAATGTTACGATGATCACCCAGCTAAAACCAGCTGATATCGTAAAAGCAGCGGCATTATGTAAAGGATGAATAAATCAAGGGAAAAATATATAGATCAAGCAAAAATTTTTAGGATGCGGTTTCGTCGTTTTCTTTTCTTTCCTTTCCTTTCCGTTTCTTTTTTATTCTTTTTATTTTCTTACGAGACCCGAGTTTCTGCATGGTAATAATTCTCCGCGCTTTTCGCCTTTTTGTTGAAAAAAAAAAAGAGAGAACCAAGGTGTCAAGTCGTCGGAATCACGAAAACATGAAAACAGGAAAAAGCGGGGCGTGAAAACTGTGAAAAAAAAAAACGAAGAGAATATCTTCGAAACGTTGAATTCACACCAAAATGATCGCGTAAGAAATTGTTTCCTCTGCAGAAAAAATCCAGCTACAATCTACCGTCTCGATTCGTGCAGACCCTACAGCGACTCTTTGGCGCCCGAAATTCGCCCGCTTTCAATCTTCGACAGTTTGATTCACGCGATTCTTTATACCGATTTAAATTTCGTCTGACGTAGGTAGAACACATCGACGTTAAAGGGTTCCCTCGAGAATGTAGAACGGCTTTTAGATACGTCCTGCAATTCTCACGTCTCGATTAAACCCAAGTCTAAGCTTTGACTAGTCTGCGACACGCGTACATAACTTAATAATTTAATTACCAACCTCGATCTACCGACTCGCTCGAAAGCTCCTAACTTTGCATTAATTAATACCCCGTGTAATTAGCCAAGATATTTAGATGCCGAGTATATAGATACACGTTATATTATACATACAAGATGAATTTTCACTGATGATAAAATTCCGCAGCTCACCAAACCTGAGGGTTTCAGCCAATTTCAAACTTGCGGGCTCGGAAATTTTTGGGCTTTCAAAATTTCTGCTATATTTCAGAAAATATCTATATCTATATCTATAGAGTAGAGGGGGTAGTTTTTGTTTCTCGTCGAGGTGCCCGTTTCGCCCCCCTTTTTCCCTACATCAATGTAATACGTACATAGAGTTATATGCGTGGTAATAAGTTTGCTCAGAATCCTCTTTTGTACGTGCATAGAATACCGTGCTGGATAAGGCATGTGATAATCGTGTAGATTAGGAGGATTTATTATTCATTTTGCGGCAAATAACAGAGCGTATAATGCTTTAACCTTTTTCCCAACGTAGATAGGTACCTACGTACATACGTACCTACGTCGTAAAGCTCTGCGTGGTTGCAGTTTGAGAGAAAAGGGATGATGTAAAGAGAAAAAAAGAAAGAAAAAAAAAAATAGATAAAGTAGGGAGAAAGTAGAGTATAGTACTACAGCGAAGTAGAGTAGAGTAGAGTTCGTGGAATGGATAATGGAATGGGACCTAGGGAACAGACAGGTTGCATAGAAATGTAGGTTACGATCCCCAAGTGGCCCATAATATTTTTTATATCCCCTAATAGCACTAATAAATTAAGCAGGTTGCTCGTAGCAACCCCACGTCGACAAACTATCTGCTGCGGTGTCGCGTGTTGTGCAAATAGTCTGACGCGTGTTTAGTTTCAAAATTGATGTTCGTCGACATGCAGGTAAGTAATGGATGGATAAAGATGAGGGCATTATGTTCGAATACATCGCAGACGCGAGGTAAGAAACATTTTGCATTTTTTTTTTTTTTTTTCTATTCATTTTTTTATGGGAATGTGGTAGGCGTATGTTTGGGGAGGAGAACTGAAGTGAAGTAATTAAAGAGGCGGTTAATAATTTAAGTCCAATTAAAAAGCTACCTGGTTACATTGTCAAAAGAACCATCTACCAAGGTTTCGTCGTCTAATTTAAGTTGCGGTTGGTCATGATCTTCTTACGGTGCAGAGACCCCCCCCCCCCCTGCTCGTAATCTCATTGTCAGTGGAAAAGCTCCCTTGTCTGACCTCACAAATTTATGAATCCATATCATGCCCGTGGTTGAGCACGTCTTACTGCAGGTTTAACAAAGCTCTTAGCCGCTCGGTGCAGAAGAAGAATAAAAAACCGTGTAGAAATTAAACTAATTGTAAGACGCACTAGCTAGGGAACAAATTTGCATCTAATTCTGAAACCCGATGATTAGGAATGGCGGTCTTTTACTGCTTGATTATGCTCTAAGAAAAAAACTATCAAACTTATGTGATGAAACTGGTTAGTTAATAAGAAAAAAAATTCGGAGGCATACCAGTCCGTCGTAAATACCCCTATTCAAGGTGTGAACCCCCTCGACCGTGGGGGAAACGAGGTCTGATGTAACGAGTAGAAGATTATTAACAAATTAGTTATTAAAACAGAGGAATTTATTTGCCAAATACTGCACGATACGTGCAAATCGTATTATTGAAAATGTAATTTTGGAAATTCGGTATACCCTAATTGCGGTGTATCATGTTGATACCCGATATCGGAGGTACCTATACGTGGTATTGGATAATCGATAATTTAAAATTACATTACCCACACACCGTACGTCGGGCGTTCAGAATAATTGATGAATTGTAACGTAGTATAGCTGCTCATTTCGTGCTGCACTTAAAATTAGTTGTTAATTTCCCGTGGAAAAGTGGAAATAGTAAATTGTCTTCGGATATGCGCTAAGCTCCTTCAGCTACTTTATTCAGGAAAGACAAGTATGATAAATAATAAATAAATAAATTCAGACGGTTTTTGATTTGGGAAGATTTATAATTGCGCGATAATTTTATCGCCGAAGTAAAATTCAGGTTTGCAGTTTTCGGCTAGATTCTTATACCTATGTGTGTGTGTGTAGGGGGCGAGATGAGGGGCTTGGCGATAGCTCTTAATGACTTTATAATGGTGCGAGAAATAATGATCATTAAGGAGTAAAGGCGCGGAAATTGAAACGGAAGAATCACGTCTCGTGAATTTTGTCGCGACATTAGCGACTCCCTAATGAGGGTCAAAAGGATAACAGAATAAAACCTTGAAATGAGGGACAAAGACTGCCTCATTTAAGAACAAACGACCCTTTTGAAAGAACAATTATAACCTGACGAAGCTGAAGTTCAAAGTTCGCGTACTTCGGCTTCATAAATATATATATATGATGTATATTAGGTTCGGTATTGTTTGAAAAGATATATATGTATACATAATCTGGAAAGTGTAGAGGAACGTGACTATTGAATTAAAGGATTAATCGGTGGTGAGGGAACTTAATGGAATTGAATTGAATGGAATTGAAATGAAGTGAAGTGAAGTACTATAAAACCGTTTTATCAATGTCGTGAAGTTTTTCTATTTAGCTTTGTATTGGGATAAAATTTTGACAGGCTTTTCAAAGCCCTGCCTAGTCCGATTTACATCTTATTGGCTTCCGGGTGCGGAGTTGGTCCATTGCTACTTCGAGTAGGATTCTGAGTGGGATTCTGTGTTGGCAACGAGCTCGGAACTCTTCCTTTACTTCGAAACCCCAAATAATACATTTGCCGAGTCCTGGGGCCCTCTTCAACTCGAACTCGAACTCCTTGAAACGGTGTCAAGAATGAAGAAGGTACATGCTATATACTTGCGAATTAACTCTGTGTGCAAGTATCCTACGTGTATCCTACGTGCACATATAATGTAATATCTATTTCAATCGTGGCGTAAATCTATAGTAAAACGAAAAAGCGAATCCAATTATTTATTGTCTGGCGTACATCCAGCCCAATCGAGATCCTCATAGATATAAGATAAATAGATAATATATAAGGAGCTTCACGTTTATTCGTTTCGACGACAAAATACTATAAGGATAAGCAGATCACCGAACCGAATTGATCTTCGGTTATATTCATTCAGAATCCAATCCATTTTTTCGTCATTTCCATCACGAGCAGCTCGAATCATACCAACATACTCGAGATCGATCTAATCCGTAGAAAATCACTTTTCCAATTTCCTATACACAATTATTGGCGGTTTAAAATTGTTATTAGAATAAAATTTGCTATAAAAAAAACGTCCTGAGTCCGATAAAAATTTTCAGTCTTTATAGAAGTTCTGACTAAAGACTTATGAAGGTACAAACTATAAATTGAAGGTATGATTGTGCGCGTAATAAGATTCCGATTTAAACCACAAAGTGAGAGTTATGCCCGTTTGGGGCAAATTTAGGCGCGAATTAGACTTGGTATTCCAGAATTCGGGGAAGCTTTGAGATTCTGGTTTCGACCTATGGCTTCTCGATCTTTAATGAAACGTTTTGCGAACTAATTGAGGTATAAATTCTAAGCTCGAAATGACATTGATTAGGTATTGAGTTGCAATTGAAAATTCAGTAGTATGTACTCTCTAAATTTTTGGGAGTGAAAAATTCACTCTTTTGACTTGGAGTTGCACGATTTTCAATCCAAGAAAGTGAATTTTCACTCCCTTGGATTGAAAATCGTGCAACTCCGAGACAAAAGAGTGAATTTTTCACTCCCAAAAATTTAGAGAGTAGAGGTACGTCGCTGATCAGAATTTCAGGTTCAAGCGCTAATTCTGATTCACACCTCTGGACCCTCACGTAGGACATGATATGTACATTGGTTTTGGAGGATCAAACTAGTCGAGTTCTATCCCGGCTCGGGCTTGTTCTTTGATCATTCCATTCTTTCTCTTTTCACATCTTTGCGAAAAATAAAGATACAGGCTCAGTTTTCTTCTCCATCAAGTTCACTTCGTGCATCACTTTAATCTGTGAGTTTGAAGTGCCGGATGAGATATAATGTAGTACCGTATATATATACTGCGTGCGGATATAAGTCTGGGAAGGCCGCATGCGGAGTGGCCATTCGAAGTTTAAATAAAATATTTAATGCTGGAAGATGACGAGGAGGCTGGGTTCTGACCCAACCTAGATTTTTATGGATCGTAAAACGTGGGAAATGTGAAAATGTTGCCAGATAACGGCCGTTCCCTGCCAACGCTTCATTTGGATACGTTCTTATCGTTTTGAATTCTTTCCACAAGCTTTGACTGCAGTACATTTGGTACAGAGCCGTTGAACTCGCTGTTCAATCTTATATATATTCATGTATATAGGCGTTTTTCCTTATCTCATAATAGATAAAAGGAAATGATGAAAGTATAAACAATATTTCTCCAAATATATCAGGTACCTACTATCTATATACAGGTATCAAATATTTTTCACCGAAACACTCGGGCTGCGAAGTTATATCGGTATATAGGTACATACCATGAGGCTGAACGAAAATTGAATGAAACGTTATTTTCCGACTGAAAATGGCTAAAAAGAATATATTTATAGGTGTATATATATATGTGTGTTTGCCACAGCAATGGGGAAAAAAGATCGTGTATCGAGATGTTTTACGCACGAGTGGATATACATTTCGAGCGTTTGACGATGTCGTTTTTTCCTCCTTCTCCATATATATATATAAGTATAAGGCAGAGGCGGTCAAACGAATCGAAAGAAAACGCACTTAAATATAGAAAAGCTTTTGAGGGATGAAATATCGCGAGAGGAAACTTTACCTCGGCGTCACTACGTTACAGAGAAATGTGGAAGTCGATATTTGGGATTTGATGAACTATACTGAAGCCGGGTCAGACGCGAAAAAATACAGACGTTGAAATCCGGCGAATTTCTTTTCTCGGTTCTTTTCCTATGAGAAAAATCATTGGAAATTCTGTAATCCCTATCAGCATTCGCAGTATAGGTGTGTGTTTTGTTACTATTCTTCTACTACACCCACCACTGCGTCGAGAAAGATATTACCTTATCGTAAGCGTGAGAAATAGAGCTGATTTTTAAAGTTTTATAACGTAACTGTACACCCACGTGTTCCAACTATTTCGTTTTCTCTTTTCTTTTCATTTTCGTCTGTGCACTCCGAACACGGAGAGACTTGTTTCATTTTGTTAAATGTTTACAGCTCCTTGACACAGCGTTGAGTTTGTTTGCCTTTAATTACTCTCTCGAATTATTTACATTACCGTTTTCAAATTATATATAAGTATATCCTCGCGACTTGTTCGGAGAAGAGAAAAATAATTATATATTTTATCGTAAAGAGCATGAAAAGGCCAAATATTTTATATAAATATAATTATAACGTTGAATTGAATGAAAAAATTATTCATTCATTCATTCATTCATTCCTTCGTTACTTTACGATTGTCTAGATCTTTTATCCAATTTTATTGATAAATGTATCCTCATGAATTTATGGGAAATGTCGAGAGGAAATTTAAAAAATCTAGATTATACCAAATCTCGTTGCCTGTATAAATGAATCCTTTTCTTCTCTACATCTTCAACGTCACTTCGATAAAACGATGCATCGTTTACCTCGCGAAATAAAAACACGCTCCATTAGACACTCGTATCAAGTTTATTTCCAAATGGTTCAACCGCGGAAAGATGAACCTTTTATTGTCTTCAAAACGGAGTAAAAAGAAAAAAAAAACATTCTCATATTATACTTATTCTCTCTTATTTTCCAACCCATTTTTGTATTATTATCGGATTTCAACGATAAGCGTGGATGATGAAGTTTTTTAAAATAAATAATAGACGGATAAAAAGGGTAAAATTTCTGACGTTGAAAACAACCGACCACCCTTTTATTTTTCGTCAATTTTTCTATCTTTCTACAGCCTGTAGCTGGTACTCTGTTCGCGCGGTCCTTTAAATGCTCCTTTTATTATAGGAACGGATCTCGCGCACTTTTACCTCATCTGTAGCCCCTCTCTCTACTTTGCTTTGCCCTGCGGGTCTTTTGTCTCCCGCTAAAAGCATTTTTCCAAAAAAATATCCCCCCGACGTTGCGTTGTACGAGATAAATATTTATAAAATAAATTCTAAAACGGAGTAGTAGCTATGTACGGGGATTTGCTGTCGAGGTTAAACGTCCTGCAAATATCCTCAAGGCATTTTTATAATTTGGAAAATTTGTATATATATATAAAATGATAAAACCGCAGTTATAAATTAAACTACAACAAGGCGATAAAAGAAAAACTAAAAAAAGCAAAAAAAAAAAAAAAATTCTCGAAGATTTCCCATTCTCGCTATAAAGTTTCACGGCGTTTATAAATTCTCCCTTTTAATCCTCGCTATAAAACATTAAGGCAACTTCGGTCACTTTGATACACAGCCTTACTGGGGTGGAAAAACAAGGACGAGACACTTGGGTGTTTTGACCCTTAATCTTGAACGTTCTTTTTTATATCTTGTTCAAAGTTTATACCCGAAACACCGATTCGTATAGAGAATTTTATCCGATTTTCGTGTCTCCATCATTATACGCTGCGAATATCTTATGTCTTGTATACCAATTTCGCATTGAATTTCCTCCATACTCGCATACGTACTCAAAAGTTATCTCTACACTTCTACAGTATCGTATTTTATTCAAAACTCTGTCTCCTTCTTCACCCCCTATACTCTATACTCTATAGTATAGCAGCGAGCATGAGGTATCAGACTTCGCGAAAAAGCACGTACATGCTTAACCAAGCGAATATATTATCGGGACAGTTTTTCCTTCGAACTTATTTTCCATAAAGCATCCGCGTATATGCGACTGGTCCATATCTTATCCCCGGTGTATATTTGAGACTTAGGAATATCCAGCCGTATTTCACCTGATATTTTGTTTCGCCCGCAGACAAGAATTTCGTTGGTATAAGATATGCTGAATTCTTTTTCGGATCCAATTCAATTTTTCACAGTCGCACTACGTACGAGTGAAAAAAAAAAAAAGAAATTGAAATTGAAATTGAAATTGAAATTTTATTCGATAAATTATCGAAAGACAGAGTATACCGTCTTATGGACTATTTACTTGTACATATTTGATGCGAAGACGAGTAACAGTCGGATTCTTTCCATCAGGGTCTATATCAACGTACCTGAAACACAAAAATATAAGAAAAAATGAGAAACATTGGTTCAGGTGTTTCAAAGAAGATTGACAGTCTGCATAATCGTCAACTTCAACCCCCTCGCATATAGCTTATATACTTATCGGTAAAAATATCGCGTTTCACTTCATATTTATGATCATCGCTCAGAATTCGGACGTTTAGCGATTTCGTGACCGTAATATCACTCAGACCAGCTGATGTATTAACATTTTTTTGGTGATATGAACAAAAACCAAGTTGACAATTTCACAATTGTTCAGACACTATAATGGCTAATATTTCATCGTATGTGTCGCGTTTGACAACAGCTGTAAAAGGGGATGGGGGAATCGTGGGAAGCGAAATATACATAAAGAGGATATTTGAAAAAATAAAAACCACCGAAAAAAGAACAAAAAAATAAATAAAATACAATAGAAATAAACGAAAATGGCGAAAAAATGTGAGCAATTTGCATAATTAAAATATCATATACCTATACACGCAGGAGAAAGAAGGAAAAAATCGTAAAAAACGTAAAAAAAAAACAAAAAAAAAAAACAAAACGGTAGCAATTTGAGTAATTGGAATATTATCAGCGCACAGCGTAAATACACGTAGGTATATAGAGTTCTATAGATGCCTTTAGCAATTATTATACTCAGAGGGTATAGCAATTGTACTGCAATTAGGGAGATTGGTTTTGGCAAGGTTGTCACTGCGTTTCAAGCGACTCACTTATTTTCTCTTTATACCTTTATTTTTTTTTACACGCGAAAATGATTGTATCGCCAAACTATTGGTGGGTCCCGCAACGAAGGCGTTCATGATATTGATAAGCACTTTCCTAATCAGGTATAGGTATAACGACTGGAATTGACCCAAGGATATATTTGGCTCAAATATACCCCTACGGAAGTTCACCATGCATTATAGAATTGCGATAGTGGTTGTGAGTGATTCGAACGGGTGTATGTATAAACGAGCTGATAATTTTCCGAAGGGTGAAAAAGAAAAGAAAACGAACAAATAGAAAGTGGAAATATTAATTGAAACGGGAATTTTCGGAACGAGATTAAGTCCCTGCGTGGTTGAAATTCACTCTTCACGGTTTTTCGAAAATATGATATTTTTCGGGCATTTTCAGATATTGAGGGAAGCAAAGTTTCATTCTCATTTTTTTTTTATAAATGGTAAAGGGGGGGAAATGGGTCATTTCTAGCGAGGGTAAGATGATGTTGCACGAGTCGGAGTCGAGGGCGCCGAAATAATGATTACCTCCCTAGGGAGGTAATGAAGTCCACGCTAGAAATGAGCGATTTTCTATTCGTTTTACACGCATGGAAAAAGGCCTATTACACGCACGTGTTGAAGAAAAGTCAGTTCGTTGAACCCATAGATATCCCCAAGAATTTTGAGCCGCTAAAATTTTGTTATAATTTAATGAATAATGGTGTAACAACTCCGAGGAGTCAGCCTGAGGAAATAATCTTGCTAATTGTTATTGTTGCGAGAAAAATCTCTTTTAAAGCTGCAAACTTTAGCCAGTAAATAAACTCCTGTCACTGCAGGAGACTATTCTAGTTAGCTTTACTCTCAAGTTTTACTACTCTTATATACTTTTCCAGCATTCACCCTGAATATAAGTTTCTTCGAAACTAGTTTAAACCTAATTTCGACCTTATTTCAACTCGTCCCAAGAACTGAAGAAAAATAAAACAGAAGGTGTTCTGCAATGGATTGAAATAAACGTCTTCAATTCCGCACTTAGCTTATACCCATTAATCTGAAGGATGATTTACAGGATCGCAAAGTCCGAAGGACACGTCATTGCTATAAGATCTTCCAGAATCTCGCTCGTGAAATTCCAAAATATGGATTTGTTATGCACTATATTCTTTGCGAATAATAAAATCCCTACGATACCAAATGTTGTATTTCCATACAAATTTTACCAATAATGACACCTTAGGGTGGTCCTTATTTAGGGCTTGGACAAATTTTTTATCAAGCGCCCCGCAAATCGGCTTCAAATAATTCCAAAAAAATGTTACGAGGCTATCAAAATCGGCGAAAATTAATCAGCACGCAGAGTTTCGCGGTATGAATGCGTGTGTTAGGTACACGTTCATTGATGCCTACATATGATAGGTATATTTTTCCAATTTATTTTCCAAATCGTTCACAGTTCACCCGTTCTCGATTTTTACGTCGGATATACATGTCATCGTGCATAGATGTCGATGGAACAGATGGGACTGGGTAACGCTTGTATAGCCGGTGCTAAATCAAATATTCGATCGTGTTAAACAATGTTTGTGAATTATATATCGGATACCGTCTGGGTACACCCCCGTGCAACATTCGGGAAAAAGCTAGGGTGGATTTGTGCGTTTATATTCGCATTTTATGAACACGAACAATACAAATTCTGCGCAAATCCTTATTTTTAAAACTTGGGTGGGGAACGGCAGGGCTTTTCGTCGTATTTTTTCTTTTTCAACTTTGAAAAACCGGTGAATAATGACCCCGGAGGGTTTTTTTTCTTCCAGTGTCGTTCCGCCGTTCGATATAAGCGGAACTCACCTGACTTTGCAAACAAAATTCAGCAGATACGTCGGAAGGGATTCAAGAATCGGGTTATACCATACGAAAGGGAAGAAGCCAGTGGCAGCTGCAGATTCCCTTCTTCAATTTTCTAAGAGGTTTCGAGTTTCCAGTTTCCAGTTCCCAGTTTTCAGTTTTCAGTTTTGCCAAAGTATCTGCCAAGTCTTCATTCAATTTATATTCTAATTTCCGAATAACGACTCTCGTATTTCACGTAATTATCAAAATACCATACGATATTTCCAAGTTATGCTACAGCTGATAGCACACCCACATACAGGACCATTATGTCTCACGTACTACCGTAAAAACTAACAATTTTTAATACCTCGTTAAATAACTCGATTTCCCATTCAAACAAAAGCACTAATTGCTTAAACTGGGAATCTTAATTAGTCGTCAGTTACTCTCGCTTAGTTAGCAGCACCAGCAGCAGTAGCAGCCTAATTGATCGCAATTGAGGGAAGTATAATTGCGAAAAAAAAATCCGTTGATATACTACAGGGTTGAAATTCGGCAGGAGAGACAGAGAAAAATTTGATAAAGCCGAAATTCGTTCGAAATTGGCAAATTTTAATTGCGCACAGTTAATCTGACGACTGTGTACATGTGTGTGTGTGTGTATGTATATGGGATGTGTAGTTCACATTTACGCTCTTTCGCACTGGCGCACATACCCGGATATATTTTCGCTGCTTTTGAAAAACCCGACTGTTTCGCATGTTGAATTTTATTCAAACTGGTCGCAACACCATTCGCCCATCTAAAATTCAAACGTGGTGTAAATTTCGGTAAATCACTGAGTGAGCTGCAAGGGGCTAGAATCAACTTTACTGAAAGGTTCAAGGTTCGGGTTTAATGACGGAAGTGGGTTCCGAATTTTCCGTATACCGTACGATCAAAGCGGCGGATATCAATTATTGAGAAGAAGAAAAATGAGAGGGTCGGAAGTCAGGGGGGGGGGGGACGACGATTTCGGTCAGTATTACGCCGATTTTTATAAGTCTGGCTTCAAGCTGGCTGAATTTGTTCAGTACAAAGGAACAAATAAAAAAAGAATTAGAACAATTAGAAAAGTTGAAAAACTATCAATTATCGTTCGTTCTTGACTGTAAAGTCGATTAGACTGAAGATTGATCAGAAAACTTTGGAAAAAAAAGGGAAGAAACGATTAATCAGAGTAAACTCTAATAGATTTTAGCCGCTCGACATTAAGCGTGCAGATGCCATGGTTTCAGGTGTTTCGTAATCTGACAGATATTATGGGGGTCGTGTTTGTATATATTTTCAAGTAAGAGAGCAGGACACAACCAACCGACTATAATAAATTATACATAAACCAGGGATTTAAATTTACCTCATAAAATATACCAGCTTATATTCAACGAACCTATTAAATACAAGTTTAATTATAAAACTGATTAACAAGTCAATTTAGCAAAGAGATTGCAAAGCAATTAATAATATAATGTAATAAAGGACATTGCCAAATATATTCAAAGATTTTTACTCATTATGTTATCGCATATAGGTACATAGATATAGTTATAAATATATTATATATCTATAATTTAATTATCATCATACTTTGGTGAAGTATAATTAAATTTTTTCATTTCATCGTTCACATCATTATTAGCTTCATAAACAACGTGCACCTGGTATTAATTACGGATAATTAGAAATGGGGATAATTTATACGAACATATTATTAAACTTTTCCAGAATAATATATATACGCGAGTTTAATTATAATTATGATTAAAGTCATGTGAAATATGTACATCAATTTGGTGCAATTATAATGTGCACTCATATGGCTAATTGCTGCATTAAAAACATTTTCAATTATCAATTTCGATTATACAAGTGAACGGTGAACCGCGTAACCATATAATGGCAGATTTATCTAACAGATAATTTCCCCTATTTTCTGTCTATGTATATTGAATCTGAATTTATAATTATACCCTTTTGGCTATAAGTGTAACTACCGGGTAAAATTATGCTGAAAAATGATATGAAATTTATCATAATATGAAAACCGATGAAATAATTTTCCTTCATTTTCTTTTTTTCCTTTTTTCAATTCATCTGGAAATAGAATAATTTTCAAATCAATCGAGTTGGAAAATATTTGCAACGAGACTACGTATATGTGGGTTTACTGTATGTAGTAGATAGGCGATAACCCGGAAAGCGATAACTGGATATTATAAAAATATAAAACGCGTCTGCAAATTTAGTAATAAATCATTCAATTCTTTTCTGTTTCCGATTTAATATGATCGTTGCGGGTAAAAATTGTATCACGCAGAAAAGTAAGAAAGAAAAAAAAAAAAGAAGAAAATATGCAAACGTGAACGTGTAGCAATGTTGTAAGTTAAACTTGACTTACTCTTCGACGTTATCTATTAACTACTTAGTTAGTTAGCCGCGAGAGTTCCGCTTATAAATAAATTAGGTTCACGGTCATTAGAGTAGAACTAATCCTCACTCCGTGTAGTCGTATTATGTTTTATCCTGTACCTACCCACCGTACCGTTCCGTAACGTTCCGAATCGTTTCATTTTATTTAATTTCCACTCGGTTTTAACGCAGTAATTTCTCTCCCTCGGAGCCTGCAGAATTTTGGAGAGGAAAAACCAACCCTTATGGTATACGGTCAATCACTCGCGTTACCTTGCGCCGCTGGTCACTGTGATACGCTATACACATGTACTACATTATATAAGTATCAAGAAAATGTATAAATTTTCGATATCATCAACTTTGATAAGATTAATCTCTATTAGCGCGTATTGCGAAAGAAATCAACATTTTTCTTCTAGCTCCTACCCCAAATCTCTAGAATAGTGAAATTTCAAATTGGAAACATTCGTACAACTAATATCCTGAATATTTAAATAATTCTAATATTTAGATTGGATCATCTGTAGTTTTAAATCTGCGGAATTTTGGAACTCAGATTCGGAATCAGCGATCCAAAAAATCCCCGAGCACAAGGACGCAGACTTTCGTAATACTTGTTTCGGTCAAGTTATATGAACATAAATGACACGATGTAAGATTTGACGTCTTAATCGAATGGAAAATCTGATTGTCGATTGAGACGCCACTATTAGACTTCAATCACAGCATTGACGTCTCGAGATCAGATTCGTTACTCGACATTATTCTAAAGAATCTTTTTGTTGAGAATTTTCAAAGAAGTGTCGATTAGCTTCAGCACACCGTAATGTGTATGAAATTGCAGTTCCATCTACCTACTCGTTTGAATAATTTGAAGAAATAAGTTTTTTGCATTAAAATTTGCATGAATATATCAAGTGAAGCTATCCTCAATCCTTGTTCACCGAAGAAAAGAAAAGAAGACAAGAAAAAAGAAAAAAAGAAGAAGAAGAAGTGGTATTTTGCGAAAAAGTCGTCTGCTGCAGTGTGTGTCGAGCAATCCACCTTGATGCACATTTAATGCAAGTGGTAAATGTGCACACGCCTCTTATCGTTAGCGTAGTTTCCTTATTCTTTTTACGTCTTGAGACAGTAAGACAAGCTGCTTGCTTCTCGACGAAACTGGGCATTTATTTTTCACAGCTTTCTGCTACAGCTGCAGTGTCACTGCATTTCCGTTCTTATATACGAAGAAAACTTATTCAAAGTTTCTTTTAATAAAGGAAAACTCTTTAGTTATGGAGTTGAAGTGGGTATAGGTACAGTATGTACATACCTACGTACTTGAATTATATCTTCTACTTCCTTGTGACGATTTTCTAACATTTACCTAATTCCTAAGACACGTGGAAAAGAAATGATGAAGAAAATTTTTTTGAAAATGTTTTCAACCCTGCACGTGTGGGTATGTATAGTGAAAATGATAATATATGGAATAAGCGTGTATAAACGGATCATTCCATAGAATTAATTGCAATGAGAAACTTGAAATGTTGATTTATTCAAGACTGTATAATCCAGGCTTTAATTTCAGGTCTTGGAAAGTAATCTATAGACATTACGACTCGGATACTGCAGAACCAGTATCACTAACAACGATTTCAGTAAACATATAAATCATTGACGATGTATAATATATTACGTCGCTTATTCGTAGATTATCATTCTGCAAATTGTCGGAATTAATAAGCAATAAATCTCCGCCTATATTATGTGGGTACATATATGATAATACATTTTTTGCCTGATTAGAACAACTTGATAAAATCTGTAAAGAATAAGTTTGTGAATAAATTTTAACTAAGAAAAAAAGATCTATAATTTATATTCCAATTTGAACCAAGGCGAAGTACCCAACTGTTTTCATTATCTTAAACTATAGACGGATGGAAAAAGGTACTCGAAATTGAAGAAAAACGATTCTTCAAGAACGATTGCAGACCCAACTACCTACTCCAATTAAATATCCAATTATAAAGTCTATCAGGACAATCAACGGTACTAGCCATATCTAATTGCATCTATTAAAGTCGATTGCTATTAAATTAATTTCTCTGCAATACGATATAGCAGCTACCTATCATACCAGTAGTTAAAAGTTGGACGAAATATGAGCTAGTCCATGTCTATTCCAAGTCTATTTAAATCTTCAGACATTTAAAATATTCTAGGCGACGAGTTGGCATTAAAAAAAAAAAAAAAGAAAAAAATTTCCGATTATATGTAGGTAATATTAAACGCGACATCTAAGTCAAGTCTCGTATATACATATATTTTCCTGTTGCGTCTGGTAAAAGAACCGCAAGATTAAATATTGATTTTTCTCTGCCACTTTCGTTAAAGAAATCCGCAACACGTCTGACGTCCAAAGATGTCGAAGTCACTTTAGTCACTTGCTTGCCAAGACACGCTCGGGTGTATGAGCGACCCAACTTGGCACAAAGCATAAGAGCTTCCTTTTATGTCTATACATATAGATTTCTACCGGTGGCGTTCATCCGTATGGACATTTTTATCGAATCTACTACCGAGGGCAAAGTAGACACCAAAAACCCCGCCGCAATACCGAAATGAAATGAGAGACAAAGAGGAAAATGAAAGAAAGAAAGAAACAGAATAAACCGCACGATTTGATCAATAGTGATGGAATTAATCAGCAATCAGTAATCAACAATCAACATTTGCTATCTTATCATACATCACATCATCGTGTATCTGGATGAAACGTAAGTGACTGCGAATCCGCAAGCGGGGGAAAAAAAAAAATTGAAAAAAAAAGGAAGCGGAAATGAACGGCGAAAAATTTTGTTCAAATTTATTTACCGCTTCTACGTGTACGGAATATAGTGCATGGTCGTATTTTCAGGTAGTTATTTCAGCGAACGAGTATCTCTCGTTTTGCTGTTCTTTCGCTCTGTGATTTTCTCGTTTTGTTTTGTTCTTTCGAATATTTGTATATTATGAAACGAAAAAAAAAGAGAAATTTGTGAAAAATATCTGGCTCTCTCATGTGTGGTATTGTCTGGTGGGGTTCGGTTTTCCCTCTGAACCGAGTTCACGAGTAGCCAAGCAATTTAGAATGACCCTCAACGAATGATAATATCAAAGGGGAATGAAACGCTTTTGTGCGGTTGTTATTATAAACCTGAAACATTTTTTTTTTTTTTTTTTTTTTTTTTTTTTTTTGCATTATAAATCAATATAAGAAATTTTTACTATATAATGATAGACTTTTGACTTTTCAATTTTATTCATTTAGATTAAAATCTTTCGATGTTTATTTCAAACAGATAATTGCAAATTTTATCATATGATTTGAAAATTGAATGAAATTGAAAAAAGAAAAATTCAATTTTTTCAATAATGCGAATACGCATATATGTATGTGAATGATATATTATCACATAATTGACTGCCCAAGAATCATATACATGATGTTACCAATATTTGTCAGCATTGTGTGATGAGTATATATTTCATCGTAATATATATCTACGTATAGGCAGTACATAATATATGATACTGACAAAATGGTAGAGTGAAATGAAAATGTATTATAATACTTGTCGGTGAATGATAAACGACGAGGATGATATCTCCGCTTGGGGTAGGAATCTCATTAGCGACTACCTATACAATTTTGGGGCAACTTTGACGTATTTCGCAAAATAACAGGAGGCTTTTTCCACTCGGTCCGGAAATCTGTTGGGAAGGAAATCGGGAGATGGTTCACTGCTCGTTTCAATACCTTATATACATACAAACAAACCTATATATATATATATCCTCTTCTTTCACCCTGATATTTCAGATTTAAGATTTCAATGTCAAGTACAGTTCGGTTGATTGCAAAACGTCGAAGAAAAGAAGCCATTAATACCTAATCGTACCGCAATACAAAAAGATATTAACTTTATTTTTCTTCTTATACTTTCTTCCTCTCTAGGAAAACAATGACTTATACCTACCCCCGCCCTTCCAAAGAATTTCGGTGAAAAATTCCCTTCAGTTTTACCCGTATAATATAAAATAAATAAAATCGGAAAATCATAATAGGTATATATGCGTATATATATCCCATAGCTTTTTCAAACTAAACGCGGGTATCATTTTTCTTCGTATACTTTATACCTCGCTTTACTTTTGAAATCTTTTACTTTTACTTTTACTTTTTTTCTTTTTTTCTATTTTCTTCTCTTCTCTCTTCACTCATTTTGATCGTATCTCGTGCTCAATTTTTCCTCGCTATACGCTGCCCTCCCACACAGCATCTTGGTTCTCCTCGCTTCGCTACTCGCAACTCCAGCGAATCCATTTTCTCGCAATTTCAAACTGAAACTTTTTCCGCTCAACTTAAGTGACTGTAAAATCTCGCGTCTCCTGCCCACAAAAGTAGCTAAGGTTTCAATGTGAATAGTGAAATGCTCAACCGATGTACAGATACATGCATGTATGTATATCGCATACATGTACCTATGCATGTGTGTAGCTAGACGTATTACCGCAATTTTACGAGTGAAAATGTCACGTGAATGCATTTACTTCGCTTCTGGTGGGTACGAGGTAAACTACGAGGAAGAATCATTTTCCAGAATAAAGAGTGGATCGCTGCGGAAGAATGAAAAGACGCTAAAAGCTTCGGTCCTGGAATTTCCCGACTTGCAGCGAATTCAGATCTTAAGAGCTTCGTCGCCTACCTTGGATAAGCTGTTGCTTGGTTTCAGAATTTTCACAAGATCTGGTTACGCGAATAGAATTCTACGTTGATTACTATCCAACTCGAGCCAAATCCGGTGTTAGCTATTAATAGATTTAATTGCCGATACGTAATTCCGTTCCATCGGACGCGAGGTGAATTGAAACATTAGAGGGGCAACGATCATTTACCGAATGAAAACCCGTGTGCGTGTGTGTAGAATTTCATGGAAAAGTCAATATTGTTCATTGCTATTGGGGGATAAAAAATGAAAATTAAAATTAAAATCAAAATGAAATCGAGAATCCAGCATAAACGAAAAAAACTGTTGCATCGGGTTACGTCGATTGGATTTTCCGAACATCCATATCATGTTTTTACTGACATTTGACTATACAGAACGAAGATATTTCTGAACGAAATTTTCCAGCGATTCTATACGTACTGCGGTTTCAGACATCCGTTCAAACTGTAACCTCATTTCCGTTCTGTTATCAGTGTAGCAAACGACAAATGCAGAGACACTTATCGGACAGCTGCCAGTCAAAATATTGCAAGCTTATTCATATTCGAACAGAGACTCGTGTCCCAGCGGACATAAAACTTACGAGTTGGAACACTGAATGGCCCAGATTGGTGAAATGGATAGATATATAAAAAAAGCTTAATTACAGATTGCAGGATGAAAGAAGCGATAGCAAAACATGGAATTTTTTTTTTTTTTTTTATCGAGTGTTTGAGAAGAAATTGAGCATTAGTTTTTCCTTTTTGCGTTTGCGAAAAGCGGTAATTGATCGTTGCGCTGGTAGCTTTATACACGCGTCTGCATCAGGCGGCATTTCCGCGTCAGAAACTTTTCAATTATAAGTCCTCGCAACTCTTTTGACGAGTAACGAACGCTGGGATTTTGCTGATTTAATCTATGCCTCAGTACAGTACAGAGTTTGCAATCATTAGTGCATGTAGGCGACGACTGAGGTTGATACGACGAGATCACAGAGATTAAAAATTAACTCGAGCACACGTATCGGCAGTATTTCTGTGATTTAAATGATTTCGAATGAATCAACGAATTGCGGATATAAGAGATAATAAAAATGGGGATAATTTTTTCCGATTTAATAAATCGTCTATATCATTTTCTGACAATTTTGCATATGTCGTATTTAAATCGGATTCTAGGCGAGGAACGAGACGCGATGTTTTATATTCTGGTTGCATGGTGTAAATAGAAATGCAGCACTGCTAGTTACTCTTCGGTCCAATTAAAAATACTTACTTTGAGGCTGCAGATTGTAATGTCAATAAAAATAATTGCAGCTTTCATCTGGTAGGTTCTACGTCTACTTCGCATCTCTCTAAATATCTGGCAGAAGACATAAATCCAAATATTTTTCTTCGTATATACCTTCACCTTTACCTTAGCTACCGCAAATGTATGTAAGCATTCATGAACTGTGCAGCTGCAACTCTGAGGAATTCGATAAGTGTCAAATAAATTAACTGAATATGTAAAGGCGCCGCCACATATATTGTGTATATCAGTATATAGGTACCGAAACATTCCACGTTCGAACCTCATGCGATTGTCGTTACAGCTGGTAACTACTGCTGCAACCAACTAACTTAAATTTTTTAATTAGAAATGTAACACATGTGCAAATTATATTTTAACGTTAATTGCAATTCCTTGATGTTTAGGGCTGTATAATAAAATTAGATCTATACGATCCATAGTCGATGTTATGAGGAATATTACATTGTGTATCAAGGGCGCAAAGAACTATATTTCGGCTCGTGCCGCATATTGCACACTCGCCAAAATAGCCTTGCGCCCGTGATGCACACGATATTTTTCTCAACACTTGCTCTGCATAAATGCCTCTGTTGGGACCGAGTGCGGCCCTCGGGCGCAAAGTCCTGTTTTGCGCCCGCTCAAGAGGTCGCAAAGGGGCATTTTCGGAGCAGGTGTGAAGAAAACAGTGTATTCTTCACGGTGCTTTTCATAACGTAGGTACACTTTACCTGTCGGTAAGGTTTTCGAATAATATAATATTAGAAATCTTTGTGACAGGGCGGTTTCGTACCGTCCAATATAAATTGCGGGTAAGAGGTAATACGTGAGTTTTGGTATAGATATAATGGTCTAAGGTCGATGTCTAGTCTTCCACGTGCCTCGGGTATAAGTGTCGTTGTAACGTTGGAACGTTGAACCTTTTCCTGATCATAACTCTGGTCGTGGCGCAGACACCTGACCCACTTTCAGGCTTAAAGCTTTTAAGTAAAACTCAACCGCTGCTACCGCGACGACCATTCTTATAAGGATGGTGAATCGTTCGTTCATTCCTCCTTTCCTCCTTTCCTCCTTTCCTTCATTTCGTCGTTTTCTACCAAACCTCTCGTCGCTCCGTCGCGTCGTTAGAATCTAAATCGCTCTTATATACACGAGGTTCTAGCTCCGGTTGAGAGGCTCAAATCAACCCTTCAAAGCTCGTATATAAGATTTTGAATACCTTGTATACGCGGAGAATTATTATATCGACTCGGTGCTTTTCACAGCTGATTCCTAGGATTTTCCAACTTAATTCACAAATTTTTGAGATTTCATGGACTCCGTCTTTCACATTTTTCTTGCAAAAGTTGAGGAATAAAAGTGTGAAAAAACTGAGTGAATAGACATTTTTTTCTCGATCTCCAACTATGATGTGAAATCGCGTATCGTCTCGTTATTTCGAATTTCAGATATTCCATCGTGAAATTGAAGAGCAGAATCTAATTCGCTCTACGTACTCTGCCTCGCAGTATGTAGTATATACGCGTATGTACTCCGGAGTTTGTATAGTACGCTCTCGAATTTACTTGAAGATGTCTGGTCTGAGAATTGGCTGACATTAGGTAAATTGATGCGTTATTGGATCACAGGTAGGTATAGGTACGTGTATGTGTATAATATGTCTACGAATAATTGAATTTCTGTATAAATGCGACGGTGAAGAATAAGAATATGGAGAAGAGAAAAATCAATTCGATTTTATCTTCTCGAGAAATGGATAAATCCCGCAAGTCTATACGCGCAAAAAATTTTTTGAATCTCAGAAATAATTATTATTTCAGTGGTAAATTAGCTGTTTGATGTTTTACGTATATTTACGAATACATATCAAAGTAAATTCTCAAAAGGTACTCGAGCCTTTGATGTAAAAACTTGTATTTTTGAAAATATTTTAAAACTAGAGAGCTCAAGCGCCCCTATACGTGTATATGTAGGTATGTGGGAGAGATGAAATTGTTGAAAATGGAAAAAGTTCGAATGAATTAGCGACGAAACGCGAAGGTAAAAGATATGTACATACATACGTGCAGATATTATGGGAAATTATATTCGAATAATGCGAATTATATGTGGCATTTATATCGTTAACGTTTAATCGAGCGTGGGTTATACTCCCCGGTTTGTAAAATGGAAAATTGGGGGATGAAAATGTTCCCAGAGTGTATAATAACAATAATTAAAAGGGTTCCCCGTATAAATCCTTCGTATATCCTGTACGGGACGTGTTTCAAAGTTTTCGGAATACTCAAAGTTTTCCTGTTATAATTTCATACCGGTTTCCCAGTGGATATAGAATAAACTATACGAAGGAAATCCCGAATCAACTCCGTAACATGACAAAGCTTGAAAACTTTTTTCCTTTCCATTTCCATTTTCAGTTTTTCCTTCCCTCTCTCGTCCATCCGGTTTTCAGTTTTTCAAATCTTTTCTCAACGCTGTGGCAGAGTGCAGGTAAAATTACAATGACAATTTCGACGATGAAATTCGACGTCAAAAATATTCCAGATTATAGAAGAAAATCGATTTCATTTTCATTTTTTCAAATCACACAATCTGCACGTTCCGGAGATACTCGTTACGAAATACAAGCATCCTTTCAACGGGGTGAAAAAAAAGGGGGAAGAAAATTCACGGAAAACTGGCTCGTAGCAAGACAGTCGTCCAAAATGCAGGGTAGGGAAAAACTCTTGTTCATTTATTTTGGAGTGGGAGTTAGAATTAGTGCCAACGGTTGGTTTGTTCCGTTTCCCTACTCTTTTCCTTTTTTCTTGTTATACTATTTGCTATTTTTTTTCTTTCTCCATTTCTCCCACTTTATTTTTCCGGAAAACGGGTATTACGCGAAAGTACGTCGGATCGAGTCAAGGGAATCAAGAGAAATGGTTGAGCATCTGGCACCAGCGGACAGGGCATTTCGTTATCATATATATTTTCCTTTTCTATTTCCCCTTTACTTCTATTTATTTTCTTTTATACCTCCAGTCTGCTGAATTCCCAGTAGTAGTTATTCCATTATAATCAACTCTTTTGTACGTTAATTTGAAAAATTGCCTTATTTTTCTACTCAATTATTTTTTTAATTCGTTCAATTATTTCTTCATTCGTTCAATTCCCGACTCTATACTTCCATCCCTCATTTATACTCCGAAATTCTTGTATGAGGCAAAAATTTTGAAGAAGAAAAAATAAATTCGAAAATATCATCTCCAGCTGAAATGCCAGTCCGATCTTTTTCCAAAACGAAATTGGGCTCAGGATTCCGAAAGGTTGACCCAGGCACTAACGTTCCTATAGTCCTTATCGGAGATTTCTAACTCTTTCTTTATCCTAAAGCGTCCATTTAGCTGAAGTTCAGTCAGGTTGAGTTAAGTAGGTATATAGTAGCTAATGGCACAGTAGCTAGAGACAATCGATGTCACCCCAAAGATAGGGTACACTGTAAAAAAAAATTGTGAATTTACAACACATTTATGGAAGCCAATATGCAAAAGTTTTGCAAAATTACGAATTTGGCGTAGCAAAGTGAATTGCTAAGCTTGTTCTGTAAATTTCCAAATAATTTTTTGATTTTGCTGAACTTTCATACGAAAAATACAAAAATTGTACTTGAATTCACAAAATTGTTTGGAATACCGATAAAAAAGTTTTGTATAATTACTATACCCGATTGGAATTTTGGTTAGATGTTTTGCCTATTAGCTTCCAATACATGCTTTGTGGAACTAGCATAGAAATTTCTAACAGTGTAGAATTTCTAGTAGTAATACGAAGAACGATATAGTATATAGGAAAAGAAAGTGAATTAAGTATGAATAATAATTATATAATAACGATGTTGTTTTATTAACGAAAAAATATTTCAGATCTCATTATAAAAAAGTAAAAAACGAGCAAAGACAAAAAAAGAAAAGAAAAAAGAACGTCGACGGAACAAATTGTACTAATAAATCGACAGATAAATACCTTTTCTCAATGACAAAACGTGACCGGGTAGAAAAAAGAAAAGAAAAGCAGAGAAAAGACAAAAAAAAAGGAAAAAAGGTAACCAGAGTACGTAATTTGGAACGGTAGAGAATAAAAAAAAATAAAAAAATCAGCGAACAATGAGAGTAATTTAAACCGTGTATACCACCTAGGTATACCCAACTCGGTGAAAATTAGGGATGAAACAAAAGAGTAGCCTGCAGTAATCCATCATACGTTCAATTGCTGTTCTATTTTTTCTGTATTGTTTCTATGCCTGTATTGAGTATAGTTTTGTCTATTTTGAATTTGGCAAAATTTCATTTCGTCATAATATAATACCTGTATATGTTAGATACATAGAGATATTACATATTACATAGAATTATACATAGCCAAATGGTTAATCTAACTAAGCTTCTCCACGAACACGTGACCCTGCAGGACCAAGTTAGTTCGACCTCCCTTATATACCCTTTTGTAACTAACTTAAGCCAGACCGATGGTGAATCCCTGCAAGAAAGGGGTTTGGCCGTTCGCTTTGTTAGGAGAAAATCCTCCTCCTGAGACAAAGAGGTCACCTCACTTATATCCCAGTGGAATAAGTGGAGGAGACGGTCCAGTGCATCAATAGACAATTTTCTCCATAGCAAAAATTCTAACGTTTTTATAAAAATTCTCAAAGAATCGTGAAATTTTGTCTGCCAAATGACAAAACTTTGAAAACTCAAAACCATCAATCAAATCAATTTTACGCAGACCTTCTGAATTTTCTTTAATCCAAGGATAGCTGGAGGAATGGCTTACAGAATCTGTCGACTAAGTTGAACAGGGACCAAGGGTCCGAATGATATCTCTGCGATGCTTACTCCGATCAGTTTGAAACTTACAGGAGTTGTTCGGGATGCTAGTAGCTATCTGCCAAACTGGGATTACTAGGTAATAAAATTTCGTTCCAAAATGGCGGCTCTATGTATATATATATATACTTATATGTAAAAGAAATTCCTTTTCTAACTCCCGTTTTTCTATTTCCAAAGAAAAGATCGAGTTATCGTAATCACCCCAAAAACGAGAAGTTGAATTTTCGCTAGATCCTCACATTTTCAAGTTTAAAGAATCACCGCTCATCATTTTCAGATGGACTACGTATGTGATCAGTATTTTTTGTCCGACGATATCTCGAGAACGAGTGACCGGATTTTAATGATTTTGGCCTCAATCGATGCGGCTTTTCCGAACTTATGACTGATTCGATTTTGGCTTTGATCGGTTCAATACTTTTCGAATTATTTGAAAAACGAAATTCTAAAAAATGAAATAACACCCACGATCACGAATTTGACATTGTGCTTTTTTTTTTTTTAGGAAAAATGCCCGCTATTCTGAAAGTGAATTTTATCAAATAATAATCCTGGGCCAGGGAATAGCTATTGTCATTCGGGATAATTCCTATGGATTTCAGACTGATCGGAAAAACCAATTCAGAGATATCACTTGGTCTCTGAATCCCTGGTCAATATTGTCGATATTTCTATATGCCAATCCTCACATTCACGTGAATTTTGAAAAACTCAGAATATGTGCGCAAAAAATTGGCGAAATACGGACTCTTCAGTCTCCATCTCAATAAAAATCACAAGTAAATTTTTAATATCCATGAAAATCTATTTATTCTTTAGAATTTTCATCAAAGTATGTGCGTAAAACGGCGAGGAAAATGCGGCAAGATTTATTCGTCTCGGTGTATGAAACATCCCCTCAATATATTCTTATAATGGAAGCAATATTATATTCGGAATATCATTTCCCAGATTTAATGGCCTACGGTTATGAGACAATGCGGTGAATATGAGCTAGAATGTACTAGCGTGTGTAAAACGAGACCCGGACTTCCGTATTTCTAGGACAGGGTCCATCTGTGAAGGAGGCGAATACCGCTTGTTTCGGGGAGAGCTATTGTTGCAAGTTTCTAAGGACTTCCTTCCCGTAGGATACACCACTATCTTTCACATCATGTACAAAGAGATATTGCCGCGTCGTATCGCATAACGTCTGTGACAATTATACAATAGTGGACAATACGTATAGTTAGTTAATTACCAAAGAAAAATCATCAAATAATAGTGGAATCAAGATTTTGTCAATCGATAAATCGATGAAAACAAGATAACTTTTGGATATAAAAATATGCAGAAAATAAACGATTTCATAGATTCTCTAGCCGCAGGGCGAAGCTACTAATTTTAGAAAATAGGTCGAATTCTAATAATCCTTCAGAAACTAGATGGAGCTTTTCTATTTTCGTCTATCGTTCCAGCGGGCTTTTGTTGCCACTGGTGGCGCGGTATTCCGTTCACCCCGTTACCAAACATTTTTAATAATTGAATACTGAATTTCCTAACTTCGGAGTTTAATCCCCGGGTGTTTTAGTCGTTTGGACTCTGGAGGCTGCAGGTACGCGCGTTTAAATTTTGCCACAACTTTTAGCAAAGTTATTATATTTAGGGAAAATGATAAGACTGATCCGTTTTTTGATTTTTTTCTCCTTTCTTTTTCCAAATTACATTAGATTAGATTAGATTAGATTGATACAGAGGATCCAGGAACACGTTAGCAGGTGGTAAAACATGAGATTTATCTTCAAACCCCGCGAGCTATGTATAGGTACCCATATACCTATATACATATAGATATTTGTCTCCATCAATCATTTTTAATGGTTTTCTTGCTAATGCTTCATGTGTTACTCCTTGCTCAGGGCGAATCCCGGCACTGGTGAAACCTGACGAAATCTCCTTAGGGGAATACGATGTATTTTTGCTGATTACTCGGTAAAAATCGAGTTTTAGACAATATTAGAATTGTTATACAGCGAAAATTTGTTTTTGTTTCACGGGCATATCGAGATCACAAATGATCGCTAAAGTATTTATAAAAACGACACATATTCGAGGGTTACAGAATTAGAATATCACGACGCATGCGGTTTCAGCCAATAGAAAAACAAAAACCTTGTAAAAAGAAAGAAAAAACTGTTTTTTAAAAAGTCGTGAAACGGCTAAAATGAAAATTTACAATTCAAATTTTCATCAGAACTGACAAAAAATAAAATCGATATACGCGACTGCTGTCACAATTGGCAATTTCTCTTTTAGTCGTACATTAGATTTGCCTCAATTTTCATCAATGCCAAAATATCGAGACCAAAGAATTACGTTCTGCATTTTCAAAAAAAAAAAAAATTCCCGGAAACGATTCGCTAAAGGCATGATTTATACCGTATAAATCGTATTGCACTCTGATTGCGTCAGCACTCGTCATTTTTGATGCAGTTTACTTTTCGCATACTGGAATATATACGTGGTCGTATAGGCATGACCGTATGTATAACATTCAACCGACAATTGCGATCGAACGAGTCATAAACATCGCGAACATTCCGGCTCATCCGGTATTATGCAAACGTCACGACGTCAATCGATTATTACGTAAAAAATCGTAAACAGGCATAAACGCGATCGTTATAATTGAGGGCATACTAATCAAAAGCACAAATCATACAAATTTATTCCCAATCGCTTTTCTCCGGATTGAATTTCAATCGAGCTCAAATTTTTCAGAATTATCAACTTCAACATGCTGCAGGTAGATATGATACATTATGTACTCAACAAAAATGCCCCTCAGTTCGTTTTATCCTCAAGTTGTATAACTCGAGTGTTTCAGACACACATAACGAGTCCGCAACTGTAACTGTATAGAAAATGACATACTATCGGAGAATCTACCGGCTATATTATTTCCCATTCTACCATGTGAGAATAGAACGTGACAGTAGGCACGTACACACATGCATTGAAACGTCAGAGAGACTGCAGTATGTGAGGAATCTGAATCGATTATAGTATCCATACAGGAACAGGACCGCAAAATTGACTCGTGCGATCGTTGGATGCAGCTGATGCTGCAGGACCAGACGGATTTTTTTCAACGTTCAATAACCGAATCGCGATTTACTGACGATGAATTGAAAATAAAACACTCACACTGCAGATGAAATATTGCGTGCCTCTTCAAATCGTCGCTGTGGGGGAAGGGTAGTTGAACATGTTGAATTCAAAAATAAAAATAATGTTTAAATATAAATCTGCGGATATACGAGGTATAAAATATGTGGCTAACGATTTCCTACAATCTGCGAGATAAAATGTGGTTATAAAACTAGCGAGTATAGGTATACACAGAGAATAATGGAAGCCTTGGGACAGAACAAACTTGCGAAGCTAAATCTAAGGCAAGAGGTAAGATAACTCCCTGAGGGAGTTTGCACAGATTTCAGCAGATTTCACTAGAGTAATAACTAACTCCGTTGGCTGGGTGCGAAGACCTAAGCTAGGTTACCTAGTAAGACCATCTATACTTCCCAATTATGGTTATCGGCTTGTCAATGTTTAGGCAGCATTTCTCCACCTCGACTACGAGTAGATAAGTTATTGCCTAACAGCTGATTCGAAATCTTCTTGGATACGAAATGGTGTTAAGGGGACCAGTACAGCGACTTTTCGAGAAATTGTCATAGTCCGAAATCAATTTATTTCATACCCAAAGTTTATTTCACATCAAATTATTTTTCTTTCTCCAAATCATGTGTCGTAAGGATTTTGGCACACCGTTAGTCCAATTCAATCTCTTGACGTCTCATTTTCTCCGGTGAACCATTCCTCATCTTGTGAATGTAGGGATTTTAAAATAAAGAATTATGTCATAAGTTATGATCAATTTACCAAATTTGCAAAAATTACTATCACTCATTTCTTAAATAACTTGGCCAAAACGAAAAATTTTCAAAATTCCTACATTCACATGATGAGGATTTGTTTCCTGAAGAAAATGAATCCAAGATGACCTGAATCGGTCCAACGGTGCTCTAAAATCCTTACGACACATGATTTGGAAAAAGAAAAATATTTTTATGTGAAATGAACTTTGGTGATGAAATAAATTGATTTCAGACTATGATAATTTCTCGGAAAGTCGCTGTACTGGTCCCCTTAAAAGAAATAAAATCCGATGGCGTCTTCTCTCCTTCAGAGGTCAATTTCTTTCTTTCGGAAAACCTGACGCGTATTTTCAGATTTGAATCATTATAGTGGGTCCAAATCCACTGGTAAGAGAACTCGAGTTTCTGAGTACAACTGGTACAATATTCTCACTTCTATGTCTCGTGGCTCACGTGGCACCTGGCTTCTAACATGGGGTGAATCAGGTGGGAGTTAGAGTCACGTTGTACCACGACATCATCGTAATATAAGGCGTGCGGGTAACCCGGGCAACGTCTTGCGTCACGGATTTTCGTAATGCACCTCGATAACGAAGAATTGAATTTAGTTTTCGGAGAAAAGGTCGGAAATTTTATGGAAAAATAGTGTATTGAAAATTTCGTCCCTTCTTTCCGTTCCATGCACATTTTTTTTTCCTGCGATCTATCAGCGAGTCGAGAAACGGAAAGGACAGCGTTACTGCCTTAGCTTCGTGATTGACATCTGAATTGAAACCGGAAAATATAATTCGTTATTCTATCTATACCTCGATCGGTTTTGTATAAGACTTATAGATGGAAGACGCGAACTAAACTATAAATGCGTTTATGCTTGGCTAAGAAAAGTTATCAGAATGCAGTGTCAGAGGTAAGCATTACGATTTCCGGTGCAACAACTACGTGTACAGATTTGCAGATTCAGCCGCTAATAGCCTTTGAATAAACCGAGCGAACGTTGATCACCATTTTTCTCTCGTGGTTGATTTGAACTTTTATGATTGATGCACATAACATCGTCGTCATTTTTTATTCCTTTAGTTATGAAATGAATAATTGATACTTTCTAAAGATATATTCAATATCGCTGTAGGCATATGTATAAGTAGACGACATCTCATTATATCGTCAGGTTCGATATTTTTAAGAAGAAAGTCGACACAGTCGTCTTATAGGTATAAATCTGCGCAGTCGTTAATTTTCTGTTGTAAGTCTGTTTTACGTTTTACGTTGTAAGGTAATATGTTCGCTCGCAGGATCATCATCGGAGACTTTATTAGGGAGAGAATTTGAGGAAAACTGTTAACGAGAAATACTGAGAGCTTAATTAATTCCAAGTATCTAAGGGCCTCCCGTCTCTTCCGCCCCGGCGTCGTTCATCGAGCTTATTGATAAAATAATCAATTACAACTTTCAACATTTTCACTATGGATCCTTTTCTACCAAGGAGCGCCCTCACCCTCGGGGCAGCATTTAGCCGTTCGGTATCAAACGACTGCTTTTTCTAATTAATATTTGGGAGCGAAGAAAAAAACGTCCACTGATGAAGCTGCCGAACCGATTCATGATCGATCCCCAGATTCTTGGCGCGTTTTCTCGCCGGAATACAGAAGAAGATGCAAACTTCGTTCGTGTGTTTCGGGCAATTGTGACAAAGCCTTGTCTCGTATTAAATATTCATGTATATTATCCTAAACTGGAAGAAACTAATTTGGCAGGTAATATTTGTTCTGAAAGTTGAAACGGAATTTCGCGTTTCATTGTCAGTGGTATAAGACGTAGAGACTCTAGGGGTAGTATATATACTTGTATAGTATCGACACAAAGGGAGACTGTTTTCAGTTAAACTTTTGGACTCGTACTTCGAAAGGTGATCCAAGTTTTCGGGGCTTAAATTTTCCACCGTATTTGTTTATCCATTTAGTAAACTGTTCTAGCGAAAACGTCGCTGGAGTGGAGAGTTCATCAAAAGTTAAAAGTTGAAAGAAAAACAAGGTCAGATTTAGCCCCGGCTGAAAAGGGTCGTGTGTAAGCCATAAGGGAAGGAAGCAGCAGTAGATCCGTTGGTAAAGCTCGACCGCTAAAGCACACGTCCTGGATTTTGACCGCGCTAATTGGCCCTCGTCAACCCAACGACAAATTCAAACTACCTTTTGACCTGCCTTATCGTCCATCCGCACAAAGATTTAATTATTCACATCAAAGTTCTTCCGATATTTGGAGAAAAAATTGATTCTTTTTTTCCGAAATTTCACTTGTTGAGTCTTCGTTCGAATTTGCTTGTTTTCGTGTCGATCGTTTATATCGGATCTATATAAATTCCGTCAACGTTTCGCCTCAGGACTTTAGCGAGGTGCTTTACTTCGCGGTTTCAACTGTATAGTTTGCTTTTTGATCTCGGGTAGGCACGGCCTCGAAAGCTAAGAAGTCGTTATCAGGCTCAGGAACCAACCTGTATAATAGCCACGAATGTTAAGACTTATAGTTCAGACGTGAGGGTCGACTATTATAACCCAATGCCATTGAAAATTCTTTTCGAAACGTTGCGGCGATTACCTACTATAATGGGCTATCGACAAGCAATTACATACGTTCATGTTTATAGCTCGGAAGGCATTTCGAAGCGTAAAACTATTAATTATTTTTTGTTTTGTTTTTTATACATGCATAGCCAGATGATTGATCAAACTGTTGGTACAGCTGAAAAAAAACCCCTAATTTTCGTATGTTTCTTTCCAATTAAGCGAAAAATTGACTAACGATACTGATCCGCTTATCAAAATGATTAACAAAAAGAGCTGTGAAATCTGTGTACGTTGGTGTACGTCAAATTAGGATTTAATCGTCGAATCCGGTTTTGAAATAAATTATAGGCAACCGGTCTTTTTCTTATATTATGATCGCATATTGTATGTTTTATACGGCGAAGAATGTCAGCATTAACTTCTGCCATTTGCAAAATTGGTAAACACCGTATTGGTTACAACCATGTTTCACCAATTTCGGTTATCGGTAAAATTTTGGGTTGGTATAGCACAAGACGTGCAAGAATTTCTGATTTTCATCTACATATGAGAGTTTGAAAAGGTCGTGTGGGTCCAGAACGTGGTTTACGTTATTTTATTAACAACCAGGGTCATTTAGCCTTTTTATTTCTCTCATATCTTTTTCTTTGCAAAAACCACATGTGTTTTTACTCTTTACTCAACGCAGCTATAAAATTAATCCCAGTAGACGTTACATTGGAAATTACTATCCCGCGGGGCTCTTCTCTACAATATCCACACACGCAAGTACCTACCATCAACACGACGTAGATGTGTAGGTACACGTATGTACCTATACGTTGGACAATCGCCATTAATTTTTATTAGCCCATTTTATTCAGCCCATACAAGCCCGTAAACAAAAACCTTATCCTCTCTTTATTCTAGTTCTATATTCTTTTTTCCCATGAAATTGATGACCCTCTCTCCATCTCTCTCGTTTTTCGATTACCTATAACATGGGTATAACAAAATAAAAAAATAAAGAAATAAAAAAAAAGGAAGATGGTGATGCTGATGAGCAGAATTTCGAATTCAACCATAGGTGCTGCACGTATAGGTGGTATAGGGGCTGCAGGTGAGTAAACGACCAAACTCAATTTGGCTTCTGAAACGATATTACTTGTAGTTATATAACGTCGTTATAGTTTGTACCAACTGTTTAAGCTTTGTTTCAGACATACCTAGCCCGTTATGTGACGCCATTAAAACTTTCCTAAGGAGGGGTTTTCCTAAGACCAAGTTGTAGAAATATATATATAGGATTTCGGTTACAACAATATCGAATTATAAGTTATATGATGCACTGCGTCTCAGTCGATAATAATTTTTATCTTCTTTTATATATCTCGCTTTTTCTTCTCGAGCGATCAGTTCGTTCAATTTATAGATCAAGTGTGTTAGATGCGAAGATATCATTATATGATGAGAGCTAAATCGATAATTATGAATAGAATCGTAAACCCTACAGACCCGAGTGACTGATTCTCAAAACCGTGACTGCGGAGAGGAAAGTCCTATCAAAAGGGTAACTCGACCGATTAAACTTTCCAATACGATAACTGCCAGTCAGGCACGTCCTCCTCTTCTCTTCTCTTCCCTTCTCTGCTCTTCTCTGCACTCTGAAACCTGCACGAAACCCCTTATAGATCGCGAGTTTCCTGCCATTTTAGTCACCCTCTTCGAACCCTAAGTCAAATCGAACGTCTGGATCCTGAATCTTGAGGATCTATTGAACCTTGAATGTACTAGCCCCGGATGTATTCGAGGATTGCGTTGGTTTAATACAACCTTTGAACTGCTCGAGTTGTAAGATGCCTTTCAATTGACAAAAGGAATGGGAGAGAACAGCCGTAAAATGACTATAACAATAATTAACGTACCTATCGATCTTGAATGTCGATTGACTCTTTACACAAGATTTTCAGGTTTAATTCTAGAACAAAAGTTTCCCCGGCGTTACTTTACTCAATTTGGGATAATTTTCAGATAAGATGAGTATAAGAGACCGGTCAATAATTATTACATTTAATAAATAGCTTGATAATTAATTTGTGCGTGTGTGTGTGTGTGTGTTCATAGCACGAGGCAAACTGTTAACTACGAACGAGATGCAGTATAAACCCAGGGGTACAAACAATTAGATAATTTGTCTTAGTCAGAAGATTTATTTATGAAGCGTAGAGTGCAGAGCGAGGAGTTATTAGCTAACAGGTAAACTTCTGCTTTTGCTAATAGCTGCTGGTATAATAAGGTTTTTTTCTTTTTTTTTTCTACCTTTTCGACGAGTCGTCGTCTATTGAATAAGTTTCGAAAATCTTTTCGGCAATTTGTAATGGATAAACGTCTAGGTATTGCGGATGATTTAATACGATTACCGCAAGATGAATAATGAATGAATTTCCTCCTCGTGACTCACTCGTATATCGTATGCTATACAAAGTTGAGCGCAGACGTGATCGTCGTTAAAATTTTGAGATAGGTATTATATATACTATATCCCATCCTTACCTTAGAACATGCGAGTTAACTCGGAAATTTCAAGTTATCGATTTCAAACCAATCAATAAGAACCTTCTACCTGCGATCTCAGCCCATATCAAAAGCAGTCGTGCCCTTAAATCCGGGACGGATCTTCTCCGATCTTTGAAGCTTCGTTAGAGTCGAATAATAATATTATAATAATAATAATAAAACCGCTAGCCGACGAATCTCTCTTTCTTTATAATAATCATTATTGATAGAAAGGATCGATTATCTCAATTATTCAAAGCAAGAAGAAATTGGTGCATGATTATATCCATACAGAATTTGAGCTATATAGGTAATAAATATTCAAACTCTTTGAATAAGATGAAGAAAAGACGAGATTAGTGGGTTAAGGTAGAAAAAGAAAATGACTAGTGATTATAAAAAAGAATATCAATCTTACGATGAATCTGCGGGATATCTGTTTGTATGCATTGATGAAATAGACATGAAATGAAAGCTTTGGATGTCCTGAATAAAAATGTCGTGTCCCATGGTCGTAACCTTCGATTTCTTTTTCACCAATATATAGTATACTTGGTGCAATACATATTTTATAGTACCTATATAGTACGTATGTTTGTCATAATTATGTGGCTTCTCTTGGCACAAAATTTTCCACATATCGTATCGATTAATGAAATCAAAATACTTGTTTGAAGAATGATATTTCGTTGAAACGATGAAAATTTCAATATATATTGTATCTTGAACAAGCGCAGATTCAATGAAACGTAGGTATATGTTGTATTTAAAATTAGCATTTTCTTAGCAACTGCGTAGGTGTTTATCTGGATTTTGTAAATAAATATATGTGTGTAGATTAATTCAGCGCACGAACAACGCCGACGTAGGGTACTGCAGGTAAAATCGAATATTGCATCAATCAAGATGAGCTTACGAATGTCAAAGGTATATAGGATGCACCGGGACGTGTCCTGTTCTGGTTCACAAAGGACAGGTTTCCGCCGGATCAGGCCTTTGTCACGGGACCTAATTTCACGAGACGTGACTCTAGCGGTCCACCCAACTGGATTAAACGAAGCACCAGACCACAAGAGGGTGGTGTCAAGGAAAAAGAGATTTCTGGATTGCCCTGAATTGTCCTTGTCGTCCTCAGCCTTCCACCTAACTAAAAACTTCCGAAGAAATAAGGGAAAAAACATTTTGTCAAGCTTACCAGACCGTGCACAGAAATTCTTTCGAGGATCGTGGTGCACCGTTAACAACAAGGGACATAAACCAACCATAATGTTTAACGAGAAATACAACCCACCATATATGCTTCACACACAGCGAATTCCCCAAGGACTCAACCACCACACGACCTTCCCTTGCATCCACCAACCGCAACATGTCCTGTTCCCTGTGCAGCTCGGGTCCATGTACTATGATATACACACATTCCTACAGGATCACCATCACCATCACCATGAATTAACTTGCGAATTACTAGATTCTGTACACACCTGTGTAATGCTATTGTATGTCGACTATGAGCCATTAGGTGATCCCGTTTACGTGATTTTAGATAAAATGTATGGCCTGGATTCAACGAGTCTGTGAAACCATGCCGAAAATTGGAAAATTCTTTGATGAAGTTCGTCAGGTTTATTAGCTATACGTAGGGATTTTTTCTTCTTCTTTTTTTTTGATGATGAAGGCATTGCTCGTTACTGAGATTGAAACGAAGTTCATACTGCGTCTTTGTAAGACTGAGGGGTAGGTAGTAAATGTAGATGAGTTTCTTTTGACGTGTAAACGAGGGATTTTGTCATTTCATCTCGTGTTTTACACGGGGAAATGATCGTCGGTACGTTTTGCAATTCCACAACGCATCGTCGAGAAGATTGCAGACGTGCGCAGTGCGGGTGCATAAGGAACCCAAGAAGCATATATGTAGGTACTATACTTTGCTCTGCTTTCTTTAAACGTACCTACATGGAGCTTCTGTTCTCCCTTTGGTACATGCGACTGCATTTTACTCGTTTAGAATTTCGCGCGTGATATTCAGGCACTTTTATGAATTGGGATCGTAATTTCCGGTGTCCAATATCGAGCAACGTTTCGATGAAGGTGTAATGTTCGGAGAAATGAAAACCACGTATCCAAAGGTTTGTTTTAGTTGATTTCCGGCTTTGTTATAAGATTCTCATATAATCGAAATTTGAGTATACAATCTGGAGTAGGTAAAGGCATATTACAAAAGGAACCTCGTCAGCCGTTTCAAATTCTCCGTTAAAATACCAGTAATTAATTTGATCAACCTAGCGTGAAGCGTATAACTTGCTTCAGAATAACAGAACAAAGGTGGTGATCATGCTTTGTGACACAAAACCGTGTATAAAAGCTAACTGAATATTTAATGCTACTAATGAAAGGAAGGCGGGACCCCGGGCCCGGCTCACGTTTACCCGGATAAATTTGAGCGGTTATTTATTATTTAATACCGTCTCGATTTTAGCCAGGGAGCGTATAATCGTGTCGAAAAATCAATACAAATATTATTTTAGCATCAGACCATTAGGTTCTTGCTTGCCCTCGCTCTGGCAAAAGAGGAAAAATAGAAGTCTGTCTGTGAAAAAATGACGAGATAGAAGAAAAAAAGTAACTTTGTAAAAAAAAAGTGACAAGGAAAGAGTTGGCTCTCGGTTTCACTCACTGCAGAGAGCATGGAGAAAAAAGGAGAACACACTCTGTTGAATATGTATAAACCTCGGGATAGAAACTTTGAAGTTGAAATCTACTCGGGAACACAAGACCTTAATCTTTGAGCGAATGAAAACCGATGGACTTTGAGAGTTTGTCGAGCGAAAAAATCGAGAGAGTTTCGCGTCATTTGTTCAACATATCACAATGTGCAATTTTGTGGCAGCCGCACGCCGAACGAGAACTGGTCAATTTCCACTATACAGAAATACACACCTTTCGCTTCGGTCGGAGAACAGATGTATCGACTCTAGACACGGCACGAGGATTGGGCGTTTATTTATTTAGGAATGGACGAGATAATCCTAAAAAGAAACTCTCCTACCTACACGAGCCGAAAGTTCGGAACAGCAAACATGTCCGGTAATATACCGTATTGGTGGAGAAGAGAAGCGAGACCGTGGTGCTTAGAGATCTTCCAATGTTTCTGTGTTTGTTTGTCATGCATGTGATAGCCGTCACATTACACTCTTTACCAAACGCAGTGGAAGGCCACGAGTGGAGGTAATTTCACGGCATGACCATTGTAAATGGGGAAAATAATAAAAAAGATGAAATGAATAAATGAATAGATGAATAAATGAAATCAAACATGCGACATTCTGCTTGTAGAATTCATCGATTCACTTTCACTTGATTCTCCACATACTTGATACCCACCGAAATACACTATTTCAAGGTCGGATGTAGGTATGGGCTCGCGTGAGACATTCCCAATTCATATGTAAGCATATGGGAATATAAAAACGCAGAGGCTATATGCGCGGTTGGACTTTGGACCGAAGAAGAAATGAAGGTAAATATATGGCGTCATCAGCCACGTGACAGCCACGTGCAAGGCACCAGTATGACAAATCGTGAGACAGATCAGGCTGGAAGAAGTGGTAAGTATCAACCAACTGTTTCGTTATAGTTAGGCGAGTATATGGTGTTTGAGCTGATGACATTTTTTCTTGCTTTTTTATTGGGGCCGAGTCAGAGTTTCAAAATTTGAAGGTTCCATACGGTCGAAATTTGGAACTTGTTTAAGACGATTTTGAATTTTTAGAAATGTTGAAGCTCAGAATATTGACATTCCGAAAGTTTGGAATGCAGACAGTTCAAGACTGCGAAAGTCCAGACCCTCGAAAGCTCAAAGATCCGAAAATTTCGGTTCGTTTCTCAGAATGTGAAGACGAAAAATAGCTCATTCTAATCGAGACCCTCTTGACGAAAACCCATTTTATCTACTTCAATCGATAACTTTGACGTCATAATAAATGATTGATAGAATTTTTAAACTTTTCCTTCCAAAAATTACATCTCAAGACGATTAATTTGACCACTTATTGGTTGCGATACGATCAATACAGCCCAAGTTATTAAACGCTGAATGAGTAGTAAGATGCGTGAATTTCAAGTTTCAGATGTAGGTATTTGGCCTTTCGGATTTTCAGCTTTCGGAATTTTGAACCTCCTACGCTGTTCGTTCCCAAGTTTTTTTGAATCGGTTGTGTCGACTATCGGGGAAATACCATTTCGAAAAACTATGAGTCGGTATAAATATTTAAATTCGAAATTTGTATCGCTCGGGACTTATAAAATTCGGAACTTCAATTCATACGAGTTCCATTCGATTTCTTTCTTTTCCTTTTCGTCCGATTCCTAAATACCTACACGGAAAAAAATCGTAAGGACCTACCAACCATACGATTATGCTTGAGAATTTATTGCCAATGCGACCAGATTTCGAGCATGCAATGACATGATCGTTGGTTGTCTGAAACATATGGTATGTCAACCGTGACTATACAAATATCGTTAATCGAACATCGTTATTGCACCAACCGTATTCGTATAGTTACAGTAGCTATACGGTATGCTAGTTGCTATTTCAAGCATACAATATGGCTAATGTCCCTAAACTTTTTTTTCCGTGTACTCGCAGCTCATTAATTGCACTAACCGTAAATCATTCAGTTTTCCCTGTATATCTAATCGTTCTTTTATCGACTCAATACATGCATCGAAGTACGGATAGTTATACGAGAATTGATACAGTGTAATTTTCCGCAGATTATATGCAATTAAGACATAACGCATGAAAAAACTGTTCAATTCGCTGTATAATAATCGAATGAAACGAGGATGTGATTAAAAGGCGGAATATTTTAGTGACTTTTTTTTTTTTTTTTCTTTCTGTTTTACAAGTTTATCACCATCTTAAACACTGAATTAATAGATGCCTGAATTTCAAGTTTCGGAGGTCTGGCCTTTCGAATCTTTAGCTTTCGGAATTTTGAACCTCCGGTCTTCTTCGTTTCAAAGTTTTTTAAATCGGCTGTGTATAAACTTTCGGGAAAAAAAAACCCTTTCGAAAAACTGTGAGAGGGTAATAATCAAGTTCGGGATGTTTAAAATTCGGAATTTGAAGAATCATTCCACGGAAATAACATTTTGAAGAATGAATTTTCCAATATAATCTTACCGTAGCATGATTTTCTAATTCGATGGAAAACCACGAGTACGGCATCACCTAATTATGGCATGAATGTGAGCTGATGCTGATCAAGAATCGATCTTGACATTTTATAGCAAAAACTCACGATCAGTTCTCAGTCCTCAGACGTGGCTTGAACTCTGTTCTTTTTGTCTTGTCATCTCAATTCACATCGAAGGAAGTTATGTGTCGATCAAAGGGGAGTCCGTTACACGTTCCACATACAGAAACACTTATAAACTAGTTTTTAATACAAGACGTCGACCGTTTGCAGTGAAGGTTGCGAAGAAAAAAACGTTCGAACATTTTTATTATCGCCTTAACGACTAGGTTGAGGTTTAAGTCACGCTTTGTGAGCCTCCTTGTAAGTTCCATTTCTTTGACAATATTGATTTTCAAAGGTAAATTATCGGATAATTTTTATGTGGAAATGAATTTTCATCAAATACCGAGTATCTAATTAAACAATCTTCGGGCCTCAAAGAAACTTCGCAGACAATGAGAAAACACGGAAATCTCGTTCCGCCGGATACCACCGAGGAAAGTTGAAACTCTTGAAGACGTCTAATTGTAAGCAAACTGAAAACAGGGCAGTGGGACTCGACTCGGCTCGATTCGGCTTACAATTAGGAACTTGTCCCAGGAAATCCTTTAGAATTTGAAGTAGGTATGGGGGTAGTACGGAATGTATATCATATAATTTATAAGTGAGAGAAGAAAATCTCTCTCTTTGGTAAAATTGAACCCAGCTTTCCTAATTTCTCAACAAGGTTCTCCAACTTTCCTTATATATACCCGCTTGATCTTTCGGTTCGAAGAATATAAGCATATAACATAAACGCTGACAAAGGGCCGGAATGGACAGCCGGAAAAACCAATGACGGAAGTAATTAGCTCTGGAAAGCAAAGCAGAGCGAGGCAGAGAAGTAGCGAATAATTATCAAAGAAAAATTTCAGGGAAGATAACGAGAAGAAGAATCGTCATGGTAGGTACATACAAGGGAAGGCGGACATTTGCGACAGCAAATACCTCATTGCCAAAATAATAATAAAACCAGCCTCAAAACGATCATGCAATAAGATCAAAGCAGGATTCTGAGACACAGACTGATGATAAGAGGAGAGAACGAATTAAGAACTTTTCACTTCACTGTTATGCGAATGAATCCTTCAGTCGGTATCATCTTGTGCAATTTGAAGCAAAAATCTTAGCTCCCGTATCGTTGTTGGCAAAATTGTTATACAATGTCAAGTAGATAGGTAGATTCTTTGAATTTGGATATTATCAGGGAGAATAGCGACAAGATGAAAAGATATTTTCTATGAAATTTAAAGGCTATTTATCGCGATCATTAACCCGGTGAATAGCATTCTACGCGGTCGTTATCCGCTCGATTTCTTCCTTGGCAGCAGACCTTGGCGTAAACTAAACTTAGCATAATCTTCGGGTCGATTAATCCACATAATTCGCGCGGTAATAACAGTTAAACAAAGTGACTATCTTCGCGTGAAGAATTCGTGCTTGAAAAATGATGAAATAAATTAATTATTCTAATATTCATACGTCCGTGGGCTTGAAGATTAATATTTCGCATGACGGGATGATGCCGTGAAATATTAGACGCATATAATAAAACAGCTACTGAAGTATACAATGTAGCTACTCGTCATATACCATACCTATACGATAGCATAAATGCTATTCGCATTGTTGGACGGATTCAACATCACACCCTTGTCGCCGTGTACTATAACGTAATTAATTACAGAGAGGACACATTAATTCACATATCTCTTCTCCGTCCGGCGAAATACCATCGGTTTATGGTATACAGCGAGAATTTCACAGATCTGTAGGTAGCATAACATAAATTCGCATAGGTTGTACGAATCTATTCACGTATAAAGGTAAACACGTCCACAAACCGGTATCAGCCTACATTGTTCAATCTATCGCACAGCATATACAAATATCGGTGAAATTGATATACCTGTAATAATACGAACATGTAACAGGAATGGAATCACGAAATTATTCTGGAATCGAAACGCGATCCAATTTGACCTGAGGGAACGACCTTATAGAACGAAAAATGATTTCTTATCCAATAAAATTTATGGTTATTTGTGAGAACGTGAGATTCATGACATCGCAACTCATCATCTAATGCCCAAACTAGATCCAGTTTCATCGGAAATTATATCTAGCGAGAACGGGTTGACGGGAAAATGCAATTCTGTAGCAGAAGCACAATTTTTGTACAGAGAGAATTATACGTTGATGATGACATCGTTTGGGAACATCGTGGCCATGGGTTTCCATAAAGAGAGCCCCGAGTACAGTGAACTATTCTTTGTCTTTACATCCTAAGGAATGGACGGAAATTTTCGGATTTTTTGGGCTTTCAGGGATCTGGACTTTCGCAGTTCTGAGCTGTCTGCATTCTGACCTCTCGGAATTTCATAGTTCCAAGATTCAAGAATTTTCCTAAAATTGGAAATCGTCTCAAGCGAATTGTGAATTTTTACCTATCGGAAGTTAAAGAATTCTGAACTTCAACCCGACCCCACCATTCGAATGCTGTACCTTCTAATCTAATAACTTTGTGTAATATCAGGAAATGTGCGTGCACAAATTCAATCAGGTTTCAGAGTTGTAGTTTAAATATAAAATGAGGGAAAGTTTTCAGTTGTACGTGCAGTTAGTAAAGTCTCACTTGTAACGGGCCGAATAAAACCTCTGCGAAAGTGAATTTCCGAATAGCTACCTAGTCGAGCACGAAGGTTCCCTAAATCTAAACATCACGTGCTGAATCTCGCCTAGAGACCCACTGTTTTTCTCATCCTGTGGCTGGTATAACCGCTATGTGGAGAAGGCTCGAAGGCTCGAAGGCTCCGACCACCAGAGTGTGTAAATATATTCATAGCCTCCTTCTTGCGCTGTGTGCAGTGGCGTGGATCGTATTTGCGTGGATTTACTCTAGTGTATCGATGTGTGTAGGGGTACGGCCAAGGGAACTGAAATATGTATCTTCTACATATCCTCAACTTAGCCCCACCTTACGCCCTTGGTGTTTGCACATTTACTGCATAGGCAAAGAAAATCCTGATCCGAGAAGGAAAGTAGAAATAATTTGCATAAAGGATTCACGTTCAATTTCTATAAGACATAAAACTAGCGCAAAAAGTGATTCCAAATTTTCTTCTTTTTTCCTCTAGTATTTCCGATACGATAAGTTCCGACCCTTTTCATAGTTTCTCTATCAAGATGCTGGAGTTGGATTTTTTTCTGCCTTTTTTCCCGGACAGGATAGTTTCGTTTTCTTTTTTCTTTTTTATGTTTCTTTTTTTTTTTTGTTATTCATATGTGCCAAAAATCCGCAGGGATTCAAGCTGAATCCAACCGTATCTAATGAAGTATCACTACTACGTGTCTAGAAAGTTTGATCAACCCTCAAAGCACAAGAAGCAAAGGATAGCGTGACTCACGATTACCTTCGCTTGACTGCACAATGGATCAAAGTTACATTCGACGAAGTGGCAAATTAACAGAGTTACTATATAGGCGCTTTGATAAACACCTATACACTTATGCCACCTATCACAACTGGATTAATTCAACTTATACACCCCGCACATACTCAAGTTTTATATCAAGATGTGCCAAAGCAAATCGACATCTCCTATCCTCGCTCCCACAATAAGAATCTCTAGAATTACCGCAAACAATCAACCTCTTAGAGAAACCAACACTGCCATTAAAGTCCAAGCGGATAAAGAAAGACCCTATAGACGTTAATGACAGTGCTGATGTTTTGAGAGGTTCATTGTTGCGTGTAATTCTAGAGATTTTCGAATAAGGATATTGAAAAAGTTTTCGATTTTATACCTTTGTACGTCGACTTTGTCTTAATGTTCTAATTGTTCAAACGACTTCAGTCTCTCAATTTTTTACATTATGCTATACTTACTGATTATTTGTCACGCTTATCAGCACTTGAGACGCGTCTGGATAGTACAATCGGCTGAAACGCCCACCTTTTTACATCGCTTCACAAATATCGAGTAGAACTTTGTTCGTTGGACTGAAACATGCCTTTTGTACGTTTTTGTCGTTTGAAAATATGTATGGCATCGAGAGACAGTGATGGCATAGTTTAAACAATGTTATAGAGTATATGAAAAAAATGAAAAAAAAAAACCAATTTTATATATAAAAAATCGCCACGATCGGAGGAATGAGAACTCGATGTGAAATTCTTGAGATCAAATTAGTTAGAATTTAATTTACTCTCGTATTGTGTTACGCAAGAAAACCGCAAATCGAACATCAACCCGTTGGTTCTGTCTGCGGTTACGCGGTAGGTAATTCATGAATAAATAGATTCGACCTTTGAGGAAAATCCCGAGAGGATTTTTGCTCCTTATCAATCATCGACGCGTGATTAACGCTCAACGTGGTAGAAGATAGGAGAAATATCTTCTGCTGTATTCCCACATTGGAAAATATTTTCTAGATATATACTATGGGGGTGTATCCCGAGGGAAGAAAGGAAGGAATATCAGAAGAGGAACGAGAAAAGAAAATCGTTCAATTCCAGATTTGGAATCGCGCGTGAATATGAGGAAAAACTCTGTAGCGCCGAGATATCGACACACTGTTTCATTCCATCTTCCATCTTCCATCTTGTTCCACTCTTCTGCCGAATTGTATTTATTTATTATTATTATTATTATTATTATTATTATTATTTTCTTTCTTTCTTTTTTTTCATCTTCTTTCATTCTTTCACTATTTCATTATTTCTTCCTTTCTTTTTCCGTTTCCTCGCTGATTAGATCCGTAACGCGTGGCCCACGATCCTGCTCAGCTCGGGGGGTGATTCGCGGCGAGTTGGTAAAAGTGGGAATGCCTTAGACTGGGGTAAAAAAGGAAACAAATGAGTTACGTAATGGGAGACCGGAACCAGAAAACAACATTTTCCGTGCCCCACAGAACTAGCCGAAAATTTTTTGTCCCACCTATTAAGAGGAAGTGTATATAGCCTGAGAATTCCAGGCAAGCAATTACTCGGGGGAATTATGAGGGTTAATCGCAATTTCCATCACATTCACCCCCAAAACAGCTTAGATCTCTTTCTGGCGATATAAATTATGAGACAAGAAGGTAGGTAGGTAGGTAGGTAGGTAATACGACGAATCTAAGCATCTGTAACAACCCTAATTAGCTATAATAATTAAAGATGTGTTTTTTTAATAAGAATCGTGAAATAGGGCGTTTGAGATTATCAAAAAAGAGATAAACAAATAATATAAACGCTGATATAATCTGCAGTAAATTTCGTTTAATTAGATCTCAAGAAAATCTCTTACGCCTCTTAATTCGTCTGAGACGGTTGTAGCTTCGTCGCAACGTTATTTTAACTTTGATGTTGTTTCTTCCTTTATTTTTTTTTCACTCTTTTACGTTTCGTTTCTCTATTTCGTTCTTTTTTCTCTCTCTTTCTCTCTTTCTCTCTCTCTGTCAATCTCGAGTTAAAAAGTCTGACACACTTTCACGTCAAGTAGGTATACTGATAAGTGCGTCGAACCAGAAAGTTTTGAAAACGAAAGAAAAGAAAAAAAAAAGAAAAATACGAAAAGAAAAAAGAAACGAAGACAAGTTTCTATAGGTGAAAATTTTTTCGCTCAAAAATAATATAGACGCAAGTATTTGGCTCGTATTTTATCGATCTTGTCGTATTATGCTATTTCATTCATTCTTTTTATTTCTATTTTTTCCATCGATTGTATAATTATCGAATAGTTCGATCATAGCAATAATAGCGATAAATTAATTACCTCCGATTCTTCGGTCATGGGAATTATTATAGTTGTTGCGAAAGCCTCAACCTACCTGTAAAAAAAGAAAAATAAAACTGCGGTTGTATTTCAACTTTAAAATTACTTTTTAATTAAACCGACTCATATTTCCTATAGGTAAGGTGTTTAGCGACTAGAAAACTAAAAGTGGATTACACAACTCCGCAAGGAGATTATGCCAGGCTCGTAGATGTCTATTACACACGCTGGCTGCAGCTCCAGGCATCGATGGGTGAATAATAAGATCGTCGACTATTTTTTTTCGGAAATAAAAAATTCAAATAGCCGCGGGAATGAGAGAGAAGGAGAGAAGGAGAGAAGGAGAGAAAGAGAGAGGCGGAATATTATTCACCAGAAAAATCGCAGCTTTAAAGTCTCTCCTTGATATTTGCAGAGGTGCAGTTGCGCCAACCTGAATGCCATTCTCATTGCAAATTATAGTCATAGCGCGATACACGTAAGTCCGATTTTTCTCACAGTTCATCTTATTTGTTTCCGGATTATCATAACCGCGATTGTTGAGAATACGAATCGCTTTGTTTCGCAGATGCTCAGAATTTCAAAACTCAAAAAAATGTTACTTCAATCAACATTTAAGTTTGATTAATCGATTTCTACGTCTAGAATTAGTTATTAGCTTATTACAGAGGATGAATTATAGATTATAGCATACGAAATACTGTTATCAAGTATACCTAATTGTTTAATCGGAAATCAGCAGCCCTATCAAAATCCAAAGTCCAAAGATATACGCGGAATGATAATAAAATTTCTTCCTTTCGAAAAACCTATTATCGATTTCTTATAAGCGGTTTAAATAGACCGCAATTTTTCTAATGATTTCAAAAATTAGTCCTAAATATAGCAAAAAAAAAACCCAAATTTTATGAACCTTGGAATATAATCAGCGTTTTGCCTTGTACTGATGAAAATTTTTTTAAAGAATAAAATTTAAATGAAGATAAAGAGCAGAATAATTGAGTACTTATTTGACATTTTCATCTAATTTTATGTTTGAAATTAAATCGCGTGTCAGATTAAAACGTGATAACAAAAATTATTTACGTCACCCTGTACGTATAAAAAACGAACTTAACACGCGAAGTGCGACGCAATATCCGGTCTACACGCACTCTCGCGGTATACAGAGGGGTGTTAGATTGTCGTAGAGTTGAGGGTGGCGGTTTCTTTCGGAAATAAAGCCTCGAAAAGCTTTTAACCGAAACAGCTGGACGATATATAAGCAAACGCCAAAAATGGGAAAAACGATGTTGATGTTCAATATACGGCAACTATATTTCGGCATGAAACCTCGTCTATTATATCATACTGACATATAAGTGTTTCGGCGGCTTCGTGTACCTGCAGCACTCTGCTTATAATTACGCATCACGCAATATCGCGTGTCTATAAAATTCTCAGGGAGCACCTATCTCGCTTCAGAAAAAGAAGTAAAAAAGAAAAAAAAATTTATCCATCGCAACTTTTTGGGTATTTTATAAATTTACGATACGCAATTTCGTTGTATACCTATACGCGTGTATTTATCGTACGTGCGTGAATATGCGAGAGATTTTTTATTTTTCTTTACATTCATGCCCGATGAAATCGAGTCGATAAATCGAAATTTCGTTGTTGTATTATGGCACCTATACATCATTTATACTTCTCGCGGAATAAAATCCCTATTTTTCTCCTCTTCCCCTACACTCGTATTTTGTATACGCGGGATCAAAGTGCTTACAGTATTCAACAATTTCACTGCCGCGTCAGTCACGTTTCACTGCTGATATCAAACACCGATTTTTTCGCATAATACAGCCAGATATACTACACACTGGCTCAGGCAGTCAAATATCTGACAGTTTATTGACTGCGATGATGGAAAAGAGAAGAAAGAAAAATACGAAATCAATAAATTGCAAAATTTGAATGGCGAATAAAATATATATAATTTTCTTTTCGGCCCTCGATTTCAAAAGTGAGCTAAATAGTTACGTTGAGCTGAATTTTGACAAGAACAACCGACAAAAATGGTAATTTAATAAACTGTAGTTAGATGAAACGAATGGCTAATAATTCATCGTCCTTTCTCATTATGTAAAACCGTTTAGGTATTTAAATGTGGTAAATTTGGTAGTTACATATATTGTCGCGGTTTTAACAATAAATTGAAGAAAGTCAATACAGGTATATAAACTGGGGAGGATTTGCTGGCGGAGGTAGACGAGAGAATTCAAAATTAATTAATTACAAATTGAAAGCAAGTGGGCTAATTGGAGCCCCACTTAAGGGCTGTAAATATACGGTGAAATTGAAACGATCCTCACACCGTGGTGTTAAATTCCCAGAACACCTAAGGAATATATACGATAAAGACGACTACGACAAGACGGAGACTAAGACCAAGACTGAGACTGAGACTATCTGATGTTTTCATTAGCAAAACCTCAGCTATCTAGGTATAAAACGTCGGCAAGTAAGTTCGTTCGCTCATCCTGCATACAGGATCATTTTCAGCACCCAAGAAATCCCTAGGCGGCTTAGGCTGATATTACCGAAGGACTTTGTGCAAATTAAAGCTCCTTACTTGTATAGAGCAGTCATTACAGTCATTTATGGTATTTCATCTAGTGTGTGTTCACTTCGAAATAGTCTTTTTCGATACAAGTGCGTAAAAACGGCAATTGCCGCACAGCGAGTGGCATTAATGCCGCGTTTCGCACGTGTGTCGAACACTATTTTTTGCAACACCTACATCGAAGGTCCTGTTTTATGCACCGTCTAAAGGCACCGAAAAGGTTTTTGAACACTGGTGCGCTTTTGAAGACGGTGTGCGAAAGTTTTCTCGCACTAGTGTTGAAAAGACATTTTCGGTGCCTATAGACGGTGCATAAAACAGGACTTTCGATGTAGGTGTTGCAAAAAGTGACTTTTTCCTATTGCAACGAATCTTTTCGTCTTCGGGCTTCTAGGGTCCGAAAAACTGATATAAAAACAGGTAGAAGGGCGAAAAGAGAGTCTAAAATGTACAGGCTTCTAGATTGAGATGATAGGCAGGCGAAAATTGCCACATCCGTTCAATTTAAGCGTTTGCTTCCTGCGGAAGGAGAAGAGGATTAGTCTTTTAATTTCCGACTGAAAATCGATGGGATTTTCAGTAATTACATGGGTTTCTAAAGAAGGTGATGTCGAAGTGAGGTAAAAACTCGTGATTTTCGATCTTGTATTATTTACATTCCTGCTCAAGTAGGTACCTAATCGAATCAGGATAACTTTTGCTCAACGTCACCATAAGTCAAAAAGAAGAAAATAGAGTCACACCATAAAGTTTGGTGTGATTCCGCCAAATACTATAAGTATATAGACACGGAAGAATTCAAACAACATAGGGAAAATCTCATCCCTCCACGTGATCGTGACGAATCTTCTCAGTCCTCTCCCTTATCCACGTGTTTCCAACACTTAGGTATAAAGTATACGTACGTGTCTCCTCCACGTCTACCTCTCCAGTTGTCACACAGGAGAAGAGACAGAGAAGAGTGAAGAAAAAGCTCTTCCTTATTGACGACTACTACGAGTAGGACACACAGTCTCCACATGTAATAAAGACACTCTCCTCTTACATACGCGAAGCTAGAAGAAAAATCTCTGGGTAGGGGTCAGGGGTATAAGGTAGGTATAGAAAGCTAATGGCATTAGACGCCACGTGCAAAGGAAAAGTTATTGCTTGTTAGGGTGGGAGGAGGGTGTTGGGGTACGAGGGGATTGCGGTAGTAGGTAGCCAGTTTACCCAGTGGAATTCATTCTGTGACGTATTTTATTGATTTTCCAACTTGCTACGTATCAGTCCGATGGTTTCTTCGGGGACTAACATGTATAGATGTCTAAGCCTGTGGGTCAAACCTACGAAGTCCGAAACTCTTAAGTCGTTGGCTTATAATAATCGGTTTTAGCAGCTCCTTCGCCGGATAAAACAAGACGCGGAGGTAAGCCTTATGCTATAATGATTATTATACTAGGCAGGTATATAAGCCGGTGATAAACGTGTAGAACAGAAACTGTGGAGAAAAAAAAGAAGAAAAAGACTGTTCATAAAATATTCCGCATTTTAATCACATCATCGTTTTATTCGATCATTATACACGGAATCGAACAGTCATTTCATTCGATTTTTCTTGATTGCATAATCTGCGGAAAATTACACTGTATCAATTCTCGTATAACTATCCGTACTTCGATGCATGTATTGAGTCGATAAAAGAACGATTTACGATTATTACAATTAGTCAGCTGCGAGTGGGTGATTAGGTATCGGATGAAAAGGAAAAAAAGAAGGAATCGACGGAGAACTCCTATGAATTGAACTTACAAATCTTGAAAATCCCGAGCAATAAAAATTCCAAATTTAAATATTACGGACTCACGGTTTTTCGAAATGGTATTTCCCCCAAAATGGACACAGTCGATTTAAAAGAAAAATTTGAAGCGAAGAATACAGGAGGATCAGGATCAAAATTACCAAAGCTAAAGATCCGAAAGGCCAAACCTCCGGAACTTGAAATTCAGGTATGTATTCATTCAGTGTTCAATCACTCGGACTGTATTGATCGTATCGAAGCCAATAAGTGGTCAAATTAATCGTCTTGAGATTTACTTCTTGGAAAAACAAAAAAGTTGCAAGATCATATCAATTATTTATGACATCATGAAGTCATCGATTGAAGTGAATAAAATGGATTTCCGGAAATTCCAAGGTCTCGATGAGAATGACCTTTTTTTTTGTCTTTTCACTTCCTGAGAGGTCGACCGAAGTTTTTGGATTCTTGGGCTTTCGAGGGTCAGGATTTTCGGAATTATGATGTTTTAAACTATTCAATGTTTCTCAAAATTTGATATCGTCTCAAACGAATTTTGAATTTTTTTTTCATCGTGCCATTTTTCCTATACCCTAATCCTTATAATCGCTCTTACCTATAGCTTTTCTCATTGCCCCGCCTGTGCATGCGATCAGACAAAAGGAAAACCTCGGCGATATAAAATCCACGTATAAAACAGTGACAACCTAATTAAAACAGAATTGCTTACAAGAGCTCTATATGAACGCGAGATTCGTTGTATGTATGTATATACCAGACAAATGGGATTTGAGAAAAAGAAGGAAAAAAATTTAAAAAAAATAAAAAACAATAATGTAATAAAATGTTCAGGGAAGTACCATTTTATATACCTATGGTGTGACTCAGCTGAGGGCGCCATATATTTCACGCAAAGTATTTTAAATTGTATTTTAGTACATATATATGTATATGTATATGTATATGTATATGTATATGTATATTGTATATAGGTATATACATATATTGTACGTTTAAATTTACCTCAGCAAGTCTGCTCTATGCTATACCTACTGCTATTGCTGGTACTGCTGGATGCTGCAGAGTATACCTACCCAAAAACCGGAAGATAAAATGTTCCTGCAGCACCCAAATAACATCTCCTGGTTATCTCATAAAAGTAAATTTTCAAACTGTCTTTTCCGCGAGCAGGACCGTTTTACCCTGACTCCAAAGATTTAGTACATAGGTAGCACACATGTATTGTGCACACGTATATTCGCAGTATAAGCGGATTCTTTAATTTCTTTCTTTTTCTTTTTTTTTCTTCAAATTTGCACTTCTACACGTGACAATAATAATTTCATTCACGACGTGGTATAGAAACTAATTAAAAAAAAAAAAAAGAAATTTCTTAACAAAATGGGAAAAAATATATTTCAAAGGGTCATTTTTTGATACGAAAATTATTTCTACCATTTTTTTTTTTTTTTAACACATCGTCGATCTCGGGTGTAATCTAATATTTGTTCACCGTGTCTTTGAGTAAAATAAAATAAGTAACATAAAAAGGGGGCCGAATTCCGAAAAGCGAGCTTTTCCGGATATACATACATACATACATATACTATACATATATATATTATCAACCGATCCTCCTACCTTCTCAGAAAATTGAATAGAGTAAAGTGAAAAAAAGAAGGAAAAAAAAGAAGAAAAAATCAGCCTATAGATTGGACTCTGTAGAAGTGGGAAAGGGATGATACCGAATTCGCAAACGACCGCAGCAAGGCTTGAATTCGAAATTCAAGACTCTGTTATAGCTACGCCCCAGTATCCATTCTAGGGGAATTCAAAGTATAATGGGTAACGTAACAGGCTATACGTAATTGTAAACAAGTGTTTACGGATATGGTAATTGGTTCGGTCGTTAGTTGAAATCAGTAATTGTGCTTTCGCGCTGTTAACAGAACCTCAGTAGATTTCGTACGTATATCCGTAGCAGCCGGGTCAAATTTTGGCTCACGAATTGATTATTGAACATTTATCGATTGTCCAATATACCGTCGGTGATAGTGCAATACCGCGTAACTTACATCTGCAAACCGCGTAAGTACAAAAAAAAAAAAAAATTAGATTTGGTGTGCATTCGATGTATTTTTTATTTTTGCATCGAATTCACACCAAATCTCATTTTTTTTTTTTTTTTTGTTCTTACGCGGTATTGCACTATCGCCGACGATATCCCGTTGTCATCTTTCCGTTTGTCTGTTTTGTTTCTGTTTTTTTTTTTTTTTTTTTTTTGTTTTTTTCTTCTTTTTTGTTAATTTCTTCAATCCACAATTCTTCGGTTTTCATTATAAGACAACGTTTTTCTTCTTTCTTTATTTTCTTTTTTTCACTTTATCGCGATTCCACGCGATCGAGAATGGAACATTTTTGCTTCGAGACAACCTTGACACGTGTATACCTATATGAACGCACGTTGTATGACTACAAAGTATGCTAATTCATGCAAGTCGGAGATTCTCCATGTTTTGGTCTTTGATACAATCGTCACGCACGAGGTATGTACTTTATTCTGTTCATTTGCAGAAGAGCAAAAAAAAAAAAAAAAATACAAAAAATAATAAGGAAGAAAAGGAGACTCATTCCCGCGAGATCTTTGTTTCGAAATCTTGATAATGATTGCTGATTTTTATCGCTTTAATTAATTTCTAATGAATGTAACCGAGTCTTATTATCCAAGAGATGCGCAGTAATAATAAATTTCATGGGAATCATCGAGTTCAATGAAATTAAATGTGTAATATTTTCCTTCAATTATTCATCTCTTATATTGACACCGATTCAAAATTCACATCGATACGAATTTTTGACAACGGCAGTAGCAGACTTAGAGTTATATTTTGCGCGCGAGTTCATTAGGTATAGGTATATATATGGTATAGGTATATGTAACATATGTCTACCTAAAATAAATTTGTACAGTACATTACAGTATAGGGCGTAATGAATAACAAAGACAGACAGATATATATATATATATAACTGCCGAGCTTTCGCATCGGTCATTCAACTTTTGACGGATCAACAAAGATGTATTGCCGCGCGATAAAACGCTAGTGAAATAAAAAAAAAATTATATATATATATATACATAGGTATATATAGGTACATACTGCACATACATATGTATGGGTTTATATTATCGGAGTTTAATTTACGTAATCATTAAGCGATAAGAATATATTAGCGCTGGTTTCAAAGTGTTGACAATGTGCGTGACTAAGGAAATTTATAATTGATTTTCTTAAAGAGCTTCAGGCCTTATTATGTAGCGTTAATTAATTCTGTTTGTTCCTTTTGAGAGAAACGTGAAAAAATGAATAAATATCTCAAACAAAATCTTCGTTTTCATTATAGATTTCATTATTTTCATTATTTTTATTCAATTTATATTACGAAACATTTGGGACTCGTAATATTCTACATCCAAGAAGTATGTGGTATAGTAACTAATTACGTTTTTATTAACGATACTTATTTCGCCTTCATACGCACCATTTCATTATTTATACGAATTTATCATGACGTCATATTCAGATTGCGATTCATTTCATTTCATTTCGCAAGTTTTTTAAACCTTGACATTGAACTTTGAATGAAGTAGAAGAACAAAAAAAAATGGAAGAAAAAAATCGATACATCTTCAGTCCGAAGATTTTTTACGAGGTATCTACAGATATACAGTAGCCAGAATCCTAGCGATTAACTCGAAACGTGTCTGTGGGTTTTGTCTTTTTTGTTTTGACGAAGAAGCATCAACCTTCTACGTAAATGGCGCTGCTTAATTAATGTGCATGAAAAGAAACTGCGAACCCAAGTATGTAGTCCGAGCACGTATTCCGGAATAAATAAACATTGAAATGACACGGGAAGGAGGTGCGAACAATCCCGCTGAATTTCGCGCTACACGTACCTTGCCTCCGTTTTTCGAATTTTCGATTTTTTAATTCTGTATCGTCCCAGTTAAAATTTATTCTGAATATGACAAAGCTGCGGGAAAAATTATCGTCATTTTTACTTTAATCACCGTTTATCAGCAACTTTGAACATTGAATGTATATCCGTAACAATAATCTTATACATCGTTTCGAATAATTGAAAGAATATAGAATCGGCGTAAAGGCAGTTAAAATAAAAATGAAAAAAAAATCTTTCAATCATAAACGAATCCGCCGAAGTTTTCCAGTAATTTAAACATTCAAGACTCCAGTTTTTCCTTATACCTATACCCTCGTCCCGTCTGCAGGCAGGCTTTCGTATTCTCACTTCATGCAAATCAACTAACCATCCATTTTTTAAATTCTTACCCTCTGACGTCCATAAGAAAGCTGGCCGTTCATACATTAAAAACAAGAAAAGAAAGAAAGAAAAAAATGAAAAAATGAAAAAGAATTTACAGTTCTGCAGCGTCTTCAGAGTTTATATTTTATACACATTTATTCATATATTATATAATTGCAGATATAAATATGGGTGTAGGTATACATATTTTTCTCTACTCTCTTCTTTAGATCCGAGTGAAAACGTTGATTCGCTCGAAAATTTGAGAAATTTAAAGAAATCCGCGACTTTTAAACAGAATAAATTATAAGTTGAAAAAAAATAATGGAGAAACATGTGAGAAAAAGAGCGAGATTTTCGTATACTATATGATTTTCCTCAAGCAATATACATATGTATAGGTAGATATATTTATATAAATATATATAAACCAGAAGATACGTAGAGGCCATCTATATATCAGGACGCGAGTAGATGAATGACTTCAATTTATTTATAGAGCGATGCACCTGGTGTACCATTCGGTTTTCAAATTGCTTTTAGTTTCGTGTATATATGTATATAGAACAAATTCTTCCATAAAAATACAGTTTTATACCTATCTCGAAATAATGGAATTTTCAAACTGGAACCCTCTTTACCCCAAACATCTTGTTTTACGCGATTTCCCTACAGTCTTTATTCCTACACCGAATTCCGGATATGAAAAATAAATGATATTAACACGGTGAAATTCTCCTCTCTCTTTCGATATTTTAGATTTTTTTGAAAAATAAGTAAAAAGGATTGTAAAGAAACAAAGAAACCAAAAAAAAAGAAGGAAAAAGAAACGAACGTGTATGGAGAGAAACTCTCCAGTGGCATACAATATACCGCAAGTTTAGGTCTAACATCGATTATGGAAACCCTGAAGGTGTGAAAATATAAGAAAGGAAGGAATCCATTGGAAATACAAACCTGTACTCAATCCGCGACAAATCAGGCGAAATAATTATCGATTTGTTAAGTAATTTTTTTTCGTTTTTTTGTTTTTTCAGCCCACGCACTGCACCAGTTGGATAAAGATAGAAAAGAAAAGAAAATCGTGTGTGGTAGGCATGAAACTATTCGATGTATTATTTATACGGTTTAAAAGTGAGTCAACATTGGCTGCTGACTATTGGAAACGAATTCAACGAGGTTTAAAATGCTTCTGCAAATACAGACGCAATTAGGCTGCAGGGTACGTAAAAATGGCAATTAGTACGATCAGCGTAATTGGCGAATCGTAACATCCGCAAACGTTGATTCGATGCCGAAATTGAATAAATCTACGAAGCGCGGTAAACTGTGAACTCAGTGAAAATAAATAGAAACTCGGAAGTTGGACACTGCAAGACAAAAAAAAGCACCAAAAAAACGTGGTCATATTATAATTGATCGATGCACTTCTCGATTTATCGCAAATGACCAAAAGCCATATGATTTTGAAATCGAGATATAATATTGTATAGGAAATAAAATTTCTGTGGATATGTTATTCGATAATATTAATCTGGAAGATAAAAGAAAAGAAAAACCAATAGAAAGAAGGAAAGAGATCCAGTTTATAAAAGTGGAAAAAAAAAGACAAATAGAAGTTTGTGTAAACGGAACCTCAAGTTAGATTGGTGACTGATAAAATACTGATAAAACTAACCGAACCGAGAAAACTTTTTAGATACATGTATGTGTATGTTTCAGTGAGGAGGAGGATTAGGGAAGAGACGAGAGGACGGTTTTTAAGTAGGAATCCAGACAGGTAGAAAAATCCTTAGCCGCACCCCTGAGTCAGGAATCTCGACAGAACTGGATACATAGAAGGACTTGAGTTCAAAAGTTTGAAATTTACGATTGTCGCCTAGCTCTGCAGTCCTATTTCTGACTAAAGAATAAGAAGAGTGAGCGAAGAAAAAGAAGAAAAAAACAGATAAGGAAATGAGGAGGGAAAATATTTTCAAGAACGATCTACTCTAATTCGACTATGTTATAGACTTTTTTTTTTTATTTTTTTTTAAGGATACTTAACCATGCCACGAAAAGGATATTTTATTGGAGCGATTTTTCCCCCGGTAAATCGTTTTGATTTGAATTTCACTGGAGAAATATTCGCTCTTGAAAATGTTGGATTATATTTTTGAAATTTTGGCTTTTCCTACATTTTTTGGTCCACCGCTCTTCGTTCATTCAAATCGAAACGATTCACTGAAGGAAAAATTTCTTCTTCGATATATTTTTCTGGTGGTATGATTTTCCGGATCGATGTAAAAGCACGTGAGCATAAAGTACCTACATAACGGCATACGAAAACCGAACTATGATTTGACTCGTGTTATAGAAATGAATGAGTGTGGGTATCGATAAATATGTAGAAGACCGATTACTTCGGTGCCGATGATTTATGTACGTTTATATATTATACGTAACAAGGGCAGTCCTTAATTCGGTCAAATTCGAATTTCAATGCTCCCATGGGGCAGAAGTTCTGTAAATTTTTATATGAACTAAAAAAAATTGAATCTGAATCCCAGGTTCCTGTCTCAATTCTAATTACTGGCCCGAAACTTTCCCATTTAAATAACCCACGATTTTTAATACTTCAGGTTTATTCTTTACTCCCCATCGCATTATCGCTTCTCTGAATCTAAAACTCCGCAAACACTTCTTAACACGTATAGTAGTAGGTATTTCGTGAAAAATTTACAGATTTTTAACGTCAAAATTTTATCCATCGCAATTTAAAGATAAGAATTTTTTTTTGTTGCGCTGTAGCTTCGAAAATTATATCGTTGAAAATCTGTCGAATTTTCATGAGATACCTACTACTACAAGTGAGGTGTGTACCAAGTTTGAGATTTTTTCGAGCTATACTGCGATAGGAAGAAAAAAAATTAACCGCGAAATGTCACAAATCGTGTTTTATTCAAATGAAATAATTCGAAGGCTTTGGGACGGTACTTCGAATTGAGATAGTAGTAACCTTGGGGTTTTGGATACATTTTTTTGTATAAATCTGGAGACGTCCTGGCCCGTGGGAGCAATCAAATCCGAAAATGATCAAATCAAGGACCACCGGATCGGTTTTTGGCCGGAGGTCGTCGAATTTGACGCCAATGCAGATTCAGATTCCTTGTTACTACATGAGATGTCCCCAACAATTACAGAGCATGAAAATAATTGGTTCAATTCATATCGCTGTCATAATTATACCAAAAACTTAATTACTACATTTTCAACTCCACTTATCTCAGCCATGCATGAACAAAATCATAACTTCCCATAGTGCATTCTACGCGCATAAATGAGCTCCTTCGAAATATGTAGCACTTCAATTATTTTTGAAATTCTTAAACATGTAAAACTTTGGAAATATGCGATTTCTTTGTTCTTCTACTTGAAGGGTCTCACCAATTGCCCTGAAATTTTCACCGAAATTACTTCGAGGTGGCACTAAGAAGTGATCAAAATTTCAGCCTCCCGTTTTTCTTCTTTTTTTTTCTTCAAAAAACCGACGAAGCATGTAAAACTTGTGAAAAATGTGTTTCCATTTTTTTTCTACTTGAAGGGTCTCACGGATTGCCTTGAAATTTTCAACGAAATTACTTCGAAGTGCCGCGAAGAAGTGACCAAATTTCCAGCCTCCCGTTTTTTGCTTTTTTTTGTTGCCAAAAACCGATCCGGTTCACGTGGAATACCCCATATCTACTATATAAAAGAAGTTTTATGGTCGCGTCAGTATATCACGTAAATCAGTCGAAGTATGTAATAACTAATAACTAATAAGTGTACCATAACGTTGATTCGGGTCAATTGAACGACTCGGGAAATAACTTCAAACAAATTTGGGTACGCCGGCTATTATAATATCGCAATATTGCGATACTTACGTATCATACGCGGACGAGACGCCACTCAAGGATGTCCAAGGACGCTTATAAATGCGTGGGTGTGACATCGCCGTGGCGCTTAATCTATAGACAATTTATTTCGGAATAATTTATTCACTCTGTGCTTTTTTTTCTTCATTTTTTCAACATTGGTATTGATAATCGACTATTCAGTTGATTTTTACGGATTGTTTGGGTTCAAAGTGAGAAGAGACTTTCCACTATAGATTCATGGGTGAAAATATATAAAAATAGAATATAAGTAGAGAGATATATGTATTTATATGGGTGCGTATACATATACGTATAAAGTTGGTTTGATTTATTTTTTTCTTTTTTTTTTTCAGAATATATACCTATCCCTTTGACGTATTTTTCGAATTTAGTACAAAGAGCTGAGCGAGTGTACCCTTTATAAAAAACATACCGTCTGTGATAAGATAACGAAGCAGTAGAACTGCATGACAACGAGATAAAGATATTTATTTACAAAACGACAAAGCCTGTTGTATTATTATACCCAGCTGAAGTAGGTTGGTATATATATACCTATACGCACAGAGAAATATCAAAGAGTTTGGGCATAACGATCAGAAAAATGTCAACCTGAATAAAATATACCTCTCGCTGCTATCCCCAAACTAAGGGAAATACAAATTTCGAAGAACTTCAAATTAGCGTAATTATTATCACTCATCTAAGTAGTTTGATCATTTTTAAAAATCAACAATCCTCAGTCGTGAAATTACAAAAAAAGAAAAAGAAAAAAAAATGAAAATGTAGGGGGAAGTCCCATAACGCCGGACGGCACCTAGAACCGGACACTGCTAGTATCAGCCAAACTAGAAACATAATTCACAATTCTTTCGCGTGGTTCGAACATGCTTAGCCGGCGCAGTAGTGGAGGTGTTTTGCTAGCGGCATTGTGCGTGCATGCGTTGACGAGAGACATTTGACATTTGACCCTGCAGAAATCTGCGTCACATCTTATTTTCTCGTGGACATAACCTGAACAATTGGTGGTTCTGCTATTTTATTTCTCAATTAGAATGTTCGTTGGCATGTATACTTTCATACGATGTAAGGTGAAAGTAAATATTCCTGCGGTTTAGCATAGATTTTATCATTTAGTCCGGCATTACGGGTCCCTAATATCGGACACTCGACTAGTTCCCCAATACCGGACACGGCTTTTTTAACTTATTTCGGTTATTTGTAAAGAAATTGTTCTTACTCGTTGTAGCGGTATTCTAACTATGGCTGACCAGTCCGAAACACGGGAAAAGGGAAAATGGTTAGCGAAAAATATGAAAAGTATTGCCTGAGAAGATGGCTTGTAGACAGGCTAACGTGAAATATGAGGTACCTAGGAGTACCTTGCTTGAACGACATGAAAACACACATCGAACTTCTTTCACCACTCCCAAACACTGCAGTGTGATGTGTGTGGTGTGTGTGTGTGCTGTGTGTGATCGCTGCAGGATATAATAATTTCTTTCTATCATTTTTTCCATTCATACCACCACTGTCCGGTACTAGGTGCCACTCTTCTGAAGCAACCGTTTTTAATACTGAATATAAAAATATTTTTTCATCAGTTTGACGTTAAATGAATGTTCAAAATGTTATTATGTTACCATAAATACTCCAAAGTTTACTATAAAACTGAAAAAGATGGAAGATCCTATCTATTTTGTAGTTTTATTAATGAATAACCTTAAGTGTCCGGTACTGAGGGACTTCCCCCTAAACGTTTGAAAATCAATTTTTGCGATTTTTTTCACATTTATTGTGACCAACTTACGTGTAACGTACCTATACATATACGTATGCGAATTCATATTGGAGTAATTTGATTTGATTTTTGACCGCCAATTTAGGTTGAAAATAGAAGCATTGCACCTTGGGATATGATATTTATTGACTAAACGTTTCCTTTCCCATGGGTAAATATTTTCGCAAATATGATACGTACGCGATTTAAACTTTGCTTACTGCGAATGTCTGCTGTGTACCTTACAGCTGTACTGTTTAAGTTCTTGATTGAGCCTCCTCCTCCTATACCAAGACATTGAGTAAACTGTAGAAACGTATCAAAAACAACGTTATATATAGATATATATATGTATATATGTATATATAGGATAGGATATAAAGTATACATAAATATGTGTACAGCGTATGTAATTTCGAATGGCGATAAAATATTTAAAATAAAACAGTGACGTCATTATATATACATATAGGTATATACTTATTGTTAGTCGTATGTATTTAGTAGATATATATATATATATACTCTATTTTTAAAAACTGCTTTTGTCTTTTTCGCCTTGACTAATATATTCGTGTAGATACGTGTGAACTTGATATTAAATTCATTCACTTCTGAATTATAAATATAAATATAAAACAGACAATAGACAAACATTGAAGAGGCACATACAACAGACCTGTACGAAATATAAGGAGAATTTAAAAGCTGACAAAAAACAGATGAGACAAGCAAAAAATAAAAAATAAAAAATCAACGAAAATCTAAAAGGAGAAAAATCAATGAACTAATAACTGGAAACTACTTGTGCTGCTGCTGCTGCTGCTGCAAACAAAAAAAAACTAGAAAATATGAACCAAGAGTTATCAGAATGAAGGAAGGAATTTTTCAGACATTTTTTTCTTTTCTTTTTTTTTTATGGCTCGAAGAGAATTCGTTCATTATGACATAATGACGATAATGCGGTGATAACAAGAACTGAGAAGAGAATAAATTGACGAGTAACTAATCTTTCTCTAACTAGTGTAATATTACGGTGCCTAAAACGGCTTGAAACTTTATTAACATGAGAGGATAGCTCCTCTGGATCTGGAGACCGTGAGAAATCCGGTTTACACTGCTACATATGTGGAGGTACACACATTATCTTTATGAGCTTGAAAGTGGTTGGTGTAGAGTGTAGGTAGGCAGGCAAAGAGCCAAAAATGATATTTATAAATGAGAAAGTGTATATGTGTGTGTGTGTGTGAGCCAGAAAAAAATTCAATATTAAAGAAGCGATCGATTATCGCGGTTGAATAATCTCGTAAATATATATAAGACAAAATTTCATTCGGACTGCTCATTACGAATTTGGTTTATTTGATTAATTTTTTTTTTTTTTTTTTTATACAATTGTGTTACGCGACTGTATTACATCGTATTATGACGAATGAAGACTGCACGATCATAATAATAAAATAGAATTTCATATCACGATACATATTATTTAATTATAATTAATCATGTACTGATACCCTACTATCTGTATTATTTTTAATTAAGTTTATAGATCGGATGAAGCCTTGAATAAATTTCTGGGTTTAAAGAACCTCATCGGATTCATCAACTTTCCGGGATGAATTTAGAACCAGTTGTGGTCAGAAGTGAAAACCGGCGATTGGTATATGAAACTCTTCGTTTCGGAAACTCAGAGGTGTTTTCAGTTACCGCGAATAATTTATTTGTATACGGAATTGAGAATCGAATTCATATTTCGGTAGATTGAACTTTTTTATTTTTGGACAAAGCGTCGAAAGTCGAACTTTCTGATTTTTTATCGGAGCTAAACTATCAGCTTCTGACAATTGTTGAACGGAAAAAACAACGATTTATACTATATCCGAAAGATAAACGAGTAAAATTAGTATTCGCATACCGTTTGCTCGTGGGGACATAAGTACTGTATAAACTAACAAAGTACTGGTCGGGGAATAAAGTTCGAAAGTATTGAACAAACTCTTGGGTAAATCTCAAAGTTCTCCGTGTGCATGAAACGGATATAATTCTTATTTACCAAAGTTTCAACTTATACAAGTCAAATAAGTAAATATAAAACGCTACACATGTAATACGGATCGAGGAAAGTAGGTAATCGATAAATCGTAACTCGGTGAACAAATATTTACGATGAAATTTACCAGACTTCGGCCCACATATATACACAGTCAGACTTTTACATAATATATGTTCAGCTATACCGATACTAGATGCGTTTACCCAAAATCTTGTTCACAGCGCAGATTGGCAAAAATTTCGTTGATTCATAAACTGAATTTGCGAATTGTACCATTCCGCTGATTGGCATAATAATTTATTTATTTTTTTCCTCTACGTTTATTAATTAAATTTTGAAGAACAGATTGACTGATTTTTAATACATGCATAATAAGAAACAGCGAAAGTCCGAAAAAATATTTTCCGCGTAAGATACGCAGTTGAAATTTCCTCATTCGCGAAATTTCTTTGTTTTTCTCGCGATACCGGGTTGCATGAAATTCCGTTGAAATTCTGCAGGAATATGGAAACCACCGTCAATTTTGCCTGCAGGGATGATAGGGAAACAGCAGCTCGACGCTGTAACAAAACCGAGAAAAGAAGAGCCGCACCAGATCGTTATCGTCTTCCTGAATCTTCGCAGTACCTACTATATATGTTCGTATATAAAGTTACTTGCATACCCTCCTCTCTATTCCCTCTGCTGTTTCTACTTTTATTTCTATTCTATTTCTACTTTCAATCTACAAACTAGAAAATCTCATTTGGCACAATACCCTATACGTATATACACTGTCGTCTCAATATTTTTGGTTTCGTCTATCTTCTTTAGTTTCACGAGCACTAAATCCGCGAAAGAGAATTTTCATCACAAAAAAATATCAATCGAGTCGTTTTTTTCCTTTTTTTTTTATGCAGAAACAAGATTTTTTCAGAATTACAGGTTGCACAAATTATTTGCCAATAGATGCCAAGGTTTGAAGAATGAAAAAAAAGAAGAAGGAAATCGAGTTCTTATCCAACATGTCAAACGTCGAAAATGAATGAGGAAACAGTAAGAAGAAAAGAAAGCCTCGGAAGTCGACTTTTGACTTTTAAAACATCGCGCGAAACGGATCGAAGAGATGGAAATGGGTGGATGATATCGTTCGTACAATTTTCTTCGTCGTTTTATCGGATGAATTTTCTTTAGCGTGACACTTCCCTCGATCGTTATAAATTATAATATGAAATATCTCGTGCGGATAGTTTTATCCGATTTATACCTCTTCCACATTCATATATTCACGGTATACGCGCGGTATACCGAGACTACAGAATGAAACGATTGACGAAAATCATACATACATGTTTAAGCACTCGTCAGTATAAAATTCTGTGTTATAGGTATAAGATAGGTACGTATATAATATATATCAATATACGTTATGTACCTACCTACCTACTGCTAGTATAGGATGAAATATTCCGAGCATTGAAAAATCCCACTTTTCAAAGCACGAGTCATAAATCTTATACGATAGATTCTGGGCTGCTGCCTCGGACCTACATACTATTCTATTACCACGTGAAAGAAATAAATCCCAGATACGCACGAGGCGAACCCTATTTCTTATTTTTTTTTTTATATATATATTGTTTTTTTTTCGAATCTAATAAACGAACTTTTAAATTGATTCATCCGCTACACGAACACCTGAGTTTAGATACTTTTCTTAAAAAATAACGGTATTGTAGGTCCAGTGATTGAATCTTGTATGCGAAATCGTCGAATAATTGTTAATCGATTTTGTTTTTTTCTATCCAATTATTACGTCGTGTAATATTTATAAATAAATAAATATATCGGCGCGATATGTAACCCAATAGATTAATTAGTTTATAACTTAATTGGGCCGCGTAATAAAAACCGGTAGTCAACAATTGGGGTTGACAGTTAAATTGACATGGTGATTTATTTAAATTGGTTAAAATTTCCAACTTCCTACTTAGCACCAACTTGATATTTCAGCTTATACTTACTCTTTGACTAATTTATACCTATAATCGTATAATTATCTCGGTTTTATCAACGTATATACATTCTATTTTAATCGCAACAAATCGATCTTCACTTTATGATCGGATAATATTTTTTATTTTTCTTCTTTCTTCTTTATATTTGTTCTCCGCTTCCTTTTTTCCCCCAAAAGTTTTCCCAAATTCCAAAGATTTCCAGTATACCTATACCATCCATACCTATCTCAAGCCCAAAGAAAGCAATTAACGTCCGAACGATAAAATTGCAAAGTTAACGAAAACTTGAAGAATGGTAGAACTTTTTACCGATAACCTTTCCAACGGCAAACTTGTGTACATATATACTATACATACCGATAGGTATATACACATAATATATACTACAGATAAAAATGTTGTTATCAGTATATATCTTTGTTTTCTTACACCCTAACGTCATTATCATCAGCTTGTACAACTACATAGTCGTGCTGCTGAAGAAGCGAAGTGATAAATTTCGGAGGGGAAAATTAGTGGTATATCATATTATTGACGTCAATTTCAGATAAAACACCAGTGTGTGAATAAGACTATTAATGTCGGATCAACGAGATAAGACAGACTCGATCGAGACAATTTTTTTCATTTTTTTTTTTATACGCTGTAACCGCAGTATGAATTAAGAGAAGATTAATCAAAAAATTGCTCTCGCATCTCCAGAAACTATTATCGATTATCCATCAGTATAATTAGAAACTTATAATTGTTCGATTGAAACAAGATTACACTGTAACCTGTGCTAGCTAATTATTTTTAATTATGTACCGCAGAGTTCGTGGAATAAAGGAAATTTCCGAGTCGACTTTTTTTTCGAAAAGTAATTAGGAAAAAAAACAAGAGGAAAATTCAAGTCATTAAAATTTACGTAGGTACCTATGGATTCAGATGAATCCTATGAAACGAACGTGAATGCTGAACATTTGTATCAAAGTCTGATTGAGTTTCTTCAATTTCAATCCATCGGTAATTTTCGTAAAACGGAGCATTGCTTCGCGCAGTTTCCGTTTTTTGATAACCAGAAGGTCTTGTTTCCGAAAATCTTATATTTTTTCCAAACAAGTGTGTAGTTTTCGATATATTTCAAGTTGAGAATCGTATTTGCCACTTCAAGATTCGCTACACAGGTGCAGTGAACTCGGAGGGTTAATTGCAGTGTAATTATTTATGCGAAGACGTGAAGTTATTCACATTGCAAATATTAGGTATCGGAAGAAAAAAAAAGAAAAAAAACCAGACATGGGCTTTTAATGAACTGGGTAAGAATTCTGTAACTAACATTATTATTAGTCAAACCATAACTTAGCTCCGTATTTTTTCCTGAGTAAATTCTTCTCAAAGTATACAAAGAAGGATATTTTCCGAGTAAAGCAAAGTCAGCAGTTGGGTAACGAGGCGTTTTAAATGCGGATTTTATATCAGCGAAAAAATATAGAAGGCTCTAATCTATAAGGGAATGCATATTATAAGTAGATTTATAACTATAATAACTAGGATATGTTCAACTTGAGGAGATATTCGCGATTCGACTCTAATGGGTTTGAATAAACTGCAGAATCTGCAGTTTCGAATTTTATAATAATAATTTGACATGGATAAAATTTTGCAAAAATGGGGCCGGTTCGAAGTTCCGAATTTCAAAAGTCCAGCTGGACGGTAAAAATTGCGAATTTTAATATTACCGTCGACTCAAAGTTCGTGGAAAAGGCATTTCCCCGAGAGTCTACATAGCCGATGTAAAATACTTCGAAACGAAGAACACCGGAGGATGAAAATTGCAAAGGCTAAAAATCCGAAAGGCCAAACCTCCGAAACTTGAAATTCACGAATGAGTTCATTCAGTGTTTGATTAGATACTCGTGTTTAATTGGTCGTATCGAAACCAATAAGTGGTCAAATTGATCGTCTGAAGATTAACTTTTGGGAAGAAAAAAAAGTTTGAAAATTCCACCAATTATTTATGACATCGAAGTAATCGAGACCCATAAAGAGAATCTCGATTAGAATGAACCATTTTTTGTCTTCGCGTCCAGCTGATAAATAAATAGACAAAAAATTTCGGATTTCTGGCCTTTCGGGGGTCAGCTATAGACTTTCGGAGTTTTGAGCTCTCTGCATTGCTATACATTTCGGAATTTCAATATTCTAAGCTTTAAAGTTTTTGAAAATAAATTCTACTTAATATATCGTCCGAAACTATAATTTGGAATTTTTACGGTTCGGAACGTTTGAAACTCGAGCATCAACCTTGACTCAGATAGATGTAGAAAAAGTTAATGTAAAAGATAAGAAAAAAGCAATACGTAGCAATCCTAATATAATATAGTACATTCACGACGTACATAAATAAATTGGCAAGAAGTGGTTATATTCGACTGTATAAATAAAGCGAAAAATAAAGTGATGTGATAATATGTAGCACGTATAGATATAGTGTAATGGCATGAAGAAAGAGAAAAAATGACACGAAACCTTAGCCTGTTTATTGCTCGTAAAATATAGACGTATAACTTCCACTTTCGTTCATTGTCAGACAATATATATATATATATATATATATATATATATATATATATATATCACATATATATAGAGAGAGCTCTGATTATCGATAATATTTTATGACCATGACGCAGCAATATTCGAGAACGTCTAGCCGGTAAAATAAAGCGTTTAAAGCCAACCAGCTACGAGAATGTATGTATCTATGAGGTAAAAGTCGACTGGAAGACGAAAAAGTGAGAGAAAGATGAAAACGAAAACGAAAAAAGGAAACTTTTCTTTGAAGCCATACCACATATCGTAGCAAGATATTCTATATTTCGAGTGAACGGCTCATTTCTCTCGGTCAACTGCTATCCGTTATACTTGACACGGGGGGGGGGGGGGGCGTTAGTAATTTAACGCCCTTTTAAAATAACCCTTCGGAATTCCTGGGCTCGCGGCATGGGCATGCAGACGTCGGAGGGTCAGGAAATTTCAAAATAAAAAATGGTTTGTCTCATTTTTTATTTCATTTTTTTCAACACACATAGGTATCTGTTTACATATGTACATCATTCACACGCTTGAAAAATAGTTTCGTTTATTTAAATTTAGATATAAATAAACATACTACTATCACCTCAAGATGTTAATGAGCAACAGATGCTAGTTACCTAGGCATAGGTGTAAACGTCTAGATCTACATAATGTGAAATTACGTACGATTACACTCATATGTACGCGTAGGCAAGCATAATATACGTAGGTATTATACAGCAACGAAATGTTCAAAGTTCTAACGCGACACATGATCAATGATCATATAGGTACCCAGTGTACGTAGAGTCTAATTATAATTATTGTCACAAGAATTATACTCGGTTAACTAATGAGTAATATAGATACAAGGATATGCTCACATTATCATAATACACAGGATTTTTTTCTCAAAACAGGCGGATCATGTGGATTTATTTTTTAGCCAAAACGTACCTGAAACAGACAACAAGGAAAAACGACAAAATTAATAATTGCTGATTAATTAGCCAGGATGAAAATTTCGATGGGTCGGAATCTTGGATTCCTTTCGTGACGAAGAATGGAAGTGCAAAAAAATAGGAAAAAAAAAGGCGAACAATTATAAGGGGGTAATTCTGAATGATGTAAGTTCAAAGTGGATGGCGATGGCGATTGTGGTGGTTTAAGTTACGGAGTCGGAGAAAGATCTGCAGGGGTAATGTCCCAGCGATCAGTTCATTTCCGGTCTCGCGCTATACCATCCTCGGAGCCCAGCCACTGATTTAATGTATTTCACTCAATTTCCGGTCGAATGTCAAGAGTAGAATTGCCTCAATTTCTGCTCGCTATTCGCTAGACGGTATTCCAGTTTCTATGCGACTTTGCTCTCGTTCGCGGATACGAGGAGTGGCAAGGGCGGTGGGTGGAGGGTGGAGGGGGAGAAAATTGTCCTGGTTCTTTGCGTGCAGGTATACGTAACCATTCACATTCACGTTTACACTTGTATTGGTGAACGTATATTATATACATCGTATATATACGTACGTAGGTATTGGAAAAATGTCAGGGCATTGATATCCTTCAGAGAATTCTACCTTTTCAATTCGCCAACACCGGCTGCTGCAGTTCTTATAATACACCTAAATCATCAATTTTTAATTCGAGCTTAAAGATTTTCATCGGTGTGAATTCGGACGAAAAATTATCGATTATTTTAACGAATATTTATTTTCTTCATTCTCGATCTCCTCTTATCGATTTTTCAATCACGTGTAGAAAAATACACATCAATACTAAAAATCTACGCTATAGACTTGCGATAGCATAAATTAAATCAAAGAAGTCATATATACCGCAAAGTCTCACAACCTTCGAATAAAACTCCAAAGTTTCACTTATATTTATTCATAAAAAGACCAAAGGTTGAAATGGTGATTTACTAATACGGTTAAAACATGAGCACATACGCTTAGCGTGTTGCCATAAAAGTATTGCAATACATTTTTGGAAGAATATGTGGCGCGGCGTATCGGAGATGATATTGTAATGAAATTAAGGTGAAAAGTTATCTCTTTTTCTTTTTTCGTTCTTTCTTTGCAATCATTTTTATCATTCGACGTTATTAATATGTGATTCAAGTCATTCAACGATTGTAAAATATTTTATCTGAAATTATCGTATCTCGTAAACGAAAGGAAAAAATCAATAAAAACACATGTTAGATATATAGATATTATAATGTCTGGTTGAAAAGTACATTTGTTATCTGTTCAAATTCAAACAAGATTATTAGATAATGTTATCAATGATCTCATATAATCTTAACATTAATTATAATATCTCGCTGACGATTATCACATAATATCTGCCTGCGAGCATATCTGATGATTCTTAATGCCGATAATGATTAATGGCATATTTATAAAATATAAATTTACTCGGAAACTATTCAAGACGGAAACACTCCGAAAATTCAAACTACGTCTCGCGACGAGTCGTGAGCAGTCGACGCCGGAAGAAGAATAAAAATACGAGAAAGAGGAAGAGGAAGAGGAAATGGAAAAGAGGAGGAGACGCGACGTGCTTAACTTAAACCAAAGTTTTTGGAGAGTTTCTTCCGGTAGTTACCGGAAGTCTGATATTACGCAGCTCGTTAACTTTTTACACCAAATTGAATTATTGCGTTTCAAAATAGTCGCAGAGATTCCTCGTCTGACCCATTCAAACTTTTCATTCATTTTCTTAATAGATCAGGAATTAAATTCTCTTTTTTCTTTTACCTTAGTTTCTTTCTTTATTTCTTTCTTTCTTTCTTTACATTTCGATTAAAACAAACGGTTTTTATACTCTAAAGTTGGACTAAAATTGAAGAATTTTAAGTATAGTTTACACCCCGTTTAATTAGACGAACAAAAGACGTAGGTACGATTTTTATACCCGCTAGCGCGTCAACCTCATTTCAACTTTAGCCATTTTAAAATTCCATGCATCCTCAAATACGTTCCTAGTCTCTGCTGCTGCTGGCTGCTGCTGCAACGGCCCCTCAAATTATACACTATATACCTACGAGACGTAGATATAGTATTCTCTCTTGGAATTATATACGGAAATGGAAGAGAAAAAAAAAAAGAAAAAAAAAGGAAAAAAAATCCCTGCTGCACTTACTTTTTGAATAATTTCAAAGAGCCGCCCGGCAAGTTCTTTTCGCTGAGCTTCTCGCTTCACGCTTCTCTTCTATTCATCTTGTTTCAGATTTTTCTTTTTTCTTTCTCTCTTTGCTTCTTAGTTTTTTTAGTTTTTTAAGCTTTTATTATAGTCACCGCTTATTTACTAAAAAAGAAAAGAAAAAAACAGAAAAAACAAATGGACGAATTTTCATTTGCATTAATCATTAAAAAAAAAGTATGCATCGTATATACCCATGTGCAGCTTTGCTTATTCGCAGTCGTATAGCGAATTCCCTCTTTTCTCCGTAGTACTATATTACATCTTCGAAACAGCAGCTCGTATCTTGAGGAACATATTTATGTATCTAGGTAATTCGCCACTTATAATAAACCACGTAAAGATACGCGATTATAGATTTTATACGGGGCGATATATGATAATTATAACCGATCAAGCCGCGTGATTACGGCTATTGCATTTTAAGAGTCTGTCATTACAAGTCCTGCAGACTTTGAACGTGCGAATTTATTAACTTGAAGCTAATTTTGGGCTCTTCATGATACATATAGGTGCCTACCTACGCTATATAGGTATCATCCACGTCGACACTCAATCATATACCTGATATGTATCTGCATAATTTTCACACAAAATACATATAATACCAAATCCGTGACTGAAATGAATGAACAAATTCGAAAAATTTGCATAATAGCGAAGACTAGACTCACTGTTAATATTGAAATTTGATTTTTTTTTTTTCTTCTTACATTTTTTTAGTCACTTTCGGCAATGTTTCGTCGATTATCTTAAAAATTTCGTGTCTTAGCCTGACATATTATGTTAAAAAATGACGGTGTATATGAGGAGGCGAGTGGGTGTGTAATATGGGCAACTGTAAAGTCCGAATAGAGTATAGAGCGAGAATTGAAGAAGTTAGAGTGACGAAACCACTTTGTTAATTGGACAAACTCAAGGCGTGGGTTACTATATGATATTAGAAGAACTTTTCTACCCATACACAGTGCAGCAATACACTCATTTTCTATAGGTGTAATAGATGCGATGCGATGGTCAATGACCTCGAAATAGACATCGTATTCTTTGCAACATATACCCACCATATGAATCTATGGAGAGGACAAAATTTATGTAAATTCGTTTGTGTATCTTAACAGCTAGAGAAGGTACCCATATACTAAAACGAAAATTTCAGTCTTTTTAAAGTACGCATTATCAATCATGTAGGTAAGTATGTAACATCGAACGTTCGAACAGCAATAGTACTCGAAAAATCATATTTGGAATTTCATATCTATGTTATTTCTTAAATTACGATATATTCCGATTTTTAAATTCTAGTTCCTTACGCTTATATACATAGGAGCATTAAAATCACTTGGTATAAATAGAAAATGGAAAAGATAAATAAATAATCCGAAGACTCGAGAGAACGTATATATATATTATATGAAACAATTTAATCACGCTGAAAGCTTTTATTATATAATATGAAACTATGCAAAGTTATGTTAATATTTTTCCTGCACATTCTAATTATTCAATGATATGAAGAAAAACTCGAGCTTCCGCTCCTAGTCTCTTTCGTTTTTCCATCTAATCTCCTAGTTTTGAGTGGCGCATACTAAAAAATATACGAAATAATCTACATTTCGCGATTTATAAAACCTACCTTGATTCCAAGTTTCAAATATCTCGCGAAAATTGTTTGAATTCAAAATAAGTCCACCAAGTTCAACAACCAGCTTGAAATGTACTATTATACTGGCGGGGAATCATACATGATATTAAAAAATGAACGAAAAGCCATTAGAAGAAAAAAAAAATACTAAACTGACGGGAGAAAAAAGTGATTTGAATTAAAAATTATAAATAAAAAGAGCGAGAGAGAGAGAAAGAGAGGGAGACGAAAAAAACTATTCTAGCCAACCCTAATGCATTTATGCATATCTGCGTTACCGCTGCAGTCTACACGCACTTTATAGAGCCTGTTCCAGGCCCATTGTTAGTTACATCCGTTGTACGTTGGTGTTATAGCATTTGTTGCTCGACGGCTCTATTATAGCGAACTTTATACATACCAACCCTCTTTCTATGTACCTAATATATGGCGCATTGAATTTCTGCAGCAACGCAGCTGAATAACATAATACATGGTTAATTTTTGTATCATGTATTTCGCACATGCGTGCATCTAGATTCTATATACAGGCACCTAAGTACGTAATTATGTATGTCATGTATGATGTCATACCTAATACGAGGCCTGATGTCTGATCTATTAGGATGTATCGAAAGTGAACCCTTTTTTTTTTTTTTTGCGCTGCTCATATTTACTCCAAATGATAGATTTTTACGTGGCGAGTAAGCTTCTCCGAAAAGGGAAGGCCTGTAGCTGGATTTCAACCGTAGTACACTATAGACGACGAGCGAAAAGATGCATTTTCTGCTAATTTTCATAATTTTTTCGATCTTCAAACGAGCTTTTCCACAAACCAAAGTTTGATAAAATTGAATTTACCGCATACTCTGATCTGCCTTATTAAAAAACGGAGAGATTTATGCACTAGATAGTCTCGTGACTACTGATATGAACGATTGCGATAACAAGAACTGCGTTTAAACGAGATTTCTACTTCTTCCCATATGATAAACACGAAAGAAAAAAGTATTTGAAGCTTATCACTTTCAAGCTCACTAGTTTGCCTTTCATAAACACCTAATTTCAGCAAAGTTATAATTTTTGTTTTCCCCCTGTCGTTATGATTATACGGAAAATAAAAATCTCTTTCGAACTAGTGCTTAAAATTGAGGTATACATACAGGCCTCTCATTTCAGAAGAAGCTACTTGACATTAAAAAAAAATTTACAAATCCATCATTTGGAGTATCTGCGGCGTAGAAAATAATAAAGTGAAAAAAGAAGTTTATTTTCGACACACCCACTAGCTGTATGTACCTAGATACGTACAAAATAAATATAAAAGAGTGCCAGCTCGTATATTCTATGTATAGATATTACATAGCACATTTTATAATTCACTGCATGTGACTGCAACGTAACTATATCTATACCTATATACAATAAGTGTTGTAGATACCATATATCTACCTTACATACCGAGAGTTTTCATTTTTAATAAAATCCAAAGAAACAGATGTTGTAGGTATCTATAGGTATATATCATCAAGCGAACGATACTCTTTCGTGTTTTTGGCACCAGTTTCTGCGAAACTCCTTGACAATTTGTATTGGTTATAAAAATGTGTGTATTAGCTACGTGCGTATACGTGGATCCAATATACACTATCCCGTTTGTATATGTACATAAGTACTACGACCTCGGCAGCAGTATATACATATATATATGACTTTTCGGGGTCCCTGCAACCCGCGTCTACACCGTACGCCGCGTACGCGTCACCCCTGATCGTTGAGAAGCATTTATGCACCACGAGTTCTATAAGTAGAATTTCGCGAACGTTTTGTTCCTTCGGCTATTGTTCTCTTTTATTTAGAACGAATACGTACTTATAAACCTGCCCTTGGAATAAAGGTATATATACATATATATACCCATGTACAGAGTGATTCAGATTGAACGGGTCATATTTTCAGGGTATAGATTCCTCGTGAAATTCTAAGACTAAATTTCCTTTACCAAAAATCCGTGGGCCCAACAGTTTCCGGATTACGTAAGATCTCAGTCAACCAATCACAGGACTCACAGGTGACGCCGTCAGGCCCCGCCATGAGCGGAAGTTGCGCAGTGTCATATCTACGCGACGCTTATACGCTCTGCGATTGGTCAACTATACGCTAGGCTCGTACTACTACACTCGTATGAACAAGCTTGTGTTTTCGTATACATGCATGCGATTTTCACCCCAGAGTTGCCTGACACACAAGTTAGGCGGCGCTGGCGGTCGTATACATGCACAAATTCTACACACACTAGTAGCGTACTGGAATTGTACGTGCCTAGCGTATAAGATCTTCGATAACTCGGAAAGTGTTGGTCCCACAAATTTTCAGTAAAATAAATTTAGTCTTAGATTTTTACGCGGAATCCACCCCAATAGAATATGGCAAGCTAGATCTGCATCACCCCGTACAAGTATGTGTACAGGTATAATATACACCAACGGCATATATTCTAGTCGGATTTCAACCGCTATTGAGGCCGTTCTAAGTACCTATACCTACATACCTCCATACCTCATCTACCTCTCGTAAGACGCGCGTTCGCTCGTTAACCAGAGTAGGTACAGGGGTATAGGTACCTATACCAGACGAAGAGGACGAAATTAGTTTCCTGATTAGCCGAGCAAAGTCAGGTATTACACCTACGTATACACGCCGGATGATTACCTCGCTACAAATCGCTATTATTCAATATAAATTATAGCTCAGCGTACTATCAACTTTTATTATCCATTCAAAACTATGTTCAGTTTTTTCTTCTTTCTTCTTTCTTTTCTTATTAATAATAATGATAATAATAAATGGAAAAGGAAGGGAGAAAAAAAGTTTTGTGGATTTAATTTGAACATGAGATTGCTAAGGGAACAGATATTATAAGGATTTAGGTCTACTGCGGGTCATAATACACATAACTACGTATAACGGTAATTGAAACGCGAGTTTCAGGTTTTTATATGTGTACATAGGGTGATGAAAATTTGCCTAGACGGAAGATTGCGGGGATGACGGGTTATAAACGTGAAGTTAAACAGTGAACCGTTAAACGCTTTAACAAACAATAGAACGACACCTTGAATAACTTTTCCTCTGTACACCAGGGGTCGGAGTCTTCATTAGCTATAAGCGTGCGGGGAACGGTAAAGAAAAAAAAGATAGAAAAAAAAAGATAGAAAAACGGAAACGACACTTTCGTCCGCACGCTTGAGCAAAGATAAAAGTTAATTTTGTGAAATGACGTTGAAATGTGAATCCAAGTTTCCTTTGCCTGCAGTATAGGAAGAGAGTAAGTATATCAACTCGGGACCGTCCATACACCATCCCCGTTGCTAAACGCAATATAAAAATCCCTGTCCTCGCTATACGGTCATTTATATTTAAAATGCAAATTATAGCATTTAATGTACCTATTCTCACGCGAAATATGAATCTATATAACTACGATGTACACATACACATACGTATCACGTATAATATCAACACCTACAATCTACAACTTTACGCGAAAGCTGAAGATTTAATATTCTACGAAAGATTGATGGTAGTCCATTATCGCAAGGAAAAGTTAATTATCTTGTCTTTTTCTTTTTGTTCTTCCTCAGTTTTTACTCATTTTTACAGCTGAAGGTATTGTATCGCGGATTTTCTGTGATTAATTGATTCAATTCAATAAACTGTATTTCAATTGGATGATCTTTCGTTGTGATATAATTTTTACTTCAAATTATAAATTAAACACGTGAGAAAAAAATGTGTCTCTTGCTTTTTGTTTTCTTTTTTTCTCTTTTCGTTTTATAAACAATTGGTGCAATCTATGACGAGTGAGATATTTTCTTCGTGAAACTTCAGCGTGCAGGATATTATATTCATATAAAAATGAATAGCAAATTTTACGTCTGAAAAGAAACTAGGTATGCGGCAATCTGTTCTGACAAGATTGAACTTTAACGACGATCCAAATCGCGCGCCTTCAGTGGTGCTAACGTCCTCGTCGTCGTAGAATAAGGCCGCCCTCACGTGGTAACAAGGACTTCAGGATATACCCCGCGTAAAAAAAAACTAAACTGCAGGATATCAGATTGGAACGAGCCAGATAAACTTTAGCGCGAAAATACGTGCTCGAAAAGGTTCACCTCATTGCTGCTTCCATAGCTTCCCTAGGTCATCATCCTAGTGGAACTCTTTTCCCTTCGGCAGAGGATCCAGTTTTTCTATATATTTATTGATACATGGATGTAAATGAAAAAAGAAAGAAAAAAAAAGTGAAATGAATTCGTTTTTCTCAGTCGTTTTCATTTAGGTACTCTTTTTTCACTATTTCTCTTCGATCTTGCGTCCTCCACAGTGTTTAAGATTCGATTTTTAAATAGAAATCTCACGAAATTTCAACCGGTCCGAAAGATGAGTTCATTTTGTGCTCCGTATCATGATAAGATCACAATTCTAATGAATCTCGTGATTTGCAATATTATATACCGCATATAATTCTAAACATATAGGTATATATGTGCGGATCTTATACAGTTGGCCAATCAACTCAATCTGCTTAGTGATCGTATCGTATACCGTCCCGGAAAGACCGACTAGATTTTCACAATTATTTATTCGTGATGCAACTGCATCGGCTGCACTAGGGGATTTCCCGGTACGACTCGTGGTCTGAATCTACCAGTGCAGTATCGCAGCAGGATTGCTGCGATGTATCTACATATACAATAGTAGGTAGGTAGGTATATAGAGTAGCATAGGTAAATCCTAACTACATAAAATGAAAAATAAAGGAATTTTCCTAATAAAACATTGTATGTACTAGTAAACAACATTCTCGTTGTTGGGTAGGGGTGGATGGATGGATAGATAGATGGATATAGGTGGGTAAAGGTACGGCAGTAGCAGCAGCTCCATGCAAATGCTGACCTCTGGGCTTCTGATTGCTATGCGACCTCCGCGAAGCGCGGACTGCACGAATAAACGAACGAACGAACGAACGAACGAACGAATGAACGAATGGAACAGAGTGTGTATTTTTCCTAGCTTTGAAACTTTACATAAGCTAAAAATCCGCACCTTTGTTACACATTCTGACGGCATATACCTATATCTACAAGGAATTGCAATTGAAATAGCAGCGGGTGTTCAATAATCGATAAAAATCGGCTAGAGCTGGGAATTTAATTTTCTCAATCCACGTATTATTCCGAGAGAGTTTTCCTCCCTCCCATTCTACATCATTATTATTATTATTATTATTATCATTATTATTATTACATAAATATAGATATAGGTATGTATAATATTATATATATATAGTTTTTAGAACCTTCATTTTTACGTAATATTTAACGATATTTACTAACGATCGTCGAATATTTTGTAATATATTACCTTATAGATATACCTACCTACTACGTTGATTGTTGTACATTTTTTCGCAGATAGATTATCATAGTTTGAGGTAAAATTTCCGTAGATCATAGACTTACATTGATAAAAAGATAAAAAGAAGTTAAAAAATGAGAAAAAAAAAATCGAGAAGAGCGTATCGTTTACGAGAAATGAGGCGAACGTCCTGCGGGTTTCCTTGAGACACGTAAATGCGGCGAGGACCCGGGCTATTTCCTATCTACTGTGTATATATATATATATATGTATGTGCCTATATGTACTACCCGCGCGAGGTTCGTCGTGTATGACAGACTTCCGCACTCTCCACAATTATGGGGGATGGTGCCTGGTATCATCTACCCGGGTTATTTTTCGGTCCGTTTCGCATTTTGTATGAAGATAGAAGCGCCCGCTTTCAAGATAGAGTATATCTATGTAGTATATATATATATTTATATATATATACGATATACATGTACATATGTATGTATGTATGTCACAACGTACATCGTACAGGTAATACGTAAAGTTAGTCAAAAGGAAATTTTGTTTCAGTATATGTATATATATAATAAAAGTTCGTGAGTATATAATGTATATATTTTTATTTAAATACATTTATATTGCGTAAAATAAGAATTGAAAAAATCGTACGTTATGAGATAATGATGAGGACGTAAAATTTTTATCTTACATACCCATTTCAGATATCCTGCAAAAATATAATTTCCATTAAAATTCGTTTCTTTTTTTTTTATTTTTTGGGAACTTGGCGTGTAATTTGAAATCCTTGTTCATAGCAATGGGCATCTACTAATAACACCATAGAATATTGTGACGTCATCAAATATGTTTGTAAATAGAACAAATATGAAAAAAAAGACACCGATGGAGCTAATTAACGAAGAAAAGTAAAATAAAGCGAATTTTGAAACTTCGAACGCGAAGAGGCGCGGGTCCCCTTCGATTGAGAGACTTCAGATTTTGCAGTACTTTCTTTTTCGTCATTTACTACCGTTTGAGGGGGCGGCGTGGAATTTTTGTTTTTTTTTTCACCGACCACCCTAATGAATATATTAGAAAAAATAAAATATAAATTATAATCTGCCTAAAGGCACGGTGTTAAATTTCTGAATAAACAGTTAATCAGACTTTTTCTTAGTTCATTGCGGAGTCATATACTGTGTTAACTCTTCGTGCTCTGTATGTTAATTCAGCTACTTATACTAGACTGAATTTATAGTGAAAAAAAAGAAAAAGAAATAACAGTCTGTCAACTCAAAGTTCGTAAAATATCAGGGCTATAAAATATACACATATATAAAAAAAATATATATATTATGTTGATATTAATTATTTGAGCAACACCTGCAGCGAGAAAAAAGAAAAGGGGTCTAAGTGTCTAACTTGAAACATCGTGGAAAAGTTCTTGTTTTTTTTTGTTTCATTTTCTTTTCTTTCTACAATTTGGTTTTCCTTAAAAATAATTATATCCGTAAAAAATTTGGTTTTCCGTAAAAATAATTAATTCCGTAAAAAATTAGGTATGAATAAATAAATAAATAAATAAATGAATAAAAAATTCTCATTAAAATGAAGTCTTTAGTTTGGTTCTTATGGCTGTCACTGTAATTGTAATTCATGTATATTTATACACGCGGGCGTATGATGTAGTAATCTATAAAGTGTGAAAGTGTATTCCATTTGATACCTTATACCTCGCGTTATACCCAAGATCGAGTATGTATAAACGTACGAGAGGTATTGGTATAAGAAATATAGGTACACGGGAGGAAACTCGCATTCTATAAATAAGGTTTCTGGGCCATCGTTATAAGTGTATACAAATAAACAGTACGGATTATATTATGTGCAATAACAAGATCAGGATACAGTGCAATCCGTTGCACATCTTATCTCTCAGATCTTGGAGAGTAAAATAATGTTTGAATTAATTAAAGCAAGATAATTTCGCAAGAATACACAAAATTTAAGTGAAAATAAGAATAAGAATAAAAATTAAAATCAATATGAAAAATTCAATTGCAATAACTTTGAGAGGTGAATGAAAATTTTATTTCTTCAAGACGAATATTGATACCTATAATATATATAAGACGACGAAATTGTTTACCAAATTCTATAAAAAAAAAATCTTTGAAAAAATATGTAAAATTTTATCCAAATTCGGGATTGAAATAAAGGAAGAAAAAAAATCATGTTTTTTTTTTTCAAACAAACTTTGTTCTATATAAATATTATTATTTTTATTCCCCCGTGTTTTTCTATGGGATAACAAATTTTCTCCATTTCTCTGAAATCCTGAAAATTTTACATTTTATTTACTATTTTATTTGACTTTTTATTTCATTTTTATTTTATTTTTTTATTTTTTTCACCACTAAAGTAAATGAGCTATTTTAAAACGCTGTGTACCTACACAGTTTGTATTTATCTATCCAGTAGGTACGTGCTGCCGCACAGAATACATGGAACGAGACGACACGTACGCGTTATTTCACGACAGGCTATAGAGACGAGATATATAGACGTAGCAATTTAAATAATGGAAAAATATTTCCTTTACTGATATTATAGCCTCGGCTATACCTCTGCGATATACCTTTGATCTGTTAAATATAGTACGGTACGAAATATTATACATATTTCCGAATTTGTAATATAAATATAAAAACACGCATCTACAAACAATAATAAAATTCCATATCACGAATATGCGTATAGGTATTATTTATGTAGCAGCAGCTATACGGTATACCTAGAATTCAAACTTATGAGAGTAAAATATGAAACGGGGATGTAAAAACTGCTGAAATTAATCTAGTCGCACTAGTAGGTTCTTATCGAAGAGAAGAGAAATGTGAATTAAAACTATAAAGGTAATGAAAAGATTGACTTTAGACATTCGCTTATATAAACGCCGCGATTAACTTCGAGCTGAATCAATTATTTATAAGTGTGCGAAATTTATCATCGTCGCTTTCATACGTATAAGCGGATTATTCTCGCATAATATGTAGATTGTAGAAGACGGATACGGAAGTTTAACATGTTATCCATCCTATTCTATATAGCGATCTACACAATGAATGTTTACTGTATAATAATAACCGCAACGATTGAGGAGAAACTACTCTAGTGTAAACGCAAATTAGATCTCGGAAACGATGAACCGATCGGATAGGCGTCTATCGCAGAAAAGCGATAAATTCAATTCCTCAAGATCGAGTTCTAGCCAATTCTATCCAATTTTTACCCTATTTCACATCGATCAATACACAGCGTTTAGATTGTTAGAAAAAAGAAAAAAAAAATAACAGAAGAGAAAAGAAGATAAAAGAGAAGATACAACGTAGAATGAAAAATCATATCTATCTGCAACGATGTAGAAATAAGATACTTTATGTACCCTTCTCAGAACATCTCTGTTTCTATTTAGTATGAAAATATGTACATCGGAAATAGGTGTCTGCGTCGATTCTATTTCATGCTCAGTAATTTGTGAAAAACGGTAAGAAAAACGTATCTAGATGGTGAATAGTAAATAGTAAATAGTGAACGGTAAATAAACACGCTATAAGTAAAGGCATCGATTTCTTCCTCGATACGAAGATATATAGTAAAATAAATTGTATCGAGATGATAATTCGTCGTGTTTTCTGAACAATTAAATTCGCGCTCTTCATCAAAGTGCAAAAAAAAGTTTATTCATATTACAGAGATGTTGGAAGTTATTTAATTTGGTTAAATTTTTTCAAACACATTACTACATCGTGCGCGGATATGAAAAATGAAAATTTGTGCAATGAAAAGTTCGTCCGATTTGTTTGAATTCTATATTATTTATTTTCTATTTAATATCGTCACAGTGTATAAATCGATATGAAATAATGACGCAAAACTGTTGTACGATATTAGTGTTGTATTTCATCTTTTAGAAATTAAGTGTATTTTTAGAACGGTATAAATAATATTGTGCATTTTTATCAAGCATGAATGATGCATCGGCGTGCGTGTATCATCTGTAACAACGTCCTTAATTTATATACCGACCCCCATGTTGTGAATATGAATAGTAATATCTACATACATACTACTCAATACTACACGACAAAATTGGAGATAAGCTTCCAAACATGTTTACATATTTATGCTTGTGATTGAACATTGTACACTACTACGTAGTATGAGCCCAAATAAAATGACGATGTTTTATAAGCTCGGTATTTCAAACAGGATTTAAATTTCAAGCCACGTTGACGAGTTTCAACTTTCAAAGCATCTGTTGCGCGTACGAGTTATGACCTCAAAAGCACCTTTTCTACCAACGTTGCGCGAAGTTTGTTCATCCGATGGTATGGAGGTAGTGGTAGTAAAAAGTTGGAATTTTGGATATATATAAGCTTAGGCAATTATTGCTTAGATTTAAGATAAATCGTTCGGCATTTGTTTAGAACGAAGAAATAAGAAGAAAAAAAGAAAAGAAAAATACCGAGTTTGGACGTGTGAGGTAACTGATTGAACTTGAATAAAAATAATATTCTCAACGCTGCGTCTTCGGATAATTTATAAAGACGAACTAACCTTTTCCAAACATTCCTGGCCGATCGCTTTCGGATCCACTTGAACCTCGAGGATGATGGAATTCGGCTGACACACTAGGCACCACATATTTGTTTTTATTATGTCACACGACTCGATCTTAATTATACAATAAAAGCAAACACAGGTCAGCCACGTAGATGGTCTAAATTAAGTTCCCCATTCGCGATCGGATGTTAATATATTGATATCATTTAATAACAGGTTAAGATATTAACCTAATCACAGCTGTCATAACGTCACTCCCGATATACGGCAACGTGTTCTCACTTGAACTCTTTAAAAGCGTCTCGGCAACTTCCATTTCTCAGTGCGGAATGGCACGGACTGCGATTAGTTCGCAAAATTGAATACAGTTTTTATCGAATGGCGCTGCCCGCGCGGACTACCTACCAAACACAAAACCCGACTCACGAATCGAGGGGAAAATCTTCGGTACTCACAGCTGATTTCCCCCACCTTGAAACGCGAAGGCATTGGGCATGACGTCTATTCCACAGCCTTTTAAATCCCCGAAATATAAGACACGAATACTTACGTATTGTCGGTAAGGTAGAGCGGAAGATTCAAATTTTTGTTTATTTTCGACAAAACATGAGTTTAATTAATGTTTTTTATATTCTTGCAAGGATTTGTATTTTTTTACTGGATAGTTATGCAATGTAATGAATCACAGCCTTCGAATGTTTCATGTGTTATTATTGTTATCATATTATGAAATATGTATTTCAGACTAATAAGCAGAACAAGGTTTTCGAAACTGGATCGCTAATTTGTAACGACTTGTGTATTAGTTGCGAGAATGAATGTTTAACTTTACGTCGATATCGACGTTCAACTTCAACGGCATTTTTAGAAAATAAATTATTCATATATACCCTAATTGTGAATAAAACGAAAACTCAGATTCAGACGAGTTCATTTTATCACAATCCCGCATCAAATCCCATTAAACTACCAAAATATTGTTCATGATGATCAAGCTGTAAATAATTATACTCTTAGATCGTAAGGAAATAGTAATAAGAGAAATAAATGTATGTCCGTTTTTTTGTTTCTTTTTTTGGCGTATTTTTTTATTATTTTATTGAACACTAATACTGTACAGACAGCCAGCCAGCTTACAACAGAGATAAGGGGGTGTAGATTTGAGGTAGGGGCTCTACTATTCTCTTATACGCGATAAAGTTTAAAAGGTTTAAAATATAATCGATATAATTTAGGCTTCGTACATCGTCGCAGAGATCCAATCAATTCAGTTGGGAGCAAACTTTACTTAGGGTCTCTGAGAGGCTGTACTTAGCTGTTGAAATTTAATTTCTTTTTTTTTTCTTTTTTTCATTTTTTCATTTTCAAGTCCTCGGGGTGACAGAAACATGGAATGACATCTACTACGATTAACGATACATTAGCCACCACCTTATTTCGATTTCTTCAAATCTTACATCTCTAATGTCTTAAACCTTTCGTAGCTAGGCCTTGCCGCGAGAGGTTTAGACTTTTATACATTTAAATATTTCATTTCGTTTCACTTCATTTCATTTCATTACATTACAATACAATACACCTACAGCGATTCTCAAACTGTTTAAAAGAATAAAAACAAATTTAAAAAAAAAAAAAATTATTACAAACAAACGGCTCAGCAATGATGATTAACAATACGTCAACGCAGTTATTACTTATTGTCGATTCGACCAGTACGTACATAGGATTATGGCTGTAACATGTATTATTAATATTAGTATATTATTATTTCTCCTTTTTATACTTTTGCTTTCTTTTCTTTTCCCTTTCCATTTTTCTTATTTCTTTTTCGAGTTTGAGTATCACCATCTAAAGCTAAACAGTAAACTGTTTTTTCTTGTTTAAATACAATAGAATGACCGATTGATAGATAGATACATTATGTAAGATATATGCGAATATATATATGTATATATCTCTATGTATTATGTGTGTATATATATAGTTATAATATTTAATGTACATGTATATCATAGAATATAATATATTTATAATTATTGGATGTAGGAGTTTATTTAGCTTAGGCTTCGATGCGATAATTCTTATGCAACTCCGGCTTGATGTCATAAACCAACTCCAAAATCTTCAGCATTACCTAATAAATATTAAAATTCACTTGATTTAATTACACTGCAAATTTTCGTATCTCATTCATTTCTCATTGTTCAAATTAACGGATCTAGTCGAAACGGATGTTGACTCATTATATGAGAAAAAAATCTGTAGATCATTATCACGCAAACTGCAAGAACAGCCAGTATTTTGATTGAAAATTTTGTTTCATTCAAATATCAACATTCCCATAATATAAAAAACCAATTAAAAAATTTGATTACACAGTATAAATTCAAAAGAAAAATTCTATAAATTGTACATTTTTGCATTCTTGTTACAAATATTCTGAAAATTTGTTAAAAATTCAACTACATAACAAATTCTGTTTATAACTACTGCGAATGAACTTACCGGATCCTTGTGGATTTTTACCGCCTGATTCATCTCCTCAATCTTGATTTTAGTGTCAGCTTCGATGCGAGCAGCTACGTCTTCTTTAGAACCCATGTGCTATAAAATTGTATAAAAATGTATTTATATCACTTGTATAAAACAGGATGAGCTGAATCCGCAAAGATTCTAAAGATTTGAATTATATCCAGAAAGCGAAAGAAAGAGACAAAGTTATGAAACAGACGGCGTCTAAGAGACACACCCACTTTTATCCATACCATCTCGTTCATAAGACTTTTAAAATTTATTTAGAGTAAAGAAAATCAGACTCCGTGCTCACCTTGGCCTCGAATTCACGGAACTGCTTCTCACGTTCCTGTCTGTACTTTTCTATCTCATCTTGAGCCTCTTCTTTGGCCTGTTTCAGCCTGCGAGCCTTGCCTATAGAGATATACGTTGTTTTACGACGTTTAATAATCGCTTATCTGTAGCTAGTCACGGCTAAGAACAACGGAGTAAATTCAAGACCCGATATTTGTTAAGCTATAATTTTCTGTCGATAATAAGCAATATCTACACCTATGTGCAACGAATTAAATATAAGAATGTCCAGCGGTGGGGAGCGGAGAAATTTTACAACCAAGAGATAGATCTCAATGTTATATGGAGACTGAATTCTGGGTTGGAGGATTAAAATAGATTTATAGATCACTGAATGTCTTATTTCGAGAAAAATATGAACTTGGCATATTAGTAATATAGAATATGGCTGGGTGGCAAAAATTATGCGAAAGATTCTAGTCGTATTATTTCGCTAATTTTTTGACGAAGAATAACGCATTCTTTGTGGTCGTTAGTTCAGGAATATATATTCGAGAATTACGCATAATGGATCGCGACACGGAGGTATTATTAAAAGAGGGTAGGATGTTATTGCATATAGGCTGTGTCTGTTGGTTACACCCACCCGAAACTGGTGATTGAAAATAATCGGTTAATGAAGGTAAATTATTGTGCGATTTATAGACCTGGTTATAGACGTTATGAAAAGGATTAAAACTCACGCTTTCTTGCATCGGATACTTTCTCGGCGGCACGTTTTTCGGCCGCTAAAAGCTGCTGAATTCCCTGTGTCTGGCTGGCCATCTTTGCGACGAACGATGAGGTGATCTCGCCTCGGAATCGATCATATGACTTGGAAATTGCGCATGTTGCACCCGTTTCTCGTATAGCTAAAACGATGGCGCTGTTGTAGACCTCGTGGTGGTCACGTGGACACTGCCTTCTAGATCATCAATTTGCATTCGTCAATTTGAAATTCAATCTTCATTCGAATTCCGAATTTCAATTCGACAATTTCTAGATTCAGTCAACGTTTCTGCATCAGATTAGTACATTTCAGTACGAGTACGGACAGACTTTTTTGACGAGACGAGAGGTTTACGGCACGAGCCGAAGGCGTGTGCTGTAACGAGGTTAGTCTAAAAGCCTTTACGTACAAGTAACGATTATTATTTGTCATCACGCAAGCCGGGAAATTGCGACAAAGTCGCGATTTCGAGGCTAGAATGATGAAAATTATATTTAGATTTACTTCTAAACTTTCGAGAAAATAAAAACGCATTTAGCTAACGCCGTGTGCAAAGTTCGATTTTGCGTACTAATTTGCGTGCGCAAAACGGTCGGTTTCCGCACGAGTCGGGTTTGTCGCCCGAGAATCGTCTATTTTGCGCACGAGTTGCGTCATGTACTATCATATACGTCGTTTCATCGCCGGAGTATTATTTATTATAGAACTCAAGTTTTTAGATCGCAGAGTAATGTCGATGATTCAAATATTAAAAAGGCTGTAAAAGTTTGAGCTTCTTTGCTTCCGAAGTAAAGGTCAACGTGCACTATGCCGAAGTGAAGTGAAACGAAGTTTCATTACCATGCTTTTCTTATGTTTTTTATGGAAGGTTGCACGCAGACTCCTGAAAAAGCATGTTAATGAAAACTTCGTTTCGCTTCGCTTCGGCGTTGTGCGCGTTGAGCTTAAAACATAAATTCGGACCTTTTTTTTCAATGAATATTTGAAATGCAATAAATTTCGTTCGTATGTTTAGCTTCATTGAAAACGAAGAGAGAAAAGTAGGAAGGTGGTGAATTCATAATAGAAACATCATTTTATTAATAATATTAGGTAATATTTATATCGTTACAGTTTGTCTGTAGATAGAATGAAATATCGACAATTGATTGTAGTTGAGTGATTTTCACAATATTCTGTTGCCTTGGATGTTGTTTTTGTTATTAATCATTATTTTCTCTTGACGTTTCTTTTCTTCTTTGAATGCTTCGATGTTAGCTTTCCGCTCCATTCTTCTTTCCTGTTGAAAAATGAAAGCAAATGATAAACGATTTAGATGTGTTTTGCAATCAATCAGCTAATCACGAACGATTTCGCATACCTTTCTATAATCTTTGAGGGCTTTTTTTCTTTCTTTCCTGTCCTCTGGGGATTCGTCTTTCGGTCTTATGCTCAAGGTCGTTAACGTAGATCTCATAGTCTCTGCTACAGATTGAGGACCTCTAGTTCCACCATTTTCATTCTCTAAGTCAAATTTGGCTAATGCTTTTGCGGTCAATTTGCCACCAGGTGAATCCAAGACATCTTTTGGAATTCCAGTCCTTGGATTTATCCTTATTTTTCCAGGGCCCTGAAATTGGGGATTAAATAATCTCGTGGTACATTTCCTACCCTTATTTCAAGCCTCTTGTCCTTTGAGTGAAAAAGCTAGCATTTTAATGCTTTGTCTTGCATTCAAACGTTCATTTCTTTACTTATTCATCGAAAATAACGAACATATTTGACCTGAAATTCACCTTAGGCTCTGATATGAGTTTAGGATGATTGTAAATGTTGCTGTAGGTAGATAGTATGCTTTCGCAATCCCATTTCTCCCTTTCTCTTGCATCGACTACAAGTTTTTCCAAGTCATTTTCATCCTCAGAATTCGATTCTTCTTTGTTAATAATTTTCAGTCTATCTGCCATCAATTTCGCCACGTTTTCAGTCTTGATGAACAATACATTAAAGGATAAATATTAAATACAACTTTGGGAAATAAGAGTAATAATCGGAAACATTATTTCAAGCCTCACATCTTCCTTTTTCTTCTTTTCAAATTCCTCAGCATATTGTAGTAGAATATCTGAATCTGGTGCAACGTGCCCTTCGATTTCCTCGCAGTCCAATGCTCCAATTTCAAGATCGTCATAACCAGCATACATCTACGAAATCCAAAATAAAGAAAAGAACATTAAATCAATACATATTTCGATTCTTTGTGGACCTGCAATGAAAACAGTAATATACACTAACTTTGTCAAATCTATTATCAAGCAGAGTTAATTGCTCGTTTCGCCGCATAACACTACTACTCATTGAGTAATCAGTGAATTGAGATTTTGTTTCGGCATCATCGAACGTTAATCGTTGTCCTTTCAAACTTGCCACCTCGTCTCTTTCCTCGTCCGAAAGTTCCATGTGACCTTCCGAAGATACATCCGAGTGTTCTTCATCGCTATCATCAGTTTCGTATTCTAAAAATGATTCATTCTATTTTTATCATATGGCAAAATCAATGTCTTCTATAAAGAATAGAATTCTCTCAGAATTCCTGCTTCTAACTGCCCTGATAGCGTCGACTCTACCCCAATACTCTATAACGTAGCATTGGACTAGTTGCTCAAAGATATTCTCACCATCCTCATCATTTTCGTCAAATTCATCATCACTGCCATCGGCGTTCGCGAGTTCCAGAAAATTATCTTCCAACTGATTGTCAGGATCATCAAAATTAAAATCCTCGTCCATCGCGGCGACAATATCTGGATCGACATCAAGCCTCAGTCCAGAAACCGGCGCCGCCTTATTAAGAAGGCCGACATCTTCTTCGACCTCTGACGCGAATACAGAAGAAGGTAGATTAATTTTTGGCGCTGTTTGATCCTTGCTTTGTCCTTTGCTATTTTTCTGCTCAACTTCGACGGTCTCCCATTCGACAGAGAGTTTGTTAGCATCGCGCAAGTGTTGCAAGTAGTTATAACCATCGTCGAAAAATATTCCATACTCTTGTTCCTCTTCCTTATTTTTAGCAACTTCCGAATCGCTTTTTTTGTCCGATTTACTAGCCTGGACTTCTCCGGCTGGTATCAAAACTCGCTGTGGCGCTGTCTCGTCTGCGGCTAAAGGATCTTGCTGAGAACGATGAACGAGATGAAACGTCACAGCGTTCTTTTTGTCGATGAATTTTTTGGTCTTTCCCTTGGGCTGTGAACAATTATTGATGATTATCTGACGAAACAAAATGTTCGAGGATTTTCGAATCGGATATCAATTGAAAATACATTTGAATACGTATTTTAAATTTTTTTACAGGGACCTTTAACTTAACCTAAAAATATGAGAATTTTGATGGTTAAAAAAAGGTAGAATCTATACCATGATTATATAGATACCGCCGTTGACCAGGTAGGAGATTAAAGTTGCTGTGAAATCACTGTAATCTTGTATTAAATCATTCAACTTTATTTATGAAATGTTATACACCAAACACTGTGAACATGTGTTACATATATTTTTGGGATTTAGGTATGGTCGGTAAAGAAGGACAACAATATGATGGTCTTACATCTTTTGATTTAATGATAGTTTAAGATCCACCCACATGCGTCGTGGTGGCGTTAATGTCATGTCACGCTATGGCGCTACTTCTGATTATTGATATTCGATAGACACACGTAAGCTTTTTAAGAAAGCTAGTTGGAAAATGGGGTTGTTTGATCGTTTGGCCAGCATATTAGGTCTGAGGAAAAAAGAAGTGAACGTATTAGTTGTTGGACTTAATAACAGTGGTAAGTCGACGGTTATAAATCATTTCAAACGCGAGGAAGAACGGTGTGTTGATATTGTGCCTACTGTTGGGTTCAATGTCGAAAAGTTTGCATGTAAGTTACATGGAGAAATATTTCAAGACATTCGATGTCACGATAATAGAAGCTTTATATAAAATTAGAATATACTTCGATCTCACTGCACCTGCGTATTACTGTATGTCATTACTCATTTCGAACAATAACAATCAATGAATTATTACGCGCGTTATCTATAAGAGCGGGAAATCTACGCTTACCTATACAAACAATCAGAAATAATTCACGTTATAATAATTATTAGAAGTTAGCTTAACGGCACACAGTTTCATTGAACAATCATTTAACAAATTTTTGTTTATATTGTAACTTATTGCGACTGGAATTTCATCTATACAGGGTGAGTTTTCTCCGAGGTCCTGAGAAGGTGTCGCTCAAATCGGCTGAGACTCCGCCTCCTCCCATTCATACTTGAAAATTGTATAATTGTCAGAATGATAATTCTCACTCATTATCAGCTACTATTTATTTGGTTTTTGCCGTATATCTACAATAGACGAAAATTCATGTAGCCTTGCCAAAACAATGAGACACTATAGTATTCATCTTAATTTCTAAATGGTTTAATTATTGTCTAAAGACAATCATCCCCCGAAAAATAACGAGTATAAATAGAAGGAAGCGGAGTCTTAGCCGATTTAAGCCACACCCCCTCAGGACCCCTGGAGAAAACTCTTCCTGTATACTATGTACAGCTGAGAGAATGTGTAAAATTGAACTCCGAATTCTAATTTGGTCTCTAGAGAGTCTTTTTTTTTTAGATGTGAATAGGTTTAGTTGTTTACTCTTGTTGTTAAATTGTTCTACGGTTTGTTACAGTCAAAAATGTGAGCTTTACCGCTTTTGATATGTCCGGTCATGACCGCTACAGATCACTATGGGAACACTATTACAAAGATTGTCAGGGTATTATATTTTTGATAGACAGTAGCGATAAACTGAGATTGGTTGTGGCCAAAGAGGAATTGAACATGCTTCTCCAACATCCAGATATCATCGGTAAATTAAAGAAAATTTCTGTCGCAGACAGATTATGAAACATCCTATACACAATAATTCTATCAATCAATCACATGATTGATTATGACTTAAAAATGTTATCATTCAATTAACTTCTTCGTCAAAAATCTTGAAAACTTTCACGGAGGATTGGGTGAAATCTGTTCTGACAATCCCTATCCAATTTGTAATTTATTGTCAACATAATATATGAAATAATGAATATTACATACTCTATGCGTTGTATATAATAATATAGACATGTGATCACATACACCTATAGTAGACGCAGAGACGATAAATCCCATACTCTCTTTGTTTTATAGGACGCAAGATTCCTATTCTTTTTTTAGCGAATAAAATGGATTTGCCAGATTCTTTAACAACGATAAAATTGGTCGCCGGATTGGGACTTGATAGAATTTTGGACAAGCCCTGGCATATTAAAGCGACAAATGCTGTGAATGGCGAAGGATTACAACCAGCTATTGAATGGCTGACTGACCAAATAAGAGATATTTATATAAACAAGAGATAACACTATTCATACCATCACCTACATTTGACGTCATTTTATTAACAAAAAAAATGTATCACGTCATATATGCCATATCAATTATCATTATATTGTAATTAGGGCACGAGCTGAATCAGATATAAAAATTCATTCAACAAATATTTATACACATTTAAAAAAAAACACGCACTTGTAAAAAATAATATCATTTTGTTGTATATTTTATGCTATATTTAGGCATATTATTGATATGAGCTCAACTTGCCTTGTAGATCAGTAATATATTATATATATATATATAAGAATAATATTTAATATAAATATTGTAAGTATTTATCGATCCGTCCAGATTAAATAGTATATATTATATTATATAGTTAAAGTATAATAAAAATGTGTAGCTGAAAAAAAAAATTCTATCTATCAATTGCGTAATAATATCTATGCCGTTGACTATTATTCACCTAGCCACATACGATACAACAATATTTCATATAATTTGAATATATTTTATTTGGTCTGTCTGTTCGAAGCGCGCAATGAGCTTTTAAAAATGAGTAGCGATTCGAGTGCTGCATGTGGCAAAAAGATAAACTACAGATATCGTATTGCCTGGCGACTATCTAGCCTCTGTATAATCTGTGGCTTCTGAGTATCGACCTGTCGTTCGCCGAACTGACAGTCTGACAGGTGGCTGGGTTAGTGAAAGAAGAAATTATAAGGTGCTGGCTGCAAACTTAAAAATCAGTATTTCTTTAATACGTGAATAGTTAACGTGTATAAAAATCTTAACAATTGTTTAAAATGAAAGGAAAACACTTGTTCATTTTCTACGTCTTATTTGTAACAGCTGTAACAATTTCACATGGTTACGGGGTCGAAAAGTATCCCTTGCTTATGCCAAATGTCAGGCCTAACACCGTAAGTATAATAACTACATACACAATAAGCAAATAGCAGCATCCGTGCAACGGGTCACGTACATAATTGAAACCACAATTTCACGTATTTAAACATGTCCTTATAATTCTATATTTCGCTAACACTACCCTACCATACGTATGTTCCTTTTGCGTCTGAAATAAATGCCGAATATCAGACTGATCCAAAGATGGGGTGATAAATTCATAAATCCTTAATATTTTCCACATTTCGCTATTTCGTATTCATTTGAAATGTTACATGGCTACTAGCAACTAGATGTTTGTTCCTCACCGTATTTCAGAATTTGTTTTATCACTTTCAGCCTGAACTTTACCTTTGTACTCCGATAAAAGTAGATTCAGTAAAGAATTACTACATTGTTGGATTTGAACCAAATGCCACAATGGCAACTGCTCATCACATGTTACTATATGGCTGTTCAAAGCCTGGCAGTAGTAAACCGGTATGGAACTGTGGTGAGATGGCTAATTCTATGGCATTTGGTGGCGCAGATACTGCAAGTCCGTGCAGCGAAGGTTCTCAGGTAATTTACCAACCGAATGTAAGAATGTAAAATCTTTAATCTTTCATCAAACTTGAAAATTTGAAAATTTTTATCTTTTAACAATCTAGATAATCTATGCGTGGGCCAGAGATGCTCCAAAATTGATTCTACCAGATGGAGTAGGGTTCAAAGTCGGCGGTGATTCACAGATCAAATATTTAGTACTGCAAGTGCACTATGCACACATTGATGAATTTTCAGATGGAAGTACCGACGACTCTGGTATATTTTTGCACTACACTTTAAAACCGCATAAAAAATTAGCCGGTGTTTTACTGTTGGGAACTGGTGGCAAAATTCCACCTAAAAGCACAGAGTTCATGGAGACTGCGTGCACCTTGAGTGAGAACAAGACGATCTATCCGATCGCTTATAGAACGCATACTCACAGTTTGGGAAAAGTAGTGTCTGGATACGTGATAAAATCTGACAACAAATGGATAGAATTGGGAAAAAGAGACCCTCTAACACCTCAGATGTTCTACCCGGTTGAAAATAAAATATCAATTACCTTAGGGGATACTTTAGCAGCGAGATGCACGATGCAGAGTAATCGAACTACTTGGACATCCATCGGCGCTACTAATGCTGATGAGATGTGCAATTTTTACCTCATGTATTACGTCAACAATGAAGAACCTCTACAGACTAAATACTGCTTTACTAGCGGACCACCGAGTTACTATTGGCAGAAAGCTGGACTTATTGATATCCCAGAGCTGGAAGCTTCGACCTTATAATGACCATTAACAAGGGAGACGGTGTGAGGGATATATGATTGAAAATTTCGGCTTCTAAATGCATAATTATTGGCATTATTTTTTGTTAGTTCCTGAAAAGGTGTACTTTTACAAGTACTTAATTTATTTCGTAATATAGACGCAAAGAGTTGTTGTAGTTTTAATGTACAAAATATGTCTGAGATAGGTACTTATCTATTTTTTAATGCTATACATTTCACATCACAATATCATAAGTTTTTGCGTTTATTATTTAGTTATATATGTATATGCTCGAGTCAAACCCAAGGGAACAAGGTAGTTCAACTAGCAAATTTGATAGCGGGCTATGGCATAGAATATCGTTTCTCATCAGAATGATCTTTTTTTTAATGCATAGTTGTACTTAGTTCTGCTACTAATTACATAAACGAATCTATTTTATGGAAACTGATACATTTACTCGATAATTTGAGGCGTTTTAAACTTTTAGGCAGTTACTATAGAATATGAAGAACTGTACTGTATTTCTACGTACCGTTGTTGTAACTTGACTAAAGTGTTGAATGATCTGTCGTCTTGTTTTAATAGATAATAAGTTATTTAATTTATCATACACCTATCGCAGTCTAGATCCGAAATCTCATTTAGCGAAATTGGGTTCAGTTAGTTAATTAGGAACTTTACCAAAACTGAAAACATAAATATACCGGTTATATATGTGTATAAGATTCAGAAGTGAATCCACAACCCGACTTATTTGGCCTACTAATCGGTAACTCAAATGCCAATAATAAACATGTTTTTCATATGTGAACTCTGGTCTTATGCGATATACAGAAAATACGATTATCATTAAATGGGGAGAGTTCACTTATGGGCACTGTTACTAGTTTTGCCATTTTCATGGTCTGAAAATGACTGGGTAGTATCTCAAATAATTCCATTAATTGACCAAGCAAAAATTTCGGGCCAGATTCAATTTGAAAATCGTTCATCATCCCATGCGAAGTGAAATAGGAATCTACAGTCTTTTATATTCGTGACGTATGAACGGCTCTCTGCAGACTTATGACTACAGTTTTAATTATTGATTGTTCAATAATTACCCATGCTGATAATCAAATTTTTGAATATAATTTCAATCTATTTTCATTTAGAAAATTTGTTTTACAATTATATAATACCTTTCCCAGTTACGAAAAATATGTTGGTGCTACAAAGGTTTAATAATATCATATCAGATTTTCCGTAAGTATAACAGATGTTTGAATAGGTATGCATACAAACACGAATTTGTATGGGTATAGGAGCAAAAATTGTGAGCTGCTATACCGTGTATTTTCAACATTACATCTTGGTATTCAATTTCCAAATGTAAGCGAAAGGTACAAATCTACGATTCTTATATATCCATATATAGTCTATTGATGTGTACATGTGTGTTAAATTGAATGAAATCAATATATCATGGTTGTTGGTATTGTACCAGAAATCGAATATCATTCACTCTTTCTGTGACCGTATAATATATGTATGTTATATATCTGGCTATTTTACGAAATGTATTTAGACAAAAGGACCAGGGTTAAAAAAAGATTTTAAAAGAGAGGTACTTAATCTCCGAACTTGTCTCGTTGTCAGTACTTATAATTAGTATTGTTATCAAGTACCTACGTTTATTCATGTTATGGATGGTTTACATCAAGAGAATTGTATATTATATTCATTACATCAATATATCATTTCAATAAAGTACTGATATATGGTAATCCCAGGATTGTGTTGTACTTTGATCTTGAGAAACATCGTCTGTGACCTCCTGACACGCTATTGGGACGTATCCCAGGGGCGAAGGATAAAATTTCGACCCCGTTGCTCTAGTTAATAATTTATCCACCAGAGAGAGTATCCGAGTGGAATACTTCCCAATACCCATGATACTATATTCTAACATTGAGATTTTTACGTCTTCGATCATATTGCCACGTTCTGGCAGTCTGAAAAAAATGTCTATAACTACCATAACTTTCAAAACTAAACATATTTTTAAGTATATTTGAAGCGAAATTTAGCCACGTTATATGAAATTGAACAAAAATTCGAAATAATAAATCGACAACATCATAATACTCGAATAAGCTGTTTACATTCGTTGTCTCTGACACTCTTATCAACGTTGGTAGTAGGTATGAATGAATTTCTGGGTTAATGTTTTTTCACGTATGGCAAGGTCTGGCCGATGGTCTATTACAGCTTGATAGTGCCTTCGACAATTTTACTGGTACGAAATTCGAAGTTTTGAGATCTAGACTGATGTGGATGATTTTTGCTTCTAAAGCTATAGTCTTCTGTGCAGATTTCGAAAGCTCATGGAGAATAAATGCCGAATAAGCAGGCTGGAGACAGTACACCAGCATATCAGGTGGCCGCAAGTTAGATGTTGTAATTTTGGCGAATGATTAAGGGGGTCTAGCTTGGTACCCTGTAATTGGAAATAGTGGTCTCCCTTGCAGTGCCTATCAGTATAGTCCATTTAAAAAGTTCCGCTAACGCGTGCACGTATGGCAGCCAAGCACACCAACAGGACCACTGGGCTGTCTGGTTTTAGGCGCGCACGTTCGCGAGGTCACAATTCTTTTACAGCAGGCATGTCTGCAAACACGCGGCCCGGCAATCTCGTGATTGCGGCCCGCCGACTCCGGATACAAATGCAGTTCCAAACGTATATAAATCCTCACTGTGAACTCAACATTTCCATGGCTGAATTTTGAAAGAATTAAATGTTTGAAAAAGCTGGGTGTGAATGTACCGTGAGCAAATCTTGAAAGTATACAGTCGACTATGCGTGCGCCAGTTTTGCAACCCGCCCATGCAGGCTTACTATTCTGAACTTCAGCTATCAAACGCTGAAATACGAGTCTTCAAGGATAAGTTGATTCCAAGTCAGTTGGTACTGTCTATCGGATAAATATGGCCAAAAATCAAGAGCCCGTGGACCATAGAAATTGAATTATTTGCCGCCGAGTGTATACTTTCAAGATTTTCTCTCAGTATAGGTATGCACGGAAGATTCTCGATACGAAAATCTTCTGTATACGAGAAGATACTATAATTGATACAAATAACCTATTAACCTGAAAAGTTGCAATTATCTTTACTTTTATTTATCTGTGAAACAGAACTTGAATTTAACGCGTTTGATGAAAAATAGCCCTATGTCATGTGTCGCGACCACACACAACAATCCAACCAAAATAGCATAACAGTGTAATAATGGAGCGATCTAGGCTGACTTTAATTAGAAGTAATGTTGATCTATATTGTTAGTATGTATTTCATAGCGCCAAAGTTACACTGAGAAATGGCGCATAAGTTTTAGGGAAATAATAGCTTATAAAAAAAACTCAGGATGTAGTTATATTGAATATTTCACAACCCTTTTCGGGTATTCAAGCCCTTTATTTCGCAAGATACAAGTTTGTTATCGCAATGTACAATGTGGGCTTCTCATGGTTACGTTGTTAACGACAAACTCCTCTTGAGAAGGTGTTCGTACAGGAAAGCCCACGGCAGCAAAATGGGTAATTCCAACCGCACTGCAAGAGGAAAAGTACTAATTATTGACCGGAAAGTTTCTCGGAAGATCAAAATTGTGCTCTTCTACGTTAGAAAATGTATGAACGAAGCATAGGTACCGAATACCTTAGCTTGATGATACTATAACTTTACATATTGTGAAAAGATATATTCTGGCCTTCATCATCTACTATGATTTTACAACTTTATTTCATTCATAGCGGACAAATTTTTTCTATATTGGAGATGGCGGCCAAACGGGCAATTTTTTTTCCAATTTCATTCATCTTTTTACTTTTTTTGTGTTACGGTTGATACGAAATACGTCGAAATATCAAAAACAGATCAATTAAGAGAAGATTATCATTTTTCGACTTGTTGCCGGTTTTCACCCCAATTCTCATATTCAGCCGAGGTGCCTGTTCTGCCCTCCTGCTCGGTTTGTTCCCATCGCCCCTATTGTCAGAACTCTTCATATGTGAGAAACGTCAGAAAACTGAACTATGTCGTTTTTGGAAAAGCTAAGACAGTGCCCGTTTTGCCCCCCGCAACTCCCCCGCATCTCCCCAACATACCGCTCCTCCACGCTGCCCGCACTGGGCATTCGACGGCGGGGGGCCGAATTGTGCCATGGTCGAGAGGACACACAGTATTACAACGAGGAAAACCAGCCCAGCTTTCAACATCTTCGGTCTGGGTATATGATTCAAGTGGTCAACTGAAACAATTATATTGATTGGATTTATTTCAACCCAATGAAGATGACATTTGAACTTTGTAAGATATAATTATAGACGAAGTTATCATGAAAATTGTGTTTTCTTGAGGGATGATCAGGTTTTGTTATAAATGAGATCACGATGATGGACACAGTGAAAAATGAAGAGAACGGCGAGCTTTTCACGATTGCCCGACTCGTTGTCATCACTGCCGAATAGATAATATTATGTTATACCGATGATGAGCGACGGACCACACGGACCGACGTGTCAGTAACGATTGCTCTAAAAGTCGTGATCTTTCCTAGAGAAATTATCAAACTGTTGATACATGAACATTTTTAGTCGCGGTTCATTTTTAAAGAAAGTTATAACTCCTGGCGAGGTTCAAAATTGATTACGATTCCGTTTTGAATGTGGATAGAGATCGTACGAGTGGTCTGCAGTTCTCACTATTGCAGAGCAAGGAACTGTTACTCTAAAGGCTGAAACCCACTGGTCGGCAGCGAACGGCGGCGCACGGCCAAAAACAGTGGTTCACATGCAATACATCGACCAAATATGGCTTTGAAGTTAGATTTGGTCGGTGTTTTGGATGTGAATCACTGTTTTTGGCCGGTCGCCGCCGTTCGCTGCCGGCTGGTGAGCCTCGGCCTTTATTCGCCTGGGATGTGGTCTATTATAGAGTTCAAAACTCTGCCGGGAATCCTTATCAAGCCTGATGATCACTAGCTTTAGTAAATGCGTGATGGAAATTAAAGTAAGTATAATAATATGATACTCAATATTTTCGCGAGTGTTATTACAGGTAAATATAAGCAGGAGGAATTACTGTGTCAGCATGAGAATGATTATGAACAATTTTTATCAATAATGAATATACTATTCGTCATAGAAATGGTTACCAGTCTTGACTTCAACTGTCAACAATTCAACAATTTTTCTAAATTTTTCAGAAGTTCTTTGGAATACTCGACATCAAAGTAAAATGTCAAAGTTTTTGTTAATAATGAATAACGGTGCCCACGTATTCATTGCAAAGATCCTATTATAATTTATACTCACATGAAGACGGTATACGATTGACGAAGATGCTTCTAAGATCTGCTCCGTGGGTTTACTACTGCTTCAGTCGAACGCTTTCTCGAATTTTATACCAAACGTCCTAATTTCCAATTGGTTCTGAAAAAAATTATCGGCACGTGAACAATTTCGGCAGCGAATCACGTTTAAGTACCGTACATTATAGGCATAGTGGTAATTAAAATCTCCCACTCGACCCTCAATAGATTCTTTGACGACTTCATAGATAATTTTTTTTCTATTTCGCATATGTGATGTGAAGCAACAAGCAGTCTCTGATACGCGTGAAGATCGAAATAACTTGTTTTCCACATTTTTGCCTAGGTCAGAGGTCTATCCACGAGCCTTTTGATGACCCGATCGCATGGCCAGCGATACTGTCTGTAAAGCCAATATCCAAAATAATTCGGAAGACACTATACGATGATGAATCAAGAACGAGAAGTCCTTGCAATATACCTAGAGCAAATAATGATGTCCGACAACAAGTAATGACTGAATACCTGACACATGAAATATAATTACTACCTCTTCACTATTGAACTACATACTTGTTCATGTCCTCTATGTTCACAACAACATCGGTATTTCCCAAGTCCGTGGCTACCACACGGAGAGACCGTTTTGGTGATGATTGTTCAAAAATTGGTACTCCTTCCCAAGAAAGTTAGTAAAGTGGTGACAATGCATCATTTTTAGTAGCGCTTTATTCTGAAGTATAGTAGCGGCTCCTAGCAACGTAGAACATTGTTGGTATCCACTGCTATAAAACTTAGGAACTATTGCTATTCTAGCGATGGTTGTGAGTGATCACTAACAATGAAATAAAATTTTAGAATCAATCGAAATATTTTCAGTGATATTTATTATAATCGTAGTAATATTTATTTCACCGTGGGAAAACGTGGGTGCTGAAATAATTGGGCAAATTGAATATTCCAAATTTATTCTTCAATACAATGTAAAAAATGCGGTGTTAAATCCGGATAAAAAAACACCGCTTTTATTTATATTGAGGGAAATTTTCAGCTAGCTCAACAAAAAAATATATTTTTCAACAGGGTTTTAACATCACATTCGCCAACTTACAATTATCCGCACGTAGATGAAAGCGCATCATTAATTCGCTGAGAAAAAACCGCCGCTGATATTCTGTCCTAACCGGGATTTGAACTCAAGTCCGCTCACATTCGCTCCATCGCTCGCAATACTAGTCGCACGCTCTATCCGCTACGCCAAACTACGCTATGTTAATTTGTACAATGTTTTCTTATATGTTTGGAGATTGTAACGCACTATTTGAAAACGTAGATATGAAACTCAATGTGGTATGGTAATCAACGCTTTGATCAATATCACATTCAGTACTTTGCAGTGTTAGGAACTACTACCATACAACTATTGAGGAGTGCTGTATTCGTAAGGGATTGATTACAATTTTTTTATTTTACGAACTGTTACTATGTAGTTTAGGAATCATTCATATATTTTTTTGAACTAGTTTCATAAAAATATAAATTTCTAAGAATTCCAGTGCATTTCTTGGAAATTTTCAAGATTACTAAACTAGCATTGCTTCCAAGCGTATCGTATGTCAAAAGGACTATGCGTCGAATGCGGAGCTTAGGTATAAAGTATTTTTACCATGGGTGAAATAAAGTCGCCGCAAACCGGACTACTCACATAACATATCTACTTCGGAACAGAAGTTTGAACTATAGAATATAGATTCTGCCCATCTGAGCCTGACATTGATGAGATCGTGGGCTTTAAATCAGGGATAAATCAGGTCATCCGAATATAGTTTAGTTAATTCTTCGGCTTTATAATACGTTCATAGATACGATATGGCGAAACAGCGATTCTGCTATCACCAGTGGAAAAAGTGATCTAGTTTATGTCGAGAACGATAATGTTTACAGCTCAATACATTGGGCAGAAAATGATGTCACTTTATTATATGATTTCTGAAATTCATTTAATTGTAAGGGAAAGATTGAATCACTATAACCTACGGTGAAGAATGATTGGTTCCTGATGAACTGAGATTCCCCAAATTCACACTACCTTCGGAAGAAGTATTCTGGCTGACTATGAGTCTGACTTTCGAACTGGACTTCTTCTTCTTCTTCTTCCATTGGCTTAGCTCCAAGACTTTCGAACTAGATGATTCGCCCTGGAGTCAAAAGTTCATGCAGTTTTCTGAAAAAAAATCATAATAATCTCGTTTTTTAATGTAATGTGTGATTCGTTGAAAGATATACCGACTGAATAATAATACAGGTCTGCGAATGTTTCCTTTTTTAAAACTGGTTTTACTGGAGTTTCAATATTCGTAATAGTGGGTATTCCTGAATTTAATACAAAACTAACTACATTCATATGATAGAGAAACAAAATCTCAAAAATTTTAGCTTTTAATTTCAAGATTAACACGTTCCCCGAACCGTGGAAAGTTTCAAATGGAAAATAGTACTTTTCGATACTAGTGCGAAAGTGTTGATTCTCGGACGTGTGTGAAGTTTTTCGCGCGAGCGAAGCGAGGGTGACAATCACACGAGTCGAGAATTATGTTTCGCACGTGTATCGAACTTCATTTTTCAACACAGCGCGCGTCAAGTTGATTTTTTTTTTCCTTGTGGAAGATACATGTAGTTTTCCCAAGCAGTTACTTTATTTTCATAACTTTGGTAAAAATTAAAGGAACGATTTGACACTTGGCAGAGTTGTTGCTTATATCGTGATAGGAACAAATCACGGAAATTCCAAATTTTTAATTTCAATTCTTTCCTAAAACATTAAGAATAATCATTTTTTAATTTTGTCAATTTCTTTTTCAATTTCAAAGGGATTTCGGCACCCTCTCCAATCATGCTATAAGTCTGGGGGACATACAGACACTGTTTTCTCGTCATTATCTATCGATTCCAGGGGCAGAGACGAGGGTAGAGAGTATACATGTTAGAAATTAACGACCACCCTAACACTGACTCGCTCCCATAAACTCGGAGATGACTATAGTTCGTTATCCTTACTGGGCCGCATCCACGTAAAATCCCGGTATGAACATTTCTACGTATACCTGCACAAATAACGGGAAGGGAAATACGATTCGTGTATTAATTTATGATTTCCGAGCAATATCACTAAACGCTGAGAATCGGCGCAGTGCGAAGTTCTCAATAACGAAAGTATAATCTTCCTACCGTCAGACTCCGTGCACCTATTCCAACGTTGAAAATTTACTTTGCAGATTCAACATGGGGTGTTTCGAGAAAGCATAACTTGTGAACAGAGAAATATACACTCAATTGGCGAAAACTATCCGAATAAGATAAAGCTTCAAACTTTGAAACGCTTGTGTGGCTATAACTACCTACGTCCATTTTTTACTAAGTTATGAGGTGTTTCAACCGCCGTAACGAAAGAAAAACTGAACCGTAATCTGAAAATCGGAGACTTGAATTTGATATCGATCAAATCTGACGCCGTCAAAAATTTCACGAATCAAGATTTAAGCCTGAAGAGAAACCAGATTTAAATTTTACATCCTAGAGTATTTGCTGGACTGCAGGGGTTTATCTTTTTCGATATTGATGATAACTTCAGTGTTAAAGTAGTATGGTCGTCAAAAATGACTAGTTTTTCATCAATTTATTACGGCATAGTCGCCACATCGAGTATTCATCGAATTGTTATATTCATAAACTGATGATTTTCCTGAAATGTCCAGAAACAAAATAATACCCAAATTATGAACAAATGGCCAGATATCGATTTTTCATTTTCAATTGCTTCAAAATCAAGAAAAATCTAGTAGATTGGTTCGATTACAGTCTACGATGGCCATACCAGTTCGCAGTATTGCCAGTTCGAACCCATTACTCGTCAAACATCGGCTGCTGAACGGACAATTCGATTAATAGCCTTGTTTCGGAGATATAGGCGGTGTCGGTCAAAATCTGGTATACCCCCCCCCCCCCCCTTCATTTCGTAATTATACATTATAGTAGCATGCTCTGGAGTAAACAACTCTGTTTCAATAAAACCTTTTTATTTTGTGAGATACAAGTTTAACATGTTCCTCAATGCTGCTTTTATGGTCACATCGTTAATACGAGCTAAGTCTTCGGAATTCAGGATCAAGCATCAATCTTTCGTATAATTGCTGTCGGTCTAATGGCTGTTGGTTTGATGGCGGTCCTTGTGATGGGTGTTGGTTCAATGGCTGTTGAGATGATAGCTGTTGATATGGTTGCTGTAGCTGCTGAGGGTTTCATGACGATGCGTATGATTGCTGTGATTCCTGTGGTTGCTGTGATTGCTGTGGTTGCTGTGATTGCTGTGGTTGCTGTGGTTGCTGTGGGTTCCAGGGCGATGGGTATGGTTGCTGTGGTTGCTGTGGGTTCCACGGCGATTGGTATTGTTGCTGTGGTTGCTGTGGGTTCCACAGCGATGGGTATGGTTGCTGTGGTTGCTGTGGGTTCCACGGCGATGGGTATGGTTGCTGTGGGTACCATGGCAATTGATATGCTGGTACTGCTTGACATACTCCAGCGAAGGGAGTGGCATAGTGATTACACTGATATCCTCTGCAGCATGACCCCGTGACTATCGAACACTGTAATGAGAAAGAATCACTAATTAACTCTTGGAATGTTTATTACAAAATCTAACATAAGTTGAATACACTCCCACGTCAAAAATGTACACTAAAAGCATACGTGATCCAGGTGATGCGCATTGTGCACGTGTAAAGTACATACATTTCGATACATGAATATATATTTTTCTGGACATAGCATATCGGAACTTCAGTTTATTCATAGACTACTCTTTCCTTTCATACGTACATATTGTCCAGACTTTCTGCAACCTGGGTCTTCTATGATTTGGCTTATGACAGTCGATACGAGACACAGAAATCCAAGTAGATGAATCAACGTAACTTTCGACATCTTCGGTTTAGATATGATTGAGATGGTCACCTGTAACAATTTATTGCCAATGAAATTTCTTTCACCTTAATGACAATTAAATTTGAACACTTCACAATATGATAATATCGAATTATCCTCTAAATCGTTTTCTTTTTCGGAGATCATTACCTCTCCTTATGTATATGTTGCAGTATGACACTTAGAAGGTTACAGTGAGCAATGAAGATAACAGTGAATCTACACGGAGAGAATTTTATGGTAGAAATTACTATAAAATATAGTACAAGGGTTTTTTCAATCAAATGCTATACGATAAACAGTTGATTACAATGAAAAAAATATTGTTATACGATGAACAGTTGATTCAGAAATTCTTGTACTATATTTTATAGTAATCTCTACCATAAAATTCTCTCCGTGTAGAGTTTAGGACAGATTTATTGGGTTCCTGCATTTGTGTTTATTCCGATATTACGTGAGTATACACAGTTCGTATCTTTTTAAATTTCGATATCCATAGTCGAAACATTTCGTTTATCCAATCTTTTGGCGCGTGCGAAAGAAAATTGTCGAATAAAAATCGGATCTCCGAACCGGTTGCAGGGTGTACGAAAAAAGGATAATGCAAAAGCTCTTTGCCTTGAAATTATTCGAAGATTAGAAAAAAAAGGATCTATCCGTATGAATCAAATTCAAAAGAGTTTCATCGTGGTAGCGGACGATGCAAATGCAAAAGGACTAAGGTCGCAATTTATTGCGACTCGTCACTTGTACAATGTACAGAGTCTGTAGGTACAGGGTAAGCAACGTTATTTCTGTACTTGAAGATCGAGTCCGGTCAAGGTAAGAATTAGAACAGATGTGAACGGAAATCTCGTCATCAAGAATTTGCCAATCTTTGACTGCATTGTACTCATAGCAACAGTAAGTGATGCAACGGGATATGAAATGGAGACTTCTACCACTTTTATATTTTCTGCGGGACGTTTTAGTATTCTTTCCTATACTGAGCAATTGAGCCTTTCAATTGAGCTAAAAACTCAAGGGCTCCGAATTTTTTAACGATAATCGGTGATCTTTTTGAATTCACACGTGACGCTTGATAGCTGTTTGATAAAATATATCGCGGAGGTTTTACCAGTTCCATATAACGATCAATTGAGGATGATAGTGAAGCATTCTGCTAGTACAACCTAGGTATATTAAATATCTATGGATAGGCAGCTGCCTTGATGTTCCTACTAATAAATAATATCACATGCTTCAGAATTATTCGGATATAAGCCAATTTTTCGATATAGTATGCGTGAAATTTCATTTTACGGACACTGTGTCGAAAAATATCGTATGAAACTCGTGCGTAAAATTTTTATGCACTTGTTGCATAATATACTATTTCATCTTCTGCCATTTTTCCAAATTGTTTCCTACATTACATACCTGACAAATTAGCGTTTGGCCGGTGCTGCTCCTGAGTAGAAATGTGATAGAGGGAATTCTCGCTATAGGACCTACTTCGTAAGTACTGACTGATGCTTCTGGCAAAGCGTCTCCTGCTTTTATATGCTGGAATGAAGAAGCTATCTGTGCGTGTAAGTAACATGCATTATATCATGCACCTAGAGGAGATCCGATTCGCCACCAATCCGTGCGTTCGCCTGTAGATGATTTTTCAGATTTCTCAGAAGTGGATGTGGTGTCAATGAGATCTCGGAAAGAGCGGGGAATCGTTTCTTTTCATACGATTCCACCGAAATCCAAGTCAAACTTGACAATCATACCCCCACCTTGAATCCCGGTCGTTTCCATAAATCGTTTTTTTAGATTTCAGAGAAGGGGATATGTTACAAGTAAGTTCTCGGAAAAGGAGAGGAATCGTTGTTTTCTATACAGTCTGAAGATTGCAAAGAAATGGATATGCTCGAGTGAGTTCTCGGAAACGAAGAAAATTTGTTTCGTTCCATAGAATTACGCCGAAGTCCAAGTCGAACAATTTGATACCCAATGCACCCTATTTGACAATGAGATCAAGACGCAAATTACACAGTCAGCCAACTCACTTGAAAGAGAATATGAGACCTGGGTCTCTACAGGTACCAAAGAAGTCAGGCAGGCCGACTAATTCCTTTATCATATTGCTAAATATACACTTTGTATAATATTAGCAATAAATGCATATTGAATGTTGGCCGGAGTTTACTTCATTACTTGCCAAGTCAGTGGAAAGGTCCACGTTATCGAGAACACGATACCAAACACGTTAACTTTTCACTAACATACAAAAGTCAGAAATTCGCCAACATTCTTTTCCCTGCTATACGATTTTCTTAGAATATAAATTCACAAAATTATTATCAATTTCAAAAAATTATTCGCACAATTATTTTCCATTTTTATGTATATCACATCCAGAATCTACGGCGTTCCCTCAGATCAGAGTCGATTTGAAAAATAAAAATTAAATTCTGCGAAGGTATGGGAAACACTTGCGCAGTCTCTGCTCTGTTGCACCATAGTGTGGTGCTCGACATCGAATTTTCAGGTGTGATGTTGAAGAGTTGAATTCAGTTAAAAGCTGTAAAGCATTTGGGTTTTGAGTTTGAACAAATTACAGTTCTTTTCATAAGAACTAAGAACATATTATTCCGAATTAAGAACATATGTCCTTGATTTAATCAAAAAACATTCACGAACAGGGCCGGCTTTAGCTCGATTGCGCCCCTAGGCCCATCACAAGGCGCCGCCCATGCCCCCATGTCTTTATGATGAAAAATTTTCCGTAGGATATTCACATGAGGCGTTCGAAAATAAAAATGCTTGCAATATTTGTTCAAGTTATTATATTTAGGCAGTATAGTATATTTGTTCACAGACTAACTCTACGAACTTATTTGTCGGCGAATTCGGTTATCATATTATCATATTTCGTCTCAGTAGTTAATTCTGCTTCTATCGCCAATAGAGCTAAGGTTTTCAGTCTTTTTCGCCCAATTGTCGATCTCAAATAATTTTTGACGCGCCGCAATACGGCAAAAGAGCGTTCACCAGAACAATTCCATTTCGGTATACACTGTTAAAAATGATTGTGAATTTACAACACATTTACTACACGAAAGTTTTGCAAAATTACAAATGTGGTATAGCAAAGTAAACTGCTGAGCTTGTTCTATAAATTAACAAATAAATTCTAGATTTCATTGGACTTTCATAATTTGAATTCGCTAAATTATTTAGTGAATTTGCAGTATTTGTAAATTAATTTTAAGGAAATGTCTTTTAAATTTACTACTCATGTTTGCGTATAAAACTTCGAATACAGTGTTGGAAGTTCACAATAGAAATTTTTAACAGTGTTCATAAAAATCCGCAGTGCAATATTCACGTTAAGACACACGGTTGAAAGGTCGTTCTTGTAAAACATACACACAGGAAAACCTAAACCTCAATCACGATTGACCAATCGTAATTCACAGTTTCATGAGCGTAATTTAAGTTTTTAGGGACAACGTAAATCATGCCTTGCGTTGCCGTAAAAGAGGATCGAATGTCCTTCACGTACGATTTCATTACACTAATATGATGTCTAGTGTCTTTGTATACGATATGAAAAACAGAATCTACGTATTAGAACGTCATATTTTACGATTAGAAAAAACCGTAATTTACTACGGAACGAAAAACATGGAATAAGGGGAAAATTGTCTCACTATATGAAAATGAGATCGTACGTGAAGGACATTCGATCCTCTTTTGAGGCAACGCAAAGCATGATTAAGGTTGTCCCTAAAAACGTTAATTACGCTCATGAAAATGTAAATTACGATTGGTCAGTCATGATTGAGGTTCAGATTTTTCTGTGTGTCTAGCACAGATCTAGAATAAAAATGTTTTCAATTCTGACAGAACTTAAGTGTACACTGAGGTGTTGAAATTCAATGTCTAATGTTTGATCTAGGTAACACGCATAATATGATCGAAGATTGTGCGAACGTTCTGTGATCCTTCTATACCGCCATTGGTGGTAGTTCCGTTATTAAGCCAAATTTATCGCATAACGAAGTATAAGAGATGGCTCGTCCGTCAAGTTCAACCCGCAAATGGTCGATCAGTATAACGCAAAACGTATTGATTCTGAAGTTTTCCCTACCGGACTGTACACTAGGGTGTCCGTTATTTCCCAAGTTGGTTTTTTCTTTGCGACCGCCCCCTGAATTTTTAGTTTATAGCCAGTAGAGTAACTGTGACAGCCAAGATTCATGACAGCCAAGATTCACCCTGTTCACCTGTCTGGAGTCAGGACCCGCGCCTTTACCTTTTTCCAGAAAGTTCTAAGCCGCGCCTTTATGTCCGATTTTTATGTCCGATTTTATGTGATAATTAATTGTGCCAATCAATCATCAGATTTTTTTCTAGGGGGTAATCGTACCGGTTATCACCCCTACCGGTTATCCCGGTACCTGCGGTGAGTGACCCCGCGTTCACGTCACAGTATAGTATCCACGGTATAGCGGGTGCAAGTTCCCCAGTGCAGATCTGCAGTATAGTGAGTGCAAGTTTCCCAGTGCAATGACTGTAATCGTCAGATGGTCATACTGGTTAACCAGTGATCTACGGTAGGTATACAACCGGCCCCGTGATCGTGAGACGTCAGAATTCGATACCGACGATCCCGTGATCTACAGTCGGTATAACACGGACCGTGATCGTGAGGCGTCAGATGTAAGCGTGAGATGTAAGCGTGATTTGTTGAAACATTTATATTTTGTTGCTATGCCATGCATATTCATCGATCCAAGGGTAAATCTCGTCGCGATGTAGAACAGTTCTGCTGATCTCGCATATTCATCGATCCAAGGGTAAATCTCGTCGCGATGCAGAACAGTTCTGCTGATCGGCAATAATTTCAGCCCTTGGACTTAGCTCGTGACGCAAATAGTCGGACGATCGAACGTTCTAGTCCACGAATTTTGCTGAATTGGCGTTTTTCACATAGTTACAGTTCGCACACGATTCGAACAGAGTTTGTACCTTTGACCTAGATCATGACGCAAATGAGCATTTTTAACTGAATAGCTCGAGTATATTAACTGGCAGCGAGGCTGATAGCACCATCTTATCGTCTACAGTTGAATAGAAGTCTCACGACAGTTGACCAGAAGTTTCACAACAGTTTACCAGAATAAGTTTCAATATAACCAACAAATAAATCCGCAGTTTGTTAACGAAAATATAAATTTCAATTTAACTAAAAAAATATAAGTTCGTAGTTCGTTAGCTGAGATATAAATCCTCAGTTTCTGACTAAAAATATAAATTACCAGAAGTTTCAATCCAACTAACACAGTTTAACTAAAATACAAATTTCAATTTAACTAAAAAAAAAAATATAAGTTCATAGTTCGTTAAAATAAGATATAAATCCACGGTTTCTAAGTGAAAATATAATATCGCCAGACTAGAATTAAAATAATGTCTCAACTAAATATTCTAATATTCTTATTCACCATGATCGCGACAAAAATGATGGCATTCCCTATTACGGAGAGGCCTACATATCTGCATCATCTGCAGGTCGACGCATCTCCGATAGCGTTAATGAATTCAACCCTCATATACCGACAAGACTTCCCTCCCATCGAATATTTAAATGCGACGACAGAAGCGCTCACATTGCTTCATCGGCACCAGCAATATACTGGGACTGCTTATAATAACGTGTTAAACGTTTACCACTCATCTGTGGTAAAACCTGGCATTGAAACGACTGCAGGGGGCCCGCCAACGAGTACAGCATGTAGGTTGCAATTTATTTTAACCGTACCGAAGTGTCCGCCTCCTAGTAAATATATGTTCAATTTCAATTTGACGGGACGTTACCTTTGCCCAGAAATTTGATAGATTTTGTGTTTATCGGGCTCATATTTGAATTCGATGCATATGTATGACCCATGAAATTTAGCAAACTCTTTGTTTTATTTGTTATTAGCACCCGTTACTCCAGACTATAGCGTTTTACAAGACTCGGAGTCTGAGTCAGCATTTGGCTGGATTACTAGGGACGATGAAGGTAACGGATATAATTAAGTTTACATCGTTCTATCCGTATTCGCAAATTTGTGAACGTATGTTAACCGCCCCCTAATAATATGATCAAATTTTTAACCACCATTGTTTTATTTGATTGGTTACAGAGTAGTCAGCCGTCGAGCCATGATCAACGTTATGCTGATCATATTCGTAGCATTAAATATAGCTGTATTTACAATTTTAGGATAGTAGAGTTAAATACCTTATTGTATTTCTAGAATAGTTTATGGGGAAAAATAAAAATCTATGATATTATATGTTCAACATTTTCAATCTTCATTGATTATTGATAATTCGTCCTTTTGATTAACGTTTGAACGACGACCTCAATTTCTAGCGTTTTCGATCCTGATTCGTTGAGGCGATATTTTTTGTTGAGGAGATATTTTTTGTTCAAAATTGTGCTTGTGATCAAAATTCAAATTTGCGAATACGGATAGAACGATGTAAACTTAATTATATCCGTTACCTTCATCGTCCCTAGTAATCCAGCCAAATGCTGACTCAGACTCCGAGTCTTGTAAAACGCTATAGTCTGGAGTAACGGGTGCTAATAACAAATAAAACAAAGAGTTTGCTAAATTTCATGGGTCATACATATGCATCGAATTCAAATATGAGCCCGATAAACACAAAATCTATCAAATTTCTGGGCAAAGGTAACGTCCCGTCAAATTGAAATTGAACATATATTTACTAGGAGGCGGACACTTCGGTACGGTTAAAATAAATTGCAACCTACATGCTGTACTCGTTGGCGGGCCCCCTGCAGTCGTTTCAATGCCAGGTTTTACCACAGATGAGTGGTAAACGTTTAACACGTTATTATAAGCAGTCCCAGTATATTGCTGGTGCCGATGAAGCAATGTGAGCGCTTCTGTCGTCGCATTTAAATATTCGATGGGAGGGAAGTCTTGTCGGTATATGAGGGTTGAATTCATTAACGCTATCGGAGATGCGTCGACCTGCAGATGATGCAGATATGTAGGCCTCTCCGTAATAGGGAATGCCATCATTTTTGTCGCGATCATGGTGAATAAGAATATTAGAATATTTAGTTGAGACATTATTTTAATTCTAGTCTGGCGATATTATATTTTCACTTAGAAACCGTGGATTTATATCTTATTTTAACGAACTATGAACTTATATTTTTTTTTTTAGTTAAATTGAAATTTGTATTTTAGTTAAACTGTGTTAGTTGGATTGAAACTTCTGGTAATTTATATTTTTAGTCAGAAACTGAGGATTTATATCTCAGCTAACGAACTACGAACTTATATTTTTTTAGTTAAATTGAAATTTATATTTTCGTTAACAAACTGCGGATTTATTTGTTGGTTATATTGAAACTTATTCTGGTAAACTGTTGTGAAACTTCTGGTCAACTGTCGTGAGACTTCTATTCAACTGTAGACGATAAGATGGTGCTATCAGCCTCGCTGCCAGTTAATATACTCGAGCTATTCAGTTAAAAATGCTCATTTGCGTCATGATCTAGGTCAAAGGTACAAACTCTGTTCGAATCGTGTGCGAACTGTAACTATGTGAAAAACGCCAATTCAGCAAAATTCGTGGACTAGAACGTTCGATCGTCCGACTATTTGCGTCACGAGCTAAGTCCAAGGGCTGAAATTATTGCCGATCAGCAGAACTGTTCTGCATCGCGACGAGATTTACCCTTGGATCGATGAATATGCGAGATCAGCAGAACTGTTCTACATCGCGACGAGATTTACCCTTGGATCGATGAATATGCATGGCATAGCAACAAAATATAAATGTTTCAACAAATCACGCTTACATCTCACGCTTACATCTGACGCCTCACGATCACGGTCCGTGTTATACCGACTGTAGATCACGGGATCGTCGGTATCGAATTCTGACGTCTCACGATCACGGGGCCGGTTGTATACCTACCGTAGATCACTGGTTAACCAGTATGACCATCTGACGATTACAGTCATTGCACTGGGAAACTTGCACTCACTATACTGCAGATCTGCACTGGGGAACTTGCACCCGCTATACCGTGGATACTATACTGTGACGTGAACGCGGGGTCACTCACCGCAGGTACCGGGATAACCGGTAGGGGTGATAACCGGTACGATTACCCCCTAGAAAAAAATCTGATGATTGATTGGCACAATTAATTATCACATAAAATCGGACATAAAAATCGGACATAAAGGCGCGGCTTAGAACTTTCTGGAAAAAGGTAAAGGCGCGGGTCCTGACTCCAGACAGGTGAACAGGGTGAATCTTGGCTGTCATGAATCTTGGCTGTCACAGTTACTCTACTATAGCCTAAAAACAATTATGCTATTTTTTTTTTTTCAAAGTGCCATTAAACCCTGCCTGTAGGACGATACTTGTCCCATTTGATTCACATGGGATTTTTGCCCCTTTTAGAATTTAATTTTTTTTTCGCTTACTACTTTCATTACCTCATCAAATATTGTTGATTCTACTACTGTTCTGAGCTCTTTCAATGGACATATTTTTACATTGGTGAAAAAAAAAAATTCCATAAGTTTTGAAGTTTTGTTCAAAATTTATTTTTACTGTACTTTTCAGTAATTTTCGTATATTTTCGGATTTATTGACTTTTTAATGCTTTTTGTTTAAATTGAAAAATATTCGAAGGATGTCAAACAATATGGTAAAAAAAAAAATTTTACCGCTTCAAAACTCAAATTTTTTTTTGTCCATCAAGGTAAAAATATGTCCATCGAAAGAGGTCAGAACAGTAGTAGAATCAACAATATTTGATGAGGTAATGAAAGTAGTAAGCGAAAAGAAATTAAAGTCTAAGAAGGGCAAAAATCCCATGTTAATCAAATAGGACAAGTATCGTCCTACAGGCAGGGTTTAATGGCACTTTGAAAAAATAAAAAAAATAGCATAATTGTTTTTAGGCTATAAACTAAAAATTTAGGGGGCGGTTGCAAAAAAAAACCAACTTGGGAAATAACGGACACCCTACTGTACACATACCTACCAAATGACATTCAGGTTGTTCAGAGAAGTACAAGAAAATGGGCTATCAGTAGCCGCCCCTGAGTGTCTGCCGCCCTAGGCCCGGGCCTTGCCGGCCTAGGCGGAAATACGGGCCTGTTCACGAAACTATAGTTTCTCAAAACAAGAAATCTTTTTCTTGAAACGAAGAATACATTTTCTCTGTGTGTACTTCGCACTCACGTACATGTGGCTTACAAAATAATTCATTTTGGTGTTCATAATCTTGTTCAAGATCTACGCTGCTTTTTGAGAAGATCGCGTGCCAAGAAAAGTTCATAGGAATCACTGCTTTCCATGGTGTATTGTCCTATGAACGGTTTCCAGGACTATGGTGACAAGAATCACAAGTATCGACCAGCGCTCATATTTAGTGTTGCCGCGAGAGACGAGAAAAACGAGACGAGACGAGAATGAAGAGTCGAGAGACGAGACGAGAGAGCGATTTTCTCTCGGCCGTCCAAGTCGAGACGAGACGAGAAAGACACGGCGAGAGTGTCGAGAGTCTCGGCGCTTGAGGCCAGATATGACTGGATGGACATAATACAGCTTGGGGACGTTTGGCGTAGCCATAGCTGATGGTTGAAAATAAATAAAAACATGCTTGGGTAGACATTTTAAAATCTCAATTGCTTCCATCCCTTTCTCTTTTATTCTATTTGTTTTCTACGTTTGATTGTTTGTTGCGTTCTGTTTACTGTCTCGAAGTATACCAGAATTGTTATTCATATTTCGAGCCGCATTCAACTAATTGCAGTATAACAGGTACATGCGGTACAATCGAAGATATAAAGCACCAAAATAAAAAATAAATCGATATTTAGATTTTATGCTGACATTTTCCATCGCGGTCAGTCGAGAAAATTCGAGACGAGAGACCAATTTTCTCTCGATATTCGAGACGAGACGGTATGATCTCTCGTCTCGACAATGTCGAGACAAGACGAGAGAAGAGAAATTCTCGTCTCGTCTCGTCTCGCGGCAACACTACTCATATTGCGCCGTACAAGAGTTTTATCAACCATGTATGAGAGTGATTTCTATGAACTTTCAACTCATGACCTCTGACAGCTGCGAATCAGTTGATCGTAGTGCACTTTTTTCTCAGAATAATTGCGCGGACGAAATTCTACGAAAAAGGCGATTGTGCAATCAGTAACAATGAAAAAGATAGGTCATATCTATTCCAAGAAATTTGATTGCCAGTTCATGAGATTCACACATATTTATTCGTTTATTACGTTTTGATAATTCACATATAATCATGTCCAATATACATATAGAATAATAAAAATGAAGAATAGCTTACAATTAGATCGCAAGTGGTCCTTCGAATACTTATGCAATGCTGTAACCCAATACCAAAAAATGGGGTGACTGATTTCACACGGTACATCCCATATATGAGTCATTCCACGTCAAGCGAGACGGATTTGGCCAAAATATTTCTCCATGTTCCTGATTTTTTTGTGATTTTTTTTACATATTCTCTGGGTAAAATAAATGAATGGAACTAGTTTTTCACTCGAAGGGCTTAGAAGCTACAAGGTTTTGAATTTTCGAAAAAACGAGCAAAACTCGGAATCGCGCTCTCCTTTAAACGTTAATATCTCCGGTTCCCTGTGTTGTACAGACATCAGCAAACATTTATTTCGAAACTCTTGATTGCACTTTCATGTTATCAATTTTGAATTCATGGGATAAACAATTTTCTATTTGTTATGAACAATTATATTTTTTAAACATGATTTTCGAGATGACAACCACCTTTGAAAATTCAAATTCATTAAACCCATTAATTTACGGAATTATTTATTAATTAAAACTAGAAAAATACAAATACAGAGGTAGGTACACACTTGACTGAAATCTTGAAAATAACTGGTGAATATAACGTACTTTTTGATTCCATCAAACGGAATACGTCAGCGTATCATTAGATCAATTACGTACGAAACGTAAAAAATAATTCAGAAATCCCAGATTCCTATACTCTATTCCAAATACTGCCCCAAAGCCTTTGAACTTTGCCGTTTAAATAACACACGATTTTTAGTACTTCTGGCTTATTTTTTACTTCCTGTCGCATTGTTGCTTTGAATAATCTGAAACTTCGCGCACACTTCTTACCTACAATAGTGAAATATCCTACCTAAAGTTTGAAATTTAACGGAGCTATACTGCAAATCGTTACTTCACTAACAATAAACACCTCAAGGCGTGTAAAGACATAAGGATCAAATGTATCGCCGTATGACAAAGATAAATATGTATCTTCACGACTTGAAAATCTTGATTAACAATATCAATGAATCAAAATATGTATTGTATTTACTACAATCGAGTCACAAACGATTTTTAACTACGTGCATAAGTACTTGAAAAATGTAATTCTTATATCACCTCTATAATTTTGTGCCAATAACCAGCCGATATACCTTGCGTTTTCGTGATTGCCGAAGATACGCGAACGTATGCAAAGATAGCAGCAAACAGCTCGTCGTCAAGCCTCAGAATAACAAAAGCTGTAGATTGTATGTTCGTTTGCGTATCTCTAGTGTACGTTGCGTACGTTTGGGCATGTTCGGCAATCAGGCAAAGTGCGCTTTCACGAAAACGCACGGTATAGGTGACATTAACTCCATAAAATTCAATTAAGCTTTTTTACGGGTCTTAATGGAATATAGCATATTGCTACTAACATATTCATCATAATTTTAGATCGCGTAAGAAGCGAAGCTTGCGTCGTTCCATCTGTCAAAACGTCAATTACAATTAGGAACAAGAAAAAATAAAAAACCAAAAACAATCAGAATTTCATACCTATGGCGTTGAATAGGTGGCATTGAACCAATACTATGTATGTGTGGTAGGTGTATATCTATTCATACACTCAACATCATTTCAGAGAAACAGATGAAACGACGCTTTTTAATCGATCTCCGTCGTGGGGGCTCTCGAGTCAGCTATTGCCTAGACCATTGCAAACTTAAAGCTTGGTGTACCCTCAGTTCAGATATCCTTCGTATAGAACATCAAGCATTTTTGTATACAATTCACCAAAATCTTCACATAAAAATCGTGTATGCAATCTGTGTATGTACGTGTATGGCTTCAATTATGTTCATCGTTGGCCGATCTTACGAATTGGAAAACGTTAACAAGATACGGTGCTGTAGCTCCAAGGATCTGCAACACAATAATTATCAATCAAATAAGCTTTCATGCTCAAGGGGAAGGGTTTATACGTGGTCGGACTGCCGAAGAACAGGTACATCTTAGCGAATTTTTCACAACCAAAGCAGGTAGTGGATTTCATTGAGCTTCGGATGGTGATTACATCATATTATCATGTATTCAGAAAAATTTACTTGTTTACAAAAAACTGAGTCTTTCAAAAGTTATCGCCATCTTTCCGAACCTTTGCGCCTTTCGCGCGATCAAACGCTGAGCATTGTATCGATGGAATTACGTATTAAAAATTCGAAGTTTGAATTTTTTTCATTACACATGACAATGGCCATCTGTTCGCGTGTGAGATGTTAGAAATTCGGAAAAATGTAAGAGAAATTACGGTTCGAAGAAAATATTTGATGTCTCGGCCGAAAAATCACCATAATTCTCATTGTTTTTGAGTGAGAATGGATTGGAACAAAGAATGCAACGTAAGCAGATGCAAAATCATCAGTGAAATGTGTGTAACAATTTGGAATCCGAAAAATCATCCAATTATCATCCGAAAAACGTAGACCTGTTAAAAGAAAAAATTAACTAAGCGGTGAAAAATTAAAAAAATAGAAAATTCTATTTTTCAAACTTTGGAACTTATCTGCAAAATATTCACACCAGAATTTGATGATTCAAAATAAAATTTACAAGGGAGTTACTTTTGAAGCTATCGTGGGGGTTTCAGACAAAGATTCGGCCAGAAATTGGCTACAGCACATCTTAGTTATTTATTATTATATTTACCGATTGTAATAGCGTGAAGTCTAATTTGAAAAAACCGTAAGCCGTAGAGTTGATTTTCTCGATCTGAACGAAAATGGCGAGCGGCATCTAATAATGCACTAGAAGGAAGTAGAGAAATGTGAAAAGCTATTTCTCCGAAAGTAAATATTTCCGTACTTTTGTTGGATAACTGTTCTTTGGCCCCGGAAAGCAGGGAATGAACGCCGAAAAGTCTATTCATGATAATCGCAGCTCTTTTTTGCCTCAATACTAAGTAAAGCACTATGAATGCGCTCGTAGCAACGTGAAGAATCTGCATCATTAAATCTAGAGCTCTGGTCATGGGAGATGCCTTCAGATGTTCCGAAGCAAGCAGAGTTGGAATTATAACAATGCCCATGATCTGAATCAGGGTTGCAAGTACGAGATTATAAAGCAGCCCCATTCTTGAGAATAGAAAAACCTTGATGGTGGTATTGCGAGAGTTTCTAGCCAACGATGTGAACTGAATGGAAAGTGGAGCTAGCCCAATAGTCTTTTTCTGCCCTTCATGTATTACAATCTAGTGTGACAACCTGGGTGACTAGGGCTGCGAAACGCAATCATCCCGTTCTTATACAGAATCGCGGACTGATGTGCAAGCTCTTCGGTAGATTACGCGGGTCTACGAATCTCTACAATTAACGGTCGGTGCATGAAATGCTTCGAACGATGATTTACATATGAGGTATTCCTCATGAAAACAAAAGTGATTTGACTTTCGGGTTTTTCATTTCGATCGAAATTTTTTTTCGCATCACTTTTGGCAATCTGACCGTTCGATATCCCAAAGGGTTTTTTGATTACAGCCGTTTATTTCGATTCATCAATTAATGAAAATATCCCAGAGTCACCATTTGACCAAGTTTTCCATTTTTTTCTCCGAAAGCTCGTGCTCTGAGGTGAAAATGACCCAACTACAAAATGTTTGTTCTCGATCGAACTTTCCGAAAAACATTTTCTCGAACCTCCGCCATTAACGATCCTGAAAGATATTCGAGTGTAAACACTAAATTGGAAATTCCAAAAAAGACCATTAACACCATACATATATAGTACGTATGAATACAATTAACTGCTTGTTCAACATATGATGAACCCCCGGATGACGTATCGATTATGTGAATGGTCGAACATAGTCGGAGTACATAACGTGTTTATTATCCACTCTGAAATCAATATCCGTAGGAATGAACTCATAAAATGCACTCGAAGCGAAAGTGTCTATAGTTGAGTATGGGGCTTCTGAACAATTAGTGAGAGCTTAGTGTCGTTAAACTATATTTGGAATACGAAGAGAATTCGGTCACCCAATAGTATATTGTGTACCAAGGGCGTAAAGTGGGCTTTTTTTAGACCGAGTGTGGAGTTTGCAGTACGAGTCAGAGGCGAGCTAGCACGAGTCGAAGACGAGTGCGTTGCGAGCCGAAGACGAGTACTGCAACCACACAAGGTCAACAAGCCCACTTAGCCTTGGTACACACCATATTTTATCTAACGAAAGCATGTTTTCCTCGCTTTTTGATGCGTCTGTATGGGACCTAAAGTAGTACTTTTAAGTCCTAGGACTTTTCGTGCCACATTTAGGTCCTAGGACTTAAAAGTACTACTTTAGGTCCTATACAGAGGCATCAAAAAGCGAGGAAAACATGCTTGCGTTATATAAAATATTTTTTGTAATTAATTTAATGCGCAGTATCATCCGGGTACTCAGCCCGATCATTACTCACGCTATAGTATTCTGCAGAGTCATCATAAATGATAAAATTCATTCGAGTCGAGAAAAAAAGTCTGAAATTCGATGCTTAGGAATACAGAGCGCAGAATTACGTGACGATAATAGTCTACGAAAATGTTCGCGACTCAAGATTTTGACCCTTTTACATTTCACGTTTCATATTCAGGTTTGGTTTATCTATCATTGAAAATGGAAGCTATTCTTGATTTCAATTTGTGAATATATTTACCTTTCACTTTATTCCAATCCATATTCTGCTCGTTTGAAAAACCAATGATATGAAAATGGATATTCGAATAAATAGCCGTTTGGATAAATAACCTTTGAGTGAAACAGTTATTGAACCGCTTGATTCATCGGAATTTAAATGTTCGAATTCGAAGTCCTTCGTTATTTCAGTATTTGCATTTTTGGAAATCCCAAATACCGAGCATTCCACACATGAGTCATTCACGTCAGACCGGACGAAATAAATCCAAAATTGGTTCTATGGAACAAATAAATTCATGAAACAATTTTTTCAAAATTTTTTCGGCCACTTTTTTCCGAGTTACACGGCGGTGAAATTCAGGAAAAAGTGCCAAAAATCGAATACATACTCCCTTCAAACAGTCATATCTTTGTTTGTATACATCCTAGAGACTTGATCCAGAAACTATTTTGAAGTTATTGAATAACACTATCATTATATATTTGATAAATTCTGCAATAACCGACAATTCCATTTGTTATGAACAAAAATATTACTCAAACGTGGTTTTTATGGCGAGAACTACGTGTTCAAATTCCCAAAAAATATGAGCGTATTCCTCGATCAATTTTCTACAAAATTGTAGAGTGACGAGTTCATTATGAAGTGTAGAGTTCAATAATGATTCCGTATGAGTCCTACTGTGATACGGTAATAATTCTAAAATATTCAGCAGGATTGTATATACGTACGTGAACCATAGAAAATGTGTACAACTTCCTAGGAGCTTTACATTTGAAGAGTAGAATCGAGTGTACCATTGCTTCGATGCTGATCGTTATCTGAATGCGTGAACTGATACATAATAACGAGATAGGTCACTGTAGCTCCAAACATCTGTAACATAATAATTATTAACTTAACAAGCTTCTATTTTTAAAAGCATATTCATATTAGGGTGAATGAACCTTGAAGTTGTGTAGCACATAGAATGATGGTTTAGTAAATATGGCCTGACTCGTACGAAAGCAGTAAGCTGTTTCATGGTGAAACAAGTCCGTATTTGGTTGATGGTACTAGTCTTGAAATGGGTTACGGACTCGCTCAGTAAATGAGCTATATAAAATTTCTGTCCATGTAGACCCTATGTTGGCCGCGAATTCGATTTGAAATTATCGCATTTCAGATTAAGGATTTTGGAAAATCCGAATCTTTCTATGCCATGATGGGTTTGTGACGATATTCCATCGAAACATAGATCATATTCAAAAACTACGGATGTTTTGAAATAAACTGTTTATTCCGAAGTTACATAAAAAACGCCAGATTGTGTTTTTCAAATTCTCGAATTTCTTTCAAAAATGTTCAAAGCAGATTTCGATGATTCTAAATGAAATTTACGAAACGATTCCTTTTGAAGGGTACATCAAGATTCGAGCCAATGGTTCGGCTGAAAACCGCATACAGCAAATGATCTCAATTATTCACTATTAAATTACTTACCGATTGCAATAATGTGAAGTCTAATGTAAAAAAGCCGTAGGCCGTAAAGCTTACATCTTCATGTACCAGGTGAAGGGAGAACTGTTCGAGCTGAAAACGAGAATACGATGCCAAGATATTTCACATGTCGATGAAACCGAAAGAGCAGTTTGGTTCCAAAAACTGATAAAGCTAGTGTAGGCGTGATGAAGGTAGCAAAAAGAGAATAGTAATATTCACCTCGGATATAATTTCTTGTTTCTTCGATGTAGCTAACAATGTGTGCACGATTCGCCCAGTTAGATAAGCCTGCATCGGATCAAAACCCGTTCATCAAAAAAGCCAATCGATCGTTGAACAGCAAATGGAAACGAGTACTTACCTTTTCAGTAGTCTCCGTAACTTTGGAAGCAAGTAGCATGAGCGGAAGAATGTTTAATAGGATCCACGTTACATCATTGATATGCATCATCATGGAAACGTCATTACTACTATCAGAGATCAGCAAAACCACAAAATAGAAGGCCTCAACAAGCGAGCAGAAGATACAGGCAATTGAGAGTAATATCGGAAGAGAAAAAAGATCCGCTATATCTTGAGATAACTCAAAAAGCGTCGTACGAATACTATGCAGTAATTTTAGAGTAGCCAGTTGACTGCGGGATGGCGAAGACAGGATGGCCAGATGCTCGCGTGGTAAAGTTGTGCGAAACAAATAGCTCGGAAAATCATTCAAGTTCGATAAATTCTGGTTCAGTATTTCGAGCTCCCGGACTACGACTCCGAGAATTATGGAATATTCTATACAAAAAAAGTAAATGATAAGGTAAGTTGAATAGGTTGCAATCAAACTCAGAGGCTGATTACTAAAGACTCCCATTGATAGAGTAGTAGCCCATAAAAAAACATGGAAAACCATTTGCAATGACAGAAATATGTACGTCTTTTGGTTGCATAACTGATCTCTAGCACCGGGAAGCAGAAAATGAACGTCTAAAAGTCTATTCATGATAATCGCGGCTTTTTTTTGTCTTAATGCCAAATAAACAATTATGAACGAGGTCGTAGACATGTGAAGAATGTGTTCCATCACATCCAGAGCTTGATTCAAATAAGTTTTGTCTGGATATTCCATAGCGATGGTAGATGAAATTCCAAGAACACTCGTGACCTGAATCAGGATTGCAAGTACGAAATTATAAAGTAGTCCGATTTTTGAGGGTAGAAAAACCTTGATGAAAGTGTTACGGGAGCTTCTAGTCTGCGTTCTGAACTGAATGGAAAGCGGAGCTACCCCAATAGTCTTCAGGCCATAGAACAGCCCCTTGACCATCCAAGAACGTAGCACTCTAGATGGTATCGAAAAGACTTTCATAGCTGCAGCTGACGATGGGTACTGATTATAGAATTAATTTGATGAGAATTAAATTTTTATTATCACGTTATCTGCAGTGTTTGTATATTACAGATTGATTTTGAATGAGGATGGCGATTTATCAATAATTACAAAATCTCTATCCATAAAACTAGAGTCACTTTCGGAAGGTTCTGTTCAACTGAAGTAGCCTGAGAGGGAAATTTCCCTTCGCTATTGGAAATTCAGTAATCATTTTACAGCGACCATGAATTAGCAAAACAGCAATAAATATTTAATCCCTACTCAAAAGTATAGCTGTCTACATTTGTGTGCAGTTTCATCATAATGATTGCGGCAGGGAAAGTCAAGCATTTCAAGTGATTGGAGAATTTGATGACACGTATACCATCGATCGAACTCTATATTACCTATTCTGTTTGCTTTTGCATTAGAGTATGTAGTACATACCCTCGATCGATTCACTTATTATATTTGGGGGAATCAAGATACTGCAGCTTGGATAGTAATTTCTTTCATTTTTCTACTTGCCAATTTCAAGTTAATCATTTCTTATTGGTATTGATTGTTTGGTCATTTATTGCCTGCTCTGTTTAGTTTTCTGTTTTTCAAATCTCTGGGCAACGTCCTGGGTGACTAAAGGCTGCGAACCGTAATCATTACTCGCTCAGGCAGAATCGCGAACTGATCCGCAAGCTCTTCGGTACACTACGCGAATCATTGAATCTCAAGAATAAGTTTTTGGCGCACGAAGTGATTCAAACGAGAATTCATATACATATGGGCAAATCCACAGAACTTTTAACCCCCACGCCGTTGATCTCCGGAATTTTTCACGAAGCAATTTTTTTTTCTCTCGCGCGAGGGGTCGAAAGTCGTACTTTTCGTGCAGGTGTGGTGAAAATGCATTTCATGTGAAAATTGTGTTTTTTCCAATGTTACTATACCATAATTATTACGCCTTTGCCTGAAAATAGTTAACGGAAGTGAATTATTTGTCTCGTGAGTCATGCGAAAACATACACCAAACCTGAGATGTGTGCTCGCAAAATGGAAAAAATAAATAAAGAATCTATCAAAGTTAAAAGTTTTATGGATTTGCCCATATAGGTATGAGTACAACTGTTAGTTGAATTTATGATGGACCCATGGATGATTTTTTGTTATTGTTAATGGTATAACATAGTCGGGTATACAACGTGTACATCAATAACTCGGAAATCGATATCCGTGTGAAAGAACGCATGAAACGCACTTAAAGGGAAAGGGTCTACAGTTGAAGTGGCCTACTGAACGATATGCGAGGGATAAGTGCAGCTTATTAGTCAGATCCAAATTGAATTTGCTATACGGAGAAGCTTTGTTCACTCAAAATATTTTTGGTTTAAACTTGGACATGATTTGGGCACCCGGCCATTGATCACGCTATACACGGAGAAAATAAATGGTTGGGGTTACTATCTAGTTATGGTAGATTTTCTCCCATCAACCCGATAGTAGTGAATACTACCTATATGATTGTATGAATCATCTGGATTGTAATAGTTACCATATGTATAATAACTTTTACAATCCAGATGATTTATACAATCATATAGGTAGTATTCACTACTATCGGGTTGATGGGAGAAAATCTACCATAACTAGATAGTAACTCCAACCATTTAATTTTCTCCGTGTAGGGTTTTGTGCAGCCAACGCCAATTCAAAATTCGTTCACATACGGCAAGATTTCGAGAAATATCGAAGAAATGTATCCTCGTCATTTCATGGATATTCACGAATCTTGTGAAACAAGGCAGATACCTGAAATGAGTTTTTTTTTTTGCACTTTGGATATTTTGGTCCTCCTATATGTTTGTACGTTTCGTGATTTTCGAATTTCATCCTTTTGGTCTTTCGCGATCTGCCTATTCTCGTTTATGATTTTACATCATTTTATTCTTATTATATTTACCGATTGTAATAGCGTGAAGTCTAATTTGAAAAAACCGTAAGCCGTAGAGTTGATTTTCTCGATCTGAACGAAAATGGCGAGCGGCATGTAATAATGCACTATAAGGAAGTAGAGAAATGTGAAAAGCCATTTCTCCGAAAGTAAATATGTCCGTACTTTTGTTGGATAACTGTTCTTTGGCCCCGGAAAGCAGGGAATGAACCCCGAAAAGTCTATTCATGATAATCGCAGCTCTTTTTTGCCTCAATGCTAAGTAACGCACTATGAATGCGCTCATAGCAACGTGAAGAATGTGCATCATCAAATCTAGAGCTCTGGTCATGGGAGATGCCTTCAGATGTTCCGAAGCAAGCAGAGTTGGAATTATAACAATGCCCATGATCTGAATCATGGTTGCAAGTACGAGATTATAAAGCAGCCCCATTCTTGAGAATAGAAAAACCTTGATGATGGTATTGCGAGAGTTTCTAGCCAGCGATGTGGACTGAATGGAAAGTGGAGCTAGCCCAATAGTCTTTTTCTGCCCTTCATGTATTACAATCTAGTGTGACAACCTGGGTGACTAGGGCTGCGAAACGCAATCATCCCGTTCTTATACAGAATCGCGGACTGATGTGCAAGCTCTTCGGTAGATTACGCGGGTCTACGAATCTCTACAATTAACGGTCGGTGCATGAAATGCTTCGAACGATGATTTACATATGAGGTATTCCTCATGAAAACAAAAGTGATTTGACTTTCGGGTTTTTCATTTCGATCGAAATTTTTTTTCGCATCACTTTTGGCAATCTGACCGTTCGATATCCCAAAGGGTTTTTTGATTACAGCCGTTTATTTCGATTCATCAATTAATGAAAATATCCCAGAGTCACCATTTGACCAAGTTTTCCATTTTTTTCTCCCAAACCTCGTGCTCTGGGGTGAAAATGACCCAACTACAAAATGTTTGTTCTCGATCGAACTTTCCGAAAAACATTTTCTAGGACCTCCGTCATTAACGATCATGAAAGATATTCGAGTGTAAACACTAAATTTGAAATTCCAAAAAAAGACCATTAACACCATACATATATAGTACGTATGAATACAATTAACTGCTTGTTCAACATATGATGAACCCCCGGATGACGTATTGATTGTGCGAATGGTCGAACATAGTCGGAGTACATAACGTGTTTATTATCCACTCTGAAATCAATATCCGTAGGAATGAACTCATAAAATGCACTCGAAGCGAAAGTGCCTACAGTTGAGTATGGGCCTTCTGAACAATTTGTGAGAGCTTAGTGTCGCTAAACTATATTTGGAATACGAAGAGAATTCGGTCACCCAAAATATTTTTTGTATTAAATTCAATGCGCACTATCATCCGGGCACTCAGCCCGATAATTACTCACGCTATAGCATTCTGCAGAGTCATCATAAATGATAAAATTCATTCGAGTGGAGAAAAAAAGTCTGAAATTCGATGCTTAGGAATACAGAGCGCAGAATTACGTGACGGTAACAGTCTACGAAAATGTTCGCGACTCGAGATTTTGACCCTTTTACATTTCGCGTTTCATATTCAGGTTTGGTTTATCTATCATTGAAAATGGAAGCTATTCTTGATTTCAATTTGTGAATATATTTACCTTTCACTTTATTCCAATCTATATTCTGCTCGTTTGAAAAACCAATGATATGAAAATGGATATTCGAATAAATAGCCGTTTGGATAAATAACCTTTGAGTGAAACAGTTATTGAACCGCTTGATTCATCGGAATTTAAATGTTCGAAGTCCCTCGTTATTTCAGTATTTGCATTTTTGGAAATCCCAAATACCGAGCATTCCACACATGAGTCATTCACGTCAGACCGGACGAAATAAATCCAAAATTGGTTCTATGGAACAAATAATTTCATGAAACAATTTTTTCAAAAATTTTTCGGCCACTTTTTTCCGAGGTACACGGCGGTGAAATTCAGGAAAAAGTGCCAAAAATCGAATACATACTCCCTTCAAACAGTCATATCTTTGTTTGTGTCCATCCTAGAGACTTGATCCAGAAACTATTTTGAAGTTATTGAATAACACTATCATTATATATTTGATAAATTCTGCAATAACCGACAATTCCATTTCTTATGAACAAATATATTACTCAAACGTGGTTTTTATGGCGAGAACTACGTGTTCAAATTCCCAAAAAATATGAGCGTATTCCTCGATCAATTTTCTACAAAATTGTAGAGTGACGAGTTCATTATGAAGTGTAGAGTTCAATAATGATTCCGTATGAGTCCTACTGTGATACGGTAATAATTCTAAAATATTCAGCAGGATTGTATATACGTACGTGAACCATAGAAAATGTGTACAACTTCCTAGGAGCTTTACATTTGAAGAGTAGAATCGAGTGTACCATTGCTTCGATGCTGATCGTTATCTGAATGCGTGAACTGATACATAATAACGAGATAGGTCACTGTAGCTCCAAACATCTGTAACATAATAATTATTAACTTAACAAGCTTCTATTTTTGAAAGCATATTCATATTAGGGTGAATGAACCTTGAAGTTGTGTAGCACACAGAATGATGGTTTAGTAAATATGGCCTGACTCGTACGAAAGCAGTAAGCTGTTTCATGGTGAAACAAGTCCGTATTTGGTTGATGGTACTAGTCTTGAAATGGGTTACGGACTCGCTCAGTAAATGAGCTGTATAAAATTTCTGTCTATGTAGACCCTAATTGGCCGCGAATTCGATTTGAAATTATCGCATTTCAGATTAAGGATTTTGGAAAATCCGAATCTTTCTATGCCATGATGGGTTTGTGACGATATTCCATCGAAACATAGATCATATTCAAAAACTACGGATGTTTTGAAATAAACTGTTTATTCCGAAGTTGCATAAAAAACGCCATATTGTGTTTTTCAAATTCTCGAATTTCTTTCAAAAATGTTCAAAGCAGATTTCGATGATTCTAAATGAAATTTACGAAACGATTCCTTCTAAAGGGTACATCAAGATTCGAGCCAATGGTTCGGCTGAAAACCGCATACAGCAGATGATCTCAATTATTCACTATTAAATTACTTACCGATTGCAATAATGTGAAGTCTAATGTAAAAAATCCGTAGGCCGTAAAGCTTACATCTTCATGTACCAGGTGAAGGGAGAACTGTTCGAGCTGAAACCAAGAATACGATGCCAAGATATTTCACATGTCGATGAAACCGGAAGAGCAGTTTGGTTCCAATAACTCATAAAGCTAGTGTAGGCGTGATGAAGGTAGCAAAAAGAGAATAGTAGTATTCACCTCGGATATAATTTCTTGTTTCTTCGACGTAGCTAACAATGTGTGCACGACTCGCCCAGTTAGATAAGCCTGCATCGGATCAAAACCCGTTCATCAAAAAAGCCAATCGATCGTTGAACAGCAAATGGAAACGAGTACTTACCTTTTCAGTAGTCTCCGTAACTTTGGAAGCAAGTAGCATGAGCGGAAGAATGTATAATAGGATCCACGTTACATCACTGATAAGTATCATCATGGAAACGTCATTGCTACGATCAGAGATCAGCTTAACCAGAATATTGCAGCACTCAAGAAGCGAGCAGAAATTACAGGCAATTGAGAGTAATATCGGAAGAGAAAAAAGATCCGCTATATCTTGAGATAACTCAAAAAGCGTCGTACGAATACTATGCAGTAGTTTTAGAGTAGCCAGTTGACTGCGGGATGGCGAAGACAGGATGGCTAGATGCTCGCGTGGTAAAGTTGTGCGAAACAAATAGCTCGGAAAATCATTCAAGTTCGATAAATTCTGGTTCAGTATTTCGAGCTGCCTGACTACGACTCCGAGAATTATGGAATATTCTATACAAAAAAAGTAAATGATAACGTGAGTTGAATAGGTTACAATCAAACTCAGAGGCTGATTACTAATGACTTCTGTTGATAGAATAGTAGCCCATAAAAAAACATGGAAAACCATTTGCAATGACAGAAATATGTACGTCTTTTGGTTGCATAACTGATCTCTAGCACCGGGAAGCAGAAAATGAACGTCTAAAAGTCTGTTCATGATAATCGCAGCTTTTTTTTGTCTTAATGCCAAATAAACAATTATGAACGAGGTCGTAGACACGTGAAGAATGAGGTCCGTCACATCCAGAGCTTGATTTAAATAAGTTTTGTCTGGATATTCCAAAGAGATGATAGATGAAATTCCAAGAACACTCGTGACCTGAATCAGGATTGCAAGTACGAAATTATAAAGTAGTCCGATTTTTGAGGGTAGAAAAACCTTGATGAAAGTGTTACGGGAGCTTCTAGTCTGCGTTCTGAACTCAATGGCAAGCGGAGCTAGCCCAATAGTCTTCAGGCCATAGAACAGCCCCTTGACCATCCAAGAACGTAGCACTCTAGATGGTATCGAAAAGACTTTCATAGCTGCAGCTGACGATGGGTACTGATTATAGAATTAATTTGATGAGAATTAAATTTTTATTATCACGTTATCTGCAGTGTTTGTATATTACAGATTGATTTTGAATGAGGATGGCGATTTATCAATAATTACAAAATCTCTATCCATAAAACTAGAGTCACTTTCGGAAGGTTCTGTTCAACTGAAGTAGCCTGAGAGGGAAATTTTCCTTCGCTATTGGAAATTCAGTAATCATTTTACAGCGACCATGAATTAGCAATACAGCAATAAATATTTAATCCCTACTCAAAAGTATAGCTGTCTACATTTGTGTGCAGTTTCATCATAATGATTGCGGCAGGGAAAGTCAATCATTTCAAGTGATTGGAGAATCTGATGACACGTATACCATCGATCGAACTCTATATTACCTATTCTGTTTGCTTTTGCATTAGAGTATGTAGTACATACCCTCGATCGATTTACTTATTACATTTGGGGGAATCAAGATACTGCAGCTTGGATAGTAATTTCTTTCATTTTTCTACTTGCCAATTTCAATTAATCATTTCTCATTGGTATCGATTGTTCGGTCATTTATTGCCTGCTCTGTTTAGTTTTCTGTTTTTCAAATCTCTGGGCAACGTCCTGGGTGACTACAGGCTGCGAACCGTAATCATTACTCGCTCAGGCAGAATCGCGAACTGATCCGCAAGCTCTTCGATACACTACGCGAATCATCGAATCTCAGGAATAAGTTTTGGGCGCACGAAGTGATTCAAACGAGAATTCATATACATATGGGCAAATCCACAGAACTTTTAACCCCCAGCGAGGAGCGATAAAATTAAGAATATTTCTTAAGATAACAATACTACGCACTTGTAGGTTTTTAGGCTAGTTTTAAATAGTATTAGACACGTATTTGCACAATTGAATCTACTGAAATATATGTAGTGAAGTTGTAACAAACTTTGAAAAAGAAGAAAGCGTCGAAATCGCATGCGAGGCTAGCGAATTTTTTTGAACCTTTAATGATATTCTACGAGCGCCCATTAGTTTCCATTTTAATTGAATGTGTTTTAGTTTCTCCTCCATACCCCGAAACATCACCCGCCCTGCCTCAGATGTGCTCCTCTCGCAAAAAAAATTATTTAGCTACAAAAATGCGAGAATGAATTGATTTTTTTTTTTCTGCAAAGTTAATTCCTTCACATGTACGCCCTCTGATGTATCGATAAATGAGCAATGCTGGCACATCTTCAATTAAAAGAGGCATCTTCTGCGAGGTGTCGCATAACTGTGCCATCAATAGTGTCCATGCAGTAACAATTCGAAAATGATCATCAGAATCGTAAACTGTGCATAAAATTCAGTTTTTACACCGGCACGTCAGAAATGTTTCTTGGTTTCACATTTTTATAATTGTAAACTCCAGTTTGTCATACGTGTTAACTGAAAAAAATATAGTGGCGTCACAAATCTATGTATGAATCGAATATAAAGTCATCAACCATAGAACGGCACACACACTGTAACAAAAAAATCGATGTGGACTCGTATAGACCACATGTTGGTGTCAATTTAACACGATCTGAAAGTCAATCCCACACCGTCTGAGATTGTTTGACACCCATAGGTGCTGAATTTTTGAATTAATTGATTTTTTTTTTTTCAAATAAATAACTCGTACGCCGTTGATCTCCGGGATTTTTCACGAAGCGATTTTTTTTTCTTTCGCGCGAGGGGTCGAAAGTCGTACTTTCCGTGCAGGTGTGGTCAAAATGGATTTCATGTGAAAATTGTGTTTTTTCCAATGTTACTATACCATAATTATTACGCCTTTGCCTGAAAATAGTTAACGGAAGTGAATTATTTGTCTCGTGAGTCATGCGAAAACATACACCAAACCTGAGATGTGTGCTCGCAAAATGGAAAAAATAAATAAAGAATCTATCAAAGTTAAAAGTTTTATGGATTTGCCCATATAGGTATGAGTACAACTGTTAGTTGAATTTATGATGGACCCATGGATGATTTTTTGTTATTGTTAATGGTATAACATAGTCGGGTATACAACGTGTACATCAATAACTCGGAAATCGATATCCGTGTGAAAGAACGCATGAAACGCACTTAAAGGGAAAGGGTCTACAGTTGAAGTGGCCTACTGAACGATATGCGAGGGATAAGTGCAGCTTATTAGTCAGATCCAAATTGAATTTGCTATACGGAGAAGCTTTGTTCACTCAAAATATTTTTGGTTTAAACTTGGACATGATTTGGGCACCCGGCCATTGATCACGCTATAGGGTTTTGTGCAGCCACCGCTAATTCAAAATTCGTTTACGTACGGCAAGATTTCGAGAAATATCGAAGAAACGTATCCTCGTCATTATATGGATATTCACGAATCTTGAGAAACAAGGCAGATACCTGAAATGAGTTTTTTTTTTGCACTTTGGATATTTTGGTCCTCCTATATGTGTGTACGTTTCGTGGTTTTCGAATTTCATCCTTCTGGTCTTTCGCGATCTGCCTATTCTCGTTTATGATTTTACATCATTTTATTGATTGCTGAGCGCCATTTTTTTTACACATAGCACGCATCCAGCTTCCAGGCAGGTGTCAATCGCGGTGTCTACCATTGTCACGAAGACACAGATTAATCAAAGAAGAACTGCAATCGGCATCACTTTTCACATCTTCGGTGAGGATATGATCGAATCAGTCAGCAACAATTATTTATTGAATTTATTTCACCTCAATAGCAGTGAAGTTTCTACTCTCAAGAATACAATTACTATGACAAGTTATCATTGAAGTCGTATTTTCTTCACGGACCATTAGCTTTTCTTGATCATGTACGGTGACGGTTATAGTGAACATTGATGCAAACCGTAATTAACAAAGGGTAATCATCAATCTCTCGAATTTGACGGAAATTATGGCGATCATTGGCCTCATTATTTGAAAACATTCCTTCGAATTAGAGACCTGGGGAAATTTTTTGCCGTAGTTAAGTGATTTTCAAAAGTTCACTTTCCGAAAATTCCTGAATATCTTAAATTTTAATCCAGCTGTCGAGCTGCTCAGAACATACACAGTTTTATATAACGTGACTCGCTAAACAACGATCGTATATCGTCGGACTCGAATTTTCATTGGAAGAAGTGGGGAACCGCACGAACGTTTTTTTACGTTATAAATTACATTTCCGAAGACGCATTCGAAAAAAATATGTATCCAATGGGGATCACCTCCTAAAAATACAGACGAAATCTGAACTTTTACGGACAATTGAGTTTTACTCATCATCCTTATTCAGCCGAATGCAGATCCGAGATATTTAAGAATTTCTGGAAAGTATGCGTTGACTGTGATGAAATCTCAAAAAACTTAGATGAACGCACAAGATGCAAAGAAATTCCTACAGGCCAATCTATAAGGCGAATTACCATTGCGAAATTCCGTCGAATTTTGAGCGGGTCTTGTGAAGTATGCCATATTCCTACTCATAGCGGATACGAAAGGATTCTACATGGCATAGAAGAAGTGCAGATCATAGCTGTTCTATCAGGCATTTCATTATTATTTTATATTTCAATCAAAGACGACAGTTTGAGTTGAATTGATAAAACGATTAGGGTTTTCATTTGTACTGATTTTTTTAACATCGATCCGATTTGATCTTCAATATCAAGAATGAAGTTTATCTTTGCGACGCGCGGCTCTCCGTTGATCTGTACCGACTGACTAACACTACACCGAATTGCAATTCTTATTGTATCAAACACCAATAACTTTGCACTAACTTTACCTCGTATAGAAATTAACCCCCTTTGAATTTGGTCGATATCGTCCACGCTCTTTCCCATATATCTTTGAATAATTCTCAGTTGAAGAGCTGTCATTAATTTTCTTCGTACGTCCGATCGCTCCAAATAAATTTGAAAGAAAAATAAATAGATACCCATACGATACAGAACGTGACTGTGGTAATGAAATATCAAAAACAGTGGCAGGAATCCTATAATTATTCAATGATTGAATTATTTTTTTGGCTATTATCATTTTTTTTTTCGTTCATTATAATCGTCACTACAGCTTGATCTCAGAGTTACCAAAACCTAATGAATCGCAGAAAAAAGTATTGCGAAGACAATTCCGAAATTATTATATTTCGCAGGTTGAATATCTTTATTATCATGGCAAGACAAATTCAGGTAATAATTGTTGCAGCTGACTATTCGAACCATATCCAGTCCGAAGATGTTGGAAGTCTGTATGGATATATCGGGGAATTCGATGCCAAATGGTCGGACGTTTCAAGCCTGACCTGTCTCTGATTTATCAGGCTTGAAGTAATCCAGTAAACATTTTTTTTAATTTCCGTTCACAATACGCTCTTGAAGTTGAGAATTTTTTTAAAATTCGTCAGTTTAATTATCACTGACCATTAAGACGTTTTTGTTGTTCCTTCAATTGTACAGCTTCACAAAAAAAAGGGTGATCAAATTGATCAGCAGGAAGCATACTTTTTGGAAAAATAATCCCCGAAGTGCTTCACAGCTTGATCTTCACAGTTGATTCTTTATTCGAAGTCTAAGAATTCAATTTCCAGAATGTATCCCCCATTAAAAATGTCGAGTTAATTCTCGAAATTCCTTGATGCTATATACATATATGGGGTATTCCACGGCAAACGGATCGGTTTTTGACCGGAGGTTATCGAATCTGACGCAAATGCAGATTCAGATTCCGTGTCCACATGAAATGTCTCCAACAGTTACAGAGCATGAAAATTATTCGTACAATATATATCGAGACCGAAAATTTAATTCGACACATTTCCAACTCCAAGAATCTCAGCTATGCATGAGCGGAATCATAACTTCCCATAGTGCATTCTACGCACATAAACGAGCTCTCTTGAAATATGTGGCACTTGAATTTTTTTCAAAAGTTCAAAGCAAGTGAAACTTCATTCACTTTTTCTCATTTCATGGTACATTTTTTCTCTACTTGAAGGGTCACACAAATCGCCGCGAAATTGTTACCGAAATTACTTCGAAGAGGCACAAAAAAAAGTGATAAAATTTTCAGCTCGCCCTTTTTCGATGACCCCCGGCGAAAAACTGGTCTGTTTCACGTGGAACACCCCATCTATCTAATATAATCATACATGTACTTAAAATTTAAGTTTCTGGTAAATAAATTCATTTATGATATTCGGTTGAATCATGCGTGATTCGAATTCAAAGCTGATACAAGTTTATTCAAGTAAACAGAACTAGACGACAACCGAAAGATGTGTATGTTTAGGAGTTTGTGTGGAACTTTTTTTTAACAGAAGCTCTTTATTTTGCGATATACAAGTTCATTACTTCCATTCACGCTCCGAATTTTTCATGGTCCTGTTGTTATTTCGACCCACAAACTGCTGCTATAAGAGGGATGATCGGCTTACAACGCAGACCCGAGCAGCATGACTTGCGAAAGAAGGGTGAACACTGCAATGACAAAGGCACTGATTACCTAACGGCCAGAATGTTTTTTGAAAAATGAAAGTTATACTCTTTTACATAAAAAAAATGCATGCCAAATAATTTCTTTATGTGAATTTACAAGTTCATTCTATACATACCGAAAGTCCCCATGTTATACAATCTCCGTTGCCACTTATACCATATGTCATAGTTGCAAGAACACACAACAATCCAGCAAAAATAATCAGCATAACCTTTGACATTTTAGACGGATAAATTTTTAACTTTAAAAAATATAAAAAAATCGTATCGTTTGCGAACGGATAATCAAGTTTTTTTTAACACGATATCACAGCAGCACTGTGGCTATAGAAATTGTATTCAGAAAGATGTCGGTCTGTCTGTTGGTCTCTTCGAAAAACTCGTCGAATGATCTCGGAAGTGGCTTGATGAAGAAATCTGAAATTTACAGGATTTTACATTCAAAATATGGGCATGAAAAATAGCCATATCTCGTCTAACTCGATCATACACCCAGAATGAAATCAATTGAGATTTTACTAGGTATCCAGACTACATCCAGATGATATTTGTTCAACTTATTAACGCCTGCAATTGAGAAGAATAGGTAAAGAAAATCGAATCTTTGAAACGGTTGAGGGTGGAGAAAAAAATTATCGAAATCTCTTGAGAGAGCTCTCCATGAGACCTCTGACTTGAAATTAATGAAAAATTTGTAAAAAAAAAGGGTTCGGGTATTATTAAGCAAATTTGAAGAGGTTTCATCGCGATAGTAGACGGAGTTAATGCCATGCAATGAATATTTTTATTACTCTTATAGTAATTATATTTTGTTAAAATTCTATCTGTAATTGTGATGCGTGCATGGGAGAAGATGTTGTAAAAATGCATAATCTGATAAATTAACTAAAAACATCGGCCATAAAAAAAGTATATTTCTAAATATACATGTAATAATGTCAAAATGCTTACTAGAACAGCAGAACTGATCGCTTCTATTTCTCCGTTTAGACTTCTTGCGTTTCTGTTGAGTATAGAAGCATGGTACAGAATACGCTTACTATAAGGACGGCTTCGTGGTGACTACGTTATAATAATGACTACTTCCAGCAAAGCGTCTACTGGTTTTATATAAAACATCCTAAATACAGGAGCCTCTTTATTGCGTGTGTGTAAGTCATTTGCGTCAAGATTCGCAATAGCGAACCGTAACCAAGTATGTATGTACCTATCTTGTATTCCACGCTGAAAGGTTATCAGCTTCGGCCACCTTACCGAGCGTTTGCCCTGTGGTTCACATTCCTTGTTGTGTCCGTAAATATAATAAAGTTTAGATTCCGAAGAAATTTGATATGCTAGAAGTGAGCTATCGGAAAAAAATATAAATAGTTTCTTTTCATATACAATTTCGCTGAAGTCCAAGTCGAACAACTTATTGATACCCATCCCACATGGCACGAAATATTTCAGAAATGTTCAGAAATGTTACAACATTTCAGATTCATAACATAACTTCAGGAATATGTCTGAAGCGTTTCAGCAACATTTCAAATAACATATAGGGTAAAGTCGGGAGAGATGCCCCAGTGGGAGAGATGGCCGATATTCGATATCTAATAAAATAATACGCCTGCTGCTTAACTCTAGTGGCGCCGCCCTGCCGACCAAATCAGAAACTTTGCAGACGCTCAAGCGTCGTCAACTGTACGGCGTTACCACACGAATCCGGGGTTTTGTGATTCAAAATCGCTTGAAAATAGATAAATAATGCCAGCTAGTAGATATTGTTGCATCATTGGTTGCAATAATACCGAACAGAATAGTCGACATCTAAAATTTCACTCGTTTCCGAAAAAAAGTTACGAGATCGACCGAAGAAATAGGTGGATACAAGCCTATGTTTAAAATACTTATTCCTGTAGTTTTCATTGTTGGTGTGTGTTCTTTCATATCTTTCACATATAGCAATAAACTATAAACATTTGTTAATTAATCGTTTTTTGGGATTAGATTTTAATAGTACAATTTTAATTTCATTATGAATACCTCTATTCTTACGTTATGCGGAGAATTATTCACCCTAGTTTGCGGGATTACTTTACCGGTCACAACTCGTTGGCCCTCTGAATTTAAAATTTCTTGGACTTCCGTGATATGACGGCTCTCGAACAGTTTTTTGCCTGAATTTGATTCAAAAATGGATCGAAAATCATATCATTATCTGTGCGATATTTTGAATGCGTGAGCAAGTAAAGATGCAGTTTGGTATCTTCGCAAACTTTCATTATTTGAGACGATTTACTTACCTTTTGATACGGATTTTCCACGAAAAATATTAATATCGATGCTTTGGAAGCCACATTGTATGTACGCCAAGCTCATTTCGGTAATATCGATCGAAAGTTTATTGAATAATTGTAACGGGGCCTACATTTGCCGTGCTCCACAGTACGGATCCCAAGCAGCCGCGCGTCTACGTTATGCGGCCATTTATCCGCTAGACGGCGCCACGGCCGGCGAACCACGATACGCAGTGGGCGTATAGTCAGATACCGCCACTGATTTTTTTTACTGTTCCTCGTATCTGAAATGACAGAAGGCACGCACGAATGCTCGAAAAAAACCGATTATTTTCATAAAAATTGTAGTTTACTGGTGAGTACTCGGACCATTTTCGTTGCTGTAACTTTGTATATTATTTACGCGGTAGGTCTGACTATTTAACAATAACTAAAAGGTACTATGGGCATGGGGATACTCAGATAGGTACTTGAAGGTCATGTAGTGTCAACGGTACCTTCAGAACGCCTACTACGAGGGAGGTGACTACAAAGAGGCCATCTCTCCCCAATCGGGAGTGATGCCCCACATAATTGCGGGATAGATGCCCCACCAAACTTACTGCAGTATTTCGTCTTTATGGTGATATTTATTTGTGGGTCGATGTACAGTCGTCAGTACAATATCACTTGTACTTCCAGACATGCCCCGAAAGTATACAAAGGAATACATTGCAGCCGCTAGTACAGAAAAAAGAGAAAATGCCACTAGACGAAAGAGATTCTGAAGAAAAATCTTCGGATTCTTTAAGTTCTTATGAAGATTACGGTATCGAATGCCTTGAAAATTACCGTGATACAAAGGAGGATGTAGACTGGCTGCAGTGAATTGGTTGTGAGAATTAGATGCACGAAAACTGCAGTACCATATATGTATGCACAGTAATGTTCATTAATGGGTTCGCGGTGGCTAACTTTCTTTTCTGACTGTTTCGGAAACGAGACTCCATTCTAGTCGTAATTCATGTGCCGATGGCCGAAATTATTATAATAATAATTATGACTCCTTATAAAAATGATATAATATGATTTTATTGGATTGTATGCGAAAAAGTCCGAAAAAAAAACAGTTAGCCACTGCGAATCCATTAATGAACATTATTGTACTTGATAGGTGCAAAATAAATTGCTGAAAAAAATAAAAGCATGCTCAAAGAGGCGTAACAGGAAAATGAAACCATGTTTTCAATCATCTTTTACGTAAATTTTCAGTAGAGGCCATCTCTCCCTCGTGGGGCATCTCACCCACATACGTGGGGCGTCTCACCCATACCCTTGGGGTGGGATGGCCGAAACATTATATTTGTTTATCGCAATTTTCATTAGGATAGAGTGAAAAAAAAAAATTGTCTTTGTATCCAAATATTACCAAAGGTTTATAAAGTAACTTGGTGCAATGCAAATATTTTTTCATGGAACACGTAATTTTTTAAAAAACATTTCCCTTAGGTGGGGCATCTCTCCCGACTTTACCCTATCATTTTCGACATTTCTGAAACGTTCCAGAAATATGTCGATTGCAGTATAACATTCTCAATATTCCGTAATATTTCCGAAATACGTCGATTGCAATATATAATTTTCGATATTTCTGAAACGTTTCCGAAATATGTCAATTGCAATACAACATTTCCAGAATTTTCGAAATGTCTCAAGACAATTTCAATGTGCAATTTTCTGCACAACTTTGTGAAAAATGATACTTCAACTCAATTTCTTCATTGTTCTGGAAGAAATAATGTATACGAAAAATTTGCAACACATGTTAAGTGGCGGTCTAGCGTAGTGGTTAAGGCGTGAGATTAGTAATGCGAACACCGGTGAGCGTCCAGCTTCAAACCCCGGTCAGGATTTAGAAATTAGCAAAACGAACTCGAAATGCGTTTTCCTTCATATAGGTGATTTAATATAGTCCTATAACAATTTGTCACCGTGATTAAATCGTACGAAGAGTATTTTGAATTGAGGTTTTGTAACACGCATCGTACGTACTTGCATACGGATAACAATTTATTTTCTTCACACCTGCTCCGAAAATGCCCCTTTGCGACCTCTTCAGCGGGCGCAAAACAGGACTTAGCGGTCTTCGGGCGCAAAGTCCTGTTTTACGCCCGCTCACTCGGTCTCAACAGAGGCATTTATGCAGAGCAGGTGTTAAGAAAAATATCATGTGCATCACGGGCGTAAGGCTATTTCGGCGAGTGTGCATGCTCGCCTTCGGCTCGTGCCGCATATTGCACACTCGCAATATAGTTCTTTCCGCCCTCGATACACAATGTACTATTACAGGCTACTTGGTACTGGACCTTTCTCAAGAGAGGATCAGTTATTCTTTAATTTAATGGCCGCTGCTTGCGGTCCTATACGGTCAATCATCCGGTATAACTTTGCGACACCTCTTTTGCTATCAAATAATTGATAATTTTCGCACATTAGAGATAATATGAAGTTGATTATGGTCTAGGCGTTCGATAACGAATCGAGTAAGAACCGGATTATGGTATCGAATCTGAACTCGAAAACCAGAACAGGGTAGCGTACTGATTTAATTCCTTTTACAATACTGTATTTTTCATTTCATTGTGGAAAAAATTATACATTTTTATTTTTATTTCGTTAGTTGGATCTATTTAATAAATTATTCTGTGATTTGAACTCAGAGTCGCGTAAACAAACTTGCAAACGACTGAAAAATTTCGAGTTTTAGAAGAAGAAGAAGAAGAAGAAAGGGAAAGAAGATTTTTCCTCAATCGGAGATAGCGATTTAAGTTGAAACGATATATTTTCACTTTCCGGTCACAAAAACCTGGTGAAACAAGAAGCGCAAATTTGTTATCCAATCAGGGTTCAATCCAAATCAACTTAACATGGTAAGCTGCAGATTCGAATGTGTGTATTACAAATCTTGGTCTTTCTTATTAATATTTTTCAACGATGGAGATAAGCGCGCGTCGGTCCGTCGAAATCACCAGATTCAGATCTTGGATCATCAAGTGCGCTCTCAAACGATAACAACTTCTGGATGCGTTTGCGATATAGGTTCTGCGTATGTCATTATATTTAATTATATTGCATGTAAACGACCAACGATTAATAAGATTTGATTTTAGTTTAGGTATTTCCGATGCCGTCACACTGTGTGGAAGATAAGGGGTTGCCGTGAACTTCGTGAACGGTGAACATGATTCTGTATGGCACGAGTTGTTATGAATCACATTGGACATCTCATTACATTTCCTCCTTGTAAAAACGATTATATGTACTCGAATTGGATTTGATTGTTACATCGATAACTATAGATACCATCGTATCGAAAAGATATAAAAGCTATTCGAAATACTGATTGCTCCACATTAGAAGGTTTTCTTTGCCAACAAAACAATACGCGTCAGCAATGGTGTCGTTTCATTTGCTAGAAGGCCTGCTTTTGACATTTTTGCTGAGTGGATATTTTCCTACAAACTATGCCCAGCAAGAAGATACTACGCGACCAGAAGTGACGATTCCCCAAGGAAGTCTGCAGGGCATCACTATGACAACTCGCAACAATCGAAGTATCTCCGGCTTCCTGGGGATCCCTTACGGACAACCGCCGACTGGAAATCTCAGGTACGCAAGACAGGCAAAGCAAATAAATTTGGAGTCGATGGATTTTGAAAAGCATCATTCGAGATTGCTCACAATTCCAGTGATACTCTTCTGTTCGTGGAACAACAAAATGAAAACCAAACTCTCCGGCTATCATTTTCAATTAGATTTCGAATCGCGTACCTACTTCGATGTCATAAAGCTGCAAAAGTGCGATATCACTTTCAAAATCGTTCCTCTCGTATCATAATATCGTCTAGTACAGAAGTCATTTCTTATGGCTTGTCATACGGTTCTTGTCCTTCTGCTGCGAGATATTAATGAATACTGAGAATCATGGCAAAATAACGAAATTGGATTTCAATCTTCTATAAAAAATAATGGAGAAGTTGTGAAATTTGTAGCGGCTGATATAATTTTGCATTAAAACTGAGAATAACTGATAGAAATTTGTATCGCTAGATTTTTTTTCAATTTCGAATCCTGTGTTATAAATTGCTGTACAGGTTTGCAAACCCCGTGGCAGCGGATGGCTGGGACGGGATTCGGAACGCTGGTGTCGTCGCAAGCATGTGTCTCCAACCTTCGTCGGACCCATTACTTGGCAACTCAGTCATAGGAGATGAAGACTGTCTGTATATCAACGTTTACACCTCACAGGTAATTTGTCGGAAACCGATCTGTTCAATGTTGATATCCCGCTTTCAATGCTGATTGCAATTGCAATCTATACGGCTGCTACGTGTGGGTACGACACAGACGTGTGATTTTATGATGTTGATTAGTATACGAGCAACAGTAGGTAGTTGAAGGATTCAAAACAATGTTGAAATGCTTTCTATTGCCGCATCCCTACAAAATTCTAGGCTAGAATTACGTATCTTGTGTGGAATCGAGAGTTCTTGTCTATGAGTTCCAACCATAATCAAAAAAGATTACTTCATACACGCATCTACTGATACCATTATGGGATCCATAAACGCAGCTTCCCCGAACCACAAAAGAATCATTACTCCCGGTGATGGTCTTCATCCACGGAGGAGCCTTCCAGTACGGAAGTCCCAGAGCGACAGACCCGCTGTATTTGCTGGATCAGGATGTGGTCTTCGCGGCCATGCACTATCGTCTGGGTACGGTAGGATTTCTGAGCACCGGCGACGAGGTCGCATCCGGAAACTGGGGCCTGAAGGATCAAGTCTTGGCGTTGGAATGGGTCCAGCAGAACATTCAATACTTTGGCGGTGATCCTGACCAAGTGACAATCTTCGGAGAGAGTGCGGGTGCTGGTTCCGTTAGCCTTCTGACGCTTTCGGACGCAACGATTGGTGAGAACGACCTCATTCTCAATAAATTGGTGCAAAGTATAAGATTCTGAGAACGTTTACTGCAACAGTTGAATATTGCGTTGACGTTCTCTGCAATTGATTTGAAGTCAGTTATGTCTCGTCTCTAATCCTATAGCCCATGTCATATGGGCTTATTTGTACCGTTAGTGCATGGAGCTAAATGTGAATACATATTATTATACTACCGATCTCAACGGGGGTGAAAATGTCAATCACTCAATTCTTCGCATCAACAGGACTCTTTCATAGATACATTACGGAGAGCGGATCGGCCCTCGCGCCATGGGTCCACAGGCCTAGAGCTGCTTACTCAAGCCGCGCTTTTGAACTTGGAGAGTACGTCGGTTGTTCTAACGACACGACAGATTCTCTTATCACTTGCCTGCGGAGAGTCGATGCATCGGATATTGTAATCGCGCAATTGCGATTTGTGGTGTCGGAATTCATCTCGGATGTCACGTGGGGTCCTACCGATGAAAAGGACATCGAAGGTGCTCTCCTCACAGATAGCCCTACCAATCTGATCGCTGCTGGTAAAATCCGCGACGTTCCTTGGATTTCTGGTGTTAATAGAGACGAAGGACTACTTACCACTGGAGGCGAGTAGAGCAATTGAAAAAAATGAAATTTTATGACCTTCTAAAAAACTAAATTCACATCTCCTAAATCTCAATATATCGGGGCCAAAACTATTTTTCTTAACAATTATTCAACTTCTTGGAACTCAAGTAACTCCTTCATTCGGCTATAAGCCATTTTCTGAAAATCCTCTTCTTTCTATTCGGTCATTAGCACTGTACAGAAATGAGGATTTGTTATTTGAACTCCTGGAGAATATCGACACTCTATTGCCCAGCATGTGTTCTTGGGAGTACGCACCTGACTCAGGGGCCGCTTGGGTCGACGCAACAAAGGCGTATTACCTCAATGATGATATGAAATCAAACCCTAGTGCGGTAAGTAAAACGAAAGTTGATATGACTGATGACACTTTAAATACCGATGTGTTCAACAATCTATTCTTCTGGCAGCTACTCGCCGCCCTCACGATGCTTGTTAGTGACTGCTACTTCTTCTATCCGGTCCATAAAACACTCCAACAACATCATGCCCTAGCGCAGAATCCGCAGTACTTGTATACCTTGAATTACCGGGGCACCTATAGCTATACCGATTTACAAGGTGATGATAGCTCTATGGATAACTATGGGGTAACACACGCTGACGACCTCTTGTATCTCTTTCCGCTGGACGCATCTTTCGCAGCTTACAACAAAACCTTGAGTGAAACAGATTACGAAATGGTGGACACCATGGTGCAGTTGTGGACATCTTTCGCGATTAATGGGTGAGCAAGTTCGGAGATTAAATATCGGATTGGATCTACTGACCTGGCAGAAACTGAATATCTATATAGCATACAATTGTAATTGCAGAACGCCCACAGCCTTGGCTCTAAATGGCAAGACCTCATGGGAACCGTGGTCAACGGAGGACAATTATCTTAGAATAGGGAACGACTCCGACGCAGCACTCGAGGTCCAATATTCCTTTTTCAAAGAGCGAATGCAGTTCTGGGCTACCCTATACCTACTCTAACGCGGAAACGGTGGCCTCCTCGTAAGCTTCGTCTCCCGATTTTCGTCTCTTACTCCTAGTTGCTTTGAAATTTGACCTGCGAGCAACGAAGCCGATATGTCTTGGCCAATCCAGAAAACGGACATTGAATTATATCGATGGTAATAAACAATTGTCATAAAATTGTTCATCAGCGAATGCATTGAGATATTGTATCTAATAAAGATGAATTAAATAATGATCTGAGTATCAAGCGACTCGGTATAGAGTCTTGCGCTAAGTACATTAAAAATAATTTTTAAGCACGAGGCATGAGATTCGACTGATAGTCTCTATACCCGCATGAGAGCTCTACGCCGTAGAGTCTAGTGCGGCGATTATATTATCCTGATTTCATTCCAACTCGGGTTATATACGAGATTTAAATATTCATCTTAGAATATACAGTATCGTCTATAAAAATGAATTTATTGTTAATTTTATTTCGGATTTGTTCGTTTAAAAAAAATTCGAAAAACATTCAAAGAATAAATTGTTTTTTTTTTTCAAATTTGAACGAGTCAAAAATTAAAAAATACACATTTTTCATATCCCTACATTTTATCTAAAACCCCATCGTGCTCGAGTTACGACGCATTTTCTGAAAACCGATTTTCCGCACATAAAGTTGAATAACTTGACGAAAAAAAATCGCAAATTTTTTTTCAAAAAACAGACTCTTCCCCTTGGGGGCTTTCGGTTTTTATTTGGAGGTCGGACTGTACTCGAGTTTGAACCAAAAATATTTTGAGTGAACGAATTTTCTCCATATAGCGAATTCAATTTGGCTCTGACGGATAAACTGCACCTATCTCTGGTAAATCGTTCAGTACGCCACTTTAATTATAGACCTCTTCTGTTTAAGTGCATTTTATGCGTTCGTTCGTACGGATATCGATTTCAGAGTTGTATTCATACATGTACCTACCTAGGTAAGTTCTAGTTTGAATCACTCGTGCACCGAAAATTTATTCTTGACCCGCGTAGTGTGCAAAAGAGCTTGCGGATAACTTCGCGATCCTACTTGAGCAAGTGATGATTACGGTTCGCAGCTCTAGTCACCTAGGTCGTCGCGCAGAGATTTGTGAAACAAATAACGAAAAAACAGAACAAATACCGAACAAATTACCGAACAATCAATATCAAATAATTATCTTGAACTTTGGATGTAGAAAAATGAGAGAAAGCGCAGTCTAAGCTGGAGTGTCTTGATTCCCCTAAATGTAATGAGTTAATCGATCGAGGGTACGTACCACATACTCTAATGCAAGAGCAAACAGAAGAGGTAATATAGAGTTCGATCGATGATATACGTGTCATCAGATTCTCCAATCACTAGAAATGCTTGACTTTCCCTGCCGCAATCATTATTATGAAACTGCACACAAATGTAGACAGCTATACTTTTGAGTAGGGATTAAATATTTATTGCTGTATTGCTAATTCATGGTCGCTGTAAAATGATTACTGAATTTCCAATAGCGAAGGAAAATTTCCCTCTCAGGCTACTTCAGTTGAACAGAACCTTCCGAAAGTGACTCTAGTTTTATGGATAGAGATTTTGTAATTATTGATAAATCGCCATCCTCATTCAAAATCAATCTGTAATATACAAACACTGCAGATAACGTGATAATAAAAATTTAATTCTCATCAAATTAATTCTATAATCAGTACCCACCGTCAGCTGCAGCTATGAAAGTCTTTTCGATACCATCTAGAGTGCTACGTTCTTGGATGGTCAAGGGGCTGTTATATGGCCTGAAGACTATTGGGCTAGCTCCGCTTTCCATTGAGTTCAGAACGCAGACTAGAAGCTCCCGTAACACTTTCATCAAGGTTTTTCTACCCTCAAAAATCGGACTAATTTATAATTTCGTACTTGCAATCCTGATTCAGGTCACGAGTGTTCTTGGAATTTCATCTATCATCTCTATGGAATATCCAGACAAAACTTATTTAAATCAAGCTCTGGATGTGATGGAACACATTCTTCACGTGTCTACGACCTCGTTCATAATTGTTCATTTGGCATTAAGACAAAAAAAAGCTGCGATTATCATGAATAGACTTTTAGACGTTCATTTTCTGCTTCCCGGTGCTAGAGATCAGTTATGCAACCAAAAGACGTACATATTTCTGTCATTGCAAATGGTTTTCCATGTTTTTTTATGGGCTACTACTCTATCAACAGAAGTCTTTAGTAATCAGCCTCTGAGTTTGATTGCAACCTATTCAACTTACCTTATCATTTACTTTTTTTGTATAGAATATTCCATAATTCTCGGAGTCGTAGTCAGGCAGCTCGAAATACTGAACCAGAATTTATCGAACTTGAATGATTTTCCGAGCTATTTGTTTCGCACAACTTTACCATGTGAACATCTAGCCATCCTGTCTTCACCATCCCGCAGTCAACTGGCTACTCTAAAATTACTGCATAGTATTCGTACGACGCTTTTTGAGTTATCTCAAGATATAGCGGATCTTTTTTCTCTTCCGATATTACTCTCAATTGCCTGTACCTTCTGCTCGCTTGTTGAGGCCTTCCATTTTCTGGTTGTGCTGATCTCTGATCGTAGTAATGACGTTTCCATGATGATGCATATCAATGATGTAACGTGGATCCTATTAAACATTCTTCCGCTCATGCTACTTGCTTCCAAAGTTACGGAGACTATTAAAAAGGTAAGTACTCGTTTCCATTTTCTGTTCAATGATCGATTGGCTTTTTTGATGAACGGGTTTTGATCCGATGCAGGCTTATCTAACTGGGCGAATCGTGCACACATTGTTAGCTACATCGAAGAAACGAGAAATTGTATCCGAGGTGAATATTACTATTCTCTTATTGCTACCTTCATCACGCCTACACTAGCTTTATGAGTTATTGGAACCAAACTGCTCTTTCGGTTTCATCAACATGTGAAATATCTTGGCATCGTATTCTCGTTTTCAGCTCGAACAGTTCTCGCTTCACCTGGTACATGAAGATGTAAGCTTTACGGCCTACGGCTTTTTTACGTTAGACTTCACATTATTGCAATCGGTAAGTAATTTAATAGTGAATAATTGAGATCATTTGCTGTATGCGGTCTTCAGCCGAACCATTGGCTCGAATCTTGATGTACCCTTTAAAAGGAATCGTTTCGTAAATTTCATTTAGAATCATCGAAATCTGCTTTAAACATTTTTGAAAGAAATTCGAGAATTTGAAAAACACAATCTGGCGTTTTTTATGTAACTTCGGAATAGACAGTTTATTTCAGAACATCCGTAGTTTTTGAATATGATCTATGTTTCGATGGAATATCGTCACAAACCCATCATGGCATAGAAAGATTCGGATTTTCCAAAATCCTCAATCTGAAATTCGATAATTTCAAATCGAATTCGCGGCCAACATAGGGTCTACATGGAAAGAAATTTTATATAGCTCATTTACTGAGCGAGTCCGTAACCCATTTCAAGACTAGTACCATCAACCAAATACGGACTTGTTTCACCATGAAACAGCTTACTGCTTTCGTACGAGTCAAGCCATATTTATTAAACCATAATTCTATGTGCTACACAACTTCAAGGTTCATTCACCCTAATATGAATATGCTTTCAAAAATAGAAGCTTGTTAAGTCAATAATTATTATGTTACAGATGTTTGGAGCTACAGTGACCTATCTTGTTATTATGTATCAGTTCACGCATCCAGATAACGATCAGCATCGAAGCAATGGTACACTCGATTCTACTCTTCAAATGTAGATGATCACAATTTTGCCTCTTCACAATTTTACAAGTGGTTGTAGAACTTTTTGACGCATTCGCACCCGCCTTTTTACATTTTTACTGTTAATGTTTTTGAATATGATTGTGAATAATTGGTCAAGAGCATCAATCATATTACCAGCACCATTCATTAATTCATCAATTTTTATTTTATTGCATTATTGAAATGAACAAAATAATTCTACTTCTTAGAAAATAAGACATTTATAATTTCTCAGTAAAGCTTTGGTGTGTATACAGTATTGTTTATATTACAACAATGACCTCATAGCATTCCAATATTGGAAACAACTATCGTCTCTTGTCTTTTCTGTTATTGACTAGTCCAGTCTATCTCCGGATTCTGATCTGTGTGGATCACTCAAATAAATGCTCTGCTTTACTCCATAACATTGTGTATTGGTGTTACATTGATTTCTATTTCCTTGTTCCCATATTCCAATATACATTTTATTTAGTTATTGAGAGTGAACTATATTTTTACTTTTCATTCAATTCGATTTCACCCAAATTGGGCGACTTTCTGGTCGGAGTGGCACATGGTGAAAATTAAACAACAAGTCACCCGCCTTTTCAACCAGACGACTCATTCCAGTGTGGTAAACTCACAATCACTGATTGTCTTTTGTAGTAAACAAAAGGGCTTAATGCAGTCGTTGCAACAAATAACAATTACTCAGTAGTCCCGTAAAATCTAAGTCCAACCGATAATGGGAAGCCGTAGTCGAATGTGCTTTCACATTCGCTATCAATGTAAGGCGCACAAGTTACAAAATTGAAGAAAATACGGATGTGCTGAATATGAGTTGGAAACTTTTATAGAAAATCTTGTTTACGTGAAATACACAGATTTTCTGATTCCCCATGCTAGTGTTGCATTGATTTCAATGTAAGGAGAACTATGTCGCTATCTCCATCACGTAATTTAAAAGAAAATTTGAATACATACGATGTATTCCATACATTTGAAATAGAAGATCACAGTGATGTCGTCAAAAAATGTAATGCATTCCGAACGCTAGTACAAGATAACGAGAATTCCGAGAGAATTCGCATTCATCGACACATTTATCGAGTATAGATTTACTACATCGTTGATTTTCGATTCTGTTCACCTAAAACTTGTGCCATTTCTCAGTTTGAAGAGTAAAAATTATTGACGCTTGTCATTAGCTAAAAGAATTTGATGGCTGATGACACAATGTCGAGATGACGGGTTAGTATCTCCTAAGTTGAATGAAATCAAGGCATTTATTTTTCAATATACACATGATCCCCTTATCGCTTACAATATTCGCCAGAGGGTCGTTACAATTTGGTGCCTTTCAGGCGAGGCTTTGTTCAAAATTTTAACTTCAATAGTGCAAGGACTTCGGCCTTGGTCAAACGATGTAGAAAATAGTACATGGTCACAAATGTTTAAGAAATAAAAAACAGTTTAGCCAAAGACTAACCGAGGGCAATCAGGCGTACGAAGCTAGTAGCCTTTGGTTCAATAAATTACAATCGAAACTTCTCCAGATCCTATATTATTCAATATGAGACACTTATTCGCTTTGGCGACGGATTTTTCAAAAACTAAACACTGTCAATAACTGTAAGATGAAGTATTATTGCAAAGAAATTTATCTGAACAGTTGAGGATAAGACTGGATGAGTTCTGTAAAATAACGTACAAAGAAAAAAGCCAATACGAAACGATCGCACTTTTTTCTCTTCTTATTCTATAATGGCCACATGCTCATGCACTTTCTCTTATGCATCAGCTCCTCTTTCTAATAAATATTTAACAATATCTGACTTGCCGTTGAGTAAAGCTGTGTACAGAGGCGTAACGCCTTTGCCCCTTGGTGATTGAAAATTAATGTTGACTCCCTTGTCGAGCAGATACTTAACGACTTCCATTCTCCCTTCCTTAGCAGCTGCATGGAGTGGCGTGCAGCCATCTTTGGATATCGAATTGAGATTTGCACCTTTTTTTACCAAATATTTTACCACGTCCAATTTCCCATTCATAGCAGCTATTTCCAGTGGTGTCCAACCATCATCCATTGGAGAATCGACATAGGCTCCCTTACCTAGCAAACATTGCACAACTTCCAACTGACCCTCTTGAGCAGCCGCGTACAGCGGCGTCACACAGTCCTCCGTTTGCGAATTGACATTACCTCCCTTGTCCAGGAAATATTTCACCACATTCAGTTGACCGTACTGAGCAGCTCCGTGCAGAGGAGTATTACCATTGTCTGATCGAGCATTCACATTGGCTCCCATTTTTATCATATACTTCACTAATGCCAGTTTTCCTTCTTGAGCAGCTATGTACAGCGGAGTAGAGCCGCGGATCGATCGAGAATGGAGATCTGCTTTTTTGGCTATCAAGTACTTTGCTATGTCCAATTGTCCTTCTTGAGCAGCTATGTGCAACGGAGTGGCGCCGATCTGCTGTTTGGAATTGACGTGGGCCCCATTGTCTAGCAGATGCTTAACCACGTCTAATTTTCCACTCGTGACAGCTATGTGTAGCGGTGTCCAGCCATCCTTCGATTGACAATTGACATTGGCCCCCTTTTCTAGCAAGTATTTAACTAGGTCGAATTTACTGGAGAAAAATGTAGTGCCGAGAAGCTTCATCTTCAGAGCCTCTCTCGTTTGCGAGTCAAAAATGTACGGCAAATGTTTCAATACTGCGTCTAAGTTAACAGTGATAATAGCCAGATGCAGTGGCGTAAATCCAGCGTTTGATTTGGAATTGACATTGGCTCCCTTTTCCACCAAATACTTAACTACGTCCAGCTTACCAGACATAGAAGCTAAATGCAGAAGCGTTTCACCCTCAACGTTTTTAGAATTGATTTCAAATTCTGTCTGTTCTACCAGCAAGTTTAATTCGTCTGAATGTTCATATTCAACTGCTAGATGTATCGCTGTCTTGCCATGAATGGTCCTCTCGTGGACCAAGGGCTCACGATCTCTATTCAAAAAGAGTTTAATTATACGACTATTACCTTCTTTAGCTGCTACATGAAATACGGTTTCATTCAACTTATTTCGATTTCTATTCAAATAAGTCGTCCAAAATTTACTTTTCAACGCATTACTTTGTTCGCTTGATACTAGCGAGTCCATGAACGCCCGCATATTTTGGTAATCCTTCTTGAGTAAAATATCTCGTAACCAGGTTCTTGGTACTGATAGATTTACCTCGCCTTTTTTTAACATCTCGGATAAAAACATCGCGGCGAAATATTCAGCGAAAGTTCGATGTCTAAAGTGTGGCTGGCCATCGATGAGGTAAGTAATAATTCCGGTCCAGGCTCCGGTGATGTCAGGTTCGATTCCCTGAGAAAGCAGCAACTCTTGCACTGTGTGTTTGTCAAATAGTACATACAGAGCCAGCGTTTTGTGTATTTCTATGAATGTATGGTATTGGAGACTCCTGCCTGTAATCGTGATGTTTGCAATGTTATTTTCGACGAAGAATGTGTTGAATTCCTTTTCCACAAAATGTTGATACAAATGAATGAGCTCAATTTTATCCGGCACGTTCGGCTGATCGGTTTCAGAGTTCACAAATTCTTCGCACGAATGCAGGCAATTCGTTCCTTTTCCGTCGTTATGATTTTCAAAAACCTCTGCGACCAGCTTTGTCTGTAGCAGATTGCCCGTAAGTTTATTCCTGTAATCATCCATTGAATCAACTAGTGTCTTCATTATAGCCTGGGAATACTTTTCTATACGGCCCTCGGTATCTTTCGTCAAATCGTGGCGTGAGCCTAATCTAGTTGTCCAAAACTTGGTTAGCAGGTGTTCTTGATCATCCCCAGACAGTGGCTGTATCTTGTAAGAGAATACGTTTAATGTCGTCTCCAATATTTCCCGGGCATGTGGTCTAGTAGTTACAATTAATTTCTCGATGCCATAACTTGCGAGTGTTAGTAGGAATTTTGTCACGGTGTCCTGATGAGTTGGACTGACTTCGTCGAATCCATCTACTATGAGTGCCACTTTGCCTTTCTTTTCGATAATTCTCTTATAAACCCTTCTTGTTAGGTCGGATTCATTTCTCAAGAGTTCCTTGACCAGAAATTGTATCGCTTGTTTAATAATACTTAGATTGTAACTCGACTTCTCTCTTACGTCTGCTAGGGCAATTGCATGGTGGTTCAAATGAATCTTCAACACCAACGTATCAGGACTCTCCACTTTCATTTTTTGTGCCAAATAAGTCAACGTAGTAGACTTACCCGTTCCCGCCTCGTCAGAAATTACCACAGGCTTTGAATGAGCCACGAGCTCACGTTCGGATAAATATGTCGCATCAGTCCTGTCATTGCGATCATCAATCTCATTGTCGATTGTATACCTGTGTTGAAGCAATTCAGTGATATCCCCTTGGGACTGCTTCCATACATATCCTCCGGATTCCTTTTTCAACCAATGAATGTTGCGGTGTACGTTCTTCGCACACAGGGATTTGAATTGTTCTTCTTCCTTTGTACTCTCCAGAATGGTACAGTTTCTCAGATTTCGTTCCGTTTGTGAAGTTCCTCCTATTCGCTCCATCATGTCTGAGGGTTTGCTGCCGATCCCACTGATTGCGAACAAATCAGGCATTTTTCGGTCTTTAAGAATACTCTCTTTGATAACCACACGCTGACACATTCTGCGATTTATGTAGTATTCTTGAATCTCACCCAGCCCTTCCAAGTTATCGCCAATTTGTATTTCGTCCGTATAACGAATTAGCCGAACTAACATATCTGAATCTATTATTTCTGAGAGATTTTCTAATTCAGCCGTGCTGAGGTTATCGAAGTCACAAATGCCTAGCAATTCACCCAAGCTAGTTTCGATCTTGTGCCCCTGAAACTTACTGACCTGTCTTCCTAACAGGCTTTTTCTCGAATCGTCCGTGAGATACTTAAAGCTGCTCTCATCATTTTCTTCTTTGCAAAGTTCAGGATCAATTTCAAGTCGAATAGCCCCATTACAACCTTTAATACTTATGACGATAACTTTGATTCTAGTGTTTTTTCTTATGATGTTGAGTAATAAATCCCACAATGGGTGTTCCTGCACTTCATTATATGACCCGAATTCAATGATTAACAAATCAGGATAATCCGGTGATTCGAAAGTCGTTTTAACTTGATCCATTATCTTCGGTAGTATCAAGTCTTCGAAGCTGATGAAGACAAAACTGTTTGGCCCTGCGTACTTTGGTATTCTTTGCAGTGTATTATAAACTCTCAGACCGCACAGGAGAGTTTCTTCAGAGCTAGCAACCAGCTCCATGACTCGACGAGCACTAGAATCAAATTCATCCATATTCACGAAGTTTTTGACTTGTTCAACGTCGGATTTGAAGGATATTTTGTACGCCTCAATTTTTTCGCAATATGGTGCGTTTATTTCTGAAATTACACAACAGCTGATATTGTCTTCAGTGTCATCCTTAAATCCGGGATATTTACTGATTTCTTCGTCATCTTTAACTGTAGCTAGTTTTTGTTGGGCCACAATATCACCTTGTGATGTGGAAGATTCTTGATCCTTTGTTACTGATATAAAGTCACTTGCATCGTGTTCTTTTAAAATGGTCTTGATGTCTTCTTTCCGTAGAGTTTCGGCGAGTGTTATTGCTGTATAACCCTGATGATTGGGAATATCAATCCTTGCTTCTTTTTCTCGAAGGAATTTCACAATTTGCTGATAATCTTTTTTGACCGCAATGTGCAAAGCTGTGTTACCGTTTCTGTCCTGTGCATTTATTCTTGCTCCTTCAACCAGGCAGAGTTTTATTCGAGAAAGTCTAACTCCCTCTGGATCTTCCTCCGATTTCCCCACTCTTTGAGCAATAGCATTGATCAATTCTTCGTCCCAGTTGTCTAGATCGTCATCGTTACCAGATGTGCGCTCCTCCCTTGATGACGAATCCCGAGGATCGCCCAGCATTTTGGAAATCTGTTCACTTGTGTCCATCATAAAATTATTCCTCCATATGCTATAACCGTTGACAATTCTTGAAGTGGCACGTCCTGAATTCTGAAACAAGATTGAGATAATTCATGAATCTACAACATTATCATCATCATCACCAGTTCGATTGTTTTCATATATTATGTATCCTGATATTGCGTTGAAACTTTTCAAAATTTATCGAATTCTTGTACAAAACCATGACTAAAAAAATATCAGAATTTATTCTGAGATGTAATAATTCTGATCTTTCTATAGAATGATGATCACTTTACCGTATCTTTTATTTCATATGTATAAAATCGTTGTATATCAATGTGGACACGATGATTTGGAGGAACAAATGTAATGCATAAAGTTCGCTGTCTTCTACTCACCTAATTTATTGCGGTATTCGATTGCGATTTGATTTTTGAATACCAGAGTCTGTTGGGATACCACTGTATCCCAGATTTTTTTTCGAGCTCGATCCACTCGTTATCGGACTGGAACTTAGGACTGGAATCACTCGATTGACATCAACGATAATTGCCACCGCCTTTCAGATACGGGCATCCGCTTTCAGACACACGCGTCAACTGCAGACAGGAATAATAATGACTCACAGCGAATACGGTTTAATTATAATTAAAGATGTGATAATTCTTATCACATTTAATGTCTATAATTAGTTTTACCAAAATTGGGTAGCATTTTAGAATATAAATGCACAACTTCTATTAGAAAATGTAATGAGTCTGGATAGCCAATGAGAAGTATGCGTCCACTTACCTGATAGACTCCAAGACTCGTAGAAGTTACACCAGTTGCAGGTCCGAAACTTGCCGGCTGCAGTCAGTGGAATGACTGAATGACTCAGTGCGACCGAGCCAACACCCATACCCACGGACCGGCAATTACATATACAAGATGACGTACCGAACCCAACAGGAATACTGAAAATTTATCAGTATTCGCAATTAACGATGCGAACAAATTTGATAACGACATAACTTAGATATAATGAAAGCAGTGCAGGATGTTGGATAACTAGGCACAGCCTATATTCAATCTCAAGTATGATCAGGTCGTTGTACCAAAATTTGTACCATTGTACCGGAAAATAAGACCCTTGCTCATTCAAAAATGAAGAATTATCACAAAAATTTCGCAAAATGGAAATGTCGAACACTATATGAATGAAATTGAAACTATAAAAAACAGGAAAATTGTATAAATCTAATGAAAGATAGGAGGTTCAGTCTCAGCGATGACCGCGAGTATTTTTGCTATTTCCGGACGGCAGGACAAACGAATTCATTATTTTTACGGATACTTACAATTAGACGTTGGGCCACTGAAATAAGCTGCAATTGAGACTTTTGTGCAAATTTTTTTTATTGATACAGGAATTGCCGCTTTTTTTTTACAATTTATTATAGCGCAAGTTTACAATTAACTCTTGATGCAACAGTCACACACTCGACTAAACTTGAAAACTGATCATTTGTATTCTTACGCTATCTTATATACCAAAACGCCTGCTTTGTTTCGGGGGTGAAAATGAGTGGGGAACCACTCAGTGTCTTAATTATTGTTCATCAGAAAATACCCCGAGCATAGCCCTAATGGAAAGAGTCGCAAGCTGAAGAAGTCCCGATATGAGAGGGATTTGTAGAAATGTGTGATTTTCATGGCGGGATTAGGATAATTCAGTTTTAACGAGTAATAGCAAATATAGAATTGGTAATAACTGAAGAACGCGAAAATTAAATAACAGCGCATATATGATTCTTGGCAAAGCTGCTTATTATGTATGTTACTGAGTGCGGCTAGCTGATAAGCCTATAAGTATGATGAATGGCAGTATTGAAAAGATAAGTCTCATTGACTCTACTAATGCAGACTCAAATATTCAAAATCAGAGTAGCGGTTGACTCTATAATTAAACAAGAATGAACGTTATTCATTCACCGCTTCGAACGTATACAGTAAAATTACGACTGTAATTTCGACATTAAAATACTCAAGGTTTATTCAAATTTGCGAACGTTGGCCCTTTTTTTAGACCAAAAGACTAAAGGATGAATCCCACCTTTGCGTGCAGAAGCGAAACGAAGTTTCATTAACATGCTTTTCTTATGTTTCTTATGGAAGTATGCACGCACACTCCTAAGAAAACATGTTAATGAAAAGTCCGTTTCGTTTCTGCACGCAAAGGTGGGATTCATCCCTTATCGTCAATGTTTCGCGGTCAATAAACAAAGAACAATAAGAACTTCGCTGCAATTTGAGACTATGCGGATTACTAGCGCGAAATTCAAATTTTCAAATTTATATCCGCCGTTCAGTCGGCGACGGAATAGTGTAAAGCGCTCATTTCCGGCGTGCGAATGAAAAGGAACCTTGAGTCTTAGTTGACGAAACGGACGCCAGGTGAGAGATGAATAAACGAAACGATGCGAAACGGAACGCTAGGAACGCTAGGAATATGAACGGAACTAGAGTGTGTGTGGCTTCACCGAAATAATATGTCGGATACACGGCGCCGTAGAAAATCTAATAATTCCGGAGGTTCGGAGGATCTTTCCGACTCCTACGACGAGTTGAATATAACCAAGGAAACCCAGGTGAGTTTCGTGATCAAAAATCGCCAAACTAACAGCATTTTTAAACATCTTCGGGCGTTGTTTTATTTTTTTTTTCCCTCATCTCTTGACCGTTCCTCGATATGAAGGTTGATTGCACCGAAAAGAAATGAGGTCGAAAGTTCAAAGATTTGATAGCTAATATCGAGAACATCATATCAACTATAACACAACATTAGAAAATAAAGCCACAACCTTTGTCCTACTATTTAAAAAAAATCCATCCGGTATCATTACGCGCAGGTTATTAATCCCTGCGCACGCCTATCTACGCTCAATTTCGCTGTTTAGAACCTCTTGTCATGCGTGCCAATCGGTATATCTATGTATACCCACATCACATACGTATCTAACATCTTCAAGACGAATTTTATAGGCCCCTCATTACCCCATCGATAATTACGAGGATTTAAAAACTGTCATTTTGTTCATCCATGAATATGAATTTTCGATCCACAACAACCGCGTATTATCATCGGCATTTCGCCTCAACGTGATTTTTCTTAGATTTTCTTCGTTTAGTACTCTCTCATGTTAGTTCCAAGCAAGAATCACTATGTTTCATAGAACGTGGTCGATTCCGTTCGATGCCAACAACATAGAAACATACATGTAAACAGAGAATCTTAAACACGTGTGAACGTGTGTCATATATATATCATTGAATTCACGTGAAAGTATTTATCGAAATACAATACCTACACTTCATAGAATATTGTTTAGATTGTAAATTGTTCAATTAAATTAATGATGTTAACGATGTGTTGATAATTATTACTGCATGGTCACATGTCGTAAATATCAAGTTCATACTCGCAAACTAGTTTAATACATATTTTCTTCGTCTCCTTCTTATTGCATAGGACATTGACCTTGTTACATTTTCTGCAAATGAGAATTGGAGCTCATGCTGCTGCTCTGCTCGCCTTTCACCCAGATTCATAACTGTACATTATTTATTTATGGATTACTGTTATTACAGTTAGTCTATCTATAATCGAATCAATTGGGTCACCCGTTTACAAGAACCCATCTATTTCTAGCTTTTTATCCTACAATTAGATCATTTTGCATATTAGACGCTCAATCAATCAAAAAAAAAATGAAAACGTTCAAATCGAACTTTCTATGCGATAAACACGTCTTCTGTTTCCATTGTTATCAAACATTGATAAAAAAATGATGAAAATATCTTCATTTTCATCATCTAACAGAGTAGCGAAGTTACGGAGGTCGAGGAGCCGCACGACTCTGAGTACGACACAGGAGAGAGTGGTTCGGAAGCAGATTCTCAAGAAGGAGTATTAAGGGAGAGCGGCGATGGCCAAGAGGAAGATAAACCGCAACGAAAGTTAGACGACGACGAGGACAGACGTAATCCTCAGTATATACCAAAACGAGGAACATTCTATGAACACGATGACAGAACTACGGAGGAAGTGGCTGAAGAGAACGTCGAAACTCCTAACGAAAGAGAAGCGAAAGAGAAAAAGGTCTGGAAAGACAAAGAGGACAAGTGGGATCACGATAGGTATAACGACGACGAACAAGCTCCCAAAAGCCATGATGAATTAGTAGCTGTTTATGGATACGACATAAGAAACGAAGAGGGACCACCTAGGGCTAGACGGAGAAGAAGATATGGGTAAACTAATGAAATTGACTAATTGGCTTAAAAATGCAAACTATGTTAATCCTTGGTATCTTATTAGCTACGAGAAGCTTGGGGAGAGCTGAAACAGTCCCAATATTACTTATTTCATAAAATTATTAATCGCATCAACAGGCGTGGACCAAATAAATATACTCGTAACTGGGAGGACGAAGATGCTTATGGGAAACCGGGGGGTCCTCCTGTTCCTGGTCGAGGCGGTGTTAGAAAACCTAACAGAGGTGGAGAGGAGTTCCCTGCTCTAGGAGGCAGCAATAATGTAAGAAATCGTCGATCTATCGATATTCGAACTCTGTGATTACATTTTTGCAAAGATAACACAAAGATATGCAGACACAACAGCAGATATTTAAATCTGTTCGTTAACAGTAAGAAATTCCTTGCTCTATTCATTGAAGTATTTTTTGTTGTTTAGGATGAATCATCAGCCACTTCAGAAGAACCAGTTATCTCATCGGCTTGGTACAGCAACAAGAACAAATCTCAACCTAGAGCACCAAACTTTCCACCTCTTAATCCGCAGCAGCATGAAACCCAAGACTCTAAGCCTACTACTGCGAACAATTCTACACCTGCGTGAGTATCGGCTAATCTGTCTTCATTGTATCTCCGGTAACGATGTCTTCTTACTTTCTTCTTATTTTCTTCAATATTAGAAATGAGAACAAGACTCCAAACGAACCGACTAATCCAGCTTGGAAAAAGGAGTTGAAAAATAACACGCATAATGAAAGCCCGAATAGAAGTGGCGGCGGAGACGCGGATAAATCTATCAACCATAAGCCATCTCCTAGAGATTCAAACAAGAGACAAGTACAGGAGAGTGTTAGTCTGGCAGCGAGTAGAGCCAGAGGTCGAGGATTCAAAGGAACTGGTAACACTAACAACGTCGGTACCAACAGATTAGAATATAAATCTAAAGGGCGTGGATCTGGATCAGTTCTTCTTGATAACAGGAGAAACAATAGCGATAATAATCACAGTGACGATCAACAACTGATTAACGACTTAAAACAAATGAATGTTAACGAGGGGGGATCGTTTCAACAAAGTAACAGACAGAATAGTAAGTATTTGGGATATATTCACTAGAGTGAATCTCGGGATTATATAACGGAGAGATGAAAAACTGGAAGAGTCTGTAAGTCGCAGAAAATTTGTCTAATTATCTTGCTCTCTCTTTACAATTGCAGAAAATTTCTATCCTCAATCTCCAGGTCAAGTTAGACCAGGTACTGTTCCTCCGCGTATGCAACAACAACAGCAGCCTTCCCAGCAACAGTCGGTACGACAACAGCAGCATGACCCAGCTGGGAACAGACCTAAACGTTATTCAAGCCTACGCCAGCGTCCACCTGTTCCTGAAGGTCCTGGTCAACAAGGATATCAGCCACAGCATGGGCATGGCTATTATCCTCAAGGTATTAGGCTTGTTATGCCTTATCGACTCATCGTTCTTTTATTGATGGGATAGGTTTATAGAATCACCAGATTTACTGAAACAGATGACATGTATACCTGTTCTCTTTTCTTTGTTATCTATTAATATGGAATTTCTATTCACATTTTCTTAGCTGGAAATTCAAGACCCGTTCTAGAGGCACAAGGTAAGATTTAAGAAACGATCGAGTAGCGTTGACTTGTGTGCTTGCCGTTTGCCAGCTTTTGTCATTGTGTTTGTCCTGTTTGATGATTTAATCTATCACTCGTGTTAAAATGACCGACTACATCAAAGCTCTTCTTTCAACTGGTAGAATTCGTTATATTTACCTTCTAACTACTCGCTTGCTATTTACGAACAGCGATCTTACACACAGATTCAGCCTTGTTTTTGTTAAGTATTTGATGCACGCTGTTTAAGAATTCAAGAAAATACTGCTTGAGGCTTTGAGTGTTGATTTCGCAATAATTTTTATTCAATTTACCTGCCTATACGTCTAAAAATCACAAATCATATCTTTAAACGTGGAACTCTTCATCATATACAAGAAATTACAAACATTTTTCGCATCTTTTCAGGATATCCACCTGGTCATTTTGATCAAGCGGCACCAGTTGCAACTTCTGCAGCTCCACTGGCTGGGCAGCCAGTACTTCCCTTGCCTCCAGGTGGTCAGCCGGCCAATTTTGCTCCACCACCGTTCTTGGTACCTCCTCCTCAGTTTTTACCTCCTCAAAGCGCGCCTCCCAGCATGATTAACTACGTACAAGGACCTAACGGGCCTGCTTTTCAACCCAATTTTCAAGGATATCAAGGCTTCAGTCCTCCTGTACAGGTCGGTTCATATTTCGATCTGTTTAATAACTTTTTATGCCTAAAAAATCTTGTGATCGTTTTTTCGAATATGGAATGTGATGCTATGCCTGTTTTCCACTGCGACGTTGAATTACTCCGAATGTTCATCATTGGAAAAAAATGAAATTTTGTTTTTGCAAGGCTTTATGTTATTTTCAGCCTCAAGGGCCACCGCCACCTCCAGAACTGTTTCAACCCCAAGGCTGTACTTATTACAGTCCAGCTCAACAGCAGCAGCATGCAGTTCCAATGAGAAGACCGAAGGCTGCAATTCCGATACTTCCACCTCCTGACAATCAACAACATATGAGTAGTCGAGGCAGAGGTAGAACTACGCAACAACAAATACTTCCATTGCCGGGTGGTGTTATGCAACGATCTCACATGGAAGGTAAGAACATGGGTATAGAAAACGAGGGAAAATTTATACAGGGACAATTTGCCGGCGTACAATCGGAGAAGCAGATTGTTGTAGATCATTTTGTTCCCAATGATAATGTTAGCAACGAAGTGGTATCAACTTACGGAGACAATGGGGATAGGAATTCATCCAATAATGTGATTGTCGATAATTCTGAAAGTTCCAAGGAATTAAATTTAAAGGTAAGCTTGGATGTTGTTGTTGTGAAAGAACACGACGATGTTGTTTCTGCTAAACCGTTGGAACAAATGATGATCAATAAATCAGAGCCTGAATTATCTAAAATCGAAAATTCTGTTGTGGAAATTCCCGCGATCGAAGAAGCTGCTGCCTAGTTATTTACAATTAGATTCTTTTTTATCCTACAATTTCTAATGGTCGTGGAATTTTTATCAATCGAATAAGTCAGGGAACTATTATCGATGATTTAAAATTCACTCAATGTTACATATAATATGGATGTGTGTAACTACAGAAGAAGATACGACCATGTAATCAATTCAAAGACGCGACGAGGCGCAGAATTTATAGCCAATCGTTACTCTCGGGTACTCTAATATTATATACCTATTAGTTATTACTAACGCGGGCTTGTATCATGTTTCACTACTTTAGTCGCTTGTAAATTGAACAAAAAAAAAAAGAAAAATAAATGATCGGATCTACGTTCTAACTTACCTAATTTTGGGGTAGGAGTAAAAAAAAAATATCAGTGATATAAAAAAAATGGTAACGATTGTTTATTGCTGGATCCAAAAACCATAGATTGTGCATTTTTAATTTATGATAATAATAAAGAGCCAGCCAGCCAACCAGCAATGAGAAGATTTTTCTTTCAAGTTTTTACAGTGGGTCTTGTCTGATTGAGACACGATTAACGATCAATTTAAAATACACACACAGAAATAAATAAATAAATAAATAAATAAATAGATAGATAAGTGAAAATGAAAGCAAAAAAAGAATTAAAAACAAAAAAATCGATGAATACATTGTACAAACGTAAAATTTGTATTGTAATAATTATTGAGTTAGTATAAACTTATAAGGTTTATGAAATTGTAAAAAAATAGTCGAAAAACAACTTGGATTATAATAATGTAATAAAAAGAACATCTTCACAGTTTAATTTACCCGACTTTAATTACTTACGAGTATACGTAATTGGATTTCAAATATGTAGGAAATTTATCTATATTATAATAAATATATTTTTATTCTATAGTTTATTAATAAACTTGTTGATTATATTTCGGAAGTATAATCGTTTTAGACAAAATAGGTATATAAATACTTTTCTTTTTTTGGTTTTGTTTTATAATTATACGAAATAATTTATTTAACAGTTATTTTCAATTTTCTTACATTTTTTTAATACATAGTTAATTGAAAAGAAAGAATGAAAAAAAAGAAGAAAAAAAAAAAGGGAGAAAACATATTCATCGAATCATCGAATAATTTCTATTTTATACATACATTGAATATTATGGTGCGACAATCTTACTTACATATTTCTGCATTTCTAATTTAAATAAATGAGAAATAAAGTGTAATATAATAATATAATATGTTGTGAACGTTCAAGGAAAATCTTCGAGTCCAAACAACGGAATGCCAGGAAATTCAATATAGAAGATTTATTCAGAACAGAATATTAATCACAGTTGAATGAGAGAAAGAGAAAGAAAGAGAGGGAGAGAGAGAGAAAGCCCTTTATGATATTGTTACTGATGTGAATTTGTGAAGAACAAACAATTATCGAATTTAAGAGAGGCTTTTCTTGAACTTTTTGCGACATACTATTCTTTTAATGCAATAATTTTACTCCAAATACCTACATTCGTGTAGGTATAGTATATCCAGAAGTATAAACTTTCTAGATAACAGAGTAAGTAAAATTGGTATTTGCTATCTGTAAAGCAAATCATGTGTTAGGAAAATGAGATGAAGAAGAGAGGAGGAGATCATGTAACATTTATCACATACAAAAAAAACATAGAAAAAAACAACAGAAATCGTTCGACAATTTTCTAAGAACGATTGTTGTATGTAAAACAGATGCCTTTATAATATAATAAAATATACCTAATATAGTAATAACTCATGGAATAAAATAACGAGAATTATCTTGCCAGTTCTATATACATATAGTATACAGTTTGGTGACAAAATATCAAGCTAAATAAATGCTTGGAAAACAAAAAAATGTGTTAATATTACCAAACATTACTATTTTCTGCTTGTTGTATGAACGAAATAATGAACATCGACGGGATATCAATAATTTTCAAATCATTTGCTATTGTGATAACAGAAGAGATATTAATTGAAAAAAAAAACAAAAAAACAAACATCAAGTATTAAATTTTCACAGTATATAATATGAAACGTAATTTATAATACCGAAATGATTTCTAATTCTGATTCGTGAGTATACGTAGGCATGCTTATAATGGCTTGATGAAAAAATGATGAGAGTTTATCCCATTATTTAGAATTATCATTATTCTTATCATCATTATTATTATTATTATTGTTATTATTATTCTTTCGAGATGAAAAATTTCATGTATGTCTTTAATATCTACTAACACATTTGTTACACAAGTTGAATTTTACACAAATGTTAACTAATACTTAATTTATTTATTATACTCATATAAGAACTAAGATATCATGTTTAAGTTTAAGGGGACAGAAAAACGTTTAAAACGAAGAAAAAGAAGAAGACGAACAAAAAAAAAAGCAAAAGAGAACGAAAACAATTTATGACATTATGGAGTGATAGTTATTTATATTTTGATTTTTTATTTGATTTCTTATATTTTTTTGATATTTTTTTTTTTTTTTTTGATTTTTGTATCATAAAATCAATACGCAGCGTGTTTTATGTTTACATTTTGTATCCTAGAAAATTATTCATACCATAATTATTATATAATTATAAAAAAAAAAAAAAACTGTTAATTTTATATGACTAAAGATGATTTGAATAACAATGATGAATGTTTTTGAGGCTGAAATTAAATACTCTATTAATACCCAAGTTTTATGTTGTTTTTTTTTTCTTTTCTTTTTTTCTCTATTAGGTATTATCAATTCAAACCCCTTATTGTATTTACTATAATATATTAACTTTATTTAATTTGATGGACTTTTGAGATCACTGTACAATCACGCTCGTTTCTCAGCAAAATTTTTATTTTTATACGAAATTTTAAGTTTATGAAATATCCACTTGAGTATATACAGAAATTCTCGGGATATAATGGAATAGCGCAGTACGAAGTAGAGAGATTATTAAAGTGCGTAAATTCGTTTATTCACATATTATCGTGCATATTATTGATTAATTTATAATTCTTCATTTTTGTTGGGGGGGGGGGGGGGGGGGGGATATTATTATTATTTCGTGCTGCATTTATCGCGTGTAAAGCATACATGTACCCTCGTAATCAAATATTGTAAGAACTTAGACAATCCTCTTTCGCACGCATCTTTCGGCAGATTTGCAGCGGACTTGTAAATGAATATTGCAAGAAACTTGGACAATCCTCTTTCGCAAGCATCTTTCGGCAGATTTTCTGTTTGCAGCAGACTTTTGTATGATCATTTCAAAACACTGGAAATAATGAACATCTTGCGAAAGTTCATAGCATGCATGCGGAAGCAGACTACTAGTGGTTCATATGTAAGCATCTTGCAAGAATCTTCCGAAAACCTTTATTGCGGCAGATGGTTACTATAGGGTATATTTACGTACATAATTCGTTTTTCTTATAAATAGTTTTTATTGTTTATTTTTTTGTTTTCTTATTCGCGTATTTTTTTTGTAAAACATTCGATTTCTACATTTCATTAGAGATGAAATAATAGTATATTGTGCATCAAGGGTAGAAAGCACCTATTCTTCCTTGATGCACACGATATTTTTTATCACATATGCACGAAAACACCGATTTTCCGAGCCGTATTTCCGAACTATAGTATTTTTATCACACATGCACGGAAAAGCCGATTTTCCTCGTTGTTATGCGAGAGTAAAATGGCATTTTGTCTCCCGTGGTACACGAGATGAACTCGCGCATGCGCATGTCGTGGAAGTTTATTTTCACCAGACCTGAACGGAAAGTGCGACTTTCGGCCCCTCGCATGAGCGGGAAGTCGTACTTTCCGATGCCAGGGGGTGGTGAAAAATAGTATACGTCACACGGGAGTGAAAAAGGCCATCCCAAATTGCGTTTTTGACACCCGAGCCTTAGGCTCGGGTGTCAATTTCGCACGCACTGTGGCATAACCTACTTTCCCTCCCTAGATACGTAATATACTAATTTCTTCCCTAGGGAGCGGGAAGAAAATAGCGTCTTACTCCCTACGAAGCGCCATCGGACGGAATAATAGTACATTGCGTATCAAGGGCGGAAAGAACTATATTACGCGTGTGCAATATGCGGCACGAGCCGAAGGCGAGTGTGCTGCATGCACACTCGCCAAAATAGCCTTGCGCCCGTGATGCACACGATATTTTTCTTAACACCTGCTCTGCATAAATGCCTCTGTTGAGACCGAGGGAGCGGGCGCAAACTGGACTTTTCGCCCGAGGGCGGACACGGAGTCTCTTCCGCCCGCTTTTAGCGGGCGGAAAATACTTGTCCGCCCGAGGGCCGCAAAGTTCTGATTTGCTCCCGCTCAAGAGGTCGCAAAAGGGCATTTTCGGAGCAGGTGTGAAGAAAAATTATTTTTCACTTTCAACTGCGCTTTTGCCACCCTCGCCTTCGGCTCGGGCGTCAATCTCACACGCAGTTTGGCATAGCCTCCCTTCCCTCCCTAGATACGTAATATACTATTACATCGTAGAAAACGTGAAGTAACCTTTCGAAGATAGACAATACTTATCATCAGCTCTTATCGAAAAATCATAAACTTTGTACGAAGTAACAAACATAGATCAGTCTCTGGAATATAAAGAGTTTCCATTAATACACTAGACTCTGGCAATAAGAGACACGCCGGGTGTTTGTCCCTTATTGCCAGAGGCATATATATAGATATAGTGCTTTGGACTAAACCGGTTTGGAACAGAGCCGTGTGTAAAACTTTGCCGTGCCCCAAATCATAAATTGCTACATACAATGTAAACAACACGCGTATACGCTCCTGAGTTTTTCTCGGAACGGAGCGCGTCGAGCCTCAGTCTCGAGATTCGTCTCTTATTGCCAGAGTCTAGTGTAGAATTAAGCAGCTTAATCTACATTGCTTCAATCAGTCTTTGTAAAAATGTAGAATATTCGCACAGCGTCAAAAAAGTTAGTCAAAAAGTGATACTTAACCCGCTGAGGTTCACCATTGTCTGACGTCCTATTCCGGGTCAGCCTGGGTGTTTAGTAACCCATGAATTCGTTCACTCATGAAACACGTTTTAATTCTGATTTTTTTACTTCACGGTAGTGAAATGAAATCGTCAGAGTCTCAGGAGTACGAATATGCAGGTTTGATGTCAATACGTTCATTTTATAAAACACGGTGACGGATAATGCAAGAAGAAAGTCAGCAATTTGAGCGAAAATGACCCTTATGCACAAGGTGGTACTGGGTGGCTGCACACTAGGGTGGGCCGAAAAACCCTTGATGTCGAAAATTGAAAACGGCTAGTGTCGAAAAGTTTCCTTGGGATATGAAACGAAGGCTCCATTTTTTTGGGATTTTTATCTCGACTCCTTCCGCTCGACCAAGAGGCTTGAAGTTGCCAATATTTGAAAAAAATCTCTTAACACTATTAATGAAGAAGAATGCCGGTATTCGATAGTCAGAAAGATTTCTGAAGTAATTAGACGTCTAAATTACTATGATATTAAAAAGAATGACCAATACAAAAAAAAAAAATTTTAATTAAAAAAAAAAATTGAAAAAAAAAATTAAAAAAAAAAAAACTGCCGTTGCCGGTCTCAAGGCCGGATGAGGAGAAAAGAGGAGGGTATCACGATAAAAAGGGTTGTAGTTTTTTTTAATAGTTTCGAGATTTTTTTCAAGTATTGGCAACTTCAAGCCTCTTGGTCGAGCGGAAGGAGTCAAGATAAAAATCCCAAAAAAATGGAGCTTTCGTTTCATATCCCAAGGAAACTTTTCGACACTAGCCGTCTTCAATTTTCGACATCAAGGGTTTTTCGGCCCACCCTACTGCACACCCAGTTGGACTTCAGCGGGTTAAGGTGCTTCCCTACTCAATTCCACAACATTGTAATAAACGCGTGCAGAAGGTGCTATTAACCCTAGGAGTACACTCTCGGGTCTCACAGACCCGGCCAAAAGTGCAAAACTCGTATTTTTCCTATTTGCGCGAAACATTTCCATCTACTCAAACAGCGTTCTCAGACAAAATATGAGTCAAACACATAATTCGTCTTCACTGGTGCTTTCTTAACAGTCTGCTCCTTCATTTGAAAAAAAAATCATTCAAATAGACGTAGTATAGGGGAAACTACCCCATACGAAAGTTGGCTGGGTCTCACGGACCCAGGTGTGTGTAACTAAGTAGCGAAAAATATGTGTGTACTCCTAGGGTTAAACAGAATATCTTTGCCTGGTCACCGAAATCAATGAAACAAAATATGTCGCGCAATTCTATGTGCGACTTCGAACACGTACAGGCCAAAACATGTTCGTTTTGCGCCAAAATAGAGAAGATATACATGTAAAACGTTTCCCATTACCGTTTTACATGTATATCTTCTCTATTTTCGCTAAGGTGCTTCCCTACCCAATTCCACCAGACCTGAAAACATTGGGATGAACGCATGCAAAAGGTGCTAATATAATAGGTACTAAGGTGCTAATAGCACCTTCTGCACGCGTTTATCCCAATGTTTTCAGGACTGGTGGAATTGGGTAGGGAAGCACCTTAACTATCCTAATTTTGGAACAGTGTGAATTAAATGAAACATTACGTCCTCTACTCGGTCCGACGTTTATCTTATGAATATTTCTTCTTTTTTTTTGTTTTCTCGTTTACTTGTTTGTGTATTTTTTTAAAACACTTAATTTCTACAATTCATTTAAGATAAAATAAAATAAATTACTCTGATTCAAATTCCAATTGAATACAACCTTGTTATTATAGTTCACTTGTATTGATATTATACAGTGCGACCTCTCAATAAGCACGCCCGCAATAAGAACGCTTCCCCAACTTCTCGCTCGACCACTACCCCCACTCCGAGCTCGAATTGCACTTGGGTGCGAATGAGAGAGCGAGACAGAGAGAGTGAGTCACTGAAGAGCGCACGCATGGTGGGGGTACTCGAATTCTTGCAAAACCTCTTCCCCTTGGGGGCTTTTCGTTCTTATTGGGAGGTCGGACTGTATTGACTGTAACTTATGATTACATTGAATTTCATGGTTCAGTAATTCCTTCTTTTTTTTTTTTAAATTCCCCATTTCTTTTGTCTAACCCGCTTGGGCTACATGTCTTGGACCTAAAGCTATGCATTCCTGACAATCTTTGGGAACGTTTATGTTGGTTAGGTTGATTAGCCAATTATCAGGGTACTGATTACTGTTTTGGCTCTCGTATTGTAGTCGGTTCAATTTGGCGATATTCTCATCTTTTATAGTGTTGAAAGTCTTTTCGCAGGTTAGTTATATCGGTCTCAAGTCTAGTAATACTGAAGAGGTAATAATTGTTCAGTCATTACTTTGAATTATCCGTGAAGACGTCAAAGAATCGTATTGTGGGTCGAGTCGGAGATTTTCAATTCCGTTATGCCAATAAGATAAGGTACTTGAACGTGATTCGCTACCGAAATTGTTCACGTGCCGGTAATTTTTTCCAGAACCAATTTGAAATTAGGACGTTTGGTATAAAATTCGAGAAGGCGGTCGACTGAAGCAATAGTAAACCCACGAAGCAGATCTCAGAAGCATCTTCGTCACTCGCGTGTACCCGTCTTCATGTGAGTATAAATTATAATAAGATCTTTGCAATGTATAATGAGGCACCGTTATGCATTATTATCAAAAACTTTGATATTTTACTTTGATGTCAAGTATTCCGAAGAACTTCTGGAAAGTTTAGAAAAATTGTTGAATTGTTGGCAGTTGAAGTCAAGACTGGTAACCATTTCTATGACGAATAGTATATCAATTATTGATGAAAATTGTTCACAATCATTCTCATGCTGACACAGTCATTCCTCCTGCTTATACCTGTAATAACATTCGCGAAAATATGGAGTATCATATTAAACTTACTTTAATTTCCATCACGCGTTTACTAAAGCTAGTGATCATCAGGCTTGCGAAAAGGATGCCCGGCAGAGTTTTGAACTCTATAATAGACCACATCCCAGGCGAATTACAGTAACAGTTCCTCGCTCTGCAATAGTGAAAACTGACCACTTTCTGTACGATCTCTTTCCACATCCAAAACGGAATCGTAATCAATTTCAAACATCGCCAGGGGTTATAACTGTTTTCAGAAATGAACTGCTGCTAAAAATGTTCATGAAATCGCCGATTTGATAATTTTGCTAGAAGCGATCAGGACTTTGAGAGCCAGACCCGGCGACAGAAATGTTGAGGCCCGTTACTTTGATTCCCATGTGGGCCCTGCTGCCCGTCCTGGTCCCTAATTTTGCATCTTACATGGGGCCTAAGGTGTTCCATTTTTTTTACATGTTATTCAAATGGAAAATAGAAAAATAACATGGGAACCTCTAAATATCAATATCTCATGAGCTCATATTTAGCTGAAATATTCTATTTGCGATGCTCCATCGAGATTTTGATGCGCGTTTAAGGAAAAAAAAATCTTTTTGGAACACCCTAATGGGGCCCCTTATCGTTCAGAGTCCGGTATAGCTGTACCCGTGGTCCCCCTTGTCGCCGGGCCTCTTTTGAGCAATCGTTGCTAAAACGTCGGTCCGTGTGGTCTGTCGCTCATCATCGGTATAACATATATCATATTTGGAGCGTTTGGCTTTGAGCTCGAGCAGTAATAGTAAATTAAGCTTGTTCGGGTGGTACATTCGGCATCAAAACAATAAGACAGACAAAAATCGAATTTGATCATTTTGGATGATATTAATGCGAAAAATGATTGAATAATATCCGCGAGGAGCGGATATTCCTACAACCTCAGAAAACAAAAGAAACTCTCAATTTAGTGACAGAAGTTTGAAAATACCAACAATCATGAAATGTTGTAAAAACATTTTAAAAGTAATATGTGCTGAAAATGGTTAAAGTTGTTCATTTTTTATCTGATTTCAAAATTTCAGGGTTTGTTATACTCAGTGATAAGATCTCTACGAACTCTGTGAAAAAAGTTTTGCATAAAACACTCATATTTGAGTAAGAATTCAGTTGTTCACAATCCGAATACATTCTGAAATTCATATGATACATATACTGTTACATTCTTGACTTGAATATGAGTGTTTTATGCAAAACTTTTTTCAGTGAGTTCGTAGAGATTTCAGCACTGAGTATAACAAACCCTGAAATTTTTAAATTGGATCAAAAATGAACAATTTTAACCATTTTCAGCACATACTTGTAAAATGTTTTTATAACTTTTCATGATTGTTGGTATTTTCAAACTTCTGTCACTAAATTGAGAGTTTTTTTTATTTTCTGAGGTTGTGGGAATATCCGCTCCTCGATATTATTGAATCATTTCTCGCATTAATATCATCGAAAATGATCAAATTCGGTTTTTGTCTATCTTATTGTTTTGATGCCGAATGTACCACCCGAATATCCTTAATATACCATCATCCCTGAAATTACTCAGTTATCTATTCGGCAGTGATGACAACAGAATCGGGCAATCTTGAAAGGCTCGCCGTTTCCTATATTTTTCACTGTGTCCATCCGTGTGATCTCATTTCTATCAAAACCTGATCATCACTCGAGGAAACACATCATTTTTATGATAGCTGCATATAATTCTATTTCACAAAATTCAGATCTCATTTTCATCGAGATGAAATAAGTCCAATCAATATAATTGTTGCAGTTGACTATTTGAATCATATTCAAACCGAAAATGTCAAAAGCTATGCTGATTCTCGTCGTTGTGTCGCTGTGTGTCCTCGCGACAATGGTAGACGCGCAGTTACCTCCGAGTTGCGGGGATCTAGGACAAGAGGTATGTATATGGGAAAAATTTGTCCACTATGAATAAAATGAAGTTGTAAAATCATAGTATGTAGATGATAAATGGCAGAATATGTGTTTTCACAATATGTAAAGTTAGTATCATCAAGCTTAGTTCATACATCTTCTGATGTAGAGCAGTATAATTTTGATTTTTCGAGAAACTTTCCGGTCAATAAATAGTGCTTTTCCTCTTGCAGTGCGGTTCAGGTCAACCATCTTGCTGCGCCGCACTTACGTGTAGACGTTTCCTCCCGCCGGGTGCTCCGCCATTGGAAGAAAAATGCGTCTTATAGACCTGTAATTGGGCCAGTTGGGCTAACCATAACACCGTAACCATGAGAAGTCGGCAATGTACATTGCGATAACAAACTTGTATCTTGCGAAATAAAGTGCTTATAGACCAGAAAAGGGTTTTACAATGACTAACTACATCCTTAGTTTTGTATAAGCTATTATTCCCTCAAACTTATGCGCCATTTCTCAGAGTAACTTTGGCGCTATGAAATACATTACGGTGCTTTTTTTGGAACGACTATTTTTTTTCTCAATTCCCACTTGAAAATCTCGTTGTACACGTTGAAAAAAGAATCCTTGTAAAAAGCATATGCAATGCATATGTATATAAATATCACGACTTTTTCTTGAGCTGCGCACATCCCAGCCGCATCTCAATGGATTGTTCTGATCCAAGACTCATTTTACAGAGAATTTAATGTTCTTCCAAAGTGCCCATGGTTGTTCGACTGACTTGAAGATATTAAACTTGATATGTTATTGGAATTTTATATTAAAAAAAATCAAAGTCCTTATATCTATTTAAATACTGGTTTGAGAGACTTCATTTATGAGACTTTTTGTAGAGAATTAAATTTCCTATAAAATTATGCTGATGGTTTTTTTCTTCAAGTCCAACCGTTTATTCGCTTATAGCGAGGAAAGAAGAATTATGCATAAAATCGACTTTGAAGGCTCACACAAGTGAGTAGTTCCACGTCAAACCGGATGAAAATCACGTTTGGATAATATATATGTTTATACCAAATAAAATTGTTTGTTAGCGCAGAATCAGTGGCGTAACTAGACTTTATGGGCCCCGATGCGAAAAAAATTGAAGGACCCCCCCCCCCCCCACCTTCTCCACGCCTCGCTTACCATTGCCTATGAAAACAATCGTCGACCAAGATTCATCCCGACTCATGTCAAGTCGGTGATTCCCGGTATGAATCATGAAACTTTTTTTCTGGGTGTTGTATGGCAAACATACAACATTCGTCTACGACTCATACTGCAAACATCACGCTCACGCAATTTTTTTTACCTAACTGCCATGAATTATATTGTGGGAGTATATTGCGGTATCGTGTCAAGGTATAACTGGATGGACAGTCAGGTGAAAAAATGAGTCCAAAATGGGCAAATCTTGTATTTATAGGTCTCGATCGTATAGTACATGTTTGGCCTCACAAATAGCTAGATTAGTTATAAATGAACACTTATAAGTGTTGATTTGCTTTTTTTTAATATCAATTGAAGCGAAATCTTACGAAATTAGGGTTAAATTCGTAGACTTCAAAAATCCATAACTACTAAATTATTTAGTGAAAAATTCTAAAATAATTAATGTATTATTATTCTATCGAGAACTATCATTCATAAAATTTTGAAGAATTTTGGCGATTTTTGATTATCCATCCAGTGATTAGGGGTAAATTCGTAAATTCCAAAAATTCATAACTAGGGGAAGGTAGGGCAAAACGGACCGGGAGGGCAAAACGGACCGAGAGGGCAAAACGGACCGCCTGAAAAATTTCTTTGGAATTATTATAAAAAATTCAATGATGCATCGTGACGGTAACCCTCGAACTTAGTAACATTTTGAGGTAGGTCTTAGTCAATCAAGTCGAGTCAATTATTCTTTTTTAGTCGTTTGCGAGGACTTGACTAAGTCTGACTCGACGTGATTGACTAAGACCTACCTCAAAATATTACTAAGTTCGAGGGTTAACTTTACGATGCATCATTGAATTTTTTATAATAATTCAAAAGAAATTTTTCAGGCGGTCCGTTTTGCCCTCTCGGTTCGTTTTGCCCTACGGTCCGTTTTGCCCTCCCGGTCCGTTTTGCCCTACCTTCCCCTACTAAATTATTTAGTGGGAAATTCTGAAATAATTAATGTATCTTCATAAAATAATATGATATCATCGAGACAGATGCCAATTTCAGAATAAATACGAAAAAGTAATAACTATGCTCATTTCAATAAATAGTTCAGCGTAGTCGGTAGTGCGTGCGACTAGTAATGCGAGCGAATGCGTTTGTCCCGGATCGAATCCCGGCCGAAACAATGCGATGTTTTTCTAATATAAAAATCTTGACTATGTAATTTCACGCTCATAATATCATATTCAATGAAGCATTATGAGCGAGGAACTAACTGTATGGCTGTCCCAACTAATAATTTTTTTATTGCAAGCACAGGCTTATGTTAACTTTATAGCTTGATAATGTTCGGAGTCAATCAATGATTGTATTAAGGTAATGATTTATGTCATAAAATCAACATAGTGATACACTTGAATTAACCAAATGTGGCCGTGCCGACAATTAAAAATTGATGTCCAGCAACATTTTGCTATTTGAGTCAAATGCTGCGTGTAGTCGTCACAACCATTTTTTCGGTTTTGAGTTGACTGTATAATTTTGTTCATTCAATCAACATTTCACTTCGCCGCCCGCGATCGCCGTTTTCGTTTCAACGAATTGAAATTCATTTGATCCACACGATTTTTTTTCTCGGTGTAACAATCGGAATTACGGCGACTTTATCTTACCGATGGGAGAATATTTTATAACTAAGCTCCGAATCGTACGCATGGTTTCTTCGACATATGATACGCTCCGTAACAATTATAGAAAGACTTGAGAAAGTGCTGATTTTTTTGTAAACCTAAAATACATGAACAAGCACGAGGCCCAATACCGAGTCGTAAGATGTATTTCTTGTATTAGGCATTTGGTGATGACCTTTTGTCTGATATCATTACTTGCTCTGTACTGAAAGTGTTTCTATAGTTCTTGACTTATTATCGTGTAGTGTACGTAGTCCAAATTATCAGTAGTAATATCACAAGACCTTCAAAATTATCGGATATTTCCCGATTGTTTTGCGTGTGATCGAAAATCACGAGCCCGCAGCGCGAGGGATTTTTGTGCAAAACTTGGCCCGTTCGTTGATACGCAGGATCAAAACATGAGGGAAATAACCGATTCATTTTGAAGGTCGAGTGGTATTCGATGGATTATTTTTCGCATTCGGATCTGGCCAAGCAGAGAACGCCAGGTATAATAAGGTATAATTATATTATATTCACTTTTGATTCTGATGTTTGACAGATATTGAGTTACAAGACCAATCGCAGAGCTAGAGTGCAATTATCAAAAGCTAGGATGCAATTATCAGTATAATTCCGAATTGGGATGTCCTTCACATCATCAAACCCTGGTAATTGAAATGATATTAATATAAGAAACCTTGAAGTTTCAAATTTGTCTCCTAATATTAAAGAAAAGTACTAAATTTTCAATAACTGTCTTTTAGTATTATTCATAGTTTTATTGAATTCCATAAGACTGTTAAGAAAATTCAAAACACTCAATGGTTTTTTTCAGTTTCCAGAGATTGTGTTTGATTCTTAAATATCGTGATTGAAAATTACAGAATACTATTGAATTCCGATGAGGGAAACATGTAATTTACGGAAATGGATTTTGAAATTTAATGGACTTTTATATCAAAATTCACAACAGTGTGAAAATTCAAATAATGCTGTATCAGTTAGTTGCGCAGTGAGCTATGCGCATCTAAGCAGCCCGTGTACGCCAGTTCTACTTCCCGTCTGTTGGCGATCGGTGGCGTCGAGATCTGTTGCTCTGTGGAAATTTGTGAAGTTTCCAGATAATTGTCGTCAATATCATTGATAACAAGTGACCACATTCATCAGATTAATCAGGCAAGTAAGAAAATGAAGCATAAATCATCGGTTGTGGTATCACTGGACATCAAATCCGATAGATGAAGGATTTAAACAGAAAACAGGAGATCCTGACTTACAATCCAAGAGTGAACCTTTCACGAAAACTTGAAAAAGTACCACGGAGCAGATCGGGAATCAGAAAAAAAAACTACCTTCCACTTATACCTATTATTTCTATGTTGAAATATGTGCATCATGTGTGATTCTCCTAGTGGTGAATATTCACCAAGTTCTAGTGACCTATAGATTAAGAAAATTGTGTAAGATAATTACCCGAAGGTGATGAATATTGAAAAATAAATGAGAAAATGTCAATTACGTCTTTGAATTTAAATATATCCATACCCTATATTTAGTATGTATTCATATGAATTCTCATAACCATCTTGAATTTTCATCATAAAAACTATTAATTTTCATATACGATAGCTATATATTTTTAATAATCTTGAGTTTGAAATTTCAGAATGTTTTTGAATTTTCAAAACTGTTGTATTAATATTCAATCGTTTCACGAGTTGAATTTTAGTGGAAAAAAGTATATGTTAATTTCCTCACACCCATTTCTATTAAAATTCATATGGAAATGTCTCACAGAGTATGAAGTCGTCAAAGAATCGTATCGAGGGTAGAGTGGGAGATTTTCATTGCCGCTATGCCTATAAGATGAGGTACTTGAACGTGATTCGCTGTCGAAATTGTTCACGTGGCGATAATTTTTTCCAGAACCAATTGGAAATCAGGACGTTTGGTATAAAATTTGAGAAGGCGCTCGACTGCAGAAACAGTAGTAAACCCACGGAGCAGATCTCAGAAGCATCTTCGTCACTCGTGTACCGTCTTCATGCGAGTATAAATTATATTAGGATCTTTACAATGAATAAGTGGGCACCGTTATTCATTATTAACAAAAACTTTGACATTTTACTTTGATGTCGAGTACTCCGGAGAACTTCTGAGAAGTTTAGAAAAGTGGTTGAATTGTTGACAGTCGAAGTCAAGACTGGTAACCATTTCTATGCTGAGTAGTATTGATTATTAACAAAAAATTGTTTACAATCATTCTCATCCTGACACAGTAATTCCTCCCGTTTATACCTGTAATAACATCCCGAGTAGAAATGAGGTCAGGCTCGAATCAGGCCCATGTCGGGCCCGAATCAGGCCCGGACCAGGCCTGATAGTTGCCTGATGTAACGCTATGTTCCGTCAGGGCCTGATCAGGCAGTACTACGAAATACTAGAGCCTGATCAGGCCCTGACGGAACATAGCGTTACATCAGGCTGCCTGATCTAATTTCTACTCGGGATTCGCAAAAGTATTGAGTAGCATATTATCCTTATTTTAATTTCTAATACGCATTTACTAAAGCTCGTGATCATCAGGTTTGATAAGGATGCCCGACAGAGTCTTGAACTCTATAGACCACATCCCAGGCGGATTACAGTAACAATTCCTCGCTCTGCAATAGTGAAAACTGACAATTTTCTGTACGATCTCTATCCACATCCAAAACGGAATCGTCATCAGTTTCAAAGATCGCCAGGAGTTATAACTTTTCTCAGAAATGAACTGCTACTAATCATAGTGATGAGCGAAATTGGTATTTGTCTTGCGATCTTGGTCTTGGTCTTGCAGTTTTGCTATATACTTGTGTAATGTTTGAACTAGGTAAAGAATAAAGAATAGACCTTTTATACATTGGTTTCAAAATAATCATTACACCTTGCATTTCAAGTTCTTGAGTTTCAAATATTCTTAATTTCTAATATTCACGCAACACTACAAGCAATACTTTGGCTGGACGTAAATAATAGGTCTGGTATGAAAAATAGATATTTAAGTATGTACCATGTGATCGGTCAAGTAATTTCATATTTTTTTCTACCACTTACATTGTGTAAGTAGTTAAAAGCCACTTGCTCTCGTTACTTGCGAAAGATATTGGATACGTGTAAATGAGCCATCAATTGCGGTAGGGTGAAAAGAAGCAGGACTGCAAGACTCTTGCAAAAATCTCATGAGTATGCAAGACCAAGACCAAGACCAGGACTGAGTGTGCAAGACTAAGACCGAGATCAGGACTACCATAGTCTTGGTCTTGGTCTTGCTTTTGCTTATCACACTACTACTAAAAATGTTCATTTATCACCAATTTGATAATTTTTCTAGAAACGATCACGACTTTCAGAATTAGAGCAATCTTTGCTGAAACATCCACGTTGGTCCGAGTGGTCTGTCGCTCATCATCGGTATAACATAGTTATATTATACTTGGAGCGTCTCGCTTCGAGCTCGAGCAGTAATAGTCCATCATATTAATATACCATCATATACCATCATCTTGAAAATCTCGCCGTTTCCTTCATTTTTCACTGTGTCCATCAGTGTGATCTCATTTCTATCAAAACCTGATCATCCCTCGAGGGAACACATCATTTTTAAGCTGCATGTAATTCTATTTTACAAAATTCAGATTTTATTTTCATCGAGATGAAATAAATTCAATCAATTATATAATTGTTGCATTCGACTACTTGAATCATATCCAAACCGAAATTGTCAAAAGCTATGCTGATTTTCGTCGTTGTATTGCTGTGTGCCCTTGCGACAATGGTAGGCGTGGAGGCAGAGTGCAGAGGGGAATTTTAGATGGTATGTATAAGAAAAATTTGTCCACCATGAATAAAATGAAGTTGTAAAATCATAGTGGATGATAAATGTCAGAATATATTTTTTTTTAAATAAATTATGTGTCGTTTGAAAATTTGTGGATTTTATTTCTTGTCTCAAATATTGTTTTCTCTTGTCTCTTGCTGGAGACTCTCTTGTCTTGTCTTGTCCAACCAAACAAGAGAAAATTGTATGTCTTGTCTTGTCTCTTGTCACTATTCTCTTGTCTTGTCTTGTTTCTCTTGCTCTCTTGTGGCATCACTAATCGTGGCTACATGGGCCTCCACAGGCTTGGGATTGGGACCAGCATTCCATAGGTATATAGTCAAAGTATGATTCGTTCATACATTTTCTGATGTAGAACAGTATAATTTTGATTTTTCGAGAAACTTACCGGTCAATAATTAGTGCTTTTCCTCTTGCAGTGCGGTCCGGGTCATCCATATTGCTGCGGCTGGCTTTTGTGTTCGCACTTTCTGTGCGAAGGAGGATGTCACCGTATAGGCCTCTTGGATAACATACAGACAAAGTAAACTAAGCTTGTGTGGCGTATACATGCATAACATTGACGTCCAAGTTTTGTCAGACGTCCACGTTAGGCGGCGCTGTCAGCCGTATATGTACACAGCTCTCACGCACACTAGTAGCGTGTCTGTATGTTATCCAAGAGGCCTATAGCATGAGAATTTTCCCGTAACCACGAGAAGTCCGCATTGTACATTGCGATAACAAACTTGTATCTTGCGAAATAGAGGGCTTATAGGTATACCAAAAATAATAGTATATTGTGCACCGAGGGAGCAAACATCATTTTCGCTCCCGAGTGTGTAGCTTGCTGCCCGCGCGAGAGGCGAGACTCGGCGAGCCGAGTAGAGCCGAACGCGAGGGCGGCCAACTACACCGAGACATAGTGCGAAACGAGCTCTCTCAAAATATGTGCCACTTGAACTTTTGTATGAAGTTTGGAGCAAGTAAACCTTTGGAAATTTGTGATTCATTTTTTTTCTACTTGAAGGGTCACGCGAATCGCCTTGAAATTGTTACCGAAATTACTTCAAAGAGGCCTAAACAAAGTGATAAAATTTTCAGCTTGCCTTTTTTCGATGACCTCCCGGCAAAAACCGATCCGTTTCACGTGGAGATAGACTAATTTGAGATAAAATACTCCATCAGTATTCACATAGCACACATCACATATTATGTTTCTGGATTGACAATTAATCCTTAAAAATATATCATTATTGAGATATGTACATAAATATTAAATGTAAACGAAGTATGAAAGTTTATCCTCTATGAATTACAGCACTCGATCGTACAACGTGAATTGAACACAGATGTTACTTATATTCGCGTGGTCAATGGTCATGCTTGTCCGTATAGGTTTGCAATTTATTTACCTACGTAATTGTTTCGTGTTTGTTCAATTTAATCGTTATAATACGGAACCCATATTCATCACGTGCCGTAACTGCGCGTTCGTGCTTACAGATCATGCGTATGAATATACCAATTCATCCATAGATTGATTTGGAAATTTTTTGATTGTTTGGCAAGCGTTAAGCGTTCAAAAATTCTATAGAAATATCACGTGTTTTGAAAACTGATATCGTGCTCGATTGATCCACTTCTGATCCTGAAGGAAGTGCGTCGGAACAAATAGAAAATTATTTCAACATAATGCGTTGCCAAAAGTGCACCATTTATTTTCGAACGTCTGTCCGCAATCATCGTTTTTATAACGGGGAAAACACGAATGATATTTTTTCCTCGGTCCAAAGGTACTTCTGATCGATAAGGAGGGATCTGGAAGTGTTCGTAATGATACATAGATGAACAATTTGTGTGAATGATACGATTTAGCAATTTAATTATAAAGACATATTTACATTTACACCATTTATAACTGCTCAAAGTATACATATGTATGTATTACATAAAAGGGTAGAAATAGCGATCACGATTTATTGGATGAACTATGCTATAATTCATCCCGGGTAAAAGAAATAATTAAAAAATTTCATAGCGTAGAAAAGTTCGAAGATCAGAATGATTACAATATTTTTTCTTACATTACAAGTATAGTAGGTAGTTTATGTAATAGTACTTTTCGATACAAGAGCGCAAAAGCAGCAATTCGCGTACGAGTGTGAAGGCCCAAACGAGCCCGAAGGCGAGCCGGAGGTAGCGAGTGAGGCGCCTTCACACGAGTAATTCTGCCTTGGGCTCGTGTATCGAACACTATTTTTCTCGACACATGCAACGGAAGGTCCTCGTTTGTGTGCCGTCTGCGGGCACGCAAGTCAGTTTTAGCGTACCAGTGTGTAAAATATTTTGCACACCGGTACGCAAAAGTCTACTTTGGGTGCGCGTATACGATGCGCAAACGAGGACTTTGGGTGTATGTGTTAAGAAAAATTCTATTCTAGTAGGTAAAACGCGTTTTTCTTTTATTCATTAACAGTTTATCGTAAAGTTATTATTTTCATCAGTGATCGATGAATTTTTAGTGATGATTTTTAAATACCATATGCTCGTAGATTTCAACCCTCGGGTCTATGAATTATTATTAAAAAAAAAGGTGCTTCAGCTACAGCATATCAGTCCTTAAACTAAGTTTGCGGTTCGTATTAGATATAGAGACGTATCCGTGCGATTTTACGATCAAAATTTATTCCTACTCGAATTTGAAACTCTCTTTAAAGTTTCTACGATTTCTATCAAGAGACGTTGACAACGTTTTCAGTTTAAAACTTGGAAAGTTACCTGATTGAAAAATCTAAGTTCGATTGTAATTCAGTCATACTTATTATTATTATTCCCATATCTTCCATGCCTACAGCTCCAGATGCTATCAAAATTGTCCAAAAATGAGAAACACAACAAAAAATAAAAATCATAATCGCAGGGACCACGTAATAAGGAAGTTTATTACATATATCGCACATTATATAATGGTATAATCTATGGAGCATTTGATAATCTTCATTATTTTGTATATGTATAATACACATAGTACTCCGTTTCGTATAGATAATACGTATGAAATGATATGTAGGTGGCAAAATTTCGTGAATTTCTATAATTAAGTATTTTTATCAAATCATCCTTTATCATTAATCTATATATGTACCTATAACGAAAGCATTTTTTCCCCTGTATTAAATATAGTTTTTAAAACCCTTTTTAGTCGTTTTTTTTTTCTTTAATTTCTTTTCTTATACCTTGTTATATCGTAAAAGATTGTCATATTTTCAGATTGTTTTATACTATATACGTTTATAGTTTATAGCGTAAACTTAATATAAGGGACGTTTTTATCGATCACGCTTCAACGATTGTTGAGAAATTACTACACCGCTCAACGGTATCACCTCGGTATTTTGTTGAATATTATTATTGTTGTTACTGTTGCTTGTCGGATGGGATGGAGTATTGTTAGTGTTTGATCTTCGAGTACCCCGAACGCTACCACCTCGAGTCATTTTGTAAGTTCCACGTCCGCCGGAAGCAGCCCCACGAGGACAACAGAACGTCCTTCTAAACTCCTTCCGAAATTTTCCTGTAACATCAAATTAAACGGGATTTATCACTACAAGCACGTAAAGAAAGACCGAAAATTCAAATAATTGATAATATTATAGTGTTGTAAAACGCCGAGGGCCAAGGATTTCGGAGATCGAAGTGTATAGGTACCATTACATTTTCGATCCAAACTTAACACAAAATTTCGGGTACGTTTTTCAAAACCGAGAGAATCGATTTTGACAGGAGTTATTTCGCACGGAACAAAGTAAAATATTTTTCATTTATATTGTCTGCTCCTTTGACCTGGCAGAATTATTGATATTATATGTAACAATTTACATATGACACTTGATGTGAAGGGACAAACCGAGATTGGAAAAGAATGGAAATAATGTATATTGGCTTTCTGTGTATACGAGATTCTTGCCAAATTTTTGTCAACATTTGTAAAATTTAGAGAGGCAGAGACGTTATGAATATGCATGTAATATTACATTTGCATGCTGTACTATACTTATGTACGTACGTGTTATTTTCAAAAGCTATTATATACAGCCATACACATATAAGAAGCTCAAGTAGAAGGTTTGAAATTTGTTTTGTTTTAATAACGCCAAGTTGCTTCGAAGCATTTTATTCATCCAAGATATAGTAATAGCACAAGAGTCTATTCAACATCAAACATATCAGTTTTACATCGAAAAAATTTCTCTCAAGAGAATTAATAATGATTAAATTTTGTTTAAATTTATTTTATAAGATGCTATTGAATAGTGAGTCGTTTCATCTTGTTAATATCAGTCTACAGAGGGCTGATAAATAAACATAAATTATTATTCACAATCAGTTAGTGTCTAATATATTATATCTTGCTTCAAATTAGTAATAATATCGTATACCGTCCCAGTAACATCGAAAGAGTTAAATGACGTAAATTTTATTATACCTTAGCGTAATACTTCCCCTTGGTTTTTGTACAAAATTAAAATTATATATGTATAATATACCATGTATACTTCATTAGGGACCTTAATTCGATCATTTTTGAATTTCAATGTTCCCATGGGCCAGGACGTCTCCAAATATACACAAAAAAATGTATCAAAAACCCCACGTTCCTATCTCAATTCTACGTACCGTTTCAAAGCCTTCGAATTTTCTCATTTGAATAAAACACGATTCGTGACATTTCGCGGTGAATTTTTTTTCTTTTTCATTTTCTTCCTATTACAGTATAGCTCCGGAAAATCTCAAACTTAGTACACTCCTTACCTGTAGTAGGAGGTATTTCATGAAAATTCGACAGATTTTCAACGATATAATTTTCAAAGCTGCAGCGTATCAAATAAAATTCCTTGTCACCAAATTGTGATGAATACAATTTTGTCGTTAAAAATCTGTAAATTTTTCACGGATACCTACTATAAATAAGAATTGTACGGAGTTTCAGATTCTTCTAAGCGACGATGCAATAGGAAGTAAAAAATAACCACGAAGTACTAAAAATTGTGTGTTATTTAAATGGGAAAGTTCAAAGGCTGTGGGGCATCACTTAGAATTAAGTTAGAAACCTGGAGTTTCGACCACATTTTTTTGTTTAAATTTGGAGACGGTTCTGGCGCGTGGGAGCATTGAAATTCGAATATGATCTAATTAAGGACCACTCTAATATGTTATTGTACCTATACCAACAATATATACCACATTAATGATATTATTTTATTTTATTATTTTCACTAAGGTATAGGTATACAGTATTCATAGATCGGGGATTATCTTATAAAATATCTAAGTTTTATTTGTATAATTATTAGAATATTAATCGATAGATACCTTATAATTTACCAAAATTTCATCTAGTTTAATTGATTAAAAAAGCTATTCTTATAAATTAATCAGCATTTATAAAATTATCTTAACTTTCATCGTTTCTGAAATGGTATAGTAATAGCGTATGGGTAGATGATATAATTCATAATAGTATGTTATACAAAATTTAATGTATCATTAAATATTTCCGAATGATAATTCTAAAACAGCGGCCTCATATTTCGATGAAATATTCTAATCAGAATATAATAGTCGCTGTAAAGATCAATTGTTCTAAACTTTCTTCAATTTTTCTTTCTTCTTCCTTCGTAACTGGTAATTAGTGTCACAAATATCATAATGAATAGCATGAAAACGACAAGGTATAATTAACTTGATTTATGAGTAGAATTATAAATTTATAATTACGTCTCATTCATATGTAATATGTAAACTCTAATGAACTCAATTCTATGGTCGGAATTTTCATCATTGAAATACCACGATGCCAACTTTTCATACCTTTTAGAAAACCAGGTCCAAAGCAAATCAAGAATATACCTGAAGAGACTCTTGATGGATATTCAATCAATAATTATTATATTCTATTTTTTTTTTTTCTTTTTTACTTTATCGTAAAAGGAATGGCATTCAGTATATCTATTCAGAACAAATACGTCATATCAATTTACAATCATACATATACATATACTTATAGAAACGAATTGCGATTCGTAGTTCATCAAATTTTTAATCTTTTAAAAAAATAAACTCCACTCTTCCAAATTTAGCGTACATTTTATCCAGGTATCTTATATTTACAACTGCGCTTATCTTTCGTCGGAAAATGCACACGAGTGTTAAAATCGATGTTTATAAATTTGTTCAGAAAGATTTTGAACAATTAAGCCAAGTGACATAGATCGTCAATAATTTCGCGATAATTCAGGTATACGATCTGTAGCTACATTCTATCCTACAGGCACTAACGCCAGTAGATCCTGGATTTTCTTCCGTAGTCTCAGCCTCCATTCTACTCTCGAAGGATCGTTTTGCCCAAGTGACCCGTCGTACCGAGGGTCAAAGGTTACGACGATTTTGCGCGAGGTGATAACCGCTCGGAATCGTTGGCCGACGACTAACACCTCTGATCTCGTTGTTAGCTGAACAGTCCAGGAAAGTACGACGAAACTCCTGCCGGAACTTACCTGGAAACGAATCAGAAATCCATCGTTGTCAGCACCGTTGATTTATTCACGTTTATTTGCTTTTTTTTTTTTTTTTTGGTTTTCACACACGCGTATATTCATAGCTATAATACTGTAACCGAGGTAGATTCTCATTTTTTGAAAACTGATATCGCCTTCCGGTCTCTTTCATTCATATCAAATTTCGTATCAAAAGATCCAAAATAATTGGACACAATTTTTTATCACGCATAAAGGGTAAAGTATCGAACATTACACCATGGCACCTATTAATTTTAATCAGCCTAATGGGGTAAATTTTCGAAAATGACAGAAAAGAAACAACAAACTATTAGAGCCACTATTCAAATTTTATTAGCTTCTAATAGTTTTCGATAGTTTTTTCTTTGTTCTTTTTCTTTCAACGATAAGGATGGACCACCTAATGACATCTGAGCATCTTCTGTGGACTTTATCTTGAGATAAATTTCTTTCTCTCTTTTGTAGTATTTCTCGAGCTATAGAATTCCATTAGTCACTTTCAAGACCTACTCGCGAGCGGAGAATAAAAGCTTTCCCACAGTTTCCACTCAAGATCTAGCTGATCAGATAAGGTATATTCGTGGAGAATTCAAAAGGACAACTAAAAAGTGATAAAAAGTTGGCTATGAAAGTCGGAAATAACTACGTGAGCGATATCGTACTAAGCGTGTATTCTGGGTATCACATCTTCGCTAGTTAAAACTGAAATTTGTTTTTAAATTAGATTATCCAGATGTGGATCAAATAAGTTTCGTCGATAAACCAAATAGACCGAATAATATTGGAAAATTGAGTTTTCGGTGCAGCTGGAGCTTTTAGTCGGCTGTTTGAAAGTCGCGTTCCTTAAAGCTGACCATCGATTCGAGATGATTTAAGGACGTATAAAAAGAATAAAGGCAAACTGCGGAAACCTGCATAAGAGGCCAGGATGATTCGGCGTTCCGAAAATCTTAAGAGCTCAAAAAATTGAGAGCCCGAGTTTTTCATTTCGGTATTAACAACGGAATGATGCAGATGAGGCAAAAGCCATAGGTCTGATCCTGGATAATGAATTATTATTGTTAGACAATGGTGGAAAATAAATGAGGATACGCTATGGTAAAAAGAAATTAATGATCACTTGAAAAACTCATTACTTTTTTCCTCGTTATCAGTTGGACGTAAATTACGTCCTGCAGAGAGCGATTAACTTTCTAGAATCTAGATTCTAGATCTTCCTCATGTTTCTTGAAAAATAAATTAACATCATAGAGTACTACCCTCGAATGAATATTAAAATATTAAAGACCATACCCCTTGCAATGTTGGCACTACATACTCCCCTCGACCGAATTTAACGATATTGTGTTGATCAATATACATGAAAGTCGATGAATGTGTGTATCTTGTTTGCTGACCGATATTTTCTCTCCTGCAGACGAACATCTTTAATACATTTTCTTTATGATATGTTCATAAATATCCATACATACTCGTAAAACTTCGCCTTTGTATCTATTAATATCCTCACTGTATTAGATTTCGCGTGAATAACATGCCAGAATAAAAGCACATGTAAATAACAGAGTACTTTGGTGGTTGAGTGATATGTGTTTGAGTGCCAATCAATTCGACATATGTACATGCGTTTAGAAATTTGTTATTTACCATTAGTCATATTCCATCCACATATATCATTTTCACTTCATTGGTAACAAGCCACAAGACTATAAGTGATTTACTTACCGCTCATAAAATTGTAGATCAAAGGATTTACTGCACTGTTCGCATAGCAGAGCCAGTGGGCCAATAGGCTGACCGTTTTCGTTGTCTGGTTCGCTTTGATTGCAACTGTATACCTGCAGGAGAAATAAGAGATAAAAATCAAGATTTGTACAATTAAAGTAGTAGAAAATGGTGAAAACATATATAAGGAAGAAAATTCCATCAAGTTACGACAGCGCAATGTCTAAAACGTGAAACTATTCTCATGAAGGTAAGTTGGATTGAATTTTTCTCACGCTTTTGCACTTGTGCAGATAGAAAATTGTTTCCGGAATAGTTTTCGCGGTTTATTTTATGCCGTGGATCGGTATACATAAAAGCTTGAAACTTTTTTAACGCTCGACAAATTTCAATTATATGAAGTACCCCTATGCTATCTGGAAACCGGTGCAGAAATTTCAATTAATTTTTAGAAAGGATGTAGCCAGTGTACGAGTGTAGATGTCGAAATGTCTTTCGACGAATATAACTGTGAAGTAGTAAAATAGTGTATATGCCAGCCATAAGGGTAGATACAATTTTCTGAGAAGAGAAGCTTAGGGACCTCTCCTGGGAGAATATCGGCTTTTTGAGAGCACATTGAACGCTCCTCGGTATATCTACCTCAAAATGGACAGCAAATGAACTGGAAAGTAGCAGACGGCGAACATCAGTACAACGGCTACGAGCATTTTCGCAGCCTTTCTTCTCGACCGTAGCTGACCCTCGAGATTACCAGGGTTGTTGGTGGTTGCGATTACGTGACTTCCTCTACTCGAAACTGAAAATGAAATAACGTTACGTTATAACTTATCCTATCTGACGTACTGACCAACAACACCCACCCATTTTCACCGATCGTTAACTCACCCTCGATCATTTTAGCACGTACCTACGTAACACACATGGTGTTCACCGGACGTTCGTCAAGAAATTTGTATAAAAATCATTCTTTTACGTAAAAAAAATAATGTTCAAATTACCGAAATTTCATCTTCCTTCTGCTAACCCTTGTCACTGATTGCGAGTGACCTTACCAATTACGGTATCGTGGCAGATAGGGTGAAAAGAGCTAAGCTTTTGATGGGGTGGCTTTGAAACTGCTAATGTAACTTCAAAGAAACATCTTTTGACACCCCCGCAAACTTTGATGACGTAACGAAATATCACGCCTACATAGTATCGATTGCAAAATATGAATTTCATCGGCAAAAAATTTTGTATAACGAGACTGTGCTTCATAGGGTCGATAGTTTTACGTAGTAGCTGATATTTGCATACTTATTTATAGAAACGAAGGAAAGAAGAAAAGAGCGAACATTAGGGTGGGAATAGAGGGTTCTGACACGCTGCAGGCGAACCTTAATTGCAATATCGAACTCTACTTTTCTTAATTAACTATACAACAATGAAGATTGACTCAGTAATAGAGAAATCTGATTCCCTACGCATTATAATACGATCCTTGATTTATAAATTCATATAATACAAATCGCCTTGGAAAAATAGTACCGCATAATTGCTAGTTTTACTTTATAGTTGCTAGACGATCGGGCCTTTGCTACATTTTGCGTTTAACATCGGTTTTACGTATCGTTCGAATAGTTAATTCGCCTTGGCACGCATGCAACGATAATATACGCGTTCGTGTTGGCGATGGTGACTGCAGGTGTATATCGTTTACGATTACCGGTTGCAGCAGTCGGTTTGAATTGATGACTGAGTTAGCATGGCCTATTGACTATCCTTATACACTTGAAAAACATACATTTCTAACCCCCGATCTCTGGTTTAGATATATTGTCAGGCACGTATGTGACCCTTCTCGTAAATAGATTCTGATAGACTTATATTTAAGCTCTGTTTGTTATTCTCCGAGTACTAGCACAGATTGCAAGTCAGATTACCATACACCACTTCGTTTCCATATATGTGCCATATGTTTTGTTATGTATTATATTTCGCATATCTGATGCCCTGGGTTGTACTGTAGGTACATACCTCGATTCATATATTCAACATATAGAATCAATTCGTAGAAATGTACAGACTGTCCCACCGTAATATCACCGTGCGAATATCGAATATTGCTTTACTTTAGAATCTAAAGTTTAGATCACGAAAATCCAAGTGTACTTTTCCAAACAACAACTTGCCTTTTAGTGACAGAAAATTTGTTGGGGGCAATCAAGGTGCTAAAAAAGTTTCATGGTGGGTTTACCAGTTTCCAAATAAAAATTGACTAAATTCATGGAACACGCGATATAATTTTTGTAAAAACTTCCCAACGTCGAGAATTTATAGACGGTTGGTTATACCTGATGAAATGTTATAATTGTTTCCGTGCAGGAAATAAAAATCGAGGTTCTCTCGAATGTAAGGCGAAATAATTTATAGCGCCAGAAAGGTCGGATTCCAAGAAAATCTCTTCGCAATTTAAGCTCTTTTTTAAGCTACTTTAAGTTCTTCTTCTTCTTCTTCTTCTCCTTAGTAATGGAGATATAAAAGATTAAAATGAGACTCCTTGTATGCACATATGATTACCGATTCAAAAGCCCTCCGGAAAGGCTATTAGGGGGTGCGTGCCTAAAACGGAGCTGAAACTTTCAAGAAAATTTATAACGGAGATGTTATGCCGATAGGTATTACGCCGAGTCATTGGAGAGAAATTTGTTTTTGTACTGTTCACTTTAGAATACCGAAATTGAAACTGACATCAAACTTTTAGACACGTCTATCGCGATATTTATCACGTAACAACCACACGAGGGGTGACATTTCTTCGGTATAAGTAAAGGCATTTCTTTTCTCACAATAAGTGCTGTTTTTTTTTCAACGTTATTCCTGTTAAAACAACCTGAATTCATCAAATCAATCGACCTTTCATCGTCTTAATTGGATTTCAGGAGCATTTCAATTCCATTAGACTACAAGGAGCGAAGAGTGAAGAGTAGAGAAGTGAAAACGCTCCAAAGGTAGTACGTGCTTTTTATCATGAAATATAGATAATTCATAGTAATTTACCATCAAAAGAGTGACAATCATTTTCTACTATTTTCTCTGGATATTTTCCGCCACAAAATTTTCACTTGATCGAAATATTTCTCCGACTGTATATTCGCAGTATAACGTTGACGAAAATCAGTCACCCTCGGTTAGGGTGAAATTGAGTGTCAGGGAAATGGAATGCGGAGGGTCACTCACATGTGTGTCCTGGGATGTCACTCCTCCAAAGTACACGTACGATTTGCCAGTAGGCGATGCTCATGAAGAAAAGGGGTGCAGTGTACAAAAGGATCAATTTGATGATGGTAAACGTTGTCTCACTTTGTTGACTCCAGGAAGGAGCGCACTGAGTGAAAAATATCGTTTCCACCCTGAGTTTACGGTGGACCGTTTGCAGAACCATCAAATCGGGAAGATCTGTACGAAAATAGGAATCCAGATTGGTTCGATACATAACATGCCTTGGAAAGTATTCCTATATACACATAAGATAGCTTATCATGCGAGTTTACACAGCCCAGCTTTTATACTTGGAAACTCCTCAAACCGATGGATTTTTTTTTTTGTATTTTTAATTTTTTTTATCTGTGTACTCACCGAAAAGCAGAGCGACTACCCAAATTATGATGATGGCACTTTTGGCTCTGCCCGTCGTAGACTTGAACTTCAGAGGGAAACATATGGCGTACCAACGATCGATTGAGATGAATGTCAGAGTCAGGATGCTCACGCTTACTGAAACCGTCTGAAACACGAGATTGACTAGTTTTACACTTTTGTTTTTCAACATATTTCATCTAGTGTGAAAAACTCATACTTATTCTATACCCTGATAACTAGTGGCGTCAAGCTCAACTAAAATATTTTGAGAATTAGACCCATTTTTGGTTCAGTTGCAACCATGTACTATAGCTTTTGTCAGCTTATTCCATAATCTGACGTCTCTCTAATTCTCAGACCAGAGGACATCGACCCTTCCCGTGTGTCAATTGTGTCACCATCAACGCGATCTTCCAGGACTAAATAAATGAATGTTTTGTCAGATTTGAGTAATGTTCAGTTTACGTGGTTTGGCATGAATCCGTTCGATACTGTATTAACAAAACGGAACTTCATATTGGTTGTATAAGCATTCGCGGAATTCAAGTATACGCATTTCTAAATGCCAACAACTATTGGATTTTCGGTGACAGCCATCTATGCTCTGCTGTCCCATAAGCATCGGAATTTGCCAAATTTTCTTCTACCCTGCAGCACTTTTTATTTATAGGACTGTTCAATGGCGAGGTTTTGTCTGTCCGTCTGTTTGCTGATATGTTGCGATCGATAGAGGTATATATAGTACATATATACATACCTATACCGGAACATGAGGTGTTTGCCTGAGGCGATCGTTAGAGATTATGATATTTGTTCTAGGATAGTTGGAGTTGAAGGAACGGTCATTACGGAGATAATTGAACCCTCGAGTTTTACGTTTTACGTAGAAGCAAAGTGCAGGAAATTGCTAATTATAGTAAGAATACGTGTAAGTAGAGATGACTACTATACTCATGTCCCAATTAGCGAAAAGCCTTTGTGTTCGTTGCAGAATCGACTCTTTTTTTCGCCCTTTGTTCCGCGATTTGTTATAGTGGATTGTAATCTAGATTCAGGAGATAAGAAAGTAACAAATTTGGGATAAACTTTTGGCATTTGAAAATGGGGTTGCGGGGTGAATATCGATTAAGTGTAGAACCGATAGAACCCATTGCTAGTTTATTGTTATCGGTTTTCTTCACTTCCCAAACCCTACACTGCGACGCACCCTCAATTACGATCTCCGTGTTTTCTCGGATATGCGAAACCCTTATCGGTTCAGAGATTTCCTGCGAATTGTCACTCCCCAGTTATCTTTGCCCTACTTCTGTCTTTCTTTCCTTCCTTCCGAATTATCGTGTATTTCTTCTCTCGTATAATACTTATGAAACTCGGGGGGTGCTAGGCCGACAAAATAAAATGAAATGTTAGAGCTATCGATTCCGAATCATTTTTTCATACGAGAATATGAAAATTTGACCGATTATACGAAATTGAAAACTATTCAATACCATAAAACGATTGACGATATTACTATCAATCGGCTGTGTTCTACAAAATTGGTCATCTTTCATATGGATTCGTGTGTAGCCCCTGTCCAGACGAGGATATATATTGAATATTATATACAAGGAAGCTTGGAGTAAATAATGTGGTTAGTGGTGGGTAATGGTGTTACGGGTGCCTTGTTAAGGGTAGCAGTAACGGTATTGGGTATAACGAGTCAAATTAAGGCCCGCGTATCCCATCTCTTTGACAACGATAAATTGATTCGATTAGAGATGGCCAAATTATGTCTTCCGCACGCTCAGAGGCTAATACGCTCTAAAACCAAGTGCGTTAATTTACCACACTTTTCTGTAGTCAATTTTTACACGGTTTAAAACGCTTTAAAACGACACACGTAAGATGTGTAATGTGTTAAAACGACACATTTGAGTGCATTGTTTTTACACATTACACATCTTACGTGTGTCGTTTTAAAGCGTTTTATAGCGTGTAAAAATTGACTACAGAAAAGTGTGGTAAATTAACGCACTTGGTTTTAGAGTGTACTAACGAAAAAACAAAATGTATTTTATCAGGCAAATATACTTTTGTAAGCAAAACTTGTCGTGTCTAATTATTATGGTAACGTCAAGTCTGACAACAAGGGAGTGGCGCCAAATTTCAAGCTTAGTTTATAGTCATTAGACGTCGTCGTCGGTGTTCGTGACAATATGGAAGATACACCTTGTTGTATTAATTTGAAAGTTTTAATCAGTATCTCGAAATAAATATTTGACGGCAACTTATCAGTATGATAATTCCGGTACGAATCATCTGAAGAGTCACATCAGTGTTAATTAATGTATTTCTTAATACTGGTCAACTCTTATTAAGGGGTGATATATGTATGATAGAAAACGAAGTAAAGATAAAGTTATGTTTCAAAATACAGCAAAGGTAAATGCCGCGGGTATTTTTCGGAAATAAGATTTCTTGAAACTGAAAATTTCGCCGTATTTATACTTTGAAATATTTTGTTTGCCAATTTATTCGCGAGTAGCGTTGATGCGTAAAAGATTAGCAATCTGTATCATGGACTCAAAACTGAAACGTCGGTTGTGGGCATACAACTTTGAGGTCGGGGTAATTCGGATTTGAGAGGTGAAGCTTCTGAAAATTCTCGGCACTGGGGAATTAATTTATCTTTTGATGATAGCCGTTTGAAACGAAAGTTTATTTGACGAAAACATTTTTTATAAGAATTTAGACACACTGCGGATAAATATGAGAAATTTCACGTCAAATTTTTACTCCAAAACCCTCACCGTTTATAATTGTTCTGAATATTTTATGCGTTGATCACTACACTGAAAATAACCGATTTTTTTCTATATTTTTACAGCTAACAAATCTCGATGGTTTTGGAATGAAAATTTCACGTTGCATTACCCGTAGATTTATTTCTCGACTACGGATTATAGGGCTTACACAGCAATGCTTGTTATATATTAATTCGGAATTCACTCACCAGTCTCAAAGCATGATATTAATTATGTTAGTTGATAAATGATCGAAAGGTGATGTATTTCTTCTTCAATACAATTTTCATTTCATAAACCATAATTGAGAATTTAATCGAGCACCTCTGAACTACAACCTGCAGGGGTAAATTGAATTTCGACTGATGTTTTGGCCTCAAAGGTATACCATTGAGTTCTAAATTACGTTCCTTTGACTCCTCATTACTGTTTTTGTCTGTATTCAAATATTTTCGGTAGAATAAAATTCGGACGTGCTATAGAAATATTTTTTGTATTGTGCATATATGCGGAATAAGTGCAGGCAACAGGGCGGTTCTTTGTTCGTTTTTATTTTCTACTTTTCAATTTTTTTGTCGAAAAAAGCAATATACAACATTGCCGAGAGTCCCACAATCATTTTATTTTTCTTTGTATTCATTTTCATCGTAATTTTGAGAGGAAGGTTTTCTGTGTAACGTTGAATAACGACATATGAAGATAGCGACTGGTGACTACGTATAAAACATGGTTAAAAATAAATTCAGGATATACCCGCAGGCCGCAGCTATAAGATAGAAATTATTTCAGTTTTTCGCCAGTACAAGTACCGGGAGAGAATTAAACCTTAAAATTCAGAGCGGATCAATTTTCATAGAATTAAATTTCATAAGTACTTATGTAGGTACTTACACTCCAACAAGTACCTCCGGTGCAAAAATCTTTCGCCAAGTACATTAATGTTATATACTCGTAAAAAAAATAACCGAAATCAGCTACTACTGCCAAGTACCTACATCACATTTACCTTTCCTCACATTGATAATTAGGCCTTCCACAACATGTTTTCCATAGCATTTCTTGTCCATTGGTGTAAGCAGAAAACATCAAAAACGAAAAATAAAAAGATAAAAAAATAATATTTGGAGGTAGTGGTGGGTACTTGGCGGGCATTTTGTAGACAAGTACAAGAAAACAGCAATTGAACCATGTAAATAATCCTATATATGAAATATTGGCCCGCCAAGTATCACGGATTCCAAATTTTTATTTTGGTATGTTTTCTGTCTACACAAATGGACGCGTCGATTCCCTATCGCTATATCTATGGTTTTACGCAGCAAGACAAGATGGCTATAGAAGCCGCGTTATATGGAAGGCCTAATTATCAATTTGGGAAGAAGTAAATGTGACGTAAGTAATTAATATACCCACGCAGCACACATGTCCGATAGATGTTCATAGGATATCTATGGGACATTGGATGTCCTATAAACATCCTATGGATATCCTATAAACATCCTATGGATATCCTATAAACATTTATCGGATATGTGTGCTGTGTGGGTAAGTATTAAATATAGCGTGATGATAAAGTGTCCCGATAGTTAACAATGGCAATTGAAAGTCAAGGAACAGGAAAAAACTGTTACCACTTCCGGTTCTCTGTTTGAGAATCGCTTATCATTAATTTTTCTCTGTAGGATGATTCGTTTTTAATTATTACTTCATTCAATTTGCCTTTATTCGTGCCTCAGCTTAGGATCCCACGAATGAGGGGCCAGGATACTAGAACTCAATTTGTACAACAGCCAAATTGTCAAATGACTTGAAAATCATTAATAATTCGATAAAAACTGTAAAGTGGAGGGTCAGGATGACCAAAAATTATCATCATCGTTGTTATTCTGCTGCATGGTCGGTTCGATCCTGATATGGTCACGGAAGCCTGTAATCAAATTCTGCACATTTTTTTATCGTCATGAATTAGTGCATTCATTTCCAGTGCTGGGCCAATGTGATAAATTTATTTCACTGCATCATGTATTTGTAATGTATATCCTGCATTAAATATGCATGATTAAACATACGGGAAATTCCAGCTCGATTCCACCTAGCTGTGGACCTTACCCACCACGATATTTTCCGTTCTTTGTTATGTTACGTTACTCGATGAGCTGCGATTCTGTGTTTTTTTTTCGTAGAATTTTACAGACAACTCTGTGCGATGTGTGAATCTTTCAAGTGATGATTTTTTTTCTCAATCTGTTTCTTTTGACACAACTGTGTGTCTGGAATGAATAGTTATTTTGCTACTTTTTTCTTGCTTCACCGTATCCTGTAGTCTTATAATATGAACAACTTTCTGTGCAAGCGTCGGATTCCCAGATGCTGGGTCCGGGAACGACAGGAATAAAATATTTCGGGCAAACACTAAAAAAATGTATATCGACTGTGTCTGTACATGTTTTTGACGTAAAGAAGGTTTCAATCTACTTGAAAAATACGAGGATGATTCTTGGCCGATTTGAGGTGAAATGCCCCCCTTATAGGTAACACGAATGAACGGGTTTCCATGTGAAAAATCACATCCCTCCCGAAATCACCCGATAGGGTGAATAATTATGCAGGACTAGATGAGCTATTGAAACGCATTCTTCTGCGGTTGTATTGAGTGACGAATTTAATGTACCTTCATCAAAGTCATGCAGTTACAAAACTAAATAAGATATGGCAGTGTCCAGAACTCGTTGGCGGAAACTGTAGCGATATGCAATGTCATTTGACATTGCATATCCCGACTGCTCCCGCCACTGCGTTTCAAACAGCTCTGGTGTTGGCAGACTCTATAAAAGTGTCAGCAAATATTCGCTTGTCATTAGTACGAAGAGGACCATCATTGCGAACCAATATGGCTGCCGCGATCACTTATACCCTGCCTACTATGCAGCTCGTGTGTCACTTAGTCACCTTGTGGCCTTCTGGAATTAATCATACGGATTCAGGTAAGAACACTGCGTTAACTTGATCAAAAATCCCGATTCTGTCGGTCCTGAACGAGTTTCCATGGCAATTCATTAAATCTCAACAATTAAGTTCCAGCTACCACCCAGTCGCCACTGGAGATCCCAGTTAAGACTCTTCGAGATGATTACATTGCCTACCCTGAAATCGGATTCGCCTACAAGTATCATGGGACTGCTAGTACGTGGGAGAAAGCTAAACAGCACTGCGAACTAGAAGGTGCCCATTTGGCAGTGATCGACTCCGCTAAGAAGATGGAATACATCGGACGCCAAAGACCTGCCAAATGGTTGCTTGCCGGCATTGTTAAATCAAATAGCAGTGGAGCATGGATAAACGCAAACACGGGTGAGTTTCGACTTGGCGGACATCCTCGCGGACGTTGATCAGACAGTAAATAATGTAATCGATGATTCCTTTGTCGATGTAGAAAATCCAATACAGGGAATAGTTTGGAGACCCAACCAGCCCAAAAGCGGTACCTGTCTTCAGTTTAATTCCTCACCACAAGGAATGTCGACTTTCAAGTGTAGCGAACCAGAAAAGTTCTTTTGCGAGATTCCAATTACTCTGAACGCAACAATAACCGTTAATTAAGAAACTTCGATAGATGTCATGGCGAAGGGACGAGACGGAAAGCGTTGCAGTACATCATATCCAAGAATGGATATCTCCTCAAAAAATGGGTCCTCACAGATGTACACAAAACAAGTGCAATGTCAGTAACTTTCCATCCCGATTATATATTTTCATCATCTTTTTTCTATCTCAAGGTGTACTCTTTCTCTCTTCGTCGTGGAGTTGATTGTGAAAGTATACCTACCAACTTAAGTTTTCCAGACGTATTTCACAATATGCGAACCCTGCGAATGAGATCTAAAGAGATTCTTGTAATAGCTTCATCCCTAAAGCACCGTACGTGCAAAAACATTCGCCAAATACATACATCAAAGTTTTCGCTACCCATATTTAAAAATGCATTCTTTACTTGAAAAAGTCAGAAATATATCAGACCTTATTGCCAAGCACGTGCTATTACGATTTGATACATAAATCATACATCATATCCAATAATCAAATTATGATTGGCATGTGAATAAAAAAAATTGGAGTAACAGATACTTGGTAGGCCAATTTAACGTGAATAATGAAGTTAAGCCGACTGATTTTCTCATTACATATTGTCTTAATACTTAGCATATCAGCTCTGTATACTGCTCACGAGTAAAATTGTTTCAATTACTAATCTAATCACCCATATGTAATAATCCTAATAAACTATGTAATTGAAATGAAACTTTATAATAAAATAATCACTTGCACTATTCTGAAGTGCTGCATCTAATTTATTTATACACTCTTGTATTCTTAGTTTTTTCTGCATCTAGATCAATTATTGTTACCCGTATACTAGTTGATTTTCACTGTTCGATTTACAATCTCACACCAGAAATAATTTGAAGATATGTATAATACTATAAAGGCACAAAATTGGAGGAATGAAATCACGCGAAATAAGTAACGTGCAGTCAAACTGAAAGGACAAGTTTTTCGCGGAATTTGATTAAGTTCCTGGATTGAGTCGTCGATTACTCTTCTGGCGAGTGAAAAGCAAGAAAACAGCGTTAATCAAACGTTTTCAACCACCGCTTAGCCATTCCAAGCCGGGTTCATACCGGTTTAAAATAGGGGACATTCGAGACTCATTTTTTCCCCTGATTTCGCACGCAAATGACTAGAATTAAGAAAATCGCCGAGATAAACGCGTCGCATTATCAAGGGGTAAGTGCTCGGTTGCCAGGTTCCATGGCTGTTTGAAGTTTTTTAATTTCGCACAGATGCCACCAAAGTCTCACAGTTCTTCCCCGTAAAACTTTACTCTCTCCTATATTTAATTAATTTTGCATCTGCAGGGCGCAAATTCGTCCTCAAAACTATATATGCGTATTTAATTGATCACACACACACACATGTCTATAGGTACACATTCTTATGTGTAGATACACTCATTATTCCGTTCATTAAGACGAATTAAAAAAAAAGAGTAAAAACCACATATTGTTATAAATTAAAAATGATATAAGATGAAATGATTTCAACAGATATATATATCGTTTTTTGTTTTTTATCACTGCGTGGTAGTGTAATAACTTCGGTCTGGTTGCTGAGTCTCAGCCATTAATTCCAACGCATCGTCGCGTCTGGGAAATCTAATTTCTTTTTTGTAGATTTTTTTTCTGTCTTATTGCAGGTATTCCTTCGGGTAAAGGTCCATGATGCCATGTTTCTGAAGTATCTCGTTCTTTGTTTTTTTTTTATACTCATCTGGAAAATGAGTTGGAAATTTAAGTATACCTGTAAAAGATTTCTCCTTTCGTCAAAAGGATTACCTTATATTCGTGTTCTTGCGAAGTGAGTCGTTTATCTCGCGGCATTGATGTTCCTTCAAAATCCACTTCTTATCGCAATTTATTTTAGAACTTTGAAGATGTATATAAGAAAGCACGGCCGTTATTGCGAAGTTTGATAGAAATTTCGGGAAAAAATTGTTCAGATCATTTTTGTAATAGAATAAACTGAGCGATACTCTCATACTAGAATGGAAATTCACACATTATGTAATAAGATGAGAAATATGATGTACAAACTACATTACATTAGTTTTTTTTACCGTGTATAATTGTAGATTGCTGACATTTAGTTCATACAATCATCGATCGCTGCTGCAGTATAACGAATAATTTTATTATCCGTGGTATGTATTCAGTCAATTTTTGGTAAACTTTAGGTATGTATGTGAGCAATAATAATTTATGTACATATCATCTAAGATTTACCAGGTTATTGATGTGCTTCCATAGAAGTTTCGCTCTTGCCTTATTCACGAAGCATATATAAAGTTGAACAAAGGATTTGAGTGACTGCGCTAACTCGCTGTCATATTGTCGGTATATAATACGACAAATTTTTTCTCTGTGAGTCAATTTAGGAAATTCAATTTTGTCTATGAAAAATTCTTCCTCCCCGTATGGGAGTTCCTTCATCCTTTGTTCGTAACGTCACGAGGGTATCAAACTGACAATAGGAAATATATAGAATATGTAGATGATACATCGCTATATTCGCAATTCTAACAATATACGTTGTCGGTTTGAGTGGGAATTCACCTTTTCTGAAAGCGCGAATGCGTAAAGGCGTGGGACGCTGTATGCGAAGCGGTATACAGACCTTAACCCAACCATGGAAAAAAAGATCTTCAAATCGGGCAATAAACTTATTCCATGCGTGGGGAATATATTGGCTTATGGTTTACAGCAAGGGGCGCATGTCTTATGCATAGCAGTTCGTACCACCCTCAAAGAAAGCATTTCTGAAAGTAGCTGCGATAAAAATTTCCTACAAAGACTGTGAGGTATGATATAATTATGTTATGCTGACGAGGAACTTCGTTGAAGATAACAAAAAAATTCTATAAAAACCCTTGGGCCAGTATTTTTTACCGCAAAAGACTGTCACACGTAATAAAAATGTCTGTCGCATCTATTCTTTTCTTAACTTATTGTTTTTTGGCAATTTAAAAAATAAAAAAGTGCGGCAAACTTACACAAGCTGCAGAGTGCCGAATTCATTTCATTTTGTAATATTTTCGAAGACGCGGAATCATTTGTGAGTTTAGTAATAGATAATGAAATTTCGACTCGATTCATGAATCTGATGAAGATCAGCAAATTTTCAGAGCCAGAGATGTTGAAGCAATTTTCCGAAACTGGTATGGAAGAAACGATATGTCATTCTCAGATAAATTCAATCCCTTCTACACGATTTGGTCGTTTTACATGGGCTAAATCAGCTTCACGTCAAAAACTGAAGGTCTACTTTCTCCTCGATGAAAGATATTCATCCAGGAGCTAGGACATTGTGATCTCTAAGGGTACAGCTCTACAGATTACAAGATGCTGTGATTCTGACATCGGATGGAAAGGCGGACAAAGGGTGAACAAATTTCTATAGAAATTCCATTATAGAATTCAGTTTACTTTCTGTCCACCCGAGCATGTTCTATTCAGTGTCACCGAAACAGATATAGGAGCGTCTTTATTCGGTTTGAGATTAACCGCAGCATCGATATCAATGCAAATATTCCCTTTACTGGATTCACTGGCTGTATTGATTGGCATTGACTACAATACGAGGCTCGTGGTTTCGGTGATTTCATTGTCTGTGACGCTGTGAGTGAATATGACAGCTGAGTCTTGATATTCAAATTCTTGGGAAACGACGAGAATTTCTTAGAAATTAGAAGACAATATCAATCAAAGATATGCCGTAATCAGATTCGTACCTTCGAACGGATCAAAAGGTATAAGAGGTTGTGAAATCATCAACCCTTGTATGTAGGTATTTTAGGGTGGCCCCAAAGCCTTTGAACTTTCTCATTTAAATAACACACGATTTTGAGTATTTCTGAGATATTTTTTACTTCCAATCGTATTATCGCTTTGAATAATCTGAAACTGCACATACTTCTCACCTATAGTAGTAGGTATCCGTGGAAAATTTACAGATTTTTAACGACTAAATTTTATCCATCACAATTTGGAGATAAGTTTTTCTTTTTTTTTGATGCACTGCAGCTTCGAAAATTATATCGTTGAAAATCTGTCATATTTTCATGAAATACCTCCTGCTACAAGTAAGGAGTGTACTAAGCTTCAGATTTTTCGCAGCTATACTTACTGCAATAGGAAGAAAACAAATTAACCGTGAAATGTGAGATCGTGTTTTATTCTAATGAGATAATTCGAAGGCTTTGGGGCCGTACTTAGAACTGAAGTAGGAACCTGCAGCTTTGGCTACATTTTTTTTTTTGGTACATATTTGGAGATGTCCTGGCCCATAGGAGCATTGAAATTGGAAAATGATCAAATTGAGGAATACCCTAATGTATTACATGCATTCAACATACAGATACATGATATTATATAGATTACACACGTATATATTGAAATGGCACATTGAATTGGAAGCGCGATTGTCCCAAGAGAGCCGTTGAACACTGCGGATCCGTGATATCGCTTTTAGTTCGAAATTGAAGCTGAAGCTCAAAGCAAAGGGTGATCCTTTACCGCTATTTCCTATGCGAGACTTGCGTGCGTCTAATTCGAACCTGTTCGCTAATCACCAGTTTATCTAATTATAATCCCGATTATAATCGTCCCATACGTGGGTCTGGTAATTATCTTGTAGATTGTACCCATATCCACATGCATGTATAAGTAGTATATCGAGAAGATCACCGTATGTGATAATGAGTAGAAAGGGTTCCCCATAGATTTTCAGGATGTTGAATCAAAGTGAAGCTTTATTCTGTACGATCATGTGACGAAAATGTATAAACAGGTGAAAAATTAAAGCAGTGATGTAAAAGAGCTTTTAGCAAATCGGTTTTACGGGCGGGTGGCGACATATGAATATAAAAACATATCCGACCTGCAGCCGATATTTTATCGCCATTTGTCAATTTATGATATTTTGTAAAATCAAGTCACGTGCGATTTTTTCTCACCATAATTCACACATGGAATCAATTCGAATCTTCGATTGAAAATTGACAGAAAACTGCATCGAGTGCTCACAACGTGAAAATATTGTTCTTATATTTTTTTAAGAAAATGTAATTTCGTTAACATTTGCCATGAAGAAATCTCATTGGATGACGATCATACACGTCCCAGTCCGAATTGGATACGCACCGCAATTAAGCATTCTCTTAAACGCTTGTACGTGGGGGTGAATGGACATTTTAGACATTCATCCTAATTGTCCTCGCCGTTTGTCGACACCCCGCTGCATGGATCTGGGCTTTTGAGCTTGAATCGACAGAGACAAGGGTCACCGAACGTTAACGACATCAAACCCATTTTCTCAACCCTCGATATTTCAACCTACGTAGGTACGTATGAGCATAACTACATTTTCTCCACAAGGGATGGAATTCCGTAACGTCCAAGTTTCCACAGCTTTGTCGTTATAATTACAAGGCCGTGATCAAAGGACAAATTTCACAAATTTGTTGATCATATATCTCGGTCATGAACTTTGCACCCCACTGTGAAGTGAAGATTAGAAGACCGTGGGTTCAATGTTAGCTCACACTCTATGAACATATTGGAGCATTGATTCGCTTGTTTGATTGTTTGTTGAAAAAATAATGGGCTTTTTTGACGAAAAATTTCGTTTGCCAGTATGAATACTCTTGTGCGTTTTCTTTATAGGTGTATAATTGTGCGGCGTGGAAAAGGTTTCAACGCTCATACCTACCAATCGATCAAAAATCTTTTTATACTTTGAATAAATTCGGATTATAAAACCGACTTTTGTGACAGGAATATTTTTGTATATAGTAGAAAAAACGGGCTTATAATGCCGGACGGGGATCGAAATACACATAACCGAAAAATAGCTGCAAACAAATGATGAGGCAAACAAACAGAGACTGAAAACAAACAAACTGTTGACCCAAAGCGAGCATGACATTTTTGTGAGTTTGGCAATCTATTTCATTATTCACGTCACATTTTTTGGTCCTGATCCCTGGGTCAACGGGATACGGAATAACTTTTTTTCCCCTCAATGATCGTCCGCGTTATTATGAATAATTATTGACAGGATTAAAGTGCAATATCTGCTTAGTGATAAAAAAAAGTTTAACACGCGAAAGTACCTTATTCTCAATCGTGAAAAATCGTGCAATAAAATTTGCTGAATTTTTTTTATCGGTATGAATGTCGTAGGTATATGTAGATAGGTACTTCACCCTCTTGCACTTCAAGTATGATTCTTTTATATCCGAGGGTATAACTTCATCGGCGTATGACACCAGGCCGGATGTTTCATGCATACTAAATTTGTAATAAATTCTAGTCCCTGGATCCGGAAACAAAAAGAAAAAAGATTCCCAGATGATTTACATTGAAGACGCAGTACAACCTTACAGATCGTTGGAATACCGTAACACGTATATTTTTATATCACACTCTGAATTTCTGTTGTTTTTTCTTTTTGTTAATGAATTAATGAATCTAATCATTTTTCAAGTTTCGTTGAACTTTTATCCTCGCGAGCTAATTGTCCACTAACGATAAGACATCGAGATGGTTTTGTCTCTGCATGGTGCTTTGTCGTTGAAACAGCCGTTAGAATTAGTAGTTAAAACCAAACCATGCGAAATCATTAGTTTGTTCATCTTGTCCGAAACTCGAACAAACCAAACAGCCTAACTCTCCATAGGCCTTTCCCACAAAGTTACTCGTCCTCAGTAAATTAGTGCGGAACATGTCGCGAACTTTTGTCAGCAGTGTGTGCACGTAGCTGTATATAAAGGTACACATCGTCGGGGCGCAAGGAAAGCCCTATATAAATCAAGTTATATCAGATTCAGTTCAGAAAGTTTGATTTAAAGTTTGATTCCGAAGTGAAATAATAATGTGGTAAGCATAAGTTCGCTCAGCGATATATACAGGTCTTTGTTAATACGTAATGGAAACACGTTATATAATTTCTGCAATCGCATCGGTGATCTTCCGAAAATATATTGATCTCCGAGTTTAATCGCGACAACCGACGCCCCGGATCCAGAAACATCCATTATAAGATACGTCCATATAGTTTTACGCCTGTACAGCCCAGAGTTGAAAAATACTCAAAAAACGGAAAGGGTTTGTATTGCGGAATGGAGGGTCGCAGGGAAGAGGAACAACTCGTTGTACAGAGTTAATGAAACAGTTAATTAAAAGCAGCATTCCCAAATCGGGAGGATTAAGCGCCAGATAATTTGCAGGTAACAAATTCATTATACTGCGGTGGAAACACCCGAATCTGGTTGATGATTATTATCAAATTTAAATACTAATAGCTTAAACCAACGTTTATTGTAACGTAACAGGTGCTCTGAAAGATTTGGTGCTTTTGTTTGTTAAGTATTCAAAAATTCTAGACTAATGAGATTAACAACTTATTTCTGCTAAGCGGGTATCCCACCCTCGCAAAGTGAAGAAACGGCCCTTTCGTTAATTCATTTATGCAAAATTGAAGAGAGGCAAAAAGTGGCTGTTTTGACATCTTCTCGTTTGAAAAATGAGACGAGTTGAAAAAATGAAAATAAATAACTTACGATCTCTCAAAAAAGGCAAAGCTACGAGGAAAGTCGTGATAGTTTTTCTTATAAAGCTTTTCACTTTCTTCAGTGCAATAAATTTGATGATCAAATGTTTGAACCACAGATTTGTGACCTCATTTATTCTTTCGCAAATGCGTCAGAAAAAAAAGTCTGCAAGGGTGAGACACCCCCTCATTTTAAATTTGCAAAGCTGTCCTTGTCCGCCTACGTAGTTTTAAAAATCCAAACTCTTGTAGCGAGGTAGTAATTTCAGAATTATTCTGTGCGTCACATTGCCTCGTCTTAATACGTTTATCTTTCCATAATGAGGTAGATGAACTTTAACTAATATTACGAGAGTACGTGGGTGGCTGTTTTCATTAAAAACTTATCAACGAAGACGTGATTATACTTTACCGTTCCAGCCGCAGGTGGCATGTTGATAAAAATTATTGCAATATGATGTTATACTTTTCTCGTATATTATAGCTGTACCTATATATGTTACGTATATGCTCTAGTTTTACGCGTAAATCATAATTATACGAAAAGCCTGACGCGAGTCACGTACCTATATCGGTCAGCTTACGATACTGAAATACAGCGTTTTAATATTTATTTGGTACGATCCGTTTTCTGTGTTCACTGAAAAATTGATTTTAGACCGGCAACTTGCGTCTCGATAAAACCCAAAAGATATTGGTTTAAAACTTTCGAACTCCACTGACTTAAGGCTGTTCGAAAAAACTTTCACAGTAATTGAACCCGGAAAGCGTGACATTTTTCTTCACAAATCATTTGGATCGATTTTTCCTTTCCAGAATTTTTGATTTATATAAATTCATTTCGTACAATGAGACTTGATCACGTTGAAATTAACGCGAGTGCCAAATTTCTGGGCTTGATAAAGTGTACGAATATTATAAAACGTGAAAGACCCTTCTACAAAGCGATTAATTCGTTTGTTTAGCAAACAGATGCAAAGCTCTGTTTAAAAGCTTTCAAAGTCAGAAGAAACTGCTGCCTTGACTAAAAGGTGCGTAAGGAACTGGATAATTTTTCGAATTTTTTTTTCAATCGACAGCGTGCTAATCCGTCATCGTAGAACGTTCTGAACTTACCGATAATTTCAATTAACCTGGGGAAAAAAGTGTCGTCGCCAGGCGGCCTTGTTGGTATAATTGCTTTTGGTCGAATGGTGGAGCGAATGTTAATTACCATCGTTGAGTAAACACTGGGGTACCATGACTAATGGAAAACTGGAGAGGTTGGTTGGACCGCATTACGAAGTCCACTCTCCGGGGTTTAAGAATTTCATGATTGCCGGAAAAATTGTCAGGGTAAAAAACGGGTTCAAAGAATGTGGGGTGAAATATGTTTGATTTCATTCATCGACAGCTATAACGATGCGAAAAAAAATCCTTGCTAATAATTGATGTGGGGGGCGGTGAAATCTAGTAAGAAGAAAAAGCTCGCCGTCATTAACCAAAGGTTTAATCCAAAGTACTGAGCTAAGTTCAGCAGCAAAGGGCTGCGGACATGAACCGTCTAATGCATGGGCTATTTCTAACTTGGGATAATTAATGTCAGAAGTTTCGCCAAGAAAACAGTATGGACAATCCGTAAGACCGTAAGTATCCTCGTTGGTCGCGAATTTCCGCACAAACTTGTGCGTACATACGCCATTAGATAAGTATATGTATAAATCTTTGTGTTCTATCGAGAGGAAGGCCGAGCGAGGGTTAACCCGAAGTATCTCGGATTACAAATTGCTCGGTGTAAATTGTTAGTGAGCGGTTTTAGGTTGCAGAATATGTTATCCGGTTCGAAGTGCTGCGGCCTCTTCAGATTTCGTTCATCATAATGTGAGTTGATAGTTGGATTGTTGAACGTATATAATATGAAAGCCATCATTGTTACATCCTTCGTGTTTTATTGTCTCAAGCAGGGTGTAGCGAGCTACTTAAAATCGCTTCGTTCGTTTTACAGTTGTTATTCTCGTCTTGATAGTTATGATAGTTACCAGGCACTTTAAGTGACACGGTACACGCTCCACAGTGTTTGAACCATTGCCAAAGAGGAACAGGCAGCCATGCAGTGAATTGAAAACACACATGAGACAAAAAGCAATTCTAGCGATATTTTCGGATAGTTATAGTCTTTAATCTTTTGATCTGCAAATTTGACGATGAATACCACGTGCGATACGTTATTTCCCGGAGTTAATTTCCACCAACAAGTCCGGTTGATCAGTAGATTCATATCTTCTGGCATAATCATAGCTTTTTCAAATGCGTCAATTAGGGGGCTGGTAGATTTCGATAGCCTCATTCGTGGAATACCAAATCAGTTGATAGGTAAATCCAGGACAAAGCTTTCGCTGTCTCAAATATTCTGCATTTATATCTATTTTTGACCCAATAATTTCAGGATTTCTGAAAATGTTTGAATTAGCGGATGACGAACAACAATTTGAGCATATTTCATTTTTCTGTCGATGAAACCCAACTCTCCCTTTCCTGCAATTCCATCGAATTTGGGCTAGTGGTTCTATAATTCATTGAGTGAAGTCGGTGCGGTGGTGTATCATAAATTGGGTAAATTGCGAACACGCCCACGCTAGGGGCTCCGGTACAGCATCGATGATTCAATACAGCTCATTATTCTTATCTTACATTAATACTGTCAGAATTCCTCACAACAGAATTCGCGATAGCTGGCTGGTTGGCATGAAGATATTGGTGATATTTTCAGAAATTTATCAAGCAAATTCTCCGCCCGAATTCAGCCCTGCAGATACGGATTTTCGATTTCAAATGGAATTCGAGCAATTTGATAAGAAATAAGCTTATAAAGTCGTAAATTAATAAATATAATGAATATTATTTATTCCTTGTATTATTATTTCATAAATAATTTTATCAAATTGATTAAATTATTAGAAAATTGAACAATTTTGTATTATTCAGTATGGGGACTTCGAAGATCTGAAAATGTATGAAAAATTGAATATTATTTCATAATATCCTATAGTCTACGCCAGAATGAAATTAGTATTGAGTCTATTCATCAACACAAATATTGTTTAGACTAAGATTTGCCTCAAAATGAAATCACGACAGTTAATCCTGTGTCATTTTCACATAGCTCACTTCAATCTATGCTGGTGACAACATAACGTAGATTGTAGGATACGAGGGTCTTTGACATCAAGAATTGTAGTTGGTGTTACGTAGACTAAAGGTCTTAAACATGATATTTGTGTATGTCTGTATTTACCTCGTCTTCAAAAACATGTGTGTGATTTTGACATCCTGAAGATATGATTATGGTCCCTCTTAACTGATTAGTGATTTTTATGTACAATTTACCTCATGATCATGAGAGTTTTATACTGATCAGAAAAAGAGGCGTAAACTTATGAAATAAATTGCGATCCCACACCTTCTGTGAATCACCATATCCGCGTAATTTTATCTTGAGGTTGGGTAGATGACCCCTTTCGGTTTTATTTTTGCGATGAATGGATGGATGTTATAAATGAACCTTATAGTTCGCATGATTAATGGCTGATGATGAGCCAGACGAAACGGTGTAGGTCTGAGTTGAAGGCACCAGATTGCTTTTGAGTGAGTATAAAGTAGCAGGGGAGTAAGTCCGTCAAACCAAATGAGTTGTTATTTAAATAATTCCTGTTATTTGGCCATCCTTAATCACTGGCCATTTGCACGAGCCAGAGATCCATCAACGTCGATGGATCGGTGAATGGAACATGATTGTTATATTCTTGCATCAAGGTTGTGTATCCCCGACGTGGGCAAATCGTAAATCAGACTATTTGTTGCTTTAATGAATTTTCAATTGTGCTCTATCAATAATATATAATACGATTTCCTTTTTTTTCCCTAACAATTTATTTTCTTCGGAAGTTCGACTTTAAGCCTTCATTCCATTCCAGTTTATTTCATTGTATACAATATCCTTTGCCGAACTCAAGGGATCTGAACAATTTGATGGAAACAAGACGAAATGAAGTAAGGTTCTCCTTTTACGAATTCAGATACCTTCTCGAATTTGGAAATAAATTATTCCCTATTTTTAGTGTCACTTTACTGCTCTCTGATAATTCGATTTTATTGAATATTTGTATTCAGCACCACCGTTTTTTTTTTTTCGTTTTTTTTTTTACCCCCGTCTTTTTAATCAGACGGGAAACGTGAATTGCTATACCTCCTCTCTTTCAATCAACGAGAATATTCACATTAACGATTTTTTCCGTGTGTGTAGGTACATCGATTATTTCCTTGTAGTATACCTATGAATAACGAGCAATACTCAAGACCCGATGTGAGTAAATTTAGCTAAGCTAATTGGAATACAAATAGCAAATATGCTAAACGGAAGTGCGTAAAGTTAGGCGGGCTATTCCAAATGGTGAATAATGCGATGTTGGAGTTTGTGAACGTGCGGGTTACGAGGAATTGTTGTTTTCTGTGCTATTTCCTCTTCGGTGTGGCTGAAATTAGGCTCTAAGTTTACGATGGGTTGCTTTCAGACTTTGACCTGAAATCAAGTGGACGCATTTGCTTTATAGTTGAGATAAATTTCAGCCTTAACAAGCCTTTTATCTGTTGAATATATATGCTTTACCTCTTTGTGAAAGCAATTTAATTCAATGTATAGAAGAACATGATGGGGCGATGCTTTCACAGTCACGTATAAAATTTTCAAATCTGAAATCTCGTTACAGATTCTGATCTAATATCACGAATGAGTAATTTGGTGCTTTGGAGCACATAGACGTGTTCAGATTAAGTCACATCGCCCCAAGTAGATGATCATGAAACGGGTATTCCTCCTATTTCGTAATTTACCTGACAGTATACCCATACGTGATGTGAGCTCTTTCGTAGCAGTCTAATTCCGTTGGGGTAAATTGCTCCCGAGGTTTTAATCTATTATGAATGTACGCCGGTATTTTCTGCTATATCCTTTGACCATTTCACTTCATTAGTATGCAGCGATTCTCTGGAAAGTAACGCGCCTAAAAGGTAGGCAAGCGCGAACTCAAACATCGACGATTGGGTTCATATTTCCCAGGTAGCCAAAGGGCACGCGATATTCGAAATAAAACCTAATTGCTCGATGTTTGAGTTGCCTGTATGCAGGCGTTCTATGAAGCGTTTCCACGAATACTCCCGCATGTAGATAATTTAATTCAATTATTTCTCCGCAAGTTCGTCCACGCAGTATAGGAACGGGCTTCTGGTAGACAAATATCTCGTATTTGCTTCTATAACAATGGAGTAAACACAGACAACAATTGCCTACGGAGGCTAAAGCCTCTAGAGACTAGTCCCTTCCAGATCTTAGCAGTAGTTCTCCATCCCTCGCAATTCCAACTTCTTGGATCTCCTAATTATCTTCAAGATACGGAGTTTAATCGGTACAGGATCAAAACCGTGTAAAAATTATCGAACAATTCCTGTTCACTACCCAATTCTGATGATAAGAATTTACTGTCTAAATTTTATAACATTTGAAAAACTCGTTTGCAAGTTAGTAAAATTCAAATGAAGGTTCTCACCACTTATATAAGATTATATATATCTACATGTTATGCAGTTTTCCATGCTACAACTTCCAAACGAGTTTCCCAAATTTCTAGAAACTTTGGAACTCGTTTTATAACACTGGTACCTATAATGCAAGGTGACTTTTTCTGAAAATTTTCTTCTGCATTTGTAAAATATTTGCTCGATGATTTTTTGTCGATTGCATTGAAGAATGAAATATATTTTAACGATTGAATTAATTTTCTTTACCGATAGATCGTAAAATATTTGCAAGATTTTTACCACCCGTTTTCCCGAGTTTTCCCCATATATCAACGTAGTAACTATTAATCGCAGGATTCACTCGACTCTTATAGGGTAGCGATTGAGAATGAAGAACCGATTGATGTGTGGGGACGAAGGAGGGTCGTTGAATAAATAATGTCTTGAGGCCAGGTAAAAGACATGTTGATGTATCGAATAGCCGAATAAGGATGAAAAAGAAGATATAAGAGATAAAAAATAAAAGGTATACCTACCCCATACGCAAAGTCAGTAATGTCATGAAAATTGAGATTAATCGAGTGAGCTGTTGTATAGATACTGTCAGATGCAAACGACGAGAAAATAGGTTACGCGTTTTGCATCGTTCAAAAGTTGACTCAGTTTTGGTTAGATGAATTTCGGTTTATTCCCCATGAGATTACACCAGATATCATTTCCCAAGTGTGAAACCACCGTCAGTTTTACCACCTGCTTCCAAGTTGACAGTTGACGAAGGGAATAATATTTTCGAGAAAAATAAAGAATAAAAAATCACGTACCATTATACATTTTCATCTTGCGAAGAAAATATTCTATGTCATGATAAGTATACCTAAATCAAAGATTCGGAGGAAAGACGAATTCCATTTTGTATAATACACTGATTAATTAAACGTTCAATCCATTTCCGTCATCAATTTTTCCTCAGCAATTCGACGAACCATGCGATATCGACAGATGTGACACTCGAGTGATTGTTGACGTATATTCAGACGAAATTTTTAATTTAATGATCAACGGTGAAAAGGTGTGAATTTGACAGAATATCGTTTGTTAGTGAAAGTCACGGAAATAAGTGAATTCTTGGAAATCTTTAAATCCGTAGCATGCAAGTCCTCAATTGATGAATGAAGCCTAATCATACTATTTCCTCTTTACTAAAGAAAAATTTTTGGCTTTTCCGGGCTAATTCAATCAACAGACAACCTTAATCTGCGTTTTACGCTTATCATAATCTGTGGTCCAGTTTTCTTTCAATGTTCAAAGCATTTGAGTAATGAATCAATTTATTTTGGGGTGAACTTAGTCACTGTGCAGCGACTATAGGGATCTAAAAATCTCCATGTATTTGGTAGCAAGGGGTAGGAGTTTATTAACAAGGCGTTCTTAAGATACCTGAGAAATTTGTCAGAGACTTGAAATTCCCTGACCTTATTACATGTGCCAATATTTGCGTTTCTGACATTCAAGTTTCTCAGTAAACTTATACGCATATCAATATTACCGCGAAATTTACGTCGCATAGTTTACGAAGATCCGCAAGATCAATGCGTGGGATATGAACAGGCTATGGTTATATCTTCGTGCTTATCAAAATCAGCTGTACATATTTCAATCCGAATTACGTACATTTCAGCCAATTTTTTCTTCGCCTATTTTTTTTTTTTCTTTTTTTTTCCCAAACGTAAGCCAACGTCAGTCGATACGATATATTCCTATAAATACGTTCTGCAATCGTTCGAAAATTCCTAAGAAAACTGGTAGAAGCCGTTTGCCTTAGGAAGTAAATTTATCGCGAATAGTTATATAGATCGACTATCATTCTTTTTTCGGTCATAATATTTACCTATACGAAACTACGCTTCAAATTACGTATAAAGCTTACGGCGTTTCTTACCGTTTCTCGTTTTCTCGGCCAAGGCCAGTTTCACATAATCAGTTTCGCAGTTTCCAGAACAATTTCCGCGTTTCATCACGCCTCGTATACTACCATGCCGTGATCACTTTTGTTAATCAATCAGCTCCTAGCGCGCAGAATTACAATCTTTACAAGATCAGCAATTCGTCAAGCCTAATATGAAAGTCAGAAAAAAAGGCGATTCTATTTCACTGAGATGATCTATTGCCGCTGTAATTTCTTGTGATATTCATCACTGAATATTTCAACGTATTAAAAATTAAATAATAATTCTACTATCCCGATTGTAATTTAATATATTAAATCTCCACGATTTCCGAATGAATATTTTATAAAAATTTAACTACAGACAAAATACTTACATCGAGAACGTATATTGAAAGATATTTTTCAATTATTATGTTAACTAGCAAACAATTTTCCAGATGTACTGAGATTGAAAAATGAACAAAGTCAGCATCGAGATATATTATACAAATCTCAAAGCGTGGGCGTAAAATGGGTCGTGGAATTTAGGTTCATTCAAGTTCGTATTTTTCACTCGCGGGATTTCATTTTCAAGTAAAACTTAGCTCGAGGGTGTGATTGAAAATAAAAACACATGTTATTACAGACGAGACAAAAAAATAAAATAAAAACTTCGAAAGAGATCCATCAGACGTTTTTCGAAGTTTCTCTTCGTCGTCTAGGACCCTTGGGAATTAGTTGACCCAGAGATAATGAAAATAAAAGAAATGGAAAATTTTACATACACATCAATCACCTCGAGGGACGTGTTAGAAAAAGGCTTACGAAATGATTTACAAAGTAGTGCTAAAAAAATAGACAATGAAACGATAGTGAAAAAGTTATACGGAGCTTCTGTTATAAACCCGTTTTGACAATTTATTTCATCTCAACATCGCTCAGCTATCAATTATGGTGCTGAAAAGTAAGCTCGTGCATTTGATTAACTTATAACTTCGGACTTACTGGAATCTTGATTTTACAGATATCTATATTATTTATATATACCTAATGGTTAAAATAGGAAAAGCTCTTGGATTTATTCAACGTATATGTTTAAAGTGACAGGAAAAGCTTTGTGTACCACTAAACATCGTGACGACGAACGTAGGTACGAACAGAAATAACTAGAAACAAAATAAACTCTGAAAAACTTACGAGAACTAAAAGTCAAATTTATTTCTCTTACATTAGGTAACGTAAGCAATAGCTATACGAAACGAAAGTACCATACGTAAAAAAAGTGAGGTAATCGAACTGGGTATACTGATTCGCGTTAAACTGAAGACAAATTTATGGGGGTACGTAGACACGTCTGAAAAAAAAAAAAATTTCAAATCACTGCTACCCTTGCAGGAATATTCCGAGGACTATTTTATGGATTCAATTTTTCCACCGCTAATAATTACTTGTATTTTAAGATATGATTCAATTTTTTTTTTTAGATTTTATGGACTTTGCCTAAAAAAATCAGTCATTGTATAATTAGTTTGCCCCATAATTACATCGATATGTAGAATATTTCTTGATATAATTTGAAGAAGTTTCGACTTTTTCTTCGATGGAATCAATCTATATGAGGCTAAGTCAATACAATCATAGATGATTCTAAACTATAGCTCGACATACTATTAACAAATTAGCTGTGCAAAAAGTGAGTCAGTGAAATATTCTTTCACAGCGTACGAGTGATGTAGAAAAAAAAAAAAAAAAAAAAAAAAAAAACAATTCCCCTCAGGGCTCAGGCTCATCAATGTGACTTTCCAAACCAAATACAGAATTATTGTTTCTTGTCATTGCTTATTTTCACAGAAATTTAATGAAGGAAATTCTATACTCTTCGAAGTGAATTTACTGTCGCAGATAGAAGCTGCGAATAGGATTTTCTCTACCCCGAAATTTCCGGAAGGCATGAGCCCTGAATAATATAATAGGGCTTAATCGTATATTCGTATATTCGTATCGCAAGTTTTCATAAGCGGATTGTTTTTTGTCTTATACAAGGGTTGCTCCTCATAAGAAAGTCGAAAGCTCAGAATGACGATATGTATGTATCTTGTTTCGTGGGTCCTATACATTCAACGTTCCGATAAGAAGAAAAACACAATTTTCTTTGCCTCTCGCAAGAGTTTTTTAACCAAAAATACTTGCGGGTATTACGCAGGGTCGTGAAAGGTAAAAACCTTTTTGCCTTTCGGTATATCCCTCTCTTTTCAGAAAGACGAAAATAATACTTCCGGTGTTGATCTGACAAAGGAGCTAAAAGAATTGACAATTTGAAAGGCAAGTTGAACTTGTTATTCTCGAGTTTTATTTCGCATTTCTTTTTTGTTCGTTTTTCTTTTTTTTTTAACAAAACTTTGCTTTTATTTTTAGGTACAACCCGCCCTGGGGTGAATCGTAACTTAGTCCCTCTGTGTACACGTCGTAAATTTTAGCCCGTGTTTCGAGAATCGTGGAGTTGTAATCTTCAACCCTCAGCGAATACCTTGTACCTCTAGTTGTACAGCATCTTCTAATAAAATATATATTTCTTCATACAGAGGAAAAACTTCGCAATATCGAATATGAAGCGTCCGATATGTGGGGATATCGGGGCACCACGGCCCCCCTAAGCGAGTAATTATTCCTTATGGCTTTTGGGCACCGGATACGAATTGTTTTTTTTTTATCGAATTTGTTGTTTTTGGAAAAGAGGAGGGGAAGGAGGTCGTGCCCCGTTCTGCCCTATGTAGCAGCGTGTTTAAAATCTAAGCGTGAGGTTGCAGGAAAACAAATAGAGAACTTTTCCGTATTGAAAATCACGTTTCTCGAAAGTAACAGGCTGCAGCTGATAGAATGGAGGTTGTTATTCTTGCTGTGCAAGATAATTGCTTTATCTCTCTGGCAGCAGTCCTTAACTTGCGCTCAACTTCAATTTACTCTTAATCAGTCAAGCCACCGTCACTAAAGCCAGCCTAGAGAACAAAGCGAAAGTATTCCTAATATCAAATTCTCCGATATTTTTTTTTCCAAACTCTTCAAGTTATAATATTATCGGAAACCTTTCTCTTCATTTCGCTTCTCAATCTTCATATTTGATCGAGACAGATCAATTAGTACGAATCACGTTATAAAAAAAGCGTAATACTTCTTAATCCAATACTTCGGAAGTTCGGACGACTAAATCTCATCAAATTCTGTTCATTATCACGTGATCAGAGTCGATAATTCCCATCCGATGGGTAATGCTCTTCCTCATTGTCTCTAAGCCCAGAAATTTGCCTTTGAAAGGACTGACCGATACCGAACGGATAAGGCTCGTAATTGACGACTAAGATATGTTTTAATTAGATATTGGAGGCGTCGGTGCTAAAATGGCAGCCAACAGCCCCGCGTTTACAAAAATTACGTACTGGGTATGTCTTGATAGCCATACCCCGCTAGTTCGATTATGAACCAACGCGCCATTGAAGTGGCGAGCACCCTTTTTGACACGAGGTGTAAAGCTGCGGGACTATAAGGCAGAGCGGTGATATTTTACTCGTGAGAAATTCTACGACAATATCCATCTAGCGGAGGCCGCGCGTAGCTCAGATAAATCTGACGACGACCGTGTTGCGCAAGTTACATAATTCCGTACGTGGCTGGGATACAGCTATGCGAATACTATGAGCTGAAGAACTTATCGTCGATCACCTATAGAATCGTGTATAATAAAAAAGCGTTGAATAACATCGATTTTAGGATATCTCCTAAATTTCTCCTAAAAATCCTAATCTCCTCTCCGTTTATATTCTATATTAGTTTTAGATGTAGGCACGATTTGAATTTATGATTAAAATTTTGAATTCATTATATACAGCTGATTAAATGTTGTGTTGATCCTTTTGGAAAGTATGTAGATACAAGAGACTGTTTAAACTAGATAAACAGATCATCAGTTTATACAGTTGAGCTTCATTTGAAAATTACATAAATTAACATGCATGCAGATAAAAATATTGCATGTTTTCCTAATAAGCACACATATGTTTGAAAATAGAAAAGCCGATATTACTGTGTTATCAGTTCGGCATAAAATTTATCGACTGTTATTCCATGATAGTTATCAAATGTACACCTAGGTTTAAATTGCTCGTATAATACGCGCGCGTAATTATATAGGTATATGCACTGTATATGCATACATATGCTGTAAATATGAACACATAATACGAAATCCTCACGCGATAATTTTTAGCCAATATTTTCAGTGAATTTTCTCATCCATAGGCCATAACATAATCTATGTTTCATGTGTACAAATCTAATTTGTTTACTCTTTACCCGACTATCAGCTACTTTTTTATTATCGCTTTACAAACTGACATTTTGTTACCAGAGTACATATTGCTTAAATTCTTTAACCAGTTGCGCCATCGTTCGCTAGTGTCAAATCTCATTTGTATTTTCGAAGTATGACTTAGTGAGTTTCAACACTTTCATGTTCTGGTTGGTATAAGGGTAAAAAATGTTGGCCGAGAAACTCATGTCAGGATATTTTGAAAAATTATTTTACTCCATATTTTCTACCAGTTAATGAGATGTCGATTGAGGACCCCGCGTGTTATTTTGTCGCTTTTGGAATTGCCCTTTGGTTGACTCCCGCCACTTTAATTACATGGCAGTTATAAAAGGGAGAGAAATCTCCTTTCAGGAAACCAATTTTCGCGATAATTAATCTGCTGGCATATAGTAGAAAGGGCATCAAACGTAACTGTGATCGAGTTAGTTAAGCGATTTGCTGATGTCGTTATACCCATAATTCATGGACCAAGGATACGACAGAGCACAGCTCTACTCGATGTTGAAGTTAAACAATTTTCATACTTTTTCAAAGTAATATGGTCCTAGGGAGATAAATTATGTGCTTGGAAATTTGAAACTTGAAACGATTAATTTGATAGATCTTTGCGTAACTTTCAAATTGACCAAGATAACAGGGCTTGATGCTCTTAGAAACTTCAGAGACCTTCATGCCCTCGGAGCTTTCATCTCCAAGTGTTACATCGTCTCGTGGGCTCTTCTGTAATTAGTCATTACTTTGATAATGAGGTATCATTATCCTCGGAACTAATTCTAGAATTATTTTCCTCCAGCTGTTCACACGTCGTTATAACATCTGAATTAGACACGAGTTAACCCAAATAATTGCATTCGAATACACATTATAGAATGGTTTTAGTATTTATTAATATCGAAACGTCGTTTATAGTGAATTGATTACCCGCACCTATTCCACTTTACCTCATTTGCTAATATTTCGACTGAGCCTTATCTCAGGGTTCGTAAAATTTTTGGTAGGTATGTATTTTCGGACAGCCTGTTTGTTTGGCTCCAAAAATATTATAACGTTTTAGAAAAGTTCTTAGCCCGGATGAAATTTGAGAATTTTGTTTCACGCAAGAAGTTTGAAAACACTAACGAGGTTTCGAACCTGAAATAATACGAAGCTTTAATCCATTGATCGGTAAGTCTTCTTATCTGCTCTTTATCGTCAATAAAATTCTACTACTATTGAGTGCATATACATATGTTCAGCTGATTCATATCGTCGCAGTTTCGATTATACAATGAGGAAAAATAACGCATCGGTATATTTGCAGATCGTTTATTCCTGATTTAAACAATATATAAAATCTAGAATTCTAGATAAAGAGTTTCCCTCGGATAGCGTGCTTTCAGCTGACAGTTTTTTTTTTTTTTTTGTTTTTTTCTTTTCTTTTTATGCTCTATAAATACATTGCAAGCACATAGCGTACTTGTAGCTTTCATCAATCTCGAAAGAGTAGAAAACAATGGTGACGTTGGCGGCGAAAATGTGCACAGGAATTAACTCGAGTGTTCCACTTTTATCGAATAGCTTTTCACTCTATGGCTAATTCAATTCTATATGTATACCTATATCACCAACCAACAGTTGCACTCGATAATCGCTGACTTCCACAATTGAAAGCTTACCTACACTCACGCTTTACAATACTCGCTTCGCGTCGGTTACCAGATTCTATTACGTTCTCTACTGCGATGCAGTCATACCGCTTTATTGTATACAAATTGATTCCAGGCAGCGGAAAAACGCTACTTTCACTCTATGTTACACACGAATATCACGATATGCTAAATAATAAATCGATGTTTTTTTTCGATCAATTCCCACCGCAAAAGAACCTTTAGAATTACGCTATACTAGAATCAACCCCTCGAAAGGGCAGCTTCGTCATTAGAGTCTAAGCTATGCTTGAATCGATTGTAGTTAAGGTTCTCCATTCGGTTAACCCGCAGAATCCCCACATCGTGTTACTAATGTTCATGTAACTTGTCCGAAACAAGTAGTAGGTGCGAAAGTCTGCCTTAGTGCTCGGAGGTTTTTGGGGTTGCTGATTCCGAACTCGAAGTCTAAAATTCCAAATTCCAAATTCCGAACATTGTACAACTAATATCTTGAATATTTAAATAATTATTGAATGTTTAGACTGGATACGCCGTTTTGAATTTCGAATTTCAGATCTCGAATTCGGAATCAATTTAGTGAGTTTTTGGAACAAGCTCAGTGATAAGGTGATTGGGGAATTCCTTATCATTCAAACGTCGATCGAATCCTAGATATAAAATGTTAGTACATAGTGTAACTTTTTGAACTAGGATCGAGTCCTGTATATTAAAATATTAAAAGAAAAAAAAGGTAAAATTTTTAGGAGCAATGTATAAGTTTTTCTGTATTGTCTCCACGTTTTCACACAGGACGTACGGAATCTAGGCACGAGTCAGTTCTTCCGAAACTTATCCCGAGGAAAAGTTATATCTACGCTTATAAAACAGTTCTCAGTGTTTCACCGTGTCATCGTGAAACTCTTTACCCTTATTTTCTAAGGCGGATGAGCAGGATAAGCTTTGTAAATCGTTAAAAATTTCGTGACTAAATTCACAACGAGATTGATGTGTGTGTAAATTTCCCAAATTGAATAGTGGGATAAAAAGTGTTAGGAATTTTCAAATTTCACATCCTAACTCGGATAGAGTATTATGCTAGCAGGATAAAAACCGTTTAGCAAAATATTACGTATATGTAGAGTCGTAAAAGTTTTGAGTCAACATTTCATTTCCAACAGATATTCAAGATGAAAGCTGACTTTTCTCCTTTATACAAACTCTTGGACATTTCATATATGTATATACGCCGAACCTTTGTCAAATCGATGTCACAACGGAGGCGGTAAAAATTTTCTATAAGGCAACGGAAGTCGAATATACGATCCAATTTGAACGAATGACAGCCTGAATTGCCCTTCGTTTACGAGCTTCTGGCGAATTCTGTGGAAGGTATCCCTTGCCAAGGTCTTCCAGAAGCTGATTTATAAATATAAAAGAGCATTGATCGATCGTAAAGCGTTCACCCGATACTAATCGTTCGTGTATCTAAACTTGAGGAGGTATCTAATGAGTAATGAAAATACTTCTTATGCAGGGTATAACGAGAAGTGTATAAATTGAAAAACGGAGAGTAGGTATAGTTTCAGATTTATTATTTATCGAGTATCTCTGCAGCGGTGCGATAAAGTTTTAAGTAAGTCTTGCGGATGAAGAAAATGAGGGTAACTTCGAAGGGATAATGATGAATAAATTTATGCGATATTGAGTAATCTAATTAAAAATATGGGATGTCCCCATAAGTTTTTCAGTCAAACCAGTTTAATACAAACTGGCAAATAACGAGCTTAAGATTAATTTCGCCGACCAAAGAAAACTTTGAGCCCTTTTCAAAGTCTACTTACCCTACACCTATACCCGTTCATAACTCGTATTTTATATCTTCGGAGGTTTCACTTTCAAAAGAAATGGGATGACTATAACCGCGCGGTTATACAGATTTGGATAAATTATACCGAAAATATGTCGGGTATGATAACTTGATTAAACTTCTCTAATGTTTAGAAATGATTTATGATTAAGATATGACAAACAATATCCGGAGTTGCTTGAAGTTATATAGAATAACCAAAAACGGTAGATACGTACATACATACAAGGGGATGTATGTTACTATTTGGCTAGTTTTCAAAAATTTTCTCCTCTTCAATTGTTGATGCAATTGTTTAAATATGTGAGAACTGCAAAATCTGTTATTACACATTCTGTGCTTGTGAGTCACGAGTGGTTCGCGTATTTTGAGACCTCGTGTTTAACAATATGATATTTTTGGAAGTGTTAACGTTAGTTTTATGTGAAACCATTACACTGGTCATCGACGATACTTATTGGTACTTTTGAACGACTCTAAGTATACCAGGATACTTTTTATTCGTGTATAAAATCGCATTAAACCAGTGAGCAAGCATCTGGCCATTTCTCGCGTTGAACAGAAAAAAGAAACAATAAAACGAAAAAAAAAAAAAAAAAAAAAAATAATAACTCATTCGGAAATTGCTCACGCGTTTAAAATCGATAAAATTTTAAATTCTATCACTTCCAGCAAATTTATTCCCCGCTCTTCTACATCGCATCCGAAAATATATTCCCAACAAAACTCATTGATAAAATATATTACCACACCTTTAATAGCGTCAAGGTAAATGGAGTAGCAGCTGAATTGTACGAAATCGATATATTATATACAAATTACATATATACGTCCCCATGTAAAATGAACGAATGTATAATTTACGTGATGAAATTTAAAAAGGCCGGAAATAAGCTTGATGCAGATCCTGAATTTCTAAGAGGAAGAAAACGTGTGGATTAGTTAAGCTCGACGTCTAGCTAGGTAATTAACGACTGGCATAAACTCAATTTGACTAATTTCACAGCTAAGAGATTAAAACAGGATTAAGAGCTATCAAGCATAATTTGTGTTCAGTGATTAGGACGGAAAGATACATGTCCAAGTTTCTTCAAAAGCATGGTGTGAAATGAAAATTAGATTTCGAATCCGGAGTGGTGCTTTATAACAAGTTTTTAGTGATATTTGAACAGGTTCCAATCGCAAAGTTCTCTGTATACTTACTTCCGAACATAAAGCTACGAAACAAAAGTCTCTGGTGCTCGTTAAAAGTCCTACTCCTCGATTGTACCTCATCAAATAAAGTTCACTACCAACTAATTCACCCGAGAGGCCGGGGCTAAATTTGACTTAAATGGATTCTCATCCTCCTTCGTGGCTTTCTCTTTGTTCAAAAGACAGACAACTTCTTTAAAATTTTATTCAAGAGTTAGATTCATTCGTTGAAATCGTTGAAAAATATAATTATAGTAAGGGCTAAGACTTGTTGAAGATGAATCGATCGATTCATAAAGGATTAGGATAGGCGATGACGAAGTTGAAAATTGTTTTTACTTTCCATAGAAGAAAAAGGTTGCGGTTTATCATCGGCCCATAATCCTCTTTCTACCTCTCAACTGAAATCCTCTTTTCAGCTTCGAACCTAAGCTGAACCTGGTTGATCTATCACTTTGAAATATATATTTTCCCATATTCTGACGCTCATGGGTATATGATATGATAATACTGGAAGCAGGAATACCTATAGTAGCATACAGTAGAATTGGGACTAATTTCGACACCTTGCATAGACACATAAGGTACCCAAGGTATACGTTCCTCTGTAGAGCAATAAATTCAAATATACTCTAAAGTGTAACTCATATTAACACTTGAGTTACCATGGGGCAGGATTTCCTAATTACCCTATGCGTACCAACTGCTGTCAGTTACTTATGATCCTGGGTCAACCCCTAGTCCTTTCATATGCATATCTGACCATAAATTTTCACGCTTTCACATTACTTGTCTCGCTAACGTCACCCGATGTTGTCGTATTTGTGAAACCAACGGGTAAGGTAGGTACTATATATTGCGCGAGATGAACTCATTGTCATATAAACGAGGTGACGGAAATGGTGGTAAAAAAAACAAAAAAAAAACAAAAAAAATTCAGCCTTTCTTTGTTACGAGAAAAATCAATTTTGAAAAATTGATTACAATCGCAAGGCTGATTAGAAAAATTGATTATATAAGTAACGGAGACCAGGGCGAAATGGGATGCCGAGGTAGAGAGTCTATTCACCGCTATGTTACCCTCGTAAGTATAGAAGTAAATAAAAAAGGGCTGACATGAATAACGTTCGCCCTAATAGTCTAGAGGTATTTTCTACGAGGTGATAAACTCGTTAGGATTATAAATGGCACCAAAATTTTCTGCAGGCGATATACGAAGTGGCCGTACATAGACCTTAAATATTTGCATATTTGTTTATGCAATCAGTTTATAGCGTTCGTCGAACTTCTAAACCGCAATTTATAGCAATTTATCGCTTATTCTCATCGAGATAATGCAAAGCGATGTGGAGGAATCACTTCGTTATTGTCTAGTTGGAATAGAGTATAACTTAAATTGACTTTGGTAACAAGAATTTTCAGCTATTCGCTCTATTAAACTAGACAAGACTGTTGCAAGTTTCGAAAGTTTACCTCAATCCAGCTTTGCTATGCTAATCGATAGATCTGTATTCATTGTTCTTGCTTATCTCCTTTGTGGGAGCAGATTTTCAATCCCCTTCAGATCCTAGTTCATCTTTTTATCCATCATTGAGCTCACACATGCGGATCTCTTTTCTTTACTATTTTTACATGTGGATCAATGTAGGTATAGGAAATTCCGAAAACTCCTTCATCAACATCTTTATTTTTGAATATTCTGGATTTCAATTACACTAAATTTTCGGGTCGAGATTCGACAGCTCCTTGCCGTCGTCAAATTGGATATTTTCGTTTAGTATAACGGTTGTTAAAAAACTGGCTCCATTTAAGTTTACAACGTAGCTGTATACGGAAACAAGCGAGGAAAAGGAGCTTTCCTTGGGGAGAAACACACTTTAATCCAGGGTCACGAAAGAGCCGCACAATATTGCTGACAATAACAAGAATCGTGGCAATTAGATGCGACCTGCCTACCGGCTGCTGCAAGGAAATCGAGCAGCATGAAACGACTTGGACCAGGCTTAGGGCGTATTCGTTTTCAGAGAGAACGATTCGAAAAAGTGATGAAGGAATATTATACGAAGAGGAAAAATACGTATTTCATATCCGAATGGTGATTTAGAAACGTTGCCGAGGGCTGAAGAATCACAAGGGATTTATCGAACTCCTTTTACCGGCGTGCTGCCTAATGTAAGCCTAAGCACCTTAGTGCCCAAAGCCTCACGTTGCATTTAGAAGTAACTAAGTTGATGTACTCCCCTGAATCAGAATAGAAATTTTGGTTTCATTCTACAAGTTTTCGATCGAGAATTCGAGGGTAGAATTATTGATAAAAGTGAAAGTTGTGTCTCTTATGAGAAAGTTTAGCCGCAAACTAGACTTTTGAAATTCTAAGTCAGACCTCTAGATCCCAAAATTGAAAGAGACCTTGTGATTCCGGCTTCGAGTATTGAATTGATTCTTTAGAGACTCACGTGAGGGTGTGATTAGAATTTGAAAATCTAGTTCGGTTGTAGAGACGCTATTCAAAATCTCAAGTGCACTCGATTAGAATTATAGTTCTGGTCAGCAAAAATGAAGATTAAATGAATTGTGGTTCCGAAGGATCAAACTAGAATTTCCGTTCATAACTTATCATTTTGAGTCGTCAATGATCACCCGATTTGTGAATTGTAATCTCGATTACATAGCCAAAGGTTACTTTTTCATTCTTCACATGTATCGACAGTTCTTATCAAACGGCGTGATAGGGGAGAATTTCCCATAGGATATATAATATGTAGTGTACTTAACCACTCATCCAAGTGGTATATGAAGCAGGACCTCAATCTGAGTCGGGAAGTCTATCTTTCTCAGATTTCTGCGATGCCCTCTATTACTTTTGGCCTCGTTGTTACTGAGCCGGGCGTTTCATCAATCTCAGGTTTCTTTGGAGCGAATTTTCTCAGAGGAAATTTTTCTCGGGTTATTGACGGTAGTCGAATCTTTGAATGATTTGTCGATCAGAATGCACGACTCAGCCCATTCTATGTATGAATCAATAGGTGGAATATTGGGGGTCTGTTTACCCTGATTGAATTCGTTGCATCAAACGTCGTAGAATTTTATTATTCAGGCTGGTTGAATAGATTAAAAAATCTGGGATCATCAATCTTCATTAAAGATTATATAATTTTAAGCAATTATAATAATATCACCGATACGTTAGACTGATTATTATAAAATGTCTCAAAAACTGCGAGTAACACGAACCGTAAATATATTTTATTTACGTTCAAATACAGATGATATCATAACGAAGGTACATACTTCGCTATCTCGGAGGGTCTGGCCCTAAAAAATAATCAGAATCTTTTGGAGTAGAAAGAGTCGTATGAATGATGGCCGTTTTTTATATTTCTTTATATCTGACGAGCATTCGCGTTATCGGGAAAATTTTCTCAACGAGAAATACAACCGATATAGGTACGATGTAAAGAAGTAGATTTGGGCTGCTGATTAATGTGTGTCGCATCTTGATGTTGAATTGTCACGCACGTATCGCGCTCACTAATATGATACATGAATTCGAAAAATGAAATTAAGTCGGTTAATTCAAATCAAGTATAGATGATGCTTGGAAATCGGATTCGTTTCGATGAATGAACGGTTAAAGATTCGAAAACTATATTATCTACGGAAAATGTTCAAGTGGTACGTGAATAAAACTCCAGTGAATCAGTTATTTCTCATTTTTACTCCGGTCTTTTTTTAGTCCTAGTTAGCTGCCCCCTTCCCATACATACATAGATTTGTTTATTTATCCAACTAGAGAAATTAGCGTACTTCAACATACCGTCTGGTTTCTAAAAAAAAAAAGTCTCTGGTTTATAAATAACTGATAAATTTTCTTCCGAACATTTAACCCCTCGAGACTACCTATACATATATACACTCTGCTATACCTAAGTATTCGTTTATCTTGTAGATTTGGGTTTTAAATTTCAACCGTACCTCTCAACGATGAGTGAAGAAAATATCTTCCTATAAACTTTGAGGTGAAGAGTAACGAGTATTTTGTTATTGTATATAATATGTATATTTTTTTTTCTCCATATTTAACATGTTTCATATTTATATGTTGGTTCATGCGAAATCTTAGAAAATCGTATACACCTATAATAGTCACGATATCATAAATCTTACCTGAAAATATGGCACAGCTTTGCAGAGTTTCAGTCCAAGGAACCACGTCTCGGTTACATCCCATACAACTGTGGGTGGTAGGCATATAAGAATGACTAGTAGATCGGCAACTGCAAGATTTACGATAAAGTAGTTTGTTACAGTACGCATGGAATGATTTCTGTAAACGGCTACACAGACGAGAGCATTTCCCACAAGTCCTGCGACGAAAACTACACTATGCATAGCGATCAGGATCCAGTCATTAACATCAGGAAATATGTGGTTTTCTATAAGCTCGATGTACTCGTCATCAGACATGCAGTAATCCGTACAATTGGCTGTATCATTTCCGTCTGACTCTTCGGTCACAGAATCGTCGTACATCGTATTATCGTAGTCCGTATCATTGTTCGAAGTCACAACCGGATTGATACAAAAAGTAACCCATATCATGGCGGATAGTATAATAATCGGTTTAGCAGCATCCATTTTAAAATAATTTTAATGAAAATTCTTCGATGATTATTTGTGCCTTATGTCACTATCGATTCACGTTTATTCTTCCTATTTTTATTTATGCGAAGAATGTATTATTCGCATTACTTTATCGGTAGTAAAGTCGATTTTACTGTCTTTCAAAATGTTAGCGAAGAATTTAACGTTTGCGATATAATTTCTCATATTTTCACGTCAACATCTTCAATGATCTTTCAATTATCTTGTTACCCTTCAATTTCTCACTATTTCAATTGAAACTGTTCGAACTAAATTGGATTCTATAACTTTTCCTTTGCTGAAAAAATACGATTTCAATGTTCTTAGTTATCCTGCGACTGCAGTAGCGCACTAATGCAATTCCACCCTCTTCACTTTAACACTTTATTTAATCACTGTCAACTAGAGAAACGTTGATAGGTATCTACTCGATGTAAATGTATAATTATGGAGTCACTAGCAATTTCGGTTAGCCAGCAGAACCACAACTAATTCGATATCGAGTTCCGATTTTCCCTGCCACCCTAATCGCTAATGATTACGTACCACTATCCACATTCATACAGGGGTAAGTATCCTGCGTAATATACATACACGTGGAATTATGATTCACATCTAGATTCAAATTTATTGTGTATTAGTATTATTTTGCTAGTACTATCAGATCTGACGATATGAAGAATCAAGTGACGGTATTGCTAATTTTTGATTGAACAATCACATATAGGTACATCATTCAAATGTGGACGGGAATAATTGTTGCGTGATTAGTTCGAAACGAGACCGAAACAAGTCGATGATTAGGAGTGAAATTGATGGGTTGTACAATGATTGATAAATTCGTTGAGCGGTTCAACCTGCTAACCATTTTCAATGTAATTTTATATACGTAGGTTGGAGTGAGGAGAAATCTAATTTACTCAAATCGGCATCTGGTCCTTCTTGCGGATTGTAATCTGGCGTGAATTTTTATTCTTGCAGTTTTTTAATTTCTCAATTTTATTTGTTTTATATAAAATTATACGGAATACGTGAACGATGACTGATTCCTCTTCGGATTGTTATCGAAATTTTTTTTTGTCAATCGATGGTAACGTGGATGCATCCAACTGAAGAGTTCACAGTCCAGAGAGTAAGTAAGTCGATCAAATTGACTTAAAATGCGGCAGACGTCCCTCTGAAATAATGTATGCAAATTGAATTGACAATTGAAAAGAGGATTATCGTTGGAAACACGATTCACAGAGGCGGAGAAACTCGGAGTACTATATCCTACAGAATTTAAGGATATTTTCAACTTTTTAATCCCCACGACGAGCGCCGTTCTAATCATTTGTTAATTACCCATTTTAGCTCATCGAGATAACAAGATTTACGAATTTCACAAAAAAAAAAAAAAAACCGGCGCAGAACTTTTTGGGAAAAAATATACGCCCGTAGTATATTTTTTTCTCTATTTTAGTCTTTCAAACAAACGCGGTCGAGGAAATCTAATATTAACTTTATCGGGAAAGCTCCCTATGCTTTACAAATTTATCCCACTGGTATTATACTGCAGGTAGCGTGGGCTCTAAGCCTCGCGGGAACTACACCTTATATTGGCGCGAAAAAAAAAAGTATACCAATTGCGTGTTAGCGCAGTAATGTTAAGCGCTTCCCTTAGCTGAAGTAGCCCATATAAAACGCATTAGCTGTCCCGGATTAGGTATAGGCTTTGGGATTAGTTCTTTCCCTGTAATTTTGACACTGGAGTTTGAACTGTCATAAAAGAGAATATAGAATACTAAGTTTCGTAGAATCGTTAGTTATCAATGAATTTTTTATTTTTTGAAAATCGTATTTGAATCGTGGAACTTTTACGATGAAAATCAAGCTGCAAATTTGAATCGTGAGAACTATCCAGAGAATTTGATAGAACGTCGTTTGACCGCGTGCAGGATATATCTCACGATCTGCAGAGAAATTTCGAATATGTAAACGGAAGAACCGAGAGCCCTCTGGCTATGACTATTGCCTGTATAGTACTTTACAGGCATTGCTCCGGAAATCCCATATAAATCGAGAAACGGAATTGTAGCTATGCTGCAATCCGTTCAAATGCGGGTCAAAGTTGGCTAAACCGCTATATCTAGGTATGTGCGAATACATAGCGAGGCGAGAGTAGGTATATAGACTTTTGCCTGAAGTAATCCAGGGCTTTTAGTTCTAGAACGTATATATTAAATAGGTATACGTGATGCGGGTTCAATTTCACACTTTCATATTTTTTTTTTTATTCAATCAATTTAGGATAGCAGAAGCTTGAAGTTTGAATAGTTTAAAAAAATTGCAAATGCTCAAGTCGTAATTCGTGGAATTATTATCAAAAATTAAAATCTGTATCATCGTATCGTGGCCATATATATAGCTGTGAATAAATTAAGAAAAAAAAAAAAAAAAAGTAAAAACGAAATAGTGAGGCAAGAGAGACGAAATAAAACTGTTTTTCAAGAAGGGGTTAAATTTTGTATACCAACTACGAACGACGTGTATAAAGGCTTGAGCTTACAGCCGCTGCCAGAATTTGATTCGAGTCGTTTGAATTCGTGTGGATCGTTTCACGCGGTTAGACATATGCTTACATTATTTTCTCCGTATATTTCATAAGGAAAGAACGAGACCGGGTCAGTTTTAGAGAGGCTTTGTGTTCTTTTGTGGGCGATTAATTTCCATCTAAACTTCGCTCATAATCTACTCGTAAAATATGATAATTTTTTAGAGGGTCGTAACGTGACTGGACACCGTGGTTATTCAAATTTTAAAAAAGAAAAATTAGGGGCATGCGGAGACGTTGTTGGAATTCTAAACGCACCAAGATTTTACCAAAGAAAATTTAATTCTAATTTTTAATTGCTAATTTAACTCTAATTATAATGATACACATTGAATCATTTCGCATTACCTACATCTTTTTTCGACATCATTTCCCCTCGGAAAATTTTCGGAATTGGACTTTATAACCGGTGAAATATAAATATACATATATTTGTTTCTAACTCGTGAGTAATTACATTTAGAAAGATTTCAAGGGGTAGATTTCAACGTTATAGCTGGGATAAAAATCTGGCTGTAAAGTATATACGCGTCTAGATTACGCGTTTACAACTTTTTTATACATATTTATACGTCTCTTTTTTTCAATTTTTTAATTTTCTTTACTTTTTTTATCACAATATAGTTATTATAACTTCCTTTTGGCGGAAAACGACGAAAACATTGGCCGTTACGGTATATAACTTTGTCAACTTTTCATAAATTGGAGTTGCCACATTTTTGGCAAATATATTATATAAGCCGTGAGTCCGGAAGTTTGTTCAAGTTGTTATATTCTCTTCAGTTCGATATCTACTTCAACTTCGGGGGATATATACCACATTCTAGAATCATACGAAAAGATCAAAGTTTGAAACGCACTAAAACGAAAGTTCATCTTGGTGAATATCCTTACAGGCAATTTTTACTACCGAAAGATCTTCGCGGTAAACTTTTATCAAGCGTGTGGGGCTTTCTTTCTTTCTTTCCTTCTCTCTCTCTCTTTGGCAACTCGAATTTTGACAGGCACCAAATTTTCGGGTGGGTTCACGTTTTATGGGATAAGGGACTAGAGCCAATTGTTCGGGGCTGTTGGGCAGATAGCTCGAAGCTGGGTTGGTTATATACAGCGTGTTAGCTGTAATACCGATCATAAAAACAAAGTTCACAACACTCATAAGGATTTCACAAGACTCAGAGAATACAGCTAGCCATTACCAAAATAATGTGATAAAAAATGTATTAAAAATTTGAAAAACTTTCTGGTATAATCCGCTCGAGATACCTACTCCTCTGCAATTCAGTATATACCTAGTTCGATTCGGTTATATATTGATCAAAGCCGAATCTCGAGGAAAGAGAATTGCTGAATAGGGACTAAAGACCTTCGATCCTAAATTTATAAAATATCATGAAATATTTAATCGAGCAATTTTCTGATCATAAATTCCACCTGATATCATGATGAGCTTTTGCAAACGTGGCTTAAAAAATGTTTCTGATAATTCAAGAAAGCAATGAGAGGGGAACAAAGAGCTGAATAATTGGAAGATATATGAACGGATTCTCGTGTGAGGGCAACCGGGAAAAATGGGGCACTTGAAGAATTTTTTTTCTGCTTCTTTCAGCACATTTGGTTCCCCGCTTTGCCCTGGTGTCCCATTGTACCCCATATCAAAGATCGAGAGTTACGTCCACGATTTGTTATTCCCTGAGCGGAACACCGTTTTCACCTCTTTGCTCCCTGGTCGATGTGTCTCGAGAGAATTACGTCGTACACTTGAGTTCGTGGTGGGCTTACGGTATAAAATAGACGCTTGAGCGTTAGGCGATCAAAGCTATCGTTAGGTAAAAGATTTTCGGGAAATTCGCCAAGACCAGAGAAAAAAAGTAACTAACAGTTCTTATGAATCAACCTATTGCAGGTAAAGAATTCGAGTTCAAAATCCATTTCAGATCACAGCTCTCCTAAACAATTGGAAAATATTTGTAGACTTCAACACGTCATTCATATCTCTAAACGTTGCACCCACTCAATTTTTTTTATTTATTTTTTTGTTATATTTAGCGAATTCCATATTGCGAATCGTTTTTTAACTCAACTTTTCTGTTTGTTCAATAAACGAGTTTTGCCTCAAAAAGCTCATGAAATAACACGGAGTGTAACATATCCCGTGACAAAATCACGCATTGAATGTGTGGCGAGTTTGGGAATTACGAGTTGAATTCCGGGCTACGATATTCTCAAAAATCTTGCAATTTTTTCTTTTGCAATTTATTTTCTCCGCTTTTTTAAGCCCTAAAAATATCCAGTTCAAAAGAGATGGACTCAGAGTTTAAAAGTGATGGAATAAACAGCAGGAAATAGACATAAAGTAGGTAGCGATATCTCCCGGCTCACTTTCAATATCCATTTTCCAGCATAGACGTACCAAAATCTATTTCCGATTCTCGGATAGGATCTCCACAAAAGACGACGAGATAAAAATTGAGGCGCAAACCAAATGGAAATTTGATAGCCTCTTGCATCGAGTTTTTCGGTTAACAATAAGAAGAAGAAAAATTCTGAACTCAGTAGGCGGAGATTCGCGAGCAATTCCCAAAATTTATACCGCGAATTACCCGCTTCCATTCATTACGGGGTAGGGGAGACCGGGGACAAAAGTAACAATTTTGACTTAGAGCCCAATTGTAAATTCCACAATCAAGATGAAATAGATCTAATGGCACTTTCAGATAGTATATTCATTCCTCTAATAATATCCAAATGGAAGAATTTTCATATCAGTCTGTTATAGAGTTATAATCACTTTAATCGAACATGGCGATTGTTACTTTCGTCCCATACCTAGGGGACGAAAGTAACATCTGTTTCTTTGGTTTTTTTTTTTTTAAAACAGATATAAATCAGTACAGAAACTTCACTTAGTTTTACAGTACTTCACGGAATTGATTATAATGAAGCAAAAAATATTATAATATCCTCAGATAAACTTCATTTATAATAAATCAACAAATTATTGAATATTTATGAAAGAATTATTTATTTTCTTGACTATTATTAAAATAACAAATTAATAACACAAATACGAGGATCTTTTGATCATAGGTAACTTTGAGGCATTCTAAAGATTAATGACAAAATTACAATAGGTACCTAATAGTGTTGTGTTACTTTTGTCCCCAACCTCATTTACCAAAATAAAAAAATTATAACTTCGGAAAAACGAACAGAACATAGGACTTCTACGCAGCCATTAATAAAGCGACTTTTCAAGAATAAACTGGCAAAAATTCATTTGAGTATTTACATATTTACTACAGGTTTTCATAAGAATACCAAGAATCGAAAAACTTAGTCGAGTCGGCCAAAAACACAAAATCTCCACCAAAACGTGTAAATTTCACGCGCGGGCGCAATCGATAGCTCAAACTGAAGCAGCATCGAACACGCTTACTATTATGTAAAACACAACTTTTAGATTTGATTGTGTGCATTGTGGGAGGCCTTGTTACTTTCATGACGTGTTACTTTTGTCCCCGGTCTCCCCTACCTATATGTATATCTTCGGGATTTTAAAGTTGGACACATTTTCGAGGATCGTTTCGGCTGGGGTAAATAATAGTAGTTATATAGCTGGTTTACAAAAAATTACCCAATTTTTGTGAGATACCTATGACCTATGATAATAGGAAGACGTATGCGGATTTCAGATTTTTCGAAGCACTATAAAAGCGAGAAAAAAATGATACAGTGGGCCCGAATTTCCATATAAATTAAGTGGGAAAATTTGCTACCTTGGAAGCTGTACTTTGAGTTGATCTACAGGCTCCAAGTTTGGTGTAATTTTTTTTCTATTTATTTGCAAACTGTTCTTGCCCCTTGCCAGTAGGAAATTTCAAAAGCACCCTAAATAAGGACCACCCTAATGTACCCTCTTAAACGATCGCAAAAAAAGGAAATCGTAAAAGGAGAAATTAGGTACCTACATCAATTTTTTACACACACCTCGTTTTATTTTTATTTTTTACCATCCGAAATCTACACGTTGAACTTGACGACGGGCGTCTCATCAAACTGTTGTATTTTTCATTCCCGGATAGACCCAGGGTGGAACAACCCTTACCGAATCGATTCCTATCGAATTGGTACATTCTGTTTATCAGGGTGAAAATCACAGACTGCAGGTAAAGACTTTCTTATATTTTTTATCCTCCTTTTGTTACCGACTATCGACTTGTTCTCGATCAGTGTGGGGTGAATTCCCAACATGCTGACCAAGGAGAAACTAAACCAATGTAGGCCATGGGGCAACACCTGCTGTCATAAATTGAACGCGAATAAGCTGACGCGAGAAAGGAACTCCCTTAACAGTCGTTTTACCAGAAATTGTGATCCGTGACATATGCGTAACTATATTCGAAGAAGAAGTTTACTCGGAATGAAGAAATACCTACGTACCCCATATGAGATAGAATAATATGCAGTGCAGTATAGTTAGCTGTATGCTATCGAAGCCCTGAACAAGGGTCGGAAAAGTGCATCTAGCACAATCGTAGTTACTATAATGAAGAGCTGATGAAATATTTTAGAACCTTTTCCCCCTGAGTAAATCACTGCAGGGACTATATAGCAGAATGATTTGTGGCTGAAGAAAAATCTCGCAAATAATGATATCCCTAACGTATATATTTGGTCAAGTAAAAGTGAAGCATGGAACGCCTGCAACATCTGCTTTATCTCAAAGTCGCGTCGCGACGTCTTGTCGTGACCCGCGAAGACGTGGGTTGCTTGAAGTACAAAAGTACACTCGGCGTGAGTTTGACATATAAAAATAAAAATGAGAGATTCCGGTAAGACCTTTTATGATAAATAGGAAAACAAAATTTTAACGAGGGATCAGATTTCTGCAATCATCAAATAGATCCGGGATTACCACGTCCTGAAGACATTAAAGAAGCTGCAAAGTGCAGAGAATGAACTCGGTGGAATCCACTTTTAATTCATTCTAACATCTAATTGGCTACCGAACAATTCCGGATAGCCAGATCCATAAATAGGCATTCCTGACCGATGAACTAGGCTCGGATTAATTAACGTTTGAACAGAGTCGATGGTGGCTGTAATGAACTTACGGTATTTCTGAGTCCGCTTGATTAACCGCAGAAACGAGGACTAACTTAAGCATTAAAATAAATTAGACCAATTTCTCAAACAAAAATAGGTTCATGAAATTGAAGTATTCACGAAACGGGAAAAAAAGACAAAAGGACACGAAGAATTTCATAATTATTTAATTTGAAGAGTTACGCCTTCGGAATTCTTTTTATCGTGAAAAAAATGATATCAAGAGCTTCCGAATGCCAACCCAATGAATCCCTTTGATCTCGTCCTCTTATCAAATAAACTATAGAGACGAAATCTAAGCCAATTTTTTTTTTTGCCAAAAAAACAAATTCTTTTGACACTCAAAGGATATTATATCTTCGTAATAGAATTTCTGCAGATTTCTTGGAATATCCTTGAGGTTTATTCAAAGTGGTTAGAGGGGTTGATTATATACGCCTCTCTCAAAGGCAGGTAATCTCATATATTTAAGTTGAATGAACACCTCTCTATAATTATAACGGAAATTATAAATATGTATACATATCGATGCTCTCGGTAGAAAAGTGTCTAACTCCACTTTTTTTCAAAAGGCATTTTTTTGCACGTCATGTTGAGAAATATCATTCTTCATACGTTTTTTGGCTCTCCTGAAAAATTTACAAAAATGGAGTTAGACAATTTGCTAATTAGAACGTCGATATGTATATGCAGATATAAATATGGCTATGAAAAATTCATGGATCAGGTACGCCGAGCGAAAGGGTAGGGAACTTATTGCTCTTAATTCGACGGAGAAAAAGTTTAATAAAATTTTAATAGCTACTCAAAGTTTTAATTGATGGGACATGAAAAATTCTATATTTCGTTCAGTTTCATATTTTTCGAGGCAGTTTATAAATAATTTTTACCAATTTTCTTTGCACTTTGATGCTAGATTTTCCGCTGTCTGAATTTCAATTAAAAAGGGAAAAGCTTGATCGAGTGTAAGGCTCGACAATACTTCCTAAATTAATATTGTAAAAAATGAAGTTTTACGGTGTATATATCTACTTCGGACGATTATTATTCAAGACGAAAATTCACCGGCATAATTGATCCAGCAGGTCTCAACACTTGATTATTATCGATAGTCTTGATAAAAATTATACAAATTTTTTACAACTATGATAAATAATATCAAGATTTATAATTCGGCTTATCCAACACGTTTTATGCGTCGTTCGGTCTACCGAATCCAAATCTCCTCCACGTGACAAACTTTCATTAAGATTAAAACCGACCTTGCAGACTTAAATTTACGAGCTCCAATTATTACACCAGGCATACGTTCGCAGTGATCTGTACTGCAACAAGAATTTATACGCTCATAATTAACCGGGAAACTATTTTTATTCGTCATTCATTTTCGCGTAATAATATGTATGTACTTTACATATACTGAATCGGTGAATATATACCGTTAGAAAAAATCTAGATGATCTATCATGATGGGGATGAGCAGCCGCAGATACTTCAATGAAGTATGAAACAGAGTTTTTCCAACAATTTCAACAGTTTTTCAAAGTTAAGTGTTAATATCGAGAGATATGAACGGATCACTTTATTATACTTCGGAAAGCACGTTATCTCGTGGGAAATCTAAAAGTTCCAAGACATTTCGGAACTAGTATAAAAAGAGGCATAAAAAGTGAGGAAATAAAGAGCGAAATTACAAATTATAGCACAACAGCTAATACGAAATTGAACTCTGGAAAATTTCCTCTTGCTTTCACAGCGACCAAATTTTTTTATCCAAGACGTTCTGCTGAGGAATTCAGGAATTTCTGCTACTTGGTTCTCTCATTACGAGGGGAGAGCTTGCAGTCTGGAATTTCTACATTAGAATTAAAGCTATCGTTATATTCGATCGATTCGTCGAGAAAAATGGAAAGAAGCATAAAATCATCTATCAAACTTGTCAATTTCGAGATGAACTTTTGGACATTTTTACAACAAAAGTAATCGATGTGCAAAAGTTTAAATCGGAAAACTTGGGTACTGGAATTAGAGATCTGATCTCACAATCAGTGGCTGAATGACCAAGTTTGCGGTCTATGCGTCCATCGGGAGTATAAGGGTCTGTGGAAGTGTCTGACCCTGCGGTAAACCGAATTAGAACTTCAATCTTTTCATCGGTGAAGATGATATGGATAACATTTGAAACTTTGGATTTGAAATTGAATATCAAACCAATAATTTGTCGGTAACAAAAATCTATTTTCGTTCTCAAATTCATCAACAGCTCTTCTTCAACTACAACTGATCATTCAGCTAAAATTTCTCGTGCAGAGTGATCAGATAAGTCCCTATATTAAACGTTGATACATGTTATTACTTCCTTTCGGAACATATATTTTGGCCATTGATCCGCCCGTCTGTAACTCTCGCGGGAGTTAGAATCCATTGAAACTTTTGTCCCAAGGTAGTCAGCACCCCCCATAAGTTGAACGGTTCCTCCGCGTTAAGATACGATTAATTCTTCCGCGTGAGAATCGTGTTTCAAGTATAAAGTTTCGTCAAACTTACTCGTATAATTTCGGAAGATAATTTACATCATTGCAGCATTGCATAGCGAAAAATATTATCATCGCACTTATCACTCGACTGTATATGCTTATCACAATTCAATAATCACCATTAAATTTTCACCGCGTAATGGTTATAGGGATGAACGAAACTGAAAGTTTTTCGTCATTCACGTCGATCTTGAAGTCGTCCTTCCTCCATACACATCTTCATGATAAAGTTTTTCGAGTAAGTATTTGAAAATTATTCAGAATTAAGATAAGATTAAATTTCTGCAGCTACTCCTCTCTCCGTTTTATAAAATATCGCGAATTAATTGAACGAAAAAAAAATGACTCGAATTTATTATCAGGATCAAATTCACTGTCAGGAAGTGTCTTCACATATACTATACCGCAACCCTGTTCAACTCGGCTCAAACTAAGGGACTGGCGGGGTTACAATTGAACGCTTAAACGCTTCCCACCTGGTTTCGCGGTTCCGTATGCGCGGTATTCGAGTGCGCCTGTGTATCGGATAAAATCATCGCTATGGTAGCGGGGACCATAAAACTGTACGTAATCAAATCTGCGTAATCTGTATTCGACTGCAATTGTGTTCTTTAGAGACGCGTACTCCACCGCGGTCTGTGTTCAACTGGAGGCGGTTGCTCTTCGGTACCAGCGACGACGACGACCGCGTTCTTCCCGGACCCGTCTCCAGGTTCGATTTCAGGTTGATAATGCGATATGCATATACCTGCGAGCTTTTTCACAATTTTAGACATCTTATTATGTTTTTTTTCTTTTTTCTCTCTCTCTCTCTCTCTCTATACCTTTGGCTTCAGTTTTACTTTATTTTTCAATTTTTTCAGCTTTTCTTGCACATTATTTCTATCGCTTTATATTAATACAACTTTTTTGTCTCTTCAGTTCACATCTTGCTAAATTCCATTTCGATACATTTTTTTTCACGATTCGTTACACCCGGGTGATTGAGGGGCTTCGAAACGATCGTCGATATCCTAACGTGACTGTTTTAACGGATCTATTTTTGTATTCCATATCGCTATAAAGCAGGAAGGTACACATTTTCCTTTTTTTTTTTTGCCTTTGTTACGGGGTAAACCGCACAGATTTGAGTTTACACGATTGTCACGTACCAACCTTTCGTATTTAATATTATATTATTGAATGGTATTGTTCTCGTTCAAACGCGTTATCATTTATTTCTCAAACATTGCAACTCCAGATCTTCAATCTTCCATTTCGCACGACTTAACGAGAAATTTAACTCTGCGTGATTAATATAACAACAAAAAGAGCAACCAGACACTTTACTCGGTTGTACTAATTGCCAAATAACAATTAAAGCCTCCTCATCTCGTGCACCTACTACCTCAATCTCCTGCAGAGTTTATAGCCGACGGAAAATAATTGCCATTGTATCAAAACTTTTCACCCTTTTCACACGGGAAAAATTTATTACAAAAATTTAGCGCAACTTTCTTTTCGAGCCTGTAAGTGTAAGTTTTTTCACCTCGTTGCATTATTCCAGCAAGTGTTTAACAAGAGATGATTCAACCCTGGAATATTTTCCAAAAATTATTCATTAGAGTTTTCAAAAAAATTTTATGACAAATTGACAAACGTTTATCATTTATGTGTAAAACGTTGATCACCATTAACAATTCATTTTTATATCCGGAGGTTGAATCAACCAACGAATCAATAGCAAATTAAATCAAATCACTGCAGTATAGGTACATACAGATAAAAAATACTGAAATTTATTTTCCATTCTAGGCATCAGGATGAAAAGACTCGTTGGATTGAATCGAGATAGAAAAAAAGAGTGAAATCAAAATTGACAAACAATGTTTTAGCGATCGAGTTTCGTTGAAAATAATCGAGGTTGTCTGTTGCGGATCTCCGAATTTCTATGTTACAGATTTAATCGTGGGTTTTCTTTTTTTTTTTTCCAACGTCGGGATTTTGTTAAAAGTTAAACCTTTATTAGTTAATTAGTTTTCTATTTCAATATGACATCATTTGATCGAGCAAACAACTTTTTACCATATAATGTGTAAAGCGTTGAAAGCGCGAAAGCCTTTGACTTGTAGGAAATGTATATGTTTGAGCTTTCAATTTTCGAAAAATTTTAGGACAGTTCAAACAGTTCAGCTGTTTGTTTCAGATTGGAGATATCGATCTGGGCTTTGGATGATGATGACGATTCATTTATTTTTAAACTATCAATTAACACAGATGACGAGGTTCACGCAAGCAAGGTCTTTCCATTAGTCAGCCTTCATGTTCATAAAACATTAAAACTCGATGCAACGTAATTCGAGAGCATAATCTCGTCGTGATTATGCGATATAAGTGACTTCGCTGTATATCCTACAGCTGATGAAAAGTAAAATTTATGCGAACGACGTATCGTTACCTTAAACGTATTCAATCATATAGTCTATGAAATTTTCTGGAAAAGTGTGACATTATTTTATATTAAAGCCCAAAGTACCTCATTGTGATGTGCTTAGTTATACATTATTCAAACAGTGGACCATCACCAGACAAGCTCAAGGAAGTTCCTTTTTTTTTGGAGTCGTATCCACAACGAACAAAAAGAGACGCACTTTATGACAAACCAGAATTTTAAATAATTCACGTGGAAATATCGGCGACACATACAAAGGAAGAATAAAACTCGCTATAAACCTACAGTATATTTATGAACTGTGAATTTATGAACTTCGTTTAAACTTTTTCATACTTTAATTTCTGTATTATAATACTATTGTAACTTTAAGGGAATCACCCATTGTCCTGACTCTCGAGGATGCAGTGGTCGTCTTATCGATCAGGGCAGCTGTTAAGGACCAAATATATTATTTCCTTCGGCTAAACCTAGTACTATAAGAAATTTGCCTAAAAAGATGGCATTTCATAAAGCTCTGTACATTCTTGCGCTTGCAATATGATGATCACTTGGCATCAGTGTTCTTGATGCGGAATTTCATAAACGCATATCATACGTGTATAGATTCCACATATGGTATGCAAAAAGTGGCCAGAGCTTCTTCTGCGAATTCGAGTTCTGAAAGGATATTCTGCAGATATGGGACAAGAGTGTCACTTCACCTTGTATGTGCAATGTGCATCTTGCATATCTGCAGCAACGAATGCAATCGCATTATAAATCGTTTATAAAAAAGAAGCATACATTTTTTGCACCATATACATTATGCTAGCGTCATTTCCTCATTGATTTGAGACGATTAATAAAAATGAAAAAAATTCCATCAAGCATTTATAGCGAAGTATATATTTCACTTTACATATATTTAGCTCTTCGAATACCCTAGCTATGAGCTAAATTTATTATTATACAAGTGCAGCTATAAGAGTATTTTATTGTAATTGAAAGAAAACAATTTGCATACGTTCGCGATTAATTCGGAATAGACTATTTTTTTGCATTTTCGATCTTCTCTTTACGTGAATAACAAGAAGCTCATCTATAGTTCCTTAACGACACGACTTCTGACTGTGTTGTGAGTACGTTAATATGGTAGAGGTGAATACGGTTTATCGTTTATCGATTAAAACGCTTTCAACGTCAGATGATTGGGTTGTGTTTATTTTTTTTCGGACCTCATCAAAATTTGAACTCGTCGTAAAACTTCAAGCCGTAAATACAGAAGGAATCGTATTTTTTTAACGAAATCCCTATCATTCGCAGATAAAAAAACCAAGACAAAAAATAAGTTGAATTTTTTAAACGTCTTGCTTTTTCCTACTTTCCCAAAACCGCCTGTAGTTTCTGAAAACATAAAAACTTATTTGAAAAGTATATTGGCCCTAATATTTATAAAATCGTTAATCATTACTTAACTTGGCTCCGACGATCTTGCTATCGGATTGATGAACACCAATAAACAAATGGAGCGTCGACATTTTCAATACTTCAAACAACATAGAGGATCGAGATAATCCTCCGTATTCCAAGAAAAAATTAAATGTTGAAACGAATATGTTGTATGTTACAATTTTTGGATACATGTTAAAAAAATGTTGTTTCGGTGTATTTGGCTAGTTTTTACCAACGAATTAAAGTCAGGATAAAAATCCCCATGAACGTACATGAATTTTTATGATATTTCAGTATTTGTGACTTTAAACTCGTTGATGTTGAAATTTTGAAATAAAGGTGTGCGAAAAAATGATCTTCGTATATCCACGTCGTATAAAGTTCAACACGTGGTTTTCGCGGAATATAGTACTTCTAATAGCCAGTTTAGTTGCCATGCGAAATATCGTATGCTTATTCATACGGTCAACGGTGGTAACAGATGGCCACCCAGGATTCCCAAAACCATGAGTGGCTATAAACAATTACCTGTCCGAAAGATTTATTATTATTATCGTTAATATTTTCTTATCTATAGAGTCGCCCCCAATAAACGAATACATGGTGTAAAATAGGTCTTTTCAAATATGACCGCCACATACGGTATCATATTAAGCTCGACAAAATTTTCTATATCTACATCAAACCTGCAGCTGCTGATGATAATGAAAATTTACTATCGTTTTATCGCACAAAGAAAATTTTTCGTTGCTACTCGACAAAAATGGATAACAATAAATAAAAAATAAGAACAAAAAAAAAAGCTACGAATTTTATACTCAGAAAAAAGTTGATCTATGGGGTAAAATTGATCCCAAACGATTTTCGACTTAGAATATCTCGAAAACTAGGCACTTTTTTGGCAAAAACATTCAAACTTTTTTCGTAGTGAATTTATTCGACTTTCAGGCTGCATAGTCAGATTTTTGAAAAAAAAATCATAGTTGTCGAAAAACGCGCTTTAAGTCAAAACTGTGCCGAACAATGCTCCTTCTTCAAAAAAATTCTGAGTCAAAATTTCGCCGAAAATTACACCCGAAGGGTTATATCACGTGTGTTGTTCCTATATCTGAATGTGATATTCAGAAAGGGTGATTATGTTGTCTTAGGTCCTATACCAGTGTCAGAACACCAACCAATTACTCTGACCTACTCGAGCTGGAAACTCAGACTTTACAGCAGATGGTTTCCTTTTATTGAGGTAAAGCTACACACCGTGACATCACAAGTAAACAGAATGATGCTTACCCTTCAGTGATTTACAATGGTACTCGGTCGCCAAATTGAATTTTTATCATATAACATCTATGCCGGTAAACGACATTAAGGTGAAATGTGTACAGAGTCACATAGAAGACATTTAGACTGCCTAAAGCATGAATGAACCCACAGAGAACTGATGCGTTACATTTTATCAGAAGTTAATTAGCCGGGCTGAATTGAACATTTAAACATTGAAAATTACGCTGAGGTTTGCCTGCTCTCATTGTTTGACTTCCAGAAAGTAATTATATGCATAGTACTCTTCGAACTATACGTTTAGGACTTACATCCGGGATATGTTATTAATACTCATTACTAAAGGTTCATGATTACGAGTATATATGCAGGGTGAGGTACACTGATAGAAAAGATCATTTGGTTCCAATGACTTGACTTAACTACTAACGAACGTGGATTTGGAATAGATCAAATGAACGTTCGTTGATAATTAACGACAAGAGATTTGTACGGAACGACTCAAGGGGCTCTTCTTATAGGTGTATTAACAGTTAATGACAAAAATCTCACAGTTGGTGAATGTTCTTTCGGATCAAATGTTCGCTAAATTCTGATCTAGTTGTGCACGTTTCATTGACTATAAACGATCTTTTCTATCAGTGTATTTACACTATGGACTTCCTTCATGGAGAAATTAGTATATTATGCAACAAGTGTGTAAAAATTTTACGCATGACTTTCATATACGATATTTTTCGACACAGTGTGCGAAAATAGTATATTATGCAACAAGTGCGTAAAAATTTTACGCACGAGTTTCATACGATATTTTTCGACACAGTGTGCGTAAAATGAAGGTTTACGCATACTATATCGAAAAATATCGTATGAAACTCGTGCGTAAAATTTTTACGCACTTTTTGCGTAATATACTATTATTTTGTAATCCGTTGCCTAAATTTCGAACAAAGTACATATATACTATAGTCAATTTCATACGTCAGCTATATGTCTTATATCTTTTGATGATTCTTAACCGACGCGAAGGTCTTTTAATGTTTACATGTACATATCCTGTATACACATCACGTGTTGGGAATCTTGGTAAAAATATTTATAAAAGTTTTATTTTTACCTGTTAACTTCAACCACATACTATATGAATATTGTCAATGCGATATTTATTTCAGAATAAATTTCATATTTCTTCCTAACTTAGACTCAATTTTTATATATTATCCAGGGAAGCGGACACGCGATCTTAAAATTTTTAAGTCCGAATATCTCAGATGGATTAAAGATCTGAATCAGTGGAAAGAAAACTCCATGCTTCGTATACCCCTTCCATAGCACAGCACCATAACTGCGTAATTTGTTAAATTTAGACTACCTACAGGTAGAAATATATACATTTATATCATATAAAAAAAGGGTGGCTCGTATTAATCGAACTTTGCGATTTATTACCGCGATAATATGGTAGCACGCTAAACTGCTTCGAACGATAATGTTAATATTCCAAACACAGGCTGTAGAGTGTAGAGAGACCCAAAGTTCTGATTAGTTTTTATAGTTTTTTTTTTTTTCTAATAGGAAGGTGTACACTGTACATGGTGATGATTTTTAACATCACGCAATATCCAGTTATCTGTATAATTCCGTGTTTTCGAATTATAATTTTTCGATTACACGTATCTCAGCGAGGAGCTTGCAGAGACGATGGAAATTATTCACCCTCTATAGTCTACACACGGAAAGTTACGTTGAAGTGACACCGTTTACGTGCAAAAATCGTACTACGTGTGATTAGGGTAGATTTTGTCGAAATCATCTAACGATATTATTTTTTATACGCATTTTTATAGCTGCTACTTTCATTCTCTCGCACGGACACTGTTAGATTTATCTTTTTCAAGTACGAGGTCTACCTACATGAGAGTTCACCACACGACGTACATGACTACACATATCGTGCCTTTTTCTGATGTCCCATTTTTTGTTTAATTTTTTTTTTCCACCTTTTTCTTATCGGTTTCTTTTTTCAACCCATTCATTTAACGCCCGCGTCTCTTCTCACTCGATATACGCAATTCCTACGCTATTTCCTCTCTTCATTTTGTTTATTCCCTTCCATTCCCCATATATTTTCTCTTCTATTTCTTTTTCCAAAGGCATCCACAAGCTATTCATAGATTTTTCTCAAACATTTGCCGAATAGTTATATATACATACATGAACGAACTTACACTTGTCTACATTACAACTGGCTATTACTTACCTCGTTGGTATTTCGCTGACTACCTCCAATTCTCGTCACTATAAATGGTTGATGTGATATCGACTGACAATTATGACCAGATAAGGCTTGCGGACACTCTTAATACTTATTGATCAGTTTTGCCCAATCGATTTTCTCGTCGTCACATCGCGTTGCTTCCTAATTTAGCGTGAAAATACAATTGCGTCAATGAATTTGGGTTACGTAATTATATTTCACCAAATATCTCACTCGAGGAACAAAAAGACAGTAATCATAATTTTACACCGAGACAGGTATAGTATACGTATTCTATATTTCTTTGGAATTAGTTGTAATAAAATTCAACCATAGTATATAATTATTTTATGAATCATAATACATCGCGAATAATAAATAATTCCCTTGGTAAATACGCGAATATGATATTGATTGAAAGATATTGTCCGTTTGTAATAAATTAGCAATTATTTTCGGTCCAATTCGACGGCAACTCGCATTACTTCTGCAGATTGCGTGTAATTGCCATGAAGGTATAGGACTTGAGTATATTTTTCTCAAAAAATTAGTCAAATTTAAGATGAATCGATGCGAAGATATAAGTACGAGCATATCTTCTTCTTATTAATATGAGTTCATTTTTTTTTTTCTTTTTTGCGCTCGGAGATGAAAGAACCTTTAATACCTCGAAATTATTTAATTGGCTTTTTTCTTCGCCCGTAGATATTCTGACGCCTCTTTCAAAAACAATTCAATACACGCCCCGCACTCAGTATTTGAGAAGATGAAAAAGAAACATGCCTGCAATGGTGAATTATACACAGTAAAAAATTTTTTGTAAAATTTAACACAAAAGTTTGTGTTAACCACTTTTTTTACACAAAATTTGTGTTATTTCAACACAATCAATTTATGTCAAAAAAGTAACACAGCTTTATGTTAAAACTAACACAAAAGTAACACTTTCTAAATGTTACTCTCAAATCAACACAAAATTTGAACATAGTTTTGTGTTAGTTTTAACATAAAGCTGTGTTACTTTTTTGACATAAACTGATTGTGTTGAAATAACACAAATTTTGTGTAACAAAAGTGGTCAACACAAACTTTTGTGTTAAATTTTCAAAAAAAAATTTTACTGTGTATATTGTGTAATTTTTTGGGATATTTTATCACTAAATTATATGAAACTATAAGGTAAGATTCTGAATCATTGCATTATTTCAAACAAGGTTTCGGCAAATATTGGATAGAAGGATGAGTCGCAAACTGGCAGGCTTCAAGATACCCTCGGATTATTCCCCTATTAGATTTCCTTTACCTCAGGCATTCTGCTGCCTTTGAACATTGCCTTAAAAAGCATCGCTCAACATTCAGGCTACTCCAAGAATTCTAACCTGGGGCTAATGTCTACACGGTTAAGACATCTTCGGTATCGAACAGTTACTACGGTTTGATGAAAACAATTTTTTTTTCTATTTTTTTCCAGCTTTTAACATGTGGGAGTATCCAAGCTGTAAAATAAACTTACATCCATATTTAGCGGTGAAAAATATCACATCGATTCGTACCTATACTTCATTCGATAGGTATTTGTTGTATTATATTAAATTATACACGTTCGTTTCATAGAAACTTATCAGCTGCATTGCAGATTTGGAATATAGCAACAACGATTGATATGTAATGTTTGAATAAAATCTTGTTAAATCAACTAATAAACTTTGAACCAACTAAGAAAAAATAAAATACGTTCATAGCCATCTGCGTACCTATATAAAAGAAATTCGAGACTTCTGAGTTAGTGCAGAGGTTTCTTATGTCGAGCAATAGCGTTAAATTTTTTATTGTGCCATTCGTCTCTATGACTAAAAGATTTTAAGATCCTTTAGATTTAGAATAACAAATAAATTCGATGAAGATTATACTTGTGATCCTCAGAGGTTCATTTTTCATCGGTATAAACCAAAATACACGAAAATTAAATACATAGGTATGCTAATATATGTTTGAACTGAAGAGAAAGTTGACATTTTATATGGCATTTTCATTCCGAAGATGACTGACATAAAAATAGTCATTAAACACGCTATAAAGCCACAGAATTTACATTTCACCTGCAGTTCTTCTTATTTAACTTATTTTCTCTCGCAGCTATATCCCCGGCACCTATCTATCTGTAAAGAAAATTTGGATATCTTATGAAGTCCTTAATCCACCGAAAGATAAATTGAAAGTTTAAATTAAATTCGGTTTTCTGGCCTTAGCCATAACTCGCCTCTGGATTTTGTTCCGTCATTTTTTATTTATTTATTTTGTTTTTCTCCTGTATATTTTCTACTCTACCTAATTGACGTTTGAAAATCTTGATGAGTTATGATTTTCATAAGCTTATTAATACAATTAACGCACAAAAATTCATCCCGAATATAAAGCAATGATTTATAACTCGTATTTATACTCCACATAAATGCCATTCCCAGATCCGTTACTCGGCAATTAGTTAGACATTTCTAAATTTAATTAGAAAACAGAGCAGTTCACAACCCCTCTGTCGCGCTAGTTTTCGCTTTGTCGTATTGATAAAGTTTCTTGAGAATTTTAAACCAATTTTAATTATACTCGCAAGTCTAAAAGCATGCGATAAAATGATCATAGACGTTATATCAAAACCCAGGAGATTCATTCAATTTTGACAAAGCGGAATCGACGGGATCATTACGCGCTTTGTTGATCGAAATTCATAAGATCAGTTTAATCTGATTTTCAGTTCCGCAAGAAGAACATTTGATCTCCTTTCGAACGACTGCTCCGAAGAATTTCGCGACAAACGCGAATACACAAATACGAAAGTACAGGCATACCTATATCTTGAAATTCATATGGTGATTCACCGCTTAGATATTACCATGAAAGGATCGAAGACGTTATAAATTTCATGTGACTTCGGGCTGATTTCATCTGATTTTATCCTGGTTCCGAAAGACTTTCAACTGATTTAAAACTACAGCGCACAGCTGATTGAGTAAATAATCCCTCGCTTGAGTTGTCGAATGTGACCTCGCCGACGGTGGTCAGTTGGTCAAGTAATTCGGCAAAATCTAGTACACGGAAAAAGATGCTATTGCTGCACTTAAAAGACAAGATTTGTGAAAAATTTTACTCGACTTTTTGTTATTCTGGCCGGAGAGGAAGTCATTTTGACTATGTTATCATGTAAATCCACACGCCAGTATTGTTACAGTAACATAGGCATTCGAGTAAGAATATTTAGTAATAAGCGTTATATTGGAAGCTTGTACATTCAACTGAAAATATCTGTAGCTTTGACAGAACAACCGGCAACTACAGTTGTGATGAATGTACTACATTTGTTCACTTGACAAAGCTTTTCGTCATTTCAACTGAAGAGGTTGACAAGTTTACCCTTGTTAACGTAACAACAGACTTCGCTTGTCCTTTATTTAGCACAGACTTTTGTCAAGTTTACACTATTTTTTGTAACTGTAACATTCTCTTTTTCCGTGTATGACTTTTGGCAAATGTGGTCAAGTTCATTCTACTGAGAAGTTGTTGAAATTTACTTCAAGCCTTCATGTTTATCTTTTGTAAATGTGCGTGGATAAAGTTCTTGAACAATATGCAAGCATCCATTCATGTTCGCTTATTAATTTGACTGGCACAGAAAGCTTTTAGCCTGCATGACTCGAAGTTCAAGCTTGATATCATCCTGCAAAGATTTTTTTCTCATTATTTACCAATACCTCTTATCACGAACTCCGGGCGGAACTCCTACATCTGCAGTTCTACTTGTCAGTGTATATCACACGCTAAAACATACCCCAGGAAAAAGCCGACCCATATAGCAGCACCAGAAAAATAACAATGCTCCCTTTTTTTTAAAGAAAGAGTAGCATTGCTTGGTGTCAACTGAGTTAGAACGTCGCTCGTTGGGATAAATCCATGAAAGTGTATACTGGGTATACGGAAGCGATCCGTCTTCGTGCGTAAGCCAAATAACAGACCACTTACGGCATTTGTAGTATGTATTATATGAATTATCCAGAGTGAACGTTTTCGCCCGAGTAGAAGGGCTGGGAAGAATCTGAAGATTCTACGTATAGATGAAAAATGAATGCATCAATAATGAAACTAACTTCAAAGGGCAACCGCGAAAATCCACGGATCCCGCACGTTTAATCTTAATCTGCAAAAATTAAATAAGTTGTATAATTTTTAGTCAAAATTGACGAAAAAAGTTCGAAACTCATCATTCAAAAAAATTTACTTCAGGAAACTTTGGTCCAAAGTAAGCTGTAACTTTTTCTACTCAAATATCGAATTCCCGAGGGTTCATTTCACTTCTTTATTAATTTCGCTGAAGTCTGCAAATCTGAGGAACGACTTATAGCTGGATATTTTTGCATTGACCCTAAATGAAATTTTTTGCTGTATCAATTTGGTTGATGAAACATGGTTTTGAGCTCCTGTTGAAACAATTTATTTCCATATGTATATTGATGGTACGAATGATGATAAATCATGCGATGGATCTTCTCCTATTTTCAAAAGTTATCAGGGTCGGACTTGCGGCAAGGCAAACCTAGGCACTTGCCTAGGGACGCGCGGTGCAAGGGGGCGCTGGTCAGCCAGTATCGACATCAAATATACAAATTCCCAAATTCTAACGTAGCCAAAATTTGTATATACTGTCGAAGAATACGAGGAAAGGGGGAGCAGCGAAGTTCAGTGCCTAGGGGCGCGACTTGTGAAAATCCGGCGCTGAAAGTTATCAAAAAAAAAATTGTATTAGGAATAGAAAATTGATTGAATAGATGGCGAGGAACGTTCCGAGGATTGGGGAGATGTGAGTGTACTGATTGATCGATAATTTCTTCTGACAAACGAGCTTTTCACAACTTAATTACTCGATGACTGATCAATTCCGCGCGCGTCCCATTAGTCATCAGTCTATGGACGCGTACTTCTAGGATCTCTAAATAGTGTTAACTAACTTCTACGGGTTGATTATTGAGCGGATAGTAATGAATTCGTATCCTTCCATTAACCGAATTCTCATGCCATTCAGATGTCAGCTAGATACATTGATTTTAAGTCACATCATCCACTCCGATATAAAGAAGGTGTTGCCATAGGTTAAATTTGTTTGATAGAAGTATACTTCTCTCTCATCCCAAGCTTAGGACGAAAAATATAAAGCTTGTACAAGACACACGAAAAGCAAATGATTATCCTGTTCATCTGATATCTCAAATTAAGAAACAACGTATACCTACATAGGAGCATACAACAGCATAAATTGAAATAGCCGTGACAACAATAGGATAGAAGGTTCCATAGCATTTTCAATTGACTTTCGTAAATTAGCCTCGGCAATTGCGGATCCTCACTTACTTGTTACCCTGATTATTATTCAAAATGACATTTGTAAGCTTTATTTTATTCATTCCATAACTTGTCATTCCATGCTATTGAATAACTTCTGTATGAATCGCGGGATCTTTCAGTCGGTTGACAACGAATCGTGTTTTTTACACAATCCAGATTATAAATTCGTATTGGTGTGAAGTACCGGCGAGAAAATTTACTACCTATACGTAGTATTACTTCGTACTTTTACCTTGAGTAAAAATTAGGTAAAAATTGTGTCTTCAATCATACAGCATATTTGCTCAATTTTTTCAGTTTCGTGTTAAAATGATATAAGCGATATCATATAATTATGTTCAAAACCGCTGACAATGGATTAGCACGAATCTTTCTCTGAATAGATATGGCGCTACAAAACGTGCGCCGCAGAGATTACTGTTGCATAAGATAACACAAATTTTTGAGTACGCTACTTTTTGACAGGCCCGGTGGCGAAGGGGGTACAGCTACGTGGGTAGAGCTATACCAGGCCCTGGACGATAGGGGCCCTTAGCATATTATAGACATGGAGGGAGCCTTATGGCTGAAGAGCGTGAAGACAAAGACGGGAACATGTTATTGCAATAACATGATAAACTTTCTCTCTGTAAGTCAGAAGCGTTGCGTGGTAAATTTAGTGAAACTAAATTCAAAATTTAGCTGTATTGTATTTTCAAAGACTGAAAATGGAAAGCAATGAGTGCTATCATAATAGTCGGGCGATCCAGGATGACTTTAATTCGAAGTAATGTTGAACTATATTATTAGTTTGAAATAATTTTTTGACGAGAAAAATTAACGGACGATCTGGGAATCGAACCCAGGATCTACGGAACTCTATCCGGGGACTTACACCCGAGACCACCTAGCTCGCCCACGGATCACCCCAATTTTTCTCATCTTGATATTCTTGTGCTCGGTATATATGTGTAATTCTTGAATCTTGGGTATGTAGCAACGAAGGAAGTACGCAAGGCAAAGTCATATACACTATAGCACCTGTATGACGGATGTGTCACGAACAAGCTGTGTGAGTTTATTGCATATTGCGGCGTTTTTTTTTTATATTATATTTTTATATATTTATATTATTAGTATATATTATATTTTTATATTTATATTATTAGTATATGTATTTCATAGCGCCAAAGTTACAGTGAGAAATGGCGCATAAGTTTTAGGGAAATAATATAGCTTATAAAAAAACTAAGGATGTGGTTAGTTATTGCAAAACGCTTTTCTGGTATACCTATAAGCCATTTATTTCGCAAGATCCAAGTTTGCTGTCGCAATGTACAATGCGGACTTCTCGTCGTTACGGGAAAATTGTTAAACTATAGTATATTACCCTATAGGCTTAGGGGGCGACATCCTCCTTCGGAAAAAGGTTTCGTACAAAAAAGCCAGCCGCAGCAATATGGATGACCCCGACCGCACTGCAACAGGAAAAGCACTAATTATTGACCGGAAAGTTTCTCGAAAAATCAAAATTATACTGTTCTACATCAGAAAATGTACGAACGAACCATACGTATACCTTAGTTCGGTGATACTAACTTCAGATATTGCGAAAAAATATATTCTGGCATTTATCATCCACTATGATTTTACAGCTTCATTTTTTTTCATGGTGGACAAATTTTTCTTATACATACCTTCTCTCCTTTTCCTCTGCACGCTGCCTCCACGTCTACCATTGTCGCGAGGGCACACAGCAATACAACGACGAAAATCAGGATAGGTTTTGACATTTTCGGTTTGGATATGATTCAAGTAGTCGACTGCAACAATTATATGGATTGAATTTATTTCATTTCGATGAAAATAAAATCTGAATTTTGCGAAATAGAATTACATGCAGTTATCATAAAAATGATGTGTTCCCTCGCGGGATGATCAGGTTTTGATAGAAATAACGGTGCCCGCTTATTCATTGCAATAGTATATTACATACCTAGGGCAGTAAAATAAGGAAGGTCCCAGATCACATGTAATTGTCGTCCGAGGCGAAGCCGAGGTCGACAAACATGTGATCTAGGGCTTTCTTATTTACTGCCCGAGGAGTGTATACGATTTTTCGCATCGACGGAGCTGAAAAACGGGAACTTCGTTCCGCGCAGCGGGACAAAAGTTGTCGCTTTCGGCCCGGGGTTGAGAAAAGATCCTATTATAATTTATACTCACATGAAAATTGAAGACGGTACACGCGAGTGACGAAGATGCTTCTGAGATCTGCTCCGTGGGTTGACTACTGCTTCAGTCGAGCGCCTTCTCAAATTTTATACCAAACATCCTGATTTCCAATTGGTTCAAAAAAAATTATCGGCACGTGAACAATTTCGGCAGCGAATCACGTTCAAGTACCTTATCTTGTAGACATAGCGGAAATGAAAATCTTCCACTCGACCCTCATTACGATTCTTTGACGTTTTCACAGATAACCTTTTTCTATTTTGAATATGCGATGTTACACGGAGAGAAATTTGTAGTAAATTTTCTCATACTCGTACAGTAATGATGGAACATACTTTCAATATGACGATCGTTCCTATACTTCATACCAAATGTCACCATGATTATAGGAATGTCTTTCTTATATTCATGAAAAATTATGTACAAGAATCGGAACGATCGTCATATTGAAAGTATATTCCATCATTACTATACGAGTATGAGAAAATTTACTATAAATTTCTCTCCGTGTAAGCAACATAAGCGGACTCTGGTATGCGTGAAGATAAGAATAACTTGTTCTTCGCATTTTTGGCCCAGGTCACTAGTATATCTACGAGCCCTTCGATAACCCAATCGCATGGGCAGCGAACTGTATTAAAAGCGAATATCCAAAATAATTCAGAAAACACTATGCGATGATGAATCAAAAACTAGAAGTCCTTTCAATATATAGCAAACAATGATATCAGAAAAAAGTAATGACTGAATGCCTGACACATGAAACACAATTACTACCTCCTCAGTATTTCTAGACTTAAGACCGATATAACTATACCTGCGAAAAGATCTTCAACACCATAAACGAAAAGAATACCGCCAAATTGAACCGACTAGAATATAAGAGCCAAAACAGTAATGAGTATTGACTCATGATAATTGACTCATTAACTTAACCAACACAAACGTTGCCAAAGATTGTCAGGAATGCATAGCGTTAGGTCCAAAACATGGTATTCCTCACTCGAACAGGAACATTCCAGTAAATGAATTTATTTGTTCAGTAGAAGCCGCCACCGTAGGTAATGACACAACAACGAAAGACAAAATTATGGCCAATGTAGCCAAAGGAATTTTCAAGGCAACTTACAACCACAAAATAGATTTAAAAAAAAAACAATCACACTTACAAATCTCGAAATTTGCGAAAGCTAATGAGTTTTTGAATCAACATATCAAAACCTGATAATAACTGAAGCTGATAAAGATAATGCCTCTGAAGCTATGTATAGGCATGAATACAATCAGAAATCGTCTGCAATACTAAACGATACGAAAAAATATTTACCATGTAAAAACCAAATTAATAAATAGAAAAACAAGTCAACGATTTGATCAACAGTCTGTGCAAGAAGGGCTGTATATCGTGCGAAACCTCAAAATCTCTGCCAATTGGTTTCGATCGTAAAAATAACGAGATCGTTGTATAAAATTAATTGCGTTATTACCTATTAGAGGCTTATATAAACGACTGTCGATTACAAACCATTCTATAAATCATGTATAAGTAACCCAAACCGATGACGTTCTAAAATATTGGGTTCACATTAATTATGGCAAAGCATTATATCATTAATGGATTCGACATATTTTTCACCCTTAAGGGTTAATGTATGGAATATAATAGATAGAAGCTTTGAACTTACGTGTTTTGGCATATACCTAAATAATTAGTAAGTATGATTAATACAAAGAGATGCCTATGACGTAGGCAGCTTCTTGGATAATTTTGGAAAGTTAGTTGAATGGGATGGATATATCGTATATCAGATTTTCGGATAAATTCGAGAAATATTTTTCGCAGGCTTGGTATATTATCGACCAGTGAATCAGGAACACATCTACACAATAACGATAATAATAACAATAACAATGATAGGAAGTACCCTTGTAAAACAGGGTTGGATATAGTAGTCCTGCGGGAGGCGAAATCTCGGGTTTCTTACGTCCAAAATATCGATCTTTTGACCATAAAATGAATAGGTTTATGAATATGTGATCGAAAAGTAAGTATAATAAAATAATATTTAATGGTAGGATATAGAGTATTTTTATCTACACCATTGGGAAGCTTGAACATATCGAGGGCTTAGGATCAGACGGGCGTAACCCACAGAAAACTGCGGATGCTGCCAGAAGCGGTCACGTGTTAAATTTTCAGATAAACGCCCTTAGGGCAGCAAAGTCAACAAAGTCGGAAAAATGTGGGTTACGCCCTTCTGGTCCTTACCCCCCGATATATAATCGTGATTTAAGAAGATACATATAAGGAGCTGTAAGTTCGGTCTAATTTACCACTCGGCCTACCAAAATGACTTTTACGACTCCCGAGGTAAGAAGAAATAAGGTTGACTGGAAGAGACGGTTTCGTAAAAACGGAAGATCCACGTCTTAAGGGTTGACTGGTCAGTCGTTGTCTCTTCGAAGCTCCATTAGGATCAGTAAATTACATATTAGCCAACCCGAAACCACAGCTTCGTGGATCTTGCTCGGGGAATAACTAAGCTTTTGAGAAATTCTTTGCACGTTTTTCTAATGAAGATAAACTCGTTTTACGTCCGACATCAAGTTCTTTAAATTAGCTATCACTTTAGAATGAAATGAAGAAGGAGCGAAATATAAAATTAAACCGATCAATCCAATGCGATAAAATTCAAGGAGATAAATACACATGGATTTCCTACGTCACTTTGCTCTTCTCTATTTTTCAAGAAAAAAAAAAAAAATCAGCCCTTATAAATAATTTATTTCATTTATGCCAAAATTATTGCGAGATTCTTGACCTATAAAGTCACTCTCGTTTTTCAATTACCTACCTGAATTGAGGTTGCGATTATGTGCACCACAATACCCATTGGTTAACGTTTCATAAATCATGAGGTAGTACTTGCCTTGCGTACCACTCATTGAATTGTGGGTGTTCATTGCGGTGGTTAACAAACCAGTATTGTCGGTCTAACATTCCACAGCTGTGTAAGCATCACCTGAAACTGACGTCGAAGGTCTACCTTCGTCTCTCTTCCGTCTAATGTATATACGACGTACGATATACGGGGGTTGATTAAAGGCCTTGGCATTGCTATACGCAAATTGTTACGCGACCACAAGAGAAACCAAACCACTTAAATTAACCGGAGAATGGGGTGGAAAATCTCAGGCATGTTCCACTGAGAGCTTTAGAAATTATTCATTGACACGTGTATCCTGCTTATTGTATTTCCTTTTTTTTTTCTTTAGTTTTTTGTTATCTATTCAGGTAAAATCATCGATGACGATCTCGCATCATTCTGTTGGGATTCGTCCAAAGCTTGCACTGAACTATTTTTTTCGGATAAATACCGATGTGAGCCGGATTTGTATACTTTACTAGAAATAAATTCAGGCTCTTTGTGAATTTGATTCATCGACTTCCTGCATCAAAACCCAAGGTAATAAAATTTGTCCGAAATTTCAAATCACAGCCATTGACACATAACATAATTTACTATAAATTTCCGGCATAGGATAAAGTGGGGAAATTATCAGATACACTGTTAGAAAATTACTCATAAATTTTCTCAACAACTACCCTACACTGAGAAAAATACCAGCAATAATATTGCTTGAACTGCAATAAAACATTGCTGCATACCAGCCTGCAATAATTATTGCTGAAGCCGTGCAACAAATATCGCAAATTTGAACAGCAATATTACGTTGCTATAGTGACAACAAATTGTTGTATCTGCGATAAAATATTGCAGATACGACAATTTTTATTGTTGCAGCAGCAACGTAGCTGCAACAATAATTAGAAAGCAATAGAATATTGTACCATAAGCAAGAAAAAATCGCTATTTTAGCAATATTCTGTCAGCAAGCGTATTATTGTTGATTTTGGGATTCTCATTTTCTCAGTGTAGTAACCATTTGCCGCAAGGTTTTCGGAAGATTCTTGCAAGATGCTTACATATGAACCACTAGTAATCTGTTTCCGCATGCATGCTATGAACTTGCGCAAGACGTTGATTATTTCAAGTGTTTTGAGATGATCATACAAAAGTCTGCTGCAAATCTTCCGAAAGATGCTCGCGAAAGAGGATTGTCCAAGTTTCTTGCAATATTCATTCACAAGTCTGCTGCAAATCTGCCGAAAGATGCGTGCGAAAGAGGATTGTCTAAGTTCTTACAAGATTTGGTTACTAGGGTACTAGTATAGTATCCGACTTTATATTTGAAAATTAGTTCTGAGTACCTCGAAAAGTTCAACACTTCAACGTAAAAGTAACGCATATTAGTTCGGAAAACTTTTTCAGAGAACTTTCTTCTATAACAACTTTTGCTTTCGGTTCTGAATTCGAAGCTGGAGTTGAATAAGAATAAAAAGGTAAAAAGGAAAAAAGACAGTTGTATTTGGATAAGCAAGTGTATGAAATTGCAAGCCAAGTTGATTTACGCAGACGGTGTTTACAAAACAACGCTTAATCAGGTCTTAAACGGCAGGGGGCCCCACGCTGCGAATATCTTCCGCCTAAACAGTCTGCGATTAACTGGTGGGAAGAAAAAGTTTATTTGATTCACTTTAAAATAAATACCTACCAATGATTTTTTATTTTTTTATTCCTCTTTCTTTTACACGTGCACGTTCACTCGTTTCGAATTTTAACACATGCCGGAAATTCTGTTTATATTATTCAGACTTTTGTTTAACTAAATCTTGGGAAATCTCCGTGCCTCACATATATCGCTGGATATATCGTGAAATTTACTCTTTATTCTGCTACGTCTAATCCAGTCATTATTCACTTACATATTATATATGTATACATTTATACTATTTTCTTTTATATATTTTCAAATCACGTTGATGAATGATTATCTCTATACCCGAAATTATTTTTCTGTTCATGGATTCGGTGGTAATGCGACCGATGAGCCTATAATATCTTTATCACACATGCGCGGAAAACCCGATTTTCCTCGCTGTTATGCGAGAGTAAAATGGCATTTTGTCTCCCGTGGTACACAAGATGAACCCGCGCATGCGCATGTCGTGGAAGTTTATTTTCTTCTCTAGGGAGAAAAAGAAGCTTTGTGTCCTTTGGTAGGAAAAGCCGTGTGGAAAGTCTTTCTTCTCTACCAAAGGACGCAAAACTTTTTCCTGCTCCCTCTTTACCGGGAGCGAAATAGGCCTGCCATCCATGTGTAAAGAAAAATATCGTGTGCATTACGGGAGGAAGTTTTTGCTCCCTAGATGCACAATATGCTATAAATTTGTTTGTCCTATTTCACAAGATAGAGATAATTATTTCAAATTAATGTTCTCTGTAGATATTATTAGGTATCAGTCAACATTCATACTTACTAAATCCTGACCATGCGTCTTGACGATATACCAATCAGTTATCATATGGTTGTTTTCATTGATGACAAGTATCCAGTCTAAGAGGCTAATGGTTTTGTGGTTTTCTAGCTTATGCGTAAATCTAAGTTTAGGATAAGAATTATTAGAAGCCTGTACAAGCACATATACTTGGTCTTTGTGGGTGCTGTTAAAATATCATCTACGTATCTTTCAAAGAATGGAATTTTAAACGATAACGAGATAATCACTTTGTTTTCTAGGTTTTCCATGACTAGATTAGCCACAACGGGACTAATTGGTGACCACATCGTGACACCAAAGATTTATTCATAAAATTGGTCGTTGAGGATGAAAAACGTAGAGTCAAGGCACAATTTAACGACTTCTGTCAATTCTTTTTTGGAAATATTGCCGTGGGATTTTTCATGATATACCAGTTTTTGTTAATCATAGCCAACGCCAGATTTGTTGGTATGTCAGTGTACAGAGACACAACATCCAGTGATAGAAGGACATGGTCGATCGGGACCTCAAAACCTCTGATTTCTTTTACAAATGATCACGAATCTTTCACATGATACTTCGTTTCACCTACGACATCACAAAGAATTCCTGTCAGGAACTTCGATAATTTGTAGCTAGGAGAGATAATGTTCGATACAATAGGTCTCAGAGGAACATTCTCCTGGTGAATCTTCGGTTGGAAATAGATGTTGGGTGGTAACAAGTTGTGAGGTTTCAGAGATTTTGAGGTTTCGCACACGAGATATAGGCAAATCCACAGAACTTTTAACCCCCAGCGAGGAACGATAAAATCAAGAATATTTGTTAAGATAACAATACTACGCACCTGTAGGTTTCTAGGCTAGTTCTACATAGTATTAGACACATATTTGCACAATTGAATCTACTGAAATATATGTAGTAAAGTTGTAACAAACTTTGAAAAAGAAGAAAATGTCGAAATCGCTTGCGAGGCTAGCGAATTTTTTTGAACCTTTAATGATATTCTACGAGCGCCCTTCTAGTTTCCATTTTAATTGAATGTGTTTTAGTTTCTCCTCCATACCCCGAAACATCACCCGCTCTGCCTCACATGTGCTCCTCTCGCAAAAAAAAATATTTAGCTACAAAAATGCGAGAATAAATTGATTTTTTTTTTTCTGCAAAGTTAATTCCTTCACACGTACGCCCTCTGATGTATCGATAAATGAGCAATGCTGACACATCTTCAATTAAAAGAGGCATCTTCTGCGAGGTATCGTATAACTGTGCCATCAATAGTGTCCATGCAGTAACAATACGAAAATGATCATCAGAAACTTAAACTGTGTATAAAGTTCAGTTTTTATAACTCAGTGTGTGAATTTCGATTTCTCATGTCTGTTGGTGGAGTGCGAAGTGCCCGATTCACACACTCTGGCGCGCGGTGCTCCGAGTGATACATTCACGCACTCAGTGTGTGAGTCATGCGAAAACATACACCAAACCTGAGATGTGTGCTCGCAGAATGGAAAAAGAAATAAAAAATCTATGAAATTTAAAAGTTTTATGGATTTGCCCATATATCCCTTCTTGCGCAGACTGTTGATCAAATCGTTCACTTGTTTTTCTATTTACTAGTTTGGTTTTTACATGGTTAATATGTTTTCCACACTGCGTGCGCAAAGTTCAATTTTGCGCACGCTTCGCGTGCATAAACTTCAACTTAACGCGCGTTGTGTTAAAAAACAAAGTTCGATACACGTGCGAAAGATGATTCTCGACTCGTGTGATTGTCACCCTCGCTTCGCTCGGGCGAAAAACTTCACACTCGTCCGAGAATCAACATTTTCGCACTAGTATCGAAAAGTACTATTTCGTATCGTTTAGGCCTGCAGACGACTTCTGATTGTATTCATGCCTATACATAGCTACACAGGCATTTTGCCGTTATCAGCTTAGTTATTATCAGGTTTCGATGTTGATTCAGAATTTCGTTGGCTTTCTTAAATTTCGAGATTTGTAAGATATTCGCTCTTAAGACAGTTCGCTGCCCATGCGATCGGGTTATCAAAGGGCTCGTAGATGTACTTGTGACCTGGGCGAAAATGTGAAAAACAAGTTACTCCGATCTTTACGCGTGCCAGTGACTGTTTGTTGTTTCACATCACACATTCGAAATAGAAAACACGTGAAAACGTCAAAGAATCGTAATGGGAGTCGAGTGGGAGATCTTCATTTCCGCTATGCCTATAAGATAAGGTAGTTGAACGTGGTTCGCTGCCGGAATTGTTCACGTGCCGATATTTTTTTCAGAACCAATTGGAAATCAGGATGTTTGGTATAAAGTTCGAGAAGGCGCTCGACTAAAGCAGTAGTAAGCCCACGGAGCTGATCTCAGAAGCATCTTCGTCACTCGCGTGTACCGTACGTCTTCATGTGAGTATAAATTATAATAGAACTTTTTCATTGAATGGTGGGCATACCGTTATTCATTATTAACAAAAACTTTGATATTTAACTTTGATGTCGAGCATCACGGAGAACTTCTGGGGAGTTGAGAAAAATTCTTGAATTGTTGACAGTTTGAAGTCGAGACTGGTAACCATTTCTATGACAAGTTGTATTGATTATTGATAATAGTATATTATGCTACAAGTGCGTAAAACGCGATTTTACGCACTAGCGGTGATCGCTGCACACTCGGGCCGGCGAAGCCGAGCATATACACTGGTTTGCAGTTATAAGTATACCATTAATTCAATCAGTGGTATACTTATAACTGCAATCAGTGACTATCCACTGATTCAAATTTAGAGAGTACGAATTCGGGAATAATTTTAAACCTGATTTTCTTACGTTACAATTATTGGCACTCAGAATTTTGACTGTTATTATTTTGTTATTCTATTTCACAAAATTCAGATTTTATTTTCATCGAAATGAAATAAATCCAATCAATATAATTGTTGCAGTTGACTACTTGAATCATATTCAAACCGGAAATGTCAAAATCTATGCTGATTTTCGTCGTTGTATTGCTGTGTGTCCTCGCGACTACAATGGTAGACGTGGAGGCATGTTCACAGCATGGAGGGAAGGTATGTATAGGAAAAATTTGTCCACTGTTAATAAAATGAAGTTGTAAAATCATAGTAAATGCCACAATATATTTTTTCACAATATGTAAAGTTATAGTATTACCAAGCTAAGGTATAGGTACGTATGCTTGGTTCATACATTTTCTGACGTAGAACAGTATAATTTTGATTTTTCGAAAAACTTTCCGGTCAATAATTAGTGCTTTTCCTGTTGCAGTGTGGTTGGGGTCAACCATCTTGCTGCGGCCTTTGGTTGGTGTGTTCGAAAATTTTTGAAGAGGGATATTGTATAAAAATAGAGTTTCCATAACTATAACAACGTAACCATGAGAAGTCCGCATTGAACATCGCCATAACAAACTTGTATCTTGCGAAATAAAGGGCTTATAGGTATACCAGAAAAGGGTTTTGCAATTAACTAACTATACATCATCCTGAGTCTTTTATAAGCTATTATTCCCCTCAAACTACGCCATTTCCCAGTGTAACTTTGTCGCTTTGAAATACATACTAATAATATAGTTCAACATTACTTCTAATCAAAGTCAGCCTAGATCGCCCGACTATTATGATAGCAATTCCTTCATTGCCTTCCATTTGCAGTCTTTGAAAATACGATACAAATTCTGAATTCCGTTTCTATTGTCGACGCGCAATTGAGCAAATATGCTGTATGATTGAAGACACAATTTTTACCTAATTTTTACTCAAGGTGAAAGTACGAAGTAATACTACGTATAGGTAGTAAATTTTCTCTCCGGTACTTCACATCAATACGAATTTATAATCTGGATCGTGTAAAAAACACGATTCGTTGTCAACCGACTGAAAGATCCCGCGATTCATACAGAAGTTATTCAATAGCATGAAATGACAAGTTATGGAATGAATAAAATAAAGCTTACAAATGTCATTTTGAATAATAATCAGGGTAACAAGTAAGTGAGGATCCGCAATTGCCGAGGCTAATTTACGAAAGTCAATTGAAAATGCTATGGAACCTTCTATCCTATTGTTGTCACGGCTATTTCAATTTATGCTGTTGTATGCTCCTATGTAGGTATACGTTGTTTCTTAATTTGAGATATCAGTTGAACACACGGAGAAAAGTATTTCATGAAACTTGACTGAACTGTTGAACAAAGTTGGGATATAGAGACAAGTTGGGGAATTTTTCACAACTTTGTAGTAATCAGTGACATACTGAACGTTAGAAAATACATGACAGTTCGGTAAACTTTAATAATGTACAGTAAAATTCACATACGAATCATCAAATAGTCTCGAACTAGTCTCTATATCCCAACTTTGTTCAACAGTTCAGTAAAGTTTCGTGAAATACTTTTCTCCGTGCAGGATAATCATTTGCTTTTAGTGTATCTTGTGAAAGCTTTATATTTTTCGTTTTAAACTTGGGATGAGAGAGAAGTTAATACTTCTATCAAACAAACCTATTGCAACACTTTTTTTGATACTGGAGTGAATGATGTGACTTGAAATTAATGTATCTACCTGACGTCTAAATTGCATGAGAATTCGGTTAATGGAAGGATACGAATTCATTACTATCCGCTCAATAACCAACCCGTAGATTTTAGTTAATACTATTTAGAGATCCTAGAAGTACGCGTCCATAGACCGATAACTAATGGGTCGCGCGCAGAATTGATCAGTAATCGAGTAATTAAGTTGTGAAAAGCTCGTTTGCCAGAAGCAATTATCGGTCAATCAGTACACTCGCATCTCCCCAATCCTCGGAACGTTTCTCGTCATCTATTCAATTAATTTTCTATTCCTAATACATTTTTTTTTATAACTCTTGAAAATAGAAGAAGATCCCGAATCGAAATTTTTCTCCTATTTAGCTGCTCTAAGCACTCAAATCAACCTATTTTGACCCTGCCCAACCTATAGCGCCTATTTTGACCCGCGAAGTCCTACTCGCAGTGGAATTGTACTGCTATTTTAATTCTCTACAGCCTACTCAACCTCATTTAGTACTGTTTAACCTGGAACCCCTACTTTGAACCGCAACGTTCTGATCAGGGTTGGAAGTCAATAATTAGTTTTACCTATTTCATTAGCCATTATTTTGATAATGTCCAATTAAACATTTTTCAATCACACATTATATTTGTGATGCGTCGCTAAACTTTCTTCAATCATCCATTACGTTGATGATGTGTAATTTAAAAAAACTTGAATTGAACATCACAAATGGCTTGCATACATGAAATAATTTCAATTACGCACACTGAGAGAAATTCTATGTGTAAAATAAACATTTTTGATAAAGTTGAAATTTTTTAATAACCAAAATAACTTTAGGAAACAGATGTTTAGTTAAGATATCTTAGCTGCATTAAAACGTTGATATCATTGAGACAGATGCTAATTTCAAAATAAATAAGGAAACATGATATATTATTTCAATAGATAGTTTAGCGTAGTCGGTAGAGCGTGCGACTAGTAATGCGAGCGAATGCGTGCGTCCCCAGATCGAATCCCGGCCAAAATAAGGCGTAGTTTTTCTAATCTGTAAATTAGCAATATTTCTCTCAGAGCATCACAAACGTAATGTGTAATTGAAATATTTGTAGCATAATGAAGGTGAATTTTGATTATGCTTATTGAATGACGTTTTGAATTTTGATATTCACCCCATAAATCCGTGATCACGAATTTCTAGGGTCTGGAGGGTATACGAGGTTCTCGGGAACTCCTATTTTGAGCCTAAAAGTGGCAAATTGTCCGATATCTGACTGTTTTAGGTGCAAAGTAGGAGGTCATTTTACATTGAAAGTGAACCTCCGGTGACCCTGCACATCCTCCTAAACGGTAGGAGTTACAGGCCGAAAGTAGGCGCTAAATTTCGACTCGGGCCTGCACAACCTCCTAAACGATAGGAGTTACAGGTCAAAAAGAGGAGGAAAATTTCGACTCGGGGTTACAAGGCATTGTGAGATTAACGTCGATATTGTGTGCCGCATTTGAACATTTTAGCGTCTTTTCGTATTGGAATTATATGCAACATTTAACTTGATCACGAATCCTCGAGCTTATTGAGAAGTTCAATCGATTCATTATTTAGGAACATTGTAGATGTATGTTCTTACAGAATAATTCACACGACTTTTTATGCCATTGCCAATTTACATGCAGGGAAGATAAAACCTCAGCAAATTGAAATACCCGAGAAAAATGCCACAGAAAGTTTTTGAGTGAAAGGATCGACGTGATACTATAAGACCGTGAGAAATATCGCACTTCCAGAACTTTTTATCTCAATTTTTCTTGACTGAACGACAAGGCGCGCGAAGTTTTCCCGTCTTTTCAATAAGTCTGATTACGAATTTTGAGAAATTTCTCACTTGTTCTAGATCAGACGAGTTGTAGACGCCTGAGAAACACTCGTTCAACAACAACAGCTAGATAAACTCATATTGTACGCAAAGTTAATTAAGTAGAAACACCAATTAATCACGAAACACTTCTGTTTGGCGGGTTGAATGGTTGCGTGTACGTGTAAGTGTGATCTGAGCTTTATTAGAACACAGCAAAAGGACTGGAGTCAAAAGTTTTAAGCAGTGAACTTTGGGAGATCAATTGTCAGATATTTGTTTTAAGTTTTGAGAGAATTCAAAACAGATTTGAAATGTAGCCGTAGGCCCCTATACAGTTAAGTTTATATTTGGAATCCAAGTATGCTTTCAAATTTATGACACATACAATTATTATTCGATTATATGATGAATTTTAGCTGACTTCTAATCTCATTATGATTCTCTTTCTGCCTGGTAAGTAATTCCGGAATTGAAGATGCATGTTTGATCTGCAAAAAATAGGACATAACAGTCCTGCATAATTTTTTAGGACTTGGGTATGTATTCTAAAGATATTAGTGCGATCGTCCTTTCCACGAATCTGTACGTAGCCTGTCAACCAATTTTTTTCCAAGATTATTTCATACACGAATTCCTTGCTGTATCTCAAGACGTGGGTGGCTGGATACAGGTCTTATTGTTCGTTCTCTTCTGGCGATAGACAAGGACGAATGATATCAGAGCTAACGCAATATACATAGGTTTATAGTAAAATCAAGTAAAATCATTTCCAGTAGAATAAAACTGACCCCTTCACTGACTTCTTCAGAAAGTCACATCAACTTCGGTACATGTTTAGAATTTCAAGTTTTGCAGGAAACGGATACTAAAAATGATGTGACGAATGGCTCCAGATTCTGCTGAGAACAATCTTTCTTTGGATTTATATAACCCTCGTAATCCATAACGTATTCAGGTTGTATCACAAAATCAACGTCTAGGGAATCCGGCAGACTGACTTGGGGAATCCGGTACGATCCCTGCAGGAACACAATAAGTACACTAAGATATGTTACAGCAATTTCAGATCGTCAGAAAGATGGACGATTCTGATAATACGGGATTGCGCAGGAAATCTATAATCATGGATCAAGGTGGGCTCATTCATTAATGTTCGTATCGTCACACGACGATTAACAATTTTTCAACAAACTATGTGAAGTCATTTGTCGGTAGAGAAAAGGAAGATTCAAATGCGCAGTGCTGGTCAACACATGATATTGGAGTCGCGAAGAGACTAATTGATTAAAATGATAGCCATTATGCAAATTTGACTCACATTTTTCAAAGGACATCGGAGATTTCGTAAGCCAAGCGATTCGTCAGGTCTGGGAAAAACAGGATTTTTATCAGCTAGATCTTCCAAAGCACAACACAAATCTCGACAAACTGGACCGTGTATGGTATCGTTGCGGGGAACTACGGGAGTACTACCGTTTTTTCCGATAAGGCCACAAACGTTATCGCCATAGTCCCTGTTGTCGTATTCCCATTTCTCGCACAACTAAGAACAAAAATGTGACTAGTATTCGCTGGTGACAATCAATTTTTTTGTTTTATTTTTTTCATTTATTACGAAATCATTACCGTTGAGAGAATGTCACTCACCTGTAATCCTAGTTGTGGTGTTATATCTTGTAAAATATCCATAAAGTAGGCTCGGCCGACATCCGTGCTCACCAACTTTAGGGCGAAGTACTCGTTAGGTCTGCCCTCGGCAAAGGAGGATACCTTTCTGATATCCTGATTGATGACAGCCTAAAGAATACATCGGATTTGATGATCGGATTGATAAAGTAATCTTTGTTAGAATCGATTAATTGAGTTACAAAATCCGTGCGATATGAGAATAAGAAAATAATCACCAATTCATCGATCTTATCATATAATAGTCCCGGGGTCCATACAGCGCCGTGCCTAGTTAAAATGGCACCTGGGGCAACAGTTTCCCATGGCGCCCTGGTTAGTATTGATTTGAGAATATATATTCAGATTTTGTTAAAGTTCACTTTTCTCGCTTTTACTTTCGCGAAATCATCTACAATGTCACTGTAGCAATTGTAACAATTGATTTGGACTAACGATGCGGCGCCCCATGCGAGGTGGCGCCCTGGCGCGGTTGCCCCATTGCGCCGCCCGTTGGCACGGCCCTGGGTCCATATTCCATAAAATTCTGTAATATCTCGTCGATCTTTGTCTCTGCTTATCTAGAGTGGTTTTTGACTTACCCTGACGCTTCCATGAAGGACCAGGAACGCCAGCACAATCAGGATCCGTGACATATTGAGCGTGTGATTCACGCAGAGAATACTACTGCGGTCTCATTCTTGCGATACATGATTATTGGATAAAAAGACTATAGTAGACTTCGCTTGTTTAATTTACAAATAAATCAATATTGACGTGACATTATTTTATATTTTTATAAAAATTTGCGCCTACAAAATATGTGCATATAGGAGTGATCCAAAACAAGCAGACGGAGCAGAGCGAATATCGCGAATATTTTTATAACGAGCGACGTCGAAGAATTGGTATTTGCACAGAGCACTTGTGTGCTTATGTAAAAGGTATATTCAATATTTCCACAAAATAAAATATCTGCAACTGTAACCACTGTGGAATGATAGTTCAACCTTCCGAAAGGCTTGCCGATTTTTGTTTTCATGTTCGCCAGGTTTTTCGAAAGTTTTCGAACCTCTTTACCAGATCACGTTGGTTTCAGATTCGAATGCCCGAATACGAAACAAAATTTTGGAAAATTTTACGGTGATATGCGATAAAATGTTTCCTGACCTTTGGCAAGTTTATTAATTGTCATATAATACAGTCATCTTCTAACTCAGTCATTTTTGTATTTTGAAAAATGTTAGTTAGCATTTTATTGCATACGTATTACAATTCAAGTATTGCTGCTTTCTATGCGTATTGTTATCCCCTATCTGATAAGTGTCGGAAAAAACGTTTCACCGATACAACAGCGTATTACCATTTCAATGGTACATTAAGAATGACATAACTATACACTACGCGAGCAGTAGGTAGATGCCTGGAATGCAAACATTGTTCATTCCTGTTCGAAGAAGAAAAAATGAATGCTAGTTGACATTTTTCCTCATCCTCGTAGTGTTTTGCAAAATCTATAAATAAATCTGTATCTGGCCCATTAGCCAATTTTTTTGGCCCAACCACTGTTTCATTAAATCTTGGGGTTTAATGAACCAACGATGTCAAAGAGTATCTTCCCATCCCGGACGCTTTTGTATTCTGTCCTTTGAGAAATTTGTATCTGGCTCTTCAACCCATTTATTTTTCAACCGCTGATGTTTCAACCTTGGAATTTAATGAACCAGTCTCACATGTATAGGTGCTTCATGAAAGAGTTTTTTTCCATTCATAAATTCTTTTTTCCTTTGTCCTTCGACCGACGTATTCTTACGAGTTTTTGAATGCTCTATTCAGAGCAATGAAATTGGTTATCAGCATTTTCTGAAGTTTTTTGAAACAGTCCAGAAATTGGTACCTGCATGTGTACCTACTTTGAGAAGCACGTAAAACATAAAAGCTGCGACACAATGCAAATAATCAAAATTAGGAAATAGAAGAAGGAAAAGGTGCATACCTATCTAAGACATATATATACCTATAAGTGTATATACTGTGAATTTATTAACATTAATACGTATTTAGAGCAGTTATTAGAGTTTTTTGGTATTAAGAGCAGATATTTTCATGAAAAACCATTTGCTTTGATCATTTTCGAAACTATTTGCTTCGTATAATGAAAGCGGTGAATGTAAATACGAATTACCCCAGGAGACGTAACAATATACACGTGTTTTCCGTTGAAATCAAAAGATTTCTCACATTTAAATAAACTCAACCGTATTTCGTAAGAGTCGTATCAGCTTCGTTATGTGCAAGTTCAGTTTTTCGTTTTGCAAGCAACGAAGACCACATCTACGAAGACGAAAGGATCTTGAGTCTTGGGAGTACAATCTTTGCTCGAAGACAGGCTACTCGAATAATCAGTAAAATCGGATAGTAGCGGAACATCCACGTCCAGGGTTTTTGGCATACTGAGATTAGGAATACGGTACGAACCCTGAAAAAATACAATAAGTACACAAGTACCCTGCACCATTCTCAAATCATCATAAAGACGGACAGTTATGAGGATACGAGATACAGCAAGCAGATCAAGGTGAGATATTTCATTAACTTTCGCACCGTTACACGACGATTAACGATTTTTAAGCGAATTCAAATCCGATTAAAAGATTATTCGATCGAAATATACTGCAAGTGCGCTGCTCATCACAGATCGGAGTCACCGCCAAACTAATGAATAAAAATTATCGACCATGCAAAATTCACTTACTTTTTTCAAGGGGCACTGATGATTTCGCAATCCAAGCGATTCGTCAGGTCTTGGAAAATCAAGATTACTATCAGCAAGATCCCGCAAGGCACAACACAAATCTTTACAAACTGGACCGTGTATAATACCACCATGGGGTGGTAAAGGAGGACCACCACCACCACCACCACCACGGCCGCAGATAACACCGCCATAGCCTCTGTCGTCGTATTTCCATGTCTCACACAGCTATAAATAAAATGGGATGAATATAATAACTGCGAATTATCAATTTATTGATTCATTGCATCATCATCGCCATTTTCCATTGCAAGAGTTCTTGCTCACCTGTATACCTTGCTTTGGTGATATGTCTTGCTTGATTACCAGATATAATATTGGGCCGTTGTCCGATGGCTCTCGCCTTATGGCGAAGTACTTGTTACTGCTGTTATCAGCAACGACGCCTATAGTTTCCACATCTTCATAGACCGTAGCCTAAATAATGAATGAAATGTATTGTAAAAATGAATCTAGAAATATGTAATAAAGTGAGCTTTTCGAGACCCGATTTATGAAGTTATAATGTCAAGGCAATTAGACTTTACGGCCCGGGGAGTTTTATTGAAAAAATGGCACTCGGAATATCTCATCTACAGTAACGTCGGAAAATTCCAAATAAATTATATCAACTGGATAAATGTGTGAGACAAAATTGAAAATTAACTGATGATACCTACCCTGTATTAAAAGAAAATAAAAAAATATCTTTCAACTCACCTCGATGTTCCCTAAGACCGTAAGGGCTAAAACAATCGTGAACCACAACATAATTTATTATAAGTTTATCTTTCATGCAAGAAATAATTTCTGCGGTCTAACTTTCGCAATGCACGGCTATATATAAACAGTTCGCATAATGATGCCACAGTAGAGTCGGCTTGTTGTGTTGCCAATTGAATTAATATTTAACTTACACGTTTTTATATATTTATAATTCTATATAAATATATAGGAGAACTAGTGAGCGGGGCAGAATGAATATCGCAAATATTTTCATGAAAACCGATGTACTCATTCGAAAAATATTCAATGCATTAAAAAAAATAGATCACCTGCATTTATTTATGTGAAATGATTGTTTAACCTTCCATAGGGACGAGCTAATTTTCTTCTTTTCTTAATTCTTGCATCTGGATTGGACGTGTGAACTAAAATAAAATTATCCAAGATGTAAAATTATTTATTTTTTGGTAGACTGCAAATAATATTCAAATTAAAATTTTATTTAGGATGAATAAGTACTTACTTTATGCGATTTCTTTGATAACATTTTCCGAAAAACTGTCCAAAATATTTATCGAGAAAACACTTTGCAGAAGTATCAGTATGAATTTATATTTCTATAATGTAGTTGTCTGCAATTAATGCGTAATCTCGCTATGTATGTATTTGCAAAATGTTTACAGAAAAAGAGCATGCGGAGAAAAAAAATGATACATATACACAATCGAAGAAATGTGCAATAGTTACTATTCAAAGCTATAGCAGCTCACGCGAAGAATAAAATAATAAAAAAAGATTTCTGGGTGTGACAATTATATAGGCGAATTGTGACAAGTTGTTCACGAACTTGCAGATAAAATTTTTACTTTGATCGTAGCTTTTCATTTCTGGCTAATCAAAGACCATTTTCGATCGCCATGTGTACGTGAGATAATTAAAGACGCGAATGGTGAAAAATTGACCGAAAATTGTAATTCTGGGTAATTTATTTCTCTGGCTGTAGTTCAAACAGAAATGTAACCCAGTCAGGCAGGCAGCCTTCTATAATTAAATGTCAAACATGACTCAAAGTTAGTAGGAAACGAGCCTTGATCTCGTCGAGTGATGGAAATTTATTATAGCGATTTGATGGGTTTTATTTATATTATTATATCCCGTTTGAAATGGTCATTTGACTCTCAATTTCTCTTCGAATATTGACCGAGACCAATTCACGTGGAAAATGACGATGCCATACGTCTATATAGAGTGAATTTATTCTTACAACACCTTGTACTACCTTAATACCATAAAACTTGAATTTAATTAAATTTATTTGAGGATTGGAACTTGAGAATGTTTATTATCCCTGCAGTCAAGCAACTCCTAGTAGTGTTCCATTGTTCGTTTCTACAAAGTTATTCGCAAAGAAGCCAGACGGATGGAAGCCAGAGGGTTGCGAAAACGACATCAACCAACTCCGAGATGAAAGTAGGTATATTTTCTCGCAGTTATTCGTAAGTTATCTCGCAAAAACTCCGGCAGATGAAACCTCTTGGAATTTTTTTCGTAATAAATCATAGATCATAATTGGCTGATAGCACAAACACCATAGAGTCAATTAACAGCTTTGTGGAGATATAGAGCTTGTATGGTCTCCGGTATTAGTGAAGATAAAAAATCTTCCCAGCATCAATATGCTCATTGTCAGTCGAGTAATTTATAATGGTTATTAATATTATTTGTCAAGAATTCCCGCCCACCAAAAGCAATGAAATTGGGAACAATCATAGACTTTCGTCAAACAGTCATCGTGACAATCACATAGCAGTCATAATTAGCAACCGGATTTGAAGTTGATTAATTGCCAGCCAAAAGTTGAATTACATTAGTTGACAAATTTTGAATATTTTGCTACTTTCGAAGTATAATATTACAATCTAACAAACCCTTAGGTCAGTTCACCAGCTAAACCATCGTAGAATAGGAGGAGTCCCATTACTTTCATGGCAAAAGTTGAAATTCAACTACTGCTATATCTTGAATAGAGAAGGTCTGACAAAACCGAGGGTAAAATTTATAAGAGGTCGAAATTTCTCCTCGGTTGTGTTTCGTGTCTTCCATCTCTTGCCTCGACCCTCGTATCTTCACCCTTTCAGCTTCCACTACCAGGACCAGTCTGTACGAGTCGTTTTGAACTATATCTTGTAACCATAGTGTTAGGCAGAAGATATTGTTCCCCAACGAGTAGACAACTGTACGATATAATTTTCGCCAAAAATATGAGTCACAACCAACCGTGTTGTGGGTAATATGCATCTGACAGCATGTGTGACTATTATTTGTCTGATCCGCTATTGTTGAAAAGTCTGAAATTCTTTTATAATCTCTATGGTGCATTCAAGAACCCTCTAAGATTTGTTTACCAAATCGGGTAGAACAGATCTCATCTTAATCCTACTTGTCCTGTGTTCAGTCAATACAATGGCAAACAAGAGTGGCTTACAATAATACACACAAAGAGATCGAGGGATGAAAATTATCTGAAAGGAAGAAGGAGGCGAGAAGCGGGTAAATATAGGGAAAGAGGAAAGAGTAGAAGCCGTATTTCTCTATAATTTGTTTCAACGTCAGTGCCAACTTGGCACTTCTGTTCATCCTTGCTGAATTCCATTCAAAGACCTATTATTCTTACGAATATTTCAGCATCAAAAGAAAAAAAGAAAGAATTTTCATTATCTTACATATCGCGATTGTTGACTTGCATTTGATTAGCATTTCAAATATTTCAATTATGGATCTCGAATTCATCAGACTTTGAATGAATTTTTTAAAACGAAAACGAAAATCGAAAGAAAAAAGAAAGAATCTTCATTATCTTACATATCGCGATTGTTGACTTGCATTTGATTAGCATTTCAAATATTTCAATTATGGATCTCGGATTTATCAGACTTTGAATGAATTTTGTAAAACGAAAACGAAAATCGAAATAAAAAAGAAAGAATCTTCATTATCTTACATATCGCGATTGTTGACTTGCATTTGATTAGCATTTAAAATATTTCAATTATGGATCTCGGATTCATCAGACTTTGAATGAATTTCTCCAAAACGAAAACGAAAATCGAAAGAAAAAAGAAAGAATCTTCATTATCTTACATATCGCGATTGTTAACTTGCATTTGATTAGCATTTCAAATATTTCAATTATGGATCTCGGATTCATCAGACTTTGAATGAATTTTGTAAAACGAAAACGAAAATCGAAAGAAAAAAGAAAGAATCTTCATTATCTTACATATCGCGATTGTTGACTTGCATTTGATTAGCATTTCAAATATTTCAATTATGGATCTCGGATTTATCAGACTTTGAATGAATTTTGTAAAACGAAAACCGTTGACTGGCGACCAACCCTAACTCAGATCACTCGATATGAATCCCTACAAAAAAGATCGAGCGATTATCTTTGGAGCCCCGACGAGCTTCGGCGAATTACCCGAAGACCCATGATGACATTTGAAACACTGAAATGACAGAACGCTAGGGGTTGGTATATGGGGTAACCCGACGACGTAACTAGTCTAACTGGCCAAATGAAGGGCGCGTTAAATCCCACGAGGGATGAATCTAGATTGTATCGTTTACCTTCAGTTTGACGACAGCAGATACAGGACCGCAACTAAATCTGACGACTAATCGCAAGTTTCCATTCAGGATAATTCAAAACTAATCCCAACTAGTCACACAGATCTTAAGTCCGTTATGCCAACGCTGGATAAAAGTTGGGCCCATAGCATCACCAGCATCGTATATGTAGTATTTATCATACAGAATTTCAAAGGCAGGTAGGTAATCCCTATAGAATTTTCTTGTCCTATGGGGATGATCAAACTACCCGTACTTTTACTTCAATTTGAAAGTGACCTTTCCTATTCTATCGACTATCGGACGAGTCTCGCTTTACCTACCCTCATAAGCAAACCAGCGCGCTGTGCTAAAGTGGACATAGGTATACCATCCGCAATAATTGCGGAAATGAAATTCTGAAAAATGTATACGCTTCCTGAATATGAATTTTAATATTAAGCCCGGAAGTATATGAGTTCAACAAATGATCAAAATTTCACAATATCGACGTGTTTTAATAAAGGCTAATTTTAATTAAGCATTCCGCAGTTGCAGATTCACCTAATTGGCGATATTAGACTCTATGTTTATAATACCTACTGGTAATCCGAATTTGCGAAATCCATCTGTTAATATAATTGAACATTTCTATCATAAAGCAGCCAAATTACGCACACGATCTGGAACGTATGTATATAGTACGTGCCTTTGTGGATCAACGCGAAAATATATTCAGATCTATGTGTCGGAATACCAAAGCACATTAGTATTTGCTTTATAGTTCGCGAATGCGTTACAAAATCAGGAAGAACATAACGGAGAGGTATCCAATAATAATAATAATGATAATCCCACTTTATAAGAAAATTCTACATGGCGCAGGTAATATCAGCAATTTGAAATGACCTCAGCTGTTGTCTTGGTTCAGATCCGGTAAATTTTCTACGAGATTAGCAATCACAGATAATTCGTTATCGTCATTATGCCTGATTGGCTTTAGTATGGCTTAGGAACGAATTTTCTTTCCGTTCTGTGAGTTATGACATACTTTACGATTGGCTGAACTATCCGCGAAATCACTACCGTTAAAAAGCAATGAATTTTGGACACATCTATAGACATAAGTTGAAAGTAGCGGTACTGTGCTGACGAAGGGTTGAATAAAAGCTACATTAGTCGAGCTGCTGGGGCGGCGTTCCAAAATGAAATTCACTTTATCGTGTGCGATATTTCAATTTGGCAAATAGACCGTATTAAGTATTCATACATATATACATATTACATACTACTATATCCCTATACTTGTATGTATAACAGCACAGCTGCGAGAACACAATAATAACTTACAGCCCCATTCCGTCATCTTGTCACATCTCTCCGTCACGGGGTAGGTGTAAGGTAATCGTCTTCCCTATACCGCTTCAGAGTTCCTTTGTCTTGATAGTACTAGTACACACGTCACGTTTCAGGAAAAATACATCACCTCGAAAAGCCTTCGTCAAGTATTCTCGTGGTTCTCACTTTCTTCGAAAATATACGCGACCCACACCCTACACATCGATTAACAGACACGATAGTCGAATACCTTTCGCTAAACTTTACTTTACTACCCCTTATCTGTTACATGAGTAATACAGAGTAACTATGAAATCTATCGAATACGATAATCATTGCGAAGAACGAAAAAATAAATTTTATCCAATACGAGACGTCGCGTTATTTATTATTATTTATTACATATCAACCCTTCTCAGTACGATACTTACAATCAGTCATAGGTACCGAATCAGTAAATGCAGAAGTTTCCAAACGGAATTGTCCATGTCAGGGTAATTTTTTTTTTTTTTTCATTCATTAGAATTACGCAGATTTCGTTTCTCCATCATTTGCTACGAAAGATTCCTATTTTAATTAAAAAAAAACGTGACGCGATTAATAATGCGAATATTTTGATCCGGTGATTGGCGTTCTTCACGTATTAAAGCAATTCCGCGAAATCTCTAATCTCATTGACAAATTGAATTTTAAAAGTGATCATTTTCAGCACACCCACACAACGTGGGAGTCGGTTCTGAAACCGTCTTACCAATTCGTATAGTATATGATTTCATCCTGTTCGCTGAATCGCGAGGGAGTGAAATCCTATCAAATTTTTCTTCGAATTCGATTGAGAATAATAATATACCTTTACTATATACGGTATTCAAGAAGCAATTTCAATTGGAAATAACGCTTGACATAACAGAGCCAAATTACTTTCGCCTTATAGTTTTAGACGATATACCCATGGCAGAAATTTCTACTCCTACAGGAAAAGTTCGAATTTTCCGAACACTATCATAGGTACGGGTAGAAATTCGTAGAATTATTTTTACCAGGAACATTACGCTCTTTTTTTTTCTCAATTTGGTTCCCAACATTTCAAATACAAATTGAAAATAATTACCTGCGTAAAATAGAATCTGGATCACTGCATGCGGATGCTGCATTGGTCCAGTAGGAAAATTAGCGTCAAAGGTATATTCTCTCCTTCAATAGCACTTAGGTACCTAATTGAAGGAGAGAAGAGGCCTACCGTGATTACACTGATTGCATGATAGTGCTATCTCATGCTTCGAAGTGTCAGAGTCCAGAGACGCTTTGAAAGATACGAGGTGCACTGCGCTGCGTCTAATAGGCATTGTGTGGAAGCTATAAGACAGACGTAGGTTCGAATCGTAAAATCGGATAAGTAACATTACTCTTTCATTGTCGAAAATAAATGAGAAATAGAATTTCGTTTTCTGACAAATTGCTTTCTTATTTGGTATAAAAAGTTAGGATCTTGGGTTGTTAGCTATAAAACAAAGCGAGTCTATACGAAACTCTGAACGCGTCGAGACGAGGACGTAGGTAATAGATTCTCACACAAAGTGGATAGAGTAAAACGAATTGGTCTCTTCAATTACATGTGATTGATTTCGAAAAAAAAGAAAAAAAAATATCCATTGATTTTTCAACCAATTTTATTAGAAAAAAACAGAAAGTCTGCAGCATGTGTTCCTGTTGAGATGAACAAAAATGAAAAATGACTCTTTTTTACAACAGACTCTTTTTCCCAACAGTATCCCGACTATAAGGGATGGGCCTTAATCTAAGACACCGCTGTTCATTATATTTCGTAGTATATTTATTTATGTGCCTAATAGATGATAAGTAATACGCGAGAACCGGAAGTTCTGAGAGAGAAAATTCGGGATTAAAAAATGTTTTGAGATATTTTTAAATATATATTTTTCACAGCGTTATTAGCGACAATACAGAATTTTACAATAAAGGCAAAACAAAATATTATATAGAAATGATGATTGTTAACACATTAATTATATTAGATAATAATATTAGGGTTTTTTTTTCTATTATATTAATCATATATTTTAGTTTAGTTTAGTTTTTTTTTTTTTTTTTACATATAAAAATTGGAAATGTCTTTTTTTTTTATTTTTATTTTTATTTTTGTTGGTTTTATCCAAAACCGCACAGGCAGGCACGTTTTTTTCTACTGTTTTAGACAAAACCGTCTTGTCTTATCTAATCCATAAATCTAGCAAATTTCCTTGCCAATATTGCGTCATGATGTCGTCCAATATGCGGCGTCACAACGCAGTTATACGAACAAATTATGTACTTAGATAATTTGTGCCACGCAAAAGTAAAGCTAACTTTGATTTTCACATGATTTTTTTTTTTTTTTTTTTCATTTTCTTTTCTTTATTTTTTCTGCCGTTGTTTTTTATTTTTTAGCATCAAACATGCTACATCATTGAATGTTACATATTTTTTTTTCATTTTTTCATTTTTTTATCATTTTTTTTTCATGATTTCACGCTTGGCTAAGAGAACCAACCAATATTTACATAATAAATTCTCTGTTCCGCAATAATATTCTTAGCAGTTTACTACTAGTTCGAGTTGTTTTTTATTTTTTATTTTTTATCATAATATCATTATTATTATTATTATTATTATTTATTATTTCAGTTTTGAGCAGTCACGTATCTTCGGAAACAAAACAGAAAAAAGAAAAAAGAAAAAAAAAAAAACAATGGCATTAAATAATATTCTGTAAATATATTAATATAAAATTAGGAGATATTATTATTATTAATATTGATGATAATTATAACATTTATTGTATATAAAATAATATCTAGATATATAGGATTAAGTTTTGTTAAAGTTAACTCTTCGACGAAGAACGTGAGTGCGCCAGACTTAATTAGTTAATTTGTTAAAATTAATATTCAACGAAATGTAAATGATGTACCGTAAATAGCATATGAGTTTCCGTTAATTAGATGTTTATATGTTGAATACCCCGAACCAAAACTCTTTTATTCTAATACGGTACAACTATTTATACTTCAATGTTACTACCTAGCTAACTAATTTTAGTCGAACTTTTAAAAATACGCTACTGACATGAGTTGACAAAATATTCAAAACTGCAATGTAACGATTATTCATTCCTTTCACTGATCCATCAACTTAGCATATATTCTATAAATCTTCGACACCTATGTGTAACACCATACCATTGCCACTTTGAAATAATGTAAATATGTGTATAAAAACCACAAGGAAAACTATTTCAAAAATCTTAGCGTGTAAAGGAATTACTTTCAGAACACATCACATGTATTATTAATAATATTTTCTTCTTTTTTTTTTGTTTTTTTTTTTGTTTTCGGTTTTCTAAAATAAATAAGAATAAACTACTTTAAGCTCGAGTTGTAAAAACCAAAAAAGAAAAAAAAAAAACGGCTTCTTCTTCTTCTTTTTCTTATCTTCTTTCATCAATATAATGTATTATTATCATTTTTAACAAGGATTCTGCAAAGCTGATATCGATTATCAATTAGATTAAATAGTAATAGACGAAATGCGCGTTTACCCCAATTATATTTATAATATAATTCACGCAATCATCAAAATTCATTAACGCGGTGTATTATGCCTCAATATTTATATATCTCATAATCATCTAATCTTTCTCATTATCAGCCTAATAATTGAATGCCTTGCTTTTCTTTACAGTACGTTATTTTCAATTTTCAATTTTCAATTTGATTTTTTATTTTTTTTTTGTCGCAATTTATTGTCGACAAATAGTATAAGCAGTTGATGAAATGCTGTAGAGTGGATCATCTCTATAGTCACTAAATTGGCAAAATTATCATTATTATTATTATTGTTTTTTTTTCTTTTTCTACGGTAGAAAGTCTCTCAGTAATACCATTCGCAATATTTTATGTAAGTCCATAACGTTTACAGATGCTTTGTATCAAACCGATTCGTTCTTTTACATAAATTTCAGACTTTCTACCAAAATCGACTATACAATACATAACTTTGAATAATCAGTAGTATACAATATTTTCTGTTTTTTTTTTTTTTTTTTTTTTGTATGGTTTTTGTGTTTTCTTTCTTTTTTTTTTCTTTATATATCAAGAGAGCGGAAATAATAATTAGGTATGTCTTTTATAGTCTGAATGGAGCCCTCTGCTCGATTGGTGTTGGCGCCTTGCCTTTTTTTGTGCCTGGGGTCGACGATACGGAAGTATCTGATGCCCCAGATGGTTTTCGAGTCAATTTTGTAGTCGGCGGCAACGGTGTGCTAGAACCACTGGATGGTGTCCGTGTCCTAAATTATTATTGATGGTATCAAAGATAATTGAAATCACAAGTCTATAAAAGAATGCATAAAAATAATGATCTTGAAAAATAATAAAGTGTGTTAAAAAGTTTTCAAGTAAAATTTTTCACTCTTTATTATCTCAGAAACGACCATATTTTATGAATAATGTACAAACACAAATTATAAAGAAAAACGAGTAAAGCTGGCAAATATAAAACTTAGTTTCAAAGGTTTCGTTTTTTCCACACGGCAAAACTTGTTTCCTTTTTTTTTTTTTTTAATGAAAATTAAACTCCATCGAGCATATGGTGGATTTGATAAGTCAAAATTATCGGTAGCTATTGAATAAATCTGAATGATTACCAATAAGTATATTGAAGGAATTTTTTATATTTAATTTTTTATATAGTAAATTGCTATGAGAGTGTTATTCGATATTCGTAAGCCTTGGTAACATTGATTTCATCAAATAGTCAATAGTTCTAGTTTTTACCTAGCCGTTTGCCTGACCGTCGAGGGGATGTTAGTTGCTGAACTTGTACGGATGGAACTGCTCCTAAGCATTGCGGAAAGAAATTGTTAAAGTTAATTGAAAGAGGTAAGAGGTAAAGCTAGAAGCGGTAGAAACTTACCATTACTTAACTATATCTATTATAAAAATGATTTTTCTATGATATGGAGCATGCAGAATGTGAAATTAAATGATTCTCTATATTATTTATAATATTTAAGTGATCTTCGGTTGCCTACAGTCAAAAATTGTACAAAAAGCAAAATATCTTCAATTCTATGCATGAAATAACTCAGAAATAAAATAAATCTTCACATAAAAATACAATTCACAATGAACAAAGCATGCACAATATTTCTTTGACCTAATTGAAGGATCAGCTCAAAAAAATAAAAAAAAATAAAAAAAGAAATTACGTGCAAGTATGATCACAAAAGATGAGTATGAGAAAATAACTTGATGTGGCTAATCTATTTATTGAAATCTAACTATTAAACAGCCTTTTAATTGAATGTACGTAGTTGTAATAACAATACAAGCGTAACAGATGATACATAATCAAAACCGATATCATAATTTCGTTATCCATAAAAATTTCACATTTCATGACTAAGAGACATTTCAAAATTGAAAGGCCGCATAATGATTATGAAAATCCCTTGAAACTACTTGAGACACCAGAAAAAGAGGCAAAAACACACTAACAAGCAATCGTTTAACAAACAAAAAAAAATAGATTTTTTTCATAGACAGACATGCGATCAGGCATACCCAGTAGAATCAGTAGAAATAGTGGATTGGTTGCTTTGTGTTGAATGAGTTGAAATATTGCTGATTGTAGACTGGGGGGATTTTATTTCCGGTCCAACGTAAACCGGAATCCTAGAGCGGCTAAACCATCACCACATTGAAATCAGTTTTCCATAATATATTAGCAATATAAATACATAGTGCACACTAGTCGTATGCATTATTTGAAACGTCTTTATATTAAATCATAATAATGCATGTGTAGGTTCACATAGGTATATTCTTCTATATAGAAGAACAGTTTGTAAAGCAGTAGAGTGAACAAATAGTGAATATGACTGAATGAAGCCATGAATACCACCACCAACGCTGTATGCATATAGGCGAATAAATTTCTACGATAAGTGGAATTTAAGACGTTTACAATGAGTAGATATTTTCGAAGAATCCCTTAGCTTGGTAATTATACCATTTATGCAACACACAGTAGACAAACCCGAACCCGTGTATAATACATGATGAATAGTATAGCATTCATCTGTGATAAGTCAGGTAATTATTTATTGTTCATTTTCTTTACCTAATTGGTGTTCCGACACCAGAGAGGGTTGGTATACTCGACGCTCGATGAATCGAGCCAAACCTATAAAAATTTCATTACACTGCGTGTTAAGGTATGTTAATTTATAGCTGCGACAGCAAATTGACCAAATCTATAATTATAACGGTGTAATAAATCCTGTGTATACACTAGCTGATTTATTATATCGGTGACCTTCGCTTCTCAACAATAATCCTCACATCTGTTCGCATCTATAGATTTCAGGCAATAGCCGAAAAATACATACAGAGAGTGGTGCAGTATAATGATTCATTATTCCAAAAAAAAAAGTATCCGTAAATTTATAAGTTTGTCTAAATGAACTAGATTAGGAACAAATTGTTCGATATTCTATGTCCAAGTGTGTTCAATTTTATAGGCGATGTTTTCACACTGAATAGAATTGAGAACTAAAATTAATATCGTTAATAAAATATTGATTAATCGTTTTAATCTATTATAAAAAGAGTTCAAATGGCTGATAGTGAATTTCAAACGGAATAAAGGGAAAAAAATACTAGTTTATAAAAAAGACTATTAATTATGAAAGATTGTTATTTTTTGTTTAATATAGGATCAAGTCAGAACTCCTTTTTATGCTTATGCATTAAGTGCAGTTAGCATGTTAAGTAATTAATGCAAGGTAATGCAATGTCGGTTAGTATCTTTCAAACCGTTGCAGGATTTCTTGTCTAAACTTTCTAATCATTAGTTAAAGTCAACGCTCTACAAACCTAGATGCAACACCACCAGCAGGACTTATGAGTCCGGTAGGTGTTCGCGGTCGAGAACTAGAGCCATTCACTGGAGCTCCTAGACGTCTACCAGAAATGCTATTGTGACGACTTGATGTTGGCGTGTTACCTGTGGTACCCACAGTTCTACGTGGAATGCGACTTGGGGTGCCTTCATCTGCAAAAATCCAAAATAATCATGAAGCATTCAAATTTATCCTGGATTTATCACGTATCGAAATTTCTTCAGAGTTCTGAATCATCGATAAATTATCCAAAAGTTGCATCGATAAACATTCAAACGTTGCTTCACTCTTGCTTACCAGTACTGTCCAATGATTGAGTTGATCCGTATCGGCTAGGAGGCTTGCTACCTTGTCTGGAAACGGGTCTGCTGCTCGGCCTGCTTGCTGGCCTGGATGCTGGTCTACTAGACGGACGACTTCCTCCTGTAACAAGAATTTATTGCTTTAAGAATCATTGCCTTTGTGATATTTCATCTCTACATAAAAACCAGGCAAAATGGACACGGTTTTCATTGAGATTTGTTGCATCGAAGCCATTCTTGTTGTCTAGTTATATAAAATAAGCAACTTCATTTTTTTTCTGACTGTCAACTGACCTGGAGTTAGAGTGCTCCTATAAGGCGTACTGGTTTTTCGAGCCGGTGGCCTGAAGGAGCTCTCATTGTCGCTAAGACTGTCAGGTGTTCCGGCACTCAACGAGGATCTTGATGCCCGTGTTTGACCCATAGGGACGCTGCGTGCGCTTCGCTCTCTCACCTAGACGTGATTTAAGACAGTGTTTAAACAGCAATACTCATTGGAGCAGGAGAGACTATTAGTTAAGCTTTTTACAGCGAAAAGAAACAAGGTGTTAAAAAATTATCATTTTAATATTACTCAAGATTTCTTTTCCATCTTTACTGTAGCTGTCATGCTCGATCATGGCATTTAGTATTCACAAAATCCAATTTATTTCACTAACTTATCAAAAGTTAGAAAATTTTCAACAGTCTCTGTTGATGTAATATGTAAGTCTTTCGTCGATTAGCTACTATTATTAAAGTTTATGTACTCATTATTAATAACGCATGGTCATTTTCATAGATTTTTAATGATGAAAAGTATAGTAATTAAAAATGTGTACGTACCGACTGCTCGTACTACTTGACGATTGAATAGACTCAATTTTATTTATGGTATAACTGATAAATATGATATGTCAAGTAATATTAGTAGTAGTCGTATTAACTACGTTCTTTAATTACTCAATAAGCTGAATATTTACAAAATCATAAAAGTTTCAAAATACAGTGTTCATACTAAAGTTTAGAATGAAAATATGAAAATAGAAAATAATGTACAACTATTTACCATAATTAAAACTGAGGATTCTACTAAATACATGCTAACTTACCATAAGGACCTGGGAGAGATACAGTAGTTTATGGTGATTTGAGGTGTCTCCAATCAACGCCACTATGCACGCATTAATACAGGAGATTGTTACACATATTCAGAAACTATAGAATATATATTTTTTTTTTCTACTCAATTTATTGTTGCATATTATAGTTATAGATAAGTTTCATTATTGTGGCATATGAAAAATGCAGAAAAAAAATTTGATCGATATTTTAAAAAGTCATTCATGATTTTTGGGATATAAGTGAAAGTCCATATTTTATAATAAATTGAATTTGTATAGGAATTTTAGCCACTGATAAACTTGTCCATTACACTAAACATGAACAAGTTTTCATGGGAAAGAAATAAAAACAACTAAACGAAATCAGTCCTGAATTCCTGTATCACTAAACTCTAAAGGGACATGTCCACGTCAAATAAATACATACATCGAATTTCTATAATCATTACCTATCCATGCTATACGTCGAACAATAATTCGTCCGTTGCTCAGGATAGGGATACAAAAGAGGATAATATTTCGAGGCATTCAAAGAAAGAGTATCAAATCAGGCAAATAATTTCAATTAACTGAAAATGATACCCTGAATGAATGCGATGGTGATACGACATACATTCGACTCTACGCTATCAAACAGAATACAACATTATTTATATATCTGAACATAAAATAATGTCGATAATTGATGATACATTACCAAAGTACTTCTCTTTTTTTTTTCTTTTTTTTTCATTTCAAGCACAAACCCAAACTCTGGCTGCTCTACCTTCTTTGGTTCACACTTACTCTCAGAAATTTTGTAGAATATTTGTGAAATTTTGTTCATTATGATGATTGAAAATGAGTATATTTTAGAAATATGCTTTATTCACGAAACTCAATTGGGAAAAACTTTGAACATAGAGAAATATCGATGCGATGCGATATAATATAAAAAATTTCAAATTACCGAAACAAAAATGTTTGGGTATGTTACAAAAAACAAACAACAACACTTAACAATACATCGGTAATTAATACCTCACAAAAATTCCACAAAATACCCCTAATCTTTTGTGAATAAAATAGATGCGAAATCCACAAATTATTCACGCTATTTAGTCGGTGCAAATTGCAGGCTCGCACAAACAGCAACACAAAATAAAACAATAAATGATCACAAGGACGATAGAATGGAAGACAGAATTCATTATTTACCCAGTGGTAAGAGGGTGCGTGCATGTGGAGAGGGTATGAGCACGGGAGATCCTCCTTTTGCCTCAAACTCTCAAATATCGGCATCAGCTGGTTCATGAACTCCTCCGCTGTACCATAAACCAAAAGTTTTACAACGCTGTCTATTTTCTGGCATATCTCTCTGACAACACATCGTTAAACTGTGCGATTTTCTTATCGAGAGCTCAGACCATATTTTATATAAGTCTGAATTCGATCTGATAGAATACAGGCACAATGTGTGATACACTTATTTCTGAATCGCAGAAATTGGCAGTCATACTTTCTCTAATAAAAATCAGAATGGAATTATCCCATGAGATAATAATTACAACCATCAAATGATCGGGAACAATACAGTCAAAAATATACGACTAATTGTTGCTCGCACATTTGATGTTCTAACAATTCATTGGGATTCGAGAATATGCATACGATACAAACGCATTACAAGATACTTCAAAGGATCTTGTGATGCTGATCAATATCAGTAAACGTGTTTCTGTTAAAATTTATCTAGTCATTCATACAATTGACGAAAGTGAATCTGTGCCAGTTTATTATAATTTGTGAGATAAATGAAACCTAGTAAATGTCACGCAGAAATCACATCTCCTGAGGTTTTAACGCAATCGGGGGTGGGGGTGAGCGATGTCCTGAAATTGATATTCCAACGAGATTCCTTTCTTACCAGTTTACCCAAAACTCTTGGATTTATCACAAAAATGACATACCCAAGTGTAACACAAATCATAACAAGCGACTACGTTCAACTACCAGTATACTTATCAACCGTGCTCATGCAAAGTCATCCTGTAAAATTTTTATCTCTAAAATTTCGTACTTACCAGAAAAAGTTGCTGAAAGCTCTCAGGGCCGTGTACCTCAGTTATAGAGGACGTAGAGATTATGAAAATGCAATGAATATGCAAAATGGTGAATGTAACGTAACAAAACAAAAAAAAAAAAAAAACAACAACAAAACTGGATAAATAAATTAGCGATGAGTGAATTGTCTAGAAAAATGTCTCCTTCGACTCAGACAGTGTTGATGCATAAGTATAATAAATTAATAAAAGGCCATAGATGAGCAGATTTGATTCCTGATGTTTGACTGAGGCGATAGGATACTTCTTGGGTCCGTCAATATTACCTTAGTTATGGGCCCAGCGGAGGATATTGGCGTACGTTGCAGGGTCGAGGTTGGACTCGGTTTGGACCTGAACGCTGTCATAGTCTGGCTGACTCCGTCTGCCAATATGAACTGTTCCCGTAGCTCAATGTTCGTCCTTCCCTTGGCTAGAGTGTGTTGCGTGCACGCAGTTAGTAGGAAGGCGTTACGGGATGCCAAGGATGGTAGGAGGTGCCAAATATTTTTTTTGTACAGAGAACAGATAGATAGATAGATAAATAGATGAAGAGATAGAGAAAGAAAGAGAGTAATAATTTCAACGATATATAATCGAGTAAAAATTATTCGGAGATAATAAAAATAATAGTATAGTAATAGTGGAGATAATTTACAAAATTTACGATACCGATCCATGCGAATTGAATAAAATTTGTTTGAATCAAATAGATAAGAGAAAATAAATATTTTTTAATTATAAAAGATAGCGTGTAGTGTATGTGTAGTGGATTGATAAAAGAAAAAAAGAAAACAACAAATTTAGAATAAAATAAAGAAAAACTTAAATACAATATAAATAATTAAGGACTTTTGAGAGTTGTTTACCAGTGTGTATTACAATTCCAGTTTTTTGTTTTTTTTAAATACTATATTCATATTTAAGAACTACGTGAACCAACTACTAATAGACAATTCTAATTCAACTATTCACTATATTTGTAATACAGACTGATACCGTGGGGATGACTACGTTACAGCCATCAGTTTGAAACATGAAGTTCTATGTGTTCGTATTAAACGCTGATATGTATTTCATTGATATGATATTTTATTATATTAAATTCATGTTTCAAAATAATAGCAAAACACTAAAACATAACTGAAAAAAGTCCATTATAAAATCCATATCCAACTCCAACACCATGCTACATAGATTTGTTGGAGGAGACAAATAAAAAAGAAAAATCAATTCAATATGTATAAACTAAAACACAAATCTGGACTTCACAAACCATACCATATGATGAATCAAAACCAGGGCGATTGATATATGGAATCTAAACAACATCCTCATGATATTATAGTAATACTACAATCACGAATTTGATCGATCAGTTTCAACGAAGACTAGAGCTTACCAAACATTTTTTGTGGACTAGAATTTACAGTAGTTTCGATTACAATTAAGTGTAATTAAATACTATAGAGTTTGTCGATGATCTGAGATGTAATATTAACTCTCTTTTCAGCAAATCGATATGATAATTATGTGAATAGCATCTGCATTACAAAATATACTTACAGGAGGAACAATTTACTTTTTACATCGACAAAGAAATGGATCATTTGATTTTTTTCATCAGAAATCAAACACAAATTCGTTTTGCGTAATAGGCTAATAGTAACGACTAGACAAACAGGTAGATACTAGTCTGAACTTAACATGAAAAATAATCTATACAAATCCCAAAACTGAAGATAATTAATAATTAAAATATAAACAACCACTCAACAGACAGAAATTTTATTTTCACATGCAACATGGATTTACACCTTATTTTCACAGCTGATATGTAAATGAGTTGAAACTATTAAAAATGAAGAACTTTCATCCCAGTAAGATTTAGGTCTTTCTTTAGACGAATTTGAAATCAATCAAGGCATAATTGATAATCACTTAATGCCATTATCAATAAAGTGAATAAATTCTGTGAATGCAACAAAAATAATTAATTTTATAAAGTGGCAGTGTGCCGCCTATTTATCGCATAGTTGTGTTGCAAATTTGATATTCTCAACAAGTGCATAGATACAAATAAAAAACCTTGCATTGGTTGTGTGATTCAAGCTTTGCATATCACTTGTGAATAAAATAATAACATGCACAACAGCCTCACCAAGTGGACACCAGCCTTCGTGCTGTTCCGGTTTGTTAGGATCCGGTATTGGCATTAAAAAAACTAAACCAATTAATTTTAGTTTGATGAAATTAATTCAGTGGTATGAAATGAGTCAGATTCCATGCATTGCAGTCGATTTTAAGGATACAAAGCAATCATAATTATACAGATATCAAATCATGAATTAATATTTAGTGATAATCAGGTTCCGGAAGGTGCATGAGGAGTTCAGGAGGGTGGAGTGAGAAAAAGCAATAAAGTTTATGTTAGTATGGGTTCTATCAACGATATCACAACTAACTACCATTATGTTATAATGTTGTTCGTTCCAAAAGAAGATTGCCTTAATATTGTAGTTTTGTAAATTTTGATGCAGAAAATTTTGCCGGTAGTAATTTAACTTGAAAAAAAAAAGACTTTCAACCTTTACGTTTCCAAGCAAATTTGCTTAAAAAATCATTTGACTGGGTAATAATTCTTCAAATATTCGTCGATTGTTCAAAATTATCGGTGAATATTAGGAAGATGAAAGAAACCAGAATATAGTATACATAAAATAGCAAACGACGAATGATAAAAATTTTAGTAAAAATATCAAAGGATATGAATCTTCTTTTGCAATAAATACAATTTTCTATCAACCACAGTTATCCCGGTTATATAGGAGAATTCAAAACCAAGACTTCAGCGACAAGCTAAGCAAAAGCAAATATAACATACACACAGTTTCTTCTTTTTTTTTCTTTTTTTTTTTCAAGTACCCATTATTTATATAATGAATTTTGATTATTTGTGATTAATAATAATTATTGTTGTTACCTCAGGAGTTGAGATCATACACACAAACATACTTTAATGTTATTATATTATTATGATAGCCCAGGCACAAAAACATTTCATATAATGTTAAAAATGTATACTAACATATAATTTCTATTTCATATATTAATATAATATCTAATATAGTAATAAGTAATATTGTTATAATTGTTAAGAGTTTGCAAAATGTTTTTGTTTTCATTCGAGCAGAGCAAATGAATGCTGATGAACCATGAAAAATGTTAAATATAAAAGGAAAATATTGAATAATAATTAATTGATAAGTAACACGTACGGTGTTAAATAATAACTAAATATTTAAACCTGCCTCTTATTACGGGGGGTGGGAATTGTGAAATATTATTTCGTTTGTCCAAAAAATCAGACAGGTATATCATGGTATTGTTTGAAATCGTTATGTCAAAATAAAACTGGTTTCAATCTAATCTCAAATTGTAAGATAAATATATTGAATGGTTTTTGTTAGCAATTATATATATATAGAAATAAAAAACATTGCATTTGGCTATACCAGAGCTAAGTTAATGAAAGATAATATAAAATATGTATTCTTCGGATTTCTGCTGAAGATTGAAGAAAAATGATACTTCACTTTGTAAGTCCATCATCTTAGCTGTGATTTAGCATAAATTTCATTTCTCAATATCGTTTGAAAACGTTATCAAACGTTTATGACATTAATACGAGTTTGATAATAGTTGAAACTGAAGATATGATGTCCAACCATCACAGATTCAGTTTAAAAAAAAATAAATAAAAAATCAAATAAGATAAATGTATGTAATATAAAAATGTATGAAAGAAACTCACCGCGGCAAGGATCATTCTTCACAAGGAACTCGTCCAGTGCCACCCAACCACCTCCGACTCGTACCATGACAGTAGAGCGGAGGATACGAACAAGGCGTAGTTTCTGGCTATCGCCAAACTGCAGAAAATAAGTTGATAATGTAAATACTAAAAAAACATGTCTTAATCAACAGAGATTAATTATATGCATAATTGATTTCCAGAAAATGTATTATACATCAATAAAATAAGAACGCATACCCTGTATTTTCCTTCACCAACTTGGAAGACTCTGAACTTCTGTCTACAAGTGCAAAGCATCACAAGTCGTTTGACTTCGTCGTGAATCTTGTCAGTGTCGTTTGGAGGTCTTCGATCCTCCCAATCTGGTCGCAGTGCAGCGATGAATTGATTCCAATCGATTAAACCTTTGCCATGACGATCGAAAAGATCTGCAACTGCACCCATCTCCAAACGCGAGGTCTCAAATTCTGTGAAAATCATTTGTAAGCATCAGTACAATGGGAATTTTGTTGATGTCAGGACAATGAACGGATATACATAAATATGCAATAATTTGAGTACATTCTGAGTTTCACGATGCTAGATGTAATCAATCAAGGCACTTACTAGTATTCATAATCCCTTGAATGAAGTCTTCACGAGGAATTTGGCCGTCGTTATTCTTGTCCATTTTTCTAAACAGATCTGTGAGACGAGATTTCTTGTGGTTCATGAACTTCAGGAACTGTGAGTAAAAAAATTGATTGAAGTTTAAGAATTCTATATTCTAGTAGTCATCGAATTAACACAATTTTCAAATAACAATTCACCCTCTTGCGCCAATCATCCCAGCTGAAGTTTGTGACGCGATCAAGTTCCTGAATGTAATTATATTTGTCCTGTAGGCGCCGTTGTCGTTCCCACGCCAACATCCAGACATGTCGCCATCTGTCCCAGAGAAGCTTGACTCTCGGGCTTCGGAACTCTGGTTCAGCTCCCTTACTGCTCATTCAGGACATAATTCAAGATATATTTAGTCAGCTATGAGCAAACCTGACACCTGCTTAGCTCGGTCACATTTTTAATCTCATTAAATGCAATCGGCAGAATGGAATTGATGAGAACGCATCTATCCCTACTCCTAAGTTAATTGAACATGTGATCAATGATTTCTGAATAAACATCATGTGTATTGTGATGAATGTCGATCAGTAAAAATTTCGTTCAAACATACTAAACCCAAACCTGGAATCTTAGAGACCCATAAATGCAACGAAACACACACACAAAAAATTTTCCGCAACCATAACTATAGGTAAACAATATGCAACTAAAAATATGAGGACCGATGTAATGAATGAACGAATGAATGAATAGATGGATTAATATCCTTTTCTAATCAATTCTAGGAGTAAGATTTGACGAACCTTCCTTTCGGTGGGAAGCGTGGACCAATGTGTGGTAACGAAGGATCTGGTGTTCGCTCGCGACCTGGGCTGGTTCGGCTAAACAAGAACATGCGTCACATCACTCAAAAAACACTACCAAAATCTGTTGTTTCAATTGTATATATGTGTATTTTCCTAATGTATTATTGTAAACTTATATTAAATAAAACGCAATCATTTAAACGAATACCCAGTGTGAATATTGACTGAAAATTATCAAGCACAATATAATAAATTGAGCAGAAGAAGCCTGGAAGATTGTTGAACACATTTTTCTATAAATTCTTCTGAAATATTCAGATAATGGATATCCTGTATTGAAGTATAATTATTAAACCTCGGAGAAGATTGTAGGTATAGCTGTGCAATTGGAGTTTTGTTAATTATTTAATCGTGAATTGATCATTATAATTATTTGCTTATTCTTGTTGAGCGAATAAAAATCTGTGAAAAAATATCGAACTTGATAAAAATAAATGTTAATGATGTGGAAAAAAACGTTAGTATTCGTGCACACGTAACATTTAACATCAAGTTAGAATCTTGGAAGAAGCTATGCAAAGAAATTAGGAATAAAAATATACAGTGTAAACTCTGTGTGATTTGTTCGCTAAGAAAGTGAGTGACGAGTGGTGTTTGTGTACTAAGTATCGAAACATTAACAGTTTGTCTAAAAGGTAATACCTTCCACGCCTTGTGTTCTGGGCAAGGTCTCGGCTTCCTTTGAAGCTAAAAAGTAGTAGAATAACAAAAATTAACAGAAGGATAACAGAAAAGCTGATCTAATCAAAGAAAGAAGTTATTCTCGTTTGATAAAAATCATTATTAGACATTCGAATCTTAAAAGTGACGAAATAGACTCATGGAAAATAAATTCAACACTTTACTTCTAAAACTTTACTTAATGTATATACAGAGTGAATATTATCCGGGCTCTGATCTGGGAGGAGCTTCTTCTATTTATACTCGTTCGCTTCAGAATAATAGTGTGTGATTATCAAGCAGACACCCTTATCTGCGATACGAGTATAAATAGAAGAAGGCGGAGTTCTCCCCAGATCAGACCCCGGAGAATATTCACCCTGTATAGCGATAATCTGTATAGATATTCATCAATCTAAAATGAGAATTAATTCTGAGGACAAACCTTTGCTTTCGTAGCGGAGTTTGTTCATAATCGTGGTCATAGTACGGGTCCTTACTGTTGTCGGTAAAGTTAAGCCAGTGCCAAAACAAACATAAATAAAAAAACACATGCAGTATGCAGACAAAACAAGCAGCAAGCAATAATTATCAAAATACAAATTTTATGTAGTAGTAATCTTCTGAACAAACTTTCTACTTTACATAGAATACAAATGTAGAATTGTAAACGATTGCATGCTGTTCTATTGGCACTATTTTTGTTTTACACATTAAATCTATTACAATCATTATTCTTCTTATTGGCAAATTATCGCAATTAGGACAATAAATCAGGATTGATTCCGCGATGAGGATAAAAAGATCATTCTAAAGGAGGAATATTCTAATCGGACGATAAGATATGCTATAAAAAAACAATTTGAAAAAAGGTATATCAAAAGAGGAATATACCTTGGCGTAGTTGACTTTGGTCTGGAGAATTTACGACCATCTTTAACAGCTTTCACTTGACGAGCTTTGCAGACACGGTCAACTTCGGTTTGTCTTCTACTTGTATTCTCCATGAATTCACGATGATCGGTGATTAGCTCTTCCAAAGTTACACGGTCATCAGGAAGCGGCTCAGCTTCCAATATATTCAATGTATTTTCTAATCCACCAAGCCACATGAGTAACTCCTCCAGAAGATTGTCCAGATCCTAATAATATCATCGGTGTATAATTACTAAATTAATCTTAAACAGATTTATGGGCCCGTTCTGTTATATCTTGAATCGCATCTTCTTAGATTTATTTTAAATACATATAATTATTCACCTGTAGGCCTTGCATGTGAGTCTCCAGCCTCTGGTTTCTCTGGTGAGCCCATGTGGCGACTTCCTCCCACCTTGATTGAATGATTGTAATCCAGTGTTTAATAACAGCTGCACCATCAGGATGCGCTTTGGCAAGAATAACGTGTGCCAGCTCTAACGTAGCGTCTTTTTCAACTTCTTTGAACTGAAGTTCGCGGAGGAATTTCTCATGATCCATTAGTTGGTTCCTACTTTCCTGTTCGTCTTCGGGCAGTTGACCAGCAAATCTGAGTTTCATTTCGGCGTCGCTTAGCCATTCCAAAAGAACGTGAACTGCCTTATGAAGGCGTTCAGCTTCCTTGAGAGCCTCTTCCAAACGAGAAGTCTTGTTTGAAGAAAGGCGAGTCACGTTATCCCAGAGAGCTGTAACTTCTGTTACTTGAGATCTTATGGTAGATGCGTCCTCGTGAGTTGCCTTTGATTCTAGATCGTGACCAGTTCTGATTACAGATTCCATCTGCGAAGCACGAGATGCCAGATCTTTTTCGAACGATTTATGTTGATCAAAGAGATTCGTCACTGTGTCAAGATCTCCGTGCAATGGTCCTGTATCGGATAACTGTTTCTCGACCTTTCTAAGCCATTCGAGTAATGCCTGAATGGCGTCTTTGAATTGTCCTGAGAACAGCAAAGCTTCTTCGAGCTTCCTCTGTCTGTCGACGCTCTTGCCGCATACAGTTGTCCATTTGTTTTTCAATTCGTTCAGAAGTTCCTTCAAAGCAGGTTCGTCGGACTTTGGTGCTTTGTCTTTTAGGGTCTTGCCATTCTTCATCGTAGAATCATATATGCCTTGCTTACTACTGAGAGCGCGTTGCACTTCGCGGTGTTTATTTAGTCGAGATTTTATCTTCTCTGGGTCGTTGCCACCAACACCGTCAGCAGCAACTTCGTCCAAAGTCTTCTCAATCTCCTCTAACCAGTTCATCAAGTTGGACCACGAGTCGTGGAACTCTCTGGCTTCTTTGTAGCCGTGATCTAAGGCTCTAGTTCTCTCGGCAGATTTTGAAACTACTCTTTCCCATCTGTGCTGTACACTGATCAATAGATTCTTGATCAAAATAACGTCTTGTTTTTGCGAGAAATATTTAAGATGAGTTCCTTTCTTGTCAAGATTCAACATTGTTTCACGATGAACGCCAACATCCTTCTGGAACCCTTTGTGCTCCTCTATCTGGCCGAGAATAGTTTCCATGACCCTCGACACAGGCTTTAAGTTGGTCAGAGTTTTTTCTGCATTTGTTAGCCAGTCGACAAACGCCTGTAAGGCATCGTGGAACTCGGTTGCCTCCTTGAGGGCAATTTCCAATTTGATCTTCTTGTCGCTAGCACGAGCTGTAACGTTGTCCCATCTCTGTTTCAAAGTTCTAAGATTGTGATTCAGTCCACCGGCGCTCGCTGTACCAGCACGTTTCAGGTACTCTTGTCCTTGTTGAAGAACAGTCTCAACCTTGGGTCGATTTTGTTCTACCTCATTGTACACCTCCATGAATCGCTCCAGTTGTTCAGATGCCGTCTCTGGCAACCCGCCGACAGGTTTAGACGCTACAATCATATTATCTACGTCTCCTAGCCATGACAACAAGTCTTGAATCTCAGCTGTGAAGGATTGAGCTTCTCTGAGAGCATCTTCCAGTTCTCTTTGGCGGTCAGCTGCTCGTTGTAGCAAATCGCGCCATCGCCTATTGAGAGTTCCCAATTTTTCGGCTGTTGTTGATGCCTCGGCAGTGCCTTTGCCGTCTTCAATAAGTTGTCTTCCCGCGTCATTTAGAGTATCTACGCTCGTCTGATGGGCTTGAATATCATTGACGAGAACCTTCAGCTTAGCTAGTTCGACCTCAATAACCTGGGGATCACCAGCTACTGGTTTAAGCTCTTCTAAAGTATAGTCGGTCTTATCGATCCATACAAGAAGCTCGTCAAGGGCATGCTGGAACTGCCCAAGCCTCAACAACGCGTTTTCAAGCAGCCTTTGACGCTCAACAACTCCGCGGAGCAGACCATCCCATCGTCGATTTACAGCACCTAAGGGTTCCTTGATGGCAGCTGCTTGTTCGGATGAAGTTCTCTCTGTGAGTTCTGCGGCTTGCCTAATGTGGAGGAAAAATGATTTTTAAGCATTGTGTACTCAAAAAAACAGGCAAAACCATTCTAAGTGATAAAGAAATTGAGACCACGCTTACATCAAACAAAAAGATGATGTAATTAAATTAATGAATAAATATTCATTGCTTTAGTTACATGTGTGAAGAGAATAAAATAATTTGGCTAAATTTTATCCGTGTGACCTTTTTGTTCTTCCTGCATAGGTATAATGGTTGGCAAATTTTCTTGTCTCATGCAGTGAAACAAGTCCGTCAAAGCTATCAGGATTTAGCCGTATAGAATGAAACTAAACAACGTAGGTACCGTGCAACGGAAATAATTTCAAGCTAGAAGAACGTTTATTGAATGTAAATCTAAGCCATGCTCTAACTACAGCAACGATTTAACACAGAGACATTGACTTGCCTTGTGAGACTTCTGTTTTCAGGAACGCCAAAACAAAATGATTTTCATTAGATTAATTCTTACAGGAATATTTTCATGAAATTGTATAAAATTTCGATGAAAAATCACACCATTTTTTGGCAAGGGGGACTCTCTCTTTTGTACAAAAAGAAGAAATATATTGAAAATAAATTGATGCGTACCTGTTAAGCGCTTCAACTTTCACCATATGTGGATCGACTTCTGCTTTGAAAGCAGCGAGCTGTTTAATCTGCTTCTTAACTTCGTCGATATCGCTACCCAGAGTTCCCATCGCTGCAAATTTGTCTTCAGCTTCCTCCAAGAATTCAAGAAGATTGTGAAGTGTCTCATGGAATTCCATCGCCTTCTCCATAGCATCGATCAAGTTCTCCTCCCGTCGTGCATAAAGTGCAGTTACATTGTCCCAAGCCTGATCCAAGTCTTCCATGTGCTTACGCACCTCAGGTTTATCAGGTTCACCGCAAAGACCCATCAGCTCTTGTCCAGAAGCTCTAACTTGTTCAACATCAGGTTTCGTCTGATCAATTTCCTGCCTAATTTCTTGAAGGGCTACTTGTTGTTGTTGAATAGCAGCTGGTTGAACAGCTGCTGGAGCTTGTGCAGCAAGAGCATCTTGCAATTCTCGCAAGGTCGCCATCACCCCGTTCAACTCGGACCAGAACTTCTCAGCAATAGCCAAAGTCTCGTCCAAATTTCGTCCGCGGTCATTCGTTGCCTTCTGTACTTCGGACCAAAGTCTGTTGAGTTTCTCCAACTTGCGTTTGATGTCTTTGACCGCCGGGTCAGCCCTGTTACCAGCTTTGTTGATGACATCATCAGCAGCCTTCTTAACTGCAGCATAAGCCTCTGATCTTTGGGCAATGTCATCTGCCAAAGCAGCGTTATCATCCATCTGATCACGCAGCCTTGGAGGATGAGCGCTCACAGGTTCAGCACCGTTCACTTGATCGGCAGTTGACGAAAGTGCGCGAAGCATACCCTCCAGTTTGTCAGAGAACTGAGAAGACTCCTGTAAAGCTTGTTCGAGTGTTTGCTGACGGCCACGTAGCTCGGCACGCAGAGCAGAATAGCGGGCATTATCGTTGTCCAAAATTTCTTGCACCTTAGCTCCTTCCTCTTCGTTACATAATTTGATCAGAGCTTCTCCAGTCTTGTTTAGTTTCTCTACGAGAGGTTTGTGCTCGTTTATGCTTTGGATGAGCAGCTCGTTCTTGTCTTGTTGTACAGCGATCAGGTCAGGCCTCAGTGCCGGCATAGGTAACATGGCAACTTGTTGCTCAGCTTCTTCCAGCCAACTAACAAGTCCGGCATGTGCATCTCTGAGATGTTCAGCCAACGGTAAAGCTTGTTCTAGAGCACCGAGTCTATCGGCTGAAAGACCAGAAACTATTTCCATAGTCTCACGCAGATCTTCCATCTTGTCTCTGATTGTCGAGGTGTCTTCGTGCTGAGCATTTTCGCGGATTACCTTCTTCGCCATTGAAATAACGTCCCTGACTCTGCCCTTCTGGCTCGAAATATCGTCGTTCAGAGCTTTATGTTCTTTAAGCTGAACCCTGATTACTTCAGGCTCGCTACTTGGTGGTTCTGCTTCTCGCAGTTGACCGTCAACCTCTCTAAACCAATCCAGAAGATCATCTATATCGCCGATAACTTCGAGAGACCTCTGTTTGCTGAGTTGAATCCTCTCTGCCTTCCTCTGAATTTGTTCGGCAATAGCATCAAACCTCCTGTTATCTCTAGTCACGAGTCCTTCGATGGTCGCAGCCCCTTCCCCAGGCGAAATTTGGCACAGTTGTGGCCCAACGGTGTTGATCTTATCTAGAACCAGACGGTACTCTGATATCTCCATTTCTAAACGGATAATTTCCTCCTCGTGAGGTTCGGCAGACTGCAGAGCAGACTCAGCTCCTTGCATCCAATCCATAAGACGGTTGTGATTGTCGTGGAATTGCTGTACCAAGGGCAAAGCTTCTTGCGCATGTTTGAGGAGATCGGAACCCCGTGTAACTAAATCATTAAAACGACGCTGCAGAGAGTCGAGCTTGTCTTTCAACTGAAGAGCTTCATCGCTAGAGATGTGTTTCATCAGTTCAAGACCAGAATCAACTGTACTATCGACCTCAGTCTGCCGCGTTGAAACTTCTTCGGTAAGGTCAGCGAGATCTTCCATTTGCTGGAGTAGTCGCTCAGTGTGAACAGCTAAGACACGATATTTAGAGAGTCTGAGCTCCATGTTTTCCATCCAGGCCTGTAGGTCTTGATAAGTGAGTACTAGATGTCTCAATCCTTGTCTAGAACGTTGAAGTAGATTTCCAAGCGATTCGGAACGCTCGACTAAAGCTGCGTATCTGTTTGCAGCGTCTTGGAGCTTATCTGCTAGCGTGGCGGCTTCGTCCTCGCCAACAAGACCCATAAGATTACTTGCGATGTCGGTTAGCTCACTGAAATCTGGTTTCTTGGATAAGATATCATCATGCAACATATCGTGTTCCTTAACGCGTTGTTGAATCTTTTCTTCATCAGTTGGCACCAGTTCCATATCTTTCACCTTCTTCTCAGTCTTGTCTAACCAGATCGCTAGCGGTATCAGTTTGTCTTGGAATTCCTTGGCCACAGCCATAGCTTGTTCAAGAGCATCCATTCTTTCAGCGGCACCGTCGGTCAAACTATCGAATCTACCCATAAGGTCTTTTAGTTGTTTTTCGATGACTTTACGTTCCTTGGCATCTGCTCCGCCGGCAACCTCTTGCCCCATAGTGAACAGAGATGACATTGAATTCTGACGATCCATCAACATCTTCTTCAGGAATTTCTGCTCCTGTAGCTGCGCCTTGACAACTTTGTAGTCCGAGGAAGGCGGCTTTTGATTTGCGACCATTTCTTCAGTGTCGGCAAGCCACTTCTCCAGGCCATCCAATGCCTCTTGGAATTTACCAGACTGTAGAAGGCCCACATCTAACTTGCGATCTCGTTCATTCAGCTGGAAATAATAACAGATAACTATTATAAAGGGATGTCTAGCACAATTGGGGAAACGATTCTGCAAGTTATTGTGAATTTACTTGGTGCCACTGGCGCATTCTGAAATGGATATTATCCATACTGGAAATTATGAGCTCTAAGCAGCGGTCATGAGTCAACTAGGCCGCTATTACTAAAAGGATTAACTCTGCGCAAGTAATAATAAGATTACTCCTTCTACCCACCTTTCCTTTGAGGTCGTTCCATTTATCATTCATTTTATCAAGATCTTTTTCTACGCTTCCAGTGTTGACATCGCGACCTGCACTCTGAACAAGTGATTGTCCAAGCCGATTACAAACGTCAACTGCATGACCTATGGGTTCGATTTTGTTGGCTTTGAGATTCCTGAAGTCTTCTTGCTGGGCCCTAATAGTCTCAACTTCTGACCCTATGGGTTTAAGCTTACGAACTTCTTCATTAGCATCGTTGATATCGTCCATTACATCAGCATGGGCATGATAGAACTCCTGGAGTTTATTCAAAGTATCGTTCAATTCCTCGTCTCTGTTCCTAGCCCGCTCGTCGAGCTTTGCAAGCTGTCGTTTTAATGTTTCGACTTGATCTCTGGTCGCGACTGTATCAGGAGCAAAGCCAGAGTCGACTAATCTCTCGCCAGAACTAACTGCGTCAGCAACCTCGTCTGCAGCTTTATTGATCTTGTTAATAAGCTTGCCAACATCTTCTATCTGACTTCGCACAACCTTAATATCTCGACCAGGTGCTTTCATGGATTCCAATTCCTTCTCCAGATCGGAAAGATCTTGAACTACACCCTTAACTTGATCATTAAATTGTGCAACAGCTGTCGCCGCACTCTGGAGTTCGCTACATCTGTCGTCTAGTTTAGCTTGTAAATCATCGATGCGATCTGTTACATTGTCGACCTCGTCTTGCAAGTGGGTCGCATCTACTCCCTGCTCTCCGGCAGCATTCACCAAATCATTGGCTTGCTGTCTCACAGACTGCAATGGTTTTTTCAGACTCGCTGTTTCTTCTCGCAAATTCTGTGACACACAACAGGAAAAGTTTATCAGATATACAATTCTGGTATATTTCAATAACTGAAAGTTAGTATATGGTATACAAGTGAAACGGACGTCACAAAATTCATCGCTCATCATTTAAATCGTCAATCTTTGAAGCATTATTTACCTTAATTCTATCGAGAAGTTTTGGATCTTTAGATGCCCCGCCAAGAGCATCATGGGAGGCAAGTTTGTCCTCGCAGCGTTGTAAACCGTGTTGTAAGTCGCGTAAATTTTCACTGAAGTCAGTGAGATGGCGAGCAGTGTCTTCCAGTGATTGAGTTCTCTCCAGCACATCTGTGGTGAAATAAAAAATTCGGTATTAGCCAGATTTATTATGGATTAAAAATGACAAAAGGGAATTATGAAGGGATCTGAAATTTACAAGACACTCGTTGCTTACCGTTGTTCAATTTATCCCATCTAGTCTTCATTGCGCTCAGTTCATTCTTTACTACCTCCTTGTCGATGTCGCAGGCACCTACGAAAGTTTCTCCCAGAGTCTTGTTGTTCTCAAATTCACCTGACCGCTTCCATACTTCGTTTCTGAAAGAGGACAGCTCCTTTAGCTGTTTCTCAATATCTTTACGCTTGAAAGAAGCCGGCTTAAGGCTGTCGAGTTTATCTTCTGCTTGTCGTAGCCATGGAAGGAATGTGTCTTGAGCTCGGTAATACTTCTTGCAATGTTCGGCACACGTTTGCAATCTAGTTTGCCTTTCAACTGTATCTTTCTTCAGTCTATCCCATTGCGAGTTCATCTTCTCCAGATCTCTTTGGAGCGAACGATTCTCAGTCTTTTGGGTTCGTGAAAGCATGTCACGGCCTTTATTCAACAGCATTATCACCTCGTGTTCTTTGCTCATTACATTACGATAAACCGGCTGGAACGAAGAATTTAATTAACATTTAAAATACCGTAAAGTTTGAAAAATCGAAATAATTTCTGATTGAAAGAAAAATAGGGACGAACCTCGTGATGATCTAGTTGCTGTTGTAGAATCTCTCGATCAGCAGATACCAGAAGTTTCTCTGACATGTTTCCAAGCTCGTCTGCCAACCATCCCAATGTTTTACTGCAAGATGCCTCGAACTGTCTACCGCCACGTAGGTTTCCTTCAACTTCTGCTTTCCTGTGATCTAATTTCTTCTGCAGATTGTTATACAGTTTTCCAACGGCAGCAAGTTTTCCTTGTATTTCAGATTTGGAAGCAGGATCACTCAATACTTCGCATAATTGAGTACCCGACGCCTCGGCGTCAGCTAAAAGTGGCCTTTGACCTTCGAGTTGTCGTTCTAGATTTTCTATCTTCCGTAATTGTTCTTCTGGGTCTTTGTCCAGCGGAAGATCATCCAAGTTATCAGAAATTCCTTGCAGAGCATCGCGAAGTCGATTAAGACTTGCGTCAAACTCACGACTTGTGTCAACTGCGTCTCCCAGACTCTGAGCACGCTCTTCTAATCTTCCGAGCTGATCGGCCCAGCGTTGTAAAACGTTGTTAAGTTTCGTATTAATCTTCTGACCGTCAGGTGATTCGACATTAACTCTAGCCAGCACATTCTCGCCGACTTGAGCCAAGTGATCGAGTTGTGGTTGTTGCGTTCTAAATTCCTCGCGAAGAACTTGGACCTGTTGAACTTGGCTGGCTACCATTCTAGGATCGGATGAGATCGGGCCTAAAGCTCCGAGCATTCTTTCTTTGGCACCCAACCACGAGTTAAGACCTTCGTAAGTATCATGGAACTCCTTGATGTCCTCCAAGAATTTGATTCTATCCTTGCATCTATCCGATATAGACTTCCAACGGCTGGCAACATCTTCTAGTTCGTCGTTAAGCCGGTCTGTTCCTTCGGCATTATGCTTCCGCCTTACAAGATCGCGAACTTGAGTCCTTGTGCTGTCCAACAAAGATTGCTTTTCGTACATTTCTTCTATGACTATCTTGATTTGCTTTGCCGTTTTATCTGCCTCTTCTTTCGTCGCTGGAATTGTTTCTTTAGGTAATTGGCGCTGGATCTAGAATAAAAAGCATTATTAACATGTCGAGCTAACATTCAGGATTAATTATTGCAGAGAATCGATGCGCTCACCTTATCCAAAAATTGTGACAATGTTTTCAAGTTGTCAAGGTGTTTCCTGAGTTCTTCCTTGAGATTATCTAGTTCAGTTTGCCTGTCTGTTAATCTAACGCCGAGCAGACTGTAGCGGTTGTTAATTTCCGATAGCTGTTGTTGAACAGGTGAAAGTTCCTCTAAATGGAAACCATCCTGGCTTGATCGTCGGCTACTGAACCCACTGCTACCACCTGGAGATACCGGACTTTGAGCCGCATAGGACTTAGTAGGGGATGGTGAGCGACCGTCTTGCGACGTACGACGTACTACAAAAATAATTATTAAACAAAGGTCAAATATGATGTGCAATGACATGAATTTAGTGCAACATAAAATAGATAGATGATATTATAAGCAATGATTTCAATAAATGAGAGATGTTAGGATATTGTATTCATCTTGAGACCATGTTTCGATGTCGAACAATACTTACGTGGGCTAGTAACGCTAGGTCTTTTTGTTGGACTGGTACTTCCACGTCGCCTTGTCGGGCTTTCAGCTCGTTCTTTCAGCAGACTATCGTAGGAAATTCCGAGATCATTTACCTTATCAATGGTAATTCCATAGTCCCTATATTCTTTCTGAATAGGTTTCAACTCCTCGCCTTGCTTCTTCAGTTTCTCCAGGTTGACTGCGACTGGTTGTAATCGCTGTACTTTATTTTCTGTGCTACTGAGCCACTCAATTACTTGGTCTCGTAATTTCTCATATGCATTAAGTTGTTCAGCGCGAGACTTGCTAAGCCGCTGTTTTTCGTCTAGGAGACTGTTCAGTTCCTTCCATTGCGACTCTAAAGCCTTAATCTTATCTCTGATCGGCGCTGCGTCAGTTATATCCTTTTTGCTAACTAGGTTTTTACCGTTTTTAATTAGATCTTCAAAGTTACCACGTTGGTCTTCACGCTTGTCTATTATCTGAGCCATTCTGCTTTCGTGTTCTGAGACATTCAGCTTATTGAGCTCTCTGGATTCCAGAATTTCAATCATGTGAGAATACCATGCATCAAATTTGGAAATCTGTGCATTAAAGTCGCCGAGATTTTGGGCAACTTCATCAAGGAATTCTCCACGACGTACAGACTTTTCCATAAGTTTTTCGAACCTGTTCTGAACATCTTTTAGTTTACTTTCAATGCGTTTTGCGACACGGGCATTACTTGAGTTGATTAATAAGTCCTGAGCGCTCGCAGTTATGGCTTCGACACTTGGACGATGGCTGTCTAAATCAGCTTGAAGAAGACGTTGATCCTTTTGCTGTTCTTCCAGTCGTTCTTTCTGGAGACTAGCCGGACGCTGAAGATTTCTGTAAATAAAAGCATGGAAAATTTCATTCCGAGAAGTCGTGGAAATGGTTTGCTAATTCTTTATATAGGAAATGTTCCTTACTTAAATTGACTCTCAGCGTTGTTGAGCCAAATGACTAGACCATCGAGGGCATCTTGAACTCCTTGACTCTGTACCAAGGCAGTATCTAATTGCTGACATTTATCAGCGAGAGCATTGCCAAGCTGTTTATATTTGTCTTCCAGTTCCCTTACTGGTTCTTCAAGTTGATTTGCTTCAGCAGGCGTAAGCTGACCATCGAGAGATCTTAGTAATGCGGCTAAGCTAGTCTTTGCGTTATCTACTAAACGTCCGTTTGCAACAAATTCGTTGTTCAATGCCTTTGCTTTGCTAAGTTGATCTTCTACTTGCTTAGGCTCGGCAGCAACAGGCTCTGAAATTACCTGAAGTATTCTAGGCTCAACTTCTCTCAACCATTGTCTGGCCTTGTCGATAGAATCTCTGTAATCACGTTGACGGCCTCCAACTCCAGAGAGTTTATCGGAAAGGGCGTTAGCTCGTGAAAGTAAGTCCTTGTACTGCGCTGTGACGATAGAAACTTCACTTCTAACAGGTGAACTCTGACTGGGAATCGGTTCCTTGTGTGGCAAACGCTGAGGCAAACTGGTTCTAAAGTCATTCAAAACTTGCAGATACTCTTTGCTTTCATCTACAAACTTCTGGGCAGCCATTGTGATGAAACGCAGATCAGCTTGATGAGCGATAACATCGCTAACGAATTCACGGGTCTGATCTGCACTGCTGCTCAATTTATTCAAGTTTGAAAGGGATCGTTCTTTATCTTCGAGGGTTCGGCGTGCCTTGTCCAGCCATGTGGAGAAGATGAATATTTCGTTCCTAGAAAAATAATTATACGTTATTCATAAACGATTGTTCTATGGTTTTTCTTGATTCTTCACAACTACGGTATTCGAAAAAAGAGTTTTAGTATACTTGAATTTGCTAAGCTCGTCGCTGGCCCCTGTGAGGCGGCGCAGTAGTCTTTCTGTTCTGTCCGTTGCTCTGTCGAACCTGGTCTTCAAGGCTCGGCCACTCTTCTCAAGCGTAGCAACCTCATCGCTTGATAAAACGTCGCTACCGGTGAGAACGACTTGTCTGACTTGATCCACGCATGAGGATACCGGACGGCTATGAATCTCCAGATCTTCTTTTACTTGCTGTAAAGTTAAAGATTTTATTTTCCAAGTGCAATAAGTGTAAAGTCTTCACTGGCGCTTCTTAGAAATTAGGATTGCAGTTAGATTGGTGATAGACTATTGCCATACCTTCATGACGTTAATCTGATTTCTCAGATCTTCTATATCTTCTTTGACAACGTCTTGATTAGCCAATTTGTCTTCGACTTCGGATATCCATTGCAGAAGTTTAGTTAAAGTCTCATCGCAAAGTTTGTATTTTTCTTCAACGGCTTGCTATAATGATGTGAATATTTTGCTTTAAAAATCGACGATAATTTTTAAAGAATATGAAGTATATCAAAATTGATTAAAATAACATACACAGTAAAATTGACAAATAAGATTATCACCATCTTACCAATGATGTTGTTCTCGTATTATGGATAATAGTTTAAAAAGAAAGAAAAAAAAAAAATAGATTGCTAGTATATATTTATGAATATAAGAAGCTTAAGGCAAACTCACACATGCAAGCACGAACACACAAAAAACAATACATACAGTAGATATTTTGTGACATAAAAATAGGTACACAACAGTGAAAGGGTAGCTTTAATTTATCTGCAAGAATTGCATATTTTTGTACTACGTATAGTTTTGTCATATATATGCAATGATAAAGCAATAAGATAAATAGCACAGGCTTTGCTTATATATGTATATATATTATAAAATAATATGCTATGCTGTCGGCAAGACTTTCATCAAGCAAATAAATTAAAACGCACAATAATGAATGTGTGACAATGAAGGAGTTGTATGTAATGTGGTATGTTCTTCAAGTAAAATGAATAAAGAAAAGAAAAGAAAAAAAAAGAAAAAAATTGCCAAGACATACTAAAAATAAAAACAAAAGGAACGATATATTGCCTGAAAAAAGTCAACAATTATAGATTGGTATAGGAATTATTGTTTTTTTGTTGTTTTTTTTTAAGTTAAAAAAAATAATTATTTACGAAGTGTAAAAATTATGTTAATATGAATAAAACGATAAATTAATATCAAAATTTGACGAACAATGTTAAGGACGTTGATTTACAAATAGAAATACAAAAATGAAGATTTAGACAAATTAAATGTTTGTTAATCGTGGATATTTGTAAGTCTTTTATCAGCATGCAATAATAATGAATGAACATTTAAAGATTGGGAATTTCTAATCGATATCATTGTCAGTGAGAAATTTTGGTTTTATTCTGAATTGACGTTATTACTTATTAGGTATAAGTTAAATCCTGAATATTGTTGATCAAATATTGTAAAACTTATGTTAACTTCATCTTATTGGTCCGTGATAAGGTGGATAAATTGTATTTGAGAAAAACTGAATCACGCAACAATAAGATGTGGATAAAAATAAATGTAAATATAATATATAAATGATCAAAGATCAAATTAGCTTTGCTGATGCGATAAATAACGATTGTGGTATTAATTAATGACTTTTAATCAAAGCGATGTTCAAGGATTTTGTTATGATGTGTGCGATGCGCGTCGCATGGCTGTCGACGTGCCAGCAACACTACTTGTCACAGCACAACACAGTTGTTAGTGTCGGGTGGGAGTAGTTGGTCTTTTACTAGCCCCATGTTAAATGATAACAAGCACGGAGGTGTGGGTGACGTGTAACATGGGCACACTGTAAAAATGAGACAAAACATGGTAAGCGGGCTTTTGTAATCAATTCTGACAAGGGATGATGTGTATACAATAAATGAAAAATGAAATATGAAAATAATTACTCTAATGCTATTTAGCTTCTAAAATGAATATGAAATCTCCTAGAGAAAGAAAGAAAAAAAAAATAAAGAAAAAAAAACATTTATTGATAAAAAATATTTAAACAATAACTATTCAGTCATCCCCTGGCAGCCAATTAAAGGTCCATGCAGGACCATGCCACCAAGCTCCACTAATAATATTCAAAACATATTTGTGATCTCTAATTTTTTATTTTTTTAATCATAGTACATCGACATAAAAGATTTTTTTGAAGCGATGCAATCATCCGAAACCTTCTACCAAGCTAAAATGAATAAATTTAAATAAAAATTGACTTACCCTTGCTTCAGCAGCCAGAATGTATCCACGTTCCAATGCTTTGACCAAATCTAGACTCTTCCCTTCGGGGCCTTCGATAAACCTGCCTGATATTGGATCTATCCTATCTAAACTTATCGCCTCTAGGAGACTAGTTATACTGCCTGTTTCAGGATCTTTGATTACGGTCGTTGACGGATCAACTAAACCTGACTCTATGGCCTCTGTTAATGTTAAACGCTTACGATCTAGTACAGAAGTTATAACAAACGGATCATAAAAGCCACCGGTTGTAGGATTGTAAAGGCCAAATTGTAGCGCTTCGATAAATGATAATCCTTGTTTAGGAGTTGCTAAGAGGCCGCTTTCAACCGCTTTTGGTAATGTGTAGAGCTTAGAGGTGACCGTATCCAAAACATTGCTTTTTTCGCTGTCCATAATTCCCTTACGGAAGGCTTCGGGCAGTTTGATCAATTTCTTTTTCTGTAAATCTTTGATCAAAGCTGAATCTGGATCTATTATTCCAAGGGTTACAGCTTCCTTGAGTGTCAGGGCTTCGTTAGACGTGGGATCGGTCATCTTTCCAGTCTCAAGAATCAAGTAGCCTTTTTCTACCGCCGTTTCAAAGGACAAAGGTTCACTGAAGAAGACAATTGTCTCTTCAAACTTAACACATTGGGAGGGTATCTTTCCAGTCTGAGGTTCGAAGGTCACTTTCTTTGAGGAGTCGATCACACCTTCTCTTATCGCAATAGTAACGCTAATGAATCTGCCAGTTCTTGGATCTTTTACAACAGAAGTATCCGGATTTAGTAATTCGTATCTGATAGCTTCTTCCAAGGTACATTCTCTCACACCTTTCTCCTTTGGTGAAGTCTTCTGCAATTCCAAAGACGTTCTTCGTTCTGGCTGGTAGATTAGCGGCTTATCAAGGGTGACTAGCAACCCGCGTTGGAACGCTACGTCGATGTTATAAGCCCGCTTAGTTTTAGGATCAAGCACTCGACCTTTGGACACGTCGATTGTACCATCTTCGATTCCCGCTTGGAGGGATTTAATCTGCCCAGTAGTAGCATCTTTGAGAGCAGTCGTATCTGGATCGATTAGACCGACTGCGAGGGCCTGAGGTATTTCATGGAACTCGTTTGCTATAGGGTCAACAAATTTACCGCTATCACCGCGATAAAGACCACACTTAACGGCCTCTTCGACAGTTAGCGGTTTTTTATAAGGCACAACTAAGCCTCTCTTACGTGCCTCTTGTAGATTCATAACTTTACCAATATCAGGAACATTGTAGGTACCACGAACGGCATCAATAAGGCCATCGGTAATTGCATTAGCTAAAGGTACATATTTGTTTGTTTTGGTGCTTTTCACAATAGATATTAAAGGGTTTATAAGTTCTTCTTGGCAAGCTTCAGCCAGAGTGAGTTTCTTCGCATTTGATGGATGCACGAATCGACCAGTTGGAATGTCGTACATGCCCATAAGAATTGCTTCGTATATTCCAAAGCCTGTACTTTCAATGTCGATAATTAAGCCAATCTGTAGAGCGTCGGATAATGAAATGGAACAATTTGCTCCAGGTTCTCTAAAGACGCCGGATCTTCTGTCGATAACACCGGCGCGGCAAGTTTCTGCAAGTGATAATAGTCGCTCTGCTCGTTTATCCCAATAACAGGCCAGCGTAGGGCTGATCACACACTTCCTCATAGCTTCGTGCAAAGTAATTGCCCTGCCAGTGCTGGGGTCTGTGATTTTTCTCGTCTTGTCATCATAGAGACCTTGATGAATTGCCCGCTGTAGAGAAACCGCGGCTTTATTGTCGATTAGTAGTCCAGCCTCATAAGCTTCTTTTAAAGATATTTCCAAATTATCTTGCGTGAAGTCCTTAACACGGCCAGTTATTTGGTCAATGCAGCCACGTTGAATGGCTTCGACCAGTGTTATCTTCTTCAAAAATCCAGTTCTTACATCTTTCACCGTTACGGATTCGGCGTCTATTAAATCTTCCTGAAGTGCTTGAATTAATGTTAAATGAGCACCACTTTGTGGGTCTAAGAAAGTGTCTGTTTCCTCGTCAAGGATTCCTTTAGATATAGCTTCACTAAGACTCATAGGACGACGAGCCTCGACCAATAATCCTCGCTCAAACGCCTCCTGGAAATCTACGCTCTGCCCTTTGTCGTTTGTTATAGTTCCCGTCTTTGGATCTACAATAAGCTGTTCTATAGCTTTGTTGAAGGTAATCACATACCCACTTGGATCACGAACAATTGCAGATGTGGGGTCGATGACACCCTTCTTTATAGCTTGGTCGGTGTAAAGTTTCTCGTGGGATTCAAGGCTGCTGAATTTACCAGTCTTAGGATCGTAAAAGCCCTTGAAAACTGCTTCGGGAAGAGATATTTTGCGCTTTGCAGGCACTATTAAACCTCTTTCTAGAGCGTCAGTTAGCGTAAGAGAAATTCCAGTTATTGGATCCAAGGCAGTTCCACTCTTTGGATCGATAAGACCATGATTTATAGCTTCGCCAAGAGAAATGATGTTTCCAGTTCTCGGATCTTTAACGGATGAACTGTCGCGGCTGATCACTCCTTTAGCTATCGCTTCCTCTAATGTGAATTTATCGCTTTCAATAGTGAAGATTCCTGTCTTTTGATCGTAGCACTGATGTGCCAAAGCTTCTTGCAAAGTCCACGGCTTTATAGTAGACAAAATGTACCCCTTTTCAAAAGCAATATCTAAGGTCATAGAGTGTGGGACTAGTAAAAGACCTTTATCTAAATCGATAAGATTTTTCTTGGGTGCATCTTGCAGAGAAATGACTGTATCGTTTCTTTCGTCTTTGATTTTAATCGTTCTTCCATCCACGTATCCGATAGCCAAAGCTTGTCGAATCGTTAACTCTTCCCCAGTCATAGGATTTAAAACAAGACTAGTTTTCGGTGAATAATATTCCTGGACGATTACATCGATCAAGGTAGGAACGAATGGTGTAGTTATAATCAAACCTCTGTTCAGTGCTACATCAAGAGGTACAAGTTCCCCAGCCTTTGTATCACGCAGGCATCCTGAAGCTGAATTGATAATTTTTATAGTGATCGCATCATCTAGAGACATGAATGAGCCCGCTGCTGTGTCTTGGCATTCGGTTATAAATGCGTCAATAATTCCTCTTCGAACTCCTTCTTCTATGTCGATTTGTTGCTTTGTGAGAGGATCCTTAATTCTTCCGGATTCTGGGTCGTACATACCCTTGTGTATAACTGCCTCCAAAGAGATTGGTTTCCTGAGTCCAGGGACGACGAATCCTTTGAGAAAAGCTACTTTTATATCGATTTCCGTTCTCGTTTCAACGTTCACAATCACCCCCCTGTTCAGATCTATGATACCAGTTTCCACAGCCTCGCCAAAAGGCAATATTTCATCGGTAGTAGGGTTTCTTATACTAATTGAATCCGCATCAATCAGTCCGGTTTCTACTGCAGCAGCCAATGTCAGTGGTTCACCTGACCTCGGATCGTGAAGACCGCCGCTTTGTGGATCGCATATACCAGCTTCGATTGCTTCTTGTAGAGTTAGAGCGAGGCGTTCTTCTTCTATAACTCGTTCGGTCTCTATTATCCAGCCAAGTCTGATTGCTTCGAAGAATGGCACCTTCTTTCCTGACTTAGGATCGACCATATAGCCCAAATTTCTGTCAACTAATGGTCGTTCGATTGCTTCTCTGAGTGTCACATACTTTTCTGACCTACTGGACAGATCTTTGACCCAAACATTTTCAGGATCGAATATATTCAGCTGGAGTACAAACTCGTTGAACGAAATTATATCCCCAGTTTCAGGGTCCACAAACTTATCTGTATTGAGATCAAACGCTCCTTGTTCGGCTAGAAACTGTGCCGTCAGATCTTTGGATACAGTGACTTTGAACTTAGGCCTTACCGCAATTTGTCTGATCAAAGTTTTACTAACTATTTCGATGGTTTCGCTCAGCTCGATTCTACGTTGTTCCAACGCCTCTTGAAGGGTGTACGGCAGTTCCTGGTCCCCAATAATAATTCTAGTTTCTCTAGGGTCTATCTGATTATTTTCTAGAGCCAATGCAAGCGACGTTTCAACCACTTGCTGTTCACGTACTGGTGATTTTCTTGTTACATCGACTACTTCATGCGAAATCTTTATTTCATGTTTCTCGTCGCCTTGTTCATCAGGAGATTTCGTACTATCACGAGAATACTGTTCTTTGGATGGACTAGCTTCTTTCACAGGAGACATTGTCGGTTTCTTGTCACCTTTACGGCTCTTAACGGCATCTATAACAGCTTTTCCTGCAAGTACAGGGGCGGCAACAATTGCCAAGAGACCTAATTTTGCTGCTTCGGTAACTGAAATGGAACCTCCATCCTTGTCTTTTAATTTTCCAGTTTTCGAATCGAGGAGACCTCTCTCGACAGCTTCCTTTGTTGTAACGGACTCTGCTGTTTTGACGTCATAAACTACAGAATCTGGTTCAATGAGTCCAGCTTCAATGGCTTCTGAAAAATTGTATGATTTCTCTGACATCGGATCTTTGAATTTCCCTGTTTCTTCGTCATAGATTGTTTCGACTGCTTCTAATACAGTAAGACTAGAGTTTACAGATTTCTTTGGAGAATCTGGCGTATCGGTTGTTAATGATGTATCCAAGATTCCGACTTCTATAGCCTTAGCAATCGGCATAACATCACCAGTTCCTGGATCTGTATACGTTCCGGCATTCATGTCAACCAATCCTCTGGCAACTGCGTCACTAAACGTCATTTTAATATCTCTGGTTGTAAATTGTTCTTTAGTTTCAGATTCATCCCTCACAATACCTCTCTGCTTCGCTTGTTCCATGGGAATAATTTCCCCTGTGTTTATATCTTGGATTTCTGTAGCGCTGAGGAGTATATACCCTGACAATAGTTCTATGGTTTTAGTTGTAATCGTGTGATACGAGGTGATCGTTTCCGTCACAGCAGTGATGGTGGATTCGCCTTCGACCTGTGGCTTAATCACCAGCAAGCCAGACTCAACAGCTTCTGAAATTGGAATGGGGGTGCCTGTTGTGGGATGCATAAACACACCTTTATCTTTGTCTATCAACCCGCTTTCCAAAGCCTTTGCTAAGTCTATGCTATCCGGTGCTGCTGGGTAAGGAAGTGCCATAATAAAATTGTGTTTAATAGCTTCTGAAACTGGTACGACTTTGCCAGTGATGGGATGTTTGATTTCTTTTGTATCCGGATCAACAAGGCCTCGTTTTAATGCTACAGGGAAAGTCATTCCAGCTGGTGGCATCTCTGTTCTTCCGCTTGGTTCGTGAACTTGGAATAATTTGTTTTCAACTGCTTGAACAAGATTTATGTTACCGTCTTTGACCTTGACCAGGGATTTGTCTCCGTCTACAATATCCTTTGCGATTGCCGTTTCCAGAGTTATTTTCTCCCCGTTTATATCCGTCAGTTTTGACAACGGATCAACTATTTCACATACAATTGCCTCGTGGAGTGTGAGGTGTGCTCCTGTTTCTGGATGTATAACTTTACCTTCTTCAGGATCGAGAAGACCCTGACCATACAAACCGGGTAAAGAAAGGCTTCTTGCCAACGGCACCAGGACATTCGCGCTTTCGGGATCTAGAATACCACGTTCCAAAGCTTCTTTTATTGTCAATACATCCCCTCTCTGAGGATCTATAATCTTACCGCTACCAGGAACAATTTTATTTAATTCTATAGCTTCCGTTAGCGTGAGTGGTTCTCCACTTTCACCAGCAGTATTCACTGTGTTCTCCAATATTTCGGCAGTTGTAATATCAATGAGACCACTCTCCACAGCATCTTTCGGCTTAACTATCTTTTTGCGCATTTTCTGTAACACAATTGGTCTCGCTTCACGTTCTGGACTCTGAGACAAAGACCTTGCCTTACCAATAGTGACCTTGTATTTTGGCTCCGTAGTTACCCGACCTCGTGTCTTCTCGCCTAATGATGGTCTCGTATCGTCTGCATCGTCTAATGAAATGCTCGTAGTATCTAGGATTTTTACTTTCACTGTTGGATCAGGCACAGCGGATAATTTATGCAATTCTTCAGGCGTTACAATTCCCTTCTCTATTGCCTCATTGACTGGAATTTCTTTGCCTGTTTTTGGATCTGTTACAACCACCGTAGTAGTGACAATTTCTGTTCTGCTTACAACCTTGTCTGGAGAAACAAGGCCTCGTTCGATAGCAACTTCCCGCGGTATTTTTTCACCTGTTTTCGGATCTTCGACCATAGCTCGTTTAACGGCTTCTACAGCTGCTGCTGCAGCTATCAACGGTGCACCTAGCACTGCTACAACACCGAATTTAGCAGCATCAGCTATTGATATGCTTCTCCCGGTTTCATCCTTATACACGCCTGTGACAGGATCTACAATGCCCTTTCCAATCGCTTCTTTCAATCCGATTTCTTTTCCTGTTTGCGGATGCTTGACCACTATGGCATCAGGCTGTACCGAGCCTTCGGTAATAGCGCCTAAGAGAGAAGTGGACTTCCCTGTCTCTGTAAATATTACTAAGGCTGTTGCTGGGTCGTAAATAACACCCTGAGCTACTTGCAGTGGTTCTAGCGTTGATAATTCTTCGGTGCTTCTTATTTCCGTGATATTAGATGGATCGCCGAGCTGTGATACGACTACTTTATCTGGCCCGCCAGACACCTTAGTGATTTGGAATAATCTTTGAGTCGATACGTCAATATCCATCGATCTCTGTTCGAGAATGACTAAACTCTTGGCGATAGCTTCTTTCATTGGAATTTTTGACGGATGAGTATAATGGCCTGTAGAATCCAGAATATTTTTCTCAAGGCTTCTCAATAGAGATATTTTTCTGCCGTTGTTTGGATCAATGACAACACCAGAATTAGGACTGATGATTTGGAGCTTTACGCACTCTTCGAAAGAAACCAATCTGTCTGTGCCTGGGATGATGAAAAGGCCTGTGACTGGGTCAAAAAGCTTTTGTTCAATTGCCTCAGATAACATCCATCCGTCGGTTGGTAGTTCAAATACTCTTCTTTCTGTCGACGCCCGTTCGTTTTCGATGAATTCCATAGAATGTGTTTTAACTGATGTACTGCTTAGAGTAGGTGAAAGATCATCCACATCCATAGATTCGGAGTATGTAGTTTTTGTTGGAGATTGTGAAGAAGCAAGCCTTTCTTCTTCTCTGCTGGGTTTTCTGTCCACCTTAACGGGAGATGGAGATCTACGCTTCGTAGTTGTAGTAACATTGAAAGATGTCTGAGTTTTGGATTTCGTTGGTGATGGAGATCTACTTTTAGCTGGTGACACAGACCACTCTTTTACAGGTGAAAGTGACTTCTCTTTAGAAGAGGAAGAAGACCATTCCGTTGATGTTGTTGAAGTAGATGTAGCGCTAGATGTAATTGTAACACTGCTAGTACTGGTGCTGACTGGTACAGGTGTGATTGATTTTGTGACGACTGAAATTTTAGTTGGAGATGGCGACCTCTCTTTTGGCGGCGGATGAATTTCTCTCGTTATAATTGTCGTCGAAGTGCCAGTAGCCTTGCTGGGTGACACACCTCTTGGAGGTCTTATAGGGGCGTTTATATTAGCTGTAACTGTACTTTCAAAAGTCATTTGCTTAGCCGGAAAATCTCTCGTTCTCTTCGGGGAAGATCTCGGGCCCTCGTCAGAGTTTGGATTGCTGACCAGACCCTCCTTGATCGCTTCTTGAATGCTCACTACGTTACCGTTATCAGGATCTTTGAATTCTCCTGTCTGTTCATTCAACAAACCTTTGCTCACCGCTTCTCCATACGTAATTTTGTAGTCTCTGGTTATCGTTTCCCCAGTTTCCGTCACAGTAACGTATCTCTTTATCGTTTTTGTAACAGTTTGGGTTGTGACAGTGATGTTTAGCAAACTAGCTAGCAATGCTGCGCCGTCAGGAGTGATAAGGCCACGTTTGATTGCTTCTTCTAAAGGCACTGGCTTCTTGTTTCTAGGATCTAATAATTGACCCGTCTTTGGATCTAGCAGTCCAAATAATACTGCTTCTAATACACTAATTTCTTTCCCTTTGTCCATAACACCTATTCCGCGATTCAACATTTCTAATACTTCAGGTCTTACGTGACCTTGGTTCATAGCTTCATCCAATGAGACCGTCTTTCCGCTCTTTAAATTGATTACAAAAGATCCACCAGATTTTGGGCTGATAAGACCTTTGAGCAGCGCTGTGTTCAAACTAATAAATTCATCAGATATGGGATCCTTGAACCCGTCGATATCGAATATAGATTTTTGTGCCACGGAGGTGATTAGGCCTCTATCGACTGCTTCTGGAATGGTAGATTCCTCGCCTGTTAGACTATCTTTGAATTTACCCTCTGGTAGAACGATCCCCTTTGCTAAAGCATCGGCTAACGTAAGTAAATCACTTTCTTTAGTGTCTGATATAGATTTAATGTGATCAGCATCCAAAACGCCCCTTGATAGAGCCTCAAGTATGCCTAGTTTAGTCTGATGTGCTGGACTAGCGATTTTGCCTTTATCATCGATGATGTCTAAGTCGCAACAATCTTTTAGAGTCATTGGTTTGATGATAAGTTGTCTCCGCCTGGCTTCTTTCAATGGAAGTTTTTCCAGAGATATACCATGCATGTACTTCCCTAATTTCGGATTTAATATACCTTGCGCGATAGCTTCGGATACAGTGAGTTTAGTGTCGTTCTTTGTATCGACAATCTCCTTGACGTCTGGGTCAATTAAACCTCTCTGTATAGCCTCATCCAAGAAATATACCTCTCCCGTGTTTCTGTCGATAATTTGTCCAGTTCTTTCTTCTACCAAGCCTTGTGAAATAGCATCAGACAAAGCTAACGCACCTCTCTTTATTTTAACTGTTGTATCAATCCTAATCAAATAACCGCGCGAATATGCTTCTTCTATTGTAATCTGTTCGCCACTTAGAGTTATGAACTGACCAGTCTCTGGATCTAACAAACCCTGTTTCATCGCATCAGCAACGCTAACTCCCGAAGTAGCTATGTATGTTACCTTTACTCTATCGTCCCCTCTTTCTGCGTCGAAAAGCTCCCTCTGAATGACCTCAAGAAGAGAAACCTGGCGACCATCTTCGGTGACGCCACACGGACCTAGCAGCCTATTAGCAAGATTGGCGTCAATGATATTACTGCGAGCAGCCTCGTCGATAGGTACGCTAATCTTGCCGTCTGGAGAGGTAGCTATTCTGCCGGTTCTAACATCGAGAATTCTTAAACTTATCGCATCTCCTACAGTAAGAACCTCACCAGTTGCTGGGTGCACTATGCCCCTAGCTTCGATTATATTATCTGTACCAATTCCTTCTTCTGCCCTATTTATTCTTTTGAGACTCCTAATTTCATTGAATTGCATACTACTGCCAGACCACTGAGACTGAGAGGTCTCAGTCTCCGACGTTTTTGTCGTCGTGTCTCCATTAGTCGTGTAACTATTATTGCCGTGTGGCCGTTTAAGAGGCGAAGTTTCCCTAGATGATTTAAGTTGTATTTCATTGGATGAGGTAGTCGCGGTTGATTCATGACGCTCCGACGTGTACCTGTGTTACATTAAAATACCATCACTGAATCTGCATATTCTCTCAGGTATACTTCGAAAACAAAAAGTAAACTCAATTGCTATGTTAAAAAAGGAGTATAGTAATGTAAATGCAAGGTTCGTAAAGAAGGTAAAACTCACTGTGATTCCGTGTAATGTGTTGTCGTCGAGGTATAACGCTCCTCACTAGATGTGCTTTCATAAATGTTGAATTCAGTCCTAAACGTTCTCAGTGGTCGTTGCTCTTGGAGGATACGCTGAAACAGTAACGATAATAGATATGTTACCGTTAACATTTTCAACAAATATGATCATAGTTCAACACGTTGATTGAAAATAAAATATCCAACAATGTTCAATTGCATATCTTTGTATATTCTAAACGGGTTAAAAACATGAACGGCACTTCCTGCGTTATGTAACTTCTCCAACACTTTACTCAGCTATGTCACACAGGTGCATCGTGTCATCCTTATCAGTATCGTGCTCGCTTAAAAAAGCTGAGAATGCATTTCTTGCACATAAACAGCTAGCGTCAAACGTTTCGCTTAATTAATTGTAACATGATTTAATCCAAAACGAATTCTGCTGATAGTCTAGTTAATTATTAACAACAACAAAGCGAATTTTCTTTTGTAAATTACACTGAGTTGTGACGAAGCAACAGTATCGCTGTGTAAAAATGAATATTCAATCATTTGAAACAAGTCTATGAAATGTAAATTAGGTATGTATAGTCCACTCGATTTAAATAGCATAAGATTTTCGCTTTAAATCGTTTAGTTATCAACCTCATCACCAGACATTTCAAATATCACTGCGTCAAACTTTGCCAGAGATATGTTGACGTCATCATCTTTACCACAATGCAAACTAGATTTCTATTTCACGAAATGTAACTAGGTTTTGCGAAACTAAACACCAGCACATTCTAATTTCAAGCTGATGACGAAATTTTCACCGACGTTCATTACCAATATTTATCTCGCAACACTACTATTCCTTTTCTAACACAATCGTAACGATATAATTATTGTTATGCTAATTTTTCAAATTATACCACTAGCTGTGGAAAGTATCGATAGTTATGTTTTACTGTAATCAATGCAAATATTGTACAACAATTAAGCGTGAAAAACGATCCAGTTTGTTCAAATGACCAATATATGGTTGATTTATAGAAATAATACATCATTGATGATATACAATTTCAGAAAAGGATGCTTTCCATAAATTTTCGTATAACAAAGTATCAGTTCCATTGCAATGAAGATCGCATAATATATAATTGAAAGTTTCAACTACTCTGTTGATAAAGTTATCATCACTCTTAGTAACTTGTACACTAAAAATCTCTAATAAACTTCAGCAAGGTTTATAGGCAGAAGAAAACAACAATGCACCTGTAACGGTGGTCGATAGCTTATCAGTTTTAAGCATACGACATATAGTAGCACAAGCGATTCAATTTCGAAACACTAAAAAATTCACTAGAAAATTTGTTACATTTTTTTGATTAATAATCTTCCCATAAGACTCACACAACTGTCTTAATCGAAAGCCAATGGTAAAGTAAGATGTCCGACGCCATTCATAAAATAATATCTATTTATAATTTTGCCCTAACACTGACAACCAACTCACGTGGAAGCAGAGATTGGCTGACTTTACACGTCGATATTTTTAGACCAAGTATGTAAAACATCCATAATTTGTTGTAGAAGTGATTTTTAGTTTTTAATACATCATATAACTATACTATCGCATTAATGTGTAACAAAAATACATTTAATCACACTAACTGCAAGAGATATTGATCAGGTACTTTCGGGATCCCTAATTTAATGAAATTCTGATAAATTGTTTGCCGAATCATATTGAAATCCACCTAATATATGACAAGCAAAATTGTTCTCCTAAATCATAGTTGGATGAGGATTATGTGGACATTAGTGTAGAAGTTAATGGGCCTAACGTAAATAAAATGATGAAAATTATTCAGTGAAATCAGTCAGGTGCTTGGAATAGCTGGTGACATCATGGCAAACAAGCAACCTGCTCCACTGCCGTGAACTTGGTTCTAACTGTTACATCACGTTTGGAATCCTGACAGCACTTGCGACATTTGAGAAAACTATTTCTAGTAGACTGAATCCAATGCTATTGGCTTTTACATTATAAATTCCTAGAATTGTGGTCAACATCATTACATTGATTTACTACTCGACTGATATTATCCTAGACAATTACCACAGAAGTGAAGTAATTACATAAAAACAACAATTTTTCACAACATCACAAGCTACGCCGCCTTAGAGTGTATTATGCATTTTTCAAAGTTGAAATATACAAAATTCAGAATATTCAAGCACTTCGATAACTTCTTAGACTTTTTCTTTTAAATCTGTCAGTATATAGGTCATTGGGTTTCTCGCGATAATCAGACCACAATGCAGTTGTATTTCCTTATCAGAATAAATGTATAATGAAAACGAAAGATTGTCATCGTCAAATCTTTGAGGAGAATCGAAATGACTGTGTTATAATAATTCTTATCCCCCAAATTCTGGACTATTTGCATGTTTTAGGGAAAGAATCATCTATATTTATTTCGCAAATCTGTTAATCTATCTTGTGTAGAACAGGTGATACGGAATATTTTATATTACCTGTTTAACGATCCGTTTATTGGACTGCTCCATATTTATTTCATTTTTATCTCACAGTATAAAGTGCAATAAAATTATAATAATTAATGAACAACTCTCCTTAGTAGATAAGATATCATGTTATGAAATATTAACACCACATGGCAACTGAGGACACTTAGTATTTACGTCTTTATACCGTATTTCACATTTCACTGACCTAAGTCAATGTTGTTTATTTATACTTATTTGAAAGCACATTTTACGGATATAGATACACGCATGCACAGATATGTGTATAATAACTTGCAAGACATACGTGTAGAACAGAATCTTACACTTTTTGCTTAAAACCAATTTAATTATATTTCACGAATCAAGAAGCCGATAATTCGTTAACAAGTAACCAGGAGCGATGTGAACAGTACAAGGCTGGTTGTGACACTGAGTTGGAGAGTGGCAGCGCGTAGTTAGGCAACACCATACTGAGTGTAGGCTTTTAAATTCTACGTTGTGACTCTCACTCTGTTTCTGAATGAATGGGTGACCTCTTCTTTGGAACACCCAGAAGCCAGCGGTCATATCATTACAACTAATATTATGCTTTACTGATAAACGCATTTGATCAACTCATAAATAAGATAGCGTCGCATTGTTATCATATACTTTTTTGCCAATGGTATTATCAATTCAATGTGTATTGTATGTTCTTACAGAAATGGCTTTAAGACAGTTTTTTTTTTTTACGCAATATAATTTTTGAATTCTTTAGTTTTATATTCTCTTTTCAAATAAGAAGTTGCTTATATACGTTAGAGGCCTCGATTACCAGAATAATTTACTGCCAGCTTTATACGTTATAGATATTGATGTAAAAACAGGCTTATCAAATCAATTAATGTGCAGCGGATTTGCATGTAGCCTTTCAATTTCTATTTTGCAATTCTATTTATAGTGTAATTGAAAGAATGGATAACATATGGAATAAAACTTCACATAAGATCCAATAAGATTGAATAAAAACTAATGTAAATGATAAAATTGATAATAACGGGATCTGAACCGAGCTTATTATTTATCTGATCAACATTCTCCCAGCCTGGTTCGATCCGTCGAGATAAATAAATTGACTGTAGACTAAATTTAGATTTCGTAAAAATTTTAATCTGAATTAATACAATAATCTGTGTTTGAAAATATATCTAATTCATTAACAAAGAGAGCTGCTGCAAAGTCTTCACCTAATCATTTGTTATCATCAAGCAACCACGTTCAACCACTGAATGCTGATTACAGGTCAACCAGTTTTTCCTTTTTTTCTTTTCCAGACTAGCCTGTTTGTACTAGTAAGACTTGTAACTGGTAATGATACACAAATACGTTATGCAGGAGGTATAGTGTATATACCTTTCGAAAAATTGCAAGCTGTGACATCAGAAAGCTGTATTTTACACAACCCACGTTTCTGTGTGATCATTTATGGTAACCCGGTGTGATTAAGTGGTTCTGAGCAAGGACAACTTTGACTGCCCACACAGACACCTACACTATCTTGTAGCTGAACAGCCACCCCACCCATCTACCTACACCTTCAGCATCTATTGATCCTCCTCGTCGCTTACCCACAATGTGAAAACCTTACTTACCATGCGGTGAAGACTAAAGGTCACCAAAATATCAGAAATTAAATTCTTCTCAATTGGTGTGAAGGATTTAAAATTGAAGATCAGTTCTGATGCAAAAAAAAAAAAAAAAAACGTTCGTCAAACATGACATTCAAGTTATGTCACCCATGCGAACAAATACTGAGATTACCTTCATTCAATTTTTGACTGGAATAAATAAAACGAAAATAAAAAATACAGACAAAACTAACAAGAATCTGATCTATCAAAGCTAATTTACAATTAGACATAAAACTACTGAAAGTGACCTTCTTTTCTAGTGAATTATAGTGATGTCATAACTGGGGTCAGTCGTGACCTTTAAAACCAGCTTAACGACTGTCAGTAAATGGTATCTATAACTATGAAGTAGTTAGGCATGATATCAAATGAATTTTAAACACTCTACAACCAGGATACCGAAACTAATTTGAGTCTAGTTTTGTTGTTTTTTCAATTTTTTAAATTTCCTATTCATTTCGTTTCAAGTTTCACATGTCAATTAAGATAAAGTGGACTGAATTGATAATAGAAATATGTCATAAAATATGAATTGTTTGTGAAAGAAGAAAAAAAAAAAAAAAACAGACAAGACAAGGAAAAGTAGAACAGTAACATACGGGAATAGATTAAATAAATAGAATGCTAAAAATTATTGGTAGCAAAACTTTGAGAGAAAGTTCATTTTGTTTACGAATAATCCTATTGGAGCAACAAATCTAAACTATTTACTACCATATGATGCAAATGAGCTTTTTAGGCAATGAGGAAAAAAAAGGAGCCTGAGGTAATACTTGCTGTTCGATACGTGTAGCATCAGAAGAAAAAATATATATGATGTCATGACAGAGCTATGAATGTTTTGACGTCACTAATGTTTCAGGAAATGATTACTGTAGTCATATATGTACTAGCAGGGCATATTCAGATTTATGTAATGCTACCTAGATAATTAACACTCTCAACTATACATTCGTTCACCTATTGACGCAGAGGTTGATAAAATTACACATCAAAGAGACCGATGAGGGCTCGAAAGAATCACTAGTGTTGTACAATTCCTGATTTTTTTTTTGTAGAAAATATTCACCGCACCAGAAAATTTGATTCTATCAAATTTCTTACATTTAAATTTAAACGATTTACACAGAATTGGTGAGATTTTAATTTACAAGATTTATCACTAACGCCATGATAGCTTACGTAATTCAAATTAGACTACTTGAGATTCACCTCACTGATTTATTCTATCAGTGTCCCTCGTTCTATCTCGTCAAAGGTTAAATATACTTGAAATAATTCAGACACCAGTTGTGTCGGTGATAAAATCTATCCAGTTTGCTGATTTCATCGCATATTTTATGCATATTGATTGAAGTATCTTGTGTAGGATTGATTATCTTTATATATCTTTGATACAGGTAAAGCACGTTTGTAGTAAAATAATGTCATCGCAGTGTTCGTTTCTGTTATTCCTGAAATTTTATAGTCACCTTGTAGCTCTATGTGCGACACGCAGATAAACTGGATATCAAGTTTTGTAAAAAGATCGTAGACGCATTAAATTTTGCTAATGTGGTAATAGGCTCAGTAGTCAAAGCTGGGGCTTGAATAAATTTGGGAAACCAGTACCTCTTCTCCTTCCATGATTATTATCGATACGATATATAAAACAGAAAAACTCACCTGGAGAGCCAAATCTTCTGGGAATAGGAGAACCAGCTTCCTAGCCCGTTCCTGAAGCAGGCTGACAAGAGTGCTGTATCTTTTGTTCAGGGTGTCTAGTTCACGAACGATGTTCTCTACGGTAGTTGAATCTCGTCTAGGTCGTTTTACCGAAGCGTCCAGCGACGGGCAAACCTCTTCCAGCTGCTCCCTGAATGCTCTTAGCCTCTGGGCGTATATCTATAGGGGTAGGTTAGTCCGTTAGGGTTAGTACATTAGATTGAGTGGGCCGTTACCGTTAGCCTCCGGTCAAGCGAAAGAGAAGAATCAAAATACTGAATAATGTATATATATTGAAAAATAAGAAACATAGCGAGGAGAGAAGAATGAAATATGAAAACTCAATGTGGTCTGAGGCATTGATAAATCCTGACGAATTCATTCATGAATATGTAATTTAACTATTGAGCTAAATCTCCTGTAAATATTATTGCTATTTCCTATAAAAAGCGGACATTAAAACTGAAAGGGACGAAAAAAATCTATCACACGATAGAATGTATATTTATGAGAAACGTTTATTCATCAAATTAGGATTGGAAATCAAGCAATTAAATTCGCTCGTGCCAAGAATAGTCTGCGTCTTTGGCAAACGAAATGCCCAAAAATAGTGTGAGAAAAGGTCAGACTTAGGAAATAGTGTTTAACACGCAGACAGAATGAGACTTGAAAAATAATATTTTTTATTTGTTGTGACAACAAATCAGGGAATAATCGCTTACGCTATGAAGATAAAATATAAAAAGGGATAGTTGTAGTTTATGATCGTTAACAACCATCATTGAGTTTCTGACTGAGACAGAAGTATTGCAGTAAATAAAAAAAATAAAAAAGACAAAATTAAAAAAAGAAAAGAAAAAAGGAAGAAAGGAATTGAAATCCGCAAGCAATATGAAATCTCCGTCACCTTATGAAGCTCACCATCCTTCACCTCCATTCAACCATGCTACTCATTAATGCTTGCTATTCGAATGATTAGATATCTTATCTGCCTCAGTAAAAGTATGAATAATAATAATAATAATAATAATGATAAAAGAAAAAAAAATTGAATTTTTGATAATACTAGGTCGAAAATTTAGTAAAATTTTAGTTTAACGAGTTAAAAATGTTCATTAAAAAGTAACAAAAAAAATATAGTTAAAATAGCCGTTAATTGCAATAAAAGAAAGACGTTTGGAGCACATATTGGATTTGGAATAAAGGTCCGAAATTGTACAATATTTCGTACAATATAGTTCAATCGACAATTAGATAATAAATTTGTCAATTAAAACAATAATAATGTTAACAAGTAATAATTGTGTGTAGTAAAATATAAGATTGATGATTTGTTGTTCTGCCTTCTGAAGAATTTCCATCGAGTAGTACAAGAGACGAAGAAAATTTGTTGTGTAAGTGAATAGGTGGAATGATGATGAGTATATACAATGTAATTCAATAAAACAGGGTCCCATTCGTTCAACAATCACTCAACTAGCTTAGGCTATAGATTTTGCTAGGCGCTATGAGCCATAAATTCTCCTTACCTTTCCTTCGCGGATTAATCTACCACCAGTTACGTTTACTGCCTCGATTACCGGAGCTCTGTCCACAACCCTGTTCAGCAAATTCTGAAAACAAGATAAGGTGCTGATGTATTCATCGCAAAAACAATTTCGAGCAATGACTGTTGCATTTCTCATTTTTCCTCAATACCTTAGTAGTTTCAAGCTGCTCGTGAGCTTTATTGTGGATCGGAGCAAGATTCTCAAGTTTTCCGTACCCCTCGTCAACAAAATCAACTTCATTTTGATACGAGTTACTGTACTGCTGAGCGAGGCCATAAGCCGTCTCAGCACTACGTAGTCTGTCTACAAGTTGACCACAGATATTTGTCCATCTTGAATTGAGCCTGTTTACTTCGGCGTCTAGTCTGTCCATGTCGCTGTGTGGCCCGCGATGATTGGGTCTTGATTTTTCTACCAATCTTCGAGCATTATGAGCGTCGTCGCCCAGTTGGTCGATCAGTATCTGTTGTTGAGATATAGCATTCTGAAGAATCATCAGATTCTCAAGAACGTGTTGTAGCCCCTTTACATCTGAAGGTAATTCGCTGAAGGAAGCCAGTTTGATTTCGAACTCTGATATAGCAGCGGTGTTTTCTTCCAATCCAGACAGAACTATCTCTACACATTTCAATCGTTCGATATAAAGATTGCTCAGATTCCACAAGTGGTTCCACTTTGTCATTACGTTATCGAGTTTATTCCTCATCGCAGCTGTCTTCAGAGTTATGCCCCGGAAAGTTTGTTGGACTTGTTCAATGTCCGGCGCATGGCGCTGCAAGTTTTGTTCAAAATCTTTGTGTTCAAGAACCAGGTGTTCAAGGCTGTCCAGATCTCGAGGCAGGAGAGCAGCTATACGCAGATTGAGAATTCTTTCCGCCTCATCCAGAGCCTGCTGTAGGGCAGAAACTTGGTCGCTAAATATACGCCCTGCGTTCTTCGACTCCTCCTCTGCTCTAGCCCGTTTTTCAAAATCGTCAAAGAGCCTGTTAACGTCGGCCATCTCTCGCCTCAATCTCCGCAATTGCGGGTCAGCCGGATCGCCTTCGGATAGTAACTTGTCCGCGTCTTCGTTCAGAGCTTTTCTTATAGCTGTACGTTGGTCTTGACCCATGGCCAAGAACTGTGGCAAGTCCCAACCCTTGACTACCTTTATCGTAGCAAAGATCATGTTCTGTCTTAATCTCAATTGTTTTCTCTGCCACAAAGCCACGCTTCTGTCGTATTGACGACGTAATCTTTCCGCTGCATCTAGAGCTTCTTTGTCAGGTGGTGGTAAGGTGAAACAAGCTCCAGGCACTGGCGACTCTACACCCTGGGAATTCTTCACGCGCCATTTAACTCGGCCTGAGTTATCGTACAGCGTACATTGTTCGCCCTTTTCAAACGAGATCTGTAAAAAAAGCGAAACGAATAATTATCAAACAGTTTCTGGGACCAATCTTGTACTCAATGACTGGTTTATGCTTACATTGACTTGTTTGTAAGTGCATACAGCAGTGACTTGTATAGGTCTTGAAACAGGCTGCCTGCGCTGTTTCATAGGGACGGTTTCCTTAGACTGATCGACTAATCGTTGTACATGATCGCCGTAATTGTTTAGTTCTTCTCTGAGCTCTTGCATTCCTTTGAGAAGTCGCTCTCCTTCGTCCAAGGAGAAATCTGACTGTGAGTATACCGTGTTTAAGATCTCATCACGGTTTGATATCCACAATTCAGACTGCTGAACTTCCTTGAAAAATGTTTGACTGTGGGCTGCGTGACGCAGATGAACTTCTAGGCAGAGAGTAAGCTGCAACAACCATGCCCACTGGGTCTGCATAGCCGCCATATAAGCCTCGATTGTTTTAGACGCGGGATGATGCTGCAGAACTAAAGCTTCTCCACGATCTTGAACAGCCGCGAATTGGATCTCACGCTTCTCTAGATCGCTCATCAAAGACTGTGGACAAATGAGAAGATAACATCAGCTGTGATGGTGATTTGAATACGATAAATCTAGCCTTTGGTATAATTCTTCGCTGTCTAGAAGTTTACATTTCATTTTTACCTCTATTCCTGATCCGTATGTTCGCTTGTAAAAAAGTTCAAAAGTTTAGTAAATTAAAATACTAAATATTAAAATTTAAACTTCTTTGAATAACAAACTTACTTCATAGTACTGCTCGATGCTTTGGACATTCAAATTTTTGTCGCTCCAATCCCTAGTGACTTCTGTCTCTTCCTTGGTGTTCAGCCAGACAAGTTCTCCCGTAGCAGACTGTATGTAATCTTGTAGAATGTCCAAATCTGAGAGCCTCTTGTTAGAAGTAGCCAAAAGTTCAGCGTAAAGTTTTTGCAGAGTACTCAAATGCTGACTATACAGGGCGAGTTCATCACCGTGGAAGTTGTTCTTAGCTTGGAGGCATTTTTCAACCTTAGAATAAAACTGGTCTATATTTTTGTGCTCTCTTTGATGTATGTCAAGTTCGTTTTGTATGCTGGGAAGATCAGAGCCGTAATCAGCTTCCTGCAGTTGTTTCAGTTTGCTCTTACACCAGTCTATGCAATCGTGAAGATTTCGGAAATGTGGATTTGTATCAACCAAACGAGTTTCATGGACGGTAGTGCGGTGCTTTGTGACAACACGTTCTTCAACAGGAAATGAAACGACGGATAGCGGAGCTACTAAACGTTTATGAAGCAGCGATCGCAGTGCTACCCAACGTTGATGAAGCTTTTGCACTCTGTAAAAAGCCAAAAACTTTATTAAAAGGCCAAAAATTTATCCAAATAAAAAGAACACGATGTGAACTAAGGGAATATGGACTCCTTACCTCTTGTGGAGTTCTGGTGCTTGGCTATATCTGCCTTCTGTGAGAGTGTGGATGTCGGTGAATATATTTTGGATCTGTGTTTCTGTGTTTCTTATGTCCTGTTCCAGCAGGTCAACGGCATGTTTAGCTTCCAATGGATGTAGCCGATCAAGACGACGCGCTTCATCTTCAACTCGTCTCTCAAGTTCTTCAAGACGATTATCAGTTGATTTCATTTCACGATGAACCTTTTCTGCAAGACGTTGCAACCGCTCCAGGCTGAAAGTTGTAAAAATGTGTAAAAAAAATTTGTACTTTTAATAAAACGATCTAGAATTCATTGGACAAACATTCTTACCGCTTAATTTCATCGAGTATAGCTTGATCTCTTTCCTGATGAAGCATGATCAGCCTGTTCCAATTCTTCTCAATAATTTCAATGTGGAGTTCAGCTTCCATGTCCACTTCGCCAACAGCTTCAAAGTACTTTTGTAGGTCTCTGAATATGTGGGCCAATCTCTGTTTGTCTCTATACCTAGGTGGCACTTCTTCATTCTTGAACTTGGCGCTATCAGCGGCGAGTTTTTTCATCTCTATAAGCGTTGGGGGGAATGAACGCTCTTGCATAAGGACCATCTTCTCACGTATCCATAAATGCAGAGATGAAGCCAGTTCCCGGTATTCGGCTGAACGCCTTTGGGCCTCCGCATCGTACAGTGGATGTATCGGTGGCGGTTCAGGGAACACATCGTAGAGCGACGAGATATACGTTATCAATGACTTCTCGTCCGGTTCGGGGGTATCAACGTCTGAAATGTGCGAAAAATGATCGATAAAAAATACTCAAAAGTCCCGAATTCATTGGTACGAAGGCGTCAGGAAAGGACAGGTGGACTCTGAACAGGTGGCTCTTCTCAGGGCTCATTGACTACGAAATTATGTCGTGATGATTCACGAGTTAACTCGTTCTGCAACGAATACAGAATGTCGATGATATACCGTATATTGTTACAGTCAGTGCACTTCCGGTCCACGCCTTGGTGCCTCGGACCTTGTAGAGCCCAGGCCCTAGGTCATCATTACGTTCTCGAACGCGATTAAAATTATTGCTATTGGGTTGCTCGAGATATGGTGAAAATAACTGGCAATCAGGGACGGTTTCCGAATTCCGAATCTTTCAAGATTCGAACGATTCCCAATTTTCAGAGCATTAAGATTCTAGAAGATCGGAATGCAGAGAATTGAAAACTCCGAAAATCCGGATCTCGATTATCCAGAAAAATAGAGAAATAGTTAATTATCTAATCGAGACCCTCTTTCAGGAAACCCATTTTATCTACTGCAATCGATATAACTTCATGATGGCATGAATAATTGATAGGATCTTCAAACTTCTTTTTCCTGCAAAAGTACATCTCAAGACTTTCAGTAATTTGACTAATTATTGGTTTCGACATGATCGATGATTCCAAGTTTTTGCCATTCGAGATTTTTAAAATCCGAAAGTTCAGCCCCAAGTACCATGAAAATTCTAGCAATTGCCGATTACTAAAACGTCTGCATTCGGATATAAATTTAGCATGATCATTGATTTGGCAAAGATCGATCTAGATTTACAGAAGAAATCAAATGATCAAATACATAGAAAAGAAAAGAAAAGAAAAAATAGAGATTTTAGTGCTGATAGGCCGATAAAATAATGAAAGCGTGAAGAAAGAATCGCGGAAGGTGAGTTTTATGGAGAATCCAAGTGATTCGGCGAAATGATAAGAAATTTCATAGAGTCAAGTGGGAGTACAATGAACAATGGACTTGAGTCGAGTTCGTGCAAGGAGTGGATGCAATTTGTGTTAAAAAAAAAAGCCAGGAATTCTGGTTCTTGGTCGCAGGAATGCGCCGGAAATGGCTGCAACTACCGTGACAGAAAAAATAAAACATTTTACAAGAACCCACATCCTCCGAATCCTTCATGAGCGGTAACAAAATTTTTTAACAGACGGAGTGGAACTCGGAATTAATTATGCGATGAATATATAATCATAGGAAGAATGTAGATGAAGCTTATTTCATTTGAAAAGGAAAAGAAAAAGAAAAAGAAAAAAAAATGGATAGATAAATGAATAAAAGTCACATCTTTGAATCATACATAGATATCTGATGATTAGGTTTCGTTGTTTCGAAGATAAAAAAAAACTAGCTTCATTCGTAATAATTGAATATTCTGTTCTATTGACAATTGTTCAATTTTTGTGTCGTAAATCTGTTTTGTTTGATATGGCTATAGAATATGGATAGATATGGGTATGCATGGGCTATTATTCGCGAGTCGTTATCGCGGCGTAGATTATAAGAAAAAGCCTCATTGCGACCGGTGGAGGATAGGTAGTAGAAAAAGTCAAGGTAACCGGAAGCTTTAAACAACGAGAAAATTGAAAATAATTAAATGAAAAAGAGTTTTGAGGCCAGTCGAAACCAATGGGTGAATACTGAAACATGGAAAACGAGTTTCGCACGTTCCGAAAAGACGTATAAGTATAGGTACCCTGCACTTCAATTCACCTTTGTGCGAACAATGAGCGAGTGCAGGAAACAAAGAGATTTCTCGAGATTTCTAGCTCAAATAACGCGAAAAAAAAATAGCAAAGGTAATAAACGAGCTTCGAAATCGTTCAGATTCGTCATTTCATCATCAAAACGAGAAAATGTCTCGAAAGATTAGGAAAGTAGGATGAATCTATCCGAAACCAACGGATCGTGAATATGCGTATAGTATAGAAAGTGCATGGCGCATGTATATACGATAAATTTGTCACTGGGCTCAGGATTATCGACTCATTAAATTTCTACGAAGAGACGAACGTGCGAAGATTCGTGACTGCGTCTAATTTTTATTGCTCAATCGTGTCTGCATTTTATATAGTTGTTAAACTGGGATAAAAAGAATAGCGACACCCAGCTTGCGACGTTTTTATGCTTTTGAAACGAGAGGGCAATGCCTGGATAGATACAATCCAGACCTTTGCCATGAGGTGAGACATGAAAGTTTCGACCTATTGATCTCGGGCAGACAATTCTAGGACGACACGACATCCATCGTTGAACCCGTTTTCACCGTTCGGAAACATCTCGACTTATGTCCCGTTTTCATTTCCTGGACAATTGAACTATAAGAGAACCTGAGTCGAGTCGAGTCGAGTCGAGTCACGATCGCGGATAACCATTCGATAAAATGGATATAAATTCTCTAAACTAATCGTATAATATAAATAAGAATTTGGCGGATTGCTTTACTCGGTTTAAACGAGAAATTTAGGTAAGAAGGAGAAGAAGAAGAGCATAAATGGGTAAAAATCACGGACCGAAAGCGCGAGCGAAGTTCAACTCGGAATAAAATAAAATAATAACAAATAAGAGACATGAAATCTTTGAAATGTTAGCCCTAAAGTTTATTAAACTAAATTTACAGCTCTCCTCGCGCGACTTTGCGTGTTACTTGATAATAAGAATTTCTATTTCGCGCATGTATGGGGAGAAAACGAGAGAAATAATAAGAAAGAAAGAAAGAAAGTGGAAAAAAGTAAGCCACTAAAAATCAAAACCTGATGTCAAAAACAGTATCAAAGAAATAAATCAACGTGCGGTAATCCGAGTTCGAAAAGTCAGGATTATGGTATACCTATATATTAGTTTCTTATTTAGTTTGTTTTATATCATATTACCCTTTATATTCATAGTATGTATATTTTTTTCGTCTTCTCACTTTATCATCTACTTCTATACTATATCCGAATGCGGTTACCTATACTACCTGTTCGTGTCTATTTCTACGATGTGTAATCGATGCCTGGGAGAAATTAACCCTGGCCTTGTACCTCTTGTTGTCCATTCGAATTTTTTGCACAATCAATTTCATTTTCATCACATTTGGTTTACGGGATTATTGATGCTTGAATGCGAATTTTTCACAAATATCATTTTGAAAAGACGAAAAATCTATCTTTTTGGTAATTACCTTCGGGATCGAGAAGCCTGGTAACGCCGTACTCGCGCTCAGCGATGTGGAAAACCCTGTCGAGGCGCTCGCGAGCCTGACTTGCCCTGGCATTTCGCCAATCTACAAGGTCTGGTCTGTTTCGATGAAGAAGTGCACTGAAGGCAAGACCGTCCCTCCAGGAGCCGGTGAAGTCCGATACTCTAACTCCTGGGTAACGGGCTGTTGAACGGCGAGCCCATCTTAGCAGAGCTTCGCGTGCTGTTACATTTTGTTCTTGGCCGACGATGTCGGAAATCTGCAATAAGAAAAGGAAGAAAAACGAAATTAGAAAAAATTGAGACATTTTTTTATCCTCGCAGGATTCAAAATCTCATCATTGTTACTCTATTGCTTACGAATCATTCTCGTTCTATTTTTTTTTTTTTTTGTTACTATTCAGCGCTGCAGCTTCAACATGCTTTTCTGATGGAACAAACAGGTTCTAAATAACGTATGAGTAGAAATCTTCATAGAAGAGCTGTATGGGTATACCTGTATGCTTAGGTATGTTCTAAGTGGCGCTAAAATATTTAACCGCAAGAAATCGTGGAGTTATTTGTAAAGTGATGCTGTTCGATGTAGCTTGTTATACTTTCTTTGTTGTCGTCCTTATTCAAGCTAGCGAAAAAGATCCTTCATTGCACGGTATAACGAGTAGTATATAAGGTACCGTTATAAATTACAAACTTAGTACGTATAGCAGGCAAAAAGGTAGGCCTGACAAAAGAAAGGAAAGAAAAAATCTACGCCGTTTCAGTTACAGTTAACGATTCCCCGACGATTTACAAAATTTGGAGAAAAAAATCCAAAAGATGGTGAAATGATGTATTTATTTTTTTATTTTTTTTGGAGTAAAATAAAGTTCAACGAAATATTCTTCTTCATTCTATAGACAAATTCGCCTAAAGTTATCATAGAATTTGGAATGGATCAATTGTATAAATGCAAAAATTAATCAGATACCTACTTAGTATTCGACGGTTATATTGGAAATCGAAATAAACAACCAGCGAACCAGCGAGTAGGTATAGCCGGTATAATTTCTCTCGAGGTAAAGATTTTTCTAGAGAAACAAGTTCGTGCTTAGGAAGTGCCGATGCAAATTGAACGGTCGGGTAATAGTAAGTTTAACCTTTCACGATTTACTGCAGACGCGACTTCTCTCTATAGGTTCTAATCAAAATAACGATTCCGATGATACTGTACGAAGCAGATTTTCTTACATTCAAATAATTCAATTTTCACATTATTATGTGAATAAATTTCAAGTAGCTATATAGCGGGTAATGATACAAGCCACAAGGAACTTAAATAATATTTCGTACCGCATTAATAATGGAGAGGAAAAAGAAAAAAAAAAAAATTAACAGCTACGATACGGTTTGCAGTTTCAACAAACTAGACCATTCACTAAATTATCTAAATTCGCAATATCACGGGCTAAAAGGTATGCTATAAAACTTTCACATGATCTCGCAGATGTGGCGCAATAACGTATATTACGCAATTTAAAATCCTCTAATAACGAGATGTCTTAAGTCATTTAGCGTATAAGGCACACATGTGTGCCTGTGTGTGCATATGTATCTTTTTTCTTCTTCTCTGATTTGCCAATAAAAACTGATTCGCGAATCGAAAGTCAATGCAGTAGTCAGTAGGGTATGGTGTCAGACCCGCAAATGACTCTTTCATTATCAATAACGCTTAGGGTCTCATTATAATTTGCTTTCATTTCTACGTCTGCATTGTCGTATGGATAGACAATACAGAAGAAGAAGAAGAAAAAAGATGAAAAATTTAATTGCAGATTGATTAAATTCCAATGGATCCGGTCTTTCAAAGGTCGTAACCGTTCGCTACTTTATTTGGTACAAAAGTGCAATGAACCGAGTCGAACAAAGCGAAGTGAAGTGAAGTTTCGTTTGCCATCAGCCCAAAGCTAAAATCGTTTATTTAGCTTTCCAACTACATGACAGTTTAGTTATTGTTTGAAAGTGGTTTACAGCTGGTGGCAGCTGTGGTTTGAATCAATATAAGCAGAACGGAAGCATCCCACAGAGTTTTCTCGATTCATTTACTATAAGCTGAGATTTTATGGTCTAAAATGATTTTTTAGTTTATTTTATTTTTTTTAATTTTTTTTCATCAACTATCAATAAATTCTTTGTCACCGTTGATCGTTGCAAAAAAAAAAAAGAAGTAGTAAGCAGTATTCATCGATCTTACTTCATTGCGATCAATTGATTCGGGAAAATTTTACTTCAGCTGTACGAAAATTTATTAATCACGAAAATTTGACTTGCCCAAAAATTTGATCACCGTTAAAATTCTTCCAGCATATCTAAATATAATTTTTCGTTTCTTGGTTTTTTTCTTTTTTACATTAATTATGTGAGGTAAGGTATTCTGTCATCTATATTCTCACTAACGATTATTAAAACTAATTATAGGATATAACAAGGCGAACTTAATTTGCCAACTCTAAATATAGAGAATGTTTTCAAGGGTTTCACTCTCACGCGATACTAAAATTTCGTCACAAAACTTACAAGCCACATTTTTGATGGGAATTTTAGTAATAAATTACAGAAAAACAACAAATTTGAGAAACGATATTGGAAGATATAATAATAAATTGTGAAATTATTACTCGTTCCACAGTAGTACGATTTTATACACGAATTTAAAAAATCTGTGGATATATAATACGCGGATGTAGCTGTAATAAGAATAACTTCTCCGATAAGAAAAAAAAAACTTCTATAAAATGATCTCGCTGTCTCAGACTTTCGGAACGCGGCAGTGTGAAAACCGTATTAAGGTATGGATCAACGAACCGAAGAAGAAGAAGAAGAAGAAGAAGAAGAAGAAGAAGAAGAAGAAGAAGAAGAAGAAGCAATACAGATCTGTATTCTAAGTCGGTAGTAGGTACGATTATTAGCTATTCTGGCATCTTGGCAAGTATCCAGCGGCAGGATCTGTTCGTACGTCTTTTAAGTCGGGAAAGAATGCGATAACGTAGCTATGCCTGAAATGCATTTGAATCACATTTTAATTGCCCTTTGATGAAGTATACTCTCGAGATGATCACGCCGAACGTTTTCATATAAACCGATCTGTGATAGGACGTTGAACAGATATATAAGCTCACATGCACTTCGGTATAATATATCATGCGCTCTTGCGATTGCTCGAGACAGAAATAATGATCTCTCGACTAGAAGAAGACAAGACAGTAATAATTTTCTTACGTTTTTCATTTTCAGTTTTCGCCAATCTCGAAAATCTCGAAAGTTTCGATCTATTTTCGAAACCTTTTTTTCTTCCAAAAAGTGCATTTCAAGACGATTAATTCGGCCAGTTATATTTCGGAGTTTCAGCCTTTCGGATATTTGGTAAGCTTTCGGAATTTTGAACCTCCGGTGTTTTTCGTGTTGGAGATTTTGAAATCGGATATGTAGAGTGTAGACTATCGGGAAAATACACTTTCTAAAAACTGTGACACGGTAATATTCAAGTTGGTCATTTTTACCGCTGGGGACTTTGAACATTCGGGACTTTAGCCCGATCCTAAATTTACTCGAGATTTAAATTCAGTAAAATCTGCGATTCACAATCGATTTATCACATACCTACACACGATGAAATATAATAATACGTCAAGTTCAATTGAACATATAAGTAGCGTTATAATTTACCGACAAAGATCAGATCTAGTTGATTATTCGTACTAGCGCAGCAATAACTCGAAAGGAAATTACGTTACATAATCCGCATATACATATAAGTATATTATATGATTGCATATTATAGTACACAGGTTTACTGCACACTGATGTAAATTTACACAAAACCTCATGTATTGTTAATCAGAATTTTATTTCATTACTTCCGTTACAGAAATAGTCATGACAGTCGAATCGAGAATGGAGATACCTACGCCTTATAGCATTATAAATAATTGTATAATAATTTCAATCTACACCAATAATCTCAGGAAGAACGAGTGTATTAGGTAGCAATTTATATAATGGCACTTAAATATTCAAACTTTATTACATACATTTCTTCGTCCTTCTCATCATTTCTCAAAGAAAAATTTCTCGGTTAATTCGCTGCATCTCATTTCCCTAAATTTATCTTTAATAAACGCAGAGAGGTATGACATAAAAATAAGGAGCAAAGAGTGAAGATACTGAAAGGCATGTAGCTAACGGCTTAACGGTTACACATAAAAAAAAAAGCGCGAAATCCTATGTAATCGCGGTTATACCGAAATTACGTCGTGAAAAAAAAAAGAAAAAAAAAAGGAAAAAATTAGAGACTATATACCTAGCTTGTATATAAAAAGATAGACGGAGAAAGCAGCTGCATCACGGTCATGGAACGGTTGAAAATTAATCTACGGTTATAACATAACAGTTTGATAGAAGCAAGAAGAAGGCTTCAATTGGCACGTACTATAATGTCTCCGAAGTAAATCCCAACAATTTAGCAAGAATTGCATATATGCGAGATTCTTACTACCGTATAATGTAATATACACATATTATGCAGTATATGTATAGTATCCCCTGTCCTGTAAGAAACTGGCTAACCATTAACTAACCACGCAGTTATTTATACCGTCGAATAGCTGTGTATGTACAAAATATATTGTGCATTTCTCTCTCGTCAAAGTAAAAGGTTCAAAATTTTAGATCCGGGTTTCGCGTGCTGGAATGAGATCCTAGGATTGCACACACTTAGCAATCTGCATGTATAACATACATGGCTAATTTCAACTAAACGTTTAGTTTTTTTTTTTCAATTTTTTTTTTATTATTTTTTCAATCGATGATTAATAGCTCGACTTTTTAGGCGAAGGTTGTATCGCATTAAAATAATTATGACTATTGATCACAGATTTTCAAATATGAAGGTTGCACGCAACGTAGGTATATAAGGAGATAGAAAATTGCTGAAATAACATATTTCTATAGTCAAAATTTTGTGAATGAAAGAAAAAAAAGCGAAAGTTTCTTGTGTCGAATAAATACGTGTTTGGTCTCATCGTTAGATACGAATACTCGATTCGTCACGAGATGAAGAGAAAGATGAGAATAGGATAAGGTGTCAATGAAAAGGAACCGAGTATCGAGTTAGCAGTCATTTTCAGTGATTTAGTTAGTCGATAATCATCTCTACGGAAAGTAATCTTCAAAATGGCTCGGAATTAAATCTGTCGGAATTGATTCGCGGTGTATATTTATACGGCAATATAATTGGCGAATCAATTTTTCACCGTAAGCACGACGTGACGATCGTTTGTTCGTATAGGTATTGTACTGTAATAAGTATCTGCTATTACGGGCTAGTCGGTATTCGAAGGTCTTAAAAGTCGTGGGAGTGAACTAGCAGCCTTTCTTTATACAGATATAGGTATTGAATGAAATACGAAAAAACAAATTGCTTCAATAAATTCTTGCATAGCTTAATTAAATAAGAGAAGTAAAATCGAAATTGAGGAAAGTGTGAACCCAGAAGAAGAAGAAGTATTTATTTTATTTTTTTCTGTATTCTTAGAGAGGTATTGCCTCACATTGATCACGTCATACGAACTCTTATGGCAATGTTGCGTAGCCACGGTGGTTGTAGGTACCTACTTAGCGAATGTATGTATGTATGTACGTAGGTAGATATATAGTTGCATGTTTCTTGGGCGCTGCAGATATAAACGAGGCATAAATAAAACACGTCTTGTGAGTAAAGTTTCTACCTATATCATACCTATATACACTTCTTGAAAATAAATGTATTATTCGTGTGATTCGAGAACACGAAGCCGTATGTATATCTAAAGCACAAAATCTATAACGATTATGATACAATAATCATCGCGTTAGTGACTAAAGAAAAAAAAAAAAAAAGAAAAAAAAAACCCCGCCGAAATTTCGTTCAGATTTCTCTTCGCGAAAACGCTAAATATTCGAAACTGTTCGCCTCTTTTTTTGTCAATACTTGAACAGTATTATAACCAAGTCCTAAAGCGTAGGATGACTTAAAATTCGCCCACTGGCCCACTACACTATAATATATTTCAACGATCAATGTCAGTTTATTTTTCATTCCGTGTGCATCAGATCAAGTCAATCCGTGTCCTCGATTCGTGGGTATATATCATTCAGCCAGCGTAAGTGGGCGTGCATATTATATGGAAATCGCGACTTTTTTGGTGCCCACAAAAGATTCGCTTTATTTTTACACAGTTTTCTTCTTTTAATTTTATTTTAGTATCTTTCAAGACAGGGGAATAATTCCTTCTTATTAATTTCACCATCTCATCGCGTTCAACAGAATTAGTAATAATTCTCAAAAATGTTCATATATTTATAAGACGCTGCAAGTATATATGCGGTCGTATATCGATGCTCTCGGTAGAAAAGTGTCTAACTCCACTTTTTTTCAAAAGGCATTTTTTTGTACGTCATGTTGAGAAATATCATTCTTCATACGTTTTTTGGCTCTCCTGAAAAATTTACAAAAATGGAGTTAGACGATTTGCTAATTAGAACGTCGATATATTACTTTTCGCTCGATAAAATCAACTTCAACCGTGTGAACCTGTACGAGTTATCAATACCCTTATGTGTCTACCCATACAATTGTATTACAAAATTCGAGGCAAATGAAAATCCGGAAATGATGAAACAAGGGTTCAGAAGTAAAGGCAGGTAACAATCACCTGACCGTTATATGGGTATAGACTATTCACTATAGGGTATAAAAGTGGTATCCTGCACTGCACACGTTGGGCAAGATCACCTTGGCCATTTATAGACTCTACCTTTGTATGTCGACTGCTTATACTGCACACTAGCACGGAGAAAAATAAAGCGAAGGAAAAGGCCGAGGAGGCTGCAGCACATATGAGGAGATGAAAAAGGAGGAGGTAAACTGGACCTGTTGAATCTCGAGAGTGACACATTCGCGAAGGTAGGTGGTTTCGCCGTTCAGAAACCGAGGGCGATATAGGTGATATTATACTCTCTAGATCCGATAGGCATTCTGAAGTCATTGTATGAGTCTGCATCGGGACTGCAAGTCGCATAACATTCCTCCACTTCTTTAACCAACAGAAATAACTCGTATTTCAACTTTACTAGGTATTTCATTGTTTCGTTCAATTTTATACCACAACTACCCATACGCTGCGACCTCATCAAACTAACAGATAAATTGCGAGAAAAGTTTTCCCATTTTTAATTTTTTCGATTTTTTTTTTTTTGTTTTCAAAAATTTGTTCATTTTTATTACCCGGACAGTTTTTGGTCTTGGTGATTGCACGTGGTGACCGAGAGCTGTCGTGTATCGGGTGTCGTGTAGTGCTCTGGGTTGAGCACGCCTTGTTAAATCCTCGGCAACGCTCTTCTCTTCGCCGCGCGTCAGAGTCGTCGTCTTTCTGACGATGCGAGTGACGATACGACGGGTTCCATTTTCCCCCCGTTTAGAAGTCTTGGTCGACTCAATCGAGGAGCCTAGCGATTTTCGGATTTTTTTTTTCAGATTTTTTAGATTTTTTTCAGGTTTTTTTTTTTTAATAATTTCAGAATAAGGGGCTAGTCGCTTTTTCGATCCTTAGAGTTCGTGATAATTAATTATACGTACGACTTGAGACGTCTGAGCCTTCAACTATTGTTATTTTTCATTTTTTTGTTCTAATTGTTTCAATTTTTCTGGATTTTAAAGTCATATAGGACAACGAAAGAGCAGAAATTCCACGCTACGATAAAATAGACGAATAAATCGCACGCATATATACTGTCATTGCATTATACATTGAATTGCGATAAGAGTTCCGAGTAAGCAACGGAACTTGAAGTAGATAATGAATCTAGAGTCTCTTCAAGAGCCGGTAAGGTATATAGAAGTTAGGAGATCTTTAAACGTGTTGCGATAACAAAACTGAGTTCGTACGTCATTCTGTAAGAATTTTCTTTAAATATATATACTAATAGTAAAAAGAGCTGAGAAAAAAGGAAGAAAGAAAAAAAACAGATATCCGTACACACTCTGATGCGAGGGTATAATTTATTTCGTCACGTTCTATCACACGAGGTAATTGATTTTAGGTTTAAAAACTAAATGGGAATGGGGAAAAAAGTTATCGCAATAAAAACTTACTCTTAGGAGTACCATAAGTAAGATTCTCTTTAAATAAATTTTTCAGAATTTCAAAAATAATTAATAACACTGGCAGCAGATATCTAAAATAATAATTTTCATTGATGTTACCGCGTAGGTCGCCTTCGGGCTTGAGATCTTTTGCATAATCCCTCAGAATGATATGTATGCCATTTAAAGATCTGAAAGCGTGGGCAAGATCAAGGCCAATAGTGGGATCAGCTGTTTGTATTTAAATTTTCTATAATCAACAACGAAAGAGAGAGAAAAAAAAAGAAGAAAAAATAAAACGGGAATACTAATCATCGCCGCGAATTATGTTGAAATAAATCGATTGAAACTTCGTTAATTACAATTACGTAATCGTTAGGAATTCTTCTAATAAATATTGAAACCCATGTTATTAAAAATTCACGATTAACTCCGTAGAAAAGGAATGAGTTTTACTTGTCGCAAAGCTGGCGCGTATTACACCAACGTATAATTCTAACACCTAACATAGGTACACATATATATAATATATATTACGGTACAACATCCGCTGTTCTCTCTATTGTCTTAAGTCTCCTAATTTGTTAAACAAAGCCTTATTTTCTTTTTTTTTCCATTTTTTTTTTTCTAAGTACTCGATTAATCTCTCGAACTTTTCTTTCAAGTTTCGCAAAGCAGCGAGCCCCTTATAATAAATTATATATTTTAATGAATTTATCAATTTATTCGTGCAATTATTTAATTCGTCTTCAATTTTTCCCCTCCCGTTACCTAAGACCTCAGTAGAAAGTCGTCGTTTCGTATAAATCGCTTGCAGATCTGCGGCTGCATTTCCGCTCGTATTTGAACCAGCTACGTTGTCTCGGTCGTCTTCTTCTCGCGTTCCTTGGACGAAAAGTCGTCCACTTTTGCTGAACCGATACATAGACATTTCTTTTCTTTTCTATTTTATTCTTATTAAAAAACAAGAAAAAAAAAACCAATTTCCCCGATTAACTTAATCTGATTAGTATTTCAGGATTTATTCTTATCTTTCAAAGTTTTTCTTCTATATTTCATTACATGGATATTTATCCCGTTTAGTTTCACCTCACACAAGTATAGAATTTTTCAAAATCGTTGGTTTCATGATTTCATTTTCCGTTTAATTAGTTAATTAATTAATCGCTCATTATTTGCACATCATTATTTTTCTTCAGCGACTAGGTAAATGTGAAATTGAGTATTTGAGATTCGAGCTCGATAAAAGAGAGATTACAATCATTCATTATAACGACGATTCTTGGAGTACAAAAATCGAAGCGTCGATCACAGATCGCAAAGTGTATTTCATCTGGTCAAAACGCACGTGTAAATAACGATCACGTGCGTTTCGTGTGAGTATTGTTATAGTCATTAATTTCTCGGAGTTTAAACAGTATGTTGAAATTATTATTTTTTTTTTTACAACAAACACTGCAATTTATCAAGCCACAATTCGCCCTATGCAGCTGATTATTAACCAATTATTCACCGTCGATTTATTTCTGCGTCGAAACATTGATATTATATGAAACACTGTATACAGCCACACTTTGGGTTAAAAAACGAGAAAAATGTGATAGAAGAAAGACAAAAAGGGTTTCCATAGGTCTGCGTATCAGTTTTGAAACAAAAACGAAAAAAATGATATTAATTAATAATTCACGTCACTATGAAACGGGCGTTAAGTCAAACATTACATTACGCAACTAGGTATATACCGAGTCGTTAAACCAAAGTGCGTAAAGTCAAGCGAATAGATAAGTTTTATCAAAAGGTACACAGGCCTCGGAAAGGTTGCGTCAAAAGAAAAAATTTAAAAAAAATGGAAAATTTAAAAAAAAAAAAATCGAATCGGGAAATTTATTTAGATCCACGTCTAAGACCAGAAAAACTCGAGGACTCGCGCGTCAGACAGAATGGAATCGAGTCGTACACACGACCGACCGACCGACCGCACGAGCAAGCGGCTCGCAGAGTGACTGTAGAGAGAATGAAACCCGCGGGTCCCCCTTCCACCCACGCAACGGGTCCAATATCAAAGTAGGAGAGGGCGAGGAAAACACAGGTGAGACACAGCCATACAGGTGTCGTCGTCTCGCTTGGTAGTAGACCGCGCTACCCGTCTCTTACTTTCTAGTTGTCTTCACATCTCGCTTCAACTCCCGAGGCTTGTACGTACATCTGTCTCGCTTTATCATCGGTCCTTCGACAAGTAGAGCCGTTTCGACTGATCAGAGCTCGACTAAATACGGAAGATCTGACGCCACGCAGCTACACGTATAATCTACGTGTCTATAATTTCTACTCATAGGATATATGATCGATTTCTAGTCAATTTTTAAACATATACACATACGTTTGAATAGATTAACCCAAGACGGTCATATGGGGTGTGACACACCCCAAGTTATTTTCGAGCTCGAATTTCGGCCTCTTAATCCCGGAAACCGACGTTATTACCTCTAACTAGAGTTTTTATTTTTTTTTGAAATTTTTTTTTTTTTTTTTTTTCTCGCAAATTTTTTTTTCACGAATTTTTTAAACATACTTAAAACTAAAATTTTCGTTTCATTCTTGAATGGGTTAATAGAGAAACGTTTGAAATATGTTCTCAATTTTTGTTGGGGCCCCCCGGATAATTCTACGAAATTCTACAGCGCTTCAAAGTGCTGGGGTGTGTCACACCCCATATGACCACCACGGGATTCTCATGAGGTGTGACCGTCTTGGGTTAACGGATTTATTTGTCCGATGTGTGGAATATAGACTTCAGATCTTTTATGGAAAACGGTTTGTTCTTGGTAATGATTTGATGATAGTATGGTACAAATTTTCATAAATATAACTATAATAGGGTTTACGGTGGGTAAATGTTACGTCGAAAATAATTGTACCTACCTACATGGATACATGAGTAAATGACAAAATAAAATGAGTAAAATGAAAATTTGGATTATGGGTGAAATGAACCGGAAAATATTTTCTGTATAGGTACATAGATAGGTATAAACTAAACGGATGAATGTTAGTTATGTGAAACACGCTTGTAACAGCTGTTTTTCATTGAGAATCTATAACGAGCGTAGGTATAGGACATAACAACGTCTTGTAAGAGAAGCTTGTTAAGAACCGTGACACAATTGAGGGAATAATTACACCATGTAGAATAATAAAACGTGAACAAGCTGCGAATATACATACATGTATAAAAGAAAGAAGAATGATTAAAATAAATTATTCAAACTAGGTAGTAATGGATTGGTCAATTTCCAGCAGACACAATAAATCTGAATCGTGGGTCAAGAATTTATATTTAAATGCTATTATCTGAAAAGGTAATTTCTATACATTTTAATAAGTATTCTAGTACGAAGATGAATATGACGACACGCTATTTTCAGATACCTACTGCAATACTTTACAGAGCCTAGATTATGTCTGATACTATCAAGATTCATTTCTCTTATTCTATATGTGTGTATGTAGTACCTGTGCCTTCCTTTCCGTAATACTGAATAGGATACAGTTACCCTAATTAATTATCCACGCGTGAGTAATTTACAGTTGCTGCAGGGATAAATTGTAGCTAAGACTATCCTAGTTTTTTTTTACATTTTTGACGAAAAAAAAAAGAAAAAAGAAAAAAAAACCAGCTCCTAGTATATACTACGAGTAAAACCACAATCTATAAGTTCAGGCCTGAATCACAGATATATAGTTATATGTACCTATGTACCTAATATAATAGGAAATTGAACACTCAGCTGAAAAGGCTGCAGTGTTTTGTACGGCTACAATACCCGATTACAGGGCATTCGTTGGATTCGTTTCAACATTGCATTACCTACCCTACAGTAATAAAAAGCCAACGTTCCACCTGGTACTTTCAGATTTCCTGGCTGGTTCCCCTATGTCTGTATTTCTACCCATAAATGACGTGTGCATTTCCTCAGACTTTCTCGACTTGAGTTCGCTTTTTATGTCGTCTTACGCTACATGGGAGTCTCCTGCACTATGCATGGCTATACATATGCGGGAATTTTTTAGTTTAAAGAAAATTATTTTAAAATTTGAAGAATTTTGTATTTTTCACCACGAAATTTCCCGCAATTGTTTTTCGTAGCTAAAACTTTAATAAAAAAAAATCAAAAGGAACAGAAAAAAATGGAACAGAAACGTTAATTATAATTATAACGTAGGGAATATACAAGACCTGACGGAAATGGCTTCTGGATTTAAACGTCATGGAACAGGATGATTTCATATCCGGCAAAATCATGAGGCCTATGGCCTACAATCTATAGTTTATTATACTCTTATTAGCACATACGCAGCGCAGTCTGCAGGTGCGTTCCAATTCATCTTTCACCTATATGGTTTATTTTGTGGCTTTTGCAGTCGACTTTAATACTACATCGTGCGGTCTAGGACAGAGCTATACGGTTTATTTTAGAATATTGAGAATATTATTCTTCAAGGTATAACTGGATGGATAATCAGAAATCGCCAAAATTCTTTAAAATTTCGTTAATGATAGTTCTCGATAGAATAATGATACGTTAATTATTTCAGAATTTTACACTAAATAAATTAGAGTAGTTATGGATTTTTGAAATCTAGGAATTTAACCCTAATTTTGTAAGATTCCGCTTGAATTGATATTAAAAAATTGCAAATTAACGCTTATAAGTGTTCATTTATAATTAATTTAGCTTTTTGCGAGGCCAAACATCCACTATATGCCTTAAGTTTCGAGACTCGTGATTTTGATTTAATCTCTTTAATAAAATGAGTTCAATTCCATAATCAATATGTTTACTATGTATTTCATTATTTTTATATATAGCCTCGCGTAAACTAATTACAGCCAGATACGTTATAGATGCGATTTTATACAGCATAGGTATATAGGTAAGATAAATGTACCCACAACTTTACCAACATGTGTTTATAGTTTATTGCGATATATTATGTACTTAAATAAGAGACTAATTTACATTTACCGTATACATATAACGGTGAAAGATTATTTTTTTCTTTTTCTTTTTTGTTTTGAATGAAAATTCCTCCGTAAGATTTCATACGCTGATAATAAACAGTGAGAAATAAACGTATAGGTATACATATTTTTCGAGATACTATATATGCAATTTAATTTACATATAAAGTTCATACACCGACTCGATAATCTTTCTGTCAAAATTAAACACAGGATTCATTTATCTTAAATTCGGTTTAAAAAATATAAAAATGAAACTTAAATACCCAAACGACGTCAATTGATAAATTATACTCTACTAAAGGGTCGGTGAATAAGGTCTCGCCTACGTGATCTTTACGCCTAATCTTGTACACCTATATGGTATTTTTAAATTTCTAAACGTATGACGACAGCCCGTTTTTACATCTGATTGTGAGAGAGTTGGGTCCATTTGTTGATTGGCTAGTTAGTTGGCCTAGGTCAAACTCGCAAAGAATCTTGTCCACGATGACGTCACGGAGTGACATCATACCTAGCAATAAACTACGACTCTTTTATGTACCGACTATATGATACGATGTATGGATATACTCGCTGCAGGTATAACAACGTGTATACCTAATAGGCATATATATTAACTTATATATGCGAAGCTATGGTAAATTATAAAGAAGAAAAATAGGGTTTGACCATACAGTGATATCGCTTTATACTACAACGGTTCTACAAAATTGATAGACTATTATTTTGGAAGTATGAAAAATGAGAGTAACAAGGAAGATAATACGGAGAATGACCCCGTGAGATTTTTGCTTTTCGATTTTTTACCCGAAGTTCATAAAAAAAAATTTACTGAATTTATTTGAAAAATGATATTGATGACAAAAAGACAAATTTTGAACTAATGATAATCGACGTGGATAAGAGAGCGTAACGTAGGCGTCTCGTCGATTATAACTGTGTGTAGTATGTATACGAATAAGAAACGGTACTCTATATCCTTAATCTTTGGTGTTTATTTTATATATACGTCTATATATATATATCGTAACTCGTTTAACATTCAAGTTCAACAGTGCATAGCATGAGATCGTTGCACAGGTTGACTAGCTCATATACATACATACATTTAAACATTAAAATACATAGGTATAGTTAAATACACCTGTAGTATACAGGTATACGAGAGTTTAATATATTATACCTATATACTGCAGGTGTAGACGACAATTATATTCAAACGAAGATAATTGGACAGGATACGAGTTCAATGGAGGTCGTTTCGGCAGTTGGCCACCGGTTACCTTTTGTTCGATCGAAAACCTATTGAATGCTAATCATCATTCCTTACGTAAATTTTACGTATTATATCGATGTCACGTAGCGTCTTATCGGGGCACAAAAACCAGAGATTACTTTTTAGCGGGTTCTATTTCTCCGATCTATTCCATTATTACGAGACATTGATCTATCCGATGTATTTTAGGATTCCACTAATCCACGTTTTTGTATGAAATTTAAATTTTACACAGATGGATGGGGTGTTCTGTTTTCTTCGTCTTTTTCTTCATCTTTTTTTTTCATTTCTTACTTTACCTACCTTTCGTGTATTTTGGCGATGGAGTCAATCACCGCTATGAAACCGACTTCTTATGGTAGTACGCAAAGAGAATGGAAAAGGTTTGAAAAATCTATGATCGACCGGATTTAATTTACTTAGTAGGCCCTTACGCTCGTCTTTTACGTCTCTCGGGAACAAGGAGATTATCGAACATTCGAACCGACGTGCGTAACGCGATACTGTCTGATACCCTAGAGGCATATAATCTCCGGTAGTTCCCGAGTGTGAAAGAGATCTCAGACTCACGTATAGGTGTACGTATATGTGGGACGAGATTTTTTCAGCCAAAAAATTTAATGAAATCAAATTTGCTCACTTTCAGATGTGAATTAAAAATGTGGAATCGTTTTCGATTTTTTATCTTAAATTGTACGAAAATTGAGCATGTGTGTAGTTTTTTTTTTTTTTTTTTTTTTTTCTCTTGCACTTCGTTAATTCGTTAAAAATGCTATAGAATTAAAATCAAGAGCTCAAAACTTTTTTGTTTCTGTCTTGTCATTTTTGTGCAAAGCGCCAATCACGAATCTTATTTATACGCTGGTATAATTTGTCGCAACCGGAAATACAGCGTCAATATGAGGCGATTATAATTATGTCTAATTTACATATATCATGTAATATGTGATTATAATCACAATAATTAATTCAATAATGGAAGAATTTTAACGCCTACATCGAACGAATCGCCTACTAGTTGCCATGAGACTATAAAAACCGATCGGACTCGATATTTGCTATTTATTATAATTTATATGCAAAAAGATCACATCGATATCCAGTATTTCTCCACTCTTAATTATTCTGAATGAGAGAAAAAAAAAAAAAAAACTGTTTAGACCGACAGAATACGCATTTTGAATGTTTTTTTTTTTCAATCTCAATTCCGATGAAATTATTCGGCACGTAATAAAAATAAATAAACAAATAAATAAGCCAACATTCGACCGGAATTTTATTTCTTGATCAATAAAATCCACGAATTCGTGCAGATATAGGTATTCGTGTATATTATAGACTGGGGGTATATATGTATAGGTATATGAACGATAATTTGCATGCATCGGCACCACTTCGTATGTGTACATGTTTATAGATTTACATCGATACAAAATAATCAACTCGTATAAGCAAGCCCAACGTTCTTTAAACCTACGAGAGATACGTCTACGCGTATGTATATCAGAGCAATCCTTAATTTGGTCATTTTCGAATTTCAATGCTCCCATGGGCCAAGACGTCTCCAAATATATACAAAAAAATGTAGTCGGAAGCCCCGGCTCCTATATCAATTCTAAGTACTGCCCCCAAAGCCTTCGAACTTTTCCATCTGAATAACACACGATTTTTAGTACCTCGGGGTTATTTTTTACTTCCTATCGCATTATCGCTTCTCTGAATCTGAAACTCCGCACACTACTTACCTACAGTAGTAGGTGTCAGTAAAAAATTTACAGATTTTTAACGACAAAATTTTGTTCATCGCAATTTGGAGATGAGAAAATTTTTTTTCGGTGCGCTGTAGCTGCGAAAATTATGTCGTTAAAGATCTGTCGAATTTTCATGAAGTACCTACTACTATAGGTGAGGTGTGTACCAAGTTTCAGATTTTTCGGAGCTATACTGCAATAGGAAGAAAAAAATTAACCGCGAATTGTCGCAAATCCTGTTTTATTAAAATGGGAGAATTCTAAGGCTTTGGATCGGTACTTAGAATTGAGATAGGAACCTGGAGTTTTGGCTACATTTTTTTTCTATATATTTAGAGACGTCCTGACCCATGGGAGCATCGAAATTCAAAGATGATCAAAGCAAGGACCACCCTAATGAATGTAATATAGAACTCGCAAGCTATAGATCGATGATGTAAAAATGTGATTTTATAAATGAAGAATTATAATTTTAGCTAATTTGCGAAGAGATTGAAGTTAAATTTACTGAAACAATAAGAAATGAAGCGTATTGGAGTAATTCTATAATATATTAATTATTTAATTAGACTACTTAACGAACTGCCTAAATGAGAAAAGAAAAAACTGTCTAATAGTGAAAACCGATGTGTTGCAGATCTTGAATTGATTACGAGATGATCAAGATGAAAAGCAAATCGTTATTAAGTAAAAGAATTTTCAAAGTAACTACGTGTGTATACATTATGATGACGACATTTAACTCGTTAGGATTGCGTGGCAAGTATTTACTATTCAAGCAGCCACCTTGACCAATAAAGGGAATCTATCGCGTTTTATATACCTACTTGTTTAAAATTCAACGCTGCCACTCCCCGTTCAGAGCTTATAGAATCGTAAAGATCTGACTCAAGTTTAAGTTGCAACCTTGACTCTATGTCATCTTTAGCAAATCGTCAACATTATATATCATTATCATTATCATTATCATTATGATAATGACAGTAATTATTATTTTTTTACTTTTTTCGTTGTTGTTACATACTTCGATATCGGAAATCTCATACAATAGAAAAAAAAATTAAAAAAATATATATCTACATTTTAGTAGAAGAAATGAAAGGAAAAAGAAAAAAGAAAAAGCTCAGTCTATTCATTTCTAAAAAAAAAAAAAAATAACATTTCGTGATTTCGAGTCTACGATACCCTAAGTAGGTAAAGCAGGAATAAATTTTCAACGATTCAGCTCGCATGTGTGTGTGTGTATGTGTGTGTAGAAGAAATAGAAGATATTTTATACGATACACGTAGCGTCATCCATGCGACGATTTGTAAGCAAGCAAGCGAGCGAGCGACAAATTATTGGCTCTCGTTCGGTAAGGCAGAGAAATACTTTTGGCAGTCGGTAATGCAGGATTTTAGTTTCATATATAATATAATATGTATTTCAGGCATTTAATGGTCAAAGCAAAAATATTACGATAACAATAAATAATTCAAACAAATTATGGTGAATTTTCTTTTTTTTTTTTTGCGATATCTTTTTTTTTTTTGCGATATTTTTTTTCATTTTTATTTTATTTTTTATTACGCTTTTCTACGAGGTAATTGTCAGACTTACCTTGCGTCGCCACCTCTGCGGCGCAAAAAAGACAGAGAGAGAGAATCATCAATTAGAGAGACGTAGGGAATTCGAACAAAATTAAAAAAAAAAAAAATTAAAAACATTAAGACGCAGATATCATCTACAACACGAAGAATCATATTCTTATAAATAATGAAGTTTATAAGAATTCTGTATTTTGTTTTTCAAATCTTTTTCATTCGATAAGGTTTTTGCCCTGACCATTTTTCTGCCCTTCGGTATTTGTACTTCCTATACTTTTTTTTCGTTTTTTTTTTGCTCATTTCTTTCTAACATTTTTGATTCATTCCCAGAATCTGCAGCTGTATCATTTTATTTTATTTAATTCAATTTCATTTAAAACTAACGAAATGATTTCAAGTTTGCCATTTCATAGATTGAAAAATTAAAAGACGTGTGTATAGTATGTATATGAAAGAAAAAAAAAAAAAAAAGTGTGCAGCTTTGATTAATGAAGACAAATTTATGGCACAGTATTTTATCTTATTTTTCCTCATTTATTTTTTATTTAACATAAATTTTGAACGTATACATATGCCTAGATGAGCGAAAACGAAATTTTCTATAACGTCATTATCATGTCGACCTGCACCGACAGTGAGTAATTACGAAGATCCATGACGTCAAAGAGAGAATCGTCGGCGAGTAAGTTAAACTTTGAATCACATTAATTTATATGAATGCTACTCTCTCATAAGAAGTTTCACAGCTACTGTTCGGTAATGTACCGCAAAAGCTGATCAAATTATTTGATAGAAAAGCCTAACAGACTGTAAGTGAATTTTCTTCTGATGGTTGAATAAAGTGCCTCCCCCTCGCTACTTGCATTACGTTAGACTATATCTGAAACTGACCGGACGCAGAATGAACACAGTCCTCCCTTCATAAATTTTTGTACCCAATCCCGTTTATGTATGTAGTTGGTAAACTTTTTGCGTCTGGACCCCTCTCGGAGGCTTTTCATTTTACGTCTGTATCAAATCTTCTCTTCTCTCCTCTCCTTCTTTATACTTATTCAAAATTTAGGGCATCGCGTTTCTCGCAGATTTTTCAAAATCGCGTAACGAATAAATTGAATGGGTCAAATTGTCGGTAAAAATTCTTCACATTATTCTCTCATTCTGCGAAGATTAATTTGTAGAATTTAGAATTTAGGGTAATTAATGCAGCCTCCTCGTGTACCAATCTGTAAAATATTCAAGAGCACTGCAGTCTCGGCACACTGCCAATGAATTCCTTTTTGACTATTTACACATTTTTGGAACGTCTACAAGTGGATAAAATATACACACATATGTATGGCATACATTTCGTACGTAATAACATACTGGAACATCTCACACTGGTTCGGATGGCCACTAATTTATTTAATAATTTATACTAATATGTGTAAATCTATTCGTCGCCGTTTTCCTGAACGTCAAATTTTACTCATGAACAAATTTCAATTCGCATACCTACCTATCAAACTATCAACTAATTTTATCATATGTATAAAAAGTCCATCATATAGGTTCCACGTATTATCTCAAAACGGAGATTAGAACTCGAGATGTGAATAGCGATTAAAAGAAATTCCAACACATCGCGTAAGGCCTTGTCTACGATAAATCGAATTTATTACCTTTAAAGCGATATTGCCCAACGCGAAAATACCTCAAATCCAATATCATTATATCTTTGAGTTGCCGTCATATGTGCAACGAATATCTGCACGATTACAGAAAAATCTGTTCCAATTTCGTTGCATGAGGAAATATCAGCGATGATAATAATTCACCCTCTCTACAAAGCTGCGTGATTTATTTGGACATAAATAATGTCAATAATGCGGAAGGTATCGATTTGGCAAAGTTCGACTTACCTGGAAGTGCAGAATGATGGTCCAGATGAGCCCCAAAGTGAGTTTAGGATTTCCGTCGACGATATCCTCGGCTCTGATATTGACAAGTTTGATTTTCTTGTAGCGCAGAAAGTCGAGTGCCATCTGTACGTTTTGCAGCATATGAAAACGCATTCGTCCTCTTTCTCTCGGCTGAAAATGGTCGATTTCAGAAAATCAGAGTCGTCTCATTTGAGAAGAGAGCGAGAGAGAGAATTGATTAAAATTGAGCCAAGATTTACTGATGATATTTATATTATTATACAACTGCATTGATCGTGGGTGGTTAATAGTCAGAAATTATAGATCAAAACGTTGCGTGATACGTTTTAAGGTCACGAGTCAATCCAGTGTACAACAAAGCTTGCAGGTATAATTAGGTGATGGTATAATCACCAATTCTGACTAATGATTGATTGAAACGTTTTATACTTCTCCCTCTGCCTTTAATATTCGCGTAAAAAATCATTGCACTATAATCTTCCGGTATTAGGGAATGAAATGTGATCAATTCATTTTTTATCACCAAATACCAAAGCCGACGACTAATGATCGGCTAATAATATCCCCGCATACCTGTTCTGATACTAATCACCTTGACTCGTTTTAATTTTACTATAAGGCTTAAAGTGAGCCGCTTAAATTAATCGGTATAAATCTCGACCCTTGACCTGGGGTCTCTCTTTGCTTCTCATCTCATCTCTCTCGCTCTTTTTCTCTCTCTGTTCCAGACATCAGCGAAGTAATTAGGCAGAGAGCCAACCAGCTTAGAATTTGTGGTGTTTATTTGAGCATCAAAACTCGCTTATTTTCTGCTCGTTGTATCTTAGCGCGAGCAAAACACGTTAGATCGTAAGATTAGTAGGCACCAAGTTGCAACTTTAATCACCGCACTACGAGATTATATCGTAGGTATCATATATATTACAAAGTGAACGAAAATATAACAGCGCAATTTTCAACGACTTGATGAAAATGAACAAAAAAAAAACAAAAAAAAACGAAAAACGAAAAACCTTACATTTCGCGATGAAGAAATTTGAAAATTGTTGACTATCTTAAAATCACTATAAAATTTTACACAATTTTATTAATAAATCGTTTTCGACAATTTTTTTTTTTTTTCCCCTCATTTCACAACTGCGCACAAAAATATCTGGGTACAATTTCTAACACCGTGTTTCCCTGACATTTAAACGTAGGTACGAAACTTTACCTATAAGTTAATACAGGGAAGGTTACCGCACAGTTTCGTGACGGGTAATTATTCCTATTCGTCTAAAAGACTTTACTCAATTATAGAATTTTAATGTAATTTGTGAATAATCATGGTTTTCTCTCTCTCTCTCTTTAAAATTTTTTTTTTTATTCATTAATTTCATCATGTGGTTATTACACGTAATTAGTGGTACGTACGACTGTTGTTAATAAATGCAACAACTTGTGACCCTGTGCGATACACATTGAATGAAATTGACCTCAGATATTTTTCTCGGAAGTAACGATCACCGGACGGGTTTTTAATTAATTCAAGGAATTAATCCACGCGGTTATTTCATAAGACTGTGGCATTCGAATATAAGTTTATTAATAATTAATGTCACGTCAACGATACAATCTTAAGCCCATAAAAGGATTGAGAAATACCGCAAATCCTAGAATTAGTAATTAAATATCGATCGAAAGTTATTCCCATTTTTCTATGCTAAAGTATTCAGTCTGATGTCTATAAACAGCTGCTTATTAGGACTACGGCTTGATGAGTCTACGCTAAAGCATGCTGTTCGTAATCTATTGCATTATGATTAGTTCCGGGAACCCAAAGGTGGAAGACGACTCATGTGTCATTTAGAAGAAAAAAAAAAAACGAAAAAGAAGAGAAAAAAACGGACCAAAAAAAGAAAAAGAGGAATCTAATACGCGTCTACTTACTAGGTGCTCGCCTGAAAGCACCTCCAGAAGGGAAATGAGGTTGTGCCCATCTCGAAGGTCCTCGAATAGATCGCCGACGTGTCTGCTTGCCTGAAACATGATTGAAAATCAATTAATTTTCGATTCAATAGTTGTTCATGAATAATGTGCAAGCGAGTTCGAATCGAATAATAAAAACTAGAATAGAACTAGCATTTGGAGTCTAGAGTAAATCGTGATCAATATAATATTATTATTAAATAATAATAGATTACATAAATAAAATACAATTAAAGCGGTTCGAGTAGACGGTCTACGGATATTTATACAGTAACGAACATATACATTATACATATACCTACGACTAATGCGACATATTTATATAATAAGGATTTTCGGATTTAGGGCTTCGAGGATATCTTTACACGGGTAAATGATTTGGGTGAAAAAGCATGCATTTATTAAATGAGAAATAAAGAGGTAGGTATGTATTCATCGGCACAATATTTGCACAAACTGTCTGAAACCATTCAGAGGAACTAATTTCCGTATTATAGTTGGAATGATTGCTTGCCTATATATGAAACTACACATACATACATACAAAAATCTAAGGCCTGAAGTCCACGATCTAATTACACGTATGAGAAATCGTGGAAATTTTGTTTCAAGACTTTAGAAAGTTTTTTGCGGTTTAATTTTATTTTCGAGAAAATAAAAATCAAATCGTGGACGATCTAGTTGAATTTTTTATTTTATTTTTTCTATAATATTTATGTAGGAGCACAAGACACACAACACAGAATCCATAAAGTAAAAGAAAACGTGCAGAAACAGAAGAAAAAACGAAACAAAAAAAAAATAGAAAATCTAAAGAAAAAAAAAGCGAAGAAAAGAGAGAAAAAGTTACAAAAAGAATCAAAAGAGCATCGAGTAGGACCAGAGATGGGGTCACACTTACAGTGGGGGAACAGCATGGTTGATTGTTCACGATGACGCACACGTGGAGACACGTGTAAGTCTGAAAATGGAAAAACCATCACCGTGTTACGACTGAGAAGGCATTAGTCTATCGACGATGTAAAATTAATGGTCGTAGTGTAGAAAAACTTGCGGGTAAAATAAAGACAAAATAACAAAAAAAAAAAAATAAAGTTAAAATAATTCAACAACGTCAAATGACACGAACAATCAGCGTTAAAATTTCAGGAAGGAAAATTATCTTTAATTTTCTTTGACTGGTGTCAGGTCTTTTTTTTTTCTTTTTTTTTTCTTTTTCTTACAAAGTCACAAAACAAGGGAAACAAGTTAATAAAGTGTAAAAACTGACGATAATTGTGGGAAAAAAGAAATATATAGAAAAACTGACGAAGCAAAGTGATTCTCGAAATGTTGTGACCCTGGTAAACCATAATTTCATATTTACTGCAGTTCGATAATTACAAGTTATATCGTTAGGTATACCCATGTATAGTTTAATTCTGACGTAATATGACGAGTCGCAATGTTGAAGAAAAACGAAAGTAGGTAGGTAGGTAGGTGATACATACGTAGTGAAACGTCATTTTATTCACTTCACACTGCAGATACATACCTTGACATATTTCCAATGCTGAGGAAAGCGTGAAAAATAAAATTAAATTCTATAATCAGAAAAACCATAATCCAGTTTTCATTTTACATAGATTTTTCCCAAGACCCAAGTCACCCATGTGGGTAGGTACTATATGTAATTACATTATTATCTAATATATCAAAATACAGGATATTTTAATCATTTACGATTCATTCTATTCACCAACTCACAGATTTTACTGCAGATATTTTCTCCGCGGATAAATACACGCGCGAAAAAAAAAAAAAATATCAATTAGCGCAATTGACAAGGTGTGCAAAGCCGCCTACGCACATTTTGCAACGGATAATATCACGCTGGGAAAGCAACAACCAAAACCTACAAGTTTCGAAATAAATTAATTAACGTTAAAAAAATTTCCAAAAAATGTGAATCACAATTTTCGTTTTTCGGTTATCATTAAAATTATACAAAAAAAAAAAAAACCAAAAAATAAGGGAAAGACAATTTCCGTGGATCACATATCGTTAAATAGTAAAGTTTTGTAAAATTTTCCAAAACTCGAGGGATGAATGAAATTTTGTATTCAATCCTCCCCTAGAGTATCGATGAAAAATCAATAATATATGTACTAAAAAAATGTCAACATTCCCGTGATTCTTTATTTCACGTAGGGAGTAACGCGTCACTTGCCGAGTCCCACGTGAATATATATAAATATATAAAAAAAGGAAGAAAACTAATTGTCAGACTCGGTCCGAACTCGGTACAACCCACATATGAACAAGCGGGTTTTAACAACGAAGGACAGAGCCGCAGCCAGCAGGAGAAACTCTCCGAATAAGGTTAGCCGTGCACACGACGTACGTGTGGGCGAAGTTCCCTATACGTGGGCGAGGAAGTAGTCAGAACCGTATCGCGGCTTCTCGGCTGACAATGAGAATTAAACTCTCATAGATTGACTTTTAAACATGATGGAAAAATTAGTTGAGACGTCAATGTCAGCAGAAAATTGAGGCAGGTTCAGTTTGACCAATGAATCTATTGCAACTAATCAGATCTAAGATCAACAGCTCAAATTTCGTTATTTTTCTCTTCCTTGCGAATTTTCCTGCATGTAGGTATGGGATTTTAGCATCGAATTCTATTCTTCGTTTAAATGTAAAAAAGAGTTGATATTTCGTTTTTATGCCGCATAAGTTATCCCATGAGGAAGTCGAATGCTGATGAGCATCACTACAGTGCTATTGTGAAATTGAGATAGGTTGGGCCACATACCTACATGGGAAACAGAATAATTACGTACCTATTTGAAATACCAACGGTTGATGGATAGTGATTTTAATTTTCGCTGTAAATCATTCGAGAATGTAAATGAGCTTAACGACGACCTGAAGAGTCGGTCTGCTCAAGTTTTGGTACCAATCAAACGACTAAATTGTATGTTGGAAGCTCATTTTTCCATCATCATTTAATTCGTTCTTCTTTTCGCCATCAATGATCCCGATTTGAATTACGGGCTGATTGTGCGTAAACGAAGCTACGTCGTAGATGGTTAGGAAAATTTCTACCTCTAATTGAATAGAGGAATGAATAAGTAAACATATCGAGAATTGAAAAACTGTTTACGAGCTGCAAGTGCAGGCGCGAGTCATACGGAGATGGAAATGGGAAGTCGCGAATCGTTAACAAGTTTACGACCAACTAGCTGCAGCAGAATACTCATATTTCACATGACTGCCTTCGAGATGGAGTAGGGTATGTGTGCAGCATTATACCTATATGCACACTATTGCCACATGCATGAAGTGAAACGTCATTTCATTCATTCAGTATACGAGAATCAATCAAAAGGATGAGAATACCGTGAAGATATTGATTAGAATCGCGTTTCACGCCTCGTAGTTGTTATGTAAGTATATATATCTCTGCTTGAGATGGTGGAGAATTTATGCAGATCACTGCATGCAGACAGAAGAAGAGAGAGAGAAAAAAAGATAGAAAAATAGAAAGAGATGAAATGTGTAGCTAAATCCGAGTCATTACATCACATTCTCGTAATACTAAGTCACTAGTCGCAAGATGACATATGCCATACGTCAATATACCTGCATGAGCATGAATTTTCACGTGAAACGTAAACATTGCCATAACAAGCTTCAAAGGAGATGAAATATTCGTATCCAGGTAACTGTATAATCACAAGTGTCGACGACGTATGAGCACATTTTTTATTTATTCAATATTACATAGGTATAGGTGCTGTGCCATATTTTTTTTTACTTCTTTTATTTTTTATTTTTATTGGTCACATTTGCATACGCCTAAGTGTCGCCAAATGTAGAAACGTGAAAGTTTTCATTCTATCATCATATCCTTGGAGCGGTAAGTTTTAATTATTTCAAACAAGGCACTGCGCTGCAGAGTCTCGTTATACTTAATCCCTCTTTTCATCTATCTCTTTTTTGCACTAATTACTATCATTGCGATTTAAATTTGAGATTAAATTGGAATAGTGAAATGTGTGTTAATATAAACGCGGAATAATATTCGATTTTCGCTAGTCTCATATCATATGCGATCGTTTGAGACACGATTTTGACTAACAAACGAAACTTGACACGGATAAATAAATTGGAAAATCATATTTATAGATCTTGGAATTTGACAGATCCATATGTTTAGTTATGTGGACCTCAAATATTATGAAATAAAATTAGACGCAGATATTTGCACACCAGGTATGCCATATATATGGTATAAATATTCATGTGTAACACACCTACTAAGCTAGCAGTAATTTTGAATTTTTCTTTCCTTTTTTTTTTCCATTTGGTTTGTTGCACACTTTGCAAACTTTTACCCTATTAGAGCTCTTAGAAATGGGATTCTAGTCATCCTGGTAAAAAATTAGAGTTAGAAATAGGTGAAATTATATTTTTAAAGCATTTTAAAGAAAATTAAAAAAAAAAAAGAAACAGAAATAAAAATACTTTCCGGGTGATTAAAGCTCATGCCGATCATGAGAAAGGAATCTCTCGTTTAGACGTATTAAATTGATTAGATTTTACTGCCTGAGCTAATCAGTCTTTTCCCTAGCGACTTTATGTCCATTGGATACAGCTGTCTTGCCTTGTTTGGACGTAGACGAGCCCGAGCGTACATACGTCGCGTTGTCGTCCTTCGTTGATCTAGTCGAGATTAATAAGTCTTGCCGATGCTAATGTCTTTTAATCAGACAGAATCCAGTCGTTGAAAGACTTTAAGACAACGTAAAATGCTCAATAAATTGAAACTCCGTTTTCACGTTATAATGTATTTTTCTAAAACTGCAGTTCAAAAATTCCGTAAGCGAAAAAAAAAATTGCGACAATTATTAAAGGAGCTATAAGAAGAGCTGTTTCCCGATTTCATTTATAATCCAGCTTTATACTTATATATCTATTCCTATTATTTCATACTGTTGCTGCTGCTGCTGCTGCTGCTGCTGCAGCGACCGACCTCGATTACAGGGTTATAAATTATCCAGTTACTTCACGCGCGTCGATATCCATAAATGGAATATAAATTGATAAGGCTATAAATATATATACTAGGTATAATTAAATTCAAATTCGCAAACAAGAAGAATAAATTTGAAAAAAATAATAAAAATAATAATGATACCCACATGAAAATATTTCAATTGTTAATCACTCTGACTGTATTAAGCGAATCGTTACAGGTAAGTACCTCAAATTATTCAGATTGGAAGATAATTTTTTGAAAAAAGAAATTCATACAAAATTTTTCATTTCTTTAAAACGGTGAATTTCTTCGTTCAAAGAATAAAAAACAAAAAGTTCTTTTCCAATTTGTTGTACTAAGTCCTTTTTTGATTTTTAAATTCCTTGCATAAAAATCGAGATTCGAACCCGATTTTGTACAGGGAGTTCAATTTTTTATTGAAACAATAAATTGCCCCATACTTAGGTATTCCTCGATAATTCTTCAATAAAACGTGAATCAAACACAAACAGGCTTCTTAACAATAAGGATATAAAACTTAACCGGGGTAGATAATAACGAACGTGTTTCCTCTCTGGTAAGCAACTTTCACTCCCAACAAACATAGATATAACAATGTTGTACGAAAGTGCAAAACCGACCGCTGACTAATTGTCAGAAACAATAAGCGGGCGATAAATTGACTAGAAATTAGAAAAAAAAATATGCATCCAAATTTTATGCAATCTATTGCTGAGTCTATATGCAGGAACGAAGAGGCTGTATCCCAAGTCAATTAGCTTTCACGTATAAATGAAATAAAAAGATATATATTGATTAATTTTATGCATTTTCTCGCCTAGTTTGACTACACGATGTAAAAATCCAACGTCATTGCAGTCTTTGAAGATCAGAAATTTTCTCGGGGACAAGAACCGGGTTCTTCTTAAGATATGACTAAGATATGATCACATATATATGTATAACGACAGAAGAACGATTGTGGACAGGAAATAGGATGATAGATGGTAACTCGAGATAATTTTTTAACGAGATAATTCCATCCATATATGGTAGTGATTTGAAATTATATGTTCCCAGGTCCCTGATGCAACCATTGTATACTCGTGACTTATGAGATATATGTAGTAAGTTCCTTCTGCTCTATAGATATAGTCACACAAGTATGTATATGAAGTATCACAGTCTGATTCTCCTTCTCTCTTATTATCTCATTTTTTTCATAACGGACTTGGTATGATTAATAAATTAACAAATTATAAGAAAAAATGAACGAAGAACATTTATGCGATATAAACGTCGAATTCTGTTCACCAAATCGATTTTTATTCAATCAAACCGAATTTTATGCAACAATCAATAGGTAGGCGTTAGTTCGTAGGTCATCGATCTTTACGTCCAACTCATCGTAATGATAATAAAAAAATAAAAAAAAATGAATTAACGACATTGATTGTAAAATGATAAAAGTAGACCGTAATGGACATTGGGATCGATAAAATAAATAAAATTGAATTTCTGAAGACGATTTTTCAGAGGGTCCTATTTTATTACTTGAACGTTTTAGGACCGAGAATACTACGTACAGAAATTGATGTAAGAAATAAATTGTTAGTTTATTTTATTTATTAGTACATATATGTATGTGTGTGTTGTTGTAAAATTTTCAAAGAAAGTTAATATACCTGTACTCATATGGGTGTTGATTGAATTTAAGTTTGTAAACGGGGCTATACGGTGAAGGAAAATAATAGTATGAAGGAGATGGATGATAGTTCGTAGAAAAATCTAAGCGACACGGATATTTTTCTATACTCGAGTAAGTTAACCTGTGCAAACATCCTCTTAGGATATGTTTCAGTGTAGTTATAGGTAAGTGTGTACCGCGATACTGCGTATATACTACACATCGTATACGTCTATGAGAAAAATGCGTGTACGTAGCATGTGGACATACAGGGGGGGTACCTACATACATCGTAATCTATTATCGACTCGGAGAAGGTTGTAAAAAGGGAATAAGAAAAAAGTTAGCCGACTGAAAGCAAACAGAAAGAGAAGATAACCAAAGAGTAGAAGAGGAAGAAGAAGAAGAAGATGATATGTTGGCGCGACCGCGAGACGCGAAGCAAAATGTTTGTTCAGCCCTCGTCGAGTCGCATTTTCTGGCAAGTTCAACTATAAAATCATTTCTCGAGGTACGCATAAAATTCTTCGGGGAAAAAAAATAACAAAAACCAAAGAGAAAGAAGCAACTTGATTTTTTTTTTTTTGTAAGAAAAAACAGATTTCACAGAAATTTTAAAGACTCGCGATTTAATTATCATTTCGAAGATAATCATTCAAGCGGTGAGGTGAGAATAGTGGCATAACTTTTATCCTATACAATATATTATACCTACGAAATAGTAAAAGTCATCAGCGTCGAAATTAATTGCCACAAATTTCGTTAATCACTCGTTCGTTAATTTATTACTGTAACAAATTTGACGAGGAAAAGGAATTTAACAACCGTTATAATGTTATGCAAACCGAAGATAAAGAGTATAAAGACTGTGCCGCAATGTGCAATTAACAAACCTGCAGTATTCGATAAAAATGATAATTTTTGGAATTTCTTAATTACTGTTAATGAGGTATTTTCCGTTAAATTTATAATCCATTCATTCTCCCGAATGTTTTACATCGATTGCCAGAACTTGAATGCCGAAGGGATATAATATTCAAAAGCTACGTTTTTGGTCAGACGAATAGCAACCGTTCGAAAATTATTTTGACATTTCATCAATTAGGTACGAACTAGTATGCTGGATCGGTATAGGTATTCAAATATGTGCGATCTCCCGCGTGGGCAGCGAGATGTTCCGAAATAGGAAATAGAGAACAGTGAAAGATGGGCAGCCCCCGCGAATCGAGTCCCAGTGTCAAATTTAACAACATATATTACGATTTTACGAACTATATAATAGATTAAATAAATTGGGATAGTGATTAACTATAATTCATAGAAAATTACCATCATTAGATAGATCAAAGAGATGTATGCTAACAATTACTGTAGACTAATTTAAAACGATAATTAGACGCAAACTTGAATCTCGTCTAATAAATAACCGTATTGTTATATGTGTCTGACGAGAAATGAGTTTTTTTGATTAGGAAGGTATATAGAAAAGGTTGGAAAGTTCCGTATGAAAAAAAATGATCTATAATCTATACACGAATCGATACGCCGAGCGAATGTTTATAGATTGATTGATTGAGGGAATGAATGAATGAATGAATGAATGAACGAATGAGGGAATGAATGCATGAATGAAATATCGTGCGTGTCACTTAATCGACATTTCGTGCAATATCTGCAACGAATATAAAACAGCAAGTAGGTAACTAGCAGCGCAAAGTCGTGTGTAAAACGGGGCTTTGGTTCTACCTTACTTAGTTTGAGATAGGCGTTCGCCTGTTATTAATCTATGAATGAAAGTCTCATGGCCTCGTCAGCAAACAGAGTGGAATAACATACTCTACGCCCGTTCGTATGCACGTATTCTTCTATTTCTTCTTTTTTATAAAAAAAAAAATGTTAAAAAAAAAAAATTAAATTCGAGTTCGCGCCAGGCTTTTGATCTTTTAAAAATGAGGCCGACTCAAGTTCCGAATTTTTAAGAGTGCAGAACGGTAAAAATTTCGAATTTCAGAATTACAGATTCACAGTTTTTAGAAAATGTACCTATTTCTCCGAAAGTCTACATAGCAGATTTCAAGATTTTAGATAAAGTGGGTTTCCGTACAAAGAGGGTCGCGATTGACATGATCTATTTTCCGTCCTCGCATCCCGAGAAATAGATCGAAATTTTCGGATTCTTAAGCTTTCAGGGATCTGAACTTTCGGCGTTTAAATGTTCTGAATTCAAACTTTGATCAGTCGTCTCCGGAATTTTTACCCTTCGGAACCCAACCCCTCAAAGCCGATAATTTCTTCTTTCAATTCACCTCAACTTCGTTCCAATCAATTGCGAAAAATCGGAGAATATAAAATTTAACAAATTTTTAGTAATCAGTATTTTTTTTTTTTTTTTAATTTTGCGAGAGGTTTCGTGCAAACTAACATCGCTTTGCCCCTCATCTAAAGCAAGTTTCTACAGAAAATGGTAAAGCAGTCAAGTACCAGTTTATTACGTTATCTAGGTGCTGGGGTGTTGCTACTGACTAGCTGCTTAGACTGAGACACAGTCATTTCTTACTTTCACGCCAAGACAAGTTGGCACAGAAGATTTAGAAAAATGATTTGCTTTTTTCACTAACTCCATCCCCAGTTCCATTTTTAGATTTCACGTGTGCGTAAGCGTAATCGTAAGCATAACCAAAGCCACGACAGATTCATATTTATTTGCGGTGAGAAATCCAAAAAGCTTATAACACAACGCGTGGGTGAAGAGGCATTCCTAAAGCGTCGAATCCTTTACAAACCCGCCTTTCCATCTTGGGCAATTTTACGACCGACTGATTCAAATCTCGGTGCGAATCTTTCTTTCATTTTTTGTCGTTTTTAAATTCTCACTCTCTCTCACTCTCTAAAAAAAAAAAGAAAAGTCTAGAATTTTGGAGAATTCGATGAAAAAAATACGATAAAATAATTGAAAATCGCGTATCGTGGGGAAAAAAATGAAATAAAAAAAGAGATATATCGGTACTTAAAAACGGAAAGCGATCCGGGTGCAGCGAAGGCGCAGTCTTGCGCAGACCAAAACAGTTGGGCGGTCTTGCATTGTTAACCGCAACGTGAGTCATGACTACCCGTAACTCTGCATTTTTTAAACAACTCTCTCGTTTTTTTTTCTTCTTTTCATTTTTTTTTTTATTTTTCCAGTTATTTATAGAGCCGTGCCTTCGTCCACGGAAGGACCTGGTTCTCCTTGAATCGATGGCCCATTTCTGAATCCGCCCCAAGTCCAAAGATCGTTCTACAACCGCTACCGACTCTCGTAAATGTATTGTCCACACCAACGATCATTACCGTGCGAAAAACTGAATTACGACGAGCATAGACGAGGCTATAGTTTGCGAACAAATTTTTTCCGTACTTCCTAGCTTCAAAGAATAAAATCAGCCTCGTGCAATAGTATCTCCGATTCGAAAGTTCTTTTTCAGAAAATAACTATACTAGTTTACAATTAAACATATTTTTCTTATCCAAAACAGGGTTTCGAATTTTCGGGCACTTTTTATGCAACGAAAAAAGCTCCTTTAGCATCGAACCCGAGAATGGATTGGCGGAAAATAATTTTACACTTGCAATAAGAATTTCCAGAATTTTCAAAATTCGCGAAAAACATTGTAACTTTGGTTTCAAATGTCAGAACTGGATCGAACTTTTTTCAGATTTGAGGTCTCACCGAATGCAGATATAGTGTCTAAAATGTCGGAATTCTCGATCGACTATGTTTTGAGAAATCCAATTCCATCCAACTTTCAGAACTTTTCATATATCCACGTCGATTTTACTCTGCATATCATGTAGGTATACGTTTCGTCAATAATTTCCAGCCTCCATTATAGTTTCGTCATTAAATACGAAGTCTATCTTCTCTAAAATGATCCATACATCAACCTTACTTAATGTATTACAGCGCTAATGTGATTAGAACTGGTCTACCACCCCCGCACATCCTATAATACTGTAATAGGGTGTGTCAGACATTAACCGCATGATCGATTCATGAATTAGATATTGCAGAGGTACTGGCGATTTCGATCCTCTCAGGCGTGACGTTGGCATAATCTCATAATTTTCTTTCAAATTTATTACCGTAAAAAAGATCAGGCAATCGAGGAGAGGAATAGAAGAAGGACTCGGTCAAAAAAATTACATAAATTTTTACGATTCGTTAAAGAAATTGAAACTTTTCGTAGATTTTTCGTAAAAATTCTTAGTCATTTTTGTCCAGTTCGATCGAAAAAAAAAAGACGAATTGTTTTGTTTTCTTTTCAAATTTTGCGAAAGGCTACAAATTTATTTTCAACGAAAAACTATCAGATCTTCAATTCTCCTTAAAAATTCGTGCGGATTTAGAAAATTCCTCGCAACTGGTTTCACTCGCATGTTACTTAATTTAGTCGTGATTTAATCATTTTTATAATCGATGTAGGGACTATACGTATAACATGCGTATACGAGCGTGTTTCGCATCACATATTTGTTAATAATTATCTGAGAATATATTTTCGTTTCGTAATGAAACCGGTGCGTGATAGTGTACAGCCATGGAATATAACCGAACCGCGCGTCAAGTTGTCCTGGCCAAATAAAGCTGTCGGTAAAAGATCCTCATGATACGCGAGCGGCGAGGAGAACCCGCGCGAGTTCGCAGTTCTCAAACGCACTTCGTCTACCTCCTTGCGTTTGAGGAGTAGATCGTTGCGCTAAAAAGGATTGAACGAAAACTTTCTCTGTGCAGAAACGAACGAACGAACGAACGCACTCTGTTCTTTGCTCCTTTGTCGCGGTACATATGTATGTATATATCTGCCGCGTGTTTAGAACAAGAATTAAAGTTTGGAGAAGAGAATTTTTTCAAAATCTGACAAATCAGGAATCGTAAAAAAAAAGGAAGAAAAAAAAACGAGAAAAGAATCGAAAACATATTTTTGAAAATGAATTTCGACACGATCAAGGAGCTCTGCATTCTCATTCCGATAAGTATAGTGCAAGTCTATAGAATTATACGCAAAGACACCTGTCGACATTCGGACACGGTCAAGTGCCTCGAAACAATACATACGATTTAACCTGACACCCTGCGATATACCCATCGAACATATCTGGGTATTATATATATGTATGTATGTATATATGTATTGCATTACTTCCAAGGTTAAATTTCCGGTATTAAAGTCACATCAACGAGAACAGCGAAACTATACGTAACGATGTAATATGTTACGCAACGAAAAAACATCGCTGGATTTAATCCATCATCATTTTATACATTACTATACATTATATATGTAGGTATATATTGTATACTAAGAATTCTATCCACGAGTAATGATGAATGAAAATGATAAAAACGAAAGAAAAAGTCCAAAAAACTGAACCGTGAAATAATCATTAGTGCTGCTGATGAAGAGATTTGTTTTTTACGAAGGCAGACAGACTCCAGTATTTCAATAAAAGTTCGATCTATTTACAACTATTTTCGAAACAGAGATAGGTTTTTTTTTTCTTCTTGTTTTTCATTTAAGTTGTTTCAACGGTAGGCGAAGAATCGCCCACTTGATGAATTAGGCGTGGCTGCGCGCAGCCACCTACGGAAAAACGCGTTTTGCTAAGGTGACAAAGATTGCTTATTTATCGCCCACTCCTTTTCCTGCCTCGTTGACTACCTTCTATAGCCTGTCTGCCTTCTCAACTGCCTCAAGCAAGATCCTGCCTACAACGACGACATACCTTAGCACGTATTTTGCATGAGTTTATTTTTCCGTTCTTTTCTGTTCTCTTCTCTTCTCTCTTTGCAGTAATTATACTCAAACTTTGGACCAAGCGATGTTGAGATCGAACACACATGTAAGCGTTATAACGGATGAATACCACCTCGGTGTAGGTATACACGATACAGCAATATTGAACTATCAATTTCCTACCGTATTTGATGAATGAATATCCGTAGGTAGAGATACGTATAAATACATGCGTAATGTTCTCCGCATGATTTCAGCACGGGAGCTAAATCGAGAATTCTAACTCTTCAAAGATACGTATGAGAGTAAATAAAGGTCGCGAGTCTCTGAAAATCGTGTTATCGTAAACCTTGATAAGAACTGATCTGAATACGATATAAGGCAACATCCGGAAGGAAATCCTGGGGCTTTTATTATGCGGAAATTTTCTGCACAATCTACACCGACCTCGGTGTAGTTATTATTCTCAACCGCGATAAGAAGGAGGCAAACGATATGAAATATTAGAAAATGCGTGTAGTATTTCTCATTCGAAGTATTCTCATACGTATTTGCAATTTATTTATCGCTACGTTTTCGTATAACATATTAGCCAAAGAAACTTCGTTATAAATTCTCTTCTCATTATTATCAAAATCGATACATTGAAGATCTCAAGTAATATCATACCCGAGGGGTGAATCACAAGCAGAAATACGTACACCATATCTCTTTTTCTAAATATCTCCCAAATATCTCCCAATATTTCCCAACATTTCCGACCGTAATATCTTCCAATATCTTAATATCTCCCAACATTTCCCAACATCTCCCAATATCTCCCGATATTTCCCAATATTTCCCAATATCTCCCGATATTTCCCGATATTTCCCGATATTTCCCAATATCTCCCAATATCTCCCAATATTTCCCAACATTTCCGACTGTGATATCTCCCAATATCTCCCAATATTTTCCAACATTTCCGACCGTGTGTACACCAGATTTCCGTTGTGATTCACCCCTCGATCATACCCATCTGAACCGATCGCTCTTCTCCTTTTTCCATGAGCTGTCGATTAATCTTTAATTGTCGATAGGTATATAGGATTTATAGACGAAGATTCAAATCTCAAATTCTTTCTTTTATTTTTCGATGGGGTCAATTAGCGATGCCCCCTATTTTCATCTTCAGATCTTCTCCGACTGTTTTAAATACGAGGATATAGGTTCTTCATTTATTCATTAGTTTATCTACTCATTAGTAGTTTGAATCAATAACTGGTCAAAGTATATTGAGACGTTTGATAAAAAACAAAAAGAAAAAAGAAAAAAAAACGGGAAGAAGATCTTCGTTTGTATATAAAGCTGTACACAAGATGTATCAGCGTGTTGTTTATCTCGAATGTTGAATACCTATAGTACGATGAAGAGATTGAATCGAGATAGCGAAGTTGTAAATAGTACAAAGTGAAGTGTACCGTGTATACGATTTACAGATAGACATACCTATACCTTTACATAGGAATGAATAAATTGAGACAATTGAGAGCGTAGTAAAGTTTATGCTGCTGCTAGCTAACCGACTCCGTGATATGGTAATAATTCTAAAATGTATATCATTTGCTGAATGACTTATAAATAAATCATGTTTGTTCTTTATCTACTTGTTTAGAACCCATAAGATTTCTATAGAGTTGAACTAATACAGGTGAGCTAATCGCAAATAAAAAAAAACCGATAGTTGAAACTTGTATCTACTTTTCTCGTCGATCTACGGAAACAAAACTATAGTCAACCCTTTCACAAACCCACGCATTCTAACCAATGTACGTTTGGTATTGCGGTGTGTATAGCTTTTGTGAGAAAAATGTAAAAAAAAAAACAGAATAATTTGCATCGAAATAAATCATACATTTTTTTTGCAACATTTGAAGAATACGAATAAAGAAACTCTGACTGAGTCTTTTCTATAGATAATAATTGTTACAATTTATCTTCATTTCATATAGAGTCGCATAGAATCTGGAACTAAATCTGCATAATTTCTTTTACCTCTTTTCTATTATTCTATATTATTCTATGATATGTGTATTCCATTATTCCATTTCTCCGCGATAGATTATTTGAAAAAAAAAAAAAAAACATCTCATCGATATTTCTGAGAGAGATTTATCTTCTTCTTCTCCTCATTTCATTTCAACATCAATAAATTGAATTATTTTTTTCATCATTATTTCATTTTATTCTATTCTCTTTTCTTTTACTTAATACATCGCGATTTTAACACACGAGTGTATGAATATATTTAGTCCGACTAACAGATGGTTACGACGATGACAGGTTTGGTACTCGAAGGTTGGTTGTTGCCGATATTGATATATATTACAGTATTATACCTACTCGGTTTTACGCAACACATACGACTTCCTACAGTATGTAATAATTTAATAAACATAATGAGCCAATATATTGGCACAGTGAGTAGTAACTAACAGCTTATATAATATTCTTCACGGTTATAGATGAAATATGTACCTCGAATATATAAATGATGAACCATATAAGTAAATATAATAATAATAATAATAATATTTAATTACCTTTTTCAAATGTTTGTTCACCCATTTTGTGAAGGTCTTCTTTTGGATGGCGTCTCGTTCGTCTATAAAATAAGAAAAAACGAAAATATTTACAGAACATTCATCGACAAACTTTTCAACATTTATTAATTTATTAATAATAATGATAAGATAGTAATATCTCACTATCTCCAATGATATTACACACTGCAGACAACACTGAGATAAGAATGAAGAATAATCACGCTACTCGACCTCTGTCTGCAAATTCCGTGTTTATATTTAATATGAAATAATAAGAGCAAGATAGAGAGGTATAGTGTGATAATTAAAATATAAATATCACAGATACATGAGATATAATACAAACCATACGAGCAATTATTTTTTTTATAGACAAAAAAATTTTCCAGGTGAAAATTAACGTAGTCATAGGTAAGTTAAGTCTTCGGATGTAACCCTAGCAATGACGTGATTTGTATATGTATGCTCTCTATAATTATTCACTTATTTGTGAAATTTTCACTTATTCATGTTTAGAGAGTGTAATATATATAATATATGTAATGTAATCTAATAGCCGTAACGAAGCTAAGGTGGCCACGACTGAGCAAAGTTATATAGTTGTAGTATACATCGTAATATCTAACGATGGGCAACCTAGCAATGCTGGTGCTACTGCTGCAGAAGTTAGCAAGCCAAGTCAAGCCAAGCCAAGCCAAGCAATGTTGTACATGACGAATGAAAAATACATAGTATATATCATCATGATAACTGCAGTCAGTATGTGCAATACGGAGATAAATATTTCTGCGGAAGTTCAACATGATCATTTTTTTTTTAGTCCTATACATTTTCATTATCCTTATTTTATCGACTTTAAATACTGAATAGAAACGTGGAATGATGATTAATCTCGTTACTTATATATTTACTACATACTTCCTTTATAGACACATTTTTATCACGGATCCCCCCCCAAACGGTTTGCAAACTAGTTATAGGTACGCGATTCAGTAATCAATTCTATATTGCAACTATTTCAAAATCAAATGAGCAATAGGGGAGACCGGGGACAAAAGTAACACGTCATGAAAGTAACAAGGCCTCCCACAACGCACACAATCAAATCTAAAAGTTGTGTTTTACATAATAGTAAGCGTGTTCGATGCTGCTTCAGTTTGAGCTATCGTTTGCGCCCGCGCGTGAAATTTACACGTTTTGGTGGAGATTTTGTGTTTTTGGCCGACTTGACTAAGTTTTTCGATTCTTGGTATTCTTACGAAAACCTGTAGTAAATATGTAAATACTCAAATGAATTTTTGCCAGTTTGTTCTTGAAAAGTCGCTTTATTAATGGCTGCGTAAAAGTCCTATGTTCTATTCGTTTTTCCGAAGTTATAATTTTTTTATTTTGCAAAATGAGGTTGGGGACAAAAGTAACACAACACTATTAGGTACCTATTGTAATTTTGTCATCAATCTTTAGAATGCCTCAAAGTTACCTATGATCAAAAGATCCTCGTATTTGTGTTATTAATTTGTTATTTTAATAATAGTCAAGAAAATAAATAATTCTTTCATAAATATTCAATAATTTGTTGATTTATTATAAATGAAGTTTATCTGAGGATATTATAATATTTCTTGCTTCATTATAATCAATTCCGTGAAGTACTGTAAAACTAAGTGAAGTTTCTGTACTGATTTATATCTCTTTTTAAAAAAAAAACCGAAAGAAACAGATGTTACTTTCGTCCCCTAGGTATGGGACGAAAGTAACAATCGCCATGTTCGATTAAAGTGATTATAACTCTATAACAGACTGATATGAAAATTCTTCCATTTGGTTATTATTAGAGGAATGAATATACTATCTGAAAATGCCATTAGATCTATTTCATCTTGATGTGGAATTTACAATTGGGCTCTAAGTCAAAATTGTTACTTTTGTCCCCGGTCTCCCCTACGTTGAAATATTACGCGGTTTACGTATCTCGTCTCATTTTACCTTGTGCAATGTTATTTAAATGTGCGCAGCTCGTAAAGGAAGTACGATTTCAAGACGTCAAAAAGTCGAATCAAGAGCTTTTTCGTTACATTCTTTTTTTTCGTTTTTTGTGTTTTGTAAGAATAAAGTTAGCGAGTCACGTTTCCATTATTCTCATCTTATTTTTTTAATTGTTTATTCAATATAATTATTGTCCAATGTCCATACGTTACGGAGTAAAATATTCTGATATTATTATTCATCGAACTATGTGCAATTGTCGTAGAATAAAAGTATGACTGTGTCGTCTAGCTGATTCAAACTATTGCGATGCCCGATACGCGAAACTGTAATAAGTATTATACCGACAACTCAGTAAACGTCGCTTTCTATAATTCCCTGAACGTAATTTCTTTCATCATCATAGTTATAGTCATAGTCATAATCATCATCATCATCGTCATAATCATCATCATCAACGTCATCGTCGTTGAGTATATTCTTTCGAGTCATAGGAAGTCGATTTTCTTCCGTTTCAAAATACGGTATATATCCTCTCGAGACTATGTATTGCAATTTTTACGCAAGCTAAAAATAAATTATCGAAGATTGATGTATGGAGATTAATCATCATTGATACATACTGTATATACATAATAAACTCTTCAAGAGATGAATTTATCGAAATATATTTCATCGTCATTGATCCGTTACGAATTGAGTGATACTCAATTCATAATGATCGGTAATTGAGATGTCTCGGGAAAAAAAGAAGGGGCCGAAACAAGTATATTAAAAAAAAAGAAAATTATTATTGTTAATGGATCGAAATTTTCGCTGTTTTACATTTTTTAACAATTCTTCCAAAAGATTCAATCCGGCGAATTCGAATGAAGAAAATTTCGTCAAGATATTGAAATTCATGAACCCTGCATAGACTCAAAAATGAATATGTTAATGAACAGAAAGAGAATAGTTGAATCTTCGAGACAGTGAAAAAAAGAAAAGAAAAAAGAAAAAATTTGACTAAACCGGAATTGAAACGAGCCCGATAAACGAGAAAAGAGAACTCATTTGCCTCCCACGATTCGTTGCAGTCACGTAATATAGTTACGTTATTCGAACGTCGTAACCGTTTGAAATAAATTGAACTTGACCCGGTCTACTACTCTACCAAGTAGCAACGAACGAGAATAAAAGCTAAAAGATCGAGCCAAAAAGTGGAAGCTAAATGAGCCCCGATATTCGTGTGCGTAGAATTGTATGGAATAAAAGAAAAGGAAAAAATTCCAATCATTTTTTTAATTAGATTCCAAAAATTTGTATTCAACTAAGAGAAAGAAAAAAAGAACTGATTTTCTGAAATTCAATTTTTAGTTAGTTTCAAAATATAATAGGTACCTCGATTTGAGTGGGAAAAAAAGATAAAAAAAAGATAAAAAAAAAACTATTTTATCTCGTACAATCGGTAGTTTTTTTTACGGGCTTATAACCTTTAACACTGAACACTGAACACGTGACCCCGTGACATGTCAAGAGCCGTTGACATCAAGTGTTAAGTGGTCAACGCCCTCGCATTATAACTCTCTCTCCCTTTTTCTCTCTGGCATTCTCTCTAACTACTAGCAGGCGTTATTCAACCTCGTCTGTACGTCTATATTACGAAGAATAATCAAATAGACATTATTTTCCAAAGCATTTAAACTTTAAATAGGTATGGTCTAATTTTTTTATACAACGATAATAAATCTCAATCATTGTTTTAACTTTGCATCAAAACTGGGACTAAACTGCCCAGTCATTATTCATGCGGTATAAAAAAAAAAAAAACGCCTCAGGTCTGAACAAAAAAAAAAGAAAATAGATTCAATGACTTCTGAAACGTCGATTTCGTACATTAGAAAAAAAAAAAAAAATACTTACGCATACTAAAATACAGGCCTTTCTCCCTTCAGGAATAAGAAGCTACTTTCCATAAAAATCTATCGTTTCAAATGTCAGTGGTAAAATTTCATTTTCATACAACATCTTAAGGGGACCAGTACAGCGACTTGTCGAGAAATTATCATAGTCCGAAATCAATTTATTTCATACCCAAAGTTCATTTCACATCAAAATATTTTTCTTTTTCCAAATCGTGTGTCGTAAGGATTTTGGCACACCGTTGGTCCAATTCAATCTCTTGACGTCTCATTTTCTCCGGTGAACCGTTCCTCATCTTGTGAATGTAGGGATTTTAAAATAAAAAATTGTGTCATAAGTTATGATCAATTTGCCAAATTTGCAAAAATTATTATCACTCATTTCTTAAATAACTTGGCCAGAACGAAATTTTTTAAAAATTCCTACATTCACATGATGAGGATTTGTTTTCTGAAGAAAATGAATCCAAGATGACCTGAATCGGTCCAACGGTGCTCTAAAATCTTTACGACACGTGATTTGGAAAAAGAAAAATATTTTGATGTGAAATGAACTTGGGTGATGAAATAAATTGATCTCGGACTATGATAATTTCGCGAAAAGTCGCTGTACTGGTCCCCTTAATGGACAAGAGTATAGGTGTACGCGTATTGTACGCGATTAAATGTTATACGTAGAAATAGTGATGGTGGTGAAAAATCTTTAATGACCTGTATACTGTTCACAGCTGCATCGTGCATATACCTATATCTAGGTCTGGTGCAAGTCTATCGCATGGGAACTGCACGCGGCGTCAAGGTTTTTAACAGTCATCATTGTCGGTTACGGTGTGTAGGTAACTGTACAGCTTATATACAGTGTGGCAAAGTAAAGAGGAACTAAGATGACAAATAATGATAATATATACGTAGCCATGTGCCAAGCCTGGGATTCGAGTAGGTATATAGCCGTATGGTTGGACTCGACGTATGGGCGCCAGAAACATTCTGGATGTCAACGACTTTTCAAGTTCATTGCTTCTCGCTTCGGGGCTTTCGCAATTGAACATAACGAGCAGAACTGGACGTAGAAAATTTAGAAATACACTTATATTCGTTCGTTCCCACGTTAAAAAAAAAGCACAGAAAAAATGATAACGACAATTCAACAACATTATTAAATATAGAAATCGAAAAATCTTTTTAAAGAACGTATGAATGTGAAACCTATATGGTATATTCTGAATTTTACATAAATTTATATTTAAACAATCACCGTTGATGATTCATCCAAAATTAGCGATTTCATTATTGATCTGCACTTCCAAGATTTTAGTTTAATGCTTTTTTATTTTATTTCTCTGAATCGTATAGAAGTCAGCGCAAAAATCGTTATTCATCATTCCTCCGAGGCAGTGACTAATTTTTCTCAATATCCGAGCTGTGAATTACCTGTACTAGTGACTTGAACACTAAATTATAATTCATCCATGTATCTTTATTTTACTATTTTTTTTTTCTCCTGTTTGCGAGGTTTAGTTATTCAATCCTCACATTTTATCGCAAAAAAGAATTTAATGTAAAAAAATAAAAAAATTGACAAAACAGCTCTTACCCTGCAGGGATCAAAGTTCGGAATTATTTTTACATAAAGATGTACATCATTATTTAATACGTTCAAAGTACAGGCCCGTCATAATTTAACGTTACGAAAAAAGAACCACCTTGATACATTAAAGCGATTGAAAAAAAATCGAGCTACATGTATATAGGAAGAAGAACGGGGTTTTTATTCTCGAACACCCACTGTTCTTCTCAGATAAATAACAATGAAAAAGAGAGTGAGAATTAGAGAGAAGAGAGAGGAGAGAAAAAAGAAAAGAGAAGAAAAATGATATTTCTGAGAGTATGTATATTATGTCGAAGAATAGACAGACTGTCAGACAGACAGACAGATCATACGGTACTTGACATAGCCGAGGTACTTATTTCCGTCTCTAGTTCCCTGGCCTAGGCATCGACATACAGTTTTTTCCACAAGATCAAAGGTTATGGTTTAATATATAGTAAAGTACATACATTAAGCTGCACTGTGCGTAACAGCGTGAAAATTTTCTGAAGTCATTTTATGATAAGTGGTAACGATATATGATATCTATACATACGGGTGTCAATTTCACGTCAAAGAAGTCAACTTTTTCCCATCCTTTTTTCTTCTTTATCTCGTTTCTTTATTTTTACATAAATTTCTGTGCTATTATGTAACCATAATTTTATTAAAAAGACAAACCAAATGAATGAATGAATGAATGAATGAATGAATGAATGAATGAAATGAATGAATGAATGAATGACTGGCTGCCTGATTAACTAACTGACTGATTGACAACCATACGTCGAAAAACACGAGACGAGAGTAGTTATAGACAGAAAATTGACAACCGAACCAGATCAGCAGGTTCTCGTATAGTACGGCTTTGTTTCGTGTACATTGCACAAATGAAATAAAAAAAAAATTAAAAAAAAAAAAAAAGAAGTATTTCTGCGATGAATATCATCGCCCGTTAGGGCACTTTTTCTTCGTCGTCGTCTTCTTCTTCTTCTTCTTCTTCTTCTTCATCTTGTTTTGCTCACGTGGCGCCAAACGAATGCATCAGAAAGAAGAGAGGAAAAAAAAAAAGAAAAAAACCTGCAGACTGCATGTGTGCGCTACGCTTTTGATTAACGTCAACCTCGTGACGTCACATCTGTTTTTTTGCTATTTTTTTTTGCACCCAGAATCTCTTTATGTACACAAAAAAAAAGAAAAAAATCTCGCGACTAAGTCTATGTTCGTAGTTTTTTCCCATTCAGCGGGTAAAAATCAAAAAAAAAATCGAAAAAAATAAAAAATAACGATTTCTCGATAACGAGGTGAAAAATGTTCAGCTTTCAAAAATCGCGAAAATTTAATCATCGAGGTAAGAAATACTTCGAGATGAAGACGAGTTCTTCTGCAGCCTAACGATTTGCTGCAGACGTGCGAGTTACAAGTTTAGCTAAGAGTAGAGAATACAACGACGACTTTACGTAAATGGTAGGCCCCATCAGTCTGCATTTGAATGAAGTTGTAACGGTAAACAACTGCTAATAAATTCTCCACAGCTACAATATGTGTAGTTATTTTCCTTCTTCCCTTTTTCCCTTTCTTCTGTTTTCTTTTTTCTTTTTACTTTTTACTTCTAACTTCTTTTCTCTCTTTTTTTTCTTCTTTTGCGTCTGCATTAGCATTTCTACCGATCTACCTTTCCTTCTGGTTGTCGTTTGACGTCGATCATGCCATGGACTGAGATTTACGATAACAACCGTTTCGCCCTGAATAAAACCTACACGACTACATCTGTACCTACACGATTCAAATTTGAATATAAATGCATATACATGCGCGTTTAACATACATGTATACAGGTATATAAATCTGTAATGAATCTGTATATATCTACAGACTGTAAACAAATCAGAATTGTAATACATAAATAATTAATTGATCAATAAATTAATACATCTATTCATTAATTATGTGTTTAATTTCGTAACTAAAAAGGTGTTAGAATTCCTCGCGACGCATATGATAATTATCGTGAAGGGAGAAAATTATTTCATTTTGGAAAATAAACTCGCGTATAAATCTAATCTGGCTAAAAGTTGGCAGAGGTGTTCGCACTTCTTGGCAAGCTTTAACAGCCGCAACGTTTTCCGGCATCTTGCGAATCGCGCCGCGACTACGCCGCGAGAGTACTTTGACCTGGAGGTCATCTATGGAGGAGAGAATACATACCTACGTATACCTACATGTACGTAGATTCCCTAGCCACACTATGGCTGTTATATAATTACGTAATTCAAAATTTCAAGAAATTTTATTCGCGAGAGAGAAATAATTGTTAAAAAAAATAATTACGGATTTAAACTATAACTCGATTTCTTACGTTATGCATAATTGCATATATTTGTATGTAAGGTTTTTTCATTGATAAATAAAATCGATACAATACATTGTTCATTATGTATTAATAAATAAAAAAAAGAACCGAATTCTTGAAATTTGAAAAAAAAATGTATGAAATTTTAGAAATTTTGTAATAATTAATTTCAAAAGTTATGAGAAAAGAAAAAGAAATCTTCTGTGTAATTCTTCAGAATCTACCTACAAAAAAAAAAAAATTGAAGATTGTATAAAGATGCCCTAGCTGCTTCGTTTGCGGTAACTGTTGGCGATGATATGTGTTGCAAAAAGTTTCCTCACGTAACGCCCACGCAAAGAGAAATATCGTCGGAGCTGGGCCACATGCATACATGCATAAGATGCAGTATAATATCAGCGTCAGAGAGGCGTGAAAATTTCTTCTTTGTCAAATATTTTCAGGAGACTGGGGCAAAGTGGATAACTCAGTTGAAAATTGACGAAAAAAATGTTTTTCTTTCAGAAATATATTTTTTTCGAAATTTTTTCACATCAGAAAATTGAGAAGAATTTTTAATTTTTTTATTCTTTTGCAGTAATCCTCAGCTGAGGATGCCCACTTCGCTTCGGTAATTTCTACCTCACGTACGAATTACGATGTATACATCGTAGAGTTACCGCGAATGATCATTCTGGCCCATAAATTTACACCTTCGCTTATATATTTATCAGAAAAGAAGTAAGGAAGGTATTATAGAGTATATAGACTATATGGATAAGTACGGAGTAGATCTTTAAACTCGCTTTCCGATTCAGCCTAGAGCGTAATTCGAGACTATATTATTTATTCCCGCTTTTACGCGGCGGCTGTTATGTTATAAATCTTGAAATTATCGATTGACCCGATCGATGATTGGCGCCTGTCTGCCGATTTTCTACTCCCATGATGAACGATGAGAATTGAAGATAAATAATTTCACACTTCAAAATTCAATCGCTCGTAATAAAAAAAAGAAAAATAAAAAAAAATGTTTCAATCAGCAAACACGGAAAAAAATGATATTTTTTTTTTTTTGTTCCAGTCCGAAAATTGGGGTAAATTTTTTTCCTTTTTCTTTTTTTTTCTACCGGTAGATAAAAAAGAGAGGCGTAAAAAAGAGAAAAAACTCTCATATAATGCGCTCCGCTGCACTACCTACACGTAAAATTCTAAACGCATAATAAACCTTTATGTTCTTGTTCTGAGACCATTCAGTGTACGTAACAAATTGAAAGCAGAAAATAACGCGAGTCATAAAGTGAGCTATTGCTGCTATAGACACTGACATGAGATGAAAAACGCTATTAGCCAAGTAACCGCGTATTTATAATTATAAATAATTACTAAAAACATTTCGTTAACCGCAACTAGAATATTTTTAAAATGTATGTGTAGGTAGGTACCTATATACCTCCCGGATGTATACGAGGCGTTCGTTTATAGTTAAACAATTTGCAATCATAGTCTATACGCGTACAATTATTTATAATAATTACGAACACAGATTTCATTGATAAATAATATGAAAATAATAATAAAAATTTTCGAACAGATGATAATTGAATAAAAATAGTATATTGTGTACCAAGGGCGTAAAGTGGGCTTTTTTTAGACCGAGTGTGGAGTTTGCACTACTCGTCTTCGGCTCGCAAATGCACTCGTCTTCGACTCGTGCTAGCTCACCTCCGACTCGTACTGCAAACTCCACACTCGGTCTAAAAAAAGCCCACTTTACGCCCTTGGTGCACACCATATTTTTTGTGACACGCGCGATTTTCGCGTTTTTGAGCGATTTCAAAGAAGCGGGCAAAAAAGTCAGTAGCGGGCAAAAAGTTCTTTTTTGCCCGCTAAAAGTCGGTAGCGGGCAAAAATAGCTCATTTTTGCCCGCTACCGACTTTTTTTGCCCGCTGGTACAAAAATACATTTTCAGCAAACTTGATATTTTATTATGATACACTATATGGTATAGATATATGTGAAACGCGGTTTAAGATATGATTTGAATTACCTGCGTTGGTGACTAGTACATGTAATGATCTATAATAACGATTTTATTACACCTAATGAGTCTAGGGTATAACCTAGTCACTTAAAATAGCTTAAATTACATGTGGAACTTGAGATGTAAAATTGAATGGTACATATCTCCAAATCGGCCACTTCAAAGGTTTAATTTTATGGGCTGGACGATAAGCCAAGTACTACTTTCGAAGTATAATAACCCGCGAATGCCATCAACGACCAGTCATCCCATAATATGTAACACATACGTGTATTATATGTATGTAGGTACTATATGCGTATACCTCTTGGTATAGCCTCTGAATCTTACGAATTTATCTTTCCGTCAGCGCGAGAGTGGTTAAAATTATAATGAGAGCTTGAAATAAGTAAATAATTAAATTATAAAGAACGAGTTTCGACTTTCTAAAAACCAACTTTTGTATCATTCACGAAATTTCTCTCCTATAGGTATAGTGGAATCTGAACTGCATATAAAGTTCGCTTTCTGTTTTCTAAAGGCGTTCCAGTGTCATCTAAACGCATACCGCGAGGTAACTTGACGCGATTCGTTATCAGGGTAAAATATCGATCAACTCAGCCAACGATGATAACTAGATCGGATATAATATTATCAACCGATGCGGTAATTCGAGTACAAAAATGACCACATGATAATAAAGGCGTTGGATATACTTAGAAATGAAACATCGTTCCAACTGGCTAATTAAAATCGTGCATAAGATTCAAAAGCCGATACCGATCAGCCCCAAATTGTATTACAAAGAAACGAACTGTATTTTTTTTTCTGGTTAAAAAATTCTGTGCGAAAAGTACCTTATTTCCGAAGAGTGAGGAAAAGAAGAGTTAGCGCATGTGCACATTGCGAATACTCTACTTTACGCACTGGTGCTTTCTTCGCGCACTGTGTCATGGCGGCGGGCAGTAGCGATGTGAGCTTATGTCCATTGATTGATTAATCTGTCTCTCAAATCAAACTTTATTCGCATGGAGTTACAAAAAATATCGTGTATACACCGAGAGAAAAAATTCGGTATATCCAACAAAATTTTTTTGGTGGGCAATTTTAGTCAATTCAACAAATTTTTTCTGTTGGATTGACAAACTGTTTTGTTGATATCACCAAATGGCTGAGATTTGCTCGTTCGCTACAACAAAATTATTCTGTCACGTAGTTTTTATTTGAATGAACAAATAATTTGTTGAAATAACAAAAGCGGTGGAATATATTCAACAACACTATTTTGTGTATTCTGATTTTGTTGGAAGGCCGAAATGTTTTCTTGATTTTACATGGTCATGTACATTACTTTAATATTTTCTCGTAAGGCGGCGACCATCGCTTTCGATATTCTCACGAGTACCACTTATAGGAGCTGGTTAGTATATATAGTGGCAGAAGATCTCCTCTCTAAGCGTCGCTTATTTCCTGTATTGGTTATGTGTTGTAAATATGTATGTTGTCAGTATATGTTAGTCCCCCTAAAGCTGATCCTATGTTAATTGATGTAATTTTCAGATACTGTATTGTACTTTGTAAAACTAATAAGCTTCAATTCATGTACCTACCAGTATTTTTTTGGTTTTATGAACAAAATAAATTTAGTTGAATCAACAAAGTAATTTAACTGATTTGACGAAACATTCGTTGATTTCACCAAATGCTTTTGTTAAATCATTCTGGTGTATTTGTTGATCAAACTAAATCAGCCAGCAAACAATGTTTGTTGAAGCAACAAAGCATTTTGTAGACTGTATATCTACCAAATTTTTTTGTTGATTAAGCAAAATTATTGTTGATCCCACGATACTTTTTTCTGAGTGTAGGATACGTGCGGATAGGCAATGTCCAACGATTGTCGTTTGCAGCACGGGCTGAATTTCCGCACTTGTGTTATAATATAACTATTTTTTCTTTTCGTTTTTTTTTTTTTGTTTTTTATAAGAAACGAAAATGGTCAAGATTTATTTATTTTTTTTTCAAGAAAACGATCACAGACGAATCGTTACTTGAACATAAGAATTTCTTCGTTTACGTTCAGGCCCTTCGTCCAAACTCGCAATGGCAATTGTACACTGCATAAATAGGTGCATACATATACGAGCGTATCATATACGCATGTATAGTATATTATCCATGATAATGGCGTTTTCGTGTTTCAAACAAAGCGTGCATTCATTGAAACGTGGTATGCGGCACGTGGCCAGCATACGTTTCTTATTTTATCTTTTCGTATTACCGGTTAGCTTATGTTATACCGCAAAGTGATATTGCATATATGCGTATATAGGTGAGCCAACGGTTATACGCACTGGTGTTACCATATGACACACACATCTCCATAAGTACCCAGTATATATCTTGCGATCTGGTCGTAATATTGTTGCAACAGGAATGCCGAGGAAATGCGAAAGAAAAAAAATCTTACAATTCATACTTCTTCGTTTTTCAAATTCACAATTAGTTCAGGGAAACTGAATGTCATCTATTTTTCTTTCTATGGGTTGAGTTGGTTTTTATTCATTGAATGCTCAGCCGGATGAATGAATTGAATTGATTTGATTTTTCTGACATTTTCTACATCATCCGCTCTTATATATCTAGTTCAATAAAATCATCAAAACTATACCCCGAAGGTAAAGTCATTCTTCAAAATATTATTCCCGCGGCATGATTTTCTAATTCGATGGAAACTCGCGAGTTCAACCTACATCATCGCACCTTAATTACTGCGATATTAACACCGCTGCCGGTCATTTCGTGTCTCGTATCATTAGATTCCTGGAATGTATCTGAATATGATGTCAAGATCGTAATTATGTTTTTTTTTTTTCTTTTTCCCCATCACATCGAGAGCTCAGGAATTATAATATTATAAAAAATTGTCTCGAAACATTAACAACATTAACAATGAGTTTATTATTAATAACGAGGGGACAACAATTGAACGACGGAAATAACATTCTATGCAAATAATACCGCGGTAATAATTCATGTCACGGTTTGAGTACGCGATGTTTTTGAATGACAGCATGTAAACGTTTCGTAATAAGAAAGACTATACCTATACAGCCCGTTTGTCTTTCGTTAACTGTAAATTGAGTGTAATTGTGAAAAAGCATAGAAGAATAGACGTAGATCCTCCTTTCTTCCGATAAAATCTTACGATCTAATCGTAAAATTGTTACAACGTTTTTTTTTCTTACGATTTATGCTTTTCTTGTTTTTCAAAATTCATGACCAGTTCGAAGGATACTGTATAATGTCATATTATGTATTTTTATTTCGAATCATTGAACGCTAGTTTATTTTTCGTTTTCGTTTTTTTTATTTTCTTTTTTCTCTACTTATTTTATTGTTACGTTAAATTTTGTTCAGAACCACTGAGAAGGAAAAGAGAGATAGCTGCCTATCAAGACAACACACCTGTTTCCTGTAGATTATTTTACTTCGCTCACAAGCTGCGCTGACTGACCTGGTTCACCGCAATGCTAAATTATAAACGACCCACCGTCAGGTAGTCAGGCATACCAGGTATACGGTAGGCAATAACAATAACAATAGCATTAGCAATGGTAATAATAATAACATCGACGAAGATAGCAACAATAAGAACACCCAACAATTTGCGAAGGTATACAGGTACCCACGTCATCGAAGGCCTGTATTCCGTACAATATGATAAAAATGCAGAACATATATCTTATCGAAAGAATATAGATGGAAAATTTTGATGAACTTTAATTAATTTTTTTCATTTCGAATCGCGTCGTATTCTTTTATTGATGAAAGAAAAAAGTCTGTCCGTAAATTCGATTTTATTTAGAGAAAATTCGAAAACTATACAGAATGTTAATTGATGTGAAAAATGTTAAGGTCGAAAGTCTGGCTAAAGCCACGCCTTACGAAAAACCCGTTAATTTTAACCAGTTAAGTCAGTGAGTCAAAATTTGTTACGGTAAATTCAACCCTTTTACTAATACCTACTTACGATATAGGTGGGTACATATAGACGACCGAGAATAACCGGTTGCTTAGAAAGTTTGATAATATTAATGACGAGGCGAAAATTACCGATACCTATGCTTTTCATACCTTACTATTGTTTCGTTGTTACTTTATTTTCAATTATTTCCCAAAATTGTAACATGCATCGAAAGAAGACAAAGACGAAAATTCATCCTCCCAACTTTCTTCATCAAATTTCATATTCCTTATTATACGAAGGATTGATCGAAGGATCATAATTCGATAATAATAATAATAATGGTAATAATGATATTAAAAATTCCTACGAGTTTCGACGTGCTATGCGTCGTTTCCGGTTCCCATGTGACCAACATGTCCAATGCACCTCTGGAAGAGCCGAAAACCTGCCTTTCTTCGAATTAATACTCAAGGCGAAGGTTCCTACTCATAGTATTATTATTCTTGTTGTCATATTACTCCGAAAGTAATAACGAAGGGTTTATGCACGTCCCTGATGCATTATACGGCAATGGCATTATGCCTATACCTATAGAATAAGATTTTACAGGTATGTACCCACCTATGTAAAAAAGATGGAACCGGGCTAGAAATCTCCTAGGATTTTACATGGCTACCCATTCCTAGATGGATATATAGGTAAAGTATAAACTACCCGGACAAGACAAGATGTGGCTAGTTTAAATTCTAGTCACACGAATCCGCAGTCTGGAGACTTTCCCTGGTAGGTACCCGCCGAACGCGGTGGCTGGAACGATATTGCGTTGAGCTAACTAACATAAGGTAAGTCAGTAGGTAATTTAAGCAAGGTATTCCATACCTACATATTTTGTTACATAGAAGATCGCGTAATGAGACGAGAGGTATGAACAGAGAAATCAAAGTTGTTGGAAGAGGTTGAATTACGGAATTACGTAAGATTGAAAAAAAAAAAAAAAATATATGCAGTATGTACACGCGATTAAGAATTAGGTAGGTACAACTCCATTACGCCACATATACCTCATGCTCACCGCGTTAATCAACGATCACTATTTTCCTAGCTTATAGTATTTTCGAATTCAAATTCGCGTATGAAAAAAAAAAAAAAAAAAAAAAAAAAAAAAAAAAAAAAAAACCGAGAATCTCTAAGTCTGGAGCGAATAGGTACCTACTGATTTTGTATTTTGTATACTTTTATCTCACGAAATATCGATCCGGGATAAAAAGGTAGTGCTTATCTCTATCAGCTAACGATATCACTTTATCATAGTGTACCTACCAGGAAATTTCCTATAATAGGAAATTGACAATTATTATCATCATCATAGGCCTGGACAACATTCTGAGAAAATATCCCCCCCCCCCCCCAGTCGATCTGTATGTTAACTTCAATTTTCCGATCCCTATATCCAATCCCATTATGAATCGTTGTAAAAAAAAAAAAAAAAACAATCATCGGTATCAATTTTCATGAGGTTTTCTTCGTGCTCATGTCATCGTCTAGGAATTTTTTTTTGTTTTTTCGTTTTACCACTTAGGTAGTGTAATCGATAAAATTTAATCATTTAGTCATTAAAACATGACTTAATGTTTATTAATGTGCTGAAAACAATAACAACCCACCGAATTGCATTCGATGAGGAGATATCGAGGGAAAGTGGGTAGGTACCTACCTCACCTGAAAATTGATAAAGAAAATTTTCTTTTTTTTGTTCGAACAAAAAATTTCAAAAAATTGGGTGCCTACTTTGCCTCGTATAGTTAAAATTCGTCCACTCTGAAATATCCAACATTATATTTCATCTAATATAGTATATAATGAGATTTGCGTTACGTCAACATAATATAATGATTATTTGAGTAGAGAAGGAACTGATTCGTCATCCTTATCTATAGTTATGATTAAAAAAAAAAAAACAGAAAAAAAAAGAAAATTAAAAAACACACACAAAAATAGCCTCATTAAGTAGTGCCTTTTTTATATTAGCTTTGTTAAAGAGAGCTAACGATGATGGTTAATAAATGGCTTATTTATAATCTTAAAACTATAAAAGCCGAGTTAACTCGACGGTAAGTGTCGCACTGCCGTCTAATATATATATATAAATATTTATATATATATATATATATGATATATAAGCGAACACAAACACACAAAAAAAAGCTTTCGATGTGTCAAAAAGAAGAAATAATAATAATAAAAAATAAAAAAACCATTTCTTTCAAAATAATCCCATGTTTTGAAAAATTCTCCAATTTCCAAACTGGCTTCCTCCGGACGCTGACATCGTATATCATTGTGAGTCGTGAAGAAAAATGTGAATGATATTAATTATTTGTCAGAAAGAAATTGCTTTGAAATAATAAGAAAAATTTCAAGAATCTGATCGATTGACAAAGTTTTATAATTGTTCGATATAATTATGTATAGGAAATAAATCAATACATGATTTGTTCAAATTGAAGATTGCGCAGTATAAAAGAAACAGGAAGGTAATCCAATGATCGGGGTATAAATTTCTTCAATTAAGAGAGTCGTAACGAAGGACCGTATAACAATTACTTTAACTGCTTAATTCGTTATAATTATTGTTATATGTATGTATAATGTATATATACACCTATACATACATGTATGTATAGCGGAGCTTGTTTAGTCCGATTGATAAAAATAAATGGAACTTTCTCACATCAATGACAGTTTGTTAATCGGTAATTAGAAGATGATTATGACGATATGAGAAAAAGGAACAGGAAAAAAAATAAAATAATAGAAAAAAAAAAGAGTGAGAGAGATTAGTTTTTAACGACATCGCGACGTATTGGTGGAGCCAGTCGAAGTTTTTGAAAGATTTTCAAAAAAAACATGTTTATACATAGTTTTGTTATAATTAGTCGTAATAAAATAAAGATAATATTAATAATGATAATAATAATCGTAATTATTATTATAAAATCAATATTTCACACACCATGCCGAATTAGGAATAAATCGATCGCCTTCGTGTGTTTGGGCTGCGGTTGTTAGCGAGGTGTTGGTATTTTATTGCTTTACTAAATTTTATTTCTCCAATCTATGTTGTACTGTATTATTCCTTCATCTGCGTGAGAATTGGATACAAGATTTGAGAAGATAGAAAAAAAAGGACAAAAAAATCAATAAGAAAGTGAAGAAGAAAAAACCGTTTTCAAAGCTAGACGTAAAATGAAAACGAAACGTGTTTATAAGATACTAATTTCTGCACTCGTGCAGTTACCAAATAGAACGATAATTAAAAATAAATCGTAAAAGCATATCTATGAAATTCTATAACTATATTATATGAGTTTCGGATATTTGCTAAATCTATGCGTTCGACTATGTGAAAAAAAAAAGAAAAATCAAAAATGAAAAAAAATACTGATGAAATTTGAATATTTTCTAATAAAGCAACGCACCAAACCACTCGATATACATATATATTATATATATTATATACTTATACATCATATTGATGAAAAGAGAAAAAATTGAAGAAAAATTTAGTTTCTTTGTTATTTCTTCTCTTTTACGGCTATGCAACACCTACCGTGGGCTTCGATAAACATGGCCCAACAACCCCAGCAGGCCTGTGAGCTAGCTGGATTTTGTTGGTCCAGTTCTTCGTGAAAAGCTCTCCCTCTCCCATTTGAATTTCCATTTCGATTTGAATTTCCAGGAAGACCGTTCTGACCTTTGAACTTAGATAGCGATTCCTCGTAGCCGTGTTGAGATCGTTGTTCACGATGATGTTCGGCAACAGTATCTGCAGGGTCGAACCCAAGACGTTCCTTGTAATAAGCTTGCGTAGACATTTTCAAAACTTTTTCTTATTTTTCTTTCAAATTTTCTTTAATAAATTTCAATTAATTTTTCACCGAAACGGCTTATATTATACACATCGTATCGTGAGTTTCACTCTTCTTTGATACGATCACTTCGTGACGATTCGTTTTAAAAAAATTTTGTTTCTTGGATTAATTATATTATTCGATTATTCGTATTGATGTTGTTATTATTAATCTCATTATTTCAGATTAAAATACGTTCGATTTATTTTTTGTTTTTATTTTATTATTTAATTGTTATTAAGCGTTGTCAGTTATTTATTTATTTATTTATTTATTTATATATGTACGTGTATAATTTTAATACTGCAGTATTATTTGGAACAAAAAAAGACAATTTGCGATATTCTTTGTTAGAAATTTTGTGGTAACTTAAAAAACAATAAGTATGAAGAAATTTTTATTTTTTTTTAAATTTATATTACGTTTATATTTAAACGAGTATTATTATAGGCACTGTATATTATATTGTATTATATTATATTATATTATATTATATTATATATTGATCGTCGATAATAAACACTTAATTGCAGAGTGAACTGATTTTATTTTTCGGGGTAATTAAAAAATTTCATCGATACTCTTCTTATTATTTTATTATTTAACGACGATCTAGTTAATATCTCGAGATATTTCAACTATATAATATGTTAATTTCGTTATTTTTAGATTATTTCGAATCTCGGGTTGCCAAAAAAGTAAAGAAAGAAAAATGATAATTACCAACTCTTTCTTCTCTTTGATTATTTACGAAGAATAATTAAAATTCATATATATATATATATTATATATTTTCTTTACAGCCCAAGTATATCGTCGTTGCTCGTTGTTAATTAGTTAATATTCTTATTAGTCCTTATGGTCGTATATTTTCCTTTATTACAATTCCGTAGAATTTTCCAATTTGACTTTTAAAGTATATATATATATATATGTATATATGGCACTTTTATATTCACGGTATAGATCTCTCACGATACATTATCTTCTTAGTTATAAAAATTCTTTCATTCATTCAAATTTTCGACTTTTATATTCACTTATTTTTTCTCTCGTCTCATTCTTCTTACATATCTCACCAATCATTCAAACTTGGAAAAATCTTCGGTCGATATTATTATAATAATAATAATAATAGCATAAGTTAAGTCTTTGCGATGTAAAGCTAGCTTCTCGACGACGTATAGCTTCTCAATTATATTCGTCACTCAAAACCATATCATCTTTTTTCTATCTTTTCCATTTCCATTTCGATTTTCATTTTCTTTTTTCAATTTCTTATTCCTCCGATGAAGTTAGGAGGTTTCCCCTTCTCTCTCGTCAGTGATCACGTCTCCGTACTACACTTCGCACTGTTCGAGAAAAAAAAATTGTCAAATCGATTCATCGGTACGACGAAATACTTGAGATTTGTCAAATTTTAGTTAATCTCTCTTTCTATCTCTCTCATAATTTTCCCGATCAATCCATCATAATATTTCTATAAGCGATACCCCCGAATGAAATTTTCCCATTTCGAAAATATTCTTCCCGCGGTATGATTGTCAAATTCGACATCGGAAGCCCGCGATTATACCTTACGGCTTATCCCATCAGCTCAATTACTCCGAAATAAACAACGCTGCCGCTCAATCCGTTGTGTCTCGTTTCAGTAGATTACCGAAATGTATTTGAATATTAATTACGAGGGGCGAGGGAGGGGGAGGGGCAGCAACACTTTGATGACGAAAATTATATATTCTATTCAAATAATATCGCGGTAATAATTCATGTCACGGTTTAAGTACGCGATGTATTTTAAATGACAGCATGTACCTATATGAGTTTCGTAGTAATAATGAAGACTATACCTATATAGTAGATAGATAGACTCTGTGTCTCTTTCGTTTAACTGTAAATTGAGTGTAAATGTTAAAAGATAAAATTCATCTAATCATACAAAGTGTATTGATATTATCGATAGAGAGATCGAAAGAGGAACAAGAATCGTATAAAAAAAAAGGTCTAAATAAAATCGGGAAAAACTGACCTGTCGCAATATATCAGAGGGGATAAATTCGCGGTTTAAAAACTCTCTAATCTGTTTAATTTCAACTACTTGATCGAATCGAAAGTATATCAACTGATATATAGAGAATGAAATCGTTTCGATGATATGACATCGAGAAACGTATGAGAATTGTTATATTAATTTAAAATTGACTCTGTATGACGAATAACGCGAATAACGCGAAGAACTGAATATGAAACCGATGATTCTCGAGCGAGGCTCGCCGAGGACTCGCTGAGGACTGGCCGGAGGTCGCGTGGTCGGAACACCCAGAACCGCAGTGGCACACGAGGAGCAGGATCCCCCATATGGTAATACCGAGCGTACGGTGTGTGGGTGCGTTCCGTTGGGGCCAAGAAATTAACCAATCACAATGCCCGTATAGTAGAGTGACCACAAGAGTAAGCGGATTCTAATATGCGGAGAGGGGATAGATATGGTTTTATTACGCGCACGCAGTTTCCTTCCAACACTTCGACGCGGCGCGTGTATATAACATGATATATAATGTACCTACTCATTGCGAATATATATAGTATATATTTATATATATATAAGGAGTCAACTTTTGCCAGATTAGATTTTAACCTGCAACTATACATTCCTACTAAGATGATGATGATGATGATGATGATGACGATGACTACTACGAATGCGAATAGTACGACAAAACAAGACTAAGATGGTAACGTTTTATATGCGGTTGAAACGATTCATCATATATCATATATATGATTGAGTATATGGTATATGTGTAAAGATATTCATTATCTCATTGGAATGAGAAGAATTATTGCCGTTAAAAGGAAAAAAAAATTGTTATTACTCCATTTTTATGATCTGAATGTTACGAAAAGCATTTTTCTCGGATTTTAATTAACGAATTTTAACTTGACTTTAAAATAAAAAAGAAACCGAAAAAGAAAAGATTGATTAATTTCATGAATGAAAAATGTTGCGTATATATACATATGATAATTATCATCAAAAATCGGTTTGATAAAAATGCGTCTTAAGATTGTATAATTATATGACATTGGAGACATTCTTTTAAATATATTCAAAATTAAAAGTCGCGATAAAAGTGAATAGAAATAAAATAAATTTTTTTTTTTAATATAATACGAGTTAAGAACACCGATATATAGGTCAACCGGTATGCAGATTTGACAAGAAAATAATTCGATTGATTTAAAAACCGTTTTTTTCGCCGTTCGAATGTATACTGTATATATATATATACCTATATATAAAGGCGTGATAAACGTGGCGTACAGATTCTTAATCGTGGGCTTCTGCAGCTATAAGTTAACTCCAAGCTACTTTCCTCAGGTTTCTAATATAACGAGTTTATTGAGCGTGTATGTAGGTACTACGTATAAATATATTATAGGTTTCTGATGCCTGATTAAATCATCGTCTGTCGACCGTGTCGATAAATATGCGAGCATATAGCGGCTAGAGTAGCAAGCAAGTAAGTAGGTATACGCCTATCATGTACCTATAAAGCGTAGGAGTATGTTAAAATGATAAATCCTGAATAATTTCATTGAGGAAAATAAATAACAAAAAAATAACAAAAAATACGGATGAAAAATTGAAAATGAATAAATTAATCAAACGAAAACTTGGAACTAAAGCAATTTATTAAACATGTGCGCCATACGTACGGTACTCACTTCCCACACAATAATCACCACTTCGGTAGCGAACAAATTGCGGACTATACGTACGTAAATTTCGGAGAAATTATTACCGTACAGTCGGTAGGTAGGTAGGTAGGTAAGTATTTTGGCTAAGTATGACCTCCTGCCTTTTTCTCGGAAGGATTTTGCGATCGGAAAAGGTACCGAGTCCGAAGACCGAAAAAATGTCATTAGTGAACACTCGGGTATATATCATGGTTGTACCTTCAGCAGGTAGGAATATAATTGGCAAAATTAAGGCGAGTTAACTTTTGGTTTATTCCATTCTTCCGGAGTCGCTTTTCTGCTCGGGACGTATGTAATTTCCGACCAATTCGAACTCTGTGGAATCTTTTAGAACGCGAGTGAAAATCGCTATCGCTGTTTCAAGTGGATTTTTGGTTCAGGTTTCAGTCGAAATGAGACAAGTAGCAGCCTTAGAGCTTGAGAGTGCTGTTGCAGCAATTGAGGTGAAGACGACTGACAGGTTTAGATTACTTGAAATATATGCTAACTAAAGAAAAATAAATTAGTATAACGATGATTATTCTCTATCTGCAGGGTGATGGAAAAATGCATTTCTTTGGTGTATAACATGAAGTTAATTTTGGTGAAATACATTATTTTGATTTAAACCTCAATATTCACCTAGTTTCATTTGGAAATGACGATAGAATAAAAAATAAGGAAAAAAAAAGATACGTGGACTCGGCTATTCCTTCATTCTCTGCGCAATTCTATTTTCTATTCTACAAACGGATAGACAGACGTATAGGTACGTAGGTACGAACGAACGAACGAACGAAGGAACGAACGAACAGAGACGGACGTGAGTCTTCTTGCATATCTATAGATAGATCTCTGTCAGCATCGCTTTTCACCAGAGTTTGCAGCTCAGGAATTATAATGAAGGTGCGGTTGAAACTTGAAGAGCTAATCGATTTCAACCGCGACGACCCGGCAGAAATCACAATTACGCATTTTTATGCACAAGGTAGTTACATACCTACTACATGCATATATCGTATCATATACTGCTTTCCTCCGAATGGTTGCAATGTTTCCTCATTTGTATGAACATCCGACTTCGGGATATTGGAAGAATTTTTTGATTCCGAGGAAAAATGAAAGTTTCTTTGATACCGAGGCTCAACGGTTAAAATACTATTCCAAACTATACGTAACTATGTATAGGAGGTAAACTTTTTCGCGGTCAAACGTAGCGCAATCGAATTTCCATATCGGCAGCTGAGCCATACAGCTGCGTCCCCGTAAGTATACAGGCCACGTGCTGGTTACGTACAGAGAACCAGGTAAACGCAAAAGTATAATAAATATATTATATACGTAGGTATATATGTGTATGTGTATGTATAAGATAGATTTGTATGTATATATAAATTCTCGACGTACTGGGTGGTCGAAAATAAAAGAAATTCCTCTCTATTCCGATTTGATATTCTAAAGAATCTCAGCGGTTGTTTATAGCCAAGTTACATATATAGTATAAAGAAGATGAACTCGGTTGGCCCCTAAATGGTAAAATAATCTATAGTTGTACTAATCCTATAGCCGTACACATATAACTCTAGTGCCTCGTAATAAAGCTGGAATGAAACTGATCGAAGTAAGAGGGGGGCAAAAAAAAAAAAAAAATACAAAAAAAAAGAAAATAAAGAAATACAAATCCTAGTCTATTCCTTGTATAGCTAGTCTGTGTATTATATATATATCTTCAATTGTATGTCGTTGAAGAAAGAGAAAGAGAAGAAGAAGAAGAAGAAGAAGAAGAAGAAGAAGATCTATCCGTCTCGTTAGAGCTGCTCGAGTAAAGTGTCTCCTGAATATAATAGCTCTTACGTGTAAAGTGATGCGAAGTAGAATGCCTTGGCCTAGATATTCCGGATTTTATTCTACAGCGTCATGAAGATTGTATGACAATGAGTAGAGGAGTGAAGTGTTATTCGAAGAATTAAAGGGATACTGATAATGCACCTCCGTCTACGATCCTTCAGGAATGAAAACTCAATTTTCTTGATCGTATAAATTCATGTAGAGAAAAAAAAAACTTCATTTTTTTTCTTCTTGTGCGAATTTCATGCGATAAAAATGCCCCGAAATTGACTAAATCCGAGCGATTATATGTTACACCCTCGAAATTGTCGCATTTGTATCACCCGTTATACACCTACTAAACTCGACTTGAGTTTAATGAATGAAACTAATTTTTCTACTATTTTTCACCGCGATATATTTCGAGCACAATAATTGCCAGACGTTACCGTTCCCCGTTCTGAACAGCTAGGGGAGTAGGTATACACGTATGTACATACCTATATACGCTTATAACGAGAGTAAAAAGTCTAAACTCTAAAACGAGCAAAAATATACCTACGTCTATACGCAAACTTCAAAACGATGAACGGAAGAAGAAAATTGAGGCTTTAATTTACGGTAATTAACCAGAACTTCGTCCTGAAAGGAGAACAAGAACAAGGAAGAGAAAAAAAAAATACTAGATCCAGAATCTTTCAACGAAACGAGGGAAAAAAAAGGGCAAATTTTTTTTTTCTTCTTCTTCTTCTTCATTCAATCTCCGATTACGTGACATGAATTAATTCATGGTCTATAAAACTCGATGATAATAATAATCATCTATCCGCGTCAAATAATGATCGAATACACGTGAGTGTGTGTGTGTGTGTGTGTGTGTGGCACATGTCTATATTTAATTAATTTCTGTATTCTTAGCGACATAATATAACGAAATGAACGCGGTGTATAATATTTCGCTAACTTTTTTATATTTATTTTTTCTTCATTTTTCTTCTTCACTATGAAAGTACAAGTCGCGCGATGTCACAACAAGATATCGATATCATTTGACCAATTGAATTCCTATGCGCGAGTATCGCCATCCGATAACGTTGACGACTAGTGAAACAAAATCTGTTTAACCAAGGCGATACTTGGCGCGTATCGAGATAGTATGTAGGGTGGGTTAAGTTCCCTTTGCAACAAGTCCCCGGGGTCGCTCGGGGAACCGGTCCCCGATCTCTGTTCCGTCGACGGGTTACCTCCTAGACGTATGGCTTGGGCCCCGGCCGGGGTCCGGTCCGGTCCGGTCCGGGCATAACGCGGCGTAAGACAAGCAACGGGCCAACGGCATTCTTGGGCTGCATAACGGGTCCAGGCCCCGCCAATCTTGAATCATCATACGTGCCGCGAGCCCGATTTAAGCCGTTGTTAAGACTTTGCTGTGAAAATTTTCATAATTATGAAAAAAAAGAAGAGATTTTAGGTTTTTTTTTAACATGCGTGCCAAGGCCAGGCAGCAACGTTTACTCTAAAAATACAAATCTCATACTAAGTAGTTGACTTTTTTATTTTATTTCATTTTATTTTATCAGCCGTCGATTTTTCTACCAGAGAATTGCCAACGACAGAAATAAGCCTAACCCGCGCGTAGCATCGATCAACGAGAATTAGGTTACATTCGTACCGCATTTAGCGTTTCTAAATCTAGAAAGAATCTCACTGCACTAGAAATTGCGAGATAAAAGTAAGTAGGTAGGTATATACCTACTATAGGGTATCACCGTCCCTATATACACACATTGTATATACGCAGTTTGACAGATTAATTAGACGATACCATAGGTGAATGTACATTTTGAGTCTAAAAATAGAAGAGTTGCCTATTTTTTGCAGTCATATCGAACCATTCAGCTTCTTACTCTAAATAATAATCGCATCATCATTTAGCAACGTTTACCCAATATCAACGAACGCATAATATCAAAGAATAAATAGTTTTGCTCAAAATTGATAAGGCGATTTTTTGAACGTCCTAGTCGGTCAAAAATTGCATCCGCATAGATCCAAAATTCATTTCTTTTACGTTGAGAAGCAATTTCGTCATTTTTATCAACTGCTAAAATAGCTGTTCTAGTTTTTTCGGAAAACCGTTTTTTGCAAAATTTCTTTGCGGAAATACATCGCGCTATATGGGAATGAAAGAATCATAAGAGGTATCCGCGATCTTTTCAATCATCTTTGAAAGTGAGTTGATTCTAATTGAAACCAAGCCCTTGGGAATTATTCCGAAGGTGTTTCCTCATTTCCTTATTTTCTCATTTGATATCTTAGTTTCCTTATCGCTCGGAGATATAGCAAATAACTGTCAATTCTAAATCGCCGATCGATCGTCAGCACATCCTTCTATGGTGATCAAAATATCGGTGTCGTTATACATATATGATTAAACACGTGGGTGACCAACCACATTCGACGAGTTGTTCTTGCGATAGAAAAGTTCAGGTATATCTACTACCTACGCCTATATCCCATTCAAGCCAGTTTCGCCCACAAACAAGGAATCAACGTATATAGCCTCTAAAAGTCCAAACTTCATAGAATTTAGTTCAACACTTTTCTCGTTATTCCATTATTTGTTTATTTCGACTTATTCTTTTAGGAAACAGATCAACAAAAGTTGACCTTTTTATACGAAAGAGTCCTTTCATTCCGTCAAAAGTTACGAAATCGCATCAGTTTTATACCGAAAATGAGTTTTTTTTACCCCCTTCATTAAATTAATTTTCGGAATCGATGACAACGGATCGAATTTTTTATTTGAATAAATTTTCAAAATTTCATTATATCCACCCATGATATATCTGAATAAATTTAGCTTTTCTTTCACTGTCAGAGTCACCATGAAATCCTTGACTCCAATGTGGTTTTGGCGCGCTAGGTTGCACAGGCGATAAGATAAAATAGAATTATGTATTACTTCACACAATCGTGTTTGCAGCGGATATGTAACTATATTAAATATATGTCCATATAATACTAACTGTATAAAGAATTGTGTTAAACATTTGTTGTACTGGTAAAACACGAAGATATCTGACGTCACATTGTTATGCTACTTCTACATTTCTGATCAGATCTCGAACGAGAGAATTTTATGAAAATGGAAGAAAGAGTTGTAAAATGATTCGTAAACGATAATTATGAGTGAAATTCTGCAATAAGTAAAGATTTTTTGATACTGAATTATAGATTTTGGAAAATCTTTATATACTTTATATACGAACGAGCGTATTGTGAATATTGACGATTGTGGGTCATATTAGTTAATGTTGAACTAACGAGGTGTGAAGAAATCGATAATTTTTTTCCTCGAATGTGTACATAAATCTGTTCGAATAACCGCGAATATCCAAATATGGCTCGAGAGAGCTGAAGCGTGCGAATGAACAATTTTCCAAATATCGTGACAGAGACGAGATAGAACGATGACGCGACTAACGCCTTCGCGGGAATGATTGACGAATGAGAAAAAAATAAATAAAATTGAAAAATTAAATAAATAAATAAATGAAGAGAGAAAGAGGAAAGGCTTTTGAAGATAAATTATTTCGTAGAAAAAAAAAACCTCCTGAACGCGATTGCGAATAATTATCTCTATGTTATAGTTTTGAGAAACGCGGTTCGATATGAGCCAAGGGCATCATCTTCTTGTAATTGTCTCACTCGGCGATTTTCCGTTATGGAGTTTTTCGCAGACGTTTTTCTTTTTATCTTGAAGCGTTTTGAGACGTTTGATACTTCGAAAATGAGAAATAATGAAGAGAAAAAAAAGAAATATGAGTAGAAATTAGAAATAAAAAAAACCAAATGAATAAAAACTGAACTAGCTAATCGTCGATCGTCTTGACACGAATAAATCCGTCGTTTACCATTTCTCTTCTCCTCTTGCAATTTCTTAGGTAATGATACCTAAATGCCCTGAATGCAGCTGAGTTGACACATAGTTCTGCCCACAAATCTAACAGGTAAATAGCATCCAACTTGAGCCAAATAGACACAGGGTGTGTCTATATTCTATACACATAGACGAGTTTCACACATTCATACAGTTCTTTCTGTATATTATATATATGTATAGGTGAAGAAATTCTAGAGTCTGGATAATTACAGAGACTTTAGACTGTGGAAAATTCTTCTCTGTATATTATAATACGTACAGATGAAAATGTTCTATAGGTACTCATACGTCCAGGTGTGTGTGGGTACCTTGATGGCAGTTGTTAACGCCAAAACGAGACCGTGTGGTATAAGACAAACAACCAGCCTTTGCGGAGGTCTTACGCATGTCTTTTCGCTAAGAAAAACCTGTATGTAGGCGATTTATACGCTATAGCTTGTGGTAATGATGATGACGCAATTGTGAAATAGGTACTTATAATGGGATTGCTTTCTTCTTGCTTTTGACTCTTTCCTTTATACTTTATACTTCAAGAAACACCGCGGAGTTCATTTTCTGAATTTAAAATCGGTATCAAATTCTGGTAGAATATACCTACAGCAGAAGAATAACTTTTGATCAATTGTTCATTTCTATTTTCCAGAAATAATTGAGTAAGAGTAAATTTTTCATTAATTTTTCACCGCGTAAAATAATCAGAATTCATTCAATCAATCAGCCAATTGAATTTCTATATATACTCGCGACCTATAAATAAGTTTATCTTTAATACATAATAAATATCAATTATTCGTTGGAACTGCAGAGTTCTTTTCATCATAGTATAGTCAGTTTACATTTAATTGCAAATCTACACGATATACGGTTACTATAATAAATTCAGAGAAAATTTTGCTCCACATATAACAGTGTACATACGTATATGCATGAATATATTATACTCGCAGTGATAAATTAATTGTAAGTGTATAACAAGCTTCCTGGTTGAGCATAATAATTATACAACTTTATCGTATATAAAATTTCGAATCAGCTTGAACTGCAACACCGCATGCTCAATTATATCAAACAAATGACCAAAAGTTTCACTTCTCACAAAATTATAGTATGCATACTCTTGTAATGAATGAAACGAACTGGAATTGATTAAATATGAATATGAAAGCAATAAGAATAAGGATGAAATTTTGTGGAATGAATTATTTGAACAAAAATTGGAGAGTAAAATAAATAAATAATATTAACCGACTAACATGTAGTTATTCAACGCAATGCATAATTTGCATCGATTCCATACTTCCTTACGATGCGATGTCTAACTATTTTCGAGTATAATCGGAATCCTAGATACATCCAGGTGTATAATACTCGCGTATAATACAATCCTTTAACTTTACCCTATCCTACCTTGGCGTGTCTTGAATCACTTGAACTTTGAGGAGCGAAATAATCGCACGCAGTTATACTCGAAGGATACTCGATCGATAACTTTTCTATTCGCTATGCTATATATTCGCAACGAAGATTGGTATAGCATATTATGAAATTGCATTTCAATTATTTGTATATCCCTTCCCAGTCACACTACCAAAAAATATCGGGACAGTCACACTGGGTCGATTCCACCCAGTCAGTTTTCAAAAGACGATTGTGAGCAAACTATTCGTCCGATTTGGTTCAAAAAATTACTGCACACTCTTTGAACAGTCTGAAAGATGTGCAAAAAATTGTTTTATGAAGAAAAAAATTGCGACATGTTAAAAAAAAATGGAGAAAAACGTGAAAATTGGGTGTAGCCATTTGAGCCAAAATTGTCGATGGGTCGATTCTACCCAGTGTGACTGTTAAGGGATATTGATATATTGATATATTGATTAGGTAAATACGATATAGTAGCCGAATATTAATCTATATAATATTGAACGAGTTTAAAATTGGAAAATTATTCGATAATTTAGTAGTAAAAATTTGGAGAAAAATATATGATGATAGTCAGGTGGACCGCGACGACCGTCGATTTATGCTATGGACATTTTCGTGCGTGTCCATTCCCGACGAATGACGTAATATCCCCGGTAGGTACTTTATAGTTTATACCATTGTTAAAATAAGTAAGTAAGTAGTTAGGTAGGTAGGTACTACAACGCAATACAAGAGATTGACTGACGGTTCAAGTTTAACCATACTGACTACTGCTGCGCCTTTTGCGATATGCAACAACAGCACTTCGATGCTTAGGGAATACATGATTTAAAAAAATAAAATAAAATGAAGTAAAGGTAAAACCATTAGTAGAGGTATACTTTTTTTTTTTTTTTTTTTTTTTTTTGCGAAACTTCATGATTAAATTCATTCTATGAAAGCATAAACGACGATTAAAATTCCACGATTGATGGAGATCAAAGGAAATAGAAAAAAAATAATATATATATATATATATAAATTGTATATATCATATATGCACGTGGATCGCGGCTGCATAGATGCAGGTAGGTATATGTACCCGCACAAGGTATGTGAATAACATATTTTAACATATTTTATCAATACGATTATAAAATTATCGGTTAATTACATACCGGTGGATTATATTTTATCGGCTAATGACGTGCTAGATTATCGGCTATGTTACGTACGGTACGTGCCGCTACGACGATACTTGATCGATACTTTATTGAATTAGAAAAAAAAAAAAAAAAAAAAAAACATTAACTAAGTATAGATATTACATGTGTTTTTTCTCAGTTTCCAATACGCATGTCAATAGATATATTGAGATGTGGGGAAAAATGTATGTTACACATATTTTTACTTTTTTTCACCAATTCCTTGATATTATATAAAGACCTTTGTGAATTTAATTGAAAGTTTAGAAAATTGTTGAAAAAATAGGATAAAATAAGCTAAAATTTTATGATATAAACAAACAATATTGATAAGCGAATAAATAAATAAATAAATAAACAAATGTATAAATAAATGATTTACATATTTCAAACGCATGGAAAAATTAGCGAATTCAAAATACAGCACGCATAGCGCGTTCGATCATTATAGTGTTATTGACATATCGCGTGAAATGGCTATCTATATTCCTCCTCAATCCGCGACGTCATAAAATAATTTTGTCGCTTACCTCACTAACTATGTCCTTGAAAAAAAAAAGAAAATAAAACAAAAATAATGATAATAGGTAATAATAATAATAATAATAATAAGTAATAAACGCAAGTATATATATAATTATGAGATTGGCGATATCTTGACGAGTGGAAATCCCTTCGATCGATCTACCTATATGTTGTATTTAATTTATAATGATAAAGTTTTATGTGAATGAAAGTGATGAAATAAAAAATAGTAAAATTAATGAAAAGAATTTTTTGGGCACCAATAAACAAATCAACGTTTTTAGTTTTGCCAAACTGCATGACGTACCTATAGGTTCACGCAAAACCAGAATATTATCTAACCCGAAGTATAAATTATTTCGATAAATAAAATTTAATCAAATAGCAAAGAATTCAGTAATAAATAAATAAATAATGTTAATATTTAACCTGAGGTTAAAAAATGACTAGAAAGATTTATATATCAAATGAACAAAATATTTGATAGAATGTTTAGGTAAATTATGTATAAAAATATATATGAAATGTAATTTCAATCATTTCTTAATACAATCGTTGATATAGTAATACTAATAATGAAAACGTTCTTATTGTTAATCTTTCGCGTCGGTATAATAGACGGTAACACAGAGGGGTCGTCTTCTCCTCATCTCCCAAGAGAGTCTAAACAGCGTGTCCCTGCGGTTTCCGCGAAGACCGGAGCCAAAATAGAAAGCCAAAGCGATTAAAAATAAAAGTTGTCGCTTTCCTCCACCATGTCCCGCTATCTCGCCTTCTCTCCCTATATACAGTTCTCTTTCTCTTTCCTTGTTTCTTTGCCTCTCTGCCAACCTATACCGACCAACTCACTGAAATATCTTCCTCCTTTCTGACTATACTAACTCGGGGCTGGATTCCAATAGGCAAAAGACCGAAGCATCCTTCTATTCGACTTCTATTGCGATTTTTTGCTGCCCACTCTCTTTCTCTCTCTCTCTCTGATCTTTACCTCGCGTTCGCACGCATACGTCAGTATATAATCTTTCTTTTTCTCCTTTATATCATATATCTGTTTATTTTCTTCCCACAAGAAATTATCTTCGACTATATTACAGGCGTATAAATTTCAAGGCGAAATATCAATTAACACTTTTGACCGTTGGACCAGGCTAAATTTTCTCAATAAATTTCTAAACGGATCTTATATTTGAGATACATAATCCAATAGTTATATCATCAGTTTTGAGAGATAATCGATGTATGGAGGTACGGAAAATTGTTCATAAATATAAAATCAATCGGAGATTCAATGTGTCGCGTACACAAAAATAAAATAACTTTTGAATATACGAAAATACACATAATATTATATGTATATATGTATATATAATATAAACGTAGATAAGTATCGAGACAGGATAACACAACGTGAGAAACATTGAACGACCGAAATATATCAGGTATACGCATGATATACTTCTGCCTTGTTTAAAATCGACGCAGGCTAACAAGTTTAGGCAGTCTCTAACAGAGCTGGAATACAACGAACGCGAACACGAAGACGAAGACGAACGCGGACGCGGAGATGTATAGTACGCGGACACGGAGACTGAGCGGTAGCGTGAGGCTAGATATATTATGTGAGTATCGTTTGACGCTTAGGAACGAGTCAGGTGTGTTCCTAGCTCGCTCGCTCGGTCAGTCAGTCAGTCAGTAAAGTAAGTAAGTTGAAGTGATACTGTATAAGGTATATAACAGTGCAGTAAAGATTAGAGGAGAGTATATCATTCATAACACTATAATATAACGTTGATAATTGTTATGCGAGACGTGCGGTGATTCACGTCAGTGCAGAAAACTTACACGTCGATTACAACGATTCCTCCTTTCTCGCTCTTGAATCTAAGAGCTTATCTCCGATAATAATAATAATAATATATATACGACGAGGTCGTTGCTGTAGACACTGGTAATTCTCGTCCCTCTGATATTTGATGGTGCATCGTTTCCGATGTACATATACGGTGATATATGTGTATATATGTATACGAGCGGCGTTAAGATAGATCGAAGAAAAATGGATTATCTTAAATCTCTTTTATATGTCTTCAGTATTTTCTATTTACTCTTCCCTCTTCACAACCAATGATATGTAGTTAAACACCCGCGCACTACACGCACGATATTTAACACGCGTATAGAAAGAAATAAAGAAAATAAAAGAAAAGAAAAGAAAAGAAAAGAGACGACAAAAAAAAGAAAGAAAAAGATGCGAGTAGATGGATGGGAGAGTCCGAGACACGCGGATACGTTTTTTGAGGAAAGGTCCGCGACACGCTTTGCCTCTACAGACTACGTCGCCTCACCACCGCCGACTGCCAGGCAGCAATCGACGCCCACCAGTCGACCACAGAGAACGGGAGTGAGAGGAGTAACTGTACGAATATACATCCAACTCTCTCACTCATTCTCTCGCGCTCGACTCAACTCGATTTGAGACCCACCTTACTACCTCCTCTCTAGCACCAAACCGGCAGACCTTCTACTCACATCGGAGCAGCACAGCACTACGATGTCTCTGGATGTACATGCATACATATACGTATGTATGCGATTACTAGCGAGAGAGGAGGCCATGGGTATACGTATTACATCGCGTGCTACGCGGAGCACGTGCGTTTGTGTGAATGTAGGTGTGCGTGGGATAGAAAAACGTTTTAAATGCATTCAAAAAAAAAAATTATATAGTATGTAAATTTTTTTTTTCTTCATTTTCTACATCAGAATTTGAACCATTTATTTATTATTCGTTTTTATTTCGTGATTGTTAATTAATTTTTGTCAATTTTTTATCATTCAAGAATAAATTTAGACTATATGCGGTTTATAGTTTATATATAATTACGTATGTTTGCACATACGATACCGCATGCGATTAATAACGTCAGTTTGATACGAAACCTTCTTCTTCTTCTTCTTCTCCTTCTCTTGGGTCTGTTTTGTCTACACACTTTGATACAGTGGGGTAATTAAAGCTGTGAGAATAAACTAACGACCTTAAGTTTATATACAGTATATTTAAGACGTTCATTATACCGGTGGCGGAATTCGCCCATCTCTGCACCACGTATACGTACGTAATTGTAATTGTAATTATAATTATTGTTTCAAAAGTTTCGTTATTCAGTCTAAATCGCAGATATGTATAATCATATTTTTATTTTAAATCCAACATCTTCGAGAGGCTTATTACATGAGATATCTGCGCTAATTATTTATTATAATATATAAAAATCAAGCTTAATTTTGTCCGGATTGAAAGGTTAATTTATCTTGAAATTTATCGTTCTCATAACGTTTTGACTCACGCATTGATTGGCCTCTCTTATATTATCACACCAATACCTAGGTAGTGTACATTATACAATATTGAACGAACGGCTAGAAAACATAACACTTCATATCTAATCAGTTTATCTGAAGGATATTGCAGCTGTATCATAATATGTTTCTGTTATATTTATATATATATACTATATATATGTATCTAAAACATAAAATGTTTACGAAACATTTTTCATCTTCAGGATTTTAGATAAGTACAATGGCGGGAGGATATGAATTCTGTTAAATTGCTTTCTAACGCAAAGACCAAACGTATATATAAGTAATATGCACATGGAATTACCGATATATACCTAAAATAAAATGTTCTTTTTTTTTTTAAATACTGGTATTTTTAGTGCACACGAGTCACGAATGATAATTATTTTAAATTTGCAAATTATAAACAATTACGCGAATCAGACATTGAAAAATAAATCCTCGGAATATGACGTGCGCAATACCAGCAACTCGTGTTTCATCGCTAAACTTATATTACTCTCTATAGCCATTCCACTCATCGACCACTTAACAATGGTGTGACCACCACTCCAACAATACCAAGCAATTCAAAGCTATATATCTCCTGCAGCAGTTCATGGTTACGTCACTCATGTAATTAAGAGCTACATCTGTCCGGAAATACCCGCGAGCTACTATCGTCTTGTCTTTTGTATCCGGTTAGAGTTCGAGATTACGAAACCAAATGTTAAATTCATCATCGCCTCTCGATAGCCTCTGACGAAAAACACTTTATCCCCCTATATAGGTGGATATGACATCGTCGTTTCACAGCCTGCGGTTTCTAATCTGATCCGAGGCACGATCAAATGTTCAATTTTATTTTATTCCCCTTCATTTTATTCACATGAATTTATTTTATTTAAATTTTGTACGGTTCCTTCTTTTCGTCGGATTTGTCATATAAGGTATTACGATGAGGTCTATATGGGTACTGAAATGTATCATTATGTAGATGGGATAAAAAGGGAGTAGATATCGTAAAAACTTGATTGCGAAAGAATTTTAATCCTGCATCCTGCTCGGTCCACCATCAGTTTCGAACGTGGAATCTGGATGTTCGATGTTCGATGCTGGATGCTGGAAGCTGGAATCTGGAATCTGGCTGGTCTCTAAAGTTCGTTGCACCTTCCTACTGCGGCAATGTTTCTCTAACCGATGCGACATGAGCGTATAGATTTACGTTCGGGGTATTATGTATATTAGAAATGAACCGAGGTGAAAATTACATCGGAATTCGAACAGATAAAGAGAGAGGAAAATTTAACCGAGAAAAAAGCACGGGTCCGTCGTTTATATATCGTCTTCCGGAAATTTCTTCAATTGAGTAAAAAATCAATAAAATTCCTTTGATTTGTCAAAAATTGACGAAATCTGGCTATTTGTGAATGGGGTTTGTTAGATCATTGAGTAATTTCATTATTAAAGACATATCAAGAGTTTAATGGTATTAATCAAGCAAAATTGCAGTTCCTTTATCAATATAGAAATGATTCTTAACGCAAGTACCAATTACGTTAAGATTGCTGTACTTATTCGTATAAAATTATAGTTCTGATTAGTAATTTACGATTTACGATGCCCGCCTCGGTGCAATGAGTCTGCATCTGCATTACAGTCTCGCTGGTTAGTTACGTATAAATGCAATGTGATATTATATTAACATAATATTCTTTCATTTATTGTCAGGTTATATGAGAAAAAAAAAAAACAATAAAGAATTTTTTTTACACCGTATGGGTGGACTTCTTACGTCAATATATGAATAAATCAACTAGTTTTTTTCTGTTTTATGTAGATATTCTGCAATTATTTAAACGCTTCTGTAATTAGAGCCTAATGTGATCAGCCCCAGCTTCATAGAATCAATGATACCATTGATGTATGAATAACACAACGAAGTGAAGGAAAAAAAATCAAATCTAGTTATGCGAAGTAAATTTGATCACCGATCGCAACGATTCAAAATTATTTTCGACGATTTAAAAATGTCTAAATCGGAAGAAAAACGGAGGCGTCGATTTTAGGATCGGTCATTCTGAAACAGAATGCTCAACTAATCTGAAGAATTTGCGTGGCTGGAAGTAAATCGCGCAGGCGCTTAAAATTTGAATACTGGAAGAGAGCGCGAAGGTCGTATATCAGTGATTTGTTAATTGCGTCAGGGCTGAGGAGCCTCCGCAGCATCCGATAGAAGAGCAAGTTTTTAATGTGGGCGCCGCAAGACTTGAGAGATATTCTCGAACGAAAAGAAGCATAACGAAGCCTCGATTTCGACTTCGAGTATTAAAATCAGTATAATAAATGGCCATAAAATGACCGGCTTTAAACCAGTAAAAAAAAATTATAATATATATTTCTCAATTTGGAACAACGAGTCGAACTTGTGAAATCGACTTGCCTCAAAAACTGCGATACAGATATTTTTCCGATCGATAATCTAAATTTGATTCCGAAAATTTGACTCGATAAAATCATCACAGAATTTTCTGAATTATTAGCTACGTGCAGGGTATTCGTATAATAATAAACATAAAATTTGCATAAACGAGATAAACAACAAGAAATAAAAGAACGAGTTTATGATGAAGGTTGCTGAACATTCGTTGCGTTGATCAAATTACACATTCCTCTATTTATAATAATCATTAAGTCCGTCCGGAGTTTGGCTACACGTATGTGTTATGACACAAATAATTACTCACATCAGCAAAGCTCTCAAAAATTCATTCAGACATTTTCAACTCTTCCTTTCATTATTATTCTCTCTATAAAAGGTCAATATTTCGATGGACTTGACCACCGATGATCAGTTCGAGATTTGTCATCACGAGGACACGCAGGTAATAAATTCGACGAAGGTGGACCAGAATTCCGAAGGTTCGACTGCGCCCTTTCTTTAAATATATACCTAGTCGATGAAATATTACGAAATTTTACACATAATCCACATTTGGTGGAACCTAAAGGTTGAAAAAAAAAAAAACACAATTCAATCCATCTTCCGAAATTTGAAAATGAAATTTACAGTTTTTAGTGAATTTTACAATCTTGAAATTTGAGTTAAAGTTTCGGAAACGAAATTTCCGTCAAACCATTCAGAAATACGGCAAAATCCGTATCTTAGTTAAATTTTGTTCGTTGATTTATAAAAAGTCCGGGAAATTGATCCACGCAATGATTTATTGAAAAATATTGTTTTTCTGATAAAAGACTTTGAAACGAAGTAATTGCATCAGCTGGTTCAATATTCTGAATTTACGAAAGTTTGTAAATAATTATTTGAAATTTTGCGATCCATCTTCGCCCACTTTATGGAAAATAAAAAATTTCTCGACCGAGAATCATTGCAGGTATTGATCTCTGCTCGTTCGAGCGAATTAAACACGCTTCGTGAGTGGCAATTTTTACGTAAGATCTCGTTGTTGAACCCCGCAAGCATAGGATCAATTGTTGTAAATGATCAAAGGAGCCCTGACCCCGGTCAATCAGTTCCACATATATATTGGCTATTAAAAATTGGCATAGGTATGTATATAAATATAGGTATACATATATGAAGAAGCAATAGAGCGACGCGTGTCAGAATCTCTGCATACAGTTATTGCATATTGCAAAGTGCAGTTCAACACTTTGAATTGAATATCATGTAATAAATTGAGCTCGTTTAATAAAACGAAAGGTCGTTCAACCGGAGTTTATTTAAAGCTAAGTTTTAAAAATAGCGAAAAGTTAATTGTCCGACCCGTTATAGGTCCTTGCTTAGTTGTACATTTACCAAAACTACCAATAATTAGTATAATCCCGCAACGGTTTCAACGTAAATATATAGACAGGCATATAATTATGGATGTATGAATATATTTCAATGAAATCCCACGCAACAATTCGCTATACATTATACTTTTGGTAATTGTTCGAATATTGTATACAATACGTCGACTTATGTATTATATGTATACGTATAGGTACCTGCCTATATTTTTATTCATAGAATTATAGGCGTGACTTCTGTATATGTAGTTCCATATAATTACAATAGAACAATTTTTACCCCTCCGTTTTTTTCCTCTTCTTTTTACGCACGCGAAATATTTCATTAGATTTGAAATAAATTATGCAAGTATTCATTGCGAAAAAAATTATTTTTTCGTTCTTTTTCTCAGGTAATAGTTTCAATTATCCAACGAATTAGATCATTACGTTTACTATTAGTTAACCAGTGCAATTTTGACAAAAACAACGATTACGTTGCACGGCTAATCGTGAGATTGTATCGATACTGTCATACCTGTGCCAACCGTTGTATAAAACTTCGCATTCCTAACTGTTAGAACGAAGATTTTGGGGCTATATAAGAGCCCTTATACTAGGGTCATTTTTGCCACAGTCAAATTAGACGCGAAAGAAAAATGATGAACGGTTAACATTTTTCGCTCAATTTAGACGCGTTTTCATTTATAAGTCATTCATGTGAAATTGTTCAAAAAATCATCGCGGAATTGTTAATTTATTTATTTATTTATTTATTTATTTATTTATTTATAAACATAATCCATAAACCTGATTAATAATTTCATTCATCGTCAAGTTGAAGTTATTCACTATAAAGCGAATAAAGAATAAATCAAACTGGGGTAATTTATTTTGTGATATATATTTCGAAAATTGAAATTTATAATTTCAATAAATTGTGTTGATTTGGAAATAATTTTTTTCACGAGATTGGTATCTTAAAATCGTTGTGTGGTGCTTATAATAAAGTTAAAGATCAAGTTCTGCAGTTCTTTGACCTAAAAGTAGTTTTTTATCCGGTTTAATAAATTGAGCTGTAATCAACGAGCGACGTGAATAAAAAGAATACGAAACCATAACTAAAAAATCAATTTTCTGTGCCAGGAATGTGCGAAACAAGGTTATAAATTCACCTGCGTAACGATCGAATGCGTACATATATACATTATACACACACACATACATCAATGCAGTTTTACGGTACATGCGATTAAATAATTCGGCAAAAAATACACCACGAATATAAAATTCTATACTTAAAATTCAAATTACCCCAAACGCGTATAGTGAATCTTTAATAAAAATCTAGACATCGCGTAATTGTACAATGGCAGGTTTTAAATTAGGTAAGTAGTAAACCTGTGTCAAGACTCGACTTACTTATCCTATAATAGAAGATTAAGAAATTGGGATGAAATGGTCTTAAAAATGTGCATATTGTACTTTTTTTCATAACTGTACTTTGGGGTGGTCGTTGTTTGAGGCCTGACCAAATTTTCATAGGGTCATCCCCCAAAAAAATGGAAATAAACCCTATGAATTAATAATTCAGATTTTCGTTTCAATTTTTGAAACTAACGGGATTGGACGTAAAGCCATGAAGATAAAAGGCAGGTTGTGCGATTATTAAAGCGTTGCAAGCAATGATATTCACACACCTCCTAGTTCAACGCAGCTATTTCATTAAATCCTAAACCCGAGTGGCTCGAAATTTTTTGCAAATTTTTTGCACACTGCAAAATTTTTTCGCAACTGAAAATCAGCAAATTCTCATTTCCGTTTTGATCAGAGATATTGTATTTCAATTTTTCGCAATATGATGCGTTTTTTTTTCAATTTTATTATCTTCGACGAAAGTTATCATGACATTAATTTTAAACAGAAATTATTATGATTATTATTTTTTTTTTTTAAAGCTATTTCTGTATCCAAAAATTGTCCCATTACTCTCAGAGTTTTGCTCGATGTGGCAACTCCTGCCATCTGAGGGCTAATCCTTATACTAGGAATAGCCCCATCGCACTTCTTCATCCCACGCCCCGTACCGATCGGTAAGTTAGTTTCGCGGCAGTAAAGCCAGTTCGACGCAACTAAAACTTTCTACATAGAAACTGTATAGTTGCAACGCTTGCTGTACGATCAATAACCCAGACTCTTGAGTTCGACACCGAATTTGCAGCCCCTTCCGTCGTGTATAAGGACTCTAAACGATGAAGGGCTTGTTATAGCAAAATAGAAAAAAATACAGAAATACAAAAAATAAAAGAAGAAGAAAGACTAGTTCATTGGTTTCTTTGTTATTGCAGATATAATCGATTATAATGCAATGCAATCAAACAGAAGGAGCTTTCATCGTTAATTATAACACGAGATTTTTTTAATTTGTAAATTTATAGCTAATACTCAATGCTGAAGTTCATATACTCGTCATAATCGAGTAATCAGTGTAGATACATTAATCCATAACGAATCCCTCCCCCACCCTTCTGTTCTGATAAGATATATGTATATAGCGGGAAAAAAAAATGGTTCGTACGAATTAAAAGTCGATTGACAATTCGTGTCAGAAACAAAAATCGATTTTGTTTAATGACTTTATAATTATTACAATATTACCTAGTGTAGCTTATTCTGAGAACAGAATATATAGGTATTCACCGATTTTCAAAATAGATCAGATTTCATATGACGCATCTTTGCGCGATAAGAGAAATTGAAAAAAAAACCTCTTTTATTATAAACTAAACACATTTTCATGATGAATGATTATTCATGAGACGATAGGGGCCGAGGATAGATTGCTAGGTTCGTAGTCTGATATAGTACACCCTGTGTAAATTAAAATTCGATAATATCTAAGGGTTTGGTTTTTCCTTTTTCTTTCTTTCTTTTCAATTCGTTGGAAACCAAAAAAAAAGTTCCGGTACGGAGATAGAAAAAAAAACAAAAGCCGGGAAGGGCCACGAAAGGCAAAACAACGAGAGCCGGGCATCGAACCATGACCCGAAGCACCTGTTGCTGCGCTAACGCGTCTAACCCAACCTGACCTAGGCTCCACCTCGCTTCACCTGCACCCGAGGTCTTCGGACCGTGATAAAACCACACATAGGAAGCAATATCTCTAATCAGCTGCTATTGTATGGATATTAGATCATAGAAACTAATTTTGTCGTAAGGTTGCAGATTTAATCGCGAAAGAAAAAAAAAATTGATTTTAGCGAAACTTTTGTTTCGTTTTTATTTTCATTTTCATTTTTTTCATTTTTTTTTAGCCAGTTTTGTACGAATGTTCATATTTCCCTGCATTATCTGTAATCAGATATAACAACTCGGGATTCTTGAGATTCAGTTTGAGTAAAAGGTGCAGCTATCGTAAGGACTGAGGGTCAACCGGTGCAGATTCGAGCTTAGATTTTCTTGTTTCTAATCGTTCAGAAATTAAACTTCAAGTATACCGACACGAAGAGACCTGAGTGATCAACTTCTTCCCTATGAAAGTTTCGTACCAACAAATTTCATTCACTAAAATTGAAAGAAAAAATAAATCAACCCTCAGGTTTGTTCTCTGGGTAATTAAAGATTAATGGAGAATCGTAATACTAGCTTTACAAATTTGCTTTGTGAACCCTATTTTTTCATATTCAAGAGACGTTCGTTATCTTAATCGTTTTATAATTTTATTTTTGTATTCTTTTTTTATTCAGAATTTGATTGATTTTTATCATGGTTTCACATCTAATTCTTTCGCGGACGTCTGGGTATGATTCGAAAAATCGTATAGCCTTAGGAGAGAAGGTTAATATTCGTTCTTATAATGACATCGAAATCGTCGCGGTTGTTTAAAATTCCAATTTTTCGCATGACGATCACGGACGGAATGGAACAAAACGGAACGATGATGCGATGTCGTAATTCTTGAGAATCGTAACCATGACGTGGTTTTGGGTCTAATTACCGTAGAGTGTAATTAGGTTTGTTTATACTATACATGTGTAGGGACGTTGGAAATTCAAGTTGCAAAATGTAAAATCGGTTTTACCGCATTACGCCATTCCGACGATTGCCTGTTAAAATTCAAAAGTAACACGGAATTATGATCGGAATATTATCCCGGAAAAAGACGGCGACGTTAATAGTGAAGGCTAAAATTTTGACGCATGATTTTTTTCTACCAATCCGTCACGTCAGCGTACATTTCGAATAACAATCTTGAAGAGTGAAAGTCGACAAAGTTTGATATTCGAAAATAGCATCATATATTGTGTTGAGAAATATACTATTGACGATAAAATCGATTGCGCGATTTTGTTGCTTCATTTATGACTGTCTAGTATCCTTGCATTTTAATTTTTTATCTTCTTATTATATAATAAACAATTCTGATCCGGTTCTAGTAGATTTATGTGTGAGGGTGAGCAATAAGAAAGAGAGAGAGAGAAACTAATGTCTGCATGTACTCAAATCCTTGTTGATTCATTCATAAGCCTTTGTATCACGGTCAAATCTCTCGATCAAAAATTTACCTACCCGAACCTTTTTTTATTCCGAGAAAAAATCTAGTCAGAGATATTCCTCGAAGTGTATAATAATTATTGTAATCGTCAATCGAATACTTCGATTTCTTCGAAAGACGACGAGTGGTTGTCTTCAGACTTCAACCTTCGTTTAATTTTCGGACAATAAAAAACGAGTACAAAATAAAAAATCGAAAAAACCGCAGTTCAGTCGAAAATAGTTAAGAAACAGAGAAACTTGTCTGCGTCTATTGGCTTAATGTTTCGAAGACACGATCATTGGAGAAGAATGTTCCAACAAGCTTTCAATTTTATCTTCAATTTAAAAATTTCAATGAATCAAGACAATGCAGACTTTGACACGTTATACTGTGATCGATAAATCATTTCACGCAAAATTAATAGCCGAAATGTTTTTTTCATTGTGCAAAGATCCAGAATGAGATAATTTCAACATCATCTTGCTCCAGGGCGAAATAAAGAAAAAATATATTTTTGACTCATGACCATGAAGTCTAGAAATACTGGGAAAAAAGGGACGGTTAATTAATTATTGAATATGCCCGCTATGTGTAAGTTAATTAATTAATCATCGAGGGATAAGAGACTTTTATCGAGCTAGAAACCATTTTTTTTTTTCTTTTACTTCGCTAGATTGACTCGCAACTTTTGAACCCAACATCATCGGTGGAATCGATGATAAACGATAGGCTAAATTTTAGAGAGTGATTAATGAAAAAAAGTATGATCATGATGCTGAAGGTGAAAGATCATGACGCTGAAGCTAGCAGCCAGAGTTAGCAGCCACAAGCGAAAATCCAGGGAAGATCGGGGTCGTCGGGGCCCCGGGACATAAATTGTTAAACGCATGTCCGAAAAAATATGAAAAAATTCACGAAGGCTGTTTTTCGATCGTGGAACACGAACCCCTTTCAACTTTTGCGTAGCAAGGCTCCGTTGTTTATTTACTTGTTAATTAACAATGGCTGCTAATATCAAAATCTACACGCATGTCCAAAAAATTATGAAAAAATTCATCAATGTTGTCTCTCGATCGTGGAACACGATCCCGTTTCAACTTTTGCGTAGCAAGGCTCCGTTGTTTATTTATTTGTTAATTAACAATGGCTGCTAATATCAAAATCTACACGCATGTCCGAAAAATTATGAAAAAATTCATCAATGTTGTCTTTAGATCGTGGAACACGATCCCGTTTCAACTTTTGCGTAGCAAGGCTCCGTTGTTTATTTATTTGTTAATTAACAATGGCTGCTAATATCAAAATCTACACGCATGTCCAAAAAATTATGAAAAAATTCATCAATGTTGTCTTTAGATCGTGGAACACGATCCCGTTTCAACTTTTGCGTAGCAAGGCTCCGTTGTTTATTTACTTGTTAATTAACAATGGCTGTTAATATCAAAATCTACACGCATGTCCGAAAAATTATGGAAAAATTCATCAATGTTGTCTTTAGATCGTGGAACACGATCCCGTTTCAACTTTTGTGTAGCAAGGCTCCGTTGTTTATTTATTTGTTAATTAACAATGGCTGCTAATATCAAAATCTACACGCATGTCCGAAAAATTATGAAAAAATTCATCAATGTTGTCTTTAGATCGTGGAACACGATCCCGTTTCAACTTTTGCGTAGCAAGGCTCCGTTGTTTATTTACTTGTTAATTAACAATGGCTGCTAATATCAAAATCTACACGCATGTCCAAAAAATTATGAAAAAATTCATCAATGTTGTCATCCGATCGTGGAACACGATCCCGTTTCAACTTTTGCGTAGCCGGCTCCGTTGATTATTTATTTGTTAATTAACAATGGCTGCTAATATCAAAATCTACACGCATGTCCAAAAAATTATGAAAAAATTCATCAATGTTGTCTTTCGATCGTGGAACACGATCCCGTTTCAACTTTTGCGTTGCAGAGTTCCGTTGTTTATTTATTTGTTAATTACCAATTGGCGGCAGCTGAGAGCACCACTTACAATTGGTGTACGTGAACTTATCAAACCCGGTATTAGCTTTACCCAAGGTCAACGACGGGGACGTTCCGGGTACTGACCTCTTCATTTTTTTCTTTCCTTTTTTTTCTGTTTTTTTCTTTTTTTTTCTTTTTTTCGGTTTTTTCCTTTTTTTCTACTTATTCATCACTTGTTTTCACTCTCGTTTTTCTATTTTCTTATTCCTTTTCCCCAAATCTTTAGTGTTATTGTGTCCATAATATATACCGTTTTTTATTCTCATTCTATACCTAGAAACACTCATATGCGAATTCACCTAAAATAATCCGTACTTTTATATGTATTATTATTAGCAATATTATCACTCTTATCTTTTTCGATTACTCCTATAAAAATTTTTATTATAACTTAGTACGATACTCTACACAGTAAAAAATTTTGCGTCATTTTTAACATAAAGTCTTTGTGTTAAATATTTAACACTTTTTAGTGTTACTTCAACACAATTGTGTTAAAATTGAAACTAGAAAGTGTTAAATATTTAACACAAAAATATTAACACAAACTTTATGTTAAAAATGACGTAAAAATTTTTACTGTGTATATATATTTCCTTTTTCTCCTTTTTCTCTTTTTTGTTCGCAATTATTCTCGGCGACAGTCGGATCAACTTCAACATAAAATGATTAATTATTCATCATGAATGTATCACTTGAAGTAGGAAGTAATCAGAGAAGGGTCTCAATCAATCGAGTCGAGTCAGTTTTTCAAATGTGATGGCGTGACGTTTCGGCAGTGTTATGCTGCCCTCATGAGAGGCTATTTATTGGAAAAATTACAAAAAATTGGTCAAACATTCGACAAAATAACAAAAAGTTCAACTTACAAAAGTCTAAATAATAAAACAATCCAGTTATGGCAGTTAATAAAACCCATGGCCAAAAGTATTTATTCAACATCAAAAAAAATTCTCGAAGTTCATGCATATTTTATGCCTCTCGACGGTAAGCTCCCCTCAATAAACAATGAAACTGTCAATGAAATATTTTTTTGTTGTTATTCTATTGAAAACTACCAATAATGATTTTCAAATAAAAAATAATTCATCAATTAATTATTTTAATAACGGAAACATGAAAAAAACCGATTTTAAACAATAAGAAAATTTTTGCAGGAAATTTTTTTTCAAATCATATTCTCCAGACAACCAAATGGTAAGAACAATTTTTTTTAAAATATGAAACTAGTCCGTGTGTTTATGAACAATTTATAAGCAAATTTATAAACAAATGGCTTTCAAATTTCTTAGCCAAAGTTACTATTATGGCCGGTTTCACCAAGATCGAATATTTTCTTATTCATAGAATAACGCTATTCATCGAATAAAAGTCGCAAATACAATGTAAAAAAGTCTCTTGTTTTCAATGAATAATGGCCGGTTTCACCAACGTCGAATAACTTCTTATCCAAAGAATAAACGCTATCCATCGAATAAAAGTCGCAAATACAATGTAAAATAGTCTTTTGTTTTCAGTTTAATCTATGAATAAAGTTATTCGACGTTGGTGAAACCGGCCATAAGAGTTTAATCTATGAATTTTTTACAACAATTTTTCCTTTTTTGTCGACTTTAAAAAATTATAACTCACAAAATAAACAACTTTAAAAATTTTTCATAACGTGATCTTGTTAAGAAGGGCTTCCAAGAAGCAAAAAAATTTTAGAGCTATTATTTAAACATTTATGTCGTTTTTGATGAAAACCGAGGTTCGGAAAAAATTACCTACTTATCAAACGCGTAACTTTTCAAATAATTCACTTGAAATTTTTTTTACAACGGGACTTTATTCTTTCAAGTGTTCGGAATACAACATAATTTATTCGAATTTTTTAATTGATATTCAATGCTATAAAAAAATCATTTTATTTGGGTCCTTTCCGGGCGCATGCTGTAATAGTCCGGAACCCCATTTTCAGCGACGAATTAAAATTATAAATAATGGAGATAGAGTTCCGGGAGTCGGGACTTTTTTATTGGAAATTTCTTCTTATTTCAGAATCTTTTTTCAAATTTGCGCTATCGCCTATAGTTTTTGAATTATTCTAAAAAAACTGAGGCCTCCTATTTCTGTTTCGTTTTCTGTTCATAACAATTGCAATTTTCGTCGGCGCGAATAATAAAAAAAAACGACTTCTTCAGAATTCCATTCTGAATCCAATGAGCTATCGCTCATATTTTTAGCAGACTCAGAACGATTTTTCGCAGGAAACTCACTTCTCGACCAGACTATCTTCTCTACTCCACTCGCTTCGCACCTCCGCTCCACCCTTGCGTCTCTGCTGACATAGCTGAGCGCGCCGGACTTCGCTCTTCCTTTCTCTTGCTCCCGCTTAAGGTACCTTACTGTAGCCGAATGTAAGACCGAATGCACCGACGCGGCCACTGTCGAGACGGTAGACATCATTTTGTATCACAATGGCTTGGCTAACCATAGAAAAAATTTGTGAAGCAATATTACAAGATCCATACGTAAATGAATCTAATCTCGATGCGGTAATCACAGGTTTGAAGGCACCATTCTGCAAAAACAGGTGGATCGATATTTGTAAAAAAATTCGATCCGACTGTACCGATAGACGAAGTTTCGAGAAATATCATGCACGATGTTACTACTTTTTTAAACGCCATTTCGAAAGCATTCAGAGAATCACTCTCCAAAAACATAGAATCCGCATGGTTACCAATTCCCAAAATTTGATTGCCTCTGAGACGGCTGCTTGCAGTGCGAATCCGGCAAACTCAGAGTCTGCCGCAATCGGTATGGAATCCAGAGTCGATCCCCCGCATCTAATTCCGTGTGAGACGGCTGCTTGCAGTGCGAATTCGGCAAACTCAGAGTCTGCCGAAATCGGTATGGAATCCAAAGTCGATCCTCCGGATCTAATTTCGTGTGAGACGGCTGCTTCCAGTGCGAATCCGGCAAACTCAGAGTCTGCCGAAATCGGTATGGATTGGCAAGTGGATCCTCAAGATCTAGTTTCTAGTGACACGGCTCCTTGGAGCCCTAATTCGGAAGGCTTTCGGCCGATAGAACTTGGCTTGGAATATGAAAGTATTTATCCAGAAAATTTCGATGATGATGTTGAAGATTTTATTCCGGCGGCCAGCAAGCAGATCGCCAAAAAGCCAACAAAGCCCAAAAAAAACAAGACACTGATTACTAAGAAAACTAAGCAGGATATTTATGCCACGTGGGTCGAAAAGGTTCCATTAATTGTCTCAAAAGCATTTTGGGATAAATATTGGAATTCGGGGAACTCATTAAAAGACGGATGGTCAGATGCATTTAACACAATCTTCAATGATAAGTACCCATATTGTGTGCTGGCATGCGCGTGGCATAAATGTTCACTCTCACTAAGAGGTGGCTGTGGCTTTCAAGCTGTGGCCCCATGCAAACATACGACGTGCACGAAATATAGGTTTGAAGTTAAGGAAGCGATAAGGTCCCCCCATACATATCACTTAGTAAAAGTTTGGCAGGAAAAATCTTACGATCACAGCGGTGGTGAAAGTCATCGTCGCCACGTGCGTGGAGAGTTTCGCGAATCGTTGGCGGCTAAAATGGAAAAAATGTCTCCTGCTGTACTAAAAAACGAACAGTTGAATAATACGGCGGATACCGTTTTAGCGGCCGGAAATCTCAACACAGCACCATCTCGGCAGATTCTCGACAAAATCTCGAGTCAAAATAAAAGCAAATACGACCTTCATGAGTCCTTTGTAACTTTTATGACTAAGCTGGACGAACATTTTATTGAAACCGTTCGCGGTTCAGTATTTGACGGATATATACAGGTTTTTTCAGTCAAACCGTTTGCAGTAATGATGTGTACCGAACAACAAATCCGGTACATGTTGTCACAGAAATATCGGTTCCTACATCTTGACGCCACTGGATCTTTGGTAAAATGTCCCAATATCATTAACTTGCATTCACAGACGATATATAATTATGCGCTGATTCTACGAGGAGGCGATGATTTTGGACCTCTAGTCATATTAGACATATTGTTAGGTTTTCACGATGCTGTGACAATTGGAGGGTTACTGAAGGCCTTTTTTGCATTGGTAAAAAAAATCTCGCTAAATAAACTGGTCCACAAGATTGAAACTGATTTCAGTCTTGCGTTATTGCAGGCAAGCTCATGGGGGGTTAATAACATGAGCTTGTCGCAATATATACAAGTCGTGTACAACACCCACGAAATCGGACCTGCAGATGCCAAATTGTCATTGACAGTTCTTCATGTGTGTTCGTCGCACCTGATAAAAACCGTGGTGCGAAAAGGTAAGAAGTGTTTTCCTAATCGAAACACGCAAGCACTCGAGCGACGAACTGCTGGCCTTTTAATCGGTAAGTTGATACACTGCGACAATTCTGCATCTGCTTCAAAAATTTATCGACAGTTCGTTGAAGTATTCGGCCTTCCGAAAAAAATACAAGATTTCGATACTGTTATTGAAGATTTGGTGAATTACGATGGCACTGATGAGCTCCTAGACACCGACAACGATGATAGTAGTTTCTCCAGTAAAACAGTGCAAGAACATTCGTCTGAATCGCTCCTGGATGTATTGACGACACAACCAGAATTATCGGCTTCAACTAGAAAAGACTCTCCATACTTTGAATTATTCAAAGCAGTGGAGAAGGAGGTGACAAATTCCAGCCATTGCACCGACGAAAAAAATAAATTCTATTCTCCAGATTTTCTGAAGTATGTGAGCGATTTTCTCATGCCGTACTTTCCGTTGTGGTCCGCTATTTGCATAAAACAATTCGGATTGTATCGGGACAGCAATGCTCCGATTGAAAATTATTTCAAACTTTTGAAGCATTATAAAATGAAAAATGACAAAAAAATATCTGCCCCACGATTTATTATGCGAAATTATGAATTCGTGAAGGGAGGCTTGAAGGAACGGCAGTATCCACTTGTAACGACTAGGCAAGCCAAAAAACGGTCACAAACAGACGATAATCCGCGGGAAACCTGGAAACCTCAAAAGACATATAAACGTCCTAACAGTTACCTGAAGCATCAAAAATTCGTAGGTGATGCTCAGGAGGGCGAATTTACTTCAGAAATTCTAGCCCTTGCTGATGCAGCCGAAATACCCGAGTCGCAGGGATCTTCTGATTTCGAAACAGAGCCACTTGCAGATGAGCTGAGTTGTCCACCTCCGATTCACAATTTTATAACTGAGCAAGAGGTTGTCAAGTTACCGGACGAAGTCTCACAAGAGAAATGTAGCGTTGTAAGTGTAACTGTCGATGACTCACTTCCAAAGGAACAACTGAGACAGAGTTTATTTTCCCAACATAATACTTACCCAGCTCAATTTCCAGCGTTGAAAAAAAATTTTAATGGCTACTACCTTACTGAAAGAGAGTTTAAAACTCTCGCAGAGTATAAGAACATGGATCAGTACTTGTGTGACGAGGTCGTTAATAGCTTTTTTAATGTAATGGAATCTGAATCACAAAAAAATGACATGAGAGTTTTAGTTTTCGACAGTATGTTTTGCCAAAGTATTTCCGGCAACAACGGCACAGTGAGTACGGGCATGCAAAAATGGGCACAAAAATTCAAAGCGTGGAATGCTGACATCTGGATAGTACCAGTGCACCATGCGCTACATTGGACGTTGCTTGTAGCTCTTCCGAAGGAGAAGATCCTTCTTTACTTCGATTCACTACGCAGACGTCGTGGACATGATGTAGATCCCATCGAACGTATACCCGATATATTCAACGGTTTTCTTAATTTTATGAACTTGAAGAAAGACGTTCGTTGGGAGGAGTGGACGTTGTATATGCCATACGACGTACCATCGCAGGTCACGATCGGAAGCGATGGAATAGAAGACATCGGCGGAAATTGCGGCGTGCATATCTGCAGTTGGGCTTACATCATTGCGACAGGTAGAATGGAACCATTTAGCGAAGCTGATATGGACAACGCTCGGAAAGCTATCGCGTCGCATATTAAGAATGCAAAAACGCAGCCAAAAATTGAAAGTGCAAAGACGCAATCGAATATTTTGCTACTCGAAAGCAGTCCCCTTGATTCTGTGCCAGAAAAGAGACCAAGCCGTCTAGTTCAAAGGTCAACTGACATACCGTTTGGGTTTGATAGCTCGTTTGAATTGTGTGCTTCGTTACATATTATACTAAAAACTCAAAGACCAGTATATACAACGAGAAGAAGGCGTTAGTTTTATTTGCCATGGCCGGGTACCTGGATGAATAATTTTAAGTTTTAATCGGATTATTAATTTTATGTTGAAGTTGATCCAACTGTCGCCGAGAACAATTACAAACAAAAAAGAGAAAAAGGCGAAAACGGAAATATATATAGAGTATCGTACTAAGTTATGCTAAGAATTTTTATAGAAATAATCATAAAAGATAAGAGTGATAATATTGCTGATAATAATACATATAAAAATACGGATTATTTTAGGTGGATACACATATGAGTGTTTCTAGGTATAGAATGAAAATGAAAAAAGGTATATATTATGGACTTAATAACACTCAAGATTTGGGGAAAAGGAATAAAAAAATAGAAAAACGAAAGTGAAAACAAGTGATAAATAAGTAGAAAAAAAGAAAAAAACAGAAGAAAAGAAAAAAAACAGAAAAAAAAAGAAAAAAAACAGAAAAAAAGAAAAAAAACAGACAAAAAAGAAAAAAAAAAGGAAAAAAAGAGGTCAGTACCCGGAACGTCCCCGTCGTTGACCTTGGGTAAAGCTAATACCGGGTTTAATGAGTTCACGTACACCAATTGTAAGTGGTGCTCTCAGCTGCCGCCAATTATTAATTAACGAATGAATGAACAACGGAACTCTGCAACGCAAAAGTTGAAACGGGATCGTGTTCCACGATCGAAAGACAACATTGATGAATTTTTTCATAATTTTTCGGACATGCGTGTAGATTTTGATATTAGCAGCCATTGTTAATTAACAAATAAATAAACAACGGAGCCTTGCTACGCAAAAGTTGAAATGGGTTCGTGTTCCACGATCGGAAGACAACATTGATGAATTTTTTCATAATTTTTTGGACATGCGTGTAGATTTTGATATTAACAGCCATTGTTAATTAACAAATAAATAAACAACGGAGCCTTGCTACGCAAAAGTTGAAACGGGATCGTGTTCCACGATCGAGAGACAACATTGATGAATTTTTTCATAATTTTTCGGACATGCGTGTAGATTTTGATATTAGCAGCCATTGTTAATTAACAAATAAATAAACAACGGAGCCTTGCTACGCAAAAGTTGAAACGGGATCGTGTTCCACGATCGAAAGACAACATTGATGAATTTTTTCATAATTTTTCGGACATGCGTGTAGATTTTGATATTAGCAGCCATTGTTAATTAACAAATAAATAAACAACGGAGCCTTGCTACGCAAAAGTTGAAATGGGTTCGTGTTCCACGATCGGAAGACAACATTGATGAATTTTTTCATAATTTTTTGGACATGCGTGTAGATTTTGATATTAACAGCCATTGTTAATTAACAAATAAATAAACAACGGAGCCTTGCTACGCAAAAGTTGAAACGGGATCGTGTTCCACGATCGAAAGACAACATTGATGAATTTTTTCATAATTTTTTGGACATGCGTGTAGATTTTGATATTAACAGCCATTGTTAATTAACAAATAAATAAACAACGGAGCCTTGCTACGCAAAAGTTGAAAGGGGTTCGTGTTCCACGATCGAAAAACAGCCTTCGTGAATTTTTTCATATTTTTTCGGACATGCATTTAACAATTTATGTCCCGGGGCCCCGACGACCCCGATCTTCCCTGGATTTTCGCTTGTGGCTGCTAACTCTGGCTGCTAGCTTCAGCGTCATTGAAAGATCTCGAGATCTGACCTATAGACATTAACGAAATTTATACTATCCCAATCGATTGATTCCATTCATTTATGCGATCGCATCACCAATTATTTTTCCGAACAAATATTTCACGTTCGAAAATTATAAAACATTCATATAATATCTAACGATATTATATAATCGTGTAAAAATATTATTGAAATTGAGAAATATTTTCTGATTATTATAGATACGGAATTGACGGTCCGACCAAGCCGATCAATTTTATGTTTATAGATTATGCAGAGAATTATAGAAATAGAGTCAATAAAAAGTTTCAGTTTTTAGTCATTAAATTTTTTCTTTCTTAATTTATGATCTTTTTAGTATTAACGACTCCTTGGGGCATTTGAGATTTTACGTCATGAAATCCGTAACTCCATACGATTGGCTGACCGCTTCGATAGCCTTTATTGAGAATTACAGATTTTTCCAGAAAAATATGCCAATGCCATTTTTCCAGAATGGAACCCCGCAGTCCTTTTCTGGTTTTCATTTACACTCGATTATTCGGTTTCGTTTTTGTCTGGCAGACTACCGGCATAATATATTAGACTCCTCCAAGAATTCCTAGTGCCAAATATTTCGAATTCGCATATTCGAATAGAAAATTTAAAGTTTCGAAGAAATTTTCCAAAATTTCCTGACACTTCCTGGTTTTCCCTGTCGCTCAACACTCTGTATATATATATATATAGGTATATGTATGTAATACGTATCGAAATCTATTTACATATTAACGCATGTAACATTTTCAGATCAAGATTATGTGATTTATATTAATGCAATAAGTGATTAATCCAGATCATTTATTATTCAAAGTTGACAATAAACCGTCGACAAGGACATCGCGATATGCTCTTAACAAGAAGGAAAAAAAGGAGAAAGAAAAAACTAGACATGGGCATGTCATGTGAATTATACAAATATTATACCTACAGAAAACAAATGATGTATGTACTAAAAATCAGAATCACCAACACAGTCGCAGCAAAATATATCAGTATCTAATATATCAATACATCTACTATACGTTAAGCAAATAGATGCCTATTCTTCCGCATTGCAAGACCAATCTTTGACCAATTGATCGAATTGGCGATAAAAAAAAAACCGTATCAATACCAACGACGTCGTGATATGAGTGAAGAAAAAAGATACGTTCACTGCAGATACGTATATCTGTCCTGCGGCAAATGTGAAATTAAAAGGAAAAAAAACAAAAGAACAGGCGAATCAAAGAGCCAAGCTATAACTTTTACTCACATACACATTTGAGAATGATTAAAGATACTATCGCAATTCGTACTTATAGGTATAGGTATAGGTATACATATAAGATACGAAGAGCCGGACGAGAAACTGAATGAACTTTTATTGTTCAGCTGTAAGGCATCTGGTTCAATTGATCGATACAACCGATCAGACTTATTGTTAATCGATTGGGATGGACCAGAACTCTGTACTGTTATAAAAAGCGATAAGAAATTGCGGTGTAACGAATTGCTCGAGGACATATTTGTAATTGAACCATACCGACCTATATATACGAGCATTAAGAAAATGGTCGATTTTATTTCCTGAATCTCCTACTTTAAGAGAAAAAAAAAAACATATGTAGGTGTTATTAATTTTGATTTTTTTCTTTTTCTTTCTCCGCATCCCTCAACTCTGGCTGAAATAAATGAAGAGATGTTATGCCGCGATTATAAATAGTTAATTAACCTAATCAGTAAATTTAAACCAACTGCCATAAACTAACACGATAAGAACCGCATTAGGTAGTAGCTGCTGCTCTCAAAACTTGGAAACAAGAGTCAATAAAATTGTATAAAATGAAACGAAACGAAATAAAAAATAAAAAAAATGGATAAAATACAACATTACAATTTAGGGCTAGATATTTGACGTTTATAGACCCCTTAAAGATACCGACAGCTGTAACGATTAATTAATCTCTACACGTAAATTTTCCGATACTGTTTTTATCGTTATACTATAAAATTTCTGTTGTACCTGAAAAATTGTGCGTAATTAAATTTTAATTTATACTTAAACTAGTGTGTATAACTAATGCACTTATTGTGTATAGTTCTGACCTAGACCCATTTTCAATAATGCATGTACGCAATATCAATATGTGTACCTATGTATATTTTATCATATGGCGTATGTAATAAAGAAAAAAATGTATAAAGTTATGTGGGTTACACCTTGGGCTAATGGTAAAAGCTATGAGATCGTTACGTTATCTTTTCTCCATAATTATTGTGCAGCATAAAAGAAATTGTGCAATTGTAGATATAGATAGAAAGAGATATACATGAATATATGAATACATAGTTAGGTATGGGTTTGTTGTATATTTGTATGCATATGGTGCAAATCGACTACGATTACGAAAACGAAACTAGAACAAAGCAATACGCGCGGATGTATCGCTAGTAAAGTTTCTGTATAAGCAGCTTTTATTAGGTCAAACTTTGTTCAATGAATAATTGAAGCAAATCACGCTTTGCAAGCCCATCTAAAATAGCATTTCACGCGTCTGAATTAGCTCATCAATCAACTTTCACCCTTGGTTAATCATCTGAACCTTGTACGGAATAAATTCCAACTAATTCTGATTCAGCAAGAAAGGTTGACGAAAAAATGAAGACCGATACCTAATGCTATTGTCGAGTGATCCTGAATAAATAATAGAAGACACTTGCATGGGTGTGATTTCGATCTTTGACAAAAAGAAAAAGGAAAAAGCAGCTAATCATACTTAATTTATTTTCAAAATTTACATATCTTAAGAGCTTAGGTCAGTAGGTCAGTGTCAAGCTAGTGTGATCATATTAGTTCAATTTATCTTCAACATCGCAGCTCGCCTCGCCTCTCTTGAATCTTATTAAATGTTCGTTGGAATTTTCCAAGGTTGTTAATAAAATCTTGCAGTCGATTTTCTGGTGTAGACTATTACATATGAAATAAATAGAGAAGCGCAAGTAATGCATAATTAATATTTAAAAATTTAACCGTAAGGAAAAGAAAAACCAGAAGACTTGCCGAAGAAATAGAACAAAAAAAGAAAAGAAAAGAAAAGAAAAGGGAAGATAAGAAGTGTAATTTTCGATCGGAAGAATAAACCTTCGAAAGTTTATCGATTAGCCCTGCACCACGTATTGTTCGCGAGTCTTGAAGGCAACGTTTATACGGTAGCATGCTAATTTAATTGCAAACAATTATCCCCTAGGTCTGGGAGTTGGGTTTATCGTATACGTAAGATCTAACCATTACACACGCAACTGGCAATAGCAATATATAGCTGTAGCTATAGAAATAGATATAAATACCTTATCCTTATCGTCATGGCTATAAGACTAGCGATGACGTCTAAGTCTGGAGTAGCTATTCCCCATCCCTGCGTTATACTTGAACAATTACCCGTTACAATGACACAGAATCGAATGACAGATCGGAGAAACCTATGTACATGCCGTTAGAATTTTTTTTTCTTTTTTTTTTCAATTCGATTCATGTGAATCTTTGACTTTGTAGAAACTTTCTTCGAGTTTATTGTATGTAGTAGATGAAGTAAAAATATGGAAAAATAACATCAGTTTTATTCGAGTTATTATGCAGTAATGAAGTTTTTACATTTTTATTTTGGCAATGTTTAAATTTTTCATTTTGTTTTTTCACTAATTTTTTCTGCGATAATTTTATACACACACGTGCACTTTAAAAATTTGTATAGTTATACGTATGATTTTAGTTCATGCAGCAGCGCGGAGAATTAATTAGTTAAAATATATATTAACAAGCTTCTATACCAGCTTATACACATGCATTAACGTAATTACATATATCTAAAGGATTAATTTCTCACTCGGTAACCACGTATCGTTAATTATGCTTGGAACAAACCTACTAAAGTTTAAATACATGCTACTCAATTTGTCAAGCTCGAATATAGACATTACGATAAATTATGCAAGAATGTCTATAATAAACCCTGGAACCAAATTTCCCTGAAAATTCTAAGTTCATTTAAATGGAAATAAAAACGAAAAAATGAAATCGTGTTTCGTTTCCCCTCAATGATTTTTTATGATTATGGAGGTATTACTTCATTCCGCATTCATAGACTAGTCGAACGATACTTATCGTACTATAATCTTGGAAAGTATTTTTTGTAAAAAAAAAAAAAAAAAATTTCACCGATTTGTTCATATGGCAAAATTACGTTTTTGCAGAATAGCCAAGTATTTGTAGATCGCAAAGAAAATTTTGAATAAAATTATTCTTTTCATCCCAAAATTATAGTTGTAGTATTTGTTCATTCGTAAAAAGAATTTCAGATTTTTCCATGTTTATTCAAGGTATAGTGTATATTATATCGTGTAAAAAATAATGAAATAATAATGATAACAATGATAGGTTCATTGCGAAATCAAAGGAGGTCGCTAATTAAATAGACTTCATAAATTATTGACATCCTGCAGTGCCTAATTATAGGCGTTGACTTAAATCTTGCGACAGGATAATTAATTGCACTTTCCTTTCAAACGGAAAGTCGCTCACGATTTCTAATCGATGACTTCGCAAAGCCGAGAGGAGTGTATGTAGGGGAGACCAGGGCAAAGTGGGTATCTTCACCTGATAATTGATAGAAAAAATTAAAAAAAAAAAAAAAATATTTTCATTTCCAAAAATGTTGTTCAAACTTTTTTTTCTTTGCTTCATTCCATCAATTTTCAAATGAGGTTGCCGCTTTGCCGCGATTTCGCCCAACTTATTCATAAACAATTTCTCAGTTTTTGTACAAAAGGGAAATTATGTGTAGGTCAAAAATCACGTTGCTGTAACTGAAGAATATGAGTACATCTGTTACATATGTAGCATATGTAACGTATGTTGTCTTACTATACCCTGAGTGAAATTTTATCAAACTTTAACGATAAATTATTATTCCAAGAATTGGACCCCCATGGGGTTAAATAAGATTCAAAAAGACCCGGTCTAAACCCACCCACGACGTGACCCGGACACTAATGATGCCCTGTTACCACTACCAGCTGCGTTCCGGTTTACTTACATATCAATTAACGACTTTGCGGAGTTTTTTTTTTTCTAAATCTTTTTTTTTCTCTCTGTTATGCAATATGGGTTACTGCAGCCACGTGATATTGATGAAATTTTGCTTCCAAGGATAATGTTCTTACCTTATCAGAATTTTCATATAATCGAACCATTTCGCGTTTTACCAATCATTAATACAATGAGATTGTTTTGAGAAAAAAAAAATAGCGCTCGTCGGGATGAAAAAGTAACAAAAAGATATTTTATCCAGATAGAATGTTGGGTTAAATTTCCGGAACTGTAGTGCATGAAAGCACTGAAACGTTGTTAACGAAGCAATTAATTAATTCTCCCTCGTAAATTATTATATTGCTCCAGATTTTTAGCGCGTGTAGTATAGGTTTGGTAGTACCCGGTAGTACCTATACCTACCCAACATGGATTGAGTAATTTGGAGAGCGATAACATAAGTAAAGATTTATTATTTTTATCCCGGGGTGTAAATTGGCCAAATCTAATTAAGTCATTAGGTATACGCGCGAGAAATGGAATAAAGTGATGAAATTTTTTATGTTTTTTTATTCTTCTTTTTTCTTAATTTAATTATACGAAAGATTGAAATTCCGTAAGGTCGAAGTGTAGACAGCTCGAAACCCGGAAAGCGAAAAAAAATCCGAGAATTTTGGTCTATTTCTCAGGATCTGAAGGCAAAAAATAGTTCATTCTAATCGAGACCCCCTTGACGGAACTCCATTTTATCTACTTGAATCGATAACTTCATGATCGTCCTAAATGATTGATATAGGACTTTGAAAGTTTTTTTTACAAAATAGTTAATTTCGAGATGATTATTCTGACGATTTATTGGTTTCGATACGATCAATACAGCCCGATTTATTAAATACTGAATGAATAGTAGGGGAGAGCGGGGTAAAGCCGGACACTTTTATATTTTGCACCGTCTAGGCCAAAATAATTTTTTAAATATGAAAACAGAGATATCTTCTGAAAATACATAGTTTATTCTTCAATAATCTGAAACATAACATTAACATTTTTTTTGTGAAAGGCAACATAAATATTTTAATGGTTGATTGCGCGATGGGGTAACTTCGGACAACAGCGGGTAATACCGGACACCCCGTGGGGCAATGCTGGCCATGTATTTGGGTTTGAGTTTTAGCTATTTCCCTTGCACTTGAAGCATTTAAAAGTACTGGACCCGGAGTTCTTTCCCGCGCATCGTTCGTGGCACCATTCCTCGCAAGTACCACACTGAATCCAGTCTTCCTTTGGAGGATGAACAAATATTTCGTTACAAGTAATGCAACTCCAACTATTCATATTTTCATCTTGGGACGATTTCAATCGCAGAGCTGCTGTGGACTTCTTTGCTTTGTCTTCTTTGCCAGTTGATTTTTTGTTTTTCGATTTCAATTCTGCTCCTTTTTTTTTTGATTGCTTGCCTTTCATCTTGATTGATTCATTTCTGTTCTTCGCCTCTTCGTTTATCCTCTTTATTGCTGCGGTCATTTTTCGTAATTCTTCGTTTTTCTTATCTCGCTTTACTTCTCTTTCTTCCAATTGGACTTTCTTGGGTGATGACGTCAAAATTTCCGAGTGTCCCTTCCGTTTGTTGATGCGACTGCCACTAGCTGGAGCAGTTGTTTCAAACGGTAAAGCCAACAACTCCTCAATCACAGGTTCGACTGAGGATTTCGATGTAGTGCTGGTCTCAATAACAGATTCTGCGCCTGATACAGCGGTTGAGGTACTTGCATTGCTTGTTTGAGCTGTCCCAAAAACCAAACTAGGCATGAAATCTCCATCCGGAAAAATATTTCGATTGAAGGGTACAATTCCGGCAGCTCGGAAACCATTCACGGCTTTCTCCAGACTGACTATCCTCTGATAAGCCTTTTTGAATATATCGGCGACCTGGTACTGTGTAATAGCTTTACGTGTGAGCTTCATTTGCTGGTCACATTCGGAGTTGTAGGCTTTCTTCAACGGCCCAAATATCGTTAGATCTAAGGGTTGCATCTTGTGAGATGAATGTGGAGGAAGCGAAAGCATTATTACACCGTTATCTCTGCACAGGTTCCAAGCCTCTAGTGTGCTGTGGCTACCATGATTGTCTAGAATCAACAGTACCTTCGCAGTGGTAGATGCTCCAGAGATCGAGATGAAGTGTTTCAACCAATCTATGAAAATCGTCTCGTTACTCCAGCCGGAATCAGTCACTGCGTATATTGAGCAGGGTGGTGCTCCATTCATGAGTAAATCGTTTCGCTTTTTTCTCTTGAAAACAAACATAGGCGGTATGTACGATCCTATGGCACTGATGCAAGCTATTACGGTAGTAATAACTCCCCTCTCGCCACTAACAATTTTTCCGACCTGTTTCTGTCCCCTCGGGCTTATTATTTTACCTGGAGTTTGCACCGTAGAAATTCCTGTTTCATCGACATTATATACCCTCGAAGGAGGGATATGATATTCAACAAGAATTTTCTCCAGGTTGTCGAAGAACAACTGTACTTCCTCTTTGTTAAAACCTTTTGCTCTATTTATGCTTGTAGCCTCAGGTTTGCGTGTGCTGAGATTTGGCCATCGAGTCAAAAATCCTTTCAACCAATCTTTACCTGCCATCATAGTATCGCGATTAAAAGTATGAGGAATATTTTTTAGTTCGGCGAATTGGAAAGCAAGTTTTCGTAAATCGATCGGCGTTAACCCATAAAAGCAGTCACTCATTTTGATAGCATAATCTGCTAATTGTTTCTCCATTTCGTGTGTCAAAACGGATTTTCTGCCAGTAAGGGGCTCCTTAAAACTTCCATTTGTTATACGGTCGCTCAACGTCGATTTCGGAATACCGAATTCGCGAGCTGCTGTTCTCAAAGACATTCGGCCTTCTGAAACTTCCGTCACCGCCCTGTTCAAAACAGCAGGTTCCCACGAGCTTCTCTCCGTCTTCCGTACGTAGTGCCGCACCATTTTACTGTGCAATTGGAGTAGTTACATTTTACTTTGCGCTGAAGATTAACTGGACACGATTTTAACAATCACATAGGGATAGGGTATCGGGGGTAATGCCGGACACCAGGAGGAATTGTGTCCGGAATTGCCCCATACTACAGTTTGACAATAACCTCAAAATAAAGTTTTCGAAATGAAGTAAATTGATTAGACTTACATAGCGTTCGAAAGATTACACCAAGCTCTTTAGCTCAGCGTATTCAGATGCTCCCTATCTAGTACGGTCTGATAGCTAGACGTTAATATATAACCACTGAAAATTAAATCTCTACCAGTGAATCGTGATACCCATCAAACAAAAGCTTCTCAGGCACTATTCTCGATGTCAGCCATTACACCATGTCAAATGATGTACGTACCACGTGACAAATGATTTTCAACTTGTAACCCGGACTTGAGAAATCGTGTCCGGCATTACCCGCCGTCCGGCATTACCCCGCTCTCCCCTACTACGTGCGTAAATTTCGAGTTTCGGAGATTTGGCTTTTCGGATTTTTATACCTGTCGGAATTTCAAACCTTCGGTGCTCGTAGTTTCGAAGTATTTCAAATCGGCTGTATAGTATTTTTCCGGGAAATTATCCTTTCTGAAAACTGTCAGTCGGTAGGTATAATATTGAAATTCGTAATTATGACCATTCGGGAGATTTAAAATTTGGAACTCCACCCCGACCGGGCCCCAGGAGATTTATTATCTCCCATAAATTCTAAATTGAAAACGTCGGAGGGTGGGGAAAAACCTTGTCCTAAAAACAAGCAACAATAACCATAGGTATAGTTTATTCTATAGGATGAGATACATCGCACATCGTGTGAGTTCATGGTCTGTCAAGAGGCGGAAGGTCCCAAAAAATGAAAGTACCTATATACTCACAGAGCAAGGTCGAAACCTCGAATATAATTAGTTAAGAAACAAGTATTTTAATAAAACTATTGCGAATTAGAACTCCGTGTGGCGCGTGGCTCTCACGGGTTTGATAATTACCACCAAGCATGTAAGCATATCGTAATATCTAGGTACACCGTAAATTCATTGAATGGTTGTTAACACGGTCGGAAATTCATAGCCGCATGGAAAAAATTCAAGAAAAAGTAAACTTTTCATTTTGCGCAAAGTGACTGCAGTATTAACGGTAATATACGGGGTGGGGCGGGAAAGAAAAGATGAATAAAAATCAAGGTCTATACAAGAGCGGCCTTGACCCTTCGACACGCGTTCGCCTTCACCACGTATAAAAATAGCAAGAGATCGACTAGTGGGTCAAAAGTTAGAGTTGAAGAAGAAGAAGAAGAAAAAAAAGTGTCGAGTAGAGACGGACGGACGTAGTTAGTCAACAAGCCATTTCCCGGTTGTCTGTTAATTTTGCGGTCCTATAATCATGCGTTATCCCGTCGTTTGGACGTACATTGTCGCCCACAATCAAAATTCTAAACGCCGCAACATGTAACGAAACTAAACTAACTAAACTAAACTAAACTAAAGAACTGGGTACTTTCTGGTCGTATAAAGGTATACGTACGCCGACGTCATCTAATTACATACATGGCTTCGGAGATTAGCGACTGCTACAGCTGTTACTACCGCAGATAAAGTTATTGTTTCAGGTCGAATGCAGTTTACGGTCAAAAAGGCATAAGGTCGAAAAGTATGTTAATATCTGCGGCATATTAATCCAGTGTCGTAGGTATATAACAAATTACCTGCATTACGATTATTAGCGGTAGCGAAAAACTTGTAATTAGTTTCATTTGATAGGTTGTTTCTTTGATTAGAGGGTTGAGTCGCGAGAAAATTGTATCTTTTTCAAAAAAAAAGAAGAAGAAAAGTATAAAATTGATGAATCATGTTCATTCTGCAATATTTAAATACCAAATTTTGACCGGGACTTTAAAAATTCGGAACTGCTACCCGGCACCTTTCGTAATAGGTACCTATACATGCAAGGAAGAGAGGCTGTAGTATGGTTCGTGCCTTGTTCGAGAATTGCTATTTTCATTCCTCTATACATGCATTACGCTCACATCAGACAATGTAGAATTTGTCCGTGTAGAGTTTATAGGCTCGAACTGTTACAAAGGTGTATTCGTCCTACTGTAACATTCGCGACGTGCTTTATTTTCTGCATATTTGAATTGTAAATTCCCTGTACAAGACGCTGCTCGTTTCCCACGGCCTAGAAAGTGACTAAACTTACCGCAGAATAACAAACTACTATTTTACACAAATATGTATAAGATAATTATCAAATTCACGTTTGAATTTACAAAATCAAGGATTCTCTACATATGTTTGATTTTTTTCTTATTTGTTCAACTTATTCCTATTATGCAATATCATTCATGCATGGATGTGCAGAAGAGCAGACCGGAGAAAAGTGGGAACCTCATGAAGCACAAAATTTTCGAAGAAAAATTATTCTTCAGGGAAAAGAGAAAAGAAGATTTTTATCAATTTTCTACCGGGGTTCCCACTTCGCCGCCCCGTCTCTCCTGTGCATGTTATATATGTATGTGGGTATGGATAATCCAAACAGAAACGATTGGATATATATTTATAGCACACTGATAACCCAAATCAAATGAAACTCATATAAAAGGAGATTGACTTATCGGTCTTTGATTCCATAATTGGGCACATTGACAGATGACCCTACTAAACTGATTCCCTTATACCTTAATTGCGTAATTTTGCTTCTCATCGACACAATTTTTGAATAGGAATTGTAGGCGGGCGGAAAAACTTAGTTATAATACGTATAGCCTATAGGTGTGCGAATTTCGATCGTTTAAAAAGCGGTTTGTGACTGCAAGCAAACGGGGGATATTAATTCGGTTGTTTGGAGATTGTTGGTACGCCGGAATGTAAGGTCGACGATTAGTTCTGCGAGTTAGTATAGCGGGATTAGCGACAAAGTGTTAATTAACCTTGCGTGAACGGCGATGATCACCACCTATCTCTCCGAAATGTCATTCTCATTAATTGCAGCCCGACTGGTGACCACGCCTTTGCTAAATATCATGGTATAACCGCGTGTTTGTTGAACCGTGAAACTCGCAATGCGTGAACATATCTGGCGATCACGAAACTAAAATTAATTCATTCGGACAGAAACACGAAAATAAAATTAGTACTAGATACGAAGTTAGACCACCGCAAGATTGAAAGAGAAAAAAGAAAAATTTCTTGTCTTTTCTAGTTGGAAAATATAAAATCAGTCTATGTCATTTCTTCGACATTTCTTCTTTGAACTTTTTTTTTTTTTTTTTGTTTTAACAAATTAGGGGTTGGGTTGAGGTTCTGAATCTTAAAAGTCCCGAACGATAAAAATTCCGGATTTGAAAATCCCCGAAAGTCTGTTAAGCTGAATTAAAAAGCCTATGTTCTACCATAGTATTTTGCGGTCCGTCTTCATCAGTGTGCATAATAACACTTCGCCAAATTCTAAACCTTGGTCTCCACAATCCTTCGATTGCAATATCGACAAATCTATTCATGGATGGAATTGAACCATAAATTCATCGAGTGAAACTAAAAAAATGTATGTGGAAAGGCGGCCGCTACGACGAGTAACATGATCCTCGGGGATGAGACAACGGCTCGGATTTCGTGGCGACGTTACATACGTACGTACTACTCGTCCTGGACGCAGGAGGGAAACGACCCCAGATGAGAAGAAGAAGAAGAAGAAGAAGGTGGCGAACAACCAGATCACTTTTACTTCGCGTATCAGAGCTATCAACATTATTATATCGTAATTCTAAGCTGCACTCGTGCATCAATATTGAAATTACATACACGTATATTTAACGCAGGAAGACTATACTATCCGTGGAATATATAAGTATAAGTGAAATTCGAGTTTTTGCATTATTATTATTATTATTTTGTTAAATTAGACCGAATACGTTTTTTTTTTCAATTTTTCAATTTTTGAAAAATATTATCCGAGCCTTATTTTTCCATCGGGTGCCCATAAATGTAACGTATATATTCGTAGAATGAAAATATTATTTCTACAAGCTAAGATGCGGGTTTAATCCTTTTATGCAAGCTCCGCAGGATTTGCTAGAACTAAGAACAAAAGGACGTGATGAGGATAAAACAGCGCGTCTTCGTTGAAAAAATTCTGCTGACTACTATTAGAAACTCACGCCTGTTGTCTCTGGTTTTCTATTGTGTTTTTAGAATTAGCACGTCGAGTCATCCCAGCAGCTTCATTGTCATAGTTGAAACAAAAAGCGAACAAAATTGTCGTTGGCATGAGCTGGATATTACGAGAATAATAATTCTCAAAAATCAGATGTTTTCCACAATTTTACAAATTTACAATTTTTTCATGAATTCATGAATTCATGATAAAATTGGTCAGATTCTTAGTTTTCTAATTTTATTATCGAACAATTTCGATGAATCAGAATCACGTGAGTAAAAAATCAAAAAATCAAATTATACTAGAGACCTGAAAAATCATGTAATAATTTATAACGAGAGCAATAAGATTTTTAACGAGCTATAACAAAATCAATGAAATACGACAACATGCATCTGATGTAACAATTTTTTAGTTCGATTTTTTGTCGTTTTTTTTTTTGTTCACATTAGTTTGATAATCTCTGTCTAGCCAACGACGATCGCATAATTATGCAGAATTATAACGATGGAAGATTGAATTTAAGTCGAATTAAAAAGTAAGAAAAGATACTCGTTCGTAATAGAATAGGAACATACTAAAACTGCTGTAGAACAATGCATAGCGTATTAGAAATAATAAGATTTAAAACTAATTGGATCTCAATCTCGGTATTCTGAACGCTCTGAATTCAATTCTCTATAAGACGCGTAGCGATTAGCAACTAATATAAGTATAATACGCCAATTATATGAACCTGTACATCTATATTTTCCTACATTTCTTATAGACTCATTTTTTTTCTCGCAATGAAATCGAATTGAAAAGTAAATGCTACGCAATTATTGTGAACATTATTTCGCGATGAGCAGAACAGAATGATAAAATCTTCTAAAAGATGTATAAAAATAATAATAATTATCGATGTGAATTTTCAGAAAACTGTAGCTTTGACGTAATTTAATCGATTGGAATTGATCGTCGGAACAAACAGAGTGTAATAAACTAATAACTAATAGCCAATAGACCGTATGAAATTTCCCGTCGTCGTGCCTGCAACCGATGCGATGTATCAGCGCAGAGTGAAAGCTAATTAACACAACCATTACTAACCGCTACATTGCACCTGAATGAACTTAGAATTAGTACTACCTGCAATTCACACGTAACTAAACCTGGCACAGGAATTCTATACTGCACAGACGAAGAGGTAAATAGCAAAATGCATACATAATTATTACCCGAGTATGCAGAGAGTCTATATTTGTATACCGTGCACTATATATCTATATGGAGCATTCCGTCTGAGTAGAATATAAGGTCTTTGACATCGTGGTGAATTTGAAATTCGTAAATTGAAGTGAAAAAAAAATAAAAATAAAATTACATTTCAATCTTCGTCAAGAAAAATCAATTTTTTATTTTCATTTTTTCTAATATAAGTCAAGACGGAGTTTCACTCGGAAATCGAATAACATATCGGGTTTTAAATATAATGAGCTAAGCTAATGAAGAATTTAATGTCTAAGGTGAAATAGACGATTTCAACAATAATTTGGGTGTCGTTAATGACTGGACGATCATCGTAAAATAGGTGTGCATTTTAACTACTTAGTTTTGAGAATAGTTTTAAATATCTAATCTCAAGGCTGGCAAGTTCTTCGACGCTTTGGCTAAAGTGAGGTAGGTATGGTTACAGGCGTATTGCGACCCGAAATGTTGACCTTAATAGTTATAATAAATTATAATATTGAATTTATATACAATATCGATCGTGCCTTGAGCCGAATTCTGCACACGTGAAAAAAAAAAAAAAAAAAGAAGAAAAGAGAAGAAATTTTAACTCAATCTGCAGGACCTACTATCTTAAATCTTAATTTGTTACAAAAAAAAAAAAAAAAAATATGTAGGGGAAGGTAGGGCAAAACGGACCGGGAGGGCAAAACGGACCGTAGGGCAAAACGGACCGAGAGGGCAAAACGGACCGCCTGAAAAATTTATTTTGAATTATTATAAAAAATTCAATGATGCATGGTAAAGTTAACCCTCGAACTTAGAAATATTTTGAGGTAGGTCTTAGTCAATCACGTCGAGTCAGACTCAGTTAAGTCATCGCAAACGACTAGAAAGGATAATTGACTCGACTAGATTGACTTAGACCTACCTCAAAATGTTACTAAGTTCGAGGGTTACCTTCACGATGCATCATTGATTTTTTTATAATGATTCCGAAGAAATTTTTCAGGCGGTCCGTTTTGCCCTCTCGGTCCGTTTTGCCCTACGGTCTGTTTTGCCCTCCCGGTCCGTTTTGCCCTACCTTCCCCTATTAAGTTTTCGAAACTTTAGAAAAAACTCGAACAAATCGATTAATTTTTAATATCGTATAAAAAATTGAGGATGAATGAAATTACATAGTCGATAATTTATACTACAACTGAGAACACATATTGTACAGAGTAATATTCATACTGCCGAACCCTAGCTGAAGAAGTGAAACACGCATATGCAGGTAGCACATATGTACATCTCACGCACGGAGTGTTGTACTTTGTGAAAGAACCTCGATGGTTCGCGGTGTACTCGGTTAATTTAATTTTCACTTAGGTACACATATGTAGGTTCAATTAGCAAATGCTTCGGTAACGAACGACCGGATCATGTTTCTAAACTCACACCACCACCGCCACGTTTCTGCCTCATTTGTCACTGATTAAAGGAAATTAGGTCTATCTAGAAAAAAAAAGAAAAAAAGAAAAAAAGGAATAAAGTCATCCAAAACGTCTTTCCTCTGCACCATTCGTACTTCAACATTTTACCAGACGCGGAGTTTTCTCTCCCACGGTTTGAGAATTTTCATCTTCTCGAGAAAAAACAAAAAAAAAAGAAAACAAAAAAGAAGAAATTAACCACCCTTATCGTTATCGACGATATAATTTCAAGAGACTCTCGTCGCGTTCCCAGACGACTCTCAACATTCCGATAATATTAAAAATTGTGAGAAGAATTAAAAACTCAAGTGATTTACGGTGTTCCTTGCTTACATCTTAATTTTACTGAAAATAATTTATTCTTTCTTCTGATTTGTGAATAAATATTTATACATATATGTACACGAGTCTCTAGCTCCATCTGTCATGTTATAGTCGCGTGAATTTGAAGCGGAATTTCGGTATATCTAAGCTGTAAAAATAATATAACTGCGGCAACACCCCACTTTAACTGACGAAAACGACGAAAGTTAGGGAGTCACCCTCCGAGTGTGGTGGTACACGCTAGCTCTTTTCGCTTGGGGATTGTGGAAAGTACACCCACGCAACACGCAAGGGTAGAAGCTCGGAAGGCCAAAGTTATTGGTACTACCTACCATATGCATGAGGTGAAACACACATAGTATACTCATACCACGATTAATAGATGAACAGAATTTACCACGAGTACGAGAACAAGGGTGAATTCATTACCGTCACCCCAGGTCACAATTACCGTCTATCCGTACGTCTACGAAGCTGGTGTCTAATTTTCGAAAAAAAAAAAAAAAAAAAAATTCTACACTTCGAATATGTCTTCTTTTAAAACAGTTTGACAATTCCTATCGTGTTTTCGAAAACAGTTTTAGCTATTCGGCGATAAAAATTTATTTTTTAATGAATTTCACTTATATTTTTATGATACAACTTTTTGAAAAACAATTTCGAAATATTATTTTCGTTGTCGTTGCTATTTTTAGCCAAGTATGTATGTATTATATGCATACGTGTATTATTTCTTCTTCTTATCTCATACGTCTGTGTTCTTGTCAATTAGGTTAATCCGAGGGCGGTTCTCTATCGTTGCGTTAATAATTGGTGCGCTGATTTCACTTTAGTTAAGTTTATTTTCGTTCTGAACTAATGTAAGCATGTAGTTAACTTCTTGCTTCGAGATATACGGGGGAAATTAAATGTTGCATTATGCCATTATGCAGAGAAGAAGAAGAAAAGTTGTCATTCGAAAGATTGTTCAAAATTATTATAAAAGTTCATCATTCGTGCGATTTTTTTTTTTTTTTTATATATTATCAGAGAAATTACATAGTTACGGGTAGAAAAAAAAACCGATATCATATTCGTATCTAATAAAAAAAACAAAAAGGGTTAATAAATTCTCATTTTTTCATACGTTTATGCAAATCCCGTCACGCAGTTATTATATCGTTAATATCAGTAGGTACATCATCTACCTACTAGTATTATTCAGGACTTTGTCGGAAGCTTCATGAAGTAACAGTAATTACTCTCTGACGCGATTGTAGCATGCGATTTAATGCTGCATACATAATTCAATGATTATTCTGCGCATTCATGAGGCGCCGATTAGTTTCTTTGTATAGTTTTAATCAGTTGTTGAGGCATCGCTGAATATGAGTATCGTAATAATATACATTGCGAAAAACTGTTTAACAAAGTTAACAAAGTTAAACATTTTTTTACCCCGCTTGTATTAAATACTAACAGAAACGAAAATTTTTAGTTTTACTTCAACTATTTTCATTTTTCTGTACAGGTATAATAAAATTGAAGTGTATATAGATAGAACTAATTTTACTTTTCTTCGAAAATGAATAAAGGCGAAATCTAACACTTATAGGTATATAGGATTACCTTAAATTACTCGAGAAGCACCTGCAGCCCGTTTCCGGTATTAATCAGCGTTATTTCACGCGCTGCGTATACCTGGGTATATTGTGTTGAAAATTAGAACTTTAAGAACTGTATAACGTATTCACAATACTCGAAAATTCTCATCATTTGAATAACGAAGTAAATTCCGAAAAAAAAACGAAATAAAATGCGCAGATCGAAGTTGTATATTATATATTTTGCGACTTGCAGGTTTCGCAAATAGTTCTAGCTATTACTCAAATGATAAAAATTGATTTCAAATTTGTGGCGCTGAAAATCTTAACGGAGCGTTTCGGACGTATAGGGAAATATACATATACTATACATATAGGTTGTAGATATGCATATATACCAAAGAAGGAAGAGGAATATGGAAGATTTTACGAGCTAAACACGCATACAAGCTGACGCAAACAGGATGTGCACATATTATGTATGTCTAGTATATTATATATAGTTACACTCTATCCTGTCCGATCGTGGTGTTGCTTGGTACCTACTTGCTCGTTGCAACAACTACATACTACACCTACCATAAATATAATAAGCCCGAGTAGTGAGTACGCTTGTATGTTATAACGAACGCAGAGAACAAAAAATAAAAAAATAAAATAAAAAACAGTGACGCTCAAATGGTGAATAAAAATTTTCAAAATTTTCAGACGCCGATTTAGCGTCGATATATTTTCATTTTCCAATCAATCAAAAATTGATAATACATATTTTGTTCAATTTATTGTTATCGATCTAGAAACTCGAAATTCAACTATTTTAACTCGATTTTAACTGTGAAAGATGTACATAAATCTTGTTATAACAAAAGATATTCATAAGTGTTGCATTGTAGACTGACGCCGGCGACTAGGTCATAAATACATTAACCTAGTGTCCTCTTGTGCTCGAGATGGTCATGATGATGAATGACGGGTACTTTATGCAGACGTAAAACGTTTGAATTAAAACGCGTTTATTAGCTCAATGACATCTGTAAGGATCTAAAACGCGAACAAGGTTTGAAACCACCAACGAAGTTTAAGAGATTAACAAAAGTACTACAATAGTTTTATCGTAAAAGAAAGAATATAAATATTGTATTAGCGAATAAATAAATAAATAAAAAATAAATAAACTCATAAGCTAGTTTGGGTTAATTTTTCGCTATTTTTTTCAAGCATGTAAAATGAGGATCGTAATAAATACTACGTATACATATACGGTGTCGTTGCTCAATTTGATCATTTTCGAATTTCAAGGTTCTCATGGGCCGGAACGTCTCCAAATATATGCAAAAAAATCTACTCAAAACCCCAGATTCCTATCTCAATTCTAAGTACTGCCCCAAAGCCTTTGAACTTTCCCATTTAAATAACACACGATTTTTAGTACTTCGCGGTTATTCTTTGCTTCCTATCGCATTATCGCTTCTCTCATCGTTTCAGACACTTACACTTCTTACCTATAGTAGTAGGTATCCGTGAAAAATTTACAGATTTATGCGGACAAAACTTTATTCATCACAATTTGGAGATAAGAAAATTTTTTTTGGATGCGCTATAGCTTCGAAAATTATATCGTTGAAAATTTGTCGAATTTTCACGAAATATCTACTACTACAAGTAAGCAGTGTATCAAGCTTGAGATTTTTCGTAGCTATACTGCGATGAGAAAAAAAAAAATTAGCCGCAAAATGTTACAAATCGTGTTTTATTCAAATAGGAAAATTAGAAGGCTTCGTAGCGGTACTTAGAATTGAGATAGGAACCTGAGCTGTGGCTACATTGTCTCGTACATATTTTCGGAGAATACATAAAAATAATTGCCGAAAGATTATCAAATCGCGAGGAAATTATATCGCGATGTTTTAATTAAAGTGCGAATAAAATATTTCAAGGTCGTCGACAACGCGACGACTCAACTCTTGTTGTTAACTTCTGAAAGACCGTTGCTACGGACGACCATACCCCACGTGTATATTATGTGTATCCTTATGATTTATGAATGACTGAAACCGCCAACAGCATGCTGTATGCCTGTATCGTATAATGACGACTGACTGACACCCGAGGGGTCTATGACGGATCGGATCATTTTTTATTCTTTCTTTTCTTTTTTTTTTTTTTTTACTATTATACATTGTGTGTGTATTCGCGGCACTCTTTCGTCTATTAATAAATATCATTCTTGCCTCACGCTTATTTCCCGTCTCATATTAGGTGTGCAATAATTAACGCGATAATCAGTCATCGATGTTTATATTATTATCTTCTAGAATCTAGATAACATTTGTTTTTTTTCCCCTTCTTTTCTTTTTAAAGTAAAAAATTCAGCTTAGTATAAATTAGAAAATCTGAAGTCTTATATCGTCGACTGATATTTTCAAAAAAAATTTCCGAACAAGTTTCTCAAAATCATTTTCTTTTCTTTTCGTCACTCGTTAAATTACCGAAATCGATCAGATGATGTTCGGTGAAAGAATTCCCGCCATCAACATCATTCTTATCTCATTCCGTCAGAATAGGAATTTACTATTTCGTCAACACTCGTCTACAAACGAGAGCCGACTAATACGATGTGATATTTAGCTCCGTGAAATAATAAATACGGACGTGTACTATACGTAATAACATTGTAGTATGTATTGATAATAAAAGTTCGTTACCCGGATTCACGAAGAAAAAATATTCTCCTTCGAGGAATCGTATTGATTTGAATGAACGAGGAGCAAATGACCAGAATAAAAATGAAGAAAAATCATTCTGTTGAACGTTATCTTCGTAGAAGAGTTTCATTGTATTCCTCGGCGTTAATCCTTAGACGATATTATTATTATTATTATTGTTATTATGATAATTGAATAAACTTACAATGTACTAACTAGAGTAGTATTCATATAATGTACAATACAAACGTAGTCCACGTATGTCTCAGTTTACGTAATAAAAGAAAAAAGAAATTGCGAACATCCGCCCGACCGAGCCTACAAAATAAACAAACAATGCTTGTCCTCGAAACTTGAACGTCCAAAACGTTATTCTATCTACTACCTACCACCTGGTGAAATGAACTGATGAACGCGTTACGGGTGAAAAATTGTAATAATTTTATGGCTTAATTTTATAGCTCAATTATTTCTTTCATATCCTTTGTTAATTAAAAGAACATTTTTGTTGCAAGTTGAATAGATCGATTGTATAGATGTACCTACGTTGTACATTTTGTACATGCACATAATCGCGCATGAGGAATACGCTCGATATTAGTAGCGAATAGAAAGCAGGATGGTAAAAATTTTTCTTTATAATCTCAAACTAAAGGTCAGGTAAGTAAGTATTGAAGTATATATAGACTTACCGGCGATCCTTAGAACAGCTCGGTCAGCTGGATCTAGCTGTAGAATGCTTAACGGCTTATCCTTAGCCCATTCCTTCAAGCTTCCATCGAGCTCGAACTCCATCCTTATAGATATTTGTTATATTATGAATGATTAAACAACCACGAAAAAAAAAAAACACTAAATTGAATATTATAATCGATCACTTCTGCACCATGTAAATCACTAATCATCTCTAAGGATCACACGCGATCCCGTTAACCTCTGTTCATTCATAGTGCCGGTCGATTAATTTCGACACCTGGGCACTACTGCTGCAGTAGGTGAAGGAAGTGAGGAAAAATAAGTATAGGTAGGTAGGTAGGTAGGTACTGGTTGTACGCCGGGTGACAGAACAGACACAGACCTTAACACTGTTAGCAAAATACAACGATTCAATTTGATTATCGAATGTCACGTGTACGCGATTTAAACGCGTGATAGTAACAGCTCTTTATTTATCTATATGTTCATTTGTTTATTTCCTTAATCACTTACTCAACCGCCTATTAGCGAGAGGTTTTATATCAACGTTTCAACGAGCCGCAGCCAAAGAACTAATATGCACTCAACCACCCAGCTAGAGCACCGCGACTCGTGAGTCGACGTGAGGCGCCTTCTTCCTGGTCCCAACGCAGTTAACGCTGCGCGTTTGTTTATTGGCCAAACGCCGGCGCGTGGTTTATGAACCGGCCGCTAGTTGCGCCAGAGGTTCTCACGACTCACGAGGCACTACACTATCGCTGTACCCTACATGCGATGATGCGATGCGACTGTCGCACGTCTTTGAACGATTCTACAAGCGTCATACCGTCGTATGACGGCGACAGCGATGCTTCTATATGTTATTTTTGTTGTTATTATTATTTTCTTCTTTTTTTCTTCTGCTTTTATTCAATACTTTTTTTGAAGCGTGTGAAAACCTGGTTAGAAAGAGAGAGAGAGAGAGAGAGAGAAAAAAAAAATGAGGTTTTTAAATACACGCAACAGAATTGAATGATAATTATTTTTTATTTCTTCTCGTTTGTCATTCATCTATATATTTTATATTCTATATTTTATTAATATACATGATTGCGAGTGGGCGACGATCATTAGATTTAGTTTTCTTTCAAGTAGATATATTACATGTAGTACTATATATTGCATATATATATACGTGCGGAGAGCATGCGTTTGAAATAATTACGTCACTGACAGATTCACAGTGTAGGGTATTGTTGTTACTCTCAGCTCGCGCGACCCACGTACTAAATAATTCTTTAAATTACTCTTTGTTGGTACCGAACCGACCCGTTTCCGTAACCGAACAAATCTGCTCGAAAGATATTATATATAGATTGCGCGAGCGAGTCTTTTGACAATTAGTTCATATACCGCGGTTAACGAACTCCTCTCAAAGTTTAAGAAAAAATATTTCTGAATCAACAGTAAAATGACACGTCGTCAAGTATACGCAGCTAGACACGGATATCATTTCAATCGAATGAATGATTCACACGCAACGATTTCATCTGATTCACCGAATGTATACCACGAATTGTTTTGTTTTTTCTTTCTTTCTTTCTTGCAATTGTAGAAAAATGAAAAAGGCTTAGGCATAAACGTATTCCTCATATATTATTTATTTACTTATTTATTTATTTATTTATATAGTATTGCGAGCTGCACCGGTCACTTTGCGAATTACGTAATACATAAGAACCTCTACATACCTATATAACTATTATCTAACGCTGATGCAGCTACCGATATAATTACTACTGTGGTGGTGCAGTTCTCCTCGATATTGATTCAGTTTAAATTGATTCTGCTTAGTTTGTTTTTTTTTTTTCTTTTTTTTCTATATACTATAATAATTGCGAATATCTTAGCTGTACAGAGCTTAGGTTTTAGAAGATGACTACGTGGTTAGCGTATAATACGATTAGCGAATACAAATTTCGTATAGTTTAAGTAAAGATTGATATTAATAGTAAAATAAGTAAGAACAGTATTTACAGCAATTAGGCTTTAAACTATTTCTAATATATTTGTCAAGCAAGATCTGAGACACTAGGAATAATAATTCCGATGACAAACTCGAACTATAAAGCTTCAATGAAATCGGAGTTATCCGGGTTATCGCTTAACGTAATTTTAAAGAAGTTGTAAATAGAAGCGCAACTGCACGATGACGTTTCGTGGCTTGATCATCTGATGGTAGAAAGCAAAAGGAGTAAAAATCAATGTCTACCGGTTAAACACTTCACGTATATAATCACCATAGCCCGTAAATTCGGCGCGGGCTACGTTAAAAAGACACAAATTTATTTACCGCACACTAATTTTCGATTAGGAAATTCCTTATCAGTTATCACAGCAAGTTTTACGTCAGAAATGCGACCCGGTTAACTTCTACAGACGACGCGCCTAGCAGACGGCATTTTGGCTCTTACGCGTCGAACCCGAACACTCCGACCACCCGACCTCTTCCGGAATTTCACGAACTTGAAAGCCGCGTTTACCCAACTAAAATTCGATATATGATTAATACATATGACAGCGGGCTATATTCCTCGCGATTTTTCATCGCCAAATATTTTCTCTTCCAGATAGACGCATTACTATATCCATTTTATCGAATTGATATACATTTACGTTAGATCAATGTATTATTCTACAACTCAAACGCGATGCTATTATCTTATCTAAGAAATCAACCACATTACGATCTAGCGTAGAATTTATATTCTTATCTGAAAACAGTCGCTACCACGCGTCTGTACTATAATGCAATAAGCGTCATATATGTATATCACGACAGCTGAAAATATAAACAACAAAGATTAATTAGTTTTATTTCATTCTCACGTATAAATATAGAACTATATTTAACTCCGTAATTAAGACTGGACATTCTTTTTTATTTTCAAATACCTATATCGTGGGTGAAGTTACGACGTTTTCACGTCTGTCACGTACTCGTCAGTAGCGCAGGGGTCATTAATGTTCAGTTTCATTAGACGAAGTTTTTCTATTGCGGTATTAAAAATGGAAAAAAAATATATATAAATATATTTTTGAAATCAATTTTTAAATCCAAATATTTAATAATATATCAAATTATTTTACGTTGCGCTTTTTATTTCAATTTTTCATCTAAATAGAATAAGATCAGATGATGCGTGCTCTCCCGCGGTCATCGAAATAATTTCGTATATATTATATAATATCGAAGCGTAAACTGTGTTACGCGGTCACGCAACTTAAATTGCAATAATATCGATCATTATTCAATATAATAAGCGAGAATAGCTCAGTTATACTTATAGCTTATCGTATATAAGCACATACATACATATATACAAATGTTTTACAAACAAGGTTACTAATGTTTAAAAATAAGGGATAAGATTATTTTACGCACGTGCTTTTCTCCGATATCAATTTCTTTTTAAACGATCACGTATATACATATATATAGCTGTATATAGAAATTGCATCAAAATTGCATTTGACGAATGAATATAATAAACAATTATTAATAATTACCGATGCTATATACTATATTTATTTATTTATCACAAATTTTTTAAACCTCATATTATACAGCTTTATGATATCAATTTATATATCGAAACAGTATAACGAAGTTCAATAAAATGTCTATATCAATCCAAAGATATGAATTACTCGTATTTACGTTCATAATCTCTGTGAAATTAATCAATACATAGCTGCATATTGCATTTGCCATTGTCTTTCAAGTGCCAATAAGTCTGATATGAAAAGCTTTCATCGATTCCATCAGAATTTTAATTCGCTTAATCATATATTTTATTTTTATTTTCATTTCCTGTGCTAATAATAAGTATGTAATTCAGAAAAGTTACAGGTATCTAAGATTGATTATATTATCTCGTTAGAATGACGTTTTCGTTAATTTCACAACGTTTCGTCGCGTTTGAAATGATGTTTCGGCTGCAGAAATTAGACAAGCAACGGCATTGACCTTATCTCGCATAATTCGATTTAATAGCGAGAAGATTTTAAATATAAAAAGAATACGTATTGAACGTATAAAATGTATGAAACCTCACCTACACGATACTCGAAATAATAATAATAATAATAAAAAAAAAATGATGTACAACGAGTTCAAAAATTAGTCACGACATCGCGGAACGGATCGACGCACGACATCATAGCACGACAAATTGACGAGTGAAATAGACTCGAATCATGATCTTAAGCCGAGTTTAATAATACATAGATCTCTATACTTTTATATTCCCACGAGTTATAGGCATATTCACAGAGCAGGAAATATCAAACATCCTTATTGCCGATTGTTACGAATCACAGACTGACGATGTAATAATTATCAAAAAATGAAAATAAATTTAGAAAAAAAAAACAAAGAGAAGAATTGGACTTTTTGCTTTTAGCTTTATTACACACATTCAGTATCGATCATAATTATCATTATTCACGTATAATAATACGAGAACGGTGAGAGTGTGTTATGAGGTAAATATAGTCGGACGGTGAGGTAAAAATCGTAAAATATAATCCAGCTGCGGTTGGTGTGTAAATGAGCGTAACTCGTAAGGTGTGAGATCATATCTATAAAAGGCGCTTTCAACCTTAGAAACTATGTATTATTGTCTCCCCTCGGCAATATAGTATGTCTCATGACAACCTTCGTTGGCACTTAATATTGGTTGATGTCACGACTAAAATAAAATAATATATACAAGGTTTACACCGTTACCACACATCATATTATGTATTTCCGATTTTAATTTCCGCGTCGTATCGAATCTCCCTATTAAATATCCGTTTTCATTACGATTAACGATACTCAACGGTATCAGATATATTACCGAGTCTATAAACGTGATCCTTTCATTGAAGATGAAAACGCTGTTACATATAGAAATGAATGGAAAAAAATAATAAACACATTTTTTTTTTTAGACAATAAAAAATTTCCAATTTATTTCTTCAATTAAAATAGAAAATTTTTGTATATATAAATGTCTCAGAATGACTAGACGTTTGATTTCTATTTATAACTATAATTAGCATACTATACAACTAAGGGACGAATTTTTGATGAATTTTTTTATGCCCTATGTATTTTAGAATTCTATAATTCTTTTTTTTTTTATCAAAAGCGTGTGTGCGATCTAATGAACTCTAGAGATCTTAAAGAGTTAAATCGCGTCTATTAGAACTTTGAAATTCATTAAAACGATTTGATATGTCTTATTTTTGATGCGACGCTAGTTTCTTATACTAAAAGTTAGATTTCTATGGTTTCCTCCTCTTCTTTTTGTTCTTCTTCACATTTAGCGACCCGCGCTTTTCCAATGGCATTATTGAGCTGCGTGATTAAAAAAAGTATAATACTATATCGAACGTAAGATTTTTCATCTAAATACAGTCTACAGTTAGATATCGCTTATATTTTCAGAAAAAGCCGAGAACTTTGAGACTAGAAGCCTCTGAGCATTTTAAATAACAATATTATGTATCGTTACGAACTTCTAAAAGTCGTATTCTCACTTCACCAGCGATAAATAAATCTCTAATCTATTTATAATGTAGTGGTCCTCATAATTTTGAAGATCTACGTCTCAATCGGTTCCAAATACAAAAAAGAAAAAAATTCTCCTAAAATTTTAGCGCTTCTGATATATAAATAATAAATATACTCTACTTGTACCTAAGTGCGTTTTATCCCACCCACATAACAGATAACAACGCAAAGAATACTATAAAAATAATTATTCAGAGCTACTACTAATTGAACTTTGATGCTTTATCCTAATTTTTAAATATTATAAATTTTCGTGTTTTTCAATACATCTTTAACTTTATTTTCTCCGTTTGTAGCTGCTCGCCATACTAACTCCAAGTTATCCTGAGTCGCGTATTTTTCTCTTTGAAGTTTACCTATAACTTCTTCTTTCTGTCGCAATAATTGCTTGAGACGTTGAAGATCGCGTTGATATTCTATCTTCATTTGATCCGCACCCACTTCTTGACTTTTTATCTGCTTTTCCACAGTCGCTAGCTGTTCTTTAGCCCCTGCTTGTACGCTCTGAAATATTTAAGTAGCAGAGTAATGCATTATTTTCGTAATATACTATGAAAATTTGAAGCAATAATCGATGTTATACTCTACCTTTATTTGGTTTTTCAAGTTTCCCATTCTTTGAACGATATTATCACCTAGAAACTGATAATTTTCATTTTCCTTTTCCCTCTCCTTCAGAACGAGTATTAACTCGTGATTTTCTTTCACTAGTCTCTCTTGTTCCCCGACTAATTCTTCACAATATCCAGTCGTTTTGTTCAGTTGTCGTTTCAGCGAGTCACGAGATACTTGGATAGAGTACATTGAATTTTGTAGATGTTCTAATTTGTGCTGTGTTCGTCTGGAAACAAAAAAAAAAATCATGAAAACAGTATACATGGATCAATCTATTTCAAATTTGATGCCCAGAATTGGCTTTCTCAATATATCTAAGACTTCAAACGAAGCGATAAAAGACTTGCTTTAAATTCTTTTCCAAAGTTTTTGAGGACGTTTTTAGCTGATCTCTTTCAGCTGTGATTATAATCAACTGTTTTTCATTTTCTGGTTGAGTCTCTTCCAAGTATTTGATTCTGTTATTTAGTTTTTGCCTTTCGAGTTCATACTGACTCTTCAATTCCTCGAATAGTCTCTTGCACTCATCGACAGCAGCAGTGTGAACAGAAACTGGCATAGTTCGTTCATTGTTGTGTTTTAATTTCTCGTAACCTTCGTATAGAATTTCATATTTCCCTTGAATGTTACTAAGCTCTGATTTACAAGCGAAAAAATCTTTGTGTATTTTCTCATTATCTCGTGACATTGATTCGACTTTTTGTTCATAGACCGCATGTATCTCTAATAACTTCTGTTTTTGCAGTAAAACTTGTTTTGAAAGAAGATCATTTTGCTCTTTAACTATCGCAGCATCTTTGCTAATTTCTTCAATCTCTTCAGTTTTCCTCTTCATCTGAAATGAATAAATAAATAAATAAATAAATGAATAAATGAAACCTTAGAAGATTAATGAAAATAAAGCAACTGCGCAAACTTCATCTCCATACCTTTAAACTCAACTCTTTAACTTCTCTATGCAAAATTTCATTCTCTGTAATAACGTCTTTACATCGTCCTCCAAATTCTTCAATTTCTCTACCATATTTTTTGATAAGTTCGTCTTTTTCGCTCAAATTTTCCTGATAAGCATCCAGCAAGGGTCCAAGCGCATGGATATTGACTCTGCCCCAAGATTCGACAATCTTTGAATCATCAACATCGTCATCAACAGCATTTTCATTTCTTTCTAATCCATTGCGATTATCTTTTCTCAATTTATCCTGATATCTTTCGATTTCCACATTCAGTTGATAGACCAAATTCTTCAGCAGCCTCAGGTCTTCGGCAAGCTGCAAGTTCTCTGCTTTCAATTTCTGACCGGCAATTAAAAGGCCGCTTTTCTCCTGCTCTACACCTTGAACAAATTCGGTCAGCTCTTCATGGTGTATATGCAATTGTCTATAATCTATTTCTCTCTGGTTAAAAAGCTCCTTAAGTTTAACATATTCAGTGTTCAAATCTTTGCAGACGGCCTCCGTCTTCTGAATCTTATTACGAAGTTTGATTATCAGAGCTTCCTTGTCTTTAAGGTCTTTAGTCGTACCTGTAAACCCAAATATCATATCATTAGACAATTTAGATACAAGTATAATCAGAATATACATAAATGAAGGTGAAAAACATTGACTAACTCTGTTGTATGCCAGAATCGCCTGCTGATAATTCAAGTCTAGATACTAAGGTCTGATTGTCTTCTAAAAGACGTTGTATTTCTCTTTGAAGATGCCGTTTGCTTTTGCTTTTCGAAATAGTCTGAGCCTTATCATCGTCAGGATTCACCTCCTGCGTATCATTAGACAATATTTTAGACTTAGAATTATATCTAGGTCTAGAAACATGCTTGTGTCGATGTCTGGGTCCGTGGACCGGCTCTAATTCCATAACATCGTTCAGAGGCGATCTGTGTTTACTGTGCTACAAGGTGAACAAGAGATATAAAATAAAATTACAGAAAATAAGAGAATCAAAGTAAAAAACGGAAAAAAAAATAGACAGTAATAATGCGACATTGTTATACCAGAATTCAAGACTTTGATAATCCTAACCTAAAAAGTCGAGGCTTTTCTTATCCTTTTCGTATATAAAGACGAATTCTATGATTAGGCTGCATGAATAATTGAACATGATAAAGAATCGAGTATCTGAGAGGATCTTACCTGTCGACCGGGACGCTTTTCGGTTGATATGTCAAAGTTAGTGACAGGTGCTCCGTAGAAATATGACATGTTACGATCATCGATAGTAGTTTTATAGAGAGAGATGAGAAACGTGACTAGGAGTAGTAATTCAGCACTGGTTACTTATGTGACAAAATTATGTGACAAAATATCACCGTAATCTTGAAAAGTTTATAGTATCGTTTTATAGGTTAGCGAAAGCTTGATCACGGGTTTGTTTATGTATTTTGACGTTTCGTATCTCGTAGCTACGCGAACGCGACTGTCACGCTCGATTTGGGAATATTCTGAACTATTGCACGCGCTGACCTATTTGATTTGAATTAATCGTAGTCACGTTCCAATATGTTTGATATTTATGTAAATAAAATATAATGTTTTACCGCTTAAGCAATATTGCATTATTCATTGCACTTATCTGCCTGCTTCCTGCTACGAGAATCCCCCATACTTCGTAATTTTTCTCACAAAATTGAATACGATGTTGATCGTAGTTGGATACAAATTCACCGTCACATTATGTGCTTTTATTATAATATCTTATTGTTTCATCATAGAAGGATCATTCTTTTTCTTTTTCTTATTTTTCAGTTATTGATGATAATTAGACGAATTGTTAGTTAGATATAAACACAATGCACAGACTCAACGTATAAGACCTTAGAGGTTTTTAACTTGACCTAAAATCTTGCGATCTATAAGATAGAGAATTGCGTAATTATAAAACACATGTTTTTCTCGAGAATTACGTATATATACGTGCAAATATTTGTCTTATAATTAACAACGAAATTCATACTCTGGGTATTGTAAAAATAAGCTCATAATTTGCAAGGATAACGCCTATGTGTGTGTCTTTGGTATGAGGCATGTGTGTACCTAATATTCCATTTGATGTAAAAATATTTAAATCGAAAAGTATCAGATGCTACAATTTTACAAATAGCTTTTATAGTATAGACTAGAATATATGATTTTTTGTAACATCAATAATGCAGAATATCAGTACTGCATGAAAAACTGTAATGCATGAAAAACTGATAACAATTATCGCACATGTTATATGCATGTATGTTATATTTATATAACATGCAGTTTCCTAATTTGCGAATCAACCGTATTTTACGGGTTGAAGTAGAATAAAAAACAGACACAAAAAGTTTTTGTTCATTAGCTATCGATACAAATGCATGGACAATATGTAATTTACATCGGTCAGTCTGATAGAAGATTATATCCATTGTGATTGGAATGCAACTTTGCTTATCAACACAACTATAGCGATATGAGTAATTTTTTTTTTTTTTTTAGATTTCTATATTCTATGAGTTACTATAGAAATTATACCTATATGCTAGAGCCAGAATTGTAACTTTTTTTTTCGTATTATCTGAAGTAGAGATTAACAGGGTAACAGTCGTATTTGAATATTTAAATTTTGACGAACATAGGGACTATGCGCCTGCGATAACCCAGCTGAGACTTTCTAATAATGATTGATTAAAGAATTGTTTTTCTTCGGATATTTGATCCGTGAATTACATTATTCTTTCGTCAATATCGTTACATACCTATCCGATCAGAAATTAGTATCATTTAATTTTTGTCTAAGATATTATAATTATGCGGTTAATGCTAATTAGCAACATTGATCCAGCACAAATATTATCAAAACAGCACAATACAAATTAGCCTTGCGGTATCCAAACCAGGTCAGTCGATTTTAGCACACCAGATCCCAAACGGGTCGTTTTTACGGAGCACGTAATTAGTCGACAAGTGTTGGAACAAAACCGGGTAGTTTCATTTTTAGTCGGAGTTGAGTTGATGTGTTTTTCATTGAGAAACAAAGATGATAGGGCTTTTTTGTTGTTGTTGATTAGCCGACAATTTGCAAAATCGAATTACCCGGTTTTGTCCGGACACGCTTCATTTCTATGGGATGGTATCCATTAACAGTTTGGAGTACACCCTCAAAAGTCACTTGCACATCTCGCAGCAGGATTATTGAATGGAGTTAAGAAAATTAACGGTTCAATAAGAACAAGACAAAACAAAACATGAATTACTGATGCATTTAGGTCAAAATCGATGAAATCTGAAGTAAAAGATGAACAGTCACTCTAAAAGGCCTGCTTGGACTCGATACATGACTTCCTAAGTTTGGAAATCGCCGTACAAATTGCTTAAGTAGTAATTCATAGCAATTCTCATCTGACGTTGGGGTCGTTGAGTGAAAAAAGAAGAAGTCTTGAGTCGGAGTTTAAAATTAATTCCGGTTCGTGAATGCATTTCAATTTTTAAAGTATCTGCGAAAAGGCCAATGACACTTAACATTTGTTGAATAAAATCATAAAATACAACCTCTAGTCTATATCACACTTGCGTCGTCTCATATTTATCTAATCACGTGCACCGGCAGGTGGGGATCCGCATTTTTTCAGACCACTTTTTAAGCGTCTGAATATTTTTTGCTCGCACGTTATTAGCGGTATTTTAAAGGAGGGCTCTATTATAAAAACATGGACCTATAATATGCGCAAGTGTTATCAGTGCCTACAGTTTGCATGCTACTCGTATATGTACAGGTGTTACCTGGCTATAAGAACGACGGTGGTATTCAAAACCACGGCAGTCGTGTAAAGTACAACAATATCGTGAGATGACAAGTGAGTAATTTGTTCTGATAGTTGAAAAAAAATTGGCTTAAGATCATTAGAATTTAAAAATATTCCGAACGTTATCTCGATCATTTATTTTCATTTTACATACTCGTCTCGTTGAATATTCTACACAATCCGCTGTGAAGTTTCAAACTGGGAAAAATTCTTTGCGATTGAGTCTATGCATAAGGATTAATCGATTGTTGACTTTGGGAGTGGTTAAAAAAATGAATTATTCGTCATCTTAAAACCCAAATCCTAATCAGTCCAATCTCTGTGAGTCGGTGACATCAACAGTCTCATTGAATAAATAGGAATCTGCGAGAGTAGAATGTTACATAATGTGAAAGCATTGTCAAAGTTCATACAGTTTTTCCAACGTCAAATTTGCAATGATTCTTTTGTCATTGTTTGTGAATAGTTAAGAATGTTCTGCAACATCATAAAAACGCCTCGATTTCAATGATATATCATTTTCACAGTTATCACATTTCTATTATATTTATTTTCCGATGTTTTACGCGTAGTATATTTGTAGCATTGCGCAAAAATGTTTCAAATTCAAGGTTTTTAGTTATTTTCGTTATATAGTGCAACAGTGAATGTAGATAAAATATATATACGTTCTTCCGTCCAGATAGTGTTGCTTTATAGATTGCACTTGTGAGATATAGGTATCTATATTTTTTTTTGTAACACATGCACGATTTTCGCGTTTTTTTGCCCCTATTAAGCGGGCGTAAAGTGTCAGTTTTCAGACGAGCGGGCAATAATAAACTGAAAACGCCCGCTAAGTCGAGCAGCGGGCGTTTTTCAGTTTTTATCGCCCGCTAAATCGAGCAGCGGGCGTTTTTCAGTTTTTATCGCCCGCTAAATCGAGCAGCGGGCGTTTTTCAGCTTTTATCGCCCGCTAAATCGAGCAGCGGGCGTTTTTCAGTTTTTATCGCCCGCTAAATTATTTTTCAATATTTATTTTTAAAAATTTTTTTTTAAAAATTTTAAAAAAAAATTTTTTTTTTTATTTTATTTTTTTTAATTTTTAATTTTTTTTCAATTTTTTGTTTATTTTTAATTTTTAATTTATTTACTAACAACATTTCAATAAAAAAAACTTGAACATATATAATTGTATTTTTTTGAGTTTCTAATTTAAAAATTTTTTCTTAAATTATTTTTAATTTTAAGTTTATTTTTTTTATCCTTAATGAATGGAATGCTGTGACGGTTCTTACCTCACTTTCGTCCAGCATCTATGCATGCTCGTCTCGTTCGTCGAGTGTCTGTATGGGTATTCAAAATCAATTTAAAAGTCCGGTTTTTTTTTTTAGTCGGGGGGCTTTGCCCCCCGAACCTCCTACCGGGGGCTTCGCCCCCTGGTCCCCCACCAGGGGCTTCGCCCCCTGGACCCCCACCGGGGGCTTCGCCCCCGGACCCCCCGTCGGGCGCTTAGCCCCCTATATTCCAAAATCCAGTACTCTATATAACCTAACCTCACTTCCTTTCATAGATGCATACTATACTAATTTTTTCCAAATTTGTTGATGGTTTTTCATATCACCAAACGATTCAGTTTCATCTCGATTGATATGGACGCAAAATCGATAAATGTGTCACAAAAACTAGGGTGTGCACCACGGGCGAGGGCATTTTTGCCCGCGTGTGGAGTTTGCAGTACTCGTCTCCGGCTCGGAGTACGCACTCGCCTTCGGCTCGTGCTTCCTCGCCTCGACTCGTACTGCAAACTCCACACGCGGGCAAAAAAAGCCCACTTTTCGCCCTTGGTACACAATATATTATTTTGTAATACATGCACGATTTCTACGTTTTTTCGACCTAATAATAGGGCCAAAAGTAGCCGTTTATTGACCGGTGGGCAAAAAAAGTCGGTAGCGGGCAATACAAGTTCTTTTTTCCCGCTACCGGCTTCATTTGCCCGCTATTGACTTTTTTCCCGCTTCTTTAAAATCGCTCAAAAACGCGAAAAACGCTCATGTGTCACAAAAAATATGGTGTGCACCAAGGGCTAAGTGGGCTTTTTGACCTTGTGTGATTGCAGTACTTGGTCTAAAAAAGCCCTGCACTTTACGCCCTTGGTGTACAATATACTAAATTGTAATAAGGAATTGATTCGGATTAGGGATTCCGTGGGTTGAATTCGATGTTATCGGGTATCGTTATCGGTTCGATGCTATTAGGTATGCAAACGATATAAAACCGAAACCCATCATGTTCACATCAAAAATTTTAGTATTTCTGAAGGAAATTGTAACTTTTCGTTAGGGTTACAGAAACCACACCGAAATATTATGAAGAAAATGTAATATATTGCAAAACGTATAATGTCACAATTGTGACGCTTTTGTAAAGTTTCTGTTATGTTTCATGCCGTTTGATAATTAACACTGACTGCGAACATTTGTTAACATAAGACTGTAGTTTGCAGTTGCAGTATTATGTTATCAACTTATCAACTATTAATCATTTATGTTGCGTTTCCTATGCTCGACGGTATTATCTTTAATGGTTCAATGAGGATAAATGACTTACATGTAACGCCGCAGAAATTTTATCGTATATTATATAACAGATGTGAGTTGTTTTTGCGTAGACTAGTGTATATTGGAATAATTAATCAATCATCCATGCATTGGGAATATTGAAACATGATGAAAAAATAAAAATAAAAAATAGAACGCTAAGCGCGTTGCACAGCTTCGACATTGGCAAAGAACTTTACACTTGCGTTATGTATTGTTCATGCAGGTAGTTAAAGATCGCAAATACGATTTCAGAAACAAACTCCTTTCTTATCTAGCTAGTAAATATTGTCAGTGCTTCACATATTTATACCAAAGTTTGCGAATGCTAATGGCATAGGCCAGAGCAAGGCTCGTGCTTGTGCCCAACCCGAGAACCGTATACATTCATTAACTTTTACACGTTAATGGGGTACGTTTGTACCCCAGTGTACGGTTCTAGGGTTAAACTAATGGGTGACTCTACATCAATGTAGCGGATTTCGGTTCACCCCGAAATGACTGAATGTGAAATATCATTACGTTCCTTTTTACAGAATACTTAATGCTTGTGGCCCTTGTGGTTGCCTTGGCGGAGACAACCGGGGCTATAGATGCGAATTGTGACTACTATCAGGCTATAGTACCTGGAACCACATACTACGTTTATAACTCCGAATACCCTTACAACTACAACACAGCAAGATCTTGTCGATGGATTGCAAAGAGTGCTACAAACGTCAGGCTCAGTTGCCGGATCTTTTCACTTCCAGCTGTGAGTATATTCGCCGTTGTTCATAACATTGCCAAAATGTGGTCCTGGCCTACGCACGATCTTACGCAGTTATTCAGCCATCAATGAAATCGATGAAATTTTTGTTATTCAAGTTACTATCACCTGGTGTTATAGTAAATTCAAACAAATTCAGAAAGTAAAGGGTGAAAACTGTTCTTCCCGCACAGAGTACCAATTGCGTTAGGGATAGAGTCTCCATCTCTCCTAGTGGCGATCTTCAACTAGCTGATGCGCGGAACTATTGTGGAACCGGAACATTTAACATCACATCGACTGGCAACACTATGAATATCGTTTTCACGGCACCTGCTTTTACCGCTGGAGGTAGATTCCTCTGCAGTCTCGAAGCGACTGCAAGCACCATTCCAAACTGTAATTGTGGATGGAAGAAGCAGGTAAAATTCATGAATTCAAGCTCAGTGGCTTAGCTGCTGAATCTTATCATTGTCTTCATTTGTGGAAATTAAAAGATACCGTACTCATATATCTATGGGTGTAAAGAAAAAAAAAAACAAATTATGAGCTTTGACCGATTATTCACACTGCAGTCAATGCTACCTCGACACATAAATTCCTCTTCAACTTCTTCAGTTCAACGATTAATTAAAATTAGTTTTAGACAACCTGGTTGCGAAATGAAAAATAAATTGACATGACATCGACCATTTATTGATGAGAAGAATTTGCTTGTAGACAAGAATCGTGGGTGGCAGTACGACAGGTGTGAACGAATACCCCATGATGGCCGGACTTGTCAACTTGGATCAGAAAATGGTGTATTGCGGCGCTACAATTATTTCAAGAAAGCATGCTGTGACCGCTGCTCATTGTCAATTGAACTTACCTCTTAACCAGATTGGCCTTTTAGTTGGGGATCATAATACTAGTGCTAGTGGGTATTTTAATTCGATACTCGATATCGGCGGGTCAAGTGACCGATACTTGGATAAAAGCTGGCTTTCAGCCATTTGTTGAAAAGTTATAGCAAAATTCAAGATCCAGACACATAATCTTGATATGTTAGGGATGTTCATCCTGAGTTTATCGTGTTTTTTTTTTATAGATAACATGAACGTGAGAGTTTCATACTCCAGATCTGAATAATATAATTACAGGTTTGGATACGGCTGCTACGTCACTCCACCCTATTTCCAGCTATCTTCTTCATCCATCGTACAATTCCAGTTCACAGGCAAATGACATTGCCATCGTAACTGTGACTGACACCATAATTTTCACCTTAGAGGTCGGTCCGGCCTGTCTTCCGTTCCGATATGCCACATCTACGTTCGTTGGATCGAAAGTTGACGTTTTAGGTAAGTTTCTAAGTCATTTTTATTTCAACATATAATCATGGAATCGAAATATCTCTAAGATGAGATTATAAAAACCGCGGAGAATCAGTAATCCGCATTGTGTATGAGCGTATGAAATCTCAGTTCTACATATTTTTAGAATAATTTCAAAGTATGTTCCGAAAAATTAGCTGTGGTCTATCGCCCAGCGAGAATTATGTACGAACGAAAGCGGCTTATCGTAACACACGATTCTCAAGTGAATTTTGATAAAATTTTTCTCAAAAAAGTCTCAGGAACTATACCAGCCAACCAAATTTCATCCAATCTTCACAAACGGTCGCCACGATCTTTTTGCTTCTTTTGAAACGCATTTTTTCCTCTCCTTCCCAAATGTGTTGACCGATTTTGCTCGAGTTCAATATCCAATATATAAATTATTGCAGGTATTTCTATACCAACTTTATTTTCAATCGGTTAACTCTGTTGCAATGGAAGTTATTTAACGCTGCAGCCTTAGCATCCATTGCAAAGTTCACACATCAAGGGTTGCTGGGCTGCTTTTTATTGAAAAATTCGATTTTTTTCCAGGCTGGGGTACCCTCGAATTTGCAGGAGCCACGTCAGACGTCTTACAGAAGGTACAGCTTGACGTGATACCGGTTTCCACATGTCAGCGAACATTCTCGGAAGTAACAAACAATCAAATGTGTACTTTCACCCGCGGAAAAGACGCTTGTCAGGTAAGGTCATGATCAATATTTCGATCCGAAGAATGGCCATTCATGGTACATAACTCTGCATATTCCAGTAAGCCGAAATCGGTTAAAATACGAAAATAAAAAAAAAAAAATTACATTGAACGTAATACTCTGAAAGTTGAAAATGTTCAGAAATGGGATTGAGTCAGTATAACGAGATTAATCCGTTTTCATAACATCGAATCTACTTCAACGAGACGATTTGCGGAAACGAATTGAATACACAGTAAAATTTTTTTTGTAAAATTTAACACAAAAGCTTGTGTTAACCACTTTTTCAACACAAAATTTGTGTCATTTCAACACAATCAGTTTATGTCAAAAAAGTAACACAGCTTTATGTTAAAACTAACACAAAACTATGTTGAAATTTTGTGTTGATTTGAGAGTAACATTTAGAAAGTGTTACTTTTGTGTTAGTTTTAACATAAAGCTGTGTTACTTTTTTGACATAAACTGATTGTGTTGAAATAACACAAATTTTGTGTTAAAAAAGTGGTTAACACAAGCTTTTGTGTTAAATTTTACAAAAAAATTTTTACTGTGTACCATTATACAAAATCGAAGTATTAAATGGACAAGCTGAATTTTTAAAATTAGTTGATTTAAATTTTTTTCTTCAATTTATTGTAGTTTGCCAAGGATGCCTATTATGAATAATGAAGAATGAATCACCGTCTGAAATACTTCTAGCTGTGTTAAATTCACGTTATTTTCAATTTTTAATTGCAGTTTGATAGTGGCGGTCCTCTGCTATGGCAAAATCCGGATACTATGAGACTAGTATTAGCTGGTTGCGTTAGTTACGGAGGGCCTTGCGCTGGCACTGATCCTGGTGTCAATACGCGAGTCGGTGCCTATTTGAATTGGATTCTATCGGTCACACCAGGTAAAATGAAGTTCTAAGCAGAAAATCTTGTGTTGCGAGATATCTTCAAATTTTTCTCTTCTTTTACTATTCGCTTAATTTTTGTGGAAACAAAATTAAGTAATTAATCACATTTTTTTGTATTACAGATGCCGATTATTGCAGACTTGAGTGAAGAGTCACTCATTATCGGCTGCAGCTTCGAAAAATCTGTATGCATCTTGGCTATGAAAGTCAAAAAAAGCTTTTCCAATATTATATAGTCTTTGTACATACATATGAAAAGTTCAATAAAAATCTTGTGAAGTCTAGGACGCCCAATGTGATTTTACTTGACAAACCGTCAAAACGAAGTTCCCCCCATAATTAGGAAGTCATGAAGCCTACGTCAAAGAGAAAAATTTTTACTCTCGAAAATTTGTTCAAACTTTTTTTTCATTCAATCAATTTTTAACTGAGGTGCCCACTTTGCCCCGATCGTCCCTAATTATGCATAAACAATTTCTCAGTTTTTGTACTAAAGGGATATTGTGTAGGTCAAAACTCACGTCGCTGTACTGAGGAACAGCGCTGGCGCGAGCTTACTGCTGGTCCCGGGCGAGTCTTGGGAATCGGGCCCCCTATCAGAATATTGTTGAATATTGAAACTTTAAATTGGGACTCTGCGAGATTTTGTGTTGGGAAAAGTCGCGATAATATTGCTAAAATTCAACTCGTTATAAATTTCATGTTCAATCGACATCGCAGCTAAACCATTCAGTCACTCTTGGCACATCCCTTACGGAAAAAAACCCTCAACTTTAAGGGGTAAATTTGTCACCCTCAAGTTTTGAGGGTTTGACATGAAAACTTAGGGCTTAGCCTGTATTTGGGGGTATCTTTATCCAAAAAAAAATAGAAATTTAAGGGTAAACCCTGAGTTTTCATGGTAAACCCCCAAAACTTGGGAGTGACGAATTTACCCCTTAAATTTGAGTGATAGTTTCCAATCCCACTTTGAGAAAAATTGTGCTCTAAACGTGATTGGCCGTGGCCCGACCGGGAAGTCGGCAGCTTATAAAATAAGAGCCTCGTCAATTATCGAGAGTTTTACGAGAAAATTTTTCAGAAATGTTCACGTTGTCGAGAAAGTTTTTCTCCCTGAGAGTAATGCATGCAGAGATTAAGGATGTTTGGGAGATATATTCAAGTAGTGAGAAATCTTTGAAATTTTTATCATCGAAAGATAAATAAATAAAATACTCGTGGCCAAAATTTCAGGCAATTCAATACACCGTTTTTGAGAAATTCATTTTTGAATTTGATTCTTATACACGTAGAGGTATGGACAGCACCCCCAACACCCGCGCGGTAAGATAGATTTCATACAAACCTTAGCAGCTCTGCATACCTGTACGTGTATAAGAAGCAAATTCAAAAATTAATCTATCAAAAACGGTGTAGTAAATTGACTTGAAATTTTAGCAGCGAGCATTTCACTTATCTATCTATATTCTAGCAAAGACACATAACAATCCAAAGAGAACAATGAGCATAGCCTCCGACATTTTTCATCTGGATGTAGTTCGATCTCATCTGCAACCAATTAATTCGATTCATTTCACATGAACGACAATTGACAATGAGATTCTATCTTTGAAAAATACAATCAAAAAAGTTATTATTGCAATCGTATTTTCTTGGAAAGGAAAGGATTATTGGGTTTTGTGGAACATCAGATCATGGTGACAGTTGGAGCGAAAAGTTAAGTAAATTGTGAATTACTAAACAAATTATGGATCATCAAATGATTATTGCGTTTCTGCTTTCGATTTTGATATGACATTACACAAGTGCGTATCCTGAAGTTGTTGGTATACCAAGAAAGATACATTTCGGATTTTAATAATTCAACTTAAATAGTTGACTGGAAATCAGTGCCGGATTAATGAATCTGCCGCCCCTAGGCCCTGAAATTATTTGCCGCCCTCATACCTGCCTGTTTTGCATATATTATAAAAACGATAAGCAAAAAAAATAAAGCAGTGCAATGTTACCCGCATACTTGAATATCCAAATGAAATGCATTTTCGTATGATACGAGAGTGACATTGGCCTACATCTACTCTTTTGAACGGCAAATTTATTAATCAATTCTGTGTAATCTACAGACATTGTCAAATCTTTTTCAATAGCAAGGACAGATAGGGAGTTCAATTTTGCTTCGCTCAGATTGGCCCTCAAATAGTTTTTCACCCTCTTTTTAGTGCTGAGAACGATCGTTCTGCTGAACAGTTAGTAGCAGGTGTACAAACAAACATGCGAAGTGCAATGTCAACATTCAAGAATTCCGAATCGAGATGCCGTTCTCGAAGAACACGGCAGTGTTTTGAAATAGAATTTTTCTCGCTTTCATCTATTTCGATACTATCTAATAACGATCGGAATTGGATACATTGATCCGATAAGGATTTCTCTAAATCTCCTTGATAATATTGTTGCAATTTTGTAGCGCATTCTGCTATTTCTACTGTCGAGATCTTAGTAATGTCAGAGAAAAATTGAAACCGGCTATAAAGTTCTTGATATGCATTGCTTCTGCGTTTTAATTCAAAAGTTATTATGCCAAAAAATTTCGAAATCGACTTTTTCGAACTTGATCGTATTCAGAGCACTTCAAAGAAGAATTCTACGTTTGAAAATTTTAAAACTCTCAATTACAGCCGGAATCGCACCATTTTGAAAATGCTCGGGTGTCGTACACCCAGGTGTACCCTTAGCGTAAGAATTAGGAAGTGTACCCCTCTAGGGTTAAACTTGACACCCTCGTGTAATCGCGCGATCCTCGGGCCGGCTTTGCCTAGTAAAGTTTAACTTTACGCCCTAGGTACGAAAACTACTATTATTGCACTTTATCGTCTGTATGGTAAACAACCACAAAGAAAATCTACGTCAATTGTGTGCTCTTGCCAGCTGACTTGTACATCTTACGTGTGCGAATTTTTGGTTGTTCGAAATTTTGCAATTCATTGCTATAGACTTTACTGAAAAACTCTGCTGCTCCTGTATTATCGTTACCGTTTGCAAATTCAACTTCTTGTCCGTGTTTGTCTCAATTATTTCGATTTGGAAAAAAAAAATCCGTCACTGCGCGGCGCCCTATTTACACCGGCGCCCCTAGGCCCGGGCCTCGCGGGCCTAAGCGGAAATCCGGCGTTGAGAATTACCCTGACTACACCCAAAGTATAGTGCAGGACAAAACATGATCGTAGGTTAACTTAAGAGCAAAATTGAAAAGAACGGGAGTTATTTGTCTCCTGTTTCTAGAACCTACTTGCAGGAAATCCATTATCTTGACTCTTTAGGCCTATAACAATTGATTGAGGAAAATGACTGGAAAAGCTCACTGCGTTTCGCGGAAGCGGTAAGCCGCTCATGCACTTGTATGAACCGATAAGATTTTATTCACAACCATTGGGAATTTCTAGGAACTTCGGTATAAAAGTAGAAGACGCTTCGACAAATCCACCAGTTATAACGTCGATGCAAATCCAGTCCACACGGTGAAGGAAGAAGTGCGGTTCCCAGCTTTTTTAGTAAGCATTTCAGAATTGTTAAATAATTATAGGGATGGGTGGGGCAAAACGGACCGGGAGGGCAAATATATATTATGGGGGGATCCATGAATCACAACTTATAGTTACGTCCCCTGAAGTCGTTAGATATTTATAAGAAAAAGTGTTGGAAAAACTTGTAAGAAACTTGTAAGTGTTGGAAATCATTGTAAGATTGAATTTGTTGCTTCACTACGATTTTCCTAATTGTCCACTCGAACCGTCACAGTCATCTTCTGTTGGACATAAACTAATAATCCGTGAAGAAAATACGATTCTGATGACAACCAATCGGTGTTATGACCTATATATTTTCTTCAACAGTGGAGCGAATGCGAGGTTCGGCTCCGCTCGAGACAAAATTGGCGTTCGCCTTATATAAAGTTCAGAACCCCTCGGCTCCGCCTCGGGGACCTCAACTTTGTAAGCGCGCAATCGCCCGCTTTCGCTCTCGGTGCACAATGTACTATTGGAGTTGAAATCTTGTTGCCATCCCGATGAAATAAATTCAACTAATAATCGTTGCGGTTGATCACTTGAATTATTTCCAGACCGAAGATGTCGAAAATGATGCTGATTGCTCTCCTTGGATTGTTGTGTATTATCGCGACGATGATAGATAGCGTAAACGGCTGCCAAACAACGGGAGAATGGGTATGTATTAAAAAAAAATACTTTTTTTTAAGTAAACTGAAGCCCAAAGATCGTATGTTCAGATATACATGAATGCCATTAAGTTTACCTTTTTTTTCACGTTATGTAAACTGAGCATCACTCTAGGACACACATAATTTTGAGAAAATAATTTTTCAATGTGAAAGAGTATAACTTTGATTCCGTGACAAAGATTCCGGTCATTAATTGGCACTCTACTTTTTGCAGTGCAATCCATGGAGTCATGAATGCTGCGAAGGTCATGGTTGTGTTCATTGGTTGGTGTTTGGTGGAAATTGCACCTAATTCTATGACTACCTCACCATTGACAATATAATCGTAGAACAAACCTGCTGTTTTAATGAAAATAATGAATATGTATCTCGCAAAATAAATACCTTCTACTAAAGAATAATTTTACAATAACTCCTATACTCACATCCCTACCGCGTCCTTAATTTTTTCCACAACCTACCGCTTAGCCGCAGAAGACAAATTTCTGTTTCAGTTATCTCAGCGAACAATATCATTATTGTAACGAGGATTTTCTGAAAATTTGTGCGGTGTGCGATAGTCGAAATGAAAGTCAATTTGCGGATGCAGAAGTGCGTTTTTTGTGCATAAAAATAAACTCATAGATATTCTCGAGATTCTGTTATCATGGAGTCGAGAATCATGTTTCGCACGTGTATCGAACTTCATTCTTCAACACAGCGCACGTTAAGTTGAATTTTATGCACGCGAAGCGTGCGCAAAATCGAACTTTGCGCACGCCGTATGGAAAAAAAAATTTCGAGTTGCAGATCTAGTGCCTGAAGTTTTTGTTCTATATTTTTTTTCACACCTCTTCGTCAGTTTCTGCATGGAAATAATTAATTAATTAACGGCCTTGTCGTATTTCAGGTGTTGATTATTGCAGAGTCGAGTGAAGTGTCATTCATTATCAATTGTAACTCCGAGAAGCCTGTATACATTTTGTTTATCAGAGTTGTAAAAGCTTTTTCACAAATTTATATTCTTTGTATGTACTATGTACTATGAAATCGTTTGGATTATCTGACGCCCAGTGTGATTTCACTTCCGATTATATGCCGTAAACGACTAGACTGAAGAGATAGCCTATCATTAACTTCATTTAATATAGCGGTTCGAAGCCTATGCGATCACTTGACTTATAGTAAATGAAATGCAACAAATTCCTATATCGCTGTAAAAAAAAAAAAAAAAACATAGTGAAGATCTTAACTTATTCCGTATTGAATGAAGATGGGAGTTAAAAACTGGGTGGATAAAATATTCATATGTTTACATTATTCGTGAAATTTCAATTACATTGACAAAAAAACGTAGCGATGAGTATATTTCAAATCATTTCTACTTCGACAACTGCCCAACAAACTGCACCTGTCTGAATGTTCAAAATACATTTTCCACCATCGCAGCAGTCTGGCCATAATCCTCCGCACTGCAACAAACACAGCACTATAATGAGCGACAAACAAAGTTGTATCCTTCTAGATCAAAAGATTTATGCCAACAGCGATGATACTTGATTCACGTATTGTCAAATAAATATAATTCTTTATATACGTGTTCCTGAACTTTTGATTTTACAATGTAAATTGATTGACATTTTTTACACATACCGGTTTTCCAGGTAGGATGCAGCTGTCTATCATTGTAGCAAAGACACACAACAATCCAAAGAGAACAATCAGCATAGCCTTCGACATATTCGGTCTAGATATAGTTCAATTAGTTTATCTGCAACTGATTAATTGGATTTATTTGGTCATATTATAATCATATCAACTTATCATTGAAATCATATTTTCTCCACGGATTATTGGGTTTCGTGGAACATTAGATCACAGTGACAGTTGAAGTGAAAAATTAAGAAAATTCTGAATGACTAAACAAATTATGGATCATCAAATGATTATTGCGTTTCTGCTTTCGGTTTTGATATGACATTACACAAGTGCGTATCCTAAAATTCTTGATATACCAAGAAAGCACACTAGATAAATTTCGTATTTTGATAATTCAACTCAAATGTTTGACAGGAAATATAAATATGTGAATAAATACATGGTAACGTTAAAATACTCTTTAGAAGAGCCGCGCCGTGATTACTTCTTCTGCCTTGTATATGCACTGAAATTTATTTTCAAAGACGATGTTATCACAGCTGCTGCTTCTGGCGAAGTATCTTGAGCTTTCATATGTTCCATGTGACAAAAAAAGCTATTTGTAAGTGTATAATCTCATATACTGATAAGTTATCAGCTCGAGTTACCATACAGGACAACGGCGTAAAAAGTGCAGAGCATAATAATAGAAATAATTATACGCAGTACAGAAATAAGTAATAACATGTAAACACGACAACCAAGTGTCGATTCGCGAATATAATTCTCTATAGCTGTCTGATCTCTGACATGCTTAGAGATAACATTATAAACTTGGTGACTTTTAAGTTAAAATTCTTCATCTTACTAACTGAATGAACTGAATGAATTGAATCTTCAGCTTCGCAGAATTTTCGTACGCAATGAAATCACGATATTTGATTTGTTATTTCATATTCATGGCAGAATTGCAGCAGAAGGCGGTTTGGGATGTCATAACACTGGTTATAGAAAAAGCCCTTTACATTGGATACTTATAATGATTTATGTGGATCCGAAGATGGAAGGCCTTGAAGAAAGCGCTTTAGAGATGGTAAATTAGGTACATATTTGTCTCATGGTATGTACGTGAGTTAAAGTGTGAAATGGCCCAAGTTTCGAGTAAACAAAGCTCAAAGAAAAACTTAGGGTAAACAGGAATTGTCGTGAAACTATTTTTCAACATAAGGGGGTACGAAGTACGAATTTGTTATTTTTATCAACGTTGCGAACTTCTTATTGATACATTCATAATTATGAGGTAATTATACCATCTACTGACAGGTCCCTGTTGAAGAATCTGGCTGACAAACTTAGAACTGATTAGATTTTGGTTTTTATCGCTTCAAAACTTTTCGAATTATTTAAATAACTAAATTCGAAATAATGAAATAAAAATGATATCTTGAGAATGGATGAACGAATGAAAATTGGTAACGTGAAGTTTATTGGGTCGCTGGTCACGAATCTAAAGTCAGATTTGAAGAATTTAAATGTAGCATATTCAATATGCTGAAAAAAAAATACTACAAACATTTGGATTTTGATGAAAATTGGTGCCCATAGGTTTTTTGGGTCGCTGATCACGAATTTGACGTGATGCCCCCCAAGTTCGAAAAACATAATGAAATTATTATTATTATTATTATTATTTCAGCTCGGAACGAGTTTGAAAACAGGAATTTTAAAAGCTGTCACTCCAAACCCGCTTTTAACTTTCCGTTTTTGTATTCACCCCGTGAATGAAAAGTTGAGATTTCACTAGATCGTCACGTTTTGAAGTCTAGTTTCACCTTGTTATTGTATATTCTCATAGCTGACATTGTTGTCTCTTTGCATTGGTATCTGAGACTCCATTTCAGAGGAAGCCCTACTATACCTATATGATTTTACAAAAATGAATTATTCATTTGTCAAACACTTTTATGTCAGTCACGAGCTTTTACATTTTGATTTTCTTACCGAAATCACATCTACTTACGTTGACGCATGCACCGATGAGAAACAGTTTTTTCAACATTCGATTAATCCAAATAATAGGGACATATTTCATAAAGGTTTGTCCAACTGATGCGTTTGAAACATTAGTAGATTCTCAATTTACGTTCGCTGAAGAAATATTGATAATGTAAAACAAAACTACCCTAGTAACTAAATCTTGTAAGAACTTAGACAATCCTCTTGCGCACGCATCTTTCGGCAGATTTGCAGCAGACTTGTGGACGAATGTTCCAAGAAACTTGGACAATCCTCTTTCGCAAGCATCTTTCGGCAGATTTGCAGCAGACTTTTTTATGATCATTTCAAAATACTTGAAATGATCAACATCTTGCGAAAGTTCATAGCATGCAGGGCAGCTTTAAGACCCTTGTAGGCCCTAGGCACCCTCAGTGGGTATGTTAGATATTACGTAGGCTCATTTCATGCTGCATCAAACTTAGTTCATAGTTTGTCTATTTATTAAATTGAGTGCTGGGAAGATTAGCCCCTGAAATGACAGCCTAATGAATAAGTACGATGTTGACATCTTTTGTATTACCCATGATTTTCTAGAATTTTAATGGTATTTCGTGATCAAACTATATAGCGCCCTTATTGTTTCCAAAGTAAACTTTTAAGCGAATTCTTTTCTTCTTTCCACACAAGGTCAAAAAGCCCACTTAGCCTTGGTACACACCATATTTTATATAACAAAGCCATGTTTAGCGACTTTTTGATGTTTCTGTATAGGATCTAAAGTAGTAATGTGGCACGAAAAGTCCTAGGACTTAAAAGTACTACTTTAGGTCCCATACAGAGGCATCAAAAAGCGAGGAAAACATGCTTTCGTTATATAAAATATTTTTTAACAATCTTCTACAAGATTACATTACATATTTCATAATCGTTTACCCAATGTTGATTAAGAATATTCAAACCATTTATGATAAATATAGTGTGCTGTATAGGAAAAAAGGAGCGACCGCCACGTGTCTTCCCGTTGATAACAGAATCGCTTTTGCGTGAATCTTATTTATGCACGTATTCCATGCTGTATAAACCTACCGAAACTTAGGGTGACTGATCCACTGTCAAAGGTTATCTTAGAGGAAAATAACGTCGGACTTTAACGAGTCTAAAATATTGAGCAAATATAGTTTTCAGCCACTTGAACGTAAATCTAAAGTACCTAATACGTTGAGTTATTTAAAAAAAATTTCTTTTCGTATAAATTATGCGAATCAAGCTGACTTCACTTTTGATTCCAATCGTAAAAGGTCATTTCTTAGAGATTTTATTTTCTACATTTCTTTTCAAATCGCTGTAAATTTTGTACTCTGTTGAAAAATTCTAAGTTTGTTCTGATTAGTTTATTTTTCGTGAAGTTATCAACTGCACGGAGAGAAATTGTGTGTAGTGTAAAAAAAAATTAATCTTCTCAAGCGCATTTTTCTCAAAGTGCATGTATTCCGATTTCATTTTCCTAGATATATGATCTTTTTGATCACGAATGCCAACTTTTCTGAAAATCCAAGACAGGTAATATTTGTTCGAAAGGAGTTATGTACGTTGGAAAATTACGATTTTTTTCACTTTTCGAACATTTCGATTACTTTGATGATCATTATTGTTCAGTTTCCTTGTGGTTTCTTGTTTAAGGAGGTTCGACCGAATCTTATATAAAACGAATTTTCCAAGTTTGAGATTTGAAACTTCGTTTACATACAAATGAATACTTCATTGGTGTATTCTCAAGATTTGAGAACGATGCACTGTCTAGTTTCTTAGAAAAATAGTTTTAAATATGACGTTTTTAAAGTTCTTATACACAGGCTCTTATGGCTGACAAGCTACCGGCATGACTTGTTGTATTATTTTCACTATTAATCGCCCAAGTTTAAGGAATAAAAAAACACGCGTAATAAAAGTTGCACTGAGAAAACTTTATTTTTCCTATCAAAATACCAAGTATTACCGAGCGAGTTTAGTTGTAGTCAAAATACGTATTGCTCTCAGCAAAATACCGGTTATGAGAATAATACGCTGCGTAGAGCAATACCAAGTTTTGTTCCCAGAACAAGAAATATTGTCAGTGAAAACATATAGTTTTCTCAGTGTGAATACTTATGGAATATTTTAACATATTAACAATATACCGTTACTGATGTAATTATTGAAATAATTGAAGTCAAACTTGATTTTTCAATCTCGTTTATCGACAGTGATACATATTACTGAAAGTTTGGCAGCGTCGCGGGAGTAGCTGAGCGAAAAGAAAAAGATAGAAATATAATTTAAAGAATATACGAGATGAGAAATTAATTTTTCCATTTTGCTAGATTTTTTTCACAAAATTTCCCTTTATATCTGCAATGCATGTGTATCCAAATGTCCTCCTCCTTAAATCGATACCTCCGCGGAATAACCGGCTATCTCAGAAGTTGCTTGAAAAAGCAGCTATCTCAGATTTTGCTTGAAAAAGCGGCTATCTCAGATTTTGCTCGAAAAAGCGGCTATCTTCAACTCATGCTAGCAAAATTTTACGTCAAAAACGTGAAATTATGATTCAAAAGCTGAAAAAATAGGTTGGAGCAAAAGCCCAGACATTATAATGTCTGCTCCAACCTGTTTTTTCAGCATTTGAATCATAATTTTACATTTTTGACGCAAAATTTCGCTAGCATGATTTGAAGATAGCCGCTTTTTCGAGCAAAATCTGAGATAGCCGCTTTTTCAAGCAAAATCTGAGATAGCTGCTTTTTCAAGCAACTTCTGAGATAGCCGGTTATTCCGCGGAGGTATCGAAATACACGAGGACTTGTATTTCACATTAAGTATGCGTACAGATTGAAGAAAGCGAATAAAATCAAATTGTCATATCATTAGAAAAATGGACTCCCAGAAAGCTCTGGACGATTCTAAATGCAATCAGCCTATTGTCTTCCTAAATCTAGGAGATATATATGGATAAGTAATGTGATTCAATGCTAGTCCTGATTGTATTTCGTGTATGAAGCATCTATTACTTTTTGTCCGAAATCATTGTCTGCTTTATATATTAAGAGCGATTCGAGTTTTTGATTCGCTGTCGTATCATGTGTTTTAGATTGTTGTGAATATTCAATGTTAACTTTCAAGAACGGCCGCCGACCATGCACAGAAAAAGAAAATTCCCCATTTCAAGAAAACGATTGCTTGTTTGACGAAACTGTAGTTTTTTGAATGTTTTTTGATTGAATAAAGGAAATATGTTCTTAATTCGAACTCAGAACATATCAATTTAAATTAAGAACATATTTCCTTGATTTAATCAAAAAACATGCAAGAAACTATAGTTTCTTAAAACAAGAAATCTTTTTCTTGAAACAAGGAATCTTTCTCTTGGAACGAGGAATCTTTTTTCTCTGTGTGTCATCTCTGTGTTGCTCTTGAAGTATCTTAAAATTGCTCATAAGTAGAATTTTTACCGTGGCGGAATTTTATCAAAATAAATTATTCCCTCCTGCTCCTAGAACCTACTTGCATAACTTATCCACTTCTTTAAAATCTGTAAAATTAGGGTGGGGATATGGAACCCCCAACATGATAGCCGGAGCTGATGCCCTCTCCATGCGTAAGGTAGTGCGTGTATTACATATATATATTATATATACTCACAAATATACAATTTTTGTCACACAACACATAAAAGCAGGAGACGCTCCGCCAGAAGCATCAGTTACAATAATGTCGTGCCCACGAAGAAGATCCTGCAGTCTTCCCGAAAGAAGAAGAATTGATCACGGCTTCACAATAAGTAAGCATCTCATCTGATATCCAAATACAAAATCAAGCTGATCACTTATTGCCGAAAGGTATTTTCACTGGATTACTAAAAGTTACATATGGAGATAAAGAAGGATCATTTGGGTGGATGCGAGTTTGCACACAATGCATATTAACCCGCTAACGGCAAGTATTTTCTGTGTACCTTACCTGGGCAACCCCGGGAAGTATAGTTACCCATTTTCTTTTCTTCATGACTTTTTTTTTTAGTTTACATTCAAATTTTCCAACTCATAAGAAGTGAAATCGAATCTTCTGCAGAGTGTCAAAAGTACGATGGTGCAAGTCCGAAATCGATAGGGTAGACGTACCGTTTTTGGCCATCTTAATACCGTTTGTGGTCATCACTTTGCTCCATTTGTGGCCATACCCATTACCATGTAAATCAAGACCTGGCCACAAATGGTACAAAACTATTTTTTTGGTACACGTGTCCGTAAAGTACGTACTTTAGGGACTGTTTTAAGTCCGTAAAGTTTGATTTTACGGACCCAAAATAGTCCGTAAAGTACCACTTTACGGACACGGGTACCAAAAAATAGTGTTCGCTCCACGGCCCAAAAGTCGGATTTACTTGACCGAGTGGGGGACGCACAATCCCCACTCGGTCCGTAAAGTCCGACTTTAGGGCCTAGGACCGAAAAGCACTATAACGGCTTTAATTAGTAAAAACTGCACTTCTGAACAATCAAATATTGGAAAATTTGGGTCTAAGATTTGCTGTAGGGTATGTTTTCGTAATTAATTCAATAATTGAATAGATTTATAGCGCCAGAAAGGAGGGTAGCTTTTGTCAAGTATGGCCACAAAGGGTACATGGCTACAAACGGTACATCTACCCTATGTCAACTTCAGATGGCATGACAAAAATGAATGTAAAAGAAGACTCGAAAAATTGGTGAAAATGAGTAGTATTTAATTTTTACGATATTTCTCTGGTAAAACAAGTAATGGACATTTCTCGTAGTGTTCCGAAAACTAGAGACTCCCCTCTATAAGACTTTGACGGCAGTTTTGTTGTTCATTTCAAAAAGTATAATTATTTCAATATAACTACTTTAATATAGCTATAACAAACCGGATAGCTTTTTGACCTCGATGTTACCGATTTCACTGTAATTTTTTTTACGGATTCTATGGAACAAATAAATTCATCAAACGATTGTCAACAAATTTTTTTTGCCCCTATTTTCCAAGTTACACGGGGGAGTAAATTCAGGAAAAAGAGCCAGAAATCGAAAACATACTTCCCTTCAAACGGTTATATCTTTGGTTGTATTAACCCTAGAGACTTCATTCACACATGTGTTTTGGTGTTCAACAAACGTTATAAAATTCAGTAGCACACCCAGGGAAATGGGTTTTTTAAATTATTTAATCTAAATAACTCGATTTTATCATGATGAAATTTTGCTGCGCGGAATAAATAAATTTAGAGTGTTATAATGAATTTATCACAATGTAGGATGCGTTGAGCAACACCCTTATTTCGTGGGAAATAAAACCCAATCGTCGATGTTTGATCTGCTCAATTCAGGCGTTTCCCGTTAGCCTACCTTTTCGAATTTCGGCGTGTGATTTTCCACAGAATCGCTCTGTATGAAAATTAAGTCCATTTAAACAGATGAGTGTAGTTAAACAGTTGGTTAATCTTTAATAGAAAATCAAGTTCCGTCAACTGAAAATATAGTTACCATTGCTTGAAAGAATTGAACCTTCCAAAAATAGTACAAGTCATGTTGTTACGGGTCGACGTAGATCGCAAGATCTCGTCGCTTGTAATATAACTATGATCCTCCCCCGAGTGGCTGAGGGTTCATCACCTATTGGGTTGTGTCCTTGTCAAAGTGAAAACCACACCTGCTATGCTAAAAGGCTATTTATCTAGAGGATTAAGGTTACAGTGGTATAGGAAACAGAGAGACTAGATCACTGTTATGACTCGTATTATTTTAATCCCAAAGTAAATAAGGAAGATTAGAGCTAAAGAAAACAATACCGAGAATATTCAGTGAGAGTGAACGATCCCCTTCGTACGGCGAACGCAACACAGGCGAGCACCGCGTATAGGGGATAAGGTGTCAGTATCATTGCATTCCCTCCCGAACGAGCCTCACGCACGCGGTGTGCGCCTGTGTTGTTCAGAATACCCGATATTATTTTATCAGATTTAGAGAAATTCCAAATTCAGAATGGCGGATCCAAAATAGCGGCTGGATTTAAACATTTTTTATGTTTTACAGCCGCTATTTTGGATCCACCATTTTGAATTTGGAATTTCTCTAAATCTGATAAAATAATATCGGGTTTTCTTAAAAGATTCCTACAAGGATTACATTTTTTTCGCACTTATACGCCCATTGCGTAACATACAGGTAAAGTAAACTAAGCTTGTGTGGCGTATACATGCATGAAATTGGCATCCAAGTTTTGGCAGGCATCCATGTTAGGCGGCGCTGTCGGCCGTATATGTACACAGCTCTCACGCAGACTAATAGCGTGTCTGTATTTTACGCAAGGGGCCTATTGACGGTGCGCCAAAATTCTGAATAAAGGTCAGTGAAAATGCCATGTTAATCAAACACAAAACTTAAGAGGCTTTGCGGCACGTGTTAAAATTGAGATAAAAATTTTTAGGATTTTTTTTTTTAATTATTTGGAACCCTTCTAGGGGGCGAAGAAATCTCAATTCGAAAATGACCAAAATAAGGATAAATATTAGGGTGTCCGCTATTTCCCGAATTGATTTTTTCTACTTGGGTATGGGCCAAATAATTAGTTTATAGTCTAAAGACAATTATGCTTTTATTTATTTTTTTCTAAAGTGCCATTAACCCCTGCCTGTAGGACGATACTTGTCCCATTTGACTAACATGGGATTTTTGCTCTTTTTAGACTTGAATTTTTTTTCGCTTACTACTTTCATTACCTCATCAAATATTGTTGATTCTACTACTGTCCTGACCTCTTTCGATGGGCATATTTTAACAAAGTAATTACTGAGAATCCCAGCGTTTGGTTTCACAGAATACTTGATGCTCGTCGCCCTCGTGGCTGCCCTGCCAAATACAACCTGGGCTATAGATGTGGATTGTGGTCTTCTTTTGGACTTGGGTACTGGAACCACATTCGAAATTTACAATCCTGGATTCCCTAACTCCTACACTGGATCAACATCCTGTCGATGGCATGTACGCAGTGCTACGAATGTATATGTCAGGCTCACCTGCCAGACCTTTTCACTTCCAGCTGTGAGTATATGATTGCCGGTGTTCAATGTACTCAAAATTTCGTCCTGGCCTGCGCATGATCTCCTTCAGTAATTTAACCATCAATAAAGTCGACCAATTTTTTCATTTGAGTTACTACTACCAGTTCAACCTTGTGCTATAGTTAATCTAAACGAAGGCAAAGAGTAAAAGCAGAAACTGTTCCTCTTGCACAGACTCCTTATTGTGCGGGGGATAGACTCGCCGTCTCTCCTAGTGGTGACTTTGAAACGGGGGATGGCCATAGCTTTTGTGCAACTGGACCCGTCAACATCACATCGACTGGCAACAGTATGAAGATCATTCTCAACGGAAGCATCGGAGGCAAATTCTCCTGTACGCTTGAAACGATCGCAACCACCGCTCCGACCTGTGACTGTGGACAGAAGAAACTGGTAAATTCATGAATTTGAGCTCCACGATTGAGCTGCTGATAATTATTATTGATTTCCAGTCTTCAGCTGTGGATGATCGAAGATAAATTGTCGACACACTTTTGTATTGGATCAGAAGAACCAAATCAAAAGCAATGCTCAGTTTAAATTTACCGAACCTTTCTCTTATCGTGAGTGCTGATTTCTGTTCAACTTCTCCAGCCCAACGAGTAATTAACATTAGTTACAACAGGCCTGCGTAGGGAATAAAAAAATAAATTGACATGGCATCGATGGGAATTTTGATCTGCAGAAAACAACTTTTTGGGTACCAATGCTGTACCTGCGGTTTAGTCAAGAGAAAATTTCCTTCAAGTTTCAGACAAGAATTCTGGGTGGCGAGGAAACTGATGTCAACGAATATCCCATGATGGCGGCACTCATCAACAACCGTCGGAAAATAGTGGATTGCGGTGCTACCATTATTTCAACAAAGCACGTTTTGAGCGCTGCTCATTGCAAAACGTCTGCTAATCTATCAGTTTTAGTCGGAGAGCACGTTATCAGTACTGGTGGGTGTTTCAATTAACGTAAGGCTACCTATATATCGACAGCTTAATAACATAGTCACGTAAGTGCCATAATTTTGGCCTTTTTTGATATTTATGTGACAGAAACGTATCTCCATTTTTTCTTCATTTTCGCACTCGTCAATGTACTTGAAACATTTTCGCGGTATAAATACAAATTTGAAACGCAGAAGCGTGAGTGCCATTTTTTTTGTATGAAACAGACGTATGTACAGTCCGGTTCGGTAACAGGAGAACGTATCTCCACAAGGTATTATGGAGATACGTTTCTATGTTACAAATCATTTGACGACGGAAAAGTTCAAAAATACACGCGTATGTCCAAAATGAATAGATTCCTATTAATCTATGGAATTGTGTAGTTTAGAAATTATTTATAACAAAACCACGTAAGTTTGGAGTTACGACTGTGTCACATAAAATGCGTGGAGATACGTTAGTATCATACCGAATTATGGATGATGGCTCTTTTCATTCATCAAAGAATTTCCAATGCAGAGAACAATTTTTTTGGTGATACGTCTGTCTCGAACCTCGAAAAAGGCAATTTTTGGCGCTTACGTGACTATGTTATTACCCATACATCTATAAAGGGATAAGAGATGGCCCAATCGAGGGTTTATAAAAGAAGAAGACTTCCTTGTCAAACAATCCTTTTTATGGGACTCTTACCATATTCTAGAAAAAGTACAGGGCGTAATCTCGGGTAGTACTAGAATCGAGCCAATTATTGGAAATATCGTGAAGAGTTGAAAAAAACGCACGAGTTCATGGAGATTCCTTTAAATATGGGTTGTTCCGGTGATTGATGCCTGGTACTCGGAAAAAAATCTGCAGTCATTTATTCATTAAAGAGTATTGCGCTCAACGCGCACTATGCCGAATAGAAGCGAAGCGAAGGTATCGGGAAAAAAACGAACGTATCGGAAGTGAAACAAAGGTATCGGAAGCAAAACGAAGCGAAGCGATTTGAAGAAAAATGAACGTTTTGGAAGTGAGACGAAGGTATCGGAAACGATCGGAAGTGAAACGAAATTTTCAGAAGCCACGAAAAGTATTCAATCTGCTACCGTTTTGAATCTCGCAATCAGCCGTTCCGAATACATATCTATAGTTACTCCTGGTACTGCCGGTCCTGTATTTGGTACCTGCCATATGACTTCTTTTTCCAATTAATAAATAAGTTGATTTCCTATCATTGGGCCATGGAACAACACTGTTTTATTGATATCGACCTTTGTAACTCATATCGGCTTTTTGTTGAATGCAGATCACAGTGCACTGATGCACAGATAATTATTGCAATTTCGTCCCATTAATGAAATATTGTCTGTCTTAACTTTCATACTGCATATTCGGTTAGCATATTTTCTAAAATGATAATCATATTTATTCGTTAGTTCGTTTATTCGTTAATCATATGATTACGTTGAATTTTCAATTTAAGAACCCCCGCACAGTGATCTGCGTTCAGCAAAAAGCCGAAATGAGTTACACAGGTTGACATCAATAAAATAATGTTGTTCTATGGCCCAATGATAGGAAATCAACTTCTTTATTAATTGGGAAAGAAGTCATATGGCAGGTACCAAATACAGGACCGGCAGTACCAGGAGTAACTATAGATATGTATTCGGAACGACTGATTGCGAGATTCAAAACGGTAGCAGATTGAATACTTTTCGTGGCTTCTGAAAATTTCGTTTCACTTCCGATCGCTTCCGATACGTTCGTCTCACTTCCAAAACGTTCATTTTTCTTCCGATCGCTTCGCTTCGTTCTGCTTCCGATACCTTCGTTTCACTTCCGATACTTTCGTTTTTTTCCGATACCTTCGCTTCGCTTCGGCATAGTGCGCGTTGACCTTTACTGTCAGATTGGCCATACGAAGAAGCAATACCCCGGAAGCATTTTTTGTGTCTTATATTCGAGGGATTCTCCTTCCGATTTTATCAGCTTTTAACGAAACATTGAACGTGAGATTCTCGTACTCCAGATCTGAACAATGTACTAATTACAGGTTTGAATACGGCTGCTGCGTCACTCCACCCCATTGCCTCATTTGTTCGACATCCATCATACAATCCCAGTACATCCGCCAATGACATTGCTGTCATAACTGTGACTGATAGCATAATTTTCACCACGGAGGTGGGTCCGGCCTGTCTTCCGTTCCAGACTTCCTTCGCTTCATTTGCCGGGTCAAAAGTCGATGTTGTGGGTATGTTTTTGAGTCATTTAAATGTTAGCAATTGATAAAACAATCGAGATAACATCAAGGTGAGATTTTGAAAGCCAGAGAATCTGGAGTAATTTGAATCATGTATGAATCTATGGAATCTTAGTTCTAAATATATTTTCAAATAATTAAGAAACGTGTCCAGAAAGAATGGCGTAATTGAGTCTGCCAATTTTGTTAAAACTGGTTAATTCTGTTGCAAGTTATTCAAGGCTGTTGCTGTAGCATCAGTTAAAAAGTTCGCATATCAAAGGCTATCGGCCTGGGTTGTTTTTCATTGCAAAATTCGATTTACTTTTAGGCTGGGGGTTTCTGGACGGTTCGGGTCCGAGACCGAAGGTTTTACAAAAGGTACAGCTTGACGTGATACAGCGTTCCAGTTGTCAAACATCTTTTCCGATAGTAACGACCAATCAAGTATGCACTTACACCCCCGGAAAGGACGCTTGTGGGGTAAGAATATGTTCGATACGATTTGCAATGGAGTTTGTTTTTCTAGTGTGACGTATATTCCAGTACGCTGAAATGGATTGAAACAGAACGAGAAAACGTAAAGCGTGGTCCTCGGATGATTCTAATAAATCGGAAATTGGTGTTGAGTCGAAATCGTTACAAAAATTAATCTGTTTCAATCATACTGAATCTTATCTCCAGATTCAATCCACCAAAACGAATTGAAAATCTGAAAATTTCGGATTTTTAAGCAACGCTGACAGATGTCTATATCAAAATTATTCTACCACAATTTTGAAATCTGTTGTATATGGGGCATTTCACGCCAACTCGACCTGGGTCTGACTCAGGCTCGACCCCTTGGATTTGGTCCGTAATTTTTCATATGGTTGTTCTATCTTTTCGAAAGCACGCGCAATTTTTCTCAGATTTTTTTCATCAAATTTGTTCAAATAGAAAAATAAAATTACTTAAAAAAATCACATCTAAGGAAACTTTTGAAAAATCTGAAAAAATTCTCAAGAATCCTGCATTCGATACAAAGAATTGGCGTGCGGACCAGAGTGGGCCGGCGTTCGCTCCTATCTGTAATTTGCGATTTGATAGAAAAAAATATAAATAAAAAAATGAACGCCAACGCCAGTTCATAGTAAAATTTAATGATAAAAATTTGAAAAAAATTTAACATGCTTCCGAAAGATAGAACAGCCATATGCAAAATTACGGACCAAATCCAAGGGGTCGAGGGTCAGACCCAGGTCAAGTTGGCGTGAAATGCCCCATAGACTTGTCCGGAAAACTCATTATGAATGAAAAAGAATAATTCAACTTCAGATTTATTTTGTCTTTACTGAATTTATGTCGTTTCAAATATCCAATGACAGCACGACAGTGGCGGTCCTCTCTTTTGGCAAAATCCTGTTACTACGAGACTAGTATTAGCTGGTGTCATTAGTTACGGCGCAATTTGCGATGCCGATAATCGAAAAGCCAGTGTCAATACGCGAGTTGGTGCCTATCTGAATTGGATCCTATCGGTCACGCCAGGTAAAATAAATTTACAAGTTTCAAATCTAGTGCCTGAAGTTTTTTTTTTTTCATACATGAACGGAAAGGCCGATTTTGCTACCTGTTTTCGGGGAGCAAAGAGCGATTTTACCGACCGGGAAGTCTTTCCTCCCGCGAAATCTTTCTTCCCTGGTCTTTCTTCCCGCAAAGTCTTTCCTCCCGCAGTCTTTTCTCCCAGTCACGTGACCTACAAACAACGCCATCGGACGGTACGAATCGTCAACTGACAAGAGCCATCAAACCTAACCTCATTCTTCTGTCGTACTATATCGTACATTATTACCTTGTTTGCTAATTCAGTAAAAAGTTTATAAATATATCAATTGTTTCATTTTCTAGATCCCTTGAATAGTAAAAACCAATTAGTTTCAGTTTTGTCTTCGCTACAATGCATTTTTTTGTGATTTCATTCCTCACTTCAATTTCTCTCATTAATGATATCTAGTGATGAATCTGACGGTAGCGACGATGGTCATTTTATACTACCGCATATTCTAACAACGAAATTCATTTTTTTTTTTTTTCAAGTGATTTCAGTTTTTGTTTTTAGTCGGGGGGGCCTTCGGCCCCCCCGAACCCCCCCGACGGGGGCTTCGCCCCTCGACCCCACCAGGGGCTTCGCCCCTGGACCCCGCCGCCGCGCACAGTGGTCTGTGGCAAGTCGACTTCAGCAGAGTTTCAGGACTCTTTCCCGACTTAAAGATAGCGTTTCGCGCTTGGCGTATTCCTAATTTCCGGATTCATTTTTTGTACAGGTGTATTCGACCTTCCGTTCATGGATAAAAAAAAATATCGTGTGCACCACGGGAGCAACGTTTTTGCTCCCTAGATGCACAATATACTATTCCATGCTATTTGTTTTTCACACCATTTTGTCAGTTTTTGCATGAAAATAATTAATTAAGGCTGTCCAAGGGGGACCGCCATTTTTTCGATCGTTCGCAGCGCCGCTGCGCGTTGAGTTTGAGAATTAAGCCCGACAGGACCCCGCTAAAATATGGGCGCAAATCAGAGGGCCCTAAATTTCACACCATTCGTTAAGGGAAGACCCTACTGAGATTTTGAACAAAATCGCCTAAAAATTCGATTTTGCGATTTTGCTGGAAATATACTCTAGGGGCCTGTCTCCACCTTGTGACAAATATTCAAGGCCATCTGATTTTTTTTAGTTCACAGACAGCTAATTTTATAAAAAAAATTAATTAAAAAAAATTTTTTTTTTTGCTTTTCCACAATAAACTTCTAGAATTTCATGAAACTATTGAAAATACCATTGAAAGTAAGTTTCATAAGATATAAAGTCAAAGTATGAACTACATAGCCATGTATGGGTATAGGTACTGCAGGACTCCGAAATGCAATGAAAAGCTGGAGCGCTCAGAATATAAAATTTCTTCGTGAACATATTTTCTTGGTTTTAAATCCAACTTCTGTGGGACAACAATTATGTGATGGATAAGTAATGTCCCTGAATTGAAGGAAACCATCAATGCTACGCTGAGAATTGGCAGTCGCTAGATTGAAAATCCTTACTAATTGAGTAACTAATATCTTTTCATGAGAGATTAGCCATGGAAGAGCTAAGAATGCCAACGAAAGCTTTCTTCTGCAGCGTATCTAGTGTAAGTGCTCAAACAAAGCTCTATTCAAAATTAAGGGGGTGCATACACCTTTAAAATATTTTTTTTCAAATTACTGCTATGCTCTGATAAAACATTCTAGTGACTCAGTTTTTCTACAGTTGATTAGTGCTATTTTGATACATAGTTCATGATTTTTCCAGATTTTATGTCCTCCGTTGAACATAAATTCAGTCCATCGAAGAAAAAGCAATTGTCGTAGGATGCAGGTTGCTGCGTCGGATGAAATTTCTTCTACTTTTGAGGAAATATTCTTTATGAATGTAATTTCGGACCAAACCAATAATATGTGATGAATTGAAGTTTTAGACATAGAAATTTTTTTTCCATTATTCTGGAAAAAATGTTTTGAAACCAAAAATTTCTATGTCTAAAAATTACATTCATCAAATATTATTGGTTTGGTCCGAAATTACATTCATAAAGAATATTTCCTCAAAAGTTGAAAAAATTTCATCCAACGCAGCAACCTGCATCCTACGACCACTGCTTTTTCTTCGGTGGACTGAATTTATGTTCAGCGGAGGACCTAAGATCTGGAAAAATCATGAACTATGTATCAAAATAGCACTAATCAACTGTAGAAAAACTGAGTCATTAGAATGTTCTCTCAGAGCGTAGCAGTAATTTGAAAAAAATTATTTTAAAGGTGTACGTACCCCCTTAACGGCAGCTGTTGGGCGATGCGTGCGTTACTGTTCTAAGGCAACAGCCAGAGATAAACGAGTGTTATAGATCAGCGCCAAGTTTTTCTGGGAACCGCAACAGCTAATTTAGTTCTTGTTTTGATTTCCTTTTTTGGGACGGTGAATCTACAGATGCAGGGCGAAGAGGAGTCACGGTCCGAGATGCCACCGCAGCAAAAATAGAAAATCTGAGATACGTTGATCATAAAGTTTAATGATATGACCGTTCCAATCATTTTGTGCCATATATTACGGAGAATTTAATTAACTTACACCAGTTTTCACTAAAATGCCATTTACTCAGAACTATCTTTTCAGCTACGCTAAATGCTTCTTGCGTCTGAGTTTTGCTCCGATCAACTTCTCCTTCGCAGTGAAGATTCACACAGACCTTATGCATAAAATGAGGGATCGGTTTTAATCTATTGCAAAAGGAACATTTTGTTTGGTCTTATATAAAATGAAAAACGCTCAAAATTTGAAATCAAAAATAATAAATTCTCTCAAAATGAAACGAGTAATCCAAACTCAAATCCGATCCCTCACTTTCTTCGCCTCAGTGTGCTGAAGACATCAAACGAAGAGGAATATGATGCAATGAAAACTAAGACGCAAGAAGCATTTTGAAGTTCAGTACATTTTTACCATTGAATGTTGCGTAGCTTCTACATTTCTCAAGTAATCTTACAGCTTAAGTTGTGATTTTCTTAGGTTTGGAATACAGTTTCACATGACCTACAAATAATTTCGATCATAAGAAAGATATAAAAGTTTTCAGTTCCACTAGGGTCTTCCCTTAAATATCAAGAATATATCTCAAATCTGAATTCTTTCGTGTCTGTAAACAATTTCACAGCCAATACATCACAAAACTGAAATTATTTATTCATATCTTAACATCGAGTTCATTTATAAACTGGGTACATAAAAATTGATAGTAGACGTGACACATTAAACATTAATCCAGTAATTCTACTTGAAATTATCGTTCAAACAATTCTAAATTTCCAAATAAACTTTCGATTGTTCCAATAATGTCAACATGTATAAACTGAGTTGCACATTTTTTTATATAATTTGATGTTATTTGGCATGTTTGTGATTATAAAAGGTCCAATGAGAAAACACTTACTACAATCCTTACTTTATGGTGTATTTGTATAGAAAAAATAATTCAATCGTCTGCGATAAAATTTCAGCACAGGGAACCTTCGTAGAAATACGTAGAAGATCTTCTGCGAAAGGTTCGCTGCGCATACAATTGCATTGCAGAAAATTGAAATTCATGCTCCAATACATATATACTTCCATAATCTAAAAATTGTAGAAAGCATTTCTCTAGTTTTTATTAATTTGCAAAAAATGAAATAGTTCTTGTAAAAATCTCAGTCGCAGACCCCCTTAGGAAGATCAGTCGACTGAGTTCTTAGTTCCCAACATGCTTCCATAGGTATGCTAAATCTTATGAGTTGCCCTACAAGAGAAATGCAGTAAGCTAGAAAATACGAAAACAATCTTACGATTCTTCTCTACCAAACATAATTAGAACTAGAAACGTATTTCCGAGTATCATTAGGTGTAGTCAGAATGATTTATTATTCATCATCGCCTTATATCATGTTGGTTTTATACATTTTGAACTGGCAGCTAATTATGCCTACGATTCGAGTATACCTACTAGTATTGGTGCCTATCCCAAATGTTTGGTCTGATCTTCTGTGCTTACCATCAAAAGAAGACCCTACAGCAACTAAAAACTTCAACATTTTGATTCATTTGAAATTATTTATACTCAATTATTGAGGATTGTTGATCGGTGGACTGACAAGTTCTTAGCCTATCAGTAATGGCTTTTTTGATTCAGGTACCTTTATGTCCCCCTCATATCTGTCATCAAAGTTAATTTGAGAAAATGGGAAGAAGCTTTAGAAAGAAATTTCATCTCTTCAGCGCTCAAGCTTTTCATTGCATCTGGGAGTACTGAAGTACCCATACGTTTGACCATGTGGCTTACACCTTGACTTGATATTTCATGAAACTCACATTCGATGGTGCTCCCAATAGTTTTATGAGATTTTAGGAGTTTGTGAGGAAAAAAAATAAAAAAATTCGTTGACTTGATTTATAAAATCTGCTGCCCATAAACTAAAAAAAAATCTGAGGGACTGGAATATTTCTCACAAAGCGGGAAAAGGCCTCTCGAGTACTTTTCTGGCAAAAACGAATAATCGATTTTTTAGTGATTTCGGAGCTAACAATTACTATCAAATAAATGCGAATCTGTAGGACATTCACGTAGCGCACTGTTTCAAGCCGCCATAGTATGCGTTTTGTATAAGATGGAAATGTGTGTGATTGTGTGAGTGAAACAGACGGGGCTCTCGGAAATGTTTATTCGGCGATGGGTCCTGACGGCTTGAGTTGACTTGAGTCGACGAGCCAATAGCGGCGCCATCTATTGACTAGAAATTTTCGCACGCTGAATTCTCCGAATGTGGATAGCTTTACAACCGAGGATGGTGGTTGAACTATTTCTGCTAGAATATTGTTGTGGGTGAAATATCGCTCAGTACACGTCGAGTGCAAGAAATCATTATATCGCCAAAATTTGATATCACTCGTCTTACGCGGCGGCCATGTTTACTGTGTCAGTGTGTGTATCCGTGTGCCAGCTGTCACGAGGAAATTATATTAATGTTTAATTAGGACGTCAGGCTTATTCGTGGCTAACCTGCACTATTTCACCCAGAACAATTTCGATCAAGGAATATTTCGTACACATCAGATTCTTGAAATGATTCTTTATTCCCGAGAATTTAGCGTGCGAAATTTACGCGTAGGTGTGTACATGTGTATGTGCCGTTACCCCCACCATACCACCCCCTCGGACAGCCTTAACCCAAGACGGTCATATGGGGTGTGACACACCCCAAGTTATTTTCGAGCTCGAATTTCGGCCTCTTAGTCCCGGAAACCGACGTTATTACCTCTAACTAGAGTTTTTATTTTTTTTTGAAATTTTTTTTTTTTTTTTCTCGCAAATTTTTTTTTCACGAATTTTTTAAACATACTTAAAACTAAAATTTTCGTTTCATTCTTGAATGGGTTAATAGAGAAACGTTTGAAATATGTTCTCAATTTTTTTGGGGCCCCCCGGATAATTCTACGAAATTCTATAGCGCTTCAAAGTGCTGGGGTGTGTCACACCCCATATGACCACCACGGGATTCTCATGAGGTGTGACCGTCTTGGGTTAATTAGTGGCTTTATCGCATTTCAGGTGTTGATTATTGCAGAGTCGAGTGAAGTGTCATCCATTATCAACTGCGGCTCCGAGAAGCCTGTTTTATGTTTAGTTTACATTTTGTCTATGAGAGTCGTAAAAGCTTTATTAAAAATTTTTATTCTCTGTATGTATTACTGTATGAAGAGTTCAATAAAAATCGTCTGAATTATCTGACGCCTAGTGTGATTTCACGTCCGAATATATGCAGTAAACGACTACCCTGGCGAAAATGAGATGTACAGGAAATGTGAGAAAGCGTGTAGGAAATGTAAATTGAAACAAATTCACACTCCGGTCACACTTCTCTGTTTCAATTTACATTTGCTTCGATACTTTGCACATCTCATTTTCGCCAGGGTAGCCTGTAGATATATCGAGGGCTAAGGACCAAAAGGGGGTAACCCACATTTTTTCGACTTTGTTGAATTTGCTGCCATGAGGGCGTATATCTGAAAATTTAACACATGAGCCCCTCTGTCAGCATCCGCAGATTTTTGTGAGTTACGCCCTTCTGATCCTTAGCCCTCGATATATGGATATTACTTTATACAACGCAAGCATGTTTTACACGTTTTTCATGCTCGATTTTGGTACACAAAGTAGGCGCTTAAGGGGGAGTCTGGCATTTTTTTTTTTTTTTCAAAAATTCGATTTTCTAAAATGTACAATCTGTAAAATGTACAGATTCTTGTTGTAATTGCTATAGAAACTATTATTTAGGTCAGATAGATAGCTTACCCTGGCAACGCTGATGGTTATAATATTATATTTTCGGTATATTTTCGAAGAAAAAAAGTAAATCGCGCTTTTATCGAAACACCGTTTTTTGACCTGGCTGACATTCTAGAAAAAAAAACTATTTCACCTGTGAAGCTAAAATTTTGTTGGCTTATTTTACACTTGTATAGCCTTCGTAGGAACTAGTTTTATGAATTTTTATTAATATTCAATCGATTGTTTAAACAATTTAAGTTCAAAAAAAGGATCGCAAATTTCAAAAGTCTGCCATTTTATTCTTTGTTATCGCATGTGAATAATTCTCGGTTGGAGATTTTTCCACCGAATCCAATCATTTAATCCGATTCTTATGAAATAGCCTGTATATACCTATGGGGGCGTCCATTAATTACGTGAGGCGTTTAGCGGGGGGGGGGTCGAGCCGAATCTCACTCAATCTCACGTGGGGGAGAAGGGGGACTCAGCCAATATCACGTAATTTTTTATTCGCAAAAATACGCATTTTGAAAAATCTCACGTGAGATTAGGGGTGGGGGGAGGGGGTCGAGCTAAATCTCACGATATCTCACCAGGGGGGAGGGGGGGTCGAAAAATTGCCAAAATCGTCTCACGTAATTATTGGACGCCCCCTATGTATGCTGCTCCTTTCACTCAAAGGGCCCCACAGCCAAAATAACTTATGTTGACTCATATACACCGGTAAGAAACACTTCTTTCAACGTTCGAATAATCCAAGTAATAAATATTTCATAAAATTTTGTCCAACCGCGATGCGTACGAAATATGAGTACATTCACAACTTACGTTCGCCGCAAAAATAGTGAAAATGTGAAAAATTGTATTTCATAGTGTTGCATGTAAATAACCGTTCGTTTCAATCCCGTCAATAAATGAAAACGGACCAGCGCAGATCGATGGATCGCGAGCTTTCTTCTATCGTATACTTGATAAATGAAATTTGAAATTTCGTGAGTAGGGGAGCCCGAGGCTAAAAGTTCCGCGGGTAAGTTGTTCCGATGATCGATATTTCTAATTTTGTTAGCTTGTTGCAGACTGGGGTTGCATTCAGATACATGGTGATCTTCGACAGCTATAAATCGGATTGCTTCATTGTAATTCAGTTTCTCCCAGAATACGTATATGGCAATAAAATTCGCATGAAAAGCGATAGTATATTATCAGCAGTGTTAAAAGTGGTCCATTTCGTTCCAAGAAATTTGATTAAGATTACTGAAGAGATTTGAAGGAAAGATCAATTCCAACTGGTTAAATTCATCCATTTTCTTATAATAGACTTATGACTTGCGGCAAATTAATCTCGTTACGTCAAGCTTGGTGCACACAACACATTTCAATATCTTTTCACATAAAGAATGTGTTTCTGTTATTGGTGGAAAATCTAATGTACTTGGTGAATATTTTCGCACCTTTGGTGTTCGTGATGGGAATTTGACTCTAATTGAATAATTCAATGCTGATCTTGAGTTGTTTATTTATTTTATGTAACGCGTATTTTAAAATGATAAATGGTACAAGTGTCTCGAGTGAATGATACTTATTGAAAAAAATGAGGTTGTAGGGCGGTCACCAAGTTGCAAATTATTTATATTTTCAAATAGATAATTTGAATCGTGTAACAAAAAATAATTGGTTCTTCACTCGAACCTTGATCTTTTTACCCGAAAATCAACCCTCGGGGTGAAAAATGTTATTTTTATGAATAGGAAGATCCAAGCTTGTTGGTGGACGTGTTCCAATTGACGTAGTGGTTTTAAATTTTGCACACTTTTTTTCAATGATTCTGAACAGGTTTGGGGAACATCTACATGATAAAAAAATTTCTCTTTCCAAATTAGGGACCACCCTCTTACGTATAATAATTATTGTGACACTGTTATACAATATAAGTTCGATATTTTCCGGAGTACAAGCTTGATCAATTTTTATCACTAATTAGTGATGCAATGTCATTGGCTTCAGTATCGAATCGAAGATAAAGGACATAGCTGAAAAACGGCTTTCGCAGAATGTTGAAGAAAAATTTACTCGTTGCTGTGCCTCGTCGCAAGGATGGCCTAATTCCAAGACTGTTTTTCGTGAAACTACAGGTGAAATCCAAAATTCGGCAAAAAAGTTGATAGAGGTACATCTTTCATCTCCAGAACGACTCCCTAAAATCTTCATTATTTTCAATGTCCAGCATTGGGAGGGAAGTAAGTTGCGCCACAAATTCCAAGAAACGGAGGGCCACTACAAAATAAACCGCGGCAACAGCTATCGCCCCATGCATAGCACTGTAATAAGAAAAGTACTTATCAACGAGCGAAATGATGTTTGTTACAATATCAAAGTGATACTCTTCTATATCAAAAAATGTATTCCAAAAAGCACATAGCTAGGTGTGATCTCATTTCACCAAATACGAAATAAAAATATTTTTTGGCACTTATGTTACTGTGCATGTTAGACTGATGGTTATTTTGGCTATGGACGAATTTTTTCGCTCCAAGTACATGAATGGGTTCGAAATAAATGAAAATAAAGATTCGGGATGTTGCCAAATTTTGTTTTATTGGAAGGGAGTATCATCACCGACGTTGTTGCTCAGTCTTAGATTTTTTGACGAATGATTGAGCCTCCGAGAGAAAATGTGATTTAAACAGTCGAAAAGCCCATGTTATTCAAATGGGGAAAAGTCAGGGACTGCCGGCACGGTTTAGTATTGAAATTAAGGGCTGAAATTTGGCGAATCTTTTGTTTATTTTATTTATTGTGAACCCATTCATGTACTCGGAGCGAAAAAAATCGCCCATAACTAAAATAACCGTCAGTCTAATGCATATATGATTTTATAATTTCATTTTATCTTAAGAGTACCTACTATTCTTTTCTACTACTTTTTCATACATACCGCTTCTCCACGTTGCTTGCAGCTGCAGTCTACGCTATCTATCATCGTCGCGACAACACACAAGAATCCAAGGAGAACAATCAGCATAACTTTCGACATCTTCGGTCTGGATGTGTTTCAAATGGTCAACTGCAACGATCATTAATCGAATTCATCTCACCCCGATGCAAATGAAATGAAATTTTTAATGAAATCATATTGTCTGTTACGGATTGTTAAATCTTGTCAAATTTGAGATTACAGTGACGCTTACAAAAAGTTGGGGTCGCAATTCTTTGAGAATGGCAGGTATAAATTCATTTTTAGATTTGGAAATTAAGTCCGCAGGATATGAAAATCGGTATAGGTCTCGGCCTGAACCTTCCTATAAAGATTTTGCCTACTTGTGACTGGATCTCAATAACAGTAGAAGATGCAACGGAGTGTACAGTAAACATTTTGATAACTTTCATATTAAACATATTTTCAAACGAAAATGTTGTCTGCAATTCTGATGGACCTGAGAAAAGATGTTGACAAATCTTCTAATTCATTGAATCAACTCAAAACATATACTTGCACTTAAAAAAATAAAGCTAAATGTAGAAACATGTTTCAGACAAGGTTTCACACAAAGTTCATTCGCTTTTGAGGGGAAAATAAACCAAAAACACGAGATTTCAAAATGCCCTTCGCGTCATAGGTATATCTACCATTCCAAAAATGCCACAGTGTCACGTATAAAATATGCTATAAAATATATGAGCTTGCGTTAAGCATAATCGATGTTACCCTGACGAGCCCTTAGAATCGTCACTCAAGGTAAAACTGACTATATTATCTCATGTCCACAACTTTTGCTTGTAACGTTTTTCTGTCCTTCGATTCATTCTTAAGGTATCAGTTGATGTGACTTTAAATCCCTCACCTCGTGCCGATTATGATAATGATAAAATGCTTACCAGAACAGCTGTGATGACTTTCGCTTCCGCCTCGTAGACTTTTTTAGATTCTGCTGAGCAGATATATGGTACAGAAAATGATTATTAGACTGCTGCCGCTTATGTGCAACTGTCTTTTAGTTTTATCTCGAACGTCTTGAATCCCCACTGGTTGTGACAAAAATCATATTTTTGCATGTAAGTGACATGCATTATATACTATAGAGACATCGAGAGGTTATCAGCTTCTGTCCCAAAACTCCCCACTGTAGGACAAAGTTGAAATTGCCCGTCCTCTCCGTAGATTATTTTTCAGATTTCGCAGAAATGTATATGCTGCAAGTAAGTTCTTGGAACAGTTAAAAACAAATGATTTCTTTCCTTAGAATTTTGTCCCAAATGCGAACTACGAACAATTGGAAAGCCGCGCATCCTGTTCGAGATCAATGCATACGAATCTCGTGAGAATTTATGACACACATAATCACAGTATTATCTCTTACTTAAATTCTGGGTCGGAAATTAGCAGGACTTTGGGAGGATGCGATCAAGTAAATGCTTGATTAAAAGAACCTGTGCACTTTTTTTCTACTCACCTTCATACATTCGTTTTCAATCTTTCAAAGATTTTGCCTAGAACTTCGAAATGTGAGACTTGTGCAATCATTGCTATTAAACCATGTCTCCTAGATTTAGCAAAAACATCAGTGTTTTGCCAAGCTTATCTATCATTGCACTGACGCGTGCCATATGTGATAAAATGATTTTACGGAGTGATAACCATGGTGATATTCAATGGATGATGGCGATGAACCAGGCTAGTTAATTCCATTGCAGAATCTCCTTTCTCGGATCTTCACTCTTCCTCTTTACTTACGTGCGATAGTGAAATTCGTCGAACAGCGATTCTGCTATCAACAGTAAACACGATTGTCACGATCATCGCAGAAAGAGCGAGAAGATAGCCATGAAATCTACTCAATTCTCTCGAAAAACAGACTCGACTACACTTCTTCTTCTCCCGAAAGCAGTGACAATTTAGAAAGCCTCGATTTATCATTAGATTATCAGCTAACGCGTAAGTCAAATTGAAAAATCGGCTGAAGTTTTAAAGATCTATATCGGAGTTATTGTAATACTATGTTCGAATATAAGCGCTGTATTTTACGAGACGCAAATTCATTATTTTCATTGCTGCGCTGTTATAAACATACCAGGTAAAACCTATTTCAAGTGGATTTATCCAGCAACTTTTCATGACTCCTAAAAATAGATGCTTCGAAAAATTTCTTTTTGGTTTTGTTTTGCACTGAAAATCATACATTATAGAGATGAGATTCGAATGAGATTAAGCAAAGAATGAACATTTATTCCACGTTGTATAAAAATAGCAGACTAAAACAAGTAGATATGAATTAAATATATAGGGGAAGGTAGGGCAAAACGGACCGGGAGGGCAAAACGGACCGGGAGGGCAAAACGGACCGTAGGGCAAAACGGACCGAGAGGGCAAAACGGACCGCCCGAAAAATTGCTTTGGAATTATTATAAAAAATTCAATGATGCATCGTAAAGTTAACCCTCGAACTTAGAAATATTTTGAGGTCGGTCTTAGTCAATCACGTCGAGTCAGACTCAATCAAGTCATCGCAAACGACTAGAAAGGATAATTGACTCGACTAGATTGACTAAGACCTACCTCAAAATGTTACTAAGTTCGAGGGTTACCTTCACGATGCATCATTGATTTTTTTATAATAATTCCAAAGAAATTTTTCAGGCGGTCCGTTTTGCCCTCTCGGTCCGTTTTGCCCTACGGTCCGTTTTGCCCTCCCGGTCCGTTTTGCCCTACCTTCCCCTACATCGTCTTATAAAGTTTATCAGTTCCGCTGTTCTATTATCAATTTTTTTCACAGATACATACCAATACGTGAATCATTTCAAAGCTTTAGTGAGCAGCTCTATCTTCAATATATGTATACATGTATCTAATATATCCGTTATATTCCTTTCGCACATCCTTTATTTTTATTTTGTACCAGTCCGTTCCAACTTACAGATATGAGCGGTCGGGTTGAACATCTATAAAAAAAAATCACCGAACAATCAATAGTCCCCACAACGACGCATAACTTGTTCTAAGATTATAGTGATGTACTACATGGAGAGATACGTCACGCAAAAGACTGCACAAATTGGATTGAACTAGTTCTAAGTAATTCACACTATTTACTGGGACATATATATGGTATGGTATATGTGGTATACACATTCTTTCAACAAATCAATATCTAATTCCATATTGTAATATGTTATTATTAAATCATAAAAACTTTGAGATATTTCAAGGCTACGCATAAGTGGTTCATCTTAATTTGTTCGTCGAAATTTCGACACGCGTATTTCGTACTCCTGATAAAATAATTGGATGAGAATTTCATGACAAACTCCACTGGGATAAAATTATTGAAAGAATTCCGTTTCCACGAATCATTACGTTTTATTGTTCTCCAGAGTACGGTTCAAGTTGAAATAACAGCTAGTTGATCAGCCAGAAAGCCAAAAACAATAAGGGCTTTTCTTTTCAATAGGGAATGAAATCTTCAATGGAAAATTTCCCGAACAAAATAAAATGAAATAAAGTATACCAGGGGAAAAGTCTTGAGCAAAATGTACAAAACAGTATACCTCCTGCCTCGTTCAGACTAACATAAGGTAAAATTCGATACAGGATTTATCAAACGTTGATTGGAAAATGGAATATCGATCAAGTTTTCTTTTATATTTTCCATAAATCCACGTGGAATTATTAAAACGGAACACATTTTGTATAGGACATCTTTAGCGACTTACAACTACTGATTAATGTAAATGGCGGTCATTAGTGATTCATGTAACGATTAACATGCGTTTAAAAGTTTACTGATGTAGGTATGGTCTATATTCCGCGCTATGTACAACAGGCTGTTGTTAAAACGAACAGCGCCCGAATAGTGGACAAGCAATTAACAATTATTAATAATTCTACGAATGAGGATGTGACGTTTAAACATCAGCGTAGGGAGTAAGTCTGCTTATGCTTACGCAAACACCTATTCCAGGCTCCAGGCAAATCGATTCCGGAGGACGGGAGGATATGTATACTCACAATCAGATTTTATATGAAAAAATGGCTTTGCTGAAACTGACATGAATCGCACATATAAAAGCTCACATACGAATGTGGACAATTCTTTGCGAGATCTCCGATTGCAGGTCTAGAACTCATACCTATAAGTAAATTCTCTGCGTCTTAAACAGGCCGGTCGTGAAGGCACTTTAATGACCAGAAAGCACTTCTGCCGGTTTCTATCCACGATTAACCATTACAGAATGGATTTACCAAATCTAAACTCTCAATTGAATAAATCAACTGTTGGGTACCAATAAATGCTAATCTAGAGGATATGCCAGCATTGGCAGATCGGCTTTCGATCTGCACCCACGCAGATACATAGAATCAAATTTCTCGTCAGTCTATCAAGGGTGAAGTAAAATTTCCGGTACTCCGACATTAATTTGTTACTCTAACATATTTCTAAGTTTATTCTGCCATTAGGAGTTCGTTACTCCATGTCTTCATCACTTTCCTCAATAGACAAGATTGCCGATTTTACGATGCTTATAAGTAGTCTGTGCTACTTTATAGAGGGATTTACGTTCATCGATGTATGACTAATTTGAATCATTTCTACTGTCTTAGACGCCACTTATAATTAAAGTGAGCCGATATAGGAATTTTTGTGCAAGTTTTTTCGAACAAAAGACAAATTGCAGCTTCCTTTACAACTTTGCTCTAATTTTGATGGAGTCAGAGCTTAAAATCATCACTTATGATGAACTAGTTACAGACTGGACTGAACTTACGCTATCTTGCATAGGAAATCTGGTTTGCTTCGGGGGTTGAAGACATGCCTTTATACATAGTGGGGTAGCAATCAGTGTTTTAGTTATTGCTTATGTTTTTAAGTAAAAATGAATACTCTGAGCGTGGGCCTTATCGGAAAGGTAGATACCCGAAAAGGACCCAAAGCGAGAGGGATTGGTATAAAATTGGGGAAATGGGAGAGGAAGGACTCGCGATTAGTTTTATGACAGTATTGAAAGGATTATTGAAAATCGTACTATTCTATTATCAAAGTTGTTGATTAGGATGTTTTCATTCTAATGAGTAATAGCATATTAGCGAACTAAGCCATGACTGAAGAATGCAAAAATAAAATAATACGTATATGAGTCATACGTAACACTGTGTCGTATCGCAGGGGTTGACGTCACGGGGGTGTGTTCGACCGTGGTGGAGGTTAGTAATGAAAGAGTTCTAGATATACGTAGTACATACATACACATGTACATACGTATATGCCCATGTATACATGCATACAATATGGTATAGCGATAGCTGGTTCTGAGTTCTGCCCCGTACCAGCTGGCGTAACTTGTGGCGGAAGGTGGGGGTGAAACCCCGATTTTCCCGGTACGCCTGCACTCGTCCATCCCCCATCTACATCACCGTTTTTTCCTCATATATACACATAGTATATAGGTATATAAATATATATATATGTATACATCGAACGCGCCCCCAGCGAGACGGAAATACGTCGGAACGTCACTGGAACCCGCCCCTGCACAAACCGCACCGATCGATGCGAGGGATACTGGTTAAGGGGCTTTCACATCGGCGCAAAAAATTGAGTGGAAAGTTTTGGCAAACCTACGGGATGTTTTTATGTCTGGGAGAATTTCCAAGACGTAGCTGCCTCACATCAGACATACCGATGACCACGGTTTCCAAGATGCTGAATTCGACTCACTGCCCTGTGGCGCACTGAGTGTACTTCTGTCGCACTCTGATATAGGGGATAGAAGAGGGTAAAAGTGCACTCAATGCACACCAGTGCAGTAAGTCGAAATCGCTAATAGATACGATTAATTTACGATACACGTTCTTTTTTTTTCTTTCTGTTTTTTTTTTAACTGAAGGGTCGTCCTCGTTGTATAATATATCAAATGGGCTGAGAAGTATATTTCGACACTTGTGAATATTAATATTAATTTATTATAAAAACCGTTTGTTCCCATTATTTTTCTTATACAAGGGAAATGTTATAGCTGCAGGGGCATAATACACGGTATAGATTTGATTCATCGCTCTTTCATTCGGGGATTTACGATTGTCGCTATGAGCCTATGATTCGAAAAATCCCCCTAAATTTTTTTCTGTGATGTATAATTGCCTTCGAAATTCCTACTTTCTGAACAATATTATGTAGATACGAACATAAGTTGCCAGTTGGGTAGATTTTACTTTTAATCTCCTTGGTGTGAACGTAGCTTAAAGAGAGCGACGAGGACCATAAAGATATATGCGGTGCTAGAAATACCCAGCTGACCCCTGTTGTGATGACAACATTTCGTTTTTTTTTTTTTTTTTTTTTTTTTTTTCACTCAAATATTTTACCCTGAACTGTTGTTCCCATTTTACTTAGTTCATTTGCATTGATGAGTTCCTGAACTTGGGTCGATATCACGTTTCGCGACTGATGAATTCGAGCTGATTGATAATCGTCACGTAATAGTTATCGCGAAGAATAAAAAACACGGATGAACAAATTGCAAAGAAAAATGCTAACGAGTTGGAAATCATCTCTAATTAAAAATGAAACGAAAAACTAGATAGCAATAATCTGAAATCATTCAATTGGCGAATGAAATTCGCGAATACTATAACAATACTGCGAAATCAATACGATTTTAAATTAATGAAATACGTGACTGAGACAATAGTCATTTTGATATCGCGATTTATTTCCATCATGGCGGCAGAGAGGTATATGGTCGAAAATTATTTCGGAAACATAAATTTTTAGTTATAATAATAACAGCGAAGAATGGTAAATGTCAGCCGGACAAATGAGACCTTTATAATAAACGTTCTCATTAATTTCGCCTCTATCCAGGTCGGAATATTTTAAGCCAGGAAAACATTAATTGAACGCGTGTCGCCATTAATTATTAACCATACCTATTTTTAAACAATACACCTAATTTCTTCCACGCCATATACGTCCTACATTATATCACCTAATGTATTACACGACGATTATTATAGGTCAACCAATTTCATTTTATATTTTATTTTTTCATTTCTCTTTGTCATTCACTCAACGTATACATGCAAGCTTTATTCATTTCGTTATATATAAAACTAGATCGCGGTATTAGAAGGCTTCGGCGTGCCAACGATCGGGACAAAAGGTTAGCAGAGACAAGGGGATGTATTATTTTCCTGATGATTTCGCATAGAGAACCTTCCTTCTGGCGGGTCTAAGATATTGGCACATTTCGCTAATGGCCCAATTTTTTTTGGGGCTCCAGAATCGCTGTATCGTACATAACGAAGGTTCAATACAATTTACAGCAGCAATTAATGTTCGTCTTCCTCTTTCGCAACTCATTAATTATCAACTATACGACAAGTCCAGGGTGGCGTTGAATAATCTAGTCATCAGCATTAAAACAAGTTACTTTAAGCCCTGAAGCACGAAAACACGATTTTAGGTTCAAGGTCTGAAATAAGTATGAAGAAAAGTGCTGAGGGTCGGGTGATCGTGACGCAGATGCGAACCGGTGATTCTAGGCAGGGTGAATAAATGATTGAAGATGAACCCTCGAACTATACAGCGCCAAGACTTCCAAGGATTACAAGATACCTCAATTCAAGTTTCGCTGAATTTTTCAAGGACACAAGAGATTGACTACTTGCGAAAGACAAGGAATTTTCCTCGATATGCCACTTTAATACCAAACTATACTGCAGATTCTATCTGACCTACCACGTACCTCCGCTTATATCTTTGAAAAGAGATCAAGTCTCCAAGAGGATGTGGCGTTCAAAGCTTCTCAAAGACACGCGCGCAAAGTTCCCTCGGCGATATTCTATCATCAAATTTCCCGATCTCAAGAGCAATTTCTCATACTGAACGGCGCAATATTTTATTTTCAACTTGTATTTCATTGAAGCTGCAGTGCATTACATATCAGATAAACTTGTTTCTATGGATATACGTCGAACTTTGAGCAGCAACAAGATTTTAATGCGACGTCATGAGATTAACAATTCTCTTACTGAATAACATTAGATCTCTCCACCCGAAAGTTTGCAAATTATTAATTAAAATTCTACTTGTACATGCACGACTTGAATAACGAATTCTTCTTCACTATTTCCATGTTCTGATCTTTTTCAAGAGACTTCATCAGACTTTGAAAAATCGAATTTAATGAATCGGCGATGAATTTCGAAACTTAAAAATTTTCGAATTGTAACAAGCCCTCGTTCTCCAGCGAGAAAATTCTATTTGTGTTTTAACGAAGAAAAAAAGGTGACGAAAAGATCGTTAGCGAGTGCCTACTTCCAACTTCCATATTCTTAATGATTGTTCGTATTCTCATCCCCTCGCCGATAAAGGGACGAGGCCAGTGACGTCAGACGCGGCGCACGCGCCCGCGCCGCCTCCACTATCCTGCATTTCTGTTGCGTCGTTGTCCTCCCTGTGTACCTTGGCGTCGTTTTCCCCTCTGTAACCCGCGCGACGCCAATAAGCGCCGCTACCACCACGAGGGGAGTTTGTAAAGAGATTCAGTACAATATCGGCGCGCAACTGAGGCGTACACGTAGTTGCAACCCTTCACTTTTTAGAGTGTGTGGCCTTGGTTAAGGCCTCCAAAAGTTGACCTGCGGCAACAACGATTTTGGTATACATGGGTCCTAAATCAGCTTCCTGCAGACCTGCCAGTATCCACCTCAACCATAACGCCAATTTGCGCAATCTCAAGAGTATCAAGTTCAAGTAATTAGAAGTCCTGGAACGATTCCTACATCAATCGACGTTACGCAATCTCAAGAGGACTCGCGATCAGCGGAATTTATTATTTTCCAAACTGATCAAGACATACGAGGGAATTCATCTCTGAGGCCTTCAATTCGTTCAATTTATAGTGAATTATTATTATTTTATTCAAACTCCGAGATACCGGAAATTGTCAATATCTGCAGATCGCGCAAGAATTAAATTGCTACTACGATCAAGACTCGATCATTATTGACAACCCGCGTACTAATTTTGACAATAATAACCAATACCTACATCTACAATTATTTCCACTATATTATTATACACAATTATCGAGTAAACCGTCAGTATTTACTTGACCGTCAATTGTCGAGTGAAAACCTAATTGCAGCGAAAAATATTCACACAATAACGTTATCGATGATCGGCAATATCGGCTAATAAAAATCGTCTAATAACACTGCAGACTGACAAATTTTAATGGTAGACCGCAGACAGCGGAAAATAATATTCCAACTGTATTCGTAATTGAATAAAATTTGAGATCCGATTTTCAATATACATTTGTTGATAACCATTCTCGGTTTATTTTAGTGCTGTTAATACTTTCATCAGTTTATTCATCGAACTTCCGAAGTATCATGAAGCAATTTTCACCCCTGTACATATAAATTAAATGTTACGATCAAAGGTGGAATTGACAACAAGACTCTACAACGATTACGTACATGTGATCGAATTCATTTATCAATATACTTATTGAAATCTAATAAAAATAATCGAGAATTTTTCGAGAATCTTTAAAGTGGAAGGAAGAGAAATCATCAGTTTTTGGCTTTGACCACGTGACCCCAAAACTAGGAATAACAAAAATAACGTAAGACGAAGTAGTGTTGAAACACTCGAGGACATCGAGACGTGGGAATCGAATTACAAGAATGGTAGTAAAGGCTGAGGGGGCGAGAAATGGCCACGAATTGGCACCCTTAAATGGGGAGGGTGGCCAGACCGGTCAGGGTGCAGAACACAACGTGACAATAGTTGTCTGCGGGAATCAGGGTTCAGGGAATCAGAAAGCGAAAGAAGAAAATCGAGCAGCATGGAGTGGAAAAATGCAATTTTTCCTCAGCATTATTGGGTACAGTGTTGGCCTAGGAAATATATGGAGGTTTCCCTATCTGTGCCAGCAGAACGGAGGCGGTAAGTTTGCAAATCGATTCGTCACTCGATTAAACTCGAGCTTGTAACGTTTTCGTTTTTACGTCATACAGCACGTGCTGACCGTCTAAAATTGTTACGAAAGCGGATTAGAAGCCGGAGGAATACCGGTGGTTGATAAAATCCTGATTTAGAATAGCCGATGTACAGTTACGACTTACGCAGTTTGGCGGCTGTGCGAAAATACTTGTCTAATTTCTGTAAAAAAAATAATTATCATTTATGTATATTGATTCTCCAACGTTAATACTGATTACACCAATCAAACAATAATGAATTCGTTATTAAAGACTAGAAAGTTGGGGGTATGGATCAAAATTTCCAAAATAACTCTTTTCTCAAATAATTGAGAATCGCATCCTTCACAAAAGCAGATATCAATGTAAAGAGAGCATACGTTGAATTTCATCTCGATTTCATCCGATTCGAGTTATGAATATTGTTAATAGAGGCTCGTTCTTTTTGCAATCGTGCAATACTTGGATGAAAAAAGCTTGGAACCGCCAAAAGCATCGTCTAAAAAAATGTCATACAAATGGCACAAACGACTTTCAAGATAATAATATTCGATGAAAACTCGTCTCCCCCTGCCCTCGTCAAGCTCTTTGATCAATTTTCCAGAAATTCGAGACAAATTGTTTGAAGTATCTACACCAAATCGAATCAGTCCACTCTGTCATAAAAGTTGTGGCTTATGGTGGGTTGCCAAACTTCTTTAGACATCAAGTAAAAAATCTTTGACGCACAATCTTTGACCAAAACCACCCTCTTTCGATCGTAAATCTTGGTTGATGGTCTAGAGTTTTAAGCCTTATCTCTGAAAGAGCAAATAAAAATTCGATAATTCCAAATCCGATAAAATAGCATAATCTATTCCTGAACGAGGGACATTAAATTGATGAAATGAAGTCAAAGTTCATTGTTATTCTATGTGTAGCCGGAAATGTAATGTGTTCACAACAAAAGTTATCCAGGTTTCAATCATCATCACATGCATCCGTATTTCCATGTGTATACCTATATTCTCTCCATAGGTATACATTATGGTTCATTCTTCAGTAAGAGTTTCCGTTCTAAATCGACCTTCCCGGTTAGTCAAGCAATTCATTTCGCTTCCGTAAATCTGACCGAGATTGAAATGCAGGTTGCAGTATTGGAAGGATCAATGGATCCGGGGGAACAGCTATGGCGTAGGAACTAGGACGGGGTGCATACGTATCGATTTGTTTTTGACATAAATTCGCCATCCGCGATGCTGACTCGTCGCTTTTAAATTTTTTTATTTTTATCCATCGCTGGTGATCGTCTCATGAATTCGCAAATGAGAAATATGTTACTTTTGATAAACCCGATTTAAGGAATTGATTCTAATAATGGTATCACATCACATTGCAATAGTTGCATTATATTTATACGGTACCTAATCTTCATCCAATAGGGAAATTTCGCTGACCCATATATTCTGCAGACTCGAGTCTTTCGTAGACGGATTGTCGATGCAATGTCGTTCAAAGAGATTGACGTTGGTAAGCTTCTTTGTTCCGAGTTACAGCGATTATTGTTACGTTATACGTCGTAATTACGACGTGGCAATATAATCTATTCCCATTTGAGACCCAGGGTCTCTTGTTTGCATACCATATGCTCATTGTATGTATCTATGTAGTATGTACAGAACATTGCCTTGCCTACGACAATATAATATTAAAACGTGTCTATGGGGACCGGAGGTTGTTGAAGGAAGCTAATTGGACTGTCAATAATCAAGATAGTGTATACCGACTTTTAATTAAATTATATATACTGGACCCTGGTGGGCGATTATAGGGCTAACTAACTCAGAATGAGTCAGTCATAAAGCTACATAATGTCTCATGACATTCTAATTAATTGAGGACTTGACAGAGAGCTTAGGTAATTTGACTGAAAAATTAATGGAAAGAAATGGCCAATGCAGAAGTGGTTTGGATGGAAATAGACCAACGAAGAGGAAAATATCGGTCAATGGTAGCAAGGTTGAATATAACCGAGGGAAAGTCTGGTTGTTTGATATTTAGAACCTTGAAAGTTGAGTGGATTTTCACTGTTGAAGTCCTAAGATATGAGATATCGTGTTTTTGAGACATTCACAGCTTTGAAAAAAAAAAAGGAAAAAAAGACGCAAAGCTCTGACGATCTTTGACGTTCCTATAGCCTGCAGTCATTGAACGTTTAGTTCTTGAAAAGTTGCTGAATTATTATCGCGCCCTCCTTTGACAATATGATGAAGGTTTGAAACGTGACGTTGATAATGATACCAAAAGGGCTTTTCATCCAGAGACGATTATCAGGTCAAGGTTCGGAAATCTGGGCCACTTGTTCTCCCCTCTGAATTTCTGATACTCGAGAATTTAGACCGGCGCATTGGCACGGATAAGGAAGTGGCGTTCTTGATCCGATAAGTTAGTCAATTAAGTTTTACATCGCACCTGACGTGTCACTTATTTGATCATTTCTGGCTAAGGTTCAAAGAAGCCAATCTGTCGTAATGCCATACATAAGTAACCATTGATATTTCTGCAAGAATTTCTGCACGAAACAAACGTGAACAACGCTGTAGCAATGAGAAGATAGGTCCTCGAAAATAATATTTCAACATAAGAAACTGGAGACTAATCATGAATTCGATATTCATAGTCTGGTTCCACGGTATGATCCTATTATTATGAATAGAAGAAGAACTATTGATCTATACTGCGAAATACAAAGACGCAGTAGTTGTGCAGAAATTTTTATGAACTCATCAACTTGGTGTCAAAGCTGAATTATATTCATTTTTCTCACATTGCACACGTAGGTAGATCTGCTCCATGGGCTGCAAATACATTTAGGTATAATTTATAAGAATTATGCTCTCCCATTCGCATTTACGTTATGAAACTATACGGCTGGCCATACCTACGAGACATCCGGTCCTTTATGTATCCCCCTCGCAAAAATCTGCACAATGCATTCTCAGATAAGAGCAGCAGCTTTCCTGGGCAGATTGTATTGTGGTATTCTTTATTCTTCGTCGTTGCATATGCTCAGCTCGTTTCGTGTCTTATACCAATAAATATAAGGCTGTGCATAATTATACGGAAATCTGTGAATAGATCTAAATTGCTAGATTACATCTATAGCGCAGTTTAACTGATGGCAAGTTCATAACCAGAACTGATCGTGACTATTGGCTGCCATACATTAATTTGCAAACAGAAATTTATTGTCAGCAAAGATATGACGATAAATTTTTGTTGGAAAATTTTTGTCTCGTCACTTTCACATCGTTTTTGAATAATTTCTCTTCTGAACAAAGAGAGTGTCTTGTGTTAGTTTTTTACTCTGATTTTCTACCTAATTAATAATTTACAACGTGCATCCTCGGTTCCGTTTTCACTTCAGAATTTCTATTATGTTTAAATTAATTGGCGTATAAATTTCAAGATATATTTTCGTACTGATTTTATCTTGGGTTTCTTCAACACGTTTTCCACCAATGCTTCATCATTTTATAAATTTAATTGGGAGAATGGCGAGGTGTTTACGCAGTTACGCTTTACGGGGGCGTAAGAAAAAATAAATTTAATGATCACACGGGATCGGACATAAAAGACGAAGCATTACTCTATTCTATTTCTCTGCGGAGTGTGTATCCCTGGGAAATGTAGACGGCATGAACTGGGATATGAATTCGTTGGCATGGTAACGTCCTTTCGAAGCCATCAAATATCAGGATTAAAAAAAGAACCTGCAGGTCCAGCTCTTGGAAATTTCGTACTAAACAACATTCCGGTAAATGTTTACTTACGTAAGGCGATTATGGCAAAGTTGGTTGGATTACCTTGACCCTATTAAAATTTGACAAAACTTAATTAACCAGATTGAAGCGCAGAAAATAGGATCACAGTCGTTAGTTCTTGATGTTTAAGTTAGCCGACAAGTGCCCAAGTCGTGCACAATTAAGTAGATCAAATGCTTGAACAAATAACATAAAAACATTTGTCTAATTTACGTAATAGACTATCACAGCGTTTTCAATAACATTTCGTATATTTGAAGCATCAATCGGTTGACTGACGAAAAATAGATTCCAAATTCGAACAGGGGCTAATTATGCGCACTGAAAATCACAGGCGAAACAATTTCCCCTCGGTGTTGTACAATTACCAAAAGCTCTAGGGTCGCTTCGACAATTGGAATACCGTAGTGGCATGGAAAATTCCACGAGGCTCGAACTATTTCGGATCGATAGATTTGGTGCGCGTGACCTGGACGCGTGTACTTACAAAGCATGACCTCAGCACAGGTCCTTGTACTGCGTCTTGGCGAAATCTGATCTTTTTTTTTTTGTTCTGTTTCACAGATTATTCCGAGTTTGGTGAAGAGTCCCTCGACATTTTTTTATCTTATCTCAATACCTCGAGACGTGGCCGAACGCTGGATAGAAAATGTTAGTCGATTAGACTATTTTTTCTCTGTTACGTTGAACGGATATAATTTTATCGTGAAATTTTATGAATAGCAGAGCTATCGCTTCGCCCACGTCGAATATCCTGAATATACCCATTCCGATCCGTCGATATATTCGGAACGGTTTACCGAATCGATTTATGTGCTTCCGTTTCTTACATACCCTTAGCCGAACGTATTAAATAATCACTAATACTCATATTATATATACGATGAATATTTCATGTAGAAATACACTGCAATATACATGAAGCGAGCGATTGCGTGTGTCACAGTGTTTTCAAATATAACTTGCGCAATGTTACTATTATAGTCATTATTTGCAATTGCCTTATAGTTATGTGTGTGCTACGACGTAGGCACTGCCTGTTACGTAGACATGAAGTATTTGGTGAAGGACCATCTATATTTGCCTATTTTTGGTGTCTCAAGCTTCTTATTGCGCGTAAAACACCACCAACGCTCAAAAAGTTTTCGTAGTACAATGAGCTGTTTGATGAGAAACTATTTTCGCAGCTAATTGGGGACACAGGATACACCAGTCTGTAAACAAAATAAAAATCGCTCGTTTGGCAGGTTGTCATAGACCAGTGACATGATAGCAAATAAAAGGTAACGCTAATGGAAGGAGAAGAAATAAGGACGAAATAGAACAGAATATGGAAGTGGCGCAACGACATTGTAAATAGAAGAGATCGTGGCCCAAAATAATGAAAGGCGAGGACCTAGGGGAGGAATAATTTGACTGTTTAATCTCGCAACCCTTTATTTTACCTTTCTCTAGAAGTGGACTTATGCGATATTCAACGTTTCCCGCGGAGCACATCTTAGTCTTAGTCTGTTTCAAGGAACATCGTAACATACAGTACCATAGGTAGTGAAGGCCCCTACGGTGATGTAAAAGTGAGAGAGACCAAGAGGCCGCGAGAGAGAAATAGAGAGGGTAAACGCGATCAATACGAGACACCCTGGCTGCCTAGCTAGAGAGAAGTGGGGAAATTGAGTTTGCTAGGGGTTGAGGTTTGAGGGTTGAGGGTTGCTGCCTTCGACGAGCTATGCGTCGTCATTGTGTACATACACGTAGCTGTTTGGTGTTCGATCCCATTATACATAGCTTTTAACAAATTACCCACGTGCACACGCAGGTTTAACCCATTGAAGAGCTCGGGTCTTTCATAAAACGGAAAGAACGTAAGAAAAGTAGAAAAAGAGAGAGAAATATCGGCCCGAGACTTTCTGACACTATTTTATGCTCCGTTCGTCGACGACAGACATTCGAACTTATGAGGTAGAATAAACTTTTTATGGTGTAGTAAACGAGAACCACCCTCATGCTACTTTTATAATACTAGATAATGAGCAATCAATGTTTCCGAGGAACCACCTGTTGCCATTTGATTTTTTTTTCTCGGATTTCAGTAATGATCAAACTTCACAATTTCGGTGATCCTTTACGGAGACGAAAAATCACACAGTCAGTCGTGCTTCGTGAAAGTAATTAACTTGATCACGAAGGGGATGAACAAGAATGAAACATATGGCCAACCATGTCCTTTCCAATATTTTTGGGCTAGACTAAGGGCCAACTGTATAGGTTTAGGGGCTGCCAACGTTGAGGTAGGGCATAGGGCACAGCATAAAGAACGACCTCTCGTCGACGAGGGGCTCCCAGGATTCTGATCCGGGTGCTAGAGGGTGTAAAAGGGGTTCAAATAAATAGCCGAAATAAAACGGTTCAATGAATAGCTGAACGACGGGCTTCTGCGTTATGTTGGTTAGTGATAAATGCTCTTGAACGTCCGGTGCGCAATTTCCCGGTGCATGTCACCGTATGTATGTACATATAGTCACTACCGCCTAAACCTGACCATAGATACCAAATTTACCCTTATTCCGGCCCGCAAACTCAAATACATGTGAATAATTTGCGTCAGTTACAAACGGGTCATTTCAGGATATATATTCAGTTAATGGTCAACTGATAGCACAGAAAGCTCAGCTGTCGGTTTAATCGGTGGTTGATATTCGATTTGCTATGTTAGTTACAATTGAAAATGTTATTGAATGCTTAACAGCAATTGTATCATACTTAACAAACACTTTATCTCGTTGTTTCGGTAATTTTCGATGCGTAAGATTGTAAGAGATTTTTTAAATTATGTTTATTTCAGGGGCTTTTCTCATTCCATTCTTCATCATGCTGATCTTGGAAGGAATACCACTGTTCCTGATAGAACTGGGTATCGGACAACATATGCGACAGGGATCACTGGGGGTGTGGAACACCATACATCCTTGGCTCGGAGGTATAGGTATTGCCGCCTGCATCGTCACCTTCTTCGTAGCTCTTTACTACAACGTTATCATTGCCTGGTGTTTCTACTACCTCTTGAACTCCTTGCAGGTTCGTTACCGTTCTTTACCCTCTAAATGTCGAAAAGTTGTTTGATCTTCGAAAGGGCAGAATTATACACGTATACATACAGAATTAATATCTGATTATTCTAACAACTTAAGGAAACTTTTCGACCAACTTGTTCTCTGTTCCTATATTTCAAGAACCGGTAAATCTATTCTGGAAAGCTTAAATACAAGAGCGAGGCTTTAGAGAGCTCGGAAACTTACGAGTTCACGAAACAGAGTTTCAGAGATTAGCAACACGAGGAAACTGTTGTAAAGCATTATTAAGTATCTGCCATAGCACAGGTTAACAAGTTTCACAACGAGTATGAACTTGATTTAATTATGAACAAGTTAATATTCAGAAATCAAATTTCATTTGTATATTATTTATTGAAGTTTACCTAGTTTTACTTGAATTCCAACATAGCCTTAACCCAATCTCTTTGTTTCAATCAACTTGGCACAGGCTGTGACGGTCAATTTTGGCGTAAGTAAATAAAAAAAAAACATTTGCAACGAATGAATAAGGCACGAATCACGCATCGCATCATTTGTTGGAATCATCGTTCACTGTGATCAATAATAATTCATTAGGTCATAAATTCCTCGTCATACTATATGTAACAAACTCTTGCAAAAATCATTTTTAATTATTTTCTTGATTTCACATTGCTTCTGTACGTATAATAATTCATTCAAAGTTATGATAAACTTTCATATCAGATTGCTCACAACCTTGTATCTTGACACAGAATTCGTACAGACAAATTTATAATCGTTTGTTTTCGTGACCCGATTAATCATCAGTAATTACACCGCAATTAGGCGCATAATTACAGCTGAGTTACACTTTATCAAATTCCGTAACCGCATGAAACTAATAATTTCAACTTCTGACGACAGCGTCGACCTGACCCCTGAAACGTAGCATTCATTATTAATTCCTCATACATAGTACATACCTACTCATATACTAGATATAGCTAAACATGAAGTTTCCTGTAAATATTAATGCTGGGAAAGTAGAGCAAAATTTCTGTCCCAGAGCCAGTTCATTTCTCCACTAGAATTGCGAGCTTTTTTCCTCTAGGAACCGCTACCCTGGGCATCGTGTCCTGTGGTGGACGGAAAACCAGTTGACGAATGTACTAAAAGTTCTGAAACAGCATATTTCTGGTACCGAACAACCCTGGACGCTGCACCAACGATCGAAGATGGTCAGGGGTTGAAGTGGTGGATTGTCCTCTGCCTCCTCGCCAGTTGGATCATAGTCTTCTGCATCGTAATGAAGGGAATTCAATCGTCAGGAAAGGTGAAGTCCGATTAGCCGTTGATAAAGAGTCAATTATTACAACATCGGTGTTAATTTCAGGTGGTTTACTTCACCTCCATGTTTCCCTATCTGGTACTGACGATTTTTTTTATCCGAGGAATAACGCTCGAGGGTGCGAGTGCGGGATTAGTTCACATGTACACTCCGAAGGTGAGGGCAAAGATTTTCCGGAAGTTGCTGATCACTTTTTTTGCAAATCTTCTTCATTCTGGACTAGGAAACCTTCCATAGTGATTCTTATCAATTTTCTAAATTTTCGCAGGTGGAGATGTTGCTGAAGCCAACCGTCTGGCTCGATGCAGCAACTCAAGTATTCTACAGCTTTGGTCTGGCCTTTGGTTCCCTGATAGCTTTTGGCAGCTATAACACTCCGGATAACAATTGTGTTCGTGATGTGATTCTGGTTAGCGTTTGCAACGCGTTCACTGCTATCTACGCCAGTGTTGTGATATTCGCAATTCTGGGCTTCAAGGCGATGACCAACGTCAAAAAATGCATTACCAAGTAAATACGTGGTCCTTCCACCTTCGAACTTTCATTTCATTATTCCATTTCGCGCTCGATCGTACATAAAGCTACCATGTTCGATGAACTTCTCTTTTAGCAACAAGGAATTGCTGTTATTGAACGAACTTCTATCAGCCAATTTCACGGATGAACAGTACGACAATGTCGTGTTGAATTTCAATGCAACAGCTGAAAATTTCACCCTAACAAACTGCAGCATTAGCAAGCAGCTTGACGGGGTAAGTGAATCGCGACAGTTGCGAGGCTGTCCTAAATGAGTTAAAAGAAACTAGCGACAGGAAAATATGACCTCGTTATCTCACTCACGTTTATTTGAATAACGATCATCAGGCTGCCGAAGGAACTGGTCTGGCGTTTATAGTTTTCACTCAAGCAATAGTGGAGCTACCAGGAGCTCCGTTTTGGTCCTGCATCTTTTTCTTGATGTTATTAGCCTTGGGATTAGGATCGCAGATTGGGATCCTCGAAGGAATGCTGTGCGTGATCTTCGAGATTGATCTCTTCAAAAGGGTTAAGAAACAGTACATCACCGGTAAGTGATTGGTAAGCTCAATCTCCCGAAGCTTTACCGTCTCTACATACTGCAGCGATTTCCAATGGTTAAGTTCTAGTCTATAAAATACTGTCCATATTAATTCCAGCTGTCGTCTGCGTGGTCTGCTTCTTCGTTGGTTTATTATTCTGCACTGGAGCTGGAGAATATTGGCTGAAGATGTTCGACAGTTTCGCCGGTACCATAGGGCTGGTAGTTGTCGGTTTGATGGAAATGCTGGCAGTAATTTACGTCTACGGACACGAAAAGTACTTACAAATTGTCGTATGATTAAATCTCGAGTCCGATTTCATCAAACTTCGGACCAAACTAAAACCACACTTCAATCTCTCCAAAGGTTCACCAAGGACATTGAAGACATGACAGGGTATCGTCCAGGATGGTACTGGCAGCTGACGTGGAGATTTTTGGCGCCTCTTATAATGGCGGCTATTCTGGTCTCCAGCATCGTCTGTATGCTTATTCAAAAGCCGCAGTACACAGCGTGGGATGCAAAGGAGGTGAGTAAGTCGTGCGTATGAAGCGATGACTGATAATTCATTCATTATTTTTATGTTTTTCTTCACAGGGGATTGGCGTTCCTAATGATTACCCAACTTGGGTATTAGCAATTGCTGTGATTATCATAATTGCTGGTGTTGCACCGATGCCGATAGTATTTATCCTGAGAAGATTCCAGTGCGTTAAACTAGACGTGGACATACACCAAGGCAGTATTCGACGTATAGACACGACAGTTTCCACAAAGGAGATGATGGGAGACGTTGACGTGAGTTATACTGTGTCGTTAATACCTACTGCACTTCAAATTTTGATTTTTGTGATAAACTTGGTTTTCGCTCGATCGATGTACAGAAGATCAAATATTTGCTGAAAAATAGGTACTATACAATCATTCGTTTTTAGTTTCTGATGATAATTCTTCGTATTATTTGGTTTTCTGAAAATAAACGAACTTCGATTATCGTCAAACATTGGAATAATCAAATAATTAAGTAATAACTAACTTAAGTATACGCGAGTGTACGTCTGTATAATATATGTAAGTGTATTCGGCCAGCACTTATCCGGGCAAAAGTCAAAAAATATATCGAAATAGTAAAAAATGTGTAACTGTATTATAAGTAACGTACAGTGAACGCACCACGAGAAGAATAATGATAAATTCTTATTCGTATTATTTATGCATGATTGGTGGATTTGTGAAAGGTTCAGCGTTTGCCAATCAAAAATCATTCTCGTGGTGTGAGGACTGTGGCTACTTCGTATTGAATGTCTGATCTGCAGTTATAGGTAAGCCCTTCTCTCTGTGGTAACGTCGATAAACTACCGTAGCTACCTACATATGTGAGTTTGTTCGTCGAAAAGCTGCGAATGCTAATTAGATGCAATGAATAATTATGCCTTTATTTTCATCGAGTTGAAAACTTGACTCGATTTTAGCTATACATAGGAAATCATCACTAACTTTGTTCAACTGCAAAGACATTGCTTGAACTCATTTTGAAATCATCAGAATCCGATAAAAATATAGAAATGATTTTTTTACCCTCATTACCATAATTGCAGTTTAATGAGCGCATGGCTGCCCTAAATAATATATAACAAAAATAAATTATGAGAACTATATATATATATATAGATTTATAGTGAGGATGATTATAATTGATGAGAATTAACTGACCAAAAGAATGGTAGGCTTCGTCGAGGGCCCCCCTACAGCCTTGCAAACTTTAAATGGCTTGAACAGTTAATTACTAAAGAGGCAATTATTATTACATGTTATGAAACCACTATAGCTATAACTTATAGTAAATGAAATTGACTAGTTACCGTTTAATTGAACAGGAGTGATCAAATCTTTACCTCGTGGACATCGACGTAATGGTCATATCACGTCGCGTCGTTTAGCCGTACTTTAATAAATGCGTACGTTTATATTATTAGCGAATTTATTACTGCACGTAATTTCTAACAAAAAATTGCTTGGCTACATCATATTATTCTATATGTGAATCATGGGCATTATAGGTATTCAAGTTATCGTAACTAGCATCTTGCTATAGACTTAGAAGAAGCATAATAAATTCTAGACTCTAGATTCTAGAGTGCATGAATAAATGACGATGTTATAGATACAGCTGTCTCTAGCTATCAGCTATATCATTTTTCAGTAAGAATACTGATCGGATGGCTTAAAATAAATCCTAGGGTTAGAGCATAAGAATTATTCTAAAGCATGAGAAATATCCAAAATGCTGAGAACAAAAAAACACACACACACAGGATAGAAAATAGAATTCTATAGCTGTGAAATAAACGTTGATCAAAGACAATATATTATGATGCATGTAAAAAGGACTCTGATTGCTGCTTACAATTAGAACATAATCGCTCAGTTTGGGATAATTAAATACTGCTGAAAGCCTATAGTGATGTGATTTTTAGGTACTAGCAGATTTTAATTTTCGAATTCGTCAATTTAGGTATATTTGACTGTACGCTAACATGATTATTTCTTCCTGGATAGCTGGACGAGTATCATGATAGATTGGAGGATTTCCCCGAGGAAGAAGAAGACGAAGACGACGATGATAGCGACGACGATAACAACAGTGCACCATCGTCCGCAAGGATGGTAGCGAATCAAATGAAAGGAAAAGCTTTCAAGATGGAAGTTATGGACTTTTGAATGAAACCGAACGTTTTACGATGATGGCACATTCGCTGATCGTCGTGATATTTTACCTTACGTACCGTAGTATATTATATACCTACATATATATATATATAAACTTGACCTTAAAACGCAGAAAAAAAAACAAAACCAGGGTTGAAAGCTTGTGGAATAAAACAGTGCCGGTTTGGCCTATCGTGCCGACAGAGTCAGGGCTGTTTATAAATATCATCTACTGGCACGCGATCCCTCAGATTTGTTAGATACACAGGATTACGTAACACTTCCGGCATGGACTGGCCTCCGAACTATATTTCTATTTTTTATTTTTCACTTTCGACACGTTAATTAAATAGAATGATTTATTCTGAGTTGTTTCAATCAGCGACGTACAGTTAGAGGAGCTTTTCGTACCACCTGTAAAAATATTAACGCTCATAGGTTTTAGGCTGCACGAAAGCCACCCTGTACAATTTTTTTACTAAACTAAAATTATTGCTGTGAATTCGACATTATTTCGAGACTCTGGTTTCATTGAAGATCAAAAATAGCCTAGAAAGAAAAGAAAAAGAAAAAGAAGAAGAAAAAAAAAATTTCTAGAACTTTAGACTAATCTAGGACTCTCTAGTTTCGTTCGGTCGATGTCTCGAATCGAAACGTCGGGCTGTGCTTTAATTGTGTACAAAATATATTCTGAGTTACTATATTATATTCTATAACGGATTCAAATCTGATATCGTTACGTTTACTGACGTAGATTAATCAGGATGGAAAAAAAATTATCTTCAAATTAAATAACGAAAAGAGAACCCGCAATAGGTAACACTAGTCGACGCGAGGTGAACCCCCTCTCACTTCGTTCTAGAAATCTTATCTATAACAAATTATAAGCATATAGATAATGAAACGGTGGGTTCATCACGTTTAAAATTATTGGTGTCGAAAAAAATAGGCAGTTCGTAAAGCTGAACAGCTGACTCGTTCCATAATTCAAACGCATCGGATGAATTCTAGAGATTTTTTTTATTTTTTTTTTATTGTATACGTTATATAGGTGCAGTGGTGATCTTCGTGGACAAAAATTATTGATTTTTAGATCATGATTTTACAGGTGCTCAGTGCTATAATATACACATAATACAAGTGAGGCACGTGCTAAGTCGAATTTTATCACTTCACAGAAAATCGTAAGTAGATCAATGTTTGAACCAGAGTTTTATTTTATTTTTTAAATTATTTATCAATTATTTATCCCGTTTCGAATAGGTTTTCTGTGATTCATTCTAAGCAATACTTATACTATATACCTACTATATATTTATAGCAATGATGTGACAGAGCGTGAACTTTTCTTGGTAAATTTCAGATTTTCATTATGAGCTAAATCTCAATTTTCGCACGTTTTAGTCTTACTCGATAATCTGGAATCATTTTACCCCCAAAATTGAAGAACATTTTCTATTTTTTATTGTCCTTACCTCGGGATGCGAGAAAATTTATTTTCTTCTACATAAGTAATAAACTCCTGCAGCGTTTGCATTTGACTTTATTGATTTTTTTTTTTTTTAACGAATTATGTATTCATAATGCAATAAAACAGATAGGCTTGAGAAGATGCGATATAAAAGTGAACTCGGTTGATTCAAATTCTTCATTAAATATCATGAAGAATATCTTTTAAATTTCAAGGATAGTAATATATGACGTGAATTTGAATTACGATATATATATTAATATTATATATATTATGGGAAATTTCGAACCGCATTTCGATCTGATTCGATCGAAGCCCTCTGTAATAATGCCTTACGTAGCAAAAGCTATTTAATGAAAGTATAAGACCAAGTGGTAGGCATTGTCTGCCAATGAATAAAAGCGACACTTTGAAATCCATGTAGGTCCCTTATCACATTGAGAAAACGTATTATATCGGAATTTATGACAATGCATTTCTTAGGCTCAAAAAATTAATTAATCTACGATATATATGCGTTAATTAGCTTTAATTATTGGAGATTAAGCTAGTATACAACTATACATATTCAGATCGTTACTTGGCTGGTCCAGCTCTTTTTAATAGTCATATGGTATATGTATGTACATTTAATATTATTAAGACAGCGGTTTGTCGTTTTAGAATTGGCTTACATATAATATATGCTTAGGAGAAAGAATAATATATTTTCATTCAATTCTTATTCACTTATGAATAAGAAAGGAAAAAATGAAAGGAAATTTTCTCTTTTCGCGAAAATTATACGAGATATGATTATTAAAATGCTGCAGGCAGGGCAATTCGAAGAGAGAGAGAGATAATAAATATTGAATATTTTTTTTACATCTAAGTTATATAAACGTGCCACTGATTGTGACTCGTAAGTATTTGGCCGCAGATGAAATTAACCATTCACTATAAATATGTGCATATAACATCGTACATGTGATGATTTTTATTCTGATATATATATATGTATAATATTAATTGAATTTTTGTTCCGCATTCGTTAAATCATGACAATAGTTGCCGGATTTTTTTTGTCTTTTTTTTTCTTTGAGCTGTAAATATGTATTCGAAATAAGAAAAAAAAAATACCTAGTATGTACCAGAAAATGCAAGTGTAATCAAAAAGATTTAAAGTTGGAGTTGAGTGAAAAAGTAAGTTTTTGTTAGGGGCCTGTACGGGAAAGTGAAATAATAATTTTGAACGTTACAGAATTGAAAAATATACGAATACCTATACCTTATACATGAATAAATAAATAAAACTGCGGGAATAACGAAGAATAGAATATAGTTCACGATACGAACCGAATATTACGATTGCCAATTATGACGTTGTCACATCTATTTAACTTTAACAAATTAACGAAAGAAGGAGTTGTTGTATATATTAGAGTATAATTAAACGTTTAACGGAGTATTCAGATTACTTTGCATCGCAGAATAAATCCTGCGTTGAAAATCAGATAGAATTACTTATCAAACGTGAAAAAAAAAGGAACAAAAAAGAAAAATCATCTGATCAAAATTTGAGAAAAAATTAAGTGATTCAAGGTGATTCGAATACCCTATAGTATTACGATTGCATAGACTTTCGTTAACTTCCAAGTTTTAAATTTCATCAATTTTCAAAAATGACACAAGCCCAATACACATATGTTACTTCAATAATGAAAAGATAATAAACTCACAGACTTCTGTTCATATTTTCGTGCAACATATAAGTACATGCTTAGAAGTACACGAATAGCGAAATATGAATGGTGTTTATAAATGCGGGGAAAATTTGAAAAGACAAATACTCTTTGACCAGGTAAATTTCATTCCTAGATCAATCTAATCAAAGTTTATGGAATAATGCGAGGATGATTAGTCAAAGAGTCTTGTTAGTCGAATATTAACTTAATGTAATTTGAGATTTTGACGTTGCGACGTTCTAAATTCTATGTATTAGAGAGCAAATTTTTATCGTAAAACGTATTTGAATATAATTTTTCAAAAAGGCACGGTCCTTATACTGCACCAATCATTTTTCGCATCTTTATAGAGATTTATTTTATTTTATGACAACAACTTAATATACAATTTGATTTGATAGGTTTCTTGAATTGATAGGAAATAGTATATTATATAGTAATAGCAATGCGAGCGCTGACTTACATATGGCTAAATTAGAATTAAATGCCCGATAGTATTTGACAATTAAAAACCTAATATTGCTTAACCTGAATTAGGTAAATAAAAAATGAAAGTTAAAGGTTATCGTTGTACTATAGTTATTGATATAGTAAAATAGGTTAATATAGAGCATATTGTATACAAGAATATATACAGTATTTAAATAAAAGCTTATTTATTGCCGAAAAAGAGAAATTTTTATTTCTATAACAAGCATCGCACTTAGAAGCGGATATAGTGACCCATATGAGCTGTATTTTCCAAATTTGTATAGCGTTCCCTTATTCATACAATACGTTAAATTCCAATAAAGTCAAGTCTTTCTTATAATATATTATTATCAGGTGAAACTAAATAAAGCTCGGCGAACTTTCGCCCGAAAAAAAAAAAAAAAAAAAAAGCATAAAAATTGCTGAACGGCGTCGATATAGTGAAGAATCTAGGTGCTTCAAAGTTCAGTTGTAAGTGTCAAGGACGCGGTATAAATTCACAAGCTAAAATTAAGATGAAAAGGCCTTCGGTGGCTGGGTTTACCCAGGTGTAGATCGTATGGCAATAACCACGAACAAAATTTACTCCACAATGAAGGCAATTAAGAGAGCGCAATAATTTCTGAAGGTGTCATTTTTACTTTTGGTTGACATGCTCAAATATTTGTGCAACCTGATCGTCGCTGAGTGTTTTTTCTGAAAAAAAAGATCGATTGAAGAATTGATTTTATTCTACGAATCCAAAATTCTCACTGCAGATAATGAATTTATTACAATTTGGTAATTATACTAATTATCAAATAGCTACTGTTAGCAGCTAGTAGCAATCTTCTTTCTTATAGCAAGTGAGAAATAAAATTGTTGGACAAACGTCGTTTTAGTTCCGATGTACGTTTCGTTTAGCAAGGTGATGGTTTTTGTATTCGCATAAATCCAGACCGCAAAACTTTTGAAAACCCAATTGACGTTCTGCGATACTGACAATTATTGAACCGTAAATAAAAAATGTTCGCCGAAATTTTAGAGGGTATCTTCTCATCGTGTCTAAAAACTAATTTACATAGTATAAGCGTTCGTCGATCTTTTTTGGGTCGAAATCTTGAAGAATTTCCTAAATTTCTAAAATCGGAGACGGAAGTGTGTGAGAATGGGATAGAAACGCAGAAATGCTAATTTTCCCATGTACGAAATGTACCAATATTCCGCTGTAAGAAATAAGTGAAGGCTTCGATTGCCTAATACATTATCTGGATTCGTTCATCTATCGATTGACCTCTCTTTTCATTTTACTCGAATGTCAATCACTCTTTTGATTGTCATCAGCCATTCATCAATTCCGCGACTTAAACCTCATTCGACACGTCACCCAACTATTTCTTTCCTCATATAACATTCAGAAATATGGCACATAGTTTCTGAACCAGTAGTGATATTTTATGACAAAAGTTGGAATCGCGGTCCCGAAAAAAAAATGAGGAGACAGTATATTTTATTACTCTCACAATTCGTAAAACTATTAGGACGTTCGAAGGGTCACAAAATTGCGTTGTATTGTTTTCTTGTCGAAAATAATTAATGAGAAAGGGAAAATTTCCCTACGTTTGGCGCACTAAGCTTTGATTAAAAGCTGATTTATAGCAACTCCTAAATCACGAGCTTTACGAGGATCCGACTCCTCACGTGCTGAAGTCTCGCGCGTGAGTGGGCTCAGTCAGTCATGCAACAATATCTATACCACACTAAACTCCGTGTAAAGAAAGATATCATCATATCGATATTGATAAAAGGCATATGCGATGGACGCGGTGTTCAGTCACGGAAGAGTCTTGCCGGTGAGACAACTTCCAAAAAATTTATTTACCAATAGGCGTAATTTATTAGAATTCTTAAATGACCTTATAGTCTGTGATAGATATTTATTATTTATTGTGTGTGGAGTGTTGAAATTATTAACAAGGATCATCAGCAACGAATGGTAACTCAAAATCACCACATGGTTCGAGCTCTTATGCCTCTATGCCAATTAATTATAATTTGAATCATTTATACTCCCGCCGAACTTCAATCACTTGGGCTTTTTTCTTCGCGATGCTTTAGAGGAACGAATAGTGGTAATTTTTCGCCGGTTTCACTACGTTGTCTCTTGATTATAAAAGCCTCTTAAAAAAGTCTGTCGCGATTTAGTTTAACCGAAATTACAAGCGTCACATCTGTGACGTATTTCTAGATATGAATTAGTCACTCCTCATCACGCCCAGTGAATATTTCGGTCACGATGTACTATCAGAAAAGTAAAGAAGATTATTTTTTTACTTATCTACGTTATATAATAAGTATTATCTACCTATAATAACAAGTATTGAGTTTTCAGTTATTCTTATACCCATACATTTTTTCACCACATTTTTCATTCAACTATATATTATATGATTATTTGAAATATTTATTTATACTACACGATGAAATCCGCAAAATAAAAAATATTCTTAAATTATACACAACATCTATTATCAATTTATCGAATAAAAAATTTGATATCTACACAATCCTAAAGATAAATCGAACATAACGTAGATGAAAGTGAGAGCTCCTTTAAAAATTTCGTTTACATATATTAAGGGAGTACAAGAGTATTCTGTATAAGGACTGGGAAGTGCCCAAATCGTTATTTAACCAACCAGTTTTATCACAGTAATTCTCTGATATTTTGAAGCATAATCAAGTCAAAGTTAGAAGTTGTAAGTCGTCAGGTCTTAGAGTTAGATGCAGTCGCAGGGTCAAGAGCTGCTGCAATTTGAGATATCTGGGTCTCTAATTGTTCAGAAAATAAAGCTTTGTCGCACTAACAGACAACTTTTTGATATTGCAAACATGAATCAAGTAAGAAATATTTTACTGTCAAATATCCAGCGTTAGAAATTTTTTTGTTTCTTATCGTTACTTGATTTTCTAAATCAATAACGATCGCTTCGAAAAGTTAGCTGTTCATAGGAAAAGGGTTTGCTCAGTGAACAAATAAAGTTCCAAATATCTAAAATCCAAATTCTTGGCACCTAGGTCTGAAACCGGATGAATCACACCTCCTATAGGAGGTAAGTTATAACTTCTACTTGATTATGCTTTAAAAGACCCCTAATCAAACCTATCTAATTCTCTTATCGTAGATATATGTGCTGAAACTTACCTGAAGTATTCTTATTCAAATCTACACTGACATAATATTTTCATTTTATTTGATAAGGTATCAAATAGGATTAAAATTCATACGTCTGTTAAACGGGAATTATGCGGAAAGAAATGTTGCGTTAAACTTGTACGGAATTTGGACACGTGCAGTGGATTTTCCACAATCATCAATCGCGTACATGACTTCACCTACGTCAAATGGAAACTGAGAATTTAGAAAAAATTCATCGTCGAATACAGTCAGACATGGGAAACTTGTTGTTAAATGACGTGGAGACCCTAGCAAGCTCAGCAGAAGGGGCTGCAACTCGACTAACTCTCGTCGCTGCTGACCCAAATGCAGAAGTTCAAGTTCATGCGGAAGAAAATAAGCCTGAAAATGAGAACGATTTTATAGTAAAGTATAGAGGGAAAAGTTACGACATCAAAAATCTTATGAAAAAACACCCAGGGGGCAGCAAGATTCTTAAACCCTACAAAGGGTTGAATATCGACGAGGCGATGGTTACCAACTCACATTCCGTTGCAGCTTTCCATCTCTTCGAGGAGTTCGTTCAAAACCATCAAGAGGCGTATCAAGATATCGAAGTAAGTGTCTATATTTCATTATGGCGATTTTCTGAGGGCCGCATTTTAGCCCTGTTTGATTTCTTAAGAAATGACGAAAAGTCCAAAAATATATTTCTTATCATCGAACGGAAATCTTTTTTCGACTTTTTCCGACTTTTTCTCAATATCTACTTACACGAGAGACAGATTTCAAGACAAACAGGGTGAGATCACTAGTCGTGGATTGACCTGAAAAAGATCCATTCCTACGTCAAGAATTAACAATGTTTGCTCGACGATATATCCAGAAACGATAAGGCATTACATCCTCTTTTGTACCAATCGATGCGGTTATTCTAACTTAGAACTGATCAGATTTTGGAATTAACCGGTTCAATAGTTTTTGAGTTATTGAAAGAACCAAAATTTTGAAAGAAATTTCTATATTGATCATATCTCGAGAGCTGATCAACGGATTTTGATGACGCTGATCTCAATCGTTACGGCTTGTTCCGAATTGAATCTGGTCAAATTTTGCTATCGAAAGTCCGGGGACAAGTTCTAGGCTGGCCTATTGAGGTCGGCTAACTTTACACATGCTTGTTTCATGTGACGTCCTCGCGGACGTTTCCGTTCCAGCGGTGATAACAGCCTACATTTCAGAATACATTTTCAAGGAAACTATACAGGGAAATAACAATAAAAATATTATTCAGTCAATTTTTTTTTAGAAATCTTCAAAGTTGGGGAGAGGGAGGCGCAAAACTTGATCCACAACCGGTGATCTTACCCTAACTGAGATTGAGCTGTGTAACTGACAGGCGATAGGCGTCTATAAGTATTCCCTGAAAAAAAATATCAAATATAGAAGCGAATCGAAAGAAAAGTGGAGTACTTTCTTGGATACGTGCTTTTGTTGCGGATCTTTCTTGTCTTTATCATTTCTCAAAATAGATAGGAACAGGTTGTAATGATTTCGACAATAATCTTATAGACTTTTATTCGATTAATGAATCAGATAAGATTTAGTTAGTTCTCTATTACGAAAATTTGGCGTGATAGAAATAACATAAAAACGTATTTAGATTCAATGAAAACCTGAGATTATCTGTGCGACCTCTTTGACATGGTTAGCTCTTAACTGATCTATGTGTAGAGTTTCATACTAAATCGTGCTAGTCCGAAAACGAGACAGTTCAAGAATAGATTGAGTCACCTATTACCTCGATCTCAAGTTTATAATGGATTTATTATATCGTCAAAAGTGAGGGCTGACTTCGTTCCAAATTGAAGTTACGTAGCAAGTCATACAGGTGTGGTCTCTCCGGCCTTATATTACCTGCTTAGTTATACTCTTCAGATACATTTCTTTTTTCGAAATGCTTATCTATAATTATTGATCGTAATAAAGCCTAATACTTTACGAAAGTGTGTGTATTAATCTAGAAAGATCCACACCGTACGTAGTATGATATAATTGTATGGACATGCGTGTATGCGTACGCTATGTATACCTAGATATACCTAATTCTGACAACAGGTCACCGTTGGCTTATATTTCTGGTTATCGCAGTGATAAGCGAGTTCCGTAGACGAACTATTGATACACATTCGAATCGTCCCCAGGACGTCAGGAAAAAGTATGTTGATTCAACACACGTGGTTAATGTCGTGGGTGATCGCCAATCAAATCAGATAGAATAACACAATTGAGCTTGGAAAATTTTTTATTCGATGGAAAATGCTGACGTTTGATACCTGTTTGAAATTCGTAGGTCCACCTAGGTCCAATTCAACGTTGGACACATTTCGTCGAGTCATATTTGAAAATGTTTGATTCTAAAGATAAAAATGTTGAAGAATGGCATATTCAACATTGCCACTAGTAGGTAGGTATTATTCACAACGGTGTATGTAGGTAGTGCGTGATAGAAACTGTATAGGAGTATATCTGAAGAACGATCGATTATCGATAACTTATCATGCTCACGTATGATGCTGAAATGTTACGTTATGTGTTTGTAAAAGTAATGGGAAAAAAATGAAGAAAAACCAGAATTTCATACTGCAATGCGTGTCAATGCAGCACTGAAGGATGGGGTGGAGGCCCTTTTTCATTACCGCATGATATGAATCAACGAAAAAAGTCTCCCCAGAGTCTCTTACCGCAATGATAATCGATGATGAAGAAAGACCTTCGTTTTCGATTTCATAAAGGTCACTTCACACATAATTTTTTCGCAATTCTCATGAAAGCTACTTCCAGTAGTTGATAATCATGCAGTAATGAAAAAAAGTCTCTCCAGAGTTCCAATATTGATAATCTGCAACGATGAAAATAGGCTCTCCATTACGTCAGCAGTATACATAACTGTCATTTCCAGTGTCCAGTTCACGCAATTCGCGTACTAAATCTACCGGACACCGGTCTTCGACTTCACCTGTCTCGATCATTCGTGAATTTTTATTCAAACAGCAGAATGTCAGACAAGTTCAGTTTCTAATAATGTCTGAGAAATGCCCAACAGACTAAATGGTCAAAGCTATAGTTAATGGCCTTGGCAAGCGTCTGCCGGAAATCATATAGTCACTGAAATTAATCCGCTATATCGATTGTCATAATCGCGTATGATTAAACTTCGTAACCGATATGACTGTCATTCATTTTTCTTAGAAATTGGTGGATTGGAATGCTCCACTACTATCACAAGTTGGCTCTCTAGGGGATCGTTACTGGGAATGGGTCAACCTTCCAGTGAACAGGCCCATTCGACTTTTCGCCTCAAATACGGTGGAACGTCTCACAGTCACCCCGTGGTACATGGTGCCTGTGATCTGGGTTCCAATATCTCTTTTCTTCATATATTGCGGCTGCTTACTGGATCTCACGGGAAATGTTGGTATGCTTATCAATATTTGCATATTTTTAAATCGAAAAAAAGAAACTACAAGTAATTGCATTATCTTGTATGCTTATATTAATACTTTTTGCAATTGAAAATAAAGAATTACAGTTCTTGAAAAGGAATCCTACTCATCGAACCTATGTCTTGACCATTTTTACCGACCTTATTGATACACGGAGAGAAAAGAATAGTAAAAATTACGGATATGAATAGTAAAAATTACGGTTCCACACAGTAAACTTGTATTATGGAGAATTTTACCTTTCTGAATGTTATTTTTTCACGTTGAATACGTGAAAAAATATCGGTCAGAACCGTAAAATTCGCCAAGCACCAGAATACAACAAGTTTACTATGTGAAACCGTAATTTTTACTATTCTTTTCTCTCCGTGTACCAACTAAATTTCCCAATATTGCATTACAGACCATGTATCCAGAAATTCACAAAAATCGGCATTGGCTTTGCACTCACAATCGGTATAATACGCAACGTGTAGAAAGATCAAAATTCTAATGTAGTCAACTTTTCGTTCGCCTATTGGTATACAGGTGAAAGAATAGTCTATATTCAACTACGGTTTAAAAAAACGCACATCACGATTGTGATCAAAGCTAAAGAGCCGATATATCGATACCTAATCTACTTAATCTATTCTTAGGTGGCGAACTCGTATGAATATTAAATTCAAACTCGAGCTATTCTTGCAATGGTTAGATAATAATGATTTATAATGATTCGTCCGCCTACTGGGTAGCATTTGATAATATGAATTACTTTAAATTGGAGAATTGAACGAATGAAACAATCGAGTAACACGCGTTGGTTGCTGAAACCATATTCCCATCAGAGTATATATTCGTTCGAATATTCTTAGAAAAGAAAGACGATGGTTAGTGAATTTTATATTTTTAATTTTCAGGCGATTCCATACCACAAATATTGATCGCTCTCAGTTGGGGTTTCCTATTGTGGACTCTTCTCGAATATACGTTACATCGGAAGCTGTTTCATATGAAACCTCCATCGCAGTCAAAGATTCTCATAACGTTACACTTTATTCTTCACGGTCTTCACCATAAAGTGAGTTCATATTCATATGGAGTCTAAATTCGAAAAAATTTCATAATTCCTCACGCTGCGACTATACCATAAGCGTTTAGAATCATTATTTACCTTTCGTTTTATTAAAATGAATCTGCGTTTGCTGCTATTTTATTACAATATAAAATACGTAAATCTAATTTCTGATCTTCTCGTTGTACCTTCAGGCACCGTTTGATGGTCAAAGATTGGTGTTCCCACCTATTCCTGCGATGATTTTAGGAATGACTCTTTACACCGTGTATAGATTGGTGTTACCAATTCTAATGATACATTTCGTAGCAGCTGGAACCGCGATTGGTACGTACATCGTATCTCGTCTAGTACTTTACTCCGATACTTTTGTAACACTTGAATCATCTCAACGCTAGTGAAGTCCAGAAGCACAGATTCTTAATGATCTGCTGTAAATGATGCATCGGAAAAAAAATATATAATTACAATTAATGAATTATATATATGTACAATTAATATGCTGACAATAAGTACCCACATGTACTTCAGCCCATGTATATCTCGCCTACATTATTTTTCAGTCGTAATATTCCAGGTTACTTATGCTACGACATGACGCACTATTATTTGCACTATGGATCACCAAAGGCTGCTACTTATATGTACGTAATGAAGCGGTACCACAACTATCACCATTTCTCACATCACGAAGAAGGTAACAATTAATTGTTAACTCGATTTAATTGGTGAAATTCATTTTTCATTCTTCAATTACATAATCTGAATTGGGGTGGTCCTTAATTTGATCACTTTCGAATTTCAATGCTCACATGGGCCAGGACGTCTCCAAATACATACAAATCAATGTATCCAAAACCCTAGGTTCCTATCTCAATTTTAAGTACCGCTCCAAAGCCTTTGAATTTTCGCATTTGAATAAAACACGATTTGTCACATTTCGCAGTGAATTTTTTTTCTTCCTATTGCAGTATAGCTCCAAAAAATCTCAAACTTGTTACACTCCTTACCTGTAGTAGTAAGTATTTCATGAAAATTCGACAGATTTTCAACGATATAATTTTCGAAGCTGCAGCGCATCAAAAAAAAATTTCTTATCTCCAAATTGTGATGAATAAAATTTTGTCGTTCAAGATCTGTAAATTTTTCACGGATACCTACTTCTATGGGTAAGAAGTGTGCGAAGTTTCAGATTCAGAGAAGCGATAATGCGATAGGAAGTAAAAAATAACCCAGAAGTACTAAAAATCGTGTGTTATCTAAATGGAAAAGTTCAAAGGCTTTGGGGCATGACTTAGAATTGAGATAGGAACGTGGGATTTTGGATACATTTATTTTTATATATTTAGAGACGTTCTGGTCCATGGGAGTATTGAAATTCGAACATAACCGAATTAAGGGCTACCCTAAGGAATATTATATCTAGAGCTAAATGGATCATTTTTTTTTTTTTAATAAATATTGATATTTTAAACGGCTGAAGTCTATCAGCAAGATGTATTGATTTGATTAAGAGGTGGAGTTTTTTCGAGATACAAAAGGGCGTAATCGTAGTAAGTATGGTAAAGACAGAGTGAGTCAGCCAATAAATGCACATTACATATTTATCTGATAAGCACTCGACACGTTGCTTATCTAATGAATTCACACGCACGTGGCAGTTTGGTAGTTTAAAATGTATAAAGTATGCCAAAGTCTTTGGGTTTTATCTCAATTATCAATCTGGCATGTACGCGTGAACGATATAATTAAATTTGTAAGATAAATTTATAGCTTCTAGTCAATGATTTCGATGTTAATTCCAGGTTTCGGAATAAGCAGTAAACTGTGGGATTACGTCTTCGGAACTATGATAACGTTGAGGAATTTGAAGAAAGCAATCGAATGGTAAAATCCTTAATAACATTAAGACATACTTGTACATACATACATATACATAGGAAATATTGGTAAATTTTTGAAATTTATTGTATTAAATATACAATTATATTATAAGTATATAGTATATAGTATATTATATGTACACAAGAAATAATAACGATACTATTATTAATAATATATCTTGTCATGTTATAAATAAATAATATAAAGCGGAATGCCGATATATGGATATACATATCTCATCTCAAAGATTAAAAGGTTCATAGCATTCTATATATTGCATATGATGTGATATTTATAATCCTAAAACAATCGTATATCCCATTAAATTAATATCAAGTTGAGATTTTTAAGTACGTATATATAATATATTAAGGAACAACTTGTCAGAAATATTCATTTAAAAGCGTATTAATAGTTTCATATATTTTTTTTCTTTTTTTTCTTTTCTTCTTTCTAGTTGTTTCTATCATTTTTCCTATACTACTGTTAGAAGTTTTATAGAGAGATTACTTTTTTGAACAAATTATCATTAAGTACACGAATATTTTATACGATAATAAAAAGATGCATTAGCCCAAACGACCATATTTCTAATACCTAATATACCTTCTTGTTTTTTTTTTCTTTTTTGATGTCCATATCTGCAAGAAGCGTGATCTTTTTCATAGATTGACTCATTCTGAATACCTACTGAGTTATATAATCGAGGGATTTCTTTTCCTTGATATGTGATTGACATACTGTTTAATTAAATGCTAAATCTTCAATATACATGCAATAAATACAACGATTTGACTTCACATTTATAAAATCGTAAAAACGCGATTGATTCCTTGCTTAGATCATGATAAGAACCTTCTTCAAGCTAAAGGTGTCTGAGTTTAATAAGTCCCCATTAATGTTAAAGCTCAATATTGAAATTTGTAGATACATATTCAAGGCGCCTCAGCCTTAACAGTTTTTCTACCCATACCAAGTTGAGGAAATGTGCTTTTGTTAGGTGGAGGATTTAGCTTTGAAGATAAATGAACAAAAGCGTCGTACAGGCTCGGTCTATCGAGTACATTGACCTCATAGTGTCTCAACTTTTCTCTAGTACACCAATTAGCAGCTTTGCTAGCCGTGTTTTCTAAATTATTCAACTCTATATCAGGTCTTGTACGATTACCGACTACAACGACAGTCACTTCTTTCTTATCTTTGTGCTTATCTATATCTTTTTTAAGCGGTAATAAAACGTCTAGCGATTCAGGCTTTGCTGTATCATAGACAAGCACATATCCGTCGGCAAACCCAAGGTAGTGTCGTGCGAGTTGTTGACTGTTAGCGTTAGTCTGTAACGGCTCTAGTCCAGCGGTATCATAAAATCTTACTTTCTCTTTAGTGCCTCTATCTGTTTCTATATTTGCCACATAAATATCTTCAATTGTTGGATGTATTTCCTGAAATTTAAATATCACCCGTTGAACACAATTCTCGTCATATTATGCGCCTTTGTCCAGGTAGTTTACATCAATTTTGTAAAATGCTGTTTTTTTTTTTTTTCTTATAAAATATGCTTACGGTATTGGTGTTAACATTTCCGTAAATAAGTTGTTCTAAAAGTGCAGTTTTTCCAACTCCTTTCATTCCGCAAACGACAACTCGAGTAGTTTTTCCCATTTTCAATAGCCTATATGGTGTAAACAGTGCTACTAACATTTACGATATATATAATTTTCTATTGAAGGATAAATTGTATCACTACTCACCGACTAATTTTTTATTATTCCAAATCTTGATATTAACGACATTTCAACTCTTGACACATTTTATTAACGGATATTTATCACTGTTATTAAAATTGATACATTAATGATGATGATGGAATTTTCTAACCTCTATTTAGCTTAGGGATGTATTCAGACTTTCAGAGTCGCGAGTCTCTAGCGTAGTCTTCAATGAACGATGTCGTACAAGGTCGTCGTAGACAGGTGCATGTAGTAAATTGTATCGTAAAAATAAGAGACTATGATTGGCGGAGAGTGGCAGTAGTAATTTTAAACCAATCGCGTTATATGACGTAGTACATTGCGATTTGACTACGTCACGTTCATTGAAGATTACGCTTTACGAGTCCATCATCATTCATTCAATGCCACGTTGGATAGGATAACCTGAAAATATTTCGAGTTTTGAAGGAAAATTCTCTGTCACTTGACAGCAAACAGCTGACATTATGAACGAACAAGTTTTAACTGATGATGAGCTAAAAGAATTGTCGAAAAATGACAAATACTCGATATTATTGCCGACTTACAACGAGAGGGATAATTTACCGATTATTGTATGGCTAATTGTCAAATACATGGATGAAAGGTAACATAACCTAATATTTTCTATTATAGACGTCATAAACTCGTAACAATATTCAATCCTTAATTAAATACCGTAATTCATCAAATTTACAAAACCCTATAATCACTTTTATTCATTCTAGCCAAATTAATTACGAAATAATAATAATTGACGATGGTTCGCCAGACGGTACATTGGAGGTTGCTAAAGAGTTGCAAAATATTTATGGAAGAGATAAGATAATATTGAGACCAAGAGAGAAGAAGCTTGGCTTAGGAACAGCTTATATACATGGAATCGCTCATGCTACTGGAAACTTCATCGTTATCATGGATGCTGATCTTTCCCATCACGTAATTATCAGCCTTTCCCATACATTCATGAAATTCTATAAAAACCAAAACAAAAAAGAAAAGAAAAACTGAATTTAACTATTTTCTTTATCCAGCCAAAATTCATTCCTAAGATGATAGAGCTCCAGCGATATCTTGACTTGGATATTGTCAGCGGTACCAGATACGTTGGTGACGGCGGTGTCTATGGCTGGGATTTCAAGAGGAAATTAGTCAGCAGAGGCGCTAATTTCTTAACTCAATTATTATTGAGACCTGGAGCGAGTGATTTAACTGGAAGTTTTAGGTCCGAGATACTATTTGACAATTTTATTTTTGTGCTTATTGTACGAATATTTTATATTTCATATATATAAATTTGATATTTACGACTTGAATTGCAAAAATTTGTTAATCATATTTCAGACTTTACAAGAAAGAAGTATTGGAGAAGCTCATCAAAGCCTGTGTATCTAAGGGCTACGTTTTTCAAATGGAGATGATAATCAGAGCTAGACAATTCGACTATCTCATTGGCGAAGTCCCAATTTCATTTGTGGACAGAGTTTACGGAGAGTCGAAATTGGGCGGTTCAGAAATATTCCAATTTGTAAAAGCAATGCTATATCTTTTTGCCACTACATAGTCGAAAGGGCTATATTTGACGAATATGAGACTGTATGATGTATAAAATGATAATTGTAATAAATATTAATCATAAATATTGCTACGATTATTTATAATTACATTAATGAAGAAAATAATAACTCAACGAATACAGATCTTTTTCTTTTCAACTTATTCTTTATTATGGTTAATGTTTAATAGAGGATATAATATTCCCTCTTATTTCATTATATTATTATTTCATCATTTTCAACAAAATGTTTTGACAATATAACAATAACCATTTTTTTTTTTTAATTTGGTATAACAGTCGAAATTAATTCCGTTTGTAACCATGTAATTTAATTCTATGGCGGCGTGTTTAGCGACGTACTCATTGTTTCAAAAATATATTTTCTTTCATATGTGTGTATCGTATATACTATATATTTTTTTTTCTTTTCTTCTCTTTTTTTTTCTTTTTTTTTCCATTTATTTATCATATAGTAGTCTAATATCTACTAATCGACCAATATATAATATTATGTATTAAGATAGTGATTAAGATTAGGAGTGATTTTTCAGGTATTTTCTTTTTTCTTTCATTTTTTTTTTCTCTTCATTTTAAACACCAAATGTAGTTATTATTAAACCAAGTAAAGTATAGCCAAACGTATCATTAATAATAATAATTTATAAATACTTCGATGGTGTACTTTTCTGAGGCTGATATAAATTATTGCTGATTATCATATATTATGCTCGAATTGCCTCAAAAGAGTGTTTTTTTTTATTTTTTTCTTTTTCTTTAATTAATTAATTCTATTATTCCATATTACATTTATAATTCATAATAATATTACGTAATAGTAGTAGTAGTAGTAGTAGTAGTTTCATAACATCTGTGGACCCAATTTTACTTTTTATTTTCCCCAAAAATTTTGTTCATTCTGGCGAAAACATATACATAGGATTGTTTTGCATACTGTATGGCACGGATAATGTTGAAGTTTTTTTAATTTTTTTTTTTTATTTTACGTTTTTTATTTTGCTTCCTTTCTTATTTATTTTACTTCTCTTATGTATAATAATAATAATAATAATAATAATAATATAATAATAATAATAATATAAAAGAAAAAACTGTCACGTTCGCTCCTACGTCATTCGCTCTCCCACCGCATATCATCATATGCAATGACAATAATCAATGATACATCTCTTTATTACACGTTCATTCATATTATTATCTTAAAAACCAACAATCATTATGCTCTTAGACTTCTTGAGATCCATTTATTGTAGCGAGATCAGATTCGATGATTTTCTGATCATTCCTACCGTTACTTTCAACACTCCCATTCTTCAACTTATGAAGATTCACCTCAGTCACCATATTTTCATCCGGCTTAACGACTGCCTTAGAATTTTCAAATTTACCATTAGTTTCTGTACCGTTTGTTGTAACAACTGTTCCGTTGCTCAATTTATCAGAGTGATTTTTTGCCTCGTCAATAAGATCAAAATGAACGTTATTGTCATCAATTTTGATCTGTTGTTTATCAAAATTTGACAAAGATTCAATTCCCAAACCATTGGTGGGATTATTTTTTTCGCTAACGGTACTACAGTCGCTCGTACTGCTAGACGTGCTAACGTTCATTATACTTTTATCGGACAAGCAGTTCAAACTAGGATCTGAAAAACTACTTTGAAGCGAACTTGCTGGCGTAGTTATACCGTCAGACTTTGGTACAAATGTTGTCCATTCGTTGCTGTTAGCGTCCAAATATTCAATGGAATTCAAGAAATTTTTACCCGAGAATCCACCCACTGCGTACAATCTGCAAGTTATGTAGAAAACAAGTTTTATTATACAATTTGTCATTGATTCTGAGATGAAACGATTCAATATACGAAATTCAACATTTTAAACTACAAACATACCTGTCTCCAACAACAGCAACTGCTACATTAGCCCTAGGCGTAGCCATGTTGGGTCCCGGCACCCAGGCCTGCTCGTCAACATCGTATATCTCGGTAGTAGTGAGACTGTGAGTTCCAGAAGATCCGCCAACCGCATAAAGTCGCTTATTAAATACAGCCAGGCCACAACCACGCCGTGCTGATATCAGGGGAGGTCCTACAGACCACGTGTCTTCTTCTGGGTTGTAAATCTCTACTGAATTTAAACAGTTCCATGCATCGCAGCCACCCACTGCATAGACTCTGTCCTGATATGCGGATACACCTGCTTGGTATCTTCCAGTTCTTAACGGCTTAATGCTTGACCATTTACCACTCTCTGGATCGAATACATCGCACTGCTTAATGCCGGCCTGTGAGGATTAGGAAGAATTAAAATTGTCCTTGGGAAAACTAGATGGAAACAAAATGAGTTCGTATTCATTTCTCACCTGACCGTTCCATCCTCCAATGCAATAGATCTTGCTTCCTAAAGCACAGACTCCTGAGTTTGATCTAGCTAGAGGAAGATTAGCAACAGCTGTCCATTTCCATCCCGCTTCGGGATTTAGAACTTCGACTGTAGCGAGTTCGGTGGAACCGTTCGACCCTCCAATTGCGTAAACTCTTCCGTTGACAACGGCAATTCCAAACCTTCCCCTGGCTTCCCTCATGCCTGATAATACCTGCCATGTATTTGACTCTGGCAAATACTGATCCACAGTTTTTAAGCATTCGACTCTATCGTAGCCACCGCAAACTAGCAATGTATCGTTCAGATTAGCGCAGCCCACAGCGCACTTTCCTGCCTTCATTGTAGGGAGAGCACAATATAGTTCTGGCTCACTCGTGGAAGAGTTCTGTGAAGATACGACCTCAGGCGTTGATAGCGGAGATGGTGTCGCAGGAGTGTTAAGTCGTAGCTGAACTGATAGCGAAGTCAATTTTCCATCCAGAGTTACAATTGCCAAGAAAGCATGCTCTGAAAAATGATGATAGAAATACAGTTAATTTTAACTTTAGGCGTTTATTTTTTATTACAGAAACATATTGTACAAGCTATTATAACTATGTGATAGAATCAACAAGCTTACCATTCATGAATGATTCCCTGATTACATATTTCATACATAATAAGAGAGATTCTCTATTGCTATAATTATTAATCAGTCATAATTTGTGGTTTCATTCATTTATTCTTACCACCGACTTTACTCGCTCCGATGAGATTCCAATCTGGTTCTAATTCTGACTCAATACGCTCTCCGATGTCCCTTGAGTATATGAGTACTCTAGGTTTTGCTGGCTGTAATGGGCCCTTCCTGCGCCCTTTAGATTGCGAGTGTGATTTGAGTGATAGTTTTTTATAATCTTGAACAATATCTGTGTCGCTGACGTCGCCTGATGGTAAATCTGTACAATCTTGAAGGCTGTTATCCAAAGCAAGATATAGTAGGTATGTTTTCTGCGTAAGATGATCCACTGTCAAACTAGTAGAGTCTGAGAGAGATCGTTTTACCCAATCTAACACCAAGTGGCAAAGACTTGTTCCATTGACCAAAGACATTTCTTGAGGTGTTTGATGCAATACTTCAATTTTCACACATGGCAATGATAATAACGTCGGACTACTGCACACAGCTTGGAACTGAAAATTTGTAAATTGGAGTAAAAGCTGTAAGTTTTTTCAAAATATGGACAATATTTATCAATCTTTTTATATACTTTACCTATCTTATACAGGAAATAGCCATTTCGATGATGAATATGTGGCGTAATGTGTTTATAAATATACTCACGTGGTCTCTGATGTAAGCATCGACTTGTTGCGCAAAATTTTCATTCTGTGTTATTCCTGGCAATGCGCGTACTTCCAAACAGGAACCTGGTGTTAAGGAATGCAAGAGATGGGCAGCGCACTGTGCGGATACTCGTTCCATCTTCAAATGCCATGCCGCTAAGTATACGGATTTGACCTGCGACGGTAATATCTCGAGTCTGAAAATTTTATATACAGAGGAAAAGTTAGTTAAATTATTTCAAAGTTATTAAAAATTATGTAACAACTATTCAAGATCAGATCGATGTATGTATAGATGCACGAATATTGTTGCAGGATAGTCTACACGGTATAAATACATATACAGGGTGAACATTCTCCGGGGTCTGATCTGGGAGGAGCTTCGACGCACCGAACCTCCGCCTTCTCCTTTTCATACTTGTTCGCTTCAGAATAATATAGTGTGCAATTATCAAGCAGATACCCTTATCTATGATACGAGTATGGATAGAAGAAGGCGGAGCTTCGGCACTTCGAAGCTCCTCTCAGATCAGACTTAGAAGAATGTTCACCCTGTATATAGGTGAAAAACTGAAACGAAATGGAAATGATGAAAGAAAAGAACTGAGTTATATACTCACCAATAGTTTTCCAAAACAACGAATCTATATTGATTAGGCAATCACACAATATGAGAAATGACGTGTCGTAAAAAAATTGTAGATAGAAAATTAATGGAGAAAATGGATATTTTTTCTCACCTAGAAGTATAAGCATAATCGACCAGCTTCTGAAGAGCAATCTTGTCGAACCCTCCATTCAATTTGTAAGTAACCCTGGGTTCCTTGTTCCCTTGATTATCGGCACTGAATAGTTCGAAGAGATGTGGTGACGCTGCTGCAAGCACGGCTCTGTGTCCGTGAACTTCGGTACTGCCGACCTGCAGAGGGCAATACACGGCCCTAGTGTGACACCCAACCACAAATGGTAATGCCAAAATCAAGCCAAAAACACAGTCGCGTTAACTCCAACGGGCTCACGTCTTAACAATTTCAAGTTAAAGTCATGCAAAGCTTTTCTCAAATACCTAGTTGACGGAAGAACTGCGTCCGAGTTGCCCGGGGGCTCGATGCAGAGTCTATCTTATTTAGTCGATTTGAACAAAATGATATAGAAAATTGATGAAATATTGTTTTTATCCCGGTTCAGCAATCCATTGACCGATTTCAATACCGTGAAACATTTGCTTAGCTATTTTTGCTACTCGCTAATTGAGTATAGGTGTAAATATGATTACTTCTCTGATATTCAAGCTCAAAACTTAAAGTTCATTATCCTAGGTTTTTAGATAATTCATTTCCTGAGACCAATCATCACGTCAATTATTAAGAATTAAGAAATACGTAATCAGATCTGAGTTTTCACTGATTAGACCTGTAATCATAGGAGTAGCAATACCGTTCTGGACTTACATCAGCCAGAATGCGCCTAATATTGGAGAATGATCGTAAGACAGACCGGACAATATGTAACTTGGAATGATGGCACGAAAGAATATTCTGATGTGGTGGTCGAGCGATTTTTATACTTTATTGATTGAACTTACATGCAAGACGACGTCGCAAAAGTGTCTATTTTTGCGCATCATATTCAGAGAGGCAAGCGTCAGTTCAGGATTACGCTCGTCTTGTAGTTCCAGTACAGAGTCGTTTAGACTCTCTGAGTCGGCGTTGACCAAAACTGATGAAACCATGTTGTCTTTTAGTTTAGATTTTTGTTCGGATTTGGCTTCTACGCTAGAACGATCTCGCGTAACTTCCTGCTCTTCAATATCCTGCGGTAATAGCTCCTCTGCAAAATAGATTCCAAGGAATAATTAGCCACGTCCTATCATTGCTTACTTTATAAAGTTTACTTTGAAATGAATGAATATGTACTGAGTTTGGAGTAATATAAGTACTGAATTCTGTTATTAACTAAGTTCCAATGCCATAAATTTGTGAGAATGGAAAATTTGTAAACACGACGATGCATATTGATCTTCATTGAGTATTTGTACTCAATATGACGATGATACTTATTTAATTCATAGTTGAACAGCGCGATATTTAATATTAAAACGATATGACTCATGATACGCGTCGCACCTTATCGTTAATCCAACAATAATGATATCATTCAGCATATTTATGTATCACTGAATGTACCCCCTGTGGACAAAGCGTTTCAATGCAAGTTCAATGACTTGTTCTTTCTAATCCTCTTTAGTAGATCCCAGTCCGCCATTCTAGTAGGATTAGAGTTTGACTCCGAACAAATGATCTAACTAGATTTGTTATAATTGAGCTTTAATTCCTCAAGTATGACATTGAATTTTGAATTTCAGGCATTGTGATCAGTGTCCTTAAACACAGACACGTATCTCTATACTACAGATATTAACACCAGAGCAATTCGGTGAGGAAAAATAGCGGTGGTCTCTGTCGCCATGCAATTAAACTTTGTCATGCTTTCAGACAGAGCCACCTTGACCCGGTTGATTTCAATAGCAAACTTTTATGACCAATGATTAGTGTCTTTACTGCTGAAAGCAGTACACCTACGTATATGGTGATAAATCAATATCTCCTAAGACAGAAATTTTAGAGAAGCACTTTAGGACAAATTGAGTGACTAATCAATTACAGTATAACTCTATTTCCCGTAATGACGAGGTGTTTGCTGTGGGTTTCGCAGACTTTCACGATTTTGTACCGTATGTGTAGCATGTGATACATGTATCCGCTATTTCTGTAAATACTGTAGATATGGAAGTCCTTGAGCAGTAGATAGTGATATAATACAGTACATTGAGTTGTCGGACATATATACTTATGAGCAATAAACGAAGTAGTATCAATGCTTTCATAACACGAGAGAAAATTGAATGTAAGAAAATGTACCTTCGTTATACAGTTTGATAGCTGCAATTGAATGAATTGCTGGTTATTCTAGTTAGAATTATGATATATGTGGAAACATGCAATCTGTAATTATGGAAATTGCTATAATTGCAAGGCTGTTTTTTTTTCCAGTGAAGTCGTATACATATATTTATGCGGTTTATTTCTCATCATCTGTGGGGGATGAGGATCAACAGATTTTAATGATGGTTGCGATTTATTTTCAAATAATCTCGTTTTGAAAGAGACAATCTCAGGTTGTTGTTAGTGATGTTAGTGGAGCAGAATCAACTCCAGAATTCCGAGATTTTAATCTAAGAACTTCAACACAGATATCACCGGAGATAAATCCGAGTTTTATATAGCTTATGTATATATCGTTGATAAGAGAGGGAAAAACCCCAGAGATTTTTGGACTTTATTGAGTGTGATGAGGTCTCGTTTTCGTTCTACACGTTGCGGACATACTTTAGGTGATTTTATACAAATTTTGCATAACCGTTGTCCAAATTCAGAGTAATTAGTCTAGAATTGTAATTTTTGAAAAAAATTATACGATTGATAAAGAGAAAAGGCAGATTTTACATTTAGTAATACAAAACTTCGCGACGAAACGTTTCGCGTGTTAAGTTTTATTTATATTAAGTTATATCGGCGATGTCATAGAAGAATTTATAAACATGCAAATTTCTGTACAAATATAGATGTATACAATATGTGTAGTTTACTCGTGATACGTATCAGTACACTCTAATATATTGAAAGTATGCATATGTTCATATCGATGTGGGAAATTCCACGCCAACACGAATAGCATGTAACACATAATATCTCCTTACATCATTCTTTCAATTCCGAAACGCGCTCAGATTGCCCGAAGATTTTTTACTCGAAGTGTTATTCATTGATTAAAAAAGATGATCGAAATGATCGCAACATTTATAAACTCAAGATATTCGTTAGTAAGGAACCGATAGTTTTCGGAAATGATGTTAAAAATTTTTTTTAAATTAAAAAATGACATAGCTACGAATAGTGTTTTACAAGCGTTGCGTTTTTTCGGTATTTAATTTACCTTATAATTTCTTGAACACGGTATTAGATTATATCGTAATTATAAGAAGAAAACTTGACAATATGTAATAATAAAATTGTCAAAATTCTTTTCTCATATAAGAAAGTGGTCAGATGAACCAAAAATGATATAAGTAAGCCACCAGTTCATCTGCACCAATTTAATTTTTTAAATATATATAGGTAAATATATATAATAAATATATATATATATATATATATCTATCGCGCGAACGACACTGCGGTAGGTATACTGTTCGATATTGAATAACGCGAGCCTCTTTGTACCCAACAGGTATAATATAAAATACACTAAATTTATATGGAGGGGAGAAGACAGGAGAACCACAGGTAACTGTAACTGGTAGGAGTAATTCTTTCACGAAAAGATTTATATCAATGTCACATGCTAGATTGCCATTATCTTATAAAGATTTGAGTGCCCACGTTTGGTCATAATAATAATAATAATAATAATAATAATAATAATAATAATAATAATAATATTAATAATATTATAATAATGATGATGATGATGATGATAATAACCACAATAATAATAACATAATTGTTGTAAGTAGGCGACGAAGGAAGTAATTCGGTATCAGTTTATGGATATAACTATATACGAGCCGTTATCTTTTTCGTCTTTTTTTTCTTGTCTGCTTGTCGTTATATTATTTATTATTATATTATTATTAATTTAAGTATACCAGACGAATGAAAATACATGCAGTGAGTTAATCGCGTAACAATTTATTTATTTAGTACTTTATAGACATATATATAGGTACGCAATGTTTTTTGCGATTGATGATGATAACAATATATGATTATTATGCTAGAGATTTCAAAACGGATTAAAGGGACTTGCTTTTAATCAATTTCGACGATACCCTGTATATACTATACAGGTCGATGCAGCGGCAGAAAAGATATTGTGTGTGATAATTAAAGTATCAATTTTTTTTTATGATCGATTTTCATAATCACTGGTAAATAACGATTAACTGTAGATGCTGTACACCGGTCACGATGCAGGGTGTAAATTAACGTATAAATTAATAATTAGCTCAAAAGGGATTTGCCTTGTTATCATATATTAGATATTATCGTTAATTACCTTTGGAATATATATATCAACGTTTTCGTTCCCCGTTCAGAGGCTAACTCACATCTACGTTTTCAATTATTTAATAATATTCATTCAACTATAAACAGAAACGAGAAGATTTTCGTTGATTAATTAAGCTTCGAATAAAGTCGGTGATATCGGTGAACTTTTTTTTACAAGTTTTTGAAAAGCATGACGATAGTTATTAAGAATAATCATTACAATTTTGCTAACGATATATCGTACACCCGGAATTTTGTAAATTTTATTAATTTCTTTCAATTTTTTCGAACTTCTTTCATCAGTTTGTTAAAATTTAAAATTCTCCAATCTATGTTGCAGTGGGTTAATGCCACTGCTTTAAAGAAAACGTGGAGATAAAACTGTCCAACGTTTAGTGAAACGACGTTAATTTTTCGATCTTATATTTGTCGGAATAATTATTATCAATTTCAGATCTATGTATATACCTGTATAATATGTTATATGCTCGAATGGGTTTCCAAAGTGATGATATATATGCAGGTATCGATTACGCTAAATACTATAATTTTGAAAAATAAGTAAGTATTCAATAGTATAATGAATTATTTTTAAGTACATAACTAATCGCTGGTTTAATTTTTATTGTCATTTTTCCTGTTTTTCTTTCACTTTCTTTGACGTGTATAATATAGTATAATTGTATACATACACGTCATACTGTACATATATCGTATACACGTGTCCGCACGTGTTAACGGAGGCGTTAGAGCTTGATTATACACATCCATATATATACGTAAATGAATTCGTTAGAAGGTCGTGTATAGGTATACCACCTATGCCGTCTGTCGATAATGAAAAGTCTTCCCTGAGTTATCCAAGATTGCATAATCTAGATTCATAATGAATAATAATTATTAGCTAGAAATTGATAGAAAAAAAAAATATATATATATGTTCTCAAAAATCTTTTTTCTTCAAATAAATTGAATATCGTAATCTAACAGAATAATTTTATCTATAGTATTATTTATAGCTATAATATTATAATGAAGACAATGAAAATCATTACGCCACAATTATTATAACATATAGGTAGGTAGGTACCTATGTGTACACGGTTAATGTAATTAGTACTTAATGCAGTAAAACGAGTCTCAATGTCATGTCGGTGTAAGGTGAAGGGGAATGTCTTCTCTTGACCGCCGCAATGCGCTATATGTTACATACATAAGTTATGAATCTATAATATTGCAGTTTATCTGATTGTCAATCAATAATATTCCGTATTATATAATTGGAGGTATATAATTAATTTGTGAAGGAACGTCGATGATGAATTTAAAAAAAAAGAAAAATTACATCGAAATTAGAGATTCTTTCTAAATTAATACATATTTTCATCAAATATAGCGTTTCTACTAGGCGAGAAATGAGGTGGTCAAAGTCTGACGTTTCAATGAAGGAACGTGCGGAGCTCTTGCCAAAATCAATGTTAATTAGGACATCACCTGTTCTGTGCAACACATACACAATTTTTTTTTTTTTTCCACGTAGATTTCGGAGTATACCAATTAAACGACAAACGAGGTCGAATTATTGGAGCGAAAACGAAATAGATTAGGATATTTTTATTGACTAAACTAAAATAAATTATCTAAACAATTATTGCCGTTCTAACATTTTATATATTATGTAGAGACGATTTTCTCTTCTTCGAAACTCGTAGAATTTTTATTTTTTTTTTCCATTCTTCTCTCTTCCAAATCATTGATCGTTTTTCGTGATGAATATGCGGTTACTCAAACGTACGTCTTGTTATCGCGATAACTTTATAGACTGTATAATAATTACAGTCGCAAAATTGCGTCGACGCATTATATGTATATCTTATCTTTATCGTTTTTTTTTTCTTTTTTTTTTTTTTGGTTTTACCATTAAATTCAAGGTTGGTATATCGCCTGCGGATATACCGTCACACTTATATTCGTGGTACTTACAAGTTTCGATAACGACGACTTATCAGGCGATTACTATAATTTTTATCGAATAATTTGAAGTTAAAAACGGGGTCTCTATAAGTAGGCACAGTTTCTTTGGCCAACACGCAACTCAAAGGATATATAAGATTCATTGAATCATGATCGAATTATTAATTCCCTGCGATTTATCGTCCGAAGATTATGATACTTTACATAAAGTCTGCAACTAAAAATAGTAACGCAATCTCTAAAATTTTATATATCTAATACGCATATTATAGATCAATAAATTATTGCCGCAATTGACTCTGCAGCAAACTGCAATAAACTCATGGCGTCCATAGCTTCGAATTAGGTATCTATAATTATATCACCAATACGAAAATTCATTCCACTGATTAGGTATTATAATTTCTTATATACAGAGAGGAAACGGTTTTAGTTTCCACTCAGTCACAGCCAACTCGGCACACTCCAGGTTTTTCGTCTGTTTATTGCAGGCTGGCCATCTGCATTTTTGCTCTGGTTGAATTGATTTACTTTTGGGAGACATCGATTCAAAAAAAAAAAAAGAAAAGTGGATGACCAGCCTGCAATGAACAGACGAAAAACCTGGAGTGTGTCGAGATGGCTGTGACTGAGTGGAAACTAAAACCGTTTCCTCTCTCTAAATGATACATTATATACATAACAAAAATTGAAAAATGAATTAATTCAATAAACTATGTAATTATATAGTTCATTGATAAAAATTCCATGTACGAGATATAAGATATTCGTAGCTGATTAAATTATAACCAATTACGCAAGTTTCTTTACAGAGGCGCTTTTGAGCTTCATGACAATTATTGTATGATGGATACGGCTTTATAAATCATTAACATTGAGAAATCTGTTCGTGATATAGGTTTATGTGGCCTCATTGAAACTCTTGACAAAGACACGAAAAAAGCTCTGGAAATTTTAGATATTTTCGTAATGAATTTAATAAGCCATTTTTTTTTCGTTTTTTTTTCGTACTACCGAGGTCAGAAAATTACCTTGCTTATCAGATACTTGAATAATGATTATTGTGAATATAATATACGTATACATTTATGGTTCTTATCATGAAACAATTTTCATTTTGCGATGTATGTAGTATTCCCCGGATCAATTATTTCTCACAAGATGTCAGATATAGTAAGAAAAAGGCGTGTGATTCATATTTTTGAGGAAAAGCTCTCCTACTTATTTAATACTACGTAGTTGTAAATACGATATAGGTCGTTATACATAAAATGTTTGAGTGGGTGGTGAAAATCTTTTTTATATCTTTTTCTTCAGATATATGTATATATTTCGATTTGAAATATAGTTCAGGTGTGTCGTCTGCGTTCTATGGTATATTTTAGCTCATACCGCACATCACATCAAATTATATATATATGAATATATAAATTTGTTCAGAATTTGAACGCGACCTCCGATAACACCGCCTAAAATATAAAATACTAGTTTGGCCAGAGGCCAAGCATAAGTCTCGTGATTATCTGGTATAATCTGTATATATGTATAGAAAAAGCTTATACAGTAATGGCAAATCGAAAGTAGATTTTTTTCTTTTTTTTGCCTTCAAACTTACTACCGCTTGGCATAAAATGATTAATTATCGATAAGGAATGGACGCGGTGTATTGATAATTTCGAAAGGGGAAATCGACGTCGTATTTAATGCCGGAAGGAATTTAGAGCATAAAAGGTATTTAAGTGAAATGAAACTTCATTACCTATAAAACCCAGCAGCAGATTTCACCGGAATAATAGGTATTATTGCGAGGTAAGAAATTCATCTAAACGATTCATCATTTGAATGAACACTAAAAATTCCGTAACAATAATGTTAAGTTCCGAATCAGAAATGATCTTGAAAAATATTTTCTTCGAATCATCGATCATGACGAAGAGAATTTTATTGATATTGTAAATATAACTATATCGAATGATTAACAGATATGGATTTAATCGTGAAGCAATAACGTAGTAATCGTAAGATATCGTCTAATCAGTGACGAAGTTACGCGGTGTATAGTTTTTTGAAAGATGAAATTTTTTTTTAAAAATGTGCAGATGGTTGCCGTATAGGTTTGTACATATAGATTAATTAAAAAGTGAGAATATGAATAATCCGTAGATAAAATAAAGAAGTAAAATTCATGCACGTCGTATTCCGTAGGTTGCGTAAAAACCGGAACTCTGTAAATGCCGTTGAATCATGAAAATCTTGGAAAAAGGCGTTATGGTTGTTTTAGAATACTTAGAATCGAACCAATACCTACCTATTACGATCCAATTATATGAGCGAATTTATTACGTAATAACGTGGGTTGGTATATACAACTTATATAGATGCAAGTACAGAATGTGCGATCATGCTGATCGTGAGTAATTTTTCGCTTAATAAATCTGGTTCAAACCGACTTTCGATGCGGATATTTTACCGCGCTTGATTGAATCTCCTGGATGGTGGTATGGTGGAGCTGTCGTTCAACGTGACCGTAAGTACGTTACGTAAAATAGAAAAAATAATAATAATAATAATAATAAATAGGAAGAAGAAAAATTAAGGGCGATTTAATTGTAAATTAAATTAAATTGTAATTATTGTAAAACGTAACATCGATCCGAAATTTATATTCATCGTGTTGATGTACATGGACAAAGATACGACCAATTATATTATCCAACGATGATGATTGAACAAGAGATTAATTATAACGTCAAAGAATTTGAATAATCGAATGCAGACTAATTATATCAGCGAATATATATATACGTATAGACTAACTCTAACTTGAATGCGGTCAGTGACTCTATAATGGGCTTGGCAACGATATTTGCAGTTGGAATTCTGACTGTACGTTTCCTTCAAGGGTATATTGTGGGTATAGCTATATCTACGTGTACTAGCTATAGGAGGCGGATAAGGCAACGGGCCAGACTGCCCGGAGAAATTTCTTCAATGCTCAAGAAAAAGAGAGTCAAATAAAATGGGAATAAAAAATAGAGAATGAAGGTTCAGAAGAAAAGGAGTGGAGAAAAAAGATATATATACACATATATATAAAAAATTTAACATATATGCGAGACAAGTATAAGGAGAGTCTGTACCTCCGACTATGATTTTCGAAAGCTGCGGATTAGAGACCCGCGAGTTGATCTCGTTTCATTATACCTAGTTGTTATCGTCACCATCATTTTCGTCATCGAAGTAATAGTTTTTATGAGATTTCTATATAGAAACGAAATGCTAAGTGTGATGATATTTCATACGAAATTAGTATCTGAAATGTCAACTGCTTGAATGAATTCAAACATTTTTAGCGCATCCCAATCGACATGAGAGTAAAAAAATAATGATTTCGCCTTATAGGTACGAAATTCACGAACATTTTTATACATATAGAAATATTTGACACAAAAGTTCTAAGAATGATGGAAACGGATTACGTCAAAGTTATTCTAGTATATTATATTCGGTACTTTGGAGATTGGAAATAATCTATAGTACGCCGGATGTTTTCTATGTATAATAAAGATTCTTCTAGCCAAAATATAGTATAACAGTATAATGGACTCGGTGCTAATTTAGACACAACGCGTTTAGCCGGATAGACATACTCGCTATACCTATACAGGGTGGTCCATTTAACTCTGTCACCGCGAATAACTTGGTTATTATTGATTCTACTGAAAAGTGTTATATGGAAAAGTTGTTGCATTTGAAGGGGGAACATGAGTTTTGGAAGTGAATGTCATCTGAAGGTCATATCTTGTGAGATTTCGGTATTCCTAATGTTTTTTTAAACGGGACTACCTATTTTTTTACTCACTATGAGGAAGCTGACATCGAAACGATTTCAACCATGTGCAACAACATAACATTCGAATGACTTTCGGCCCCACAATTTATTGAATTTTGGGGCAAAAATTTTTTTTTTCTTCTTTTTTTCCTTCATTTCATTGTTTTTTTCATTCAAATTCATTAATCCATTCATTTAAGAAACGTATCATCAATGCGTGTGCAAGTGTTGCTCCAAAAATCATAGGCAGGGCCAGGCAATTCCATCATTTGATCATAAATTTTGGGGCCGAAAGTCATTCGAAGGTCATGTTGTTGCACATGGTTGGACGCGTTTCAATGTCAGCTTCCTTGTAGTGAACAAAAAAATAGGTAGTCCCATTTAAAAAAACATCGGGAATACCGAAATCTCACAAGATATGACCTTCAGATGACATTCACTTCCAAAACTCATTTTCCCCCTTCAAATGCAACAACTTTTCCCTGTAACACTTTTCAGTAGAATCAATAATAACCAAGTTATTCGCGGTGAAAGAGTTAAATGGACCACCCTGTATATATTTAAAGAAAATATGGAACAAAGTCTGCAGCCGGGGGTGGGCGTATATGCTAAGTGTACAACGCAAAACGAATTGCGGAACGGAAATAAGCTCGGAACCAACACGTGCTAGACCTAGAATTTTATTATTTTTTTTTCCTTTCGTAAAACTGCTCGCAGCTGACTAGCTGATTAACTTGTACGTAGGAAGAGCTACGGGGCAAATTACGGAGAGAAGAGAGTGGGACGACCAAGTCTTCCTCTCGTCTATCCTAGGGCGTATTTATATATATACAAAACCACTCGTATACCTCTACACCTATATAAAGAAATAAAATAAAAAAAAACTATATACTAATGTATGTATTATTCACCTGTTTCCTCTTACTTTATGGGGCAAGCAACCCACTCGAACTTTATCTCAATAACTGCAGATCGGTTCTTTCGTTATTTCCAACAAATTACTCCGAAATTCATATATCAGTAAAATTTTGTTATACGATATGAATGAAGATTATTTTAATTATATAAATATGTAAAAAAAAAAGGAATATAATTTTTTCTTATCACAGTCTCATACGTCTATATTATCTTCACAGTTTCAGATTCTATAAACTAACTCCCTGTTTTATCATCAGGTAAGCCATTCATCTTAACGGTTAAACATTTACTTAATTCAGTTCGAGGTAGTGGTGGTGGCATAGCCTACGATATGAGTAGGTAAACGTAGAAGCTGAAATTTCTCTCAAAATGGTATATCAGTTTTTGATATTCAGACACGTAATAATACGTTATGGATGTAAAGTATGAAGCCTGGAGACTCGGAAAGTGGAGTTTGTGCTCGGATGAATAATTATGAATAATATTAACACAAGTTTGAAAGAAGCGTTTAAATATCGAGTTAAAAACGATAATTTTGAAAATGATCTGTACAATAACTTGTTATCTAAATGTTTATTGGAGTTGGAATATGACGTGGGTGAGCTATTGCAAGACATTGGCTAATGGAGTATAAACAGTATGAATACAAGCTCGTATCTTATTATACCTACTTAAGGTTTCAGAGTATGTATGTAGTCTACCGTGGAAGTATACTGCATGTACTTAATACGCGGGTGTTACTTAATAAAAATTGAGTAATTTACAGTCTGGAAAGATTAGTCCAGTTTCTTATCATCTTATAAAATAAGTTGATAATAAATAGCTACACTATTTCCTCGCATTAAATTTGGCCCAATTACTATTATCAATCCAACTTCGTATATAGATACACCGCGTTGCAGCATGCGTATAATATTAGCCGGACGTATAAAATCTAGAAAGTTCTATACGTGCTACTATACATATTATATTATACATCGTATCGGGATTTAAACCGGGAATCAAATATGCTCTTCGAAATAGAAGAATTTTAAGAAAACGTGAAAAGCGTCACAGAGAAAAGACTTTTTGTCGTTTTTTTCTTTCTTGTCTCTTCTAAATACGTATAATACTTATAAAGGCGACTTACCACCGGCCAGGGTCGTCAAATGATGACAAGACTGGAGCGAGGTGCAGTTGGTTTATAGAAGATGAAATAATTCATCTAACACGAAACCATTGACTGGTTAATGACCACTGGTCAATTTGGAAATATTCAAGCGAGTGTTTCGACTGGCAACGTGGTCCAACCGGCACTATGCATCGCGTCTCCCACCACTACGTACCACTACCACTACTACAAACGACGCCGAAGCCTGTGGCTGTGGCTGTGCCGTCCGAGGTAAACTGGATTCGGGCTACGGATCAATACGGGCAAGATAAAGACAGACCGAACATACCCGGGCACGAAACTAACAAGGATGAAGTACTAGGAGTAAAATAGAGTAGTAAGTGGGGGTAGAAAACGGAGACAGAGATCGCCGCAGAACCCGAGACGGGCGGAACTGTATGACAGAAAAGAGAGATGTAATAAGCGCGAGATCGAGTCGTGCGAAATCCCGACTGGATTATTCCGCCGCAATTTATCTGCCATAGCTTTATTTTCAGATACTCTTATTTTACAGGTGGAAAATGTTTCAAAAATATCTAGTATTTTCGTTATATATGCATACACCTCCTCCTGTACTTACGTGTGTATAGTACGCTTATTCTATTGTCTTTTATAGACGCACTACGCACGCGTGCCTCATACTAACATGCATAAACATGTTTTACGAGGAGTTATCGTAAAATGAACGGCTTTCGATCGAATAAAACTGTACATCACATGCTATGTGGTCTGCGTGATGCGTATACGGAATATTCTTGCGGTATAATATGTACGGCCGATTTCTTATGCATAGAACATAGACGAATAACTCGATCTTTCCTCTATGTGCGTTTACGGACTTACTGAGTCGTAAAGATTTGACTATCATAAGAGTATAAGTTTTATAACATGCGCTTTTTAGTCATAACTTATTTACTTCCTTATACAGTTATACAGACATTTTCTTTAAAGTCTGGAGTCCGAAGTATGCTCACAAAGATATAATAATAATAGAAAAGAATTTAAACTAGAGCCCGTTATTTGGGTTCGACAGGTATAGGTATACCAAAATTCTAGATGGCCTGTTGCAGAGTAGAGCCTCGCTCCTCCGAAATGCCTAAATTTTCTTAAATGCTACACGCGATACACATGTAGCACGGATACATACACGCATACGAGTACTTCTCGTTTGTCGGCTTTGTTAAATCGCACGCATGTATGCGTATGTGTATGTGTAATACAACTTATGTACTACTCATGCCCATATAGGTATACTACAATTGATTCTAGTTGAACCGCGAAGAATCAAAGGTCACGTCGTAATATTTAGCTGACAAATTCCCCCCGTTCTTGTTATTCTTCGCTTATAGAAGGAAACCTTTTTTTTTCGTTAATCCACCTCTCTAAATTCAATTTGCACAAATATATTATATTGGATTAAGAACTTACCGTTGATGCGATAGCTGGGCTTCGTTTGCAGTGCCATATTTTTTTTCGCTATATGCTGCAGTTATACGTATAGCAATTCTGTAATACTAATGAATAAACAATAATGAATAATGCATAAATATGAACGGGGCAAAGTGTTATCCTTTAATGATTACATGCTGTGAATTTGAATCGATCACGCTACATATTACATTTGCCGACAATTTTAGGTCTCTATGAATGATTTGTAATTTTGGATACGCAAAGCGTGGTATACAAGCGGATTGTATATCACGCCGCTTGTCATATGCTTTAGCGAGGTGCTTATCGCGTCTGAACATGTATAGATATAATTATATAGATGTGATTGGATCTTACCTGAATTTTTGACAGATCACTCGTTTTTGTAAAATTTAATTAGTTTAGTTTTTTTTTTCTTCTTCTTCTTCTTCTGCGATTTATTTTCGCTTCAGCAAAAGGTTTAGTAAATTTTATATTTCACAAAAGGTCGATCGTTAGTGATCCATGGTTTCGAGGACGTGCACATAACCACACGAGGGTGAGATAATTGAAGGCCGACATAAACAGTTTACGCACGTCCGGTTTATATGGCTTCTGTATGGTGTGCGAAAAATCTTAAAATTTTAAACAGTAACTCCATCTGTTGAGAAAAATTCGAAGCTACGTGAGCGAATATCTTCACTCGCTCGGTCGGAAATTTAAATTCAGTAATCGGTACTACAGTACCTCTACAATTCTGAAATTAACTTAAAAAATATCATTCAATTTACAGGCAATTCAGAGACTCGGTAGAAACAAGGATGTAATGAGAAATGAAAAATGAGAAATGAAAAATGAAGAATGAATGATGAAAAATCGATTTGGTTCTTTCCTTATTCAGATACAAAATTCTATTCTCTCTAGGTCTTTATAGATGTTCTTCTTAGCACAATACACTACCGTTAGTAAGCGGAGCTTGAGACATAGATAAAAAAAATATAATTTCATCACTGACGCAAAGATCGTTGATGACGAGACTATAATAAATCGCTAATTGCATAATGGGGACATAGTTACGCTATCCCATTTGTGCAATTGCAATGATCAGTTGTTCCTATTTTGATAAAATCGTCACACGATTATTATGCAAATTTTGATATTATCGTTCGTATTTATGACTTACGAGGCCAAGAACTTATCGTTATCATTAAATGCTGTTATACCTTTATAGCTTATAGCTTATAGCTTATAGCTATATAGTTATAGTTTATACGCATATATAATGTAAAGGATATAAAACTGTGCAGCTATTAAGTTTGTTATTATTTTTTTTTATTGAATAATAATTTATGTCTTACGTGAATAATATGGCATACGTAATTATAAAGTATGAATGAGTGACATGTTTATATAAAAATATATATTATATACCTATAATATGTATAATGTATATATATATGTATATTAAAATAAAATTTATTAATAATATATGTAATAGTTATTTAATCCATTACGTAAGATACATGTATATATATATTTATTGAACGTATATTATTTCATTATATTATGTATTTATTATATTAAAAAAAAGAAGAAAAAAAAATAAAAAAACTTTTCGAGTTATTAGTAATAGTGTGCTAATAAATACAACGGTGATTCGTGAATATTGTCCATATGGATTGTTTCGTTTAAGTAAGTATTCAAAAATGTTACTCCACACTATTCAAATTCAAATCGTATATGTAATTAATTCCCTTGGGCCTTGGCCCAAGCTGCAAGGACGAAAGTCTCGATTTCACATTCGTTTACCCCACGAACTATCCTGAAAAATCCGTCCTCACCCCAATTTGTACCCCATGAGTTCGCCACGATCTGTAAACAAACGAAACAATGATAAATATGAGATAAAACATTCATGATGCTACAAAAAAACGAAACGAAAAAAAAAAGTCATTTTTCGTTTCTAATTATAACGTTTGTATTTACCCAATATTTAACCGGTGGTCCATACGTCGATAGTTCTTCACCCCAACCAATTATTCGCACGGAATGATAGCCTGTACGTTGTGTTTCAGCATATGATGAGTGCTTGTAGACACCAGACTTGTATACGAAGAAGTCCTGATATACTTTCATCGTGGCTGAAGAAATGAGAATAGTAAGCAGATTTATAATTGTCAAATTCCCTAATCATTGTATTTGGTGGATATTATACTGTATTACATGTTGGAAAACAGCAAGAATACTTTTCAATACAGCAATTAGCGTTTTCCATCTTCATTCCAAACGAAATTCTTCCAAATTTTAATACGACATGTAAATATGAAATTTGCAAACAAATTTTGAATATCTGATTGAGGTTTCACGGGGTTTTGTTCGCAATGAAGATGAAGAGGAATCGCTAAAAGCAGTATTCAGCTAAATAGTTATTAAATATTTGTGCTATAATTTACCTTGTACGGGTCCAGACGTAAGAATCTCTTGCATTATATCCGTCTCATTACCCAAACGGTAGCTTGGTCCCACCTTGTACAACGTGGATCTTGGTGGATCGGTTGGAACGCGGCAGTGGGCTTCGCTAAGGGTGATTCTCTTAGCTAATCTACATTTTCCGCTGTTTCCAGCCCATGGATAACATTCTTCGTCAACCAATCTGTAGGAAACAAAAAAAAAAAAAAAAATACAGAAAATAATGAAAGATCATCATTAGCATGAAAGTCTTATTAAGATATCGACAGTCTATCCAACTAACGTAATAGCTGATGCTTTTGTTCACTGTTGTATCTTAATGATGACAAGGCGTTATATTCTCACCCATATCTCCTCACGAAGATCCATGCTCTGTCCAGGTAACCACCTTGGCAACCTTGTTGTCCTCTGTTGTTGCACGAGAGTAGATGTTGAGCTGATAATTGTACAGACTCACGTCCCATGCTCATGATGGCAAAACGATCGGAAGCAACATCGACTGTAGACAATGCCCACGATGCACCACACCAGCCTTGATCTGTGATTCCAGAGATGAGACCACTCCATTGTGTTCTAGCATCAAATACTCTTGGGATGTCATCAGGGTTATACAGGCGACGAACTGGGTTCAAGTTGGTCACCTTCGAAGATTAAAATCGATTAAGTATGTGTACATACTCTATGTGTACATATATTTCGGTCGTGTGTGCGAGAAAATTGAAAAAATTGTTCAGAAAAGTGATAAATCTGTGCAGGCAGACGGAAAGGAGACGAGGTAGGAAAATATCATGGAATTAATACTTTCGCTGTTTTTACGACTTGTGATTCATTTGCAAACTATTTATGGCACTCGCGAGGTCGGAGGCGAATTATTTTCTGCCTCCCGCACAGACCCGTACAATGAGTAATGCTAAACTGCTTGGAATTCTCGGTTCCTGAAGTCTTGTACAATTGCTTCGAACGATTTATCCATTGGAATGAAATCTCTAAGAAATTAATAATACGCAAGGTGATCTGCACGTGATCACCTGTATTCGCCTTTTTCATTTCGCGTGAATCGTATAGGTTTTTAGAAAAAGAGTTTCGCTTACAGATCTTGAAGGGTTCAGAGTTCCCAGTCTCAGTTTTATACCGTCTGACAGAGGCTTTCCCCAAAATTCAGAGTGATTTTCGGCTCGCCATCCTAGTCGAGAATCTCTAAGATTCACTTCTTCAAGAATGTCAGTTTCTACGAGGCAACGGTTAGTCTCACAAACAACTTTTGCTATCTGTCCGAGACTACCAGTACATTCGCTATAATGAATTGAGAAAGTTTTTGTCAACCATCGCAATCTCTTTAACAGCTATCCGACGACAAGTTTTTAATAAAATTATCGATTTTACTTACCATTTGTTACAATTATCGTCTATCGTTTGTCCTTCGCGAAAGTACGTTCCCTTGTGTTCACAACCTATGAAAAAAGGCGGTCGGCTTGAGTAAATAAATTTTTAAACTAGCCATCAGAAATGCATTCTAGAAATTAATGTCATAGATGGCAAGTCTGGGATCACATTGTAGATGCAGACAAAATTTTGCCTGATAAAACAATCCGTAACAATAAGGGATGATGAGTACTTTTGAGAATCTCCGGTCCTGGTTGCTCGACTACTCCTTTACAGTGCGACCAGTAATCCGGGCAACAATCGTCATGTGTTCTGTTGCAAAAATCATCACAGTAGCAAGTTGTGGTAGAGATTGGCGCACTGCATTCATCTTGACGTCCGTCACAGCATCGAAGAGCTGTATATTTAGCCGCGCAATATTTCACGCCTTTCGGTAAATCAGAGTAATCAGGAATCCCATGTGCATAAGTGAAGAGAAAAGTGAAGACGAAGAATCCGATGATCATCGTCAACGGGAAATCGTTTTTGCTTCGCATCCTGGAACAAAAAACCGTCCATTGAAATGAAATTAACGAATAATTACCGATTCGATCTATCCGAGGAAAATCGAGTAAATTCATCAGTTTTCAGTTAGTGAGGGAAGCTGTGTCCAAGTTCCAAATAATTTATTTCAAATTTCCAAAATTTCCAAAAATATATAATCAACATTTCCGACCTTAAATTGTGATACTCTAAGCCATCCTAAGCCATCGAAGAAAAAGTACGTGTCACGAATTTCTTTTAGTAGTACGTATATCGACGGTACTTTGGTAGAACCTCGTAAGTCGATTTTTGACGGTTTTGAGTTAGGACCGTAAAAATGATCAGCACCTGTCCCTTTATAACTTTTATAAGTTTCATGTCAAAATATTAAACGGTTCATTATTTATTAAACAAATCAGAACCTTGTATCTCACACCGCAATAAGTCGACAATGCAAAACCTCGTATCTCAAGATATATATGAACGACACCTCATTTGTTTGCCACGTATGATTGTCTTTTGCTGTTAAATTTATCTGTCAAAAATGTGGCGTCTGAATTTTCTATTAAAATATCTGTTTATAATATTGTTTCCGTTATTGAATTATCAAAAATCATTCTCAATTGGATCGAGTGAATTAAATAATAGATTTCAATAAATATGAAACTAATTTCTTCGAAATTCCTTTATTTGCAAAAACACGTAAGTCGCATCCCAGTGTAAATTTAGCGTGTTAAAACCTCGTATCTTATAAAATTAATCCAAAATAAGGGTTAAAATACTGAGATTCATTTTATTTTACCATGAATAAACTTAAATGTACATTATGTTTAATATTCAGATGAAATAGTTATTAAAAATACTTTTTTATTATTAATATACAGTTTTTTGTTGTTCCTGAAAAGTACTGATTTATGAGTTACGAGGTTCTACCAAAGTACCGTCGATATGTAGTATAGGTACCTAAGATTTATTCGGCGTAATTGTCTCGATGAAATTATTGTCGGTGGTGTAAAATTGGGATAAAAATATCTCTGCAGCGAAATGCCTTGGCATACATATCCAGATATTTTCGTACGGTTTTATTCTACGACCTTATATCTGAGTTTTTCTTATTTTTTAATACACTTTTAGTCGTCAGAAGCTGTGCGAATGCCTCACATGACGTCGGTGCATAAGAAACACTGAGCTTTATTTATAAGAAAATAAAAACAGCGAATCAGGCCGAGTAAAAATATCTGATCCAATTTCGATTCTTCGTCATAGAAGAAAAGGCGGATCGATGGATTATAACTATTCTGTTTTTTAAATCTACCCAAAAAAAAGGAGCTGCAAATTTCAGAATTATCAAAATTGAACCACCACCACGAAATTCTACAAATCGAAAGATGCAAAAGTTTGCTGCTGTGAGGTGCTGCAGTTAAATCAACACATTGCAAATAATAATTCTATTTAAACAAAAAAAAATTGGTTTTACACCTGCAGATATTATTAGTCTTAGAACAATAATTACAAGCTTTTCTCATTTATCATACGTTTATTTATTATATGTGACTAATGATTTCTTGACTTTAAGTTCACGCCTTCTGGTATATATTTCGTAAAACTACTCCAACGCAGGTTACCTAACTGGCAAATACAATCTAAACTAGAAAAATAAAGCTCACAGATGTATTGTTAGTCTGAAAGTTCGATTGTGCATTACGTTATCGGTAGGAAAATCGTCCTCGCTTAAGCGCGATGACTGCAGATGATTACATACTTATTTATTTATATATTCCACCGCCTTAGGTTAGCCAACGATTCATTCATGACTCACTCACACCACAACTCATCGTTCATTGATAGATTACAAATTATATGAAACGAATGACTTTTTGCTGATATTAGTATACTTATTACATCATTCGCGATCTGATCTATAATCTATTTTAACTCTCAGTGGCTGATGGACTCTGAATAGTTATTGTTATCTTTTGAAGCTGCAATCTTGAATCAATTAACAGTTTCCTTCAACATGCTGCCACTCTGATATCATAGCGGAAATAAAGATTAAAGATCAGCCGTTGACGAATTAAAGACAAAATCTTCCTTGGGCATTTTTTTTTGTTCTTTTTTTTTTTGTCTTTTCGAAGATGCGTTAATTATAGAACTTTTTTTATCTCTCTCAACGGGATTCTCAACGGATTCGAATGTTACTTAAATTTCGTGCAGTTTAATTCTCAACTGTATTATGTCACTAGCCTAACTTTAGTTGAACACAGAGAATTTAGAACTCGTCCAAGGTCTGGCAGATGTGCATCTCTCTCCTCCGTTTGACCTGTCAACTTAAATGTTTATTCTTCTACGGTATTTAGGGCAAAAATCAAAACTAAGAATAAGATACAATCTTATTATTTGCTTTATCTTACCACTCTAGTCTTGAAAATTCATTTTCAAGTATCAGTTTCGAAATAATTTGAACCTTTTCATATGATAAGATGTTATCCTCTACATGCATTTCCATTGCTGTTGACAATTTTGTATCAACTGTGAATATTCTCACGCGACAAAAGGAAAAAAAAAAGAAATTTGCACTTTTAGATGTTCATATTCGTATACAGCCCATTTGGCGTAAATGGTGTGTGACATATTTACGTCTATGAATAGGCGTGCGTGTCTTCACGCATGCTTGACACATTTAGAAAGGAATTTTCGCAAGCGATATATAGAATATTTTTGGATTATATGGGGAAAAAGAATTAGACGAAATTTGAAAATTTATTTTCCAAGTCATTCCTAGAATCCTAGTTAATGATATTTATTTTTAAGCCATTTTCAAGCCCATCATATATCACGTTAATTATCTTGATGTCTCAATTTCGGCTGTAAAACAGCGGTAGGCATTTATTGTTATAAATTATCACCGTTAACTGTACTTGCCGGTTGTGTAACGCTAAAGTAAGAAGAAAAAAAGCATGAAATAATGAAAAAAACAACAAAAAAACAGATGCATGGCCTAATTCATCCGCTTAATTAATTCCATAAACAATATTCGTATACCTATACGTGTTCAATCGATTGTCCATGACCCTGGTATAATATATATATCGATCATTCGATACATAAATTATTCTACTTTTATAAACACAAAAAAATTGATCTCAGTCGTAAAAATCGAGCACTTCGATCGATATACAGTAATGATAATAATACCGATGTGTCCGTTCCTATCAATGAGCACAAGGAATCTGCCGATCATCGAGTCAAAATCATGTCAGATTATCTGCAAGATTATCAAAAATAACGTGTATGCACCTATATTGTAAGATAGTTGAAAAAGGAATCTCGATTCACGTGTATAATCAATTGATAAAGAAAACATAATGAGATGAGGGGAAGTAAAAGAACGTGGACAAGTTTCATGTTATACAGATTTAGAAACGTTTGATCCTTTACATTATCATTAAAATTTAATCTTGTAAATTTTGTCGTTTTTATTGGTATTTTTATCTGACGATCAGTTAATGATCCTTTTTTTTTTATTTTATCTCCTTCGTATAAATCGATATAAAATTATTCATCGTGGTATACTAGATGAACCGAGTTTACTGCGTCGATGAATCACTTGTTACGTGACTGCAACCAAGTTCTTTTTAATTAACCTCCGACTTGGGTTCCTTTTTATGTAACAGACTGTTAAATGCTAATAACGATCGATCGTTTAGCGCTCAATCAAATAGCAATAAGCAATAACCGTGACGCGGGAAGACTAATTTCGAAAATTATCAAAAATACGGTCTTTTCCTGAGCACAGGACCTCCATCATCCAAGGATGAATGAATAAAGTATGAAGAATACTCGTATTCATTAAAATAAAAAAAGAACATGAACTTAATTGTATCACGTTGAAGGATTTTCCTGGTATACCGTCCAATCGATACTCTATGTGCCTGAACATGCGTTATAAGCTTATTGAAATAGTGAAATTCCCCAATTTTTCAAACTCTATACAAACGCGTATATGTATACACATTTTTTAGGGCTAAAGTTAATACGGTGCGTAATGAAAATAAACAAATCGCAAAGGCGAAGTATAACACTTTATATTTTCCGTGTATATCCACCTGGTTTTCGCTTCGCCTTTTGCAAATATCAGGATTAGATAATTAATTATAAACTCGAAGCTGATCTTTCGTAAAAAATACGAATTTTATTCGATTATTAAATTGTTCCTGAATGTGTGGTAGACCCATGAGTTTAGGTATATTATACCGTAACCGCGAGAGGCACAAACCGCGAAAATCATAACGGTTATTTGTGGAAATTCAGCACGTGCCTTTGACAAGGTGTGACCGATCACCTACGGCTCTCTGAACCTCTCTACTTCCTTTATAATATAAATTTAGCATTAATTTTAGACCAACATTATATAAGCTGTTGATCCAGATATAGGCGTTCAGGGGTTCTGGAAATCGTTTAATTCGTGCCGATTTGTTGCTCGATTTATAGGCCCGAGAGCTTACCCATTTTCTAAACTAGTTAGGATCCGGTACATAGTAGGTAGGCCGCAAGAATTAGAATCTAAACATCGATAAACTACGACTATTTACCCGTTTTCGAACTTCCGCGATATCTAAGAATTCGCAATTTTCTTATTTCTTCTTCATACCAATTTCGTTAAACATAGGAAACCGGAATAAAACTTATATTGTTTGGCTGACTCGAACCAGCATACAGCCAACGTGTTTCAAAATCGTGCCGGATTCGTTTTATTATTTAAGAAAAAACAATATATCTTTCAAGTTGAATCATAGGTAGAAAGGGAACCGATTCGCAGAGCCCCCAAAATAGAAAAGACTGACTAATAAGCGTGCCTCCACACCATGGCATGTGCCCATAGCATCATATTATCTAGGCTTAGATTAGTTAGAAGCATGTAGATACTTGGCAAAAGATCACTATTGTCTTGCCAACCTCAGGTTCTTAGTATTCGTTTAGAAAGCGACTCGGACCTCAGGCCTGTATTATTTTGGTCAGTTTCGATCGGTTTCATGAATTCATTATTGCCCGCTCAATTTATCAGAGAGAAATTTTTGCGCCCTGCTACTTCCTCATTATGAATGTAACCGTAGTAAAAGTTATCAAATTTGGCGCCAGCTATAAGAGATAGCATTTAATTAACAACCATATACAGCGATACAATAGCAAAACCGTATCGTTATGAGTCGATTAGTCCAATTAGGACCGTATATATGATTTGACATAGTTAGCTAAAAAAATTTCGTAGTTGTTCAGTCATTTATTTCCTTCACAAAAATATCCGTCATTAAACTAATTTCTACTTCGAACTTAAGTATATAAATTACTTACAAGAGTTTGTGACCAGAAGGAGAACAAACTCTGTAATTTATTGATGTATTAAAGGGTTGAAGCCCTTTGGATCATTAGGCAAAATTTCAAGTGTCTTAAGCTGCGCTAGTTTATTTGTCGTTCAAATCTCGTTGTTTTTAATTAAACAGAGGCACTAATTGACGGAGAATTTTCTCACTTGTTTGACACATTTACTCAACTCTTGTGGTTTGATAAGCAGAGGTCTTGACAATGACGATGGGTCCATGATTCTTACAAGATATTACCATCGTTTTAAACCAGGGATACGTATGAATAAAAGTCACCGTACTGCGGACTGACGATGAGAATATAATCTCTCACCACATCCCGGAAGAGCTTACATATATATGAATGAAGATTGCGATCGAATCAACACGCATTATAAATTCTAATTTCTAATGAAATCTACCAGACTGGAAAATCGTCCATTTATCTTGCATTATGGTCTGCAAGGTCGTAACTGCAATGTTGATCGAATTATTTGTCAAACAAATTGCACACGTGTAAAAACGGCCAGCCAAACTTTGTCATTTCTGTACAGTTTCACAGAGTATAATTATGACGCCTAGCCAATTGAAATCAGTACACGTGTATACATTCACATGTACAACATATATAAAATGGACAAATTTTTTGTTCTAATTTGGGTCAGCAGTTTGAGTTGGCTTATGGTAAACGAACATAGTGCACATATTATGTATGTAACGTTGCACCGTATTTCGTCAAAGCTAGTTTCATTTTGCGAGTGACGACACGGTGATAAAAATTAATTCATTTTGCTGTTGCCTTTTTATGGACCATTTTTTTTAACATTCTATGATAGCTGTATTGTACTGAGTCATTAGATAAAATGAGGTATTCAATCTCACTTTTTACCCCATAACCGATGAAACCACGCGACATTTCAATCATTAAGTATGAGATGAATGTTAAGGCCTTTCTCTCTCGATTTTTCACCCGATTCAAAGAAACCGCATAAAATTATTACACATCACGTAGTCTGTAGTCATAAGAAAATACTTTACGGATACAGCCCTGACGTCAGACTCTTGTGATGCACCTCTAGCCGATGACTATATGGATCCGTTACCTCACGTTTGTTATTATTGGCTGTCTAAATATTTTCAGAATGCCAGTGGGTTTCCGTAAGCTTTTCATTCAATAGTTTGACTAAGAAAACGTTTATGTCATTAGTAGGAATTACATTGTGTAACATACGAGGAAACAAGATAAATAAAAAATCGTCCGATCTGCGTGGGATAAAAATTCACTTAATTTTCTTACTTTTCTCATCTCTATAGATATATACATAGTTTCCACTCAATCGTTCACATCTGGCACTTGATTTATTTACGTCTATTATTTACTACTAGCCCGTTTCAGAAATTGGCCACTGTGCAAATTCATTGATACTCGTTTGCACGTGCCTTAAATAAAAGGACAGTCACCACGTGTTTATCGCTAAAATTTCTCTCAGACTTATACACATGTTAAAAGGTTCTAGACATGTTTCGAGTTACGTATATTCATACAGGTACCGGTACTATAAGGACAATTGAAAAGATCATTTTATTCATCACATCGAATTCGTAGAAGAATTTGATATAATGTTCTCTCGTGAACAAGTGCGCTTTCTGCCAACCGTTGCAGTTCATTATGATGGTAACAAGTACGATGATAGTGAGAAATAAGATACATATAATCTGCGATTAGCTGGAGTCTCAGGTGCGCAAAAGTAGTTATGCAGTGTCAAATTTTTACTACAATTCATGTTTCTGTTCATGATTTGAATTGTTCGTATTCGATTCTGAGCTTGATGACATTTATGTATTCACTTATTTTATCGATAATTTTATAACTTTTTTGAAAATCGAGGTCATTGCGGTAATAGGAAAAAATTCAAAGGTTTATTTCCTAGTCTTTTTCGTCGGAGAATCCAGCGACAATTCAGATGCAGTTATAGCCACAATTATACTATTTCTCACGTATCTACCTATCGAGCAGATTAATGCCACTGATCATGGTCACATGGGAAGGTGCTGTTAATGAATCTAAGATTAAATGGGTCAAGAACACATCATTATGCACTACTATCATCATCAGGCATCGATATTAAATCTCTAAGTTTATGCCATATTATACTCACGAGTCATTCGACACATTATCTTCTATCTACGATATATTGCAGTTTGAAAAATGTTTGATCGCAAAGATCAGCGATATCAGCAGTATAAATTACCAACGATGACGTGATTATAACGATGACAGTATACGATATGCAAAACTAAAACTGTTTATAATTTCACTATCACTCGCTGTTAAGGTCGGAAAAATAAAATTCAAGGCAAGTTATCCATGGAATTATAATAAACCCACTTTGATGTAAATATTGTTTATTCATTCCCGCAGCGTTGGACTATTATAATAGTTGAATGATTTCTGTTACACGGTCGTTGATCGGTAACTATTATTGCATTACTAAATTCTTTGCATATCAATGGAATGATTACACCCATATATGCAATCATGGTTTCCATTGAAGTGGACTGAAAAATTGTATCTAAAAATATTTCTTAAACATGATTTTCTGTAAGTATATCGTCTCTGTTGTTCATCTTCGAACGAATATCTTAAACTGTTGAATTTCTAGAACATTTCTCGATGGATAGTAATAGTGTTTGGATTTATAGGGCTCGCCTAATATTACGTCATGAGGAGGATTGCTCAACTTGTGCTTCTGTCAACGACTAACTATGTAACCTTTGTTATGGTATCAATGTATTTTAATCACGTTTTTAAACGATTTCGGAGTACGTGTCACGCATTTAGTTGTGTAGATTTAACCAGCTATTTAAATGTATAAATTACATTTCATACACCGTTATATGGATATTTCGGCAATATTGTTACAGGAATTTTAAAATCGAATTTCGAGAACTACAGCGCGTCTGAAATTCTCAGACGAATTCAAAAGGAGGTGAACTAGTCGACCCATGAATATCAATCGCTTTGTTGTGTTCGCGAATTTATTCGAACCCTCGAATCAGATAGTTAACAAATCGGAGCAGCCTTCATGTGAAGAGAGAAAAAAAAAAAAAAAATGGTTTTCAAATGGGTTAGACAAGGAAATTTTGATACCGAGTTTTGGATTAGATTATAAAGGTACTTAGAAAAATGATGTTCACGCCTCTCTGGTAGAATTATTACCACTTTTTTATAGCCCCTATCACCACCTTGCACGTACTTATCAAATGATCTAATCCGAACGCTGACCTTTACATAATCTTGTGAAAAACTTGAATAACAACTTATCGACAGCTCGTTAACTTTTGGCTACCGGTTTCACAGAATGTGAAGTTTAAATGTCGAAGCTGTTAATTGGCCACGTATTATAGACTAGCAAATTCAGTACTTGCAGACTTTAAGTGTCTATATATATATTCGTTTTTTGCAGTGCATCGAACGCCTGATGACTCGACACTCCATAAGAAATTTGATATTCGGGTTTATCATATCTTGCAAATATATATACATATACAAGAAAGGGGATAACGACTTCCCAGCAGCTAGTTTTATGCATCTAAGTACATTCGGTCATTATCTGTCTCGTTATACACGGATAGATTTGAGGCAGAGGTGAAATCACCAGAATCGGGTGTGATAAATCTGAGAATATTGAGATTTAGTGACTATCTAACCGCTCGTGAGTTATCGGTTTTTCAAATTAGGCGAAAGATAACTGGGGGAAATAGACCAGCTGGAGTAAATATGGCACAGATAAACAGGATATAGTATAACCGGAGTCACATTTCGCGATATCGTTAAAAGTTGAAAAAAATAAAAACGAAAAACACTATGAGATATAGCGAGGGAATAAAATAGAATTTCAACACTTCGTAATAATTGGAATATGAAAAGTACTCACATTGCGATTAGTTGTGACAGATTCGTATTCTTCCACTGATGGTAAATTATTGTCGGGTGAAATTTCGTTCGAATAAAGTAGAAAACTTAGAAAACGAAAAAAAAAAAACGAAAAATATGATTCGAAAATAAATTTTCTCGTTTCAAAATCTCTTGCACCGTCCAGAATATAAGCGGAGGCGCGTGCGATTGCGTTTAAAATTTGACGAAATTCTTCGATTTTGAAATGATCACAGAATTACAGGACTCGGGAAAATCTGGAGCGAATGAAGTTTCAAAGATTTGAAGGATCGTTGCTGGCCGCTCGAAAGCGCGTGCCTCACTGCGTCCGCACCGTATCGCCGCGCTATTACGATTTGACTTTGGCTACTCCGAACCCAGTCGACTCCGCGACTCGTCTAAACGATCTATAGGCCATATAGGCTACGCAAGAACGCTAAGGTTACTCTTTACAGCTCGATCAGATCGGTCCGTCTGTCATAGGTGTTTTTTTGCGGCGTATGAATCGAGGCTTTAGATCAGTGCGAAACTTTTTTTCAATCGCAGCGATTATTGTTCTCAAATTTTCATTGTTTTGCATAAATTATTATACGCGACGTCCGCATCGACGCCTCGGTGGAAAAACATGCTATCTCTTATACCTTTGACATAGGAGATAGCATGTTCTCCAACCTGAATTTGAGATAGAATGTTTTTCCACAGAGGCGTCAATGCGAGTTACGACGAGATATTAACTTCCCTGCTGCGGTATGATGTTATCTGTATTGTATAGACGCGTAATTAAAGAGATTATTATCTTCATCTCATGTAGAGCGCGAAGTATAATATCAGGTCATGAAGCGAAAATGCGAGAATAATCAAACCCGAAGTAATAGGTATAAGTAATTTTATATCGACGTACCTATGTGGATATTAATAGTTATATTGATAACGAGATGATTTATTAATCGCGTGTTTATGCAAAACGCGAGGTTTTGGATTGAAAAAAAATTGCTCCGACTCCAAACATTAATTACAGTATGAATTTTCTCGCTGATAATGTTTTACAAATATACACAATTCCCGGAATAGGAAGATTCAAATATTTAGATACGCACGTGAAATTTACGCTGCGTTGAGGAAATATCGACACACTTGAAGAAGAGCTGTAGGTATACATAGAGTGCATAAAAAACCTAAAGCGAATAAAAAATTAATAACAAATGAGGAGCTTAGTTCGGAAACAAAACGAAATTGATTGGTCTCACGATTCAATTATTTTATATCACCCAACGTATCGAAGGCATCGATAGCATCAATCCCATATCAAAGTCAAGAAAATCTGCAGTTAATGGATTTAAGGCATGAGAAATGGTTCTAAAGTTAGATATTTTCATAGAGATAGACCTGTCAAAAAGATCGACACAGTGTCAAGTGACGGTCTGCTAATCGTCTTGCTCATCCGCAAAACATCTAGTCCAGTCACCGCGATAATTTCGTTTGGCATGAAATTCTAGGAATTATTAATGGGATAATTTACGGAATGTTTGCTGATAATATGACGATCGATAATTTCTATGTACCATATGGTTTATGGCTTCAGCGTATCAGTTTTATTCGCTCTCGTGCAGCTATCTGTGGTATACTGATACTTCAAATGAAATATTTTTCGTGAAATCTTTATGCCTATAATTGAAGGGCAGAAAAATCTAGCAATAACTAAGAAGGAAAAAAAACAGAACACTGTCATCAAGTATAAACTTTAAGTGACAGCTATACGGGCTCAACAATTTGACGCTCTACAAGATCTTCGTGTGTAGTATATCATCAAAATTGAACCCACCTTGGTCAGCTCTAGTCTCATTATAGAGAATTGAAATTTAGATAAAATGCAAACTAAGAAGTCTATGGAAAAGGTTTACTTCACTAATATCCTGCCAGTCTTCATCATATGCCCACCAAAGTTCCTCTCAAGTTTTGAAACGATGGGGGCAACCCGTAATAACTGAACCAATGCTAAGCTGATCAAGTTATTCATGTAAAAGTTTTATAAGGACGTATTGCGGTGTTATAAAAATCGTTCTGACCCTGGATCTAGTGAATGAACTTTATCTCTTGAGATTATGGACCTGTTGGAGTATCGCATTAGTCACAACGTTATCAGATCTGCAGATTCATATCCAGGATTATGAGGTTTTTCATCGTCAGCCTAAGAGCGGTTTTCCTTTGCCATAAATGGTCTACTTCAGCATAAAGACGACGACGGAGTATTTTTCTTGAATTTTCTTCATTTTTTGTATTCTATAACGGCGTGCGTATGCGAGAATTTGTCTAGACCATTATTTCCAGAGGTCGAATCTACTATGGTTGAAAATCAAACTAATTGTTGATCCAACTTCACCCTGAGCTTCGGTACGAATTTGGTCATCGCCAATTAGGCTATTTTTAAGAATTGTGGAATACAAGCATTGTGATAAATTCTAATGTAAACGGAGCGCGATCCGCATAGTCAACAATTGCCAAAGAGATCACAACCCAAATACGTATTCTTCTGTTATAAGATCCTATCGGATATTGCTATGCAGAGTTTGATAAGCAGAAAATTCAACAATTTTAATATGGGCGTATGATAATTAAATGATTAATTAAGAGAAGTGGAAATCAATTAGCGACGCTGAAATAATACGAGATACTGAGGCTCTAATCGGACCACACATTCCCGAAAAAATAGTAGCTAATTACACGATAGTAGAACACAAAATATACATCCGTATAGAAACAAAACTATTTCGCAGTCCAGAAATATTCCACTGATATCTGGATGGGATTTATTATGCACGATACAGTTGCGGAGCGATTCGAATCAAGGAACCATATACAAAAAAAAGTAGATTGTAAAAAGTGCGTTGACAATTACTTTCTACAAGGTGTAGAAAATTAAGTGTATTTAGATTTTAGAGCGATTTTTTCATTCGAAAAATTACGATAAAATGTTTGAATCACCTGCTCATCTCACATTTATGTATGCACATACGAAGGAGAGGGAAACAAATTTACGGGAGATTTTTTTTACTATCGAAGGTCAGTACCTCAGTTTTAATATGAACATTGTGAGGTCACGGTTTCGATTGCTTGTTTAGGAGTTACGAGTTTCCTTATCGCTTCTAGAACAGTCACATCTGTTCAGCATTAAATTTATTCATATACAGGGTGATTCAGACCTCGTAAAAAAGAATTCACATGCAGATTCCTTATCGGAATTCAAAAACAAAGTTCCTTATCGAAAACTTCGAGGAACCGGTCGTTCCTGAGTTAGATATGATTTAGTCCACCCAATCAGACGGCAGTATCGTGATGTGCTCAGCCTCGTAGCAAGCCCGTAAAATTGACGGTACCCGCGGCGTGTGAACTCTGCCTGAATTTTAAATTAAAAAAACAAAAAAAATTAATTCAGGCCAGCTATGAGGCTGAGAACGTCACCATAGGGTCGTCTACTCGGGTGGACCAAACCTTCTTTTTTGATTAGGAACTTTATTTTTAGATTTCGATTGGGAATCTGCATGTGATTTTTTTTCCCGCGAGGTGTGAATCACCCTATAGTACAGTGAGGTCTTATGATAGATTTCAATCTTCCGTTTCTATGTGCGGCTGGATTTATATAGTAACGAAAGGTCTAAATGCGCGATCGCTTTGTATGCATAGAGTAACAAAAAGATACGATCGTATTGTTCGATCGATTGTCACTTTATCACCATATACGTGGATTTCTCTTTACGTTGAGAAAATTTTAATTTTTCTAACTACAATATGCGTCTAGCCGTTTTTTCTTTTTGAGTCTTGAATGTATGATTAATATGATACGATAAACAGCCATTGATGGTTAGTTATTGAAAATATAATACAACATGAGAATATAAAGACATTCTGTTCTGTATTAACTGCGATAATTGGTGTCTCATATACTCTGCACTATATGCATCAAAGTCGATAAGTCAAGTTCCAACAATATATAAACCTTCAAAATCCCGAATTAGTTGTCCGAAATAATTGAAGGTGACTTATTCATTGAGTTTGATAAATCAAGTTTAAACTTGGCTCAGAGTTGCTTGCTATCAATATTCATTCAATCTGCGTCTACTAAGTAAAAATATTTAAAAAAATCAAAATACCACAAGAAAATCTAAACCTCTGCCTTATAGTTGTTCTAGAATCTAGATGATGAAATTATTTTTCTTATACTCAACTACAGCTACTAGTTGACTTCTTTCTGTCCCAAATCTTCTCGCTGATTTACTTTCAACGTAGGGCCTATTCTACGATCACGAGATCTATAGTCATGAGGAGGAAATGAATGGCTTCTGATTTTAGGTATTTTGCAAGATTTCCTTCACTCTAGTATACCTATACCTATGGACACAGATCACGCCTATTTTTGGAATAGCTTAATGCAAGGTGGCAAGTCAGAATCTGATTTCTGATCTAGCAGTATCGAAGGGCCTTGGGCTGAAGAGATTAAGTTACGCTAAGAATGACGTAATTTCTTAGAGCTAGAGCCTGTATAGAATACAAGAGAACTTTGTCGTGTTAAATCTATGTCGTTAACTATATATGGCAGATGCCCTTTGGTACCTTTAAGGGCATCAGCGACTTGAAAAATTGCCATAGCCTACGTGTGGTTGCAGGCTGTTGTTCGTTAGATAAATCGCTAAGCTAACAATACGAGGAGCTAATTTTTCCAGGGAATTGATAGGTAACATATGCATCAACAAGCTGTGGTTCAGAGAAGCTGATGTAAGGAATGTTTGCAACAATAGTCTGTCGATATCCATATATCACTTGAAAATTATCAAACGTAGAAAGTACTACATGGAGTGATTCATCCCCTACTAGTAATGAGAATCAACGTCACTGCAATGTTTAAGCGAAACCAATTACCCGACAGAATTATCTGCTTCATTGCAGCCACATTATGCATTTACCAGAATGAATGAAAAACGCAATTAGGTACATAGTTGATCATTATACCAACGGAAGCAGTAAAGATAATCTATACAAAAATCGATTCCATCGTTCAAATATATTTGCGGGTATAAAATTTCCACATTTTGATTAACCCAGTGATTCGAATAATTTCACGCACGATTTAACAAGAATCAACAAAAGAAGGAGAAGGAAAAAAAAACGTCAGGAACATTGAGAATAATTTCACTTTTTTTAGTAAACGAAAATCTGTTATCAAATAGATTGTAAAGGTTTTCGACTAACAACGGAATTGTAATTAATCTGTAACAATTTTCCAATCTACGTATGTGTAACGGCAACCTGATGGCTGATCTGTTACACAAGTGATTGACCTTTCAGTTTGAATTTGTTACGTCGCCTTTGACTTGACAAGCTTTGTGGTTTGCAGTGTCTTATCTTTATCTCAGATACAGTTTTGGCAATGATGATTTATGAACTTTTTCCAATACAATTTCGTCGGTTTTGTACATGACTGAGTGCACCACTGTCCAAGGGTCAGAGGTTGAATATTTCAGGAGTGGCATATTGGCGTAAGGCAAATCGTGATCTTTTAAAGAATGCGGCTGAGCAGTGTTAGGCATGAAAACGTTTCCAGATGCTGTAATATATGTATACATGTAGATATTTACCTATACTTAAATAGGTATAGGCGTCTGACTCGCATTCGCACTAACTGATAATTTGCACGCATAGCTAACCGGTGAAATAATCATCCGAAGCAAATAGCACTTCCTAGTAGCTTCGAAAAAATCGAAACGTCATTGAATGCCTGGGGATGAAAAGTTTGTTGAATTAGCGAGCTTTTATTAGTAAACTGCTTTGTAAATCGCAGATTGTGAAATTATAAAAAATGAATATGTATTAATCAAACCCTCGATTTTTACGTATCTAATTTTTCAGCACTCGAGACTAACGAATTTAGATCCATGATCTATATTTTTTTCATGGTATAGCAAATGGATCGGTTTGTTCCCGTTCGGCGAAAACAATATGCCAAGAAAAGTGGGATACCTATAATTCTTTAATCGTCTCTATGCCATTTAGTATGGTTTCACGTTCTATAAATCAATTCAACATCTACAGGCCATTAGGCCAAGACTTTTTTAGCTCAACGAATTGACCAGGATTCTAAAACGTGTTTGAGCTATTTTTGAAACACATCTCACTTTACTGCCTAAGCATATCACAGCTCAGGCGTACCGGTACGGATTCGTATGTTTGTTTCTATTCAAACGGAAGCAGTGTAGCTGTTTCGGTATCATACTTAAGAAATATCTGTCAAAACCGACATGTTTAAATTACCCGAAAGGTTTACGTCCATGCTTTCATTTCTCATGAAACTTGATTAAGGGTCTTCATGCCACGAATCATCGACTTCGATAGATTTCGGTATTTTTCATGTCTCTCAGACTAATCAGCGATTTCTGGATGGCGGAAATTGCACATCGCTGATTTGTGAGGCAAGACTACTATAGCTGAGTCTAAACCAAACCACAATGAAGAAGTTCGTGCCGTTAAATTTTCTAATGACTAATTATTTCAACCGCGTTTTCCCAGTGATATGTTATATTGCTCATTGCTGGATGTCCATGAGTCGTTACAGACATAAGCTTAGAATGTAATTACATACGTGGTTACGTTTCAATTTATTCAACCATTATTATAATCTGTAATATGCATGTATAGTATATTTTTATCTCCAGTAACTGTAGCAAGAAATGGAAGATTGAAAAAATCTAAATATGAAGGAGTCAGATCGTAGATAATTAATTATTCGAGTGACTTAACGGCGCCATCAATCCCAAAGTGTAAAAAGCGATTGAGTAATAAATAAAAGATTAGGACAATACAAAGAGACAACTGTTCGTAAGATACCAACTCACTATCATCAAATCCTGGATAATATGATTTTGATATTTTTCGCACGTTCGAATTTGGGAGCTATATAACGACTGAATGGTAAAGGAGGTTCTCTCGCGGACGTGCGAATATTTCATCAACCAAACCTAGAGTCTAGAGAATTATAATGGGATTATTATCCAACATTTCACTCACAATTGTCGGTCGCAGCCAACTTTATCTCATTCCATCGTATTTGAAGTATGTACAAAATTATGTCACTGGGTCATGAAATGATCGAAGAAATTTCATTCATTATTCAAACAAAGCCAACAAAAATTGATCCTAAAAATTAAAGGGCAATTATTAAAATAAAATCTGATCCGCAGTTTCGTCATGCAGCAAATTCTTGCAGCCTCATACAATGCAGATCATATCGTGTGTGGTCCGAAGAAAAAGGAGTTAACGTGCCGCAGGAATGATTAAATAACAATATAATGCATCGTGCTGATTAAATTTTTCATATCATGTTGAAGGTACGGATTGAGATTGAGTTCACATGGTCCTTGGAAGTTCGATGGGTGGATTTTCGTGTGGTATTATAGCTAATTCCGTATTTGTTACGACTTTACGCTTCTGAAAATATGTTTTTGTGACCATCTATGGGTATAATAATACCAGTTCTGAATTCTTTATGCTTTTCGAAGCGGTGACGTGACTGGCGGGCTAGCAGGTATATATCCTTGGAAATTTGGTAGCGAAACGTTACGAAGGATTTACATCTAGACTGCAGCGGACTGGCGCCAGGTTAATAAACTTTCGTCATTTCTCACCATACATTCAAACTTCGCATATATATCGCATTGATTAAAATTCAACTATTTTCGGCTTTCCTACACTATCCTGTATCATTTCTCTATCTGGTAATGTTTCAATGTTACGTATGACATCACGCTAGAAGAGACAGATGTATTATACGAAAAGTGAAAAAAAAAAACTGCGATAAAAATGTTGTGCCTGTTGAGACGTGTGATTAAAATATACAGAAGAACTGTACTATTCATTCGCTGAAGTGTCAAAGGCGGTTTATACAACACACGCTGTTTTAAATCACAATACAAAAAAGTGACGACAATTTTTTTTCTATCGCACACTCCAACGACTGGATATTCCAATTAGTTAAAATGCTATTTCGTCTTAAATCATCACCATCAGCTAACAGCTAACAGCGTTTTACAGTCGCTGGTAATCTCTAATACCGATTTCAATGATCAAGAGATCGTTTATTGCCTATACATGGCCGCACACTTTAAAACCAGCTTCACCTCGGAATCAAAATTTGTCCTCAGCTGGTGTTATCTTCTCTTTACCGACCAACATATTGATTCATTTGAATCATCATAATTCATTCATACTCAATTTTGTGGCGTCACCCATCCAAGTCCACTTGTATCAATGAATATTGGCCAGAATAGAGGTAACATATAACATGCATATTGCACAGTTCGTATTATACTGCCTGACAAATGATTTAAGAATAGCAATTGTGTGCGTGTAAATATGAGATACAATTTGCTACGAGTTTGTTACTTTTTTCATTAGTGAACAATTTATTTACAGACTGCAATGTGAGACAAACCAATTTTTTATTGGGGACAATCTTATTAATTCGTAGGACAAGTCAATTCACGAATTTAACAAGCACGAAGGATATGTGACTAGCGCGCATTTCTTGAAGATTTGTGGATAAAATGCAATGTACAAAAAAATTCTACCTAAAATAATGAACAATTTTTTGAATCCAGTTTCGAACAGCTTAAAGATAAGTTTGTGTAATCAATAGCGAAGCTTTTCCATGGTAACGAATCTTGTTATGGAACAGTGGAGCCAGTTTCATAATGCTTCTTCTTCGATAAGGTTCGCGATTCATTCGTCACTCATAACAAGTAGTAGATAGTTGAGAGAAAAAAAAAAAAAAAAACTAACAGACAATGGGTAACACAGAAAGTAACGTAACAAGTGGTGTAAAAAAACAGACGGACACATCCTCGATCTTATTGTATAAATTGGTCGATTTGAAAGGTAAACAAATTTCGATAGTTAGACTTGATACTCTCCACTAATTCTTCTCTGATTCCTCTAGCGAAATTCATTTCTCAATTAAGCCATTCGATTGATTAACACAAACAGCAACTACTGTGTCTCATTATCATCTATGTAACGAAATAAGCGTATTATTTATCATAAGCACATGCCAATGCCAATAGACTATGGTCCAAAAATAGTGGTTGCGTTCCTCAAATTTTTTCACTCTCTAATTAATCTATCTTTGCCATAAGTATTCGCCTGTAATCGGCTAAGTAAAGTGCTAACGGCTGACCAGTTCGAGTGTTTGACTCTAGAGGCTGGAATGCTTGCAGCAGTGACGTAATTTGGCCCAACGCAACGCCTTCCATCAGAGTTATAATTTTGGCCAGGCTGCCCGTAATTATCAATATTCAATTCCACTACACATTCCTGTAGGCAAAATGACGAATAACCGACTACCACTTTCGATTACTAATGCCTAATAAAATTACAGTTATACCACCCGCTACGAAATATTTTACCCATCAGATATGTTTTATAGCCATTTTTCTTTCTCCTCTTCGACGTCCTTTCGTTAATATTTACTTGGCAATATCAGGTGGGGGTCTTCTGGTTGACATGATGAAGAGAGCTGCTCAGACGAAACAATTTGCAGAGCTGGACCACGCGATGAGAACAAAGGTTGAACCTTTTTTGTACAACAAAGGAAAGGGAAAGTGGATACCAATCAGCAAATTGGTTCTGTTACGCAACAAAGAACGAGCCAGACACAAAATGGTATAGCGTATAGAAAATAGTCCGAATTCTATTCGAAATGATAATTTTCAACCATTTCTCAGTTACCTGTACTCAAAGCTATGGAAAATCCGGGGGAATACGACATCGATAAAGATCTTGGCGAGGAAGACGTTGACGAGGATAAGATAGGTCATGGATTTATTAATCACTTCATAAAATGTCAAAGTATAAAGTTATGTCGTAACCTTTAACGAAGAACAATCACGAAAGTTTTTTTTTCTTCACAGACAAAAGCAAATACAGAGAAGTTTGCTGGTGTCTAAGCGAAAGAGGTGCAGTAGGCGAAACAATTTTGCACTTATGCATGCTGAACGCTACAGCAATACACGCTGACTTAGCTAAACGTCTTTTGAGATTCTATCCAAAGCTAATTAACGACATTTATATCAGCGATGAGTATTACGGTGAGAGGACGAGCTTTCGTCAGACAAAATGCATGTGTACCCATTTGTTTCACAATTATAAAGAGACGTGTTCTTTTCTCGCGATGTATACAATCAGGAGAAAATGTCCTGCACATTGCGATTGTCAACGAGGACCCAGCGATGGTTAAATTTCTACTTGACAGTGGGGCAGACGTCCACGAAAGATGTTTTGGCAACTTCATGTGCCCCGAAGATCAAAAAGCGTCGAGAGCTGACAGCATGGAGCACGAATGGGTTTGCGTTGCACCGGAAACCAACTATGAAGGGTAATTTGTGCATTCATTGTTACACCTATACCACCTGTTCTTGCATTTAGTAGGTAATCAAATTTTTGCCCCATGTTGATTTCTTTCTGCAGATACGTTTACTGGGGGGAATACCCTCTAAGTTTTTCCGCGTGTCTTGGCCAGGAAGAATGTTATCGTCTGATGCTTGCGAGAGGTGCTGATCCCGACAAACAGGACACAAATGGAAACACAGTTTTGCACATGCTGGTTATATACCAAAAACTTGTAAGTTGCGGTGCAACTAGACCATATGTTTTCTGCATATAACATAATGAATATTTTTAGACGACCTTTGACATGGCATATGAAGTGGGAGCCTCTCTTGCGCTCAGAAATATCCAGTGCTTGACGCCATTGACATTGGCTGCAAAATTGGCACGTATAGAATTGTTCTTTCACATTTTGAACATCGAACGCGAGATATATTGGCAAATTGGCAGTATCACTTGCGCCGCTTATCCCTTATCGCAGATTGACACTATAGATATTGCTACTGGCAGAATTAGCAACAATTCTGCCCTAAATTTGGTTGTCTTTGGCGTAAGTCTACCAGAAATTGATGATCAACATCATTTGTATATAACGTATGAAAAATTATGAGGAATGGACACCCAGACAAGTAAAATTCAGACCTTGTTTTAGGACAAAGATGAACATTTGGAGCTGATGGATGGCGTTCTGGTTGATCTTTTGAATGCGAAGTGGAACACGTTTGTCAAATCAAGGTAAACTGCCGTAATGTTGTAAACAAGCGTGCGTGACTATACTGGACCCGACTTCCATTAAGTTATTTACGAAACGTTGCGCTATTACATCATCCGTGATAATGCCATTTACGACAAAATCAATCGTTTCCATATACCGATATTATTCGCAACTAAAATAGGAAAGATAACATTTTGAGCCATTTACAACTGAGAATTTATGACTGCACACAAGATTTCAATTTTCACCATGCATGTTCATTACGGCATGATAATTCCGTCGATATTTCACACTTTTTCATACGGTGTAGATAAAAAATATTTACAGGTTTTATCGACAGTACTTTTTGTTCTGTTTCTACTTTCTCATTTCGTTGGTGAGTTTCACGCTTCGTCCTGGACCGTCGGAAAGCAAAACCGTGAACGCATCAACAGCAACAACAACAACAACAACAACAACAGCAAGTCCAGTATCGGTAACATCTGTAATACCAGATATCACGATAATTCAGGCAAAAAGTTTAACTGCTACGATCACCTCCAGCATAATGTCGTCGTTAAACATCTCGTCGATCTCAATGGAAAGGCTGTCTTCTCAAATTGCGTCAAATATTACGACAGCAATTGAGGAGATCCTAACGTCGTCGGTCACGAAAGACTTGTTAACGACAGATGCTATGATTATTGAGAGTAATGATCCCGGAGGAGATAGTCTTAGAACGATAAGTGTAAATGTCACTGATGCATTTGAATACGTAACTACAACCGCCAGCATTTTATTAGAGAATACAACGTCTTTCCCCGCCAACTTAACGACGCCACCATCGGACGTAGACGGTGTTGATGAATGGTGATATTCATGAGCAATAATTATAGCTTGTTAGGAAAAAAAAAATGATTCAATCACAAAATAAACCGACTAGAGGCTGTGAATAACCAAAACATTGTTCATTCGGTGCCTACAGGTGGGAGGATTTGATGGAAGAATGCAGACTGATGAAGATGTCAAAACCGGAGGATAAAATCCGCTTAACCGCCGAGGTTTTTATGGAAATTGGAGCGATTCTATACATCGCAGCTGCGTTGAGGGAGGCCAGATTTCTCGGTCTTAATATGTTTATTGAAAACTTGGTGAGTTTTAAGTTGATAATGATTTACGAGCCATCAATCTGCCCGGATAAAGCCATAACACCCACTGTGCACATTTTATTCTAGATGACTGCACCGTCTCGCGTAATGTTCCTATTCTCATGCTGCATCCTGCTTTCGTTCCCAATTTTAAGACTGGCTTGTGCCGACGAAGTTGAAGACATGCTGGCCGTTGTCGTGATGTTAACCTTGGCACCGTATTTCTTGTTCTTCTGCAGAGGATTCAAAACCGTCGGTCCCTTCGTAGTTATGATATACAGAATGATAATGGGCGATCTTTTAAGATTCGTTTCTATCTACTTGGTATTCGTTATGGGATTCTCGCAAGGTAAATAGCTAATTAAAATACTGTCAACATTAGATCAAACACCTGATCATCTAACGCGATCAGATCAACGTCCGCTGATCCATCCCACTCGAATTTCATCTGCTTTTATGGATTATTCGCGGTACTATTTATAATCGTGGAATAAATTACTTCGTGGTTTATAGCCTTAACATTGAATCGTGCCGCCTACGCTTTAGTCTTGACACGTTTTATCATCCGCCTACGCATTTCGCGCTCGGACAATGAGACAGCCTTTGGTCAGCTCGGTCATTCTTTATATCGATCGTTAGGCACGCGATGATGTAAGCAAAAAAAAATTTCAGCTCGTATTGTGAAGTGACAATGCATGAATTTCACCTGTTGCCTAAGCGCCCCCCTAGTTCTAAGGATTTTTAATTACTTGTTGCTGTTTGAGAATATACTGTTATGCTGTGTCATAAAAACTGATACTTTTTTCTAATTAGATTGGATAATAACGAGGTGAAATATTTCATCCTCAACCGTCATCCGTAATCAATCTTATTTTTTATATGCTTGAAAGGCGAATGCGTCAATATTTCAATCTTCAATTCATATTGGCTTTGATTATCTATCGAATACTTGAAAGATACTATTTATCCATCGAAATTTGGAGTGTGAAAGAATCGTCAACTTTCATACAAAGATAACAGTTGCGGTATCAATTTCGTGCAATTTGGTTGATGTTAGCAAGTCATATGCAAGCATAACAATATTTCTTTTCCAGTCTACTCAAATATGGATACAGTGTCACGTTATCGGTGAATTATGACGAATCGCGTAATTGGAATACGAAGAATCTGTATGTGAATGAATTTGCAAAATTCATTTCATGTTTTCATTGCACTGCCAAGAAATACCTAAGTGAATTTAGAATGACATTGAAAATTTGAACAGGAATTTGACTCGTTTTTCAGCTTATTATATAATTTTCCTATCGTATGGAAAAAATCAAACACAACCACAGACACAGACGCAGCCACCACCACCGCCAGTCCCCGAAGATCCTGTCGTAAACCCTATGCCTTCTCCAATGGAAAGTATCATGGCTATGTTCTTAATGAGTATGACAAATTTTGGGGATTATTACAGCGCTTTCGAGAAAACTCACCATGATACAGAAGCTAAGGTTTCATCTTTGACATCTACATTCAAATAAATATATTTATTTGATTAAATATCAACATCTTTTCTGATATTAGGTCTCATTTACTTCTAGTGTCTCTTCGTTGTATACATGGCTATCGTAGCTATCTTATTGGTCAATATGTTGATCGCTATGATGGGAAACACGTATCAGAAAATTGCAGAAACTCGAAACGAGTGGCAAAGACAGGTATGTAATAGTAGACCTGCTGATCATTTGATTCGTCGCTTGTCAATCGCTGTTGCATAGTGTGATCTTAATTTCTCGAAAATATAGTTCCATACCAGTATGAAAAATAAAGTATTTTTTAGAACTAATAGACGAATTTAAATCACGAATTTAAATGGACCTAAATTAGCAATTCATTGACGTAATATCTAAGATCTTGGCACACTGACTTGGTAATAATAATTTATCTCCGAAGGATAATTAGCCAGATTCCTTCGGTAATTATGCATCGCTACTTCACGAAACCAATTACCCAAATCTCTAGTGTCTAATTTATTTAACCAACAGCATCAAACTGGTTTTTGTACTTTTCCATATTATGAGATCTTAATTGAATCCTACAGTGGGCCAGAATAGTTTTGGTTGTTGAAAGAGGTGTAAGTCCAGCTGAAAGACTGAAAAAGTTGATGGATTATTCCCAGCCAATGTCAGATGGCCGGAGAGCTCTGGTACTGAGATTGAATCAAACGGTCAGCGATCTATTATTTATTTTTTTTCTCTCATTTCTTTAATCAAATACATGCTGAGCTTGAAAAATGTACCCTTTCAGGAAGAGGACAAGGAAGAGATGAAGGAAATATTAGAAATGAAAAGGGTACATGAAAGGCTGGTTAAAAAACGGAAGGAAAAGATTCAGCAGGATAAAATGAACAAATTATCGCTTCAAGGAAATGCTCTTCTTAGTAAAGATGTACAAATTCCCGAGAGCATGGCATGAGGTAGTTTATTCGTCGTGCAATAAATGATAAGAGACTTTGTGCTCTGATTACAGCGGTAATGTGAGAATATATGTAAAAGTCAGTATCATAAAGAGATTCTTATATATAAGCAAAAAAACAGGAAAAAGCACAGTCAGAATATAATTTTATATTTCATTTTACACGAGGAAAATTATCACAATCAAACACAACAGTTTACGATTTCAAATTCGTTCAACAAACATCTACAATATGTATAATTCCATTTTTTACCCTCTTTCCTCGATGATCGAGTCTTATATATGAATATTTTGTCATACATATTTTTGTATTTTTTCAGGTGAAGAAATTCGCAGCTGGCGATTTTATTGGCGTCTGATGCGAAAGCTCGGCTGTTTCGGAGATGATGTATAAGAGACGATTCGACATATTCGCTATAGCCAGTGGTTTTTTAGTTTTTCTGAGCGTTCGCGTTCTGCTGGGCAGATTAAACATAAGGGGATCAGATGACGTCGAAGGATAGAGTGCAGAAGTAGGCGGTAATCTGATTGCAGGCCAATATTTCAACGGGGGCGAAGTGATCTGTGATGAATAATAAAAATTCCGAGGTGTAAACAACAAATGCGTAAAAACTAAATATAGGCGGAGATTATTTGACTTTGTTGGATCTTTGAAGGTAAAAGTCAAAACATTTGACATCACGCACTTATTTGGAGGAATTGCGCAGACTTTGAAATATAGTCGCAAAAGTATGTGGGACGGTTCCGAATAAAGCAAATGTGCGCCGTTGAGACTGTAACGAAATTTTGAACAATAAATAGAAAATGAAATAACGGGAGGTTTACAGCTTTCTGCAAGAGAAACATGCGTTCGTCAATGACGTCATAAGGCGTGTGAGCATCTGGCGTCTGGACGCATCTTTGGTCCATGGAAAATTTCTCAACTTCTTAGTGAAAGTAGAAACAGCAACCCATTTGGTTGCAACGGTGGCGGTAATTGTCTTGTGTATAGGTATAAGATCGATTGAATAAATAACAACCCTTCAAAGATTTACGTCGTTTTGTACACAATCAATCAATCGATTCACTTAGATTCCTTCTACGAGTTTCACAACGTGCATTTTATTGCAATTTCATTTTTAATTCCATCAATAAATTTCCATACTTGCCAGACGTTCGATAAATAAACTTGTTAACCACGCTTTCCTCGATCCATTGTACAAATAAGTAACATTAATTGACGTATCATCTCAAAAATGAAATAGTACCTATAGGTAATTACGGGAATATCTCAGGCTAGAATCGTTGTCAATTTTTTGGTATCAAAAATAATTTCGCTTTTCATTTTTTGCTGAATCTTGGAGCTATTCGTGGTCATGAATGATAGTATTGCAGACACAGTGACCTACGTCACAACAACATTCACCCAATCATCAATGACCAAAAATGACCAAGCAATGATATATCACCCAAATAATACATTCTACGCTAATTACGTTTTATTTCGTTTCTTTGATCATATACCTTGTCTGTGATCGTGGGTTGTTCTAAATCGCAGACTGCAGTTTCGGACGAATTATTTTTAACTTGCACTAGCTGAATCGTCACTTCTTCCTGGGGAGTTTGATCCATTTCAAAAGAGTCCTGATTTCTTTCGGAGGATTTTAAGTGTACAGATTCATGCGTAGAAGACATGACTCGAGATCGTTTCAAGGATGGTTTCATCTCGAAGCACGTTGATGTATTTCGTCGTTCGTCCCGGTGCTGAGCCTTTGCCCGTTCCATAACGCGGTTCCAAGGGTCCTTTTCATTCGTTTTTGGTTTTGGACCATCTCCTTTCACCACACAGACAGGCCGTACGTATCTGAAGCCAGTCAAATTGATAGCTGAATCGTATGAGTTGAAGTAAAGAATTAATTAGTCCATTCCACGGAGTGCGATGATTATTTCTATACCTTCCTATGGGCTTTTTATGAGCATTGCAAATTGGACAGCTCGATTTTTCGACAGTAGAATGATTAGAATTGTCCAACACGTTATTAGATATTTTTACGGAACTTTGAAGAATTGGAGGATTGGATTGAATTGGTGGAGTAGTACTAAAATTATCTCCCTCAGTCACATTAAATGCTAGCAATTTTTCAGGCTCGCTGTTGATCTCCGAAAACCTCAATTTCGCTGTGAAAAATAATTAGGGATTGCATCAACACGCTTTGCACGATGAATCTGAGTTCAATTTAAAAACTAATTAATCATAGATTCCATACACTTTGATCTTACCAAGATTATTGCTTGCATTGTTTATATGAGTGGACAAATTATCGAAGACATTGGAAATTTTTTGTTCTTTAGTTCTAGAGATTCGTAGGCTCAGTCCTAAAGGTATATCTCTTTCAGCTAGGATCGGGGACACTTGTGGAACACCTTCGGTACATTGGAACGAATTTAAATTGCCAGAGAATGACTCTACTGTCTGGCAATTCTTGTTTTTGTTTGAAAATTTTAAATCGGAAGTTTTATTCATCATCGCGATTCGCTTGCGTGGACAAAGATCATACGTGTCTATACAGACGTCCATTGTATTACAGAAATTTTGATTTTCGGAGACGTTCGTGCCTACAGTGCGCGTTGAAAGTTCAGCACTTCGTACGCCTGCTGGACCAATTGACTTTTCGAAAGTCATCTGTGGAAGTCTAGCAGACGAGAATTGTCTGGAAGAGTGGAAAAGGGGACATTGAGGGACAGTTAAATAAAAAACTCAAATTGATGCTTCAAGTCTCTTAAAATGTTCACCCTGACTCATACGATGGAAGTTAATTCTGTAAATATTCTCACCTGTCTCCCTCTGATCCGATGCTTCTCAATGACCTGACGAATCGTCGACATTTAATTTTATTCACATGCTCATCCTTGCGGTTTAAATCGTATCGAAACTCGGACTGAATTGAAGCAGCAAAGTCTGAATCATCTGTTTCCGAGTCTAGAATCAGCCTGGCTCGTGAATGTGAGAAGAAATTTTGGTTTGATCGTTGATCAGATTCCTGAAAGGATGAGTGCCTGAGATCATGTTTTCTAGATCTTGGATCGTACCTGTTGCTAGGCATATTATTATGACATCGACATTCGTTGAAAATAATTTTTTTCCCCGACCAAAATCTTCTTTTCTTCATCTTGAACCTTCGACAATTTTCATAATCCCTATCAATATTCGTAAATGATCTCTTTGTCAGCGACAGATCTCTTTCCCATTCAAAATCTGACTCCATTTCTGATTCCGCGTAATAATCCGACTCATAGTCTGTTTCTGGACCCGATTGTAGCTCCTCTAATTTTCGGATTAACCAATCAGTTCGTATGTCTGGGGTTTTCCACGAATATTTTTTAGAATCGCGTCTGGTGTACCAGTCTGATTTACACAAGGCTGTACCCTCTGATTTCACCTCGGATCGCCAAATTTCCGGATTTATAATCCCTTTATAAGCATTGCCCAATCTTCTCCGCAACTCGGTACGATGTCGTAATTTCATTGCCTCTGGACCCAACTGGAAACAGGGTTTCACCTCATCTTTTTCCACCGTGGCAGCAACTGTTTCAGTTTTATCAACCGGGCCAATATATGACGAGGACGAAGTATCTCCAAGATTTCTACTTCTGTGTCTTGATCTGAAATTATTTGCCGATCGGATCTCGTCCTCCATCGTTGTGTGGCAGGAAGTTTTGCTACCAGAAATGGCAGCTGAAAGTTCATGATCGTTTGAAAACGGGTCGGGTTCTAATCTGTGGGATTCAATTGACATCGAGACAATACTTTCGGATGGTATTCCAGTCGAATTTGATCCAACTAATTGCTCTTCATCCTCTGTAGAGTTCGCTTCAAGTTGTTTTGTGTTTTGAACAAATTTTGTCGTACTCTGTCGGTCCCAGCAGCCTTTCCAACACAATTCGAATCGCCCTTTCGAATCTGACGAGGAAACCAATTTATCCTCAGATTGCAGCGATGGCATAGGCTTTTTTCGATCAGAGGTGATCGATTGATCGCTTATAGTTTTGCAACAATCCTGAAATGTCACAGTTTTTCCTGACGGCAATGATGGCCGATCGTACACGTCGAAGTCACTAAATTGCTGTTCTACACATTCTGCAATACCTGACTGGCTTAACTTTTGCAATGAACATTTTGACACGACATTCACCCCTTCAACGGACTTTTTTTCCCCCATTTTCACGACCGAGGTATCATAGCAGGGGCCTTTTGCCTGCGACTCTGTCTCATCACTCTCTTCTGATTGAGTAGAACTCAGTATTTCGTCTGTGGTATTTTTTTTGCGAACTGATTCTTCCATGGTAGACTTATTCGAAACTAGATTCGGACCATGGGTCTTCGTGGAGAGATATTTCAAACTAAGATCAGCAAAACAAGCCTTTAGAGACACAGATGAATCTGAAGAAGAAGTGGATTCGGAGTCGAGCGATGTGTCCGATTGGGTTTCTTGGATCCATGGTCTCTCAACGTTATTTGCAATCGGCGTAGTGAAGCTTTGTACAGATAAAATCCCATCCTCATTGTAGGATGAGCAGCAATTTATGAGACTCGTGGAATCCTCTGCCAAAGGATCGCTGAAAGTGACACGACGTTTTGGAGATGGAAGATTCTGACTATTTTCGGTGTTCAGAGACGTTGAGTTGGTATTTGATTTCTGCGTCTCCAACGGATGAATGTTTTTTTTAAGCACCTCTTCGGCGTCGTTTTTTTTTCGTTCTCTGATAAACTGAACGAACTGATACAGGTTGTATTCTTGTAGCCTGGACCATGAATAATTATGTATGTAAAAATCAGTTTGAAATTCGCAGAACGGTGATATTTTTTTTTTCAAATAGTTCCCTCATAAGTTATTCACGATACCTAGAATCACTCTGTGTTCCGTAGATGAGGCTCTTTCGCTCCGATGAATTCAGATTTTTTGTCAAATCTGTCGAAGCCACTTTATGCTGAAAGTATTCAGAGAGTAAAGATTTTTTATATTGCAAAAGGTAGACCAGTTCTTCATTGGTCAACACACTCTTCGGGACTCTCAACGTCTTTGGTTCGAGTAAGGTAGGTGAGAAGTAGCTTTTGCCAAGTCTAAGAAATTAATAAAAAATGTAACAGTTGTTTTCTAGCATGAAGGTATATGTAGACACTCAACATTCCAAGGAACTGTCTTGAGTTTTCGTAATTTATTCAAATATAATAAATAATTCACGATGAAACCCAAAGAATTGCCTTTTATGTTCAGCTATTTCGAATTTCGACGAGCTTTCCCATTTTTTTCCTATCCCTCCAGCCAACCAATGATCTCGATAATGATTACTGAATTCACTTGGAAGGGGTGTTGTGGACGGAAATCTGTTGAAGCTACCCTCAACGATCATTTCTCGATTTTGTTTCGATTTTGGATTGATCGGCAGGAGTATTTTCAGATTTGAATTAGAAAAAACGTTCGACGACGATGAGCCTGACTTCTCATTCAAGATATTAAGCAATCTAAAAATGTATGAAATCCGTTATTTGATATGAATAAAATCGCCGAAAATGCGAAATTCCATTTTTTTTTTTACCTGGCCATACGAGCTATCAACAATTCGAAAGAAAAATGAGTTTGCTCTAAAGTGTCACCAAGAGTTTCTCGAACAGCAGTTTTTTTTATAATAGACACTGCCGAGACGTCCGAATTGGAACCGACAGATACATCAGAAATCGAGACTCCAAAAGACAATCTTGAGGAACAGAAAATGTTCTAAGAGTTTCTTCAAATATTCAACCCGCAATCTGATTAGTGGCTAATTATCAACCTGGAACACTCATCACCAATGGATACAGACGAACACGAACAGTTTGCTCTCAAGGGCAATAACGTATTCCACAAATCAGCAGCCTTCGAAGTAAGCAATGAAGGCGGAAATCGATGCCAATTTGATAGCTTCTGACGATTTTTTCTTCCCCATAAACGCTTTGCAGTCCAAACATTAGTCAGGGTTGATATACTGGAAGATTTGGACAATTCTGGGTTGGCTTCTTCGAGCTTATCGACGGGCTGTTCGTTCAAAGATTCGTGAACTATGGTCATCAAAGATACATAATTTATTCATCAATTATATTGTCGAAGATTTGAAGGAAACTTCGACGTACTAAATGAATTCCAGCCGGTATCATACTGCACCTTCATATCGACGATAATTTGCACTATATGAGTCCAAAAAGTGTGTGATTCCGCTTATTTTTTTTTACATTTTATTTAGCTATTCGGTAAAATTTATACCCTCATGGCGTAAAATTATGAAACGAAAGAAGTAGCAACGACATAACCAATTTTAACTGATCGAAGACCCAAAATGTCGCCTGGACAGCTACGTACGAGTTTCCATGGCGACTGTTTCTTGGAAACGTGAAACTTAATTGTCATCGAGAGCAGTGAAGGCTTTTTAGTTGTCAGATTGATATATCAATTAAATATAAAGTTTTTAGCAGAAGTTTAGTAAATTATTAGTCCAACTCGTATTGAATTAAAATGAGCATTCTGGAAAACCCCATCGACTATGAAAGTCTCGAGGGTGAACTGCACGACGCCATAAAAGCCGACGCTCTGTATCAACTACAAAACGATGCAAAACTTAGAGCTATTGAACAGCGAGTACCAACTTACGACCATTTCAAAGACATGGTGAGATGTGCTGAAAACAGTGCGTTCAATATTTTTTAATAAAATGAAAATTAAATATTTTAAGGTAAGTGGAGCACATCTGAAACCCATGGAGCGTGCGGACATGCAACCTAAGCTCGGAGTACAGTGGAACAGCGCGGCATCTTGTACAAGTTCTAGAGCACAGCTTTCGCACTGTTTTCACACTTTGACAAAGCCAATGTCCTGCAAATCTCCAGATTCGTCAGCAAATAACGGTGACAAATTCGAGGATAGATCGATCGGTAAAAATGTGGTGCCAAAAACTACGGAGGAGTTTTTACAGACGTGGAAAAAAATCGCTGCTCATAAAGCAAGATTCGATTATTTGCTTACATTAAGGTAATAAGATCGTAAGAATTATTTTCAATTTTGTGGGAAAGTTATTTATCGAGCTAATCCATTCCTCGTTTCACTATTTCAGACCAGTTGTATTCCTCGAAATATTTCGTCCAGAAATTCCGCTCGGCGTTCTGGGAGAGATTATAGATGTTTGTTTGAAGAATTTGCCGGAGGGTGACGACGTCGATACAGTAATTGACGTATTGACGGCTCTCAGTCATTGCCACAGATTCCAATTGAGTATAAACTTCATGACGCAAGAGGAAAAAGAGATTTCTAAGCAATTATTTCGAAGGCTACTCGCTAGAGGTAAGGCTGGAGATGGTGCAGCGGAAGTGACCGTTAATATGTTACGGAAACGGTACCAAATCACATTCGATTAAATGTTCAAAAACTGTTCTAAAATTATGTGTATGAAGTAAATGTGTAATACGCTGTAATGTTTATCGCGAACACGAAGTCACAATATAAATCACATGTTGGCCTTATTTTTCTGAGTCTGAAGACAAGATGCATTCGTATAATACCTAAACGGCAGTTGAATGGCAAAGTGATGTATTATTTTCCTTATAACATCTCGATTTAGAGTTTATTGTCATCAATCGAGAATCATAATCTGAATACCAATTATAATACAATTCTTAGAGGTAAGTGTAATATTATTTGCATAATAAGGGTGTTGTTTACTTGTGAAGTATAATTCTAATAATACAGCTGATGACATGCATTATCGCCATGCTATCGCATGTATGCTATGAGATTCGAATTAAGTTGCGGTTGAGCATGCGTAGAAAGAACACCACGTGATATTGTCTTACGGTCATTCAACATGGCAGCTGACAACATACGACTATTTTTAAAATATTGTGACTTTTAAGTAATATCTAAGTATTCTATGATTTTTATATGATTTTGATCGTCGAATAAGGTTTTAGATAAACCCAAAAGTCTTGTTTACCATTATTGATATTCATTAAAATAATAATAAATATATTATCGGCTTGTATACGATGTGGCTCGTGAAAAATTTAACCTTACAAAATAGTAGAAGTGCAACTGCAGTCCAAAGATAATAAAATATTTATAATTGTTTAAGATTTAATGATGGACAGGAATAAACACCCGCTGATACACAAGTAACTATTAATTATAAGATGTTCATTTGACGTACAGAAGACTCATTCTAAGATACGTGTGATACTCGTGCTGTGCTTCGATATATTTTTAGTATAAAACTCCCGGTTACAAATAATAGTCTGATATTACCAAAAAATCTATGTTATATAAGTTTAAACGGTGAAGAAAAATCGAATGATTGATTAAACAGTTTTATTCCATCTTTTTAAACGTTACAAATAAATACATTCAGCTATGAGGCTGGAGGAGTTGCCATTGCGTCTTAGCTCTGACGAGCGAGACTTTGAAATGGACGAAGAGACTGACTACCTTTTGCAGCCTTCCGAAGATAGTATCCGCCTTTTAGCATCAAGAAATAGACGTATTAACGCCTGCTCACGTTTCTGCACAAATTTTTTATGCGGGTAAGTCGAACATCTCTCTTCAATAATTTTAGTATCGGCTTCATTCTTCGCCACATCCAGTTTCGGCAAATTTCCCGCCAAACACTAAAATCATTATCTCGCGACGTTCAAGTCTCCGGCAATGCCACCAGACGGCAGCATCTCACTGTGATGCAATTTTCAATTGAACGAAATGAAAATGATTCAGAATACATGGATTATGAACAAGGAGATAATGTTTTACGAAGTGTTCGACTTCTACGCGATTTCGTCACGCAGCGGTCGCCCCACATCCGCATTTTTATTTCGTAATCTAAGGATACGATATGCGCTGTGGGGATTCCCCCGCTGATATCAGCTGGGTCATCCGGATTTATGCTTTTTTCATGAAGAGAGCATCGGCCATAATTAGAATATGGTTTATTTCACAGACCTAGGTCACATACAGCTTTGTTTAGCATGAACAAAGTCTAACTTTGCGATAGATGAAATTATTAACTTAAGACTGGGAAATGATGGAATGGATCATATATTTCTAAGTTTATCATTGTACAGATAGATGTCGCCAGTATATCGCTATCGAAAGTCTGGAAAACGTCCATTTTCATGAGCGTGATAAACCCAACAAAAACAATGCGAATAAATATTGTAAAATAGTAAACAGGTGGATGTACAGTTTCCTGGTATCAAAGTGAAAAAAAGTGTAAACTTTAATATTTGATCCTGTATTTTTTCTACGAGTGAATTATTCGCCCTAGATATCCGTAGAATGAGGTGTGATTCACTCGTTGATCCATAGTGATGTCATGTCGTTCTGAAGAAATTTTCTTATCTGGTTTAACAACGAGTAATTAATCTCGTTTTATTTTATGTTCGGTTCATTTATAACGAGATTATCTTTTGTTAAATGATATTTTATTTCACATAAATTATAAATGGAGACTCAAAGTAATGTAATAAGGCTTTCGAAAGAAGACATTCCGTTGATATCGAAACCAAGGAATCACAACTCGTGGACAAGGTGACGTATTATTTTTCTATAGTATAGTAGTAACCTGGAAAGCGTATATTTTACGACCAGATTCCGATCAGAGAACGTTACGATGCCGGTCCTAAGTGCGTTCAAGTCAGTTTGACACTTCTAGCCGGTCCCAAAGTTTTACAAGTTATAAATACATCCTTAGAATATCTCGAATACCAACATACTATACTGTATACATTTTTAACGATCGGGAATAATAACGCATAGTTCAACATACATATATACCTGTCTGACAGCAGCTGTTTTTTTCCGCGAAATGTGTAGACTGTTTTCTTCACGTACGACGCGTGTCTTTAACGCTAGATTTCAAATGTTTGTTTCATTATTTACATTTTTTTATTATAATTATTTAACAATTGCAACAATATAGGTAGTGTTCAGAATAATAATAATAATAATAATAATAATAATAATACGACAGTGGGAGAAGATAAATGACTATTTTTGCGTAATCTATACGATATTTAATAGTTTTTTTTTGTCTTAGTACTTAGTGGTAGAATTATGATCTTCGAATATTTGGTAGACAGAGCCACTACGTCATTTGTCAATTTATTCATTCTGTATTACAATCACTCAAGTGTTTCATGATGAAAAAACATAATGAAATGTTATTTAATTTCTTTTAAATGATAATCATTATATTCATGCTACAATAAGGTCCTGACTCAGCGTAAATTCATTATGCAAATAGTTGAAAAAAATAAAAAATAAAAAATTTGAAAATCATTCTCTAGATATTTTTAGATGTATGTATATCATATCTATATACGACACACAATACGATATGTTATATCATCAGACTTTAATTACTCTGATTTGAATTTCTTCAAGATAGATTTGAATTTTTCAAATCATGTATTTCATTTGCAGATGTTGCACATGGATGTGGCGGAGATGTTGCAGAGAAAGAGAACTCAGAGCCAGAACAATCCACATTGGTCAACCATTGCACGAAAAATTTCCAACCAATGTTATCAGGAACCAAAAATACAACTTCATCACTTTTCTACCCTTGGTAAGTTAATACTGAATTATATCATTTGCAAAAAAACAAAAAAATAACAAAAATTACTAAAAACTCTAAGAATATTAGCTTATTTTTTTTTTCTTCAAATTTTCGGATTTACTGATATCGTTTTCAATTATTTATTTATTTTCATTCTATTCGAACGTGAAAAAAAAATCAATTTATTTAGAACTGATGTACACCTACCTAGGATACACTGAAATTAAACAAATGAATATCCTCAGTCATGTCTACTAAACTTCGAAATTCCATGAATATTTTGAAGTTTAAACTCTCTTGGAGTTCATTTATTTTCGCAAAGTTCACCTAGGAAGTATAGAACTTAGAAAAATCAATGATACACTAGCATTAGGGCTTGGCAGATGTATATCTATCTATGTTCTATAAGCAAATAAAAATAGTCTGACTTATTGTGTGGTAGTATGGTATAGGACTATCTATTGATCCAATCCAGTGATCTCATAAGCGTATACACCAGAGTGTTCTCTAAAAGGGTGATTTGCAAAATTTTTTAAACTTTCGATATTTTCAAAATTTTCGGAATTTTCAAAATTTTCACGGTCCATCTATCACTTGGTTCCAAATTCAGAAAAACAAACTCCCCTAAATTTTTTTTTTTCCCCAAAGTCGCAAAAAAATTAGTATATTACATACCTAGGGCAGTAAAATAAGGAAGGTCCCAGATCACATGTAATTGTCGTCCGAGGCGAAGCCGAGGTCGACAAACATGTGATCTGGGGCTTTCTTATTTACTACCCGAGGAGTTTATACGATTTTTCGCATCGACGGAGCCGAAAAACGGGAACTTCGTTCCGCGCAGCGGGACGAAAGTTGTCGCTTTCGGCCCGGAGGTGAGAAAAAACAATTTGAGAGCCAAAATCTTGGGGGAATTCGTTTTTCTGTATTTGGAACCAATTGAGAGGTGGACCTTGAAAATGTTTAAAATCACCTATTTAAGGACCACTCTAGGACACACTAATGAAAGTTGCTTGTTTACTTAGAATATATAATTGGCACTGAATAGATATGTAACTTCTTCCTCTACCAAATTATACCTAATATGCTTAATAACGTGTTTCTGTTTCCTTAGGTTCTCTTTCAGCAGTTCAAGTTTTTCTTGAATCTCTACTTCCTGATAATGGCCCTGTCTCAGTTTGTACCTGACATTAGAATTGGGTATTTATACACATACTGGGGTCCCCTTGGTTTTGTTTTGATAGTAACAATTTGCCGTGAGGCTGTCGACGACTTCAGACGTTATAAAAGGGACAAAGAAGTTAACGGTCAAAAATACTACAGAATAGTCAGAGGAAGTGATACTCCAGAGCTTGTTCCTAGCTCAAAATTACGCGTTGGTGACTTGGTGGGTTAAAATAATATGTGGGAATTGATTTCATTATCAAATCTTCATTATTTTGTTATGCTGGCTTTTTACTATCAGTAGTAGCTTTTACTACGTTATTTACCATATTCTTGCATTGGATAAAATCAATAAAAACTCAAGGTATAGGTATGTCCGTAGAGCTAAGCTTATCTGTGTCCACAATCCGCGTTAGTCATAGCGATAATATTTGTTCAAAAGCCGGTTTAATGTAATTTTTTCTACATGCCGATATGATATTTAGCACATTTTTCTCAACATCCAAGTAATTGTATTCATTATTCATTAATTTGCGACTATGCGTTTTTTTTACACTTATTCTGCGAATATTATTTCAGTTAGTATCAAATTGATCCTTTTTATTCTCTGTAGTTTTAATATCCCGTTGGAAAGCCGATGAATAAATTTCGAGACGTGAATATTTTTAATTTTCTTGCTTTTCAAATATTGATGATGAATCAATATTTTGATGACTTAATACAGTGTTCGTAAAATTAAACTACTAAAAACTCATAGGATAGTTAAATATTTTCTGGTATTGAACATCGGCAGGTCTATTCCCTCAACTATATTAATGCCTAATTTTTAAACTTGTTTAAATATTTACATTCATGACAGTGTTGACGTCACGAAGATTATGTGATACCAGAAGTTTCTATAAGATCCATTACTTTTTTTGAAATCTTTTCTTCAATCATCATGAGTTATAATACTGTCTCAACAATATTTCAATGACGCACATTAATTATAACATTGAAACTTTTACACGAAGGAGACTTTTTTGTAGTTAACAACAACTCAAATTTCGTAAATAGTAATAATTGAATAATAACAAAGATCAGTATTCGTATTCCATTGATACTTTATGAAACAGGTAATTGTAGAAAAAGGCCAGAGAGTACCAGCCGATTTAGTTCTATTAAGAACTACCGAAAAGTCTGGTGCATGTTTTGTTAGAACTGATCAATTGGATGGAGAAACTGACTGGAAGTTACGTTTGGCCGTACCGGCTACTCAAAAACTTGATAATGACGCCCAGTTGTTCGACATCAAAGCAAGTTTGTATGTCGAAAAGCCTCAGAAAGACATACACAGCTTCATTGGTACATTTACCAGAGTAAGTGCAGCAAAGCATAATAAAACGTGTAAAAATATCCACCGAATTCATTCCAAAAAGTAAAGAGGCCAAATCTGTCCAATATAATTCTTCAATTACCTTTTTTTTCTGATAGTTGCTATTCGTGGAACAACTTAGCAAACATGATCTTATCTGATAGGCTGTGAGCCGCTCACATTGAGCTTTCCCATCCTATGTTGACATTCAGATAAACCTGGTTTTAGATCCACCTTTTTTTTTACTAGACTAATGTAAAATCAATAGAATTTTCTGTTTGATATTTGATGAAATATTTGTTATCAAAGTGGGGAAAGAGTTGGGCGATGAATAAGGTTTCATAAAAAAAGGTTGATCACCTTTTCTTTAACAGTATGACGGATACAGTAGCGAAGAAAGTCTTGGAGTCGATAATACATTATGGGCAAACACGGCGGTAGCCTCAGGTTCCGCTTTGGGTATAGTAGTTTATACTGGCCAAGAGACGCGATCTTTAATGAATCATTCTGCTCCAAGATCTAAAGTTGGTTTGCTAGACCAAGAAATCAACCAGCTAACAAAGGTGATTCAAGTCGTCATTTGCTGATCTGATTTTCTCGACTCTGGGTTTGACTTGAGCCATTTCACACCTTGTATTTGTCTTTTTTATTAACAGGTGCTGTTCGGTGCAGTTCTTGGCCTTGCCTTGGTAATGATGTCTTTGAAAGGTTTCAGCGGTCCTTGGTACCGCTACATGTTCAGATTCGTGCTACTGTTCTCCTACATTATTCCCATAAGTTTGAGAGTCAACTTGGACATGGGAAAGACGTTTTATGCATGGTGTATTCAAAGGGATAAAGAAATAGCGGGTACTGTTGTCAGGACTACAACGATTCCAGAAGAACTGGGAAGAATATCGTATCTGCTTAGCGACAAGACGGGAACATTGACTCAGAATATAATGGTTTTCAAGAAATTACATTTGGGAACTGTTTCATACGGACAAGAAACTTTCGACGAAGTTACCTCTGTACTAAAATCTTACTATGCTACACCGAGTTCTGAAAATTCTCCCATTAGAGTATCCATCGTTTCTCACGGTGGTAAAGTCAGGAGATCTGAAAGCACAAGAATCTACGAAGCTGTTCACGCTCTCGCTCTTTGCCACAACGTTACTCCTGTTTATGAAGATACCGCTCCTACCAATAACTTGGATTCTGTGAGTGTGGAAACTGGAGATACCGGATCTATTCAAAGGTATATTACAAACTGTATAAGTATATTGGAGAGCAAAATTCTCAAGTCTTTTTTATGCATACTACTTTATTCACAGCCAGACGGAAGCAGATCAACATTATTATCCGGCGGAACCAAAACCAAATTATCAAGCTTCGAGTCCGGACGAAGTTGCCTTAGTAAAATGGACTGAAGAAGTTGGTTTGGGCCTTGTAAAACGAGATTTAATATCCATGCAGTTGAAAGCGCCGAATGGACAAGTCTTGAATTACCATATTTTACAAATTTTTCCTTTTACATCTGAGACTAAAAGAATGGGGATTATTGTCAGAGAAGAATCCAGTGGTGAAATTGTATTTTATCTAAAAGGCGCCGACGTTGTTATGGCTGCCATAGTACAATATAACGATTGGCTGGAAGAGGAATGTGGAAACATGGCCAGAGAAGGCTTGAGAACTTTGGTGGTGGCTAAGAAGACGTTCACAGAGGAGCAGTACCTCGATTTTGAAGCGAGGTATCTAATCACGAGCCAAATTGACTCGGAAAAGAAAACAGACTTTCTTTACTATATAATTTTCCAAGCATGGAAGTGGATATTTGCCAAGAGTTCAAATCTGTTCTAGATACAACGCAGCTCGAATGTGCGTAAGCGACAGAGCCTCGAGAGTCACCGCAGTTGTAGAAAGTCTCGAAAGGGAAATGGAGTTACTGTGTGTAACCGGAGTCGAAGATAAGCTTCAGGATCGGGTCAGGCCGACATTGGAGCTACTGAGAAATGCCGGAATAAAGGTTCGAATACAGAATAGAACATCTTATCGAAAACTGATATGAACTCGATATCTATTTCTTTCCATTTTGTATTCAACATATTTTTCTAACAGATTTTCACACTTTATAGATCTGGATGTTGACGGGAGACAAGTTGGAAACAGCAACATGTATAGCAAAGTCTTCCCGCCTGGTATCGAGGACTCAGGGACTCCACGTATTCAAATCTGTAGTAACTCGAACGGATGCGCATTTGGAGTTGAACACTTTCCGAAAGAAGCAAGATTGCGCTTTAGTTATCAGTGGTGATTCTCTAGAAGTATGCCTCCAATACTACGAGCATGAATTTTTAGAACTAGCATGCAGCTCGCCGGCTGTTGTATGCTGTCGATGTTCGCCCACCCAAAAAGCAGAAGTTGTTACCCTCATTCAACAGCATACTGGAAAAAGAACCGCAGCTGTTGGCGACGGTGGAAACGATGTTTCAATGATACAAGCAGCAGATGCGGGTAAAAATGATGATCGATGATCCTCTACGAATAATTTTGCGCAATTATTTTCGTCAACGTTATTTACGAATCTAAATATCCGCAGGTATTGGCCTAGAAGGCTTAGAAGGACGCCAAGCATCTTTAGCGGCTGATTTTTCGATTCCTCAATTCAGTCATCTAGCCACTCTGCTACTTGTTCATGGTAGACGTAGCTACAAACGCTCCGCTGCGCTAAGTCAATTTGTTATTCATCGAGGTCTTATCATTTCCACAATGCAGGCTGTATTCTCAGCTGTTTTTTACCTATCATCCGTTGCATTGTATCAGGGATTTTTAATGGTCGGGTAAGTGATGGAAGTTTTCTTACTATTTTCAATCCACAAATTCGATCCACTCATTCTTACAACTGATAATTATTCACAGCTACGCAACGATCTACACAATGTTTCCCGTCTTTTCTTTGGTATTGGACAAAGACGTTTCAGGAAAGATTGCGCTTACTTATCCAGAGCTTTACAAGGAGCTAAGTAAAGGGCGTTGTTTATCATACAAAACGTTCTTTATGTGGATTTTGATAAGCATATATCAAGGTAAAGATCATAATTTCTCTTCTCTTATCTTCAAATATCTCATTGCAAGAAACTAATGTCTGAATTTCTTTTCCAGGGGGAGTAATAATGTACGGTGCTCTCATCATGTTCGAAGATGAATTCATCCACATAGTCGCTATCAGCTTCTCGGCTTTAGTATTAACAGAATTGATTATGGTGGCCTTGACAGTACGAACATGGCATCAAATTATGGTTCTTGCTGAAGTTTTGTCTCTGGCATTATACTTGTTATCCTTGGTAGTTCTGAAGGACTATTTCGGTGAGGATCAATCAATCAATCAATCAGCTGCTATTACTTTTATGCAGATCATAGATTACTCTACATTTAACACATCGTTGTAATCATCATAATTTTTCGTATTGTGTTTCTTTCAGATGCTGAATTTATAAAAACCACAGATTTCCTATGGAAAGTCTTGGTGATAACGTTGGTCTCCTGTATGCCGTTATACATACTGAAATTCTTACGAAAAAAGTTTTCACCACCTAGTTATACAAAGTTGACCTAATTCTATGTGATAAATAAATAAATAAATATTAATCATTAATTAATTATAACCGGAGGATCTGTGTAATCGACAAAAGAAAAAAAAAGAAAAAAAAAAACTACCCTGAAGGATCAATTATTTAATAATAATAAAATGTCACAAAGAATAAATAAATAAACTAATTAATTAAATTAATTAATTAATTATTATATTATTATACATACATGATACACATCGGTTCTTCTCGAAGTCTCTAAGTATTTTAACAGCACTCATTAAACAAATTTTACCCAAGTCTCAATCGAAACGAATTTCCGTCAGCGATTATTATCTGAACTGAGACGTTAATATGAATATACCTATATGTTTTCCATGAAAAGCAAAGAAAAGGAACAAATAAATAAATTTATATTACATAATAATATGAGCATTAATGGTTTTTACCATAAATGTAAAATCTGTTGATAATAATTAGTTATTTATATAGTACGTAAATAAACGTGCAATGAAGAATTCCGCATCTGATATTAATAATTTGGCTGGGAGCTTCAACTGCGCGAAACTTTTAAAATGAATAAAAATCGTGTACCCAAGTATTATCATTATTTTTCGTAGTATTGACCGAAAGTTTTACACTTTCTTTTTTTTTGATCGCAGATTATAATTCGGAATAGCTTTATAGATCATTGCGCATAGTTCGCCTGAATCTACCTTTATGCTTTTATTTTTCAATAATTTTCATTTTTATTTTAACATAGGAATCGTAGTTTGCTGAATCGAACTCTATAACATCTACGCATTCCAAAAGTTGAAAATTTAATTAAAAATGATAAATTCACGACTATGTTTTTGTACATCTTTCTAAACACATTGGAATATGATTTTATTTTATTAATCAAAATCCTTGTGATCAGATCATCTTGAGCCAATATTTTGAAGTACATATTGAAAATGATACATTAGAATAAGCTTGATAATTAATTATAAGCATATACACACCCACACGCATACACATACATTACATATATTATAAATATTAGGTATATACCTTCTATTAATCATTGTACCATAATATGTTTTTGGTTTATTTATGCAGAAATAAAATAATATATTAATTACATTACAGCATTTTATTTCTTTCATTTTGTGGTGCGAAAATGAGAAAAAAAATGAAAAAAATCTATGGGAGATATGATTTTGGAGAAAAGAAAACAACGTACTGTTAACAAACATCGTTTATTCACTCTCTACCGAATCACCTAATTTTAACATTAAATCTTTCGGTCACAGTTTTACCGATCTTTTTATGAATATTATTGACTTCAAATTTTGTCAGATTACGTTCCATGTGTCTATAGATAATCCTATAACAATGTGATCTCTGGTTTGTTTTTGGATTTGTAAACTCATCGACCAGAGATATTTGCTCTATAACATCGCCTCCAATTTCTCTTGCTATATCATAGAAATCGTTTGGCATTAATTGCGATCCTTCGGGCAGCCAGAAACTCATATCATTTGTTGATTGCGGATATATACTGATGACCTGAAAAAATATCATTCTATTAGACTCAATTCTCAATCCAAACTAGAAAAAAATAAGTCTGAGCCTTTCAGACTGTCTCATAATTCGTCATCCTCATTGCTACCTTGTATACAATATCGGCGTTACAATCCTCGACGTTAAATTGACTCAAAAAGCCAGAATCCCTTGTCCAGAATAGCCTGATATCTGGAATACCATACAAACACATAGCAAGCCGTTCTAAACCGGCGCCAAACGCCCAACCCATACGATCTCCAGCCCCAGATTTTTGCAAAATCTCTTGTCTCATGATACCGCAGCCCAATATCTCCATCCATTCATCATGTCTGAGTATTTCAAGTTCCCAAGACGGATGAGTGAATGGAAAATACTCTTTCACCCAGCGGTATTTAACATCTGTAAGAGTTATCAAGATCCGATTAATCCCTAAACCAGATCTGAATCTTGAGCAAAGTTATGTCTCGAATAACTGTGACCTGAAACAGACCTGGACCAAAAAATGCTTTTGCTAGTCCGATTAAAACGGTCTTTAATTCGTGTTCCATTATCTTGGTAGCTTCTAGAGTATGACATCCTTGTTTATCCTCGCTCTCAGCTCCTCTGTGTTCAAAAATTTTCAAACTCTCAGAGTTTTCAACTCCTTGAAAGAGTTCATCTTGTGTTTGGAGTCTGACAGCGTCGGCCTGATGGAATACTGGATAATGCGTTGCGTTTATATCATCTCTACGATACACGTCGCCAATTACAAGGAAATTGTTTAAACCCATAGAGATTAACTCCGTTTGATGAGCCGTCGTATGAGCTCTAAGCAAAGTCCCAGAATTGACGTAGTAGCAATCGCTCTTACTTCTGCTTGGATGATCTTTGGGAACGAGTAAAGAATCGAAATTTTGTTCCACCGTTACTATTGGCGTCAGATTATCGTGTATACTGAATATCGGATTTCCAATACGGTTCGGATAAGCTTTGTAAAAATAATTAGCTATCCTTTGTCGCACGTGGGACAACGGGTGGCCAGGCATTGTGTGTAAATTTCTACCAAGATATTTGACTATGTTACTAGTCAAGTTCGACCATTCATCTCGAGAGTAATTTTTACCGAGAAGCTTGATGTCAGTCTTAACTGCCTCTGCTTTTGCTTCTGCCGAATATTTACGCACGGATGATATCCGCGCGCATACACGACGAATGTTTCTTATCATCTTGTACTGAGACAAAAGAAACTTCATTTTAAAATGAAAACTATTTCCCTCAGATATACAAGTACAGCCAGACGTTTATTATTCGAAAGTCGATAGCGTGCCGAAAAATTTTATTATTTGACTCGACTTCACTAGCAGAGTAAACTGTGAGGATAAATTTATTATTTACGAAATCATACCTGCTTATTTCTGGGATAGAATTAGCCAATATTTATCCGTCATTAATGCGCCGAGACCGGTCTGGTTAACAATTTAAATACGGTTAGGTTTTGTTATCGTAGGGTTAAGTTAGGTTAGGTTAGAGTTAGGTTACATAATTCCGTCGAAAACACTAATTTGTTATAGTATTATCATATTATCTATAACTTGTTATTAGAAGTAACAGATATATCAAAGATGAGAAAAGTATAGTAAAGGATAAGCGATAAATCGTAGCATAAGACTAGCCACTTTTTATTATTTAATGTCATCTAACGTAACATGAATGGAATTTAAAAAATGAATGTTATAACATCCTAGTTAGATCAATATCATTGTTGCAAATTGTTAATACTATAGATTCTAATTAATTGTTAATTCCGAAAGTCAAAGACAACAACTTATTCTAGTTCTTGTTTTTCACTCCTGGTTTTTCGGGTTATGATGTTGGTAGAATTGTTTAAATGGAGTGATTTCAGGTTTGTTTAGCTTACGGTGAGTGATGGCTGTTGCACGTGAGGCGATAATCGGTCTTTACCGAAATATGATTAGAGAAAGCAAGAAATGGGATTCATACAATTACAGGCAAGTACAAGAGTGACATATACACACCTAGCCAGGTTCTCTAAACAGGTTTTCTATTCACATTGTTTTACGTCGAAAAATTTCGATTCAATCGCACGGTGCGTAGCATAATTGGCTTATGCAACTTGTATTCTCTCCATGAGATTGTCTGTTTGACAACCACGTGCAGCCGGCATATTATTTAGATATAAAATTAGAATAACTAATAGAATCAGTCGGGTACTATTTTTAGTGAAATTTTCGATATTGAACCAGAACTATCGACAGTTTATTCGTGTGAGATTTTGATTCAATTTTAAGACGTGTCACGTTGTCATGTGATTTTTTTTTTTTAGAAATTATGCCCTTCGGAAGATCAGGCATGAATTTAAAGAAAACAAATCGCTCAAGGACAACGAAAAGATAAAAGAAAGTTATAACTTTGGTCTAATGAATCTGGATATGATTAAAAGACAAGTGACTATTGGGAATCTCTACAGCGATCGGCCTCTGGTTATCGAAACTTCGACGCCGCACAAAACGAAATAGATATAACAATCAATTAACGTTACAAAATTTAATTGTAATTATTTAGAACATTTTCGATGAAGTGTGATAGATTACTAATGTGAATTCAATTGTTCCTTAACGCTAAGCAATTAATTTATAATAAATGGTTCTCTTCTGATCTGATATTCTTATATTATATTAATCCATATCCCATTCCCCGATTCTTATCAACCGATACTTGTATATTTGTCGCTAGCAACGAAAGTGGAGACTTTTTTGAGAGGTAGATTGCTTTTTTAACGGAAGGTAGGTGAATGGAATCTGAACGGTACAGGTAGGTACCCCAATGAAATTTTTGCCCCCGGCAACCCTTAAAATCAGGGGATAAAATGCTTAGAATCTGAGGATCTCGAAAAGTAATGTCCCGATTGTGAAATGTTTCAAACAAAAGTGGTTCTTGATAACCAAAATACACAAAAAGTTATATCAAGTTCAACTGCGCATTTCTACACATACGAGCGTTAAACCAAATGTAATCGGATATTTGACGATGTCCGCGATTGCCCCAAACAGAGAAAATGGCTATAATGTAAGCTACAGAAGTATGTAAGTATACTGACATCATACACAGATGAAGAACTATTAAGCCGGGGTTACGATGAACTTAACGTAACGGAACGTAGAACGGGCGCACGCGCAATAGCACAGTATCATTGTTGTAATTGCTATCGCGCGTGCGCCCTGCTATTGCGCGTGCGCCCGTTTTACGTTCCGTTACGTTAAGTTCATCGTAATCCCGGCTTTACGGTATATCATTGCTTCATGATGATCGTTAGCAGCAAAGAATATAAGCACGCTTTTGTTATCATTGTTATGGACAAATCACTCAAACACTATATGGGGTGAATTCCTAACGCCTATACACTTAGAGAAACACTCGACTCGCATATCGACGTCTGGGCGGAAGAAGATCGTATCTCGGAAAACCCGTGCAGAAGATCGTAACTCTGAAAACCGGCGAGGATGATCGTATCTCGGCAAACCCTTGAAGAAGATCGTCACTCGGAAAACCCGTATAATATTCTTGACGGGTTTTCTGAGTTACGAACTTCTTCGCCAGTTTTCAGAGTTACGATCTTCTTCACCGGTTTTCCGAGATACGATCTTCTCCCGCCCAGGCGTCGATATAAAAAGTTATGCACGCGTAGATTGTGGCCACCTCAACGCTTCTCTAAGTGTACAGACGTTAGGAATTCACCCTGTATAGGATCATAATATCACATCAAAATCCAAACGTATCAAAAATCTATGACGAGCACACTATTTTTCTACTTTTACGAAATAGCTTCATGATTACGATTTTATCATGTTCGTTTTTGTTTGAGAAAAAAAATCAGTTAATTACGAAAGAAAAAAAAAAGCTGAAAAAGTGTGATTCGGAATCTCAGTGTGTAATTTGAATGAACGGTTTTTGTTTCGAATTATGTTTCTCGCCTACGTTGCTGCAGCAGTTCTATGAAAAGGTTCACGTTCAATTATGAAAGTTTTATTGTTTTGTGAAGAAATAACTCTCCAGTTGATGAAGACTGGTTTCATTTTTAAAACAATATGCATACATATAATTGAATTTTTATTGTATTCTGTTTAGGCAAACATTCATGCCCGACGTATTAAGGTCGACGCCCACTACAGCGCACCGAACCGAATGGATCCGCAGCGAACCGATCGGCACCGCACCGATCGGCACTGAACCGATCGTCAACGAACCGATCGGCATCGAATTTCATTGTTTAAACAATAAAATTCAGTGCGGATCGCTTCGTTGGCGATCGGTTCGCTGCCAATCGGTTCGGTTCGGTGCGGTATAGTGGGCGTTGGCCTTTAATATGTATGGCGCTTATGATGAATATACGATATTGCGCCGTCTTAAGATTGAAAGCGCCCACACGGAGAGAAAAGAATAGTAATATTTACCATTCCTACATAGCAGCCATTACTATGTTACATGGTAACGTAGATTTTTCAACGGCGAGAGTCACTTGACAGAGTAAGTTCCCCAATTCTAAATGGTAACGTTAGCCATGCTAACATAGTAATGATTACCATGCTACATTGCGGAGAGTACTATGTGACTAGAACTGATTCCTATTCTACATAGCTGAGCCTATTATGTTTTATCTCTATATATTATTTCGTAAGTGAGGTTATGAATGAATGGATAAAGGAGGTTATTAAAGATATATGTATAAAAATAAAACAAGTTAATTAAAAAAATTAGAATAGTATCAACAAAAAACTGATTGTCAGGTGTCAGCTATTTTCGGTCGCATTTTCTTTACATTAGAATATTAAAATTATTAGTTGAATATTTTAATACTTACATTTGGATCACTCATTATTATAATAAATCATTGAACTTTTCATCAACTGCACTGTTTAAAACACCATGTCAAGATCAGTCAAGATTAACAATCTATAGAAATGTTTGGTTATGTTCGTAGTTGACTTATTTGGCCGCTCGGCCGCATGGAGTATCGCCGCGCGCATACATTTAAATTGTAGTGAGAGCTATGTGGCATGGGACTGAGTACCATTCTGCATAGCTTCAATCCCTATACAGAATATATCATATATGAAATATTTTTTTTTTATTGTACTTGGCGCGAGACTCTACCGAGTCTCTTGATAACGATATTTACCATTTGCTTAGTTACAATGCAGCATAGTAAATATTAACAGAAAAATAGTAATGAATCCTATTTTCACATAGTATCCTTTACGATTTTAGAACAGAATAAGTCTGGTTACCATGTAGAATGGTAAATATTACTATTCTTTTCTCTCCGTGCATGGGCTGCCCTTAACGAACGCCACCCCGATGACCGCTCATTTGAAAACAACGCAAAGTCGATGGGTGAGAAGGTTGGGGAATAAAATTAAACGATCGCGTGAAAAACGCATAGGTATTGCACACATCCAGGTCCTTGCAACGCGATACATTGATGATGGAGCATCACACATAAACTGAAAGAAATTACTATGGTTGGACAGCAACATGTTTCTGGTTGCGATTTCTTGCTGAAGTTGAAAAAAAAAATATTTTTAAAACGACTGATCGTATAGTATAGGTATCGAACAGTATCGGCATTGCAATGCAATACCTTTTTGAAACGGCAATCGTATAGGTAACGCAGCTAGGAGAACTGACCTGAACCCGTTCACACCTTTGACAGTAGTAGGGGAGAGTAGGGTAAAACCGGGTACTTGGTTGTATTTGGTCTCGAACTTGACATCTGAGAGCAGAAAAAAATTGCACTCAACGTCAGTAGTGTTCAGTGAACCTTCTGGTAACTGTCTTTGGAGCCTAGCCACCTCGTGGTCAAAACCAGGACTACTCTAATCGGGTCATGTATCCTTATGGCAGAGAAGCGTTCTCCATCTGGCAGTTGAAATTTGAACTAGTGAAACAGTACCTTGCGTTCATTTACCATTAGTTAACAGAAAATAATGATAGCATCCGAAAAAAAAATTTCGAACACAAAAAAAATGTTGAGGCCTTATTTCACTCGCCGATTTGGGTTGGGGAACTAAATCCTTCTCTCAGTGATAGTGTTCGTTACTCGCGAGTAACTTTAGTTCAGTGAAAGTGATAAATTATGTTGCTTGGGAGATGATTACGATGACCATTACATTGGTGTAGAAGGGCAAATTTCTGAGTCAGACCTGAGCTCAAGTCACTCAGGTGTAATGAGTGACAGGCATTGTCAGAATGGAGATGAAAGCAGTGAACAAGACGCCGAAATGGATGAAGAAAGAGTCAGTGATGATGAACGAGGGAGCAATACTGAGAGCGACGAAAGACCAAGTCTTTTTGATAGTCAAGAAGAAGGGCAATTGTTTGATGATACAGACGAAGAATCAGAAGAGGACGAAAATGGTGGAGTTGACGAGCAAGAGAATGATCAAGAATTATTTAGAAATGACGCTGATTGGCAGAATCATCGTCCTGTATACCAGGGGGCACCTCTAACCGTTGGCCAGAGTCTGTTGATGATTCTAGCCCTGTGCATTCATCACAACCTGAATATGCTCTGTGTAGAAGCTATCATCACTGTTATTAACCTGCACTGTTTACAGCGAGGTTTGGCAAAGATGACTCTCAGATTATTCCAAAAATTTTGGAACATTGATAAACCAACTGTTAAAAAGCACTATTATTGTTCAATATGCTTGAGAGAATTGGAATCTGTCAATCACGTTTGTCCGTCGTGTCCCAGAAAGAAGAATTCATACTTTGTCGAATTGCAGTTTGTAGAACAATTGAAGGAAATGTACCGACGAGATCATTTCTACAATTCGTTACAGTGGCGTTTTCAACGTCCTCTTAATCGTGACGGTATTATTAGTGACGTGTACGACGGATCACTTTATCGAGAGTGGGTGCAAAACGGCTTCTTAAGCAATCCTAATAACATACCCTGCATAAAATGCCGGATAAGAATCCGGAGTCCAAATTCTATACGGCCCGATACGGCAAAGTGTCGTATTTTGAATGCCAATTCCTTACGGTTTTATGCCATTCTATTCGGACGCCCCTTCGGTGTCCCTATCCGGGTCTATGCGTGACAGAACCGCGATTTTTAAAAATATCGGTACGCCTCTTATACGGTTTTATACGGAGTGTAGGATGCCCCCTGCGTATGCGGTTCTATACGGAGCGTATTCGGTTCAATCTGTAATGTACGCGCACATAAAAGTATGTTCGGGATACTGTCCTATCCGGAACGTACAAAAATTACATCAATTAACATAGCATGGAGCATCATCGCAGTCCTTTTTTTTTTTTTATTTTTTTTATTTTTTATCTTCAAGCATCAGCGCTTTAGGGGGGAGCCCATATATCGACAACATACATACTGATAACACATGACCAATACAGGAATTAGACGACGCTTGTAGATGATATTCTCCGCCTCTATATATACTCACCAACTCCTATAAGTGGCACTCGCGAGAATATCGAAAGCGGTGGTCGCCACCTTACGAGAAAATATTGAAGTAATGTACAATGCATGGAAACCGGATAGGTACGGATAGAACCCCGATCCCAACTTAGAAAATTTTGTGTGAATAATCACATCATGAATCGCGGGATAGAACCCGGATAGGTACGGACAGAGCCCCGACTGGGACTTAGAAATAATGACACAAACAGCAAATATTTCTATGGCCTTGCAATGCGCAGCATCCAAGCCCGACGGTAACGGATATAGCCCCGTGACGTACTTTAAAATATTATAGACGCGATTTTCATGACGAACGCTGACCGGATAGAGCCGAATACATCACTGAGCTCCGGTTTTCGGTCCCGAATATATTCCTGATAGGGACGGATAGAGCGCCGCGTGGGACTTTGATGTTAGAAAATGCGCGAACGAAACCAGATAGGGATGGGTATAGCCCCGTGACGTACTTTAAAATATTTTAGACGCGATTTTGATGATGAACGCTGACCGTATAGAATCGTATACATCACCGGACTTGGGTTTTCGGTCCCGAATATATTCCTGATAGGGACGGACAGAGCGCCGCGTCGGACTCTGATGTTAGAAAATGCGCAACCGAAACCAGATAGGGACGGATATAGCCCCGTTACGTACTTTAAAATATTTCAGGCGCGATTTTAATGACGAACGCTGACCGTATAGAATCGTGTACATCACCGAGCTTGCGTTTTCGGTCCCGAACATAATCCGGATAGGTCCTCCAGCGGCCCGAGTACATTCTGTCGATGCGATAGGATGCGGATAGAACCGCATGAACTGGTGTCGGACATAAATACTGAATTCTATACAAAATTCTATACGTTCCTATAAAATCCTATACGGCATTTTAACCAGGGTATCGTTCAGTTGGTACACCGATGGAGTACCAGTCTTCAAGTCCTCTAAAGTCAGCGTTTGGCCTCTTTACCTGAGTATAAATGAGTTGCCATTTAAGAAAAGGAAATTGATGGAAAATACATTGCTGCTCGGCTTATGGTTTGGGAAAGAAAAACCTGATGCCAATCAATTCGTTTATAAATTTAGACTGGAATTAGTAAAAATTGCTGAAGGTATTCACGTGAGATCACCCGGAAGGAATGATGACATTCTGGTGAGGGGTGTTCTTCTGATGGGGACATGTGATCTTCCTGCAAAAGCCTCCTTCTTGAATATGACTCATTACAATGGAGAGTATGGCTGCTCATCTTGTTATATTCAAGGTAGAAGTGTTCCTACTGATAAAGGTCACGTCTATGTGTTCCCATATCAAAACGAATTACGTTCACGTACAACCAACGAATCCATACAGCATGCGGACAGAGGAACACCTGATAGGCCTGTCATGGGCGTGAAAGGCCATACAGCTTTTTCGAGAATCATGCCTGATTTCATCAGGGGAATGGCAATTGATAGGATGCACGGTGTTGAAGGTGGTATAGTGGAAAAATTATTGAATCTTTGGTTCGATTCTAAGTTCAGTAGATTTCCATTTTCACTCCATACATTCGTGGATCAAATTAATGCGAGACTATTGAATATAAAGCCACCTAAATTTGTACATCGAATGCCTCGCACTGTTCAGGACGTTTGCAACTGGAAGGCATCCGAACTCAAGATGTGGTTCTTTTTTTACTCGGTGCCAGTTCTTCAGGGGATTTCACGGAATGATTTTTACCAGCACTACCTTCTTCTGGTGGCAGCAATTTCATTGTTGAACTCTGAAAGAATCACTCGCGACATGATTGAACAGGCTCGAGATTTACTGCAAAAGTGTGTCCGAGAATTTGAACATCTTTATGGCCTCCGGTTTTGTACAATGAATGTCCATCAATTGCTGCATTTGCCTGATATAGTATTGAATCTGGGCCCATTGTGGGCCTACTCATGTTTCCTATATGAAGACTTGAATGGGCAATTCTTGAAGCTTGTACATGGAACCTGGCATCTCGACACTCAAATAGCGAAAAAACATCAACAAATTATAGCGATGGTAAAATTGGTAGACAGATTACCAGCGGGCCCTGTGCGAGATTTTTGTAACAGCAGAAAGAAACAAGTAAAGATTGCTGAATATGTATTCCCACACGGAAAGATTAGAACCCGACTGGTTCGTGTTCTGCACCAGACTCAGTCGCGTGCCAGCGAAAAATAGCGAATTCTGGTGCAGCACTACACTGAGTCGTGTGCGCACACGAACCATTCGTGTGCGCACATGAATGAGTCGTGTGCGCATACGACTCAGTGTGGTGCTGCAACAGAATTCGCTATTTTTCGCTAGCACACGACTGAGTCTGGTGCAGAACACGAACCAGTCGGGTTCTAATCTTTCCGTGCAGGTTGCTACAGCGTTGGCTATTACAAAAAGCTAGTAACAATACCAGAGATTATCAGGACAGCGATGACCAATTCTGGCTATCCGCAGAACCCTTCGATTCGCCAGTACTTCAGATTGTTGAAAGATGGCCAGCTGTATGTTGCGCAACAGTATAAAATAAATTCTTTACAGACAGAATCCTTCATTATTAAGTATACTGGACTAGATGGGGAAGCCAAATTTGGTTCTATTCACAGTTTCGTGAAAACAGTTTTATACTGCAATTGTATCTTGGAGGTGTGTCTATGTAGAGGTGAACATTTTGCAATTATCGAGGAAGTTCACACTGATGAAGTTTTCTCGGCAAGAGGTGATCATGTTATCGTCACGACTGATGCCTTCTTACGCAAATTTCATTTAACTGAGAATGTGTTGGCTGTCCCCGTTGAGTCACTTGAGACTGTATGTGTACGTATTAAGATTGAGGCTGAATTGTATGTTGGGATACCAATCAATCATAAAGAATTAAAATAAGTTGGATGTAACTGTGAATTCTTACTTCATTCTCATGTGACAATAAATCAATGTTAGACATACGTAAGTTTTGACTTATACCTATTAGTCCCAATTTAAACGAACATATAATCCAATTTAATCGTCAGCTAACACTATTGATCGTTATAATGATCATCAGGGTGAATTAAGGGGTTAAATCATCAAATATCCACTGAACAGGAGGGGTAGGGCGGAAATAGAATTACTTTGCAGGGCTTACCAGAGTTTACCAGGACTTCAGGATGAATAAGGAGCGTGAAAGGAGTTACTAGGATGTGTAGAGTAAATTCAGGAGGAAAAACACACTCGGAGGATATCATAGGCGGAAACTAGGTCTAGATATTCGACTCGGGATTGGCCGTTCTTGTACACCGAGAAAATCTAACCGTACTGGTTACCGTGGAAAAATTTTTTCTCAGAATCAGCTGACTCTTTACTATTAAGACAGTAGTCACAGCGCCGTCTACCGTACTCATTGCGGTCATCACAGTAAAGAGTCCGCTAATTCTAAAAAAAAAATCTTCCACGGTAACCAGTACGGTTAGATTTTCTCAGTGTAGTTGCCCAAGAAAAACAGGAAGCTGATAGCCTATCGTTAACTAATATAATACACATTAGGCAAAATGTTATCGATGCTATTGTCTGCGTGGATACAACATGTTTGTCCCAACCAATGGGGACTCGGTACGTTCCATATAAAATTCGAAGATCCTTTGCCAGAAGCAGCAGTCATAACGACGTTGACCCTACGAAGCAGTTCTTCGCGGTGATAGTAGAAGTGATTGCAGCTATTCAGGTGAGAATTTAATTGCTATCTAATATTGTATTTGGAGCGTCTCGCTTCGAGCTCGAGCAGTAATAGTCTATCATATCAATATACCATCATATTGAAAAGCTCGCCGTTTCCTCCATTTTTCTCTGTGTTCATCAGTGTGATCCCATTTCTAACAAAACCCGATCATCCCTCAAAGAAACGCATCATTTTAATGATAGCTGTATGTAATTCTATTTTACAAAATTCAGATTTTACTGTCATTGAGATGAAATAAATTCAATCAATATGATTGTTGCAGTTCCCTGCAGAAAATGTAGATATAATAGAGTTCCGTTTGAAACCCATAGAAAACATGGTCCAAACTTATTATAGTATCTAATGGAATTCTATACGCTTTACTCGCAAGAGATGGAGTAACGATTAAATTTCTATCTGTTTCTGTCGTATTTCTGTCGACTCAACCATAACGTATTCGTTTCTATGAGTGATTATGTATTCGCATCTGTCCACAACGTTGAACGGCACCAGATCCTATCCGCAATTTCGCGGGTCATTCTATCAGTTTCTATCCGCATCCCACACGCGCTCGATACGCTTCCCTTTCTATACGTCATTCAAAATCGGGCGCCTATCCGCGTCTATCTGCAGCCGACCGCCATATCGAACGCTACCCGATCCTATCCGCAAACTCGCGGTTGACTATATCGGTTACTGTCCGCATCCCATACGGGTCAACATTCGAAAAAAAAAGAATTAATAAGGCATACCTTCCAAACGATTGAGCCAACCATCTTAAAAAAAAATATATGGTTGCTGTGAGTAGGTACTGGAGAGTAGTTTCTGTAAATTTTTGAGGCAAATCAAAATTGACATATTGTTTGAACAAAAAAAAAAAAAAAATTGGGTATTTTTTATTCTACTTATATCTATCCTCATTTTTAACAGGGTTGACTACTTGAATCATATCCAAACCGAAAATGCCAAAATCTATGCTGATTTTCGTCGTTGTATTGCTGTGTGTCCTCGCGACTGCAATGGTAGACGTGGAGGCATGCGCAGGACTAGACGAGACGGTATGTATAGGAACAATTTGTCCGCTATGAATGAAATGAAGTTGTGAAATCATAGTAGATGATAATAAATTCCAGAATACGTTTTTTCGCAATATGTAAAGTTAGTATCACCAAGCTAAGGTATACGTATGCTTCGTTCATACCTTTTCTGATGTAGAACAGCATAATTTTGATTTTCCGAGTAACTTTCCGGTCAATAATTAGTGCTTTTCCTGTTGCAGTGCGGTTGGGGTCAAGCATCTTGCTGCGACAATCTTGACTGTTCGGCTACTTTCTCAGCAGGAACGTGTTTTGAGAAGCCGTTTTCTTCGTGGCTATTGGGCTAATTTGGCTAACCATAACAACGTAACTATGAGAAGTCCGCATTGGACATCGCGATAACAAATTTGTATCTTGCGAAATAAAGGGCTTATATACCAGAAAGGGGCCTTATAACCACTATAACTACATCCTTAGTTATTTATATGCTATTATTCCCCTAAAACTCAAGGTCTGCGTACACACGGAGAGACTTTTGCTGGCAAAGATTCCCATAATGGCTGGCGTTTCACGGACACTTCTGCTGTTTTGACAATATTTCCGATGGTAATAGAGAGAGCTAATATCTCGAATGAAATATTTTACCATCGAGAAGAGCAACAAATAATAAACGGCTGTTAAGTATAGGCATCTGCGAATAGTAAAAATGAGAGTCGTAAAAAATAATAGATACACATTGTATGTGTTTCAACCAAACGTAATACAAGTTGAGATCTTTTCTCATAAAAATTACCAGCGAGAATAGTAAACTCGCTGCCGGGAATTCCCGAGTATATCCGATTCGAGCCGAGTCTCGACTCGCAGCGTTCGTTACATGTTTTGTGTATAACTACACGTGGTTCGAGTGTATAGGCTTCACGAGCTTATCGATAGGTGGCCACAGACGCTTAGAATTTTCTCACTAGTGCTAGAACGGATCATCGTGCGGTATATAAGAACCAGCATCAGCCAAGTAAATAACAGCGATGCGTCCGGACTTGCGAGCGTGATATTAGGCAAGCGTTAGGTCAAGCGAGCGTTATAAGTTAAGACAAGGTTAGGTTTGATTTTCAGCGATGAGAAGGATAGGGGAAGCGACGACAACATTGTAACGCTGCGTGTCAAGCGTTCAATACCCCTAACTTGTACATAAAAATACTCAGATGTTCGAAATAAGTTCTAAATGTCAAATAAAATCCGAAACCCAACCCCAATATTGATACAAACTTTTGAAAAATTTTGCCGTGATTCTTCTCAAATGGACTGGTAAAACTTGCTGAAATACCGCCATATTTTCCAAAACATATGGTAATTTGCTGGTCACGGCGATCACGATTTTACCATAGTGTCTGGGAAGTGTTGCTACTGATTTTAAGTATGGAGTCCAAGGTTGGCAAGACTTATTACCATTGGCCATAGTAACCTCATAGGTATAGTGATCCTACAATACTCGCTGGCAAACTTTGTAACACTTTCGGGTAATAGCTCAAGCCTGTTTGGTTTTATTCCCATACAAACAGTAACCTTGGACATTAGTACACAATGTAGGAATTTCTGATAAAATGCAGATGTGTCCGTGGATTGGGAACAAAAATAGTAAAGTCTGCTAGGAATTTTGAGAATCTTTGCCAGCAAAAGTCTCTCCGTGCACTATGACGCGGCGCGGCGATGCACGGCGCGGCGAATCGTTGCGAATCATCATAAATTGCTCAGAAGTTTTTTGACTGTGCGGACACTACAGCAATATTTTTTTTGAGAGAAAACTCACGTATTGATACGAAAAAAAGTAAATAAAATTGAACAAAATTTTTGACGATTCGCAACGATTCGCCGCGCCACGGCATAGTGTACGCAGACCTTTATACACCATTTCTTAGTGTAACTTTGGCGCTATGAAATACATATACTAATAATATAGTTCAACATTATTTTGAATTGAAGTCATCCCAGGTCGCCCGACTATATTATGATAGAAATTCCTTTATTGCCTTCCATTTTCGGATTCATAGAAATCACTATAAACCTTGACTCATTTGAAAATTTCTTGCAATTCTGTTGTATTCATAGATTATATAGGTGGTGAGGTAACTCTTCAAAATACAGTCTAATGTTGAGTGAGAGAAAATCAAGAGACTCGGTAGTCTCACGCCAAGTACATTATATAGTATATGGGGCTTTCCACGCCATCCGGGACAGCCTCTGACCCTGACCCCTCCCGATTTTTTTCAAACTTTGTTCTGATATTCAGTAGACTGAGAGAAGTGCTCGTGATTTTTTCCAAATTTTTTTCTCAATTGGTTTTCGATTTACATATTTTTGAAAATTTTCAATTCCTGACCATCGCGAAATGTTCAAACGCCTATATTTCTGGATCTATCAGTCGGAATACGAAATGTGACTATATGAAATTAATCAGAAGGAAGTGTACTTCTCAAAAAAAGTATTTCGGGATAATTGTGCTCCGTCCTTCATGGGGAATTCTTCGTTTAAACATGTAAAATCGATTTTTCTCAAAGTATGACATGATTCATAATTTTCAAAAAATTCTCGAAAATACTTCGAGGAAAAACAAACATTTTGAGCTATGGTCGATCGTGGCTTTTTTTTTCCTTCTAGACTTTTTTTTTCGAATTTAACAAATTTTCAACGCTAAAACCACTCGTACAAAAACCGCTTGAACTTGGCATTATGTTTCATTCATTGTTTTTTTATGAAACTAATAAATTAAATAATCAATAATAATAATTAATCTAACTTAATCCTGGTGATAGCACTGCAGCGATACATCTAAGAATAAGTTTTAAAAAAGTACACGGAGAGAAATTTATGGTGAATTTTCTCACACTCATATAGTACTTGTGTCATATACTTTCAATATGACGATCGTTCCTATACTTTATACCCAGTGTCACCGTGAATATAGGAATGTCTTTCTAACATTAATATTTGAAGGTCTAGACCATTGAAAGTTTATTAGAATTCTTTAGTTAATTATTTCATGAGTAGGAATGTTGTGGGACGGGCGACTTTTGCAATGACTCAATTGAAAGCCTGGAAGGAAAAGAAGGAATAGAAGTACTATCAACCTCCTCCCCCCCCGCCTCTTCGCCGCCCGCGGCCTTGCCCCCCGACGGCAAACTGTTGCACACACGGGCAATTGATAACTTGCCGGTGGCACCTGGCTATAGGCGACCCAAAGTACACACTGCTCTCTAAATCAGAACGATGATTGTCTCTGAATCTCGATGGGTAGCGGTCCAGGTCGGCAGAACGGTTCACTATTTTGTCGGTATTTTACTTACCGGCCATTGATCATAGAATAACATATGTGCGTCGTTAAGGTAGTATTCTGATTAGTGCGCAATCGGTAAAATAGGTTTGGATCATAACTGGGTCGGATAAAATGCTATCCTGTAATTATTTAACTGATAATGAATATCTCTTGATATTGACTTGAGAGTTTATTGAGATGACAAAATATGAATAATAATAATAATAACAATAATAATAATAATAATAACTTACTACCAGACCCACTATACCCAAAATGGTTGTATAAATAATTTGTTTGTGATATTGGGATGATTTTTTAATCGATTTAACTTTGAGCGGTAAAATATACCTACTGGTTTTGAAAATTGCTGCTAACATGTGAGTGAAATATCACTCCGAGACGGTAGTGCAGTGGATGTAAAAAGAAGTCTGGGATTTCGGCTTGTTAGCTAAGCTCGTCGCGTGAATTCTCAAGAGAAACTCCTGCCCATCCTAGCTTGTGTGCAAACCACTTGTTCCTGTGTTGTTACTGTCTCAGTTGCAGCTTCACTGAAAAAGAATTCAAACTCAAGAACTTTGTAACTATGCATGTGTACTTTCCTTAGAATGCTTAAAATCTTCTATGTGAAAGAAACTTTATTAGTTCTTGTTCAACTGCACTAAAATGATGAATAATTTCTACTTTTCATAAGCATACATCTGACTGGCGTGTATATATGTTGTCTGGATATTAGCACAAGCTTGCGATTTGCGATGTCCTTCATTTCATGATTAACAAAAAATACAAAAGTTCAAATCGTGTTGATTCGGCCATGACAATTGATCACGACTGCGCAATAGACTGACTAAAGGGCGAGAGGTGTACGTAGACACTGAGCTTAAAAACTTTAACAAAAGCCCCTCTTAAGCTTCTTCAAGATGTCTGCCTCGCTAGCGCGTAACGTGCCGAGCAAAAACTTCGTAATGAGCGAAACGAGCCAAGCCAAGGGGGTGATGTTTGCAAATCATTAGTCTGCCGGTGAAAGCACCTCCCAAGTTAAGGGGAAGGAAGCCCTACGAACATGAATGAAGAGGGTGTGGGAGGAAATAGGAGGGACGAAGAGGGTTGAAGCCAGAGCACGAGGAGCGCACCGTCTTGTTTGCTTATGTAGGTATAAGTTTATTTGGTTATAATTCGAAGAAGAGAATACTTCCCTATAAATTTCGTTCTCAAAAACGATCTAATCGCTTTACGGTTTACGTAGTAAATAGCTATTGCTGTTGTTTGGGAGCCTTCCCCGAGATGAGATACAGGCGAATTGTCTCTCAAGTAAATAAACTTTAGTCGAGCTATGGACAAGGGTTCGCTGAGAAACAAATACCATTTGCGGTTTGTGTTTTTGCCGGAAGGCCAATCGCCGTTTTATGAAGGTATAGGATTACAGGGAGTGTGAAAAGTCCCTGTACATCCAAGCCAGAACAAAAAGCCACTGTATATCTCGTGGCATCGACCTTTTAACAAACACTGAGGAAAATAGTACATATAACTATGTATACTGCTTTTCAGTTTCCTTTTTTTCAAGAAATCTTAACCGATTCCACATTGTCAACGTATTTCTGTAACCCGTAGAAAACAAGAAGAAAAAACAATGCCCCTTGCGATCCTTGAGGTCATTACGTGAATCATTTCACTCCTACACTCTGAAGTTTCAGGCATTCACATTCTGCGCGCTTCTTTGAGGGAGCCGGTTTTTAATCATAGAAAATCAGTGTCTTCGGCGAATCGTTAATTCTATTCGTATGATTCTGAATAAGAATTGGGTCTCGTGTATAAAAATTGGAGGAATCTGCGCGTTCAGAGATCAACTGCACGTGGATAAAATATAATCCTTAAGGATGGATTGAGTTTTTTGAAACACTTCTTCGATGACTTATGGATGATGATGATCTATAGTAATAAAGTGGCGATGGGGGGAAACTGGAGAATAAAATATGCGGTGTATGCCGTAATCTTGAAATAGAAAAGGAAGCGAGATTTTTCTTGGTAAAATTACACGGAAGAGAGATCACTGTAATTTGAAGTAATCTTCAACGTACAGTAGGCGGCCGCAACAAACTGCGAATTAAGATGTAAGAAAAATCTGGGAAATTAGGTTAAGTCAAGCGGCAAACATGGCAATACTCGAACCAGCGTAGACGAAGGCTTTGCCGGCTTTGTGGTTGACGCTTCTCGGAAACTGAAATTACTTCCTTTGCGGTGGCGGGAGTTTAGGGAAGGGGAATTAAGGTGGAAGGAAGATCATTTCTTTGAGAGTCGTTTCACCCCGCGCGATAAGTTACTGATCCTGATTCCTGACTCACCATCTGTCAAGGTGCAGGCTCGTTAATTTCGTTTGCACGCGCATAGCTAATCGGGCAACGGCTGTAATGCGATTTGAACGTCCAGAGTCCTGTGGGATAACCATGACATAACCGCCGGTCCCCTGGGACGATCCATAAATAATACACGTATGCAAATATCCTGACGGCCCGTTTCGAATCCAAGTGTGATTGTGGCGACATTTAACTGCCATATCGTTTTTAACCAACCATATTGCAAAATTTGTATCTACAGGTACTTTTCGTGTCTATTCGAATGATAATATATTCACCGTTTGCCAAGATTCCTCATATAGGTACATATACTTATAACGTCTCATTTATCATAAAGATAAATTATCGAATACCTACCTGCAATTATTTTACGCAAATGGTACTCGCAACCACGTTTCAAAACTAAGATAATATACAGTTGGTAGATAAATATTACGCGATGAAGTATGCGAGAAATTTATGGGCTACGGGCTTAGGATGAGCTTTTCGCTTACAAATCCTCACGCGGTTGCCCAAAGGGTTTGTTTTCGTCACTTTTCCGTGCAGCTTTATTGCAGGGATGAAAACCGTTTATATCTATACACCATTTACCGAAAGTTGATTACAAACGGTGATCGCATAAGCTGCGTTACAAAAGTTTCCTCATTTACTACGGTGCAATTTACACGTCCTCTAATTATCCTCTTGTTCAATTTACCGTCCAAACATGGCTTTTGTTATGATTATTATCAGGAATATCATCACCAGTATTATATATGAGATATTATCATAGACCCTTTATATTTCGGTTAATTAGATAAAGCTGTGAGGAGTCCTGATCGAATTGAGCTTCGAATATGCCATGAAAACATTTTTTATGATTAAAGTTTAGTGTTCTATCACTATTCCTATCAGCATAATCATTTTAGTGGTGAATTTTTGAATGTTCCGCAATGTTAGAGCGAAAACTTTTGTGTGAAGTTCGTTGCTAGTTGTAACAATTTATCCTCAACTGTTTGTGATGTTTCTCACGAGCGGCATATTAGTGGCAGAAGGATGATCCTGTTAACAGGATCAGCGCCTCTTCGCAGGTCGAGGGCGTGCGGACGGGGTTCTTGTTATTGACAGCCACACGTCGTCGTTGTCCTTAGGGAACTGGATCCAGTGCGTCTAGAAAGAATTACTGGAAAGAGTTCTACTTTAATTCAACATTTATTGGATCAAGCTGTTTACTCACATGTCTGCAATCAGCTTCCAGCTCTTACATGCGCTTGTGTTATATACATACCGAAATATATAATGCGCAGCTAGCATCGGCCCGAACGATACTACTATGGATCTCAAGTGAATTCGACTTCTTCATTCCGGGAACCTTTAAGCGTTGGCTTCTTTTCTGCGGCTCATTTTAGGTCCTTTTAAGTCCTTTTGGGTCTCTCCTGCACCTACACGGTTGAACCGCAACAACATAGTACCGGACGAGCCACCCACCCAACAATTATATTTTTACAACGTTGAAAACAACGTGTTCTTCGTGTTTCGTATAATCGTTCGACGGGAAAAAGCACCGAAACCAGACGAGACTCGGAAGAGATTGATGGGAACCAAAAGTTGCGGGCGCGATGACCCAAACATTTGGATGTGGGCGCTCGACGTTTAGCCAACAAGTGCCCTGAGTAGGCGGTGGTTATTTTTATGCCCCCTAATTACACATTCTTGCGCGAGCACTTGAAACGTTTAGGGTTGTAGGTCGACGCAATACGATCATGGTCGCCTTTCGTCTCTTCTCCCACGACTGAGTCAGACTGGTAGTACCTCAAGAAGTACCAAACAGAGAAAAGACGAGGAAGAAGAAACAGTGAGAAAATAATTAGGGTAGCTAATTTTCAATTGAAATTAATGTCCACCATCGAACATCGATAATTATGTCAATTGCCATCATTTTCTTCATACTGATCAAGAAATCTATCGATCATATGCACCTATGAAGTTATACCCCCGGTATTTTTTCGTGGGTAGATATCAGGCGTATATAGATACCCGCGTATGCCGCATTTGGGGAGTTTAGGGAGTCTTATACGTAGCTGGAATTTGAGAATATCTAACGTCAATCAATCAAGTATAATTGTCCGTGATAGTCGACGAAGCACTCAAGATATAGGTATACCTACGAGAAAGAAGAACAAGAAAAAGAAAGGAATAAAAAAATTATGAAATTATTTTCCTCAACGATGAAATATCGCGCGGCAATTTAGATCTCGTAGGAATCTCTGAGGAAAGCGAGATGATGATAGCGGTGGGATGGGGTGGAGTGGGAGCGACGAAGTAAGGGTTTTGGAGTATAGAAACCGCTTGAAATCGCTCCGAACTGCGTTAGGAAAATTAAAAGGAGTTTAAGACGTCTACGAGGCTTGATTTATCGGCGTCGAAAAAGATACGAAATAAGAATGATTTATAGTACGTATACACGCGCCGTTTGCCCAACGTTCTTCAATTTAATAAAACAAGAAAGAAAATCGCGCCCCTTATTATTATGATGTATAAAAATGAAAATTCCTACAGCTTCGATTCAGCTCTTTCCAAGCTGTATACGTATACGTCACATTAACTAATGGAACCTCAATACACCATTATACCTTTTCTACTTATACCATAGTTCTCTGGCTATGCATAGATTAATTCAACGATTTTCCTGCCCTAACGCGTAGCCGCGGTGTACACATAGATAGTTCAAATTAGGGCCATAATCCCTAAGCGCCGAGATAGACATCACCCTTCGTTCTGTCCGTCTGACTATTTACCGACTGTATTTTAACCCTCAATTTGTCGTCAACAGCCAGCTCTAACCCATTGGGATTCTTTAGGTCTTTGCCCCTACTTTGGTCTGTTCCATTTCACGTCATGTAACGTTGCAGGATGCGTTTTCTCTAGTTCCAGGATTGAAAAAACTGTAAAACAAGAAGAAAAAGAAAACAACAGGAAACCATTTTTAACTCGATCATTTCATTCGAGGATTGACCGAAATTAACGAATTCTCTATTATATCTCGTCCCGTTTCTGCAGTGGACCCCTAATGTGATCTGGCGAAAGATCAAAGGCGTCACTCGCACACCTGCCCTACCTTAACCTTTGGCTCTATACCACCCTCGAACATCGTTGTCAAGGACCACATTCGCGATCAAGTACACTGTTGGGGATTTATCGCCGACTATCATTTCTCGAGATATCAAACAGACAGAGGTTCGGGCTGTGTCATATAGCAGATTCTCTCTATACCCGAGCGAAAAGCGACGTTTCAATTAGACAAAGTGGTTCCAAAACTAATAACTCAGTATTTCGTACAATTAGCTCGGTAGACTTCAGTGATTCGAAATTACTGGTTCGTTTGAGGATCGAGGTTCAGGTATACTATATGGAAATTATACATCAGGATGTTACCTACTTGATTACTTTAAGTAGATGCTGCCTATGCGGACTTCGTTGCAGAGGTTTTACCTGTTGATTGGTATGTATATCACAGTCTTATAAATACGGGTAGGTATATACGCATCTATAATGATATTCATGTGTACCTACACTATACATATGGGGTATTCCACGCCAACTCGAGCAATTTCTGATCCCGATGATCTCCGATTTGATTCACGTTTCTCTTTTTCTTTTTTATATCATTTTTACAACTCTATACACATTTGTACAAATTCTTTCCACAAATGAATGAATATTTCAAACTGAAATAAAGATTCTCTTTAGGCAAATTTCAACAATTCTATGTTCCATGAGGATGATTTTCAGCGATAATATAACCAGAATGTGGCACTAATTTTTCGTGTATTCATTCAATTGATTTCAAAGATAGTCAACGAATTGATACTCGAAGAAATATCGGGGGGATAGAAAGATGTGATACTTACAATTCCCTCAAAAATTCAGTGTAACTGATTATCAACAAAAGTTTGAAATTTATCAAATTAGTTCCACTTTCGAAAATGGCTAAAAACGATCGTCGTGAAAATCAGTATTTTTGAAATTTGACTCGGCAAATTCAAAACGACCCATATATAAGTATTTGGCATTTGGTAGTACGTGTTTAAGGCTCTAGTCATGCGATATCAGAGATAAGTGATCGCGTTAAATTGATGTTGAACAGGGATGACTCGCGACTCGTTATTTATACATTTCTGGTTAAACCCGTCCGGTCGTCGATTATTATAACAGGTTAATTATTGGTACTGGAGTCATTAACCTTTTCATCGTTCTGTCATTGAGCTCTGGTACATCACCCCGAGGCACCGATCTCTTCTACGAATTCCGCGTTCCCCAATTATACATTACTTTAAAAGCTACATAAAAAACTGAAGTATTAATGACCCGTACTAATTAACGATACAATCCTAACTCTTGAGTACAAGAAAAATCTACTCTATGCTCGGCTCGTTATCAAGATGAAATGTTATTTTTCTTTTTTCTTTTTCTTTCTTTCGTTTTTTTTCTTTTTCACCAAGACACACTATACTATATGGTATATTTGCCGAATGGTGGTATATATTTGTTGGTTACCAATGACAGTGATTATCTCCGACCGCTATAGCGATAGATATATTTCTAACGCCCCATAATGAATGCACTGATTATATAGATACGTATGTACTACATATGTACGGAGTACATAAAATAGACATACATGTACGCGACCAGATTCGTCATCAGCTGTTACGGCGCTACGTAATGATAATGATCATTTCGTTTAGTGCATCACATTGAGCCCGAGGGTACGGGCATAAGTCACCCAGGACCCCCACCCCCCAAGGGTTCGGCATCCCACCAAGAACCCTAGAATTATCGCTAAACGTTAGCGACTAGACTCTATAGATCTATTGCGTATAAAATTCTAGGTTTGAACGAACGCGGCAGAGTGGTTAGATGCGAGGGTGGACCTGCAACCGGTGCTTGACCAACCTTTGAGTTATACGTATGTGTATACCTACTGTGTTATAAGAACGAAATGTCAGACTATGAACCGCTCATCGAGGGTCAGAACTTTATCGATACTTTTTATTATCACCATTCTGGCTTTTGTCGATACTATATAGTACCTATATATATAATTACGTGTGGTATGAAATTATAATCTCTAGCGATGTCCGCGGGTGCAGAATTTCTTCATTTTCCGTCACATAGCAGGTACACTGCGTGCGGTATATAATGCAGCGGTCAGCTTTGTCGCATGACATGTGCTAGTGCGCTGGGGCTCGTTTAGTATGGTATATGCGTATTATAACGACGTATAATGTCACTGCATTGGACTTTGAGTCGAGCTACAAAGGCAAAGCTTTGCCCAGGGCACCTCTACCTGCTCTGAATTACCTTGTTTCGAATACCCCAACCATGTATCTGTTTGTGATTTATGTTAATGACTCATTACCAGTCCCTCAAAAGGATATACTCTCGTACATATACACGTTAGTCTATATGCACATACGTACATAGACCGGGGGATATATCTTTGCTTAACAAAACTTAGATAAACTCAAATGCTCCTAGCATCAAACTTCATTAGTTATACACATATATGTATACAACAAGTCTCTAAGTCATTTGTACAGAAATATTTGTAGCCACCGTCTTCCTCGTTCCCGATTGACTGTTCCCGTTTTCAACCCTCTCAATATATCGTATATTTTCTTAACTATCGAATCATTGAAATTCCAAGTGGTTTCTAAGCAACTGCACCAGGCAGAGTATGTGAAGCCATCGTGCTCAGAAGTCTCCCTAGAACGTCAAGGCTCCCGCGACCACAATCAGTCAGGATGTCCTTCCCACTTACTGCCCTCATACGTTCTGTGCTGCGCACCCCGTTACCCTTGTATTATTTGTAGCTCGGTTCTAGAAGGGCTAATGTGAAATTATTTTGCGGTATTCAGGCAACGTATTTGTGCCAACTGCTCAGATGTCTGTATTTGATGTTTGATAACTCATGGGTCAACCGACTCGTTTCTAGTTTGCAGAAATAAGTCTTATACTCGGAGCATCGTTAATTGATGAATTCCTTGGTTTTGTGTCCTGCGTAGTTAGTACGTTGAATAAAGTTGGTTCTGAACCCGGGGAGGACCAATGGGAGCACGTCGTTGAGCGACGGACAGCCCACGCAATAGCTGCGCATCTCTCCCTCTTATTAATCCAAGTTTCTTGATCTCGGAATCTGAGGGTAATAATAACATCTTACAAGGTCTGAAGATCCCGGTGGATGCCTCCCTCGGCGTGGTCTGCCTACCTATATACCTCGCCACGTCTTGCTTTGTGGTGCAGCGACCCGTGTGATTACTAAACTCTGCTCAGTGCGCTCATGGTCCTTTCGCAAAGCTGCGTTCGGTTCAACAAGCAAAGCCAAAGTTGTTGCACGTTCGGGACTTGTCTGAATACAACGAGCGAGAAACGGGCCCCGGGTAGTTCGTACGAAGCGCAGACTCCGTCGACGGGAGTCAAGTTGAAGCTTAACTCCGGTAATGGATCTCTCATAAACAGACGCGATTGCCAGGGCCCTTTGTGTTATAATCATGAAGTTACAGAATAAATTGTACCACCGCCTCAAAGCTCGAGGTGTATGTAAAGATATATGCATCGCGTACAGGAGTGGTGGAATTTGACTTTCCAAGAAAAACTTTTCAGGAATGAAAGCGACGTGTTCGCGTTCGTCCATCATGGAAACTTTCGAATCAGGATTTCGTCTTCGATTTGTTGAGAGCTGTCTGTTTGAAAACATTTTAGAAATTTTCGGTACCACTCGCTATACACCCATTTCGCACCAAAAAACAGAGCGAAGCACTCAGAGTGCAACTTTTCCATCGGTGTTTTGCCAGGGGCTAAAAATCCCGGAGTTGGGGTTCCGCAGTCTCTTCTCGACTGCTGGGGTACCACTGCTCTCCCCGTTGACGAGCACCGGGCTGCTGACGGCCCCGGGTCTGAGATTCAAACCAGCTGTTAAAAGCTGCCTGCTTTTGCCTGCTCGATCCTTGACTAACTGTGTACATACCTACATACAGATATGGCGTGCGGGCGTATTAGTTATCCTCGTCATATCTGCTGTGAAATTTATTTTCAAAAACTAAATAATCCGGTATATTAATGTCTATAAACTTAGGTACGAAATAACGTCCTTGTATACCTACCCATTGCCGACCGTTGCGACAAGGCATTAATCTTCGTCGTCGAAAGTTTAAGTTGCTTTTAAAACTATCTCTCAGTCTCCACGCCTCGTTGGTTATGCCGAGTATAATTATATGTATATTATGCACGAAGGTTACTCCCACAAACAAATTGGTTCAAGTATAAGTCAACGTATGCTAAACTTATGTCCATTTTCTTATTTCGGATGATCTCCGAGGTTGACGTATGGCTATATGACCTATGACCCCCCACCCCCACCCCCCTGCTCCCTCCTTTGGCATGCGGTCAAACTCAACGAGTTAATAACCAACTAATTACTTGAGTATCCTGCTTATTAGGAGGCTGGGTCTAGTATAGGTTCTGTTCAACGGTCTGGGTTGAAATACGTGTTGATGAACGCTGAAGTATGCGAAAGATTCTTCTTTGGATTTTGCTGTGTAAGAAAAAATGGCGAAAACATGAATTTTCATTATTTTCTGTATTGTTTCTTTTTCTGTCTAAAACAAATCATACTCTAATGGTGAATTTCTAGCCGTTCTTCCGAGTGAAGCAGGTATCTTCGTTTATATTATATACTAACGGGCGAAGAAGATGAACACGGTTGATGTTGGTCGCAAGTGCAGGAGGTCACAGTCGTAAATACCCTATGCAGATTTCTCTCATTCCTTTGTTCTCTTGTTTTCTTATTTACTCCTTTTCCAAGAGAATCTTTTTGGTCTTACTTCTCTTCATCCACTCCGGTATGGTATAGTATACCATAATAATATACGTTGTAGTACGGGACAGAATCCACATATGTGTTGTGTTCCCATTCGTATAGAGTAGTAGGTAAGATCTTCGCCATATATTTGCAAGAGTATTAATCTCCGATTTTGCGTTAGTGTACATATATACATATGGACATATATATATATAGGTATGAACGTGTGAGGATGTGCGGATGGGTGTAGTATACGTGCATATAAAAGCGTGTATACATATAGATACGTGTTTGCTTTGCACCGAGCTCATTAGGAGATGGGCCGGCCTGGCCTCTGTGGTGATTAACATGGTCGTTATGCCATGCTAGCAAGGCGGGGCATTAAAAATCCCATCGTGATATATCGCTGATATTTGTTTCGTTTGGTTTTCAATAAGTTATCTTTGAACGGATTCATTGATTGCGTGAAAAATGACGCGTTCGTTACCGATTCTTCGCTACGATATTACCTACTCCACCATCCGCACCAGCTCCAATATTATACGGCGCCTCGAAGACTCGCTCGCATTGTTCTATACAACCTCCGCGCCTCTACCCTTCTACATATAATAGTATGCAAGTATGTTAATACTTCGAACCACAGATCATTTTCGGCGCCATGAATATTCACTAGTTGCTGTCGGTGATTATTAAACCATCCTTAACTGTTCTCGATAGCAAATTCTGGCAAACTCTAGGCAAAGTTCGAAAAGGTTTCATTCCCCTTCGAGTAAAGAGGCTGAAATGTCAAATTTGAACCAATCATTTATATAAAGCTCAAATTCGCGAGTCTTCGAAAGACCCAAAAGTCCCCAGAAAGCTTTCAGCTTATTTTGCGGGTAAGAATTTTTACGACAATTTCGCAGCGAGACGGTGAATGTTTTTGAAATCGAATACGTCTCTTTTCCGCTGAGATTGGGGCGGTTAGAATCCCCGAGTAGATCCTGGTGCACCCCATGTATTTTTTACAAGTGCCCGGAAGGCAGGCGAACCCCTCCTCGGATGGTGCCTATACCTTCCGTAACCATAGTAAATCACTGTAATAAAGCGTAAAAATAGTGAACACCAGTTACCACATATGGCACACGGTGAAATTAAGATTTGATCTGAGTATGGAATTTTTCGTGATTTTTAGTTCAAGTCATTTTCGTTATACCTACGTCTAAGTAGAATATAAGAATTTCCTTTCGGAAATTGTTATATTCATGCGATAATACAGAACGACGTTTTCGCGATAACAAGAGGTTAACGTAATTTTGCAAAAGAGCCGTGAAATAAGTATAAATAAAAAGTTTACCCGTGAATTAATTACAAGCGGTAGGGAAAAACGGGGAAACATTTTTATTTAATGTCTGAACGGGGCGAGTTTTAGCTAGACTCATGTATATATGTATATATATATGTATATATATATATATATATATATATATCTACCTACTTCAAAGCTGGTTATCTCGTCTTGTTCTGAGCTCCCCCTTTTTATTTTTTACTTTTTATTTTTCAGACGGCGACCACCGCGACCCAGGGAATAAGAAAAGAAGGAAATAAGTTTTAAACCGCGCCGAGCAGGGTAAGAAAAATGTTTTATTTTAATTAGTGGTGGGTGGCTTATAGGGACCTCAAATAAGAGGGGGGGGTTCTCTCTCTTCTTTCCACCGAGGTAATGAACCTGTAGGACATATATCTAACCTGTAATTGGATTTTCTCTTTATTCTTTAATTGCGGTCGTTGTTCAGTATTTTTTCAATTATCTTACAAACAGTCATTTACTCGCCGCAAGGCACACTACCGCAGTCACTCTCTATCAATTCATTCTAAAATTCGATTACCATATTGTAATTTTTTTAAATTGACAGTTCTCTTAGGTGAAAATATTCACAATTATAGGTACCTACCTGTGCTTAAAAATTGAAAAATCGAACGACCGTAGAATGAAAAAATAAAAAAACGACAAAACAGATGACCCTATGCAACGCGATGCTCTCCATTAATTCCGATACGTAATAATGTATGATTATTGATTGGGTAGGTGATTAATTTCCAGAGAATTATGTACAAACGAACTTCAAACAAAAGCGTTATTTGAATATCAACGCGCCTCCTCGAATCAAGTATAAAACTTCAAAATATGAACTACAGAAATGTAATCCGCGATTCCTAAATACATAAGACAGAATTTGTTTTAAAAAAAATAAAAAAACGAATTCGAGGATCGCAGCTCGGTTATAAAACGAAAAAGGAGAAAATACGTGCCGGAGTAATGCCATAGGCTATCCTTGGTTGGGCGTTGAAGATTCCTGAAGTGGATAAAGTCGCGAAAATCGCCCAAGGGAATGAAGGAGATCGTCGTGCGGGGCTGCGTTTACGGTGAAAGGATTTTTCGACTAGGCACCCGATCTGTGTTAACCGCAAGGCACATTGTCGCGCGAACATCATACATATACCTACTTGAATAAATTCTACATCAGTTATTTCTGTACGAATAAAATCTGAGTCGATACAGCAGCATGAATATCGAGATCAGCTCACCTTTGATAAAAGGCTTCTTATTTCTTCAAAATTCCCCTGAATCTACTACGATTTCCTTTTTCCTCATTTTTCCCCCACAGATTTCACCTGCTTTAAAAGAGCAGTGGTTTCCTCGACTCACCAGGACCAGAGCAGAAGAGGCAAAGCCGCGTGGGTCGAGAGGTCATCTCGGCCCGGGGCTCCGGCGATGTCAGAAAGCGCGTCAATTCGGGACTCCGCAAGGATCGCGTGTTCCTGAACGTATCCAGCCGAACTACGATCGTGATGTTATGTGTGGAATTTTCAGTACCCTCATCGGAGGCGTAGAATTCTAGAAGTCCATAGCATATGATTTCGCGGGGATTAGATGCTACCTAAAAACTGCTGCAGCGGATATGAATTAGGATTGATTTTCGATCGATTATGGATTCTGAACCCACCGCATTCATCCAACCGCACCAGTTCATCGAATACAGCTATAAGAGGGCTCAATCTTGTCTCGATAAAAGTAAAGTAAAGTTTATACAGACGTAAGCCCCGTTTACGACCGTTTGCATTGGCACGCGAAGTGCGCGGTGAGAGCTTAAACTTGATGTAGGTATATTTTAGCATTACTAAATCAAGGTATGGCCGGTACGAGAAACGGTGCGATTAATTTATGGACAAGGGCCTGCCTTTACTGCTGGTTAAGAGATTGTAAATTACCTGTGGGACTTTAAGTCCGTTTTTCTTCCAACTATTACAGCTCCGAAATTTACCGATCCGTACCGTACAAAGCCGCGAAAAAGTTATGTACGAAATTTTAACCACAGGTGGTTAACCGTACGAATTCACATATCGCGGACCCGCGGCTAGGGGTATAAACAATGCTAGTATCTAGAAACGAAGGGCGTCGGCCACTTGGCACGTAGGGACGCTGGGGCGTCCAATTACTAACCGAACGAACGACCGGGGATCTTCATGGGGGGCCTTTGCACGACGCAATTGCGTTTTGTTTTACCATTGTTCCACCGCGTGATTAGACCCATTGTCCTTCTTCTTCTAATTATTATATAGAAAGGGAGCGCCTCCGAATGCCTATCTGACGAAATATCCCTCTTTTATCACGTATCTGTCTTATCTCCGCGGATGCAGGATTAATTCCTCTGTTATTTTTCGATTTCATTATATTTATACGTATCTACATTTACAAATACGTTTCAATCATACGATCCGTCAAGTCCCGCTTTCTACTGCTATATACGTGGGCGTTTCGATCCGTATGAAAAAAAAAAAAAAATTTCAATCGATGTTACAATACCGATATAGAAATTTTTGTGAAAACGCGGAACAGATCAACGGCCAACGTTATTGTGGGGTGGAGTTTTCCCTGTCCGATGCAGCGAGCTGCCCATCACTTCAAAGGTATGACGTTTTCAATATTTTAAATCTAAAACCTGAACATTTTTGCGTCCCGGAAGGTATGGAAGCGATCGAGAACGAGGAGTAAAAAGAATTGAGCTTGTTTTTCCGTCTTTTAACAACGTTGGGGTGGAAGGATAGCTTTTTGTTTTTAATTTGAATTAAATTTTTGATCGTACAGATACTTAAGCGAACCGCATAAAGGATAAATATAGTCGCATGCGATTCATTGGTCGTCCTAAAACAGAGAGAGAGAAAAAAATAAAGAAAAAAAGCACCGGAAAAAATTCGCTCGTAGCCGAAATTCTGCGGTATGAAACCCCCTGCCGTCACAATTCCCTCTTGCCTCGGGCAAAATAGTATAATATACTTTCTCGCGGAATAGAGATCCTTTGACAAAATCGTCCCGTGGGAGTTTACGGGACCAGCAGGATCCACTACGTGGTCACCAGGAAATGACTCAACTACGTTAGGATATCACGTTATGGTTCTGGTCGCGCCATAGTCCCCCCATATATATAAGAAAGACAAACCTCTTGGTATCTGTTCCTTCCTACGTTCAAATATACGCATGCTGAATATAACCGTGCTAGTTGAATACTAATGCCATGATTAAGTGACAAAGTGTTCTTAATGGTAAAGTTGGTGATCGAAAAAAAAAGAGAAAAAACCACGATTTTGCGATAACTATAGTCGCTGATTCATAGCGATGTGTTTTATCGCAAAAAAGGAAATAGTTTTTGCGGAGAGCGATAGCCTATTCGATAAGTTTGAACACTGCCTCATCAATGACGAATTAATGTTCAAAAAACAAGCCGATTTTGAGATATTTCATTGTTCATTAATGTGCTGGAACATGTCCTATATTGTAGAAATGAAGCGCTTATTGAGTAGTGGTGTATATTTGAATTTTCAATCCCACGACATTCGCACTTTGAAAATTTTCAACGTCGATAAGACAGTGCTAAATATCATTCCAAGAATCTCCGGTTCCGCGAAACATATTCTCTTGGGGAAAGGAATACGTATCTCGACGAGCAGTCGAATTTTTGAACATAAAAATAGCAGAAATTTGCCGCTCAGCGCCAATTTCATCATAAATATATTATGGCAGTACTAAAAATCATCGCATAAGCCACAGCCTCAGCGAGAAACGATTTTTCGTGAAACAGAGCGACACTATATAGAGATGAGCGACTAGTTATCTCAAAATTGTGTTTTCGTTGAACCACCCCAGTATCCATCTACTGTCACATCATAGTTATATTTTCAGCAATATGCTGAAAACAAGAGGCCATTTTCCTTAAAAAAAAAAAACAAAATGATTTTCACACTTTATCCGGCGAAATTTGGATCGGGTAAAAAATCGGTAATATTGGTAGAGATTTTCTTAGGTAATAAAGCGACGTCCCCTATAACCAATAAAGACATAAAGCCTTGTCCACACGTAATTTAGAGTTCTTAGCTCCCAGTAGGTGGCAGCTACCTCCCGTGGTCTTTGACCATCGTCAACACCTCACGCTACAGCGACTGATCTCTCTCAAGATTTCATCTCGTCTTCTCATGCACCATGGTTCTCTCTTTTACACGTACGTATTACATACATATTATTCGTATATGGGTATGTGTGTTTCTTTCCTCGGGATAAAGGGGTATATACGTAGGTACCAGATATAGATGTAGAATATAGGCATATAGGTACGGATACTAATGCAAGATTGTTTTACAAGATCACAAGCAGTTTAGAAGAGTGAAATCAGCCACTTGAACCATATAGCATAGAGTGAAGGAATTTTCACTGCGTGTTAAAAGCACATTCTTTCGTCGCGTTTATAACGCGTTGGCATTTGGTATATAGGTATAAGTTAAGCTACGACGACCATTACTTTCAATTTATGTCCCCCTGTGATCTTGGTAAGTCCGCAAACTTGAGGGACCCCCTGGTGGAGGAGGGCACGGTTAAGGTCCCGCTAGTGCAAGTTTCTCATAAATTTGCACAACCATTTGCTTAAACCTGTTGTATAGCTATAATGCTATTTGCTCTTTTGATAACCGACTCCTTCGCTTATGAAGATGTTTAGGGCTACGAGGACGCGTGGACCGGATGTCGTGCTGAGAGGGCCATGTTAAAGGTTAAAATAATATGAAATACGATTGAATATTCAGGTTCAATTTGTTCTCTCGACTTCTCGATCTGACTAACCTTTGATCCGTCCAACATCTTCGCATATAAGAAAAACAAACAAAAAAAAAAGAGAAACTTCTCTTCGATGAACTATTCGTCTATATAGGTATATACCTTAATTTTCGACGCACATTATGCACTCTCTGTAATGCTAAACTCCAATACCGCTGCACGAATAGACATAGAGTTAGATGGATTCAGGAATATTACCTGGTAACTACTAATCCCCATTGTAACCAGTAGAGGATCTATTTCTACCTACTGCTTAGGTCTTGTCCAAAGTGTACATAGATCTAATATATATGTATAATAGAAATATATGATACATATAGCTAGCTATACATACATATATATACATATATATGCGATCGGAGCGAATTTCGAAAATGTATGCGCACACGTCCCGATTCACAAGGAGGGTTGTAAACCTCGCCTTGGGCTAAGTCGGTAGTAAAGGAGGGAGTGAGAGAGAGAAAGAGAGAAAGAGAGAAAGAGAGAGAGAGAGAGGAATAGGATAAAGAGCGAGAACTCCTATTCTCCACTAAATTTCACCCTGCGTACCACCGCATAGGCGTGCCCCTTCGAATTTCGGAGTCCCTTTTGCCATGTGTCTATGTATGGATGAACGTATGCGTATGTGGGTGTGTGTGTGCGTGTGTCTATATATGGGAGATCTATGCACGAGCAGTGACCCACGAACCGACATATTGGCATTGTTTGAGATACGAAAAATTGGGAATGGGGTGGATCTACGTTGGGGAAGCACATATATAGTATAGTGCCTCGGTCACGTCGAGTCGGTTGCTTTACGTTCACGGTTTTGATTTTGTTCGTTAATTAATATTTCAAATACCTCCGTGATAAAAATAAAAATAAAAATAACCATTTTTGTTTTTTTTTTTTTCTTTTCTTTTCTTTCTTTTTTTTTTATCAACGCAACAGACAACAACGTACTGAGAGAAAACGATGAAAAACAAAGAGAAAGAGAGAGGAAGGTACGGCTTTTAATCAATTTTCATCAACCTGTTATACATATATACGTATACATACACCCTTATATGTAACAAAAAAATCATCATTTTTTTTTCATTTCAATTTTTTTCGTCTTCTTTCACAAAAAAATTTATACCGTTGTTCGATCTTTGAAATAAACGAACAATAATAATAATAATAATAATAAAAAAAAATAAAAAAAAAACTATCCAACAACCTATTACAGCCTTTTGTTGAATATATATCTTCTCAATTTATTATATCGTGCAGCTGACAGCCGGCGTTCGACGAATACCTCAACCGCAATTACATATCGTTCAAATCGTGCCCTGCGTTTTGCGTATTATGTTTAAAATTCAAGCCTTTACCTATATACATGTATATTGTATATATATATATATGTATACCAACTCTGATGGTAAAAAAAACGTACAAGATCTTTCTTCCATATTAAGTATAGTTCTCTTGCCTATATCCTATATCCTATATCCTATCGCCTATACCTGTACCCTACCTACACTCTCGAATCTATATACGTACTATACAGGTAGAGACGGGTGCTAAGGCATCGTGGTTTCACCTCGGACTTTGGAATGTAGCGTGCGTGCCGCCCACGCCGCACACGCACCGGGCACCGGGCACACGCACGAGCACAATCGCCACAAATTAAACTCACGCACAGCCCGCGGCGTCGTGCCAACTAATGAGAGACGCGAGCCCGATGATAAAGTAAAGTCACTACTATACGGAAAGGTGTATAACTATACGTGGAAACAAATTTGATACAGTCATGCCCCACTATTCGCGGCTTAATTCTACCTCAAAGATATAGTTTGTTAATAATATCACATATATTTCTCATCGAATCAGAATAGACTTTAAAAGCTCGTAGAAAAATCCATTTCTTCAACTCATCGTTTTTTTTTAATCGATAGTATCAGGTGCTAATCGTAAGATAAAAAAATTGAGTTTTTAATCTTTTGCCGACCCACAATCCGAAAATTTATTGCACATACCTGAATCTACTTTAAATATACTCCGTTAAATTGATGAGACGGTTGTCTTTTCCCCTATAATCAAAAAAGAAAGCACAATGGAAAGCCCGGAACTTTCTTCTGGATCGTAAATTCGAGTAGGTAAGTATACCGAACATACGCCTAGTTCATCGGCGAAATAGCAATTCAATAAATTCTTACTATCCAAATTTTGAATAATCGCATTCGCATATCCAAACCAATTTGCGATTGCCTGTCGTTTATCCGCTATGTTCAATGTCTGATTGAACTTTCTAAAAAAATGTGGTATGGTTAAAAGTTTTCCGAGACTTTGAGAGATGTGTCTGTTATGGTTTGAATTTATAAATAATGGATTTCAGAAGCAGAAAGTAAAAAATATACGAGACTGATTTATTTTTTAAACAAATACAGTATATATATATATAATACACGAGAAATTGTAACCATATCAAATGCATAAATCACCAGATGCATAAGGCGCGACAGCTAGGCAGTGGAATCGGAGATATAATATATTGTATAGTAGTAATATTGTACGTTATGTTCTTGTGGCGTAGGCAGGTACTTAGGCATAAATTTCGAACGCCGATTTCCGAGCTTGTTCCCGCTGTGGGTGTCCGCCTGGTGGTGGTGGTTGCTCGACAACTTTGAAACTAATGTTTTATCACGAAACGAACGAATTAAGAGCTGTACGCGGACCGCGCGATAGAGTTATGCCGACCCGCACCTTTTTATAGAGTGGTATTTTTTTATGGGAGGAATACATGGTTTTACACGGGTTTATACCTTCTCAAATGCTCGATTAACACGCCACGCGGTTAGGGCCTTGAATTTATTCATATAAACTATACTACGTCTTCTCAAGGTTTTATGAATATCATTATACGAATTGCGCGATTTAACATTAGACGATACCTATCGGCGCGGAGATTTTTATCACCAGGTCAAATTATATCCGCTGCAGGTTTTAACGAAAGGCGATACGTAAATGCACTCGAAGTATAATTATTCGGAGATGAGTTACTCTCGTTTTATACAAAATCTGAGTTCTGCAGGTGCGTGCAGCAGCATTGAGCGAAAGTTTCAAGTTAAAGTTTCAGCGACTTTTTTTTCTTTTTATATACTTTTCTTTCAATACATCTCGCGATTTCGTCATAAATCTTGGAAATCAATAGGCATTTTATATATATATAGATATATGGGGGAAAAGGAATTCTCAACCCTCTGCGAAAGTTCTTTTCCGTAACTTCAAAGGGCGAGCTGGTCGTGAACCGTTGAGATTTCCGCGAAACGAAATTCCATTTTGTTCAACGCCCGTGTGCGTCGAGTCCAGATGAGACGAGAAGAGATGAGATAAAATAAAAGTATGGGCGCGAATTTCCATTTCATTATAGGTATGTGTATATCGCGCGCCACGACGGAGACGCTTATGCCATGCATGCATGGGTCTATGAAAAACCCGGTGAATCGTGGCGAAGGAAATCGCCAATTTTTGGAAAACACATTTTACAGATATGTACTTTACTCATTGGCTATGGTTTCGAGTCTTTTGAAACAGTGCGCTGTTACTTGAAGAAACGCAAAATTCTGAGAATTAACAGACTGAAAGGTGTCGAAACGATTTTATATGGCCACGCGACTGCAGAAAGTGGTAAATTTTTTGTGTAATTATGGATATGGAATCTACACATACAGAGACTTAAATTGGTAGTATTATGTAATTGAAAGATCAGCTGCCGTTAAGTAAAAATAAAACGTAAACTGATGTTCCGGACAATTGAAGGAAATTTTAAAATGAAGGTAATTCAAAAACACGACATGGCAGTTCCTTTGTATTAAAAAATTTCAGCGGCAATTCGAGGAAATATCAAATCGCCCCAGGCGGATTTGGCGAATGGATTGGTAAAATCCTACCAGTATACGCATATGTAAGATCCTGAGTATTTCTATAACGTTTTATGTACGAGATTCAGGATTCTTGGAAGCCATTATAATCTCGAAAGAAGAATACGTTCGCCACCCACTCTTTAATCTGAAACGTTGTTATAGGTACATCTACTCTATCTACCAGCTATATCATCATGGGAACGACGATTTTTTTCAATTCAACTGATCTCCAAAGTATTATCCTTACTTTAGGTATACACTTACAGCATCAATCTAAACAAATTTTATGATAGAATAGCCTCGGTGGGTCGTGGGTAAAAATTGCGACGCGTGTGAAGAACAGAAAGAGAAGAAGAAGAAGAAAAAAGGCAAAGAAAGGCAAAAAAAAAAGAATCCCAACAAGTATCTGTCGTTAGATTTTGACGTCGAACAATCGATCGCCAAACCAATAAGCGTTACGTATATAATGTGTGTGTATGTGTGGGTGTGTGTGTGTGTGTGTGTATCCATCTAAACATAGCGTATAAGAAATGTTTGGAAAGCCGAATTCGCCACGCGCTTAAGTCAACAACTTCTTTTTCTTCTGCGATCGTGGGTGCAGTAAAGAATCGGAGAATAAAGAATGAGAGAAGTTTTTTAGCTCTTCACGATTGTGTAGGAGAGATTTTTTTTTTCTCATATTTTTATATTTTTATTTTCCACAAACTCAGCTGAACGTACCGTGATTTTTTGAGGGAACAGAGAAGCAAGAGGCAATCGGCCAGGACCTTCAGGACTAAAAGGACTAAAGGTTGAGGCACCTGACTGCCCCAGGGGATTTTTCGAAAACCGAAGAGATTTTTTATAGATGGTCTCTTCAAATCAATAGGGATCAAAGTGGATCAACGGTACTTCGGTATTGATCCTTTATTGATCCCTTTGCTATAACGATTCGTGGGGATTATATCGTTCTATAGCCTCTGTTGCGTGATACCAAACCCACCACGGTGGCTTGAACCAATAATTGGGTTCGAGTACCGTAAAAAGAGGATTTCCAAATATCGAAACATGCAGCTATTATATGTGCCTGAAAATTCACGAGACAATTTCAGTCTAGTCAACATTTATCTCAAATTTAACACACACATACCCACAAAAAGGACCTGGTTAGTTTTTTGGACTGTTCTTGCGCAAACAAATTTCATGTTATTCCTGTTCTTGCGAGCAAACAAATATTATTGGATAATTCGTTGAGGAATGAAAAGCACGATGAAACATATCGCATATTTTCCGTAACTAATCAATTGTTCAATTAGTATCACTAGCTGGACGGTTCGGCTGTTATATCATACTCACGTTTACATGTGTCAGTACATACCATATGGAATGATCTGTCATTCCCTCGGGGTGCAGTCGCAGTGATTATGCAGTAGTGAGGTAATTACTTTGGATAATTAGGTAATCAGGGTAAGATGGCCTTCTCGGTTATCTCTATAGGTGCAGAGTATAGATGCATCTAAACGTGTGTTGAACGGTCCACATCTCGAAGCAGCGTCGCGTCGCGTCACGTCGCGTCGGTTGGTGCAGGTTAAACGGAAATCTACGCGTCGCGACGCCTCGAAGTGCACAACCCTGAGCACACACGTGGGTAAGGTAAGCCTTGCTCTAGGACACGAGCTTAATTAGCAATTTCGAACTTACATCGGCCAAAGTTCGCCGCCAATATTACGTTGTTAATAAATCGGGTTATACCTGTCAATTCAATTATACAAGTTTTGGTTACCTGCACGGGTCTCCACGTGTGGTCCTTCAGGGTGATCGAAATAACGTATGAACCAAAAATTATAATCAAGTGACGAAGGTGGGAAAAATTTCGTGACATTAATTGAAGTAACTTTTCGTTTCGCTTTATGTTTACACATGTATTTATTTTTTATTTTTACCTAAACGTATATATCCACATACATATCTATGTATGTAGGTAATGTACAGATACGTATGTATTGTATGATACGTTGAGAGGGATATTTTGGTTGGAATAACGCATGCATGATGGTTATACGGTATGGGTGCTGGCATGGAATGGTAAACAACGTATCACTCTTCCATTATGGAACAAAACGGGAGAAGAGAATATTTTTCCTCTTTTTTTTTTTTCCCCCGCGTTTCGACTCTTCTGTTTTTTTTTTGTTTCTTTTCCCATACCCGTCTCTCTTTAGCATCAGAGCGTCCCTTTGATCTGCGGGAAACAAGTCGCTGGTTGAAAATTTTCTTCTCTTTTTTTTTTTAATATATAATTTTTTTTTTCTTTGTCTTTTCCGTATTTTGTATACTTTTCAACGGGACCAAAGCACATCTCCGAAGTTTTACCCGGCTCTCAGTTTTCATTCGTATGAAAAATTCTTTCGGATATATTATATACACGCAAAAAAAAGTGCTGTCAAATTTACTATTCGAGCAGTGAATATATGGACAGCACTTGATTGCAGTAGAAATTATCACAATTGCAGTATTGGGTACATTGGAGCAAGTGGCCTTCAATGTCTACATGAGTGAATGTTACCACAATTGTGATAATTTCTACTGCAATCAAGTGCTGTCCATATATTCACTGCTCGAATAGTGAATTTGACAGCACTTTTCTTTGCGTGTATGTATGTAAATAATATTAGGGGCTGATTTCATCGATCCAACACGGAAAAAAAGGAACAATTGCGTAGAGTTTGATTTTTACGGATTGCCGTCATTGATAACGATTAGAGTGAATCCTGGCCGAAAACGACAGTCACCAAATTTTCATAAAAAACGGTTGTATTCGTGCAAAGCATAGTATAACGTGTGTATAAGCAAGTTAATTGAGTCTATATTGAGAGACACGTGAAATAATTAGTCAAAGGTTTATAATTAAAAAGAATTGCAAACTACCTCGTTCACAAACGCGGCTTTGCTGTCAGATGCAGAATCGGAACTCGTGACTACAGTATAAGGAAGAAAAAAAGAAAAAAAAAAAAAAAAGAAAGAAATTGTTGGAAATTTTTTGCAGACGGATTTAGATGGTAAAATTGCAAAGGACATTTTATCTTCGCGACATAATTATCTCCTATTGGATTAACAATGATATTGAAAATGATTTATTTCCAATACAAAAGAAAGAAGAAAGAAATGGCTCATTATTTTTGAAAGTCGTCTTCGTCTTCGGTGACCAAAGTTATTGTATCGAAAAAGTTGTGTCTCGTTGTAGGAGGGAAACGCAAACGTTTATGAAAACACCTAGTGACAGGAGGGAACAAATATTTATAGATACGAGGCGTCAGGGCGTCGAGGAGTCGCGACGTCGCCGTCGTCGTCTGAAATTAACGAATTAGGACGATTTGGTCCCTTTGTTAGTAACCTTACCTCTCGATTATATAATTTGTGGGTGAGAATAAAGTAAAAATGTTTTTCGCTACCGATTTTGGTTTTTTTTTTTTTCTTTTTTTGTTTTCTTGTATGTATCTTCTTATTCGAATAATATAAATTGAAGATGCGCATCTATTTCTTATATCGTTGCCCGAGAAATGCTTTAGGGCTGACAGTAAATTATCCATCTTTCAACGACGCGACGTACTACCTACGACGCAGGACGTCAGAAACACAGAAGTTTAACGGGGAGGATAACTTGGATTAAATTTCGTATATATTATACGTAGATGTTATATAGTTACGTTTAAATTTCTTGAAACAATATTGAACCACGTCGACAACCGACTACTTGAAATAAGACGTATATGTCTAAGGCAAGTTAAGTTGACGTTTGATTACCTGGGAGTTGGCACGGGCTCACCCTGCCAGGTAGGTAGGTAGGTATCATCCCGAACCCGATTCTCCTACCGGAAGAGTAATGGCGAAATATCCTGTGCCAAGGTCCTCGAATCTATAGTTTGATTGCTATTCGAAAGTTCAAGACACCAGGAAACGCAGATAATCCAAATTCGTTTGGATGTTTTCTTTGTTTTTTTTTTTGTTTTTCAAAAAGTCAAACCCAGAATTTACCGCATCAAAAAGTTTGGACATTATTCGCGAGAGTATTAGTTTTGGCGATTTATGCGATTATGGAAGCCACGCAGCAGAATACGACGATCAGAAAACTTAAGTAGTGATTTCCTGGAAGCCGCGACGAATCCTCGGTGCACACGGAACACAGCCAAATAGGACGTTTCTAATCTCTATCATTGCACGTCTTTGAGATACCCGGGGCTGTTCACACGATAGATCCCGGTCCGCGTGCTGCAGGTCATCATTTTCTCGACCGCTTTCTATCAAACGCTTGAAGAAAGGTTGTAGAGGGGGTTCTCTGGTTCTAGTGACTGCATATATACTTCGCGGTGACCATTTGCCCCTTTCAAATTTTTATCACTGAACTTTAAAGCCGATAGATTTGCAAAAAGTAGAAAAAAAAGAAGAAAGAATGAATGACATGGTCATCGGATTAAAAGTAGATCTAATTCATCAGCAGCGATTACACACTAATCAAGTTTGCACTAATCCAAATCTAATGTAGTTTAGTTATTGCGGAAACACTAAATATGGTTAATACTCTCTGCAATGATGCTATTTGCTCTACGTATGTGCCTACCTACTGCTTAAAGTTAGTCTACTTCCTGACGGAGGCGTATCTTGCGTGGAATAGGTAAACTCAAACACTTTCTCGACACAGATACTTGCCGGCAGCTACTAACGTACCTGTTTCTTACCTCTAGTGTCGAGTCTACATACATCCAAAGTAGTATGTACTGCGATCGTGGATTGGTAGTGGAAAAATCATGAATAACGATTGAAAAAGGATTGGCTATTATGATCTATCGCTGGTATGTCAGGAATACCATTTCGCACAGAAAATATCGAATTATGGAAACGATAATGTCGAGTCGAGTGGTGCATGTGGATCAAGAATGTCTTTCGAACCATTGCGTTGCAGTCCGGCTGATTGCGAGAAAGACTGAAATATTGGCACTTCGAATGGCAGTCGATACTCGATGTGTTTCGGAATCAGTTTTCTTGCCTTATGTTAGCTCCTTAGGTTTACTCAAGAATTTTTGATTAGATCGGTACGTACGTACGTACCCATGTGGAGACGGGTTCTTCGACTTGCCATTTTCTACCTCTAACTGCAGAAGATCGTCGAAGAGGTCGTCGACGGACGCACTTTGCCCGGACGTAAAACGTTAACGAGGAGTTGAGGGGCCCTTTGCACCAGCAGCTCAACTCGTTTGTCTTTATTTACTGAATTGCTTTCCCAGTCACCGTCGGGCACAGTCACGACCTGGCCAAGGCGTGGTTCCGTACTTTCTACCTAGCTGCTGCTTGTAGATGAACGGGTTGACCTCCCCTAGCCTTTGCACAGACTTACCACGATACGTTGCTTCAGTGAGAGACTAGTTTATTTACGACGATGCCGTCGATACCCCGTACCCCGTACCGTGTACCGACTCTTCTCTAGGTACCAGAAGGTAGATATACTCTCACAAAATGGCTCTGAGTTGGGATTACTTATAGTTTGTACTTTTACTCCTCGTTACACGAGCTTTCGAACTTTATGAAAAAAAAAAACAAACTATCATTTACCCACGGTCCTCAAGACGCCGGAACTTTAACCAATTAAATTTTAAGTGCACCGGCGACCTGCAAGAGGGTGTGAGAAACATCAAAGACATTTATGAAAACTATATTTCTGCCCGGGTTTCCGGAACCAGAATCAAACAAAATGTTGTTTTCTCGTTTTGGATGAGATTTAAGAAACTAGCAGCCTCGAGTGGTCCAGGTTCTGCGCATGCAGGGTCAATCGTTCGATAAATATTGCAGAAAAATTTCATCTCAAGTTTCAAAAAAATAAGAGAACTAATTCTTACGGGTAGGATATAGAAATAGTATATTATGCTACTCGTGCGTAATAAATTTTACGCACGAGTTTCATACGATATTTTTCGACGCAGTGTGCGTAAAGTGAAATTTTGCGCATACTATATCGAAAACCTCTCGTTTCCCGTCGGTTTATAACAAAACCGGAAGTAGCCTCAGTAGAGAAGGTCACTGCACGGGGGTCTGCAGATCGTGGGTATAACAATTCGCAAGAACCATATAATAATACTCGCAATTAGTTTGATAATTATCAGTTAGGTATATAATTATAGGAGTTGAGAGCTGTCAGAAGGATTTCTGAAGGCACCGCAACGCCTAGCCTGCAGTGACGAAGATCGTACGAATTAGGCGCAACCGACGAAGATTAGAACCGCGAGTTCCCGAGTTTTTCTTCTTTTTTTCGCATCACGCAACCACTTTGGCTCATTAAATTGCCCAGAGCCGGGTCCCTGCTCGGCATAGAATGACCTAATGAATTTCATTACGATTTTGGATACTATTCTTCAAAAAGTGTCGAGCAAAAGCGGCTCGACATTTACTCCTCAGATTTTTGCACCGGGAGAATAAGAGGGGATGTAATGGAACCTAATTACTTTCTCGAAGAGATAAGTTTGAGAACGTAAATCACGAAGCTGTGAATGACCGAAGGTTTCGTGTCATTAGTGGCCTGGAGCTTTTGGCGTATAAAATTATAGATTTTTTTTTTTGGGTTTTTGTATTTTTTTTCTTCGTTGTTTTTTGCAGCTCCTTTATGACGGATAGATCCCTGTCTCATAAATTTGTTTCTGAGCCCGGGACGCTGTGCTACGTCAACGTTATGGTAGAGTAGTGGAGGAACGGTAGTACCCGTAATGCCTTTGCGTTTCCACTTGGAAAAAAATCGCGGGAGATATTATCGGTGTCGATTCCCGCGGGGCATGCATTATCGGCGATATTTAATAGAAGATAGACGTGGAGCGAGTGCCAGGCTACGGAGAGTGAAATTGGTGGTGGTTCAGCTCGTTTCTTTTCTTCCTCTTCCTCTTATTATCATTATTATTACTATTATTATACTTATTTTTTATATTCTCATTCTTTCTGTCTATGGTTTATTTTTTTATTTTATTTTTTTCATTTTTTTTTATCATATCATATCATATACTCTATCCTTTCTCTCTCATTCTAGGTTTAGCGCCGGTGTGGTTCTGGAATTGGCAAAGTTATCGCGTAGCGAGTTACAAAACGCTTACGAAGGACGATGGTGCTTCGTAAAACCATATCCTCGTTTTACTGCATATGGATACTACCATTGTCTCCCTTATACGACTCAGATAACCCTGTAGGGCTCACGAGCCCCAGCATCTCTCGGTCTATTTCGAATTGGCTTTATCTAAACGAGAAACGGCTAAGAGATGGGCGCTAAAGCAAAACGTGCCTCTAGACTAGGAGCCATCTTCTTTTTCTACGAACCTAAAACATCATTTTACCCCTCTTTTTTCTTCCTCTTCTTTACTTAGATTTTTTTTGTATGTTTTTATAGACAAATTCAAAAATATACAGACACTGGGGTGCGTAAAAAACATAATTTCGAGATAACCAGTTGCTCACCTATGCAGTGTCGTTATTTTTCACGAAAAATCTGTTTTCGAGGAGGCGATAGTCTGCACGCCTATCCTGTTCCTTATTTTTCGGTCAAAAAATTTGTTTCGAGATCCAAGGATGAAAATTGTTTTCGCATCTTTCCTTAAAATTTAAAAAAATCGTGAAGTTCAAGGATTCTTCATGTTTTAAGAAATCTCGTGATTGATCTTTTGGAGCTGGTCCATCTTGGTCAACTTCACCTTATCTAGCGACGATTTGGTTTCAACTTTCGCAGGTTCGAAATTTCATCGAAAGAAAAGAAATTCATTTGATCAAATCGAAAAATTAAGACTATAGTTGAATGAATCATTAATGCAGCTTTTTGTTCCTACAAAGATATGAAAAGTTCCCTGAGAAGTTGACGCGATCTACTTCGCTCGTGCAAAAATCTTGGCACGAATATTTGCTTGTATACAAATCGATGTACAAAATTTTCAGTAATAATAGAGACATAATTACATACATGAACAAATGAAGTACTGGCATAGGAATAAAGTAGCTTGAAATTATATGGACCGTTGAAATCGTTGCAACAACTGCAACGGCGCGTTCAGCGCCGTTTCTATGGGTCACAACTTTCCAATAACTTTAAAATTATTATTGTAAATACATTGCAGTAAATTTAACTGCGCTTTGCCCACGTAGACATACAGGTATTACCCACCTAATTGTATACACAAAAAATAATCTCACATACCTTTACCTATACGGTATTAAATTATTTCAAATGACGTTGTAAATTTAACGGCAAACGTTTCGCCCGGTTATACGACATCATTTTACGATCTCAAGTACAATATTTACGTCAGTTTTAACCTGTATTACCTTCTTCATCCCTTGTCAATATTTCTGTTAAGAAAAAAAAAAAAGAAAAAAAAAAATTATTCATCTCTCACTCCGCGTTTATAATTATAATCACGAAATTTAGTAGCGTAACTTAATGCGTTTGGATGAAATGTGAATTTCTAATTTTCTATAAATATTTGAATTATTTTTGGCGGGAAAATGTTAAACGAGTAGAAAAAGAGGGGTAGGCCAAGTCCTCGCTCCTCGTCTTACCTTCAGGATTCTCTGCACTCCTCGAGGGTTCCGTCATCTCCGTTTGGCACGTAGAGAAAAGGGGGGCATCGATTGGACATGCGCGCGTCGTCTGGGAGTACGACGTCCTGTTATCATCGCAGGGGTTTGCTGCCAAGGGTGGTGGTGGTAGTATTGGTGGCTGGAGGCGGTACCACACCCCCGGCGGCGGAGGCGTCGGGGGTGATACGGGGGCGACGCGGCGCCTCTTGCCTCGAGCGCAGTGCGACGTCGCGACGCGCCACGTGCAGTGCTGAATCCAAAACCACTTCCTTCCTGTTTCACCGGATCCAAATACTCCGTATATACTCGAATTATCACCCCACCACGTCGGACGAAGAGAATCTGCGAATTTTCGTACCAGAGGAACCGAACCACCCCTCGGGGCAGTTTGCGTCGAACCGTTCTCCCGATAATCTTAATACCGAGCTATTAGCCGTGATTGATTCCCGATTTTCAATTCGCGATTATATTCATCCTACCGATCGTATACATAGTTTAGTTCATCAAGTTTCGTGACGTTTGTGAACATTCGTTATCATCGTTACTGCCTATAATCTATACATACATACACTATATACATATATATTGTTGTTGTTGTTAATCTTTATAATATATATCGATATTGTTTTTCGTTTCCGATGTATTCTGATACCGATATCAAAATTTTCTTACTCTCATTCCGTGCTTTGTGAATTAACACATATACCTATATGATATAGGTATATTTATAGAAACTAATTATATCTGTGAAACGAGTATTGTTTAAAACAGTGCGAGGTGAGTCGATCGAAAATCAAATCACTGGCTAACATTAATTAATTGATAAGAATTGATAATATAGTCGGAAATTTATTGCCAAACAAATTTTTTCGCCGATCAATTGTATTGCGCATCTGTCTTCTCATCAGTCCGTTGAAAGATTTTTCTTTTTTTTTTTCCAAAAATTCTTACATCCTGGTTATCAGAAATTGAAAATTCGAATAACCGAGGTAAAAATGACAACTCGCTTATTTTCACGTAAACATTTGCAATTAAAAAGAAAAGAAAAAAAGTCCTTACACCTCTGGGAGTCGTGCTTAACTTTGGCTAACTAAGTTCTACGGGATTGCTGACGTCCTTCCCGAGGGATACCCGGCCCGTCGGCACGCACTGTAATTTACCTTTACAAACGAAGAAAATGTTACTTTTTCTTCTTTTTTTTCATTTAAATGATAAAAATATCAGCAGTGAATATCGCGTTTAAAAATTAACTCGATTAGTTTTAATCCTAGTTTCAAAATTCTAGTACAACTTTTATTTATCGTTACAGATTTATCGAATTGTTCGAAGAAACATGGCCGTCATTATACTCGCAATGTGAACAACTACATACGTGTTTATTAATTCTAAAGTGTTCAGTTAGAGTCAGTGAAAATAATTTCTGACTATTTGTTAAATATAAGAAAATAAATCCCCAATTGAAAAACGGAGGAAGCGAACAACAATATGTCGTATCTTGCCTTGGATTCGAATCACGCCTGGCAGGTAAGTTTTAAATTTAAAGATATTCGGCGGGGAATTCAATTTGGACATATTATCTTTTAGCAGAAGTTAACGCTCTTTATATAACTTAAGTCAAAGTGATTCGTTCATAATTACTGTATAGTTATATGAATGAATTAATGGTTAAATGATTATCGAAAATAAAAATCGCAATATACATATTATATCTCTACACATTACACACGCATCCTTGACACCATATATGCAGCTATTTGCGAAAGTCTTTAACTCCAGACCATTATATTGGTGATTGATTACATACGAGTGCATATATGGGTATGGCTAACTACATGTAACTATGGTAAGTAATTACACCCGACTACAGGTGTTTGTAGGTAATTGCAGGTGACTGTGGGTGAGGTTTATGCGATTAATATGTCAAGGTAGCGGGCCTAATACCGTGCTAAACGCGTTACCCCCATGAACACGGCCATTTATCTACCGTTGACGATATAGGTACTTGAGGTAGTAACACCTCCATGGCAAATTTACCATCCTTGATCTTGATGGCTGTAATAATTGTTCATCGACATCTTTGTTCCGTGATGAAAACTGGCAAGATCTAACAAGTTCATGTTCGTAACTCACAAGTTTCAAGTTTAATTAACGCTTTAAATAGTCTACAGATTCGTTTGTCTCAAAGATCTTCTGATTGCATATAATTCGGAGAAAATTTGTCAGCTAGATTATTTCTTCATATAAAAATTTCACGCATGTACTTATGTTCTATATAAACTGTTATTATGGGGAGTTAAAAAGTCCGTAGAAACAGTAGCTCGGATAAAACACGCGATACTAATCTCAACCAGGCCCAACTAATTCCCTTCAAGTTTTAGTAATTATAAATGGAAGTTAGTTACAGTTTATCCATTCGTGTATACACGGGCTCCAGTCACGCCCTATTACTTCCAACAGGGAATGGAACGAATTAAGTAGAAAAAGAAAGAAAGAAAGAGAGAAAAAAAAAATCAGAAACAGTTTGTCGTACGTAGGGCTTTGACTACTTGCAAGTTTTGAAGGGAAGTTTTTTTTTTTTAAGTTAGAGGGTGTTTTTTTTCTTCTTCTTTTTTTGTTTTTTGATCTTTTGATTTTTGTTTCACACGCATAAGTTATTACTTAAAGATTTTCTTTCACGTATATGACAAGGGTAGATTAAGATAACAGAGCAGATAGTTAAATTTTGCGGATCTTGTCTAACTCTGCCTTCCGGTTTTAGGGTTAACGTCGCTTATTAATGATTAAAACTTACGAAACTTGATAAACTTTGGCTGGTAGGCAACCTAGCGAGGAGTTTTCACGCAGACAAAGAATGGAAGCTAAGTTTATCACTGCGTTACTGTTTCCAGATTCGCGCGGTGTCTGAGTTTCTAACTAACTTGAATTTACCGTATTATACAGTTCTGCACAGAGCGAAGAGTCTGCGAGGAGTCGAGAGAGAGAGAGAGAGAGAGAGTGAGAGAGGCCAACGTTCGCTCGCCGAAACTTATTCAGTTTAATATAGTTTCCAAACTTTCATAAGAATTAGCCTCACCATAAACATTAAGTGACGTTACCCCATATATTTTTTATATATATATAGGTAGACACATTATTTTAATTTAAACTTTTTTAATATGGCTATACGACTACTGAATCTAATTATCCTTAAAGACCAGAAAAAAAAAAGGAAAGAAGTTTTTTTATTCTTTGACAACAAATTAGACATACAATTTAGGTACTATGGGGTTTTCCGTTTTCCAACAAATCCCTTATTACTACGGTGCAGGAAATCCCATAAGGTAACCGGAAGTGGCTCATTCACCGGCCGAGAACAAGGTGCGGAAATAGCGTTAGCTAGTCCCAGTTGACTCGTGTTGGCTTGAAAATTGCTTTTCCTTTTTCGACGCCGTTTTAAAGGACTTTTTTCTTCTGCTATCGGAGACAGTGGATCACTATGATCACCTACCACGGTCATTGAATCCGTTAAGTCACTGCAGGGATATTTATCAGAAATTAGTTTAAGTTCAACTTTTCGAATTTCATGTATTTCTATATACGAGGTACATAATAATATATGTATGATATAAATTCGTGTCTCGCAGGGGTTTACTGACATGAAATTGCGTCGCAAAGAAAATCTAGAACGGAAAATCTCCGGCTTGAGTTCGAGGTGGGTTTTGAATTCTCGAAAGATTGAACTCGGGGGCTCAGGTACCTCGAAATTGAAACTCGTGGATGGATCCCGTGTTCCACATATCTTTTCGGAGAAGAATAATCGAGAAAAATAACTGGCACTTTGCACTGTAATATACATACACATATATGTACATATATGTGAGGTATTATTTTGGCTCATTCCCCAAAAGCCACAACGCAAACGTTGCTTATCAGCCGAAATTGGAAAAATCTAAAAAAAAAACATGAAGAAAAATTCTCGCGTTAATAAACATCTTGAATCATTCAATCTCCAATATAATGTATTATATTTACTCACGTAGATGCGAACTCATTATGATTTTGGCGTCAAGTGACACTCGTCCATCGAACGTATAGAGTAAAATCAAATATCGAAAAGCTTGATGATATTCACACGATATTTTGTGTACATTGGTTGCAGAGTCTAGTGTCACGCAGCTATGTATTAATTCTGTGGTACCCGTCCCTTGTTATTTCAACCAAAGACACAGCATGGCACTCAATCATGGCACGTGACCAATCCCCACCTCCATCAATCCCGTACATTGATGCATAATACTTTATTGCAAAGTCTGCAAATACAGGGGAGCTTGCCTAAAGTCTTTATTTTACCCGGGAGTATATACTAAGTGTTTACCTCTTGCTCAATGTCAGGCCTATTCGGGATTTATAATCAAACCTTAGGACTTAGGTTTATGTCAAGTGTCATTCATTATTTCCACACGTGCCAAGACTACATTCTTTGCACAAAACTTGCATAGGTATATGATTTACATTACTTTTCAAATATCGCTATCGAGTGCATATATTTTCGGAAATAGGACCCATAGGTACATAAGCCAAATCAATGGTTCGAAAAAAAAAAATAGTTCAATCCAAACACAGTTTTGTCTCATATGACATGATGTATAGATATTTTAATGTCACTAATCTCAAAGTTATCGATCTTTTTCCATAAGTTATGTGACGAACAACGAAATCATTACCAAGCCAAAATTCGTATCAATTCTTAGTTCCCTGTCCTAAATTCTCAATATTATTGGATAAAAATTTAGGGGTAGTTCTGCAGACGTAATAAGTTCTGCCGTAAAAGGTACTATATGGAACCTCGATTCGTCTGGTATGAAAAATGTGAGAAAATGAAACTTGAAATATGGTGAAATAAGTTAGAAAAAGCGATATGTAGGTTCGGTCTTTGAACGTGTAGCGTGGTAAATCGCGTATAGGTAATTTGTCGCTTAGGTATTGCCTAATAGGTGATTCACTAGTTTGCATAGCGGGTAGAACAGTTGGTGGCAACATCAAAAAACCCAGCACACTTCAAAGTCATGGGGTATGTATGGTAAAGTATAGGGGTTTTAGGGCGGTGGTTGGTTCACTAAATTTCGTGGGCAGGGTAGGTATGAGGGGGCGGGTGATAGGACAGACGAGATGAAGGGTGAAGTAAAAATAAATGATACCTGAATTAGAGTAATCGCGTGATAGTTTGCAAATTGGAAGGGAAACGTTGTGCTACGTGAAACGAGCTCCGAACTACCACGTGTATATACATGGTATGACCCCCGTCAAATCATGGGGTGATTCGAATTGCATTTTAATTTCATTTTGGTTTCGAGTAAGGGTTGTAGCTTTTACTTTATACCGAAACTCGGTATGTGTCCCCATGTAGGTATATGCATTACCTATACCCGTGCATATTATACTCCGCAATGTTCCCTCATCGACGACGCAGGGTGTCGTGTACGTAGGTACGTACGTATACGTAGTACGTCGGGACGCCAGGCACCGGAGTGAATAACTTATATTATGTGATCGAGAAAGCTCTCAATGTCCGGCTGTCGAACAAACTGGGTCGGTTTACATTGTGCCCTCAATTGTTTACCCCATAATGACAATGCGACAGGTTGTATGCACGGTTCTTCAGTTCGAAATGAATACAACTTGATGTTTAATGGGTTACGGTGTAGCTGAATGAGCGGAGTAACTAACGCCTTGGTTGATAAGGACCCGCTATCCTCTTTCAGAATTTAGTACCTAGTAGATACGGACCAGGTCCTACTCATTGTCAAAAATTCAACATTGGTTGATGTTTTTTTCTACAGAATATCTCATCTGTTAAATCGTATTCGCGGTCGCACATCTCTTTGTCGAGGAAACGAATCTGCGACACGTTGCAAAATCACAGCTTCAGAGTCTGTCAAGTAGAGCCAAAGCCTTTCTCTAAAATGTATTCGTTTCCTTTTTCCCCCCTTTCTTCGTCTTCTTCGTGCTTTTTTTTCTTCCCTTTTTCTCTTTTTTCTTTTTTTCATTTTGCGCGAATGTCAGTCGTGTTACGCTCCCTGATCACTCACGAGACGTCAGCTTGTGTTTTTGTCTTTATCTTACTCTCCGTTCAGTAATTAAGACTCGAGTATACATATATAGGTATACGTTAGAGAGAGGGAACGAGAGCTGGCGATATTATCTTTTGTTCTCTCACTCTCTACACGAAAACTTTGTAGGTAGGCACCCACCTACCTATACCTACCTTATACCTATGCCACGTTATGGCTGGTACACATACACAACGAGAACCATTTTTCAGACACAAAGAAAAATAATTAGCGATAGCCTAGTGTTCGACTAATATTTGCTAGGTGAAATTTAAAAAAAATATTTATATCTTCCCTTTGTATACATACAGCCTTTGTAACTTTACCTACCACTGTAGACATTTTTTCAGTCTTGAGAAATCCAGAGGTAGGTACTATTAGTATACCCAAAGGTACTAAAAGGGTAGGTTTTTACTCACTGATCATCTGCAGTCGTTTTTACAACAATTTTTCAAAATCTCTTCAACTCCTGATTAAATCTGCTTATATATGAAGTGATATGAGCCGAGTGTAATGAAAAATTGACAAGAGTATGTCCTGGGCTTGATTAATCTCGACTTTCTACACGATTTGTAGATTATTTAATCTTCTTCTTTGATTACACTGATCGGAGTAGACGCGGACGGTTAGATTATTTTATAATTTGCAATCTGGTATAAGAAGCCAGATCCTAGACGTATGTGTAATAATATTTTTCTTGACACGTGCAGTATGAGGAGTGTGTATTAAATCTCCATTTAAATTTTGCGATCGCAAGATCGTTGATGTTATTATCATTATATTATGCAAATATACTTGCTTTACATATTTCTATTAGATTATAATATACAGCATATACCAACGTATAATATACCTGTACCATACCAGAGAACGTGTATATATATCTATACGTACAGGGTGCACCTGCCTGACCGCGTGTCTTGATTGTTATATGATTACCCATGCCCATGCCCATGCCCATAGGAATTTGAAGGAAAAATTCTTGAAATATTTCGTTAGAATTTCTATAAGCAAGTCGTATAATATGTTCTATACGTTGGATGCATCAGATATATATATAGATAAACGTATAGGTACCTATACGGGGTACACGATGAGAGGGCGAAATTGTAGTATGTGACAGTTCGTCCGTTAGGTGTATGTAGTATAGTCGAAAAGGACATCCGTTTATTGATTTTCTGTTGAGTTGAAACGCGGCAGCGAATTGTGTGATTTGAATTTTGATTGCCAACTGAGAGATGCCGTAACGGGATAGTGCACGCTTTGCCAGACAGTCAAGGGTCCTTCAAAGATTCGCTTACTCGACTAGAAAATTAAAAGAATAAACGGTTTAAATCGTGAAACGGACAAACGCGATGGTTTGTTCTTATAAAAGTTGATAAATTTTAACGTGAACAAAATCTGGCTCAGATAAGAGTGAAAAAAAAAAACAGAAAACAAAAAATAAGATAATCAATAGCTGGCGGGACCTAGGGTTTCGAAAAAACGAAAAGAAATGACTAAAAGGTTTCAGGAAACGAAAAAAAAAATGAAAATAAAAATGAAGTAAAAATCACGAAATTAGCGTAGGCGTATTATTCATAGGCAAAAGAGTCTCGATAGATTATAATCTTTTACGTATTATAATTCGATAATGATACGAATACACAAATTTTATTATAAAAAGATGCTAATCTCACTTTAGTCGTAAACTGAGATCACTATAATCTTAGGCAAGGAGTCGAGCATGGGCATTAAAAAATCATCACAGACGATTTCCAGGTAAACCTGCACAAGCTCTGCTCTGAGATGGTATGGAGGGCGATAAAAGCGTTTGTCAATCGTCGTCTTTTTCTTTATTTTTTCTCAAGAACATTTCGGTGCCTAGGAGTTCCTCGGTCTCAGCGATTAGGTATTTTCATTTCGCTCCTTTTTCAAAAATTTCGAGTCATTTTTTCATTTTTATATACGCTTTACGGTATATTACACGAAATCCGATAGCAGCGAATTAATTTCAAACCCTTTCACCGAGTTCTACCTGCTCACCTGTTCTTTGTCCGACATTAATCTGTCCTCCAGTTCGAAACAATAATAAGAGGTGAAAAAGGAAGAAATCTAAGAGAGAGTGAAAAAAGGAGGAAAGAAAAGAAAGATAAAAAAATAAAAAATTTGGGGCCCCCCTAATAATGTCTTATAATGGTTTTCCTATATTGCCTTGTGTCTGCCGCGCTGGACGTGGGTTACTGGTTCATTTAAATAAGTTAACGGCCTCAGCCTTAGCAGGTCCATTACAGCTGGGGAAGACCGACTAATTACCTGTTTGACGTGAGTTATAAAACCACCGTTACATATATTTCCATCTCGATTCAATTTTTTTCTTCTTCTCATGTCAGACGAAAACTGCTACTCTCAGATTTGATCCTTCGATTCGACTTTTTCCCAGATCCGAAAATCGATCAATAAATCTTTCAGGAATGTTGAAGTATCAAATTTCAAGATATCGCCAAAAATGAAACTGGGTACTCGACAGACATAACAGTGAATGGAAAAATGGTTGTCGGAGGAGACATATTTCGACGAATGCCTTCAACGGCAAGGATCTTGTTGCCAGGAGTGAGTTCTATAAAAAACGATTGAGGAGGCGGCCTTCTTTTACGGTGGGAAATTAATCTAGTTTGTCATGACGGGGGCGGAGAGTTCAAAGTGCCGCTAATGAGAAAAAGGTGGGCTGTGGTCCACCTATTTGTCAATGGGATCACAGGCCCTATAAATAATGATGCTTGTGTTCTCTTTGTTTTTCTTAAAAATAATAAATGGACCCAATTGAAACGTGCCTCGGATACGAGGAATGCTGATACAACTTTTGCGCCAAATTATGGACTGCCAATGATATGCATGAATTTAATTATGCTTGAAAACCATTGGATCTACATACAACATAAACATTGATCGGTGCACATAGTACATCGTATAGTAAGGTAGTCCGCGGGTAAACGTACTGAGGAGACAGACACTGGGGCGGAGAGAGTCTATTTCATGGTTAATTTGGCTAACCTGATTTTGCCGCCCCGGACCACCAGGACCACTAAAGTGAGATCAGGGTTGGATGAACAGGGGTCGGGGGATGATTTCTGTACCCTAAAACCGGGACTCGCCCAAAGGCTGGAAAGCTGCGGAGAACCAGCTCCAGGCCTGGTTGTTGTAGGGTTTTTGCTGTGCAAAAAATTACGAATTACGTGTTCAGCGATATGAAGGGGTGGATTTGGGGTTTCAGTTTTGGTCGAGCGCGCCGTTCTGTTGGAACTCAAAAATTCTAACAGAGATATTTTTCGTTGGGAATATATGAATTGAAAAAGAAATATGAAATGTATATTGTATACTTGGATAAGCGTGACGAGGTAACACTAAATATTGCCCTTCATCAGACGTTAACATGTTTATTACACGGGACCCTGCCCCCTAAAAAAGAAAGGAAGAAAAAAGACATATAGAAGCTCGAAGGCATGTATAGAATCGTTATTATTATTATTTTTGTTTTCTTTTTTAATGAGAAAAGAAAAATAATCAATGAATAATAATCGAGAGTATGGAGAGTTTGGAATTGGTTCGAATTAAATCGTGAAATTGCGGTTCGTTCAAGTAGTTTTCATCATGATCTAACGCACTCTCGTCGTGAAACGGGTCTTCATGATTTTCGGTATTCGAAGTTCAGGGAAATTGAAATAATTTCAAAAATGTCACAACTGGTTTTCACCTACAGGAATATTAAGCGATCAAGGGAGGACGACGACGATTTGGTTGAGTACGTTTATAAGAAAGTTTCGAGGTCTATATAAACTAGCTGTTAACGCATTCGATCCTCCCCTACACACCCACTTGGCCACACGGTGGTCAGTGGTCACGCGGGGCCCAACCTCTGGTTTCAGCTGGCTCAGGGATCTTCGGCCGAAAGGTCGGTTACAGAGCAGAGGACGCGCGTAGGACCCATTCTCCTAATATCTTGTGCCTCCAATTAGTTCTGAACGGTCGTTCTTTCGCTTGCTAGCTTGCTTGCTCGTTCGTTCGTTCGTCCGTTCGTCCGTTCGTTGGCTGGTTGGACTGTCCGTCCGTAACCCTCAGCTTCATTAAGAAACGGTAATGCGTTTTGTTTCTCCTTCGCGTCTCCTGTCTCGGCCAGAGCACCGGAGTTGGAGCTGGAGCTGGAGCTGGAGCTGGAGCTGGTTCCCTTCGCTTCGAGAGGGAACGAGCTAGGGACTCTTTTAATAATCCCGCACGATGCTCAGAGATTTATTATTTTCGGACTGCGTTGTCGGATAAGTCCATATGGCTGATGCCACGACCGCGTTCCTCTTCTTCTTCTTCTTCTACTTCTAATATATTTTTTTTTATTCTCTTCTCTTTTGTTTCAGTATTTTTTTTCTGTCCTTATTTTTTAGTTTCTGCATTTCTTTCTATTTTTTTTTTTTCTCCAACTTCTGCACCGCTTCCTCCGGACGCCCTGTTTGGAATAACAAAGATGAGTTGAGTTTGGCCAGGGCTCTACGGCATGGGCATTCCCGAGGGATATATACCTACCTACTCGGGAATTGCTGAATTTTCCAAGTCCTACACGAAACGTGTGTGATTTTTTGATAAATTTCATTCAAAAATAACAAGATTCAACTTCCCTCATACCTCGATCCTCGACGGTTTAAAGCTTTCAAAATATTTTCAAAATCCGCGTCATCTTTCCACCTGTAATTAGTCAAATTAATTCAATTCTGAATTTCGATAAGTAATTATACCGATTGCTCATTGAACGAGAGAGAGAGAGAGAGAGAGAGAGAGAGAGAGAGAAAAAGAAAAACTCCAAAGCTCAAAGCTTGCGATTATTTCGAAGTACTTTCGCATAGAAACTACCCTGTGAAAAAATAAGCAAAAATAAACGAAAACTCTTTCGAAACAACTTGTAGCACCTGTACGAACACCGATACATATGCACGGAATGCACTACCCATACGAATTGTTACGGTGGGTGTATAATGTATGGTATACCTATGTATGGGTATATGTGCAAGCGCATTCTGGTTTCTTGATTTAACGAGGTATGGTGTCGGTTACTGGCGGTATATTGGAGGCCCTATAAACCAAACGGGCCAGTTCGTAAATTAGGAGCCCGGGATCCTCATAGGAAGCCCCTAAAAATACAATTAACAAGTCGTTTACGGGTTCCCGGGGTCACTATCTCGAGAGTTGATACCTACGTCACGAGAGCCATGGATCAGAGAATTTGAGGATCGGTTCGGGGTCGGTTGCATTTTTCGTATGCGTGTATAAGCTATATGTATATATTATATATACGCAGGTATATATGATATACAAATTCAAATTCACTATTAGAGATTCGAAAAATCTGCTCAGCGGTGTTTAGACGCGTTGATATGGAAGGTAAATTAATTATAAAATAAATCAGAGTTTTAATACGTTTTCGAACCCTTTCTTGGCCACAAGTGAAATTTATGTCCTCTTCTCAAAAATTCTTTCTCTCTCTTTCTCTCTATATCCATCTCTCTTCACATATATATATGTATAAGGAGACCTGTAATCCACGATAAATCAAACAGAGAATCTTTCGCCTAATGAGTTTTTAGTGGCGAGTTTCACCACTCGTGATTCATTTTGTTTTTTAATCAATTCATTAACACCGCGCCGCGATGCAGTGCAGTTCTTTCTTTCAGTTTCATTCAGCTATTATTTCGTACATCCAGCTGTAGCTAACCCCATGAAAGAAAAAAAAAACAAAAAAAAAACGATAAACTATGAAAATTTTTGACCAACGTCTACGCGAATTTCCGGGATAATTTTAATGAAACGAAATAGAAACGACGGGTTGAAGTCAATTTTCTATATGCTTAAGGCGAAAGGTTAAGTAGTTCTTAACCCTTTGCTTGCGGAGTATTCTCGATCGGAGAAACGATCGGTGCAGCTCGCTTCCGTAGTATTAGAACACCTCGGAGGTGAGACTCCGCGGGAGACGACCCCCGTCGTGTGAAGATGACTCCTGGAGCCTCCGTTCGACGATCGCGCGTTCCAGGGGCCTCGTCACTTCCGCTACGGACACCCGCGCAACGCATTTCTTCGGCTGCAAGTAGCGAGATTAGTTCTAATGGAAGAAAAAGGGAGAAAAAAAATTAAAAGAATTGAAATAAAAAATTCTGTCATCTTGTCAGAATTTTTAAGCGCCGAAAATCCACACCTTCTATCCTATCGTGCGATAATATCTAATATTCTTATCGCTTGAATTTTTTCAAGAGGAAATTGTACAGATGAATTCAACGATACTGTAAAATAATTTTTACTATGATAGAACGTGAACTGATTCGAAAAAATGAAATGAAATGAAATGTGTTCGAAAAGTCTGAATCCGAAGAATGAAAATTTATGTGAAACCTCGATATTCGAGATCTAATCAAAATGCTCCTTGCATCGCACAAATTGAGTTTTCCAAATCACACTCTTTGAGGGATCATTTGAAAATGTGATTGAAAGAGTTTTACGTAGCTTTTCCAAATTTAGAAATTTTATTCCCATATTGTACAAATTGTTTGTGATTTCTGCGTCTAGCCTCCCGCTTATAAAAGCTCTGTTTCCGAATATAGTATTCGTCTGTATATTCTTGACTAAAACGTATTTGACCATGAATTTCGAACAGAGTGAATCCATGTATAAAAAAAAAGTAATATTTCATACAGGAACGAGTCCAATTTTGTTCAATACCTCGAATCACGGTTACAAAAAGCGTCCAATAATTGGCTTACAACGATTTTCAATATTCACCAAAAACTGTTACCTTTGTTCACACGATTCAATGGCCAGAAATTAATGACCATAATGTTGAAAATTTATCGATCTGAAATTTTCGATCGAGAACAATTAAATGCAGAAAGAAATGCATAGCTTCTCTCGCCATACGTCAGATTATATATACCTATACTAAACAGGGAATCGCGTGATGTAATTTTATTTTTTTTCCCCCTTTTCGTCAGAATGAAAAAAAATTCTGAATACATGCCTTATACCTAGTTTGAACGGGGCTTCTTAACCACTTGCAATCCGTTTCTCTTTCTCTTTTTTCTTTTTCCTTTGATTTTTTCCGGAAGTTAATTGTTCCGGGGATATAATTTTTCGGAGATGGGCGCAACCTGCGCGTGGAAGACGATTCAGAAGACGGATCTATTAGGGCTTTGGCTTACGGCTCTTCGCTTTCGGCTTTCGGCTCTCGCCTCTTGCCTCTTGGCTTTTAGCTCTTGGCTCATGGCTCATGGCTCTTGGCCGTGGTGCAGGGTTAGCCCTGTAATTAACCGGTAGCTCTTTTACTCATGAGCGAGGGAGACGGCGATATAGTAGAGCAGCGAACGTTTAACGCTCTCTGCTTTTATTGGCCGCTTATTGGTTATTTTTGGCCTTCGGCGCCTACAGCGTGTGCCGGCCCCTGGAGGCTTCCGGAAAACGGAAGTGCGAGTTCAAACCATCCTCAATACCAAAGAGTATTTCGGACAGGTCGCTAAACGGTCATTATAATTTCGGTCATCGTCGTAGGAGTGTAAAAAAATCGAACAATTTTTCCTCCTCTTTTTCTTCTCATTCGAAATAATATGAATTCCATAGAAAAGTTTTTCGAGTATCTGCAGCACCGGAAAATTATTATTTCTCATTTTTTATTTCCATCTTAATTATTTATTGAAGAAGTACGCCAGGGTTCTAAGCTCTTTTCATCTGATTAATTAGAGTATAGACAAAGCAGGGGGCGTAGAGATTGTTTCGTTTATCCACAGTTCTCGCCCTCTGGTAGGTTCGACCCCTCCGCATATTTCGTTTCACTGTATCGAACCACTCGAGGTCTAGTGATACTCGAATTTTGGGGCTGTTCGAGGCCCCGAACAAAACCAAAGTCTACAGTGGTACAGTATCATGATTTTAGCTTAGCACGTGTCTAGCGAAGCTGTTTTGTTTAGTAAGTGAAGAGCTCTCGATACCACTTCGGACATAGTTGGTCCCATAAGTCCCATTAGAATTGTTAGAGACTAAAGTTTGAGCTTTTGCAATTTCTTTACGAGCGCAGAGTTTTTCTCCTCTTTTTCTTTTTTATCTCGTAATTACTGTTCGCTGTCAAACACTATATTACTTAGATTAATTTTATCCGCTTTTATACGACATTATACTTACGTCTATAATACCTACGAGTGTTAAGAAACTGTTTATGTCATGTCGTAACGATAGCTACTTTATATGTTGGGAAATGAATTATTCAGTAGCTTGTAAATTGTTGTCAATAGTAAAAGGCGGGTATATAGGTGTCCGGATGATATACCTAGCGAATAAATAATCACTCTACGATATAACGATGGAAATAACAGCTGTTCGTGGGCGGAATATAGCTTTGGGGTAAAAACGATCCGCAATTAACACTATAATCACTGGCCAGGTCAAATTGGATTATTTTTACGAGCTACGTTTCAATCAAGCTGCTATCAACGTCGCCTTGAGCTACGACCGGGAAGATTTAGCCCTGCAATTACTGCATTAATTAAATCAATAATACGTTTACACCATAGCTGGTCCTCGTAATTGCATTGAACTCAGTCCAACCTGCAACTATCTATCTAACTCGAGAGTTTCTCTTCGGCACAGCAGCTCCGAACGGACTTTAACTTCCGGGTTCAATATTTCGAAGATCATAAAAAAAAAAAACTAAAAAAAAATTAGCATCTCTTTATTTCTGAAAATAATGAAAAATCTGTGTTTCTGATCCCATAGTACGATCTTTCAATTATAACGCCTCTTTCATGCCTGTATCGCGCTCTTATCCATTTCCATAATCCTCGCGCACCTCATATCTCACATGGGTATTATTTCCACCTAGAGAAACCGAAAACTGATGGTTAATTATATTCGCCCTGTAACTGATCTCGAACGGACGAACAAACCAGGCGTAGAGTTTGCCGCGAGGGTCTTTTTTTTAGTCCAGGGCACGCGCCGCCACGTGGCCATGGCTCCTGCACGTCCACTCGTTTCATTCTTCGTTTGGTATGAGAGAAATCGAGAACTTTTAGCGTCGATTATTTATCTGATATCTATAACAGGCTTAAAGAGAGCAAAAAAAAATAAAAAAGATAAAAATTACTTGGAAATTAAATGAAACGTGGCAAATAATTGCGAGTTTTAGACACCTACGCAGACGTCAGGCTGATCCTGCCTGGACGCTGCGCTACCAAATTAAATAATTAGACAAATTTTCTACCCTCGCGAGATTTGAGTGGAAGTAACGATTTAAACTCCGAAATAAGCCGTATTAAAATTTCGACGCAGTATACCTCCGGGTAAAAGGTGGCTGCAGTTCTTCTCCGTAGCCTTCTTATTGTTATAAGTTGATTCGTGACTGTTCCTCGAGCACTGCAAAGTCCTCGTTGGCAATTCTTGCCTGGTAATACCCGGTCAGTAAAATAAGTACAGAGCGCAAGGTATCCAAAAATTCTTTGTCCTGGAGCTAAACGCAATCATGAGATGTGAATTTTAAAGACAGCTGCGCGCGTGCGGACCTATACTGACCACTGACCACTGACCACTGACCACTGCAGTGTCTCGAGTCCGCGTCTCTTACATCGCTAAAGTATGCTAACAGATTTCAAACAGCTATCTCCCTATATAAGTAGTCTGTCGATCAGTGGCTGGTGCCTTCGGCAGTATTACCATTTTCACTTTCTTTTTCTTTATTATTTTATTTGTTTTTCAATAATTTACGTTTTTTATTCACCATTCCAGGCTCTCAGGTATTCGTTGTTAAAATTTTTCTCATTTCTGAAGTGAGATCGGTAATTCTCGGTCCCACGTTATTCTGAAACTGTAGCATCGTTCGATCGATGATGGATAATTAAATCAATTAGTATAACAATGACGTATCTGTGTGTACCGACACTCTCGTTATGGGCTACGCAGTCGTACTGTACGTTTGACGTTGACGAAACGAAGCGATAATGATTCGATGAATCGCGATCTTAATTAGTCGCGTGCCGATCACAATCAGCTTCATTTCAATCGATGAACCGAACCGTTTTCCCTTTTGCTATAGCCTATAGGCTCAAAGTTAGTCTGAATCATGCTCAGTATCGTTTCCTCGAATTCATCACAATACGTGTCAGACGTGAGGAATGGGAACAGAAAATGACACAAGATGAGTGAATAAACTCTCGATAAAGATTTACGACTTTGATTAATAGAAGCTTTACGGTGCATTTCGGCTGCTTTTCGCAACCTGTTTCCGGAAATAAGGCTGAAACTGTTTGACTCAGTGATCGAGTATTTTAAATCGGTATTTTATTCAGATTAATTTCAAGTTTTGTATCCCCCGGGCTTTGGCATTAAAAATAATCTCTACTTATGGAATATTATGCTAATATTTAATTGATATCTTGAACTAAAAGAACGGCGCATTGGTGATACACACAAAATTATAAAATTTCTCTGGTTATTTATCTTACATCTGATCTATTCCAGTGAAATTTATGTCCTACATCGATTCAACCCGCTGCAGCTTCTCTAAATCTCATAAAGAAGATGAAACAAAATCAAAAAAATTAAGGAAAATATGAAGAATCAGACTCATATGAAAGCTACCAACAAGATTTCAGGCTCACAAATAGTTGGTCGCCGGTCCTGCAGCCACCCTCTATTCACGATGCTGTATAGCGATACTATCGATACGAGGGTGAGTTGAACCCGGTTACAGAGCTTCGGGCTGATAGATGTTGGCTAATTATGTGGCGGGGAGTCCTGGCCTCGCCTGCCAGCCCAAGAAGAGTCCTTCCAGTTCTTCCTTACCTGCCTCGCCCTTAGCCATATCGCGCACGACCACCCATTGGCACTCAAATTTTACAGCTTCACTGTCTACACCATGTTGCTATAAATAAAAGAAGCCAATACTCAAAGATGCCTCAATACACCAACATGCGTTTAATTTAGAAGCCAATCAATGAGAGTGATGACAAGGGGTATTGAAATATCCGAAATTTAGTCCCAAAATTGTCATACTACGTGCAACGAAGTCAGATTTAAGATGGCATACCCAGAAAGTATCATGATTTGTAACTTCTGATGTAGTATGTGCTTTTCACCATCGGATGATGAGTTGAGAATCACTGTATGAATGCAACGAGCGTTGGATGACTTCGCAAAGTCAAGGTAAAGGTATGCATAGCCACCATGAACGGTAGGTCCGTGAGTTGAACCAGAACCAGAACCAGAGCCAGAACCAGAACCAGAAGAGAGCTGGAGCGAACCATCGTGTATACCTACATCTACGTGGAGGAGGAACGGGTCCGTGATCTGGTGCCGCCTGATGCCGGGGCACTGTTGTTTGTGTTTTATATTGGTATAGTCAATTATTCAAGTGGCAGCAGCACATGGTCAGACTTCTTACGTATAAAGTCTAGCCTTCAGCGATGGTAAATCGTGCTTACTACCTCCCTGCAGTACTCTACAGTGTAACTTGCAAGTGTATGATCTGGGTTCAGTACAGATAGTACTAGTAGTTTTACTCTAGCTTCAACATTTCGTGTACACGTGTAGATTTTTGTTCATTTCTCACCCGCGAAGAGATTATTCCATTGCCATTCCACATGCATAACGTTATAATTACTCAAGTAACAACGTTGCGTAGTGTTCTAGCCGTCAGCTATTATCCCGTACTACTAATGTCCGGCTGTGTCACGCGCAAGTGTATATATCGACTAGACTGTCATGTTGATCACCAATTAACCCCCAGGTCACGTAGCGTATGGATTCCCTTAGGTTCAGATATTTAACCGAGTTCAAAATCTATGTGTATATCTGCAATCGGTTCGACATCGAAAAAGATTAACATGTGCTGTCGAATATTGGTTTTTGTATCCCTAATCAGATGCCAAAGTATCGAAATAGGATCTTATCACGTCAATTTCACTCATCAATCAGTATCTATCACGTCAGACGAACAAATCCATATCATGGACTTGGGAGTAGAAAAGTGTCGAAGATGTGGTGAATTTCTTCAGACTGCAGTGATGAGACTTTGGGAAACATTTCTATATCGACTGAACTGTCATGTTGATCATGAATCAACCCCCAGGTCATGAATCGCGTGGATTCCCTCAGGTTCCGATATTTCACCGAGTTCAGAATCTATTGACGTATTTGAGAATCGGTTCGACATCGAAGAAGATTATCACATGTTGTCGAATATCGGGCCCTGTGTCCTTAATCAGATGCAAATGTATCGCATTGGGATCTTATGACACCACACGCATCACGTAATATCTATCGTGTCAAACAAACGAATCCGTATCATTGACCTGTGGCACTTAATGACGTGGAGTTATAACGTCATCTTCTTGGGAACATAGAAACTATATTCCCAATACTTCTATAGGCTGCAGCGATGAGACTTTGGGAAACATTTCTACACCCCAACTTCTATTTCACATTGAAATCTATTGCCGACTATTCAGATCCTTGTACTGTCCGCTTAGCTACGTGTCCGTCTAGTACCTAGCCTAGAGCGATGGTCGAAGGTAGTTAGTCTCCGGCATAGTGTAACCTCCAAGTGCATACGTGGTTCGGCGAATTAACCCTTGGGCAACCAAAATAGGGGATGTTTGGGTTACTGAAACGGAGTACATGAAGATGTAGTTGATGTTCCTAAATCACGTACCGAGCACGTGATCAAGCTGCTATATCCCTACCGAATGTACGTACAGTACATACGCATGACATATACCTACTTGCCTCTTTTTCGGTTATCCACCAAAAGTTGAATAAGTTTTCTGTATACCTATAAGTTATTCATTCATCTCATTATATCGGAGTCTATATTTAAATTGCCAATACTGTTAACGTTAAACTCGCTAAAATTTCTGCCGATATTTTCCCCCTAAAGAGATGAGTTTGACCTTGTACTCCTTCGTCTGCAGAGGATGGGTTGAGCGGTTCTATGTGTACTATACATACGGCGATCTCAATGTTTGAAAGTTTCGAAGGATGGAGGCGTTCGGTGGTACTGGCCCTGTAATTGGGCCCAAACTCTTGACTCCGCTCGACCGGCAAAGATTATACACCCGCATGTCCTGGGGGCCCCAAGCAGCCGAACGTCTTGTGTAATATATTGTGCTGCAGATATATCTGATTCACGAGAAGGTACTGTTCGAGCGGTTCTTCTACCACCGCGTGGCGGGCTATCCGGTCTGGAGAAGCTTCTCTAAAGATACTAAAATGGAAAAAATTTACCGATCCAGATAGGTGCAAAAACCACCCGCAATTTTCTGCACTCAAACATTTTTCTTTCAACCTCTAGATGAGAAAATAAAATGAAATAAAATAAAATGAAATAAATGCCAAGCGTTAGGAACAAAGAGAGAAAGCAGAAAAGTAAATGGAATCGGTAAAATATCATGATGAGCAATTATTGCCGTAACATTGTTGAAAATTCTGGGCTCTCTTCGTTTCCATAGTTTTTGTTCTTCGTTTTGTTTATACTGTTGTAATTATTGCTAGTAACGTTTCTCATAAATGGATCCGTATGTTAACGTCAGATTGGAAGTAAACCTCTTCTGAAACGGACGGCATCGCCTGGAACGTGGCCACGCCCGTCGCGGATGCCCGATACGCAACTCGTGCCGTGGCTCGACCTACCAGGTCTTCAGGACCCTCTCTTTCTTGCCGCGATTACGCGGGCCTGATGCTTTTATTGCGATTGAATCCCCCATCCATGGTTGTAGCCTGTCTTAATGCCGCGTATATAGGAGCAGTTTTGTAGGTTGTCTTGTCCGAAGCACACACCCCGGCTCGACTGTGGTCGGTTTTCTTACACAAGGTGAAATGTATATTTCGTTCTGCAAGCGGTGTAGTCTCTCATTGTTCTTTTTCCGATCTTTTGATGGACTTATTATTCTTTCGTTTATTTTCGTTAGGTATAGATTCTTTTTTTTTCTCTCTTTTCTATCCTCCTTTCTTTCCATTCTTTTACAACTCGTTATTCTCTTTTTCTATCTCATGCGCCTTCCTCTTGCGCTCCGATGGGGTGGGAGGAAACGATCTACTCGTCTACCCTGAGGCTCATTAAGCCGATGCCTTCTTGATCCTCTAATTACAAGATGGCGGCAGCGCATACATGGCGTCCACCTTAACTCGGAGATTTCTAACCTTGGGTAGAATAATTTACTAAGGGATGAAATGGGAGTGGAATTGCATCCCCATCATCGCCCCTTTCTCGTATTCTCACAACGACAGGAGACCACCTCGTGTAACTAACTATAATTGCACATTTCGTGGTCTCCACTTTCACCGAACTCACTTCCGGCTGAAGTAAGTGAATTTGAAGAATGGAGGAATATTGAGAGCGTCTGAGTGACGCTAGACGCGAGACGTCTTCGACAGATCGATGATGGGGCGAAGAGAGTAAAAGTCGGAAAAAGGCATCTTCCCGTTTGTTTGAGTAGCTTCTTGTCCGAGCTTTTACATCCCAGGAGACCCGTCTCAGCGTTCTTTCATTTTATCACCTACTTTGTCATCGGAGGGTCTCCTGACCCAGAAGAATGCCTCCCTCCGCCCTATGTCGTTCCGACATGAAAGGGTAGGTAATAATCTGGACACGAAAAGGATAAAAGAGAGAGAAGAAATTCGGGACGTAAAAGAATTTCGTAAATCAAGGTCTTGAATGTTATCGAAAATGGCAGTCTGACCATCAGGAATACAAGAATGTGAAAAAAATGACAATTCCAATTCAGACGGGTTCAATTATTATTGGACCGCATCGTATCTATACCATCCATGAAATTTCCTCCATAAAGACATTTGAAGAAGTTGCATCGGGTTATCTTGAGGACCGTGCAGAGGTGGTAGGCATTGTTTTCTCTCGGTCGCCTCAAGGGTGCGGGCTTCTTCAGGGTGCCGGCGTCCTACTGAGCGGCCCACGCCGACTGCTGCTGCTCATCGACATCCCGACAGCCGCGGGACTCGTGAGGCCCAGAACCCGGATCGGCCGCGTGCCCTTTCTCTCTGTCTGTCTGTGTCTCGGTCTCTCTTTTTATACTCTTCTCATCCTTTTTTTATCCTCTTTTATCTCTCTCTCTCTCCCTGATTCTCTGCTTCGTCGGCGTGGGTGTGCGTGCCGCCAGTTCGGCTGATAATCGTATGTAAATCGTGTCGGAGATTTTTTTACCTTGTCGGAGGAACGCGCGAGTGTTAAGTCTCGGAGCTGAGGTTGAGTCTGAGTCTGATGCTGATGCTGATGCTGAGGCTGAGGCCAATACGAAGACGGTAAGTCTTCCCCAAGGCATCCCCTCGCATAGCTCAAGAACCTAAGATCGAGGAGCCGCGTGTGTTGCCTGTAAACAAATTATCCGGACCTTAGGTCGAAGGTCTATTGAACTGAGGCGATCTCTCCTCTCCTCATTTACATATTCTTGGACCCGCACGTATACGTATACCTACAATGCGGTTCGGACCCGATCCCCCACCAACCGCGTTCTTTTCAAACTCTTGCAAGCGACATTCTACCCTTAACCATAATAATTTTCTTCTTATGAAAGGATTGACAATTTTTACTTTTCAAGATTAGTTGCTAATCGTTCGGTAGATTTATTATCAATTATGTAAATAAGAAAATGAGATGAAAAAAGTGAATTTTCTTAAATGAATCAAGAAATTGGTTTGAATTGTCGATTTTTCTTGAATAATAATCGTTCCTTGCATCAAGGCAAGCCTAGTAAATCGCCACACCATATAATGTCAAACATTAATAATATATTATCTTGAATGAATAACGCCGATCCGGGCATGGTTCTATATTTCTAATTATTTTCAAGAAAATAGGTATACGTCTTAAGGAACGCGTATTTCAAGGTAAGGACTACCCGTCGAAGCGGGGGAGTTAACCTAACCCACAATGCCGCATATACATCGAGAAAGATCCATCTACGGTTATATATAATACCCATAGGTGTGTGTGTATAGATAATATATCCACCACCGGTCGACCATCTCGTTTTGTCGGCTCTATACTCACCGCGTAATCACAGTGCCCCGTGGCATTGTGGGGGGGCTCGATTCTTCTCGAACGACAAGGCGCGGGGGTTCGCGGGGGTGGATTGGGGGAAAAGGGGGTCCAAGGGCGCAGGGGGAAAACCTCCTGCTCGCAGGTTGAGGGGCCCCTGGCTAGGGCCAACCCCACCTTCACCTCAACCTCCACCTCCACCTCCACCTCCACCTCCGCCTCCGCCCCCGCAAAACCCGCCACGAGATTACACCCCTGGGGCAGAAGCATCGCGTGTCAGGCCCCTCTTACGCTCCTACGCCCCTCCGCGGCACTCGGTAACGGCCACGGGACTTTCCTGGGCCCTGGCTCTTGTGCTTACGGCCGAGTTAGTACCTATGTACTTATAACTCGCGTAGTATATACGTTTATATATTATATCTATATACCAAGGTGCGCGCCCTTACCAGATCGCTTGATTCATGTGTGGGTTTAGCTTCATGTAAGTGTTGATACTGAGCTAGGAGGGATTGTGTTAGTGGATCTCGTCTTGACCGGCCACATAGTTCACCTTCGTTATACCCACCGCAGCTATTTTCGCTGGCGATCTTCTTCCTCTTATTATTCACAGTTTTACTTTTATTATTCGAAATATTTCGTCCCCCTTTCCTACCAGGTCTAAGTAGCACCTGCGTACCCACTCATGGACGAGATCATGGTAACTGTAACACCAACGTCACTGATGTGTTTCATTTATTCAAGTATTACTACCCCAGCGGGGGTACATATTGAGCTCTGAAAAAAATGGCTGAAGACTTCAGACCCAAGAATATTGTCAAACCTTAGGTTCCATTCGATTCCAACTTAGGAAACGTGTTTAGCCAAAGTTCGATGCAAAGAGAATGTCGAATCGTGATCAACTTTTGCCCTATTCAGAAATGGCTGTGCCTCGCTCGAAGCAGTCGAGGACCAAATCGTTTTTACTTGCACTTTTGTATATCTTGTACATACGTGCGGCAGGTACTCGCATGCAATACGTCCTTGTACAGTTATTACATATAATTAGGTTCACGCGCAGTGCACATTTTAATATACGGAAGTGAACTGCCTAATTGAGTTATTAACGAACTTTCTGTGTATCCGCATGATACATCGACATGTTCAATACACCTGCACCCGGCTCGCATAGACATGTGTTGAGGGTGTTGTATAGGTAGATACTATTGAGTTGAGAAACTGTCGAACGATTTTTAGCTCGGAAATGAGGCTTGCGGCTCGTTCTGACTGACAGGAATTGTTCAACTTTGCTCGTAATTCTTACCGCTGAATCATCAGGCGAGTAAGTAACGATAGGATGATGAGTGAATAAGTTGAGCGTTATCCACGATGATATATCCACCTATTATACATATATCTATGGCTATATATACGTGTATGGTGATCATTATCCTTCTCGTATAAGAATTACATTGAATTGAATTTTTATTGTTTTTTTTCCCCCTTTTTTTAGTATTTATGTAAGAGATGGATCGTTTGAGGACCTGTGATCATGATAGGTCCTAATTATCGGTCCTGTGAATATAGTATATGTATAGAATAGGTGGATCGAAAAGTTACAGTTTTATTTCGGTATAATTTCGAAGAAAGTCCCGTTTCTGTTGGAACTATTATAAAAAAAGAAAAAAAGAAAAATAGAAAATATATCTTCTAGACGCCATTCAAGGAAATAATGTCCCATCTTCCGTGCAGATAATTCCCCAATTCTATTCCGTCGATAATTTCCTAATAGTTCCACCCTCGTCTTTGGCTGTCAGGCAAACCAAGATCAGAGAGCTGATCTTCTCTAAGACGCGGTTGGTAAAGAATTAAAGGTCAAATTAGACCCGCAGAAGAACTTTCCGAGGACCTTGAATTATTTTTACTGGACCGCATGGAAACAAGAATAGGTATATGTGTATATATATATATCTACGGGAATATACCTATATAATATAAAGTGTACATAATGTAAGAGATTCGCTTTGTCCGTGTAAGAAAGATCGGGTAAAAACTAGTCGAGGAATTATTTCTCTGATTCGGAGACGAGCGGCTCTGGAATTAGAGGTTGTAAAAATGTGTGTCATTTACCAGCAAGCTTTATAAACGACTCTTTATTTGATAATAATTGGTGCATAACCGTCATAAACACTCATTTTCTCAGATCTGAACGTTAGCGTCTGTTTCGTTGGCTCATTTTGTCATTTCCACCTCTACTTTGTGATCCCCTCCCCCAAGACCCCCTATATAAGGACCGATCTCTGTGCTTGGCACTCTTCCTTTTTCATCCCTGCCGCAGTTCATCTCCTCTTAAGTTGCTGGATGAAACAACCGGGCGTAAAGCGGCAATCTTGAACATACTCTGTCGTTAACTAAAGCTTATAGTACATTTTTTTTTTTCATTTTCTTTTGTCTGAAAATTAATTGACAAAAAATTGCAAACGAAATTGGCAGTGAGATGAGATGCCTCGTATAACAGCATCAGGCATTATTTTCTGCTAATTATGAAAAATAAAAACTACGATGCATTTTCATAGCTGCACTTTTATAAATTTATATATCTGGGTGGTTTAAAATTTGTTGTAGATATAATTATTCAAAGTAAGTTTATCTAATGCCGTATCACCTAAGCGAGATAAAAGGGAGATAGAAAGGAGGCACGCATTTACGGACGGTCGTATAATGCCGGTATGGCAACCCGCCCACAAGTTCTTGGTACAACCAAGCACCAAAACCACAAATCTATAATTTGCCGTTGGGATGCGTATAATCTTTGAATACCAGAAACTATCCTATTCATTATTTCTATCTGTGCGTTTGCTACCAACCGTCGAATCGGTCTCGAACCGAACGAATAAAAAATACAAAGTATATGAATCCCTGTCATTATGCTAATCCTCGAAATGATAGTCCCCGAAACTTGCGGAATGCCGTACAGCTCCTTTGAGGAGGATCATTTCGGAGGCATTCGTACACCGCGACTACTCGATGCGGATTTAATTCGTAACTATTATCAATTAGTCTTTATTAATCGCATCGAACGAGTCCACGAACTCGTACAAACATCTTCTGCGAAGAAAAAGCTCATTTGCCTTAATTTGGCCAGTCGCTGTATGTCTCCGAACCAGGATAGTCAAATGCTTTGTTATCTGGTTCGGTACATTCGCCGTGACAGCGTGCATCAATTTGATTTGTTGTCTTTTTCCGGCGCTAACCGCCGAGCGTAAAAACGTGGAATTTAAAGCTGTTGCAGTTTTTTGGGCCAGAACCACCCACGCGTCGAACCTGGTGAGTTACGGCCGTGACGGGCCGTTCGATGCGCACCTGATCCACGATAATCGCCTCTAATCTTCCACTTTACTCTTTCGTTGGGCATTACCTCCCTCCCATGTCGAACGGCGTATAAATCTTTCGGCGTCGATAAATCAACTTCGCCGAGCGTAGAAAGTTTAGAAAAACGAGAACAAGAAATGGGAAATAAAAAATTTACTTGTAAATTATGACACCGAATTGCCACTCCGTATGGTCAGATTGCACCAGGCATTTAGGGGGCTGCAGAGCTTTCGCGAAATTCGTGAAACTAGACGTTCATTTTCGCACGATTTTACTCATGGATCAGACGAAGTGACGTTGGGAGCCTCTCGAAATTGTAATGTCGAATAATTGAGAAGAAAATTAGGAGAATGATCTCGAGAGAGAGAATGCGAGAGAGATAGAGAAAGAGGGAAAAGTTTTGCGAGCCTTGAGCAATATGGCTCCTACAGAGGTAAGTTGCGAAGCCACTTCAAGTCTTATAATACCCGAGGGTTCGGTACCAGCATGTAAGCCAAAGTCCTGCCCACGCACACATTCCCCATCCGTCTGTCCGTCCATCCGTTAGTCCACGAGTCCATGCGGCATGGTTTGAGTATAAGAGCAAGAACCACGCAGGTTGCATGTCCTTAGGGCTCGAGTGCAAAAGGCCCGGTGTTTTCGACCATTTCACCAAGGTTGTGCTGTGCGCCCCTCATCTTATACTTAAATGAGAGTCGTCCGCCTCCCCCATATACTTTCGTAAGTTGGTTAAACTTTTTACAAAAACCCCTTCAATTTCTGGCAAAGAGTTTTCGGGGAAAAAAAAGGAGAGTATTAAAAAACGGGGGGCTAAACTTCGTCGTTGATCGACGATAAGGCTAAATTAAGAGAGACGATCATTGACAATACAAGATCGTAAGGTCAGGGTAATTCTGATGTTCATTCGAAACAGGATTCCGATTCGGAAATACCACACCAATACGGACAGACGACGTTGCCCGGTTTCACTGGATAATCTATTTCGTCTGGTTCCATCCCCAAGTTCTCCCTTGCTTTCACAATTCGTAGCCATAACATTTTACCTCCTATCGGGTAGGTACTCATGTGTTCCGAACAGTATTCAAATTAATGATGCATTGGGTTTTTCTCAGCAGGACTATCTTCACAATACACCCGACTTGTTTCTGTATTGAATTTCAACGGATCTTTACCTCCGATCGAGTTACCATCGAAATATTCTCGGAAATGAATTGAGTGTTCAGGTATGTCGTAAGTGTCAGTGTGTAGTGTCGATACCCATTTGCGTGTCTCTTTATATAGTCTGGAGTGTAACTGTTCCATGGCGCCACTAAAATTACAAGCCTACCCGCGTCCCCTACCCTGAAACACCAATAATTATATACTTTGTAGGTTCGGTCTTGTAAGGGATCCTTACTCTTGCTTGCGTCAATGTTTAGGGTTTTATAGGGCCGGGGTTAGCTAATGAAAAGGTTAGTTGACCCCGACAGAACGCCCTGGCGCCTCCTTGTGCCAGAGATTCCTCTGGATTCTTGGAGAGCTGGTGGTGAGTGAGTCCTGACCAACGACTCAAACTTCATTCTCAAATTGTCTTTTCTCCTGATATTCGATGATCACATTCAACGAAAAAAGTAAATAAAGAAATGAATAAGAATCCCCGTCCACTACTTTCGTCTTCTTCTTCTTCATCATACATCTTCGAACCCGATTCATGAAACTGATGGAATTTATTTCTGACTCTCCATTCTTCACAAATCACAGGACATCGATGAAGGGTTAATCATTCGACTAATGTTAGTCAGTCCGAGGATGTTCGAGTTGTGCCTAGTCTGAAACGAAAGTCTTCTCCATTTCCCTGCGTGTCTAAAATTGTTCAAATAATTCGGCATCAGGTTTGCTGAGAGTGATTACGAAGTCACTAATGGAAATTACAGTGGTCCTCTTCGTTCTTGCGAGTTTCACGGCTATATCTCGCTCTGGTCTTCTTTTGGGTCTTAGATGCTGGTCGGGAGGTTATACTTTTATACTTATATACCTTTTCGGAGGTTGGGTTGTTGCGCTCTTGCGTTTTCAACTCGGAACTATTCGGGCCCCGCAGATAGTGTGGGAAGCGTTTCGGTAATCAATGGTTTTGCCAGGTAGACGTGAACCGCTGCGTCTGCGTAGCTTACCTCAGCTCTTTTGGCGGTGGTTGTTTCGCCTTACCCGCATAAGACTATTCGCTGTTTGACCGGGTCTTCGACATCCTTACTACCGCGAAACGGTGTTGCTTTAGGATTACAGAGGTAGAGAGTTAGGCGTATACCTTACACTTCTGTCGAAAGTCACAGCTGACTTGAATCTATCGAATCGAATTGCGAGAAACGCGTGGGATGAAAAAAATGCTTCAGTAGTAAAAGAAAAGATGAATTATCAATCCGTTTTCAAAAATACAACGAAATTTTAGTCTTAAAAACGATCTAGCCGCTCATACCAGACCCGATATCGAAGCTCAGGTTTGTTTTAACGAGACACTCCGTATATATACTTCCCACTCGTCAAATTGTTGGGGGTGAATTCTCGCGCGGGAATCCCCAAACGCAAACAGATACGGACAAAGGTAGCCTAGTGGATATTGCGGACCGCCGCTGGTCAATCCGGTCAACACGTCCGACGAGAAGCATCTTCGTCGTGTTTGGACAGACCGAAGTTTCTTGGGGTTGGCTTGACCAAGGCTCACTCTGCAAACGATCGATGCCAGTTTTTCAAAATTAAGGGATCATAATGAAGAAAGAAAGGGTTCTTCGTCTGATGACAGAATGAGTTAATGAATCCTATAAGAATTTCTGTTGAATAGAATGAACAGTTTTCTATGATTTTTGAAATACTTGACATTCACTTAAATTCTTAACAAATACTTGGATCAATTCTCTAAGCACTTCGCTTGAAGACCCTTAAAAAGGAATGCGCCGCGCGCACGACTATATTAGTAGGCCCGGGTCCGATGGTCAGACGAACCCGTACGGGTAACCTTTGACCCGTTAAACTCACTGGCTGCACGCGGGCCGGCCGGTTCGAAAGCAAGAAAAAGATCGAGCTAAAGAAATAAAAGAAAAAGTACCGCGTCGAGGGCGTACGGAGCGCCACGTCGTAAACATATTTTTATTAAATAATTAGAGATTAGGGTTCCCCTTAATGGGTGGTTATCCCTCGCGTGCCCCATCGCACCAGCGCGGTTTCATTCCAAGCATTCCTACGTCGCGCACGTGAGATTCCCACACTCTTGGCTGCTCGTCTCTTTAACTGATCCCCAACTCATCTACCGTTTCCCGATTGATTACCAATTGATTATTGATTGATTGATTGATTGCGGGCTCGCCGCCAATATTGTTGTTCGTACGTCAGATTGTTGGGGGAATTATTATTCGAAGGAAATCACTAAATTGCAGATTTTTCAATAGTTTCATACTTTTCATTTATTTTTTACTGCTCTGCTTTGACCAATTGATTCCTTTCAGGATTGAGGATATAACAATTACCAAAGGGATACCTGAAGATACTCCTGAAGGTTAACCCTTCTAGTCCACACGGGGTCATTTCGATCCCGCAGAAATTTCTCGTAAAATGGAGCACTGCTTCGCGCAGATTCAAATTCGAGGACGTTTTTCTATACCGAAGATTCTGATTTCAGAAAATCTAACTATACGGTCTTGACGCTGAAGAAATGTGTCACACAAAACGTCTGAACATTTTTTACAAGGAAGTGCATAGTTCTCGAGATATTTTAAGTCGAAGATATTGTTCGGGTTCAATTCGCTACGGAGTTTGATGTTGGGTCGTCGAGATACAAACGCAGCTTTGAGATTATTTTCGCGTTGAAAATTGACCTGAAACATCAAAGCGTACCTGGAAATAGCCCGGGTCAGACCAGATTCTGGGTCACTAGGTGGACACGTCAAAGAGGTGTGCACGGTCTTTCAACGCGTAGGTACTTAAAAGCCTCGGCTTTTAAGAGTCCCAAGAGAAATGAGAACTTAATGATCAAACCCAAGCCGTGACTCAAGTTTCTGAGATCGTCGTATAGTATATTTGAGTATCAGCTGAGATTCAGAGAAGATCTAAAAAAGACGAAATGAATTCGAGAAAAATTACGACATTTTTTTCGATCATGTAAAGTCTGAAACATATTAATTTATAATAGGTATGGCAAAATAATGAGCGCGCGAAATTTGTTTTTCCGGTAATGATTCTTCGGCTCGATTACTCTAGGCGTTAATGAAGGTAAGACAATGGGTAGAGTGGTTCCTGTCCGTCTACCGCAGATTTCTTCCGTCCCAGGTGTGCCGAGGTGGTAATTAATCGAAATACCCTAGGTTCCATCCGGGCGTCGGCATCTGCAAAGGCGCCCCGAACTGTCTTCTCGAGGACAGGGGCGGCTTGCCGACACACGAACGGCACTCATTCAATTATCACGCTGACATCGACCACATCAATCTTGCGCGAAGTCTGAGAGAAGGAGAGAAAAAGAGAGGTAGAAATGAAGAAATAGTAGAGGTTAATACTTCGAACGAGTGAAGGAGCTGATATCGTCAGTTTAACATCAAGCATCTAATACGATAAACAATTCAAATCGTTGCATATGATTTTCCCCTAACTTTCCATTCACGTAATTCATCGTTGGTGCCGTTCGTTTTGATCAAATCGATGTTTCCGCTCGTCTGTTTTAACGAGATTGTAATTTTAACGGGAACTTAGTTGTAATTATAACGGTTGTTTTCCGAACTTGTTTTTCTTTCTTCGATTTTCTCTCTCACGTTTATTTCGTTTATAGATACATGCATATCATTTTCCTTCGCGAATGGACGCGTGAGGGTAAGTAAACATTCATTTTCAATGGAAATTTCAATTCCTTTGGGCTTTTATTGAGGCTAATTATTATCAACTATTTAAGTTTTACGGTAAATATTCAACTCTTTTATTTCAGGATCCTACAAATTGTTTATCGCATAGTGATTTCGGATCTGGCGAATCGTTTCAAACTATAATTCCGACCGTAGAATGAGGTTTTTTTCTTCTTCTTCTATTCAACAATTTTTATCATTCTGCTGTCGCAAAGCGAATCTCACGAGAATCTACATACGATTTACGCCGAACATCCCACCGGCTTCGTAAAATCAGATACTAACCGCCTCTCACCCCCTCCCTCCACCCCCGTTGGCTATGAATCAATATACATAATATTCGTGCATATTCGTTTCGGAATATCATTTTATTTGAAAAAAAAAAGAAAAAAAAACAAACATGTACGAGACCGCGGTTCTATTCATATAATTGAAATAATTTTTCATCATTGTTGAGCGAGGGAGAAGGAATGAGAAAAAACATAAAACAAACAACATTTATCAATTATATAAAATAAACTAAATGAAATAAGAGAAGAAATAGGTAAAATAAATGATTCACGTTTCGTCAGAAATATTCATTGTGTTATTTCAGCTGGAAAAATAATTCATATGTTATATACCTATACTACCTGTACATTTATACTTTCGAACAAACCGTGTAAAAATGCAAAAATCGTATTCGTACAGCTATTCAACGAAAAATATGTTATTGGTTGCACGCTTTTTCGATACTGACGTATATTTCTGTACAAAAACCAGCTCGGTTAAACTTTATGAATTGAACTAACGTCAAATCTCGACCTGGTGCAATTTACGATAATTAGCTTAGCCTTGAATTGACAAAAAAAAAACTCAATCGTGACGTATTGCATATGTGTATCAAAAATTGATAGATAAGCGCTATGGGGTGAATAGAGCGTTCATTTATATGAAATTTTGCGGAAAGCGTGCCGTTTAAGTCGTACGCACTTTTCGTCTTGAACTGTTTACGCTCTATTCCGCTAAATGAAATTTTGTCCCGAGGCGAGAACGGGAATGGAACTGGGATAGAACCGGGATCGCGTCTGTTTACCCGAAAACAGATGGTGCTGCCGCGAACATAGCCCGGGGACACCTTCTCCCTTTTTACACCCCCTTCCCTTCCCTCATACCGAAGAGCGAGGAGAGCGATTCTAATCCGTTCGACTTGCGGCCAGATCTTTTGAGCAACCTATAGTTGCCCACGATCGAAATATCGAAAGGCAGGCACCTATAGATCACATCGTTTACCACCTGCCCCCAAACCCTTCGACAATCGTCGGTCAATAATAATTGGCGGGAATTTTTAACATATGATAAAAGGAGAATAGAAACAAACGGTTCTTTCATTTTTACTCGATATTTTTTGAGCGTATGAAATTCAGGGGTAGCTTACGCTGGAGGGCCAAGTCACCAAGTATTCTCGTATTCAGTTGGCCCTCGAGCATTTAGCGAACGGATTCTGGTCCGATAGTATATAGGTACCTATAGCAGTATATGGCATGCATCCATACATGTATGGGTACCTAGGTACGCACTGCTCGGTACATCTGCTTGTTCTCACAAGCGCGGTACACCCTGTTGCCGTTTTGTTCGAGTGTATCGAAAAGAGATAGAAAGATGGGGTACGACAAGGGAGGAAAAAAGAAGGGTAGTATTGCCGTAGGGTTGAAGGCGACAGCGTGCATATTGAACCGTCATTTCATGGTCACTGCAGAATCAAGTTCTGCATTTGATATGGCCACAGTTTAGGCGGGGTTGATCAGTGCCATCCAAAACTAGAGGGGTTGCTGCAGCCCACCATCCATTAGGCATTTATATACGCTCGTTCAAAATTATGAACACCTCTTTACTCCGATCGAGTCACTTTCCAAACGCTACACTGTAAACGCTCCGAATGTATACATGCACATTATCATATCATGCAGTATGTAAATAACCATGTTTTAGATGCATCATTCATCATTCATTTTGAGTGAAGGATGTTTTGAATTTTTTTTCCAAAAATTCCTCAAATTAAATTACCTGTAGCATCATCATTGAGTACTTACTTCAGCTATACGTAAGTACTCTGATGAAATTTAAGTCCGGCTGTTATTCTACCGCTACTCAAACTTTCAGCAAAGACTTTACGACCCGTGACTACATAGGGTAGAGGTCAGCCACTTCTGATATACAGCGATATACCTCGCCTTATATCATGCGCGGAGTTAGTTTACAGCTTCGTTTATTGTTATTTATCTTCAAGAAGAAACCATCGGACCTAAAACATTGACCGTGACATGAATCGTGCGGTCTTATATCGTGATTTGGTATTCTCTTTCCTTCTTTTGTACAGAATGAAAATGAAATCCATTTTGACGTTGATTTTAAATTATACTTGGTAATCTCGCTCCCAGTGATATGCGTAGGTACTGCATAGTCTGTATTCTGTAAAATTGATAACTCTGACGATTTGATAAACCGAATGAAGCCACACCTTCGATTTCGTTGCTGCAACTCTGGAGTCGCTCCGAGCTCCTTCTGCCACTGTAAATAATTGAATTCCTTCCGCGTTTGGAACCTGGGTGCTCTGCGAGGTGGTTTCCTAAGGTGAATCGATTTTCTCATACCCCTTCGGCTCCCGTCTTTCCTTTACCTCCACCTCCACCTCCACCTCCGTCGCTACTTCCACTTCTTCATCCGCCACCTTACTCCCTCCAGTTCCATCGTACTCGCGCATACATCTCAGACAAAGAGACCTAGATAGACTCTCTCTGCCTTCTCCGTACATGGGAGGAAAATCTACCTATCTACCTACTACCTAGTACCTAGTACCTAGTACCTAGTACCTACTACCTACCTACCTACCCTACGTAGATACAACGAAGAAGGAAGGAATGGTTCGAAATGCCGGCGGCCATTTTGTAGGCCCTTGCTCGAGGAATCGATGTGACGTTGCCGTAGGGGCGCAAGCGCCAGAGGCAGCAGCCCTCCGACAAACTCAACCCTCCAATCCTCCGATCAATTCCATCTTTGGTTATACGATGGGTGTTCGGCCGAATGTGTCCTGGAACTCCCCTCAACCACCCATTCCTCCCTTATTTCGCACACGTTTCTAGTTGTTTGTATTTTACCTAAATACGCGTTTCTGTAATATACCGAGACCCTTATACGTTCCTAGGTCTACGTGGATTGTATATCTCCATCTATTTATACATACGTACCTATACTATAAATGGAGTTTGTGTAGGTTTACGCTTTTACACTTATTCGACGCTCATTCCGACGCCCGCTTTAAGCCCGCCGGCGTTTTCATACACACGCGTAGGTAGGTGGGTAGGTAGGTAGGTAGGTACTGGCGCGAGTCTTTCGCGCCTCAGGCGCAAAACGACGGGCGAATAGCCACTGGCTATTCCCTAACAGGAAGAGATTTCGCTTTTGCTCTATTCCCGTTTTAGTATTCTTCTTCTTCTTCTTCTTGCTTTCTGCTTTTTCTTTCTTCTCACTTACTTTTATACTAACTGGTTATACCCGAAAAATTTTAGGGAAATCTCCTCGTCGGAGTTTTCAGTCTTCATATGGTATATCTATATGTGTACGCGTATGCGAGGGTGTCGTTATTATATACCTCGTGCGATGGGCTCAAAAGAACTTCGGATCCAATTATATTTCAACCAGAAGACTGAGGCGGGCTCCCATACATATACGCGGATATAAGGGTGGATGAGGGCCGTTCGAATCAATTTCAAAGTCGTTATTTTTACCCGACTATATAGTCTATACCGTACACTAACTGCAGTTCTGCATCGCCTCGTCGAGCGAATCGAAGAATCATATAATACCACGCCGAAGACCACCCCGAAGAAAGACCATGGGTACATGTAGGGTAGATACGCGCGTCAGGTAGGTATAATTAGAAAATTATGGTAATTTTGATTAATCGTAAAAATTCGTATCTTCAAAATCTGAGAAAGTTGAAAAACCCGCAACTTAGGGTAGGTACACGTATGCAGTCGGGCGTATAATTATATAACGAGCTAATTTTTCTTTCGCTCATATCATTTGTCAGTTAAGGTGACGCGGTCCTTTTGACCATGGAAGAGAATGATGTCCTCGGTATAATGAGTAAATTATGGTTATTATTTTAGTTTATAATAAAGTTAAGCGATCCAGAATCCGCTTTGACACGTCGTACAATAAATCGCAATCTTATTCTCGCTTGAAGCGCGACTGGGTACCTACATCGTATACAAGAGGATCACATACAGTTTCTGGTATACCTATAACCATCAGATCCCATGTCGCTGTCGCACTATATACAGACACCGCCGAGCACCTGGGCACATTATTATAATTAGCTATTTTCGCTGAGTGCGCGGATTCTCCTATATTTGAGGGTATATGTGGCGGGGTAGCAGGCGGGATTACAGGAGATAATCTTCGCCCTCGGGGCTAGCAACGTCGAGACTTCGTCTCAGCAGCAAGAGACGCGTTGTTATATATACATATATATGTATATATAAAAGGATATGGTGTATATACCTACATATGAACAACCCATTTATCGTCACAACCCTCATTGATTCTGTAAACCAAAATCATTACAAAATACCAGTTTTTTTCTTTTCATCAAGTCAAGGTTCAAAGCGAAGTTAAAAAATGAACAAATTACACGTCATTTTTATTGAAATAGTGTATTATGACGTATGCATGACATGATATAGGTAGCATGTATTAGAAAATGGTAAACATCAATTCTTAAATCCGTTGAATTTGTAAATGGTGACTTTATGTAAACCACCTTAAATTTGCACCCAGTATAAGTTGGAAGTTTGAATCTCGACCCGTTACCTCATTCCATCATCGAAAATTTTCGCATCGTCCTGATGAGGGTGTCCGAAATAAACCGTATCAAATTTTTTTCTCCCTCCCTCTCTCTCTCTCCCAAGACGAAACACTTTTTTCATTCACTTTGGAATACCACGGGTATGTTTTACATGCGGGGTGACGGCCCCCTCGCGGTATTATAATCTTACCAAAGAATCTAGATTTCTGGTAACGCGTGAATAATTTTTCATATATATTTTTTTTTTTTTTTTCGGACCAGTCGCTACACACAGCTATTATATCTGTCTACCTTATATACTGTAAGATACGTGAAGATTCTTCACTGTGATCTCTGGGCGGAGATGTCGAACCTATATCATGATCTTCCTTGATATAGAAGCAAATTTTTTTTATACACCGAGAATAATATATCTACGGTTGTAGACGTATAGGTATATGTCGTGGAAAGACATATCGTTTGTTTAAAAATATAAAAATAATATATTTAATTGCCAATTATTATTTATATTATCTGGATAATGGGTAGCTAATACGTGGCTACATGCATACATACATACATGTGTGCATATCTCGGAAATTTAAGCGAGTAAAATACACTCGAACCGTTGTAATTACTAGAGGCGGATTCTAAGGTAAACATTCGTCGTTAAATGTTAACCGTCTTTATTGCGGTAGTTATTCTCGGCTTTATTCCCTCGTTCGGTCGTTTGTCGACATCAAGTGATATAGTCAGCACATGAATAAGTGCCTAGGTGAATGTGCGTACTATGTATTTATCTATTTACTTATTTATACGTTTAGTGTTATAGGTATATGCGCGCAGAAGGATATAAAAAATTTATACTACCTGTTACAGGGCTCTTTTTCATCTCTGTACATACCATATCGTTTCAAGATTATTGTTCTAGGTAACTTTTTAATTCTTGAATTAATAGTGCGTCTGTGTGTCTGTGTGGAGATATTTTACGTAATTAGTTCAGTTTCAACACAATAAAGTGTTGAAACGGTACACACAGGTATACCCTACTAACAAGCTTTGACGAACAAATGAAAATTGCAAAAAAGTTACAAAGCCCTCATAGCTTCGTTATGAACTTTTATTCCGCTCTCCGTACTCAGAAAGTTTATCTTTTCGTCGCTAAATGGCCCAGACTCCTCTTTCCCATTATTTCGAAATTGAAAGAATAAACGATGTTTTATGTGACCAAAGAATGACAAAAAATGTAACGAAATTAAACAATAAGTAGGAATTAGAAAGACAAATAAAAATTGTGTAAAATAAAGAGCTCAATCTTATTTTTCAATCATTTCAAAATCCTCATTTATTCACCGACGAAACTGTATGAACGTAAGAAACAATACGAATAGTAAAATGAAATTGTGATAAAATGATAATTTTTTGCAAAGTGTGTGGTTTCAATTAAATTTTATTCGAATACCTTATACTCTCGGATATTTATGTGTACCTACTCTCTCGTTCGTTTTCTCGGAAATTTTTCACGCCTAGATTTACTCATCTCTCTAGAGAGAACTCGGTTCCTCGTTTATAAACCGAGATGTATGTTATATGTATATACAGAACCTTGTAAGTTGTACGAGTCTCTTGATCCAGCGTATAAACACGTCGTTTGTGTGCCCAGCGGAAGCGCGAGTTTAATGATAAATTCAGGGGTCTTTCGTTTAACGCGGTTTACCCCAAACAGGTTCCTGAACATTTCGGAGTACTTGCGCTTTAATTTATCACTCAGGAACTTCTTGAATTGACATTTGAATAAATCTAGGATCTCTTAGAAAAATCCTCAACTGGATTAAATTGTGGGTATTCAGTTATCGTTGTTATTATCAATTTTATTATCTCGTTGTAATTCGGCGAAAGAATCTCTCCTGTTGTTTGACCTCTTTTAATATACATAATGTAAGGAGAGAGGCGCTCCGAAATGGTCCAAAGATCGCCAAGAATACGAAGATGCAATTCAAGCGCAAGCGCCGCGAGATTTCTTTCTTTTTTTTTTTCTTTTTTTTTTTCATGAAAGATTTGACAACCCCTCTGGCACAAGGGCTGCGCTAGCTCCCGGTGATTGGAAGGTTACCCTCCGGGCGAAGACACGCGCGCGTGCGCACTATTTCTCTGCTACCACGTCGCTTTAGGGTTCTCGACTCTACGCGGTCCTCCCTGCGGCGAGATTTCCAGGACGACACGCCCCAGGCAACCAGATCAATAAGATACCTCTTCGGTTACGCCCCAGGTCACGGGAGCAAGACGTCTGCGGTCCACGATCATACCTGCTTTCGTAGGGCACCTACTATGTGTATGTGTATAAACGTATGCAGATTCACGTGGCTGGTACTCACACAGGTTCATATTTTCGGCGGGGCCTGAGTCAACCGACGCACCAACACTTCACTCTTCTTCATTAAAGCTTTTGCCAAAAGCACCGATTCAACAAAAGGATACACGAACGTATTTCATGTTTGAACATGGCTCGACATAGATAGACATGACTAGGAATGGTTGAACATGATTGGACATGGTTGGACATGGTTGGACATGACTGGGCATGGCTGGACATGATTGGACTTGGCTGGACTTGACTCAACATGTCTGGACATGTTTTGTAATTCCAGTCTCTCTAATTTAATTCAAGTTGAAATACCGAATGGTGTGGGATCGCTGGGAGTCGAGTTCCGACGTTCATTTCAATCCTTTTGAATTCACGGTATCTACGCGATGTCTCCTTGGAAGATAATCGACTACCGCACTTTAAGGACGATCATACAATGACATCCAATCGTTGGCATGAAGAAATAATAAGTCAAAGAGGAGACAGCTGTGACTTGTAAGCACTGGAATTTCGTTCTCTTCGTACTTACGTAATCCATGATTATTCAAGCGTGAGCTGACACGAACGCTTTGAGAGGTACGTAAGGACTAAGATTGCTCGAAGGGTTCCGATGGCAATTAACAATTTCTCGGAATCGACGTAGATAATGATTGATTCTTGACTAATGGAACTATTCGAGCTGTTCCGTGATCTTTCTGAAGAGCTCGTCATTTGACGTGCGTTAAATATCTCATCGTATAATCATCATTAGTCGTTAAAATTAAACGGTTGCAGGAATATCTCGAACACACATCCTGCAGTGTATATTCTACTTTTACTCTTCATACGGCTTACACTGCATGAATTTCACTTATACACTGGTCTATTTTCACATCTAATATTCAATCGTCAGATTATTCCTTCTTTTTCATCAGGAAATGGATTTCACCGGTACTAATACCCATTCACACGGTTAAATGAATTTCCGCTCGATTCACTCCCGTACAAGGCTGTCTTAACACTACGAGTACAAATTGAGACGGTAAAGGACATGAAAAAAAAATGTGTTACAAAAGTCCTGTACTGTATATAGATAGGTGTGGCCTCGTGGCAAATGGTCAGAAGAATTTCATTCACTCGTCCATTGACTCGGCTAACCAACCAGCGGGCAATCCTTGAGTGAATTCTAAAGGGTCCTGACTCTAGACGGGGGTTCCGGAAGGTTTTGGGTGCGCGTTGTCCCTTAAGGCGACCAGGGCGCGGGGACTCAAGACGCCATTGATAAAGTGCCGGGCAATGGCTCCGATTTGCTTTGGGCAAAAATCAGGTAGACGTTTCTGAACGTCGCTTCGCACACTTCTCGAACGTCAACGTTCCTTGACCTCTGCAACAGTGGTGTTCAATTCTATTTACATAACAAAATATAAAAATTTACGGCATGGATGTCTCTACCGACAGATTTACCTCTTTCACGACTTCAGCCATACTTTGAAAGCTCCCAGCTATTTCCTTGCTGGGTGAAAAAAATGGAGGAACAATTGCTACGGAAAGTACAAATGCAACTTAAGCAAACGAGACTTGAATGATAATGGGAGAAATGAAATGACGAGAAACCGCAACGAGCTTGTTAGTTCTTATTTACTGGTTTCATAAATAGTAAAAGCAAATTGAAGTCAGTCGTGAAATAGTTGCTTCTTCCACAGGTTTTTGAAGGGTATAATTATTCGCAAAGAGATAAAACCGGATAGGCGTACGAATAATCCTTGCGGTTTTGTCTTGGCGTCTAAGGCAAGGGTATATAAATTTAATAAGCAATATAATATCGCTCTTAACTCAGCTTAACCTTCCTCTCATTTTACCTCACAACGATTTCTTATAATTCCCATAATCGAATTTCCTACGTCAGGTTTTCACGAAACTTCAAAAACCACGATAAGGTTCTCCAACGCCAACTGTCATCTGTAATCGTCGAGACCAGTCACTCCTTTCAATCAATCATTTCACCGGAATCGAAAAACATGCAAAGAATTTTTGAGTCCCACTCCGCACTCGTGTTTTCATCTGGTATCTTCACATGGGTAAGATCTTCCCCGAACGTTATCGTACGATCTCGACTCGCAATCTTGATCGGCAGTCATCCTTAAGCCAATCATGAACCGAGGGAGTGGCTTGGGCCTGATGGAGCGCCGGTCCTGGGGCCCTATTGGGTCCAATGCGATTCTCGGTATCCAATGATGGCATGGAACGAACGGTTTGTATCATAAGCCACGTCCATCTCCCACTCTGGGTTTATGGGCCCCGTTTGTCCGGTAGAGAAGGCCCCGCGGGCGCAGTAACCCTCCAGTCCTCTTGTACGACGGTTAGGGCGATCCTATATACCTACAAAGGTCGAGATATCGGAAACAATATCCTGCGCCGGTAACCCGATATATCTCGAGCTGACATCGCGGCGTAAATCCCCGAGGGGTGAAACCAACCCGCGGTCATCTGTCAAGCATCGAAAATTAGCATAATGTTTGCGGACCGAATGATCGTCTGAGCAGTAAAGTTCCACGTAGTTTGACCGGTTTTTTCTTCTTCTTCTCTTCTGTTTCGTGGTCAGTTTTATTTTCTTTATTTTTGTTCCGCTGCTGTGAGTGTTTCGAGTGATCCTCTGACCAAACAAGACTGTGATATTAAAAACCGGACCGACGATTATTGGGATAATAGAAAGTGAAATGCTAAAGTGAAAAAATAAGGCCTGCGCATCTAGGAGAGACTGCAGGAAGCCGGTCGTTGGCGATGATAGATTTCCTGGTAATTTTAAAGAAACGTTGATAAACCCACGTGTCGATGACTGTAACGTCCTAGTTTGTCATGGACCAGTGATTACTCCTACGGTTCCAACGATCTCGAGAATACATCGAATCAAGACTAAACGTTAACATTTCAGTGACTCAATTGATTCTCAACTTAGCTGAATCAAATGCCGAACCTAGACTACTATAACACCGCCAGGATGCACCAAATGGTAAACTCTTTTCAAAATATATTAATTACTACACTACCATAATGTGAGGGAATAAATGCAACCATATGAGTAACAAAATGGCTTCAAACCAAGTACTGCAAAGCAAGACGATCCCTGAGGATAACGTAATGTATAAATTGCGTAAATTACGAGTCACGAATGATGGAATATAAATTGTTAATATTAGGTTATAAATCAACGGTGATTTGTTATTGCCCGTTGCTCACGTGCTCTGGGTAACCGCAGACGCCTTAATGATAGACTTTAAGGGTACAACTCGTAAAATTCTGACACAATGAAATCATATTCATTCTGAGTTGCTCGCGTTCTCCGCGGTCGCTCGAGGCTAGGGGATTGTTGTGACTTGTAACCTTAATCTTTCAATTCCTCGTCACTTCGGCTCATTTTTTACCCAAGAAAAGTAAATAAAATGAGAAAAATAAAAAGACTCGGTTTCCTCGAGGCTGCAGAGACGATGGCACGTCTACAGAAAGTAATGCACACCCATAGGGTACCCTACCCACATCTCAAGGCACTCTTTCCTTTTAGCTCACTCACTTCTCTCTTAGACCCCTCAAGCAATCTTTTGCGCTTGTCGACTGATTGTTGCCGTTAATCGCTGCAGCACGTTTATGCCTTCGGCCTGACAGGAAGATGTAACAATTCTGTTGTTAGTCCTGGCACCTTTGAAACTTTACGATCACCAATTACTCCATTCTTGTACCTCGAACTACCAGTACTACAAACAGCCACTACCCGGACAGACCGACTCCTCGACGAAGGCTGCAGACATTGTGATGTGGTTACTTACGCTCCGGATGAAAGTACACGTTATTACACCAAGACTCGACTAGGTTGAATACGTACACTTCGATGTAGCTGCAGGATCTACCACATATCCATGTACGTTTTACATGCTACCTGCAATCCATATGCACCAATAGCTACCCACGTTATTACGTCCGTTGAAGCCTTTAGGTATCGAGTAGATGGATATACGGGTCCTTATTCGTGCATAAAATCTGTCTCACCTATACTGACACATAACTCCTGCAGGCTGACGTTTCAATCAACTGAAATTGATCTGGTCGTATATAACGTATCTCTGGGTGTAAAAAATAACGGCACAACAGATCCATACGGGTGATTGTGCGTGTTTATTTGGCTACGATTTCTTTCACGTATAATTTGAAATTAATTCTTTTCCTATGTATGGTTGATTGATAGAGGTTCATTCCAGAATCATGTATCATAGCTAGTTCTGAAGTGGCGACGACGCGTTACCCGATAATTATACCTGTCCTGCGGTTTCTGTATAGCTAACGATTGTTATGGTGCTATATTTACACCGGAAGAAAACTTGAAATTTGACTTATTGCTTGACTTGAAACTTTACGGCGCTTGTTGGCTCGCCGTCTATTTCACGTAAATATGTAACTTTCGTCTTATTGAGTTAACTAAACATATATATTCCAAAATTAGTTTACGGAGCGTCATAAGTTGAAATCCAAATTTCTATTGGTATATGTGCGCATAGTTTCCGGAACGTGTACTATGTTACCTCGTGAACTTTGCCCGAAATACTTGCTCGCGAATTCGCAACTCGAAACCTACCCTGGCATAATCGCCGATACTTTTCTACGGTTTCTAGTCCAGAAAATCTGTACACCAGATTATCGAAGGCCACAACCACGAGAAGGCCTGTCCTTATAAAAATTGACAAGGCTTAGGCCTGGCTCGGTAATTGCCTTCCACGTGAGGTTTTCAGGCGAGAGCGTCTCTTCGTCGAGGCATGCGTGGAGGTTATCTCATTTTCTCACCTGTGCCAGAACTAGCAATAAATAACCGCCAGCTTAGCCGATTTTACTGCCCGAACGTTTCGGTCGTCCCAATATCGCTCCTCCGCCACTATAAAGAGTGCCAATGTTGAGGCATAGCAATAGCTCTGCAGAGATGATTTTGCCTCTGCCTTCGGTCCAAGTAGACTGTGGAACCCAAGAGAAGCCAATCTTCACGCTAACTAGCCGTTCAGTCCGACCAGCCCGCCAGACAACCCTGAAGGACCCTGGTTAACCTTTCAGCGAAACAGTTAAAGCCTTCAAAAGTATTAAATATTTAAAACTACTTAGAAAATTCACACCTTATTTCGCATGCTTTTTATTTCTTTCATTTTTTGTTCTTCTTAGTCAAGTTAGTTCGGCAATTTCATATCCACAGTGCAGTTTTCTGCATAGGAATCGATTGCAATCATTGAGTTCTAGTATTTTTCCTGCAGGATATTAACTCACTCGTTCATGCGACTGCAGCGGTGGATGATTATAAGTATAATTCAGCTTTGTATACCTGGACGGGGGTTTCGGGAATCTGTACCGAAAATTTAATAGTTAGTCGAATGCGACGGTATTCGCGAATGTATATATATAGTGACAAGGATGGAAGACGATGAGCCGTAAAATAAAGCTGAATGAAAAAAAGTGATTTTATTACTAGGCGTCCCGACGATTAAATGAAAATTTCGAACCCGCTCACCCCCCGAATCATGTCAATTATCTCGATAGCCCCTTCATTAAAATCCCAACTTTGATTAATTTATCCGGCTGTTGTTTGACCGCGAGGAATTCTACGCTTTTTGCTTCGCTTCTAGCTCCGGTGATAAATCGTTTAACTCTTTAATAGCTAATATACCTTAACCACAAACGCGCAGACCAGCCAATCCTCGCACTGACCAACACTCGGATGTGTATGCATCTAACGGCACGATATTCTTATCCGCCAGGTTACAACGATAGATTTTATATCAGCTGCATACACCTTATACATACACACATGGAGAACTCTTGCGGAATAATGTAGCATAACATATAGCTAGTCTAGTTCGCGATCTATAAGTATGTACACGTTAATGATGTTGGAACGAAATATATGCTCAATGTTGCTTTTAGACGTAATGAGGATCTGTTTACTGCTCCATAAACTTGGGAAGAACTTTCGGCTGTTGTTTAAGCTTCTGTCTCTTCATGACTTAGAAACTTTCAGCTTATGAAAATAACATAGCATCCCAAAATATCCAACAAAAATCATGAGCATTAGCATGATATGTAAGGCATGCGTTTCGTACATAATTAAGTCATATTCTACTTTTTCCATAGCTATTAGCTTGGAATGTCTACTAGATGATCTTTCACGTCGTTTGTGTCAGATTACGATTCATCAGATTCCGGAAAGATCTCGGGAAATAGTTATCCCGAGGAAATAAATCTCCGAATGATATTACGCCACATGATGTTAGGTACGGCTACTGTATCGGTTTTGCGAAACCCGGTTGAATTATTAACTGTTTTATTTTTTGCACATCTATCTACTTAATATTCGCATTATGAGCCGTGTGCGCCGCATAAATCATCTAGGGTCGACGAGTCAATTGGAGGTTTGTGGATCATGAATTTTATTCTAGAAGACTCCGGCGCGAACAGCTTTCTGACTTTTGGACCAGTGACGCATGATCATATTCAAACTCATATGCGAATGGAGTGTATATAAATTTTGCGATTTATTCACTGTGCAGGGCTATTTAGGCTGGCCTCTCAAGGTGCGACAAAAAAAATCGATCCAAAAAAAGTCTCTAACGAATTAAAAACTTTCTTATTTCCTAATTTTCGATTATTTAATATTCAAATGACGCCTCTTACACGCGGTTTTATCTCACCAAAATTATAGACTCAAGAAAGATCGACGGACGCGTGATCATCGTTATTGCTGGCGAAAGCTTCGGTGATTGAGTCACCCGGGTTCAAAAGTGATCAAAAAGCCTTGAAACAACCAATTATATACCCATCTTGATTCCCGTCTTATCTAGGCCATATTTAGACGGCTGCATGACGGACATACGTGTAAAATTTCACCACTGAAACCGGACAACCTGTATTTTTCGTTAATCTAACACGTGAACGGTATTTTGTAATGATTATTTCTACGTGACTAGCTCAAACCACATACACAAAGCCCATTTGTTCACCTAGGAGCTCGTTAATCAAGTATATATTTATAAAGACGCGGGTTAAATGCGTGTAACACTTTATTACACCGAGTTTAATAACCCGGTTCATTGTTATCCTGGCTTTTTAATCCTTGACTCGGTATTCTTTTCCTTTTTTCTTTCTTTCTTTTTCACAACCAAACGGAAAGAACTCGAGTTGAGAACCTGGCTCTCGGACGCACGTACAGCCCTAACACGTACGGAGGGCTGACTGAACTACCTGTATAATAACTGTATAATAACTGGTCAAATTCCAGTAGTAGCGATCCTTACGAACGGTAGCCTCTAATCAACTTAATTCCAGGTTCCTTTGCTCCAATGTTGGCCACCATTGAAATTATTTGGTAATGGTAATAGGCGCAGGAATTCTTAGCCCGTTCAATACCAATCGGAAACCGAGAAATCCTACGTTTCAATTCCGATTATTAATCGCTCCTAGATCTGTAATCATCTAATAAACGCGTGAGATAAAACTCGATAATCGCGTGTGTCTGAGGACCGAGTTGAGAAATCTCCAAACATTTATTCACTTGGATTTTTATTGACTGAAAAATTTCCGATCGTCGAATTTGGTTTCTCACTCTCACACTGTACAATTCGTAATTCCTCTTATAGTACTCAGGGATTGCAACTTATAGTCCTGTCCGGTGCACTGGACATAGAAATATAAAGGTAGTACCTCGTGTGACTGCTGCAGCCATGCTACGCGAGCGGGTAACAAATCGTTTCAGTAATTAAAGGCAATCATATCGGAATGCTGTTCCGATAGAATGAAACATCGGTGACGCATAAATCAAGACCCGGCACTAGTCTCGATGGATTTTTCAACCTCGGTTCCTAGTCGCACTTGGTCATAGGCTCTGATCGAGTGAATACGTTATCGATATATCTTATACCGTTTACGTATGTACATGACAAAAAAAAAATGGGCGAAATACATGTTTCAAGTTTTTATATTATTCCACGTGAAGTTATTTAGAAAATAACGAAAAATGAAGGGTCGCGGTGATCTTGAAGAGATAATTAACCGTCATTAGAGGTCGTATATACCTACAGATACACCTAGTTGCACGATATACCTATAATCGGACAGTAAAAAAAAAAAAAATAAGGGGTCTTCCTAGCATACAATTTCGCCGTTTACTTGGAATCATTAAATTTTTTCACGAATTCAAGAGCGTGTGGCAAAGTCATAATCCTAATACAACAGCGACCGGAATTCTACAGATCACGATCTATTCGTGTAAAACAAGTAAAAATAAAAAAAAAATAAAAAAAAAAGAAACCAATAAATGACCGGAGCTAAAGAGGTGTCGTAAAAAGATCCTAATTACCCTTATACACACGTCTGTAATAAATACTAGTATACAATATACGTGTGTGAACCGATCCAAAAAATTCACCAAAGAGTTAAATTTTTCTTGAAACGAAAAAGGAAAAAAAAAAATACGATTTCGCATTTCCAAAATTGATACATCGATGTCATCTATTCCTATACGGACTCATTCGACCTGCAACTAATTCCGACGGGTGCTCCATATTCAAGCAGGTAGCTCTGCTCCCAGATATGGCTGTATGCATGCAGTATATAGGTATTTTCATGTATACGGATATGAAGGCGAGGTTTAGGTGTAAATATCTTCACATATATGGGTGTATATTGTATACCTATATATATGTGTAATATCGGTATGTTATATATATAAATATACATATATAGGTATATATAAACGCTGGTATACCCCGCGCGCGCAACTCGTAGCAGTATACACTATGAATATTCAAGCGGGAATTCTGGCATGGCTGCGTCCGAATGCATTATTCATTTTGGCCCCATCCAAGCGTCGAGGTTCGAGCTTCGCATGTTGCGTTTCGGGTGCCCGGAACGTTCCCCGTGTCTTCGTTTTATTCGACGGTAAAAGAATGCGTCCAAGTTCGGTCTAATAACCACTTTATACCAGGGTTGATGGGGAGGAGAGAAGGAGAAGGAGGAAAAGGAGGGGAAGGGGGAGGGGGAGGAGGGTGGTGGGTAGAACGCTTACGTAATAAGCCTCCTGAATTTTTCAGATTCTTCTTACAGATTAGCCACACAGATTGTAGGTTTGACTTAAGTATGTGAACAAGAACCGTATCATTTTTTAACTTAATCTTTTGTCCCGAGTCAGGGTCGACGACTAGGTATAAGGTATAGGATAAATAAGGTATAGAGAGAGGTATAAGGTAAATCACGAACACGGACCTAGTAGGTATAGGTACGCGTTGCATCGCGGGGCATCGATGACGGCGACTGTCCTCTACAGCACAAACTGTAATTATTATAACTAAGAGTTTCAACGTAGGATATAAATTTACAGTCATTTTATATCTCCTCTCAATCGCCAATTTATTTATACCTTTATATCATCACCGCATGTATTTCATTCATCTCGCATTAAATATATATATATATCGAACATATTATATAGAACTAAAAATTAGAAAACAAAAAAAAAAAACTGCATGGACTGCCAAACGTTTGTTCATTATTTCACACACACACACACACACAACTAGTCGTATAAATATTTGACTAAGCAGTGACTAAATATTTACTTGTCACCCCGTAAACGGGAGTTGATTGAATCGTTTTTATTTTTCCTTTTTTTTTCTTGCATATCGGTGAATCTGTTCAATTTTCATATGAAAATCTTTCTTCCGAGCTTCATTTTTCGATTCGTAGGTAGGTATATGATGACGAGATACGAATGAATATCACGCCCTACTATACGCGCGGCTACTAATCTCTCATTTATCTCGTTTCATCTTTATATCTGTAAATACGATCGGTTATCGTATAGAGGTACCCGTACGCGATACGGTGAACGGGCATCTGCCCGATGTCGTAGATAAGTGTTATACAGCCGAGATTGTACCAACCTCGCGTTACGAAGGAAGATAAGAATAATGAATTATTAACCCCCCATGGATCCATCGCTCCTAGGGGGGTGCTGGTCGCTATGATCTTCTATAATCGATCCACACACCATTCAATATTTAGTTATCGATGCAAATGTCATTCGATATAGGTACAAGAGAAATAATGATTGTGCGAGCAGCGAATTTCTTCTTTATTTATAACACAATCAAATAATTCGGTATGGAATAGTTTCTCAGTTTTTTTTTCATCCCTAATTACATTCGCGATTATTTATACAACGACAGAGCTTCGAATTCCATATACGTACGTAGATACGTGCATTTGTATGTATACTGCATATACCTAGGTCATTGCGTGCGTGATATAGAATTAATTCTAATTATGGTTTAGCGAGTAGAATGAAAATTTTGATCATCGCTTCACGGAGGGCTTGAAAGATCGTGATCACTTCGAGAGTCGTATATGTCGTTATGGTTACTGGCGAATGTTTCTTCAGCCCTCACATCACACAGAAGTCATGCTTCAGGCACGCAAGCTGGTAGTTGTCTTTCTCGTATTTGCTTCGCCTTACGGGCGCAGGTATGGTCATTAAATAAAATTCAATTCTCATGGCAATTATCACCGCGTGGTACAAGATTTCATTACGAGAAAGCCCTTCTGTTCACCGAGGTGTAATATGTAATTTCATTGAAATATTTCACTACGTTTTTTTTTTTTTTTTCTTTTTTTTTTTTCGAAATTAGATTCCATGTATGCGACTCTCTCTCTGCCTCTCTCTCGACAATCCTTCTATAAATCTACTCACGTATAAAATAATTAATAGAATGATCAAAAATATGTTAGAACTCGAGATTTCCGAAAAACCAACATAGTAACACGCGTCAAATCTTAAACACGTTTTATTATTTCTGCAACTGTACATTTATACCTTGTGATATCCCGGGGTGAGATACAATTGAGCCGCTGCTGCTAAACCCGGACAAAGATCCGGCCGACGGACCGCAGCAAGCACCGCGGGACTCCGGAGTAGACGGAATCTTCGCCAGATTGTGTTCCCTTCATTTTCCCCACTTCCCTCCGGGTTAATATAGTTGATTATTTCATAACTGTTACACGTGTGCCAATTCTTGTTTTATATACTCTACATATATCTATAGAGGTGTAATCAAGTCAGCTGTTATATTCCACTAACACTTGGCACAAGAATTTATAATAATCGTGACGATTACCAAAAATGGTTTGATTACTATACATTCAGTGTTAGAAAATTTGTCTTAATTTCAACACATTGAACGTGCCCTATTCGACACACTAAAGAATAGAAAAAAAAATTAATGTTAATTCAACGCGAAAGTCATGTGTCAAATGTCAACGCAAAGTTCATATTCATATTTCAACACAAGAGTTAGATAATCAACGTATCAATTCAACACAAAGTTTCTTTCTTTTTTTTTCTTTCTTTCATTTCGACACATTTCCAAGCCATGAATTCATATTACAACGTTTTTTTTTGTGGCTTGGATTAATTAATTCTCCCTTTGAAGTGGCACGTACGTAAATTCGAAACATTCACATGATTCAAAGTAAAATTGTGATACATTCTTCGGTTAGGTACTATGCATACGTAAAAATGACAAAAGTTTTTAATCTATTCAATATAACTGGCGTCTTTTTTGTTCAAGATATCTCAAAATTTGAGTCGATTTTTCGGATTTGGAATTTGACTCGAAAGATGTGTCAAATTTCTTGTGAACATGTTAAATTTGAATTTCGAACAGTGTACACGAAATATGATGATCAGTTTGCTAGAATGACCAGCGATTTTTAGGATGAAATTACGTGAATTGACAGAAAAAAAACAGAAAAAACAAAAAAAAAAAATTGATGATGTACAGGAAATCCGCGAGCGCGGAATATCGGCGATCTTTTCTTTGCCGCGGTTTATTTCTGTGTAGTTATACTTCGGTAATTTTCTTAATTCTGTGAACTACTATAAACTGAAAAAGGCATAGATCGCTAACTAGGTGTTTCGCTTTGTTCTAGGTAAGTTGTGACCGGAGAACCATTGTCCCTTTGAAATACTGTAGAAAAAGAAAAAGAAAAAAAGAAAAAATTTAATACGGTAATCAAGAAAAAGATAAAATATACTTCAAACTACGTCGCAAGATGACGTTCAGATGCGTACCTGCCTTTCAATCTCTTGGTGGTAGCGACTGTAGCGCACCATGGGTAAGTATTTCATTTTTCTTTCTTCTTAGCGCTTTTTTGATTCCAATGTTTTACTATGCTGAGATCGAAACTACTATTTTCCGAATATTCGCGATAGCTATGATGAATTATGTCCCCCAGAATCACGAACGTAGATTTTAATATGGTGACGTTGACGCTTGCGCTTTAAAGTTTGAAATACAGCTTCCTTCTAGTTCTCAGTTTCATTCTAATCCTCATCCTTATTCCGAGGTTATTACTTTGTTCCTTTGCTCCCCTCTTCTAACCGGGTAAATAACTCCTTGCCGTTTACTTACCCTGTTCCTCAGTTTATAATGGAGATTATCTTATTTGTGTTGAGACTCGGGACCACGGTTCAGTCTCTGCAGGCATCGTGCAATCCTGCGAGGAAACCGGGATAAAAACAGCAAGATATAAAAAGAGAGGGATAGATTATTATTACGCGCTTTTCTTAGCTTCTTAAATTTTATTTCAAACAATTTTTCCTCCCTTCATTGTAGTGTTTCAATTTTCATCTCATCGTTAGTAGGGGTTTTATATGGGGGTAGCATTGTTTATATCGACAGTTTAATAAAATAGTCACGTAAGCGCCAAAAATTGCCTTTTTCGAGGTCAGACAGACGTATCTCCAAAAAAATTGTTCTCTGCATTGGAAATTCTTCGATGAATGAAAAGAGCCATCATCCATAATTCGGTATGATAGTGACGTATCTCCACGCATTTTACGTGACACAGTCGTAACTCCACACTTACGTGGTTTTGTTATAAATAATTTCTAAACTACACAATTCCATAAATTGATAGGAATCTATTCATTTTGGAGATACGCGTGTATTTTTCGAACTTTTCCGGTGTCAAATGATTTGTAACATTGAAACGTATCTCCATAATATCTTATGGAGATACGTTCTCCTGTTACCGAACCCGACTGTACATACGTCTGTTTCATACAAAAAAATGGCACTCACGCTTCTGCGTTTCAAATTTTTATTTATACCGCGAAAATGTTCAAGTACTCTTCTAAACTTCAGCGTTTCTATAAATTCGAAATTGTCTCAAACGAATGAGGAATTTTCACCGTTCGCGAAATTTCAAAATTCTTAACTCCAACCCGGGCCCCATTATTGTGAATAGATAATTACAAGAGATTGACGTCACTTTCTTTGAATCAATTCGTACTTTAGTATCAATATAAAAATTATTTGATAGTAGGTACAATATGAGTGAAATAATCGGTTATAAGGCCTTCCTTAAGAAAATGAAATAAAAGACATTGAACCGTGCGATATGCGATGGTTTCATCCGTTAGATAAATGAATGTAATTATATTAACTTGACTAACTCAGCGAGGGGTTAACCAATATACCCCCCATATACCACGCGCTTATTACAAACTGCGGATTGCTCGTGCGAATCAATTTTTTCTTTATTTTATCAAGCTGCGCTTTGTGTTGGATCGTTATATATATATTTATATATGCGGCTTGCATATATATACTGTATGGTTCGCTGCATCCCTCTAATGCTTGTTTTATTAAAAACCCGCAATTCCGCGTATAGTCAGATTATTCAAAACGACGGTATCAAAGACTGGAGATTATAAAAATTCGAAAACGTCTATTAAGAAGAAAAAAACCTGATGAAAAAATGTGGGATAAAGTGTTTTGGCGGGAATCGAAATTAGATATGTAGTCCTAAATAAATGCCTTCCTGTTCTGAAAAGCGTGGGTTAAACTCGAGGAAAATGATCCTTTGAAGATGTAAGCTTCCGTCGGTGACGCGCGAACATTATAACGCGAAAGTTATTCGGATCAGTAGAAACATCGTAGGTTTGAAGATTCTTGGTTATTTTAGCTGAACGTGTGAAGATGGTTAATTTCATTCAATTCTACACACGAGCTAGAGGACTAATTATTTACGCGGTGAACTATATGCAGTTAATTCGCATCAGTTGTTGTTCAGAAATCAAAATTGCCAAACCGCATATTACGATATATTTTTATCATCGAATTAAAGTATATAAAATTAAAAGGGCCTCGACTGCATGCAGTCTGATATGTGATCGTTGATTGTTATCTCTAATTCCGAGACCATCACTTAAAGATCACTGTGAAAGAAAAGGCCGAAAGAATCGTTTACTCTACAATTAAAATGGTCCACCCACACGCAACACGATATGTTTCAAGTATCTAAAAAATCATATATGCGTCTGCCCGTCTGTCCGTCTGTTTCGTTCGTACGGCCGACCCACTGTTCGTTATTAATTACCGGTTCGCTACTATGTTATTAGCGCATTAGAAGAAACCGCCTGGATTATTCGGGCCGAAGGCAAAACGTGAAGAGAATTACTCTATACTCGAGAGGTCTCTCTAAAGTCTAAGCCATATAAGCAATGATAAATGCTAAAATCCTGTATAGTTAGCCCGCAGCACCCTTTTCTGACCAAGTGACACATAGGAGTAATTACTGTTATCAGTTAACAGATCAGATATCCTACCTACCTACCTACCTACCTACTTGTTGCGTTCAGAAACTATCTATCAATAGTCTATATCGTTGCATGGCAGATAGTTGTTAAATATACGAACAGGTGCAGTGGTAGTTCATATGTAATTTTTCTTTCTTTTTTTTTTCCTTTTTATTATCAACAACTACAATTTTTCATCGATTATATTTTATCACCATTTACCAACGTCGAAAGTCTCTTAGAAAGTATCGATTGTTGAACTACGTCCTCAAGTATACGAGAATAAGAAAAAGGGACAATCCTGTATCTAGGTAGTTGCGTTACTAACATCGAATCGAAGATCAAACAAGATTTAGTTTCTCTTGCTTTTTGAGGAAATTTTAACTTACTTATACATAGGCTATCCGTGCATCTATACCTACATAGATATAATACATAGTCGCACTTCCCTCGGGGGCGGCGAGTATTTGACCAGACTTACGTAGCAATTAACGCGGCTAATGCCGCTATAGTATAATTATAATTAGTGGGCTACGCCCTAACAAACGCCCACTAAAAACCAAAGGTTGGTATATAAGGTACGCAGGTTTATAATCCTCACGTATAACGCGCCTCGGTCCATCCACACATACCCCTATACACATATGTATATATATACATGTTTACATATACTATATATTAAATACTAAATATTTTTGCGGCTAAGTTGGATAGCGCGTTTTCAAACTGGTGACTCTGTTATTATTTTCTAAATTAATTGTGGGTTTTGAACTTTCGGAGGTTTTCTTATTCTAGAATCAGACCGAACGGACCCGAACCGTTCTTAGGGACTAAATAAGTGTTGGGTTCCACGCCGCGACCGGCAACGTTTGAGGTACTTTTATGGTTCACTTTCGGAACCACCTACCCCCCCTGTCTTCACACAATGTTACACCCCCTTCTTCGTCGTTCTTTGATATAAATAAAAGTTAATAAAAATTCTTTTTTTTCGGCATAGGCATTGAAAAGTCACTTTATGACGCCTGTTTTCGATCCACAAAGTAGCACTTTATACGGCTGACTTCAGAACTGCCCTATAAAGTCTTTATACGGCAGTCTGGATGCGCAGTTCGAAGTGCGCACTCCAAAGCTGCCGTATAAAGTCTTTATACGGCAGTTGAGATGCGCAACTCGAAGTGCGTGACAGATCGCGTGAATCTCAACAGGCGTCAAAGTGACTTTTCATGCCTATTTCGAAAAAAATAAAGTATGGGGCGCACCCGTAAACCGTTTTTGACTCGAATAATGATTTCAGAACTCGCTTTCGGCTCGCCTTTAGCTCGTTCTGAAATCATTATTCTCGCCGAAAAACACTTGGTTTACGGGCATGCCACATAATATACTATTTTTTGGGTTCCTTTTACTCGAAATAAAACTCCTAGACGCGTATGAGTTTTTTCCAGTGTATAAAATATTATGGATATAAATTTCGAATCCAGGACCATTCTGAATTGGATAAGTGGTTCGGATCGGAGGCGGTCACTAAGGGCTGAAAATTAACCAAAAGCGGTATAGTTTGGTGTCGAATTCGATACCGAAGACCACTTTGCATGCCTTGCGTGCTTTGCATTATATCCATGTAGTAATGCCAGTGATGCAAGCTAGCAGCAAGTCAGTCGGTCGTCAGACTGGCCAATCGCTGACCGTCGTTCAAGATCTTGCGCGTGCCTTGGGGCGGTCTGCGGAGGATCGCGTGCCGGAGAACAGCCTCGCCTCGGTCTTCACGGTCATAGGTCACCGGTAAGCACGAGCCATCGTGGTTCTCAACTGGGATGAATTTTCATACCTTAAGCCCTTTCATCGAGGGACGAAGAAATCCATTTGTTATCCATTACTCATATGCAGCTTGATAGAGTTTGGCCCAATGCGAACAGCCGAAGAGAAAATCACAATTGTATAAAAATCACCCGATTCCTAGAATTGTGTTTTAATCTTTCGTGATTTTTTCTTCTTTTTTTATGACTGACATTATGGGCAATAATCACAGATATGTAGGGGAGCTGGTGGGGCACGACGAACCCCTTGAGAAAATATCACGATTTCAAAATCAAGATATCTTGAAATTCGAATACATATTTCCTTGAGGGATCCGTTGGGCCGCAGCCTCCCTTCCTTAACGTATGCAAACGCGTATCAATACTGTATTTCTTGTTTTTTTTGTTTTTTCATTTCAAATTTTTATTCTACTTTTTTATGATAGGCGCAAGCGTGACCTAATGTAGGCAAGGATTATATACTATACATAATACCATAATCCTATACCATATAGGTACGCGAAATCCGATCAGGAATTAATTTGTTAATATCATTAAACGTACGCAGCGATTAATTATCCGAATCAAAACCGAACAGATGCCTTCCATCGGTGCTGATCATGTAACTATAATAATTTAACCGAGCTGTAAAACCGGGCGTGGGTGGATGGAGGACAGGTGAATTGCCATCGCGGATATTACATTGCATTATACTCGTATCCGTTTGTGTGGGTGAGAATGCAGTTGAAACTAGCGAGCATAAGGGTCATAAAATGCATTAAATCGCTTTGTCTAAAAAATTGTACATATTTTTTTTTTTCTCTCACGACCTTTTTCATCGCAATGAAACAACGACCAAGTGTTCTTTCTGGAGCCCAAATCCTAAGAGCTTTAAGGGGACCAGTAGTCCGAAATCAATTTATTTCATCACCAAAGTTCATTTCATATCAAAATATTTTTCTTTTTCCAAATCATGTGTCGTAAGGATTTTAGAGCATCGTTGTACCGATTCAGGTCATCTTGGATTCATTTTCTTCAGAAAACAAATCCTCATCATGTGAATGTAGGAATTTTGAAAATTTTTCGTTTTGGCCAAGTTATTTAAGAAATGAGTGATAATAATTTTTGCAAATTTGGTAAATTGATCATAACTTATGACATAATTTTTTATTTAAAAATCCCTACATTCACAAGATGAGGAATGGTTCACCGGAGAACATGAGACGTCCAGAGATTGAATTGGACCAACGGTGTGCCAAAATCCTTACGACACACGATTTGGAAAAAGAAAAATATTTTGATGTGAAATGAACTTTGGGTATGAAATAAATTGATTTCGGACTATGATAATTTCTCGAAAAGTCGCTGTACTGGTCCCCTTAATATGAGATTATAGAAAGAGCAGATTTAACGATTTGAAATGAAATTCTACCAATATTTCGCTCTTCAAAGACCAGTTAAATTCTTTTCTACATCATGTTATGTTATATAAGTCACTGGATCATCAGCTTCTAAAACGAGCTAAATGAGTACATAGGATAAGGTGTTATTATATACAGACTGTGATTATTGGTCGCTGAATAACGAGCCATCGAAATCTGATAAATGACGCACATCAATGGTGACCGGCGAATCTCTTCCTTTTAATATCTTTCGAATAGTTCTAGTCCTGAGCGAAGCGAACCACAGACATCGTGCATTGAGTGGAAGAAAAGGTCCTTAGCCTTAGGTCAGTCACTTAAATTTACTTGGCAATTTTATATCCAAGTAACACCACGAGGTTAAGTTACGGTTGTAAATCACCAAGAGCTTTCATCTTCGTTTCTTATTGTCAGTTTCGAAGCTCTGGTTAATTGTATCAAGTTTTATGCTCGCTTAACACCTACAGTAATGGAATTGTTGAGAAACTCGTTGTGAGAAGAAAAAAAATTACGTTTTTTTTTAGAGAAGAGAATTTTAGCCATATGATGTAAGTGGGTATGTACTCGATCATTTCGGATCTACTTATTATCATCAGATATTCAATGAAATCAATAATATAAATTAACGAAGGAATCGTAGCACTCGATGAGATCCTTACAGTTATTTGCTCCGCAATAACCACACATGTATCAATAATTTAACGAGGCGAGCTGCAAGTTGAGAAACGGTTCCGAAGTGAAAGAAAGAAAGAAAAAAAAGAATTACAACGAATAAGAAAAAAAAAAAAAGATTTCTAGCATGAACACTTCCAATTTACTTTCGTACGAAATATAATGGCAGTTCGTTGTACATATATACATACGTAAATGAATATTTGTGTGCGCATCAGGTAGGTAGTACCTACAGGTATAGGTAGATATGTATACACACTACGTGTATAATACATAATATGAAACAAAAAGTACTTTATCTTTTATTCATGAGATTTTCATATTTTTATTTATATTTATTTGTTTTTTCATTTATTTTATAAATTACGGGGGTATTGTGAATGTGTGTACATAATATATATACAGGATAGGTACCTACATCAAGTAGGTACATACATACGTACGAGTCTTCCGTAAAGTTTGAACGAGGTTGAAATTCCTTTTTGTACAAATTGTATCTGCGTTGTAATAACGCCGAGCAAAATGTTTTTTTCATCGACGTTATAATATACGAACTGCTACAAGTTCTTTGCGCGACTTAAAAATGACTAATAATCATAAATTTTTTAATGATGCGAATAAATTATTCGCTTCGTATCTATATATGGTATATATACCTGTATGTACATATAAATATGTAGTTATACATTTATTATACGTATCTTACGCGCATCGTATGTACCTACATCGTGCACAATTTTCTCTTCGATCGCGATTATATAGTTACACGAACATAATAAGGATACCGAATTGCAGTCTGCAGCTCGTCAAAGAACCGATAAGTCGATTATTTTTTCTCACATTAACAACTATCTCAACCACCATACTCCGGACTATATTTGATAAAACATTATCATTAGCGAAAGCGAAGCCATCGAAAATGTTAATTTATAAACGAGGCGAAAAAAAGTATCTCGCACTCTATTATTTTCTCTTTCAACAGCTTATCGAACACATTGCGAGATCGGGAGATATTATGACATCAGAATTATATCCGCATTTTCAAATTAATTTAATTCTTAAGGTGCGGTTAGAGGTTCTACGAAGCGTTAGATGATGTGAAAAATTTTCGGGAATGAAAGAACAGTGCGAAAACTGATTTTCAATTGATCAATCAATTCTTGGCGAATCTGATTTCCGAAAATGCGTAATGTCATGGATTTAAAGGTTTTTGAAAATTGCTGCTAATCGCGCGGCGGATTGACGACGGAGCCGTAACGAAGCTTCTGGAGTTTATATCGTGCTGCGATGGGTAAGAGAGGAGCTCTGTAATTCGTAGAGCGGGTATTGAACGAGGTTAAGGTCCCGGGCGTCGGTAAAACAAGTCGGTAACAAAAGTCGCTTCCTAGTGTCGGCATCAATTGTATTACGATTTAACCGTGCCACTACACGCGGGATACTTGAACTGAACCGAACCGAACCGAACCGAACCATCTCTCTGCTCCGATAGATGGTCTTCGTAGCATATAAATCCCAAACAACGAGATTTAGAGATGAAGATACAGCGTAGCGTGCAAAAATTTAACGGGAACCCGGAATAACATGATTCATGGAATTGAAAGATGTTCAATTATTTTGAAAATGGCAAATAAAAAAATATATATATATATTCGTATAGTTCGTTGAGGGGAAATAATTTTACAAATTTTTGCTATAGATCGTTTCGGGAATTACATACATATGTAGTATACCTATTTATATACTATATACTGCAGCATCGAGAGGAAATAATTCGTTCGAATTGGAAAGTTTTTAACAAATGAAAAAAGAAAGTAAAAAAATCATACGAATAAAAAAATAAGCGACATGTTTACATTGCCTAAGATTTATTCACATTTATTTCAAACACCATGCAGCGATGTTAGTGTCATTTTGCAATACTTCAAACTCTCAATTCGCACCTTTTTTTTTTGTTTTATTGCATTTTTTTTTTCTAATTCCTTCTTCTAATAGGTGGGTACGAGTTCGTATTCAAAATTCAACATTCATTCGAGAGTCGGATAAAGAGCCACAATTAAACGCTCAAACATCATACATCACGCTATCCCAAAAATATTGTTATTCACTGTAAAATCGCAAACAAAATTTTTTGAAAATATCATACTTTCACATAATCCATATTTTATCGTTCTTTTCATAGATCACATTTACAGAACCCTTTCACGCCGCATGGTTTAGGTATCCACATTATATAGGTACCTATATGCAAGGGAACTTGACCCGCGCGTTTATCTTTGAAATACTGTAGATACCGCAGGGTTTTACCGATACAAACGCCTTTCTCCGTTAATTAGGTGCCTCGGTTAGCTATATAGATTATACACACCACAATATATACTCAAAGAAATATCTACACATGTGTTTCTATTTATCTATACATATATATACAAACGTACACACTACGTATAGTTTATATCGGTTTTCGGGGTGGATTACGGTTGGTTAGATATATAACGCGTGGAAAGAGTAACCTCTGAATGAGGTCATCGAAAAAATTTGCATACAAGTAACCTGCACCGGGTTGTAATTGCCGGTGTAAGGCTTACAATGGTATAGTACCCATATTAGGAGATAGTCCTGTTACTGTTATAACGTTATACCATATCCCTTATAACAAGACCACAATGCACCCGCGCGGGTCTCCCGTCATTCTCATTTTTTTCTTTTTCTTTCTTTCATTCTTTCTTTATTTTTCTCATTTCTCATTTTTTTCATTTTACATTTTTCACTGTTCTTTACGTCCTTTTTTCTTTATTGTCTCTTTAAACCGCCCGGGCGTTTGCAGTATATATATATATATATATATATAACTGGTACCCCGCGGTAAGTTTTGCTGCGTAACGTAGCTGCCCCGTCGACTCGTTCGACGCCGGTCGTAATTACTCGACAGAATTTAATCGAACTGCTTCAGGCTAATTAAAAATTCCCCACTCGGTATATATACACCTCCCTATTTTCCCCCTTATTTCTTTACCCCTCTTTACCCCGTTTAACGCGATCCTACTTCACCGTGCGCGTACCTACCTCTCTACCTCTATCAATAAGAGAAGATTGTATCGAAATAACGGGAGAATTTATCTCGGTACCTTCTTCGTATGGTAAAAATCTGGCGGAAGCTCTTGGTACCTCAATACACACTTATATGCATATATATATACCTACACATATACGCACAGTTATAGCATATCTGCCTGCGTATATATCTTTGCGTAAATCTTAAACGTTGCACTTTCGACCATATAATTCCCTAGGGCATATACGTGCATATATATTGTTATCTATGTATGTATAGGTGTATGTGACATTATACTCATATACATATGTCTATACATATATATATATACTGAAATGTTAAAGTTGGAATAAATATAGACACGTATAGGTATGGTATACAGGTGTACACATGCATGTACGTAAACACATACATAAATAGTAGTATAAAGAGTTAAAGTGTGGATTCATGTATACAGGTATACCTTACCGTTGCCCGTTGCAAGGTGAGCTTGCACATTGTCGGTGGCTATAAATTGCCCGCAGGTTGATTTGTTCCATGCCATGCCATTGCCCTACGCGACTCAAATAACAAACTGCGAATATATGTAGAGAAGAAAAATCTCTACGGGTCAGGTTTTAGAACGGAAATAAAAGAAAGAAAGAAAGAAAGAAAAAAAAGAGAGAGAGATAAAAAGAAAGAAAAAAGAAAGAAACCACCACGTACGAAAAACCCGTTTATGTACTATAAACTATGACGCGTGCTAATTTGCTTGAAAAATTTCGCGATTCATACACACAGGTACATAATATATTTTATAGAATGAAATTGCACTTCACTTCATCGCGATTCATAAATCAATCAATAATAATCACTCTTTCATCTACGAGATGATGATTTTCTGATAAACTTTTGGCGTTGATTAGGTAACGAAATTGAAATGAACAGCTCGAAGTGACATACCTATATCGCGTGTTGAGAAAATCATTTATTATATCGGTTTGATATTCTATTATGATAATTGGCTATGGTATAGGTATGAAAATATTATAATATGATGGATGTATAATTATAAATAAATGAAGGAAGCAAATGTCCATAAAGTGTTTCAGTATAGTATAGTAGGGAAGCGAAGTGAGAGTAGGCAATGATCTCAGCGTCTTAAATATTGAACCAAGTATTTTTTGCAGGATTACTGATCGCGAGACTTTCCTGCAGGTTGTTACCTTGTCACTCGCTTACCCGGTTATTATCACGAAGTAGTCCTGCACACACCGTTGGGCGCTGCCTAGTAACTGCTTTCTAGAATCTTTACCCTAGGCGCGAAAGCTCAACTCCATGCACAGGCTCTTTAGTCACTGTCTAACTGTGTCAGACACAATTTAAAAGTTTTTTTTTTTCTTTTTTTCAAACGACGCTTTCAGCTGGTAATTGAGTTTTACTGGATCGCGAATTATGGTTTTTCAAACATATAGACAGTTCGAAAATTCCAATTATTTCTACACCCGTTTCATCCCTTATCCATAAAATTTGAACTTTTTCTTTCTTTCTCGATTCGCTGCAATAACCCGGAGCTTCGGGAATCACGCGATCGAAGATGTTCTATTCACGCGTAGTAATCCAATCGCGGTAGATATGCGAACGAGAGAAATATTATTTGAATAACTATTGAATGATTCTTGGAACACCTTGGGTAATATATCTAAGAGCGAAAGATCTCGGATATTCAAGAGCCTAGTGGCAATTAGAATCGTATGTGAATTTGGTGTTGATTTTTTAACTCGTTGAATAACGTAGTAGGTATATAGGTATGTATATGGATGTTTGATGGATTTACTGAGAATTGCGAGACGATGAGCGTGGAATGAAGGATTATTATCATGAAATTGTCAGGTTAATCAAAATAATAAAAAAAAACTTACGTAAAACGTTAAATGCCCGAAAAACAATGTGGAATATCGTTTTAATAAACGCGCAGTTTTCTGCCACATATGGACTTACTCTAACTTGCGTAAAAACAAGACTGATAATGACTCGTGAATTTTTAGAGTTGTAGCGTGTCTGATGTTACATCCTCGAACATCCACGCACACGTTGATCTACCTCGATTAAAGGAGGTCAAGATGGTCAGTGTTTCTCGAAAAATAAATCAAAGGCGTTTCCAGCTGTATATCAAAATCTCCTAGCGCTATTCTTCGTTTAATTTATTCGTAAAACGTAGATGTAATGTATTCGTATATATATATTATATACATGTATGTATGCGCATGAAAGTTTCGAGTATATAGGTACAGAAAATCTCTTAATAACTACCTGAATTTCTACGTGCATAAGACCATAATCGATAAGGTTAAATGAGTTTTGTCGAAAATTTAGAAATTCAAATTTATTCGCGTAACAAGATCACGTCTGAGAATTTACCATTCTCTAATCAATCATCGATTCAAAAGCTGGTCATCACTAGTGGCGGCGGGTCTTCAATCAAATAAACTTGTACGCTCAGATCAGTAGAAAGTCCTATCAGTTCACTCTGCAGCGATCGAAAATATCTCTCATGCATTAATCATATCTACACACGCGAGCCTTAGAGTCCAGGTAAAAGACTTCAGTCACTCGTTGGCCATTACCAAGTCACGGTAACTACAAACCTTGCCTGGTAGGTAGGTGGGTATACCCCGTCGAATGAGTTTATAATTAATAGGAATTTACCTGTACTAATTATAATAAAGGAAGAACAACTTTTTCGTCAAATATAAACAAGAAATAAATAATTCGCAGACTCTATATTCGACGATATAAAATCCCTTTGTAGAACTCTATATACACACCTTGCGTAAGACTTGTACCAGAAAATTTCCAATCAATCAAATAGCTCCCGATTCTCAATCACCGATAGGAAAGATGAAAGTCCTACGATCTCGAGATACGTTATTAAAACTGTGTATCTAAAATTACGGTCCATTTCGATTGAGATCATTGTTTTAGTACCAACGAATTGTTATTGTAACTATTACAAATTCACATCTACACGTTAAGTAAGACAATATATTCCATGGCTATAAGCTGATATAATATGGCTGAGCGAAAAATTTCAATCATCCAAGCCTTGGCCCGCGTGTATTTTTTTCAATCCTAAAACTAGTCCGCTCAGCGATTTTCTCGCGAGCAAATTCTCGCTATGCTGAAGGTTTTTTTCTCTTCTTCTTCTTCTTCTCTCTGCTATGAATTCTCAATAATTTTTTTCTCAGCTCAAAGATATAAGATCTCATTGATCTAAGTCCATCTGTGTCCATTAAATTAAATTAGAAAAAAAAAAACAAAAAAATAGACATTCGACCATACACCAATCAATCGCTCCGTTTGAATTACCTGCTAATGGTCTTTTTATGTGTTGAACATAGACGAAAATGACTCATTACACAAGTTATACCAACGTTGAATCGAATCCTGTATAAATAATTTGTGCCCAAACTGTGCTTCGCGTAGCTAAGAACGAGGCTGAATAAACTCTATATATAGGTGTATGCGAGATGAATTTCTGCTCGATTCCTGTGACGAACGAATAGCGACAAGGTCGTTTAACAGGATAGATAGGATCTAGGAGATCTCTCGGATCTAGGGAATAATTTAAAGGTGAGTGCTCCTCGGTCTTTGCTCGCTGTAAGGCAGGTGTGTCCTTTCCGTAGCAACGGACTCCATCAGCCGCATATATCGGGCGTATCCGTGTACGTAGGTACACATGTATACTTGCACCCATACCAGTACCTGGTGTATAGAATGCTGAATGCAGCATCCCCGACGGCGTGTGGTCACGGGATTTATTTCGCGAGATTCCGCACCAGATAAACCCGGAAAGATTTCGAATCGAGAATCTTAAGGCTTACTTTATACCTACGCTGCGGGTATATCTTCGATGGAGAAAATGAGCGAGAAAAGTGATGAAAGGGTGGAGAAATCGAGTGCTTAGCCTATTCCTTAACAGTGAATAATAAGTAGCAGGGGATACGCACACAGAGTGCGGGATAAGGAGCAAGGAATACTGATTAAGAAGATGCTAGTCTTTGACACTGACAAATATGAACCGTCAAAAATTCAGTGTCGAATTTCTCACCTTCGACTGTTAATCAAATTCATATATTTCCTTATTAATATTACGGATTGATGAACATTCATCAATACTATTGCCCGAGGTTTGAGTAGGGACGATGTAAATATACTTGGAAAGAAGAAGAAGAAATGAGAATAAAAATAATAATAATGATTATAATGAAGAGTCTGCGGAATTGCATTTGATCAAAAATTTTACAGCTGACACAAAGGATCGGTTTATCGGTTAAATTAAAACCATTGCGACGAATGATCGTGAGGCAAATCTGAGATAAGAAGAAGAAGAAGACGAGGACGAGGACGAGGACGAGGACGAGGAGGAGAAGACGACGACCTGGCTGCAGCCACGGCCAAAGTAATTATTGGGCTTCGACGTTGGTCGGCTCGGCTAAGGAACCGCCGCGCAGTCGACCGGTCAGTCAGTAATGTTCGGTAAATGCTGGCCATCTACGTGACCACGAAGAGACAAGCCTAAGACAATGCGGGGTAGAACGAGGCACGTCTGGGTCTAGGCGTCGTTCGAATGACACGAGTCATTCGTCCCTATGGTCTCGAGGGTATCGTGCCGATATATGTCCCCGTAGAAAATTACCCCATGGCTAACTCGGAGGTTGAAAAGAAAGAAAAAAAGGAAAAACGAAAACGAAAACCAAAGAAGCTACGAAAAAAAGAGATAAAAAATTGAGATAAAAGAACGAAGTAGAAAAGATTTTTATAAAAAATGGAAAATCGGTAATAGAGCTTGCGATCGTGCAGCAAGACAATGATTGGCGCGGTTTTTCAGTCCTTTTAATTTCATCATTATATACCCTTACGCGACGATCGAGACTCGAGTCTTGGCTGCAATTTACAGGTTTAACAGTCGGGACGAAGGAATTATATGCTTTTTTTTTCTTCTCCTTTTTTATTTTCTTTTTTTTTGTTTTTTATTACGATTTTGCTTTCTCAAAAGTACCTCGGTAGGTAGGTAGGTAGTATATATGTATACGCGGGTACGCTTCTTCTCGCATGGAATAATTGTGTAAATAAAATATCTTCGTGTGTGTATATATTATATATATGTACATATACGTATACATATAAGTACGTATTATATGTATACCGAAGCCACTCAAGTCGCATGAGCGGTTGAAGCTCGTGAAAAATTCTAACACAAATTGCGCGGCCCCGCTGGTTGCTAACGGGAATCGCTAATTCCCATGCTCACCCATTATAACCACACTAACAATTTTTACAACGCTATTTACCGAGGTAAAGCCAAAAAATTAAAAAAAAAAAAAAAAAAATTAAAAACTGCATGTGTATACCTACCTATACGTATATTATATCACCGATCGAATCTGTAACAAATATAGAAATGAGAAGAAAAAAAACATAAATTCTCTTTAAATTTGGCAAAAACGATAAGAAAAATTTCACGGGAGTGAATTTTGTCGAACAAAGTATACATATATACACAAACGAATGGTTATGTACCTACTTAGCAACCACATCTGGTATCTAAAATTTAAGCAATATCTCTCGCATTATCAAATTTCTTGTAGTTTTTTTTTTTTTTTTTCAATTTATTTATTAAGGTATCAGAGGCATTGAGAGATACCACACAGCATCCACCTGTTCACTACCACAAATTCTACTCGAACATTAAGTAGGCCTGCTCACCCGTGTACATATATATATATATATATATATATATATATATATATATATATATATATATATATTATATATATGTATATAAAGATATTTTATATACCTACATAGATATAGTTACGTATGTACATGCGAGCGCGAGTCCCGGTGGGCCTCGATCAAGTACCACACGAGATTCTCTCCTCTCCTCTCTTCTTCTCGTCTCTTCTGTTCTCTTCTCTTCGTTCCCCTCACTTCTTCGCTCTCCTCAATATCCCGCATGCTGCTTCAAGGATAGAATTTTGGTCATTCGTGATGGTCGGTAGGTAGGTAGGTAGGTAGGTATATAGCGCGTTGGTGTATGAGAGTGTTTGCGTGAGATGACCGAATGCTTAAGACGCGTGTAGGCTGAATAAGTCCCGTGCTCACACGCGCGGGGTACTCTCGGACACACGGACGGACGAATGGACGGAGGTGCGCTGGTCACTGGGGCGTTGACCTGATACTGGTACCTGGACCAAAGGAGTGCGAGTGAGAGGATTTATCCTAAGGAAAGAGAAATAAGAGGGAAGGAAAAAGGATACGATTATACATCGATGTGTATATACCGTCGATGTTACGGAAGGGAAAATCCAAAATTTCATAAACACACTCGCCTTCGATCGTTGCGAAGATCTTTATAGTTTTTACAATTTTTCGTAATTTTCTTTTTTTTTTCCACGCTCGGGGCGTTTACTCAAGGCAATATGTATCGGTCGATGGATTATAGGATCGAGGGAGCTGCAGGTGGAGAATTACGTAATTCTTGTAATGGGTTGTATATCGCGTATAGGTAATGCGTCCTGTCATCTTGCCGCCCTCAAAATTCTCAGTGATTGAAACAGCGTAGTTAATTATATAGATAAAAACGTCTTAATCGATGTATGAGCAATTAAGGCTATATTTCGCGGTGGTTAATTACTATGACCTATTTAAACTACGTGTTAATTATAAGAGGAATTATTCACCGATGTAACCGGGGTGCAGCGTTCCGTGTTTAAATAGGAATTTATTTATGACCACAGATCAACTTTTCCTTAGATGGTCATTGTAATCGAACATATTGAATATATATGTATATATTCACGTCTCGATGCTCCCAGGCTGATAAATTCTTGATCATTCGTTAGAAAAAAGAAAAAAAAAAAAAAAAAAATACCATAAATGAGTCAATAATTAATTCGTCGCAATATATCGACGAAGAATATTTCTAATTACATACATACATACAGAACAAGGTATCGAAATAGCTCGATAAGTATCTAATAAATAAATGAAAATTGTACTATCGAAAATTTGAGGAAAAATATATAAAATAATTGATTTCTAGCTCGCATAAGTAAATGAGTTGGGTTTTACCGGTGAAGGTGAATAGTAATAATACGTAAAATTTTAAGATCTATAAGCGTCATATATATATGGTGGAAACTATTTAGCTTGTAATTTCGTGGTTGAGTCAAGTTTGACGAGAGTCATTATTATCGAATGTAATTTATGAAGGTTGCAGCAATAAAAATGAAAGTGTTGTCGTCGTAGTTGGTAGGTTATTTGCGATTACTTAGATACTTTTAAACGTCGCGTCGCGTCGTCCACTTCTACCTACGTATAAAACGTATAAGTATAAGTATGAGTGTCTATATTCTATAGATTATAGAATATGCTTACAGTTATAGGGTGCACGTGAGCATACATACTTCGCAGTAATATCGAACGAGTTGTGCAAGGCAGGTGACTAGTGTTACCTCAAACTATTCACTTTCGATGTCAAAGCGAATTGGAGCATAGCGAAACTCGCTGCATCCTAGTTTATTTCTTCTTACAAGCTACAGGGATCGTCGCCCGTTATTGTTGCTATTATAGCAGCATAGGCTTTGGCTTTTAGATCGTTAGAATCTGATCTCAATGACTAAGTTTTTTTGGAAACTGGCCTTTCGTTTTTAGTCAACGATTTTTATACAAAAAAATTAATGCTCGACTCTTAAATTTTAAACGCGAATCACTTCTCCGTGAAAAAAAAAAGTGGAAGAGATCAAGCTCGGGCCCGACGTGTTTCTTGCAGTCGTTACCTACTCATCAAGCGATATTCTGCCATGTCGTATAAGTTTCTTGAACTCCTAGTCACAGAAACGTGTTCTTCTTGTATATATCCAGCATCTGGATGCGTGTTAAAAATTTTTTATTTTTCTCTTCAAAAATCTCCCATCAATGTTTAGAATTCCTTCGGGTTTAAATGGCTGACGAACAACGAAACGACTCTAAATAGTAGATTGAGTTATAATCCAAATATGAAACAGTGACACGTGATGATTCACGAGTCGGTTGATCATCGATTACGAATGTGTTGGTAAAATGGAACGCGACACCGTGTCATATCGAATTTGGTATTTGTTAACCACAGAATGAGGAGCGCAGGTCGTGCGAGGCTTTGAGCTTATAGGTATAGTCGAGGGTGCTTCGTGCCTTAATGACCGCGTCTTATCTTCAGCTGAATAGAAACTAGAATGAAGGTAGGTATACAGGCGGATGATAGAAGCTGGCGATTAAAAGGCTGATGTTAATGCATATAGTATTCTCTCCTCTATACACGCTCTTTCTTTCATTCCTCTTATCTGATTTTTATTCTTGGAATAATCGCAATACTCGCAACGATCGTATATAAGTGACGTTTGACGTTCTTCGGGTGTTCTCGAGCTTATGATGTGTAGGTAAATACGTTGCACGTGCATAAGCAATACTTCGATGTTACCTACATAGTTTTTTTCCTCAACTCACTCTTCAACTTTGACGATCACTTGTACCCACGTCTTCGCTTCGCTGTATACGTGACGGTTAAGGATTATTGAAATCTCACTTGACTCGCGTGTAAAAGTAGCACAACTCAAACTAAGTGTGTATATAAATGTGTGTACATACGTGTTTCTTCGTGTTATCATTACGAGTCTCAGAAATCACAGAGAATTCCTTCTTTTTTTTTTTTTTTTTTTTTGTTTTTTTTATTATTATTTTATTTTTTTAATGAGAAAGTATGCTTCATTCCTCGAAGTTATTCACAGCTGAATCTGAAAAGGCATTCAAAGATTTTTAGTGGCTTTTTATTTGAGAGGTTTTGACTCTTTTTTTAAAGCTTTCGGAATCAATGGACACTTGAGAGTTTCTCTGAATCCCACTTTACGTAAAATATATAATAATATCCACTTCGAATAGATAAAACGGTTTTCTGTTGAAACGTGTGAAACGTTTCCTTCACGTTTCAGGAATTGTATTCGTACAATATCTTATAGCTACTAGAAGTTTATGTTAGGCTTGGCTTATAACCCAACTGCAACGTTGCTATGCCAAAGAATTAATTTACGGTTCACCATTGCGAATTGTCGTTGATTGACGTTTATTAGAAGTACGGATAGCCGGTTGGTAGTAGGTTCTACCAACCTATTGAAAGGAATACGTATACAGTAGTAAAGACTACAAATAGGATAAAGATACGCGTATGGGATAACGCGTAAAAGTAACTTGCATTTATCTACAAAGCTTCGAAAGAGGTGACGTATAGTCGTTAATTTTCATGTTTTATGTAATATCGCATATGGGTACGCAAAGTTTCGAAAAAAAAGAAAAAAAAAAAAAATTCAATATAACTTGGTGCGATCTGCTGCCGGAAATTGAGAGCTATAAGACGTGGAGGCTAGAGTTGAACGGCTATAATGACGTGAGAAATAGTCACTTTATAAACCGATAAATATAATAACAAGAAATATAAATTACTTCAACGGCTAAGTGAGACGTGTCGATTTTGCATTCGTTTTCAAACCCAAGGTGCGTGACGCCGCGGTGACGCGCGTCTTTTACTCTTCTAATCAAGTGCGTGGTGCGCGATGTATGGCTGTCTAATCAACCGTAGCACATACTGACTTAAGTAATAACAAACTTAGCTCTGACCACACCCACGCAGTGTGTCGATTGGTCGAAAATTTATGAAAAATAAAACGCGAATGGTCAGAGGTTCGGCCACGTGACTGGAGCACTTAATTATCTACTAAAATGCTAATCTCTTACCTCTTTAATACTACGAATTAGCGACTGTAGACGGGGAATCACCGTCGCGTTTCAAGCCTCGTCGACTCCTGCTGGATTCAATATATTTCACCGTGAATCGGCTATTGGAATATTTTTCATATGCCTATACACATATATTGAGATTACGATCGCGGATTTTGCTTTTTTTACCATTCATTAGGCATAAAATGGAAATAATTTGAATTTATATAAAGTGAATTTTTTAGAAAAACAGCGATAAAAGATGGTTTTCAGGGATACAAGCGCAGGTGGTATCTTCAAACATCGATTAAATCGCGTCGTTTACAACGTCGTCAAATTTAATTTGAATTAATCGCATTCCGTGGGTATTGAATTACTCAGATGATTGCTAAGGTATCGAGAAATTGATATCATTTTAAGGGGTTTTCATTATACTCGAATGCATATTTTGGAAAATGCAAGAGTAGGTACGTCGTAACGTCGTAGGTATATTATCGCGCTACGTATATATCGCGGCATATCACGTCTCGCGGCTTCCCATATTCTCATATATTCCTACGTATTCCTATATATTCCTAGGTTAGATGGCCTTAGCCATCAGGGATATTGTGAGGCTCGTATGTACCCATATATTCTATAAGCACGAGCCGCTATCTGCATCCGGCAGCGACTCCCCGAGAATAGATGTGAAAATATGCCAAAAGATTTCTCCTGGGAGTGTCAAAGCCGTTTTGCTCCCTATAAACCGCATATTATCAAAAGGCCGTTAATCTCAAAAAATGGACTACACAACCACCGCCGTTCTTGCGGCCTATTTTTTTCTCCTTTTTCTTCGTCCTCTCTTCCTTCTCACCCTACAGATAAATACTTTTTATAACCCACCGTCGTGTGGTCGAACCTGCAGCAGCATCCTTTACCCATGTGTATACATTCTTATATAGCTGCTCAGACTAGACACTGTTAATGTGTTAAGCGTCCTATAGATATGCAACGTGCCTACTTACCACCTCCACAACATTGTAGTTACAGACGTATAATATGTATATATACCCACCTACGTATGTATAGGTACACCTAGTATGTGCATCTCAAACGATTCCTCGACCATGAAGTTTGAGATCAAAACACCATCTACCACGACAGGTGTGTAGTGGCGATCAAAGGATATGAGAGAAAAAAGAAAGGAAAGATAAAAAAAAAAAACGAATTAGAGAAAAGGAATGATGATGAAAAGAGAAAAGTTCATGGTATGCCGTAGGGACTGGGCTCTGGTGAAAGCCTCAGGCTTATACGATCAGACTCAAGGTCCAGTATTAACTTGCCCTAGCTGTGTGGATCACGAGGCCCGGACTAGATCACTACTGTTTAAATTCATGGTGACCATGATTTATTAATAATTCCACTGTGTGGGTACACATTATATCGTTTCTTCATTAGCTTTCGATTTTCAATAAAAGAAAAAGAGGTAATTACTTTTTAAAGAGTATATTGGCTCGTCAGGGTTAATTCTATCGAAGTATCATAACTTGTGATTGAAGAGTTAACAAACGTCCGATGTTATACTCAAACGTTTAGGAAGAAAAATAAAAGCAAAAAAAATAAATGCTAATTCGTTTTTAAAACGATTCTGGAATCTTTGCGGGTGATTGATGATGATGGTAAAAATAATTCATTGAGTGAATGGAATCGGTTCTACGTTCCATCGAAAGTAAGAGTCGAAATTGGGTAAATGTAGACACGGGTTTGATACCTTAGGTGCAGAATATAATAACCCAAGAGACATTTCTTTCGAGGTGAGCTCTTGCGCTGTTCTCTTTTCTACGCGAATCACATTCTTTCTTAACAAGCTGTTATAGTCGGTGCAAACGGCCGGTTGCTTGCTTGGCTGTAGCCAGTCGTTGTAGCTCTGCTCGTAACTGGTCGTATTTGGGTTAACGAATGTAGGAATGTCCCAGCATGACAGCTAATTCCACGCTAGACGAATGCCCGTTCGCCGTTCCAGGAGGATTATCGACTTCGAGTCTTCAGGACTGACGTCTGTTATCCACCTATGTGTATGCCCGCCAGGCCAGGCCAGGCCATGCGGAGGTAAATTCAATCGGAATATGGAGAACCAATTTGCATCTCGTATTTGCCTGCTCAAGATTTACTCACTCCTAGCTTAGAATAATTTGTTAGATCTTACGAACGTACGGCACGCGGCGAGACCAATCCCACTATGGTAAATCCTGAGACTTTCTTTCTCGGCTCCTGTCGTCGGAGATCATGGGATAAACTTACCCGTTTAACAATTCAATGAAAATTTTCCACTTTTGGATAAAACTTGGAAACTAGTCGTAGACTAGGTACATATTCCTTGCGGCTAGGTGTTGTCTGGGCTATCGACACCTCTGCCCACACCTTTTTTCTTTTCAAGAATCCAGTCTAGAGACCGAGCTCTTTTTTTTACGGATACAGTATCGTGGAGGTCGTGTTCCTTATCCCCTTATTACGGAGACAACCCGACCTGTCGTACAGTCATTGATTCGAAATCCCATGCTTGGCATCATATGATAAACCAGCTTGAACGTCTGAGACCCATATAACAACACACGACCCATATTTGGGACTGGGAACAGTTAAGTCGGTGCGTGTAGGGTTTACGCACTACAAGATGGTACATGGTTTCTTAACTCCTAATAGGAAATATACGCTCCTTGAAACAATGCTCATTTCCATCCCTTGATAGGAATAATAGAGTTTATAATAGGTGCTCTACCGTTTTCGAACGTTGAGTCTCTAGTTCAAACGATGAAACGCCGATAAAGGCGAACTTGATCGTTTCGTATCAGCGACTTTGGCGAACATTTCTGACCCCCTGGCTTTTATGGGATGCAAGTCATTTCACCTAAGTTGGTCACTTGAACAGCCAGCTGTAGGATTTCGACGCGAATAATCAAGCCAAATCCCTTTCATTCTGATAGAAATCGGTGCAGACTTTGGACACAGAATCCTTAGAAAAGATATCGAATTATTATCGAGATCGTGAAGATACGGAGACGATTCTGCAAGGCCAAATAGTGTTACATGAACAAGTTGTATCTTTCTTCGGATATTCCGAATGATCAGATTCTGCAGTTTTCGGTCCGTAAAATTTACCCAAAGGAAACAAAAGGAAGAAAAAAAGATGAAAGAATGAAACTGATCGAGTTTTTGATTGAGAATTAATTCTCTTGTATGTCGAGAGATGAAGAAACGTCTTGTCGGAGATAAGCACAAGCACCGGGTTCGACTGGTGGTATCAGATATTGACGGCATACGCGAATGACGTTCAAGCACAGAATGGTAATGATTGGAAATTGTGTTCGCTCGCTGGTAGAAGAAATAACATCTGTCTATCCGCAGAATAGCGTATAGCCAGTCCGTGGAGGCTTCAGCCATCTAGAAGTAGAAAAGGATGGTGAATGGGTAAAGTCAATCGTACAGTGATCTTTGAAGGCTAGAGAGACACACGCGTTCCCGGCTAAGGCAATTAGAATGAGATGGGAATAAGGCAAGGCGATGTCTAGTCAAACACCGATAGAGGAACTATCATGCACACACGCATATATCCCCACGTCGTAACAGTGTACGCCTATCTCTAGGTACCTAGGTACAAACGCGGTGATCAACAAAGACGGCCATATGTATCCGTAAGAACCGATCTCCACAAGCCAGAACGAGAAAGACATGTTATACTGCGAGTTGCGAGTAGGAAGATGATGCGAGTATCAAAAAATTATCGCGTGGAAAGAGGACGCGAGATTGAACGGCTAGTAGCGTGGCTACGGGGCCCAGGGGCCCGGGGGCCCCGGGGGCAAAGAGGGACACCGTCCAGGTGATGATGTTCGTGCTGTGGTCCAGAGGAAGAGTTGAGGTAAGAGACAGCGATATGGAAACCGATCGAGAGGGAATGGAGGAGAAACGTCGAGCTTCTAAAGAGGGATGGCTGCTTACCTGTACGAGTTGGATGAAGTGAGATGGTCCAACAGGTGCTGCGGGGAGTCGGCCCACCACTTGTGCACCTCAACCGATCCATTCCCCCCTCCTGCCGCGGGCGGCGCCACTTGTTTCTTCGCGTCTTTTAGCCTCTAGCCATATTCTCGAGGGCGCCCGCGCCACGAACGTGTCCTGACGACCGTCACCGTCAGCGTCATAGCCACCGCCACCGCTGCTACCACCATCGCTATCGCCATCGGCAACGTTAAGTCACGAAGACGCGTGCGCTGACCCCGCGGGGTTTTCCCGGGACTTTTCCGAAACCCCCCCACGACCACGTGGGTCGTTCAGGTGCGGCAGGTGACCGGAAGTTCATTCAAGTTTCAGTGTATTTTTTCAAATTGACAATAATAACAATGATAATAATAACGGGGTGATGTTGTTTACGGAAAAAGTGTAAAAGAGGACGATCAACGTTTCGTTCATCTTCTTTTTTTTTCTTTAAATCTCGTTTTTCTTTTCGTTTAAACAAAATTTATTGAACGTTTTCACATCTGTTCGTGATTCCATAAGACGAGAATTAATTGTTTTAAAGTATTTATACCGTAAAATTATGCATACGAACGAACGTATGTACATATATGTGTCATTGGATTAATTGGCGGTTCTGCAATTACGAGGATAAAATATAATTAAATGAAAACTTGAAATAATTGCGGTTTGAAAAGCGTCGTGTAATCGTTATCCAAGTGATAATAACAATTAATATTCTTTTCTTTTTTCTCTAACTATTCTAACATAGTTTGTGATCGACACGGATCTGCATCACCTCATATAACGATCGTTTCAAGGTTTTACACCTTTTATGACATTTCGATTATTAGTTATCACACGATGACCTTTGATCAGCTTTTACAATACAGATACTTTTCAAGTATCAATCTATATCTGTGTGTGTGTTCGCGCGTGTGTGTGTGTGTATAGAAGTTTTGAACATATATTCGATCCTCGTTTGACTGGATAAATATCATTTCGTAAATCAATTATTATATCATCAATTTGACGTTTCTTATATGGATTTTCATCATCGCCAAAATACTTTATCAACTATAGCCAATTCGGATGTGTATGTGTGTGTTTTATGTGCGATCATGATCAACGCGTAAGATAAACCGTATTAAGACAAATAAATAAATAAATAAATAAATAAATAAATAAAAAGAAGTAAACTAGAAACTTAATGGAGACAATTTATCTGCAAAGTGCAGAAATCTGTAGATATCACCATCGAGAACACAGTAGCCGGAGTTTTCAATACATACACACATACATACGTACATACATACATATACTTATATGTATATTCACATATCTACACCGTTCAAGACACGTGACTGAGTGAGAGACAGGTTTGCTCGCCTTCGATATTGGTCATACTGGTGCCTACCTCTAGGTATACATACCTACAATCAAGATTTTTTAATCGTCCAGTCTATAGTCCAATTGGTGGTGGTGGTGGGGGGGAACCCAGGGGTTGGGGTGGGGGGTGTGGGGCGGGGGGATGAGAGGGGGGGTTAGAAAAATTCTAATCTGTTATAGAAAGAAAAACGAATGAGTATGTAATGAAATAAGTATATAAAAGTAAATATGACCTTTGAAGCTTGGACATGACGCGATTAATTATTGTTATTATTATTATTATTATTATTATCGGTTTTGTTGAAAACAAGTGTGTTTGAATAAATTAGAATAAGTAGAAAAGAAGATATTATAAAATTGAAAAAAAAAAAAACATATTTATTCAATATTCGATTTCCACGTGGAAATCTAAGGCTCGTTATGTCGAGCCTAGAGGGTGGCGAAGGTGATAATAATTGTACGACTACGTCTCCTCTTGAGGAAGTTGGTTCACCGACTAGCGTAGAGTCGGGATTAATGGTTACCGATATGCTGGAGGAGCACGAGTCAAGGTTGAACGATTCACGCGATGTTAAACGAAAACGTGATACCGACGGTGACGAGTTAAGCCCAAGGAAACTTCCATCACTGACCAGTAACAACAACGACGTTGGATTTGTTTTAGGCGATAATACTGAAGACGGATTACAAAATGACGGAGATGACGTAAGTGGTTGAACAATTAAAAAAAAATAAAAAAAAAAAAACAATTTTCTCAAAAATCGCATGAAATTATTGTCTAACACTCTGCAGCCTTTAAATATTTGCACATTAATACTACATTGAACGACGATTTTAATCTTTATAATAAAACCTGATTTGCACCTGGAATTTGTACGGGTTTACCTCGTATTTTCGCATATGTATATACATATATATTATATATTCGATATATATGTGTGTGTACACATTCATTTGTGTATGTAAATTATATAATTTAAATGTATGCAGAGATTTTTATGCGCAAACGTGATGGTCATGTGTATACATTTACCTATTTCAACGACGGTTTCAAGTTACTGGGGAGGAGAAGAAGAGAAGGAAAAAAAGGGAAGAAGAAGAAGAAGAAGAAGAAAAAAGAAGCAAAATCCACAAAACAAACTGGTATTTTCTCCCACGCGATCCTTTTCCCTGATGATGCTGATGTTTCGTGATGTTGTCGCGCGGCACCATAATCATAATCTTCACACGATATCTGAAGTATTTTTATAGCAGGGCATTGACTTTTTTTCTTTTTTCCTTTTTTTTTTTCTCTTCTTCTCTCTTCTTCTTTTTCTTGTTCTTCTCCGTCTTCTTCTCTCCTTTGCATCCGCGTCATTTAAAGATGAAGATCTTGGTGCAGCTGCATATATTACGTGTATACCTATACCTGGTATAATAAAATTGGAAATGAAAATTACGTCTTCCCTGGGTGTAGCGAGGTTAAATACGACGACTATAACTCGTTCGCTCGCCCGGTGGCAATGACTTTTAAATTGTTGTTTCTAAGCTTCTTAGAATATTGGAAACCCGTTTCAAACCTTCGCTTTCAGCTGTCGCTTCGAAGATGAGGAGACACATCTCGCCTTGGGCTCTCTTCAACGCGAAACCTCTACCTCTTTATCTCTCTTATATATATATACTTACTTTTTACTCTCTGTCTCCTTCATTACATCTATCTCCCTCTTTTCATCTCTCTTACTTCTCTCTCTCTCTCTCTTATAAAGAGGGTTTCCCAGTAACCCTCAGGGTTTGACTCACTATACCGAACCTTCAGGCGTTATACCAACGTGTTTACTACCCGTAGGCATATTATCACTTCTTTATTTTATATTATATTATTTACACACAATTTATATTACACACATGTTCAAACAGTTTTTTTTTTCGTTTTTTTCTCCTAAAATTCTTCTTTTTTTTCTTCATCTTCCTCATTTTTAAACGACACGAAATATTCCTTCATCGCTATATACCTACGTGTCACCATCATTGTGTCATAAAAAAATATGCAACAGGTTTATAATACACCTTGTATACTGCTAAATTACACTCCTCGATGTAATAAAACAGCTTTTATCTTCTTCGCATACACAAGAATCAAGACCCCTGATTTTATATTTTTTCAAATTTTCTATAAAATGATGAAAAAAGTTATTAAAACTTATAACCACTGAGGTATATTGGCGCCGGTAACCGCAAATAGGTGTTATCCTTGTTACCTGGTTCTTCTAACTTGCGGTTCTCCAACCCCCACTGAAGATCAATTCGCCACGTGATACAAGGTCAAGTTTGTGCAATGTATTGCGCACCTAACATGATCTAACTTATACCTGTATACACACGCAAGTGTATACTACAGGTATTTATTTATCAGCCGTCCCGACGTCAAACTTCCATATATATATAATATATATATACGCGTATGCAGTCACTATAGAACTTTATATTAAATTTCTAACGAATGACGTCAGTAAACGAAGGTACGGGTATAAGAGACGTACATAATATATTAGATCGCGTATATTTTATGTAGTATAATATGTATGTATGAATGTTCACTCAAATATTCGTTGTAGGTATTATATATGTAATCACGAAATTAATATATGTATGTATGTATGTAGTAGGTGTATTTCGTTTAATTTAAAAGTCAATTCATCGCATTATATATATGGTATAGTATAGAGAGAGAGATATATGGTGAAAGTAACTAACGTTATATTAACACAAATTTGTAACTACACAGCTATTAACATAATCTATGGGTGATATGTGTTACCTTTATTGACCGATGGGAAGAGTAAAGACTGAAACAAGACGAATCTACCATCTGCGTCCATACATCTATCAACATGATATGTAAATTAATTTTTACACTGATATATCTTTATTCACACATGCATGCACACATACACAAATTGAACATTCGTGGATTACACGCAGATATATATATGCGTTAATGTCGCGGCGTTACCTCATCATATAAATAATTTTGCACGCGGTACCGCTTCTTCGTTATATCTAGCTTTGACTACCTAGGAACATATGAGATCGCGCTTTGGAACAAATTTAGACATTTTCAAACCTGCACCAGGAGTCTGCTGCACCTTGTGATCAGCTCTATTTCTTGCTGAAAAGTTACATCTGTAAATTTTCGGAATATATTCAAATTTAATCGATTTAAATCAATGCTGCAATACGTATGCTCACACATCGAGGGCTAAGGATCGGAAAAACTGCGGATGCTGCCAGAAGGGCTCACGAGTTAAATTTTCAGATATACGCCCTTATGGCAGTAAATACAACAACTATAAGTCGAAAAAATGTGGGTTACGCCCTTCTGGTCCTTAGCCCTCGATATCTGTACTAGTCAATAAATAATTTCCATCTACGTTCTTTATTATTGTTATTCGTATTTGCGATGATATTTCACCCATGGAGTTTAGAGGGTAAGGATTAATCACCTTTTCTCGCCATTTCACGTAATGATAGCCGTGCGAAATTCGTACGTGTTACGAAGTGATGTATTGCCGCGTCTTGTGATCATATATGCCAGCTCACTTCAGACACGGCAACGGTTAACATTCCTTGAGGATGATTCGCCAGAACTGACCCAGTGAACTAGGTGTATATATGTGGCTGGTGCCTTTGTTGATGCACAGGTAGTCCGTTGAACACCCGTTGCTTCATGCGATTCGCGGAATCTCGCGAAATTCGATTTCCACTCATAATTGGCCAGCCTTTGCGTTATACCTTAACACCGCTGAGTCGTTTCTGCAACGATGCAACGAGTGAGTTTTATTCCGTTTCATTTCAGATTTTCGACTCTCTTTCACACGAAGTGCGATTTATCGCAAAATCAAAAATACTCCTCTCGTAATTCAACACAGTAAAAATTTTTTTGTAAAATTTAACACAGAAGCTTGTGTTAACTACTTTTTTAACACAAAATTTGTGTTATTTCAACACAATCAATTTATGTCAAAAAAGTAACACAGCTTTATGTTAAAACTAACACAAAAGTAACACTTTCTAAATGTTACTCTCAAATCAACACAAAATTTCAACATAGTTTTGTGTTAGTTTTAACATAAAGCTGTGTTACTATTTTGACATAAGCTGATTGTGTTGAAATAACCCAAATTTTGTGTTAAAAAAGTGGTTAACACAAGCTTTTGTGTTAAATTTTACAAAAAAAATTTTACTGTGAAATTCCTGCCAATAATATGTTAGGGATCCTTGCTTCTTCAGAGGATCTTTTATCATCGGTAAAATATTCTGTATTTTAGTCCTGCTTTTTGTGAAGCCTAGACATCGTGTCTTATGCAAATTTCACTCGATTTTTAGCTTGTACATTTTTAAGTATAAATGCATAGATGCCTAATACGAGCTAGAAACTAATTTCAAATGATTAATTGTGTTTAGAAATGTAATGAATTATTGTACGTCAATCAATAGGCTATAATACAGTGCCTACATACAAATTCTGAATGAATTATTTGACAAAAAGTCTAATTCCCGAGTGAAATATATTCGCGAAGATTACAGGTGAGCTTATGAGTTAGCGTCAAGGCCAATCGTGTTCAAGAGACATTTCCGATAAGTGCTTGTATTGTATTGCGTGTGTATACCTATAATTGCAAATACTGTCTTTATGCTTTCAGACATAAAAAGAAGAAAAAAAAATAAAAAAAACTACGGAGATTAACTTTCGTCACGACATATGGTCACCGGATTAATCCTTTGCCTCAACAAGTGAAAAATAAAAAATAAAAAAATAATCACCGTTTAACAAATGGGGCCAAAACACGATCGTTAAATATCGAAAATAATTTTTTTTTCAAATCTCTCAAATCAAGGGCGAAAGATTTGGGCTCTTATAGATTGAGCCTAGAGAGATAAAATTTATATGCATTTTTGAAATATAGTCTTTTAATTCTTTTTATTGCGGGTAGTAATTGATTATAAAGTATTATAATGGAGTATAATCGTCACTTGAGAAATGTTTCGTAACTTGTATACAAGTTATAGGTATGGGTATAGGTAGGTAGTCACTATATATATATATTGAAATGTTTTGTTGAAATATTTGTTAAATGAAAATATTTTTGAAGGGCCAAATTTTTGATGTAAATTAAGCAACCGTCTGCCAGTGTAACTACCAAAAGTCGTTCTTTACTTTGTCATTATCTCTGCCGACTTGAAATTTCATTTAGTCCGCGTTGCACCATTTGGTTAATAAATTAAAATCGGAACGACTTTTAAACGATCGGTAAAGACCGTTACGTAAATACACGCCTTCCACCTTATATATATATATACATACATGCATATATATATATATTTATATATACCTCCGCAGACTCGACCTCCCGCTGTAAGTGGGTATATATATATGTATATATGTGTATGTATATACCGAGAAGAAAATATTGTGTAAATGTCACGCCGGTTCTTGTACCAAATTACTAGCCTCACGCCAAGCCCACGTCGATTCGTGTGTTCGATATTGCGATGTATCGATTATATTACCGATTGGAAAACGCAATGATTTACATAATAAAGAGAGAGAGAGAGAGAGAGAGAGAGAGATTGAAAAAAAAACAAAAAAATAACAAACTTGTGTAAAAATGATAACCCTGCGAAAACGTTGATTTTTTGACGAGTGTGAAGTTTTTCGCCACACAAGTCTAGAATCGTCTTTCGCACGTGTATCGGACTTTGTTTTTTAACACATCGCGCGTTAAGTTGAATTTCATACACGCTTCGCGTGCGCAAAATCGAACTTTACTCACAGCGTGACGAAAATGAAATTTTTCATTGAAATATCAGTAAACTATTCATAAAATTTGTAAATCTTGTCTCTCACTTGATCTGGTAGAGCAAATGTTCGGGATAATTTGAACCTGAGTTATACCTATATATATTATACTATATGAGGAACTGGGATGCAGCGCGTGCTCTATGAAACCAATATGTAAAGATAGGATCTGGTAATGCAATGCTAATACATGGCATGGTGCACCGTGCACAGTGGATCGCGTGGGAAGTAAAGTGGAGAGGGAATCCCCCGTGCATATATAGCTTAGTCGATAGAATCTTGGTAGGTAGGTAGGTAGGTATAAGGTACCTGCCAGCATCCATTGCCATGCCGCATGCATGCAAGTGCAGCAATAGAAGAAGTTTAAGTTACGACCATAATACGAACCTCACGATTTAGTATAATTTGTCCGCCTAGCCTAGATCGATAGATTTCCGGTAAACTGTTATACATTATGTTAAGCGTTAGAGGGGTTATAGAATTTTTCGTATACAATATATCGTTTCCATGAAGTTAATCTTTGCACTTTTTTCAACATTATAACCAGATCTATAAACTCCAGTATACCGATTCGTGACCGTAAGCTCTATAGGTAGGTTGTACTTCTTCATATTATATACACTGTCGGCATACAACGTTTATTTATTTCTTTATTTATTTATAGCGTATATATATATATATAAGACCTCGAGTCTTCCATCAAAACGAGGATTTCTCTCATGAACGTTAATTGCAACGCCATGTCTATAAGTCGTTTAGGTACCTACGTGTCGTTAATTTACGATTTACGACTAATTAAGGCAGAGCTTTCCTAAGACGATTTTTCGACGGCTTATAGAAAGCAAGGAATTGAAGAAGAGGACGTATACGGCTTGTATATTATATACTCCGAATGTGTAGGTATAAGTGCGACGATGCAGATGCGTGCATCGTATCAAACGCGGATTTTCTTGCAAGTATTGGAAAAAATCTGTACTATATACCTACGAGTATCAGATCTCGTTTATTCTTAATCCATTTTTTAAACTTTTGAATAGCGCGAAAGAAAAAGGGAAACTACCAACTCATTACTTGTAATGGTGCTTTTAATCGTCTTCAACAAGTATCGATTACGGATTGTTATTGATTGTTAAATAATTCTGTACACGCATCCGTGTGCGATTGCTGAGCTAATTAATACACTCTTCTGCCTATCTATATTATATCTATCAACCGGCTATATTCACGTCCGCAAACTGTTTATCCAAGTCTTTATAAATGTGTGTATGTACACTTAATCAGCTCGATTCATGGAATTATAGCTACTCTGTATCAGGTATAATGGTAATTGAAGACAATGCTCACTTTCGAGTGAATAATGCCCGGTCGTAATTATGGCAATTAAAATGAAGCGCGTGCGCTTCTTTGCGTGATTATCTCGTTCTTGATTCTCAGCCTGAACCCTCGTGATGGTATAATATTAAATGAAAAGATGATTTAAGATTATAGAAATAAGTTGAAATCCGTTTAAAAAAGGTTCAAAAATCGACCCTTTTTGATACCTTTCTCTCGCCATGGCTTACCCACGGTTTCGTATCGGTACTGTAATATAATGACATAACTTCCCTCTAATAAAGAGCTAAACACGATAATTATAAAATCGCCTGCTTTCACGCTTGTCTATAACTGAATGCCCACGCCGTGCGTGAGCTTGGGGCATTATCAGGGCCCTATACAAGTCCAGGTCTACAATACATCGCGCATGCATGGCTGATAAAGATGTGCCTTGACTTAGGAATCACGAGGATCAGGCTTCGGGTATTTTCGACTACCAGATTCATTCGAATTATTGTCAAAGTTTTTCCGCGGTGTTAGCACAGATCTTGTATCTTTGAAACGAACTACTCCTATTTCTTAACTTTCTGCTTTTTTCACCCTATTTGATCAGGGCGTTCTTCCACACGGGTATTATAGAACTAAGACAGTATTTATACATCCGTGATTGTGTCTGGCCACGAATATCTGTCTTTGCGACTTATGATTTCATATATTTATTTATTTATTTATTTATTCATTTATTTATACGAAGATTAGGTAAATCTGCGGTAGTAAAGCGTGGGTTGATCTTATACCCCGATTCCCGATGCCTTTTCGAATAATGTGTAATATACATGTATGGGAAATTTATTATCAACAAACACGTCTATATAATATACTACGAAGGTACTATAGTTTAATTTGAATATACATATATATTCATTCTATAGAGATGAAAGTTTGTCGGGTATGAGGTAATGACCTACGGTAAAGGCACGACACTTGTCAGGATTAAAATTAGTTACGTTCCTGGGTTCGTTTAACGGTGTCTATGACGTATGGAAGCCTCCGTGAAATTGCACTTTTTACCGTCGTCATAAACCAATTTTACGCATCAGGTATAAATCCTCGTTGTGGACAAGTGTCATTAATTACATGTATAAACAAGAGGAAATATTCAGGTAGAAAACAGGTGCCGTCGACTATATTATACATACGTGTACGTTGTATCTAGGCAAATTCTGTGAATATACGCAAAACCTTCATCGCTGTACGCCTGAACTGCAGCAGCAGCAGCAGCAGCAATTCGCAAATGCAGTACCTACAGTATTTTATATTAGCGATTTTATATTCAAAGATAATTGAAATATTTCTTCTTAGTTATACGCCGTAATAATACACAATCTTATTAGAAATTTTATTATTATTCTTCCACATGAAAATAAGACAAAAAAAACTTATAGTTGCTGTATATAGTTATTTAACGAACGTTGGATTATAGCTTATGCCTTATACCCGCAGCACTGCAGGCCTGGAATAGCGAACTGCGCAATTCTACAAGTTATAATAAATGCATGATGGTTAAATAGTAAAGCTAGGTAGCCAGTGCAAAAACTATATTTACGAGCTGATGCAGTTTTTACTGCATTAAAATGACCGGAAGTTCGACTCATGACGATTATATAGATTTTATTCCCTCGTATTCTATTATATTATATTATTTTATTTTATTTTATTTTATGTTCGATTTTACTGGTGCCTAATGTCGGGTAGGTATACGAAAATTTTTGTCAGAAGTAGTTTACACACTGTTTTCGTCAATGTCTGTTACGGTTTTTCAACTTTAACTCACGCCCGGAATGAAGACGGATTTCTAATAGGCCTTGCGGTCAATTTACATAGTAATTAGAAAATTTCTTCGGGTCTAAATTACTTTTTAACCGTACCCGTCAAAAAGCCCGGACGTTTTGTTATATAATACATGAGAACGGTTTTTTCAAGACAGCAGAATAACCCGCGTAATGAGAAACTGAAAAATTGAAATACATAAAAATTTGGGTAAAAATAGGATTATAATTATAATTATAAGAAAAATGAACCTATATTCTTTTTTCCCACATGGGGAATAAGATAATCGATCTTACATTATCGGTAAATTAATGATCACGTTATTTTACACATATAAATATGAATTATTGTTGCTAGAAAGTGAGCGCCAATAATATCTATACCTTCTACCGATTTCTACACACACAGAAATTTGAATCCCAAGAATGTCACATACAGAAGTCAAAATGTCGATCTATTATCGGTGAAAAACGATCAAAAACTCATTAACTTTTAGCTGCTTAATTATACGATGTGGTTAGGTATGTGTATGCATTATACATTATACATTATACATTGAACTTGAGTTAGTGAAAATAATACGAAAATATATTTTGAAAGAAAAATTTCTAACGTTTATTCTTGGAAAGAATGCGTCGACGCGTCCTTCGAAGGTGCCGGAGTTATTCCATTCGTCTTATACGATTAAACCGCGTCTATACGCACGCTGTCCGTACGAATGCGTTTGATAAAGCGATAAATCTCGCTTTACAACGCGGTTTAATATATTTCTAAATTATACACATAGCATATAAGGTTTAAATTTCTATCATTATAATTGCGTTTTTATGTTCAGTTCATAAGAAATTCTTTTTTGTTCACCTTAATCAAACCGTCGCGTCGCTCGCTTATCAGCTGGTAAAAATCTCACAGTAATATTGTAAATTATTAATTTACGCAAAGCCGTGAATTCTAATGCTTGTTAAAAGTCGTGATAAACATTTGTTTAATCTCCTTTACAACTCGTGAAAAAAAATTTATAATTCATTAATTAAACGGCGACGAGTTGTAGGATTGCAGCACATAAGATCGACACAGTCACGCTATAATCCCATCACCCGCATAGACTTTTCAACGCATAAATATGTTGTTCAAAGCTCAATACGTAATAGGTTGAAATAATGAAAGAAACTTCATACGTGTACATAGGTATTATCATTTTTAATCAATCCAGAAAAGAATCAGTGTCTGGACCGGAAGTGACCACTCGAGAGTTTTTAAATTTCTTCATTTCTCACCGCATTCTACCTATATGTATAATATACACAGGGGAAAATTTATGCGTTCGTGCAAGCCTCCGAGGCACCTGCAGATGTCGGCCTATACCCCACGGCACTTATGTACATTTTACTTTCCATGTATTTATGCATGAGACAGTCAGAACGCCTGTTTGTGTATGTGAGGGCGTGGGTCTCCGTTACCGATTCAGATATAGCCAGGTTTAAGACCTCCTCGTGGCTATTCACGGTATACCTATACATTCGCACAAACTTTCGAGAGGTATAGGGTAAAACAAGAAATACAAAAAAAAAACAGAAAAAAAATTCTATCAAATTATCGGAACCACAAATTCTGAATTTTTTTCTATTAGGTACCTATAGCGGGGTGATATTCGGAATTGACAATGCGGTAAGCCCTTGATATACTGCATATGAAGTATAGGCGTGATAGTAAATTAATAAATTAATAAATTAATAAATTAATCAATTTACCGCTACTATATACCTAATATACAAATGATCACGTATGTTTATAATATATACATCGATAGAGATTGTAGCGCTATCTTTTTGGTCCACGGTGTCTAACTGTGTATATAACCATCTATCGTTGGATATAATATACTGTATCGCGTTATTTTGGTCGCTTACGTTATACAACTTTCGCTGATCTAATTAACAGCTTTCGAGGTAACGTAAAAATTGTAGGTATATATATGTATGTAAAAAAAAAAAAATTAAAAAATAAAGACATACAGGTAACGTATACATATTTTATACCTGAAAGCTGCAGCGTATATAGACTTTCCTATAAATACGTCCAGTACCTATACACTATACGTAGATATACTTATAGTTGACACTAGTTGCGCCTATATAGCTTCGGCAAATCGAAAGAACGAGATCAAAGCAGATCAGAGACGTCGCGGAGACATTCATCCGCGAGATCAGCTCTAGGGGACAACGGCCTCCATTGAGATCTAAGATCTGTACAATATCCTTGTGCGTTGTGCGTGCGGAGCGGAGCGGTATGGTATAATATATAGGTATATCGTAGTATTTGATCGGTATATAAGATCGCGCGATGAGAGTTTGTTATAACTATATATAACCGTGTTTTAAACTTTATGTCAACTTTAGCTAGATATTTTGTGCATTATGTCCGGTACATTAATAGTAGACATGGGTATATAGGTATAGGTATGTATATACACGTATGTGGTTAAAAATATCGCGGTACGCGTTACAACAAGCGATTCAAATATCTGTTTGCAATAAACTCCTATAAACTATGTATAAACTCGCTTTGGTATATATATGATATCTTACGATATTTATACTGATACTAAGAATTGTATCGATCTGTATATCGATCTATATCAAAGCGCAAAGTCCCCATAGCCTTCATATCGCGCACGGGTTTCATGTGTGGTAAAAATCTTACTAACGTATGGTTCGACAGCACACACGCCCGTACAACACCGAGTAGTACACAAATCATAATGCAACATGGCAACTAGTATACCTTGCATTAAATATAACCTTAGACATCGCTCTGTCGGTTTAATGTATAAGGACTTTAAATTATTGTTAAGAATCGTTGATAAGTGAGGTCAACAAAATGCGTACACCGTATATTCAGTTATCCCCTATTATTTACGATACTACAACGAACAACAAACGGCAAGTCAAATCAACAAAATGCATCAAATTATCGATAGATTAGGATTTCGGTTCACAAAATAAAAAAATTTGAAAGAAAAAATGAACAAAACGATATAAACGATCTATTCTATTGATGCAAACGCAGGTGTTCAAAAAAAGTTTGAAAAAATTTAGGAGTCCTCCGGTTATAAGATGTATAATATACAGGGGGGGGGGGGGCAAAACGGGCCAGGGGGGCAAAATGGGGTACCATTATCTAATTTTATCTTACTTTTTGAAGGGGTACCCCATTTTGCCGCAAAAAAAAAAAAAAACTTTATATTTTCTTAAGTACCCCCGTTTTGCCGCCCCCCCCCCCCCTATAATATGTAAAATCAACATGTGTAAAATCTATGAGTCTCTCCTCGCGAAACACCCCGAATGGTATATACCTACATGTATAACGTAGTATCTCTTGATCTACAACACACATCAATGTTCTTCGCGATGATCAGTGTTACGTTATAAATGAAGTACGGTAAGATTTATAAGAGGGTATATATATATACTTATATTATACCCCACCCATGGCGACCCCCCGCCTCCAGAGCTTATTAAGGTAAACTCGCGTCCGTGAATAGAAGGCATTGTCTTGCATCGCCGTAGGTCCTTGGTAGGACCCAAAAGATCCGATTATCACATACAACCATACCGTCTTCATATTTTTATCTAAACACTTTTCTTAAGATGCATTAAATTCGATCAGCTATCATCGTATCTCGATAACTGCAACGGCTGGCTCTTATTGCCCTATGTCTGCTCTCCATACGGTTTATTGCCGTATTACATCCGATTCATAGGCCAGTCGATTAACTCTGTACATGCACCTACATCAGATCGCGAAAAAATTGTGTAACTTATGTTACATATTTTGACGATTGTTGTTATAATTATCATTTCCTCATTCATTAATGAGTTTAACCGACAATTATTTGAAACACACCACGTGATCGGCGTGTAATTCTCGACACGACCGCACACTATGTACATGTAACCTGGTATATACAAATAAATATATGTATATATGTATATATGAACCGTGATGTATGGTCCAGGGTTGTACTTGCATCTACGGTTGTTATCTATTGCATCTGAATTTATGAGAAAGGTCTCTGTGCCTGTTATTCTTAAGGATAAATATCGGAGAGGAATCGTGGCTTGAGTAAAAGTTCATGGTTGTTCAGCACTTAATCTTTCTAATCATTGACTGTCTGAATTTTTTTTAAATTTTATTGTTTTAGTAATTGTTATCCCTCGTTTATGAATCTTATTTTTACCTCGTTTAACAATTTTCTTTTCACGTTCAACCCCTGATCACGAATAGTAAATTATATAGGTACCTATACGGTTGATATACCAATCGTTGGACAGCGTGCATACGTCGAGTTTCTCACGACTAGCGATATTCTAATAACAACCTTTGAGATGAACAAGAGTCTTGATAATCGGAAAAATTCTTCTTCTTCTTCTTATTATTATTACTTTTCTGTTTTATCTATACAATACCGCTTATTTAAGTTATATATCTATTATCTATCTATATATATGGTGTATACAGTAATTTACTCCTCATATGTAATAGTGAATTTCTATCTCTATATATTATCTATCTACGTATAATGACGTAGAACATACGTGTTACTATCTGCGACTATTTTCACAACGTAGTAAATGGCTTATAACTTGTCTTATATGTATAAAAATATTTTATTAATCCTCAATGGTTATTATATGCACATAAACGTTCTTTATCGATAATAAATTGATGTCTCTTAAGCCTCATCTTCTTCTTCCTCTTCTCTTTCTTCTCATTTTTCTTCTAATACACCTTTGAACGATCAATGCGCCGTTCGATCACATTGATCATTCGTTAAATATCTCGCTCTATGTTATACCATACCGTTATAACTAATTAATAAAATGTATAATTTTTTGTACCGCATTAATAACATTTTTCGCGATTATAACAACTATTAATATGATTTATTGGCCAAGGTGCATGTACGATGTATTTTTGTTGAATGACATTAAGTTTTGTCGTTTAGCAGTGATTTAGGTTTTAGTCACACGTCGATTTACAATATTTATTCGATCGCAATATACATAGCCGAATTTTTATAAGCCATTTGTAAACTGGTCACGATTTTTAACATCTTTCATTAAGTCAGGGAATTTTGCATATTACATGCATAAAGTGAAGAAAAACCACAATAACCCCCCCGAGTAGGTATACCTACATGGAGGAAGCCCTTCTCCTACCATCGCATCCTATCAAAAATTTCTGGCTGAAACAGCAAGCCCGTTGATCTACCACACGCCGCAAGTCCCGTTACATCGAGACGTTACATACAACGGCAAAGGCCCAATCTCCCTCAGGGCCCTACAACGACGGTGTGGCGGGAGCGACTTTTTAAATTCAAAATTCTTCACTCGACCCGCCTTTTTCCCTTCACTTCACTTCACTTCACTTCACTTCACCTCACTTCGCTTACTTACTTACTACAAGTATTCGATTCTCGCGACTCAACGAACCACGAATAAACGGATGAAGGGGTGATATAGGGCCCCGTTATGTCCTCAATGAATCGGCAGTGTAGGTAATCGTAAATATTAACTCGATTCGTTTCAACTATCCGAAGTTCCTTTTTTCCTCACAATCAAAGCGAACTTATTTCGATAAATTTTCTATCGATTTTATGCAATTGACATGTTTCTAATTATTTCCAAAATCTGTGACGAGCTTTCGCAGTTTCGTGCTACCGCAGCTTTAATCGTTCACTTAGAAAACCAAACCTCGGGCGTATGTACCGGCGTGTACACTATAACAGATTTTGCAAAATAAATGAAGAGATAAGAAAGAAGAGAAAATAAAGCAAAAAAACGTGACGTTGACCAGGAAATATTCGCCCCTGGGTGTAAAAAAGACAAGGGTGTTGCGTCGCGTTGGTTACCGTTGGGTGGTGCTGGATGGCCGGTGGACGGGCCCCGTGGACGGCTGCCTGGAATGTCGTTTAGCTACTTCCCGCTCCCACCATCCGCATCCTCTCCTCATCTCGTCCCTGTATCTTCCTCTCTATATTTCTATCTCTCTTTGGCTCAGCCTCTCATCCGAACACACCATCTTTATCAAATTTTCACCGTCCCCCTCGGAGCTCCTTCGATCTCGATGTAGTTACGTACATAATACAGCTACGATACAATACACAGGGTACATATAATACATATATGTGCTGTACACACATCACCCCTCGAAATATCGCAGATTCACCGGTTTGCCATGGTCGATATTGTATTTCTATAAAAAGAAACAAAAATTTTTACGCATTACATTCGACTCAATTAATTCCACTACCCCGTTATGTTAAGGGAAGTAGATTTTGGAAATTGGAAACCCGTATACGAAGAGAGAGAGAGTGAGGAGGATGAGGGGAAGGTTGATCGAGTTCTGGCTTATTGAGGTGACGATGTGTAACTTCGTTCGACAGGTTTCAGTTCAGAGGATTAGATCGATAAGAATCAGTGTTCTACGTTTAACGAAGATTTTTATCAACTCGAATAGCGCGATCGGGATCGATTGACAAATAGCGGATATTTGTTGGGTGGGAATATGCCATGCAGGTATAGACATAAATCATTTCGGATAGGATGCGATGGGTATGTTATTAATATTGTAAGAGTAAAACAGGTGCCATGATCGGTGATCCTATGCCCCAGAGCAGAGCTAAAAGTCTTGTATATACGCGTACATGTATGTGTGTACCACTTGGGCCTACGAAAAAGAGCAAAAGTGTTTCTCTTCCTTCGTCGTAGAATCGTGATCAGAGCAAAGCCGATATTCGAGCACTGAGACGCAGAAACAGGTTTTAAAAGTTGGCCACTTCCCTCGCGACTCTGAAGTTCAGTTTTTATTGAACGCAGGCTACAGAGTTGGCAGACGCATCTCTCCCGCTCATGGTCAGAGTTATCCTTATCCTCTTCTATTATATTTTTCTTTCAACTTTCTCGATGGAGAGATCTTTATTATTTATAAAGATCCCCCGGCCAGCCCCCCTCTTCGCCCCGTTCTGATTTAATTAGCATTATTTTTGTCGTTCGATGTATTAGGAACATTCTTCATTTTTTTTTCATCCCACTGATAGATAGACTCGTTTCTTTTAGTTCCATATACCTACCTGAATCTGAAATATATGTGCCAGATGAACGGAAGCTGTGATCTTTCGACTTGACGTATTATACGCGTGATTTTTGTACGAAAGAAAACTAGATCAGATATATATATGTATATATATTCAATTGGTTTTAGTTTTGTACTTTTAACTCTTATTTATTAACGGAAGAGGCCCACGTGTTACACTCCTAAAAACTGCTCTAGGTATATCTTATATTGGAATATATTAAAGATTATTGCCGATGTATACCTATAGGTATAGTGTACCTATCGCTGTTCTAGCTATCATTATTATAAACTAGAAAGGTCCTGTCCGATAACAGGTTATAAAGATAACTATCGCGTCATTCAAACCGTCTTTTATCTTATACTCGTATGAAATCGTAAACCAGCTTTCGTGTCTCGAGATTTTTATTTATTTTTTTCATTCTTACTTATATACCTACGATTGGATACATAGCTTATAGACTTTTCTATTTTTCTATTTTTCTATATATCAGAATGATTCTCGTTATATTATAGTAATACATACATACCTATCGAATAACATATCGATCGATTTATTATTCTCTTTTCATTCCTTTCGCAAATTTATATCTAAAAAAAAAAAAAACCTTTCTTCATATTAATCAGAATTTATCAGAGAATTATATACATGGCCTTTGAACATGAATTTTTATTCCTGCTAAGGATCTATAGAAGTTTGTAATAAAGATTAAAGAATAATTTATTAGGGAATCGTTATACGTATGTTGTATTTATTGTCAAAGATATACTCGTCTACGTTCTAACATAGAAATTTTATACCTATATGTATGTACTATGTTGGAATTTGAATTTCTAACACCGACTGATAGATCATAGTTTGAAATTATCCTATACATACCTATCGCATTACGCTGAAATATATCATTTTTTGGATACAGCTCCGAAGACTAAATATTAAAATATCCTCAATGATTTAGAATCCAATCGATAATCGATCCTCAATATTTTGTCTCGATTTATTGATTCAGCTATAAGCAGATTTCTGTATTTTTCCGTGTTTTACCCGTTACAGAATTTGATAATTTGAAATCTGTTAGAAAAATCGGGCGTTAACGGTATGACGAAACGTGATGACTAAGCTCCTCGTTGCATATGAATGACGTAAAATTATTTAAAACCAATGAACCGCGGAGTGTCCCAATGATGTAATTTGAAATCTCTACGATCTGTGGCAAAAAAACATTCATCCGTCTTGATTTCGAGTAAATGTCAATTTTGAGTTTACTCTATTAATTTTTAGCCGAAATTTGATTTTTTTTTTTCAAATTTGTTTTATTTTCTTGTTCGAAAAGTATATCATCTCGTTTACAGACTCGTTGCTGGGAGGCTAATAAACCGTCTATCTAACTGAATCTCACGCCGGATTAAACCCCTCGGGCAAAGAGATAGCCTCTGCTAAACTAAATTCCTCAATAATTGCTCGTCGCCACGCCCCTCGCCCCCGTATGTTAATAACAAAGCAAGCCGAAGGGGCGCCTGCAGGGGGACGCGTTGGATGCCAGAGCAAGCAGCGTCACGCGGAAGCTGCGACGCCAGCCGTCGTCGTCACGCGACGATTCAACAGGTCGTACCTAACAGGTTTTTGACAGACGCCGGCGTCTTTTTAGCCGGGGTAACTAGTTGCAGGTCCGAGAGGTCGGCATCTCTTCTTCTCTCCTTTTCCCTCATCTCATCTCATCTCATCTCATCTCATCTCTTCGTGCATACCTATATGCACATCTTTCGTATATATATCAGACGCGCGCGCGCCTCAAGAGTTTCGTATTCGCATCATCATCCGCCCTGAGGGTTGCCAGGGGATCTTTATTCAGGAATGTTTATTTTTCGTAACTTAAAAGACGACGTACTACGTTTTACCATAATCACCGTAACTTCAATTGAGAATACCGGAATGCAGGACGTTCATCTTTATTCGATCATCTACGATCTACGTCTTGTGTCACGATATTCGAATCAAGGGATACCAGAAGTTGAATTTCGCCCGAACCGTTCCTAAAGATCTTCAAAATTCAACAAATTACAACTCATATCATTATACATTACTTTGATCAATGATTCTTTGAATGAAAAATTTACCTATTGCAAGGTGGAATCAGAACTGTAATTAATTGCCTCACGTCTTGTCATAAAACGGTGCAAAATTTTAGAAGCTTAGGTGATAAGGGGGCCGGGGGGGGGGGGAGGAGGGGACCAAAAACGAGGAGTCCGAATTGATTGATCATGTTGAAAACGTACTGATATATTACTGTACATAAATGTTAATACCAACGGATTACTTGAACGATTAACATAAGCTCGTGGTAAACGTCATATGGAGTTGGAACTAAAAAAAAAAATTGTATACAATAAATCTCGGTTAAACATGTGATAGATATTTTGATTTTTGATTTTTTCTTTTTTAATTCTAACAAATTTTTTAAAAAAATTGCAATTATTTCGTGTGTTTAATGAATGATAGATTTTGATATTTTTGTTTGGTTCATTTTTTTCTTTTTAACTAAATACATACCCGAACGGCGTCGGATCGGATTGAAGAAGCATAAATGTAGGACAGAAAGTTCAGTTCTTCGTTATTAGATTATAGTGATTGATTGGTAGGCAAGTTATACGTTGAAATGAAAAATTAGCTACTAGATTTTGGCCGTGAATGGATTTGGTATATTGCATTATACCCGGGTCAAACGAGACATGCGACTTCGCCCAAATGGTTATTTTGAATACCGCGGTGGTTAAGGCTTCAAGATAAATCTCTCCTGTCCATAAATTTACATATCGAAATAATTTCATATACTAAAATAGAAGCTATGCTATTAATTCCGCTCATCTGACCCCCTGCTAGATAAAATTTGACCATCGTTACCAATTACTAGTATATAACTTGATAACATACATCCGTATACGAGGCAAATATCATTTTAATTATAAAAATATAAATAAAATCGAGGCCTATAAATAAATTATGATTGATCATCATCGGTTGATAATAAAATTAACAATTTCCATGTTACAGACGTACCTATACATATAGCTGAGATCATTAATTCATCATAATATTAAATTAACAGAATATAACAATAGCGAAGAATTATATATTTCTTTGAACAGAGTTTAATTTTTTTCGACGAAATAAATAACGAGGTAAAAACACGTGTTCCTCGGAAGAGAAAAAAAAAAAACTGAGATTCGATTAAAATTCTCTTCGCCTAAAGAAGCTAACGCAATACATGTTGTAATTATCGTATATGGGGAACCCCACGGGGGTCGGGAAGGGGGGCTGGGGGGGGGGGGGGGGGCAGTTTACGGAAGCTCATAGCTTACGACGCCCCCTTTAAATCTTATGACGTCAAAAGCTTTCAGTCGAGTTGCCAGACGGTAGCTCATCGGCGGTAAAACCAGGGCCTCTTCGATCCCGTAGGTCGGGTTTAGTTATATGGCCTTAGGGTCACGTATAGATATATAGCTTGGGCCCTACTATGCTGTATGGGTATATTTGTCATTCCTAAGATGACGCTCGGTTTCATTCAAGAAATGAAGAAACTCACTCGATATCATTCATTATATTATGGAAGTAAGAAAAAAAAAAAAAAAAAAAAAAAAAAAGACCACGTCACTCGTGGCTTGAATAACAACTCGGTCTTATAGTTGTTCACGAATTGTTACGAAAGTTCGGTATCTATATCGTTCGACCGGTAAATAACTATACGGTTTTAATGTCACGTGTTACCCAAGCCGTGAAATTCTCGTCATTTTTATTGAGTCGATTCTGAATTTTTTTTTTTTTTTTATTTTTTTTATTTTCTTCTCTTAATGTATGCAATATGTTGATAACTATATTCGTGGCAATTGAAAGCGGGATAACATAGAGATGCGATTATAAATACAATTTCTATGTAACATATGTACGAAGAAGTTGACGGTACAACTCGAGGCCTCTGCAGACGCGTCGTCGCGTTTCATTTTAGTTTCATCTACACATAAGTTGCCAGACTTGTATGTTAATATTGACATTTTCAAACAAGGGATTTTAATACCACGTATATAGCCGACCCGAGTATAGAAGTACCAGAAGATCTTTTAGAGAAACACGAATACCAATTCAATGGGCGTAACTATTCATTTCGTATAGGAACCTATCAAAGCCCGATTATATTCCATCCTCAATGATTTGCAATCGCGTATTTCTCACGGTTAATAATTCTGTCATAGGTTAAAAGCGTTGCATATATATGTATATGAGAATTACTCGACGTCGTATCTCATACTATCCGAAAATATCTCGTTGTCTAGCTTCGCAAAGATGAAGAAATAAGAAAAAAAGAATAGAAAAAAAGAATTACCTTTTTCTGGTCGTTTATCAATTGCGAATTGATTTCAAGATAGCTGTTTGTAAGATAGTGAAAAATATTTCGCAACTATAATATAATAAGGGGTTGAAATTTGAAGATGACTTATGTATAAAACGAAATAGTACATTAAATAAAATTTAATTAAGGTGAAGTATTAGTTCATAGACAATCATACAAGAATCGATTGAGATCTCTGTACCCTAAAGTCAGTCAGTAATTCCGTTTTATTTTCGGAGCTAGTTGGCATATACCTACCACATTATATACGATACAGAGAGAATGAAATGATTTATTTTCAGTGGTCACGAAACACCTCCCGTCTTTATTCAACTTATAACCAAACACCGTTAATTACTCATTAAGATTTTAGCCATTGATTACTCTGACGTCTCTGAATCGGACGTCTATCGGTGATTGGTAATGACTGGGCACACCGAACCCAATCTTCTAAGGCGTGGCATAATAAGTTTGATTTTTACAACCCGCTATACGCGATTACCATTTTTGGCCTATGCCGTTACCAATTTAGATTTGAATATTAAATTAACTGTAATCTATTTCCGTATTCGGATATATGCTTCCACCTCTCTCTTTCTATTTCTCTATTTCTTTCTCTCCTTCCGCTAATATTTACCCGCAATACAAAACTCATCTAACATATGATATCTATATACGTATACATATATACACACCTATATAATATAATATACACCTGGTTCAATATTATAAGTATACAAAATTAGACAGTCATTCGGAAAACTTTCTAATCGTTCTAGTTATTTTGCATCCCAATATATGTACATTGTACATAGGTATGGGTGTGTAAGAAGCCTTCACACATTTAACGGCAGATTTATATTTTCTAAACCGTGTGTATATATACACCTCAACCATATTGAATTATAAACGTATCCATAATTATCCGGTTTCTATATAAGAGCATCATTTCGAGTTATGAAATCCCTGATATTATGCCAAATATGAAACCATATGCCGGTGTTATCGCAAACATCGGTTCAACTTTCATATGATATTCAACGTGGACAGCTCGCCGAAAATGGCGAGAAACTCGAAATCTTTTTAATCGCGATATCATTATGGTAATCACTGTCATTATCGATCGTATACACTATACACATCGCGTAGGCTGATCAGGGTACGAGGGTAAGGCATATCCTATATACCTATGTGCGAAACCGCAATATGAAACCGAAAAAAAGTATCGATGTTGGAGAATATAAAAGAGAAGAAGAAAATAAAATCTTCTGGTATAAAACCCTCCCGGGCATAATGCGAACCAGGGGCTGGACCTGCAATTGCCCCAGTGAAGTCTTGTTGGTTGCTGCAGGTAGAGAATATCTGACAACATGATAGCGCGTGGTACGTATATCTACGTAGGTATTACACATGCCTACGGGGGTGACGAGTAGATTGAGGCGGATTTAGCCGAGGGGCGAAATAGTTATTTGCTAGTTTATTTATTAACTCGTTTATTTATACGCTGCTACTATTTGCTCCCGTTTCTAATCTATTTCCCCACCACGTATGTGCGCTATCTCGCTCGTTAGGTATACTCGATTATAATATAATTGATTAGGCGTGGTCCGACGATATTTTTGTACAATTTTCACGACCCGCAAGTTGTCAGTCTTTGTTTGCGAATAAGTTGTACGGATTTTCATCACTCTTTGTACGCATGAAAAATTCTTAGATTTATTTAAATTTATGAATATGTAATTTTATTGTAAAATAAGTAAAGTGCATTATTCGGCTGGCAAAGCTCCGGGAATAAAGAAGCGTTTGCCCACCTGTGCTCACCTGTGACTACTAATTTTATAATCCATTCGGACACGCCTCGCGCGGAGGCCCGTTGTTCTTATATTTTATCCAAACATACCGGCGAAGTTTTGTGTGCTCATGTGTTAGCTTACATTAACGTTATTTAACACCATACTCCGCCGGGTTCCCACGTATGTACATTCCGAATAAAAATTATTTACAATCTTATAGAGTCGGCTGAATCATATGGGCACGCATATAATACTATTCTTCCTGGCAAAGATACTAGCTACGGCAATCAGGGCCTAAGAGACATATGTATACTAGTCAAAAGATCGTAAATAAATCCGGGAATAAATTATCAAACGACTTTGACTAGTGCCATACGTTTATTATATTTCTTTACAATTTAGTACCGTATCCAAAATATATATGTATTCAAACTCGAATGCCTATTGACACTCAAGAAATTCCCGTCTTCCGTTTTTTTTCTCTATTTTTCGTTAATTATTTTCTAATTATTGATACTTTACATGGAGTATAATTGAAAATTGAGCCCATCGCATCGTACGTCTGCTTAAAGAAAAAAAACCAAAAAGGAATTTTTCAGGTGACAGTTCGAAAAAATGTGTCTCAGAAAATCTCCTTTCCCTATCCCGTATATCGATACAGTTCTCGAGTGCACTGAGAAGTGGTAAATCCGCTCGCGCCGCGCTGTAAGACTGCAGCAGGCGCGGTTGAGTCTGACTAAACAATGCTCTTACTACTGACACCGTGTTTATTCACCTTTACACCAACTGCTTTATTAAATTGAACCATATCGTTGCATCGATGTGCGGAAATTTATGCGTAGAATTAATCAGCGAAAGCTACGTTGTTCTAAAAGTAGATTTAACACCGCATTAACAGTAGTATGAGCATTGTTTAGTCAGACAGCTGCCATGCCGCTCCGCGAACGATTTAAAGGCTCCCTCTTAATTTGGTAGATATTTTTCATCGGTTTTTTTTCGGATTAGAAAATTTATAATAACGATATTGATAGTCAGAGGTTTCGATTTGATGGACCGTAGTTATAAATAAATAAAAAAATTAGAAATTATTTATATATTTGGGTAGGATTTGATGTTAGGAACACTGCAAACATATATTTTTAATAAGTTTATAATGTTTTACGGAAAAATGTCAGATATTGATTACCAAAAATTCCTAATCATTGATTCCATTACGATTTTTTACTCGCGAGAGAGACTCTCCCCGCGTATACACAATTTTATTTTATAACAGCTGCACATAAGACAGAAAATGACGAATTGCGATATCGTAAACCGGGGTGAGCTCACCCGAAAATTGTATAGGGGGACAATTTTCTATTCTGTATAGATATCGCTGATCTTATAGTGATCGAGTAATCATATTTTACCGTCTACGTGGACCAGCATACCGCAAGCACATATATTACCTACCTTGGTTGAGTATGCATCCCGTGCATCGATAAAGAGTCCGACAACGCGGCTTGCCTGCACGTCAGAAATAATTACGCGAGTTTTCTGAGAAGTTAGGTATTATTGAAACGACATAAGGGCCTCGAAGTGAGTTTTTGAAACTATCGTATGATTGAATAGTGCAGAGGGCTAACACACCAAAATAATTTTTGTTTTCAATTCGAATGCATTTCGTTTGAATGGATTTAAGTTTGATCCTAAATTTGATTGAAACTGATAACAGAATTCACTCTGAAATCAGTGTAATGATTGCCAGGTGTGATTGAGTCAGCCAAATCGATTGCAACGAAATGAAATATGATTTCACCCATTTCCTCCAATTTTGTTAAAATCGAAAACAAACATTTCAATTTCATGTTCAGTCAATTCTAGTATAAAAAAAATAAAAAATCATTTCCCAAATTTCGAGTAGACATAAAATCGAGATTTAAAGTAAACAGGTTTTTAGAAAATCGAAAGAGACAAACAAATAAAACAAAACGCTGTTTGATTTCATTTTTCAAAAACCAAAATCGAAAGTGGAGTAACAGCTTGGTGAATCGAAAGAAGTAATAAAAATTCGTGATCGTCAGCTTTACCGAAATTCTTATCATCCCTCAGGAAACTTCAGATCGCTCGGATGAAATTGAAAATTTGAAAATTTGAAAATTCGAAAATTTGAAAATTCGAAAATTTGAAAATCTGTGTATAATTTTGAGCATGTATACGTATAGTACATAGGTGTAAATAGAAATGTGTGCAATATTAGTCCCCCTCCTGAATCACATCCTTTCTTCTCCCTTCCCCCGTCCCCCTTTAATATCCCCATCAAGCGCCCCTCCCGATCGCAAAGGTTCGCGCGCCGACGGGGTATCGCGTGGCCGAAGGGGCGTCCCCTCGTCGATGGAAGTGGCGACAACGTTGGTGGTGGGGCTGGCAGCCACGTGGTGGAGCGTACCCTGGGGCAGGATTTCGGCCCGTTCGCATCTAAGCCGCATATACCGTACGAACGGCGCGCATCGTGTCCTATAGTCAGTAGTAGTAGCTCCTAGCAAGAGCACCTGGTAACACGTCGTCGGCCGACCGTACGTACGTTCGTCCCTCCGTCCGTTCGTTCGTTCGTCCGTCTTATCCGTCTTTATCCGTCTTATCCGTCTGTCCGTCTGTCCGTCTATCCGTCCGTCTTTTAGCTTGATCGGTCGCGGTTGGGTCGTCAGTCGGGCGAGACCACCCCGGAGAACGATCAGCTGTTTGATAGTTGAGATTGCGACGAGAGGAAAAGAGAGGAGAGAAGAGGAAGAAATATAGGAGGGAGAAGAGAGCCAATAAAAAAAAAACAGACTCACCAAAATTTTGGCGTAATTTTTTGAAAAACTCTCGTGCGGTTATAACGAGACCTCCCTTATACATGCGGTCCTTGATAACCCGAGAGCTTTGAGACTGCAGGGATTGATTGAATTGCAGCGATTTTTTTCAACGGCGTCATTATGCTGTGACTCCGAAGAACCCTTTTTTTTCTTCTTTACATTATCATGTATCATTCACGTACTGCAAATGAAACGCAGGTTTTGATTATATTATGGAATAATCTAGTCGATTTGATAAGAGTCGGTTTTGAGATTGATGATCAATTTTTGAAACTGTAAATTCGGTTCTTGTCATCAAAACGAATCCGAATCATATATCATTTATTTTTTTTACATATTCTCCTCTTCTTTGCTACGCTACGTTATCTATAGAATCGTAGTTATGCCGAATCGGTCAATAACTTTGAAATAAGCCTTGAAAGTTCGCAATCAATATTTGGCAAAAATTTTGCATCGTGATAAATTGCAACAGGCATAAAATCCGGGTTACACCTGACCCTGAAAATCTAGGGACCTGAAAAGTTTGGAAAGTGAGGATTTCGGGAGTTTACATGGACGCTTGACAACCTGCTGCTGCTCCGCTGTTCTTCACATATATCATTGTTTTTTCATTGTCTGGTGCGTTAGCCAATGTATGAGGATGAGCCTGTGATGTGCGTGTCTTTAAAGTGTGTTTGGTGAGTTAGTGAACAAAGTTGGAGGGTGATCAGTGTGTCGTGTACTTCGAGGAGGTGGCCAGAGAGGCCTCCTCGACACAAACCGGCAAACTGGAAGTCCTTGGGGTATTTCCGCCGCGGACAGAGGCGCCGATTGCCGATAAATTGGCCCTCTGTTACGCCCCCCATGTCGATATGACGACAGTCATTGAGATTGAGGTACTAAGCCATTGAAAATCATCATATTATTATCATCACCGAATAGTAAAGAACAAATATCTGCATGTTTCAGCCCTTTGAAAGAAACCAAAAACCAAAAACGCACATCCACGTACTTGTTAACCGCGATTCAAAGAGTCATGAAACTTTTTTCCCATCATCCGCGAATCTTTGTGCAATTGGCTGAATTCTGCGAAAATCTCGAATAGTTGAATTGAAGGAAATCGTAAATAGCTAAGAAACTCGAAGTGCAGGCTATCGCGTCTCGTAGATCGATAGAGGATGCATTATATCCACATTCTGTCAACATTCTACAGCCACATGGCGCGGACAATGTCCACCAAACAAATGGACGTTGCAATGCTGTCTACTACAGTCCTTGATCTACGAACGTTTGCATTCTATTGCACAGTGTAAACCAAAGTTTACTTAGCTACCAGTTTCATCGATCATTTGGTTTACCTGTTGAATACCGAGGATGAAATTAGGGCAATTGATTCAGGGGATGAAATATCGGGGACTAGAAAAAGGGAAGAATGAATATTCCAATGAAACCGATGTGCGGATTTGGGCACCGCGATGCACCGTACATCACAAAAGTGATTGCTTTCGTATACATAGGCAGTAATTCGAGTTGTTGTTTGCTTTTGGTTCAAGTGTTCGGCAAGCTTGAGAAGTGAATACCTGTATAGGTATATATGATTTCACAAGAGAAGACATTTGGCTTAGAAAGCGATTTCCAAACTTTCATAACGGAAAAATATTCCTCGCTTAACTTAACCGAGCCTGCATTAGACAAATTAACGGAGGTATGATCCCCTCGCTAATTATATACACGATGCTTTCTATAACGGGGTTCCCCGCAATTCAATAATTGGGATAAACCCGATGGCTATATGATAGGGTGAGGAGGTGACAATGAGAATAAGATATCCGGGGCTTTTATCTTTGAAATTGAATCGAAGTTGAAGTAAAAATTGAATCAAGGGAGTATGGTATAGCTTATGTTAGCACAGAAAGTATGGGTAAAAGATGGAATCGATGGATAGCCGGAAAGTTGTCGTAGGGAGTATCTGGCAGCGCGTAAACGTCATCAGATCGTATCACGATTCAGGAACGAGTCCGTACTTATATTATACCTACACGCATCGAAGGTATAGACCTAAAGCCTTGCGGGAAGCTTGGATGCTGGGTATTATCGCCTCTATACGTATGGCTGGATCGGTTGAACTGAGACGTCTCTTCCGATATCTTACTGTTATATACTGTTATCCGCTATACATCTGTCTAACAAACACCCGAGATGGTAAGATCCGCCGATTATAAACCCGCGCGTTGTCTAAGACAATTCCATTGTCTCGAACGGTGTATATAAGACACATAAGTTATTTCGCTAGTAGGTATGGAGAGGAGAGAACATCTGTCAACGTTATTCTTTACCTTATCTCGCTCGATGATCATATTTTGAAATTATTCATATTGGTATATCGGTAGTTAAATTAAATATGCAGCCTTATGCCTACGCAAAATAAGATAACTGTATCAAATTGCCACCCTGAAATTAATCGGGCGAATTTATTATTCGATATATTTCGTCAAATACCGTCTAAAATTACTGAGCTGGGTCAGGTGACGAATGAGAGATGATATAATCACGTAATTATTTACTATTCGATCGGTAATTAGGTAGGTGTACGTCATTCCTGACCATAAAAATCATTTTCTCGTTCAAAGCAGCCAAAATTATTATCAATTTTTTGTTATACTTTATTTCATCGTGTCTTCTCGGCACCGTTTAAGCCGTAGCTCTGTATGCGATATATATTATACATAAATATATCGTATACCTATATATTATCCAGTATGCAGAACACCACAATCAAAAAAAGAAGAAGAAGAAAATAAAAAGAACCAGTTCAGCTATAATAACTTGCGCGAAATTCGACGATAAATAATTGGAGACAACTTCAGAATTGACATGGAGGTTTATGCCGTCGATCAAGACAGACCCCTGTACCCAATAAAGACATATCCAGGAGCCTGCAGAAGAAACGCTACTTTCATTATTCATATGAGCATTAAATATGATATACATACCTGTATGGGTATGTACATAATTTTTGTACGATACGATTTGAATCCGTGTGAAAAAAGAATCAAAGCTCCGATTAATTCTCATGAGAAAACGAAGATAAGAATGAAAAGAAGAAAAAGTAAAAAAACGAGAACAGAACAAAATGCCTCCGCATAAAACACCCTAAATCGTTCGGTATTTAACGCGTGACGCATCTTGCTAAGAGAATACTGGTTCGACTATATAACGGGACGTATAACGACCAATTAAAATATTTCGTCGACAGGTTAGATCGGGCAGTTTTTTTTTTTTCTTTTATTTTTTTTCTTTTTCTTTCTTGTCTGGTTCCTTATTGCCTCTTCCTGTTTTCGTATTTTATAATATTACGTTAACTGATTGTAATTTGTATACTTTCTCTGTATATTATATATGTATACACGATTATTATACATCGAACCTCGGCATATTGATTGCCGCGTAATTTCATACGGGTTCATCACTAATCGCTGGGGCACCACGTTCCCGCGGTCTCGCCTCCGGTCTAAAGACTGCGATTTATGAATGATTCGATCGAGTCCTCGAGCCACTTGCTGCTCGTCTTCCTGTATCACTTCATCACTCGTAATAACATCTTATCTAACCCTTATCTCGGCCACAACGATTTTATATCTTCACCATACCCTGGCCACCACGCATCGCAGACTACTATCTCATCGTCATATCATCCCAGGGGTCACACCCAGGGCCCCCTTCTTATATCTGATGCAGTGAATCGATATTTGCATAGTTCCCGCTTCGGGCGATCTTTACCATTGCACTTCACCGCAGATTCCTTTCATACATCGAAATTTTTGATGGTATGAAGCGAAAATTCCCCCATTCATTTGTCTATATTCCCATACGAAATCTGTCATTCGGTAGGTACCTATGCCTACTATAACTGGAGCATATATAAGTATATATCTACCTGCGGTACACGCGGTTAGATTCGATCGTACCGTACATAAGAGTTGCGGCCACCATAAATTCCATCTCTTAATGCAGGGTGATCTGGCTATCTGTCAGTACATGCTAAGGGAACTAGGCTTTGGTGATTGATTTCTTATACTTATCCGTATACGAGTTTACGCACGGTGTCCGGACTTACGCAACTCCGCATCGACACGCAAAGATCCAATCGGCCTGTATATACCCATGAGCTTAAAGGCGTCATAGTAGGTCGATTTGTGGCATATACCTATGTCTATTATGTACATACGTACGTCTACATAAAGTTGTACATAAATTGGTATATCTATATATAGATATATCTATATATGCATGGGAGGTTAGTACCTTCTTGCACCTCATTCGCCTCTTTCGCATATGCATATGTGTATGTATGTACGTATAGTATTATGTATATCTCTTGCCTCTGCCGTCTGTATATACTTTTGGCCTTTGGCAATCATGGCAACATTAATTCTCTTTCTTCGCTCGCTAGTCATGTACGGGACCTGTCATAATATAATTACTATTCTAACGGCGTCTCGACGCGTTATGGGATTGGCCAATTCTAACGTCAAATCCCACGAGCTTAAGTTATCGTGACTACCGTAAAAGATATACTTTTTTTTCACCCCCATTGTCTGATATATACCTATAATATGCATACGCGTGATATTCACGCTTGGAAATACTCTCCATAAATTAAATCGTTCGGCAATTTTGGAAATGGACGTAATTTTCGCACATATATATCCGATTCGAGGATGTATGCCCGCGTCTATTCAATATTTTTTTCGTCCACTTCAAGGTGGGCGAGAAAGCGAGAAAGCCGCACATAATGAAGAACATCGAAGATGCTTTGTTGGCTAACAATCGCTTACACTAAAGCGATGAGACTGTAACTTCGCTTGATTAGAATTTGAGATGTGAATTATTAATAATCGCGATGATTACACGGCTTTTGTTTGCTCTTATATAGATGTAGAGACCACAACGTCGTATAACAAAAAGAAATATGTATAGGTAATCAGGCTCTTTTCAATCTATGAGCGAATATATGACAATGAATCGCTGTCTGATGTTTTAAGCAATAATATATTATTTTTTTTTTCCCCCCCCATTCTTTCTCGTTTTTCCTATGGTTTTTCTATCTAATGATCTATCGCTCGCATAAAAGCGATGCTCAGGCAATTAATACATATACAAACAATTAATGAACCGCGACTGACGTTGACTATCATATAGGTACATGTAGTATGGTGTATATACCTACCTACCACGCGGAATAATCCAAGTGTCCGATCAGCACGGGCAATCTCAGTTGCTGCAGTAGTTCTTAAATTGCTTCTGGTCGGGACCGCGCAGTATTACTCAGAAACGAGAATGATGACCGAATAAATTTACGAAGCTATTAACGTGTCCCCTTCACTCTTTCAGTCGCCTTTTGTCTCGCTTAAATTTTGTACCAAGTATTTTTCATCCGCGTGTAGTTCCCAGCGTTCCATTATATTACGATAAAAAAGAAAAAAGCAAAAGAAGAGAAAAGAGAAAAGAAAAAATATGGAAAGAGAAAAAAAGAGGCGAGAATTACTTGTAACACTTTCAATGGACCACCCTGATTTAAATCAGTATGAATATTCGCGCGTTTTGTTCAATACCATATAAGTTAATAGGTTTCAATATGTATTCATTGCAGCATATAGTACGTGTATAACGTTCGTTCGTACATGATGTTAAATTTATATCGTTTTCTCTTTGAATTTGCAGGACCGTTTGGCGGGACATGGTGGTATTTCCTCACTCAGTGGTGGAAATTCGTCGCCGTATTCCGGTGGGCATCATCATGGCCATAGAGGAAACGGAAACGGAGGTGGAATGCCGCACCACGGTGGCGCATCGCTTCCCACCGCCTCAGATTTTCAACCTCCATATTTTCCACCACCTTTTCCTTCGCACCATCACGCCCCCGCAAGCCCTCAGCATCCTGGTCTGGGACAACCTCAGCACCTGGACTACCTGGTCAGCGATCCCTATGCCCAAACACTGAACACGCTTCACCAGCATCACTATAACCAACTATCTGCCGCTGTTACGGCTGGCCAAAGAAGCGGCGACCTCAGGAGGGACGCCGAAGGTATCCATGTGGTAAGTGGTTTTCCATTTCCGCTTATGCATATTGACTTTCAAATTTTTATCTCCGAAAAGTGAGTGGAGCATACTGTTCATGTGTTAAATCGCATAATTCAAACAGTTAGCGAGCTGTGTTGCAGTGAAATTCCGAACGGGTCAACAAAAATTGACAAAAACTAGACAAATTTCATCGAAATCGTACAAACGGTTCACGATTTTTCTCTTCCTTTTCCAAACCCAAATTTAGATGAATTTTTTTCGAAAGTGAATAAAACTTGTATGAGAATGTTAGCAAGAGAAACTTGCGAAGTTACGTGATGAAAAAAAGTGTGCAAATATCTAGAATCGGTCAATGAGCGCAGTTTCGATTTATCGGTCACACGTATGCGTGTGGATATGTTCATTTGCGAATGAACCGGTGCCTGAGGATGGATAATTTGAATCTCTTTTTTTTCCTTATCGATTGTGGTTCAATTACAGTATGTATTGTATCTGCCTATATGTGTAAGTATATGATATAAGTAGTCTAAGTCGAAGGCTTAAGATTCAGATCCGGTCACGTGCACAGCGTGCTACCTCATTACAATGGTGTAGCCGTAGTTACGTTACATTATCTACAGAACATTATCCCTACTTACGTTTGACCATCGAGCGTCGGGTAATAGCCAGTGGTATCGATCGATCAGACAGATCGAAGCCAATACGTTTCTCCGTGACATCATTGATCCCAATCGTGAGGCTCCCCAAGAAGGTGACTTCGGACCCCTGTCGTGATATTTACACACCTATGGACCGGCTCGTTCGCCTGTCCAACTAACCGCTGCTGGATTTACAGGGTGTCAAGTCTCAGTCGCGATTAGTCGCGGTGCGTCTTGGAACGATCATAAATCTCGGTAAACGATCTCGTCAATCTTCGCCAAGCAAAGTGCTATTCGCGTTAGCGAGTGAAACTAAGGCTAAGAATCTGTTACACATATACGGGTCTTGATATGAGTAATACGACTTCTTCGAAGGTCGGGTTTCGGCCAGATTAGGTCAGATCAACTGAGGTCGTGTTATCTTTATGGAAACTAAAATCTGGTTACCTTATACCTACTCGTTGGAACTTGCACGGTTCTTTTCGTCCTCTTCTTTCCTTTATTCCTTCTCTATTCGGCTTACGCGTTCCTTGTGTCTAAGATTTATTAGCATACGTGATTCGCCCCGTGACGAGGTGGGAGGAGGCAGCTGAGACACGAGTCACAAGATGCGAGAGGGCCAAATGTCACATTTCCATATTTTATTGTGACGAGTACCGGGTTTACCGTTCTTGGTGAAGCGTTACGTTCCTCACCGCCTATTTTCTACTTCCACTAGAATATTTCGCCTACTTTTTCACCTCCGCATACTTGACTCATGTTCAAAGAATCGCATGCAATTCATGTTCGCGAAATTGAACAAAAAATTCCTCGAATTCAACCTTCTAATTCTTTCTAAATCGCGCGGACATTCAACTACGCACTTTTCGATTCCATCGGTTCACATAGACACGAGTTGGCAGAATAAATCGCTTCCATACGTTACTTTGCACTAATCATGATAGCCAAGCTTTCCGCGGACAATTTGACTCGCAAAACAATCTCGTTAAATCGCCTTCAGCAATCCTCAAGAGATCGAACTCAGTCACGTACCTACTTGCTAGATCAATCATACGACAACGCGTTACCGAGGTAGATACGTGTTTCTCCAATTGAATACCCGAGTCGATATACAGGCATATGGGTAAATCATAGACGAGCACACATACGTATTACCAAATAGCGTATATCTTATGGCATTGTGCAACAGATAGGTACACACGTGTTTAATAGCACCGAATAGCGTCGATTGGTTCCAACTAAAAAACCAAAGACAATCAAAGACGCGTTGATATGGTGGTTGTAAAATCTTGGCAGTAAGATTCGCGCCACCCATTGTCCATCCGGGAACACGGGAAAGGTCCGAAACTTTCACGTAGGTACATTCAACACACGCAGCTCTCTCGTTTTCTGTGCCCGATAATAATAGAGGCCCACCTCTGAGCGGTGTGGCTTTCACAAGTCGAAAAATCACCCTAATTATCACCGTAAAACGCTAGTTTTGCGTCATTAACGAACTGCCGGAGGTGTCGCACGGGTATCCGGGACTTTGGTATAGCCACGTATCGCATTGTGCTTAAAATCGCGGCATAAGGTTTGGCACAAGCTATAGGGATTCAGGGAGACAAAGTCTTTGCAAAACCGCAGGAAACTTGAGTGGTTAACATTGGCACGCTGCAGTCGCGAATAGTTTGACATCACGAGTTAAGAAACTATGCAACGAAGTCTTATACCTCTCCTTTCCTTCCGGTAATGAGGTAATCATCTTCTCCGCCTCACATAGCATCATGCAACGATGACGAATGAAACACCGCGAGTAGCGGGCTGTAATTGTTGCAATTCAACCACGTTACTCAGCGATGACGCATTCGCAATGTCAGTATCCGTTTGTTCGTAAATCACGGTTATAAATGTTGGAATTTTAATTTATCACCGCAATTGGTGGCAAGAAAAATCGTTTTCTAGTTGCTTTTTTTTTCTTCCTTTCTTTCTTTTTCTTTCGCTATTTATCTCGCGATAGGTGAAAGATCAAATGTGATAATGAATACGCAATTATAGACTTTGCTGGAAAATAAATGAGACTTTTATTGCGAGAGATATACTTTGGCGTGGGTAATCGCTACTTTTGATTGAACTACTCAGATGTAAGTAGATACGGAAGAATTCGGTTAATTTGATTTTCAATAAAATCTTGGTAGAGATATCGCGTGTAGGGAAAATCCGCTTCTACTCTGGACGTTTCTTAGCCAAGAGTTTAAGTTTTGTTTTCGTACATCAGCCGGGGTGTAGAGTAATTTACTTATTAAGTTCTGGTTAGACCTTCGACATTCCCTTGAGGCAGATGCCTCGCGGGTTCGCTTTGAGGCAAATATGCCAAGAATTATTGAGCCCAAGGCAACATAGGCGAAAGGGTCTTTATACCAAGCCGTCAAACCGTCTTAGCAGACGATACCCACATGCGCCTTGCACCGGATAGAACAATCTATAAAACTAATTTGATGTAACAAAAAGTTTTCATCCCCAATGAATAATGAAAACAAAATGTTATACCGGCTGGAATCGATACACCCTGCAGGAAATCTTCAGACTTTTGAAAATGTACTACAGTACTTATAAATGGCATTGAAAACGTTCATCCACTACTCGCCGTTGAATCAGAAATACTCTAGGGCCAATGTGAGCCGAGGGGGTTGTAGTCGAGATCACAATGCTAATAATCAGCTGAGTGGCCCTGTGGACCACCCAGTAAAACGTGGTACCCTACTATCCCAACCCCTCGCGATCCCCAACCCTATCCCCTCTATCATTCGCCCCAGTTGATCCGTTCAAACTGAACGTAGTTTTATCCTCTATGCGCGTGTACAAATACGTATAATATATATATGCTCAAACGCCTGGAATTTCTGAGAGGATTTTTTAACCCTTGGTATTTAGAGCGGGGAAATTTTTCATTTATTGTGCTACACCCCGTTCAGAGTTAAGTTAAGCTGAGCACACACGTTTGTAAACTGTTCGGATGATCCGAGATTCTTTCACGCGATCTCCTTTTCAAGCCTAGATTAAAGCAAACTGTTTTATATGGTTCGATTGCGGTATACCTCAAGAGATTTGACTAGAAAACTGAAAATTGACAACAAATTTTTCTCTGCTATAGCGAGCATCTATTAATTATATTCATCAAAATTCTGGATTGGGGTACAAGAATTGAAAATTTGTCGTTGATTCTATCCATGTGGTGATAAAGAACCGTGGAAAGTCGACTAGGTTTTCCCGACTACTTGTGGCTCGGAAAATTTCAAGATGAAGACATTTACTGACGTGAATGTCCCGCGGTAGAGATAACCCCCCAGGATATGGGCGCCGTATATCACTGTTTTCATCAAGATCAAGTCCTTCCTTATAGCGCTAAGAGATTTTCTCTTGTGTACGTACTGCAGGGTGAGTGTCGTTTCGTAAAAATGACATAGACGCATTGATTCGTCGATAAGAAAATGCAGCGAGAATATTGGAAGAAGAGATTTAAGATTTTGTGAGAATCTATATTATGGCTGTTGATGTGTCTGCGTTGAGGAGAAAACTTGCAAAGCTGGGATATGCTAGTGGTGCAGGATGCTGTCGAGTCCTACGCGTTTCTTGTTTCTTCGTTGATTTTTCTCGACGAGGATGACGGAAGCTGCGATTAAATTAGTTTGATCTAGATAAGGAACGTACCTGTCCTAGGCTAACCTATACCTTAGCGATTGACTCGCGATCAGCCTTGTGTACCTATACTATATCTATTTATAAGTTTATCGCCAACGGGTAAATGCAGGAAAGAAAAATACACTATAAAAGCGATTTCATTGCGTCGAGGCGCGCGCGCGCGCGCGCGCGCGTTTAACAAGAGAAAGGCGATCACATTTCATCTCATTAGTACTATGTGGTATATATAGGTATATACTATACACGCATAGTGTATACCAATACCTGAATAGTTGTACCAATTTATAACTATCACGATGGGAAAGATATAATTCGTCGCTCATCCGTACCTACCTATACCTACCACGCTCGTTCATTAGCTCAATGCGCGTGCTTTTTATATCGTGAAAGTCAACGCGAGGAATGAAGCCTAATCAAACTTCACGTAAACTAACTAAGCGTAACCTTATTTATTTTTCATTAAACATGAATGCGTCGTCGTTATTAAGTTTATAGTTATTTGCGACGTTATACCATACCTATATTATATCCAGATTGGAGAAAACATTATATATCGCTATATTATGGCTATCGTCGAATAAGTGAAGCTTATCGAGTGTATGAATATAATGTTACAGGGTTATTATATATTAGAATCGGGGAAAGTGTAAAAATCAAATTAAGTAATACCATGTGGGGCACTCGCTTCCGCAGCTTACGATTAGACACAATTTTAATTCATCCCATAGCACCTTACGCACCGCACCTCACGCAATAACGCGATCTTCCGCGCGCGCGCTTATCTCATAGTATGAGGCATTTACTCGAACATGTAGTTACTGATCACTGCTTTACGATATATTATCTCGGTGTAAGAACCGTGGAACAGCGCACACGCAGACCGGTTCCATTAGAAACAGTCTGGTCTGTTGCAATATCGATTTATCGATTTCTGTTATTATTGCGAGCGTAGTGGGCATTTTGTACCGAACTTGGGTAGAAATTTATCGATAACTTTCATTTATCGCAGTCGTTGATAGACGGTGAAGAAATTTGACAAAAATTAATGGGTCTTGGCCGGATTTGACCGTTGAAAATCTTCATCTGTACTAATTGAGTTACTTATTACACGACGACTATCGCGCGGTACAAACGCAACGGTTCAAAGAACTGTTGACGAAGAAGATGTTGCCAAGAAAACTTCATCGTGATACTCAAAGCTGCGGATAGCAGGAGATTCTGTCCGGACTCGAAGGCAGAGAGCAAAAACTTGCCCCGGTCAGATTCTCTGGATGATGCGCAGAGGCACGGTGTGAAAGAAGTAAGCTAACGCATATGTATGTCTATATGTATTATACGTACATATATGTGCGCATATGCAAGCTTATCAATCTGACGTTTGTGAACTTAACGACGTACCTTTTGTTGTAATCCGGGACGATACCGCTTTCTGGACATTCCTTTGGAATTACGTACGTTGATAAGAATGGAGACAACAAAACCGCGTAATAAAGTAGAAAGCATTATCTTTAGAATGAATCGTTGAAGAAATTTCACCAGCTGTACTCATATGCCTCTAGACGGTAACAAAAGAGCGTATGTACTCGACATCAACTTCTGCGGACTCAACAATTTGCCGAGTATTTTTGCCAACGGCCAACAGACAACAGTACCTACCTACCTACCTACCAACAACTTTAAGTTAAACTTACGTACACATACGTTCACACTAGCATGTAACCATGCGGCCTGCCCCAAATCTCTGGTTTTCCTTCTCGGATGTGATTAAAATTCTGTACGTACCTTGCGTTTTAGTTCTTAGAAGAACTTTCTCAGTTTAAGTTAGGCTTGTCGCTCAATTACGCTCCTGCTCTCTCAGTATTTCCTACGCTTCCGCTGCAGGCCCCATATTTTATCGTTCAAAAAATCTCATCTCGTGTCGACTTCTGGGTTAAATATTACTTCTTCGAATTCAACTTGACTAAAATTATTCGAACTTTGACTCAAGAGGCAATAAAAGTATGAAATTCTGAAAAATTTTGCCTTTCCACTAAGCGATCCACTTTTTATCATTCCTCAACTACAACAAAATGCAGTATTTATTTAGTCACGTATAATGACGAAGTACGAAATTCCCCACCTGCATCAGCCTCTATCGTCCAGTAATCGTAAAACTCTACTGTGGGAATTGGGTCTCTCCTTAAGTCTCTTCTTGTCTCGTCTCATATCGGAGACTCCTGCGCGTATGTACATCCGCATGGTATAGGTACATTTTGACGTACAGATGCAGCCACCGACGCGACGTGATCTCCCGTACGAAACTCGTTTGCTGTTGCGAATCGCGCGTACATCCATCTCTTCTCTCCTCTTATTTTCTCTTTTCTTCTCTTCTCTCATCTCCTCTCTTCTCTTCATAAATGATTCGGTTAGCCCTGAGATAGCTGCATAGTCTCATATAGATACGGCTAATAGTTGGCAGCTACCTGAAACTCTTCGCACGCACAGCTCAATGAAATAGGCAAGGAAAACGAAGGCTCCTAGCGTAAATCAAAACTATCACCACGGCACTTAATTTTATCTCATTTTCCATCTACGGTCTCAATCGTTTCCACCTAATTGTTCTTCGAAAGTGGACGTATACTTCGCGGTTTATGGATAGACGTTATTATTCGCATATAATATCTAAACTATATACCTACGTATGTATGTATATACATACATATATAAACGAGACATACATCAATTTCTAGATCTGACTATTTACTGCACTTCCCACATGGTTGTCGGGCTAAATACGCGTGACCGCGGTAACGGGCTGGAGATCGAATGATAAAGTGTGCAGGGTACGTAGGTATCGTATTGCCAGTTGGTAGTCAGCCAGGAGCGATTTGCAGAGCAATTATTAAAAGGTTGAGACGAAAGGTAAAATCGAGTTGTTAATTACACCTATATACCCTAGGCTACGTACAAGATACAGTCGCTGCGAGAAACCCGGTAGTGAGTGATTCTCCCGGGTCTTTTATGCCGTATGGCAAACGGGTCAGATCATCTTACACGTCGCAGCTAAACTCTGACCCCTAGACAGCTAAGCCTTCTTCGTCTCCTTCTTCTTCATCTTCTTCTTCTTCGTCTTCATTCTCCTACCCATCTACGTCGAGTACACAATTCCATGGCTAATGCAACCTGTGTACCTATAACTAAGCTACAGGTGAACGCAGGCCATTTACACTAGCCTTTCCACGATCAACGATCATCCACCGCCTCTTCTCCGACGGATCCGAGATATTCTATGATAGAAATTCTAGTGTCATATCCTGGATGACCTGGCGATGGTATAGGCCATGAGAGGTACCGCTAGTTTCCTGGCCAAGTGCACACTTCATATTCATATTATTCTCATGCCACGTTTATTTCACCAGTTTAGGACACACCGATGATGATAGAGTGTTGTTGTTCCTAGTGTTTCGCTTGGTCGATTGATGCGGTGTGCCCTTGGAAGGATTATTCGATGGTCAAATAGTTGAATAACTAAGCTTTTAAAGTTGGAGTTTAATAAATGGTGGATAAACGATTGAGTGACGCTCGGTGAGACAGCGTGGATAATCAATCGTCGTTAGTCAGTCAGCCTTTTGTCTCGTTATACTTAGATGTATGAAGACGATTTGCGATTACTTAACTCCAACTGTTAGTGTCTCGCCTCTGCTGAGGCATAATACGTCTTTCATTCGCTCTTAAAGAGACACACTAAGCCTCTCTGCATGATAAAACAGAACTGATATAGGTATACCCACATTACTTCGATGCATCTTCAGTCAAATTGGCTTGCCTGTGAATTGTCATCGTTTTGTAATTGTCTGTAACAAATCTACTTCGTTGACCAATTGCTGATTTAAAATACGATCACTGGACTAGGAAACCATCCAACTAGCTAAGATAATTGCCTGGGAACTGTAACATCGGAAATGATCTAGTTCGCAAAACGATACTACGAATTTGCATATTTACTATCCATTTCATCCCGTAATGATGTGAGCTGCTTATCGAGTTGGTTATACCTCCTGGATTCTTGATTCTATCCAAGTATCCGCGCTGATTACGATGCTGTTTGATAACTATCACTTTTCGTGGGAAAATTTCATCATGCGAGAACTAGTCTCGATCGAGTATGCAAAATACATTTTATTACAAGTAGGTATACGCAAATAGCTGTATTTCATTTGAAATTTATCGCTCCGACTATCCAAATATATGAAAAATGTCAGACGAATTCTTGAAACGGATTTGATATTCTCGCGAATTTAAAATTGCGATGCGTAATCCATTGTATCATTATTTACTACCAGTCTCCAATCATAATTCTAAACCATTTCACGGATAAAACTGTGTATAAAATGATCGTAAAATTGATGGAAAAAGAAAAAAAAAAGTGGTTTCACTCTAATTTGCGATGACTTGACGATTTCCAAGATCGCTATTTTATATCACATTTGTATTTCATCTAATCCCTAATGGGTTTGGTGATTTTAGATTATATCTTTACGCATAAGATTCAGCTTTTTCTCTTCCCTCTCCAACTTTTCCACTGCTGTGTTTTAGCCACGATATTTGTGCTGCTTGTAAAATGAAGATTTTACAACCGGTATCAAAGTCTGATCATTTCCTTGCTCATCTAATCGTGGATTTAATTTATGTCTTATGTTAAGTGAAGATGAGTCAATCCGTGATTAGTATGCGTAGATGCATTTAATTCCCTTTCATCGAAAGAACTAGATGTCACAAGTGAATCTATCGGTACGTCCTTGTTCCCATCAATATTGCGCAGTAACCAGTTATGCGTATAGGCAAATCTATGGAATTCGATCTCCATTTTGCTTCTGAAATTACACAACGATGTAGAGATGAAGATCAACTATAACATTTGCCGATACAAAATATCGGGGTTTCAATCATTTTATGATCAGCGATTTTTCGGAGATGAAGAAAATCTTTATTCCAAAACTATTCCAGATACTCAAAAATCAGTTTGAAGCCTCCATGAGCTGATAAACTGCACGAGAAAACGCTGTTGCATTGCATATCCATAATATCCGCGTTTATCCTTTACCGTATTTTCATCCAGCTTGCAGCAGTCTCGGTTATTATAATAATTAATATATAAGATATGTGGAAACGAAATAATGGGTGGAATCATTTTTACTACATAATTTAACGCTGGACTTGGGTATATGTATACGAGTACCACATCGGAGCATATAGACATCTTTGCTACGCAGAAGCTGTGTTTAGTTTATCCGCAGTTATCCGAACAGGGCTTGGCCTAATCATGACAAACCAATAACCGTGTCAAATTGGATGGTATACCTAGGTAGTTTGAATAACGAATTTTATGCCTCGTGGACCCAGCGTATGGTATAATTCATAATTAATGACTAAAATTTATGATATACAATTTTCATTTTATCTATACAGTTAATAATTCAGATCGTATACGTACGCCTTCCGCGGAGTCCCAAATCCGAGATATACTTGAATATACATACAGTAATATGAATACCTTAACCGTTAACGGAAGGTAAAAATATTTTTGAAAATTTTTTTAATAGCGCATGAAATAAATTTTAATGTTTATTGATATTTTTTTATTACTATATTCAATTTAGGAATTTTTTTTTCTTCTCACTTACAGACGAACATGCATGCCTCCTTTCCATACGACGGTGGTCGAGGTAGCGGAGGTGGTGGTGGAGGAGGTGGAGGTCGAGGTGTTGAATACGGTGGCGTAAGGCGTCCCGACGCCCTCTTGCCACCCCCAGGACTCGACCAAACTGACCTAGTACTACACACCAGCCTCGTTGACGACCCCCAGGTGAGCGATGATGTACGTAATCGAACAATTTTGTTATTATTTTTATACTTTCAATATTATTCGTGATTTAAATATACCCATCCCAAGTTTTAGATACATATCTAATTAGAAATTCGTTTACGGTATACGATATTATAATCAATTCATACAGAAAAAATAATTGATAATAAAACTCAGGAGAGATATATCCAACTAATTTAATTCTATCGGACTTTATATGAGATTAATTCAATATTCGCAATTATAAAAAAGAAAAAAAATAAGAAAAGAAAAAAAAAAACACGGGATCGTTTATGGTATATAATTTGCGGTGCTATAATAACTATTCGTTTTAGTTTTTTTTTTGTTCCTTCTTTTTCTTTTTCCTAGATTTCTCTAAAGTACATGATAAACGGATAGTCATTTAAACATTTCGTACGTACGTGCAGAGAGCACCCCTTTTTTACGAGGGGGACAAGGCGCAATATCTTTGGTAACTCCGATTCGATCTGATTTCTTTTACTGTCTGTTCCTTTTTTTTTCGTCTTACCTTTTCTTTTTTTTTTTTTATCTTGTATTTCTTACGCTGTCATCGGGAAAGTCCCGTTGCACGAACGTTCCGACCACATCGCTTGGTAATTGGCTTTTGCCAATATCTCTGGCCCATCGACGGGTCCGTGTCTTTGTAAGAAGTGATTAATAATTACCTCGAGTGACAATTATTCCCAAGGGATCAAGACTACCTTCACTCAATACACACACACACACACGCACAACTATATCTTATACGTTATAGAACAGGTCCCCTCGCAATACCATATATGTTACATATTATAGTATATATTTATTATATACATATATATACATATATATAACTTCCAGGTGGGACAGTCCTCGATCGAGCCAAGACAATTTTGCAATATAAATCTTGTTAGCTAGGGCCTTTGTATGCCGAAATGAAAAGGCCCGCTTTCGCAATGTATGTTAAACGAAATTGCACCAAGTTTTACGGTTTCACAGGTGGTAGTTGTAGGTAGAGCTGTTATAACTACAGAATAATAATTAGTGACGAATAAAAAAAATAAAGAAGAAAAATGAAAAGAAGAAAAAAAAAGTCGATAAAAAATCGAAAATATAAATAAATAAAAGGCGAGAATAATAGTTTAACGATTGACTAATATTATACTGTATAATATGAAGGTGAAGAAAAAAACGAAGAAAAAATAGGAAAAAAAAAAATGTGTACAAACAAACAAATTATAAAATAACGAATGATTATTATATCGATAATAGCGGAACATTCGACTGTCATTCGTATGTCACGTATGACTTGCGTACATACAAGTTGAAATATTTTTATAAGGCTTAAAACGGAGCTCTCTACTATACTATACGCGCGGCGTTGATCGCGGTCAATTAGACGCACGTGAACGGATGAAAATTACTAAGGTACCATCGTAACTATTATATCTAACGTTAGCATCGCCATTATTTCTAGGCGGTGTCTAACCACGAGTTAGAAAATTATATAGGTCCTATTTTTGGGTCCGTAGAAACGTCTTTGGGCAGTGATGTGATAGAGAGAGGGAGAGAGAGAGAGAGAAAAAGAGAGTGAGAGGGAGAGAAAGCGCTAAGAAGCAGAGAGGACCACGAGAGCGTAATTACAATCGTGGCTCGATTTTCGGCAGCGTCATTCACGAATAATAATTAAGTTCTTAATCTATTTTAAATTATGATGAACCACACTTCGTCTTCAAACAAAAATCATCGACTTTGGTGTCGGATGAATTTTGTAATGTGACTACCTACCATGCGTTATACGTAAATGAATTTTTTATCACACATGCACGGAAAACCCGATTTTCCTTGCTGTTATGCGAGAGTAAAATGGCATTTTGTCCCCCGTGGTACACAAGATGGACTCGCGCATGCGCATGTCGTGGAAGTTTATTTTCTCCCCTAGGGTGCGGGAAGAAAATAGCGTTTTACTCCCTACGGAGCGCCATCGGACGGAATAAATACTATAGCTCGGAAATACGGTGTTTTCGTGCATTTGTGATAGAAAACATCGCGTGCATCAAGGAAGGATAGGTGCTTTCTACCTATTTTCTTCCCTCGATGCACAATATACTATTACACAGAAAAAACGAGTTGTACCAATTTGAATTGGTTCAAAGAAAATGTTTTTGTTCCAAGAAAAATTTCTTTGTCCCAAGAAAATTTTCTGCAAACGCATTGGAAACCGAACTTATCTTGAATGAAGTCAAAAATGTTCTCGAACCAAGAAAACTTTCTTGGATCGAAGAAAGTTTTCTTGGTTCGAGAAAATTTTGTCTTGATTCAAGATAATTTCGGTTTCCAATGGGTTTGCAGAAAATTTTCTTGGGCCAACAAATTTTTTTTTTTGTGTAAAGGGCTATTCAACGATCGCTATAAATTCGACAAACAGCCTACTCGCGATTACGTGATTAACTTAATTAATATTGTCAATACTCGAAATTTCACTCTCAATTTATATCGTTTATAAAATTTCTATAAACTGACATCGATCGATACTTTTAATCACGGTAAAGATCAGACGTGTACACTTAATCTCGATCTGAGTCGACGTTATGCGTATATATTATACATCTAGGTAAAGCTATTACCCGTATAGTTCGCGTAATAAGTTCACTACTATTCGTATTATGCTATAAGGATACAAGGATCTCCACCTGGTGTCGGTCATTTATCACCCGTTATGTGATAAGTTCACTTGAAACGACGCGATTCAAGCTTGATTCAATGAAAGACGCAGGAATATGGGTACAATCGCTTCGCGAACGATCTAACGTTGGGAATACGTGTTAGTTTAACTTTGTAGATATGTATATTAACATACACATGTATATGTGTGTGTATAAATGCGACCACATTTACGCCTGTATTATTCGCTTATGTTAGATTTAACACGCGTAAGATACGCCACCATCATTCCTCATCTGTCCGCTCTCCTGTATGTAAATATTTGCGAGATTATTATCGTGATTATTATTGAAAATTATACGTTCGACGGGGTATTTATTCGTGTGGTAATCGCTTCGAGCCTATACCTCTTGTTCAAATCTTCTATAGGTACCTATACGTCTACACATGTTTACGTATACCATATAATAAAATCTTCATCCATATAGTATAATATAGATATATTCCGCCTAACAAACTCGTACTTCGGTATTGAAAAAAAAGTGTTAGAAAAACTCCTTTAAACCACAAAATACAAGAACGACGCTTTACCGCTAACGACGCCCACGTCTCGCTTTTGTTATACTAGTAGCACATGCGTACGTTGTACAAGATCTCAGAGTGACCACGACTAGGAGTTCGTATTTTAAATATTCTCGGATTCGACGAACTATTTTTATATCCTTCATTCGAAATCCCTCGACAATTTTCGTGGATTACGATATCGCGTTTTGCTAAAATCACATCTGTCGCTCGAATGATTGGGAATTATTTTTCACGCCCAATCACCTCTATAGAAGCTTAATCTAAGCTGGTTAGATTCCCTAACGAAAGGAGCCGATCGGATTCGCAGCTATCCTTATTTTTCATGGTTTTAAAAAACCCTTCGCATCACTCCCAAGCGTGATTCTGCGATCCTTTTGATATTTCCTCGTCGTGAAATTCGATTTGAAAAAGTTTGAAAAAAAGTGTGTGCTTTTTTCTTTTCTTCTGAATTATTAAAACGCAGCTAGATTCATACGCACGTACCTATGTGTACCTAGTTCACGAGTTTCATATACGTCCTCTGGTATACGCGTCAGTATATAAACGGAGATTAGTGGACATATACGAATGCCGAAACGAGCTGCCCCACAGCTCTCGAATGTAGAATTTTTTTTTTTTTTTATGTTTTCGTTTTTTATCATTTCGTTTTTCTTTCTCTCTCCTCGTAATTCCATAATTGCGCATAGTTGACCCATGTTCTGGAATCCAACGTGGAATTTTCGCGGGCGAGACTGAGATGAAACAATTCGAAAGCGGGACCAGAAATACGGAGATATGGACAGACGGATGGACCGACTAAAGAATTAAAAGCTTTTACGGAACAGAAGAAATTCTAACCACGTGATATACGGCAGGTCTAGTTCCATATCGTACAATGGACACATAAGGCATGTACGAATGACATGTCGTTGTTCGTAGGGGGGAAAAAGAGCGGGCAAAATAAAATAAATAAAATAAAAGCAGATTCAAACGTGGGTGAATTTCTTTTTATTTTTTTTATTTTTTTTTTTTCAATAAAATTTTTTTTACACTCTACGTACGTCTGGCGAATGTACGTACGCGTATTGACCACCGAATCGAAAACCCGTTTGTTATTAATATTATCATGCCCCGAACGATATAAGCTAATTAATAATAATTAGACAGACTTCGCTACCGTGTCGAAATACGAGACGACAGCTAATGACTTTGGTGGGCTGTGATAATTAAGTGTAACAAATTAAGTCACCATGTATGGTACATAGAGGGTATATATATTAGGTATATCGGTAGGAGCTGTTACGAGATCACTTTAATACCTGTGGGATATATGTACCCGCTATATGGTATAAAATATATATATATTCGAAGAAATAAAAAATTTCAACTTTTTTCACGAATCTCCGAGCGAGCTTGCGGAATAACCTTATTGAAAAATTCAATATATCGAGTCTTTGACCATCGGTCAGAGAGCATATTAAAAAGAGAAGGGGGATACGCAGAGGCCTTTTGCCCTATACCGGATATTATTACACCGTAACGTTTTATATTATCAAGAAGAATTTAATTTGAATACTTGCGAGTATACGCCGGATTACACTTATCCGATAGCATATTATATCTATATATCTATATATATCGGGCTGCGGCCGCGGCCGCGTTTCAATACCGAAGATTCGAAAATTTTCTATATATACCTACATAGGTCACGAAACGTGTATATAATAATACACACACACACACACACACACATACATATATAATATACATATAAATACGTGGATCTATCATATAGGTACCGCGAATATTTTTTAAACATAACATTTTTCCTCCGCGGTTACATGATGAATATTCGTTTATGACAAAAATCCGGGTCTAATCCCTCGGAAATTCTTGTGTCCCTGAAAGACAATTTGCCAAGAAATTATTTCCGAAAGAGGCTGCGGATTTATCGGAAACAATTATACATATAGTAACGAATGTGTGACATGCATATACTATATATACACATTCGCTCTTATCTAATTTCTCACTTTCTCTACGATTACAGAACACAAATGTCGACGATGGGGGTTTCATGAACGATCTGCCTCTCCTAAAAAGTAAGTAGACAACAATTCTTTACTTTTCATACCTAGTTGTTAATAATTTTCAAACGTCTCAATAGACATCGAGATGCAGCCGACTATAATTTCTGACTCACATACGCGCCCGTCGACATGAGTTCATTGAACACTCTATACTTTCGAACTAGTCGTATAGGAAGTCATTCATTTTAGTGTCACTTATGAGTTTTATGCATTATCCTTTTACTCACATCCATCAAATAGTAACTTTCGAAAGAATGAACCAATTTTTTTCCTTTCTGCGTTCTCAAATCGATACACATACATATGCAATACCTATATACCTACACATGTCTGATGCAATTTATAGATCCGGTACTAAATTTGACAAAAATTGCTACAGATTCTGCAGCCACCTAGCATGAAGCAATAAATTATGAGTTTTAAAAAAATTGCAAGAGTAGTTCGAGCTGGGATTATCGTCTTAGACTCTGAGATTAAGATGCGAGGTCCGTGAACACTGAACATATCTGGTTATCTTGTTACTTAAAACTAATCCGTAATTTATTTCCTCGTCAATTTTATTCTCGATCCGGCAGCGTCAAAGCCATAGATTTTATTTCACGTCGAGCTTAAAGGTGAGCAAACTGCATCGATTCCAGACGAGAGGCTTTCAGGCTCGAATGCAGTTGTGCGTAGAATCCGAGACGGGGTTCGATAGAGGCAGAGATAGTTAGCGGAAATGATCGGCATTTTCACTCTGATGTCATTCGCCGTAGGCTTCAGCACATATATGCGTATATATGTACTAAGGCAGTTAGGTATACGATCAGGCGGTCCAGCGGGTTACGTAACGCTTATCCACTTATCCATTTACCAGAGGATGTGTTACAGATCGTTATTCGCTACGACTATAAGGAAACTTGTGTCGACTTAAAACGACGCCGGACGTCTCCTTGCAAGAGTATCGTCGCGGTCGTCAGCTCGGGGTAAATTGGACGTCTACACTCTATCTACGAGTTGAAACGTTTCGAGGATAGAAAATTCGTACCTCTTCGCAGTTCACGATGTTAATTCTTTTCTTTTTCTCTTTTCTATTTCCATTTCGTTTCCCTGGTCAAATTTTTTTTCAATAGAAATGAGAACGGAGAACGAAGAAGGATCAAGAAATAACGAAGAGGGAATGGGGACCCGCCTAAGGCCTAGGGGCGGGTGATTTTTCAAAGAACCGAAGAATCCCAGAATCAAAAAGCGTAAAAGAAAAAAAAAACAGTCAAAGTAAACCATCACGGGGCGCGTAATGAGGCATATAATAACCTCCGGTGACATTCGGACAAACAACCATCTGTATAGCTTGTTGAACCACCTTGGGGTACTCGGATCTAAGTATTTAGAGACCCGCCCCAAAACTGCACCCCGTAGTAGAAAAATTACAATGACAATACGAAACCCGATCTACCCCAGGGGCATTTACGGTTTTTTCCTTTTATTTATTATTTTTTCCTCAGGTTCGCACCTCTTACAATATATACTGGTAATTCTATAGCATTTGTACCTTTCTACTATTGTGTATTTCGAGCAGTCTATTACATTGTTATTTGCCCCTTTGCAAAAACGAAAGAAAAAAGAGAAAAGGAAAAAGAAAAACCAAAAACTCACTAACTCACTGGCTGCATCCGTCAATTCCCACACAAACGTGATCACGGATGTGTACATATATATATACGCACTTCTCATTTCAGTGCGGGTCCTTTAAAATTCTATACTACGACACATAACGCCGAGATGAACTGTTATAGGTATACCTACCCATCAAAAAATCTAGAGGTGTGTTAGAAATTGTTAAACTACAAAGAGAGTCGCCTGGCTTATTAGCTTAATTTTTTAAGCCATAGTATATTATATAGAATGGCAATGGTATATACCTACTACCTATATACATACCTACGTCTAGGGGGTCAGGGTAGCTCTCTTCGAGTACCCGTTGTTAGAGAGACCATTGTGGTCTAATAAGCAGGTAATCTACCGCCATATGTGGTCGACTTTCTACGTTTCATTTTACACGTCATATACATGTATGTAGGTATATATGTAGTAAATATATTCGTTATTATTTAGGGAGGCGGTTTGGCTTTACTCTCACTGCGGTTCTCCGATGGGCGATATATATGTATGTATGTGTGTATGTGGAATATATATAAATATACATACATACATATGGACGCGTTGTTTTCTCATTAATGTATATAAAAGGAATGAGATACGTGAGCGAATGAAAAATGAATGATAAAAAGATTCTATTAAGTAATGCCAATTAATTGGCTGGATTTAGAGGCTCGAGCTTTCTACCTAGATCAAACTGACAAATGAATCCAGAGAGAGAAATCTTATCGGTTCAAATAGATCGCAAAGCGACCGGTAGCAAACGTCTCGGGTTGGCCAGAAGCATTACGCTTCTCGGAAGCCGGGTACAATTAATTTTATCTTCTATTCTTTCGTCATATTATATACTCCTATAACTCCCAATAAGCCCTCGTTCTTTCATCTTCGTCTATACTCTATATTATAGATTTACACACACAGGTGTACCTGTATATATATACTCCCTCGGGTTTAACAAATTGGAAGTCTGGGTATAGGTGGGTACGCCAATCGTGACCACTGTGTATATGCTCGACCCGGAGAAGCTCTCCTTAGGCGTTAGGTATCTCTAAGGTAGGATAGGCACGATGGTTGGTACATAGAAACCCCGTCACTCGAATACAATGATGGAGCCAGGGCCCCGTGTGCTACGTGCAATCGTTAAATCTTGACGGTGGTACTCTAGGCCTCAGATCTCGGTATCGATCAGAAGTCACTCCACTCCACTCCGCGTTTGGTATAGCCGTGATATTTGGTATTTGAAATGAAACGTGTATGAGAGAGGGACCACCGCCTACACCCGTTACCGTTCATCGGCAAAGGACTTTGCCGCTTGATGTACTATGCAATATTCGAGATATATGAGAACTATATATAAAATGAGAAATTATCTATATTGAAGAGAGAAGAGAGAGAAGGGAGAGAGGATGATAGGGGAAAAAGAAAAATCAAAATCAAAATCAAAATAAGAAAGCGAGAAATCAAATAAGTCGAATGATAATGTCCGGAGACAGTAGCAGATGTTATCGCGTCCGCGTATATATTTTAGTGCGGCGAACCGCGTACCGGCTTTATCCGTCCGTTTATACCCCGCTTATCCAACGCTTATCCATTGAGGGGATCTTGAAACGGTAGACGCTTCGTGTAACACGCATGCCTCGATGAGTATTCAAAAAGGTTTTCGATTCCGATTGTATGCTCGGATTAATATAATATTACTTACTCCGCGTTAGGTATAGTTTATATATATATATATAGTCGAATTAAATATATCATTCTGTCAATTCGATCGTTATATACCTTACGTAAATTATTTCGCAACTATCGTTATCCATGGATAATAATAAACATTCAAGGAAAGGAGGTTCCGAGACTCCGAGTCATGAATTCTACCCCTGCATCAATGAATTATCGTGTAATTCGAGGGATTTTTAATCTCAGTTCTAGTGAAATCCTGATTTAAAATACATCGAGTGAACTTTCTTCGATAGAGCCACATGCGAAGATTATTCGATATGCGTACACGTAGGTAGCACTATGCGATAGATTGAAGCCATGCGATGGTACCGAATTTAATCCGCTTTGCAGGAACCCGATATTCCCTTAATCCTTCGGTAAATATTTCCTGTATCAGTCTTATAATCCGGTATAAAGCGGTGCGCGCGCGCGCGCGCGCTAAGTGAGCAAAGCGATTCGCGTTTATATGTACATACAGACCGGGTTGGCTTATACGGAATTACAAGGAACGACGAATGCCTGTACCCGCTTCGAGTACCATTCCGGATACTTCTGTGTGGCCTTTCGTAGAATAGGCAGTGGAGATCGAAATCAATGAATTTACTTCGATACACGAAACAGTCGCCCGACGTTATACGTTCGATGAATCTATAATTTTATATCGCGACTTAATGAAGACTCCATTACTTAAGTAATCATATGAAAATTTGTACATTTTCATGTAGTTATATGAAATGATGAACATTTTCAAAACCATTTTTAACATTTTATCATTAAGGCATAAAGGTAATTTATAGTACCTATACCCATACCTACAGCTAAGACATCTACGTGGGTTAAATTCTTGGAAGACTATCTTCTACGTAGGATAGCTCTTCTAGAGGTATGAAATAATATTCCCGGTTTGTATCGAGTGAAGTAAACCGGACGAGTTTTTGCAGCCAATCAACCGTGTACACGGTAATTACCCGAGTCGGTGGTGATTAGTGACGTGTGGTCAGCATTAAGAATAATTAATCATTGAAACGAGCCCGAACAGTCGGAGTCCCTCCCATTATGCTAATCGTCTTTTTATCACTATTTAATGATACTTACGCGATCTCATCCCAGATTTAATAATAATTATCAAACGTTTCACCGAACCTTAGATTTTATGTACCCATACTTACCTAATAATTTTTACAAATATTTTTGAAACTATAAAAATAAATCCTATGGGAACCGTATCATAATGTGACGATTGAATTTTTTGAAAGAAATTCTCGACTGTTATAGCATACGTCTAGATTAAAAAACGCACGAATCCTTCTATAGAATAAAAATACTGAAAATTTGAACCATCAATTTTGCTCGCACGTTTCTAACTCGTGTCAGCGTGTCGCCGCTGCGTTAGTTAGCCAAGGTTTTTGTGCCGTGGTGTATAGGCCAGCTTTCTAAAATGAAATCTTAATAGAATTAGGGAACACCAATGCCTGCTTGCCCTAGGGCATAAACCCCTGCGGTTCATAGCACTAGGGGTGAGAAGTCACACCCCAGCTGCTTCGGAGCTACCAGCTTCGAACCAATCAGAAACGACGTTATAAAGAAAAGGCGTTCTGCGTGTCGATTGGTTCACTTCCGGTGCGTTGATTACCCAGGAAATTGTGCGTGTTCCTAAACTAAACTGAACAGGTTCGATAAATTGATAGGATATCAGAAATTCACTGATTTTTTATTTTCAAATTTCATCAGTTCAAGTAAAACGCGGAGTAACCCAAGTTGGAAATCAGCTTTTTCTCATTGTTTCACGATTTCTGACCTTTCTCGGTTAATTTCTTTTCTTCACACCTGCTCCGAAAATGCCCCTTTGCGACCTCTTGAGCGGGCGCAAAACAGAACTTTGCGGCCCTCGGGCGAAAAGTCCAGTTTTGCGCCCGCTCCCTCGGTCTCAACAGAGGCATTTATGCAGAGCAGGTGTTAAGAAAAATATCGTGTGCATCACGGGCGCAAGGCTATTTTGGCGAGTGTGCATGCAGCACAGTCGCCTTCGGCTCGTGCCGCATATTGCACACTCGTAATATAGTTCTTTCCGCCCTTGATACGCAATGTACTATTTCCTCCTATCGCAGTATAGCTCCGAAAAATCTCAAACTTGCTGCACTCCTTACCTGTAGTAGTAGGTATTTCATAAAAATTCGACAGATTTTCAACGGTATAATTTTCGAAGCTACAGCGCACCAAAAAAATTTTTCTTATTCAAATAGGAAAGTTCAAAGGCTTTGGGGCAGCGCTTAGAATTGAGATAAGAACCTGAGGTTTTGACTAAATTTTTTTGAGAGCATTGGAATATGAATATAACCGAATAGGGACCACCCTCATGTTCATTATCGCACTGTGGCTCAGGGAGATCGATACGTTAATTTACGATTTGAAATTTTCCTCCTGAAACAACGAGGTGTCGGTTGACCGTCAATTTAGCTGCAGGTTGATATATTAATTTATCAATCTTTCTGTCTAATAACCATTTCATATAATATTCTCATAAATCATAACCCATATTCATTGCATATACTTTAAACTGAACGGAGAATTAGACGGTTGTGCATTGAACGAGTCGAGGTACTTTGGCTGACTACATCTATAATATACACATCTGACAAATGAACAAAGCGTAAATAATTGCTAATTTTAATCATTTCGTCAATCAGATAATTATAATTGAATTCCATACGTTTATCCCGTACCTATGTACGTGAATATGCGATTATGAATAAATCTCGAAGGATCTTCCTCGGTGAAGTACTATCATTCGCGGAAGAATTATCTACGAAAACGCGTAGTATCATAAATTTCGTTTTTTATTCTGTTTAGACGATTTATCGACGATCCATCATAGATAAGAAATAAGAAATATGTACGACATTGCGATGCGAAATGTTTGATTGTTTCTTTTTTTCTCTCTCTCTCTCTCTCTCTCTCTCTCTTTTTCTTCTTCTTTCCATTTTTCAATTCATCTTTCCATCGAGACCGAGATCTCTAACGGTGAAACAATTCATAAGAACGCGTGGGCTGCACGCATGATAGCGTGGGTCGTAACTTAAGCGCGTAGGTTGTCTATACTCTATGAGTTAGGCCGGATCCTTGACGTCGGCGAACTTTGATTCGAGTTAAATTCTCAACAGATTTATGAAGCGTATTTTTAATTTGTCAATAATCATGCAGCGGGCTAAATTATCCGCGATCTCTTCGAGACCGACAAGAAACTAGCGAACCATATGCCGTACCCGCCTATAACACGCATAAATATATGTATACAAATTTTATACATGCACGAACCCGAGCGAGCGTCTTTACGACTCGACTTTTGCCTATTCCTACAGACCCGCCTGGGTCTGCCTTCTACGAGCTTCGGAGTACCTACATACGTGTTCACCTCTGAAAGATTTCGTAACACGCGTGTTCCGATGTGACAAGATTGAGACAGCGTTTCATGCGAAGCGTGAACGAGCCCGATAGATGCTACGGAGATAAAACTTCACCGAGATATCTGCCAGAGAAATTGGAACGGGACATCGGTGTAGGTACCATGCCAAGGAATGAATTGAGAGGTGTAACTCATTGGAACTTGAAACTTGGAACTTTGGATCCAAAACTAGGCCGAAGATGGTTTCTTTTTTAGTTTCATTTCGTAAGCGTGCCCCAATAAGCAATTTCTACTTATAAAAACTGCCGCGCATATATGTGTGTATATAGATACGCAAGTAGGTACATACGTGTACCAAGTATGTAGCCACCGATTGCTGATGTTAACTAAGAGTGAATCAGAATCGATTGAGCACGTAGACGCGAAGATTTGTACAATATTTTATTTTTAATGGCTTCAATTAAGGCGTGACTGTAAGTTAATCGATCGTCGCAAACTAATTTTATATTTTATATTTCGTATGAATAATTGCCGATACACAGGATAAGGAAGGTTCTCAGGTTATACCAGACACCGTTAATTTGGTCTTGATGAAATACGCATATGCTTACTCCGAAATAGATCGGAGATTTTTCACAATAAAATTTAAAGCGACGAAATAATTTGTGGAATACGGTAGTCAGCCGTGTTTTCATATACCTACCTACACACATATATCTATACTAGAATAGGTGATTAATTAAGCGTATAGATTTAATACATTAGTACAATAGCTGTGTTTCGTTGGGTAACTTATGGTTCGAAACGTTAAGCTCGTCCTCGGTATAATTGGGCAACAAGTAAGTCGTTAAGTCCTCATTAAATATCACTTCGTGGCATTGTTGGAGTCGAATTAACGTCTTGAACAACATCGTCATTTCTTTATAACGATAAACTTTACGAATTTTTCATTTTTATTTTCTATCATTATTATTATATAATATTATGCTAGGTGTATACCGTTAAGTCATGCAGATATATTTATCCATATACGTATATGCATCTATGTACACACACACACACACACAAACACACACATATCGTTTCATTTCCTGAACATTTTCAAGTCGATTTTAATTTTTATTCATAAGGTAGATCTAGATTGTATGAGAACGTTGACGTTTGATTGACATCCAAACCGTTAAACCTGTGTTAATCAAATGCTCTAAATGATCATCGGTCAAGACATTCGACTATTTTCCCACGAGAACCGGACATCAGAATTTATTTCTTTTTTTCTGTACAATTTCTGAACCCAGAACCGATGTACCAACCCTTTGAAACGCCAGTATAAAACGTGGTCGATTTAGGACGCGTTTGGTACATGTCTAAGTCCGTCTAGCATGACATAATTTGGCTAAATATTGCATCGATCCTTTTCCGAACAGCTAAGTAATGAGAATTTCGAACCGCTGAAATCGCCCGTTCATTCAATTCGCGATTAAATTCAACAATGCATTTTTATTCCTCGATTTAATTCGCGTCAGACTTTATTTCTGCAGCGAGAGACGTGATTCTACAGATCATTGTCTGCACAGAGAGATAAACTCCATGTAAGCTAGACAGGAGGTGCGGTTACAATATTACGAACCGATGACAGAAAGAACGTCAAGAAATTGACAATCGTGTACGCGAATGTCCATTGTGTGACAATACTGCGTCTTGACATTCACATGACTAGATCCGGCCTACAAAGTGCTAGTTTCACTCCGATAAGTGAACAGTTCCAATTACCTGTCTTTCCAATTTCAATTATCCAATTAATCTGAATCTCTGCAGAATCAATATCCCGACTTTGATGAAATATGGGCTTGTATAGTCGAAGTGAGCGACTGGTTTTTGAATAGTGACGAAGTAAATGACTCGGGAAAATTGTGGTGAAAACAATGTCTCGGTTAGAATGAGAATTCGTATCTTCTCTGCGTATTAGAAAAGAAAGAAATGATTATCTTTACGGACGTGGTCTGACCATGTATGGACGATGGTTTACGGTAGGGTCTAAAATCTAGATTACGTTCTGTATATGGTATGTTATTAGTAATGATTAATCTTGTAAGGTAGCGATTATTTATCTATATACATACAAACCTTAAAATCTTGCTTCTCTAAAAAGGTATGAACGAGAGTAGAATCTTTCTTCACTTTTGGACACGAGAGATTCTTTTCTAAGAAACTAACAGCGTTACGCAATCTCAAAATATCACATAATGATCATCCAACGACACTTAATAACTGGTCCCTCTCTAATGATCTTTATTTACATAATCTTTACTCCGAGATTTGGACGAACTATAAGGGAGATTATAGGGTGTGCTGCACCGTTCAAATTTCGTTAATTTCTGATACAGTATTTCCCAAATCCTGAAGATCCTAAAAATAGGTATCATCGGTGTTTGAAATGCTCCGGAAAATTCGTGTCTTAAAAAATGTCAAAATCCAGGAATTATTTATCAAAAAATTACCCAACTCTCGTTTATATCTCAGCTGTGTTCAATTCAGCAAGATAACCATGGGATCGAAAACGGATGTGGTACAGTATGCATTTAACGAGTGCAGTCAATTATCTCTTGCTCTTCTTAAGAGTAAACCAAACGCCACTGTTCGCCGTAGCTATTTATCTTAGAAACTTCTTCATCATATGCTCATTTTATTTTTCTCCTATTTTATTTTATTCTTTTATTTTCCTTTTCCTTTTTCTTTTTCTTTTTTCTTATTTTACCGTCGTTATTCTCATTTTCTTCATTACCCCCCATACCAGCTGCAACACATTACTTCGTGCAAAATTACACGTTCGACCCAGACACGAGGCACGGATACCCACAATACGATACTGCATTGAAAGGCCAATACCATAATTACATTATACACAGTGTGTCGATAATATCATTTCTAAATACCTAATTTGTCCAATTTTTTTCGCGGTGAACAAAAATTCAGCACATAGAAAGTTAAAAGTTACTTGCGATAGCAACCTCTGCGTGAATATTTTACATTTTTCATTTTTTTTCACTTTTCTTCTTTCTCTCTTCCTATATGTTCTTGCAGCACCGTACAAACTGACAAACAACATTGTATCAACTAATAATTTAGCAGCATTATCTATGATCACGAATGATGACATAAGTATACGTAGTAGCTACGTAATATCGTGAACATACTTTTTTTCTATTTTTCTACATCAAAGTCCTCCTTCTTGCAATAGCGTCATTTGGATTGAACACTTTTTTCCGATATTCGTTCCATCACCACTTTGTATATATCGAACCGATACTTCTTCATACTCACGTTATGCTGCACTTATACCTGCTTCCTTCTCTTTACTTGGTCGCGTGCAGTTCGTGCTAATTGTGCAAAGCTTCTTCGCTCTGCAGACTGCTGCTGTTCAGATACGCGAGGCCAACCACATCGGAGATGACGGTAGCACCAAGAAACGACCGAGATGTTTTACCACTATTATTAAACAAACCCAACAGCATCCCAGAACCACATATATACGACGCAGATTGTAGACTATCATGAGTATGAAGTACGGACCACCATCTCGATCGAATTAAATGACATTTTATTTTGAAGAATTCTCATTCCTCAACGGTGATAGAAAAAGAAAAAATCTTCATCTTCTGATAAAATATTCTATCTAAATATGCTAGATGGATCATTAGTCTTCGCCATACTTACCAGTAGGTAAAATATCAGGTTTCTCCCCTTCAAACTACTTGAAAACATGTTATATTAATTATCGCAGAGTTACATCTGACTACCGCTCGCGTCGTATTTCATTTAGTACAGAGTTACCTGCGGAGCTTGAGTGTCAAGCCACACGTATAATGTCTGGAAACAGAGAAATTCTTATAAATCAAACCGTTCCTGGTGTATCTTGCATTTCTAAGCCAGGATTATCTCCATGTGATTACCAGCCCGAGTACCTGTACCCACCTCAGCCTGTACAGTGCACAGTACACACCTTGAATGAAGGGAAAAGTAGATTGCTACCGCGTGGAGCTTTTGCATCGTTATACTCATTAATTATTTACTCCACATACTGGACTATCAGCGACGCATCTGTAGGTCTATCATCGATTATTCATTCGGATGTATTTCTGCGTGTAGAGAGATTTATCTAAAAATTTGAATCGCCGAGGTCTGTGTGACGGCGATAATTGTACCCATAAAGCACGTTGTTTGAAATTTTTGATAAATCTTAGAACGCCATTTGCGGAGCTTATCCTCGCCGACTGTAGTAGATCCTCCAATTAAACCGGAGAAGTTGACTATGGAATATAAAATCACATTGAACGTTGGTTTCAAATTGGTATCTCTTCAATCTCGACACCATATTCTCGTAGATGTTGTCCAGGATTGGTCGCGTGTACACCTTCCCTGTCCAGTGCTTGATATACCTAGTGCGCTCTATGTACCTGTTAGAATGCACATACATAGGTACATACCTACTGCACTATTCTATACTATCTGTACTCGGGTGGTACAATTTGTCACTTCCACGGCATGGATATATTATTACGGTAACGAGGCTTGCCTAGGTGCTAAAAGGTTAGTCACGACTTCCAAGACACACCGTTCTCTGCTGCACCAGCTCGTGGTTTTCGCCTCCCATTCTACTTCCTCGATAGATTAACTGTTATCTTCGAGTATTTCAACGAATCTTCTACGTCGGTTTGAGATAAGTGCTAATTGTCCTATACATACATGTGTATGCAAGATGTACATAAAAAAAATAAGAAAATTAATAAAATTAAGTGAACATTCATATCTCCTTTATTATTTCTATATTGCATTCATTGACGCCTCGCGAAGGTCCTACGCGATCGTGTTCTGAATGAACTTCGTCTCTCGAGGGGGTTGCCGTCCAGTGGGCGTTCCAGGTACGAGTTAATAGCAAAACTACCGAGCGAACTACGGTGTAATTTTCATTCCAACGGAAACGAGCCAGGCTGTACAGTGTACAGTATACGGCAACAAAACCAAGCCGACCATCACATCGCATCAATGAAAGTAGGCAGTATATACCCTACAGCCGCGTGTACGACGGTGGCGTTTCTGGGTACACCTTGCAGCACGTAGAAGAGATAAACTGGTCGCGAATTAAGCGTTTTTCACAAGCTTCTGGAAAACGCTGATAGCTGATACCTTTACCTTTATTCACGAGGATAAACGGAACGGAGCTGCAGGTAGACCCGGAGATGTGAATGAATCACGCAATAGTATCACGAGCCAAGAGATATGCCTACATATATACAAGATTTGTACATTTTTTGGAATTTCCGAGTTCATCTCACAGGAAATATGGTGGCCTTTGAAATTTGAAAAAACTTTGAAGTGTTTTAGCTCATCTGATATTTGTTTGCAAAAATTGATAAAAAAAGAAACTAAAACGAGAAGAGATCGTTCGGAAAGGGTTCGAAAACCTATAGTATACGTATGGAGGTCGTATATTACTCCATATCAAGTGCCTCGTACATATTGCTGCCACCGCGGTCCTGCCCTAACATAATAAATAAATTCTTAAGCTCGCGAACTCCAACCTTATAACATGCAGGGGGCGGCTCGGCTCGTTCGACGAGTAATTGATAAAAAAAAAAGGAGGTAAAAAAAGGGGCTGCAAAGTGTCGGTGATAAAATAACGCGATAATCATCCGGTTAATTATTTAAACTGAACGGTTAATTAGAACGGTGTAATTAACGTCGCCCGCACCTCGACTCGATTTATTCTGCACGCCGTGACAGCGCCAGGTAAATGTATAAGGTATACATGTACTCTGGTTTTCAATCTCAACTTACGAATCGACTAACCGGACTAACAGCATATAATACAAATATATCGATATTTTATGAAACTTTTACACTCGAAAAAAAGTTGAATAATCAAAAAAAAACAAGAAAGAACAAAATTAACCAAATGATCTGGAGTTTGCTGAATAGATTAGGATGAAATGCAATTTCTGCCTCGAGCCAGCTCCTTGGCCAAATACATGCATGGGGCTGATTGCACTGATCTCCAAGGATTATAGGGTTCACGGTTATCAGCTATACGGTCGAGACTTCATTACGTCTGTACTCGAGGAGTCAGATTTATTAATCGCGTTTTGTTGTACGGAGTTGTATTTTTTATCATGCATACAGAACTTGGTGAGAGCATGGAAACGCCTTTGAAGCCTAGAGCCGATTTACGTCTTGACGGTTTCACGTTCGGAAAAGGTTACGCAACGTCGATGTATTCATGTATGTGTGTATATATATATACATAGACTGATAGCTAGGCAGGTGTACACATAACGATAATATGAATATATAAGAACGCGATCGTGTCCTGGTGTCCCCGATGATAACGGATCCTGGTCAAGACAAGCACTAGACGTTGATTTACCATTAAGTTATTAGTTATTGGAATCAAAAGTCAAACGGCATTGATTTATGCCTCATTTGATCCTCGCGTTCGCTTCATTGATTGACTCCGTCTTCGCACAGAGTTATTGAGTCCTTTGTAAAATCATTAGCATAACTATATAAGTGCGAAAAGGTTGACTATTCAAAAACGATTGAATTCAATATTTCCTCGTTTAGTAGGTATGTATTACCCGCTAGCGTATAACAGATTGTGTATCCATTCACTTAACTCTTGAGTAATTATTATTCCTGTCTCGCATCACCTTCATTCAGATTTTCATATACAAAGTGCGTTTCACTTACCTCAGGTATAAGTAAATACCAATATACGTGTCGTACACGTTATCGTCGGGTAATAATTACCCCTATTACGCGATTATATACCGTCGTTTTTTCACTATAGAAAAAAAAAAAGAAAGAAAAAAACAAAAGAAACGGTCCTATTCACGGACACATATACTATTAATCAATTACATACCCGTAAAGGCATAGTGTATGAGAAACTATTAATTTAACCATGATATTCTATGCGATTATTTATTCAATTTATGACTATGCAATTGATTGAATTTTACTGAACTACCGAGCGTGATGTACTAATCCTCGAAAGATATACAAACGCAAGTGGGTATGGTATCGGCTTAGTTCCGAATGATACGTAATTTCGTATATCAAAGAAATTAATTAAGTATTCTGTAGAAGTGATTATGGCGGAAGACCATGTCCAACGTCAATCATCACATCTCGTTTACAAGTGAATCATTATTTTATCTCTGACGTTACACCGTTACCTAGCTGTTTTTACAGCATGTGGGTGAAGAGGAGGAAGAGGAGGAAGAGAAGGAAAAAGGAGGTAATGATTTATCGTTTTCGGCAGGCTTTCGATCCATTTTATATTCAATCCAATAAATGATCCGGCCTTTTTTCTTGATGGGTAAATCAGCGCGTGAACTATTTTTCATTTTTTAAATATCTGAAAACTATTTACGCAGCCTGATTCGGTAGGTATTCCCCAATCGATCCGAATATCGAAAGATAAAAAATAATGGAATGAGGGTAAAATGGTATCGTGATAGAAAATAATGTTAGTAACCTTTGTAACAGGCAATAAAATCGTTTATAATACCGTTTTATGTGGTCCGTGAAGTTGTAACATTTTTATAGATTCGTAACCATTTCGAATTAGTACTAATTAAGACTATTTAGTCATCTATAAAGGTCAGACTACCTACTTACGACACGGAACTTGCGCTAATCTAGTCTGTACGACATTTTATTGGATCATTAAAAACACTTCCCGTTCGGGAATTGACGGGCGATTAAAAATTCAAAACCCCGAAGATTTTATATCGCCGCGATACGTATGCGTTCAGAGTTAATAAAAAAAGCTTCGGGCATTATTATTGCCCGCTGCAGAGGTTCTTCTCTCATGTTAGGTGATTATCGATCGGGGTATACCCACCCACCCCTACCCTACTCGTCCCTTAAACTTTGACCCATAGAAAATGAGCCACAGGTTGGCTATCGCTGCTGCAGGTCCCTTCGTATAATAACGTGAAATCGTTTCCCTCCTGTTATTAAGCATTCCAAAGCATCGCATCGCTGCAGCAATATAACGGCTCAATGTGTATTTTAACATTCGATGAAAATTGGATCGAAAATTTATACCGAGGTATACCGAACTCCGTTCAAACCGAAGTTTTCAGGCTCAGACTTTCGGCTTCAGTATTTCGACCATGTATTCACTTATATCGGTAATAAATCCAACAAATAATTAATTCACTGATACGAGACACTATAATATATTGTATGAAAAGAAGAATCGCAGCTAGTACATCGCATACCGATAACCGAAGGCCGAACTAACCAGTAATTTGCACACGCAGTACCTATCTGATAATTACCAAGAGTTTCTACTCAATTACGAGTCTAATTACTTTATCCTCTCGCAGCTACCGCGCACCTAGTCTCCTATATGTATATAATAGTTACACTCGTTGAAACGACTTAGCGTCAAAGGTATGGTATTAGCCCTCTATTGCGTGCAGAAATCACATGTAAACCGCATCTAGTTGTGGTTTACAGCTGCTGCATTTGCAGGGACAGTGCTGTAGTATATTATAGTATGAAAGGTATTTATTATTATTTATTCCATAGGTCACGGATTGGATAATAATACGTTTAGTTATAGGTTACCATATAGAAAATTGATTGGATGTTAAGACATTTTTTTTTTTTTTTTTTTTTTTTTTTTTTCATCCTTAAAAACATTCGATAAAAATATCGACGAATAATATTCATACAGCTAATGAATACAATATATTACGGATTTATATGAAGCAATACGAGTTTCAATTTGATACGTATATATGCATGTACATGTATGTATGTATAGATGAAGCACTATACATATATACATTTTATAGTCAGAGGTTTTGCGATCGCCTTTGCAAAAGGTGTATTTATTTACACTACAAACTATGGCAGGTATAGGTAGATTGGTAGGTATAGGTATACGCGTACTGCAGCGATAAACGAGAAAAATACCGCATATAATGATCAGGAAACCTTGGCACGCCTAATTAACCTGAACAATTTTCCAACGGTAATGGCTAATTGTCCGTACACGAGTTATAAATGACGATAAACGTTTCGGAAGAAGAATTATTATACCTTGGTGCGAGAAATCGTGAGCGGTTCTATTCGAAATGTGAAAAAAAAGGGAAACACATATAAACACACAGCCATAGCCAGAGATACATACCAGTATACGTATATATATGTGTGTAAAATTTTTCAAATTTCATTCAAAGTATAATAAAAGATTTGTTCTTTTCTTTCTTTTTTTCTTTCACATCATTGCCATGTTTTTAAAAATCATAAATGATCTATAGCTCACGATTTACACCTTTATACTCGTGGCTATCGACGAGTACGATCCCCTTATTGAAAGGCGATGACAATTAATCTCGCGCATAAATCTAACGAGATAAATGCCGTTTTACTTGCGTAACGCGAAGAACTTGTAAAATATCAAGAAACACGTGCAAGTTAACACAGCAATACATATTTTTTTCCATTTTAAAATTTTTTTATTTTTCATCTTCAATTCATTATACAAGTAGGTATACGCTCATTTCTTTTTCTACTTGTTTTCGTCAATTTAAAATAACTTTTTATTCATCCTGGACAGCCAGCTCTCATCTTTTTTTTTCTTAATTTGTGTTTTATAAAATCTTGATTGCGATAAAATGAACAGAAAAAATATATAAGAATATACCTATACGATGGGTTTAAGAGGCTTTTGATATGATATAGTCTTGGCCGAAAAACAAAGCAATTATCCGCAATTAATAAAGCGGTAAAAACACATTTACTTTCGAGAACTCTTTTCTCTCTACCCTCTCAGCTCTCCGCTAACTCGCTGTCTGCGGGTTTCTTTCTGTTTTACCGCAATCACGATATACATTTATCCAAAGTCGCATATATACATACTTTGAACTGTAAGGATGAATAATAATCATTTGAAAAAAGGAAGAAAAAAAGAAAATGAAGGAGAAAATAATAAGCTAACATTTCACCCAACGCTTATTCATAGCGAGAAAGACCAAAATCACATGGCGTTTAAAGAGACGTTTAAAGGGCAGCTGATGAGTTCGTCGGGCGAATAGTGAACGGACCACAGGAAGTGATTACTCTTCTTTTTATTCAGTCATATTTCAGATCTTCATTTTATATATTCTCGACGTACAGCAAAGACCCGAGAGACCGGTAATAAAAATATCGAATATGTAACCTGATTTTTGTTATTTATTGAAAAATAGTTGATACCGTCTTTCAAATTTTTCGCTAGCCATAGGGGGTAATAATTTCTAATCAAAATTGCAAATGAAACTTGATATATTTGGTCGGTATAAAAAAATTTATAACTGTATTATAATTATGAAAATTTATTTTTGCTCAGCAACTATGAGACATAGGTGTACCTGTGTATATGTATATTGTACATGGAATACACTGTCTTGTAAAAAAACGGAAGGTGAATTTAAAGCTGTTTTTTCAAACTGGTATAAGTAGACGTGTCCTATCTTTCTCTCGCTCAATATTAATAACCGTGTATTATAAATGATGCAAGATCAACGAATCATTTAATTTTAGTGAACTAAAACGCTGCCAGATTATAAAACGAAATACTAAAACGTATTCAAATCTCGGTTCTCTATATAATCGCGCATATATACCACTTAACTATGAGCTATTAACGATCTCCGGAGCCACATAACATCGCTAATTGTCCTCTGTAATTGCGGTAATCAGATTGCACCATGTATCAAGATTCGTCTTATTTGTTTCAGTTTATCTCACAATCAGACATATATACTAACGGCGCTAAGCCTGGGCAGAGAAAGAGTCAGAAAGAGAGATCTAGCGGTTGATTAGGCTATATCTCTACAGGTAGACACGCCGTTCTACTCGTAACGAATGCACGTCGTGAATTTTCCCCCGTCGTGTTCAACTCCAACCTTTATCGCAATGACAATTCAAATATACTCCAGAATTTTCTCTGAAAATTATTAATGAAATAAAAACTGCATAAGCTTTTCATCGAAAAGCGTTTCTGACTGCCTTATCACATTTGGAATACGAAATTGACATTTTCATCGAAACGCTCACGGGTTTTTCCACGTTGAAAATGTCCGAAAACAATTTCAAGTCCCAAAAAAAGTATAAAATAATTCAAGCATGTATGCGTTCACTCGATGTATAAAGGGCTCGAACCGGACTGAATCGAGTGATGCAAGAGAAGTTAAAAAGACTTGGTTGGGTCAGCTCGTCTGTGGTAACATAAACTCACGTTACTATCCTTGTAACTTTTAGTTGATGGATAAAAATAATGAAGTTATTTTTAATAATAATAATAATGGAAAGAAACTATACAATTAAATATGTACGCGTCTATCGGTAGGTATATATATGATGCATATATGTTAAAGTGACTTGACCAGTCAAACCATCGTAGATTTAAGTAACAGTAGGCGATAGCTGTGTTGTGTACAACGATTAGTGAAGTTAAAATTTTCTGTTGAAACCGATCGTTTGAGGTGATTATCAGCCAGATATTAATAGTCTGACCCGAAACGTGTGTGCTGAATATCAATTCGATTTTCTCTAGGTATAACGTTAAATGTTCGGCTCAGAGGCTCTTACAGCTAGTAGTGATTAGGGGTCAGATGAGTATAAGAGTAACATAAGACTAGTCCGGTTTACAAGAGATTCTCGTTTCGGGTATAATAATTAATTCGGTATACCATAGCCGCGCGTTTTCCTAACTTGTGGGTATAAATCGGATTTAGTACACAGTCGAAAAACGTCTCAAATCAATTCCGCTGCAGAACGGAGTTCGATCGTCGATGAGAAAAGGAATATCGAACGATTGAAGGGTTAATTTGCTTATACTTTATTTTTATTTTTTCCTTCCGTTTGTTCCAGGCATGAAAACGTCCGAGAGGGGTGAAAAGGGGATGCTTTCCGGGAACGCTCAACCATCAGATGTATTCTGTTCAGTACCCGGGCGACTTTCTCTATTGAGTAGCACCAGCAAGTACAAAGTTACAGTAGCGGAGGTCCAGAGACGGTTGTCACCTCCGGAGTGCCTCAACGCGAGTCTTTTAGGAGGAGTTTTGAGGAGGTGAGTAAATCCCCTTACCTATATCCCACAGTCCAGATAAACTCTCTCTACTCATTGTCCGAAAATATCGACAGCGAAAGCTCGTATCAAAAAGCGATGAGCTTGTCGCCGAAAAAAAAAAATGGCAAGGTTGTATTTGGCCGGGATTCCCATGACGTGGGATGATCTCACTACGGTCAGGTATGCCCATTCACTAGAATTCTCACGGAAGGCTCTCGGGCAAATCTCATTCATCGGTTCTGTCGCGTAGTTTTGAAGAGCCGTTGTCCGTCTCTGTCGAGTGTAATTTCCTACTCGTTTTACGATTTTATGCCCCTACCCGAGAGGGAAAGAGTGAAGAGAGGAATGGGAGGCTGGCTCCTTGACCGGTACCATTTTATGCCGATTTACCGTTAACGACAGCTTCGTAAAGTTCGGAATATTATTTATAAACGTACGAGAGGTATATTACACCTGCGCTGCAGACAGTAAAACTTGATTTATTCAGGGTTACACATCGAATCGGTAGATTTTTTGGATAATTAGAAGCAGCGTTTCTTCAACTCTCACTGATTTCAGACACCAGGAATTGGGGATTTTTGATCATTCATTTTTCCATCGAAATTAGTGACAGTTGTAAATCTACTCGTATACCGTGAAATTCTCTGGATGCGGCCCAGTAGGGACACCAACCTAAAACTCCTCAGCAGCAGTTTAGTAACTGACTAGATGTTTCTATAGTAAAATCACTAGAAATCACTAGATTTTCAGTGATTTTAGTAGCAAAACCTAGTAAGTTACTAAGCTGCTGCTAACGAGTTTTGGGTTGGTATCTCTGCTGGGCCGCGTCCACAGAATGTCACGGTATATATCGCCTAACGACGAAGATACGGAATAATTATTCATCGGACCAAAATTGAAGCGAATATATCTTCGAAATCGATTTTTGAACTTTGGAATTTGATGATGGGTATATTTCGGGTTGGATATTTCAGCGATTAATTTAACCAGTTAAAAATCGCGTATACACCTATACTATACTCGAAATGAATTTATAAATAGAAAGTAAAACCTACAAAACGAATCGCTGCTAGCTGCTCATTCCGGCTAATTAACAGCCACGAGAAGAAGAAGAAGAAGCCACGTTTTTCTTATTTTTATATTTTATTTTAATTTTGTGGTTTTTTTTTTATCTATTCTTTTTTCATGGCAGGTACTCACCGTGACACTAAGACCTTTACTAATCTTGAGAGTTTAATTTTATTCAATGGGATTGATTAAAAATTCACGTCTTGTATGGCGGCGGTAAAATAATCAGTTGTGTCGGGTCAGTGGCCGCGCGTTTGTTTGAAAATTACGAATAAAAGATATTCCATTAAATAAATAATTTCCAATATACGAATTCTGTACCGATCACAACCGATCGATTACATATCATCGTCTAGCTTATGCAATATAATCAACGAATGATTTCGTGGTCGATATCTATATTCTCCTAATACATAAGTAGGTACCTACATACATATATCATACGAATGTAATTATTTATGGACTCTGTTTGTTTAACACGAATAAGGTAAGGTGTCTCGTTGTTGAACGCACCTATCTAGCTGCCTTAGTGCGGTAAAGCGTACCTCTCTTCGCAGCATCTCTCTGCATCAGTCCGCGTCTTCCGTGAATTATGACTTTCTTCTCGAACGCTATTCTATATCAGATTCATCTTTTTGCTCGCAGCAAGAGAGCCCCGGTCTGGTCGGTTGGCTTGCGCAAGTCTTTATCATATTCTAAGGAAGAATAAATCATTCCCAGCGGCAACCTGCTGCAGCCTAGTGCGCCACTGGAGTTCAAACCATATAGTAGAAAATCTACTAGTAGTACATTATACATACATATATATCGAAGCTAGAAACTATATTAAAGATTTACCAAATATATTTAGCTGTTGGTGCAATTACCAATCTTACAGAGGTTCATACATATGATTGTACATATATGTGTACCATATACGTGTCAATGAAACACAGATCGGGTTTGTAATCGTCCGTTAACCGCGACTCACAAATAACTATACCATACGGCTCGTAATTCATCTTATCGGATAATAATCTGACTGATAATTACAAGTGCTGCTCACCGCTGCCACCAGAACTCGTGTCTTCTGACTCTTCTTAGCTGTGGTTTATGTTTATTAACGATCTTAATGGAAGATATTTTCTCAACGTGATATACCAGGCTATGTTACACGTATATATGCGAATAAAAATGCCGATACTTTGCAGTGAGATCATATTCGCACAATTTTATTCAAAATATGTACATTATGGGTATAGAGGGGTGAAAAACGTGGAAATAAGAAAAAGAAGAGAAAGAAGAAAATAATAGGTAGCTGTTGTATATAGTCGTCGAATAAAAAATTTCAGCATCGATTATAGACTTATCGACTATACATGTTTCTTCATTTTATTTTTCAATCCTTTCTGCATCGGCGTATTACAGTGAATAGTACCAAAGATGAGTTGATCGGAACTGCGGGGATTTAGAGGACCTGTTAACAACTAACAATGCTAGTAGCGAAGGGTCCCTGCGTAATCAGAGAGTTCGTCGTACTCGAATAAGCGAATGGAATGAGACGAGGCGAGCGGTACACCGGGATATAGAAAATTACGCGACTTCGACCAAGACGGAGAATATCGTTTGCAAGACAAGACGTCGTAATGAGTGAAGAACGCTCTTTGTCACGTTCGAGCACCCTTCAAATACGCGTTCTCTCTTATCCGAATCCCTGCATATAGCCGCGAATGAATCGAGATCTTGAATTCAATGTATACGCGACACGTCCCGGAATCTATACGCTTTCAAATTGTTTGTTTACTCGTTAGGTATATAATATCTATATACCTACTATATGCCTACAAAGAGCTGAAATAAATAAAATAAACGTCGACACAGAAAGTTTTCACCCCTCTCTCTCTCTCTCTCTTTTTCGCTTTATAGATTAAATTAAACGATCATCGTTTAATCCGATGTGAATTGATACACGGTTGATGTATAATTATTTAACATTTTAATCGCGTGTTCAATTTCATTGACATGTCGCGCTTATCGATATTTTTCAGCTCATATTCCCTTCTTTCTTTTTTCGGTTTCTTTTCTTTTACTTTCTTTTGTGTTTTCGTCATTTCGTTGCCCAAGTCCGACAAAGTACGACGAGTAGGTACCTACCTCTACCTACCTCGAACGAGTATATACTGACAGCCGAATGAATTAATTACCGACTTTCCAACGCGACGAAGATAAAAGACGTCGTAAACTCGCGGAGGCAACGAAGTCAGATAATACGGGAGGAACGCGGGAGGACCGTTACCAACGCGTGTGATGGATGATCGAGCGTTTGGAAAGACTGAAAGACCAACTATACTGCGTCGACCCCAAACGCGATATATACGAGGTGAAAATTCATTCTAAAACGCGGCCGATTGCACAACTTTTACCTATATATATATATATAAATGACGTCAATCTATGCTTATTACGATCATCGCATTTCTTTTTAGTTCAACCGCTCAGATGCTGCATGCAGCTTATCATCGCCGTGATTAACAACTTATTCGTTATATGTTATCGTGACAATTATACGTCTATACCTGCCGTTTCCCAACGCATATATTTGATACGATCATATGTAACTCAAAACTTCTATATTCTATTCAGCACATCAAATTTATGTAATATAATTCATCTTATTTCAGAGCAAAGTCTAAAAATGGTGGAAGACTGCTGAGAGAAAAGTTAGAAAAAATTGGCCTCAACCTTCCGGCTGGTAGAAGGAAGGCTGCTAATGTCACGCTTTTAACATCCCTAGTAGAAGGTAAGCTCATTGATTTGAAAAAAAGAAATGAAAAGATATATAATTTTAGTACTTAATGATTATGACACTATATGGTATACCTATATGAGCTTTAAAACCGCGACACTGTAGGAACGAAGAAAATGATAAACGCTTTGAAAATTCGCGTACTTTAAACGCCCTTCTATTAGTTAGTAACGGTTTAACAGCCTAACGATTGGCAAGAGGGTTGCCGGAGTGTTGGTGCTGACGCTGATTATAATTTACGATCAGCTGGCTTTCATAAAACACCAGGTGAGTCTCGCGGTGCTTTATTTCCATATCTCTGCAGTTGTGTATCTTTTTTTCTTTTTTCCTTCTTTTTTTTCAATCTCATTTTTCAACGGTTCACGCCGTCGTCCAGGTCTTAACAATTAACTGTGCTGAATATTACGCGGTGAAATGACTCGATGTTACGAGTAAGAAGCGCGGCTAGTTTAACGCGGAACCGATCGAATCCTGAGATTCTATATCCTCGCTTACCTATATGCGAGAATTGCAACGTTTACCCAGGCGTCACGTATATCCCTCTATATAATCAATAGACTAATACTAACTCGAAGGCATAAGAGAGGCGTATTAGCGTTTAGGTGATGGTTTTTTTTTCTTCTTTCTAGGCGGCAAAATTTCCTACGTGAACGAGGAGATTATTATACGACGACGTTTTGTTTCTCTCGGTGAAAGAAGCTCGAAATATTCTATCGGTACATACATACGCGTAGTTGAAATATCGCGGGTTTCCCAGTCGATGCTAATTGTCGGAGACAGTAAACCTCCGGGAATCTGTTACCCTTTACTTCTAACTATATGGATAGTGACGTGTGGCGATAAACTAATAAGAAATTCTTCAAATTCTGTTATATCGTCGTGGTCAATCGACCTGGCCGACTGTACACACTCGTTAATTCAAACTGGCACCGGGCAATCAGTGTAGGACGACTTATGGAGGATCGACTCAGGCGTGGTCTTACCACGGTCGTGGGAATGTCTTGCACTTGCTTCGCGCCCGGGACTAGCGTCGTCGCGCTCTTTTTTACTTTTCTTTTCTATTTTTTTTTTCTTTTTTTTTCTTTTCTCTTTTTATTCTTCTCTTTTCTTCTCTACTCTTCTCTTCCTTATTTTAATCTCGACTAGAGTCCTGTCTAGGAAGAGAAGAGAACCGCAGGACTAGGGGATCAACGAAGACAGCAGCCCACCTTCGTCGACTATCTGATCGCGTCTCAACGACGCATGTATATTACCGACCCCTTCAAGCCGTCGACTATATCGCGACTACCATCCGACGACTTGAATGGTAATTAAATCGTTCCGCATGTCGAATCGTCGAGAACTATTTCATATCCGCATACATGTATACAATATATAAATATATATATAGGTATATACTTTTTACGCCAAAAGATGACAATAGCATTTTTCAACGTATGATATACATTCTGCGATAGAATGAGATCATGTTTTAGTTTCTACTATATGCAGTATACTGGCAATAAAAGGAGTACACAATTATAATTTTCGTTTTTTTTTTTCTTCATTCGGAGGAATAAGAGAATCAAGACGGACGTCGAAAGAAGTCGGATGTTCAATTTGAAAATAATTTTCACAGAATTTTTGAGATTGCGATTCCTTGTTAGCTATTTTTCGGAAAATATACTGAAATCTGAATTTGAAGGAACTTTGCGAACTCTTTGAATTTCTCGGAGTCAAATTTCGCCGCATTTGTACGTACAGTGGTGTGATTTCGACTCGAAAACCGAAAACAGTATAAAGAAATATTTTCGCTTTAATTTTGACAATCTGATGTAAGTTTAATAAAATCCCCATAGAATAACCGCGGTTATACACCTACTACACTATACTACAACGTGTGTCTCATAGTCATGTCAAACCGTCAAGCGGTTGACTATCCATGACAATAAAGCGGTGGCTGATGCCACGCGCTGTAAGATACCTGAACAAGCTAGCTAAGCTAGTCAAGGTAATAACTAATAGCTTTACCGAGATGCAGACTAAGAGCGAAAAGGATGACACGTGGGCGTCGTGCGAGTAGGTAGGTAGGTAGGTAGGTAGATAGATGGATAGGTACTGAATCCAAGCAAAGTTCCCACACTTTCGCAACTGACAACACGTCGCATCCACGTCGCATAGTGGATATGATTGTCTGACGATTGGTTTTCACAAACCGTCTAGTATGAGGTGTATACAGGTACTATAATCATAATTTTTTTATTTATTTCACAGGTATATCCGTGACTCTGAAATGTAGAGACTCTATGCATAGATGTACAACATGAATTTTCACGAAATAGAATAGGTTTTTTTTTCCTTTCTTTCTTAGCGTTTTTAGTTTTTGTTACTGCGATGACGTGAGTGCGTAAAATTTGAAAGTTATTCTTATATATAACTATAGGGGTAAAACTAGAAATGAAATTGTAACCGTAAGCGCGGGCGAGAACTGAAGAGTAAGATGAACGTAGGGTACCTAGATCTACCTATTCTAGCGACAGGTGGCTCGCGCGTTAACGTTTAATCTCATACAGCGTATCGCCATCTTCATCGTAATAAATATTAGCTAGTCCTGAGATTATCGTTACATGCGGTAGAGTACGTTCCAGTTTCTTATTCTATACAGCGAGCTTCTAGCTCGGCACATGTGATAAATATACCGTTCAACATTTTTTATCGCCTTACTCTGGGAGTGATTACGCAAGGATTGGCTACTATCATCAATACTTCAACCCAGGCTACGTATACATATATGAAAGCCATTTTCCAGTAAGAAAGAAAGTGCGAGGTACAGGCGGACAAAATTTTTATAAAGAATTATAAATGATCTGACGATTAGTATAAACGAATCGTTGCCATTTCGGAACGCGACAAGTAAATATGTTCATTTCGTTTGAAAGATCATTGATTGAACTTAATTTTTGTAGAATTTTTATAATCGACGGTTTCAACGTATCGAGTTCACAATTATTTTGCTCTCTTACCTCTTTGCTCTTATATATATGCATGTGTCTGTACCCTTACAACGTGGCAATCTACTCATAAGAATATACTATCCTTATAGGTATCAAGAGTGCCGCTATTGTTAAGGAGAGCCTTGCTCATTTACTGCAAGAGTTGGTACCGATATCGGAGCTGCTGCTGCTGCTGCTCCTCTTGTTCAGCTTAACAATGTAAAGTGTAGCTAAAAATGAGGATTGGTTTCCTTCTTCATTTTTCATTGCCATTATCTCCTCTATTTAAATAACACTACATATAGGTATGCACAACGTATATATGAAAGTTGAAAGGCACACCAGGTAGTAGGTACGAATAAGCCGATAAGTTGAAGAAAATGACGGAAAATTATTATACGACATTTTCAATATTCAATTGCAATAATTTCAAATTTCCGTCGATGTAAATCGGCGTATTGCAAAACCTGTGTACGTCTATGTACATACGTAGAGGATTATGTCAAGTCGTCAGTCTTTATTCGAGCGTATTCTGTTGCGATATAAATCGCCACTTTAAACAATGGGACAACGAAAAATCGTATGGTCAATCGATTTCCATATGAATATACGGGCCGACTTGGTTTCGGATTTAAATTGCCTGCTGCAGGCGGGTCCATCTCTTCTCCAGCTGCTGTTGCCGAGTTGTATATCGCTCCGGGACGCCTGCGCCGTCTATTTCTTTCTTTTTCTCTCTCTCTGTCGTATTTTTTTGTTTTTTTTTTGATTTCTTTTTTCGTTTTTGGTGTTGTTTTTTCTTTTTCTCTCGCTCGACTTTGAGAGTGGTCCAAAGTCTTCGAGAGAAAATGATCTGTACTCAATGTCTCTCCCTCTCTCTGTGTTTCTTTTATTTTGTTTTGAATTTTTGTTCTTTTCTTATTCTTCAAATTTACTTTTATCTCTTCTTACTATACCAGCAACAACCAATTTTTTTCGCGGACGTATTTGAAAGAAACCACAGGAATTGGGGGGAGGGGGGATATACCGACTTACAGCCCTGTTCGGGATGCGGAAGAAATTCCCGAAATCTCTCCGCGTGATCATTATCGTCGTAATGGGTAGATCATTTGCGGTTAAGGATCGAAGATCGTGCGCCGATCTTGGACCCCGCGCGATGATGTCGGTAAACGTTTTGGGCTGGGAGGCAATCTCGGGCGGAGTTAGTAAGTAGATTCCTTGTTTTCAATCGCGAATGAATAAACCTCCACGACAAACAAACGGTTAAGCCTTTATACTCCCCTCATATTCGCGATCGTTATACCTTCTTTATTTCGCTGCAACGACCAGGCTAAGAACCCCGCGAGTATAACCGTAAACTACAGGTAATTTTACGCGAAATTACGGTCCTCTATATCTCACATAGGTATATCGCGTATATTCGAGCATGTTATACTTTTCGTCGATAGTTGTCAACTTAAATATTCTCATTTCCCACGAAGAGATCAGAATCTCCAGATTTTTGGTCCGCAACATATTAATTGCCAATTCAAACATTCCATATGGATATTAATTTCACGAATTTAATTTAATGACTTCCTGAACTGAAATATAGCGGAACAGTTATTCAGACATATTAATAAATCGTTCGGATGTCGGAGATACCTATAAACTACTACTTCAATTAACCGAGTAGTACGTCAGGAACTCAGATATCTAGACAATGATGACTTGTCAGTAGCAAAAAATCTCTTTTACCATTTTGCCAAGCTCTTGTTTTCCTCTTTTTCGATCTCATCACGCTTGACGGATTGAATTATCTGTATATCTTTAAATGGCAAAAATCATTAAAAACTGTTCTCTCAGTGTTTGTACATAATATATATATAGGTATCGCGATTCCTTATCCAAAAGCTGTAGTACTACATTCATACATAAAACAGCTGAAAGGCTGTGGTATAATTTAAAAAATCATTCTTCACGCCTTTGATACTTCTGTCTAATAGTTCAACCAACACGTTCACTGACTTTCGATTTCTTCTTAACAAACTGAAATCCCAGTTTCGAGTCATTCATGCCTCTCTCTGTCTCTCTGTTCCATTAGACGTTTCCATGTCTCTGTACTCTCGATTTCACCGCTTCGCAAAGTATATTTCTCAAATTTTTGCTTCTCTTTTTGTACCAAGTTCCTTATATTCTCATATTGCAGATATTATAATGTATGTATAGCGTGCTACGTCGACCCTTGCCCTTGCATCCGCAATCGTTAGTTTCTAGATATCAAAGTTGTGTAAAAATTGTCTATAACGTACGCGTTTAGCATAGAGGTAAATGCATCACGTAGCTTATTTATATCCATAAACGGGCTTACGTATGCATTATATCTATGTATTAAAAGGTATATATATGCCCGGTGTAACATTGGTACATGTACGCCGAAGGGGTAAACGCTATAACGTTATAGTGCAGTATAGAGACGAAGAAAGACAGATACGGTGTACTTACAAGTACGACTGGCGTTTATTGCACCGTTGCCTGTCAAGGAATTGCGTGAGTCATTGGTGCACGATGGCCGATAGATAAGTTGAATATAAAAGTAGTAAACAACGGCTTAATTAATACGGTGACTCTAATATGGGAATGGCGCTAGTCAAACTCTCTTGTAACTGTATAATAAAATAAAGTTGAAACAACAAGAGGAAAAAAAATAGAGAAAGAGAGAGAGAGAAAAAATAGAATAAATGGAAAAAAAAACCAAAGAAAAAAAGATGGCCGCTGCGCGGTTAGAATATAATCGAATCGAACGTTATTTAGAACTCAGCTTGACGCACATGCTGTTTTCTTGGTAGCACGCTGCTCGGTTAAATCAGTAGATATATAAATATAGTATATATAAGATATATATACATAAATATGTATGCATGTATGTATATGATTCGGAAATATTTGAGATTGAATTAAGAACTGAAACATAAAAAAAAAAGAAAAAAAGTGCTTGCGTGGATAGTCTATGCCCGAATAAATAAACGTTAAATTTTCGAATCGTTAGTCTTTATAGATTTAGTTCATAAATTATTACACGGTATATATATAGCCTGCAAAGATTCTCGATTGAGAAATATGAAATTAATAATTCAGAGCTAGGCGATGCTACGCCGTTGATTTCGAAACCGAATATCCTAATCTTGCGCAGAACACGTATTAGGTATAAGAATTTTGGCTGTCTTCGCATTTAAGATTTACGTTATTTGAACAGATTAAGAAGCAAAAATGAAAACAGAAAATAAAAAACAGCCTTCGCTTCTAATTAATGATTAAAGTTATAATAATTGAAGACTTACGATGAGTCGAGTTCGCATGATACATCATTCTTTATTTTATTTTCAATTTTTTTTTTACCAAAGAACTCATCGCCTGCGATCATTGTTCATTTTATATTCGTTAGTGAACTTTGACTCCTAGAGAATAGAAACAAAAGGGGGATATAAAAAATTAGATCTAATTTGTATAAGAGCACGTGGCGTACTATGCATTAAGACATATACATATACAGGGCGTCCCATCTGAAATTACGCATTAGAACATATCTCTGAAATGAGGACTGCTATCGAGTAATTGTTCAGATGAGAATATCATAGTTTCGAAGGGGGCACATGATGGTATCAGTTCGGTCGCGATTAATACTGCTTGTGAGAAATTATCACGAACGTAGTTTTCTTAAATGGCAACCGATTTTTCTCTCGGTACGAATGTTGTTCCTCACGGTAAGACAAATTCAGCCATACGTGATGAAAGTGTCTATATCGTTCACGGATCGGAAGTCATTACTGTTCGAAACTCCGAAATTCGTCATTGGTGGCTGTAGTTGTTCAATCGCATTCATTTTTTCTTCTTTTTCTTCACATTGTGTATGCTTGGCCACCGACGACACGGAAAGACATGGAACACAGGATAATATAACCGCCTGTCGTCACATCCAGCATTTCCAATCTCGACTGCAACTCTGCATTCAGACAGAGGGAAATGTGCTTGAACATTTAACAAACTCCTGAAACAACCGTGCTTTCACCCCGAACGATTGGCACCTTTTGTCACGTATCGCTGAATTCGTCTTATCGTGAGGTGCAACATTCGTCCAGGGAAAGACATTGGTTGCCATTTAAGAAAACTAAGTTCGTGCCAATTTCTCACAAGCAGTACTGCTCACAGCCAAACTGATATCATCACCATGTGTCCCCCTCGAAACGGGATATTATAATCCGTGATTTCAAATGGTACACCCTGTATACGATCGATTTTTATATGTTGATGGTAATAGCAAAGGTAAAGGGGGCCGGGGTGTGGCGTTGATAGTTGACGGTTAATAGAGCCCAGCGGGCTAAAGAACGGCTCTGAAACGGTAGAGATTTGTAATTACAAACCGAGCAGCTAAGGAACCACCAACCTCAAGAGCTATGAAGTCATCCGACATGCGGAGCGGCTCTTACTGGACTACATACCGTGCCAAGGAGGTCATTGACCTCGCTACCTCTTAAGTGATTAAAGATTGCAAATTCTCGTCTACCTACCGCGTTCCCGATCATGGGGCGATTTTTAGCCTCGGGGTATTTTAATCCCAATCCAAATCCCAATCCCAAACCCAAACCCGAAAACATACACACGATAGAATCGCTCGTTATTATGGGAACCGCGAAATTTTCAAACTTCTATTCATGTAATTATAGCAATTATTATAGTAAAACTATAACATATGGTCAAATTGTAACGATATAGCATAGCATATATATTATAATAGGTGCAGTCTTTATCTTGGACATACTAAACGTGCTTTGAAATGTGGCTGAAATTTTATTTCGTTTCTTTTTTTCTGTTTCAGGAGAGGCTATACACCTTGCTAGAGACTTTGGTTACGTTTGCGAGGCAGAATTTCCCGCAAGACAAATCGCCGAATATCTTAGCCGGCAGCATTGCGAACCCCAGGATTCTTACAGACGAAAAGAACTGCTCCATGCCACAAAGTAAGTTTCTTTTTACCAAAAGAAGTTACGATAGATTATAAGGAAATCGAACTTTAAATCTAGATAACAGCCTGAGCTAAGATCTGAATTTTTTATATATATGGGTTATTGTGCTTTTATATCGTGCTCTATTCTTGTTGGGTGAAATAGATGAGCTAGAACTGCTCCCTAGAGTTTTTCTTGTAAAATACCTATGTATACGTGATTCGCGATACTCCTATATCAGAGTTGCATTATAACTTGCAATTGCAGCTAGCTTGAAATTGTTCGATATGATCAGGTATGTAGTTGGATGACCAGGCATGACTAGCTCATCCTGCACAACTCACGATTCAACCTAAGAGCTGAAGGGCTCTTGTGTGCATCTTTTGATCCGTGCGCGCTTGTCTTTTGATACAAAAAGCGAAAGAAAAAACAGATAAGGAAACAAAGAGAAAACAAAAAGATAAAAAAACACACAAATCGCAAAATACGAAACCCACTCGAAGCCGCGATGCTCTCAGAAATTCTTTTTCACGTGATTTGCGCGTATTATCATCTTCGCAGATTTGCATATACGCTGTATATATACAGCATATGTAACATTTGTATAGTAAACGTGCATCTGCCTGTCAGCTAACGAAATGGTATTCGCCTATTTTTCTTTACAGACAAATCACCAAAGAGCTAATGGATCTTCTCAACCAGGACAGGTCGCCTTTGTGCAATACCCGACCACCGCATATTCTAGACCCGAGTATACAGCGACATTTGACGCACTTTTCACTGATATCACATGGCTTTGGAAGTCCAGCGATAGTCGCAGCTCTTACGGCGATACAGGTAAGAATGAAAAACTTGGAAAAAAACTGGGCATTTCACTATTTCGGAAAGTATCTTGGGATAAATAAAATAGAAGTCGCTCGTTTATTGTTATTGTCATTATTATTGTTATTATTACAATTATTACACACACTAACGTAATATTCATTATTTCCCGTATAGAATTTCCTTGGGGAGTCGTTGCAGCACCTGGAAAAAATGTATCCAGGAAATGGTAGTGGTGTAACGAGCAGCCAGCAGCCGAATCACGAAGGTAATAAGAACAACAAGGATGGATCCCTGATGAACGACATGAAGAAGTGACGCCCGGAAGACCCGCCAACCTCAAACGTGGTCACCTCGATCAGACACTCCTGGCCCTACAACTAGCGCGAAAAGAAACTCAGAGAAAACTAAGAAAATATTTATTCTCTGGTATATATATATGCATATATCCATATATATATGTGTGTATATAAATATCTGTTCATATGTATACATATATATATAATATATAAGTATATATATATCTGATCGAAAGAGAATATATTAACTATAGTTGAAAAAAAATCGTGCAGTTAACATGGGGTCTAGGAGGGCTAATTGATCACTGATCAAAAGAATTAAAAAGAGAATTAAAAAACAAAAAAAAAAAAACAAACAAACAAAAAATGAAATAATAAAAAAGGGTTGGCAGGTCTGTTGCGAGAACAAATAAACAGCGACTCAATTGTTTTTTCTGCTTTTTTCTTTTTTCTCCCCCAGAGAAGTTCCATACGGATCTATCAAATCTGTAGCCATCTAAAGTCTTCGAGAATGGTGCAGACTGCACAAACAGGCGCTATCTGCAACCATCTAGATATGAATAGAAGTATAGAGAGAAAAAAAGAAAGAAATAAAGTTAAAAACAAAAGGAAAAAATAATAATAAGAATAATAAGAATATAAAAATAAGAAGAGAGAGATTTACGGAAACGGAATTGTCACGTCGCGTACGTTGTAGAAAAAAATAAATAAAAAAAAAGATCATTTTTTTTACCTCTCGGTATTAATCAATACAGAGAATATCAAGTGAGATATTAGTTCTGAACCGACAATTAATATAATTATATAGGACGAAGGGATGATGATGATGATTATGATGATGATGATGACAGAAGAAACTAATTAGTTTATTTATCTTCTGTGTTCTATATAGCTTAGTTCGATTTGATCTCTTATATACAGAGTTTCGTTTTTGAATATATGATATTTGTCAATAAAAAAGAAATATGAGAAAGATAGAAATTTATTATTCATAAAGCTGATAATATTTTGAGATAATAATTTATTTCAAAATCATAATGCGGGAATAGCCGTCCGAGGCTATGATAGTATCTACCTACTTTATATGAAATCGTTGTATATTGTAACGTAACGTAACGTAACTCTCACGTCTCGTATACGGTATAAATAATTTATCGCGAAGTTGAAGTAAGTAATGCAGAAATGAAATAGAAACGCGAAGAAAAGAAGAAACCAAGAAAGAGAAAACAAATAATAAAAATACTATGAAACGATGGTGGTGGGGTATTTTTTAAAAGAAAAAAAATGTAGAGAGCGAGAGAGCGAGAGAGAGAGAGAAGAAAAAAATAAAAAAATAAACAAGACAAAATAATACACAAGTTTCTGATTATTGAAACGTATAAATTGTGGATGTCGATCAATATCTTCCAATTACTATATATACTAAATATAAATAAATGTAAATTGTGCCAACGTAAAACTTGCCATTTAAAACGTGCCAATATAAAGGATAAATATCGATCGGAGAATAAATAAAGATTAAAAAATGAAAATAAAAGAAAAAAAAAGAAAAGAAACTCTAAAAATGCTCAATCTTAGTAATTCCGCTGATTAATGGAATTATTAAAGATTTTTTTTTTGTTTATCCTGAGTGAAAGACAGTATTACGAATTGAATGAAATTAAAATAAAATCGTGAGATAATTATTACGTAGATATACATATGTATATTGATCTATACGTTTTGAGTAACGAATGAAAAAATATTGAATGGAAAAAAAGAAGAAAAAAAAAAGGAAAAGACAAGAAGGAAAACCGAAATCAAGAAAATATAAGGAAATCGTATCAAGTACAACGTGATCAGGAGATCCTGAGACATATCTAACTTTGTAACTAAACATTAGAAATTAAATAGTAAGTTAATTAAACTTGAGAGCATTTGATGTTCCCAGAATGTGTACAGAGCATTTGAATCTTTCTTGTGATATAATCATATATAATTAAGATATACATATTATGATTATGATAATAATAATAATAATAATATTAATAATAAATAAATAAATAAATGAATAAATAAATAAATAAATAAATACTTTACCTACATTCCATGTTTTTATTAGGGATGGTATTATAGAGAAGTGTACAACTTGAGATTACTTTATACATCAATACGCCATGTTTGATTCCGATCACTAATTACTTCGCGCTCACCGATCCTGAATAATAATTGTTATAAATATATAAATATAGATTATAAATATGAAATGAAAAAAAAAAAAGAAAAAAAAATCTGTTTAATCGCAGATCGAAGGTGGGACAAGATATAGAAATGTATAATATTAGAGTTTGATTAGAGTGAAAGAAGAAAAAGAAAAAGGTTTTAAAGAATAAAATCACGTATAGAAAATAGTTTTCATCTAGTTATTCGATCGATCGTATTCCGAAACTTGATAAATGTTTTTATTTTTATTTTATTTTTATTTCTTTTTTTTATAAATAATTAAATACAATTTTCTGCCTCTCAATTTTGTAAATTTTTTTTGTTTTTTTAATCGATCGTCGCGTAGGATAGAGTCAAATGAGACAGTAACAAGTTTAAAGCTCGATTAGCCTGATTATTATATAATTAAAAAAAAAAACGAAAAAAAAAAATAAACCACAGATATAGGCTTCGGGCAAGCATGGCGCATATAGTTTAATAAGTTAGATGAAAGAAGAAAAGAAGAGGAAAAGAAAAAAAATACAAAAAAAAAGAAAAAAAAAACAATTTTATCTGACCTTATTTTCACTCGTAACTAATTATTAATATAATTAGAAATCTTTAGTATTTAAGGTCCGTAAATTAAAAAAAAAAATGAAATGAAATGAAATGAAATAAAATGAAATAAAACGAATACTTATTTATAACCGCTATTATACATAGATATACGTAGAAAAGATATTTTCTACAAGAATTTCTGTGCCAACCTGTAATAAAGAATGTTGTCGACGATTAAGTTTTTTTTTTCTCTTTTTTTTTTTTTTTTTTTCTTTCGCAATCAAGCATCGTTCTAATCTTGTAAAATACTCGGATTTAACTTTATGATATATATACATACATACCATATATATATATTATATATATTTGAATTTAGTAGTATATTATATTCTGATATTAATACCGTTCATTTTTGTATATTGGTGTGTGATAAATAAATAAGAATATTGTTTCTAAGTAATATAAACGATGATTAACAAAACTTCATTTAGGTCCTCTATTAGTACGCATTACATATTACAATAATAGAAAATTTATTAACGCCGTTATATTTTCATCTACGTAAATTCCAATTTTATTCTCACGTATATTACTATGTATGATATAACTGACTTTCAAATTCCTCGTTTTTCTTATACAGTACAGGGTTCATACGCTTTGCGATTATATCTCATTTTCTCATCTGTATTCAATTTCCAATGAGCAATCGTAAATAAAATAATAAAAATAAAAAAATAAAATAGATCAGAAACGAAAAGAAAAGAAGAGATAAAACAAATCTCTCACACCTGCTCTCTAGTAGTATATACGAAAGTCAGATAGTTTTATTAGATTATTGTTGTTGTACCGAATCGGAAAGGCATAGCAGCTCCTCCATTTATACTTTGATAATATACAATTAATCCTCAAGTTATTTTATATTATATTATGTTATATTATATTATATTATTTTTACTCTTATTTTTTATTTCTTTATTATCTTCATGTAAATAAATCAAATTACCTACTCTGAGTTATATAATTTATATATCTACATGTAACGTAAATTACGTAAATTGAAGCAATGTAATTTCAGTATTTGCCAATATTGTTTTATAATAAATGAGAAATTTACTGTTATTTTGTGCACATTCATTATTTCATCCTCCTAATCATCCTAATCATTCCAAAATTGATTTTTAGGACTCCTATATTCGCAATTCTCTGATTCGGCGAATCGTTATCACTTATCATTAATTAAATATTATTTGGTCTGATTGAAGGTGGGGATGGAGAAAACGAGGCGACTAGTATAACATTCGTATAAATATAATGTCACAAAGATTTATTTCCTTTTGTTTTTTCAATCATATATATGTAGTATATTAATATATATAATTCAATACATATAATATAAACGTTGCAGTGGTTTTCTGCACTGTTTCCGTACGCTTATGCGTACATATGTAAATGCAAGAGGTTTATACACGTCTGCAAAAAACGTGTTTAGTGTGTGCGTTGCTTTAGCCCCACGTATCTTCGACCTGAAAATATACTTTTCTATCTCATAAATTTTAGTTCGTAATAAATTTAAACGACTATCAAACGATGGAATCATATTTAGGATCTAAAGCATAGATTACTTTCATCTGTTATAGCTTTGTGCATTTTGGGGTGATTGTTTAATATTATTTATTGATTTGCCATGGTGCTCAAACGACGAGGGTAGATAAAAGATAAGTGATTTTCAAATGATATTCTCATTGATCGATAAGGGAATGAAAATCTTTCGAAACAAGCATGAGAGGAAATTGATAGTTTATGAGACAAGCATGAAAGAAAAGTAAAAATGTCAAATCGATTAGTAAGGGTAAGAGTTGTTTTTAATTTATATTGTATTCTATAATAAAAAAGACGTAAAAATAAATAAGAATAAAAATGATGACGAAATCAGAGGCAAGAAAGAAACAACGAAATTTCATTCCTTGGTTTTGAAATTTTTTACAATTAAAGTTTGCATGTTATAAAATGAAACGAAACTTTTGTCAATCTGTAAAATTGACGAGTTGAGTTGAGCCAAAAGCTACATGAGAGTTACTCTAAAATTCAAGACTAACATTTAGTTAGGTATTCAAATATTAAATTACCTAGTTACCGAGACAGTTGAATTATTTATGTTCATCATGCGAGTGCCTGGTTATTAATTAATTCGTTTTCATTAAATTGACATAGTCGAGGAAAGAAATACTTGTCTATTTTTTAAAACCAGAAGGATAAGAAGAAGGAAAATTACTCTCCTATAATATGGTAACTTCGAAAAGTGATTTCCAAGTTTTCATTAATTAAAAAAGGACTCTAGTAGCATTGTTTCAATTGAGTTTAAATTTCAATCGATGAAAATGTAGAAAGCGAAAACTTACAGCTCATTGCGTCTGGATAATCCAAATTGAGCTTACACCATGGCAGTATACTCACATAAAGGCACTTCATGGTCCGGCGCCTCAGAGAGACCAAAAACTTTCAAAGTTTTTTCGGCAAGTACGCGTTCCCACGCGATCAAGGATCTTCTATACACCTGATGAGAATAAAGTGAGAATATTATTAGCCGAAATCTGAATAGATCGTCTCAACGAGGTTTATCATATTTCATGAAAACAGATACAGCCCTTTTTTTGATTTTTTTTTTTTTTTTTTTAGAACTTGTTTTCACCCCATCTCGGGATTTTTCTTGACCAGTATATTATGCGTATACTTCTCAGCATTTTTTTTTTTTTTCTTTTTTGTTTTTTCCATTACTAATCGATTATGTACGATCATTAATAATTATTACCTCTTACCAATAGAAAAATTTTCAATGAGAGGATGGAAATTGAAAATTAATTTATCAACGATTCATTTATCTTCCGATTAAGATTATGCCATTTGGATACCGTGTTAAAGAAATAATCTCCCGAATTGTGAGAAAAATGACGATAATAAATAGGTAATTGTCGATTACGTATTAATATATATAAGTATATAGTTGCAGTTGTACGTTAAAGGCTCGGTACTTTAAGATATAAATTTAATGTTTACCACTATCGATTGTGAAAATAAGTTGTTTGTATTTTCTTTCCTTTTTCGGCATGTAAATATTAAGTTTTTTAGCTCGCGCACACTTGTCGCAATTGTTATTACGTTACGTTAAAAGTTGCTTTGCGTATTTGTTTTTTTTTTTTTTTTTTTGTTTCCATTTATATTACTTTACAACTCGAATTTCATATTCGGGTGTGATAAACGCGCGTTTATAGTTTAACGTCATAATATTAATCGGAATACGTATTAATTAATATTTTTTTTATACAAAATAAGGACGTTGGGTTTTTCTTTGCTATTTTTTTTTCTTTTTTTTTTGTGTTTATTTATTTTATTTGTATTTCTCTTTATGACAATTACATTATAGAATATGCGTGTGTGTGTGTGTGTGTGTGTGTCTATTATTCATTATCCATGTTTTTTTTTTCGTTTTTTTTTTATTATTTAATATTCAAATATTTAGCGGTTCCTATAAATATATTTGATAAAATGATCACGTCTATAAATCGTGTTGATAATAATTCCATTTTTTTTTGTTGTTTTTTTTTTCTTTCTTTCTTGCTTCCTTAGTTGTTGTTGTTTTTTGTTTTTTTTTTTTCTCTTTTCACAAAGGTAACTATTAAATGTTATATTATTAATTAACCACACAGAAGATTTCCTTTTAATTTAATACCTACATTTAAAGTATCTAAATACTTATCTATATTACGGACATTAATTACTGACTTCTATAATCCCACAATTAAATATAATAATTTTTTTTCTGGTTTTTTTTTTTTTGTTTTTTCTTTTTAATTCTAGACCTTATTCGTGTTGAATAAAATTTTTATTTTCAATTGCATATATATATATATATAAAATACATATATATATACTTTTTTTTTTTCTTCATATATATATATTTATATGCACATTTCATTTATTAGTATGTTTAAACATTATCTGACATCGTACTGTCGTTTTTTTTTTTTTTTTTCTTTTTACAGTACTTTTTAGTCAAAGAATAATTTTTTTTTTCTTTTCTTGTTTTTTTTTTGTTTTTTTGTTTTTTTGTTTTTAATTATTTCAGCCAATTGTCAGTTTAATATGAAATTGTTCGTTCACTTTTAATTCTTATAATATTAATTAAGAGAATAAGAAAAAAAAAAAAAAATTAAGAAAACGAAAATTGACCCAAACAAATTTGTTATTCGTTCAAATGCGTATTATAATATTAGGGTATATCAATTATTATCTTACCATTATAAAGATTATGAACAAATAAATGACCTTAAGATTTTCTTATCTAAGTGTTTACTTATATTTTACGCCACGGATCCTCTTCGTCCTTTACCCTTCGTCATTAGTTAGCTTCCACAGCCACGTCGTCTTATTCTCGGGATGGGGTATAAGGATCGGGTTTTTTTTTTTTTTTTTTATACTCTCAGAGAAATTAAAAGTAGTTCATTTGTTGTTGTTCTTGTTTTTTTTTTTTTTTTTAGGAGGTATATGGAAAAAAAAAGAAAAAAAAATCGAAAGTAACGCGAGATTAAGAAGAACATAATTCGTGACGGAGATTACGATATAACTTTTTTTTTTTTTTTTTTTTTTCTTTTTTCATTCAATTTAAGTTCGTTTTTCCGTTTCTTTCGGTTGGTTTTTTTTGTTTTGTTTTTGGTTTTTTTTTTTTTTTTTTTTGATTTCTTTTTATTACATTCTCATCATTATGTTGTCCTTTTTATCCATCAGGAGTAACGAACTCTTGTTGACGTGTTCCATTTCCGGTCTGAAAATATATTATTTAAAAAAAGAAAAAGAAGAGAGAGAGAGAGAGAGAGAGAACAAAAACAAAAAAAGGGAAACAAAATGAGACAGAATTATTTGACAGAATATTCCGCGTTTTCGAGTTTCCCATATATTTCCCCCCCCCCCCCCCCTTTTTCCCCCCGAGTCGTCAAAAAATGAATGGGGGGTCTACAAGAAACTTTTACAGATAAAAAAATCCCGTTTCATAAAACGTCCGGTATTTCTTTTACTACAGGTATGCGATTCTTTTTTGTTTTTTTTTTTGCGTGTTTTTTTTTTCTTTTCTTACTTTTTTAATTAAATTTTAATCTTCATCGTTAGTGTTTTTTTTCTATTTTTTTTTTAATGTCTAGATGTTCGTTCATCTTAGTCTTCTCTGTTTGTTTTTAAAGTTTTTTTTTTTTTTTTTCTATATTTTGGTCGTAAAAATGAGGATAAAGCTGTAGAGGTAATTATTGTAGACATAGAGGGAAGGGAACGGAAAATAAGGGAAAATAAGGTAGGGAAGGGCGAGGTAAGATAAGGTGAGGTGAGGTGAAGTAGGGGTTGGAGATCCGGTTGAAGGATGGGAAAGAAGAAAAAAAAAAGAATTGTATAGTTTCAAGATTTTTACTTGGACGGACGGGAGTACGGAGCAGTGCGGTAGCGCGAGCTTGAGCTCGATGTGGTGGTGGTCTTGTATGATTTCCACGCGCGGCTCGATGACTCCTCTGCGAACGTCATTCATTGATGGATTTTCATTATTACAGGGTTTAAGAAACACAACACCGAAATTAATTAATATTAATCATTCAAATATAGAATACTATAAATATATCATCATCTCGTTTCTAAGAATATTAAATAATTTGTTATAGGTATATATATTAATCATATAATTCATTAATTTAAGCCAGTTCAAATGTCCAACGTGTTTTTCTTATTTTCTTATCTCATCTTTTCTTTTTTTTTTTCATTTAATTTCATTATAGACACGTGTCGTATGTAGAGATGTACGTCAAATGCAATCCGAAGCGTCGTCGTTTAATATTTTATCATTATTCTCAATATTATAACTTTTTTGTTACTTACTAGAAAAAAAAAAAAAAAAAAAACTCACTTTTTTATAGAACCATACCAGTTTCTTTTTTTCTTTTGTTGTTTTTTTTATTAAGGTAACCAACTAGCCAGTAACCGTTTTTCTTTTTCGTTTTATTTATTATAATCCTCAATTTTTTTTTTTTTTTTTTTGTTATCAAAATTTAATGTCCATACATCAAGAGTGAAGAACGAGATTTACGGAATGAAAATAAAATGAAAATTCTGTATAATGAAAAAAAAAAAAATTATTTTACTTTTCAAAAAAACGTCTATGATCTATGAATTAGTTATTGAAACGAGAAATAGATAAAATTAAGGTTTCGGATAGTAAAATTTCTTGAAAATTTGTAACATGTAGTTACTATAATCTAAAATTCTAGTTTTTACTCATTTGATCGACTATATGAGATCTGAAGGTGGATTTCATGATGGACTTATAAAATTGGTTTAATAATTAGACATCCGTTATTTTCACTCTTGAATAATGATTTCTAATTGAATCTCTATATTTCTTCAATATATGCATAATTATTCATTTTAATGATATTATCACCGAAATGTTGAATGGCGAATATAAGCTATTATAGCTATACGACAAAATTAGTTAATTATTTCTCTCCGTATCACAGAACTAATTAAATGAATCAACAATTTAATTTTATACTTTCATAAGGTTCCTTAATTTTTTTTTTTTTTTAGATCTTTTATTTATTTAATAGTTTCAATTTTAAATATATATATATACATATCGTACGTAGAGTGCAACTTTTTTTCATAAAAAAAAATGTTAAAATTAAAAAAATTGAAAAAAAAAAATAATTTACAGTTTATTAAACACTGGACTATTTGATCGTCTGAATACCTACAGCTCGATGTTTAGATAATATTTTAATTAACCAATTTATAATGGATGAAAAAAAAACAAAAAAAAAACATTTTATCAAGTTATTTGTTATTAATTCATAAAAATCGTCACGTACCTGGGTACTCCGATGATTCGTAATAATCATGCGAAGAATGTGGCACAGCATCGTCCTCATACTCATACGTCGTGTACCTCGATGACGGGTAAAGATCATCCCTAAATTAGGAGAAATAAATGAAGAATTTCAAAATAGTGTATTATGCATCGAGTGCGTAAAATCTTACGCACGAGTTCCATACGATATTTTTTATAACTCAGTGTGCGAATTTCGATTTCTCATGTCTGTTGGTAGTGTGCGAAGTGCCCGATTCACACACTGTGGCGGGCGGTGCTCCGAGTAGATACATTCACGCACTCAGTGTGCGAATGCATCTGGAGTAGATACATTCGCGCACTCAGTGCGCAAATGTATCTGGAGTATATTATACATTCGCGCACTGAGTGTAGAGAATGATTTACTCCGCACACTGTAAATAGTGTATCTATAGAATATTGTCCAAAATACAGTATTCACATTCCCAGTCGGTTTGCGGTTACTGATAGACAGATATTTATATTTATATTTATTTTCGAAATCGAAATTCGCACACTGAGTTATAAAAAAAAGTATACGACACACGTGCGCGTACGTGATTCTCGCACTCGTAATTTTGTCACCCTCGCTTCGCTCGGGCGACAAGCTAAACTCGTGCGAGAATCACATACTTCGCGCACTTGTATCGTAATCTACTATTTCGATATAGTATGCGTAAAATTTCATTTTACGCATACTATGTCGAAAAACATATAATACGACTGTATGAACGTGAATTATGAGTCGATTTATGTCTATTGCGATAAAGACAGTATTGGATGAGACGATAATTATAATGTATATTGTTAATTCGGTTGTGTTGTCTGTGCAGAAACGTGCCGGGTACTATATAAACTGTTAATGTAAATGAAGGTAGCTTTTCGAAATTACGTTCTAAAAGCTTAAAATAATGAATAAAGTTACTCAGGCTCAACTAAGGCAGGACCTTTTTCACTCGAAATTTAAGCTGGCTTAGGCGCGATTTTATTCAACTTTTTATACCCCTGTGAGCATTGGGTTTAACTTTGATTCATAAATGACGAGCAACAAGGATAAAAAAAAATTGAAAAATTACAAAAAAAAAAGGGAAAACTTACGCAGATGATGACGTGTAATGACGGTCCGCGTAACGACTGCTCGAAGAAGAAGAGGGATGATAGTCATAATCGTGATGCGAGGCGACTCGGCTGCTAGGCGGTGGTGTGGGAGCCTCGTACCTACGGGAAGAGGTTCTTTCTTATACTTTAAGTAAGATAATTACATTAAAATAAAATTCGCTAAATATACATTATAAGGCTTTAGGTTTAATATTTACCCATAACTTTGATCCATCGCGACTCTGGCACGATCCAAAATCGAAAATACCTTAGTCTTTGCCGGTACGGGACGTGTTATGGGTCCCCGACTCGACGGCGGTGGTAAAATAGCTGCTGTAATGATAAAATTAACCATAGGTATATGTTAATCGAATTATATCGACAGCTTAATAACATAGTCACGTAAGTGCCATTATTTTGGCCTTTTTTGATATTTATGTGACAGAAACGTATCTCCATTTCTTCTTCATTTTCGCACTCGTCAATGTACTTGGAACATTTTCGCGGTATAAATACAAATTTGAAACACAGAAGCGTAAGTGCCATTTTTTTGTATGAACCAGACGTACGTACAGCCCGGTTCGGTAACAGGAGAACGTATCTCCACAAGGTATTATGGAGATACGTTTCTATGTTACAAATCATTTGACACCGGAAAAGTTCAAAAATACACGCGTATCTCCAAAATGAATAGTTCCTATCAATTTATGGAATTGTGTAGTTTAGAAATTATTTATAACAAAACCGCGTAAGTGTGGAGTTACGACTGTGTCACATAAAATGCGTGGAGATACGTCACTATCATACCGAATTGTGGATAATGGTTCTTCTCATTCATCAAAGAATTTCCAATGCAGAGAACAATTTTTTTGGAGATACGTCTGTCTGACCTCGAAAAAGGCCATTTTTGGCGCTTACGTGACTATGTTATTAAGCTGTCGATATATATATGTACATAATAATATTCACTACTAGTAAATATAGAAAAAAATAAAAATTTGATTTCGTACGAAGTTTGCAAAAAATGTACATTCACCGATCCTCGCAGTAGTATATTATAACGTAAAAAGAAACCAAATTTGCAGAGATAAAAAACAACTTTTTCTTTTTCGTTAACGAGCTTTATAATTATAATAATCTTCTACAAAGTGCCGGAATAAATTTACTCACATTTCAGTCCGTCTGTGGATGAAAAAAAAAGAAAGAAAAAAACGAATAATAATAATAACTTCGAAATTGGACTAATGTATATTACAAAAAATTTATAACTCGACTATCTGATCAAGTGAAAAGAAACTACATATTTGCTGGAATCGAACTAATCGTGTTGCGGATCTTTTCACCAACTGATACAGTCGGGGTTCTCAATAAGAGCGTTCGGTGAAGTTTGATTAGTAATGACTTGCGATTTAATTTTTCAAATTATGATTACAATTATTTTTTAGAAACAAGAAATTCATGTACAAACATATATTGAAAAAATTATTTCACAAGAATAGTTTCAAATCACATATATGTTATGATACAAACAATTTTTTGTAAATGGTGAATGTTGAAGTGTAAGAAAAGGTGATTTCGTATTATGTGAATAAATAAATCTTAATTTTTTTAAAGAATATTTGTACAAATTTGTACTCTCATTGAGTATTGGGTACGAATACATCTAAATTTTTAATTTTTTGTACCAAAAACTTGTTGAGTTGTATTAAACTTTTAAAATTTATCACAAATGAACTTTTTTCAAAAAATTACTTCTTCGATTGTGAACTTCGATTTCAAGAACTCAAGCAAAGTCATATTCTTGTTTATAACTTTCAGAATGGGTTTGACCAATTGAAATTCGTAATTTAATTTCAGGGTTTGGAGGATTCCCTGATCTAAGAGCTGTACAACAACGATGTCACATTCGGTGGCAAAAACGAAACATCAATGTCCCCAATCTTCACATACAAATGAGCTTTACAGTTATCAACAAAAAGCATGGCAATCTTTTCCGGTCATCCCTGACCAGCAAGACATTTTTCAACTTCAGGAACAAAATGATTGATGAACCAGTTCTCGACAATTTCCTTTGTATTTTTTTTATTACGATATGCAACTGATAACTTGTCCTTCGATACATTTTTAGAGGATCGCGGATTTTCAGATTTCCCAATCACCATCAAGGACAATTTGAGAGACCCATCTACACTTGAGCAATTTCCGACAGTGATTCGTTCGAGTTTTCTTTTTCTGCCTGACACTTGACTTATATGTTTAGGAACAAGTGTTGTCTTTGTCGGATATTGTTTGAAGCATAGGCCATTAATTTCATAAAAATTGAAAGTTTGCATTCGTGTCAATTCCTTGGTGGCTACGATCTTCTTGAAAGTTTCTCTGTATGCCTTAGCTCCGTCCATGTCAGACGACAATTTTTCCCCTGTACCATAATCATATACAAAAGTCGTCCCTGAATGAGGAGAATTTAGGAAATGGTCTATTTTTCTAAAACGTAGGAAAATCGCTGAAAATTTGAGGAGATGTTGGTATAAATAATCATTGAAAATTCCATTCTGATTGACTGTATTTTTTTCAAATGCAGGCTAATTTATTTTCATTCTTTTACAAGCTTATTCAAAAGTAAAATAGCTGAAATCACAATCAAGCTTTTATAAAATGAGAAATACATATTCTTACATCTTATACAATTTTTTTTTAAATTTTCCTAACACGTGACATTGACTATAAAGCGACATGTGTGAAAATTTTCAAAAATATTTAAAAGCCAAGTTCTTTTCTTATTCTTGAAAAGAAATTACCATTGGTGATCATTTTTCAAAAACATAAATTTATTTTCACCTGTAATTTTCAGAGCTCTCACAAGTTCATTCTTTTCTTCCATTTGTCTAGCCAGCCTTTACTTGCCTTAAAGTCCTCTGGCCCTTGCAAGTATTCATTTAATTCTAGAGCTTTCTGTCTTACAATTGGACCAGTAACAGGAATGCCTTTGTTTTTAACATTTTTTAGCCACGCGTACATCGCCCGGTCAAACTCTTCAGTGTTCGTTGTTTTTTTCGCGTTTTTCAGATTAGCAGTTTCTGCAGATTCAACAATATCATCTTCCTGCGTTTTCCATTTCCGCAGAGTACTTTCGCCGATTTTATACTTTTTGCAAATCGCCTTCGAACCTTTTCTTTTCGCCTCTTGTACAATTTTTTTCTTCTCTCGAAAATTATATCGTTTTCGTTTCCTTTTAGGAGGCTCGTATTCTGGATTATCAATTCCCGATCGACTCTGAACTGACTCGATTGTGTCGTTCGAAGTATCAGTTCCGGAATTATTTTCCCCTACTGCCTCCATTTCAACTACATAAACAGTAAAATATGGAAAATTTCTCACATAAAAAGCATAAATGACTTTTTTCAAAACACCGTTTTCACATTAGCACGTTCGGGTTGCAGTGTAAAATTTGAGTGTGAGTGACTCTCAATGTTGTAAATTCAATAATTACCTGCGGAAGTTCTCTATACCCATGAATTACACGTAATGAAACAAACGTTTACGCGCTATAGAAGTGGAAAAATCGTCGAGAGCCGAAGCGCTCTTATTGAGAGACCCGCTCACGTTTCGAGCGAGCGAGCTTTTCGGTAGATGGAAAATTCCTCCCCCTACAGCCCCGTGAGCGCTCTTATTGAGAAGCCCGACTGTATTCAAATTTTATCCTGTTTCCAGACTAAATCGCTATTTTTTTTTCATTTTTTATGGAAAAATCTAAAAAAAAGTTATAGTAAAATTTGATTTGACGAACCTCTTGATGATCTTGGGACCGTAGGCCGGCTACTGGGTCTCAGGATACCACCACCCCTAGCAGAAGGTCTCCTCTCTTCACCAGCTGACGGATCATCGGCCATGCTAAGTTCCATTTCACGCATTTGCTCCTGACGTATGTTGTCGTTGTTGTCTGGGATAAGGTACTTGCGAACTTCAGCCAAGGCGAATGCGATACGAGCATGAGCTTCCGCCGGTGGTGCTAGGGCCGCGATTTCCACATGTAGATCATCGGATAGGTGTGCGTATTTTGGGTCCAGTGATTGACGGCATTCCTCCTCCTGTACGGAAAGCCACAACTATTTTTATTGTCGCGGAGAATAATATAAGAATTTTATAAATAATTACATATAAGGGAGGAACAAGAATAAATCTTTGGTAGCAAAAGTGACAACTATTTTTTTTTTCTAATTTCATGAATTTTTTAACCGAAGCAAGTGAACATTTTAGGGACTTGTATTTCTGCCCTCAAAAGATGGGGTTTCAACGCAATAATTTTGCTTTTAGAGGGTTGCGCTTTTCGGTAATCGCGATGAAACTTTATACCGTATTTTCTGTACGGAGATTAGAAGATATAGTGGGCAGAATCTTGACTCTGTTGAATAAATAGAATGGCCTTATTCAAGGAGATATGGATCAATTTGCGTGTGGATAAAGGGTGCGATAAATTTCGCCAAGTAAGGTAGGTATAGGTACAATAATTTTACAACAGCTGCATTCATATCCGAGCTGAACAAATGTTTAAGATTTTGTACGAATTAACGTGATCATCACTCAAGGCTTTATAAATAAATAAATTTCTAAGTATAATTAGGTGATTAAGAGAACGAGTGTAAGAGAGACGAACGTTTCATCCTCGAGCAGAAGTTATCTCGTATATAATTTAAAGAATTCCGGAGGAACCCTAAGTACGGGTAATCATAGGATTTGGAGAATTTATGCTACATCAGATACAGAGAGTTCCCAGAGATAACCACCCGTGAGTTTAGAATATCAAAAAAAGAAAGAAAAAAAAACAGAAAAAGGCGGGGAAATGAAAAGATTAAAATTAGCAAAAAGATTGATGACGGTCTAACGTGTTTAGCACGTTATTTAAATTCGCCAATTTTCGTCTGCATTTATCACAAGATAGAGATACAAATGTATGAAAATAAAGAAAGAAGTTGAGCCACTGCGGGAATCTTTGAAAAAGAGCTCTGACTTCGTTTCGAGAGTGAAAATAACAGGTTTAATTGGCGATTCGAATGTCGTTCACGACTAATTAGAATCGTCTTCAAGAAGAAGTAAGGAGATAAAACTAACGTCTTACTCGGGTGTCGGGTCGTTTATTTGTCTCGGATAATCGTTAGACTTCGCGAAAAGAGCTATAATTTCCGGAGTGACTTCCGGTTAGATAGTTCACGCTATTAGATTTCTCTACGAATTCAGGAAATTCTTGAAAATTTCAAATGCGTTTATGGAGAAAAACGTCAGTAAAAAAGAAAAATACCAGAAAAATAGTTGAAAACTGAAATGGGAGGAACGAGAGAGCTCCAAAGTTAAAAACAACGCAAAAGTATATAGACACGAGAGTTAAAAGTCGGCGATAAATCGAATCGTTCAACCCGTAGTCTGCGGTGCTTTTCGCAGTGAAAAAGCACCATCGATCTGTCATTCGGAGAGCGAAATTTAAATGTCTGTTTTTTAGTTGGTGCTTGAAGAGTTCAGACATATATTTTTTTTTTTTTTTGCTACCTGAACAAGACCTCAAACATCTACATAAAGCATTATATACTAAACGGTGTATGTTAGTTTAATGAGTAAAACTAAGAGAGAATTAAGGGAGTACATACATCTTCAGGATGCAAAGATAAACACATTTTCAGGGATTGTGGCGACTGAGGCAAACAATGTACAGACATCCTGTTTTAGGCTTCTATCCTACGTGATATCACCTATAAATCGCGACATTAAAGACCCTCGCATCTTGCATCATGTGGACACCAGCATAGATTGAAGTAAACTCTGTAAAAATGGCATGGGCTGACTGCGGACTTAATTTCGAGGTCAATTTTAGTTTGAACTGGATCCAGATTAATGTAATTCTAGCGTGGACTAGGATCATCAATGAAATATTCAGTTTAGTTTATATTTTCTGATTTTTAAAATCCGTGTGACGAAAAGTACCAAAATTTGAATTTTCTCGAATTTTTTCCAGCCAAACGGATGAATGTTTTTCAAAATATCAAGTCTACGCTAGAACTACGTATGAGAACTGCATCTATGAAAAATCATAGCTCGATCGAACTAATGGTTAGTTAGTTAATAAGTCAACAGTCAACCTATGTTATTTTTACAGAGATTACTTTAATCTGTGCTGGTGGCCACATGATGTAAGATGCGAGATTTTCTAAGATCGAGATTTCTTGGTGACATTACGTAGAATAAAGGCCTGATACAGAATATCTGCGTATCATTTACCAAGTCGCAAAAATTCCCGAAAAATGTGGGTAATTTTTGCATCTTGAAATATATGTGTACCCCTTTAACTCTCCGAATAAAATCGGCACGATATAATTTCTACCACGGACTCAGGTCTCAGATAAACTGAAGATAATTTATAGATTATACGGTAGCTGAAGGAATAAAAAACGACGAAGATTCAAAAAGAATAAAGAGAAGAAAACGCTAGGAAGTTAATAGCCGTGAGTATAATAACGAAAGACTTGCAGTTAATGGTTTTCATATTTTCTTTTCTGTTTTTTATCTTTTTTTGTACGCTTTCGCAGGTTCATTTCCCACAATTTCCGGAACACTTTCAGATCGTGAGGCGTCAGTGAGCTCTTGGGGGGGAGGGAGGGAGGCGGGGAGAGAATTTTGACGTGAAATAAGGAATTTCATCAATCTTATACAGCCGTCCACGTCGTTACCGTATTCTGATCAAAATAAAAAAAGGAAGAAGAAAAGCCGAAAAATTTCGTGGTAAGAATTCTAAACACGATTTTCAAAGGGCGAAAATAAAAGGTAGAGGTAAAAGGAGAGATAGCAGTTTTCCTGGGGTACGTGCGTCGCGAACTGTCACCTTTGACGTAAATCTGTGGCCCTGTTTAATAGACACTCGCTGAATTTCCGTGTTTTATATATTTTCTTGAAAGTCAAAAAAAAAAAAAAAAAAGAAAGAAAAAAGAGAGAAGAAATGCTTTCAAGAAATTTGAAATAAAAAAGGAATGAAAAGGCAATATATACTAAACGTAACGCGATGCAACATATACATACGACTTATACAAATTGGATCACGATGTTAGGTTTAATATATCGTCGACGAAGATGCTACTGCCTATATACATTATACATGTATACATAAAATCGTATATATAAAAAATATCTCAGTGACAAAATTTTCGCTGTACTATATTACGATGTATATAATACGTGTATTTCCGTATCTACACGACTTTTACACGTATACATAGATCTGTGTGTTTACGCGATCTGCAGTATATGCGTGGGTGTCAGGGGTCGATAACCTATAAGCTACGCGCAGGGCTATTTCGAATGGCATGCAAGAAATACCTACAGGGAATGAATTTTTATCCCGCATTTTAGAATGTCAAATTTGAAAAGCCAATTTTATTTGTACACGCCGCAAGCTATAATATATCTCTCTCTATCGTTTACCAATTTTCTTCTCATTTATTTAGTACAGCTGTATGTGAAGAGTAGAGAAAAAACTAATTGACACAAAAAGGATAAAAAAACAAAGAAAAAACGAATCCTAATTAACTCGATATGATCTTTTCAAAAATGGAAGAAAAAACTCAAAGGAAAGTCTTGTGACGCTTATATCATTACTTATTCGGGGGTAAAACGTTTTCGAATGTTGAAAGGATATTTAAAAATTCTCTTAACATTTTCAGAGAGATAGAAGAGAGAGAGAGAAAGAGAGAGAGAGAGAGAGAAGATTATATATTTGTGTCAAGTAGTATCAAGCTATGAGTAAACTGCTCCAGTTCAGTCATATTTCGTTCTCAAATATTAGAAGAGAGATATTAAATGTGTCTTTTGCTCTTATACGTTTACCCACTGCAAATCGCACCATACAAGAGTAAGAGAAGACGGAAGAAACGAAGAAGAAGAAGAGGAAGAAGAAGAAGAAAAAATACGAGGATGAGGCTGATCAAACAAATTATTTCAGATGAAATACAGATCTGAAATATCGTTCATATATAATTTTCGAAATTTAATTTTTAGATCATCATATTGAAAATGGAAGAAAGAAGTAATCACTTTCTATATTTGTTGTTAATTTTCTTCATACCGCAAAGATCAATTTCAATCTATTTTCTACGAATATTCGACTAGTAGAAATTTCTAGGCTGAATATCTTTTATAAACTGAATCTCACCTCGGTCGAGTTGCCAATAATAATTAGTCCCGAATTTTTTAGGGATAAGGCTTAGGTACGCATCTCTGTAGAATATATAATATATATATATAATACGTGGGTATATAGGTAATACCCATACGTATACGTAACCACGGAAAGATCTTCGCTTTGGAGTTTCTAGGCTTATTAAATTCTCAAAGTTTGTTACAGACAAATATATAAGGGACGAACCTTAGACTGGGTCGTCGAGAAGTATAGGATAAACTTGGTAACAATAGGCGACAGGAAAGGCGGGGGTGTAATTCAATTAAACTTGACAAAAAACGTGAAAGGAAAAACTTATAACAAACTCACATAGGAAGGAAGGAAGGAAGGAAGGAAGGAAGGAAAGAGACGTGCTGCAGTCTCATGTTACAGATTGGAAAATAAAAAATAAAAATTTAGAAATTTTGTTAGTATGCAGTATTCAAAAATAATTTTGGTCAATCATTTTTTTTCACATCTACCTAGTGAACTTTGGACTGTTATCATAGCGCGATCAGTTGACTATACCTATATAATATCGTGTATATACCACCTCTAGACGTATATATTTGTAAATCGAAAAACCAGGCGATAGTCGAGTGACGAGCCCATGACGAACAACCGCGATATTCCGAAATTGATTCGCACGTAGTACCTACATAGAAATATAGGTAAAGAGAGAAAGAGAGAAAGAGAGAATTTCCGCATGGCAACCTATTGTATCGATGCGATATGACGATTGAATTGGAAAAGTATCGATTTTAATGGTAATAAATATGTATGTACCAGATAGATATACACATATGTGGTGTGCACATAACGTCTTCAAATTTATTATACGCGAGGGTATGGAAATTTAATTTTAAGGATAAAAGAGATATTTTTTTTTCCTTTTTCTAATGAACGAATAAGAAACTAAAAAAAGTAAATTCGCTCTACCCCTCCAAAAAAGAATTTAAAGCTTTATCTTCTGTATATTTCACGTCTCGTGGCTGTGGTGGCCTTAGGCGATAATATTTACGACGAGGTCCAACGGAATATTCAGCCCTCTCACTTTTCTAATATAACTATACGCATATACATATATTATGTATATATGTATTTGTGTATATACAAGAGTTGAGTTATTGGTCTTACGATATTGGCAATTAGGGTATACGTTTAAACATACAAATTGGCAAAGGCACGACCGCGATTTCTCAAACGGTATATATGTATGTATATATATGTATATATACGCGGTAAGTATCGATCTCAAATTTTTTGCCCCACGGTGTTTCAATTCAATTCAATTCAATTCCTTCTTATTCTTTTTATCAGTTCAAATTTCCACAGATTTGATTTTTTTTATTATTTTTTTGTTTCTTTTTTCTATTCCAAATAGTCATATATTGCCATTTTCCGCAGCGATAGGAAAGAAACGATTGAAAATGTCGAAAAATACCTATATATAGATGTATACGTCGATGACTTATAAATCGTGAAAAAAAAATTCATTTCAAATGCCTGTAATTATGTATTACGTAAATTTATATCGCATACCTAGATCTATTCTTCATTTTTTTTTTCTATTTCGAAATGAACTCCAACATCTCCTAAGATACTGTCGCCAAATCCAACTTGTAGCAACGTCGGCTACTCGATAGAAAACGACGTAGTATAATATATAAGGGAGGAAATGATGTGACACATGGATGTCCCGGACTGTTATTACGGTTTCATTATTTGTGGGGGTGTAAATTAGAGATTGGGGACAGGATTCGACCCGGAAAAAAAAACTGCTCTCGAAGTAGAATATTTGAATATCATATAACACACGGAGTTTGGTGTATTATCCCATCTTTATCTTCGATTCTGAATTCAATTTCACTATAAGAGAATGAGAATTTATTGAGAACAACACGATGAAATCAGTTAATTATTCGTCTCTAAGTATGCTATAGTCTGACTCGATTGAATCTACCTTGTATTGTACTGCAAAAAATGCGAAACGAAAAAATATTAGATAATTAGATTAGACATATGTTATCTTTGGATGCAGAAAATGTTGGTTCTGCAAAACGACGAGCGAGTGGTTTCGGTAACACAAGTTTCAGCCCCGAATTTCCCGAGGTTATCTCTGCATATTTAACCCCAATGTTTTCCGAGTATTTTTCTCTTTTGAATGTTTTTATTTTTTGTTTTTTCAATTCCCAAGCGATTGCGGCAACTTAATATGCAGTATACGTGCTCTAAAGGTACGGATAACGATAAGGGTGGTCCGATCCAGGGTCGTTGAAGGAAGAAAAAAAAAGGAAAAAAAAAAGGGAAAAAAAAGAAGAGAAAAAATTGGAGGATAGGTTCACCGGTTCCGATTAAGGGAAGGTGAATTTGGATTTTTTCGAAATTGGTTAAAAAGGGTCCGCAGAATTCTGCGGGGACAGATTTGAACGTGTCTGGGATAAATAAATACGAAGAAGATGTTTTCAACGGAAAATTCAAGAAAATGGAAAAGCGATGTGCGAAACGGACTATAGTTTTATTATATACCTTTCGAAGAATAGCTTTATCGTTTCATATTTATTTCTATATTCATCATTTTTCTCGCCAATTATAAAATTTTTCTAGGTGCATACTCTTTTTGTATGATTTTTTTTGCTTCGTAGGGGCAAACGAACTATAAAGAACGCGGATTATCTCGTGCGTGTAAATCAATCAACATGAATGAAAAAAACTGCACTCGTATGATGGCAAATCGCGACGATGATGAAACAAACGGGTTGACAATGTTTGACGGATAGATTGCGAACTATCTATCTACTTTAGACTGATACGAAAATGAAACACTGCATACTATATGTAATCGATTGCATCTGCATGAGAAAATGTGTACACGAAACGTGCTGTTTTATTCATTTGACAATACTTATACCTATATATAGGTAAAATTGCAGATACATATTCACATTTTTCTGTTAAATATACCTATGTATACTTTTACGTTAATTGGGGATAAAATCCCTATAATAATTATACTACACATAGTGTGTATAAATATAATCTCACAAACGCAATTTCAAACTAGAAATCAACCCTGCAGCAGGCTGATTGTAGTCATGTTGCAATTTTTCACCGCCGACTCGACTGGACGAAAAAATTGATTTCCAAATTTTTTCAGTAAGTTAACTTAAAGAGTAGATTGGGTGAGTTGAATCGAAGTGATTATCTTAGACTGAAAATATCTCCGCAATTATTTAATTTTTTGGAAACAAATGTTCAGACGTTTTTTTTTTTTGTAGCAAGTTGATGATACAGCTTTGAGAAAACGTCGAAAAAATGGTTTAATCGAAGGGTTCAATCGAGTTATACTGCTAAAATAAATCGGAAGATAACCACCTGAAGAATAGAGCGGACTTCTTGCATACCGAGAGAAACTGATTTATGGTACGATTGAAGTTGTAATAGGTGATGTAGGTAATTCGTCGTCATATGACTGTCGGAAATTCGATCTCCCCTAATTCGTCTTTGTGATATTTGTAAAGTTGGGGGGCAATTACTCGTCCGAGGAGATGAACAAGGGTGGTGGTGGGAAGGAAGACACGTAACGATCGTATTGAAGTAAAGTTTTAAGACAGTTTTCGAGGTGAAACTGGGACTGGGGTGTTATATGAGGTAAATATAGGTATATATACACCTATACTACCTACCTACGTCCATCTCTTCGCAAGGTTCTACATGCGCACGAATTCTCTAGCGAGAAATCCTTGCCGACTTTTTGAACCGTATCCGTGAAATTAAAGTCTCTCAAGCTCGTAATTCATCTCAGGTTTAAGTCCCACCGCGCGGTAGAGATCGCGGGCGGAGAGCCCTTTGCAAACTGGGATTATACGCACGACCAATAAAAATGTCATGCGGAATTGCTCTTCGTCAATGGCGAAGAACCAAAAAAAAAAAAAAAAAAAATGAAATTAAAAATAATAATGAAAAACAAAAAAATTGTGATAAACGAAAGAGAAATTATCCAATTTTTTTTTTACACATTTCGATTATACAAAAAGAGTCACTCGACCGTATCATGACAAAACTGCAGAACTCTGATTGATATAAAAATTGCCTAAACGATATTTTGGGCCCGGGGGTGGGGGTGGGGGGTCGTCGTCTAAATTTTAAAACTTCCGAATGGTAAAAATTCCGAATTCGGTTGAGACGATTTAGAATTTTCAGAAACGTTGAGGTTTAGAACATTAAAATTCCGAAAGTTCAAAGATTCGGAAATTTTGGAAATATACATTCTAAGGATGTTAAGACAAAAGATAGTTTGTACTGATCGAGAACCTCTTTACAGAAACTCATTTTATCTATTCAAATCGATAACTTCGATGTCATGAATAATTGACAAAATTTTTAAACTTGTTTTTCCAAAAAGTAAATCCCAATTCGATTAATTTGACCACTTATTGGTTTTGATACGATTACTATACAGTCCGAGTTATCAAACACTGAATGAATGCAGATCTTTAGCTTTTGGAATTTTGAATCTTCGGTGTTCTTCGTTTCAAAGTTTCTGAAATCGGCTATGAAGATACTTTCGGGTAAATGCCCTTTCTAATAACTGCGAATGGTCAATACTCAAATTCGAAATTATTAGCGATATTTTTAACAACTAATGATACATATATCGGGGATCGAAAATGTATGATGAATATTAATTATTATTGGATAAAGTAGGTAATAAGCAGGTATTATTACTTGGTGTACCTTTTGCCTGTCCTTCATCGAACCACGTCCCAAAACAGCCATCTTGCACATAGTTTCTTCCTGTAGACGTTTCATCGAGTTTCCCTTCGGGCCAAGAAGTTTTCCAACAAAGTTGAACTGAAAAAAGTCAAAGAAATATATACTGAATTAATGTTTTTCGAACTACGATAATTACATCCTGCAATTGGCAAAGTGCAGGTTCAAATATAGGTACGGGAAATGATTACACATATTCAAGTATATATTATGTGTATACTTGAAGATCGAAGAATATACTGTATTGACTATTAAGACGAAAATACATTCACTGAATATTTTCATTTCCTTCAATTTATGTTCAAAGATATGAAAAGGAATTTCTTCTCATCTTTCGTTCTTAATTACCTTTAATATTCAAATGATGTATGGGCAGAGAAATATCTCTAATTTTTGAAATACATGCCTGTACATACAATTTTTTTTTAAATATAAATCGAATGTGTAGTCAAGCGATAAATTAATGAATTTCATTCACACTATAGGTGATATAATCGTTTTGGAGTGAAATCCAATTCACGAAAAAGAGAAGAAATTTTCGGCTGACTGAGTCACGCGGTTGGAAAGTGTAAGACAAGAGTAATGAAATGAGAGAAAATATATAATGAAAATAAAGAATGAAAGTTTAAATAAATAATTCGGAGCTATTCGACTCCGGGCTCTCGCGCGGTGCGTGCGGCTTTTATTTTTTCTTTTATTTTCTTGATATGCGTATACCCAGAGGGAAACCGCGAAACACGTTCACGTTTTGCTGCGGATCTGGGTTTATTGTCTCGTCGGTTGGTTGACGCAGCGAAGTGGGTAGGTATACGGGAAGCAAAAAAAGTGGAACAGAAAAGTAAAAATGAAAGGGAAATGGAAGAGGAAAAGGTAAAGGTAAAGGTAAAGGAAACGGAAAAGGAAAAGGAAGAGGAAAAGGAAAACGAAAAGGAAGAATAAGAAGAGGGAGAAGAAGAAGGCGAAGAAGAAGAGGGAGATACGATAGTGGGGAAAGCCAAGCCTCATTGTAAGGTAAATAAATAATGCATCAAAAAGAGATTTCAGCTAAAATACGACCTCCTTGCAGCGACGTTTCTCATAGTTCTGTGTAAGTGTACACACATGCATGTCATACGAGAATATACACACATGTAGGTATATATATTTAATACATATACTTCAGCAAGATCGCGACTGTTTTGACGCTACGAGAATTTCAAACAGATTACTCCCCCGACTTGCGATTGTACTTTTCATTTCGCATTAGGACTGTTTGAAGTCACCCCAAGAAACCCACCAGGGAAACAGAAGGCATGAAGAAATCGTGAGATCATATAGAAAAGGGCACTAGTTTTAATAAGGGATGTACCTAGTCTGAAACTCGAGTGATTAATTCTCCAATTCGCGAATCGTTCTACAAGTCGACGACTTTCCAAAGTTGCACAATTCATATTTATACACATTTTTGGATCTATCATTCTTTATAGTCCATCATCACTTTTTGAAATAAAAAAATTGCCAATATTTGAGAATAAGAATTGAGAAGAAGAATTGAGAATTGAGACATCGATACCATCTATGTAAAAAAAATCAAATTTCTATGCAACAAAAAAAAGGAAAACAGATATTGAAGTAAAGCTCAATTATTTTTGCACCACATATGCTTCGATCTAACGAGATACAAATCCAATGCTCCTTTTTGGCAAGGGAATACGGCCTTATATTTGGAGGCGTTGTTGGGTACAGTTATTAAACTAATCATACCCCTAGCTGCAGCCTCCGTGATTATGTACAGAGTTTAATTAATCCGATAAGATAGTCTTCGTGTTTTCCGAGTTTCTGGCCGCGAAACTCTTGACTTACAGATGGATTAGACACCTGCAGCTAAGGTATTATGCTTATAATACCTGCCTAAACAATTGACCCGAAATACTAATCACGACAAGGTATAACAACGATCTAATCATATCGTCATCATTACGTTTCGGCATAAGAGTGATATTCCTAGTTTGTCGTAATGAAGTAAAAAACACAAAAAGACAGAAAAGCGAATGGAGAAAGAAAGGCGAAAAAATTGGAGACAAAGGGAAGGAAAATTAAGGGTTGTGAAAAAAGGACACACATATGTAGCTATGGGAGGTACAGTCGTTACTTTTGACGAGCCCTGTTATAGGTACGCATGGGTGAGTTCAAGAGGGTCCTGCAGCTACCTCAATTTAAAAATCCCATCGCGAAAGGAATTTTTGTTAGTTCAAGATAGGTAGATATATAAATTCGTTCGGACATACGAAAGTGACGACAAAACTGTGAGGAGCATCTCTGTCCCTATTGTGTCCTCGATGCAAGCGTTGATCCTGATCCATTCTCGGTGTGACGATCGGGACGGCAAGAAATTTATTCGATAAGTTTGCCCGCCTACCTATTCGAATTCCTCGAATTTTTCCGAAATTTAAGGAATCTTTGAACCCCGGTAGAAAAAAATATCCAATCAACTTTCAACCACGCGATCATCACTCAGACCGAGAAGACAGAACCCGTAATTTTCGTTTTTTTTCTTTCGCGTCATCGCGGGTCGAATCATTTTTATTGTCATGACTAAATCTACGATTTCGCACTCAATACACACCAGAATCATTCTCTTATAAAATATGCATCAAAGGAAGGCGTGGGAGGCCGCGAGTTCATTTATGCGATCTTTATCGACGGTCAATGAATTTCAAGACTATACCTAGAACGAAGAGAAAAAGGGACGAAGTATAAAATTAAACGTTTCTACGATTTGGCTTTGTCCATTTTGAGACCAGATCTTGTCTTGTTATGTACTTCAGCGATCAGAATTAGGTCTGAGTATAGATGCATAACAATAACGTCTCCCTATCGATCCCTCGACCCAAGCTACCATACTAGACAAATTTAGTGGGCCAAGTCCCTAGTCAAGCAGACTCACGGTGGATTAACTAATAACATGGCCCTTCCTATAAATTCCTAGCTGATTAGAAAGGTCAAAGTAGGGTTCTATATTTGATCACACTTGGGACCCTTCTATGTGGTGCAGGGTACTAAATGTACATCCCATAACGCACAGATTCTACTACGATTCCCTTGTTTATTAGCTAACGAAAAGCACTCAATTTACAAAATCATATATATATTAGGGTGGTCCTTATTTAGGGCGAGGATGAATTTTTTCGCAAGTACCCCCCAAATTGGCTGCAAATAATTAAAAAAAAAAAAAAACAAATCCTCAAGTTTTTCAGATTTTTATCTCAACTCTAACCCCTCCCGCCAGGGGGGTGGATTTTCACATTTGAAAAATAGTTTTTATACATAAATAGCTAAAAATGAAATGACGTTGTCAAATCATACGTGCAGGAAAGTACATATCAATGGCTCTTATCGAAAGAAGCGTATCTTAGGAGGAAAAAAATGCGTGTTTCGACACTACAGGAAAACAGGGCGTATTGCGGCAAAATAAGGTAAAATATTTCTCCGGGAATTCGCCGGGGGATAAGATAATTTATGTCATTGATACACCACACAAACTTCTTGTTTATCACAGCCTGTGATAAAGTTGATTATAAAAGCAGAAGACACTTCGTCAGAAGCAGCAGTTATAATAACGTAATCAGTAGTCTGAAGCGATTTCTAATAAAAACTTTCTACACGCAGCCAGCAGAATCGAAAGAAGTCAACACGGCAAAAGAAGAAGTGAGTGAGCATTTTATAATTACTATACATTTATATAGAGGAGACCAACTCCTAATCTGCGAAACGCAGTTATCACTAGATACTTGTCAAAAAGCGCATAGAGCCGCATGTGCATATGCCATGGTTTTTACTCGAAATTGGAGTTCATAGGCTTTGACTGTTTGCAATAGTTTCATTCTAAGTTCAAATTTCACTCGATTATTTCTTCTGTGCAAAATTGAATTGAATTATCCCGAGAAGGTGGTCCTTGACCAAGTCCACTTCACCATTGTTACATAATTATGTTGTGACAAATTGACTGAAAATCAAGAGACTCGGTAGAGTCTCGCGCCAAGTACATTAAAAAGGAGCGCGTCGACGACAGAGTATCTTTACCGCGACGGCTGCTTTCCGGCGGAGTGGGGATAAAATGACGATCTCAGTAATCGTATTTATCAATCATATTGAATGATTTGCGCTTAATATTCGGAATGAGGATTCACTCAGCTTTAATTTGAGCCCAAAATCGACCCGATCGGTCCACGGAGAGCTGAGTTATGATCGTTTTTTCATTTGGTCGACGATTTTACACTATAACGTTTGAGTCCGAATTCACAATGGTCATCCAGCATGCCGTTCTATAAATAGCTTTAGTCAAAAGTTCCACGCCGTGCCGCTATACTAGAGTGTCCTCTCTGTCAGATAAAACTACATAGAGAGTGCTGTGAGTGGTTCTGCCGTCCATGGCGCATGCCCGGGCATATGGCCGTTATGGGAAATGTCGTGACAGATGAGAAATATGGTTCAAAGATTACGTGTATACGGGTAGCTTCATTTGCGAAACAAAGTTTGGAATTATTCAGAAGAAGTAGAAAATTGTTGAAATTATTCCCGGTGTCCTATACATGAACAATACATAATATCTACTCAATTATGATTCGCTTACCTGACAAGACTTTGAGGTTATGTGAAATCTGTTACATTAATCGTAATATTTTATCGATGATTATTGACAAAGCTGTTGACGTTTTGTAAATTCTCCAGGACCGGCTACGTCATAGTCTATGATAAACTATTTTCGCGCACAGACTAGCTTTTAAGGGGAGACTTCGATGAAATTTTAATAAAAACGATTTTAACGGTTTTCAAAATACTAAAAAAATTGTAATCAAAAATTCCCTGCATCAAATTTCAGATTATGGTAGTATGTGTATTGAAAAAAAAATTCAATCCTCTGAGTTGAAAGTGCATGCCCAAGAAACCTTTCGCAGAGACTTTTCTGTGCACCGCTGCCAAAAACTCCCTGCGGATGGCAGTATATGTACTGAAAGAAAATTTCAATCCTCTGAGTTGAGAGTGCATGCGCAAGAAACCTTTCGCAGAGACTTTTCTGTGCACCGCTGCCCAAAACTACTTGCAGATGGTAGTATGTGTATTAGGAAAAAATTTTAATCCTGTGAGTTGAGAGTGCATGCCTAAGAAACCTTTCGCAGAGACTTTTCTGTGCACCGCTGCCAAAAACTCCTTGTGGATGGCAGTATGTGTATTGAAAAAAAATTTTCATCCTCTGAGTTGAGAGTGTATGCGCAAGGAACCTTTCGCAGAGACTTTTCTCTGCACCAATGCCAAAAACTCCTTGCGGATGGCAGTATGTGTATTGAAAAAAAATTTTAATGTAGAAGAATGATAGGAGAAAGTCACGAAATCTGTATAGTGAATAAAAAGTAAAAAGAACATAAAAAAATTGGAAGAGATATAGGAAAGAGGGGCGGGCCAGATGGGCATCCTTAAAAAAATTTCGTACTTCAAAATTGAAAAACGTTTCGAATTTCATTATTTACTTGCTCTAGTAAACTTAGAACACCAAATCAACTACACATCTTGACAACTTTCGGAAAGGTGGCAAAAATGGGTAAGGAAAAGTAACACAGTGGAACAGTAAAAAGTATTCCAAAGTAAATACGAGAATAAATTCAGAAGATTTTTCAATTTTGAAAAATTTCGACAATATTATAGGGTGCCCATTAGGATGGATTGTTTTTTTTTCGTTCTTGTTTTTCATGGGCACACGAATAAAGTTATGAGGAATCAAAAAGAAAAAATCTGTGCAGAAACTTGACAACATTGGACAATATTTAGAGGTCGCTTTCTTTAAGTGTCCATTTTGCCCGCAGTTGCGAACTCTTCAGATGAGGGCATTCAACACTCGATATCAGTCAGACCATGGTTTTTCGGTGAAAATTTGGACATCCATTCCTTCAAATCTCTATTTGAAGCGTAAATTTCTTAGGGTGCCTAGTTTGCCCGCTCCTTCCCTACATACCTATACAACCATATATGGATGTGGAGTCAAAGATTGGTGATACGAATTTGTACCAAACAAAATTCTACAAAAAGTAATGAGATCCCCCCAAAAGCACCTCTGGTGCAAAAACCTTCCGCCAAGTACATTAATGTGCCACCAAACAATCAGTAAATTATCTCCGTACAAAAATTAGTTTTTGATATCCACCTATGACAATTCCTTTATTATTCACCTACAAAAGTATGGAAATGAGATACTACTATTGCCTGCACATATCGCCAAGCATACTTGCCCCTTAATTTATGTCGATCGCGTTATTGAGACTCAACGTAGTTTTTCTAGCCACATTTAAAAAAATTGATATTCGATAATTATAGAAAGAAAAAAATTAATTTGGAGGTAGTGGGACTTGGCGGGCCTTTTGTGGAATCCTATAGTGTTATAAAATATAGGCCCGCCAAGTACCACGTACTCCAAATTAATTTTTTTCTTTCTATAATTATCGAATATCAATTTTTTTAAATGTGGCTAGAAAAACTACGTTGAGTCTCAATAACGCGATCGACATAAATTAAGGGGCAAGTATGCTTGGCGATATGTGCAGGCAATAGTAGTATCTCATTTCCATACTTTTGTAGGTGAATAATAAAGGAATTGTCATAGGTGGATATCAAAAACTAATTTTTGTACGGAGATAATTTACTGATTGTTTGGTGGCACATTAATGTACTTGGCGGAAGGTTTTTGCACCAGAGGTGCTTTTGGGGGGATAGTAATTGTTGGTAACACAGAACAACATACCATCGTAGCTTACGGCTGTCGAAATTTATAACTCTCCTTGCTACTAAGGGTCCATAAATCGTTACGAACTTTGACGATGCATAACTTTCGGAATTGTCAATTTCATTTGAAGCTTTTTGTTTTTAATTTTCTTGTCAGAGTTTTGCAAACACGTCGATGCGACGAGACTTCAATTCTTGTCATTCATGTATTGAATGCGTGCAATTTATTGTCTAACAAAAATTTCGTAACATTCAAAACCACGAAGATCCTCGTAAAGGATTGTCATTTATGAAATTTTTAACAGACTTTGAAAAATAAAACGGATCCTCAGAGTAGGATAACTGTACTTTCTAGGAAAAAATATAATGCCATGTTTGGATTAAATTTTCATTCTCGTTTCCAGAACGCGAAGAGTTAATCAATTGTCAAGTTGCATACCCACACCTATAATATAATAATATAAAATCAAAGGCATGAGAATACGATAGTTATTCAATGATTCAAATCGCTTTCTTAATCACTCCTTTTCCCATTGTTCATTCTAACCGTCGCTGGTATCTGCGATGTTTAACGAAACCCAATAATCCATAAGAGAAATACGGCTTGAATTCTAACTCGATATCGTTATGTGTTGCAAAGTTACATTTTTCGTAGCTATCAAGGTGAAGTAAAATCAATAATTAAATGTTGCAGTCGACCATTTAAATCATATCTAGACTGAAGATGTCGAAAGTTATGCTGATTGTTCTCCTTGGGTTATTATGCATTTCGGCGACGATGGCAGATACGCAGTTCGGAGAATGGCACAGACTTTTCTGATGCTTAGCTCGTGGATCATCGGTATGTATATGGAAGAATAAAGTCGTTTGTGAACAAGGTAAAATTGTAAAATAATACGTGCAGAGGAAAATACCGAGAGTTTTCGGTGAGACTAGACAGGCCCCTTCCTACGGCAAAACAAACACAGGTGAGCGCCGCGTGCATGAGGCTCGTTCGGGAGAGGATAGGCAATGCTACTGGCACGTTATCCCCTTCCGAACGAGCCGCACGCACATGGTACGCGCCTATGCTGCTTTCGCCGTAGGAAGAGAACTGTCTAGTCTCACCGAAAACTCTCGGTAGATGCCAGAACATATCTTCTCTGCCATTATGTAAAACGATTGTCACGTATGCTTTTGATATAGGTTTTTTGGTGCGAAGAGTAGGGGAGCTGGGGGCTAGTTGTAACAATTCTTGGTAAAATTCTTGGCTCGTATTTTGAGATTCTCTCAACATTTCTTGATTATGACTGATTTTATGGAAAGCGTACCTATTCATGCATCATATGCAAGAATATATTAATCGAGAGTTGGTTCACTTCAGCACAATAGACATATTTCCAAAACAAGTCGCCTGTTACAATTCGCCTTGTACTTGGGGAAAAAAAATCAATTAATACAGCTGAAATCAAAGTTTACGAGACACATTTTTTTTCGTTACCTTGCCAAAATTTTTACACACCCACTCACCACCGCTCGCTGCAACGTATCACATGGCAGTTACTGTACTTACGCGATAGCCCCCCTTAGATGTATTGCGTTTGGTGTGTAACCCCATGAAAATATTTGCAATCTACCGAGTAATTGAGCTGTTACTACTTACTCCTGTTACAACTAGCCCCCAGCTCCCCTACTTATAAGTTTGATTTTGCAAGAAATCGTCTAGTTGTTGATTGATGCTGTTTTATTGCAGTGTTTTACATCGGGTCATCCCCTACGATGCTGCGGTGCTTTGTCTTGTACTGAAGGCGATCTTGGGCCAACTTGTAAAAATTAGAGGAATAGGATTCCAAAAAATTCGTTGCCGAAGCGTTCCCCCACTACTACCTGAAAAGCTCGAAAACCGCACATGTGTTAGTGTGTGAGCATCACCGCCGGGAGTACCTCACGTACACATGTAGAGTGGGGGAAGCCATAAAGCTCGCTTAAGCGGAACGAAGAGGAAATTCTCAATCTCAATGGAAATAATAAATTTGTATCGCGCAAAATAAAGAGCCTTAACCGAAAAATAGTTTCGAAATAATTCCTTAGTTTTTCATTAAGTTTCGTCAACTCAAATATTTGAGCCATTTCACGTTTCATTCACGCAACAGAGAGAAATACCCGAGTGACAGTCAACATCACATTCGCTCGAAGTCAGATCAACGAGATTGCCAAAAACTCGAATGCAAGGTGCGATAATTCAAGGTAAGTGATACAATTTTGAAATTTCCGAATTTCTCACTCGGCCCCTTTTGTTCCAACCCCTTCGAATATTCACGAGAAGAGCTGTGACCGCTGCTGCTTTTACCGTTTGCATTTCTTCAGATTCTGCTGGTATATTCGGTTATCAACGATTTTATAATGTGAAATTACCCAAATCTGGAATGAAAATAAGAGCAGAAATCTAATATGTATACCAGGATTTTTTTCTTGAATGATTTTATTTTTTTCGATTTGAAGAGATTTGATAACAAAAATCTGAAAAAAAATTCAGCATATTATGCTTCCGAATGATAGAACAACCATACGAAAAATTACGGACTAAATCAAGTCGGCGTGGAATGCCCCACATATATCTCATCCCTTATCAAAGATTTAAATAATACACATTTCTTGCCTTATATAAAGCACAATATCAAACTTCAAGCGCTTGATATCGGATATTTGATAGGGTTGAAAACTTTGTTCAAACAAGAATGCGTATAATTAATATTTGATAAATCGAATCCGACTTTTTTTTCGTTCCTAAAATCCCCTCGAGATGAGAAAAAGTTTTTATTCGATTTTCCTTTTTCTCTTTTTTTTCCTCTTTCTACTTTTTACTTTTCTCTTTTTCTGTTGTTTTAATCGAGAACAAAAAGGGTGAGACGAAATATCTACCGGAACTTGATATCTACCCCCGACTAAGCCCCGCGTCTGAACGCGTTTAGAACACGAGCACATTAACGAGCTTGAAGTTATCGTGTAAATTACCGCAAAACTGAAACGCGTTCGCTGCCAGATGTATGCAGATTTGCAAAACGGGGTTCCTCGGGTACGGCTCGATGACCGAGGCGTGAATTAGGCATATACCTCATACTCTAGTATTTTGAGGGTGCCCTGTTGTGGCTGTGCAGTCGGTGTACGAGGCGACAGGAAAGGGCGGCGAAGAATAACGTCAATTTAGTATACCTACACGAATCTGGGGAAAAACGAGACCTAGAGAACCGAGGAGTGTTAGCGAGGGAGTAAGTGATCGAGGGAGTGAGGAAACGAGAGGAAAAATAAGTGAGGCAGACTTCATTAAAATTCCGGTTCACTCTCATATTTATTTCTGTCTCTCGGTTATCCGCGCAATCCGTCGGTGGAATTTTTTAATTATGTTGTTTGCGGCTTAGATTTTTTTTTTTTTTTAATTATTCACCGAGCTTTGTCTTCGTTTTATATTCTTCCTTCGTTCCCGCTACTAGTTAAAGTATAGATATAATATTTGTATCATCAAGTATATTGTTTGATTTTCTCTTGATAATATATCGTCGGGTACAATTTCCACAATATTCGCTCACATTGTTTCTTACAATTTGATATTGTTCATAATCATGAATTTCAATTCTATGATCTCGGTACAATTTAGAAATAAACATAAAAAAATAAGAGTTTAACGCAAACGCATAACTACGCACGCCTTCGATCTCGGCGCGCTTTTAACGAAAGTGAACCGCGGAGTGGATTAAAATTGTATAACCATACCTCTATATCTTCTCAGGCTTTGCCAACCCGCTGACAAAGTTATAGGAGAAAGAAAAAAATTCTAGAACTGCGTCACTACGTGACACGTTTTGAAGTTTTGAATGGGAATATATATGCAGCCTCGACCATTTTTCGAAGAAAGTATAGAAGAAAATAATACGTTGCCTTTTCACTGCGAATCGAATCATTATTTTTTTCGAGATAAACATGATTTCGGTATCAAATATAGAATCGGGAAAAATGAAAATTTGAAAACTTTCATTTCAAAGAAAAGATGAGGAAATAAAAGAGAAAAAAATTTATACACAATAATATCCGCTCTATTATGCTTCACGTCGAACAAAAGATTGCCCGTGTCTCTGCAGGCTCTGCAGTCAATGAGTCCGACCATACCATTACTCATTCTACTTGTTGTCTCGGCGCGTATACCGCGCGGAAGTAATTATAAGAGAAAAAGTAAAAGAGAGAAAACCGTCGTTCGTTTTGGAAGGTGGTAATTATTCTCTTTTTCTGTATATTTACCGCAGGAAAACTCAGTTGAGTTAAAAAGTTTTCTACGTTAATCAATAGGTACCTACCGAGCGACAAACTGGGCTAATTCCCATATAATATCTCCCTTTGACTCGGAAAAAGCATCGATTTTATATAATATAGGTATAGGTATTATATAGTTGAATCTATTTGTTCGCTCGAAGGAAATTGATAAAATAGCTAATATGTAAAAATGAAAAAAAAAATTAAAAGAATTACAAAAATGGGAATTTAGATGATAAAAATATAGAGGGTAAATAGATAAATAAATAAATATAATGTGAAAGAATAACGAACGCGAGGGGTATTACAGCCGCGACAGCGAACATTAGAGCGGAAGTTTGTCAACGTGAAAGTAATTTGAGAACGCGAACTCGTTTGTGTAAAACTGGATCCTGCAGAGTACTGATTTATTTGTTTAAAAGAGGCGCCTAGCGGCTCGTATAGCTCGTAAATTTTGTGATCTCGGTAAATTGGATTTTTTATTCGTCAAAAAGTCGGATGGAAACGACCGGCCGGTAGAAACACGTTCCGAAAAAGAAGAAAGAAGAAAAAAAAAAAAAACAGAAAATTCTTTTCTTATGACCCCGAAACGAGGTGTGATCCGTGAAAAAAATCGAAGATCTTATACCAGGGTTCTGATTTCGTCCACCCGTTGCATTGAATTATTTTGAAATTTTGTTTTTTCTGAAGAGTAATGAAGTTCGTTGAATGAATATGAAAATTCCAAAAAACGAAGAACAAGAGCTTAAAACGGTATGCAGCGTTTAGTCAAAATGTGATTAGTTTCACTCTGCTGTTAGCTTAATATTATACAAGAATTTTAGCGCCCAAGGTACGTTTAACAATGATTAATTAGCAGTATTAACGCGAAGGTAAAGGAGGAGAGGAGGAGCTGGAGAAGAAGTAGCTTTTCAAACTTTGATAGCGTCTTCAGGAAGAGACGTGAAATGATTTTTCATCGGGTGAAATGAGTATTAAAATATTCTCATTGCCGCGTGAAGAATATTAGTAGCCGTGTGCCTTGCTACCTACCTACCTACCTTCCTACCTTGTTTCTGATACAAGAAGTTCGTATTAGAATCTAAGACAATAGAACCAGTTGAGAGAATCCTCAAGTAGGTAGGTACAGACGAACGAATGAACGAACAAACGAACGAATGAACGGATGTAGGAATAGGGACGGGGACGGGGGAGTAAAACTTATAATTAATCAAGATTTTCGAGGAAGATTGAATTCATCTCGTCTGCTAATTAATGCCGTCAGACCAGCAGCGATACGGAATTATCTTCCAACGAAATCAAGATCTTTTGTCAAGTAAATCTGACAGCAGACAGACCAACCAACCGCCCAACTTACTGACTGTCAGACAGACTGCGTGATTTTTGCATCTACGAGGGAGCTCGAACCCCCTTTCCTTCACTCTGCCCCCCCGGTCTTTCCGCGATTCGTTATTACCATTATTCCATTTTGCCAAGCCTAATTACTCCGTTTCAAATCTTATATTCTGTCTTATTTCGTCCTGCCCATAAATTTCAAGATGATTCAATTTCAGAATTCAGATGATATCAATTATTCGACAAATTTAATCAATTGATTCATAGGTACTACGATTCAAAATACTCAGTTTGGACTTCACATCGTCGTAGCACCGTTTCTAGCTGACCAAGATTAGCGTAAACTACAGGTAATACCGGTTCGGGATGACTCCTTAAACTTTGATAGCAACATTACAATAATGTCAGTTGTTAGCGAGGTCTGACGATCTTTAGCGTCCCTTGCGGTGGTATTTTGATACGGCAGCTGGCTATTATGTCCATGCGTCTTGGTGGCAAAATTTTGGTTATATTTTCCCCTTAGTATGGTATAGCAGTAGCAGCAGTAGCAGCAGCTGGTTAGGCCTGCAGGGTTGTCCGAACCCTTCGCGTATTTCGTTGGGATGATAATTGGCCTTTATGATATTGTTATTGGAGCCACAGAAACGTCGAGGCGGAATTATTATGAATTCGGGAAAGTGAAAGCGGGGCGCGTCTACACCATCATCATCATCATCATCATCGTCGAGGTCAATTAATTTTATCATCATATTATTTCAAGAACATAGTATAAATCTCACCCGCCTCTTTTTTCTTCTCCTGCATGCACCGTTCAACGTTGTGTGAAATATCCGCAACACGAAAATTGAACCTCGAACCCAAAGTGCTTGAAATATACTTTGCGAAAAATGTATACATCTATATACCAAAGCGATGAGCGAAGACGAGGTAAATAAATGGAATCTTCTTTTACCAAAGAGAATTTGATACTTACGTCTAAAGTGTGTACGAGTATATTTCTACATAAAAATCAAATTTCCAAATGCTTTTCAGTCTCAGCTACGACGAGGAGGGCGCGGAATTATTATGTTGGAAAGAGAGTAAGAGAGAGAAACAGAAAAAATAGAAAATATGAAAGAGGGACAGAGAGACACAGCGAGAGAAATACGAAACGGTAATTTTTCACGTGAAATCTAGACTGGCTGAGGTAATTCAGATCGTGGAATTTCAGTTGAGCTGCTGCAACATCATTCGAGAATTAGACCAGGGAGAAGATATCTGCCAGAGCAAATAAGTGGAGATGAGAGAATGGCGTTAATCATAAATTGAACCGAAGGCCTAGTTATACCTAGGTTCGCTATAGTATATTGAAGCGATTATATCGGGGGTGTAGGTAGGTAGGTAGGTCCATCCGCAATATATTGGTTCAATCGATCTTGATTTATAGCTGATTGGGGTATATTTCGGATTTAGGAAGCTTTCGTTCATTTTCACTGCCCCGTTATAGTTTCCTCGAATTTCACCATCGAGAAGAAATTTAGTAGGTACTGATACCAATTTACTCGAGAGACGTGTTTCTCAGTGCAACTGAGATACAAGTAACCTAAGTATATAAGTACCGGTCGAAAAGTGAGAAAAAAATCAAATAAAAAGCCTACGGTTTTCTCTTCATCCGAATTTTTTTTTTATCAACTTTCAGCCGAGTCTCCCCTACGTCTATCGATGGTACATATAGTCACAGTGACTACTGGATTGAGAATCAGGTACACATCCAGGTGATAAAAGCAAGTTTTTTTATTTCCCTCGATTATTTATCTGTGATGTCAGTGTTGGATAGTCACTGATTGTCTGCAGGCTTTGAGAAAACACATTTAGGTAGTAAACGCTGGTTCAAGCCAATATAAACACGACGCCTCGAGCTAGAGGGCCGCGTGTAACTAGGAGGAAAGAAGTTCAAGTCACGCAGAAAGAATTATTTCATTGATGACGTGCTCGGAATACTGTATTTTCCGCCCTGCATCCCCTCATAGAAAGTTAGGAATTAGATTCACGTTTCAGAGTTCAATCCAGGATTCGTCTTTCTCGTTGATCAAAGATCTTGGAGGGTAAAAAGGGACAGGAGTGACTGACGTTTCCGTACAAGTGCAGCGGGATGGTACATTACATTTGAACTTTACGTGTAGGTACCTACCTATCTACATAAATGTACATCAGATCTGTTTTTCTGGTTAGATTGAAGTAAATATGGACGTGGTCTTGGCCACGATGTAATTAAAATGTCTACTTCCCTACTGGGACGCCAAATGCGATGCAGATTAATGCATATGAGCGGGATTTTCAATTTACGGACCGAATAATGTGAATGGTGAACGAGTGAGCGAAGCGTATGATCAAATCTGATGCATGCGAAGCCGCGGAATTGAACGAGCTCTTTCTATGTAGGCACATGGGTATATGTGTACGTCAAGTCACTATACGTCAGAATACCTATTATAGCAAGGCAATGCCACCAGCCCGGAGAATTAATTTCGTTTGTTAATAATTATAACATGACTATGTTTTCTCTTCGCACCCTGAGCAGGTAGGTAATACCGAAATTTTCGAATCTTCGGACTCTCGGGGATCTGGACATTCGGAATTTCGATGTTCTATCAAATTTCAACGTTTCTAAAAATTCTAAATCGTCCTGAATGAATTCGTAATTCTCACCGGTCTGGACTTTTAAAATTCTGAACTTCAACCCGGCTAGCCCCTCAAGAAGTTCGAAATTGAGCCATGAATCTTACCAAAATTAATTACACCCGTAAAGCCCTGAGTGAGGTATACGTTTTTTGGGGAATTCTATTTATTCTGAATGAAACCACACCGTGACACATATTGGGGATTGAAATTTAATCAACAGCTAATTCGATCCACGTTTTATGAAAAAGAAAAAAGGCGAGAATCCCAGTGGGTTCTGCAACTTTTTTACTTTTTTTTTGCATTCCGCGTGTGGTTTTCTTCAAATTGAATCCCATTCTTTTTTCCGTTTTATCCATTTTGACTTTCTGTTTCGAAAAATGTAGCCCAAGATTTGTGTCAATCGAATATAGCAATAGCACCTGGCGTCAGTGGACTTTGGAAAAGTTCCTCAAGAAATTCACCCGCACTCCCTATACATAATGTGTGGTGAGGGAGGTGGCAGCAATTATGCGGTTATAATATATAAATCTATATAGGTACCTACATAAGTTGGCGACTTCTGGAGTAATTCATACTTTCAACAAGGTGGAAATTTCCAGAATTCCCATTCCCACTGAACTGAAGTTTATATATACATGGTAACAGATGCTTCGCGATGGAAGGAGAGAATCTGTGCAGTTTACAGCCATTAATCACAACGCAACGCAGCGCAACGTGGTGGCTCTCGCCAGATAACGATAACGTCGCTAATTATCGTCGAATCGTCAGAGACCAGACCGGAGTTCTGGCTTGCGGTGTTTGCGATATGGAAAAGGGCGGTAGTGACGTAACAGCAGTGCAGGTGTCCGTTCAACGGATGCAATTAGTTCAAAATTGCATACAGAATAAATAAAATGGAAAAGTATTCGTCCTTAAATTTCATCCAATCCTGGATATCGCGGTAAAAAAATGTCGGGGAATAAATTTGATACATATCTATGTAACCTAAGTAGATAAACGGTCGAGATTCAGATTCTGCCAAGTAAGAAAGATGTCGTGGAAAATTGGCTCACTGGTTTAAGGGTAGGTAAGTGTATGTATTGTCGGTTGAGGAATTTTAAGAAATTGTTAAATTAAGTGCTTTCTCCTTGATCCTCTCGCGTCGTTTGTTTCTCTTTTAGAAATGTATTCAGGGTTAGCGTCGTCTCAAGCCTTGTTTATCGTCCCTCTACACAGCAAAGAATACTTTTTGACGAAGTGAGGAGGAGGAGGAGGACTGTCTGAAACCCTTGTAGGCAGAGCGATTACAGAAATATAAATTTTGTAACTTGAAAAAAAAGGACGAATAAAAGCGAAAGTTTAATTTTCAAATCGATGAGAATATCGCGAACCAATATACTCTTTCGATATTTAATTGCGTATTGTTTCGAAAATATCTCATATGCCGCTCATGCTTTTGTTCGTATGCAAAACATTTTTCATTGTTTAAATTTCAATTTCAATTTCAACATGCAAATAATGATCCATCACTCATGAATATAATTCTTGTAAAATAAATGTTGGCGAATCAAAGGTGAAATGAACCGGAGAAAATTCTTCTCCGTTCTTAAAACCCCTAGGAATCGGCTACATAATGTTGAATTGATATTAATCTGAAAATAAATTTTCAAGAAAACAACCAATTAAGAAGAACGTTGCGAATATAGGAGGGTTTATATATCATTCGCAAGACGCACGTTCATGGGTTTGGATATTCTTAGTATACTCTGGCGTAAGTATAAGTACTACTTGCAATTCTTGCCAGAGCCTATAAGTCACTCGGCCCATTCAAGATTCTCTAATTTTAGCAGGGCCATTAATTTCGAACCAAGGCTTCTACTATCGTTTGCTAAATTTTTTTTCTTTTTCTTCTTTTTTTTTATACTTATATAAGATCACGTTCTTATTCGTCAGTTTCGTATGAAGATTGTCTGGTAATGGATCGTGGTCAAAAAATTGTACATCAACATATTTACCCGAATGAAAATGAATTTTTGATGAGAATTTTTCAAGAAAACTTTTCCCAAAGCATAGAAGCTCGTAATTTCGGTTAACTGCGTTGATGTATATTCAATATTCATAAATATAATACGTGAAGTAAAACTGCGGGGTTTTCGATCACGTTCGAAGTTACAGATGAGTCCATATGTGCCGATCGCTCAAATCAGTTACCGTCGTATATTATTTACGCCTGAAAGGTTCGCACAAATGATTTAGCCATGCGAAAGACGGCCGAGTAAAAGGCAGAGAGAGAGAGAGCGAGAGAGAGAGAGAGAGAGAGAAAATGGAAAGAAATAAAAAAGAAGCGAAACGAATTTCATCAATAGCGATTCTGTATGAAGGAATAATTCAAATCGATCAATGAATTGTAATTCTTCCATTGCTGTCTACTCTTTCGTGATATGCCTGCGCGGTGGTGACTCTGCAGGAAAAAAAAAGGTGCAGCCCCGATTTATTCAATCAGCTAGAACCCGAGGCGCACGTAGATTTCACATATAAACCTTTGATTCAATATCAATTTTTCATTTCAAGTCGGAAAAGAGAAAATAAAAGAAAAAGAAAGAAAAAGAAAAAGAAAAATCATATAGAGCTATCCACGCTTTTTCTATATCATCAAGTTTTCCCGCTATATTACTCGCTAATATTTTCTCACGTCAGCTAATTTTGCTACAAAACCCGCTCAATGAACTCTTCGACACGAGTTAATCCCTAATTTCAATTCACAGCCATTACCACTTCATAAACTAGGCTATGAAAAAGAAAAAAGAAAAAAAAAAAAAGAAAAATCTTCAAGCTTCTATCAAATGTAGTAAATGATTAGTAAAATTTCGGAATTTCTTGATAAACAATCTGTTTCATCTTCGTCGACTTTAACCTAATTGAGTAAAAGCGTGGATATTGCTTCGTTCTGTTTAATATAAGAAAAAGAAATTTGATGAAAAATAACGAAGGTTCATCCGTTTTATTAAAAATTCTTACCTTTGGATGTTCACGTACCGGAACCAGCACTTTAACTGCAACCCTTATCGGTTTTTCTCGATAAATATCAACGTACTTCGGATCTCTAAGGGGTTTTCCGATAGCTTGAGTCTTTTGAATTTCTGGAAACAAAGTGAGAAAAAAAAGCATCAAGAATTATTATCAAGAATAAAATTCACCGACGACGATATCTGTGCGGGCAGCAGCGATAAATGGGTGGATCTTGCCCTGTGGTTCCCCGCTGCAGTGCAGGGAGATATGTGTGAACTATAATACAAAGTGTCGACACACCGTTTGCCCCCTGGCTCCTATTTTCCTATTTATCTTTAGAGTTTGTTGCCTCGTCTCCGCAAGCCGTTTGTTTGTTTCGACGTGGATTTATAGAACCAAGTAAGAACCAAGACACCGAATATCTCAGCACGTGGGTATAAGGTAGGATACGTGCCTTCGGTGTACCTGTGCATATTTCATACACCTATCGTCTACTCCTCGATATCGAATGTACGTGGAAATGTCGCGATAAAAATAGCGAAGAAATAGAGAGAGAAAAAAAGAAGAAAAAAATGTGTGTACCTACAAATAGACGCGACGACGTATACAACTATTTCCGGAAATCGTTGCGAATTCGAGGTCTAAGGTAAAACACCCTTATTCTTCAGCTGGAAGTTCGGTTTCTTTACATTGCTACGCGATACGTACTACGGCTCTGCTCCAGGGTTTGATCGAAGTTAAAAAGTGACCAACAACTTTCGGAGTCCGGTTCATGCGCCCAACTTTACAATGGTTGATCAAGCACAAAAGGTCTACTTTCCTGTAGACCAACACCGTATATATATACAGATGATGGGAGTGCGGTAGGTGAGTCGCGCCGCGTATCCTTGATAAAACTTTTTCAAAGGTTCCGTGTTTTGCGCTTAACGTGAGCCAAGACTTGAAGCAGACTCTTTCTACCTCATACCCGCCCCGCACCTCGTGCATTGTGTTCTGATATCTTTTCCCCACTATCGTACACCCAGTATCTATACCCGCGCCGTTGCTGCTGTCGTTTAGTACTTCTTCTCGTCCCTTCATACCAAATCCTTCTCTTCAACTTTACCCGACCTTATACTGCACGTGTGGTAGACCGATATTCAATGTCGTACACATAGCGGTGAAAGAGGCCGCGAGATTTACAGTCGCCTATTATATTTCAAATGGAGAATAAATATCCAAGAAAAAATGACAAACATTATAAAATTTATAAAATATAGAAGTATCTTCACTTGTTAAATTCAGCTGCTATTTTACGAAGGGGAATGGAAACTGTATAACTTGGAAAAAAGTGCTTGGGTAGGTAGCTTTACTGTTTTCCTAAAAAAAAAGAAATACGAAAAAAAGAAAAAAAAAATCGTAATACACTTGGAGATACGATCGGAGCTCGGAAATTGGAAAATCACACGAAACGAGACAGGGTCGAAACGCCTTGACCTTTGACGTTTCTATACGTAGAGGAGGGCATAAAGTAAGAGTCGAAGGATTGCTGTGCATGACATTACGCCGGTAGAATGAAATTTTCAAATTTCTCTACGCGTGTTAAAAAATGATTGTGAATGACGATGTACGTATTATTCGCTGTCATATACTCGGGTTATTTTATAGTTGAAAAATATTCCACCCCCAAAGGATAAGGAAGAGTTTAGTGTGTCATCAAATTGTAAGGATTGAAATTTAGTTGGAAAAGTTAAAGCGCGCTTTAAAAGTTGAGCTGTTTTTATCAGATCAACGATTTTAGATCGTAATATATGTCGTAGGATTCTCTTTAGCGTGAAACAAAGAAGAGAAGAGAGTATAACTTATATAACTATGAAAGTATGCAACCCCCGTAAATAAAAAAGTTGATTAAATTTCCCATATTGTAAGTAGTAATAAAGTAAATTGACTATGTGAAACGCAAGAGTGAAATTCATGTCGTAAGACATGACGTATCCTGTATGTGAGATCCACAAGTAAGATTTGGTATTTGCGAAACGAAAAAAGAAGAGCCAATGTTACATTTCGAATAAATTTTATTTTACCCGTTCTATTTTAATTCCATTAATAAATTGCCGACTCGTTTCAGGATCGACAGTTCAATTCCCACTCCTGTTTCAGCACCGTTAAACACCGCGAAATTCGCTGTGTCGTAATTTCCCATTTTCCAGAATACCAAAATCGAAGAAGAGGGAATAAAGCAGTTGAAAATGGGGAAGAAAAGGAGCTACCCAAATCGAAACTAAACCTATTGCAAATTTTTTTGAATTTTGGTCAGAATTGACTGTTTTATGCAAAAAAAAAAAATTCAAGGAATATCTTTCCTTCGCCGTTATACATGACGAATGCAGAAGAAACTCCGAAATAACAGGAACCTACTATCCGCAGATCTATACCGCAACAACCCATAACGTATACAGGCTCATTGAAATATCTACGGTGGTTAAATTTTTAAGGCGAAACTTCGAGTCGGTTTCCGTTTACGATATAGTGGTTGTATGGTATAAAGGCTTAGGTATATCCGTTGCCGGAGATTCTAGGGTAGATTTTGCACGGACTATAGATTCTCATGAGTCGACTATCGGACTTCCTGTTCTGGCCCGGGTGGATATAGGTACTTAGAACTACGTACAGTTATAGATGCGTTCTCCTGCCGAGGTAGGTGTATTGTCTTCTGAATTATTGATAAATATGTTCCTTTCCTCGAGCAGACCAGCAGCAGTACCAAGATCGTACGTTTCTCTCGCCTCTAGTCTCGCCCCAGAGTTTCTTTGTGTTTATATCTGTTTCTGGTCTGGCTAGAGGTGTGGTGGTACGTGGCCACACGGGGACGGCGAAGATATCGCATCATGGGGTGTCTGGGGTCGCCCTGAGATCGCGGAGAAAACCGGAAATCGAGAATAATGAGCATTGCTCGAGTGTTTTATTGGCTTCCGAATTTGAAATACGAGGGTTAGAGATCCTGGATATCCTTACGGAAACTCCGCAGGACTAAACCGGCTATCTTGCACCCGGCTGGCCCCGGCTTACTGGGAGAGGGACACAAATTTTCTATATAGATCCAGTCTCGCGGCTTATTTTTTTTCACAGCCCCAAAACCCCTAGCTAACAGAGATAAGGTATACGACACAGGCTGGTGGTTCGAGGTCTAAGATTCGTGAAGAAAGGAGCAACCTGTGGAACATTATTCATTTCAATTGAAAAAAAGCTTCTATAAGATGTACGGAAAAGACAGTGTTTTTCCCCGTTTTTTCGCAATATACTTTCAATGAACTGTTTTCATAGTCACAATTATTTTCATCGAATTGAATTAGATTTCCAAAATCTGAAAGTCGTAGTTGTCATGAAAAAATATTACCGTCGTCGCAAGACCTGCGGCTTAAATTTTGAAATTGAAAAAGATTTTACCGATTCAGGACAGATTTTACTACAATCACATGCATCAGACGGAGTGACGCGTTTTATATGACAGTAAGAATTTTACCAATATTCTTGAAACTACTTGGGAAAGAGGAAGAGTGCAGGGAGAATTCAGGAATTTCAATCCCTAAGGGGGAAAAAATGAAAAAAAAAAAAAAAGGAGATAAAAAGCTACAACTTCTTCTTCTTCTTCTTCTTATTGTATATACTGAAAAAAATGACATGCCATGACCAAGCCTCGATAGAAAAGCAATCTCAATCAAATACCGGATGGAAGTATAATATGCGTGGATATGCCCGTTACTGACATGTTTGACTTGACATTCCTATTATAAATATGAAATCTCAAAGGGTGGTTTTATCATCCATATACGATCAAAGGCTCGGTGTTTTTACTATCGAAGTCAAACACGCGTCTATGTCTCGTTTGTTTAGTAGAACTTCTGAGCTTGTATAGGTATGTCAACGCTATTAATTCTAATGACCGAGGAAAAAAGAAAAGAAGTTTTTTTTCTTTGTTTTTCGTTCAGTAGGTACAGAAAGTCATCGATTTCTCATTATATTTTGCGAAAATAATTCCAATCACTGCCGCAAGTCGAATGTAAAACTTGATAAAAAAAAAAAAATATTTTTCTCTTATCGAATAGCTTTGATCTATAGGTGGTACCTATCGCAGTGATTTGCTATCAAGATTTGAGCATAACTATATAGAACCACCTCATCGCGAATCTGTCTATTACCGGCTTTCTGAAAAAAAAATTCGTATCTACAATTTTTTTTCTCTACACCTCGAAAGCGTTATATATATGTGGCTAGGTATAGCTTTTAACGATCTGTTCTTTCTCCTTTTTATACTTTTCGCTTTTCATGCATACCTACCTGCCCGCCACTCAGCGATTATAATCATTAGACGATCATTAAAATTCTACTTATTTTCTCTCATCCAGAAACTATAATTATATTATGCTATAAGATCGGTATTTCCCCTATGCAATTGGGATTTTATATTAATTCAATGAATTTGATAATTTTTCTATAAAATTAATTTTCTCACGGATCGTTATATGTTCTTTATCACAGAAAAAAAACAATTCGACTAATATTATTATTATTATTATTATTCTCATTATCATTTCTTCAAGCCTACTCTGAATATCAGGTGCAGATATATATAATGAGGAATACCGATCGATATAATCAATACGAACTTGAAAGGAATCGGACCTCTTTTTTCAACGCCCGTCGCGGCGCCGTAATGAATTAGGACACAATTTGGAATTGCGTGTATATAATACAGGGTAGAATTTAAATTACAAATATCTTGTAACGAAAAGCCCTGTAGTGGGGGATTTTCGTACCCTAAACGGATGAATCCTCGTTCCCTAGCCTGCCGCCCGTCGAGGTACGTCGCGACGCCTAAATGTTAAACGTTTCGTAGGTTGGGACCAACCGGTGTTATACTTTGCCACTGGTTTATGGAAAATACCAAGCTGTCGGATTCACTATAAATTTTCGGTATAAGGTTTGTTATATTTCCTTTGTTACAGAGATAAGGAGACGATCCCTGGCGCTGATGAGACGCAAGCAGTGATTAACGCGTAACCCTTTAACCATATTCCAACTATGATACGTACCTCATCCTATACTATACAGGTACTCCCATCTTTGCTGTCACTTTAATAAACGGATGGGTAATACTAGTTGCTTGTTTGTTGGTTGAAACAAGAAGAGCTCTTCTATGACACGCTATGAGATTTATCGGTCTAGACGTATCAACGTTTATTATTTATCATCTAACCCAATTTTGCGAATATATGTAATACATCAGAACTCTAACATCAAACAGAAGCTCATACCTTACATGTTTCTTCGCAATATGCAAGGCCGGAAAATTCGAATCGAAATTCTGCTCCGAATACGAACAGTGAAATTTGAAAAAAGATAAGATGAAAATGAACTGTTATAAAAATCGGAAGAAGGAAGGAACGAGATGCAAATGAATTAGCATATATTCCCGAGGGTTTTAGGAATTCCGAATAAACTGGCCAGGTCTTTACGGATGACAGGAGCTTTCGTACAGGTTGACGTACGATGTACGTAATTAATTCCATGTCCGCCTCTTTCACAAGAGGCTCAACTCTAGTTTCCTGGTTCTTGTCTCTCAGAGATGCATAACTGCAGCATTCCAGGCCACTGTGTATACAACACGCGCGGCTTTGGTGTGCAGATATGTCAAAACCAACCGACTTCGAGAAATTTATAACATATGTGCGGGATGAGAGATGTATTGTATACCTACGCTTTAGTTCGCTCAACACAATCGTGAGAATAAATCGGTGCATTTTAAGAACAAGAAATGAAGAACGACATATATGGGAGAATAAATCGCGTTATAATAAAAAAAATAATAACCAATAAAACGTGAAACGCAGTATAAGGTATACCCAGACGGTATACTGCAAGAGATGAAGGGATGAAAGGTATGACAGGATATAAAAATAGGAGAGGCGATAGATGCAGCAAACTGTGGCAGACGTCAAAGAGGAAACTCTCTGTAGGTACGAAGATGTAGCTATTGCATACGCGAATACCCTGATGAAATGTTCGCTATGGCTGTATGTATAAAGTTTTTGCATAAAATTCACGTAGCGTAAAGGTAAGATGTCATTCTTCTCGGTTCGATGCATATAATGCAGGGTTATAGGCATGGTGCCTACGTCATAATATCGACGTATGAAGTACTACCCGGTATACCTTATGGTAGAATATAACTAGGCACGAAATGAACGTGGGAGAAATAAAAAATGAAAAATAAAATCGGGTGATGATTACCGAGGAAGTTTAAACTCATAGGTACTGTTCATTTTTGGAGATCGTAAGTTATTTACACATTACATGGATTTCCACCAGGTTATCATAAGCCAACGGGGTAGAATGAGCCGCTCGCAGAATTGTGGAAAAGAAGAAGAAATTCAAAAGAAACTCCCAACAGTATATAAGACTGTATTTCTCTTCAGTGCCTCGTTCTGCCCCAATCTACCCTACTTAGGGAAACAGGGCGGGACCATTAGGGAAAAAATGCTCCAGAATGGGGATATCCATTGATAAATCTTTAAATTTGAACCTATAAATGGCACTAAGATACACGACGACGTTGAATGTGTTTAGTTTGAGATTTTGGAGAAGAGGATCTTGACGAGGTACCTCGAAAAATTTGATAATTCTGAAATTTCACGAGAATTAATGCAGAAATATTTTCACGGAAAGAGAAGAACGACGAAAAGCTGATAAATAATCAAATTGTGAAGAAAGTTAAAATTTTTCAAGAGGCCCATCTTGCCTAGCTATACAACTATAGTATAACGATACAATCATCCTCTTGGATGCAATTTTTCGATTCTTTGTAGAGGTTCTCTGCCATAATGTGGCTTAGCCTCGTTTCCTCCCAGGCGTAGCAATAGGTTGGCGAGGAAATTGGATCGCGGCTTTTAACACGTGTGAAAGTATAAAAGTTTTCCCCAGTTTCATCAGCTGGCGCTTCGATAAGTAAGAAGAGTTCGAAGAACTTTGATATATACATGCTTGACTAAAGACGCGAGATCCGAAAATCCTCACGCATTAAGAGGAGGAAAAAAATGTGATTCGACCAAAATGGAAAAATAATTCTGTAGGCTGGTGGAATTCGATAGATATCCGAATTTCGCACCTCGGTCTCATCATCTATTCAATTACGAGGAAAAAAAATGAACAAACTTTCAAACAGAAACGAAAATTTGTTGAGAATGAAAGCTGATATTTAAAAAATGCTCGTATTTTGTTATTTTATAGAACTTTCTCGGAAACTTTAAAATCTAAGGCTTCGAGTATCCAGAAAAAGCGAAATTTATTTCTAATGCAGAATTGGAGCCATGATCTATTGACGGAAATGAAAGACTACTATACGATATTGTTGAGCAAAGCGAAGGAACAGCCAAACTGATGCTAGTGATTAACATGAGACTGTCTAACCGGTTTAAATATCCGTTGATTAAACTGTAATAAAGTATTATATCGCATGTTCAGCTGTTGGCTTTAAAGCTAGGGTAATATTTCAGTGCAAAGTTTGAGGTAATCGTTGGCCATTCGTCGTCTGCACCTCACCTAACGTGGATAGGTATAAATAAATGAATGAATCAACAATAAGAAAATAACTAAATGTACATCTGCGATGATGAAGAATATGAGAAAATCCATCAGATTTTCAAACGTTTGAACGTGCTTCATTGATCAGGTGGTAATTTGACGATTTGGACAGTGTCCAGCCTCGAAGAAAATAGAAAAACGATACAAAAAGCCAGAGAGAGGAGTTTGCTCTAAATAAATTATTTTTTTTTCCTGCACGCTCTAATCTGCTGCCAATTTCTCGAATATGTCGATCTGAGTACTAGGTCGTACGTAAACGCAAGAGACCTGCAGCAGCGGTGCAGCGGGTGGTGAAATATCATAGAAGTTACGTTAGCGTAGATATAGCTGGTGGTCCAAAGCGCACAGATGTTTCCGGATGGAATAATTAGATCGGTCTTCGGATCTGGGTTAACTATTAAAAGATTCTAAACAGACCGTCAAGAATAGACGTACCGAGGGAACGAGGCTGGGGTGAATCTAGTTATACGTACAACGTTTAACGAGAACCAGTTTGTCATTCAAATCCACTATTTAAGTCAGCTAATAAATTTCACTGGCTATGATATACCATGGCTATGGGTATACTGCATGAATCATTACCGCGTACCGTTTGTTGCAACAATTTTATAACCAGCAAGGAACAACCCCCTGTCTGCAGCATTTGCCATCTTGATGTTCAACCAATTGACAGACAAACCCTTAAACTTTATCTTGTTATTCTACAAGCACCGTTTAACCGTACCTATCTCAAGACCTCGTTAGCCATCTTGACTGAATAATACTTGGATACAATCGTTCAAGATTTTTTTCGTGCTCAAATAATCTCTCAAGGGTCTTTTAGAATAATGTCATAAAATTCTGATGTAAATGTATAATAAATTTGAAGATTTTATAACGGATACCTAAATTGCTTTACAATATATATACCGAGAGTTTTCGGTGAAACTGGTGACCCCCTCCCTATATATCGAGACTCCACCCTTACGGAAAAAAACCCTCAAATTCAAGGTGTAAATTCGTACTCCCCAAGTTTTGGGGGTTTACCATGAAAACTCAGGGTTTACCCTCAAATTTTACCCCCAACTGAGGGTTTACCCTGTATTTGGGGGTAAAATTTGAGGGTTTTTCCGTAAGGGCAACGAAGATGAAAGTGCAGGTTATCAATATTGAAGACCTCGCTAGCTATTATCGGTGTATTATAGAAACGACGATAACAGCTTTGGCTGGAGAACGCGTTTGATTTATAACTGTCTTACGAAGCTAGCCCTAAGGGTATTATTTGTTGCTATACCTACGCTAACGTAGTCGGGCGCCAAACCGAGTCTTCGAAATTAAGCTTTCGAGTCCTTTGCAGCTGGGTGAAGACCAATCGGCGGTAATACACAGTTATACAAGTGTCTGGGTCGGCAGAGGCTCTTTTTCTGCAGCCCTCTCTGAAAAGGCGAGCGGGTTGATTGCGGGTTTACGTCGGACAGTAGTTCGCCGGAAAAGAAAGGGAAAAATGAGATAAAGCGAGATGAAGAGAGGTTTGGAAAGAGAGAGGAGAGAGACGAGAGGAGGAAACGAATTGGAGGGATAAAATAAAATGAAATAAAATAACAAAATAAATAAGTACAAAAACACCGGCGAGTCGAGTGGTCGCAGGTGACGAATTTAGATTTCCTGTTCTCAAGAGACTGCGTGAGCCGATGTTGGGTCTACGAACTTATACTGCAGCTATTCCAGTCTAAAGTTATATTTGGAACCGTAAGAAATTGTCTGGCTAGTCAAGTGATAATTTGAATTGGTCCGGCTTTATACAAGCTTGAAAAAAAAATGGAAAAAAATTGAAAAAAAAAAAAAAAAAAACAGGACAATTTATTAAATAAATTTAGCTCTTCGCGACTGACTCGAGACGTGACGACTAGTCTCTGTCTCTAACCCGACGAGAATGAGATAAATTGATTAATGAGAGTTTAAATTTACGCGATGTGATATTTATCGGACTTTGCTTCTCAATTTTTTGTCAAAAAGTTTTCTGCCTAGAAAGCCAAGACAGTTTTACCTCAAGTTATGAGAAAAACTTATATTTTCTGTTTTTAATCCTTTGGGTACCTACTCGAGAAAATACTAAAGAGATAACGACGAATGGGAATCGAATGGGAATACGGAGGTAAATGAGTGATAGGTCGAATCAATTAACGTCTAGTGTCACGGTCAACCACTTTCCGAAATAGACGGATTGTAAATAGGTCTGTCGCTTACCTCTGTGACATTAGCAGACTTTCTAAGACACCGACGTCCCTCTTCTAACGACGAACTCTTGTGGTTGGTTTTTTTTTTTTTTTTTTTTTTTTTTTTTTTTTTTTTTTTTGGCACAGTAGGTATGACCAGATTCGATCAGTTGATTTGTTTTTTCTTTTCTCTTTTCTTTGTGAGATTGATTGCTTGTTTTATTCTTCTTAGCAATTTGGTTGATTTTGATACAGCTATTAGCGACAGCAGCATTTCCGATAGTATGAGATATTCAATTTTGAAAATTGATAACTACAGAGATGAGAAATATTGCAACGAAACAAGATATGAAACGGCTGCAGTTTCTCTGCATGAGGAAAATTCAGATATTTTTTTTTTCTTCATTTTTTTTTTTTTTTTTTTTTTTTTTTACAAACTTCGAGGGAACGATGCCAAAAACATAATACCGTTGCATAATAGTTTGTGACTTAATAAACTTGGCAATAACCACGTTCGTTATGAAAATCTGACTCGTATGATTATTCGCATAATATTTTACGGATTTTTAAAATCCTCGTCGCGATAAAAAAAAAAAAAAAAAAAAAAAAAAAACGAAAAAATAACCTTGCGGATTTAAGGAAAAAATAAAAATAAAGAAAAACCTCACTTCGCCCAATTTCGCATAGATGTTTTATTTTTATTTTTTTCTTCGTTATATATTTGGGTAAAACGATTTGAGAATATTTTAACACATAAATTGACGGCGAAGTGATTTATTACGCGACTATAGCTGTAGGTAGGTACATACATATATGTTATACTTCGTCAAAGACATTTCGCGATGCCGAGTGCGGAACTTTGGTGAATTTTACCATCCTTGACTATCTAGTTGTATATATATATACTAAACTTTGCGAAACACAACGCTGCTGAAAATAATATTGCCAGGAAGAGAGGAAGAGAGGAAGAGAGGAAGAGAGGAAGAGAGGAAGAGAGAAAGAGAGAGAGAGAGGATATAAAGATAGATGGAAGTGAGTTCTGAGTGAGTATCATCTTCATCTAGGTACGTAAAGGAAAAAGAAAAAGAAGAAAAAAAAAAAAAAACTGTAGTTCCGCAAAAACTTTCGGCGAAGGTCGTAGGGAAAAGTTTTACTTGAAACGACAACAATTTTCTGGGTCACTTTTAGCCAAACTCAAAGTTTAGGGTTTACTCATTTAATCCGGCCCCTTACGAGAGCAAGTATCAGGTACCTAGTGCGAATGAGTTTTTTCACATGTAACGTAAGTATAACAAGCCTGCAGCAGCCGAAAGAGAAGCTATACGGACGCGTCTCGCGTTTGCAGCTGATCGGGAAAAGAAAAAAAGGGAAAAAGGAAGAAAGGAAAAAAAAAAGAAAAGCAAATTTAGTAAAGAGAATAGATACCTACAGCTATAGGAATCTGTACGAAACATCTACTCCAACTAAAACTAATATCCATAAACACAGCTTTGGCCTAGTGCTTAGCTTAGCTTAGTTTCGCTTAGCTTAGCTTAGCTCAGCTAGCTGGTAATGAACGCCGAGGTATAACCTGTCGGTGATAGTGATAGCTGCTAAGGCAAATGGAAAGAAAAAAAAATGGAAAGAAAAAAAAATGGAAAGAAAAAAAAAAATGAAAAAAGAAATAAAAACAGGAGAGACTAGTAGTTAACCCTTTCACCTCTTTTCAATTTTTTTTCCTTTTTTTTTTTTGTTTTCTCGACGATCGAACGATTCGGGAAAAGCGATTCGAAAATTTATTCGAGGTTATTGAACTAGATCAAAGCAAAAAATTCTTTTCAGAACACTAAACTATCTGACAGTTACACATACCTGCTATAGGTACAGGGGCGGAGTGAATATATATCAACTTTAACTATTGGAAATGATTTTTTATTAACTCGTGTAATAATCGCGTGTTATATGGGTAGGTGGATAAAATTTGTAAAGTTTAATGACTGGAAATATGATATTGGAAGTGATTTCGGTTGGAGAGTCGAAAAAAAGAAAAAATGAAAAAAATGAGAGAAGAAAAAAAAAAAGAATTTAGTTTCTTTTTTTCTTTTTTCGAACATGTCTCGTTTATGAAAAATTGTCTGCCCCTTTGAACACAGGGCTGTCTACATATCTATCTCCTCGAGTCAGAAAAATATTGTCGAATTTTAAAGTGAAGACACACCGAGTCCAATATTATAAATGATCAAGATCGTGGTTCTGGGACGAAACGAGCGAAACGCGCGAGTCACGTTGTAGTAAGAAATACAGCGACAGATACACACATTCATCGAAGAATAGTCGCGGACAGCGTGTTTCGCTGATATTTTTAGGAACTTGAAAATAGCACCGTTCGTCCGCACCGCGAGTGCCAGAAGTTAGCGAACCAACCTGTCATCATTTTTAAATTTACTACGAACTGCAAAAAGCGTGACTCTATCTCGTGGCTTTCCTCAATTTTTTTTTTTTTTTTTTTACTTTTTGTTGCTATTTCATAAACCTGATTTTAGGTAAAAAATAAAAAAAGAAAAAACGAATCAAAATCGAATAAATAATCCTTTCAATCTTCAACAAATTATCAACGATGTTATATAGTATTTTTATACAGTTGAATAAAACGCTTTTCGAATACGTGATTTCGTGATGATAAAATTTCTAGGCAAAAAATTTGGCGGACTGAAATTTTGAAAATATGTCAAGTCTTGGTCGGCTATTATTTCGGGGAAACAATTGCAAGCGGCTATTAATTTTCTTCAAAGAGATTCAGAGGGAAGATAGAATCTCACGAATACATTCGTCAAGTATCTCGGGATATGGTTGAATTCATTTGACGGATATACGCAGTAATGAATTTTACTCGAGACAATTATTGTTATATGTGTATACGCACGACACTTGAGCGCCGAGAAAACGGCAGACATTCTCGAGACGGACGAGCGCGGGGGCGGGCGCCGCGACGGTAAAGGGATCGGGCCAGTTCCCATTAACAAAAAGCTGGCTATTATTTGCCAAAATGGCACGCGCATCTAATGCTACTCATATACCCTTCTAACACGTCTATTGAAATTCATGTGTGCATAAGAACTCAATCGTTCTGTATAAGAAAAGCAAAAGACTATTTTTTTTATCAAGCGAATCCAATTCTAATATCCAAATTTTTTTTTTTCACCCGGCCCATTATTTCAATTTTTCTTCTCCTTTTCTTTCGTCATTACTCAGTTTTTCTAATTAACGTTTTGTTTTTTCGTTCTAATTTCGTATACGAACTTCGAGCGTAACGTTTGCAGTCTCGATATGCCATTAGCGATTCGTTAATTGGTTTAATAATTAACGACTCCGATTTGCTCTGAAGTCGTAATACGCAGGACAGGTGGTGGTTACCTGTCGGGCTTAATTCTTAACGAGAAAGCACACGGGAAGAGAAATATATACATATCTATATGTATGGGGATTAATCCTGAACGTTACGTGAAGTTTATTAATAACAGTCAGGTTTAATTAATACGTCGATGACATCATATACGGACTTTTGATTTCTGTATATTACCTTACCTTTGTGGATCGTGGATATGATATCACGTACCCTACATATACATACATAGGTATACCGGGTCGAGATAGTATTAAGGAAGAGAAAATACTACGGGGAAAGAACAATAAACAGGAAAGTCTTGACGCACGTGGACGGAGCCAGATTCACCGCGTAAACAATTATTATTACTGGAACGTTTCCAATAAACAACGGCTCCGTTTCGGCCTAATATTGTACATACCTACCTACGTCGATAATAATTTGATCGAAAATCGAAGTATAAAATACAGAGATATAATAAATGGTTCCGCATTGTGTGCAGGAAAAATTTTCGAGATAATTGAACGGCACGTTTTACCCACGTGAGGATATATCGAGCAAACAAATATTACACCCTGCGTAACCCCGATATTTATAGTTGAGACGTACATTTTGAAAAAAAATTATACGGAGACCAAGGGTGTTAATATATCCGTTGAATATCTCAATATCAATAAATTTTTAAGCCTATCTTGAAAAACGGCTGTCGTATAGATCGTGGCATATGAGTGGCTTTCTACTATAATAATTTCTATCGAAATATCACCAATATATATCAGGAGAAGCTGATGGGTTGTAGTTACGGTAATATAATTCATCTTAATTATACAATATCGTGTGTGAAGAATGAATTTCAAACTGCAGAGAAAATGTATAAAATGTTTTAGAGAATAAAATTTCTGCACGAGGTATAATACGAAGCGATAAAGTAATCGCGCGGAGAAAATATAGCATCTAGAATTGTATATTTTTTTCGGGAAAAATACGAAACTACATGTGTTGATGATATGTGTGATAATTTTTGTAAAAAGAGGAAGAGAAGATGTAAAAAATGAAAAATAAAAAACCGTATGAGATATTAGATTATATTTTTAATGTATAAATGAGAACGATGTTGCTCATTATTCAGCAAAATGAGAGTATAATGGAAAATGAAAAGGAACACTGCGCAGCGACGCGACGGATCTTTCAAATATTTTAAAATAGATTTTAAAATAGATTTAAAATCGATTGTATAATATAAGAACAAAGTTTTGCCTTGTGTCTATGGCAGCGAAATAATCTATTCAAATTATTTGCAAACTCGAGTGGCAAAAACGTGTTCGACTATACACATACTTCGGTCGTTCAGATTTTTCGACGACGATGATTTATAAGTGCGTGCGTAAAAGCATCGCAACTATATAACTGCAAGAAAATATCCAAGTTTTCAAAAGATAAGCTCCGAGGACCGAGGATCATGGATCATGGTTGCGAAAAAGTATATTCTGATTTTTACTCTCTCTCTCAGCTCTCTAAGAAAAAAAAATTATTTCGAATCGTTCGGCGATGAATTAGAAGAAAGAAAGAACGGGGAAGGCGTAGCGAGAAAATTAACGAGATCGCGCTCTCGCACCTCGAGTGTTATTAATTGACGTTCTAATGACGTCCTCTTCTCCTATTCGCTCTCTCTCTCTCTCTCTCTCTCTCTCGATATAGCCTCTTGGGTAAAATGAGAGGAGATAAACCCACGATTGATTACAGAACGAAAATAATTCGGATTGTATAGTTTCCGTCAGATTATTCCGAGATTTAAACGGCCACCGCGCCGTTTCCTTATTTTTTTATATATCGTGGAGTAGGTATATAGCAGCTGTTGATCTCCTGCCAGAGTATCGCTTAAAAATTGGTCTAGAAAAATTCTTCATGTGTTTATACACCTATACATCCATTATCGTAGTTTTCGTGGCTATTTTTTGCATTCTTTGATACGAATTCATTCTTTTTTTATCCCAATAGTTTAAGACGTCCACAATGAGATTTATTACTCTCTTCTGCACTCCGGTATAACCATCGCGAGGGAGAAGAATCCAAAGTGGATATATGTGTTTCCGAGTGATTAATGCGAATATGTTACATATCTGAGTCCGGAAACAAATGAGCGATGTGTGAAAACTAAGAAAAATTTTAGAAATGATATACTGCGAATAAAATCACGACGTTACACACACCGTGTATTTTATATGTATTATTTTATACAAGTAAAGAAAATATCAAAATTTTAATAATACTGTTAAGTTTTTTTTTTTTTTTTGTTAACTATTTCAAGCAACTCGAATAGACGAATTAAAGCAATGTACTTCAATTGAAGATAAAAGTAGTAGAGCAATTTTATAATTCGAGAATAAAATTCTATCCGCAACTAGCATGACGACGCTCCAGTAACAAGAAAAAGAAAAAAGAAAAAAGCAAAAAGCAAAAAAATAGGTAACTAGGAAATTCATCCTATTGTGTATGCATTTCTAAGAGTTTGGTAGAACGGGAAATAGAAGCTTCTGCTTTCTTGAACTCTTGAATATGCATATCTTCCTTCGTCCCGGCATTAGGATATAGATTTATCATTCCAAGCGTCCCGGGCGTCGCAAGTGTCGCAGCCAGTTCGGTGGCTTATTCTTCCGAGCTTAACGGTGCCATCAGGGCAGGAAGGACGGTACTAACAAGCGCCTGTACCACCAGCATCACGAAGGTGTAGATGCTCTCTCTCTCTCTATATATATATTACATATATTACATATATATATATAGAACATGGTTAAAAACCGACTGGCATCGGGTTCAAAGAACACCGTTGAAAAATCATTAAACGGTTTCAAGAGAGGACGGACGCCCTAACGACTACGATACTCAAAGGAAAACTCGTTCGCGTGAAAAGCACTAGAATGTATAGTGTTCCATACGGGAGACGGCTTCGTTCGGACCTCATCTACCATATATACTTCGACGTACTAAAAATAAAATTTTTACTATTCTTACAGCCCTCGGATTCAACGAACAATATCATTTTACAGTATTTGTTTATAGCTACAGTTTCGTTTAACCACGATCCTCACATTTATACCGATCGCTGTAATTACGAATATATGTAGCCGTAAACCCGGATCTTTTTCAAGTCTTTACGTTCCGGTTAGAAATAATTTCTTATATTTTCCTAAATTTAATCGAAACTTTCTGAAATTTCGAGGAAGTATTCTAAAATAATATTGTTTCGGGTAAAAACCAATAATCCAGAGGTAAAGTCAGTTTGTTTTTTTTATCGTCGTTTTGTTTTCAAAGTTTACACATAAAAAAACATATTACACCATAATCATATTATAATTAGCTGGCTTGGTTTTTTATTAATAGTTATGTACAGGTACATGCATACTGCATAATAATGATGCATAACATATTGATCAGAATTTTCGGCGCTGATTGATTTCAAATATTGTCGCCATCTTGGTTGTCTTCTTCTACATCCGGCTGGCTCACCCCTTGTTTATTATCACGGTCTTGATTCCACCCCCGACGAGTATTTTGTTAATTATCGGGAAACGAACCTCGGCGAGATAAATACAGGTTAGAATCTTCTTCGCGTTAGCCTTTGACCCAGCCCCGGGTTAATTTAACCCCATTCCAGAGAGGTAGCTACGGGTATGTTTACCGGCTCAAATTACCCGATACTACTTAACCCAAGTACGCTTTTCAACAACAGTAGGTATTTTTCGTAGGAAAAAAAGAGGAAAAAAAAGAGAGAGAGAGAGAGAGAGAGAGAGAGAGAGAGAGAGAGAGAAGAGAGTGTGTACATCAATCAACGAAGACACGTTGGTACATTCACGGAGTAATATTTTGTACGGTTTGAAAGAAAGGGAAAAAAACAAAATTACAACGATAAAAAGACTCTTTATCGTTATTCTTTGTACTTTGAACCTTTGAATGTATACATACATACATTGAAACCCCATGAGATAAAATGACAAAATAAAATGAAAGCGCACGTTATCTGCATTCGTTATGAATCATGGATTACCAGAATTGTAATTATTTCCAATTTACAAATCGATCTTAATGTGAAAATGAATATTTTTATATTCGGTTCAATAAAACCATAAGTATGACGTCACGCTTCGTATAGGTATATAATCAGCAGAAGAAGGGCGCGTTTTTGGAAAATAAAAAGAAATACAAGGCTGCAGGATGGAAAATGGCTAAAGAACAAAAGGGCTCGTTCAGATTATCCGGAAAAATTATTTCGAGAGGGTCGCGCGGACTTGAATCTAGATTAGAGATAAAATCCTTCAAACATTATACGGGTACTAAGGGCGAGTTGGTATATACTATACATATATATATGTATATAAACCTACATTAGTTTGATGAGTTTGAAGTTTAATTGTACCGGCTTCTCGGGCTTTTCGCTTCGCTTATCATCCAATGACATTATTATATACAAAGCAACTCGTTTTATAATAATTGCAGATATGGGGAACTCCATGCCAACTCGGCAAGCGTCTCACCCTGATTGGATCCATTTTTTTTAAATTCTTTCATCTTTTTATATGACTGCCCCAACATCTTTTCAGATTTTCTTGAACACACTTTTATTCATCCCTGAATTTTTTTAGTCTCAAACAAACAAAAATTAGAAACTAGATAAAAAAAAGAGAAGAAAACGAAACGATTTTAGTCATAAGAGATTTATATACGAATACCATATAATATGTGGGGCAGTTTTGAGAGACGAATTGCAGGGAAATGAAGTGAGTGCAGAAGTTACAGTTGTTGCAGTTGCAAGAGCGATGGTGCAGCAATTTAGTTGAATTAACATTTGTAGGTGTCAGCGAGGGACACAAGGTGAGAAATATGGTTTGTATAGAATCGTTTTGTTTTTAATTTGACCTGGATGTATAATGTGTACGATTAAGGTACAATGTTCAGTTTCCATCCCGTTCGTTATAATCCTTTTGGGGATAGGCTACACTGTTGGAAATAATTTGTGTTAATGTTGAATTTTCTCCATGTTAAAATTTTTGTGTCAAAAATTGAATTTTTTCACAGTTAATTTTACATTTTGTATTTATGTTGGTTTGCGCAAATGTGTCAAACGCTCAATTCAACATAATACTGAAATTTTTCGACACAATGAAAGTGTGAAATAATTTCGACGAAATGTATATGTTAGTTTTATGTAATTTTATTAGTACAACCAAAAATATTATTCATCGTATAACTTGAAATTTCATGTTACAAAACGACAAGAAATTTCTGTTGATTCAACTATCCGGAATATGTTGCCTGAGTTCGTAGATGAGACGTTGATAGTTGATTCAACTCACAAGTTTGTTAGATTTTATTCAAAGATTGAATATAACGACCGTTGAAACATTGTCAGTGATAGGTAGTTTCTTTTACTGTGATATGATTGGCTGCTTCACTAGAAAATGCCAATCACAAGGGCTGTTACAAATAACGTGATGTTGCACGAAGTCTCGCAGTTTTCGAGATGTTCTAACACGTTTCTCAGTCTCACAAAGGCTGTTGCGTTCCATGCGTCATGTTGTTCGGAGTGTCCAATCACAGTAAAAACGCAGTGTCGGCGAGGAAACCTTTCAAAGGGTAAGTTGCTGTTCATTTAATAATAATATAAATTTATTTAATCAATTCTGGAGAAGAAATCTTTGGCGTGGACTGCGTCCGTATTTTTTTTTTTTTTTGACAGGGTATCAATTCCGGACAAGGATATTACCGCTTTGGACTCGATCGCGGATAATAATTGACGTATCCGCACGTGGGATCGCACTCAGACCTTGCTATGATCGTTTCTGAAGCCTGAAGCTGGTCTGATGTCCGAAAGCGATAAGATGACGTTGCAGTACTAAATGATTATCTGAATAGTCATTTCCGCCAACGCCTTTGCTTTTTTACGTCGCCGTTGCTGTTAATTTATTAATAATATAACTTTACTATTTTTTAATAAAATATTTACAAACAAACATTTTAATTGATGTGCATCCCATACCACCACATCCAATTCCTGGCATGTACAATATATTGTGCGAAACGTTAAGTTAACTCAAATTGAAAGTCATAAAGTGACTTTCAATATAATGTAGTAATAACTGATTTGATAAGTCCAAGTAACACATTTTTTAGTTTCAAATCAACATTAAATTAAAGTTATTAGTACATTCATCGTTAGTTAGCCTCAACATTTGAGATGTGTATACTTCACTTTCTTCGACCGTTGAATCAACATCCAATTTTATTAATTTAAGTATTCAAATGTATTCTTAATTACTTTATGGTGATGTTGAAACAACTCTTTGAAAATGTCGTTACGATATAAATTGTGTGTTATATTTGTGTTGAATCATTAACATAATTCATTTGTTGACTCTGAACATTAGCTGCTTGTGTCAAAATGACATAAATTCTAGAGTGGACCTCCTGGGACTTTAGAAAAATGTTAAAATTAACACAATTTTTCCAACAGTGTAGGGCGGTAATTAATACGAAATTAATCACGACCTCGAGATGCAAAATATTATCAACGAAAAGTTCTCAGCTTAGTTACGTCCAAGTTATGATACTGGGCTCAGGAGCTGATCCTTGCCATAATAAGGTTCCATACATTATTTTTTAAACAGATTATAAGATATAAATTTTAAATGATTTAACTCGCTCCTTAAGGGAGTTTCATGCCTAGCAGAACGAGAAGAAAGCCTTTTTTTAATTAACCCCCTTGGGAATAATTTTTTTCTTCTTTTATTTTCTTGAAATTACTGGAACGCTTTAATCCAGGATCGCATTGACGCGGTTTTAAATTTGACATGATTTCGAATCATGTCTAAGAATACTTATTGAAAATCAGTTATGTGAAAAAACCATGATTTGAACAAAAAAAAATTATTTCTAAGGTTCAATTCAGCCCTTTAATATTACTGTCTCGAGTGTTTGAATTTAACATGGGTAATAATTTTCCAAAATCCACCCATATCACAGTAGGTATACCAAATTTGAAGCAAACCTTAATCTCCGTTACTGCCACGTTTGTGTCAAGACCATAGATAGGAGATAATTAGATCTAAACCGCAAATAGCTGTACAAGTATATCCTAAATTCGTATATAACTGTAAACTGAGTAATAATCAACGTCGACTCGAAATCTCGTCAATTCGAATCATCCCCCTAGTAGGTTATAACTAATTAGAATTTCAGCCCATGGTGTATACCTATATAGTTATAATAGCAGGGGATAAAACTATTCTGAAACTGTTATAGAGACAAATTAGAAAATCGTTGATATTATACCTATACCCATAGAGTTTCATAGCGGCTAATTTCTCCGGGGTTAAATTAAACTTCTGGTGCAGGGCGTCTTCTCCTAAAACTTGAACCTACAATGGACCAATATGACGTCACCATGAGATGGACTTCTATTGACTATACGTACAATGCTAATTATCATGCCCCGTTTACCCCCAAGGGGACAAATAATTTCCCGCTATAACGCGTGCCACTTGCCCAGATGATTAACGAGCTTTAAATGAAGCGAATAATTATCATCAAACTGGCTCACTGGTCGATATAGACATTTTAGACCAACCCTACGGAAATCGTCGACGGAGTGGGCTATCAAGCCGGATATCACGACGTCCCGTTGCCTTTTTTCTAGTCTTTTATTCTCCTCTTTCGTTAAGATCCTGTGAGATTTACTCGTCTCAAGTTACTCCGTTCAATCAGTTTGATGAATAAAGAAATACAGAAATCAAGAAAACATGTATTTTCTTGATAGAAAAGAAGGTGGCTGAAATGAATTTGAAATTCGCTATTTTTTTTTATTTTTTACTCTTGATTTTCTAAACTGTTGAAAATAAGCGATAGAATGTTACTCAATTAAATAAATTGCAGTGATGATTAATTTTTATTTTTTTTTGTTTTTTTCTATATTTTTTCATTTTTTTGATAGTTTTTCGTATATATATATATATTCGTATCTATACATGTGCCTACGTATACCTATACCTACGTATGACACAGTTTGAAAGTAACGAAGCGATTCGGTTCGAAATAGGATCAATTTCTGCGCTTGAGAACGACTTTGAGAAACGATCGGGGTTTGATTGCCTTGCGAAGTGAAATAGTAGGTAGCACGAATAAGCAGATACGTCAACTGTGAAAGGGTCGAAAGGAGTAAATCGGAGTTGTTGTTTTCTCGAAAAAGAATGATGAGAAAAATTGATTTTTTTTCAAACCATGACGTATATACGTAATAGGTTTCTACTAGTACTAAATTTCTTTTTTTTTCTCCAAAATAAAAAAAACTGGCCTTCTGCGAAAAGTTATAACGAAATAATAGATAAGTTGGCGATGATTTTGAAAATTAAAATTTTAAAGGTACTTTGACGGAATTAGAAATAGGGTCTTGTATTCTGATTTACTTCAAAGACGACGACGACGACGACGACGATACGGACGCGAACCATAGAAGTATAAAAGCTCCTTAACGTCCATCCACCGATTGAAGTATGGAGTTGGGTAGGTAGAGTAAAACTTTTGTCCTGTATATGTGCCGGTGCGCACCAGTCACGCAGGAACGACGGAGTACCTACATTAAAATTAATTCCCTGGCGCGAAAGGAGCATGAAAGGGGTCCGAGTCAAATGGTATAAGTGGTCCCATGGAGCCGGGACAATGTTCGCGAGAAAGGAAGAAGGAAGAAGGAATAAGGAATAAGGAAAGAGGGAAGAGGGATCTATTAGCGTACCTAGGTATAAATATAGGTATCGGTTCAGAATCGTATATAGGTATAGATAAAAATGCAATCTATCGATGGGTAAAGGAGGTGTTAAAACACGCCCATCACTATAACACTTCCTTTTACTTCGTATAAAATGGGAAAACACACGCGGTTGATCATAAACCGAAATTTTTACGCACGATAAACTGCTAATTGCTGACGTTAAACACAGATGCAATACTAAAAGTCATAAGATACACAAACACAAACACACAAAGACTCACACACATGTCAAAGATCATAAATTTCCTCCTATACATCCTCGCGGTTTTTATTAAAATTGGAGAAAAATCCCGAAACGGAACAAGAGAAAGAAAAAAATGATTTGCACAAAAATAATCGTCCCTCGTCGAATTAGTCGGTAAAAAAAAAAAAAAAAAAAAAAACAAATAGTAAATTCGAAAAAAAATAACAATTTTCGGTATCATAGAAAAACTTTTCTATCAACTGTGGATAGCATTCGTTCTTTTGTACAAATAAATTTTCCAACGCTTCTACATCTGTATACACCCGCGATATATTAGTTTCGCGCTACTTTTCCTGCGAAAACATTTCGGCCCTTTTTCCCGGGTGTCGCGACAAAGTCCTTGGAAAGAGAGAAAACAGAAAAAACAAAAAAAAAAAAAAACTTTTGAAATTTACTGGCAGGCAGTCGTAGAATTTTTATGCTCAATCGAATTAGGGTTTCTTTTAGCTCCCTTTCTTCCTTGTCTTTATTTTTTCCTTTTCCTTTTCCTTTTTCTTTTTTTTTCTTTTCTCCTCTTTTCGTTTCTATGTAATTGAATTTCTGTTTCAGAGTAAAACATAAAAAATACCTACATGTATATATGTTATACATTCGAACAAGTAGGTATAGTAGCGAAGTTGGGTATAAATCATGATCGGAAGTCATTGATCACAGCAATCGGAAAAAAAAAATGGTTAATCGATGAAAATATTATTTGCGAGTTAATTTGTTCTGTATATACGGGTTCCAAATTAATTCCCAACAGAAAAACAAAAAACCAGAAACCAGGGAGAGAAAAAAAAATAAAAAAAAAAAAACAGTAATAATTAATAGGAAAGTTTTCCCCCTTTTTCACGCCTCGAAGAACATTTCTACCTGGTGAAACCTTTCGCTCTTAATTCCAAGCAAAAGTTTGGCAGTAATTTATGCTCACCCCATTCGTAAATCTAAGATTTTGAATCCCTCCGGTGGATGAGAGCTATACCGTTAAACAAAAAGTCACGACTATATCTATAACTCGGATTTGAAACTTTATTTATATATTACTGTTATACAACGTGTTTCATATAAGGGAGAAGTTAAAAAAAAAAAAATTGGATTCGAATGTTCAATCAAATTCAAGACCTTGAGTAACGAAGTGTTGTGTGGGGTCAAGATATTTTCTTTTTTCTTAAAAAAATTACAAAAAGTATAACGAGAACGGTTTTTGGTTTCAACGACGTGAAGAAAATCATATCTCGGCAAGTTTTCTGAATTTTTACATAATTGACTAATTTGGTATTCTCGTCACATTATCTTCCCTATACATGGCAACTAAATGCATAATGTTTTTTGGGATATTAATAAAGCAAGAAATTAATAATCTAGTGATTAAACATCGTGGAAATAAATTCGGAGCCCGTATGTACATGTCGTAACGAAAAATAATAATTAACGAACTCTGATCAATCGATTAAGGATTCATGGATCCGAGAGTGAGCCCCAGGGTAATTCCCTTCAGTGTGGCTTCCAGGACATCGTTACGGCTAATAAGCACGGAGAACAAAGAAGACGTATCTACTCGATACCCTAACAGCATGAAAATCGAAGAGTAAAAAAAATTCCGTAGTTATATAGTAATATGACTGAGCGCTCTCGGGAAAAATGATGTATTCTTTAGAACGACAATATAGTCTTTCCCAGATCCCAGGCTCATGTAAGAAATTTGTCACTGTCCTATACGGCGTGCATTTCTGTAGCATACAAAAATAAAGAAGATGGAAAAATAACCGATCACGAAACGGAATCGGGTTTTCCACTTAAAACTGTATACACTCTCATTCTGTGTCTGGGGAATATCGAAAATTATTTTTGAGACAAAAATTTTTACCCAAAAATCAAACTTATGATATCTTCATATTTATATCTTAAAAATGATTCTATGATTTAGGTCATTTCTTTTTCTATTTTTACTTGAAACTCATAAAAGTAAGGACTAAAAAAAAAAAACATCTATCGAATTTCTTGGGATGCTCATTTCGCCTCGGTTTCCCCTAATCTTTTTGATATTTATATTATGATATATTTTCTACAGTTGAACTTGTAGAATCGTTTGCGGTATTTTTCATCAAAATTCAGTATTCCGGGTGATCAGAATTCTTGAGAAGCGCAGCCGGTATGGGTGCAGCGATATGTGTTTATTGGTCATTCAGGTGGTGCCGCAAATCCAATCAACAATTCCTAGCGAGGTATTATAACGAGGGAATATGTTCGTATTATATATAAACAACGAGGTCACCAATCGCGATCTCCATCGCAGATTGCTCCAGATCGTGAGCATTTTCCATATGCGATATGCGATATACATAGAGGAATGGAGAGAGAGCGATATACATAGACATTATAGAGAGAGAGAGAGAGAACTGCATACGTTAAAATGAATTATGAATGAAAATTCGATGATAAAATATAGATAAAAGTAACTATTGAAGGTGAAGGACCGAAAAGAGGTTTTTCCCATCCCGGATTGTGGGGTTATCGAAATATTAATATCGCGATAAGCCTACTGCGTTGAGATGAGAGAATGAAGGAAGCACGCGTGGATAAATTTTTCACCAAAGTCTCAGGGTGGAGTTTTGAATATTTAAAGGGCAAAGTTCTAAGCACCAAGATAACGAGGACTCTTTTGTCGAGCTGTTAAGGATTTAGCCAACTTTCACCAAGGGGCATTAAATCCTATCTCCGTCTTTGTACAAGGGGTTAGAAAAAAAAAGAAAAAAGAAAAAATGAAAACCAAAATTATTTTTCGGCAAACACATAATGATATATTCGTAAGCCACTATTAACAGGATAGAGAAAGATTTAGAAATCATACTAAGGATTTTCTGAAAGGGTGATTGAAGTCGATAACAAATTCTTTGAGAAATGATGATATGTCGAAAAACAAAAAATCTCATCTGTTCGTATACAGAGACGAAATAGGAGCGATATGGTATAACAAGGTGAAAAGTGAAAGAATTTATCCATTACATAAAGTCGTTTGTACCTTTGTTCTATGATATACGATTATGGGGTATATAGGGGCAGACACTCGGTCAGCACTTATTCTTCGCGTGCTTAGAAGTAGGTACGAACCCATTGAAAAACCTTGCCAAAACCTCACAGCACTGATAATTCATTATTTTTTGAACGAGCTACAGCTGCGATAACAAAGAAAAGAAAATTGACCAGATGATATGAAATCATAAGGTTATTTATAAAGCGAATATGAAATCCACGCAGCTCAAATATCCGATCTTCAGACATTAACAGTCTGCAGTTTAAGATCGCAGAAAATCATCAGAAATAATTTAATTCAAGAATCACGAAAGGAGAATTGAAGAATGAAAGAATTGAAGAATTGGAAAATGAGGAATGAATCGTTGCTAAGGTTTTTTTCGGACAGCTATTGCCATCGCCATGGCATTATCGTATTGTTATCACTATCATTATTGTCTCGATGATTACCATTGTTGTCATTATGTTGTACAAATCGTTCGTTCTTATCACGATAATTGTTTCGTACTATTATTATTATAACCCGTGGTGAACAACGAGGTATCATTCGCATGACGGCACAATTACGGGAGACACGCGAAGAGGGTAAATTTACCCACCCCTATATACTATATTATTCCCAGAGAATTGGATTTCGTGCGGACGGCAGTCTTAAGAGACAAGCACATCACGCGACAGGAGGTTATTTGAATAAATCTATGCTAGATGCAGCGTGCTAATTCCAAATCCAGATGAAATCCGACAAATAGAGACGTTTAACCCGAACATCTATACATAATCATCACGGAAATTAATTCCGATTTTAACGAAGTCTTCAAATTTTTCTCATTCATCAATCTCTTTTTTTCAAGTCCAACATAAGGATGAAACTTATATTTAGATTAAACTGAGTAATTCTGACCCACATATTAGAGCAAAATCATAGAAATTTTTCTTTTTTTTATGGGCCGACATAATATCCTCAAATTCTGTATGAAAAGACCGAGATTTTAGTATTTTCGTTTTTATGGGATTCGAATTTTTTTTACAGGATTTTCAATTTTTTCATGAATAATATTAAATTTTGACAAACAGGGCACACGTCATGAGCAATGCCTGTTTTCTTGTCATATTCTGGATGCAAAGTATAATATAAGGGAAAGTCAGATTTATGGGACTCGCGATTGTCGGGAAATAGAAGCTTACCTCAAAAAAATCTTGAGCAATCAAAAATCTCGTCAAAAAATTCTAATCCCATGGGGAAAAAAAAAGAAAATACCCAAAACTCGGTTTTTCCATACAAATTGGAGAATATTATGTCGGTGATGATACAGAGCGTCACGTTCCCTTGGAAAATGAAAATTTTCGATGATTTTGCTCTCTTTAAACTGTGCGTGTGTCTGAAGTGATGCGGCATGCCCCATATATGCAAGTGTAATAATTAAAATCAAATACCATATAGGTACATAGAATAATTCGTATTGAATGAAATTAGATCGAAATATCAGACAGACTGCATAAGGAGGAGGTGTTCGAGTGCGCAGACCCAACCCGAAATAATACTTGTATATCGCATGGTATAGGTGATACATTTTCAAACATGTATGTACCTGAAAGGGTTTCAGTTTGTAACGTTGTGTTAAATTGAGTTAAGTTAAACAACTGCACCGGTACGTCGACGAAGTATGTACCTACAGCTGAGTTCTAGCTCGGTCTTTGAAATCGGTTAACTATATACTCAGGTGAGGTAGTTCTCTCTAAGTTGTTCAAATCCTATAAAATATTAATATCCCATGCCTGCCTGCCTGTATTTCAACTGCAACTGGTGAAATTTCGGCACGCTGCGAGTAATCCGGTCCGAATTAATAGCAAACAAAAGAGAGAGATAGATATAGATTTAGAGAAAGATAGAGAGAGAGAGCGCGAGAGTGCCGGATAACCTTATCCAATATAAACGAATAAATCGTATGAAGACAGGATCAAACGTGATATTCATCTATATCATATCTAGTCAAGTTAAGTTATATAATTTATATACGTGCCAGTGGCAGCTGATGCGGTTTCAATTATTATTCAGATATGTTATAATTGAATGACCATGATTATGATTGCACCGATGCGCAGATCGGAACCCCAGATTGTTATCGTCATTATTATTATCATCATCATCATTATTATTATTATTATTATTATTATAGGAATAACGTAATAGGCATACCTACATGCGCGATTAAATTGAAGTGCATCAGTGATCAGGTGATGTGCAGTAATTGAAACTTTGAATGTATATTAACATAATATACCTATGCATGCGACCCGATATATCCTATAGTTCAGTTCGATAGACTTGTATTAGTGACCCTATTTTATAATCACTTGACACAATTTTTATCAAATCTTTCGTCGTAAATTTCTCCTAGCTTTCTTTGTCGTATTCTTTCATTCAATCCATACATAAAATCTTGAAAGGAATCCATATAATGCGACAGAAGATACACGTACATATTAGGGGGGTCCTTGTTTAGGGTGTTTTCGAAATTTTGAAAAAAGTTTGCGAACAAATTGAAAAAAAAAAGGACGCGAAACTTGGAACCTGTATAAGGTCAACTCAAAGTACAGCCTCCAAGGTAAATTTAAAATTTAAGATTTAACCCAAGACGGTCACACCTCATGAGAATCCCGTGGTGGTCACATGGGGTGTGACACACCCCAGCACTTTGAAGCGCTGTAGAATGTCGTAGAATTATTCTGGGGGCCATATGACCGTCTTGGGTTAAGTCGCAAATTTTTTTTTGGGTACACGTATGCGGAAATTCAGATTTTTCGAAACGCTATTAAGGCAAGAAAAAAAGAAAAATGCAGTGAGCCCAAATTTCCGTTCAAATTAAATGGGAAAATTCGCTGCCCTGAAGGCTGTACCTACTTTGAGTTAACCTACAGGCTCCAAGTTTCGCGTACTTTTCTTTTTTATTTATTTGCAAACTTTTTCCGCCTTGAACGCAGGAAATTTCAAAAACACCCTAAATAAGGACCACCCTAATATACATGGGGCATTCCACACCGACATTGACCTGGGTCTGACCCTAGACCCGTTGGATTCGGTCCGCAATTTTTCATATGATTGTTCTATCTTTCGACGGCACGCTGAATTTTTTTCAAATTTTTTTGAGCAAATTTGTTCAAATAGAAAAATAAAATTACTCAAAAAAAAAATCACATCGAAGGCCAAAATTTCAAAATCTGAAAAAATTCTCAAAAATTCATATCGAAGACAAAATTCTAGACATATTCTACCGTAGGGGAAGGTGGGGTAAGACGGGGTCGCGAGGTAAGATGGGGACCCAAGCAAAACCTATGTTCCGAAGGTGCCATAAATATACTGCTAATGCTATTTAACGCCCTTTTTGGGAAGTTATTCAGTGCCATAAATACAATCGTCGAGATTGTGCACTTCGTGATTTGGTGATTGAATATTTATTTTGTTGCTATTTGATCTAATTTTTGAGGTATATAAAGTGCGTGACCGTTCAAAATACATGGCGTCCAATATCTAGGAAACATTTTTTTGTCTGGGAAGCTTTATTCTTACTATGATAAATACAAAAACTCACTCCGATGGGTTTCGTTTCATAATCTCAATCGACGCGGTCCATAACTGCCCAGTTTGCAAGGGGTACCCCGTCTTACCCCATGGGTTAGGCAAGATGGGCATTTTGCACTCTTTCGAAAAAATTATTTTTTCTAGATAAAGAATTACATTTTTCGTTTTGTTTGATTAGCATTATTTAGAAGAAAGAATGATTATCACTTAATAAAAGTTTCCAATTTGTGTGATTAAAATTTGAATGTTTTTTTGATTTAATACCTTAAGGTCCCCGTCTTACCCCACCTTCCCCTATATATGTAAATATATACTATACCTATGTATATAGATAGGTATATGTATTAGAATAGACTTTCTACTTTTCACCTACCACATATTATACATGCACGTTCATTTTCTTCATAACTCTTCTATGTTTAATGATTTTGTATTTTGCCATTTTTTTTCTTTTCTTCCTTTTTTGTAAGTATTGCTTGCTTGTACGAAGTCGACGAGCCAAAAAGAACTCTGACGTGAGTTATAGTGGAAATAAAGTACATATAGCTACAGATCGTGGTGGGTTGTATAGGTATGGGTGTATTCGTACTATTTGCAATATACTTCGGACTATGGTGTAGTGTAGTAAAACGTGGAATTAAAATGGATTTTGAAACGAGCGCGAACCTCGAATGCGCGGGGTAATTACCCTTTTTCTCGATAATTACCTGAGCTCACCGTGACCCATAGTATAATATAAAACGGTATACCTACTTCACCGCGTACTGAACGAAATATTATTTCGAGAGATTGGCTGTTTTTTTTTTTTTTTTTCATATAATTCCTATTATGATTATACTGCCACATGCAAAAAACGTTGAATACCTATCAAAGAAATTAGACAATCACTCTCTGAAACATATACGAAAAAAAAGAAAAATAAAAACGGAAGGAAGACAAGAACTGACCCTAATTGCGAATCTCATCATCGTACATGACTTTCAAAAAATTTGGAAAAAGAAACAACAAATATTCTACAACGGTAAAAAAAAAAAAACCTATACGATGTACAGGGCAACATATAGTCGATATATTTCATATACCTTAAAGGGGTAGGTATAAGATATTCCATATATTATTGACTCAGTTTTTTCACACCCGATTATTACCAGTATTTCGCGACATATATAATTCAAAATTATTATTTCAGATTTTATATTCACTTAATATTTTTCATTGATGTGATTTCGGAGCGAACAAATAATATTCGATAAATTTCATATTTAGATAAGAAATTTGTTGATTTTAAGCCATTTTATTTGTTTCTGAAAACGTTGAAAATAAAAAGTTCGCTCCAAAATGTGAAAAAAGTTTAGATAGGCGATAATATGCGATCTGCAGTCTTCTACGGCAGCCACTTTTCTATTTCGTAGATTTAATCTTGACGTTGAATTACGACTGATTTCATCATTCATCACAAAATTAGAACACTATATAACAGCAACTGGATAATTTTCAAGTTTAAATGAAATCGGCTATATGCTATACATATACATACATATACACAGCTAAACGGGCTGAAGCGGGTGAACGAAAATAGACGATTGTGAAGGAGGCCTAAAGTTTACGATAATAGGCAACAGACGTCAAGCAAATCGAATTTAGATTTTGGGGTGGCCAAGCTGTGGAATGCATTTTGTACTGGTATAGGTACTGTTGCAACCGGAGTATCAAGGTGTTGCAATCTAGATGTTTGAGCCACACTTTGGCAATACTATGGAATGTGCGAATACAAAGCCTTAGCGCAACCAACAACAAGTGCAGACGCAGCACGACCTCCTTAATGTAATAAATAAGCGATCACCGTAATACTCATGGTCAGAACATCGCGACCAGAAGCAAGACACGTTATATAGAGATTAGTACGATATTAGCAAAGCCTTTGTAAAAACTTCATATATTAAATAAACTTGAATTACTTTGTACGACTGAGTTCCAACTCTTAATTCGACAACGAACCTTCAAATAAATTAAAGTTGTATGAAAGATCTCAGGATCCCGATTACAACAACTGGTGGCAGCGGCGAAGATCGTCGAATCGTGCAAATAAATCAAGTGTCAAGTTTCGAGCAAGTGAATTAAAAGAATAGTGATAGTGGCACCGGAAGTCACCGTGAAATCACATGTCAAAGAAAAGAATAGAACGTTCAGCATCCGTAGACTCTCCGACTAAACCTGAGTTACAAGGAGAAGTAAGCTTTGGGGATAATTCACCTTTGTTTGGCGTACTACCTCCCAGCCAGAGGCACGCCTTGCATTTATCACTGGCTGCAGCAGCACAAGAATCTTCGGAAAAGGAGCGAATGCCATTGAACAAAGACTTGGTGGAAAGACGCATTGCAGAAGGTAAAACCGCGTGGATTCAAGAATTACGAAGAGATCATCTTCTCCAAACCTGTGAGCATCTTGGCATAAACGTAAGCGAAGCAAATACAGTTGACGAACTTCGTGCGGCATTACGCGAATTTGTTAAAAGTAAGACTCGGGAGCAAGTACCACCACAACAGAATCAGAACACAGCAGCGAATCAACCTCCAATCGATATGACCGAAGACACCCCCACCGTGAGACAAGTGCTGAAGGACATCGAGATCTTCGATAGCAGTGACCGAGGAAAGGTTTGTGATTTTATTCGCTCTTGCAAGTATGCACGTGAGATAATACGACCTGTAGATACGGGAAATCTATTGAAAGCTGTTCTGAGCACCCGAATCAAAGGTGCTCCGGCACGAGCTTTAGAATACAAATCAATTGACACCTGGAATGCACTGGAGGAAGAGCTGAAGTCGATGAGCATCGATACACGGACATTAGCTTCGTTACAAGTGGAATTCAGTAGCTGTAGACAACGTCAGAACGAGGACGCGAGGTCATATGGAACACGAGTCGAGAAACTAACTGCACAGGTAATCGAAGTAACGATGAAGGAAGCCGCGGAAGAGGATTCGAAATCGACGCTGGAACGCCAGGTCAGAAAACAAGCTGTCAATATCTTCATCAGAGGGTTGAACGACAAGCTGAAGATATTGGTCAAGAGCCGACGGTGTGAAAATCTTAGAGAAGCCATATCACTCGCGATAGAAGAAGAACGAGATTTAGGCCCCATTCGTGGATCGGATCGGGAACATAATCAACCGCGCAACAGCAGAGAAGGTAACAGAGGAAATAATTGCTACAACTGTGGGAAGACAGGACACCTAGCACGAGACTGTCGCTCAGCGAAGACAGGATCCAGTTATCCACAACGATTGCCGACACCAAGTAACTACGTAAGAAAAATTCAGGTAATTTGCCATTTCTGTAGGAAACCAGGGCACGTCATACGAGACTGCAGAACTAGAATAGCAGAAGAAAATCGGCAAAGATACGAAAGGAATCGGGGACCTCCTAGAAGGGAAGAACGGGTCCAGCCAGGTCCTTTCAGAGACGCCAGCAAGCAAAACGAAGAGACTCCGGGAAACGAGGAGCAGGCGCGGCGGACAGGCAACCGTATCGCGTCGTACCAGTAAATTGCCTAATAAATGGATCAAGACAGAAGAATCACGCAACGATCGAGGCAGATGAATTCAAGACGAGACACGGAACTATGCTATTAGATTCAGGAGCTGAGGTAAGCCTAGTAAAAGTCGGAAAAATTGACGGAGAAGTGATGGCTGAAGACGGTGTGATCACGCTCAGAGGAATAGGCGGAACACCGGTTGCGACCTTATGTAAGGTCAGGTTAAATATAAGGGTTGGTGATAGGCACATATCGCACCCTTTTTACGCTGTTAAAGACGATTTTCCACTAGAAGCAGACGGTCTCTTAGGAGGCGACTTCCTCGAGAAGCACGACGTCGAGCTCAGATCTGGAAAATACGCAAGATTGTACGGAACGACATGGAATTTAGGAGCCACAGGAGCTCACATATCGCTTGAACGAAGAAGCGAGAAGATAATCCGTGCAAAGACACGCGATGACGCGGAAGGCATCGTCGAAGGAATCGAGTTACAGCCAGGAGTATACCTAGGGAGTTGCATCACCAACGCAGTCGACGGTGAGTGCAAAGTCAGCATTTTGAATACGAACGATTATAATGTAGAACTGGAACAGCCGTGTGTACAAATAGTAGCACTAGGCCAAGAGCACACAGATATGACGCAAGTGTATGCATGCCGGACGATGACACCGAGTAACGCGAGCCGAATGCAACAGCTGAGAGACAACCTACGTACGAGTCATCTGAATCGAGAAGAAAAAGAGAGCTTACTGGATATTTGTGAAGAATTTCATGATGTATTTCACTTAGAAGGAGACTATCTGGGTTACACGAACGCAGCTAGTCACAGAATTACAACGAATCCAGATATCGCACCTATAAATTTAAGACCTTATAGACTTCCAGAGAAGCATAAGCAGGAGATAAACGAGCAGGTAGATAAAATGCTTGCCGACGGAATAGTCAGACAAAGCAAAAGTCAATGGAACGCACCACTGCTAGTGGTACCAAAGAAGGCGGACGCATCAGGAAAAACAAAGATGAGAGTCGTAGTTGACTTCCGTAAGGTGAACGAGGTTACTGTAGGAGACTCCTTTCCACTGCCTAATATCACGGAAATATTGGACCAGTTGGGTAAGGCAAAATATTTCTCTACACTAGATCTAGCATCAGGATTTCACCAAATTCCAATGGAAGAGGAGGATAAGTGCAAGACGGCATTTTCCACTTCACATGGTCACTACGAATATAATCGCATGCCTTTTGGACTGAAGAATGCACCTGCTACGTTTTAACGGTTAATGAATACTGTACTTTCAGGAATACAAGGCCTTAGATGTTATGTCTATCTCGATGATATTGTCATACATGCTCCTAGTTTGCAGGAACATAACAAACGACTGGAAGAGGTACTGGAACGCTTACGACAGAATTCATTGAAGCTACAACCTGACAAGTGTGAGTTTCTGAGGAAAGAGGTTAACTTCTTGGGACACGTCATCACTAGAGACGGGATAAAAGCAGATCCAGAGAAGATCCGAGCAGTAGAGGAATTTCCAATTCCAAAGACTGTAAAAGATGTTCAAGGATTTCTGGGTTTGGCCGGATACTACAGACGATTCATACAGAATTTCTCAAGTTTAGCAAAACCGCTAACACATTTGCTGAAGAAAGAGGTAAAATTTAAATGGACTTCGAGGGAACAAGAGGCTTTTGAAAATTTGAAGAAGACGTTGACGACAGCACCAATTCTACAATATCCAGATTTCGAACAACCGTTCATCGTGACGACAGACGCATCCGACAAAGCCATCGGAGCAGTCCTGTCGCAAGGCATAATAGGAAGTGACTTGCCAGTAGCATACGCAAGTAGAACTCTAAATTCAGCAGAAGGAAATTACAGCACCACGGAAAAAGAATTATTGGCCATAGTCTGGGCAGTTAATCATTTCAGACCGTATGTATATGGTACCAGATTTAAGATTGTTACAGATCACAAACCACTCACATGGTTATTCGGAGTCAAAGATCCAGGATCACGACTCATGAGATGGCGACTGAAGCTGGAAGAATATGACTACGAGATCGAGTACAAAGCAGGCAAGGCTAACACCAACGCAGATGCCTTGAGTCGCATGTACGCAGTGACCAGAAGTCAACAGAAAGAAGAAGATGAATCGAACAACCGAGAACAAGAATATTCGGAGGAAGATCGGAACAGGATCATCTATGAGTATCACGACACACCATTAGGAGCACATCAAGGAGTTAATCGAACGATCGAAAGAATTCGGTTAAAACACGATTGGCCAGGATTACGAAAGGACGTCGAAGAACACATCTCGAGATGCGAGAATTGCCAGAAGAACAAACTTAGCAAGAAGACGAAGGCACCAATGGTCATCACCGACACTCCAAATCAACCGTTTGAGAAATGTGCATTGGATATCGTAGGACCACTGACAGAAACGGAACAAGGAAATAAATATATCCTCACGTTTCAAGATTGTCTAACCAAATTCAGTAAGGCAATACCCATTCCGAACCAAGAAGCTAACACTGTAACCAAGGAATTTGCGACCAGGATCGTATGCGAACACGGAATACCACAGAGAATACTCACCGATCAAGGTACGAACTTTTTGAGTAACGTTTTTAAAAATACCTGTAAACTGTTAAAGATCGACAAGATTCAAACGACGGCCTATCATCCTGAATCCAATGGAGCCTTGGAACGTTCACATAGGACGTTAGCTGAATATCTGAGACACTACATCAACGAGGAACAGAGCAACTGGGACGAATGGTTACCATATGCTATGTTTGCATATAACACGACGCCCCACACTGCAACGAGATTTACGCCATTCGAGCTGGTGTATGGGCACCCAGCTGAACTACCAACATCGCTGAAGAAGGATCCAGAAACGACGTACACCTATGACGACTACGCACGAGAACTACGAGAGAGATTGCGAGCCAGCAATCTCATAGCCAAAGAAAATCTGCAACAAGCCAAAGAGAGGTCAAAAATCGAGTACGACCGACGAACCAAAGAAAAAGGGTTCAAGGTTGGCGATAAGGTACTCCTGTACGACGAAACTATACGCAGAGGACGATCGAAGAAGCTATTATCTCAATGGATCGGTCCTTACACAATTTTAGAGGTAAATTCAGAAGTAAACTGTACCATAAAGGTAAAGAAGAAAACTCTTAGAGTACATGTAAATCGATTGAAACCTTTTATTGAATAATATAACTTGAGTATGAAATTTGAAACAACTCAGCTGATAGAAAAATGATATAGTAAATTAATTATACTAACCTAGCCTAAGAAACGATTATATAAAAAATATGTTAACGGGATACACTATGTAAACTACTAACCTAGATATAGCATAATAGGCAAGCGTACGCACAACGACGCAAGCCAGCAGATTTGTCTGATTTCAGAAGAAAATCCTAAGGGCTTTTCTCTCTAAGGGGGGAGGGATGTTGCAACCGGAGTATCAAGGTGTTGCAATCTAGATGTTTGAGCCACACTTTGGCAATACTATGGAATGTGCGAATACAAAGCCTTAGCGCAACCAACAACAAGTGCAGACGCAGCACGACCTCCTTAATGTAATAAATAAGCGATCACCGTAATACTCATGGTCAGAACATCGCGACCAGAAGCAAGACACGTTATATAGAGATTAGTACGATATTAGCAAAGCCTTTGTAAAAACTTCATATATTAAATAAACTTGAATTACTTTGTACGACTGAGTTCCAACTCTTAATTCGACAACGAACCTTCAAATAAATTAAAGTTGTATGAAAGATCTCAGGATCCCGATTACAACAGTACGACTATAAACCAATACCCCAAACTCCCACGGTAATAATCAATCCAATTTTGAAAGGACCGATTGGCTACCAAATAACAAAGAAGAATAATGATTAACTTTCACCCCGATAACCTATCTGGAATATTCATTCCTTAACAGAAGTGAATAATGTATGTGTATTAGTATGGTCCTTGCCAGGGTGATTTTTCACATTTTCAAGGTCCATCTCTGAATCGGTTCCAAATACAGAAAAAAAACAAAAATTCCCTAAAATCTTTGCTCTCTTGATTTCAACGGGAACACGTGCAGCAGAATGTTGTTCAAATTTTTTTTCCACTTTTCATTCACTCAAAAAACATTCCAAGTGATCTAAATGAACAGTAGCTACTGTTAAACTAATATCGCACCGTGTGCTTTTTAATTAAATTTTTCTATTTAAATGGATTTACTATAGCTAAAGGTTTTCATTTGCTTTTAACTATCAAAAATGGGGGAAATAATTATCACCAATTGAATAATTTATATATAATTATTGATTTTTCAACAAATTTTAATTAAAAGACAAAACAGAACTAAAAAAAATTATGCGGCAGGTGTTACCGCTGAAATTAGGAGGTATAATTTTAGTGGAATTTTTTTTTCTGATTGAAAGGTGGATCTTGGACATTTTTAAAATCACCCTTTGAAGGACCACTCTAGTTTGCATTATAGAGATGAATACATGTACTAACTAAAATGATAATTAGTTTTAACCCTTATAATATATTAGATAGAAATTTGTTTCCAGGGAAAAGTTGTGCCGTAGTGGATAAGTAGTTTGAAAATAAAGGACTTACTTCCGTATCAGGTATACAGGTAGCTACGTTCATTGGATATACCGCAGAGATTTTAGATAGTGGATGATAGTGGCGAGCGGAGTAGTAGTAAAGATTAACAAAGAAGTAAAACAGATCGATAGGTACCTACCTATAAACCTAGACTACAACTTTCCAGACTATCTTATCGGATTTTTATTTTCATTTTATTTATTTTTTTTTATTTATTTTTCTTCTTATTGTGTATTTGATTCTTTGTCGGAGTTTCCTATTCCGAGAAAACGTTGGGCTATAGGGTATACCTACCTATGTGCCAAGTCTAGAATTTACTTTTTAGATTCTTTAAAGTTTCTCGGAGCGCTGTCGCTACTCCGTTTCTTAGCCCGATCGACGTCTACGTCGTCGTCGTATAAGGATAAGACGGTACGAGCAGAGCAACAACCAACAAAAAAGAACTCCTGAGTTTCTTCAAGCGAATTAATTGCTCAAATATTTCATACATTATATAATAGCTATATAATATATACGAATTAGAAACGGGCCGGTGCCCGCCGACCCAGCTCAATTATTTTCTCGTTTAACTTCTGACAAATTCAAGAGAAAATTTTAGGCATTCAACGTCAAACGTCAAACGCTAATCCAACCGACCAACCCTTTATTTATTTCTTTTCCCGAATCTCCCGAGGGAAAATTCTCGGAGGTATACAGGTATACCTCCTACTCACTTCGGCTCTATCGCTGAATGTATAGTCTTTGACTCCAGATTAACGATTCTCCGTATTTCCTCCCCTCCGCTTCTTCGCCCTATCGTATTATTCACCCTTGAAAACTTCGGACTTATGTCTGAAGGTACGAATCAAACACGTGATTTTCTTCATGATTTTTAATATTCTCGCAGTGGGAGAAATTCCACTTTCCAAATAAAAAAACGTCGATATGTATATTCGACAAAACTTTGAAAAGTTTTTCATCGTAAAACAATAATTTTAATAAATGAGCAAAAATTTTGTTCCTTTTGTCTTGAAATTAGTTTAATTTCTTTTATTCCTGCAGTACCTCTCTCTCAGCTGTCTCTCGGAGACTTAGCTTTGATCAATTCCTAAAAGGCTCGAATCGTAGGCGCGTTATACCGAGTAATTGGTTAGCGGTGGTTCAGTGGTTTGTGGGTATAGCCGGAGGTTCTTCCTTCTGTCTTATTGATAATTAAACCTTGGCTTATCTTGGCTTAACGTACCTACCTTCGTGTAGTTGTAGCTTCAGGCATAGTTGTTCTCCCTTTAGTTTCTATGACAGTTTCTGCGGCTACGTGGGAAAACTACGTCCGATTTTACCCTGTCGATGTTTACGATATGGCAACGAGCTATAGGGAGGAGTTAAATCAATATTCTTCCGTCCTGTTTCCAGGTGACTGGAAAATACGTATATAGCGCGTGATATAATATCAGCGATACTTTATACGTTGTTGTATTTTATTTTTACGAAAATTAAGAAAATTAAGAAAATTAAGAAAAATCACACGACAAAGGTGATTCAGAAATTATATTTCTGTTTGTATTTCTATTGTTTTTTTTTTTATTTCGTGTTTTTTCTCGTTACCCGAAGCAAAATTGAAGAGAATGCCAGCTGCCGCAGCACGACACGACACAACATGCGCGCTTCTGATACCTTTTTCCCAAATTAAAATCTCGAATAATATTGTACATGTATATGAGAGAAAAAAAAATGAAATAAAAAATAAAAAATAAAGAAATAGGAGCTGAACTGTCAACTGCGAGACAGTGAGGTAGGCGAAGAAGACAAAGAAGCTAGTTACTTAGAGTGCAGCAGCATCTTATTTCGCGGTAAATATAAACTACCGTGCCCTGCCCTATATAGTACGTGATGCTAGTATAATATTATACCATTATTCGCTACTGCCATAAGAACTGTTCATTCTTTTTCCTTTAATCATGGCGTTTTTAAATTTCATGAAAATTACAGCCTTTCTTTCTGCCACTGAACACCCTGTTTATAGATCCAAGGGAATAATAATAATAATAATATTAATACAGGAATTTTTCCTTCAGTTTCTTTTCTTTGAATTATTTAATATAATCCAGCATTTCAATTCGCCGTATAATAGACATGGTAGATATATGTATATTTCAATTCGATCATATTCGAATTTCAATGCTTTCGTATGGGCCAGAACGTCTCGAAATACCTATATAAAAAAAAGTGTCATCAAAACTGCAGGATTCTATCTCAATTCTGAGTATACTGCCCCAAAGCCTTTGAACTTTCCCATTTATTAAATATAACACACGATTTTTAGTACTTCCTGGTTATTTTTTACTTCCAATCACATCAACGCTTCTCCGAATCCGAAACTCCTTACACTTATTACCTATAGCAGTAGGTATCCGTGAAAAATCAACAATTTTTATTCATTCACAATTTGGGGATAAGAAATTTTCTTTTTTTTCTTGTGCGCTCTAGCTCCGAAAATTATATCGTTGAAAATCTGTCGAATTTTCATGAAATACTCACCACTACAGGTAAGGAGTATACCAAGTTTGAGATTTTTCGGATCTATGCTGCAATAGGAAGAAAAAAAATGAACCGCGAAATGTGACAAATCGTGTTTTATTGAAATGGGAAAATCCGGAGGCTTTGTGGCGGTACTCAGAATTGAGATAGGCACCTGTAGTTTTGGCTACATTTTTTTCTATATATTCAGAGACTTTCTGGCCCATGAGAGCATCGAAATTCGAGAATGATCGAATTAGGGTCCACCCTAGTGTATACACGTAAGTATAATAGTTATTAGGTTACACTTATGGCAGCAAGCCATTGCGATAGTGACTTGGCAGTTGTTCTGATATATTTGTACTGATTATGAGCCAGTTTTATGCAGGCAATTCTATAGCTGTTTAATTCTGAAAATAATGTGTGTATAGGTAATTGTGTACCCAGTAGCAGAGCTGCAGCATCAGCATCAGCGAGCCAGAAACGTGACTATAAGATTATTTGAAACCATTCAGAAACGTATAGCTATTCATTTTTATCACCCAACCATACTGCAGGCTTTTCCGATCCCACTGGCTTTTTGAAAGAAAAAGTTTAAACATTGATCCTCTATGCATGGGTTATGCATGTATTTCAAACAAAAAGTGTACGAAACGTGTGAAAAATGTGATTATTATCACTATAATTCGGAACTTGGAGTAAAACACATTCGATTGAGTTTGTCGAAATAAAGATTCTCCGAAAAACGTTATGTACGACGTTATTACCGTAATTTCACAAAGATATAATAAAGTAGATTGAATGCTCGACGAATTTGCAAACAAGACTCCTAAATGATAGCCCATAAAACAACGTTGAAATTTAATACGAATATTTTCTTAATCTATACTTCATTACACGAGTATATTATGACATTGAGTGAAATTCGCTGTTCATAGATAGACGTGTAGCTAGCTATCCGTTAATTTGTTAATATACGAATAATGTATGAATAAGGTCGTAGATTCGGTTCAATTAGGTATAAAATGATAATGAGAGAAAATATTAGTATTATGTTTTGTGTACGTAGGTATATATAGGTATACGTGTATAATTTCAGCTGACAACATGGCGGCGCTGGTTGGCAGCGTACTACTCGTATAAAAAACATTGTAACATAACGGAGCCTCGAGAGCGTAAAATGATTTGCGTTATTGAATGTAATATTATCATTAGTTAAACAGTAAACTAACCTTGGTCAATAAGACGGTGTGCATTCGGCCACTTAGATCCATCTAGTTCGAGTTTTTCTTGTAGTAATTCTCTTACGTATTCACCAGCCTTGTCGGCTTGGTGATCCTTCTCGTCCCGTTCTTTTTCTAGGGGTATTCTCGGCTTACTTTCGCTGCTATCTTCTCTTTGATACTTATATTCACCATTGCTCGATCTGTCCGCCATTATTACTGATATTTTACTTATTTTGTCGGCTTTATTTGACAGTTTTAAATACGACTTATCGGCGATATTGCCCTTGCTGAAACACGCCGCGATATAGAGACAACGAACGGTATGGACGGCACAAACAATGGCGGCACACCAAACCGACTTCGATGCGCAGGGAGCTAGTTCACCACGCCGCTACGCGTGGCGCTCATAACTGCGTGATTTTATACTATACATACATATACACACCTACATGCATTCATAAGCAGAGTATACCTATGTCGGGTGCTATTCAGTATTCGCCTAGATGGTAAGAGGTGCCTCGATCGCTTGACACACGCACGCACACGTGTACGTACGCGAGCGCTATCGAATAATGAAGCGATAGATGTGTGAATGAAAAACAAAAGACATGAAATACAATTATTTGTTATAATGTAATAAATCAAGGGTAATAAAATAATGTTTTATACTAATCACTGATACGATTTGAAGAAATATATTATTCATTTAGTTTAACATACCTAATTAGATGTTATTTTTCATTTTATCACATTCAAATTTACCTAGAATACATTTTTGACATTTTTAGAGAATATTTAACATTTATGTGATTTCAGAGCAAACCAATAATGCATGTTACAGGAATAAAGTCAGTTTTTTTTATCGTTGTATTGTATTTTTATTTTTTTTATATCAACATTTTGCAAAAGTGATAAAAAAAATGACTCGAAATCAATTGATTCGTTCCGAATATGAAATTTATCGTATATTTCGTAACTTTAAATTTGAAGAAGTTTTGATGAACGATGCGACCCGTATCTTACGACGACTACTTTTTCTTCCTTACAATCAATCTACGCAAGGCAAAGTGAATAAAATCTGAAACAATAATTTTGAATTTATTTTTTCTCAAAACACTAGTAATCGGTTGTTAAAAAATTTAAGCCAATAGAATATTTCTTCACAGCGTACTAGTGATTTGAAAAAATTGTACCCCCTCAAAGTTATGCATTAGTTATTTAGGTTTCATTTTATTTATTTTTTTATGCATATACGTGGATATGTATTTATATATAAATGAAGTTATATACAGTATTATCTGTAAATGCGACGCGGATCAGTTTATTTATTCTACGAAGCTTATATTTATAATTAATATTCTAATGCATAATATGCGATTTGCATTTAAATGAAAATTATTTGACATCACTCACAGGTATACATATATCATATGTGATATGCATTCGGATGTCGAAATTTTAGGACAGCAGATTTACTTTTTCCATAAAGATTTAACCGGTCAACAAAATTTAGGTCAATTTATTAGTTTTTTTAGAATTCCTTTTCGTTTTTAAAAACAACTTAATCTTTGAACTGCTCTCTGTACAGAATTTCTATTTAAAATCCTCAAGTAGTCTGCAGAGCCACTATACATAGAAAAATAATGAAGATCTATCGAAATTTTCATTTCCTTGTTCTTCGAAACAATTTGAAAGAAAATGATATCCACCTGCAGGGTTAAGGCTTGAAGATACCATTTCTTAAGATCTTTTGCACTCGGAGCAGACGACCAGCTTTACGTCTTTTATCTCTCTTCTCTTATTCACACTAGAAGAATAAACAAAAATTTCATTCTCTGAACCAAAATCGTCTGAAAAGTGTATTTTTTATTAAGAAAAAAGTTACAGTTAGATGCAATATTGAGATAAAGCTATTGAAATGAAAGGAAGAAATAGCGATCTCTGTATATTATGATAGTTGAATGTCCAAACCGCACAAATCATCTCTACACCACCGGTATAGGTGCATATACCTATACCCGTAGTAAATTAATGATACCGATGAAAAAGACGACGACTTAGCTGACAGGCGAAAGTTACAAAGCTCTCAATCATCTAGCCTATCGCGGGCCATATTCAATAGATTTAGTCGTGCTCACGAGTTTCTTGCATGTACATACACAGAAAAAAAAATTTGCTGGCCCAAGAAAATTTTCTGCAAACCCATTGGAAACCGAAATTATCTTGAATTAAGACAAAATTTTCTCGAACCAAGAAAACTTTCTTCGATGCAAGAGAGTTTTCTTGGTTCGAGAAAATTTTTGACTTGAATCAAGATAATTTCAGTTTCCAATGCGTTTGCAGAGAATTTTCTTGGAATAAAAAAATTTTTCTTGGGACAAGAAAATTTTTCTTGGAACAAACACATTTTTTTTGGACCAATTCAAATTGGTACAACTCGTTTTTTCTGTGTAGGTATATGCTCTCTCTATGCGTAGGCGGAGGATCTGTACATTTCGCGTAATGAGTTGATTTCTTTTTCATTTTTTATTTTTTTTATCATACTACAAAACAATAACGTGATTAAATTGAATTTCTTTTTTTCTCAATAATACTCGATTGTTTCATCGTGTCTACTGAGACAATAATAACGAATTATTGGAAGAGAAGACGACGAAAAAGAAAAAAGAGAAAAAATTACGAAGAAATTTAATAATTCCGTGACAATTAGTCGGGCGCGAGATAATTGAAAATGTTTCATTTTCTTTTACTCTTATTTTCTTCCCCCTTTTTTCTTTTTTTCTTTTTTTTTTTTTTTGTACGGAAAAGATTAATTCATTTCTCTGTGCGAATCAACTGCGGTTTAATTAAGTCTTATCAAATTTTATCAAGCTTTGTTTATTAGGGAATTTAATTAATTCTTTTGTGCTCCTCACTGTACCCCGCTTTTAAACCATCATACAAAAGCTAGATATATGTGGTGTATATACATACACACGTATATACACACAAAAATGGACGTAAAATGATCGTATTGTAAATCCTATACCGTCAGAGCTTTATTATAACGAAACTATACATAGGTATACATCTATGTAGGCAAATATACCTAACTATATGGTATATTTTAAGCACCATATAAAACGTTGCATAAGTTTCGATGCAGCTCAGCCGAGGTAGGGCAAATGATCTAGCAGACTGCGTTCGTTAACGAGTTAACGATATATCACTGAGGTTGATATGTCTTCCATTGTGCGTGAAATTTGGCGTAAAATACGGGGAACCAACGTTGGTTGGGTTTGGTTCGTTCGTTCGTTCATTCATTCATTCATTCATTCATTCATTCGTTCATCCGTTCTTCGTTTTTCCTAGTTATAAATTGGCAGACGAGATATACCTGCCGCAGTAAATCCAATGCCCAGGCATCCCATTTTCCCATCGAAATTAAATCCATATCAAATATATCCTACGGTATATGGAACAAATCTTATCGAGATTTGTAATACCATCGTGGGGACGTATATCAGCCGATGGTTCTTGGTTCCATCTATATATTATTCAAGACTCTAAATCCTCGAAGTCTAAGTATTTTTTTTCTTCTTTTTCTTGTTTTATTTCAGATAGAAGGGACCAACGCTTACGGAATAACACTTTTATATCCCATAATATCCTATACTAGTTCGTTGTTGGAATTATTTTCCAAAATATCTGTTCGAATACTTATTTTACATCCGGTTTATGCGAAATTGCTGTACATCATTCGCGTACCCAAAGAAACTTGAATATAATGCTTGCAAATATCCATTCGAAAGATTCGCATCACGTATAGGTATACACTTTTACTATACGTATCCGCATATTGTGTGTGACGAATATAATCATAAGTAGTGGGATATATCCATGAGAGGCGAAATCGTATGTTCTCCAGAAAATTCGTTGCAATTTCATGTTCATAGGGACAGAGCTGGATAAAGGATATATCAGATAAAATAGAGGATTACGCGGGAGTGAACGGTGGAAGCAGCTGTGCAGAGGTATAGAGACCGTGGGTTATATTCCTCGTCGTGAAATATCTCACTATAGTAAAAATAAGTGGAAAAATGACTCAGAGAGATAGAGAGAGAGAGAGAGATGATGATGATGATGAAGAAAAAAAATTGTTGTACTCCCTGCTATGGGGTTTTGAAACGATTTAATTATAACAATTATTAGTCATATAGATTTGATATTTCCCACGATCTTTGCCCCAATAAATTTCATATTTTATCATAGAAAATAAGAGAAGTAAATGGGTAAAGCGATAGCTATATACCAAATTTTATTGCCGTTTTAGTTAGTCGTATAAAAAGTGACTTACGAGGTAATAAAATGAGTCAGCTTTTATTTAACAATATTGTTTACCAATGGGACCTGTTTTGTTCCTATGCCGTGTATATATCGACCCAGAATGAACACAGCCATGGGATGATGGATTATGTCCCTTTTGCCTATAATAAGGTGGGAGTCGTTTTCTTCGGAATCTACATATTATAATATCTTCAGGAAGCTTATCAACTAGCAAACTTGTATTATTAGAGCCATAAAGCCGCAGCCCATTATATCGAAGAAATAAAATGAAAACGAAGGGCTGAATAAAGCGAAGCTGAAAAATGGTCAGATGTATGTTTGGGGATGAATTTATACGACACACGTATTACCTCCACGATATTGAATGGATAAAATAAAGGAAAAAAAAACAGAACTAAAATCGGAGCGAAAACAAATGGCCGTTTTTTTGGGTTGCCTCTCTCGCGGTTCGAGTCCCTGCTTTATTTAGCTTGACTTGGTGCCTAGGGTGAGTAGGTGTATATATCTATACGTAGACATCACGTGTGGGAGGTAGAATGTAGGGTTTTCCGCAGTCATGCGATGCCAAATGGGCAGAGGGGAGTGACGTATCATCCAAGGTTGTCGACTAGCTAGTATGAGGGCTGAGAACATGGACTATTCCTCGGTAAGGATTGCCGGGTTTTAGGATTTCATGGTTTCGGTTCAGCGCGCGTTTCGCGTTTGTCCCGCTACCCTGCACGAGCTAGTACGTAAGTATATACGCGAACCGCAAAAGCCTCGGAACCTCGGGACCCCCGGAACCTCGAAATTCTCGCATTTCACTGACGCGGTTGTTTGAAGTAGCTACTCGGCATATGTAACTGTTTGCCTATGTATAATAATACGTGTAATATTTAAGTATATATAGATATATATACATACATATGCCTACCTATACGTGTAAATAGATTATATTACGGATACATACCTAGTTGCTCGGGTACCTATAGGCACAGACGTACAACACGTTTTCATTTCAACTCTACCTCATCGCACTTAGCATTTCGCGGTCTGCTTTGCCAATTAGTCGATTCAAAGCGACCGGGTGTTACCGATATTACGTTACTGCGAACCCTGCAGTCACACAAGTCAAAATTGTGCATCATTTTCATTAATTATACATTTCGCGAGGATCACCCCTGCGCCCATTACCATTACCTGAATGTCTTTGTCTCGTTTATTACAGTTATTACAATCGGCGCGGGTTCGTGTCTTATGGAAGTTTTAAATTGTCTGAAATCCTGCCATTTCTCATTTCAGAATTGCAACAATTTCGCTGTGTATACCTATAAACAAGATTTATCTTGTTACCCGTCTCTTTCTTAATTTCTATGTTTTTTTATTCTCATCAGACTACATCATTATTTAAGATTCTTCGAATCTAAACATGAATCCGAGTACCTGCCTCGTAAAGTTGTTCATGTATTTTCCCATTTTACTTAATTCTAATTCGTTCATGACGCGCCTGGTATTTATGTAGATTTTTCAAAAACGTGGATTCCCTTGTTCATATAAATGGCGCTGGCTAATCCGCAGCTTATTTTCATAAAAAAAAAAAAAAAAAAAAAAACAGGCCAAGTTTATAAGTAATAAGATTCTTCGCTTACGTCGGCTTGATATTCAACTAGGATTTCCGTGTAATCCAAGGAAGAGTACATTTTTATAACCACCCGCACTTTCTTGAAAACGAGAAGGTTCACCGACCCTATAGTCGCGAGATGGCTGCGATGATAAATCGTCGCCGTTACTCATAGGATTCGAATAAAAATATAAAGAAAAAATGACAAATGAAAAACAGGAAGAATATAAGGAAAAAAAAAATTACCGGGGATGCAGTTTGTCTTTATGCGAAATACCCTGCTGTTATTGATTATATCAATTTTTAAATCCTCAAGAGTTCTACCGTGTGGGAATAAATCCACCCCCCCCCCCCCCCCCCTCCCCCCGCCCCCCGCGTAGCTCTATTCATGATATAATTTTCGACACTGTAAGGGATGACTGAACGAGCAACGTTACGAAATTAAAAGATGATCCCTCTTGGCAGGGATCGACTATAGTCTCCATCAGTCTTATTCCTCTGGGAGCTTGCACTGGCGAAAATGGGGAAACTAGGAAATGACAAAGAATGATTATAGTGCGAACCGTGCAGATCGCTTATTTCACCCTGCAGCCAAAAATATTCTCACATTATTATGTTACGAGGTGCAATTTTTCCATCGCTATGAGGTGCATCGCGGATATACAGTTTTATCAGATTTCAAACTCGTGTTTTAGAATTTTGAATTAGGTAGGTATAGGTATGAGGTGAAAGTGCGGAAATAAACGTACCTGCCCTTTTTGCTTATATTATATACATGAGTATTTTTTCTTCTTCTCCTTTTCTCTCTTCTTTTCTTCCCACGTTTTTTGAAAACGAACTGGTTAAATTTGGCGCAATAATTCAACGGAGAATTTGTGTCGCTTCTCCGTACGGATAGGTTGGTAGGTATAAAAGTGTACCGAAAAATTTTTCCTCTTCTCTGCAGCACTCGCACGAAATAAGGGTATAATATACAGTTAGAAGAAGGTTGTGTCAAAAACGTGTTTTACATCAGAGAAATTAATTCTCAAGTATAAAAATGTCACGCTCCTAATTCCGACGACGTTTTTTTTTTCTCTCTCCCTCTCGCTCTCCTTTTCTTCCCTCTTTCTTTTCTTTCATTCATTTTTCATACAACCCTTGTTTAAAAAGTCAGGTTCTATATTTGACTGTCTTGTACAAAGGTATATTTAAAGAATCATCCCCGGTTTATCCATACATATATAGTACCTATATGTAATTCAATGTATTCCACAGGTATCTCGGGATTGAACCAGTACCTTAATCCTGGCGATTTGTTAAGGGTATTACACGTAGACCCAAGGATAAAAGTCTTGCTTTCTCGCTGTCTGTAATAGGAAATAATACGAGGAAAAAGGTACACCTATTCACTACCTGACTACTAATCACAACCTCTGAACGAAAATTCGACGGTGTTAATTCCTCGCCGGATCCGATAATCGTGAAAAAGTATCACGGTGAGAATTGAAGTCTTTTGTATACCGATCGTCCGAATTACGGGGTAGAAAAGGGGATTTTCTTTTGATTATCAGGCTAATCAGTGATCAATCAAGGTCATGTGAAATCCCACTTAGTTTTAATTATTCCAGGTGAATTTGATTAAGGCATTTTAATCCTGGCTAGCAAAAACTAGAAATCTGTATTCGTAAAACATCAACCCTCCGCGTAACAGTAAGGTCCTAAATAAATGTCTACATAGGATCTCGTCGAAGGCAAGATAAATAGGGAAACGTTAAAGCAGGGGCTCTGCACCCTTAAAAGTTTGATCGCGTTGACCGCGCTGACCTTACGAATTACGATAATGGTTAATAAAAAAGGAGCTTTACGTTACGTGCAATATTCAGAGACACAGAGTGACGAAGTCGATGACATCGACAATCAAGTAGGTGGATACCAGCGGGCAATATGTATACCCATACGTGTAGTTCATCGTCCTTTTCCATTTCTCGAGGGTAATGGAAAGTGGTGCTTTCGGTGTGCTCTAGGCCTGCTTGCCCTCGATGTGGTATCGATGCGGTTAGAACCTCAAACCGATTGCTACACTCAGAGTTATTGATTTCTTCCGCGGTGTGCTTATCAATCAATGGGGATTTCCTCGATAAATATTTAAACCCAATCGGTGAGGGGTAGAGGTAGCTGGATAGGTAGGCAGGTGGGTTGATGGGTAGGTAGATAGGTAGGTAGGTAGGTAGTAGTCGGCCTTTTTGCTCAACATGTCGTGGATATATCCAAGCAAAGCCGAATACCCCTTACGATTTTATAGCTTTGAACGGATGTTACTGAAGGGATGTGTTACATCTATGCAGGTACGTAGCCAGGTAAAGGGGAACATATGTGTATAGTTTCGGGTATGTATGTATGCACATACGTGAGCAGAATCCGACTGTCTGTGACTGTTTACGAGGACAAAAGGATCTTTAGCACTACATGCTCCCCCCGAGCTGTTGGCTTTTCAGAAAGCCTCGATTCCCTATGTAATACCTTTCATTTTCCAATCTGTTTGAAACTCCCACATTCTGCGTACTACAATACCTTCTACCCTGAGTAAATTTTATCAAGCCGAAAATTGATCCCATCAAAGCCCGAATAAAATTAAACGATCTCGAGGCACGTAAACTACGTGTTGTCGAAATGAAAGAAGCCTTTTCATTTCGGCAAGGTAACCAGACAATGTTATCGAAATTTAATCATTATAGGTAATATTGGAATTTCATTCTATAGCAAGTACACCGTGATTGAGAAAATTAAACGTTGCTTTGTGGTCCTGCCTCTTTAAAGTATCTACTGTCTAATTTTCCCTCGTCTAATACCACTGGATCCACGGCTGGTTCGTTGGGAGCTTTATCCACTTTGAAAAATAATTACTACTCCAGAAAGATACGTCCTGTACTTACCTGGCACATGGACATACATAAGTACACTCACACTCATAGGCGCACGATATATGTAGATGGAAGCCTGAAACTACGCTTGAATAATTAACAATAATGAGAAGGTTTCTGTACCTGCATAATGATTTTCGTTTATGGTAACTACGGATATATAATATAGGTGAATTTGCGTATATAGGTATCAACTTTATACTAGGTCTATTCAGGGCTCTCGCGTAGTAGAATGCCGATACCATTCTGACCAAGTGAAATGTTGCGCTAGTTTTAACGAGGGTTGAAAATACTTACTTGCACGAAGCTTTGCTCGTATTCAATATTAATGCATGTAGCCAATGCACGTGAGTATAACAACGTGGTCTCGTGCGGTGTCTACCTAAATGTTGTACCACCGAAGTGCATCCTCCGTTGGTTTTAAAAATTGAACAACCCCTCTGCAGTTCGGACCCTCGCCGGAAGAAACTCTAGAAAAATTCACTGCCGTGTCAGGTTTTTCGCCAGATCTTCGGTTACAAGATTGCAAGAATTCTGGAGTTCCTGCACATGGCGTATAGTCGTTTCAACTAAAATATATATATTCCGTATAAACATACCGACCTGAATTTTTATTCCATTCAGAATCAAATCCAACCCAACGACGAATCAAACCTTTGCATTCATCGCTGTACTATTATCACGAATAAGGGGCAATTTATTCCGTAAGTATAACAATAAAAATCAATTATCGAAGGACTTCCATTGAAAAGTATACAAAAAAAAAAAACAAAAAAACAAACAAGCAATTACTTACCCATGGAATTTTTTTATAATAATTGAACGCTGTACCTACCCTTATGCTCAATTCTCCAGAGCTTGTAAGGATATCAACTATTCTGACTTACTGCAATTATTTCCGATGCAACATTTCGTAAAATTTTTTATTCAAACACATTTCCCTCAGGACGTGTAAAATACACATCGCGAATTTTACTCACGTTCGGCTGCATAACCCTTCACAAGTTATGTGTACAGATAGACACGTATGAATATACGTTATGAAAATTTGAGCGTCAGGACAATCTTGCTTCAACAATTTCTGGATGTAGGTATCTGTCCGTAGGTGTGGCGTGAGACAACAGTTCCGCAATAGTTGTTCCGCTGACATTAGCTGAGCGGTCTATACTGTATGGGGCAAATTCCGCATTGATTTCTCCACCGAACTGTTGAACTGCTTAACAATCAGTCGGGGAGCTGGAGTTTATATAGAGGTCAATTGGCGATCATTCCGTAATCCAAAAGCCGGATTGAGCTGCGATGGCTTTTGGCCGTGGAAGTAGAGGGAAAGCCACTATTTTTCGAGACCAAAAGTCGCGACGGTAAAAGGAACGAATTTGTTTAATCTCTTCCGAACTAGAGAATCTATCCACACACACCAGGCGCATTCCCCAGGTCTACCCTTCATGTAAAAAAGCTTCTTATGGAATGACAATATACCCACCTATATGTAGCATAATCTGCAATCCTAAAGTACAATGGGAAAAATTTGAAGTAAAAAAATTTAATCGAGATCCTCGCCCGTCTCAAGCTTATCCAACATTCAACCTTACTTCATCTTGCCTACTCTCATTTCTCTGAATTTTAAGATGAAGGCACTGGCTTATCGTCGGTAATGAAAGAAGGGAAAAGAAAAAGAAAATCATAATAATGTACTTCAGATAATAACGATGGTTACTTTTCTCTATCTCTCTCTCTACTCTGGTAATTACACCACATACCTACCGATTATTTATCCGAGCTTGTCGAGGTGTCAATATTTGTGAAAATTTAATGACAATAAATATCATGTGCGATCTGTGAAGGGAAGTAAAAATTTTTTACACACGATTCATAAGATATCGCGCGTCGTTGTCACGTAACTTTTCAGCCGGTTGCAAATTCCATTTCTCAGCTAACATAAAAATTGCATTCGTGTCGTCTCGCATGGGCATTTCCGGCCTTCCCGCGAGGGTATGCAGTGACGAACGACTCTGGTGTATCAAGGTATACCTACTCTTGTGCATATAAAATTCATGCACTTATACGACCAGGCGAACCTGCACTACATATTACTTCACCAATAATCACTCTACATACGTTTCTTTCGCATATCACCTCGAGGTCGAATCATATTTTGGGAATTATTATTCCATGGATTCATATCGACTATACATCTCATATGTTATTGGCTGTCAATATCTCATGCTAGTTAATCTATGGGTTTGTTCATAACTATTTGTTTCCTTCTACCGCAGTGTATTAGGCAAAAGAACACGTCGAAGAGTGACCGATACACATCGAAAGCTATATCTTGTCTTTCCTTGGCGTTTCAGAGTCTTAGAGGTTCGAGTTTCAATTACACTGACATTACACCTGAGAATTTGTTACCTCAGGGCGTTCGGTTCGACTCGTGTTCCAGTCTAGTCTTGTGGATAGATGTACTTGGCTTAGTCCCAAAACGGTCCCAGAGCTATAAATCTGAGAGATTCTCTAGGGGCATGTGCATCCATTGAAAGTGACCATTCTACTGCAGGATAGGAATTCGAAGTGCGCTTCTGTTTGCGCTTTTACGCTAGTGATTTGGCGTCCGCAATGCCCGTGGATTTTCGGGTAAAATTGAATAAAAATACTACTGCGATTTCAGTTAGTCAGAAGTCTATAGCTCATCGCGAGTTAGCTGCGCCATACCAAATAACAAAACCTTGTTACAGCAGGTTGACGTGAAAAACAACCATAAACCAAAGCCGTTAAACAGTCGACGAAGCAATCACAGAACTTTGGAATCGTACAGGTCAGTTGGATAGGTTTGTTCAGGTTCAGATTTTGCTCTATTTACCTTTTCCGGTGTTGACCGCTCCTGAAAACCCTTCACCAATAATTAAGTCCAGAGAAATACACACATGTGAATTTCGTGTCGCAATATCGAAGAGAAGAAATAGACGTGCATTTTTCAAGCTTGAATCCTACATCAGTTTTTCTGTTTGGCCATAATCGTGCAAGAAATTAATTGACCCCGTGATTAGTCATGAAAACTGATATCGGGATTATGTATGGTTCCGGTATCGCCGGAGGAAGCTCTCTGCAGCAAGGAGGAAGGACACGTTTGATGCCCCCACAGCTCTACAGCGAGATAAGAAAATTTTATGCGGAAAATATGCCAAGGATTTTTTCGCATGATTTATAATAATCCGCCAGCCTTTACCAACAGCTTTGCCCGTCTCAAGAGGTTATATTCCCTTAAAGCGAGCCCTAAAGTCGTGGTGGTGCCAGGTTATGCTCATTTTTATGCAAACACCGCGCGCTCTGTCCGTCCGTAATATACTTTTACTTCTAACGGTATTAGGGGTGTTATTCCAGTCTGGAATGAGAATTTCTTAAAGTGGTTTGGATAAATCTCCAGTCGATTAAAATGGAAATATTGTCGCCTTCGATGTGCAAAATACTCATAACGAACAAGACAACAAACCAGTTCATTCCACGATCAATCGTATAAGTACAATGGAGATCCGAAACTCTTGTCAATGCAAATCAAATACTTTCCGAGTTCTCTGATCTTGCCATTATTTTTGACAAATCACCATGAAAAGAATGTTGAAATAATGGGATTCAATGAAGTTGAGAAGAAACTTCAATTACACTTCGTGTCATCAAGTAATGAACTGCGGTGATATCTTCAAAACTGTCAAATCATAGATCATTAAGTTCAATTGAACGGTGTTTGATCGAATATTCCGTGGGTGCATCTGCCATGGATGTCTTTTCCGAAATTCTCTTTATATAGTGGTAGCAGGGAATGAAATTCAAGCTTCTGCGAAGACGCAGTATGAATATTATGTAAGCAGAAATCCTCTTTCAGCTTCAGGCCTCGTCTTTCAGAAAATACTAACTATAACATCAGAATTTATCATTTGAAGTATCAGCAGCGAAAAGATAAGATGGCAAGTTCATTTTTCACACACCCTGATATGTATCTATGGAATTTCGTTACAATCGGTCGATTCGTTCGAAAGTTATTCGATCTATTGTCGGTCTGGCAACATGAAGAGCTATTGTAAGTGTCCCAATTTTTCGGAATCCTAAAAGAGTGGGCAGTACGTGCGGCATCTGGTATGAAATAACCGATTCGAATCTAGTACCCTCTGGCATCTAAGTACTACTTGATAGGATTCTGGTATTTGGACTATCATTCACTGATCTTTGCTATGCGCGCGTACATAGTTAGCGAACTTGGCTCTCCCCAGTTAATTAGTTCGACTGTTTTTCCTAACTTAGAACACGCTTGCACAGTAAAGCACTTACCCAGTGGCTGAATGCAGACAGGTGACATTGCAACTGTCTACCGACTAATTATATGACCTAGACGTGCTTCAGAGGCGAGCCCGACGACCTGGCCTTCATATAGCGTACAACTAGCTCTAGCTTGAACACCACATCGTTCTATTCACTAGTATGTCGTTAGTCGAATCTGCTTTTAGGAGCCAGTTTCGCGTGCATCTAGCTATAAACATGTTACATGTCTATGTATCTAGGTACATCTATACTGCATACAAATATCCATGAACAGCTTAAACTTTGTCGTGACATGACGAGTTCCCTATAGTATCGTCATTCAATGTGTTTCGAATTCGGCTATTCGGGTTGCGATACACGGTTGTTCGCACTTCCACATAGTACATAGTACGTAGTAATATGCCAGTTTCTAGACCCCAGGACAATCCGTTGTATAAAGGGGTATGTCGGCACAGGGCACTATACCGCTGTATTCAATAAATATACAGAATTTCTCTGCACGTTTATCTATGCCTCAATGCGATAAGACAGGCTTTTACCTCCACCATATACACCTAGATGTGTACTCGAGAAAGGACAAAGCGAAGCTCTTTACACTTTTTGTGACACTGTCGTTGCCTGTAGGTCCTTTGTCACCTGTCTCATCCACCGCTTTGGTCTGCAAAGCATTTCAAGCGTACGTATGGGAAAACTATAACGTGTTTATAAGAGATATCTACTGTTATCCTACCGCAAATTTACCCTACAAGAAGAAGGTGTACGAAATCTAACTAAAAAGTATGAGAAGTTGGTTGCCGATTGTCTATTCCACTCCAAATAAAAGTTCACATGTGACGTAAGCAAGTTGATATTTGTTACTGAACTCAAAAACACTTCGATTCAAGATTAGAGGAGCAGTACGTGTTGTCGGTGAACGTTTACCACGATCTGTCCGATGTACAATGGTAGCCTAGTTAGAAAACTTGTTAGTATTGGCATCACGTCAATTCACGACCAAGAGGGATGATATATCTTCACAGTCCGGAATGATTTATAGATCATGAAGATAGAAATACCTACTTTTAATTCAGATGTTCATAATCGCTTCCTTGTACCCAGACGTTCAAAGTTTACTCAACTGTAAACAAATTTCATAAATAAACCAGGAGATTTCTGCTCTTCTCGTGGTATGGCTACCTATAATCGATACCTATACGACAAGATTCTCGACGTAATCGTCTCGATGGTATCGCAAGATAGAAACAGGATATAAATTGATTATTCGGAGGGAAAGGATTAGTTCCGTATCCCCGCACGTATAACGTGATGCATAACACGATTATCATTCATTTTAAAAACGGAATCGAGAATTGCAGTTTCAGACTGCATGGATGAAAATCGGAAGAAAAAATAATGAACGATGCAACAAAGTGAAATGATCTAATTGCAAAATAAAAAGAGCGTAAAGTAGGTTGAGTAAGGAGAGGTGTAACACGAAGTGCTGACAAACAGACAGCATAATTAATACAGGTACACGATATACACTATTAATACAATACCTACATGTACAAGCAGCGGACGAACGCAGATATCACATCAAAACCTCCGGTGTTGTTATCGATCCTGTCGCCTCCGCCCCGAGATAGCGTAACCCGAGAGACAAATGCAACGTAACGGGAATGAAACGTTCATTCAGTGTCGTTTTACGTTTAATTTAACGCCGTATATATACCGGAATTTATTTGCACTGTTTTATTGACACATCGAGTTCATTTGGTTCTACGTGAACTTTGAACTTGTTTCAGGTGAAACTACTTCGACTGTTATACGGAAGAACATTAAAATTCATGTACACGTGTTAGGATGCAAGTGGAAATGGCCTTTCTTCTTCATTTTTATCCCGAACGATAAGCCTCTCTGAAACCGAGACCGGTATTTAAATACTTGGACAAATTCCGACTATATCGAATAACTAAGAAATTCACATTTCAGAAAACTCGATTATATCTCCCAGTTTTCTTCAATACGTCTCGAATTGAAGTACTCGAAATTTTTCCCTAATATTCCGATATTTATCGGTCGTTTATAAGGGTTTCTAAAAATGTAAGTAATTTTTATTTTATTTATTTCAATTTATCCAAATTCATGCGCCTCACACTCCGAAATTTTTACAAGGCATCAAATTTAAACGGCACGTTAAGGAAACTGGGGAATGTTATCAATAAATTTCAAAAGTAGGCAGGTGACCTGCAGGGCAAAATGAGTTACTACCTAATGAAAAAAGTCAATAACAATAAATCGCACAATATTTCCGTTTGCTATTTTTTGCTTGTAATTAAACCAGCCATTAATATTATATTTTGTTTGCCATTTTATTTATTTTCAAAATTAATGTTCAGTTATTTCGAGTCGACGTGGATTAGAGCAAATTTTATGAGACATTGTCATTCGCAAAAGTTTTCAGGTCACTCATACATATTTTGCACTGGTGTGAGTATTCGGCGTTGAGCGACCAGTAAATATTTAAATACCGGATTGAATTTTGGAAGGGTTTTGTTTGGAAAAAAAATAAAGAAGAATAAGGGGTGTTTCATACAAAAAATGAAAAAAAAAACACATTTTGGCTCTCACCCTATACATATAAATATAAATATAAATATAAATATAAATATATACATTATGCATAGATAATACGTCGTTATAATGTTTCGTGTGAAATCCATTACAGGTGTCATGACTGTACGTGGTTGTTCACGTGTGTGCAAAATCACGTATAGGGTATATGTATTCAAAACGGTATCTATTACCTATTTATCGGTGAATACACGTTTTGCGTGTACTACAAGCGTGCATGGATGAATAAATTTCTGTATAAATAGCGAAATCCAGAATTCCATTATCGTATTAAATCTTCGCAATACGTTGAACAGATTTACTCGGTATAGAGCTGACTAGTTCCATTCGTCACTATCGCACGATGTATCTAGTTTATTAAAATTAAACGTTAAAATGTTGGAAGCAATGAGTGCAGGGTGTAGGTATTATAATCAACCTTCAGTTTAATTAAGCTATAATTTACGAATGAAAGTTACACAAGAGTATAGATCGCGTTTGACGATATAGGTATAGGCGGCCGGAGGAAGAAAGTAACGAGAAGAAAGAATGATTTTAAAAAAATTGTAAAAAAAATAAATAAAACGAAAACGAAAGGAATAAAGAAAGAAGGAAATTTTATATTAACAGTAACCCCTTGTATACTTTACGGAAATTAAAATCCTTTCTAAATGCATTTTTAAAAAACGCTTTGAAAGGAGCTTTGTTCACTCCACCTCCTTAATTGCATTTCCTGTATCTACCTCAAACTGATTATCCAACGTTTGACTAAGCCCTTCGTTGAACTGCTGATCTCCGTATACTGACCGATCCCATTGTTCTGCACTAGGCTCAAATCCTCTCTATCAGAGGAGTTAAATATAGGTCAGAATTAGGTCGATGGAAACTCGGCTCCAATATTCTACAAAGCAACCTTATCTTCGGGCAAGGTGAACCTAAGTATCGAGTTACGACCAGCCAGAAATATATCGACGGGGTCATAACGCAGCAACGTGGTACCTATATAGACATAATCTAATTCTACCGAACTTATTAGATCGTGTGCTCACGTTTGAGAGAATTTCAATTATTTATAAAAATACTTGATTTGATTTCCCCCCAAAAAAAGTAAAAAATCTGGGTTCTAATCGATCTTAGAAATCTGCAGGATCTCGAATCCTCCGAAAACATCATTCTTACTCAAGACGCGTTTGGCTGTGACAAAGAGTCTTCGCCCTTCGGTAATGAAGTTTCGAAAAAATGTTGACCTACGAATTAACAGGAACTGTTCAAAGGTTCAATCTTGATTCTAGTATCTGCAGAGATTGATCTTGGAACGGTAGCTAATGCCGTTAAAAAGTGATGCTTGAATTTCATTAAGGTGAAAAGTTATTTTCATTTGAACTTTGTGTAAGTATTTTCTCGGGGCTAGTCGCGCAGGATACTCTGTACCATTTGAAATAATTGGGGAGCTAGATTTCTCGTGTAAAATAGAAGGCAGGTGATTTCTACATCGGCTATTCGTCTGACTGACAGAAAACGAAGGAGTCGTGTTAACATTTCAGGCGAAATGTTACTCTCTTGCCTAACAATAGAACGAAGTGCATCTTCTTCTTCTTCTTCTTCTTCGTCTTCCTCTTCTTCTTGTCGGACTTTGGAGTGCCTTGAACACCTTCGTGAAAATCTACTACTTCGTCGGATTACCCGTTGGAAGATATTCCTGTATTTTTCTCTCTCTACTTCGCCTATAGAAAACAACATTTGCTAATCTAGAAGTTCCTTTTAGTTCGCGTACAAAGAACTCTGCTACGAAGACGTTTTCTTGTCAAGTTCATTTCGAGAAACTTTCTCAGATCCTACAGTCGAGTGGTGGGTAGGTAGATGGATGTAACACATATGCTTTAGTATAAAGAAACTTGTTTGTGAAGCTCCTACTACCTTGTGTAAAAAAGAGTTATTCATTTCTTAATTTCAGACTGGTATGCTATAACGTGGATTGGAACGGGAGAAAATTCTTCAAAGATTTATTGTGCTAACGATTATTCGAATACGAGTCACACGAAATAATAATTTTCCCCCCCAAGGGTAATAATTCAGTCCTTTGGACCAATTTCCCGTAATTTAAACTTCAATCAATTCTAATTATTGGATAATTAATTACATAATAAACAGGGAAAAAACATTCCATCAAATGACTTAATTATCATTCAATAAGCCGTATTTCATTACTCTCCTCCTAATTTGAACTTCAATTATAAGAATTTAATTGAAAATAGAACGTCTTACACATAAAAGCGTTTCGATAAAATGAATGTACGTCGTTTCTCCAGTAGTTATTATCGTCATTGATTGAAAGTAAATGTTACAGAATACATAATTAATCTATACCCAATTAACCATAGTTATAATCAATGGCATTAAAGTTTAATGAAGTTACTACGAGAATTCCGGCTAATTCAAGTTCGGATCAGTTTCCGTTGATGACTAAATAATTAACTAATTGAAAGGGAGAATAAATTGGATCGAATATCTTATTTATTGAACGTGGTAGAGAGAGAGGGAGAGAGAGAGAGGCTGTAACAAATTATTCAGTGCTCGTTTAAACTTGAAGTAAAAGTTGTGCACCGAGATAGCGCTGCTATAGTGAAAAGCTGTTCGAATAAAGTTCAGGGCGCGAAGCATATACATGTATATATATATACCTACCTACCTCCATGACATTACGTTTTTTACCTCACAGACGATATTATTATAGTTTAATTCAGCAGGGTTCTATAAACTGGTCTGTCCTTAATTAAAGCCGCTAAAAACTTTTCAGAAATACCCACCCTTGTCGCAGTTTTTACCTTCCTCGTTAACAGTCAAGGTTACTATAACGTTAAGTCTATACCAAAAGTTGTCAAACTGCATGAAGTGAGATTAACGCGAGTAGATGATGAAAAAAGTGAATCATAATAATAATAGTCGAAGACAGCACTGTTTTTCTTTGGTTGTTATAATACCCATAGGTGATATAACGTAGTCGATTCAAGTCCTGAAATATTAATACTGCAAAGAAAACGAGGACGACGACGAGTAGAGAGGAGAGAGTCGTAATAAGCTTGAGTTAATTTTCTTACCCTCGGTACCTACCCAAGAAGGTCGTAGAATTCCAATTTTTAAGGTATAATATCAAAAGGTTATTACCTTTTTGTTTGGCTTTCATCAATATCTGAATTACCAAGATTTTGACGGCCCAGGTCTTCGGGGCCGAGGGATGAGCGAGTAGACGTTACTCCCTCGTCCACTACGTCGGTGTATGTATACCTACATCTCCGCATCCTTATTTTAAACATAACGTTAACCTTCCTTCTGTTCGACTAAATTTACATCCTCATATTCTTCCCTTTTTTTTCTTTCCTCCCCCATCAATCATGGATCGCTTTAGCTCACGGACCGATAGCAATTCCGAATCAATTTTTATTTCAGAATTTTATCGACACGAGGTTGTCGGCTCAGACCGTATAACAAGAAACGATAGGTACATATAGGTACCAAAAGAAGTAGATAACGAATAGCAACCGCGGAACTTCTGCTATATAATTAATTGCATTAGATCTATTTCTACATTTGTCTAAATCACACACACACACACACATATCACACAATATGTTTATGAAAGGCAAGAGAAAGTAATGACGACAATATAGTAATAATGATAATAATAACGGGTCTAACACCGTTCACAACTCGTATATTGTTCCAATTTCTGTTATCGTCGGATAATATCGTAGGTCCTTTGACAAAGGAACAAGGAAACCTCTTTTGTCCCTCAAATGATTCCATATACCTTCCTGCCTACGCGTACCTACCGCCTGGATTCACCCTTGCAACATCCGACTATTCTTAGCTTCTATTCCATTATTATCATCATTATTATACTATTAGTTATTGATATAACAGATATGAACCGTGGGTACAGGGCGTTAGTCCATCCGGGAGAGGGTTACTTTCTGATGAACAATCACCACTGTCATTAAAGGGGCAGGTACCTACCTATCTCCGTGGAATTAAAATGGGGTGCTTTTCGATAATCAATCATGTTTCAATTACCCAGTTTGAAATCCAACATTTCGAATGCTTACCGCTTGTTGGATTGTATGTTACTCTTAGAATCGATGAGAAATAATTATAGAAAAGTCAACGACGTGAAAGGCGAGAGTAGAGTAGAGAAGATAAAAGGGTGAAAAAAAGTGATAATTATTATTGTTTTTTGATGAATTTTACATTGGAACGAGTCGGAGGTTGATCATCGGTTTCCGGGTTGTTTGTTCCAGATTAATTCAGCGGAAGATCGTACGTATAGGCACTACTTTCCTCGCAAATTCTTGTAGATGAAGTCTTGATGAGTGCTCGGATATAGTACCGAAACGGACATAGATGGATTGTTTTTTCCCTTTAGTCTATTTCCTCCTGGTTGAATAATGCATGCAATGTGAATAGTAACCTCGCGTTATCACGGCAAGGAAATTCGAGCACAGAATCGAGCCCAAAACGCACATAGCTCCCTTACTCAACCCTGAAGGGGTAGGTAAGTCTTTATCCTGATCCTATTGACGCGAACGTTTCGCTTTAAGTATTAGGAACCTCAACGCATGTGGTTGAATACCCGGTCAAGGATCCGTATATTTCTGCATATATATTATATACGTATGTATGAACACTCTTAATATATCTGCACGTATGTGGATACTCTGAATGTTCTATACAGCTCCGTGTATCTGCTAATGTAAACATTTGAACGCAGAATAAGCACGCGGACAGCAGCGAATATCAGATAATGGCAAGCTATATGGAGCTAGAACCACCGTCTTTTGCGTATATTCATGCATACATGTGTCTACGTATAGTATTACATACGTATATTACGTATATGTAGTTAGTTTCATACTCGACTACTGAATTCATCCCTTATAACGTATATTACATAATATTTAACAGCAAACAAAACGCGTAGCTAATGCTCTTATACTTAGAAATAGTTGGTGTGCAGAATCTAAATCGGGGTCAAATTATACCCGTTTAGGTAATGCGGTTAACTGATTAGTTCTATAACTCGAAAGCGGAGCTTTATCACTCATGTGGAAATGTTTCTGATGTTGAATTAATATCGCGATTGTTCGATAAACGAGGGCGTTTAAATGTAATGGGTAGTTTTGAGGTGGCGAAAAAATATGTTGTATGCGGTAACGAGAAAACCGTAGGTATGTATACCTACCGGATAACTATATATACTCAAATGGGTTATTTTCGTTTCAGTTTCTCTTTTTCTCATTTTGTTTCAACTAATTTGTATACGTAGAGTACGTAACGAACGAACGAACATACGAACACATCTCAGTGGAAAAACTGCGGCAATGGGTTTCCTAGCAACACAACGTGGAGAAAAGCGGTGCGCATTATTACCGAGTCACATAACGTGAAATGTATGAAAGAAAGGAAAAAAGAAAGACCAGCTAACTGAATGCAACAATTGTATTACGTGTGTTCAAAAATTCATGAGAAAAGGAAAGTTTTTTGTATCATTTTTTTTGAATTTTTTATTCTTTATAAATTCATGTCTTAGTACGGCGGGGATCGGTTCTTTTTCTGGAATTTGATAAATTCATGCTGTTTCTAATTTATTTTATTGAAATTCTTGGAATTAGGATTTTTCAAATATGCAATTATGATCTCGTGCATAACTATCAGAAACGAACATTTCAGATAGATAGATAACGAATGAATTCCACGTGACTCGAGTTAAGAGGGTCAAGTTTCCTCGTAGTTTGGTTGTATAATTACATATACATGCACACCTGCAGTATTTATTCCAGGTAAACATGAAGGTTTAAGGTATAGCCACGGTACCGTGCATAAGTTTGGGAAGACATGAGAAGCTTGCGTTTACGGTGGACGAGCCTGGCAATTTATCTCGAGGTTTTACGAGAACAGAAAACGGAACGTTAAAGTTGCAACAGTTACGTGGAAATCGTAGAAAGTTTTAGCAACGGGTGTATACCCCAAGCTGTAGGCTTCAATCACGCAAATTTTTTTCAAATTTCGACTGACTTCCTGTCTTTGATCTCTGAAAATTACGCACAAACTACATTTCGCATTCTTTATTCCGAGCCATGACAGAGATGACGACTCATCGGGATATAAAACGTCTTTCAATTCTAGAAAAATGAATGCCAGATATCTGGGCTGAACGTTTTCCTAATTCCTATTCTTCTGATTGTTAGTAAAAAAAAAAAATTGATTTTCTGAAGTGTGAATTAAATGTTCGTTGCAGTAGGTACACTACGTTTGTACTCATTACCTACCTTTGGTCCATTTTTACACTGTATCAAGGCTGGATGGAGGTTCGTTCTTTTTCTGTTCCTTCCCTCTGGCAAGAGATAAAAGAGCTATAGATACGTCCCGTTAATGAATCCGTTCGCTAAGAACTCAGATCAAGCATTAATATCGTGTCTACAGTAGCAGAACGTTGTCTGGATCACGGAAGGCGTAAAAGTAATTATAATTTCCTCTTGGAAGCAGAGAAATTTGTAGTAATGACTCCTAATCTTCCTGCTGGATGTCGCAGACGAGACGGAGCCAAGTCTATACTTTGGGAAATGTGAATTTATTAATCACATTATTTGGATATACTATAGAATATAAATATGTATATAACTTGTTTACGCTTTTAGGGATATGTAGACTATGGATGTTGTAAACAACGCTCTTGGATCCGTCAGAACGCTGCTTGACAAAGCCCTCTTCACCCTCGTACTCAACGATGGTCAATTTTGATTGATGGCATCGTGTTTGTGACGTAAATCGTTATGCACAATAACTATACCATTTCAAGAGCACGTGGGAGTTTGTTACCTGTTTTATTCTCCCAAATGATACTTACTCACATGTACTTGCAAGTCGTGTATGTTGCGCTTAAATTTCACCTAACAAATCAATTTGGCTAACTATTTCGATTTTATAGTTTAAACTCGTTCTTATTGATCAAGAAAAGCGTCATATATAGCAACAAGGAAGGTAAAATATAATAACGCAAGAATCCGAAATTTTCTACGTGTGTCAAAGATTCGTTAGGATTTTCGTAAATCCAATGTTGTCGTACTACGAAAAGCGAGATAAATTACATATTAAGTGAATCAGGCAGTGGTTCATACCATCTATTCCACGGTATATGGTTCATCTTGGATTTTCACCCGAGTGGAAGAGAGCAATCGATGCCCCAATTGTTTTTTTTTTCTTTTTGTGATGATCTTCGAACGTGCTCATTCATTTTTTTCATTTTTTCATATAATATGGAATTCGGTTCGATTTGAAGGTCCGTTTTGCATTCGGAGTTATCGCTCGATGCAACACAATTTATCGAGTTTTAAGAAAAGTGCTCAAAACATCCCTGCCAGATTGATCCTATTCTCAATTTTCACCTATGGGTCGCAGTGTAATATGATGTCAATATATTATTTCTTCTCAAAGTAAAAGGTTACCAGTACCCATTGATGTTTCCATAATACCCGTGGCGCTTGTTCATCTCCTTGGGGGAATATTTCGTTTATTTATCCTTAAACGACCTGAATCTGCGTAGGTTGAATAAATTGATGCAAGTTTATTCAGAGGAAATGTCAGAGGAAATGATAACGAAAATTTTTAACCAGAGGGTTCACAATATCGCCTCAGGAAAAAAGGAGAAACATGTTTCTCCGTCGAGGTACATTTAATATTTCCTAATTAGGCACACAGTAGACTTATGCAGAAAATCATTAACAAGATTCAATCTTTTTCCACTGATTCAAATGTAACCCGCTTTCTTCTGAACCTTGTTCGGTGAGAACAGATTGAAAAAAAAAACAACGATATAGGGGATGAAAAACCGATGAAATATGTCAAAGAAACTGTGATTTCTATTCTTGGAGTAGGTACTTTGGTTGATATTTCAACGAATAATTTAGGTACTTCGATTTTGTTGAAAATTTATTTTTCCATCAATTTATCGTGGTCAACGCAATTTCCGGATTTGATTCTATGACGATTTTTGTTGTTGCTTCTTTTTTCCAAATTTATACACCTCATTCGAACCACAGTTCGAGGCAAGTATCTACCGCATTTTATTATAACCATGAGAGGTTGCGTCAGGTATTTTTCTCTATTGCAACAGGTGAAAAGAGCTAGTGGAATTCGGCGCTGTTAACTTTACTCACGACTCTTATTTTGCTGATTTATAATCGGCAGTGCAAGTTCGTACGAGTGCAGTTGTAATCTTGAAGCATATGTATATGATAGCAGTGGCGTTTGTATTGACATGTCAATTAATTCATCTATGTGTAAAGGAACTTTTTATTTTACAAGTTATACAGTTTGATTATTCTCATTATCGTTGCGATTTTTTTATGCTACGTACGTAGCTGTTGATCATTAGATGATAAGTTATTGACCCTTAAAAACAATGTCCAGCTATAAGAAGCGTTGGATAACATCGCATGGGTGGGCAGCAATTATCACCATTGGTTATTATTGTGCACTGCAAGTAAATAGGGGCCCTGATTAACGAGCGGTATTGTTTTTTTTTTTTTTTCTATTCAAAGTTACACCCTTCTACATTTGAAGAATGTATGTCAACTGCATATGTGACATAGGTGACTCTTATAAATAAATTAAAATATACATACGTATTTATTTTGCTACACGTATATTTTGCTGCTCAAATGATTTCATAACTTAATTTTATTTATTTAGGATTATTTTAATACGTACCGAACGTCCATATTTTGCACAGTATCCGTCTACGGTATTTATCAACGTTGCGATAACACACACCAATCCAACGAGAATAATCAGCATAAACCTTGACATCTTCGGTCTGGATATGATTAAAATGGGAAACTGCAACAATTGTTAATTGAGTTTATTTCACATCGATGAAAGTGCAAAATAGATACGATAATACCGAGTTATCATTGAAATCGCATTGTCCCTACGGATTATTGGGTTTCGTTATACCTGCCATGAGATCCCAGTGCTGGTTACGGTGAACAATGAGGAAAATGATAATTGATAGAACAAATTCAATCACTGAATAATTATTAGCCTCTTGCCATTGGCTTCGTTATCACCTTATGTGCAAAATACGTGTGTGAACATGGGTATGGTAATCCAAAAAAGCACAAGCCGTAATTCTTTCCATTTTCATATTCCATTTCAGCTGAAATTTTTTTTTTTTTTATCTCGTAGTTTTCTGACGTCCAATAAAAGGCTTTGACGATTTACAATATTAAGCGTGAGCTCTGAAGAAATGTTTTAAACCTATGAATCCTCACGCAGGACATAAATCATCACCAGACATAAAACCAAGTTATATTTCTGACAGCAATCCCAAAAGCCGAATGAATTGATGTTTTCGAGAATCGAAAACTAGAATTTTTTCCGTTTCCGAAAGTCACCTTAATTTTTATACTTTAAACGCGGTAGTCCAATTGATGTTAAAATTGGTACAGATATGGACCAGAATTTCTTCATCAACAAATTGTACAAATAGGTATTTTACACCAGATTCTTGAGCACATTAGGCGATAAAACGAATGATATTGATTAAATTGATTAATTCGATAATTTAATTGATAATATTGACTTGTGAAAAATATACGTACACAAATTCTATGTACATACAAATAATAATAATGACATGCTTACTAGAACAGGCTGTGATCGCTTCTGTTTCCGTGACGTAGAATGGAATCGTTCCGCAGGTTCGTCGTTATTATAACTACTGCTTGTGATGAATCGTCTCCTAGTTTCATATTACGCGTCTTGGATTCTCATTGGTTACGAAAGATACGCTATCTTTCATTTACAGTGATTGTATCGCGAGGTTATCGACTGTTGCCTCGCAATGGTACACTGAGAGAAAAAATTCGTTGAAACAAAAAAACCTTGTCTAGCCCAACAAAACGTGGCGGTTACGGATGGCGAAATAAATATTATGTAATTGTAACAAAATATTGGTTGCTTGAACTGAATAGAAACTTGTTCAATCGAACGAATGCATAGTTAATTCAAAAAATGATAAATTCGTGTGAAAATAAGATTTAGTCTACTGACGTGTACCATTTCGTTGATGTGAAAAAAAAATTTTCAGTCAAAATGTGGCCTTTTTGAACTGAATCAACTTTTTAACAGAGCGAAGTGTTGTTCTGTCTGTTTGACTGAACATCTTTCAATGTAACTAAATATTTTTCTTGGAACCGCCACTGATCAGTCCGGTAAACTTCATAACCATTACATACAAATAGTGAGAAAAAAAAGAAATTTGTTGTACGTGTGAAATTTGTTATCACATTTCATAACTATCGACATGTAGATCGACAAACATCTCCGGTTCGATGAGAAAAACGCCACCTAAATTTTTCGCCCTAACCGGGATTTGAACCCACGTCCGCTCGCATTCGCTATATTACTAACCGCACGCTCTACCTACTACGCCAAACTACCCTATGGTAACTGGTCTCATATTTTCCTATTTATCGAAACTTATGGTCAAAGTGTTGCATCGAGAGCTAATAGACGTTTCAATCTCGACGATCAGCATCATGATTGATCAGTGTCAAGGCAAGATCACGCCTGGAAAATGTTGTAAAAAATGTGAGCGTAACGCGTATAAATTGATGCGATATTGCTAATTAAGTGACTTTATATGAAACATATGCAATAATAAAACTTTGTGACATAAATTTCACTCGTGTTAGGAATAAAAAAAAGCGATCTGTAGAATCCGTTCCAAACGCACAATCGGTTTGGCCGAACGATTCAATTTGTTCGATACAATCATCACAAGTTTCAAACTAAAGTAAAATTTAGTCAAATCAACCGACCGCATTTGACAGAGTTGACAGAGTTATAAGTTTGAGTTGAATAAACACGGATGACTTGATTCTATCGAACCACTTGTTTTATCGAACGATGCATATCGATTGTCTCAAGAATTTCGAATTCGGTTAATCCAATCACTATATTTATTCAAGACAACAAAGTATGTGGTTAATCCGAATACATTCATCTAAACAAATTGCCCCTCTACTTCAACCGAATGGTTTGAATCGAAACAACTAATATATAGTTGTTTGAATTAAAAACATAGTCAAATTAACTATATGTTCCGAATAACTCATTTGTTTGATTCGAATGGCCAAGATTTGTTATGGTAATTACGGCTTATTCATTCACACAAAATGATGGTTGAAGCAACTATTTCTTAACCAACAAAATCAGTATGTTTGATGCAACCAATTTTTTCTCTCAGTGTATCTTTTCATTTCTAGTAAACTGAGTGTCTACTATTTCCCATTTTTACTTCAGACATCATTTAGATCCTTCCCAACTATCCCATGCCTTTTCCGAATGACATTAATTCAAGTGTTCACTAACTTTCCCTAACCACTTGAGCTTTCGGCTCCTTTCTCAGGCATTTACAGACACACTCCCATTTCTGTTATGTATCTATTTCTTTCCTTAAGCTTGAAATGATTCGTACAATAACACACACCGATATCAGACGTGTATGCTTTGCGAGCTATCTAAACTCCGATTATTGTTCCTCGCATAAATCTCAAATATCTGTTCTCAACATCCGGTTTGAGATCAATCGTTATATCTCATTTTATACCACTCCGTGATTTCCTATATTCATTCAATATATAATAATTTGAATCAACATACTAGAGTAACGGAAGAATGGTACTGAAGGCGTCCATGAATTGACTAGATCCAATAATTCTTGGTGGAAAATTTAGTTAGGATTGGACATCATATTTGGGTGGTTTACCAATCATTGAGCCCTACCGTGATTCCTTGTCGTCCTCGTAGATTATTTTTCAAATCTCAAAGAAGTGAACGGGAGCTATGATTAAATTTTGGTCATGGATTACTAATCACTTTTTTCTAGATACAATTTCGAAATATAGAAGCGATTTGATAACCCTGCATTCAGATTTTTAAGATGTCAAAATAGTAGATACATCCTGGGAGTGAATTCCGAAAAAACCGGAGCCGAACAACTTATTTTCCTATGATTCAGACCCGAAGTCAACCTACAATCACTTTGATACCCCGTGCATCCTGTTTAAAATCATCAGACAATTACATGGCATAAAAAATTTATTGTAAGAGATTGTTCACAAGTATTGTGGTAGATACTTAATTTTGTTTTTTCGTACTGAGTTCACTATTTTTCAAAGTCTTCAGAGCAGGCTATGACGTTATCAATAATGACAAGGTTCACGCTCTTGCAAGCAATAAAGAAAAACATTCGCTATTTGACACGTATCTATCGTGTTTACATCTGCTGACTTATTTCTGTATTGCGAATAAGCTGCATGTACATTTTGTGTGTTTGATAATCATACTCGTGATAAAACTTGACCGAATGTTAGAACGAAAAAAGTTTCTTGAAACGATCGCAACTCCATATTTATATTACTTTGCAATTAATTATCATCGAATATCTATCGGCTTCAGCAAAGTATAGCTTATGTATCGAAAATGAAATCGGAAGACAGAGAATTTGATCAAAAAAATTACGGAGAATAAGTATCGTGTGTGATGTGACAGTCAATAAAATCGTTGTATAAAATTGGAAAAAATGTTGCACTTAGTACATTACATTCATAAGAGCTAACATTTCACTGGGTACCGGCATCATACTACAATCCAGAAATATCAATCTTATCAGATTCGCCTTGATTGCGTGGATTGATCATCCTATAACAAGTACAGGCTATGTACTGTTCTGGATGGGTGTCGAAATTCTGAATTCTTCTGATAAGTCCCGGCGGTTGATGTCTCCTGTGTACTTCACAACTGATGGTGGCAGCTCTAGGATTCTGCCTTAGTTTAATATATTTCACAATAACTATAAGAATACTCAATGAGAAATAGCACAAATGAGGGATAATACATCCCATCGTTTTGACCAGTTCATTTTACAATTGAGGATATTCTCGTTATTTGGCTGATTTTGCTCAGCAAACTGGTCGATCAACCTCAAGAAACATCTTCATTTGCGAAATGACTGTACGAAATAAACTGTTGCGATTCATCCTGTTTCACGATATAGTAGTGAGGGTTGAACATTATCAAACAATTTTTCAATTCGTATAAGCTCTTTATTTTGCAAGATACAACATTTTTATTTTTATCAACATTGCGAGCTTCTTATGGCTACAAATTCCGATGTTGATGACGAGGTAATTATACCATTACAAGCATTGTGAATAGAATGGAACACACATCAGGCTGCCACAGCACCTCGGACCACTGAATGCTTTACACTGTATCAAGGAAAAATAAAATTAATAACCGATCGTAACGTTTCTCAGAAAATCAAAGTTCTTTAATCATCTGCATGTGAAATGTAAACCAAAAGCATACGTGACCTTGTGTCATACTCATTTCAAATGATGCAAAAAATAATTATCTTTACATAGGTATGGGCGAGTCCACCAATTATCAACAAATGAACGGGACGTGAAAAAAATCGATTTTCGGAAATTTTTACCTATCGTAGTGTGTACTAAGATTGTGAAGTTCACCAATTTTGAACCTTCTAGAGGACTTACCGTTCGTGAGAAATGGTAACTTACTTTTTCGACCCAATTGAAGTTTAAACGCGAATTGTTTTCGTATCGTTATCGGCATAAACAAATTATGAAAATCTAGTCACCTATCTTATGTGAAAAATTCTCACCTTTTCGAATATGTCATTCACTTCTGGATAACTTTTCTAAATCAATCTGAAAACCACGCCTTGCGGCAAAAACAAAAACGGGTTTTTTCATGCGCCATCAAAATTTAACTCACTTCTGAGTTCGTCATGTGAAAGCTGAGATTTTTTCAGTGGGAAATTCGAATTTCCAGAGTGGGACGGCCATAGGATCTCACGTGAGCTACGTTCAATTGATAGAGGTCTGTTAATAATACTTTATTTTCGGAATTCAACGGAATATTTTTATTTTCCTAACAGTGCACAATTCGAAAAAATAGAAATATACCGTAGAATTTCAAAAAGAGAGTATTAATCACAGACCTTCATCAATTGAACGTAGTTCATGTGAGATCCTGTGACCGTCCCACTTTGAACATTTAACTTCCTGAATGAAAGAACTTCAGCTTTCACATGAAAAACTCTAAAGTGAGATGAATTTTGATGGCGCATACAAAAAACGTTTTTTTTTTTTGCCGAAAAACGTGTTTTTGAGATTAATGTCGAAAAGTTATGAATGACATATTCCGAAACGTGAGAATTTGTCACATAAGACACCCAGATTTTCATAATTTTTGATGAAAATAACGATACGAAAACAATTCGCGTTTGAACCTCAATTGGGTCGAAATAGTAAACTTGCATGTGACATTTTTCGCGAGCGGTAACTCCTAGAAGGTTCAAACTTGAAGAACTTTTCAATCTTAGTACACACTATACGAGAGTTAAGAATTTCAGACAAATCGATTTTCAGACGTCCCGTTCATTTGTTGATAATTGGTGGACTTGCCCATATATATTTCGCTGCCTGCATCCGGTTTCATAACTTCATCTTACACATACATGGATGGGGCTGTCTTTATTCAACATACCGAGTCTGCAGGCCCCAAGCAGCCGTCTACGGTTCCTACCATCGTGGCGATAACACACAGCAATCCCAAGAGAGCAATCAGCATGAATCTCGACATCTTCGGTTTCAATTTGATTCAAATAGTCAACTGCAACAACGAATTATAATTGAATTTATTTCACCTTGATCACAATGCAACTTAGTTTTTGCATTATAATAAAAGCATCGGATCTATTATCAAAGATCGGATGAGATCACAGTGACGCTCATGGTAAAGAACGAAAAAAATGATAATCAACCGAAAAAATCCAATCATCGAATAATCATTTGGTAGGTGTGGACGTCACGCTAATTGGATTACTATATTCGTTCTTCATAATAATTCTCGTTCACCAAGTCTCAATGTAGGGTAAAGTCGGGAGAGATGCCTCAGTGGGAGAGATGGCCGATATTCGATATTTAATAAATTAATAGTCAGATACCGCCACTGAATTTTTTTTACTGTTCCTTGTACCTAAAATGACAGAAGGCACGCACGAACGCTCGAAAAAAACCGATCATTTTCATGAAAATTGTAGTTTACTGGTAAGTACTCGGTCCATTTTCGTTGCTGTAACTTTGTATATTATTTATGCGGTAGATCTGACTATTTAACAATAACTAAAAGGTACTATGGGCATGGGTAGACTCAGATAGGTACTTGAAGGTCATGTAGTGTCAACCTTAACTTCAGAACGCCTACTACGACGGAGGTGACTACGAAAAGGCCATCTCTCCCCAATCGGGAGAGATGCCCCAAATAATTGCGGGATAGTTGCCGCACCAAACAAATGTTCATTTGTTGCCACTGAATTACGCAGTTATTATTCGTACCCGAAATACAAAAGAGAAAGCACAAGCGCGCAATTAAAAAAGTTTTTTTTTCACGAAATAAGGACTTCGCAGGTAAGCACTCGAAATATTCTTCTCGCTGTAATTTCGTTTTTTATTTAATAGTGTGTTATCGGAATAGGCATGCATATAGTTAGATACTTGGAGGTTATGTACGGTTAACATTGCATTCGTAATGTCGACGAAGACGAAACTAACCATAGAAAAGGCATCTGACCCTAAACGAGAGGGATAAATGTAGCACTTGTTAGAAGGCCAAATGTATTTCCAGGTATGCCCAAGAAGTATATCAGAAAAAATACCCAAATCTCCTCTAAGCGAGGGCAGTGGTCTGCGGATAATTTACGAGAGGCTATACGAAGAATAAATGCCAATGAGATAGGTATTAACGAGGCCTCAAGATACTATAGTATATCGCAACGAGCCCTATGCCGTCGAAGGAGTTCCGGCAATTTTGAAAAGCTACCCCTCGGACCACAAGGTTTATTTGGTCTCGAAAATGAGGAACGTCTCGTAAAACACATACAGAGACTTGAGTCTTCTGGGTTCGCGCCTGACCGAATGACCGTACGATGCCTGGCGTATCAGTTTGCCGAGAAACTTGGACTGAAACATAAATTCAATGAAGAAACGAAGTGTGCAGGGCGCGACTGGCTTGTTTCGTTTCTTGAACGTAATGAAGAATTAAGTATTAGACAAGCCGAGGGATTGTCTTTGGCACGTGGTCAGGGAATGTCCAGAGATGAAGTGAACCAGTTTTTCAACTTGCTGTCAGAAGTCTTCATCAAGTATGATTCTTTCAATAAACCGGGGAACATTTATAATATGGATGAATCTGGTATGCAACTAAATAACAAACCTGGAAAAGTAGTCGCAACCAAAGGAGCGAAAGTCGTACATGTACTAACATCAACTGAAAGAGGAGAAAATGTAACGGTTATTGCATGCTGTAACGCAGAAGGCACTTTCCTTCCTCCGGTGTTAGTCATGAAGGGCAAACGCCAAATGCCCGAATTCTCAGATGGACTACCACCAGGATCGCAAGTTTACATGAACGAAAAATCGTCGTATATTAACTCAGAACTATTCACGAAAGTAATCGCGGCGCAAACATGCACAAACGAAACGCAAACGATCGCAAAAAAAATAACCGGGAAATTCTAATTTTGGGGGGCTAGCCCAAAATTTTCTTCGCAACATAACTGAAGAAGGGTAAGGGTGTGAACGAAAGTAATCGCGGCGCAAACATGCGCAAACGAAACGCAAACGATCGCAAAAAAAATGACCGGGAAATTCCAATTTTGGGGGGCTAGCCCAAAATTTTCTTCGCAACATAACTGAAGAAGGGTAAGGGTGTGAACGAAAGTAATCGCGGCGCAAACATGCGAAGCTTGCTGAGAAGGAAAATAAGAATAGCGACAATAATCCCGCCAAAGAAAAAACGGTACCAAAAATGAAAATAAAGAAGGAAATGAAAATAAAGAAGGAAACTAACAAAAAAAAAGCAAACGTAGCACTTCTGATGAAGAATCGTCAGATTATATCAGTGACTATGAAGATCACTGCGTCGAATGCTCAGAAAATTATCGGGACACAAAGAAAAAGGTCGACTGGGTGCAATGTCCCCCACGAAAAAAATATATATGCTAGGATATATGCATGGGATATATCCTAGCATATATGCTAGAATATATGCTAGGATATACTCAAATTTGCCCAAAGATATATCCTAGCATATATCCTAGCATATATATCCTTGCATATATTCTGGCATATATCCTAGTATACATTCTGGCATATATCCTAGCATATATTCTGGCATATATCCTAGCATATATTCTGGCATATATCCTAGCATATATTCTGGCATATATCCTATCATATATTCTGGCATATATTCTGGCATATATTCCGGCATATATTCTAGCATATATTCCGGCATATATTCTCCAGCGTATATTTTTAGCATATATTCTAGCATATATTGCTATATATACGTTGAATAGTTTATTAAAAAGAAAAAAAATCTAGATACGTTGGCGTGAAAAAATTAGCGGCAAATTTTTTTTTTTGAAATATTTATTGTACAAATTTTTCAAGTTTAAAATATTTATATTAAATATGTAACTTTTCCGGTATGTTTTAAACCTCCTAACATTTTTGAGGTTGTTTCGGTAATGTAGCCAACATGTTATAACGTGCGTTGGCAATAATATTACCGTGATTTACACTCAATTCAATTTCTTCATCGTTGGTATCATTAGCAGCCGATGGTGAAGGCCTGGAGACATAATTCCTTCGGGTGCCTGAATTTTTCACTCTAACATTTTACTTGAACCTAAAACAATTATGTATAATTAACTACCGAATTCATTATGCAAAAATGTATAATTTGAATGAATTGATAATTTTAATAATACAATAGGCTCTTACCGGACACTTCCATCACTATTGCGTGGAAACATTTCCAACCACCGAATGCCATTTTCTTCGTATCGTGCCATTCAACTACATCCATTTTTTTCGGATCATGATCTTCGCTCAAAAATTCTCCGAAATCGAAATCCTTCATGTGCTGAATATCGATTCCTGACGTCATCTTCTTGTCATCTCTTCCACCTACCCATTTAACTAATACCCACATTTTTTTCAATGACCAAATAATTAATTAATTGATTATTTTATTAAACCCGTTCACCTCGGCTAGCCCTATATGTTTTGACAATCAACAATTGAAGACGAGCAAATCCTGACTCTGTGCCAACGCTAAATTGAAAAATAAAAAACCCTCGTCGGTAGCGCCTGATCGGTAGTTAGCGTTATCACAGAGTCAGGATTTGCTTGTCTTCAATTGTTGATTGTCAAAAAATATAGGGCTAGCAGAGGTGGACGGGTTTGATAAAATAATCAATTAATTAATTATTTGGTCATTGAAAAAAATGTGGGTATTAGTTAAATGGGTAGGTGGAAGAGATGACAAGAAGATGACGTCAGGAATCGATATTCAGCACATTAAGGATTTTGATTTCGAAGAATTTTTGAGCGAAGATCATGATCCGAAAAAAATGGATGTAGTTGAATGGCACGATACGAAGAAAATGGCACTCGGTGGTTGGAAATGTTTCCACGCAATAGTGATGGAAGTGTCCGGTAAGAGCCTATTGTATTATTAAAATTATCAATTCATTCAAATTATACATTTTTGCATAATGAATCCGGTAGTTAATTATACATAATTGTTTTAGGTTCAAGTAAAATGTTGGAGTGGAAAATTCAGGCACCCGAAGGAATTATGTCTCCAGGCCTTTATCATCGGCTGCTAATGATACCAACGATGTAGAAATTGAATTGAGTGTAAATCACGGTAATATTATTGCCAACGCACGTTATAACATGTTGGCTACATTACCGAAACAACCTCAAAATGTTAGGAGGGTTAAAACATACCGGAAAAGTTACATATTTAATATAAATATTTTAAACTTGAAAAATTTGTACAATAAATATTTCAGAAAAAAATTTGCCGCTAATTGTTTCACGCCAACGTATCTAGATTTTTTTTCTTTTTAATAAACTATTCAACATATATATAGCAATATATGCTAGAATATATGCTAGGATATATGCCAGAATATATGCTAGGATATATATGCTAGGATATATATGCTAGGATATATACTAGGATATATATGCTAGGATATATACTAGGATATATCTTTGGGCAAATTTGAGTATATCCTAGCATATATTCTAGCATATATGCTAGGATATATCCCATGCATATATCCTAGCATATATATTTTTTTCGTGGGGGGTATTGATTGCGAAAAGTGGATGCATGAACCTGTACCATGTATGCTGCCAAGTGCAATGCGTGCGGAAGAAAGGAAAAGCGTGCTGAAAAATCTAAAGCGCGTAAATGAAACATTTCCATATATTAACTTACCAGCAGGGACCATCTCTTCCGCCTGGGGCATCTCACCCACATAGGTGAGGCATCTCACCCATACCCCTGGGGTGAGATGGCCGAATCACTTTATTTATATATCGTACTTTTCAATAACATCAAGATGAAAATTATTTTTCTTTTTCGTGATAAATGATTAGCAAAGCTTTATGTAGTAACCTCGTGCAATAAAAATATTTTTTCATCAAACACGTGATTTTTTTAAAAACATTTTGCTTAGGTGGGGCATCTCTCCCGACTTTACCCTATATTACGCCTATATTTCATATCACAATAGGATTATTGACATAGTTCAATTTGTTGATGTTTGCTTGTACTTGCCATGTACCACTACTCCCAGATTTTTATATTTTTCTCGTTTCATTTTTGTGAAAGATATTGATTAAATTTGATAATTCGATAATTTGATTGATAATATTGACCTGTAAGAAATATACGTACACAAATTCTATGTATACAAATAATAATAAAATGCTTACTAGAACAGGCTGTGATCGCTTCTGTTTCCGTGACGTAGAATGGTATCGTTCCGCAGGTTCGTCGTTATTATAACTACTGCTTGTGATGAATCGTCTCCTAGTTTCATATTACGCATCTTGGATTCTCATTGGTTAGGAAAGATACGCTATTTTTCATTTACAGTGATTGTATCGCAAGGTTATCGGCAGTTGCCTCGCAATAGAATCTTTTCATTTCTAGTAAACTGAGCGTCTACTATTCCCCATTTTTACTTCAGACATCATTTAGATCCTTCCCAACTATCCCATGCCTTTTCCGAATAATATTAATTCAAGTGTTCACTAACTTTCCCTACACGGAGAAAATTAAATAATTGTAATTACTATCTAGTTATGGTAAATTTTCTCCCATCAACCCGATAGTAGTGAATACTACCTATATGATTGTATGAATCATCTGGATTGTAATAGTTACCATATGTATAATAACTTTTACAATCCAGATGATTTATACAATCATATAGGTAGTATTCACTACTATCGGGTTGATGGGAGAAAATTTACCACAACTAGATAGTAATTCCAATTATTTAATTTTCTCTGTGTAACCACTTGAGCTTTTGGCTCCTTTCTCACGCATTTACAGACACACTCTCCCATCTCTCCTATGTATCTATTTCTCTCCTTAAACTTGAAATGATTCGTACAATAACACCCACCGATATCAGACGTGTATGCTTTGCGAGCTATCTAAACTCCGATTATTGTTCCTCGCATAAATCTCAAATATCTGTTCTCAACATCCGGTTTGAGATCAATCGCTATATCTCATTTTATACCACTCCGTGATTTCCTATATTCATTCAATATACAATAATTTGAATCAACATACTAGAGTAACGGAAAAGTGGTACTGAAGGCGCCCATGAATTGACTAGATCCAATAATTCTTGGTGGAAAATTTAGTTAGGATTGGACATCGTATTTGGGTGTTTTAACGATCATTAAGCCCCACCACGATTCTTTGTCGTCCACGTCGATTATTATACAAATATCAGAAAAGTGGATAGAAGCTATGATTAAATTTTAGTAATGGCTTACTAATCACTTTTTTCTAGATACCATTTCGAAATATAGAAGCAATTTGATAACCCTGCATTCAGATTTTTAAGATGTCAAAAGAGTAGATACATCCTGGGAGTGAATTCCAAAAAAACCGGAGCCGAACAACTTATTTTCCTATGATTCAGACCCAAAGTCAACCTACGATTACTTTGATACCCCGTGCTTCCTGTTTAAAATCATCAGACAAATTACATGTCAGCAAAAATTTCTTGGAAGAGATTATTCTCAAGTATTGTGGTAGATATTTAATTTTTTTTTTTCGTACTGAGTTCATATTTTTCACATTCTTCAGAGCAGGTTATGACGTTATCAATAATGCTAAAGTTCACGCTCTTGCAAGCAATGAAGAAATACATTCGCGATTTGACTTATTTCTGTATTGCGAATAAGCTGCATGTACATTTTGTGTGATCGATAATCATACTCCTGATAAAACTTGACCGAATGTTAAAACGAAAGAAGTTTCTTGGAAAGATCGCAACTCCATATTTATATTACTTTGCAATTAATTATCATCGAATATCTATCGGCTTCAGCAAAGTATAGCTATATGTATTGAAAATGAAATCAAGATAGAGAATTTTATCAAAAAGTTACTATTTAATTATAGAGTTCTCAATGGAGAATAAGTATCGTGTGTGATGTGACAGTCAATAAAATCGTTGTATAAAATTGTAAAAAAAATTGCATGTACATTACATTCATGAGAGTTAACATTTCACTGGGTACTACCGGCATCATACTACAATCCAGAAATATCAATATTATCAGATTCGCCTTGATTGCTTGGATTGATCTGTGTACTTCACAACTGATGGTGGCAGCTCTAGGATTCTGCGTCAGTTGAGTATATATTCCACGATAGCTATGATAATGCTAACTGAGAAAAGTGATAAGTTTTGAGTGAATGAAACTCAATGGAAGACTTGGGATCTGTCGCCCAACGGGTTGATCACATTCCCTCGTTTGGACCAATGCATCTTAGAAATGAGGATATTCTTGTTATTTGGCTAATTTTGGTCATCAAACTGGTCGATCAACTACAAAAAACATACTCATTTGCGATTTGTGTTGTTCGAAACAAACCGTTCCGATTTATTCTGTTTCATGATGTGGTTAGGGTTGAACATGAATAAACTATTTTTCAATACACAAGTTCTTTATTTTGCGAGTTACAAAATTTTTATTCTCATTACCATTGCGAGCTCCTTACGGTTACAAAATTCAATGTTAATGAGGGGGTAATTATACCATTAGAAACAATGTCCAGCAAAAAGCATAGTTGGATAACACTTCAGACCTTCACAGCACTGATCATTACCGCTGATGATTTGACACTGTATCAAAAAAAGTACCAATTAACGACCGAAACGTTTCTCAGGAAATCAAAATTATAAACATGTCGGTATGACAAAGCATACGTAACTTTAATTATGTCATACTCATTTCACAAATGCGGGAAATAATCATTTTTACATAAATATTTCGCTGCCCGCATCTGATTTCATAACTTCATCTTACTCATATGAAAAGGGCAGTTTTTTTTCAACATACCGAATGTCCACGAGCTTGGCAGCCTTCTACGGTTTGGACCATTGCGGCGATAACACACAGCAATCCCAAGAGAGCAATCAGCATGAATTTCGACATCTTCGGTTTAGATATGATTCAATTGGTCAACTGCGATAATGAATTATAATTAAATTTATTTCACCCTGATTACAATGAAACCTAGTTTTTGCCTTATTATAAAGGTATCGGATTCATTATCAAGGATCAGACGAGATCACAGTGACGGTTATGGTGAAGAATGAAGAAAATGATAATTAAGAAAACAAATTCGATCGGTGAATATTTAATCAACAATCAAATTCATAGAACGGTTAGGTAAACGAAAAAATTAATCACAGCTCTTTGGCTTGAAATCATTCAAATTTAAGATGTATGAAAAATAGCAGAAAGAAGGGCCGCGGAGTTTCATCTGTCATACGTACGATGACAAAATTTGAAACTTCGAGAGTAATAATTATGATACTTGGTACAACATACTAGAGAAATAGAGAAATTTCGCCAATTCAGGAGAGGTTGAAGATTCAAGTACAGGTCTTAAGATTTTGTTAGTTTGGAATAGCGAGAAATATAGAAAACTATTCGAAACTTGGGTGTCCATATATCTATCCTATTGGGTGTAAAAATTATATCTGCGATGGTGATCAGCACGTGAAAGGATATCGATGCATGTAGCGTCGGAATGATCAAAGACTCCTGACCGTAGTTTTTGATTCTTCTTGAAAGTGTACGCCTGCGTGATTTTGGAATAATTAAAGAAAACGTTGGAGTAAAACCTGCCAGGATGTACTTTTTGAGTGCAGGTGAAAAAGGCTCGGCTGAAGGGCAATTCAAAGTGAAGGCCAAGGCAATGAATCACAATGTGACAATTCCGAGATTATTTGACTATCTAAGCGATTCTTAGAGGGTCACATTTTAGACGACCACTGTGACAAGGGTGAATAGCCCGAGAAACCATTCAAGCTGCGTTGTACTGATTTTTCCCAAACAAATGATTATCAAATAACGTAGCCAGGTCTAAAACACCCGCATTTACTCGAATTATATTCCCCACCATATTCCCACATAAGTATTGTAATTTAATAATCAAACTGACAACTTTGATTTCAAATGAATATATGAATGAATAACTTCCGGCAATACGCGATTAGCTTGATTCTATATCGAATTATATATGATAGCAATTAAATTCTTACCTGAATAGCTGCAAAGACTTCTATCGTCGTGAAGAACTGCTTCGTGGGGCTAAAGAGCGTTATGACTGTTGCTTCTAGTGAAGGATCTTCGGATTTTATACGGAACGTACTGGGTTCTCATTGGTTGGGACCTTAGAGCATATAGACATGGAGGAAGCATAGCCGCTGCGAAACCGCGTCGAGCGACGAGAGAGAGGGACGTCGGGACCGTACATGCCCTCTCTTTCTATTCGCCCTATTCGCCCATCTGTAATGGTGAGTCTACAATAGGGGACCAGCGCGTCGCGTTCGACGCTACGTTCTGACGTCACCCAGTCAAATCTTATGGGTGACGTCAGAACGTAGTGTCGAACGCGACGCGCTGGTGCCCTATTTTAGACTCAGCATGATAGTGAGGGCCAATCAGAGTTGTGCAAGACAAAGAAGGCATATACTGTCCCGTAGTCTGTCTCATGCCCGTTTCCCACTTACGCTGTGGGGTATCTCATGCTTCCCCCATATGTATATGCTCTAAGGTTGGGACAAACATGTTGTCTTCACGCAGACAATGGCATCGATAACATTTTACCGAATGTGTATTATATTATGTACGGATAGGCTATCAGCTTCTTGTTTTGACCACCGTATTAGGCATTTTCTTCCCACCGTGTGCTGCAGTTAACATTTACGGTCATTTTATTAACGACAAGTTTCACAAACAGGGCCCAAATTACTTATTTATCTATACTTTAAACCCAAAGTCAATCTACGAGCATTTCGATATTTTCTTCGAGGAGATTATTCACAACAATTTGGAATCCAAAATATGATTGTCAATTAGATTCTATAATTCATTTCCGTTCACGAGTTTCTTCTCAAAGTGACACTAACCTACTCTAATAGAAATGAACGCTCGAATTTATCCCGTATATCCACGACAGTTCATTTGCCTCTCTTATTCCATCCAACGTACCTGTGAACAGTTGTTCAGTCCCATGTATGCCTGATACTCATTTTGTGAGTATAGAATAAGCAAAAAATAGCTAATAAATAACCATCGGACTGACTCATGGTCCATGGGTTTTCCATTCCATACAGGGAGGCAATCCCAGGCCAGGTTTGACCCTTGGGTATTTTCAGTGCCATACCCACACGGAAATAAAATATATGCGAAAAATATATGCGACATACATGTAACATATTCGTTTTTGGCTGAAAATTTAATATTTATATATTTGATATATATCTCGAATATATATCAATATAAATGTTGCGGCATATATGTCACATATATGTCAACATAGATGTCGACATAGATGTCGACATATATGTCACATATATGTCGACATAGATGTCGACAATATCAAACATACACTGTTCTTGGCCGACATATATGTTGTTATATGCGACATATATGTTGCATATATTTTATTTCCGTGCGGGTAAAGAGCGCACATACATTCTTCGTGAAAATAACCATGCCTGGAAAGATAGAAGGAAAGACAGAGGCCAGAAGACGTTCTGCGCCTTTTGATTCTATACGAATTTGGGACTTTCGAACTTTCCCAAGTTTATGACTTTCAAGTGGTCACCAGACGCGGCTGTCCCTCGGCGGCCCGCTAAGGGTCCCTCGCTGAGAGCCTCGCGAATGTGATGTAGGCGTTTTTCCAACCCCCACCGACCCACGCGCATGGAGGTATCTGGCATTGCCTCCCACCCTCTCAAGTTCAGGCCCAAACGCATAGGCTAATGTAGCTTAATTTTGGGGAGCGAATCCAGTCTTCGTCGAGTATTCACTTAAGCAATGCATCCCTCCGTTGCGGTGCACTTACACCCTCGGAGTAGCGACGCAATTTACTGAGTACACTTATACTCTTTTATAATATTGACTAGGTCACTTTGCCTAGTTTTAATTTTAGTTTAATCATACTTTTTTTTTAAGAAAACAACCGGATTATCGAATTTTCAACTCAGAGTTAGTATCGAGTGTGCTGTGCCAATAATCGATGAAATCATTGTATAAGTTCGAATGCATATGGAGAAAAATCTGCACATTTATTGCACTTACACCAGCTAGCATCTCACTGGCTACTATCATTAGACTACAATTTGGGAAAACAAATATTTCCAGATCTGCCTTAATTGGCAGTGGTTTGATCGCCCTAGAACAGGTACAGGCAATGTAGGTACTATGTTCTGGAAGGATGTCAAAATTCTCAATATTTCTGATGAGTTCTGGCGGTTGAAGTTTCATGTGTACTACTCCTCAACTGATAGTGGCGGTTCTAGGATTCTGCCTTAGTTGAATAAAGCTATAATAATACTCACTGAGAAATGACAAAAATTTTGAGTAAATAATGTTTGATGGAAAACTTGGGATCTGCCGCTCAACGGGGTGAATCACATCCCATTGTTTTGACCAATCTATTTTACAAATGAGGATATTCTTGTTATTTAGCTAATCTTGGTCATTGAACTGGTCGATCAACTACAAAATATATCCTTATTTGCAATATGAAACGTTCGAAACAAACTGTTGCGATTTATCCTGTTTCACGGTATAGTGGTTAGGGTTAAACATGGTTCAACTTTTTTTCAATTCATATCAGCTTTTTATTTTCGAGATACAATAACGTGGTTATTTTCATTACCATTGCGAGCTTCTTATGATTACAAATCACAATGTTAATGACGAGGTAATTATACGCTCAGAAACAATGTCCAGCAATAAGCATGGTTGGATAACACGTTAGGCCTGGACAGCACCTATCATTATCGCTGATGATTTGACACTGTATCAAAAAAAAGAACTAATTAACGACCGGAACGTTTCTCAGAATATCGAAGTCATTTAATCATATGCATGAAAAATGTATGCCGAAAGCATACGTGACATTATGTCATACTCATTTCACATAATGCGGAAAATAATTATTTTGACATAAATATTTCACTGCACGCATCTGATTTACTTCATCTTACTAATATGGATAGGGCATTTGTTTTCAACATACCGCATGTCCCTTAGCTTGGCAGCCATCTACGGTTTCTACCACCGCGGCGATAACACACAGCACTGACAAGAGAGCAATCAGCAGGAATCTCGACATCTTCGGTTTGGATATGATTCAAATGGTCAACTGCAACAATATGAATTATCATTGAATTTATATCACCTTGATCACAGTGGAACTTGGTTTTTGCATTATTAAAAAAGTTTTGGATTTATTATCAAAGATTGGACGAGATCACAGTGGCGGTTATGGCGAAGAATGAAAAAAATGATAATTGACAAAACAAATCCGAGCATTGAACAATTATTTGGTAGATATACCCGTTATGGGAATTGGGTGGTCACTGTTTCGTTCTCACTAATAATCTGGTTCTCCAACATCTCAACGTACGGTGAGAATAATATGTACAATCAAATATCATATTTCTAGAACAGTTAGGTGAACGAAAAAAATCAATCCAAGCTCTTCGGCTTGAAATTATTCAAAGATGTATGAAAAATCACGAAGAAATGTTTACAATAGTCGAAGGCTTGGGCGGTGTCGCGGATTGCAACATCTTTTCCATACTCGAAGATGAAAAGTCTAGACTCTAATCTCCTTAACAAAAACTGCGTGCATTTATGCTTTACTTTCATAAGGAATATAGGATGAAGCGAGTCAATATGGACCAGCGCGGACTTATGACCCACGGAACTTCTTCTGTCATACACGATGACAAAATTTGAAACCTCGAGAGTTATTGGTACTTGGTACAATATATTGGAGAAAAAAAAATCGCTTAATCCTGATATTTTAAACATTAGTCACAGCATTTTGCCAATGCATAAGAAGTTCAAGATTCAATCATGGGACTCAAGATATTGTTAGTTTAGAGCAGGGAAGAATGACGAAAAAACTGTTTGAAACTTGGTTGTTCATATTCGTTCACTTTACGCTACATGGTGTCAAAAAATCTATCTGCAATTGTGATGGACACGAGAACGGATAATCGATAAATGCAGCATAGAAAATGATCAAAGAAGCGTGACCGTAGTTTTTAATTTACTTGTAAGTATACGTCTGCGTGATCTAGGAATAATTGAAGAAGCTGTTGCAATGAAACATGCAAGGATGTACTTTTTCAGTGCATGCGAAATGGGCTCAGCTGTAGAGCAATCTAAACTGGAGGCCAATGCAATGAATCACAAAGTGACAATTGCCAGATTTTATGATGGGCCAGTCTCGTTCCCGATCATGTGTAAGGTTTAAGGTACGTAAGTTAGTTAAGCGGTGGGTAGTTGACTCCAACGCTTTATCTCGGCGTTCCGAAAAGGGGCACATTTTGGACAACCACTGTGACGAGGGTAACTTGTCCGCAAAACGATTCAAGTTGCATTGTACTAATCTTTATTTCAAATAAATAATGATCAATAGTGGTTTGTACATACTCGCATTGACTCCAATTATACCTATGTCTCACTACACTTCCTCATCAGTATGGTAATTTAAAATTCGAACTAAAAATTTTGATTTCAAATGAATAACTCCCGCCACTCCGCGATTAGCTTGATTTTATATCGAACGATATATGATAGTAATTAGATTCTTACCTGAATAGCTGCAATCACTTCTTCTATCGCCGTGAAGAACTACTTCGTAGAGACACTGTGGTTATAACTGCTGCTTCTTGCGAAGGATCTTCGAATTTTATACGGAACGGACTGAATTTTTATTGGCTGGAATAAACACCCTCTCTCTACGCAGATATCATTTGCCAATACTATCGATAACGTTTTGCATAATATGCATTATATTATGTATCGATAGGTTATCAACTTTCTGCTTTGGCTGTCGTATCGTGTATTTTCTGCCATCGTAAGCTGCAGTCGACGTTTACGGTTATTCCGTTGATGATCAGTTCTACAAACAGGGCTCGAATCACCTACTCATGAATACTTCAAACTCAGAGTCTGGCTACGAGCATTCTGGTACCTGTGCATTCCGTTTCAAGTCATCAGACAAATCAAATGGTCAGAAAAATTTCTTGGACAAGATAATTCTCTACAACAATTTGGAATTCACAATACGTTTGAAAATTAATTTACATAATTCATTTTCTTTTACGACTCTTCTCCCAAACTGTGACCAAATAAGCTATACAAGAATAATAGAAATGAACTCTTAAATCCACCGCAGTACATTTCCATCTTTTTGTATTCCCTACCCGCATGGGCAATATTGTGGTACATTTTCGTTTCCTGGTTCTTGAATTATCTTACACAAAAGATGACGATGGTATCAGTAACGTCAAAGTTCAAGTATCTGCAGGCTGTAGAGAAATACATTCGCGATTCGACACGTGGCTATCATCTTTACATTTGCTGACTCATATTTCTGTATTGCGTATAAACTATCTATACACTTTGTGTAATTCATAAGCATATTATCAATAATAAATGACCGGATGTTTACACAAAAAAAATTTCTCAGACCGATCAGAGCTTGCTTTTTTCGTTAGTTCCCTATGAATTAGTAGCGGAAATCTGTCGGGTTCACTAAGGTGACCACGTCGAAGATAAAACGACAAACACATCAAGGTCAATTCCAGAATCTTTTTCTTCAGTTCAGATAATGTCACAAGCCATAAGTATCGCATAGTGCGCACCGCATGCCTTATGGCGTATGCCATATATTAAACACGCTAAGTTCCAAACTCGGAGTCAGTTTCATGTGGGATGTTACGGTCAATAAAATCGTTGTATAAATTCAAATGCATACGATTATTTATCTGTGGAACAGAAACTCAAACTAACGCGGTTCACGAAAAATACCCATACAGCTCAAACATAGATGTGTCTCTGAAGCTTCTTTTAGTCTGTTTTCGTATCATTTGATAAATAGAACGCATATTCTCTCTGAGATAAGTTTGGACTTTGTCATTTATTTTATTATTATCTAGTCTTTATTCAACCATGGTAAGATTATATGTACAAAATATTTACATAGTTTGATTCGATTTTTGAGACGTACGCATTTACCCTGGTAGAAATTGTTCCCGGGCGCTGGCCGGGCTACTGGCTAGCGGTCCCGACTTGAAACCAGGCGCTAGCAAGGAATGCTGGGCTGGATCCCGCTCAGAACTGTCACGCTTTAAATGGCTAGCCCCTGGTTGGGACCTTGACTAGCCCCTGGTCGGGACCCTTGACTAGCCCCTGTCCAGAAAACCTGACTAGCCCCTAATGGGGTAACAAACCAGCCTATGATCGGGCTCCCCGATTTCAATTATACTTAAGAATATACTATCAAAATTTCGACAGATATAATTTTTCTTCATTTCTCATGTGACTAAAACATGTTCGATCAAAAGATCTTTTTTTTTAGCTACATAAGAAATGAAAAAAAAATGGTATTGCTCACAATTTCAGTAGGGTTATCTTTGACAAAATTAAACTTTCCTTATATAGCTTATCATTTAATTATAGTAAATAGCACTCATGATATTTGGTTCTAATTCTTTTTTATTGATAGATAGTTTTTAATGATTAAATATAATATAGTATGGAAATAGCGTTTAGCGTTTTTTTTTTTAATAGCGTTTGTTCAACTCGTTCATTTTGGTATTTGTTGTTGATCATTCGGTGCATCATTAGTTTGTTCCTTACGTTTTTGTCTATCCTTCCTGTGACCCCCCCAATCTTTTGCGTTACTCAAGACTTCACCTATAACTGACCAAATATTTTTTTCTGTGATGGTAGACTTGAAACCCGATTTCAAAACACCTGAGAAAAAGAATACATTATATAGTTTACACATGGCATTCAATATTCAAAAATATAAACAATTATTATATAATATGCGCCCGTCCGTAAAAAAAAGGTTCAGTCTGTCGATCTCAGTTTCCTGGATATTCGTGTATTTCTGTATGAAGAAAAATGAAACAAATATTTTCTTACTCTCAATCATTTTAGCAAAAGTCATTTCCTTAATGACCATTTTTTTTGGCATTTGTTTTTGTGCTGTAAGTTTCAATGCTACATCCCTTGTAACACACAGTTTCATCATTGGGGTTATCGATTTACTAAGCCCACCGCTCGTATCAATACAAGCCCGCAGAAGATTCCTCTGTAAATGAAAATAAAAATCGAATTGAGGAGCATATTTTTTAATCTTAAGTCAATAGCTTACAGAGATAAAAGTAAAATATCAGCCAACTATCCGAAAATAAATTATGGACTTACGAATTCCTTACGACATTCATCAACGTCATTCAACTGAGTATCTAGAGCTTTTAATTCTTCGATGGATTGACATGGAAAAGCGACATCATATTTTTCTGAGAAAGTATCTTGTACCCGGTCTACTTCTTGAGGCAAATTGCGTTGTTTCAGTATAGTGAGCACCTCCGCCACTGCGGTCTTTATTGTACTCAGATGAGCCTCCATGTTAGCCAATTTTACCATGACTTTTGGATCCGAAATATCGTTATCTTGCGGTGCAGAGTTAAGTGAAGCTTGCGATGACGAAGTACTGGACGGCAGGGTTGACTTTCGTTTTTCTTTTGGTAAATCATGTGATTGATTATATTGTGACGCAGAGCTAGATGCAACCAGCGATAATGAAGTACGCAGATTCGTAGGCGAAGTTGGTTTGTTGGATTGTTTTTTTGTTTGATTTTTGTCAATTTTGGGTCGCTTGGTTTGTTGATAAGTTTGACTTATTTCGTCTGCCGTCTCATCATCGGCTTCATCTGCTTCCTCAGTTGAATCTAGTTATTGAGAAATCCAATCACACTGATTAGATAATAGTTTTAACACATAAAATGTTATATTTCGAAGCCCAAAGAGATTATACCGGTCCTCTTTCGTTCTATGTTACGTCTTATAGTTGCCGATGCACATGAATCCTTATTTTGACGTCGGGGACTGTCCCTCTGTGGTCGATTACTGGTAGATATTTCTGTAATTGAAGGTGAGAAATTATACCTATGAACAATAGAATAATTTTGCATGATTGATACGTAAAAGATGAATACCGCTGGATTTGGTTGATACAGCAGCTGTGATTTTCTTATTATTATTTGATAACGGTTGGCTCATGGTCATAAATTCCCCCACTTCCATCATTTTTTTTTCAAGTTCAGCCTTTTTTTCTCTAGTAGCGTTCTCTTTTAAGTATTTTTCAATTTTCTTGGCTTTTTCTTCAGGCTCAACATTTGACTCTGATGTGAAGACATAGTTTTTAGTATTCAGCTGAGCTAGCTTCTTTTCAGCGTCTTCATATGTTGCTAAAAATCGAGTTAGGTTCGGTGAGGTTAGGTTAGGTTGTGAGGTTCAATTGCGCGGGGTCATATTTTTCTGAATCTTTAGCGATATCGACCTGGAGAATCATCAGGTAAAACGGCGACACATCATTTTTTTGACACCCTGTACAATACACTATTTCAATGAAAAATAATAGTAAAAAACCTGCTTGTCCTTTTATTGAGCAATTATATGTACGCCAATCTCCTGGAGCATCAGCATTCATTCGAATCAAATCATGTATCAAAATCGCACCATCTGTGGAATACCGACCACGGTTAGACTCCTTAAACTTGGATACAACTTTCCCAGTCGATTTATTGAAAGACACCCATTTCTTGCATACTATATCGATCGATCTTGTTGATTTGGGACCACGTTTTGTGAATTCCACAATGTAATATATGGGTTCAGGATGTTCATCTTCGTGGTCAGAATCGGAAGAATCCGAGTTCCTCGACTGAAATGAAATTGGTAGACGCACATTGGGTGAGAAAATGCCGAGCTCACGCAGAATAATTCTAACAGAACTAATTAAACATCGAAATCTTCTTACCTCTGATGCGGAAGACTCGCCCATGATTTATTGCTTGATATTTATTCTTCTTATTTTTTATATTTATTATTATTTTTTATTATTTTGTATTGATGGCTTTAACGTGAGCGTTCTTCTAATGTCTTGTTTATATGCGCGATGAAGCTACGCAACAGGCCCGCTGCACACTATGATTCACTATATTTATTTCTCATTCATTTGTTACTTTTGATAATAATTTAAATGATTTCCTTATTCGTGAAGAAGAGGAATAACAAATGTTCTCAATCTTCCATGTGGCTCAAAATTGATAACAAGTTTCATTGCTTTAGTTGATACGTCATTGATAGAAACTTGAACTTTTCGTGATGAAACACTGTTCTCCATTTCCCACATTCTTAAAAGCGATGAATCCATTGGCGAAGTGAATATGGGTTTTCGAACTGTCCAAATTTTACCCTCGATAATCACAGCATTGCTTTCATCATAATACATTCTCTGTATTTCAATCGTTTTATTATTTTTCAAGATAACGGTATTATTTGGAGATTTATTAGATAATATCAGTTGTTTGTATTTTAATTTTGAAATATTCCGCTCGATGGTTTTTAAGATTGTTAAGGTGGATTTTAAGGGAGTTGGTTTTTTATTCACTGAGTATTCATGAAGTCTTCTGCAGAACTGAGATAATGGTTTATTTGGAGAACGCAACATCCGTTTCATAACAGCCATATAATTTTCGAAAGGAAAGGCAGTCATTTCACTCAAGCTGCAGCCCATATCGATGACATCTTCCGTCACATGTGTCAAATGATGCATGTTCAATACCGAAGCTTTAGAACCATATTTTTGAGGTAATTCCTCAAAAAATTTCTTCAAATATTGTTTTGCCAAATCAGACTTGTGGAGTGCAGTTTTTGGTGACCACAATAATCGTGAACCAATGCAAAATAGTAAGAAATGTTCGTACAGGCCTTTACTTAAGACTTTTTTAAAAATAACTACTCCCAAGTAAAGTGCAATTAGTTTATATTCTGTAGCTTTATATCTAGCAGAATCTTTCAAAGGACGACATTTCCTTGGAAATTCATCTGGAATGTTCAATTTAAGATCTTCTAACCGCCGAGAAATTTCGTTTTTATTTGTCATGCCCACTTTCGTTTTATCACCTGTTATTAAACATTCCAGGATTTTTTTAGTTACACCAAGGAATCCAAGATGCATGAAATCTAATACGAAAAACATAATCATATCGATCGCTGGTACAATAAATGTTAATAAAGAAACACCATTATGATGATTCGGATCTTGAAAGTTTCGAAACGACTCATCCGTTCGTAAATCACAATTATGTAGTTCTTCATTTATATAAACTGTGGTCTTGTCTGACTTTTTTCCTACAACATGACAACGTTCACTTGCATGGAACGCTGTATGTGAAACTGTTGATTTGATGAATGCTCGTGCAGGTGTATCGCATATGAAGCCTTTCAAATAAACATCGAAATGCAAATTCGATATAATAACGCCATCTGATTGGAGCATGTTGACTTCTTCAACAAATTTTTTTAAATACTCGTGTGAACTTTCCGGTTTCGAATTCCCAGAATATACAGCGATTACAAAGGGCTCATAATAAACAACCTTAGAATGAATCATGCCCAAAATGGGCCAAAAACATTGAGAGCTAGATTTGAAGAGTTGTACACCATCAATATTCACAAATATATTCAGAATCCGATCTCCAGGTGCATCTACATTCACACACTGCTGCAAACCTTTCTCGATTCCGATATAGGCGAATTCTCCAGCTGAACCATTCGAATCTTTCATTTCCTCAATGTTGTATGTCGCATTGGACGTACCTAGGAAAGTTTTTGCTGTTTGACTTAGATTCGGACACCATCTTCTTTTTATTATTAAGAGAAGTTCACTCAATGCGACATGAGAAATTTTATTTTTCAATGCCCAGTAACGTAAATCTTGTTCGACCGTTTCTTCTTCAATGTTATTCATTTCTCTGACATCTGAATCAGTGTCGTCATCGCCGTTATCGAAATCGGTATTTCCGACTCTACTTTCGTTGTCATCATCGAGGTCATCGTCATCAGTATCATGTCCATCGCCATGATTGAAATCGGTATTTGAGACTCTACTTTTGTTGTCATCATCGAGGTCATCATCATCAGTATCATGTTCATCGTCATCGACAGCAATGCTCGCAGTAATGTCATCAACGCTATCACTGCCATTGATTCGTTGATTCATTGATTCATCTACTTGGAGTCGATCAGGTTGATTATACTTCACGCTTTTTAAATTATTCTGATCCTGGTTCTGATCGTTGCACATCCTTTTTTCTTCCGTAGCATTTTCCTTCGACAACTTGACTAATTGTCTACGTTTGCGTTGACGTAGACAATTTAAGGTTATTTTTTTTCTTGCTGTGAAATCCATGGTTATCATATCACTCACAAGCCAACAGTCGATCATTCCTCGGAGGTTTAACAGAACTCTTTTTTTTTCAAGCTGCCTATCGCGACTTCTGTATGCCTCTTCGGGGCACACATTATTCCTTGCCAGACGCTGGCCGAGCGCTAGATTGGACTACGGGTTCGGGAACCCTCTGGTCATTTGTTGCTAAACGCTGGTCGGGTTCCCGGTCAGGCCTGCCTATGCTAAAAAATTTGGTTAACTCTGGCTAGCCGCTGACCGGGCGCCCGTCCAGACTTGCCAATCCGGGCACGCCCGGTTATTCCTGACTAGCTACTAGCTAGAAATCGGGAATGCCAGGGCCAATTTCTACCAGGGTACCTACTACTCTTATCACATAGTTAACTATACTATTTATATACATTTGCTTTCGTTTTTAATGAGTGATAACGTAAAGCTTACTGAGAAAAATGTGACAAAAAACTCAGCTCCAGAATCATTTATTTTATATAAATGTTTCTATGCAAGGCATATCGTAAAAGTAAAAAATTTTGAATGTGCGTCAAAAATTTGTTACTTTTACATTTTTCCATTCAGTGGACTGATCGTCTTAAACATCAAGACTCGCGATGTCCTGTTCAGGATGGATGTCGAAATTCTCAAACTCCTTTCGATTTTTCTGAGTAGAAATATGGTGCCGAAAATAATTAATATCAAGTGAATTTATGTATGGTTTTCTGGTAAACGTCTTGAATTTCCATCTGTTGTAGCAAACATGCTATTTCTGCGTGGAAGTAACATGCATTATATCATAAAGCAAGAGGTTATCAGGCTTTGATTAATTATGAATCTAATAGCGCTGTTTACATTTCAATTTTATTTTGTAAATATACATTGATGTGATTATTTTTTCTCCTTTGATGCGATTTTCACAATCGCCATGCCACATGTTCAAAAACTGCGATATCACACCTGCCTCGTTTCCGAAGGAGTAGATATAATAAAGTGCACCGAGAAAAAATAATATTTCTCATACATCACCTGGGAGTCGGTACTGGATCTAGAATCGAAGTGGTCTTAAAAGTTTATCGAAAATCGCGTTTTCGATTTAATACTTCTATAGCAAATGCACTGTTATAATACAGCGCAGCTATCAGGGCTTTGTATTTCTAAAATGGCTTACGAACTTAGTATGCCATAAGCGTAAGACGTGCAACGTAAAACGTAAACTATAAACCGGTAATAATTTTCTATGCTAGTATATTGCAGAAAAGCTTTCAGTTATATTGCTGAGAAACCAAATGTCGAACTTTTATTCGAATATATATATTTATACATCGAGCAAAAACTACCCCTATAGTATCTGCAGGTAGAGAGGTATGATTTATGGATCGACAAGATGACTTGATCAAGAAATACTCTCACGTAGTTTGTATGCAATTAGGGGTCGATATCGCACGTTATAGAACAATTCGTATAGGAGGGTGAGCATGCGGCTGGACCTGAAAATATTTTTCCATTGGATATCCGAACCCGAATTCTGGTATATCCGACTACAATCGTTACCTGGAGTTCCAGGAAGTCATAATTTTCTCCAAGGGTGATCCGGAGGTTTGGCTTGAAATGTCCTGCAACCTACGCTACATCCCGCTGAGCCGAAATCTTTTCGACCCTCCACAACACTCGTAATTAAGCGACGTTCCATTAGCGGAAAACACCCCTCCCTTCCTTATTTTCTCGGCATTTCGCGGCACGTGAAACACACACGAATTCCAAACCTCCCTACGTGTAGGGTGGCTCTGCTTGTATGGAGGAATTACGTTCACGTGTGTTCGTATACAACGTGAGCATGACGATAGCGACGAAAATGGTGGTAATTCCTCATAAATAAAAAAGCGAGAGATGAAAAAACAGAAAAAAAAGAAGGTGAAGCCGCGCAAAAGTGAAAAACATTCACAACTTGATGTCTCAATTTCAGCTAAACGACGTCATGGAATTCACTAATTCACTAAACTTATTTCACATTTGGAAAATGTAAAAAAAAATGCAATGAACATATAAAACCCAGAATGCTAGACTGGGGTAGAAATTTATTACGAACGACGTGGGGATCAATGCGGTTTCTGCTGATTTTCATTATAGCACCTATATCGGTTTTTAAATGCGGATTTTTTGTTAACTAAACTTCAATCAAATCAAATTCAGCTTAGACCATCTTCTTTATTGAAAAATGAAGAGATTCATCTACTAGAGAGTCCCCTAACTGCTGATGGTGAAGATTGTGCGACCCAGGAGCACTTGGGGTGGATATTTACCCCAATCTAACGTTAGCGAAAGTCTGGAGATGAATAATCATTTTAATTCTGTCTAACCATGCATAAAAAATGTTTTATAATGATAATGACGTTTCGAAAGAGAGTTGTTGCTTTCTTTCCAACAATTTCTAAGATAATTCATCAGGGAAAGGAGAACATTTTTCGTACAGTGGCTTGTAGAGTGGGACTTGATCCACATGAAGCACAAATAAATACCACGATGTCAATGCTCGTCGGGGTTTTATTCGTCATCCCGTTACGTGTTTTATTACATGGGGTTCTTATGCGAGAAATCCATAAAGGCTGACTTTCGCTTTTCGTTGACTATAGGTACCTGAAGGAGTTGCTTTCGTTATCAGTATCCATTTAGAGAGGAGCTCACCTCTAAGGCAGAAGAATCTCATCCCTTGCCCTCTCGCACGTTTTTGACTAATGGCTCGTCTCATTTTTCAAGAATGAAAATAGCGAATTAACCCAAAGAATATATCATTATTTATGCGTTGTTCGGTAACGATAGAAGTTTTTATATCATCCCCCCGAGCTCCCCACACGCAGGTATTGAAAAGCGCACACCTAAAAAAGAATTCAATTTACCTCGACAAAATAAAATTCTATTTCACGACTATACGACCCACTGCGATGATATTTTCGATATCAAGGCGGTAAATCCAGAGCGTGAAACTGGGAATAGCGTATATAAACCACTCGAAGCATTTCGTATAGCAGCATTCTGTATGTGGACACAAGCCACAATAATAATTTATAATTGTGACTTCAGAACTGAGTATTATATCAGGCCGAACTCTGTCTCTCTATTCAGTGGTCTAGGCCAGCGTAGTGCATCTGTTACCCAGAGTTATCTCTGCTAAAGTCCGTCTGACACATGAATTACCTCATTTGTCGTCTCCAGGAAGATCTGCGAGGCAATCCTTGAGTGAAATTCGGAGTAAACCATGAAGTTTTATGTTCTACGAAGAGAAGAGTAACGTGACACACATCTCTGCATTAACCATGCACGTAATTACGGTAGTTATAAAGCTCTGTAATTATCACAAAGAAAAAGTACGAAGAAAATGGAGAAGGAAAAGAATTGAAAAAAAAAAGAATAAAGTCATAAAAAGCACGAAGAGTATCTCTAAACTCTGAAGGGTAAAATAAAATTTATGCCAGTAGGAGATTGTTCTTCGCAATTATTACAAGTGGCTTTCAATGTATGTATAGAATAAAATGATTGAAGTCTGTTTGAAAAGTTTTGAGCTATAAAAATGATGAGCGACATGCATAAGGCAGGAGGTTTTACTGCATAAATTTTGTTTTATCGTGTTGATATGAGACCCAGGATGTGTTTTATGTGCATATGAAGTTTATACTATATTACGTGTAATGGGGCTAAAACTCTTGTCAGATTATGTCATGGAACGAGTATTAAAAATAATTACATAATTCCGATGGTTGAAATGTCATGAACAGTCCTGCGCGCAGGTTGTTTAAACATCATTTTATCGACGTTTGGATGTCATTTGGGAATCGGTAAAATAAAATGGTGTTGATTTTTGAGTAGAGGTGAAAGTTCCGTTTACTCGCAGAACTGTGAGGAAACTAGGAACCTTTCTGGCTTTGAGGGATAAAGAATTAACTGACAAACTCCAAACTTGTGGCTTACGGAAGCTACTACGCAAAGGTTTGCTCTCAGAGTTAATAGCAGAAACTTGGAGACTAGAAATTAGATTTAGTCAGAACTCTCTGATGTGTCTCTATGGGCGACGTAAACCAATTAATTGTACCACCTCGGCGTATGTATGAAAAAAGCGTTCTTTCAGTAGCTGAACTATGATATCACACCTTGAGAAATATCAGCAAACGTATAGGTCTATAGTTTCATTCACTTATCCAATTACGAGTTCATATTCATTAGGGCGAAAGCCCTATTCTCATAATGAAACAGTAAACAGGTATAGAAGCGCTGGGAAAAGTAGTAGTTTCTGCTTTGCAAAAGCGTCTTTTCTAAACTTGACTAAGGGATGAAAAATAAAAAACTTTGGACACTTTGAAACGCGAGCTTTGAAAAACGTAATCCAACTCCGTATAAAGCTCTCATTTGTTCGTTCGTGACACTAAAGACGTCGCTGTAGGTATTTTTCGCGGTCAGATGACTGTTATTTTTCAAGAATAAATGGATATATTATGTTATATGAAAAAGTTACGGTATATATCTACACAAACAACATTTTCGAGACAATTTTCTACACCGAGAACCCGAAGATTTCTTACAATGGAGTCACAATACTGTGCTGTACTTGGATATTTATCTTCGAAAAATCTGCACGTGATACTCGGAGAGTAATCTTCCTGTATACATTCTATGGATTCGCAAGCAGCTTTTCACGTCCGAAAAATTCGACTCCTAAAGTCGTGGAGGATCCTGTATTAAAGTACCGATGACATTGCAGTTTTTAAGGGTAGTAGAATGCAGAAAATGGATTTACTGTGTCTACGAGTTTCTATAGAACATATTTGTCAGTGATTAATTTGAATAATTATACGAACCGGGATGCTCTCAGTTCAGAGAGTGCTTTTCTATCCAGTTTTCAAGGATACGAAAATATTAACCGTATAGGGGATGAATTTATGTATAAAGTTAGTTTCACACGTTGCGTTGCAGTAAAACTCGATTTCAATATACTAATCTCCATACGAACTCTACGAATACATCATGCCGAATTAAATTTGTCACAATTCTCGCGACGTTATTTATATAAATTAACTTTTAATCTTCTTGTTTCTCCCTCGGAGCATGGAAATGCAAATGAAGACTGAACCCTAACGATAAAATACCCGAATTACCTGAGACAATATAACGTAGGTATAAAATAGTAGGTAATTGTCTGAAATATATTATGGGAATGTCCAGCTGAGAATTGTTGCCGACTAAAAACCGGCGAACATTTAGATAACTTTAAAGCTTTCAACAAGTCATTATTCAGGAGGAAAAACTTCTGCGAATATGAGTTGGCGATACCTCCGGGACGAGTAAATCTTGTAATTAATACTCGTCAATAAAAGTTGCGAGTTTTTTGCTCAATAAATTATAACTCGCTCGATGATATTCCAGCTATATTATGAATTTTCCACTTTTTGAGTGAAAATTTCGTGTCACGTTATGCGATAAAATATGACATGAAAAAAAATAAAAAAATAACAAAAATTAAAGAAAAATAAAGGTGGGTATGTCTGCCGGGCAAAGAGAAAAAAGACAACGCGTCAAATGGAAGTTTTAATTATTCTAAAACTTGATAAATTTGTTGAATAATAAATATAAAAGATTCCATGTATTCACCACCTGATACATACATACTATACATGCGATTTGTTAACTCAAAAATTATTTTATACGAGTCTATGGAAGTGAACTTTTCTCGGTTAATTCGGGAGTTTCCGAACGTGATATTCACGTACCGCAAGTCGTTTTTCACTCAGCTGTCAATACCTTTTCCGAGGCCATCATATTTTATAAAAAGTTCAAAAAAGTGGAAAAAAAAAACACAAAGAAAAAAGCAATTTTGTCAGCTTAATTTCGAATAAAATTTAAAACATGTCTCGCGCTATTAGTTGGCAAAGTTTTCGCGCGTATGGTAAAAACGCGGGTTGTTCTTCAGGAAAAATAACTTTGATGATACATTATAATGTTTAAATATTCTCCCTGCAAATTTAGAGAAGCCGCAATTATGAACGATGGAACTTCAGATATTAACAGACTAAGTAAGTCTTTGATTTTTTTTTTAAAAAGGGTACGGAGCGTCAGTCTGAAAAAATTTCAATCTTTACCTCGCGCTTCCCTCTTTATGCACCATTATCGGATTTTTTTATTCTCCGTTTTATATCTCTACTATCTGAGCTGCGCGACTACGACACGTGATAACTACACATCGCTTCTAATTATCTCGTATCTAAACTCTCCCCAGGGAACGAGATGGGATTCACTAATTATGTGCTAAAACTGCACGGAGAGAAATTTATAGTAGTTTTTACTAAAAAAAATGGGTTAAAATTACTGAATTTAGATTGTAATCTTGAAACGCTATTGGAATATTTCAACAATTCATATTGAAATAAGTAGATTTTACAATGCGTTTAGTAATTTTTCTAACTCTAATGTTGGAGTCGCTACTATACTGTATAGTAAATCATATGAATCAAATACTCAATATCAACAGGTAGGTTAATAGTAACTACAAATCATGAAATAAAATTTCATATGCCGTTTAGTACAAATTAAAACTAACGAGTTATAAGAAATAATACACGCTCACGTCTTATTCCTATATGAATAGTAAATTTTCGTAACTGAATATACGAATCTTTGTAAACTAATTTAATAAATATATATAAATGAGTATGATAATTTTTGTGTACTAACTGAGTAATAATCTCCATATAATAATAGTAAATTACGTAAATCTATTGAGGATAAATGAATTAGTCATTTTATTAATATTACTATTATCCTTTTATTATTCTAGTAATTATTACATGAATATTTATTGAACAATAATTGATATTATGTACTTTTTAAAAAACGAGGCATAATATTTTTTAACTAGTGCACACATATAATTATAAGTACATAACTATTATAGATATTAGAAGAAAATATACAATAAAAAACATAACTAAGACCATCTTGAATTATAAACATACTATTATCAAAGTTACTGTACTGAGCGTACAAAGTACTGTCAATCGTAGTTGAGTTTGATGGGTAGTTAATCTGTAAAATTAATGGGACATCGATCATTGGCGTAACTACGGGGGGGGCCCCGGGGGGGGCACGGCCCACCCCAGGATGTTGAGTGCCCAGCCCAGAAAGATAAAAAAAAAAGAAATTGAAAATTTCGGATATACATATAATCTATATACGGGTAAAGCAAAGTAAAGGTAAAGGCCAGCCAGCCCCCCCCCCCCCCGCGAAAAGTCCTAGTTACGCCAATGACATCGATAAATTAATAATCGAGGGGTTAGAGCTAGAAGGGTATAAGTGACAAAAAAGTCAAGTGGCAAAGTCTGATTCGACACTGACTTTTAGCTTAAAAAATGTTGCTCTCTCAGAAGAAACATACTAGAAATTTTTTTTCTTTTCACTTATACACCCTCTCAGCTCCAACCTCTTCGATTTCATTTTTAGCAATATTTTTATTCAACGAGGAAGATTGACAAGATGAAATACGGAAACAAGCGTTGCACTACGTATCAATTGTCTTGAAGAACTTGATTATTTGTTGTTTTAATTATTCATAGAATTCTCAAATACAAAAAATATGTAAAACAATTGATGTAGAGTATACCTGCTGACGATTAGGATCGTTATATCGATGGCTCCGCGGAATAACCGGCTATCTCAGAAGCTGCTTGAAAAAGCGGCCATCTCAGATTTTGCTCGAAAAAGCGGCTATCTTCAAATCGTGCTAGCGAAATTTTGCTTCAAAAACGTGAAATTATGATTCAAAAGCTGAAAAAACAGGTGGGAGCAAAAGCCCAGACATTATAATTTCTGCGACAACCTGTCTTCAGTCTTCCTTCTTAGAATCTTGAATCAAGTTAACCTTTCTTTCTGTGTAGCCGCCAGTACATCACCAAATTAACGTTTTTCACTTGAAAGCAATAATGTTTATTTATAAATATAAATATTTATAAACTATTATTACCTCTGCAAAAGAGATAGACAATTCACTCTCACTTGCACATCTAAAATACATACGACCGCGACGCAACGGACGGCTATAGCCAAATAGGAAGGATCGCTTTGAGCGCGTCGCCCACCGACTCAACCAGAGTCTTTTGTTCGGGACCGAAAATTACTAAATACTTAGTAACTTCTACCGACCATATACTAATAATTCCTTTGCGTTTAATGAAAACTGGAATATGGATAATGAATCTTCGAAATTCGTTGTAATAATTGCTATCCATATTGTAAACTTTGTTTCACGAGTACTAAAATTTATAAAGTGCTTAATAATTTTTAAAATCTTAACAATACAAAAATGCCCATATTGCATTGTAAAATATACTTTCGAATAGATTGTATTTATTTAAAATAACTCTAATGAAATTTACGATTCAGATACGAAAAAATCTAATTGCATAATCAATTGATGCATTACTTGTAAGAATTTTTAAAATCTTGATAATACAAAAATTACTATATTGCATTGTAAAATATATTTTCGGATAGATTGTATTTATTTGAAATGACTTTGATGAAATTTATCATTTAGGTAACGAAGGAATTTAATTGTATTAGCAACGAATGCATTACTAGTAAGAATGTTTAAAATCCGCGTATAGTAATAATTGCCAACTAGTAAATTTTACTGAACGTTTTGCAATAAGCAAAAAAAAAATGTATTCATTCATTTCAGTTAGTAAATTTTACCAAGAGATCTTAATTATTGCTAAGTTTTGAAGACTCGTTTTCTCCGTGTGGTTTATGAACGTGGTGTGCTTATTTTCTGGTTCTTTTTTGTTTTTTTTTCTTTTCTTTTTTTATTATTTTTCTCTTTCTCCGCCGCACATTTGCCTATACACATATGTATAGCGTAGAACTTTACGTCCCGCTATACACCTAGGTACTCCTTCGCCAAATGGGTAGGCATATATATTCCGACGGGACTTTCCAGACCGGAAATGAGCAGGACTTACATTAGTGAACCGGTATAGAGTGGTACCGGCAGTGTTACCATTAAACATTAAAAAGCTCGCTGATACACATGTATAATGCTGTTTACGCCGTTCGTTGTACCAACGGGGACAGGCCGGGTCCTCTGCTTTTATTCAGAGTATTTCGGACGTAAAAAATTAGAAAATTTATCATCATTTACAGGCAGGACAACATTTGAACTATATGTGAAGGAACGAAATGAAAATAAAAAAACAAAACCAAAAAATAAAAAAACAAAACCCCCGCAAAACAAAAAGCGCGACAAATATCGTGCTGAATTCTGTATATGAACAAATATAGCCGCACGTTTGTATTTCTAAACACTTTGCAGACGCATTTGCAATTAATTGCACTGAAAATAATTGGAAACCATAAACGGAAACTGAATTTTGTTTAGAACATGAACGGCCGGAAATAAATGGGAAATTTTTTCCGTGTGTTTGAATAGGTTCGAAATGGGAAATAAATTGGTTTTTAATTCAGCTTAGTATAATGATCGTATTTAGTGGCTGTAATTAGGAACAAGGATTTTGACAGCTGTTACCTGTCGAGCAAAGCTAACAGCTTTCTGAGATTAATTACTCTAGGAGTTTGGGAAAACACGCGTTCACGGTAATCTCATCGTTCTAAGTTTGTTCGACACCTGTAGCGCAAACGAAGAGAAAATGATGAAACAATTTGATTCATAGCTCGAGCTGTGGACTAGCGCAACGTCTTTTACTATGATGAGATATTCTATTTCCATCAATAAACGTTATGGTGAAAATCAACCTGTCCACAATTTCCGTTACGTACATTTACCTCCATATAAATCCAAGAAACTTTTCTGTAAAATCGTAACCATTGATATTTACAGCTTCAATTCTGAAGTCAAGAAATGGATTTCGCCAATTTCCTCACTTGTGGTAGTGAGGTACATATAGAGCCAAAGTTGTAGCTGTCACAACTGTAAGCCCGAGACTTTGTCGAGGCTTTTTGTTACAACCGCTCTGGTGAGATGGGTACGATATATATATAAGATGGGAAAAATATTGGGTCAGACGACACTTATACTCGGGAGTAAAAGCCATATTTTCTTTTCGTATCGCAAGTTCAATTTTTCATATCTGCAGATGGAACGATCAAGAAGTGACAAAAGTTTATCTTACATAAATAGTCGCTTGTATTATATAACAAAAATCAATGAAAATATTCAAAATGATTTTAAAGCGCATTTATGTTAGTATTTGTTCACGGTGCAACCATATTATATGTTGTATACTTTTATGCATGTACCTATATTGTATACGGCGATGGTTGCACGCTGTTAGTTTTAACCAGTTTTAACAATAGAGCTTACCACCCTCGCAAGACATATTTCAAGACATTAATAATTGAGATAAAGCGCCAAGCTTTTCGAATTAATGAATTTATGGGGTAATCATGATTAACGTATACGCAAACTTTCCTAAACTAATGGCAGACACTTCTCAGTGGTATATGATATTGACGGCAATTTACAACCGATCACGTTTCCAGCCCTCATTTTTGATAATAAATAACCAAGTCGTGCAAGGATATGCTATAGGTCAGGTAAGACAAAGACATGGCAAAAGTAGGGGGGCCACATTATCGATGTAGTTACCGATCGGTCACGCGCTACACTCATAAATCCCTTCTAGGCATCGTTAAATAGACACACGTATTCCGCATTCATTTTCCTCTATGGCAGACATGTATATACATAAGGACTATTACAATTCATTATGTTCCTCTGAAATCTCATTAGGATTTAACGGCGAAACGAATTTCTTAGCTAGGTCCTCTATTACTCGATGACGATGGGCTAGCTGCTTTAGGTACCGTGATTCAGAATCTGCGGTTCACTACAGGAGTCTGAGAATCTTGTCAAAAATGCTGAATTCAAGGGGCTTCTTTTTTTTTCTATAACAATTTCTCAATTCATGGGTGGCACGATGCCGCTTTTCATCAAAATGTAGCTAAACTAGTTCCAACATCTCCAGTGATCTTATAATTTCAATAAACATCCGCCTGTTTCCACCGATTAGGGTTTTGATTATGTGGCAGAAGCTCTCCGGTATGTAAAATTTCTTGCTAATTCAAATTTGGAACACAATTAGTTGTACGCTGTCAAATTCATGATTAAGGGTGAAGGAGATGGAATTAATAATATAGAAGTTTTTAAACTCACTATACAACCACAATTTAAGATCAGTCACTTACTGTCTACTTATTTTAATACAGACTGTTCTACCTTTCAGTATTAATTACTACAAATTCGAGCTGTGTGACTGCTAAAACTTCTGGCGAAATTTTTTTTATAAGAGAACGCAACCTGGTGGCTTTACGTCATTTTCATCACGTATAAATAATTTCTTGAAGGATGAACAAGCTACGGGAATTTTCTCCTTATTTATTCGTTCATGTGAAAAGTGTGTAAATTTGATAGGTTGAGAATAATATCACGAACGAAAGCATCGTGAAATTGAATTGAAAAATAGAATTTGCAAATCCATTGAAATCCAATGTTCAGGAACTATTTAATTGGAGGTGAAAAGATGTTTCCGAGATAGGTATAGTATATTCCATCTCGTCGATTCAACGAACAGTTTACTCAAAATCCTTACTATAGTATTCGTACCGTGTACGATTTTCATATCTCCTCTGTCCTCGCAAAGACGAGAATACTCACGCACGAATTCGCTTGAAAGTAATGTCTTCCAGAGATGATTTGGTACCTGTTTCCGTCGGATTCTCGTTATCTCCAACGTTTTGCTCAGCGCAGGTCAGTAATAATCTCGGACAGTGTGCGCGCGGTCAGGAAGTTTTTGTTTTTTGTTTCTTATTTTTTCTAAAGTACTCTTAAAATGTAGCTAAACTGCAATTATGTGCAACGTCACATATTTCATACTAATGGGACAAAGAGTGTCGTGATAAAACTGCAAAGCGCCCGAGGAACAGCGTTGATAAAATTCTCACGCTTGACGAGACGCCGCTCAGCGTGCTTTCTCCTGTCACGACTTCTGCAGACATTCCAGTACTGGACGTTGTTGAATGCGAATTGAAGAACACGGTCAGCCAGGCACATACCTGTGCAAAAATGTACGAATAAACCATCGCACAGAACACATAAAGCCATCGGACATAGCCCGGCGTTTCAGAACGAAGAGTGCACTGCAGGATATATGTGAGCTGACGGATATTGAAGGTTTGTAAAAAGAAAATATTCTTGAGGATCAGTATGTGTGGAAAAAATTCATCAATAAGACGTAACGTTGGCTGTTTATCTGATGGAGGTTTCTTCTTCTGAACAATTGAAATCCCTAAGCAGTGGTTTGTGCAAATCCTGCTTTTACTTCAACTGTGTGTTGATCATTTGAGACAATGGCTCAGAGTCATGGCTCTAATCTGTGTATGCTGTATTATAGTTGCGAATTGCTTCGATGTTACTGGATTATCAAAAAATGGTAGTCTGACACACCAGTTTTTGAAAAATTTCCCATATTTGAGATGTATTATAATCTTCTAAGTGGGAAACACTGTTTATTATATGGCAAGAACGTAGCGTGATTGAAGTCGGCTGTACTGTAAAAGCAGTGAATGCTAGTTACTTGACAAATTTAACTCAAACCAGTTGAAGTGCAATTAAAATCGTTGCAGAACTTTTATGCCGACTAGCTTTGTAGTTCCAGACAATGCTGTGTATATTATGTGCAGGTAAAAATGGTGCCCGAGAGAGTTTGGTTGGGAAACGCACAGAAACCGAGGGCTGCTTTGGTCTGCCGGTGTCTACGAGGTACCGGCTAACGAGGTAGTCTTCACCGGGTCAGAAGACAATCGTCGAGGACGGCCAAAAGGGAAAACTCCTTTGCTACAGTGTAAGTGGCGTCATCAGTAACAACAGCGTCGCAGGAGTGGTGAACAGCTTTGTCCCTCGCTGAGGCACTTTGACCTCTGCAAAGTATCTTTCAAACTACGTATGCCATCATACACTACGACTAACTCTAAATTCAGCAATGTTGGCTCACCATACATACGTCGCTTCTGTAAAAGATTAGCTATAAGAATGCTGATCGAAATACAATAACATGGCTATCAACGTGATACCCGAATCCATTATCCGTAGAAATTTTCCTTTACTGCAATAAGTGATGCTGGTGAGTTGAATTCTGATCCGTTGAATTCACTTATGTCTCTAATTGTTCGACAAATTTAAAGTTGTCAGTCATTCGCACGAGTGCAGTACTAATCTTGAAGCACATCAGCGACATTTATATTGATTTATGTATTAATCACACAGAACCACGATGTGATTGTATTACTAGCTCATTCTTCTTCATGGAAAATATCATGTCTCAAAGTCTCCAGACTTAGAATTTGATGAAACTAGTTAGGGGGAGGGTAGAGGGTAGGTTAGGACAATTTCATTGAACACCAATACAATTTATGATGGCACTTGCTTCATACTATTATATTTTAAATTTCAGTTTCCGGTAAACACATGGACTTAAATCGATAATGTCGCGAACAAATTTCCGATGTATGGTACCCATTGTAAAACTATTTTTAATCTAATCCGCTTTTATTTTGCGGGGTACAAGCTTATCATTTTTAATCGACGCTGCGAGCTGCTAATTAATTACGTTCTTGATTTTGAGGTAAACCTTTACCAACAAATTCCGGCTACACCACCAAGGACTGGATAACAATGCAGACCTGCGCAGCATCCGTAATCCCAGAGAAATGAACACTGCAATAAAAGAAACACCAATTATTGACTAGAATTTGTCTCACAAAATGAAACTTTGTAGTCAGCTCCTACGTCGAAAAATGTATGCCAAAGCATACGTGGCGTCGGTGATACTGATTTCACGGAATGCGAAAAAAAGATATGTACACATGGACATTGGAATACGTGTAGGTATTTCTGCACATATGATTTGAAAATGTAATTCTATTCATCGCTGAGAACTATATTCTTTTTTTTTTATACATACCGAATGACCATTTGTTATACATCTGGAGTTCACGTTATCTATCATCATCGCGACAATACACAACAGTCCAAGAAAAACGGTCAGCATATTAACCTTCGACATCTTCGATTTGGATAGGATTCGAATGATCAACTGTGACAATTAATAACCGAATTTATTTTACCTCGATGACGATGAAATTTGAACTTTGCAAAATATAATAATATCGATTAGTTATCGTTGCAATCTTATTTCCTTCAAGAATCATTGAATTTTGGTAAGCATATGAGATCATAGTGAGGGTTACAATGAAGAATCAACAATATGGTAATCAACATGATAAATTTAATCATTGAATAATTATAGAGTAGGTGTATAGAAATTTTGAATTTCTTTTTCTAATTTCATGATATATAAGTAGGTACATATTTTAAAACTGCGTTGGTATACCAAAAAAAGCACACTCTGTAATTGTTTTCATTTTGGAATTCAGCTGGCAAAAATAAAAATTTCTCAATCAAAAAATATTCCAAAATAAAATCAGATCTCTAAAACAGTTCGGCTTACGAACAGGAATCAATGAAAGCCTTTGACTGTAAATTATTCAAAGATTCATAAAATAAAAGGCTTTGAACGATGTTAACCTAAATCAAACGAGTCCCATGTTATGATATAGTAGACAATTAAGGGAATGCTGAAACATTAGGATCGCAATTCTTTGGAAATTGCAATGTACAGATGTATAGATATTAACGGACAAGAGTACAGTGCGTCGTGAATCTCAACTTGATATTGCATTTGAAAACCAAGTCTGATCGCTGCTAATGTTGGTATAGATCCATGTGAACTTGAATCTCCTCATCAAGAATTTGTATGCCTTTGACTAGATACGGTTGGTATACCTTTTCTGGCCACCTCAGGACCACTTCTAGCCATCGAATTGATTCATTTGGGGACTATTCATTGCGTATAGATGAAGGCAATGGCCACAAATCGACGGACCCTAATGGCAGTGGCCACAAACAATAGATTTACCCTACTTGACAATAGTGGGCGATACAACTGGGTGTGGAATGAGAATTTTCACCACTTGTGTATTAAATTTATCGTAAAAATACCCACATGTAGTTGCGATGGGCATAAAACATGATATTGGTAAATTTCCGAATCCGATGATATTAATCTCAAAATATTGACTCGGAACCAATATACAGGGTAAAGTGATTGAATTCGGACCAGCCGGTTTAAAAAAAAAATTCTCGGTGTTTCGCTGCTACGAAATAAAGAATCTCTCTATCGTATGAAATCTCTTCGTTTTAATGTCCTCTAGAAAAAGGAAACTTACGATGCTCTAAAAACATTTGGTCAATTTATTATGAGGTGAACCATTAATCAGGGACTCTTTTATATTTTTGAAACGATCTGATATTATCGATTGAGTTGGAAAATGAACGAATCGACCGATAAAATAAATCATTGATATTACAAATCGGACACATCATTGATTAAAAGTTATACATTATTGAAAATGATATTTGAAAAATTGATAGAAAATTACTCTTCGAATTTCGTTTTCGAATCATACCCATAAAAGAATTCCAATATTACCTACAGAAAATAATCATTTTACGGTGATGTATGAATGTATGAATGATTATATGCACAGAAAAGAAAAAAATGGTCTATATCAGCGTGCTGTGAGCAGAAACGGGGTGTGAAAATGAACATGGCTATAATTTATGAACGATTTCGACGAATCAACTTGAGTCCGGTGGCATTTTGTTATTTGTAAAATTTCCAAGTTTTCAATGCCAAATAGAAATCCAAAAAATGAAGGATCAACTTATCGCGAATTTTTTGGGACCGTGTTTCAATTTTGAACATATCCTTTGATGTGGCAAGACTTTGGTTCAATTTCGCTTTTTTACGATTATGTTGTATCAAATACCAATAACTTATTCACACTTTACATGAATATGGTATAATAATGATGAAATGCTTACCAGAACAGAACTGATCACTTCTTCCACCGTGTGGTCACCGTAACTGTTTCGTTATTATAACTGCTCCTTCTGGCGAATCGTTATCCGCTTTTATATTGAACGTCCAGAATTCCTATTGGTTGTGCGAACACCCTTCTTCTCATGTAAGTAACATTTCCGTTTAATCATGCTACGAGGGGTTATCAGAAACTTGGTAGTCAGCTCCTACACTGAGAGACATTTTTATTTGATAGTAATAAAAAAAAGTATTTGGATTTCTTTCGATCCAGTACTTCATATTGATAAATATTGATTATAAATATGTACGAATTCTATTACATATTCATAATTTCGATTGCCGGAAAATAAACGAAAGTTTAGTCATAAATAGAATTTTATTAGTATTTAATAAAATGTTATTAAATACTAATAAAATTTTATTAATATTTAATAAAATTTAGGAAATACTAATATGTGTTTATTAGAATCGTCGTAAGTGTCGCTGTAGTGTCAGCCATTTTTATCAGCATAACAGCTGATGTGTACATTACATCATGTCAAGTGTGACTGCGGTCAAAGTAAAGTGGTAATAGTGAACGATGGAAACAATATTGAAAGCTTGGGACTTAGGCAAGCTGTGGCCTATCTTTCAACGTAAGTTACAATAAAATTTAGATAAAATAATGAAGTATAAATCGATATTTGTAAATTTCTCTTTCTAGTAAATACGTATTACATAGTAAGAAAAATTTATTAAATATTAATAAAAATTTTATTAATATTCAATACACTTTTTATTTGCGCATGAGCCAAATATGTGTTTTATTAAATACTAATGAATTGTATTACTATCAAATAAAAATGTCTCTCAGTGTACGTCGAAAAATGTATGCCAAAGCATGCGTGACGTTGGTGATACTGATTTCACGGAATGCGAAAAGCAGATATGTACACGGAAAGAACAGAATAGGAATGGTTACTGTGGTACACACGAATCAACGAAACTTATATCAAAAATGTCTGAACATAGTACTGGCTCAGGTTTCAATGAGAGAGGTTAGTTTGTAAACGTGACTGAGTCTCATTTAACATAGTAACCATTACTGTGTTAACCTTAGCCAGTACTATGTTCAGACATTTTTGATATAAGTTTCGTTGATTCGTGTGTACCACAGTAACCATTCCTATTCTGTTCTTTCCGTGTATACATGGACATTGGAATACGTGTAGGTATTTCTGCACATATGATTTGAAAATGTAATTCTATCTAAAGTGATTGAATTCGGACCAGCCGGTTTAAAAAAAAAATTCTCGGTGTTTCGCTGCTACGAAATAAAGAATCTCTCTATCGTATGAAATCTCTTCGTTTTAATGTCCTCTAGAAAAAGGAGAATTACGATGCTCTAAAAACATTTGGTCAATTTATTATGAGGTGAACCATTAATCAGGGACTCTTTTATATTTTTGAAGCGATCTGATATTATCGATTGAGTTGGAAAATGAACGAATGGACCGATAAAATAAATCATTGATATTACAAATCGGACACATTATTGATTAAAAGTTATAAATTATTGAAAATGATATTTGAAAAATTGATAAAAAATTACTCCTTGAATTTCGTTTTCAAATCATACCCATAAAAGAATTCCAATATTACCTACAGAAAATAAGCATTTTACGGTGATCTATGAATGTATGAATGATTATATGTACAGAGAAGAAAAAAATGATCTATATGAGCGTGCTGTGAGCAGAAACGGGGTGTGAAAATGAACATGGCTATAATTTTTGAACGATTTCGACGAATCAACTTGAGTCGAACGTACAGAATTCCTATTGGTTGTGCGAACACCCTTCTTCTCACGTAAGTAACATTTCCGTTTAATCATGCTGCGAGGGGTTATCAGCTTTGTACTTCGGCTGCCATATACATGACGTATCACACTTGACATTTCCCTTCGTCTTTTAACCCACGACCAATATTCTACCCGGGCGAAAATCAGGACCCAAAGTAGCCCATGAATTTAATTTTGAAATTTTTTTCGCAAATTATCGTCCGAGATACAGGAGTCTGTGGTAGAAATTACCGTGCGAATCTACATAGACATTCGACCCATGGTGCATCGAGTTAACAACCTGCATAATGACCTTTGCAGTTGGTCTTCATTTCTCGGAATCCATTATCTCTAGCACAACATATTGATGCAGAGCAGCGGCCTTTTGCACCGAGGTTACCATATTCTTAGAATTATTCACTTCCGAAGAATACTATTATCGGTAACACTGAGGGTCGGAAGCTGTAGAAATATGTATAATTACGACTTGATACGTGATCATCATAATTACTCGGACTGATATCATTTTTGTATTGTTTGCAAACCATCATACACATTAATTGAATTTTCAGCAAATAATGGCAAGAATTAGAACTTTGTTCTAACGATCAGGGCTCGTTTACGATATCATTCTTGGATCAATTGTTGTATAAAATCTCTCTAGATTGCAGTCAAGTGACCATAACACAAATAAAACATCGAAGAAATAGTATTTCTATTTTCAATAACAATTCAAATCATGAAGCGATTATACAGTAAACACGCGGTAGGTATTCAAGAATTTTTTAGACAACATATTCATTTCGTAAGTGTGATAAAAACTTCACAAAATGCTAATTGACTTCTGCTTTCACTATATCTATCGTCAAATTCGAGGATGATTGACACGCAAATTACTATTGACCAAAAAATTTTCTAGAGGCGAACTATTCGCGACACTTTGGACCAATAAATGGCATAATTAATGGATAAAACAGAAAGTTGAACAACTTTGCTCCAACTATTTTCAATATCATCTGTAGAACAAGTTTAATGTTATCAGTAACTTTGGGGATCGAGTAGTACGTCAGTACATAATTATTATATTATATTAATTATATTATAACTATATAATTTCTTGCTCATTCCAATCAATATGATTTAAATGGTCAACTGCAATAATTTTTAATGAAATTTATTGCATTAATCCTTTGATGGTAATGCAATATTTATTTGGAAAATATAACGATGAAAATATCGACAAATTATGTTGGAATCGTATATTATTTACAGATTATCAGGGTTTTCCTAAACACGAGATCAGAGTTCCGGAACCAGTGAATAATGAAAGAGACAAATTTAATCATTCAGTAGCAATTGGGTTCCTAACTTTTTTTTTCATCACATCAGGAAAGTATGTATATTTGAAAATCGTTGGTGAACAAAAAAGCGCAACTCGTATTCTTTTTATTCCGATGTAAAAAAAATTTCTGGGCTTCTTCTGTGATGAAGAAAATTTTAAGGTTGATTTGAGGTAAAATCAGATCTCTGAAACAGTTAGGTGTACGTAAAATAATTCATTAGAGCTCTCCTACTCAAAGTTATAACAAATTCACAAGAAAAAAGAAAATGGGCTTGAATAACATCAACTTACATATTGTAAAACATCCTAATTGCAGTCGTGAAAACCACGAGAGAAGATATTTCCAAATTGGGTAATGTAGAAATTTGGTACAAAAAATTCTATCTCAAGTAGGAACTGTTTCGCAGAAATTATTTTTTTTATAACTAATCCTTATGACGAAGCTTTTACCAGTTTCATGCCAAGCGTCCGCGAGTTTATCACCATTGGTTACTTTGTCGGATATAAAGGCCATCGGGGGATAAGTGGCAGGGTAATAAATACCTCTCGTGAATAACTTAATGATATTTTATGGATAAGTCAATAAACTCAATAAATCGTATTTTTCTCAAAATTTTCGTAACGATCATTTACAGTGTAAATTTTACACTGTAGTTAAAGAAGAATTGAAACACTAGGCGTGAGAAGAATAAATTCTGTTTTCTCTTTCGAAAATAAAGTACATATGTAAATCGACATGAAAAAGATACAAGTCGACACGAAAATTGAGATTGATGACTGATACTTTCAGGATCTTAGTATTTCAATAGTGCAGCCCACTTATTCATCAAATATCATTAAAATATTCGCAAAAGGTGTTTTACCCTGCTTATCCCCCTATGGCCTTTCTATCGTGGGGCATAATTGAAATTGTTGGACATCTCTCGATTTCTGGAAAGTAGCCATGGTGAAAATGAACAAGAGGTGCACGAACTCCCAAATTCCATGCTAAGGTGAAAGAACGTCCAACCATCCTTCCTCTGTATGTTGTGGCTTCAAAAAATGAAAAAAATTTGCGAATCATTGATTGAAAACGTTATTTACTATTATCGTTAATTATATAGCATTCTAATATCTCTTCCAGAGTCCGAGGGGTTGCCTTACGTTAACCAGAGTCGACGGTAAAAAAAAAAATAGATGGGAAAGGACGGCCATCCCTTGAAATCCATCAGCTTCGGTGCACCCCAATATGGTGTTCATGATCGAATGTTGAGGTGTGATGTTGAGGGGTTGAATTCGGTTAGGAAATTTCGGTCAATCGATCATTTAATCAATCAAGTAATTTATAGTATAATTTCGTAATCGATAATCGATCAGAACATCTGATATTCGAACAGGCGTATATCACAGGATTCCTCCCAAAAGGGAATTTCATTATTTTGCTAATTTTTTATTTATTCATTTTTGGTTATTTTGTGAGCGAACAAAAATTACGCAAGATATCAGGGGTGTACGGGTGTTTGACTAAAGCCTTCCGAAACAAATGACAGAAAGTGAGAAAGAGTGGAAGGATGTGCTACCAAATTCTATGGAAAAAAAATCCAGTTAAAAAGTGAGAAGGCCAAGATCCCTTGGGTCTTACCCTACAAATTAGGGATAACTCGAGAGAACCTGCGAATGAACGGACGAGTGGAGGGATAAAGACTCCTCGGAGTTCCCGGGGAGATTATTCTTCCCCAAAGGTTCGAAATTCTAGTATAAAAGGCACACCAAGAATAAGATTTTGAAAAATGAAAATATTCCTCGGTTTAAAATTGGAAGGAATATTTCTCGAGGAGGTTTACATTATGCGAGTGACACGAGGAAAAGAAAAAAAAAAAGGAAAAAGAAATTCCACCCCTAAATGAACAAGGGTTACTTTTGGCTGCGGAAGCAACGACTCTGTGAGTGAGACTGAGATAAAGAAAGGAAGGGAGAGGTGGATGGGCCTGAAGCGTCGATTTGAATCGATGCCAATTTATTGTTAGGAGCGTTCCGAAAAGGGTTGAGTTTGCGTTTTTTGATTTACTTACGCTGCAGATATCTCGAATCCGATCGAAGAAGAATAATAAAATTTTGATACGCTCGTAATCGTCTTTAACGTGACGTGTTCAGATCAGGCCGCAATCGCTGCAGCCCTATCTATAAACGGAACATCAATTTTAGTTTTGTTATATATTAATTTCCACTGATTCAGCGAAACGTCTTCACTAAAAAACGGCGTCAAATTTGCACTAGTTCTTCACGAGTTCATACCAGACTCTCTAACTCGTTGTTTTCTATCGAAAAGTTCTCAAAATCCAATAATAGAGTATATGAATATATGTTTATACTCATATAGCCCTACATCGTGTCTTGGTTTGAATATAAAACGATATGCCTCCCTCGAGACAAGAACTACCCATTATGCCAATACGATACCAGTCAGAAATAGTTTCGAAATAAAATAAAATAAAATGAAAATAATAATGAAAGAACCCCCAATTAAACCCAGACGAAAGATTTTCTCGAATTGCACGATTCGCGCCGCGGTTACCATTTCGCCACTTGATGTACATACGCGAAAATTACTTTACTGGTACCGAATGACCTTGAGGGTTGGAAAGCTTGATGAGTATCACCCTGCAGGAAAAGTGAAAAAAAAAACGCATTTAGCCTTGCCGCATTTAATAACCCAACTCTTATCCAGCCGTACCCTAGACAGACGTTCATACCGTTTCATGTGGTGCGTTATATTGCCCTCCATGCAACAATTATGGCACTCAACTGGTGGCATATAGGGATATTTTTTCGCAATGTACGCCGATGAAAAACCGAGAGTATACATCTGGTTTTGCTTTTTATATTTCGTTAAATCTCCCACTCGCTTTCCTCGTACCGAAATTTTCTTCTGTTCGATTTATCCAGGAATTCCACGACCTAAATTTTACTCATTTATCAGGACGAGAGACAAGGATAATAAAGACGAATATTTTTAGTTCTTACTTACCTAAATACTAAATTTTCCCGGAAAAATTCTTTCAGACTTTTTACGCATATAATTTTAAGCCACGAGATCTTTTATTGAAAGTACAGGGCACTTTTCTCCTTTTCTTCTCGCCCTTAGACTCTCCGAGAGGGTGAATAATTTCGGGGATATCTTTCAGTCGAGGTGAAGCTCGGCTCGGTAGGTACGTGACGAATAGAATTAGCAGTTTTGTTTTATGCAAAACTATTAGCTATACGGCGGAAATTGATCAAGGAAAAATTTTTCCAATTTACATTCACGATGAAGTCATGATTTTTCCTCTTCTCGCATTATGTACTTCAAGTGAGACAAGACCCCGGTGAAATGACGAAGTTACGAACATACACCAATTAATATCTCGCAAATGCCTTCTGGGAATAGCGAATAAGTTTGAGCCTAATCCAAAGGGACAGAAAATCCGAATTTAATAACGATTATAAATGAGTGGGGGAAGAGTGGATAAAAACGGAATAAGATCAGGATAAACCTAATAATGATTAAGATCCTGCCCCTCCGGGAATTTGAAGTCTGTTTTTCTGTCTCACATTGAAATCCCAGAAAATTTATTCACCATATTGTCAGTACAGGAAATGTCCAGAGGATTTCTCCCGATGATTGTGTATCTCTGTTTTTTTTTTTATGGCTTCGGTGTAATACGTGGAAAAGAATAATTAGAAATTCATCAGACGATATTTGGTATCAACTTTATAATTTCATGTTTCGAATTTCGTACTGAAAGTTCATTCTGATTATTCAAAACTTCCCACCGTCTCACTCCAAAAGCCCTTCGGTATTAAAGGACTTACAACTTGTTTCCCTCTCCATTGTTAGAAATACGATCGGCAGTGGGTGAGTAAAATACGTATTACGTAAGTATAAGGTATATTGTATCCAACAAATTGCGAGAAACTCGCGGTCGCGGTCAGATTCTTTTCCTAAGTAGGTATACCTAAGTATAATTTGAAAAAATTATTCAACCAGTTTCATTTCCCTGATAAATATACTTATCAAACTGACTCTGAGCTAAAGTAGCTAATTCTCGCGAACAATGAATGGGTGGTTACTTTGGCTAGAAATCAGCGGTTAATTACCATCTTGCGGCGAGATGTTTTGCAGCTCCATATTATACGATTATGAAAAAACGACGACACGAATTCCTCCCTAAGTTTGTTCCCATTACGTTGGTCATTAGCGAGTTTTTAACGCCTGTGACTATAAAATGGTTTTCCCCAGTTACCAAAACCGCGCCAAGGGGGGTGAGACCCTTTTATAGGAGAAGTAAAATCATGGAATTTTTTTTTTTTTTTTCAAAAGTATAATAGTCATACGAAAGGAAGGGCGCGAATCCCGTGAACTTTTAGCTAAAAATATTCCAATATTTTTCAGAAAAGGAATATTTCAAACATCGTCAATCTCGGGTTTCCCAATCAATTATTATTTCTGCCACTATTATTATTAATTGCTACAAGAATTGATGAGATATCAGTTCACAGCCGCTTTTAATATTTCTTTCAAGACCCCACGAATTAGGTCTGTTGAAAAAATAATAATTTACTCATCTACTAGGTATATCGCATAAATCAAAAGCCTTTAGTCGTGTTTTAATCCTAAAATTATCAGTTAATCAAACGGTTTGATTCACACTCGGAAATTATACCGCAAACTATAAAGCCTCGTGAATTAGCAATGCTTGAACATAACTAGCAATTTCGCAATTATCAGATTTGTTAAAATAACACTTGTGTAAAATCTCGTCGGACTTCGAACCCACGCGTCATATGGATATCTACATATGGGACTTCTTTTTTTCTCACTTACTTTTTCCATATGTTGTAGTGCTATATTAGGAGATTGTCTGTGAATATGTTTTTTTAATTTTTAAGCGAACTATTCCGCTTTTTTTATGAAAAGCCCCATGTATATATACAACAGTAAATATCGAAGCTGCTTACGAAGACTAGCACGTTTCAGATTTCTTACGAAAACTAGCACGTTTCGGCTTCTCACGAAGACTAGCATGTTTCGGCCTTCACCGCGAAAACTAGCACGTTTCAGATTTCACCACGAAGACTAGCACGTTTCGATATTTACTACGAAGACTAGCACGTTTCGATATTCACCACGAAGACTAGCACGTTTCAGTTATCCCCGCGAAAACCACCATGCTTTGATTATTGTAACAAGGATTTTCTGAAGATTGGTGCGGTGTGCGATGGTCAAAATGAAACTCAATTTGCGGATGTAGAAGTGCGTTTTTTCCATCAAAATAAACTTATGAATATTCTCGAAATTGTGTTGTCGTGGAGGGATTGGGAAAATTGATGCTGTTTTCACAGGTTCTTTACAGATGTTTTAAATTTCTGATTGATTCATTTGAGAGCACCCGAAAAAATTATTCGAACATTTGTTAAATAACTTCAATAGGTCGTTTGTATATTTTACAGTACACAGTTAGAGAATGATAAAATGTTGCAAAATAGAAATGATATTCGTTTCAGTTCGACAAACATACTAATCTTTGCGGCGAATCTGAAACGTGCTAGTCTTCGTGGTTAATATCGAAACGTGCTAGTCTTCGTGGTGAATATCGAACCGTGCTAGTTTTCGTGGTTAATATCGAAACGTGCTAGTCTTCGTGGTTGATATCAAAACGTGCTAGTTTTCGTAAGAAATCTGAAACGTGCTAGTCTTCGTGGTGAATATCGAAACGTGCTAGTCTTCGTGGTAAATATCGAAACGTGCTAGTCTTCGCGGTGAAATCTGAAACGTGCTAGTTTTCGCGGCGAAGGCCGAAACATGCTAGTCTTCGTGAGAAGCCGAAACGTGCTAGTTTTCGTAAGAAATCTGAAACGTGCTAGTTTTCGTAAGAAATCTGAAACGTGCTAGTCTTCGTGGTAAATATCGAAACGTGCTAGTCTTCGTGGTTAATATCGAAACGTGCTAGTCTTCGTGGTAAATATCGATACGTGCTAGTTTTCGTGGTTAATATCGAAACGTGCTAGTCTTCGTGGTTAATATCGAAACGTGCTAGTCTTCGTGGTTAATATCAAAACGTGCTAGTTTTCGTAAGAAATCTGAAACGTGCTAGTCTTCGTGGTTAATATCAAAACGTGCTAGTCTTCGTAAGAAATCTGAAACGTGCTAGTCTTTGTAAGCAGCGTCGATATAAGGGCGGAAAGGGAAATTGGGAATCGAAAGCTTCAGGATTTAAGCAGTGAGAACGAAACAAGCACAATTATCAGAAGCGAAAATAATTACTACGTCTACAGAGTTTCGAATTTATTTTGAACGAAACGAAATATTGTCGTTAAGTTAAGGTTGACGAGGAACTGGATGCAGTTTGAAGAAAAGGAGGCACGTATGCTGTAAAGGTAACGAGATAACGATGTAGTTATTCCGAAGGGTAAACGACGAAGAAGAAAATAAAAAAAAGGTGAAGGTAGGGTCCCTACGTTTTCGTTGTACATTATAGAAGGGAAATGCGTTTTTCTCACCTCGTCAGTAAAAATATAGGATGTGAATTAGGAAGGTGAGCTTTTGCCGTCAAAAAGACGCCAGTGGCGCCGTTGATTCGAGTAGGGGACGCCGAGCGCCGCGACGCTTCAGTCTCGACCGAAAGCTCGGCGCTCTTGGTTCAACGTCGGATACGACGGTGTTTAATCGTTGCGTCGAAAAAGCTTTATCTTCGACGCCGAGGACGGTGCAGGAGGCGTCGCGACGCATGTTTACGGAAATAATCACGCGTCGTTGTCGCGTGTTTTAGGTAATTTTTATCGCAGAATTTTTTTTTCCGCAAACAGAACCGGAAAGAAACATAAGAGAAATAAAAATTGAAAAAAAAATCTTCACACACAAATTCGTTCGAAATTCAAATCTACTGCAGATATAAAGCTCATTACTTTCCGCTACTCCGTTAAAGAAAAGCAATTAAAGAAAAAAAAAAAAAAACAGTGTGATTTTCGAAAAATCTTTCAAAGAATATGAAAATTTTTTTTTTCAAATAAATAAATGAAAATAAAATAATCGTGATAAGAATTTGATAAATTTGAACGACCGCGCCGATTGATATACAGTAGTCAATTAACTTCTCGAATACGCGATGACAATCTGATATTGGATATCCAATTTTAGTGTGAAAAGTCGGAAAGAGATAGAAATTATTCATCGAAGTGAGAAAAAAAAAAGAAAAAAAAAAAAATTTAAACAAAAATTGGTGTTTGCCGATCACTTTAAAAATCGCCCGTACATACATACATGATGCAGTATATATGAATCGTGGGAGCTTACATAAGAAACAAAAAAAAAATAATAATTAAGCTGCATGTATAAATATACTGAAATTTATAATAAACGATCAATAAAAATGATCTAATAGTAGAAATTCACGATCCCCCAAATCTCCCTTAAAAATTACGTCGGATCTTAGTAGTCACTTACTCGAAAGCTCCGAAGCTCTAAGTAAGGAAATAAGGCTCGAAGGTTTACTTATAGTGTCCCTTATCAGTGGTTCGGGTTGAAGTTTAGTGTACTACGATATTAAATTGGTAACGATAAACATAGTGTGTTTAAAAGATACAATCGTTCGTGAAAAAAAAAAAAAAAAAAAAAAAAAAGGGTTGCATATTATCCGTGGTTGATATTATTAGAGCGAATAATCGTCACTCAGTGATCGTAACCGGAAGCTGTATGAAGATGGACGTCGGCGAAGAAGACACGGAAATTGGGGGAACCCAACACGCGCATCATCCCCATTACACGACTTACGCGAAGCACGGTAAGGCCGATTCTGTGCCACTCTATGGTATATACGGGTGTATACCTACCCTTATAGTAGGTGCGTGCGGGCATAAATCTGCTCGAATTTGGATCGTTGATTAAAACTTCCCTAAACCTCGGCCAAATTAGATTTTCTCATATTTATCGAGCGATATTACATTTCTCGCAACCCCAGCTAGACGAGCAATTAACTTTTTTTTTCTCTACAATAAAAACGAGATGGGGTAAATTTGGTCAGAATTTTCACATCAGATTGAAACCTCGGGTTAAATAATATTGCTCAAAAGTACAGAAACACTATAATACTCAGATGAGTAATCAAACTTCATAATATATGTAGGTATGTTACGTGTTACATACACTAACCAGACCGTCTTGAAACGCACCACTTTTTGTATACATATATATATGCCTGATTATTTCTTCGAGTTAGGTGAGATCATGATTTAGGAATTTGGGTTTGATGCGCAAAAGTGTAAATTAGACGAAATTTTTTAGCTTCAACGTAAATCAAATTCCGGTGTTAGTTTTGTCGACGTTCAAAGATGACGAGGTTTGAACCGCTGAGCTTCTGACGTAACTTTCGCGAAAATTTTGTTGAAATAATCGTATAATTTGGCGTGAAACATACGTAGGTATATTTTTTTAATGTTTTTTTTTTTTCATTTCTTATTTCTTCTCGCTTAGGGTGATGCCTACCAATACTGAAACGGGAATGGAGAGTAGATATACATTGTTAAATTCTCGGCTTGATGAAAATCCTGAAAAATGATTAAAGCCGTAGGTATATGTATGTACCTACCTATACCTATATACCTCCATTCGTTGCCCCGAAAATATTAATTGAGGTCACGCCTAAACCCGCGGCGTGTCCGAGTATGGGAAAACCTCTACAGTAGAGGAGTTTCACGCTCACTTTAATGACGAGTAAAAATTCTAACCGAAAATAACAAAAAAATAAAAATGAAACAGAAAAAAAATGAAAGTTAAATCAAAACAGAGAAAATTGCTTTTCACCCCCTATCTCTACATCTATATGTATAGGTACACAATGCTTCGTGACCGTTGACCCGCAACCGCGTTAATAAACTTGTTGCAATTTATCCTCACCTGAGACGGGTGAATGTCTTGGTGACAAAGAGAGAGCTAGATTGGTCGATAGGGGTTAAACCAGAATTCACTAGAGATTGTAGTAGTTTATCCCCGTAATAAAGTACCTCTCACTTCCGCAGCTGTGATGTCCAATAAGCTTTGGAAAAAAAGTAAGATGAAAAAACAAATGGATAAAAAAGAATCTTCTTAGTTGGAAAAATTGTCGTTCAAGTTTCTATATTGACCCAGTCACGTTGAAAGAACTTAGCTTTGACACCAATAACTGCACCGCTTTAAAGAAATCAATTTTTCACTGCAGGGGTGAAAGCTGCCTCGTGCTATAGCACCACGTTTTAGTATCTAGGTATATAGACGTATGTTTGCCAAAGATGCCGAAAATCTGATTTTTATTCTTTCTCAAACATGGGAAACGGATGTTTGTCATGAACATATTTGTATGTATGTACATTGTACGTATATACATGTTTGGATATCAGATATATTATGTCTTGTGATTTTTAGTAAAATTTTACGATCCTACAGTGTTCTGTAAATATTTTCATATTCATACTTTATCATGAAAGTGTTTTCTTCACATGAATATACCCATTCAATATTAATGAAATACATCTGATTTTCATGGATTCAGTCTCGTTTCTTATGTATGAATATTCCAAAAAAACGTTATTGACGCCCTAGGGCCTAGGGCGTGGGGGATGTGTAAGCACAACTTTATTTACTCATCGATACAGAGGTGTAGAATTTTCTTTTCACATCGAAAATGATCTAAGTGGATTAAATATTGACCTGCAGTTGGGAAAGTTAAACCATGAAATTTCTTTAAAAATATTTGATGAGATAAAAATTTGGTGGAACATGAAAGCCGCAAAAAAAATTCAGTCCAGTTACGACGTTTCAAACCATGGTTTGAAATGCAAAGATTCATGTGATTTTGATGTGTGGGTTTCAAGGAGTTGGGGAGAAAACCATGAAAATATATGGAAAGAAGAATCGAAGGATCATTTCATAAGAGTCTCGGTATGATCTTGGAAAAGTTTATCCACAGAAATTGAGAGATGACAAGGTAAGGGGAACTATTTGACAGCCAATTGAAGCTGAGGTAAAAATCTACCAGTGATCGATAAGGCGATAAGTAGTTTTATCAATCATATCAATTGGATTTATTTCAAGCCAATACCCGGGTCATTTCTCACCGGAAACTGCCCATGGCACCGCTATTCGTTGGCTCTTATCCTCGGCTCTTAATTCTTCGAGAATAAGTTTCGCCGTTAAGGCTAGCTTGGCGTGACGTTTGTGGAGAGGCTCGTTTCAAGGAAAATTTAATATTGAGCGTATGACGCTTGGTGAACGACGAAGGATGAGAAGAAGTTGAATTAAGGCAGTCGCTCGGAAGGGTCTGGGAAAACTTGACGGGTCCTTTGACTCTCGACCCTCGATCCTCGATCCTCCATCCTCCTGGTCCTTGTTCTTCGCTATCCCTCTCACGGTCCGTGGTTATCGGTTTGTCTTGCAGTTATTGAGGCGAAACGAAGACGTCAGTTCAACAATTGTCAACTTATCGAGTTATTTTTAATACAGTACAGAGTACACTTATTTCAAACAAAAGAATATCAAAAGGCGAAATTGCTGACGGAATCAGAAACAATGCTTTGATTAAATTCTTCATTATCAATACAGAAATATCCACGTAATAAAAATATCTTCAGTATTCAATATTTCACAACAACCAATCAATTCGAATGACTAGAGAAGAAAAGGGGGAAAAAAAATTAAACAAATTTTATCAAAATTTTCAATTTTCTCTCCATGTATTATGGACTTGTCCCAAACGGCATTACCTTAGAATAGAAGCTTTAAATTTCGAAAAATCCATGAATTCTCAAATGATTTCTAATTATGTATGCTTGAAAATACATGAGTGTGAAAGAACTGCAGAGTGAATTGAATAATTATTCTTCAAACCATTGCAATGATATTTTAAACGATAATTCTTTCCAACGTGTGCATACCTTCTTAATTTGGAATTATTGTTCAGAATTATCTTCAAGAGTGTCTTCAGAGTTATTTCGACGCTCTCGTGTTAGCAGAGTTTCATCTCTAAATTTCGACACAAGTGTTTCGTTTATATACGCTCTTGTTTCACGAAAATACATTCGGCTTGTTGAAATATAATTCAAAGGTGTTACCAAAACTGAAAGTTTCACATAAACATCGAGATACAAAAAATGAATTTCAGATGTAAGCATTAGGATATGTTTATTCAGTTGTAGGTATATGAATTATTGAAGAGTATAGCTGAAAATGATTTACGAAGAGTCGAAAGACCTGAGTGGTGTTTGAAAAATTTCAAATTTCAAATTTCAAATTTCAAACATCAAATTTATTGGATATCTTCGAAATCTTCTTCCCAAAAACGCAGCATTTAATTCTCAACTTTAATTAGCTTGAAAAGTTTTCGTACTAAAATCGATGCACGTATTACTGGGTCAATTCCACTCAATTATTGACCGTTTTTCAAAGAGCTATGTAGTAACAGAAATACGAATTTAAAGTTTCGCCGAGCTATAAATTTTCGTTAAACATTTCCTCTAGAGTCTTTTAATAAATATTCAAGAGCTTGACGTTGAATTATTGCCACCCAGCTAAAACTCCTCTGCCATTCCCATTCCCTGAATTTCTATAACTGCAATTACGATATTGTGTCTAATTAGAAATGGTACAAACAGTATTCATTTATTGATTGATGGGAAGATATCAGCCGCAACATTCAGTGAAATCAATATTATTCATTTATTATTTATTCTCGTTATAATTTCATGCAATTATTGATCTAGTCCGAAGCTAGTTGACCATTATTTCAATCGTATACCTATAGCGAAAGATTTTTTATTTTTATATTCATTCACGAGTGTAATTTATGAGAAGGAATAGGTGAAGAGAATTTTTTTATGAAAATATTCTACTTAAATTTCTACGAACGTATATGATAAATTCAATCGAAATTCTACTAGGTCTATTTCTATGAAACAGCCTATGCCCGACACGTTCTGACGGCTGAAAAAGTAACGTGGTTATGGGCCACACGCCCCAAAAGCTTTTCTGAAGCGACTTGTAAGTGAAAGGATCTCGCGGTGCACACGTGTCATCAATTCGTCTTACTAGAGAGACGAGGGAAACGTGTGCCAGACTGAAATATTTCCTTTTATTTTCTGTATAATCGATTGCATCTTTCGACACGTATCTTTTCCCTCAGCTTTCATGAATTACGAAATCTTTTAGGGCACGGATGCGTGATTGTTTCGAGAAGATCTGAAAAAAGGATCCATGAGATCTATCTTCGATCGTAATTCACAGTTGGAAATTTCAAAAACATCCTAAACAATTAGGACCACTCTGATTAACATGCAATTGCATTCGTTTGAAATGAGCATGTTCAGCAGCCGCTGTGATCAAATGGAAAGATTGCTTTCGCCAGCTGTGAGTATTGAATTTAAATAGAGGAAAAATACGCTCGAAAAGAAAATGGTCTCATTTCATTAATCCCCTTAACTCTGCATAAAATTATCATAAAATTTATAGTTCAAATAGTATAACGACCCGCAGCTTTACGGTACGGTAGCGGTAATTTTTTTGCAAATAAAATCCAACACCTTGCGAGAAGTTTCGACGTTTACAGAACTTCGGTGTAATGTGTGAATTTTAATAAAGATATAGCAAATCGAGTAAATCCAAGTAGCATACATATTTCTGTTATTTCACCATTAGAATATATTAAACTTTCGCCATACCGCGTATATAAAATAGATTCAATATTATCCACTATAAGATGTATTAAAACGTGGAAATCCTATTCAGAAAAGCGCGGAACGCTCTCGAACCGGCTGCCCCTTCTCCGTGATATCAAATATTCCTTGAATATTAAAATTGGTATTTACGTAAAGTGGGGAACTCGAGTCCTCTCATTACGCTCTATAAAAGCAATTATTCAATGAGAAATGATCGAAGGAAGAGGAGAAAGTCTTACCTATAGGACGATTATACCTATATACTAGCAAAACTATCTCCTCCACCTTTCAATTCTGACGCTGTAGAAACTTCTGCAAAATACATTTTCAACTGTGACCGTTAGAGTAATCCAGTTTCCAACTAGCCGGTTCCAAAGGGAACTCGAGGGAGCTGGGAACAAGCCAGCTCCTACGGGAATACGGTATACATAGCATTGTCACTTCCGTTCGTTCGCCTATTTGAGCAAATGCTCTCCACGTTCGCAGTTTTTAATTTTTAACAAAAGGGAAAATATTTTTTGGTTCATCTCTTTTTTTCAATGAATTTGATAATTGGGATTATAATTTTCACAACTGATTCGTTTTTGGAGGAATTTTGGAAAAATGAAAACGACCGCGCCCGATTTTGAGAAACTGAACAGCCGACTATCAAGACGGATAAGAACGCGAATGAGTATCTTTCGGCTACAGCAGAGGCTGTGAAGTGGCTTGAAGAAATTATTCGATGAAAAAAAAAAACTGTGCCTTTTACCCGAGTCGAAATTCTAGTCCTCATTTAGGCCTCCAGATTCTCCTTTTCTTTGTTGTTAAGATTTGCCGACACGAATTTGGACCTCATTTACGTCGCTTAGGTCCTCACAGACCAGTTGGACTCGATAGAGTCTCCAAGTTCTCTCATATTTTCGATTGAAATTGAACCTCAAGAGCCTCTGAACGGTATATATCGCGTGTCTAATGGCAAAAGGTCGTAAGCGCCAAAAAAAAAAAATTCGTTTTTTTGGTGGCAAAATCTTTTTCATGCAATATTACATCTTTTGGGCATATCCGCAAAAAAAAAAAATTTTTTGGCGCTTACGACCTTATGGCATTAGTCACGCGATATATAGGGGAGAGGCGGGCAAAATGGGCACTATCGGGCAAAATGGGCACCCCTGAAATAGTTTCTGGAAGAATATGGAAGAAGTACAACTGAGGCTTAAGCTGTGAATTCCAGCTCAGGTTGAAGAGGGTTAAATGAGTCCTAAAGTTGGATCAGTTTTGAGCGAATTTGCAATTGAAAAATCATCAATTACAAGTTACTCTGGTAATTTGTAAATAAACCGAAATCAATTACCTATTATAATTGTAGTTTGTAATTAAACCGAAATCCATTAGCCATTACAATTGTAAAATTACAGCTGTAATTTGTAATGAAAATGTAATTGAATACACCCATTACAATTGCAATGGGTAATGGATTTTGGTTTAATTACAAATTATAATTGTAATGGATAATAGATTTCAGGTTAATTACAAATTACCAGAGTCATTTGTAATTGATGATTTTTCAAATTACACATTACAGCTGTGATTTGTAATGGTAATGTAATTAATTACACCATGTAATCTGTTGCTACCCAACACAGCGTTGAATCTCATCAGAACATCGAGGCTACACAAAGTGAACCTCGAGGCCTTACTGAGGTCTGGAAGAGAACCTCGAGGACTAACTGAGGTCTCGAAGAGAACCTCGAGGCCTTACTGAGGTCTGGAGAAGAACTTCGAGGACTAACTGAGGTCTCGAAGAGAACCTCGAGGCCGTACTGAGGTCTGGAAGAGAACCTCGAGGACTAACTGAGGTCTCGAAGAGAACCTCGAAGCCTTACTGAGGTCTGGAAGAGAACCTCGAGGACTTACTGACGTCCAAGCTAGGAATCGAGCTTGAGGTTCTGGAGGACCTAATTCCTAATATTGGTTGTCATTAAGACCTCGACGGTCGGAATCGGCCCGTAAGCGCACTATTGAGGTCCTAATGACACCCAATTTTATGCACGTTTTCCCTATACCTGAAAGAAATCTTGAGCCTCATATGAGTCTCAAAGACCTCGCGAGATTCTCGAGGCTTAAATGAGGACTAGAATTTCGACTCGGGTATACTTGTCCTCAATTTTTTATCATTAGAAGTTCGCAAATGGACATTACAGAGCCTCTGCAAGCTTCAGTGTAAAATTGGCTGTTGGTTGAAGAGTCGAATTTATTCTTCCAAGTCTTATTCCACGTTTTTGAAAGTAAACGTATAAAAAAACTTCGGAGTTGTAGAGCGGAGTGGCGTAGGCAGTAAAGAGAAAAAAAAATATATTCTGAAAATGAAAGAACAAAGATAGTAGGTAATAACCGGAGGAACAAGAAGAAGGGAACTTGAACAAAGACATACAGCAACACGACTCCCCGCTTCGATCGATCTCTCATGTCAATCCACACTCGCTTCTCTATAAACTTTGAACCATAAAGCGATGGCCTAGTCTGTCAGCGAGGGGACGTCTGTATCATCAGTCGCTCTTTCCATTTCGATGTTTAAACCACAAAGTTGAAATTAGATGTACGAATGTGTACGAAGCAGCCTGCAGGGCCTAATGTTGGTATAAACTCACAGATTCGATAAAGTGTTCAAATATATATTTCATCTGAAAATAATAATCATCTTCTTCTCTTTAATCTTCTTTCATTAATCGGAGATGCTGACTGCGAAGTATTTCAATGCGAAAAGATCGATGCCTGTTAACTTTGGGGAGATGGAATCATATCTCAGACAACGTTAGAGCTAATTGGATTATTATTCGTAATTGAAAATAAATTACTCGAATTCAAACCCAAAGAGAGCATTATAAGGAGTCAGAGGCGGTTCATTTGGGGCATTATAATTTCGCTGGATAACTAACTGGAGAGCCTTTATACCGCAAAGATCAGACGTCTGAATGTAAGAATCGTGCAGAAAGGAATATTATATATCTATAGAAAATTTGAAACCGAAATTAGTCAACACAGTGTGTAATTTGGCAGACTGGATACGGATACCTAAGATAAAGTATCTATAATTAACTGAAGTATGCTTGAAGCGGGTGGGTGCACGAAATCAGCTCAGCGCGGTCAAAAGTATCTCAACAATTTTTGCACAAATTTATTTGCATGAAATTGAAGTAAATACTTCACAAGTGTTTTCATTGAATCCAAATTGTCAGCTTCACAGGTTGGATATGCGTGTGAAATTTGCTCCATGTATTTGCTTCGAGCATACAGACAAGAATAGATCCAATTATAGAGCGATAGAACATATCATCTAGATACATGCTATTTGCAATGGAAGAGGAATATCATAACTCGATCGAAGAGTCGCAGTTTCTAAGAAACGTAAAATACAGTTATAATAAGACTTCATACAGCTATGGATCTCCTTGAAGTATGATAAAATGAACTAGCAAGTACTTGGAATCAGTTAAGAAATGCAGAATATTTTTCCAATTATCAGTCAAGCATTCGGAGTGTCTCCTCTACCAAACTCAGGCGACTGTTACATCGTCTGATAAATATTCAACCTTATTCTCCATCATTCGTCTGCCGTTGCAGAGAAATGAAGCGAATAACCTGGTGCTCGCGCGATTTTAAATTAATAACATGGAGAAGTATCACGGAATTGCTGAACTCAATTATCGATTGTGAAGTTTATCTTGAATCGACGAGAACGAGATGATGAAGTTAGACTAACCGTAGGGACATACGTGTGTGCAAATGGTGCGCAATATTGTGGATCAAGGATAAGAAGAGGGAAATGGATACATACGCTGAGGTCTGATCGCAGGAACATGGCGAGGGTTGATTGAAACGGGACTGTAGAACGTCTTTATTAGTTTTTCTATATCGACGGACGACTCGGTCCACTTTCCCCAAGGGACAAAGAGAAAAAGAACCGTTCGTATATAGATTCAGCCGGAAGTGATCAAGTGGGCGGCTCGGGTCTGGCATCAAAGACACGGATGGTAGTCAAAGTCTCCCTGCTCGAAAGGTAAACATGTCAAAAAGGTTGGCAAACCTCGTGCCCAGAATTTTCAAGAGCCATTCAATGTCCAGAACAAGGAAACCGTTCTTGTAATAGAACCTCTAGCCGAACGTAAAGATTTTGGCAAAACATGTACCGTGCGTACGTACCTGTAGCTCTGTTACAGTCAGAGATTTGTAGCCACTCGAACACATTAGCTCTCTGCACTGGAAACGAGTTTAACATTCGAGAAAATAAAATCGTTGGGAAAATTGAATGGGGGATGAAAAGAGAAAAAATAAAAGGTTTATTGAAAGTTCCGCAAACAAATGGTGATAATTATTATGCTTGAGCGTGAAAGGTTTTCCGCCCGGAGGCACTCGTTCGCTGAATGTTTACTTTTAACAAAATAAACGATGGAAAATACAGAGTCTTTTCCTCGAGAGGTTTCTGACTCTCGTCAAATTTTTACAGGATAAGTAGAAAACCATTGGCTTTTCAGTAGCAACAATTTTATGCCAATTCTCGAACGGAATTGATTTTCATTATATGAAATAAATTGGTCCCTCGCGACGCGGACGTCGAGTGACTCGCGTAACGCGAGATCCGTACCGTCTAAAGAGGTGGTGAACTTTTGTTACTTCTATTTTTTTTTTATTTCATTTTTGTAACCAGCTAAGAACGAATGGAACCGATGATTCCGACTGTGGGAGAACAGGGGGTGTGGGGATAATTTATTTACGAGACAGAAGAAGCGGCAGAAAAGGAACATCGCTACTACTAGGTCTAGGTACCTTTACACACTTTGTTAAGTTCCTCGTCAACTGGAACTCTGCCAACTACTTCGGATCTAACAGTTTGACTTTAGGGCCGTTTCAGTTTTGTTAACAAATGATAATCTTGACGTAGAGTTGCTCTGTTTGCTTAACCAAAAGCTCCAACCACTGTGCAACATGTATGTATGAGAGGGTGGTAAAGACTTGCTGTACGCAATGGCACACAAACCTGCGACTTGCCTGTTGCCTCTTCTGCATGTATATATATAGCTATTGCTATTGTATTGCGACATCTGGTGAATACAGTTCGTATTAGATGTGGTCACCGTAACAATGAACAAACAGTGAACACCATATCGTAGCATGTGTTTTGTGGCTGCTACCCCCAACATACGAAAACACATGTAATTAGCAGTTGGTGTTAACAGGAGCGATTAATGCCACTTATTTTATGAATGATTGGGAATTAGGCTGTTGATTCATTTTCTTATTTTTTTAATTCAATGCTTTTTCTTATTCGTACCAAAAAAAGTCCCTAAATTTATGCAAATGAACAAGGATTAGCAGAAGGACATGCGACGGTCTAAATCAAAGGGAATACTTCATTCCACAGGGACTTGAGCTTTTCACTAAAATCTTTTTTCAAATATTCTCTCTAGCTCTCGTAAAGTCGTGTTTCAATTCAAAATTAATAACGAATATTTATTACACTATATCTCTCGACATATTTTACCTAAGGGAGTTCGCATGTTCCGAAAATTAAATCTGATAATTATACGAATAAATTTATATCCTAGGTTACTGTGGATTTCGAACAGATGACAAAAGTCTCTGCTTTATCTTACGCTGAGGGTTTAACCAACAAGAAAATTGGATACTACAGTTCCGAGAAATCGATTTTCATTTTATTAATAAGAAAAAAACAATGAATTATTACATGTTCAAACCCTTGGGATGGGAGTAGAAGAAAATTGCTCTAATCAAATCTTGGAGCAAATTACTATGAAACGTAGAATTTCAGCTGTAGATGTCATTCTTGTTCATTGATTAATAAAGATCAGGAGACTGCAGTTCTAGACGAATGAGTTTCAGGCAAGAAGTTGAGTTTCCAAATTTCCTGATGCGGGTGAAAAGGATGGATGCTATTCGGTACCGATTGTACATGAATTGATAAAAAAAAGGGTTTTTCACAAGTAATTAAAGCTGCGATTTGATTGGAACGACTTTTTAATTGGCTTGAAGATTTTTTGAAAAACATTAATTGCACCGTCTATCATTATTCATTATCGCATATACCATTGTGAACACGGTTACCACTTCGTGCGATGTATTTTTTGTTTTTCATTTATAATGATGAAGATACGAGCGTACCTATAGTGGATACTCGTCAATTACAAGAAAATTGTGTAACCTAACTCAAAGGGAATTCTTAACGAGGGAACTTGGGCCTTTCGGTTGGGTATAGTTGATTTTTTGCTTTTCTCTCTGTTTCTTTGCCAAGAACGCAATGCAAACTTGCGAGTTTCTTAACTGATATTATGTAATTATTAATAGTTTATAACTAATTAATAGTTGCTTGTGGTTTGACTGTCGGAAATTGAGATCCAGCTAACTTAAGGCATCGGCCCGTAATCAGTGTGCTGGAAACTTTATCAAAACTTCAAACTTTAAACTAAAGGGTAACTGTCGAGTCCGACATTTTGCACGTGTATTTACTCGCGTACCTCCTATACTCCGGAAATTTAAAAATACTTTATAAAATGCCCTGGTCACGAAAGGCCCAAGTGTAAAGAAACCGACAGCCCAAGGCTTTAGAGGAATACCATTATCCGCACTGAAAATGGTCAGCCCAGAGCCCCGCCGCACTGATGCGAGGAAAATCTTTGACCCAGAAAATTCAAAAATGATTGACGCCTGATGCTGCTGCCACTCCTGCAGGCTACGAGATGAATGCAAATTCGCACGTCGATATTACCACTCCTAGACGCTGGTGCAGTTCCGGTCAAAATTACCTGCAAATAATATCCCGGCGTACAGAATGATGAAGGAATATGTCCAGCAATTTGAAACATTCATTCAATTCCTTCACTTTTTCGTTTTTTTTTGGCTCAACGCTCAAAGATCTATAGGAGATTCTGACCTAGAGGGATGCTGGAATCAAGTGGTAAATTAATTTATGAACTTTGGCGGAAACCGTTTCCTCGACATCGCATATCGATTTGATTCTAATTCCATGCTGTTGGATCCCCGATGTCATTCAGGGATGAATTAGTGCAGTACGTACTGCATACATCGACTATACGAAATCCTATTTATTGATTGGAATCAGTGATCATTTCATAGTGATAAGGAATTGGTTAGGCACTTTACCTATACCGTCATTTGCGTAACTATACGCTCACGGGTTGTGTGCCGAGAAGATTGTTATCTTTCTACAGGAACGGTGAATGGAAGTAGTGGGAGAAGTAATGTTTGAATATTATCGACGTTTCTGTCGATTGAGCTTTAGCTCTTCCCGACGAAACGAGGATATACCTACCATTGATGGTGTAGTTCGTATATGTATGCATCGATCGATGAGAAAACAGCCAGGGGGCCTTCGCGGTATGTACTACGTTAAAATTTGAGAAAATTTCCTAGAGTTGAATAATAACGCGATAAATTTTTACACCTTTCATATCTATGTCAATTTTTGCACGTAATCTGCAGGGAAGCCAGCAAAGCGAGATCTTTCGAATGTTCAAATACTTTGGTGAATAATAATTGCTGCACGTTTTATTTTCTGACATTATTAGTGAATGGTAGAGAATTTTCGAATACTCGGAAAAGATATTAGACTGCGGCCTAGGGGAGGAAAGTGAAAGATGAAACATAAAAAATAGAAAATAGAAAATAGGTTCGCCAACCCCCATTATTGAAGACAAACAGAACTACGGCTAGGCTTTAGAAGAATGTTTGCAATGCTTTGAGAACGAAAAAATACAATAAACGAACACGCGAGTTGAGCATACGTGAGCTTGGAAATGAAATCTCAGCTTCCGCTGCTCGTACCTACTGTGAAAGCTAATGCATGTTTTCTGAGCGGTTCAAAAGCTTTCCAGAACTGTGGAGTTTTATTTTTTTCTTTGAACTGGCCTCGGATCCCTAAAATTTTCGCTTTTTTTCTGAACGTCATAGAAAATTACGAAGAAGGCAATCCGCGATTAAAACCGGAATATTTTATGACATTGCTAATTGTTTTGCCAATAAATACTTTTGATACTCAAGCTGTGATGGGGCAATATCCGGTAGAGTCTAAACCCTTGACGACGCGCATCCGGCTAACGATTAGGAACCAATTTCTGGTCCTTCATTCTACGGTAGAAGTGCTTTTAAGAATTTGTGCTTAACTATACGCTTTGTTCTTAAGCTTTTTTGGTTTTTTCGTTCTTTTCATTTTATTTTTTTCGTCATGAATAAACGAGGGCCTGGAATGAAATTCGCTAATGAAATTGGGCTGATTATCTACTCGAGCTGTAGCGATTGAGCGACGTGGGTTTATCGCTTAGCTGATCCCTGCAAGAAACAGACACCTTAATAAATAAATAAAAATGCACCCAGCGTAGCAGAGGAGGCCTCCAAGATTTAGTATTCACATTAAGTCACCCGAAGATTGATTGCGCAAAACAAAAGCTGTCTTGAAAGTTAATACTCGGGGTTGGAGGGTTCATCGTAGGGGGTTGGGGGTCCCTGCCTTAAACAGCCTCAGAGTAATCAACTTTAATTACTCAATTGAAGAAAACCGCGAGAAAGTTGGGTAATTTCTGTTTCGTATACCTATACGCATATAATATGTACGAATCGAAAAGATCTCCGGTTTTATCCCACCCTATTTGAAAAGCATGGGGTATTTCCGTAAAAAAAATAAAAAAATTCCCGAGCGCTAAAACTGGCCCACTTATTTGTGCTAATGGCCTCTTTCCCGCAATCGGTTCGCGTCCTCGTCTGCTTTCGCGGTTGTGGTTTTGTGACATTTGCAGATGCGTGAGTTGAGGCCGATGATTGGATCCTGACCGCAGGATCTCGCGCTGTGTACCAGATAAACTGATTGTGAGTTTCAAAACGGCGAATGTCGAACGGTTAAATCGCTGCGTACTACATACTGGGGAACCGGAACATCGGGTTTGTGGGAAACGCGGAAAATCCTCCTAGTCGAGAACCGGCCCCAACCCACCACCATGATCGTGAATCCCCTTGCCCCTTTCCTAACTCGTACCACTCTCTGTTTGGTGTCCAAATAGCTCGCCTCTGCGAAATGGAATTACCCACGCCGTAACGCAAAATTGGCCAGCTAATTTCAGTCCGCGACTACCACCGTGGTAGTGGGTGGCCTCTTTTCACCGCCTTGGCGTTGTTAACTTAGTCCTCCCACGACTCTCGTTTCTCTCAATGGTTGCACTGCTGCTACTTGATCGTTCAGAAGTTTAGGACTAGCGTTCACGTTCGTTAGCGGATTTGTTCTACCTCCCTGACGCAGAGCTGTTTTGCCCAGATGAGATTTTCATATTTTCTACGATATGTGTATATGAAATAACTTTTCTAAACACGCAGTGCAGGTTTAGGCTAATTAAATGCTTGTTAACCACCGCAGTACTAGTCATCGTATCGACATTATATGCTATACAATTAATTATTATAACATTATTCTAACATAACGCTTACTGCCGCTGTTGTAGGGATGGAGTTTAATGATTAGAACTAATAACGTCTCGCGGGGAAACCGTAATTGCAAACACAAACGGCGAACTAATATTCGGTGTATATGTTCGAAACAGTGACGTGTTTACCATAGGCAACGTTTAGTCAGTTATTATTATAATTACTATCATAATTGTCGACTCCCCCCCCCCCCCCCCCCCTCCCATCGTAACATGATTGCGAATCTAATTAACAAACACGCGGTGACTCACAGTTAGAAAATTATCTCTCTTAATATCCGATCGCGAATTATATATCAAAGACCCGAAACGCACCATGAGTGTCTTTAAAGTCTCCTGAAATTTCGAATAATTTAAATTGGAAGATATCTTATTTTGCACTGTCGCGTTTATAATCGCGTTTATAATCGCGTTTATAATCGCGTTTTGACGAAGGACTGGCTCGAAGTAGGATTGTCAAAATGAGTGAGGATAAAATTGAATGAAAATTATAGCTGGAGGAACGAACGACGGTTGAGGATGCTTGAGAGAGATTTGAGAATTTCCCTCTGTACCTCGGGAAATGTGAATTCCATTGTACGACGACGACACGTTTGTTCATCTAACCGCGACAGCTGCCGTAAATGGCTGATCGAATTATTACTAATTTTGAACAGTTGCTCAAATCGTTATCCAAACAGTCGCGCCTGCATTTCTGCGCCCTGATCGACTTCCAATTTCCAATGCTGATCGGTCTGCTCGCTGGTGCAGCTTTAAAAAATTTGACTCCCTTATTTCATTTCATTGATTTTTTTTTCACGTATAGGTATAGGAGGTCATCATCTGGGAAATACTTTCTGTATTAATATTATTGCCTTACCTACCTACCTACCAATACGGGAAATTCTAATATCAAATTCTGTACGATGATAAAAATATTTCCTCCCTTCGGTGAAAGAGGGAATATGGGGTCAACCTCCGGGAGAGTATCCTCCCATGAATTGTTTACCTTGACAACCGTTGCCAAGGAAATCCCACGCTATACAAAACGTGGACGAATCTCTTTCCCTCTTTGCTCACCTCACAGCCCGTCTCCTATGACGTATCACTGTTGACTTTATTACAACCAGTAATCAATTACCAGATTCAAGTCGTCAGCCTCGGGATCGATAGAACTCCAATTTACTCCTGGGATATAAATATACCAGGCGAAACTGTCGAGTAATCGATTTCTCAATATGAAGCAAGACTATCTTGTATGTGAGGACCATTCACCTCTTCCATTCTTAATCAAAAGTCAAAATACTCGAATAAAAAATTCCAACTTTGAAAGCTCTGCAATATTACAAACATAATTAAAATTCTCGATGCATCGGAGATATCGAGTCCTCCGATTCAGACTTTTCTGTCCCATTTGAAGATATAAATTGAAAATATTCACGCAACTTTTTCATTTCTCGCATTCCCACAGCATAAAATATATTCTGCAATTTTCACACGCCAAATATCCGCTGACTTAATGCAATACGGTTCAGAATTTTGATTCCAGATGACAGAGGGCTCAGTATCATTCGATCAATCAACCAGTTTTATGTATGCTTTTCTTCTTTTTGATGTCATCACTTCTCAGCACTATTGTTAAATGACAGCTGTCATCTGACTATATATGTATACGCAAAAGCGCGGTGGTCGAAGAGGCGTCAATCATATTATATGCTTATTTCACCCGAATAGACCTTTATGTATATAACGGGTGAAATTGAATGAAAAATGATCCCTGCAGCAAGTTCGATTCGGAAGAAAATCTGTGTGCTGAATAGTAGTAGGTAATTAGCGCGAGTATATAATCGTTAGAAGATTTTGCCGCTATTTTGTGCGCCATTAGAAAGTGCGATAATCAATCTTCCAGCTCGATTTACACCGACGTGTTTCATCTGCTCCGTACAGCTATTTGAGCTTGTATATTACGATCTTGTATTCGTCATGAAATACATTTTTCAACGCCTTATTGTACCGATATTTTCTTTATTCCCGAAAAAATGGGGATTTTTAATAACATTTTTCCTCGGCTTTTTTTTTCTTTACGCACGTAAGTCGGTCTTTATTCTCTATGAACCGCTGTCGCATGCGTTTCACGCGCATATTTATCACAATTTGTGCAACATATTATACACCAGAGAGAAAATATCTCCAGCGTGTATTTCCATTTATATCTAGTGACATCGTGCGAAACTCGAGGTGGTTTGCGATTGTATAACCTGTAGACGTCAGGTTGGACTTGAACTAACAATATTTTACTTACATCTTCACGATGTTTATTTTCCCTTCGGAAACCCTTCACGGAATGAGTTACGACTCTCCTTGTAAACTAACACTCAAACTGCATTTCCTTCGTCGGGTAAAAATTTTCCAATAAACTTACCTTCTATGCTTATAGAACTTTGTACCAATCTCATCTTATTTCGTTTGTACTAATAATTTTTCAGTAAAATACAAGTGTTTCATATACAGTCTTCGATTTTGAAACAAATTCTGGCACAGAAATTTGGATGAAATTCAAGGGACATCTTTTGAATCACTTGCTGCTAACTAAAGGGTGAAATTCACTTTATGCTTCAAACGTATCCACTGCAGTGAATTATTGGAAAATAATTTCACCCGTGTTCAGAGTTCAATGCCTTATTCAGAGAATCGGTGGCGTTTGTTATCATACATTTCTGCAATATGACGAATTGTTTCAATTGCGAGAATTTCTTTTCGTTTGTAGCCATTCATTTTCATCATTGTTTGATCCTCTAACACCCGATCTAAACACACACTGGTTCGTGCGGATAGAATCGTATACCAAATATGGAAATGTGCACGCAGATTGAGGATAACGAAAAAAGTTAACAGCAGAAATTCAAAGGAATTCAAAACACCCAAACAAGGCCGTTTGTGGGTACAGGAGCGGAAGCGAAGAGGATAAATCGTAACTCGATGAAGCTTTCTCACCAAGAATGAAGCTCGCGGTGAAAAGAATCACTTTTTTACCACCTGCAGAGCCGAGATTCGGAATAAAGTATTCTCTCTCAAAGACTGAATTGTACTACTCCAGCGAAGGGAAACACCCTTTATCTTTGCGCTCCAATAGATTCAGGAAGCATGTCGAACGACTTACTCTCGTCACCTCAAAGTCGCAAGAACTGTGTTCTGACCGCATCTGCCCAAGAACTTCATTTACTATACTATTCTCTCAGATGTGGTCAGCGGCTTCAGTGCCATTGTCTTCATCTCGATTCCTGATCCAAACTTCATTGATTGAAATGTCAATTTCCGCGAGTGAAAACAGCCTTATTTGTTCGCAATGTAGTATTTGGCAGGGTTTCGTTTACTCGCGAATTTTCATCCCCAAAAAAGTTTTAAGGAATAACTTTTCCTCGTGCCATTCCATCGCTTTTCGTCCAATCAAGAATTGGCTAACAAAGCCGTTAATGTCTTTGGACGAATGTCCGGTGCTACCGATATTGGCTCGTTCTCGGGAGACCCGGATCGTGACTAGGAGATCTCAAGGGATTTAATATACCCAGCCTCCGAGCAACTTTGCTGTCCACGCCCTGATCCTCGTCCAACGTTTTTGGCTCTTCGGAGGTAAGCCTATGGAGCAGTGTCTGAAACGGATCTTCCCCGTCCTGAGTTTGAAACATTCGTCTTTATTCGACCCCTCACCCCCTTTCGGGCTTTCATTTTTTGACCTGGATTGTTCCTTGAGTCGAGGGATCTTTCTCTACCCTTTCGAATCTGACTGACAGTGTCAAGGGTTTCAATGCCATTTCTGAATCTAATATAATTAAGTATGGGATAGTGGATCGTCGGAACGAGGATATTAACGCCCGCTGGGATTTCCAGACTGTTTGATTCCCCATTTAATTTAATCGCGAAAAATTGACTGCTTGAGATTTTCTAGAGATGAAAGAGATGATTGGATCACTGGCTTTTCTTTTTCTTTCTACTTCCTCTATTTTCTTCTCATATATATTTTTGGCCCTCTTGGACTTCTGATGGTATTTTATTCACTGAGTCACACACTTTCCTGATGAAAAGGAAAGCAGAAGCTAGAATCTCGAGTAAATGGCTCATCTCTTGAGTCTATTTCGCTGCTCAATGAATAATTCGCTCCTTTTTACTCCAGCTTTTATCCTGGATCCTTCTAAATAAATATAATAAATATTTCCACTTCTTGGACTGTGCCTCACTATGATCCTTCCCAGCAAGATTAATACTTGACGAGTACTATACCAGCCTTACTCATTGTGATACCGTATACACGCTTTTCTTGCACGCATTATTCCTATACGCCAGTGCAGAATTTTGATTTCGCTTCCTTTCAAAGGACTTTTCAGTATCACAGGGAATAATAAACTCCCTCTGGTGTCTATATCTTGTGATCCCTTCCTGGTCCCTTTTTCTGAATTATAGACTCGAAAATATTTAAGGATAAATTCACCTCCCTCATTTTTCATTTCACGGATAAGAAGGGAAAATGCGTTCTTCATATTTCGAACCAAAATATTTGTAATTGGCGAAATGTTCTTTCGAATATAATTGGTATCGATTTCACGTTCCTTTCACTAATCAACAAACTGATCTCGAGGCTAGTCTGACTTCCTGAAGTAGCGCTATAACCCACGAGAGACTCTCCAAGTCTTGCCTCGGAATCTTTACGTATAGGATACATAGTCTCGTATATAGATACTCAAAATTGGCGAACTTCCTTCTGAATTTCATCTGAACGGTAAAAGCTTGCAATCAGTCTGCCGCATGAAAGGATACATGTAAAGTTGTGCTCTTCCTCGTAGATATACACTCACGTATATAGGTGTAGGTATATTCCGTCCCAACCGACAGATGCGTGCTCAGATATACGTGTAATATAGTATATAGGTATATATATATATTATGTACGGAATATAGGATGTGCGCAAAAAGCTTTCGGGCGTCACTCAAACCAACTAAATCCCACTTCCATGATGAGGAGGAGGATGGAGGATGTATGTAATCTAAACTTGGCTCTGAGCTTCGGTCAAAATCTTTTCAAGACTTGTGAAATAAAATATCAATAGGTCCTATAGAGTCTAGATTAAGGGGTCCAGCATCTCTAAGTACAGTGATATAACTTATTATCCGAGTTTTCAAATTATTAAGAAATATAGTCGTAAAGTTCAAAAAAATACCCCCGCCGAAAATCGTATACAGATTTGAATCTCGTTATTAGAAGAAAAAAAAAATAAAAAATTAGGTATACCTTCGATTATCCGATACGTTTGAATGGTCATATTTACGCCTTTATTGACGCGTATATCAATTTATTTTGCAATGCGAAAATATAGGCGGAGAAAAAGTACCCTTGGTGTAATAAGGCGAAATCGAAGTGAGCGTATCTTGAGAATAGGTAGGTATTTCCTCGTGAATACGACTTCGCGTATCGCGAAGTAGACGTTATTATTTCCTGTTTTCGCATTGACGGTTTCAGGTGAAGAAAATATCGGAATAACATTTTTTATGGCGTGATAGGTATATACCATCTCTACGGACCATGTGGACGTTATACGGGAAAGAGTGGAAGCCGGTAAAGTAAAAGGGCGGGGGGGGGGGGGACAAAGGGAATTGATATACGCTATCGCTCGCGCGAATATATTTTCGCATTTCATTGAGTTATTGAGTATTAAACGAAAATTGAAATAAATCATCTTACCAGTGAATATCGTACGTATATATTACATCTGCGATGTAGTACCTAATTGGTAATGAATAATGAATATATGTACCTACTATTTCACAAAATTGTCCGAACTAGAACGTTTCGATTTGGGTTTAAAAAAAAAATTTTTAATTAAAATTCGTACGAAAAATCGAGATTTCTCAATCCAGATTGATTACTTGAAAATTATCCCGATTCTTGACTGAAGATTTTTGACTCTTATTTCGCAATACATTATGAATGATGATTAGCTGTCTCTCCCGCATCTCTTACGTCTCGAATTAATATTTCTTTCCAAATTCTAATTTAAAATTTATTTTCAAAGGTGTCAGAACTTCGAAATCCATAGAAGATAGTGGGACTCCTATTTCTGACATGTGCATTATAAGCCTCGGTTTTTTTATTCTTTTTTTTTATATACAGTATGTCATATAGTACGTCTTGTTTCGTTACGATTCAATTTCGACGTGAAGTCGGTGTGAGGTAAAAATAAAATACTCTTTGATATGTTATAGCCTATGCCTTCTTTTTTTTTTTTTTTTCTGATTTTCAACGCCTGAAAAATCGAATGGAACCAATCTATTTTCCTTTGATGTCGACGCGTTTCGAAACGAAGTAAAATTTCGATACACCATTTTGTTGACCTTTGCAATTTGATTTGATATATCAAAACGACTTCCTCTCTCGTTGTTGAAACGTTTGGAGAAAAAAATTAAAAAGCAAAAAAAAAAAAAAAACTTGTAATAAAATAATAAAACGGTTAATAGCAGGCAGCGTATTTAGTTCAAGTAATAAATTTGCGGCGACTAATTGGAGATCAGAAAGGTAGAAGTGTCACGTAAAATTTTCTCATGCAGACTTATAGGTGTATATACGGAAATTTATTTTACGTTAAAAGAAATGAAAAAGAAAAAGAATTTAGTAAAAATAAAATTCTTTCATAAAGCTCATAAATATAACGGTTGAATTGTCTTAATGGTAATTCATCGGATATCGTAAGATCCATCCCAATGTCGTAAAAAAAAAGAATTAAAACTTTTAGAACAAAGAAAAAAAATAAGTAAAGTCTCGTGAAATTTGTAATAAAATTATTGGCGGCTTTTGCGATGACCAATTTCATTAATTCCCATAATCGAATGGCGTATTTAAGAATGTTAACTATATCCATACCATAAACTTATGGAGTAAATTTATCCGTCGAAAGTTAGCATGCAATTTTTGTCAAGTATAGCGTAAACGGGATATATCCCCCGGATATTCCCGAGAGGCTGCAGTAAAAGTGCGGGGCTTAATCTCCATTTAGAATACGATACAGTGTTCTAGGCAGAAGAATTCATCGAGAAATGTTGAGACCCTGGGATCGAATTCACATTGAATTAAAATATGAATAAATCAACTACAAGGAAAATACTAGGTTCTCGCTTCACCGCCTCGTCGAGCCTCGCGGGAGAAAAGCCGAGAGGAAAACAGGCTTAATGGCATTAAATCATTTTTCGATGCGCGAAATTCTGTATTTGCAAACAGCGGAGAAACTGAATTACGTTTTGCCAACAGAATTTATATCCGATTATAAAAGTTTCGCCATCTACTTTCGCGAACACCCGCTTAAACAGTTTTCCCTTTTTTTTTTATCTCTCTCTCTTTCTCTTTCCTCGTCTTATCTCGCTTTTCCAAAAATTGTTTCGTCTTTTTCCCGCGTCTTAAACTTTCAAATTATTCAAAATGTTTTTCTATCCATCTCAGTACACCCTTGTAGTGTTCTATATAACGAAAAAAATATTACAATTTGATCTACCCTGTTCACACGGAGTTAGAATAAACGCAAACTTTCCTATCCCCGATCATCAGAGTCCATTAAATTTTCCAATGCCTGAATATTTCCAAGATTTTCGTATTTATATAACGAAAGCTTTTTCGTTTCACAAATATTATGTAACGGAGTGGGGTTCGATCATTAGCGAAAAAACACGGGGATTTAAAAGTAAAAAGTAGAAAAAAAAACATCAAAAAAAAAAAAAAAAAAAAAAGGAAGTTCGCCGATGAAACGCCGCGATGCAAATACTTCTGGTTTGTTCGGTGAGGATTCGAATTGGGAGGAATATTGCGCTAAATTAGGGAGAGTACTGCACCATCCCCCAAGAGACCCGACAGAATACTAATTTTGGATAAAATTGAACGAGTTTTTATTTTTAATCGAGGAACTTTCGTGCACAAAAGCTATGTATGTAATATTATCCGCGCAAGTACGTTAAATTCTTCTTTGAATTCAGATTGCACATTTTTTTCTAAATTGCTCAACTTCTTCCGCAAGATATTGCAAAAATTTTATAATGTCCTGTCATTGTGTACTTTCTACTTTATATAAGTTTTCAAAAAAAATGTTCACTCGCATTTTGCGACTTTGAATTGTCTCCCAGTGAATCAGCCACGGGGTTACAGGTGAGCTAGAATAAATATCGTATAGAAACAGCCAGAGGGAAGAAGGCTGCAACGTCGCGTAAATATCTGTTGTCACCAAAGCCGGGTTTCGTCAATCACCATATGAAGGTACGGAATGTGGAAGAAGCGTTGCTATGTATTGAAAATTCCTGAACAACGTAGTGTAGGTTAAAATCTCAATCATTGTCTGCGGTGACAACGTTGCAAGCGCGCGTCGAAACGTGCAAATCAAAAATATAAAAAGCTCAGAGATCGAGGTGCGACAGGCGCGCGGTGAAAGATATGGAAAGCGAAAAAAGAAGAAAAAAAGAAAAAAAAAAAATCACAATCACTGAACTATAATGCCGAACGCAGAAATGTCTGGAATGTGTTTTATTATTTTTTTTTTTTTTTTAACCCTCACATTTTTCGTCATCAATTTATTCCCTAAAATTTCCAAATTATACATTATATTCAGAGAACGTGGCGAAACGCTGGAGATAATAGCCTTGCCCAAGTAATTTATGAACGTACTTACTTACGTATACACACGGGACTCGAGCATATTGTGCGGCGAAGAAGGGTGTTGAAAATTTTGTTTTAATCCGCTGAGCACTTATTGTAATAAATTTTATTTTTCCGCAATTGCGCAGATAAAATTAAGAGGAAAGTTTCTGTTTCTGGTTTTTCTTTTTTCGTTTTTTTTTTCTTTTTTTTTTTGCCCGTAAAATAAAGGATTGCGAAAAGCGAAGTATATCTTCTCACCAGAGAATCCGAGAAGCCGGGAATCCAGGATAGTTTGTAAAGTGTGCGGGCAGAATCTGTAATTAAGACAACAACTTCTTCCCAAACAATAAACACGCCCAGCCAACTACCGGGTCGCCCACATCGCTAGCTTACGTATAGCCCTATATAACAGTGTAGCTAACAGCCTACCATGTTTCGGGAAATTGACCGAAAAAAAAGCGACGATATTCTCCGGGGAGGATCAGACTCTGAACTTCTGGTAAAACTTTTCGAAATAATAGATGCGAGTGCAGCTGACCGTGAGACATTATCGGAGTTTGAAAAAGCGGATTATTTGATGCGTGCAGGCATCGGCCAATATAGTTTTGTGTTCAAATAATTGCGAGACTTTATTGATTCGTGTTCTGATTTTGTCGTAACAATTTGTCATTGAGTCGTTTTGCGACGCGTTAATAAAATCTGTAATCAAATTTGTATAAATCCAGAAAATAATTGTCACGATATTCCCTGATCCCAAGACCCATAAATTGATGGTTAAAATTCGTATGGGAATGATGGTGTAGAATGTCGGAATTATCCGAACATTTTTTTTTTTTTCTCAACGGCACTGGTTAGATTCAAATAACAGTTCGGGAAATAATTCGTTCCAAGAGATTCTCCCGTCTGCCGCATCTTCAAGTTTAAAGTTCTGTCTGAACACAAAGCACGTTGTATACGTGTATACAGAGAAACCGGGTGCAGGCAAGTCCCTACGAAAATCTGATGCCACTGGTACATACACGGTGAAAATGTGTGGGAGGGATTTTGAAGGCGAGTTGAAAGGCCAGTTCAAAACGCAAGCGAAACTCTCGATTCCTTTCGTTGGAAATTCACGGGTTTTCGATCCCCTTATCTCCTCTTCATTGAATTTACAAATTTCCAGACGAACCGAGGTATTATTGAACTGTACCGTGTGCGTCGCACCCTACTCGAAGGGACAGTCAAAACGCTTCTTTACGCCCACGTACAATAATGTGTTATTTTCTTTTCACTAGAAAATTGATTTGTACGACGGTATTATCACAAAATTGTAGGCAAGTTGAAGGCACTTTTATCCGTCACAGTTTTTCTTGTTTTTCATTTATTTCTCCGCTTTTGGAACGAGTATTAGTATCGTTCGTTGAATTATCGCACGCAACAAATAAAAGCAAACGATGCATGTAGAGAACCAGTGTGAAAAAGAAGAAAGGAAATATAAAGAGAGAGAGAGAGAGACATTCGACGTAGGTGGAATATCTGGTATAAGACAGAGGGAACAGAGGGAAAAGAGAGAGAGAGAAAAAATAAAATAAAATAATAATAAAACAAAATAAAATAAAATGACACTCTCGAAAAGCCGGAGTTTTCCAGACGACCGACGCCGGCGTCTTCTCCAGATTCAATTCACTCGGTGGGGTCGTGATATCAGGGAGCGCGAACCTTCCGACGTAACGTTAGAACTTGAAAGCACCTAGAAAGATTTAGTGGCCTCAAACTGTTGGGCAACTACGTAAATAACCATCCTGCCAGAGAGGAAAAGTTGTGTGTGTTACCTGCGCTTTCTTTGGTAGAGAAACCCGCTGATGGATATCCTGCTTGCACTCCTATTAGATACCATCTCTGATCCTTTACAGGACTTATCCAAAAGCTCGAGTAGCTCTCTTCAACCAGAGAATTGGTTTTATGGTTAAAACTTGAAAGTTTGCGACTGCAATTTCATCGCTTTCTTATTCCCTATTTCTCATCTTTCTTCTATAATTTATCATTTTACGCAGGCTTCTTACGGACGTTTCGACATAAAACTCTTGCTTTGTTACTAAAAATATACGACGTGCCTATTTCATCGGCCTGATTTTCATACCCCCGGTAGAAAATTTGTCGCTAGTAAGCTATTGGCGAACGGCACAGCCGCACATGTGCGATTTTTCTATACGATCGATGCGAGTTGGTGCGGGAAGGGTAGGAGAAAGACTATCTTTGCGAATTTGCGTAGGGTGCTGAAGAGAGTTTCCGTTTTTTTTTATGTTATCACATCAGTGATGCGGGAAGATTTAGCATTTTATATTGATGCATACCGTTCAACGATTACCAAATATATTTTCTCATAAAATGTGGTATACCCTACCTACATATGGGCTTTTAGCCGACGAAAGCACCTGCCTTTATTCACGGTTAATATTAAATTTGAGCAGCTTTTTGGTAAGGGAATAAAAAAGATAGGCGTCACACTGTCCTAAGAGTCACAGACTGAATTATTTTCTATTTAAATTGGACAGTGAAGAGAAAATCTCAGCGAATAAGTGGGGGAATCAAGAATTAATAAAGCCGGTATAAGCACGAAAGCGATTATATGAAGTGTACGTATTCAGAATTTGCAGAAAAAAATGGAATAAAAAAAAAACCAAAAAAAAAAAACGCGAGGTGTTTTAAACTGAATTATTAGACCCACGCGGAGAGGGAATAAAACGAGATAATGGAGTATATATAGAATAGAGTTTATCTCATTGTTAGAAGAAAAATTTTAGAGACGAGCTATTTTCTGCAAAAGCGCGTAATGCTTTGATGCAATTTAGATAGCGGGTCATTACCCCCGTTTTCAGGAGCAATGTAACTTTACTTCTCGTAGTAATATTATGAGATTTTAAATTTCATAAAGTTGAGACGAAACTTTTCAAAGTTATGTAATCTAAAGTACGAAACAAAATTATACCTTCGAAAAAACAAAAAGAAAAAAAAGAAAAAAAATCCTACCTTCAACTAGGCTTAATTGAAGAGATTTTCGCGTCTGACGGTGCATATAATCACTTTTTCTTTACAAATGATGTATTCGCAGTTTGTAAGCTTGTTTCATTTTTCACAAATTGAAAATAACCGAAAAAAAACTAGACAATATAAACATAAACGTGTTTTATCCAACCACATCGGGCTGAAAAAAAAAAATAAATAAAAAAAAATTGAATTGCATTGTTTGTTCGTTCCAAACTCATTAAGTTCCTTCGAAAAATTACAATGAAGAATTTGTTTTCCATCAAAACCAAACAAAGCGTGACGCGATTATTAAAATATACATAGATAAACTCGTTGGGCACCGTAATTACCTCCACAAGTCCATTTCGAGGCAATTTCACTCTGAAAAACCGAAAAAAATCATTTCAAAATCAACATTTTCATGCAGAAGTAAAGCTACAATAGATTTTTGTATTTTTTGGTTTTCTTTTTTTTTTTTTTGCAATCCCTGGGAAAAAGGATAGACATATGCCATTATGTTTTGTTTATCTTCCGATAAATACTACCAACCGTTTACACGATAAATTAAATCTATAAAAATAACACATTAGGTTTAGTCGTCTAGCGAAAATCGAGTATCGATTTCGCAGCCTCCGACCTTCGACGTCCACCCACATACGGTAGGGGTATACGTGGTCCTTAATTTGATCATTTTTGAATTTCAATGTTCCCATGGGCCAGGACCTCTCCAAATATCTAGAAAAAAAGCCAAAATCCCAAAGCCTTCGAATTTTCTCATTTTAATAAAACACGATTTGTGAAATTCCGCGGTTAATTTTTTCCCTCCCTATTGCAGTACAGCTCCGAAAAATCTCAAACTCGGTATACTCCTTACCTGTAGTAGTAGGTATTTAATAAAAATCCGACAGATCTTCAACGATATAATTTTCGAAGCTAGAGGGCAGAAAAAAAAATTTCCTATCTCCAAATTGTGATGAATAAAAATTAGTCGTTAAAAATCTGTACATTTTTTACGGACACCTACTAGCTATGGGTAAGAAGTGTGCGAAGTTACAGATTCAGATAAGCGATAATGCGATAGGAAGTAAAAAATAACCACGAAGTACTAAAAATCGTGTGTTTATTTAAATGGGAAAGTTCGAAGGCTTTGGGACAGTACTTTGACTAAACTTGTTTTATAGGTATTTGGAGACGTTCTGGCACATGGAAGCATTGACATTCGAATATGACCGAATTCAGGACCTGCACCTTAATATAATGCACATATGCGACACTCGTCTGGAGATGAAATTATCGTGTATCTACCCGCACATAAAGAGTGCATCTAGTCTCTTGCGATCAAACGCGTTTATTGTATATACTTATACCTACCCAGAGAAATATGTCTCCTCGTTAAAGCAAGTACCGGTAATTTGGTGGCATGTCATTTATTTTATTATACCGTATACCGTGTGCCAAATTATTGTTATTTCATTACGTTGCACCTGCGGTGCTGTCGGTTATACATACGAATTTGTAACCTGTTCATTTCCCATGTAGGAATGTCCCTTTATGTACCTCGGCTAACAGAAGCTCGGCCATTCTGCATGGAGAATGAATTTATCTGGTGTTTAAAGAAGAACGAAATTGCCTTGACGTTTGTGCAGAAAATTTTCTCCTTTTATGCCCATGATCCTTTATTTTTATCATTCAGCTTTTCCTACCCACCAAATTCACCGCAGTAACATACTAATATCCCACAACCTGGTAGAGAGCTTTTTTCCCCGTTACGAATTCGAGCTTTTCCTTTCTTCCTCCCTTTTTTTTTTCATCATAACTGTATGACTGCCTGCCCATATAGTACCTAATATCTCTTTTTCCCGAACCACTGCCGTCATGCCGACGAATGTGTCACCCACCCACACGTTACATTCTCGAGTACACAGAGGCAGAGGATCCTGTTTACCCATAGTTTTTTTGTTCGATTTAATTTTTTTTTCATTTTTTTCATTCCCCTCTTTTTGCCTGCAATTCCCATCTCTGCGCTTGTAATTCATTCAAAGCTCGTCGCTAACAAAAGAAATATCAAACTTCCGATCGATAAATTAATGCCTGAGTCAAGACCGATAATTGCGAGGTCAAACGCCGGTTCTATGACCCGTGCAATAATTGCCTTCAACAATTTTGGTCGAACAGCCCTCTCTGCGAGCTAGTCGAGCATAGAATTTTCGAAAGGGTTATAGGCGCGGTTATATCATAAAACTAAATGAAAGAAAAAATAATCGTAAACTCAACAAAAAAAAAAAAACAATAAATAAATTAGTAAACAAAATTCATGAGTGCAATTCGAATCGTAAAGCGTTGGTCGGAGCTTTTGGCCAGGGTCCAACGCGCGCGACTTCAGACTCATAAACTCATTGAGGGACGTCGCGCGATTGGTCAAGCGAAAATTAACCGACTCTATAATTAACTACCCTTGCATTTCGCGCCTCAATCCTCTCGTGATTTCCCATTTCTTAACTCCGTACCCCGTTTACTTCGACATCTGTCTTTTCCCTAGTTTTGTTTGACAAGATGAAAAAAAAACGCACAAAAAAAAAGAAAGAAATAACGGAGAAAAGAAAAGACTAGAAAGAAATTCACACGGCTTTAAACGACTTTATGAAGTATGTTCAGTATTTATTGTGGATTATCCAAGTGGTTTGGCACTGAGGTAAGCTTACGACGCGCTCCATTAACCGAGTTGACAAAGCCAATTCTTGATATTACGCAAAGCTTGTAACAAAACGTAAAAGCTTGACGCTGCGATTCATATCCACCAGGAATAAAGGACGAAAGCATACCTGCAATACATGAAGAAGAAGAAAAAAAAAAACAAATTAATTAGTCTTCCTTAGTTTACCCCAACATAGAAGAATTCAAAATTTTAGTAATTCCAACAGAATGAAAAGCTTCGTTTTATATTGTAATTCCCCACCTGCTGAGCACATTTTGTGAAAGCCTTATAATTGCTTTAACGTATGCTAAACCTAGTCGGTAGATTACTTTATACCGTGGCTTAACAATTCTTGTACGATATTTTTAAGCTTAAAAATGTGAATTGCAGGTAATAAATGAGTTGCTAATTGGGGTGTTTCTGTAATTTTTTTTACTTCCTTTCTGAGGTGGTTACTGAAGGTAATGTGTAAAGTATGATTATCCGAGTAAAAAGAAGAACGGAAGAACGGAACGGAACATCTTATATCTACCTACTGGGTGCAGAAATAACAGAAGAACGAAAAACTTTCCGGAGGATTTACACAGCAGCATTTTGAACTTGGAAATGTAATTTTCTCACGGAAGGAAGAAATGTAATTTTGAATTCCCTTGCACCATGCGGGTTCCAGATCTCAGAGAAGATCCTGATAACGAGAAAAGGACAGCTAGGAAAAATATATAAGGCAGAGAATGACAGGAAGTGGAATGGCCATGATAATATCCAGGGGTATTGATGTACTGAGTTATAGTTGTAGGATAACTATATTATTATAACTTTCCACCCAAGAGCTTAGACCCCAAAGTTGTGAGAGCCTCCCTCGGTCATCGTACAATTAGTTTCGATACCAAGGAGACCAAATCTCCTTGTTTCGTTGGTCAAAGTTACTCTGATTCCCTCCGATGTTAGTTCAAAGTTCACTTCATTCACTTAGAGACTCGTAGAAATCTCGCCATGTATCTTGGCCTGTATTATCTGTAAGGCACATACGCACATGAGTAGATTCATCAATACATACATATGGATGCTAAATATATTTCTATACATCTAAATTGGGGGAGGAAAGGGGGGCAAAATACATCAGCAGACTTCTGCCATTCCACTCACTTCTGCTCTCACGCTTAAATAGTCGAAGAATCCTCACAGGGTTGTGACTGTTGAAACGTTTGGTTGTGATAAGGACAACGGAAGGCCGAATGGTGGAGTTGGAATGGAAAGCTATAGGGGTGGAAAATCAATCGTTTAGATAAGCGAATAAACTTCGGGAATTCAGACCAAGCCTAGAGGCATTCCTGTTCCAAATTTCGTTCCCTGTTCCATACGTTACATACTTGTGCGTAACTGTGCATAGAAAAGATCATGGAATGCCACATATTTTAAGCTGATGAACGTAAAACTGGGTGAATAAATTTGGTAAGTGAAAATTGGAAAATAAATTCGAAAAAAAAAAACAAATGGAAAACAAAAACTAGTAGAATTTACTCGAGTTTCATAACTCGTTGGAGGAATTCTTCGTTATATTTTACTGGGGTACTAAAAAGGTACGTTGCATGCTGTGTGCAGCGGAAGAGCTGCTGGATTTTTCATCTTCATTTTTCTTCGCAGACAGAGTGGAGAGATTTAGGAGGTACGCGTGAGGAGACATTTTTTATTGCAGTCGTATAGATTCTGGAAATGTTGAGAGTGGGTACTGGTCGGAGACTTTATACTTGAAATTGGAAAGTGTGGAATTTCACGAAGCATGCAACACGTTGCCTTTAGGATTCGTATAACGTCTTCGATACGAGCTCCTGGATCCTTGGCTATATAGATGCTGAATATCCACGCGGAAAAAGTCTCAATCCGATGGTCGGTTGTCGGAAATTGGCTCGTCGAGGAGATCAGAGTGACTTCCGGAAACCTCAGGGGTTAACAGAAGTCGTTAACGAAGCCGGAAAATACTGTAAATGGAGAAAGTTGCGAAACTAATTTTTCCCAAAAAAAAAGCGCGAAGCTGCAGAGCTTTTCGCGAACCTTCTTTCTTTTTACTTTACTTTACGGTTAAGAGAATTACCTCGTTTACCAAATTGTTTTTTTTTTCTCTCCTACCCTACAGCACGAAATTGTATAAATAAGTGGGTCTAGGATCAATCATACCTGATACTTTGACTCTTTACATTATAAATTATTTGTATCATGGTTTCATCGGATGTTGCAGCTTCCCATCAAAATATGATGAAAGTGTCGAATGAATATGAGCCAATTTATTGATCGGAATACCTTGTGTGGCGCATTTATTTTTGCATTACTTGAAAGATCTTTGAATGGTACCTACGTATATTTTTGACATCCTCGAATTTCTCGATAAACAAATTGAAAAATGAACATCTTTCGTGACTTGAAATGTCCAAATCATAATCCGAAGGGGTTGGGTGTATTTCTGGTATCTCGTAGGGAACATCAATTAATCCTACGGGAGTATCCTGAGTTTTGAAACCCTGGATATACCCTCGTTGCCTCGGACAGACCGCAGGATTTTGTGCGAATCCATTTTCACACAGACAACGATAGTTCAACTGAAAATCGAAACTCCCGACCCTCTCACCATCACGCGTACAGATCTGCTCGATTCTCATGTTAGATTTCTACAGCCAGATGAGTCTGCAGTAATTAGAAGGTTAGGCGTTGAAATTCGGGAACCAAGGGCTACCCGACACTCGAAACCAATTCACAAATTACTCAACCCCCAATCCCATCCCATATGTATCCTAAATCATAATCGATCCTGACGAAAAGTGGTTTCGAACTTAGTAACTGAGAAATCCTACGTTCACAGTACGAAATTTAACTAGGTACAATATTTGCAAAAATATTTTTTGGCAGCTGTTGTCTACCGTAATTTATTGCATACAAGATGATAATCGTTCAGCTGTTGAGGAGTGCATCCATATTTTTATAAAAGTTCATACTTGTGTCCGAATGACCGCATATTTGAATAAAATCTTTGAAGTTATACCGTCATGCTTTCACATGAAGGGTGAAATTCGGGTAAATCCGTAAAATTTTAAAGAGGAACTGGTTGAAATATATATTCAAGATCTTTGAAGTATATTTCCACACATTTTCCTGCCGCGTTAGAAACACTTGGCGCTTATGAACGTAGAATTCTTTTTCCTTCTTATTCCGGTCATCCGGCAGCAGCTACCAAACCAGCAAACTACCAGCACAATGAAGAGACTTTATAGCTCGGAGTTGAATTCTTCCTCTCTCCGGCTCGGTGACACTCTCTCTTTTGGTCTTTTTCATTTTACTTTCTTTTTGTCTCTTTTCCCCACCCCATCATCAGCGACTCGGTGCAATTATTCACACTGTTCAAACCACTCGACTGCCAAATCATCGCGCTTTTCCTGCACTACCTGTCGTATACTTTTATTTTTCTGTTTTGACGCTCGATGGTCGCCCAGGCTTTATCTTTATAATTAATGGACCGGTTTTTATACACGTGTCAAAGAACCGCGTGTCCGGTGAGGTGCGAAATCCGAGCAAAAGGGTTTTTCACCTATACCAACATACAGGGTTTGGTTGAGGGTTTAGTTTAGCTAGGTGATATTGGGGTCAGGCTGGACGGGGTTTCACTAAGGTTTGTTAGATACGAAAGTGGCCCTCTGCAACCCAAAGAGTGATAATTATTATGATAACAATATCCAAGCGAAATAGGTGGGTACCTAGCGTTCTCTCCTGATCCTAACTGTTAATTTTCCTCAACAAAATGAGTAATTCAAATATTAATCATGTAAAACGACGCCATTATTCACGAAATAAATATAATCAAAATTTATAAGCGTCCACCAGTGCTCACTGAACCCAAAATAATTTGATCAAATGATCTCACGGCTACATAACGCTGAAGTTTACTGTTCTATTATGGTAACGGATATTATAATTGGCTACTTCATTCTACGTCAAAGTGAAATGGAAACGGGGGAGGGGGGGATGGGATGGGATGGGATGGGAATGACAAAGCGATTCCGTTTGCGATTTCCGTTTTTACCTAAGATAACCAAAATTTACGTAACACGTATAGTGGGTATATTTACAGTCGAATGAACAATGAGCACAACTGTCAATGCCAGTTAGTTGTTGTTAGAGAAAGTTAAGCTCGAGTTGGGATAGATTGTAAAGGGTCACGTTTGGTTAGGTACTAGATTAGGGCCCTCTACCTACTTCGACATTGATTATCATAGCCACCCGTTTGTTATACCGAAATCCATTCCATAGGTTGAAATGAAAACGACTGACAATCAGTTGCTAGTGTTCGTATAGACTATAGATAAGTTCGCTGCGATATCTATCGGGTAAAAATTGTTCCGATCAAATTGCGTAAAACTGAACATAATATACTTTACATTCGCTAAATCAGCAAGCAAACAATTATCGTTGAAATCGTACAAAGTTTCACACCGTCATGAATAGGAATAATGCTAGTGGTATACGTAAGCCGGGGGTAGGAGGGTGAAAAGATGTGAGAGAACAGCGTGTTAATGGGACAGGTGAGTGGCAGCTGTCCAAAACAGATGAAGGTGCTAGGGCGGTTTGTGTCTGTTGCACATGGCTGTAGCCACGGCGATCAGCCGATCAATTTTTTTTTTTCTTGCTTTTTAGCCCGTTTCTTTCCATGAATTATAGCCTCGATTCCGTTGTCTCGATCTCTCTGTGGCTAAATATTATGTATTTTTGCTTCCGCATGGTCTCATCGTTTAATTTAACCCTCTGATGCAGTTTGAAAAAAATTCGTGTAGAATATAAGAGACGGATAATATTAGTATAAATGATATCGTATGGCCCGTTTCACTCGGTACATCGAAACCCAGTTAGAGCCTGAGGCCTCCCTTGAGATACGCGGGCTAATGGAACGATGGAATGCGAATATATCTTCGTGAGGGTAGAGCAGTGTCACACATGTATAGAAATAGATATATAAATGCAGAGAGAGAGAGAGAAGGATGTATGTGTATATATATATATTTAAAAAAGAGAGAATGAGAGAAGGAAAGTTTTATTGGTACGCAGAAAGAAGGAGAGAAGGAGATTTAGGGTGGAGAAGGTTTCCCTCTAGTCTTCGGACGTCTCTGTCCTCCTCTTTACCTCTTGAGTTTTCATTTCACCTTGAGTTTTTCGCTTTCGGTAAAAGTCAACGTTAACGTGAAAATGTAAATGCAAATTTAAAGGTAATACTCGTGCCTATAGGAAGCGTATTTACGAAATGAAATGTTTTAAGCCTGGGAGCATTGGACGTTGTGGCGTTAGAGTTGGCCGGGGGTAGGTAGGTACTTTCATACAATTTTCTACCTCGCTTCTTCCGTTCTTTATGAAATTAGGACGTGGAATTTTGCTCCATATTTTTCAGAGCTACTACTGAGGTCGACCCCCTTCACCCCCCGCCCGAACTAACCAGTAAGGGAAAAACAACCCCGTTAAGTCTCTACCTGACTGTATTTTCCGTCCTTCTAATTAAAAACTAGCCCGTTTTCAGGGCGTGAAATCCGTACACATATGTGCGACCCGCAACCCCTCTAAGTACTACATGCTCAATGACTCTGTACTACACCTAAATCCATATATATATATATATATATAGATATTTTATTACATATGTTACATTTAGAAATCGTTAGTTACTCCGCTTGTATACTGCTTCCCCCTACTATCGGAGTGTATCGTATTGCTAAGGGTCGCAGAAATGGGGAACGGGGGTTGAGGATATCATATAAAGGTATCAAACATAAGGGTGAGTAATCGAATTCTTATCACACCTTTTTCCGGAAAAGGTTTTCATACTTTTTGTTCCTCCGCTTGTCTTACAGCTTTTGGTTGGTATCCAAAGATCATTTCTTCTCAAAGTGATAGGGCGTAAGCCGTACTTCGATATCATTATCTGACCGAGAAAAAAAAATTCAACCATGAAGATGAAAACACGTAATGTGCCCTTAGAGTCTTCTTCGTGTAGTAGATTTTGTCGCTTCGGAAAATTAATGACCTTCGGCACGAAATCACTCCATTCCCTGCTGAGACGGAGGAGAATCACCCCACTTCCATACCACGAAAGGGAACTTCACCGCAATATCTTCTTGCCACAAACAATCAAGTATCGATTCAGGCTCGACCCCAAATTTACATGGCTATTGAATCTTCGCAAATAATTAGCAATGCCAAGAAAAAAAAATGAAAAAAAAGAGACTCAGGGGAAAATCAAGGGAAGAAAATGATCAAATAATCGCACTGATTCACATTAGCACGTGACTTTATGTGTTTAAAATGAATATAAAGTGGAAAAAGCTTCTCATTGTTTCCATTGAAATATTGTAGATATTATTCGTTGACCCTGTACCAAAATGGGATGCTGGAGATACGTATAAGTAGAGCTGCGAAGGCGGAGATGAGCAGCGAACTAAATCATGTCAGAAAATAAGTTGACGACAAATCGGTTTTCTTGCCATTAGAAAAGTGACATTTCACAGTCCCATGAACGTTGATCATAGAGAAGTTCGAACTAGTGGAAAAAAGAAATAGAGTGCAAAATCTTGTTAACAGACTATAAAAATTCCAAACTCACGTAACGTCATGTGAAAAGAAATTTAAATGGCACCCATCCAATTATAAACGGCTGCCATATTCTATGATTCGTATAAAAAGTCGTGTGTTGATATATTATACCTACGCGTGTAGATAAATATGAAGAATAGTTAATAACCTGGTGAAATTAAGCCAGTTATATGCGTAGCGTGAATGTGTCTGCATGGTAGTCTCTCTACTGCTTCTTCACCTGTCCAAAGAATACAGAGAGAAAAGAAGAAAAAAAATGTACATCTAGTCGGGGTACTCTCGTGTGTCGTCAAAGCCACGTGGTAAGCCTATTTCACAAGTAATCGCATCAATTAAGACTGATTTAATTATGCGCGAAGACTTTGATATTCAAAGTAACTGTTTCAGATTCAAAGCATTATACGGATGATGGATACATGCGTTTAATTTATCTCGTCGTTGAACGTCATGGTGAACTGAATCATCTGCACTTTACTTCCCATATCGCATGGTATAGACTATAGACTATAGATAACTTTGCAAGCTAAATTTCTGCCGAAGACTCGATGTAGAATTTCCTAGGAATATCGACATTATTAGTTGGCGTTATTAAATTGAACGATGCTCTAGAAGTGGCACTTCTCGCCGGCAATAATCTCCATGATCCCAAAGTAGTGTTCTCCATAATTGCGAGCAAAGGCTGATTAATGCTTGTACTGAAACATCTAATTGCTGCTGTTCCCATGGCAACTCGGGATTCCTAGGTGTAAGGTCGATTCTACAGTCAATATGAGGCCTGATCCTGGTATTTCGAGTATAACGAGTCTCAATGTTCAAAGAAATAATCAACTCACCGTTATTGTTGTACGATCATTCTCGTAATTGAATCTGTACAAGAACGTGTTTCGCAAAACAAGAGATCGGACCGCGGGCTTAACCAGACGCTTTGGTGCGATGAGCGTGTTGCACTAATTAGACTAACAACTTGCATTGTTAGGCCACCCGGCATTCGCGGAGTTATTCGGAGCCAGAACATTTTGCAAGAGGGGTATATGCCAAGTCTAATCAGAATAACGATTGTACGCGAAAAATTCGTTTGCCCGATTTTGTCAATTTACACTCGACTCACCACCACGGTCTCGATTGCACTTGAATTGGTATAAAAGAAGCAGGGCAATTCCTTATTTATATTATAACCGCGGTCGAACAAAATTTCCAAATATTTTTATGATCATTAAAAGATGAGGCAACGCGTTCAATTATACGATATCTCTACCAGAAGAGAATCGGGGGATGAGTAGGTACCTATAAGAGAGAAAATATAATCCGCTTTGAACACAAACGTAAAGTAAAATGTACCTGCGGAACCATTGGCCAATAATTAAAAATGACATTTTTCTTCGCTTTCCAAGAACTTCTCTCGCATTTTAAAGGCCGTTGCTTGTTGATACTAGATAGGTACCGCCAATTGTATAATCGATCGGTTTACTCTGTCCCTGCCTCCGTTTGATAGACGCAAACAAGATGTTAATAATGTTTACATCGGGATTCATGAAATGGTTGGGATCGATGAATACGCGATATTTAATGAGCAAGCAAGGTTTGTTCAGGCGGTCAATAATTTCCCATCAATACATTATTGGAACGTAATTTAATCAGATGATGGTTCCAATTCGATTTAATAAATCGAGACTGCTCGCCTATTTCACATACGTTTTTCAATCAGTGCTATACGCGGCTTCAAAGCTGCAGCTTAGAAATTTTCGTCTTCTTTAAAGGGTTTTCTTTCGCCTTTGTGGACTTATAAGAGCATTTCTGCTATTGGATTCAGCAAACAGAGGAGAAAATCGATTGATGAAGCCAGAGCCCTGGCTACATGCTTGAAGAGCATAAAGATGACAGATATATATATATGTATGTATATAGGTATCGAATATCATGTGCGGAAATAGATTGAACTCGTATAGCTAGATATTCTTTTCCTTGAAACCCAATTCATATCAAACTTGGCCCGGAAATTGTATCTGTAAGTCCCCCTGATTTTTTAAAGACCTTTATAGGTATCCTGAAATACATTTCTCTCAAATTTTCAGAGATGATTTCCTCATTTTCTTTTACTAAAAGGCTGCCAGACGCAGACTAACACAAGGGCGAACCATCAACCGACCGACTGTCTGCACTGTCAACCGCTCGATTGACATAAACAGGATGTCAGCTCTGAATAATATCAATATAATACGTTTTCGGCCCGAAACGACTGCTCCATTTTTTTTCTCTCTCTCTCCCTCTCTCTCCCTTTTCACCCCAATTCTGCGAACATAGTTGTACTTGCGAAATGCAAAAACTTGACAATTTTGAAAGATCAATCTGGAGATTGCATACAAAAAACGTTATTTCAGGAAAAAGTAAAAAGAGAAAGATCAATGAACGAGTCAGTTAATCCTGGGATAATATCGATATGTGTTCTTCTATTTGGTCCAAGCTTTGGTTTGTTATATACTATATATAGGTATAACAGCTTCGTTTGGCAGAGGACAGTGCATCTGTTCCATAAAATAAATGGCAAAGCTTATGTTCTCTTTTGAGAGTGGATTCGAAATCGTTGGCTTATCTAAACAAATGACTTTCTTCTTCCTCATACCGTCTTGATCTCCCAGCAATACTGTTACGAGATATATATGTGTGCGAGTGAAACGACCCGTCGTATAATTCTGACCACATGATTCCTCGGAAATTGTAGCTATTTATACAATGGATATATAAATTATACCTACATATTATATAGATCTGTAGATCAGTTGGGGAAGTTGCAAGTTTCAAACCTAGGGATCAATACCCACTTATATACTATAACGATACCGTACAAAACTCAAGCAAAGAATCGACGTTCAAATTTAACCTGAGCTTTTTATCTTCGGTCAGAAACATAATATGACCTCATGCGGTTCGTTTAAAACTGTCCAATATATCTAAGAGCAATAACCCCCGCGTCTATTACCCAAGATTTATTTTCCCAAGAATATAAGCGTCGATCGTAGGTATATCAGCCGATATTATACGTAGGTATATATTTTCATGATTATTCATCAACCTGTCTATCGAATCTAGAAAATGAACGCCAACACGGCGCCTGATTTTCACCTCGAAAATATCACGACCAGCTTTCCTCTACGGCAGTAAGCTCTTTACCAATTACGAAACACACTACCGCCTAGCAGTAGCTGGTACCTCGACAGAATTAATTATCAAAGCTTTAACGCACAGTTCCCTTAAACTTTTACCATGTGTGTACCTATACCTACACGAGCATATATACATATGTATGTATACCATACATAAATACATATAGAAGTATATAATCAAGTTTAACTTTTACCACGTCAGGTTTAAACGCACGACATAAAGTGCGAGTTCAGATTATGCAGAAAATTCGCTACAAATATAAATGACGCAGCTTTTTCACCGCGTAAAAATCTCTTAGGTTTTTCGTATCGTCGCGTCGGTCTATACGGTGACCAACTACGGTGGAAAGATAAGGAAAAAGGAGGAAATGCGTACCTCGATATACCAAAGTGTATCATTTCCTCGAGTACATAATACTTCGGTTTAAAGTATACGTGTACAGCTGTACCGTACTTATATATATAAATGTACGTGAGCGAGAATAGCAACTGTTATATAGCTAAATCGAGGGGAATGTAGTCTTGGATTTTTAGCTGGAGTCGAGCGTCGCGACGTGGGCGTCGAGTACTTGGAACGGTATCTGTGCTTTTGCCATCCGGTCACCAGTGTTTTTCCTTCTATTTATGGTGTTTTATTTAGGGAATCGGCAGGGTTAAGAGGTTACGCGGACGGGACGTAAATAGCAATGGGAACAAATCGTGCTCCTCTCACAGTGCGTCCGTCGTCTGAGGCTGTAGAGATCCGAGCCAACAGATGTCCGCGATAAGCGTCAGCCAAGAACTACGTCCGTTCTTTGTAGATGACAGATAGAGACCGTACATTCTATATACGCCTACTCCTACATCTTCAGCTTCCATGCTGCTGCTATATTTATTAGAAAATCTATTCTTTTTCCGGCTATAGACATTAAGGAATAATAAATATGGTACTAGATGCGTGATCAATGATGAAAATATATGGACGGAACATCTGCTCATTTTAAAATTGTCGGAACCTAATCCCAGATTAGAATAGTGATAAAAGTAACTCACCGTCACATATCATCTAAAGTTAACCAAAATTTACATAGATAATTCCGAGGATGAAGTGGAACTAAGTTGTCGCGAGTTATTTCAAAGTCGGCGTAGGTGTAAGCCCATCCGGTATATCGTAGTATAACAACTTTTGAACTTTTCACGCGATATTCACCGCTTGCAGAATATTGGAGTATCGTATAATACATTAATTTCACAAAGTCTGGCAATCGTTAGTTTTGCAGCGATATTTTTTACGTTATTTGAAGATTTTTTTTTTTTTTTTTTTTTTTTGCTCTAGGAAATTTGAAACAAGAACAAACGTGGGTTAAATTACTACACGTGATTAAATCATCTGTCGCAGATGGCAGATTTTTATTTCATTAAATATCGAACGATTTTTGATACTGTTTTCAACTCCACTGATCACGATCGTGTAAAAATGGTAAGAAAAGTTTGCGACCCCTCTTATCAAAAGTGATTTGATCAGCGTGATAGAAAAAGAAAAGTTCAACTTTCGGATAAAATAAACTTTTCTTGCTCGAGGAATACATAGGTAGGTAGGTATAGCTTTGCGCTCATAAATTTGGTATAGCTGAATTACAGATAAATTTTGCATCTTCGATGGAAAATTCACGTCAGTTTATATACCAGCTATGGGTCAAATTTAATTCCGAATGGGTTAAAGCGCCGGAATACATGGCGGGCTATAGCGGGTCGCTTAGGAGTCTTTTGGCGGAAACTACGTCGCGTACGCGTTGCGTAGCGTCGCGACGGTACCGTAACGACCTACCTAAGTGAATGCTGCGTAGACGCGACAATATTAGGAGAAGATTCGAGATTAGGCTAAGATGAGATCGTGATTACTACGAGAAACTCGCGCTATATCAACGCTCGTACTCAGCGTTCCTAACTTTCGTCCAATCTTTGCCAGATGTTCCTCGCAGAAATCAGCCTCAGGATACAGGAAGTCCTCTGATGTTATTATACTTCTCTCTCTTGATGTATTTAATCAACGCGAGACCACCGCGTTCATAAAACTTATGACTACTTTGCGGCATACTTTTTTCTATTCCATTTTCTCTTTATCTTCAATAATACATATACCTATAGGAACGAAAATTCCTATCCCAGACCTGGCAAATACTTGAGGAATATCAATTGCAATATTGCTTTACACGAAGCACGGAATTCAATTGACATATTCTCCTGAAACAGTTTTCCAATCTGCCAATTTCGATATTACTTCTTTCCAAAGAGTTTACTTCACGATTTTTCTCAAAACAACGATCCATCCGATGTTACTGTCAGGCGTTGGAAAAGATGTGCAGAAAATTTGTACGATGATAGTTTAGCATCAGAATTTTTAATCTGATCGTATAAGGTCGCAGGATCTTATAAGCTGAAAGTGCAAATGCTTGTTGGAATATAGTTATAGGTACTATGTGTGGACACAGGTTCAATACGCAACATGTCTTTTATATGGTAGGTACATATAGGTACGAAGCCCGTATTCGTACGAGCTTGCGAATATATCGTTAAAACCAATGTTATGCGGTAGTATATCGGAGAAATGTCTAACTTCATATTTTTCTTGGAGCTGTTTCGTTCACGTTTATAATTCAATACTTATTTACGAGAAATACACACAAGGATCTAGATTTATAGGGCACGGGTGTCGGAATGACTGATGATCATAGTCCTTGAAAGTTTACGTCCTACACTACTGCTTGACAGGGAACACCGACTAAATCATCAATCAGGCTTCCGATAAAGTCTTCTTGCTTGTAAGACATCGTTGAGGCTATATTCTAGGATTTACTCTTCCGTTTCTCTATAGTCATATATATATATAATACAAAACCGCCGTGCCGATGCAAATTGAAATAAAGTTTCGAGAGACGTTTATTACTATCATATTTAACAGAGCTGCACATATATCCATTTCATATCTGAAAATTATTCGGACGTACGATTGTCAGAAATGATCAAGCTACTTAAAACTAGTGTAGAATCTGATCGTTAATTATTCCTTATCACAGTTTCGATTGAAACAGCGCACGTATGCTGACTGAGCAGACTAAACCCATCGTGGATCGCATATGGGAGTCGAATTCTCCCTTGACGCTGATGACCAGCGAAACTTTCGCACGAACGTGACGTTACGCGTGCACGTGATTCAAAATCCAATATCATCGAGGTTATACGAAAAGCAGTATAATTTTCTCGTGCCTGCCCCCTTACATAATAGGGTAACCTATGGTCTTTCCAATTCTACGATGAACTTGTTTTTCGCAACTTTTCTTTTTCCCTTTTTTTTTTCTATTTTTCTTTTTTCTAGTCTCCATCAGCTAGACCTATAAGTATGCGTAGAGAATAATCTTCAGGGATCTAAGAATTCCCTAGAGACAGTTATCGCGTCCTGAGAAGAATCCTGAAAGACATGCCAGGAACGGTGACGACTCGAAGAAGGAAAGTTCCAACTTGTGAAATTGTTTGTATAACACACACCGGAAAAAGTTTCACAGATACTTAAAGGATCCGCGAACTTTGATGGCTGCTAAACACCTGCGTGAAACTTTTTTTATTCAGACTTGTGTGTTTCCTGTTTCTGACTAACCACACTATACTCGTTTCTGGATACTGACAAAAATTGCGAATCGTGATTCGCTTCGCGTCGGCTTCATGGTGGTTTATTTGTTTCGGGATCTGCTGACGCATTCGCCGGTTGTTCGTCCAAAGACCTCGAATACTCATTTTCACAAGCAAAAAATGATGACGAGTGACATTCGGCACTCGGAAATGTTATACCTATCTCTCGACTAATTTCAACGGCGATAACAATATATCTCAACCCTCAAGGCTTCTATGAATATTAAATTTATCTTCATTCGCCTTAATTTCGTAACAAACCGCCCACGATGCTATTCATAAGCAAATCCTAATTTCTAAGCTACACCTACACAAATTCTACGCATGTCAGCAGTCCTCTGGGACCCCATGCCTTGCCAAAGGTGTTATTTTCTCATTATCTAATGCGAAACTCTGCCGAAAGGTTGAAGCTAGGTAGCAAAAGGTTGTCAGGAGTATTTGCTTAATCCAGGACTTGTGTTAAGGAGTCTAGTAGAAGTGCAGGATAAGCTTTTGCTACACTGTGTGCTGTTGCACTGTTGTCTACGAATTTAGCACTTTGCATTAAGCTAAAGTCGCTTCTGACGATAATTGTGAGCCAGATTCTCGAGCTCCGTGATTCTCGAAGAGAAAAAAAATCAATCCTGATTTGCAGTGATTCCCATAAGAACCTTTAAGTCTCGAATTCTACTAATACGTATACATTGCTTCGGAATAACTATTCCCGCAGGAATGACGCAAAGAACTGAACACAGGGGTGATTCACGTCCGCAGATCAGTTCCTTCGCGACAGTGATGCGAGGAAAAAAAAATTGAGATTGAAAACCCTCTCGAGATACAACACGTCTGGTCGTCTCAGACCTAAGAGTCAATTTCCCCAGTTTTGTGGGCATAAATTGTATTCCTATCTCAACATGGCCTAACATTATGCCGGTCGATTCCGCAAGGAGAAGAAATGGTGGCGTCCGAACTCGAGACCGAATTTATAATGAAAAACGTTTTCGCCTCTTGAATCTCACCGGGACATACATTGTACATATCTATGTACTATATAACTCCGAGTTGTATTCACTCCGCCAAAAAAATCCAAGTTTTATTGAATTCGAGCATCAGAAAAATTTGAAGTGTCAAATTTTTGAATTCAATCGGATATACACGGACTTGGTATATTTTCTTCGAATCAACGCGATATACGAGATTCGAAAAATGTCTCCACCCCTGGAGGTAATTGAAATTTTAACGCTACCTCGCTGCGTGTGCCGCAGCTTTGTGGATATTCGCAGGATCGATGGGTCAATTGAATTTTTCAATGAAAATAATCATCGGCATCATTCAGTTGATAATAATTCCGCATGATATAATTATGGGTATGATGATCAAGGTAAAAAATGGTGGTCGTATGTAGTATGGTATATATTTTCAACATTAAAACGAAACTCCTCGCAAATACAAATCGAAAAAGGGATTAACGGATTATTTAACCGCTGTGTTTATTCCAAAAGCAATTGTCTCTGTTCCCGCTGTTCCCACTGTTTGTACAGAATACCGTATACAATTTAACAGCAGAAACGACACTCCGAAAAATGACATACACAAAGAGCACCTGATTCAAGTTGATATTTTAAATCGTTCCAATACTACGTAGGCATGCATGCGTGAATGCTTGAGAATTGACAGTTTCTGTAATCGTTAAATGGTTACACTCGCTTGCATTATGCTCATTTTTGTTTTTAATCTCATATATTTAAGCCAACGTGTCTTCTTCAGTTTGCTGATCTCTATTTGTTAATTTAACGCGCTGAAACAATCTGCTCGAGTTCTCCAGATGCACTAAAAATTCGTAAGAGAATTTCCTAAGTGCATTGAAACGACGCTGTCATTCCTATGCTGCTATGCTCGGTCGGACGACAAAATATATGAAATCGTAAAGCAGAGCTTTTGCAAGGGCGACAAAACAGCGAAGCGGAACACACTGGTTCCCAGGGCAACGCGATTTCGCAGTAAAACCACGCGTAATATTCACACACTCATTGTAGTCAGGCGTCGCAACGCCCGCCCACGCGTCTGAAATAAGTAGGCTATTCGTGTATATTTCTGACTACGACTAAACTTCGACGTAATTCCCTCATCGCTAAAACGTTTGTATAATTGGCCAGTTGAAGTTTTAGTAATCAATCTAAACTCGACGATGAGTACCATATGTCTTTGTCGTTCGATCCTTCTACTATATCAAATGAACATAGATGATTGTCCAAAGCTGTTAATTGGGGCAATGAAAAAATCGTTCGATTCATACGACTAACGATTTTCTATTTCTCAATTCAATTCGCTAGATCTTTTCTTGGTGCACATATACAGTCAAAGTATACAAAATCAGCTCGCATGTTAGTACATACGGATACTAAATTTGAGGGTTTTACTGCAGGGAAAAGGCCCTGAATTTGTTACAGTCCTCAACCTTGACTAAAGCTACCATCACGTACACACGTGTCTGCGTTTTTCGGAATTTATGTTATAGGCCTAGTTTATTCCTCTCGTATTTCCAATTTCTTTGTCTTCGTATCACATGGGTAAACCAGACGTGCGTACACGCACATACTGCAACATACTGTCTATATGCCAGCTGTATATAATATATACCTGGATATAGATATGAGTATAAATTCAGCCGGGAAAATTAATTCACTCAGTCTGCAGATGAAAAACAGAAATGAAAAATAATAAATCGTCCTCGCAAATCATACCGCGTCAAACTCCATCTAAACCTGGGACAGGATAACCTAGGGGTGTTTGGTATTGAAAATTTTATATCGGAACGGTTCGATGATAACGCTGATTTTCGATACATCGTTCCTGGGCCGCTACATATTCAACAAAATATACCGAAATATCCAATTTCAATTTTCGAGTAGTATCGTAACATCCCTCTAACTTATGAAAATACCGAGTGCAGATATTTTCGCAAAGTGTATCGCACGCGATTTTTATCGCGCACTGCTTCCTCGGTCTGGTGAAAAAAAATTGGCAGAAGATCTCGAAATCCAAAAAAATTATGTCCGAAATATCTTCCGTATCAGTTTCCACATCGCGAAACACTGTATAACGTTCCAAAATTAACGGACAGTTGAGCACGGGGGTCGGACTTAAGCGAGCTAAGAGCATCGTAAGGTTAAAAGTGGCTTTCAATCAAACCGGGATTTTATTCCCGGTTTTATACATTTCTATACCGTTCGCTGGTCCCTCTGAGGTTTCGTAAAATCGGATTATAAGCGACAGTCCCGAAATCCATGACCCATATCAAATATCTGTATAAAACGCATCTGTAGATATGCTTTCAAGAATCAACTGCGTGGTAAACTTCACAAGAATCATCCTCTCTATGCCTTACCTTCGTGGAAGACCCAATCTGTTTTGAACAGGAAGCTGTACGCTTTAGAAGCTTACAATGTGTCCGATAAGCCCTCGTCTATAGAGGAGAGTTTGCTATAAATTGATGTACATATTGCAGCATACTCATATACATATACTGAAATATTATACATATACATGCATACATACATACATACATACGAAGTAACAGAGGATATTTTCTATTCAATATACCTTCTCCTTTCTCGCGAATTGGCAATATTGAAAACGTCCCGAGAGTAAGCCCACAGTCGCAACAGCTTGATACGGGTTTTCCAATCAAGCTCGATGCGTGCCTTTGGTCCTCGACAGCAACCATGCTATATGGTCAGCGAAGACCACGTGACATCTTTCCAATAAAGTTACACGCTTTGATCCGCGTAGCTTCGAAGCTGACAACAACATAGGTTGCGTCGTGTTTCTCGCCGCTAGCAAGTTACGCGTTCGAAATTACCAATTCTTCTGTCTACGTATAGATACGACCATGTATCAGACCAGTGAATTCATGGTGCTTTTCTTGCACTTTGTTCGAATATAATATATAGATGATTTTATTTGAAGTGAAAAACCTGCATATGCGGATAACTTGAAATTCTGCTGTGTAATGGATGTATGTACTACGTCTTGAGGGTTGTTTGCAGAATTTTCAAGATTTTTGTATTACGATATAGATAAGCTCTGCGTTATGTAATCGTATCCGGAGGAACATACGTTTGTCTTGTCCCATTTATACACGAAGCTCTTGTTAGTATTTGGTTGTATATAATACGAACCGCACAGAAGTAAACAAAATTATTTGTTGCCAACTGTCGTTTCAGCAGTTTCAACATTTTTCGAACTGACACTAAATCCGCACGAAACCCTCGTCTCTCTTCAAAGTCGTTTGTTCACTCGTTGGGATCTCGCCAGCCGAGCTTTTCCTCCCTCGCATTCTAGTAGTATACGCTCGCGTTTATTCTCTGCGCCTCTGCATGCGTCGGATATATACGTACACCCATATACATATATACAATGTAAATACATACATACAGATACATATATTTACATCATACATATACATATACCATTCGTACACCCTCACCCAGTATAGAGAGCTTAATATGGTGTGTTTACGTTCGCCACCCCTCTGCGCACTCCAACGATCCCTTGGTACCGCTTCCTGTCTTTATGTTGGGAGAAAGTGGAAGCAGGAGGAAACACAGAGAGGATAGAGGGTACGAGCTACAGGGTATAGGGTAGAGGGTAGAGGGTTCGGGGAATAAGGTGGGCTACGACTCTCCGCTTATGGTAATTAACCCCGAAGCGGAACACTTTCACCGCTAGCGAGCATGGAGTCCCTTCTTGAGATATAAATTTATTAGCCTGTTGTAGTGGGTTTGAATGTTGATTTCAACGAGGCTAGCTAGGTATGCCTTGGCACAGGAAACTGATTCGGTATGCTTCATTTCCGCCCTTCATCTTCCGGGCTCCGTATTTATTATTTTATGTGTTTTTTTTATTTCTCCGAGATAGAGATTAATGTAGGTACCTATATGCGAATCTCTTTGAAGTGTACATAGTATACAGGTATGAAGGTTCTGAAGGCCAGGGATTCGCAAGAGTCTTAGTAAGTTAATAAAACCCAGAAGCCACTGGTGAAATGTATGACTGGAATAACGTTGGAAAATCTGTCAGAAAATACTTGCTTGGAGGGTAAAAAAGAGTCGAGGAAGAGGAAAATACATATGACGACTTTTTGACGACAAGGAAATGTCACAGTAAGATATAACCGAAATATGAACAGGGTTTGTGAACCGAGAGAAGCATCGAAATGCCAAACTGTTACTCTTGGTACTCTGTATGAATGGATATACCTATATACCTACGTATGTGTGTGCACAGTCAAGAAACGCATGGGATTTCCATAGAGTATCCTGCTCTCATGCATAATCCATGATTCTACATTATCGACGTGTTCTGATTCCGAAGTCACTCTCTCCTCTTCTCTTTTCAGCATCCCTCTCCTCGTCATCCTCATACTCATCTACAGCTTGATCCATTCCGTTTCTATATCATTCCATCACTATTCCCTGAAAGTGAAGAATCTTCACTTCTAATCAAATCTCTATCAAAATTGGAACCCAAAAAAGAAAGAAAATAAGAAACACAAATACGTGCTCTGCGCGTTCGAGCCTTGATCAAAAACCAACCACTAATTAACCAGTTCGACGTGTCGTGTTGGATCGAACGGTCAAACGCAAATTACATAAATTATGAACCGTACGGGTTGCAATGTAACCAGCATAAATTTGCGATCAAATCTCATTTCTAATTTACGGAAACGGTTACATCACGGTTTGGATATATTCGCGATAGAATTTCATCCGATAGAGCATTTCACTGCGGAAACTCATCTGGAAAAGCCATTTTCTTGGACCGTTTCACTTCTGATGATATATATCCTAATCAGAGTGAAGATGAGATTATTTTCAATGGATTTGAATTGTTCAACGTAACTAATACTCATGAACAGTTGTATTCATGTCAGAAGGTTGTTCCTTCTTGGTTCTTGCGTGTCGAGGCTTCTGCCTTATATCATGACGACGGGGTAAATCCGATTGTCAGTGCTGTAAGAACGCGAAACCTCTTCTTGAATCTTGGGCGACTCTGTTTCTGCAGCCACGAGGTTTTCTCCGCTATCTGATACGTACATTCTGTACTTTAGAAACATTGAATGGAATTTAGGATAGAGATACCGTATCGAGTATATTCAGTCGAAATATCTCCAGACCTTAAACTCTCCAGGAAATAGCAAATGCGCGGGTAGCCCTGTTTCAGAATCGAAAGTCACGATTGGATCTTCGAGGTGGATAAACATAATTTCGATATTCAAACGTCGACGAAAATCTCCGGGCATCTACCCCCAACATCTTTCGGGAATTCCATCTGCATACCTATCCCTCTTCTACCAAGGAATAATCCTACGTCCGCGATCGGATAGCTGGTTTTCGTCCCACTGCAGAGGACCCAATTTCTGCGAAATATACTATGCCTCGTTGTGGTTGAATAAAAAATATATCTCATCATCTATTTTGACGGGAAATTAAGCGCAGCGATTTTTCTTTCTTTGTTTTATTTTTTATTTTCTCTTTCCCTCTCTACTTCCTTCAAATTTTAGAATAATGTATGAGCAATATATCACAGGTGTGCCGAGTTAGATTCGTTTAAGTGTGTACAGTGTATTTTTGTTTTCTTTTTATTTTTCTTTCTATTTTCCTTCTTTTCTATGAAAATACTATACAGGTGTAAACGTAAAAATAAATAGAGTTGTAGATCGTGTTTTCTGCAATATGTCTGGTAGCCGGACACATTTATCTTACTCTGTCTAATAAATGTCAGGCACATATAATACTCGGTCCTTTGACGAGCAGGGATAGAGCTCGGCGATGTAAAGATGGTTGATACGAGGTACCTACTACATTCGCAAAGTTTATCCGTAATTTTACCCTGCAGCTATAAAGCGAAGCGCAATCTTGAGAGATATCTAATATTCTAATATGAATATATTCGTCTCTTTTTTTTTTCACATTCGAGAATGATTTTTCTTCACATATTTTCGTTCGAATTGTGCAGAGCTAAACGTCGTTAGCAAAAGTTTGCAAATATACGTACATACCTATATACCTATACGAAAGTTTGTTGTAAAAATTGAATCGAGTTTTATAACGACGTACGTTTTCCGAACGTCACGAGTTCAATCATTTAACGAATAGCTTTCGATCCTCATGTCTATCACACCATAGTGATTAATTTTTTAATTTTTTGTTTTTTTTTTCTGATTTTTTTCTGAACGAATATAGTTCTGCCTGGAGTAGGTATAGCAAGGAGTTTTAAACTCGTTTCTAGCTGGTATATAATTAGGTCAAAGAATATTCTACGTTTTTATTAGTTTTTCTCTTGCTGTTAGACGTAAACCTGAGAAATATAATAATAAAAGCTTCAATACTTGCCGCTATATACCTACACTGTTTATCGCGCTCGTTTAAAACTTTGCTGTTTTAACTTGTCTGAAGTACTACCTCGCCGCGATGAATCCCCCAGAGTCTGCAATTTTATTCGAGGACCTACTTATAAATACACAGCTACATATTTATCAAACTTTTCTTAGAAATAGGTAGAAAGAAAAAAAATATATATATACATTTATAAAACTCACGAACATACATATCTTGCGTCAGTTGTAACCAGCGGTTCAACCTGCGTCTAAACCTCACCTCCAGATCCGCATGAATAAAACAGTTATAAAATGTCAAGAAAAGGTCAGAAGAATATAAGCTTATCCAGCAGGAAAGACCTTTAAAGTTGACATAGACAACATGCAGAAAGATGAACAGGTAGTGTTTTTGTAGCGAAAAGCAAGAAAGAAAGAGAAAAGAAAAAAAGAATTTATACATATTTCTGTAAAAATGGTACAAATTTATTTTCTATCATGCGTTCGTTTAGAATTTCTTAGGTAATTCGCTTGACTGAATTAGAACTAATTTAATGGTATGACTCAATTGAAATTCTTAATTTAACAGACAGGTATTTTTGCAGGGGTGTAAAAAGCGTGTTCGAATACACGCCAGCTCGTTTTTCTTTGTGACAAGTGAACGTGCTGTAATTTTACACACGACTACCTACTCTCATCTTTTGATCTATCAACCTTTCAAGAGACCTTTTTTGAGCTTGTAATATGCGCTGCAGGATCAGCTGCCTCGTGTTTTACGAAATTGTCCTTTCCTGGTAGTTAGGAATGAATGAATGTCATGCTGGTCGTTAAAGAATTCGAACTTAGTCAACTTTGACTATCTTCACGGATCGTAAACTTGCGTGATTTTGTGATGATCTGCACTACTTAGTCATCTGTATCTTCACGATAGCGAACAGTAAATTGAATGAAAAATTGTGTATCGAAATTCAGCCTGCAGTTTGGATTATCAAATACGTGGGGAGAGCCTGGATTTCCGATTTTGGCAGGAATCCAAAGTTCTCAGATTTTCTTAACGATCCTTGACAACCCCCCCGTAGATGATGTACCTTATAATCGAAAATTTGACGACATGAAACCTTCGCAGCTGGTCCTCGAAATCGAAAATCATTATTATAATCGACATTTATTCTTTGTTACGTTACAGACTCGAACGGTGGTGGTAGAGGCGGTGTTCGTGGTGGTGGTGGCGGCGGCGGCGGTGGAGACGGGGGCGAAAGAAGGATGGTGGACATCACGAGGGACAAGCCAATTAAAGTTTCAGTCAGAGTTCAAGTCCCCGTCCGAGATCATCCGAAGGTGAGATGGCTACTCTTCGCCCACTCCCTCGGTCCAGGTCTTTCTTTTTTATTGAGAAAAAAAAGGAGAGGAATTTGAGGGACCGTGAAATCGTGAATCATGAAATGCAAGCTCGTACGCTATTTATTTACCGATAAGGAGGATGAGTGAAAAATGTTTAACGCTACGATCATTCGTCGGTACTTTACAAGATGAAAATCGGTTCCTCATGAGATCGAAGAAGGCCATAAACGGCGTGACGGAAGAACGGAACCGTCCCCAAAGCAATCTGCTAATGAAATCTTTCTCATGAATTTTCCTTGGGGTATTCCATGGAACATATGCGGATTCTAGAGCGCGAGAATCCTCTCTACGATTAATCAATTCCAAGGCAGAGAGCAAAGATGTATAAACGGATGTCGACGGTTAGATATTTCGCTATCTCTTGGGTTCGCGATGTAACTATACGTAACCCAACCCAACCCAACCTTTCGAACTGCACGTGGAGAATTTAATCAGCATCGTAAACCATCGTGAATTATGAAAAACGATACAAAACGAAAGCTCGGAATTAAATCATTGATTGAAAAATCGTTTCCAATTATCTTCTGTTTTAATTTTAATATTTTTCCTATGTCCCTTCATCATTCCGTTGAAAACATTTTCATTGCGATTTATTGTGCTTTCAACGGGAATTACCTCTTCCTTCAATTTATAGATTTGTTACGGCTGGCGGACCCGTTTTAATCATTCCGTCCAGAATCCAACCATATAAACAGGCTCCGTGGGAAACCGAAGGTAAACTCATGGTGACATGGGATAACAAGGTCGACCACTTTCGGATAAAGCCAACCCCTTACTTTACCCCTTTTACAAAAGACAAGAACTTTTCATGGAGCAGATGGTTGCGTGTAAAGTTACGTAAGTTTCCATGGGGCGTCCTTGATCTCCTAATTTCTTCTAAGTTGAAACAGGTGCGCGGAAAGGAAAGCATCTATACCAATCGATAGAGTTCGAACGGATAAGAGTGAAGTTTAGCAAAGTACTAACAGTAAAAAGTTTTATTTCGTATTTCAAGTGCATGGTGAAAATACGGGAGTGATTTCAACCCGAAGATCGTCTCACGAATCATGAAATCGCAATAGGACGTGGCGTTTGTTAGCGTCATTTTGGCAAAGACAAACTACATAGTACCCGTTGAAGTGTTCCATCGAGAAAATTTATAACCGTGAATGAAGTTTAATTATTTCAAAGTTTCAACAATCGCGACTGTACTCGCCGGGTTAAAATTACCGAGGTAGGCTGCAGTAGCTGGTACACCTTTTCTTTTCGTTATTCCAAAGTTAATTATTATTCACGTTAGTTGGTTTGTTAACGTTCTAGACATAACAACAAGAGTCTGGTTGATTAAGGTTGTAAAAAAATGAACAAAAAGTAGAAACAAAAAACAAGAAAAATAAAAAAACAAGAAATTATAAACACATGTACGTATGTATGTACCTATGTACGTAGAGCGAGGGTTTTCAGATGAAAATACCATAAAGGTAAAAAGCTGCTGGCTGCTCTCTGCACTGTGCAACAAATAAGAACGAGTTAATTAAGACGCAAGCTGCTGGGTCAGCCCTTTGGCGTTACTGCTCTTCGCTCTGAAGAGCATTTCACAGAACTTGACTGAGAGGGATGAGAGGAATGAGCGCAACTACCCTTAGGAAAGATGGGGTGCGGATTGTTAGAGCGGGTGAAAACCGAGAGACAGCGATAGGATAGATCAATTTGTCTTGGTTAACCTCACGAGCATCATGGTCAGGCCTGCGGCAGTAATAGCTTTGCCCAGTTTCGGGAAACACTGAAGAGTAAAATTGGGCCAAATTGTAATGGTACCAAATTATTTCAGTGCACTAACATCACTGTAGCAATCGATCGTTACATGCAATTTTCTTATCAGTGTAAAAAACCGATAGCTGCATCGGAGAAAATAGTTCAATCCTCTGCTACTGACGAAAAAAAATTTTGTTTTCATTCAGCGTAATCAAGTTTCAATTTGAAAACGGACGATAACTAATTCTCAGAGGAACCGTTTATGACTTTTTTCGAAACAGATTTGACGCTACGATTATTTCCCCTTGAATAAATATCACTTGGATTTCTCAGGGTAGTGGTGGGATCAGTTGATGCCTCCGCTAAACAGGGAGGCATTATCCAGGTCGTTAGACGACGATAGAAGCGAGACTCCTTAGCGTGGCACTTATACTTCGGGCTGAGTCTGACGGGGGTCGAAGGTTATAGGTTCCCGCGAGAGGCGACCTGCACCTGTTAAGGTTTAAGGGATGAAAATCATCGCCACGTTTCGAGATGACAGATTATTTACCCTTGATAAAATCTTAACTATAGTTAGGCATCGAATCTCTCGTCATCGATAAGCTCGATTACTCAAAGTGTATTCAGTTTGGAAAGAAAATATTCACAGACCGAGAAACTTTCGGCGAAAATTTTCACAAATTATTCGCTCATTCGTTATGCAACGATCAGCTTCGATCAATAAAAATTTTCTACATTTGTCAAATAAGGTCTATAAAGGAAGTGGGTAAACTATTTTTCGGTGAACTAGGTCCTAGTTTAAACTGCGGTTTTTAATCCCTATACACCGAAATCGTGTTCCTAAAATTATTTTTCATTTTTCATTTTCCACTTTCACTTGGCCTTTAAGCTGCGGGATGAAGTGAACGAATAAAGCGTGCAGCTGATTCTCTTTGAAAATTGAAGTGGGCTTTCTCAAATGATTTCGATTTATTTCGGTATTTCGTATATCTCGTAACTGATCTTGTTAGATGGATTGAAGAGTAGTTAGGGAAACTTAACTTGACACGATCCGTTTCAGAATTTACTTCCGCGTTCGATACCTTGCAAACAAAACTTTTCAAATCACACAAGAAACGAGACCCAAACTACCCCTGGACTCTCTGTTCCTTGAACATTCTCCGGATACCAAGAATCTGGGGTAACTCATCGTCCCGTCATTAGTTCGATGGGAAATCTCTATATTTCACTCAACAAACAGAGTAAATCTGAAATATAAATTAATAAATCCGATCTGGTAATCTGCACCCACCCTTCCTTCATGTTCCCCAATCTTCTGCAATTGCAACTAACAATTCGTACCCAAATCCACAAGATTGATAATAAATTACACGAGAATTATCATTCGGTATTTGTATGAATAGGTACTGAGGTATACACTATACATGGCTCAAATTTTTCACATATATCTGAGGGACAAATGGTGTCAGAATGGGGCGAGGGCCTCGTATCGTACTGTGAATATATCAACCCTTCCAGAAACCAACTGATATGGGTTCGACGTGGATAGATCGCTTGTATTCACAATTTAGATATACCAACCCATTTCGTTTGCTCGTGGTATCAACCCTGAGGGTTCGCTAGTCCCCGTAGCCGCAAAGGGCACACGAATCGTCAAGAAATCATTTGCTTGAGCTGATCTTGCGATATATTATTAGCGAATGTGTGTGCGGTCAGTGCCACAAATCGTCCATGATGTACATAGGTCCGCTCTGCACGCGAGGGCAGAGTCTGATCTCGTTCGTTCTCGAACAGGTTTTCTGGGTTAACTGCACTTGTATCTAACATAAGATAGAAAAATTCATTTCCACGATAAACGAAAGTTACGATTATTTTTTCAATTCAACCGCGATGAGAAATACGGCAAAGTGGATTGTTATTATTTTGAATCATTTGAATTATTTTCCGAGCTTCCGAACTGAACAATTTACATGGCGGGGTGAATGAATCGCATTCATCTTCACCTCACATATAATTATAAAATTACACGAAAACAAAGGTTTATGTTACTAAAAGCGGGCAGGATCAGGGAGACAATGGGATTTTTAGTGTTTTAGTAATTATAGTCATAAACTCGGTCATAGGGTAAGGGATAAATGAAGCCGGTGAATCAACGTGACGTGAAAAAAGAGAAGAGGGATGAAAAAAAAAGTGACATTTTGTTGAAAGCCCGCTTGTTGTGCATGCAATTATTTTCGCTTTTTCTCTGCATAGTCAAAGAAATCCTAATGAGGTAAGCTTTCCGTTGTCATTCTGTAATGACTTTCGGAAATTTAATACCTTGCTCGTCATAGTCCATATTTCATAATGACAGTTTCATACTCGCTGTATGACAATCAGACTGATAAGCTGTCGCATGTACCCAGCTGCGTTAACATCATTTAACGAATTGCCGGGATATCCGATATTATTCACCGCGAAATACGACTGTGGTACGTACTTCGCGAATTGTAGAAATATGTTCACCGCCATTGGGACTCGACTGTAATTTACAGCTCTTCGTAGAACTACTTTCGAACAAAATTGAACTGCTCTTTCGAAATTCTTTATCGAAGAAAATTGAGCACTGCACAGCACGTAGATTGAGAGCGAAGTACAGGAGCATCGGATTCCCGTGGCTAGTGGACCCCTAGTATAAAACGTGATAATTCTGATTTGAGCATTCTCGAATTTCAGAAACAACCCCGAAGAACTAATAATCGTGATTTATTCAAATGGGAAAGTTCAAAGGCTTTGGGGCAGTACTTAGAATTGAGATAGGGACCGGGGTTTTGACTTGTGACTGCATTTTTTTTGTATTTATATATTTGGAGACGTTTTGGCCCATGGGAGCATTGAAACTCGTATATGATCGAATTAAGGACGACCCTAATATTATACTACACGTATGGATGCGTACTTACCTATAATTTAATTTAGCTACTAAAACTCGATAATTTAAGGGATAAAACTCGGTGAACCGAGATACCAGGATTACCGTGACTTGACTGCAGGGTTGTTCGATTTCGCGGGTTTTACGGAAAATTGAAATTCAGGTATGAGAATAATTCAGTGGGTTCAGCGCAGGGCTTTTATGGCGATCTTGTAGAGAGGTGCGCGTTGAAGCATGACAAACCCCAACCTTACGACTGACAGTGGAACCTAGACGAAACGAAACGCGATGATGTGATGGAAGGTGAATTTAGAACCCATAAACTCGGCGTCCTGAGGATCAAGGAAATGCGCTTCTGAACTGACTGTAATACAGACATACAGGAATAACAGCTGGAATAGTGAATGGTAGGAACGGGAATTCTTCCTCCTCGGAGTAGTCGGTTAATCAGAGAGTGGTTCTAGCCATTTGGTTGCTTTTTTGTTAGGGGAATGGGTTGGGATGAAGTTCTCACAATTGAAAATCAATTCAGATTCCATACAATCAGAATTATGAATTACAAAAGGCCACTCGTCGAAGCTCCCTGCACTTTGATCATTCAAACTGTCATTTGATATGCGATTTTGTGGATTCCATTCTTAAGCTTTAAAGATTCTAGCTACTAGAACCGAATGGAATGCACTTTAGCTCGAACATTAGGTTAAAAGGCACCATCGTAGAAGTGGACTGTAGCCGTTCTGCAACGACAGCTACCTAAGTGCAGAATGCTGGAAATCGATCCTCAGGTCATTCTTCCTGAAGGATTTCGATTCGATTACAAAGTGGTGCGAATCACTGACTCGGTGTTTCTGAAGACGACAAATTAGGACGAAATTAGAGTCATGAAATCCATCTTAAGATCCGTGAATTAGGTATCCAGGAATTAAGCTCCGATGCTGATTACAAACACAGATATGCTGTGAAAAGTTGTTACATGGTGTATCAGTACCAGTGTATGGATAATTTGCGGTATAATTATGATCCAGTATGACAGTAGGTTATAGTCGAGTTCAAAATCCTGGCATTAAAAAATGAGTAAAATTCATGAACCCAGTTCACGATCCCAAGGCTCGAGTAAATGCAACTATATAATAATACACCACAGTCGTTTTACAACAATGCGGTTGTACCGGGAACTGCATAATGGTTTAGCGGATATGCTGACTTGCACTGTGCCCCGAATTAGTCGGAGAGTCGTTCAAGTCATTGTGATCGTCGTCGTTAAGGTTAATTGACGTCACGAACGACGCGACGCGTTCAGACGCCTCTCAACTTCATCTTCCACACCCATAGGTACTCGGCAACACTTCATCCTAAAGGTGCCCTCGCTTCACTTCCTTTCACCATAGTTTCTATTTCCACTTCCATTAACCCAAAACGTGACGTTATTTCTCCCCTAATCAACCTTTCAACGTGTACAAAAAAAAGAAGAAGAAAAATGGAACAAAAAAAGTTTAAGTCACTCGTTATACACGAAGCTCTTGTCATTTTATCGTACTTTTAGACCTCTTGGATTTTCCACATTTTCACTTTGGCAGATACAGGCGAAGGCCTGAAATAACTATTTCAGAAATTCATTTGATGATCTTCGTACTAAATTCTAAGTATAAATGCAATGCTGGTCTCGTAAAGCTCGTTCTTCATAAAACAGAGAGTTGGGTTGTATCCAATGCACTGGAAGAAAGACTAGCGGCAATCTTTCAAGATTTCACTATTGCAAGCTCAGAGTAATTTCCTTCGTTAACGACTAGACGGTTCGACGGTTGTTTCGGTCATAGGCGTTACTCTTTATCACAGGTACGCCGCAAGCTCGACTTCCATAGCCCATAGGTATCGTTATTTCCAGACTACGACGTAAAGTTTTACGCCAAACGGACCTATCGGCACGTCGGTACGACCACGATGTAGAAGAAATTTCCAGGGAAAATCTACCGACGCGTTACTACACTCTATGCCCGTTAACGCCTTCCTGGTTGCCTGCATGTTTTATTTAGTTGCTTACAGTCCCTTCTGTGCTTCAGTTTTCCCGTAAAACGTATAAAATAAGCTTTCGGTGTACGATCAAGTCACGTCCGGAGGCACGTTTAGCCGCTTCCTGCCCGGTCATGGCCGGCGTAAAAACGCTAAAATCTCAAAATTGGATCTGTACCACGGTTATCCGGGATAAAGAGCGGGTTTCGGAAGGAACCGGACTCGTGGGGATGATTTCATGCGAATCGCCGGTTGAAAAAGGTAAAGAGAAGTTAAGAGAGTCGCAAGTTGAAAAGAGAGAACAAATTTTCTTATCAGATTTAAAGAAACTCTTGAAAATTGCCAACCTGCCTCTTGTCCCAAAGCCGTTTTTAGGACCGAGGTTAGTAGGGTTGTTCAGCTTGTTATTTTAAGGAAAAAAAAACAGAGAAGAAAGGTTCAGCCTTATTTACCTGCGAATGAGAAAATAGAATTGGATCAGTTGAGCTTTTAACGTTAATAAAACTGTAAAAGCTCCTGTTACGTGCGCGAAATTGCAGTTATATTACATGTGCAAATCTGTGTGTATAGGTAGGTATAGTATGTTTAACGATGGGTGGTATGCGCGAACGGAAAATTACGGGGTACACAATTTACAACAAATAACAATTATACCTACAGCGATAAATCAAGCTAAGCTTTTTTGCATTTTATTTTTCAAACCGTGGAACATCCCTATAGTCCCTGGGTATACCTACGTATATGTGCTGTTTTCCTTTTTTTTTTCACAAATAGTTCATTGTAATTTTGGAATATCATGTTTTTTGAGTCAATAATGCCTTTATTTGATATATATCCCAATTACTATATTTCGAAGCTTTCCCATATTACGAATGAGTTGACTCAAATTTTCCGTTTCATTTATGACATCGCTGCAGTCGTATTCAAAAACTAATTATTATTCAAATAACCCGTCGAGTTCAGAATTTCAAATTATATATGATACAGGTGCATAAACATATATTCATAATTAGATATTTGTTAATGCGAATGCAATTTGCATGAGTCCATGCGATCTGCCATTGTAAATATGTATAAATTAACAGACGCACCCGTTGATACTAACGATTCTCACGGGGGAGATTTTATTTTTTCTGTTTTTTTCTGTTTTTTTTTTCACACGATATACTTGAAACAACCGTGCGAGAGTAAACGGAATCGAATACATTTCTAAACCAAAGTTTAATCGTAACATCAAATAGGTATAGATTTGATAGCGAGCTTGCAAAGTGATTGCTCAAAATGCCAGTTATCAGTAAATTGCGAGACCGCAAAAGCGGACATTTCTCTATAACTATTCGGTTCATATTCGTGTATTCGCAAGCTCATGATATATATGAAAACGTTTATGGTCGACGTTAAAATTCAATATCTATATCACTTCCGTTAACTAGCCATGTAGTAGGTAAGCATAACTAATAAACGTTCTGTAATGAAAACTTTATTAGCTACTTAGCAGCACAACCATTGTATATATAATCTCTACAAATATAACTTTATGTCATGTTATCCAGACAAAACATTGTCATTTGCTATGTGAACCGAATGTGGTGTAGTTATACTCGCTCGAAGAACAAGATTTTTTTATTTCTTCATCATTTTTTCTGGCCAAAAGGGATGAATAGAAAAACGAAATTTTTGATAAACAAGTCTCTCCTCATATACAATATGACACTCGAGCTATGCTAAAATTAACAAGGGAGTTATTTTAGATGAATACTAAATTAGGTAGGCACGTCGAGGGTCGGAAAGGTTCAGAGTGACATTCTCAGGTGACTGGATTTCGCCTAATTTGATCTAATTCGACCTAATCTGTGGTTACGGTCGATCAACTATCGCGTGGTTGCGGTGTTGAACGCAGAAGCCTGATTTATGTCGGATATGAAATATGTAAATAACTACGCGGCCACGTGGGCGAGTAACCTAATTTGTGATAATTGGCAGAATGAACTTGGGTTTAATTAGGGTTTTATTAACGGCTGCTGATTGCAAGCTAACAGTCTGCCCGTGGCATCGCTTCACATTTAATATAAAATTCTTCTTACTATTTACCCCATTCAATTTTACCCCAGAAATCAATCACCCTTATCAAGTGAATTGATACGTTAAATTTACCTTTTTTATTCAACAAGTGATCGTGCCATAGATTCTCAAGTCTTTGAATCAAAGAGTTGAAATGTTTGGTGGTAAGCTCGTCACTTCAAGTTTCAACCCTTAGATATGTTGACAAAATTAACCATCTTAGACTGTCTAATCTTGTCTCCTTTGCATCTAAGGACTCAAATGTATGAAATGACTTCACCTTACGTTGGATGCAAGGCCGAGGCCATTATCCATGTTTTAAGCCCAGGGTACCTACACAAAATGGAACTCCGTAACAGATCCGTTTAATTAGAGAGCTGCCCGAGGTGCTTGCTACGCGATGTGTCATACAGAAACGCCTTGGCTTTACCGCAGTTGATTTGTGGCTCAACTTGCCCAGAGGGAAGATTCCCATGCAGGATTTTCCTCGCGTGTTGGTGTATGTATGGTCCGCATATGAGCCTCTGCCTTTTGCTAACAGAATTCTATACGGGTAATTCAAGCTCCCCGTTTTTTTCAGTTCAGATTATTTTAACGCATATTAGGCTTCCAATTAGTTCATATTTTTTCAGCATATCACGTTTTTTCAGCATATCTCTCCGGTGATATCCGGAAACGGTAAGTTTTTAGTTTAGTCCAAGGTGAAATTGAAGTAACGATATTTACTACGATTTGAAAGCAGGAAAATCTCTACGAGCCAGGGCTGAGGGAAGAGTTAATTATACGGTTACTTGTTACCATAAAAAAAAGTTTTCACCTTACCATAAATTGTGTCATTACGTTTGTTGCAGTTTAACTTCGTTGGGAAACTCTTGGGACCTAAAGGCAATTCTCTGAAGCGACTACAGGAAGACACGATGTGTAAAATGGCTGTTTTGGGACGCGGTTCCATGAAGGACAGACAAAAGGTAAGAGCAATTCATTGTCGGAAGCTTATACCCGCACGCATAAGAGACAGTTCGCATTTGTCAGTCTAAAACTCTGAAGTTATCTTTTATTTCTATTCAGGTACAAAAAAAAAAAAAAAACTAATAAATAATATCAGGAGTATTATGTATGTATGTATGTACGCGCTTCCAGGGAATAAAGTATAAAAAACAGGAGAAAAAATGACCAAGTCCACCCAATGTCTTGGAAGAAGACAATTTCCACTCTCCACGTTGTCAAAATTCAAATCCAGTTGATGTAAGCCTCTTTTATTTGTTCTTCTTATATCTTCTTCTTCCGGTCGTGAATCTTATCACTGAAATAAACAAAAAAAATGTATTACCGTGCAGAAACTTTGCTACTCCTTTCATTCCACGTTATGATTTTCCCAGTTCTTCATAGTCGATTCTCCATTCGATATGACAAATGAAGAATTCTTTATTTTCGATCAGTGGAGACTAGACGGTATGTTATATCGTTACTAATGTATGTGAGTTTGTTGTTTATATCAAGCGGATTGCTAATTGGAACACAAATCTACGTTTGCAATAAATTTATTCAATTCCATGATAATAATAACAATGGAATCGAGACTGTTGCGCATTTTGGACAGATTATAATTAGTGATTAGTGATTGGAAATTACACAGTGAATACTACATTAGACTGAACAACGTTGCGTTGTTCAAGAGCTAATAAATAACAGGTGCAGCTGAACAGTTCTGCACGGCGAAACTGCTGCCGTTATACAGGTGTACGAGAGAACATGGAAGCGAACAAGCCTCGCAAATACCTAATACTAAGAGACAATCCTCTCGAATCCTGACCGATCCTATATAGATGGTCGTCGACACGCGTTACTATATCCCTCGGCTTCGCGCGAAAACGTAATCTGGAAGCTGCTAGCCTATCGATTTGGATCGATCGTTTCGACCCTTCGATTCTCAACCCCGTTTGCAATTCGTTTGTGTAAATAGACAACCCACTGCAACACGCTGCAATGTTTCGATGTAAACACCATGCAGCTCTAAATTCACTGTTTCAGGATCGTAAAAGATACCCAAGTCTGATCTCGATTTACGACAATCTTGATCTACGAACCTCACTGCGAATCCCTCCATAACTTAGCATTTCTCTTATGGGTAAATTCTACGTAGTATCCATCGGACCAAGTTCAAATACGTCCATGTACCGATGGTTTGACGAAAATCGGACAATAATCCATACTGGACCCACATGATAATCACATACCTATCTAGTATCTACAAATGAGGAATAAAAGTTTGAATTTGAAAACTTGACATTCGTGATGTGGAGAGCATTTCGATTAGGTACATTTTAGATATTGAGGTATCAAAAAGGTCCTCGAGTCACTGATTTTTGATTCTCTAGTTTAAACATTTTCAGTTCATTTGTGGATTTACCTGATTCATAACAATTTGCTATGAATTATTGTAGAGCTCAAAGTTCTTGTTCTAGAATGAAAATAGAGCAAAGTATGTCGTCCGAACAAAATGCGGAGTATAGATATAATGTAGTAATAATATGAGCTCATAAAGTTTGATCATCCCCGAGAATCTATAGTTTCAGTTTTATGAGAAAACATAACTGTGCATTGTGGTATCGAAGATAAACTTCAGCTGGTTATATACCGGGTCTATGTATAGCTATCCTGCAGGTATTTCTATTAAACTTTAATAATGCCAACAACGATGGAGACTTACTAAGAGACTTGATAACTTCAATCTTGAGTTATAAAAACTAATTCCTATTCGCCACGCTGGAGAGATGTCCTCATCAGTATGGGAGAATAATTTCTAAATCTAAATCAGCTTACCAATCATAAGTTATAAACACGATCACTATCACCGCACGAATTGAGTGACCGATTAAAAATAATCTGAACCCTACGTTCCGTATGGTTCGATCTGGATCTGTTTTCATGGTAAAAGTTTCAAAAGTTTGGTGAACCACAGATTCAAAGGCAACTCTTTCCCGTCGTTCCTTTAAGATATAAAATCTATTCAATTCGCGGATAAATCGCGGTTCAATAAACGCGAAAGAGTATAAGAACAGACATTTATCATCGAGTTCTGAGAAATGTTTGCCGAAAAACAAGCGAACAAGCAGTTTGCAGTCAGCAGTTTGGCTTGTGAAACATGTAGCTGTAACTCATGCAAAAAATGATAAATTGTTTCGTGATAAATAAGTATCAATTTTTTTCTTCAAATTATTAGATTTTTTTTCTAATGAAATTGGTCGGAGTGCGAATCACCATCTGCCACAGCTACGAAATAACAATAGGGGAACTGTCGCCGACAACGGTCTTATACATGTCGTACATGTTAGGTCGGATTTACTCGTACTGTAATGTCAGGTGCTCATTGTGCACTCCTTCCATCAGAGTTGTGCATTGTCGTCTGTGCCTCATTATCGGATCATCAAATCGTATAATACGCGGGTGCGATACCGTCGGAGAAATAGATTTAAAAGAAACGCAATGACGATAGTATAACGAAGCGTGAAGAATAGTGTGAGATTCTTTCAGCTGTGCTTCGAAGGAGCATAATGTAGTGTACCTACTATAGTGTACATTCATTATTCACGTACGACGAGACCTTAAATTGAGCCAGGTCGACCGCGCAGTGATTTAATTCCCCTCGCTTTTTCAGCTTGGTAAAAATTTCAAGAAACACGCATATATCTGATCGTCACGTATTCCTTTTTCAATCAAGAATTTATTGGTCTGATGCAGGACCTTTGGGATGGACAAATCTTCCTTAGAGTTTTGTTCTCCCGGAATAGAATTTAGTGACTGATCAAAGATTTCACCGATCTTGCCATTCGCGGACAATTAATCGGGGGAAAAAATAGCTACACATATAGGCGAGAGCCGGGCAAAGTGGGCCCCCTAAGAAATGAAGGTTTCAAATACAGGTTTGAATCGATGGATCTTCGAATTTTGTCCGAAAAACGATAACCTGATCAATTCCGAGTGTTGAACGCCCTCACCTGAAAAGTTCCAAAATTGCGGGCAAAATGGGCACCCCAAATATTTGTCGAAATTTTTCAAAATCGAAAAAAGGTTTTAAATTCATTTTCGTATTCACTTGAGAATACTTGAACATGAAATTAGCTATGTTCAAGAGGTTTGTAGAGAAAAGACGATCAAAATCTTAGGACATTAATCAATTTTGGAATTTTCTAAATCCGAAATTCGAAGTTCGCCGCGGAACACATAGTGTTTTAAAACTACAAAAAAAAAATAATTCGACTATTATTTATATGTTGATTTGGTGTTTGAAGTTTGCTATAGTAAGTAAATAATGAAATTCAGAACATTTTAAAATTTTGACTAAATTAAGAAAAATTTTCAGGGGTGCCCATCTTGCCCGACCGTGCCCATTTTGCCCGGCCCTCCCCTACATTTATAATCATAGGTAAAAAATGAAGGTAAATGAAATTATCACTCCGTCGTAAAAAGTTAGACGTTTGTTTTTTCACCAAAGTATGAAGCTCCCTTTTTCTTTTTTACCAATACATATTATTATTCCCCTTTTATCGAGTTCCGAGATGAAATTGAGGGGAATATTTTGGCCGATAGTCGTGAATATTTTAAGTATAAATAGAGCTATATCTTTGTATAGGGAAATGCACTGGGTGCTGGTCTATTCACATCCCGATAACGAATAAAAATAAATTTCAGATCTAATTGATGGACCAAATTACTTGCCAATGCAGCAGACTTTGAATCTCGGAGGTATTGTGCTCTGTACCGTCGCGTCGCGTCGTTTCTATCGATTATTTGACTACTACACCCCAGGGCATCGTACGGGTCCTTTCAAAAGTTTACCTCACTTTTACGATTTTCTTTGTTCTTATTTTACCCTCGGAATTTCATCGCCGCCAAATGATAAAATAGGCTTTCACCTTATCAAAACGAACTGAACATCTCTCGGAAAGTTCGAACCTAATTAATAGTAGACGGTATATAATACGACAGCATCTGCTGAGTCGAGAATTTCAGAGGAAGAACTGAAATCATAGGCAGTTATTCTTTTGGTATATTTTCAAAATTATACAAATCTACGTGCTACCCCTTTTATTGTAATAAAATTTTACCCTATATTACGTGGAATTCGCTGATCAATATACAGAAATATTGAAATAGAGCTGAAGACATTCCATTTTTCGTTCGAGCAGAATGACGACGAATATGCAGTGAAACGGCTTACTTAGTTTACGCTCTACGATCAAAGATAAAGGTATCAAAGGCCCGTCGAATCGTATTGGAGAATTGAAAATCGTATATATCAAATAAATACGTATATGTATATCCGCTGAACGAATCTGATGATTTCAGTCATGTGGAACCTCGGAGCGTGACACAGCTCGGCTGACATTCAGTTTAATCAAAATGTGAATCTCATATATCCATATTTCTACCTTGTTACTTCGCACGCATATAATGAACACCGAAAAGTCACGATATACTGGTATCGAAATGAAGATTAATTAACACAGCGCATAAAGTATATAGAAATAAAAAAAAATAAAATAAAAAAATGTTCACCAGTTTTTTGAGGGACAAGAAATTTCAAGAAGCCAACTCACCCGAGTGTATTTACGATCTACTTCCCCGCTGTGCGAGACAATTAAGATATTAGGTCGTTAAGATCGTCTGATTTTAATTAAAATCTCGCTCTCTACAATTCTCGCTAACTTTCCGGCCAACTAATCGTTTCTTTAGTACGACAAACTTTCGTGATAATATATTATATACATGCATATAGTATATTCCTCGAAATGTTACGCCTGCACTTTCCGCCAATGGAAAAACGAATTCGTTATAATATTCGTCGCATTAATTTAGAAACAGTCTGTAGATTTTTCTTTTTGTTTGTTCGTTTTTCACGCGCTCGGGTACAAAATTTCGTAAAAAAACAAATTTCCTCGTGATATAGAACCGCGGAACCCGCAGTGATGAATGAAATAATTTTCAATTCCTCGGATAAACAGAAATGTATGATAGTATATCATTCTATTTGTTTGAAAAATGAGATATTGGCTTTCGAATTGCGAGAGCTGGATCTAATTAGCCCGTAGAGTTGGCAACATTTCGAAATTCTGCACTATACTCGTATTACACCGAATGGAATTTCACGTCATTTATATAACTTTCGACCGTATCAATCACCTCCTCTATATGAATTTTGTCGAGATAGTGAAATGAAAGTTTTTGCCAAAAAAAAAAAATAATAAAATTATACTTGCATACGGTATAAGGGTCGATATTAAAATTTAGATGGTCGTATAAAATTATGAAACCACTAGCTCGTGTTGCGAACCACGACTCCTGTTTGCACCTATACCTCGCAGGCATTGGTTTGCAGTTCACAGCCCCTTATTTTCTACCCTTTATTTTCCAGTATCAATTGTTCACATAGGTATACGTATACTTATCTAATATCAAAGCATGTATATTTTAAAGTATTTTGCGATTTATATAAATATATTTTGTTCGCTTCGACATAGGAAAAGTATTTCCCTTCATCGTGTGGTGGAACAACATATCCATGTAGGTATAATTTTACCTCGAAATATTCGGGAAGGGAAAAATGCATAGCGATATGTTATGTATCGGGTATTGACCGGTGATAATATAGATCCCATATATTTAGTTCAATAGAACGAATACTTGAAATAATTTAAGCAATTTCAAACCCAATTCCTCACGCAAAGTACCAACGCCCTTTCGCCAGCGAATACGTTCAAGTATTTCCTTCTGCCGCTAACACGATTCAGCTATAATTGAACCAGATAGGTTTTCGATGGTAAATAAGTCGGAAACTTGGTATAAAATATCCAAGGAAATTGCATGATCGATATAGTGGTAATAATTTGATTGAAAATTAATGAAAAATATTTGCAGAGCTGCAGGCTGCTTGGAAGCTTATTGAGCTTTTTCTTTTTCTTTTTTGCTCCGAACGGCTGGCAACTTGAATCGAAACTTTATAGAATTTGTCCCAAGCATATAGCCATCATCGTTATCATCATCATCATCATCATCATTATCATCAGCTCCAAAGATTAGGCCTGATGAGCCAGTTCACCCTTTATTCGATGCCTCGACCATTCTAGTGCAAAAACAAACACCCCGCGCGTTTCTATTAGAAAGTTAATACGAAAACCATGCGATATCGTTATTTGGTCCCTGATCCATATCAGATGTTGTCAGCTACAGACTTTGTCGTTTTTCATAAAATTCATCATAAATTTTGGACAACATTCTATCCACGCTTCAGGAAATTGATTTTGGGTTTCCATGAAAAGAAAAGTAAGTCAGGATTTGAACTGCAGGTAGATCTTGGAATTCTACAAGAAATTGTTTTATTATAATTTCAATATTGACAAAATATAATGTTTGCAGTCGACTGACAATTTATAGTCGATGATTTTTAATTTATTGTAAATTTGAAATGCAATTTATAATCTTATCGTATATCAAATCCGTCTTCACGACGAACGATGAGATCCTACTACTGCGATTACAACTTGTCAACCTCTTCGCAGCATCGATGTATAAAACATGAAGAAACGCTGTATCATTCCGGGTTGAAAGTTCATCTTTGATCGCTGACAGAATCCGTCCTTTAGCCTGCAAAAAGTCGGTCGTCAAAACCCCGGCTTGCACCAATCAATATCATAGTATAACCAGGCTATCGACGTAGCTGTGATAATTACCATTAAAAATACAAACGAAGTAAGAATATACGGAGAAAAAGGAAAAAAAATATTTCTCATCACGGTGATATTAAAAAGGGTTTAAATTAAATGGGCAAAAGTTTGCAGCTTGATTATTCCAGTGTGCACCTACATTCCATACACTGCATATTTTACAATGCAAAAATATATTGCTGAATTTTCGAGAGGTAAAATTGGCGAATGGCTGCCGCGTTGAATGTATGATAATTATAGTACCATTAACATGATATTATTTTTCTCCTTTTTTTTCATATCTAGGTAAAATCATGTAAAGCCAGAGCAATAATAATTGTATACCAACACATGCGATCGTTCGATTGTCTGTATAATCACCATTAAGTTAATTCGATCGCGTTTACATTATACTACTACATATTTCCGCTCGTTGAATTTATTATAATGAAATATAAATTTACCGGATGGTATGTACGTGTAGTATAGAATTTTTGTGTTTTTTTTTTTGTTTTCAACCCTTTTGCCTAAATAAACTACAGTTTACCTGTTTCGAATCCCTTGAGGAATTAGCCTTTTCAGTCTTATCTCACTTCGATACATCAATTTCATTTACCTGGCTAACACAGAGTGCTGTGAGTATAGCGTTCCATAGGGCCATCTCGGTTTTATCGTATTCAGCAACGCACGTCTCGGCTAGGCTCTGGTCAGAATTAATTCTGGCTAGGATAGATTCAATCGAGGAATACGTGTCGTTCAATTCTTTTTCGATTGACTTTACCGTATTGCTGACGCAGGTATTGGCGTCCATCAGGATCTTGGCTGCCTCTGACTTCACCGAAGAAATCGGTTTCGCGCAATAGTTTATCAAGACATCACTGCCATCGAGACCAAGGATGTCAATCTTTCCTTTAAACTTAAAATTTTCAAGTTCTCTCAATTCATTTACCATGTATACGAAATAAGAATAAAACGACGAATATTTTCATCGAATAATCGATTTGGACTGTGCAATTGATTAGAAACTATTTTTCCCGTTTTTAGTTTTTATTTTCAAATTGTTACGACTTACATCGACCAATACGTCGTTCACGGCAGCATCAAGTTTTTCTTGAATTATAGAAGCGTTGTGTTGTAGGCTGGCTATCAGCTCTTCAATTTTAGTCTGGGTTCTTAAACCATCGATGTTTGCTGACTCTACTGTCTCATATGTCACGGCTAATAGATTTTTCGTTTCTATTATTAACGGTTCTCCAGATATTCGCTGCGTTCGACATGTATGAGGAGTCTAGAGAAGTGAAATAAGAAGAAATCGAATATGAGTATAGACATTGATTTCTCTATCAATACGCAGCTTACGTAAAGAAGACTTTTATAATAGAACGAGTGATACTGTGAACTTGAATGGCAAAAAAAAAAAAAAAATGAGGAATCAAAAGTAAAATTCGCAATAAATGATACGGAATTTTCGGATTATCGTTTACTACCAAAATCCTTGAACCATTTTCTTATTCACTCTCTTGGCTACCAGATATCCTAGTAACGATTGATTTCACCGTATTCATGTTTCGCAGACACGCATAACGGCACGCTTGCTTCTGGTAAGAAATTAAGGTTTTCCATTTCTTACATCGACTTTCACTAAAATCGGGAAACCGCGAAAGGTACGGTATACTACTTTATTTATTTCCTCTCGTTAAAAGAAAGCGTGACCCTAGTTGAATACGGTTCTAATAAAAAAAAAAAAAACGACTGAGGTGCTTCTGCGGACTCATTCAATTTGGCAAATCTTTGCGAAAAATCTGATTAATACGTAGAAAAGAATTGAAAGAAAAAATTTCAAACAGTTTTCAAATCTCTGAATTCTTATTATCATATTAGAATTATACTCACGTCCGAGAGAAGAAGTAGGAATAGAAATGGTCCGAATTTGAACATATTTGAACCTTCACGTTTGCTATTGTGGTGATTTTAAATCTGGATTAATTTAACGTATATTCTCGTATGAAAATATTTCTGAAACTATCTGCAGCCGAGCCGGTAATACGAAACACAATTTTGTGCACAGCAGGTTCGTGAATCTGTTCGCGAATGAAGTTGATATGATCTCACAGCTTGCTATAACGCAGTTTATAAGATTAGCCTGAAGCTAGTCTGAATTGAAACCTCTTATGCCGAAGAACCGTTAAGGTTGATAACCTGACGGGTTTAATATTACAGTTAAATTAATCTGCATAAATATGAGCTCGCAAAATGACGACTATTGATCGCAAAATGTTTGCCGTTAGCGTAGCGACGTACGTATCACAGTATGTTATTCCGATATGAAATCGGCGAAAATGCAATCCCGGATTGTTGATTACATTCAACAGGCCTCAGGCTTCAAATTGTGACAATAACACCGACTAATGAACACGACGTAAAAAAATTAAACACACATCGCGATTTCGCATCGTAGAATATGCTAATCTGTATTTATTTTTCGAACGTTGAAACAAATGTTTTCGCAAAATTTTCGATTCACGACTCATTTTTTCTCGTCATCAAATTTCAAATTATTCACTGATTCTTTAAAACTCGATTCTTGAACGAAAGTGGATTCGCAAGAATTCGCTGATTTTTCACTGATCGTTGAGCGAAGGTTGAATAACGAGTTTACGAAACTTGACGTAAAATATATATAGGCTAATGTATTTAAACGTTTATGACATTTTTACTTGAATATTATTCTGCAAAACCTAATCGAACTTGGCCTATTTAGCTACACATCTAAAGTTTACCAAAGTTCGCGTTACCATGAAACTCTAACGATCGAACATACTTTACTATAGGTATATAGATGTATATAGTTTATATCAGCGATTCTGTTTGCTTGCTGAAGCTGGTGAAATCGTGATGCATTTATCATGGGATTTCGAACCTCCCCTATGACCCTGCTCACCCATAGGAGCAACACAACGTGGAATACGCTTGCATATTGTTAGAGTAACATTTATTCACAAGCTAACCCAGCGATGACCCAGCAGAGCAAACTGACATCAACTGCAACGTTGGTGTTGGCAAATTTTACCCAGCTGTTATCAAATTTCTGTATGAATACATAATAAGAGATTCTATTTTCTTCGGCAACATTTATAGTTTCATATAGCTTTGAGAATTCGTATGAGTTTTTAGGGGTGAGAGAAAAAAGCTCTTAAGGGTATATTGTCGATTAAAAATTTGAAGGAACCTGACCTGGCCTGAAAGGCGCTTAAAAAATATAACAAAGAAAGTCAAAGTGACGGGGAAAACGGGTCGCTTAAAAACTGTATCTTTTTAGTACCTACGGTGGGAAAAAAAGTCATTGTTATTTTCAAAGCTGCCCTAACTCTCGTTTTAATTTTAGAACTTGTGAACTTGTACACGTGAACTTACCGATTATCCAACCACCGGCTCATGCGGAGGCGCAAAACTCGGATGCTGTGGTAGCAGCTAGTCCCTCTAGTCCCTCGACTCATACCTAACACAGCTTTAAGCTCGACCCTTTGTAAAGTCCTCGAAATGAACAGCAGCCTTGCAAGCCGAATATTAATCAAGCTGTTTCTGAAAATCGTTTAGCCAGAGATCCCACCCAACTATGTCACGTGACATAATAAATTTCCGGTGATATTCGCGGCTGCCATCGTGATCAGATTCGCAAAGAATTGAGCTAATCAATTGGGGTACTGGCAAAATTAAACAAGAAAAGAAACGAACAAAATAAAATTTCATCCCCATGGGACAAGTTTCCCCGAGAATGATACTTTTTTTAAAAAAATTTCATTCGGTCGGAATTAACTAATGATATATTATAACGTTCGCGCAGCCACCGGGAAAAAAATAATTCTAATTTCGGGGATATCACCTGCTGTTTTATTTAATTTGATCTTTTTTTCTTTCTTTCTTTTTTTTTTCTTGTTCGCTTCTTTATCTGATGAAATCGCCCCGGCTATACGATATTCCGTAATTTTTTAACGCTGAAATATATTCGGCCAATCCGACCCTGCTTCATTTTAGGCCAAATACTTGGCTGTGCAGGGTGAGCGAGGCGAGTACACGCGGGTTGTGGTATGACCTTGGTAGCAGGGGTTGTTTAATGGATTCGCAAAAGCCATTTGTTTCTGGTCCATATAGCGGCAGGTGGCTCACTTTTGCGCCTCCGCCTCTTTGGCAATTAATAGCCTTTACGAAAGTAGATTTTTTTTCTTTTTTTTTTTTCCAAATTCATAAGTTTTTTCCTCGGCACAATTTTCCCACTTTTTTAGTCGATTTTCGGTTCAACCCTCAGTGCCCCGGTTTGTTTGAATCGACCTCATTGTTCTTAAATGTCCGAAACCGTCGGTCAGCGGGGTGAATTAAAATTGAATCGTGGAAGGAAAGATATACAAATTCAAAAAAAATTCAAAAAAAAATTATTGCCCAGCTGTTTCCGACGTAAACTATGCAAATTCGTCTTCATAAAGAACGTTGGACTTAAAAACGTTTGCATAGCTAAAATGCTGGGCGTACCTACATTTGAAGTCGATTTCTCAATTTTTTTTCTTTATTTCAAAATTTATTCCGCACTGTCGACTTTCTTGGAATAACTGAAATCCGACTATGGCGTCTCTAGCAACACTGCTGTGAGATACATTTTCTCGTCTCGCTGAACGGCGTCAAGACGCCGGTTTTACGGTCGTATTTTTTTCCTCTTTTAACGCTTCACTTCAAAAGTATGCATCCTATACATTCTATTCATTTTATCGCCAAGGAATACTTAAATAACAGCTATATATAGTATATAGTATATAGTATATTATACACCTTTGATACCGCTTCTACTTTCTTGATGCTGCGCTGCTGCTTCCTTGTGGCAACATCTGTCTACTTATATTTTTACTGCACATACTTTTAAACTGCATCATTTATAGCTTGTCGAGAAAAATTCACCTTTCAATATTTAAACAAACCTGAATGAATCCTGTCTCTATTTTACATGCAGAACCTATTGAAATGGATTCAGGCGGAAATCACTACGTTAACTTCATCCACCGATGCAATTCTCGCAAATGATCGTTGTCTTTTTTCTTTCTTCTCTAATCTTGTAAACTGCAGATACGGAAAGAATATTCATTACGATAACCATATCAATGAATTCAGGTTTTTCGGACTCTCGTGTATGCATATATCATTTATAACTGAACATATATACCATATTATACATGTCGAGGAAAATCTACTTTAATTTTTCGCGTCCCCTCTTCCGTTTAAAAATTTTACGTACAATCATTGCAATCCCACACAGCATATGGGCAAACAATTCCGAGCGTTACATTTCCCATGGGTGACTACGGAAAGAAGAAAAATTAACAAATTATAATATGCACACGGGAATGTGCCGCGTGCAGAGTTTGGGGAATTTCGAAATGAAATTTTCGAGTACAAGGAGGGAATCGTTGTCGATTTATTTATTCCCAGAATAATTCGAATCCGTGGGAAAATTTTTATTTTCAAATTTGCACATTGTGAAGTTCCGGTAGAAGAAAGAAAAAAATATATACATGGGTATAGTTGAATTGGTGAAAATCTAGCAATTAGCGCGTGGACGAGCGACTAGGCAGTCGCATTAGAAAGGCAATGAGCTACGTGGTGAATTAACGACACTCCAGAGGATTCATTGTGGCGATTCGTCGCCCTGCGAGTCTCCGTTTTCCACTTTCCATTCTACTCTCTCATCCCCGGCTAATTTTTGGATTTTAAGCTGACGTGAATGGTGGAGCATCGCGTAATGTAAACCCATTATTCATCCGATATACATATATTTTAGATTTTCAAGTGGTATAGTCTGTTTGATTAGGACAAAAAGAAAAGTAAAAACAAAAAACGAAACGAAATGAAACGAAACGAAAAGAAATGAAACCAACACTTCTCAGAGGGTTAAATATGACGCGGAATAATTTATATAATTTTTTTTCTCACGCGAGTCTGCACGAGCGTGTATTTATTTTCTGATAAACTTTATATGAATGAGCCAGCTTTTCCAATATTGAAAGTGGTGAAAAAAAAAAGAATGGAGAAACGTATTTCCCGTATTAATATTGATGTGAGTATGAATCGTGGCATTTTTTTTTTTGGTTTTTTTCTTTATACCAGAACCAAGCAATATTCTTCTCTTTTCATATTTTCAGTAGAATCGTCGCTAGTTGAAAAAAGACTAAACCAAAAAAAGAAAAATAAAAAAAAAATTGAAGAAGAAGAAGAAATTAACTGAAATACGGGGTAACAAAGGCCCGTGAATTCCTGTGGGAAAGATTTAAACTTATTTATACATACTTGATTAAAAAAAACAAAGCCAGAAATCTCATTTTAACCACGACAAAGTCCATAAAATAAACGAATTCTCTTGTTTTAAAAACTCAAATGGTCCCGGTTTATTACCCGCGTTATAATATGAGAGGGATAAAAACTAAAAACTCTTCCGTATTAGGTACATACATGAATGTACATTTCCGAATGACTATAATCAATGGGTGTGATCATTTGATCAAGCTGTCATTTAATCATGGGGTAATCCGCATCTCACATCGATATTATCATCCCTCAGGAGTTTCAGCGATATTAAGGCCTTAGCGGATATAGGTAAGCAACGTAAGCAATAAAACCCGGATCTTGCATCCTGGCTCCGCATAATGTTATACATAGATGCATGTATTAATAATACCCAGGCAGTTATCTCCGTATGTATAATACGCAGCCGCTTCAACGTTTACCTTAAATTATAATTATATTTTCCTTGGAACGTTCTGACGTTTTATTATTCAGATTTTTGGATCGCGTAACGTGTCGCCGTCATTTTGAAGCATCGTTTAATTTTTCTACATTTTTTTTCACTACCTTTAATTCTATAAAGTTTCAACAGCTTCCATCGGTCTCTAATCTAAGATAAGAAAAAGTCGTACAAAACAAACGTCCACTTCAAAAGACAGAGAGATTAGGACCAGATTATCCTGTCAGTTAGTTCGCGAGAAACAACTTCTGTATAGGAACTCTTAGTACCTTGCCGAATTGTTCTTGACGAGGGTCCTTATCCATGTGTCGCATAATTTATGTCACCATTAGCCTAACTCCTCGCATTACCATTTCACAAATGAATTCACCTGTCGGAGTTAGTCTAGAAGCTAGGTAATGCTCATGGATTGAAAGACGCCCTATACCAACTTATACTCAAATACCTACATATCGAAGCGATTCAATCTCTCACCACAATCAAAAGTCCGATAATGATTGTTCGTGACGCGAAGCGTGCGCGAAATCGAACTTTACGCACGGCGCGTTGAAATAAGAAATTCTGTTCTGATTTTGCGCCGATTATCAATCTAAAAATCAGGGACATGACGCATGGTGAGATGCACAATGGCCTCACTAAGCGCGGACTCTGGGGTGATTTGAGGGTAAGAATAGTTGAATCGAGGTAAGGATGGAAGTGACCTGGTGAATCGTGACAGGTCGTAATTAGTGGATTTCGTGAGTTGCAAATGGTGTTTACTTTGAAAGGGTCGCCGAGGCGTCGCGACGCTTGGGGCAAATCTCGGCGCGACTGGTGCGGCGTCGTATTCACACTATGACCTGGTGAGCGTCTGTGGAACACCACAGACACGATATTCTCGGTCTAAAGCTAACCAAACGATTTTCTGTTCCACCAGCGACAAGCGCTGGCTGAAGGCTGAGGTGTTGATACCGAAGTTGGTAGATTAAAACAAAAGACCTCACGCGCAAAACGGAACCATAGCGTGAAATGGCGGCCATCACGAGACTCGGGCGTGGACCAAATGTTATTTCACAGGCACTTTAGCTCTTTGTCGGCTCTAACGTTGACGACAATGCCTCATTGTTAAGCCATTGTGAAACGCGATCGTCTATAAAAGCCAAAGCGAACGCCTCCACGTTTAAGAAACGACTCTACCGTCACTGAAGTCGACTTAACGTTCGGGCCAACACGTCGTCGAACGATGGATGAAGGAACACTGTATGCGATAACCGGAATTGATCGCGTTTTTACCATTTTTCAATACGTCAATCGCATGTAATTGGTCAAAGAATATAAATTTCATTCAAAGCATCCAAATTTATATGTACACATGTGCAGGTCACTTTTGAAATCAAAGAATTCGATTGATAGTCGAGAAAAAATTCTTCAAGGGGATACGCACCTTGAATAGGGGTATTTTTCTGGAGCTATCCTACTGCAATTGGAAGAAAAAAAATCAACCGCGAAATGTCAGAAGTCGTGTTTTATTCAAATACAGAAATTCGAAGGCTTAATTTGGGGCGGTACTTAGAATTGACGTAGAAACCTAGGGTTTTGGGTACATTTTGTTTGTACATACATATATGGAAACGTCCTGACCCTTGGGAGCATTGAAATCCGAAAATGATCAAATTAAGGACCACCCTATTAGACACATGTCAGTCCTCCAGACATACCCCAATTTCAAGTTTATGTACCCTCAACTTGAAACGTAGATATGTATGTATATATATTAGGGTGTGTCATTTTTTTTTATTTTCTTTTGTTTTGGGCTCTCACCCCTCAGTATCTTATACTATATGCCATAATGATGTGGTATAAATTTGGGCTATGTCGGATTTTTTTTAGAGGTTCCTCATCGAGTTTTTCTGTTTTCCATTCATTTAACATAGGAAATTTGGCGACCCTTGACATAATGCCATATATCTTTTGAGTTTTTCTTGTAAATTGCGACCACTATGCCGGGAATTGTTCAGATATACCTACACAATTTTTCGCACCATTATTTATTTATTAATTGATTTATTTTTTTCAATTTTTGTTTGTTTCTATTCGTTTTATAGTAATTTATTACAGAGCATAGGTAGAGAGAAAAAAAATGAATAATGGTGCGAAAAATCGTGTAGATATATCTGAACAATTCCTTGCATAGTGGTCGCAATTTACAAAAAAAACTCAGAAGATATATGGCATTATGTCAAAGGTCGCCAAATTTCCTATGTTAAATGAATGGAAAACAGAAAAACTCGATGAGGAACCTCTAAAAAAAATCCGACATAGCCCAAATTTGTACCACATCATTATGGCATATAGTATAAGATACTGAGGGGTTGAGAGCCTAAGACGAGAAGAAAGAAAAAAAAATGACACACCCTAGTATATATCTTTACTGATAGAAATAAACGGTGTCGAAAATTAAAGTCTTCTCTCAATTTTTATATACATAGTACGTATATTTAATTTGTCCCAAAAGAATTAATTTCTGTCGGTTTTACCGCGTCCTTTGATCCTTCTACTCACCTGAACAACGCGCAAGGGATTAGAGCGCTGAATATTATTTCAGGATCAGTAGGTTCGCGATCGGGTAAGTGAGAAAGTAGAAAAAATGATTTCGCGGTGGCCGATGTACGTCTGCTTTAATGACTGTTGGAGAGCGTTGATACTTGAGTTCGGATCGATTTTACTCGCGTATTATTCGAGGATGAAGAGGGCGCTCGGGGTTCGTCACAAAGAACCAGATACATGAGTCGATTAGGGCTAAACGTGGCAATTTTATAGCTCAGTTCTCGTTAGTGTCAAGCTAGCTTTATAAATTACTCGACACTCCCAGACGTGTTGCTAGGGTATTTCAAATTTACAGCTAATCTAGGAATAACATACATCGCGCTTCGATCCACGGGGGGAAAAATGGATTAGATCAAATGGGATCAAATTCGATCGAATTTGATCCAGTTGGATCGAAATATTGTGAAAAATCAGATAGAGATCTATTTAGATCTACTACCTAAAATTGGCTAGATTTCACATTATTAGATCAAAGCGATCTAAAGACATCTCCCAATGTCTGTTCAGATCTAACAAGATCTAAAAATGGATCTACAGAGATCTAAAATATATATCATGAGATCTATTTGGATTTATTTTTCTCTCTTCCAAATTGAGATATCACTGGATCAAATTTGATCTGATCCATTTTTTCCCGGGCATCTTTTCCATGGCTAAATTTTTTCGACCACGTCTTGTATGGTGTTTAAAATCAGACCGGAAATTATAGGGGCGAGATGTGTTTCAAGCCAATTTTCATTCACCTAGGATTTATTTCGGATAAATTATGAGAACCGCAATTTTTCGGCCAAACTGTGTGCAAGCAGATTGCTGAATTCTGCTCTGGTTATTAAGTTCCGGTAAATTTACCCGCTGCGTACGTAGCGGTAAGAAATTCACCCGATCGGTGGAACATCTGATTTCCACAGGGAAAATCTTTGCAAAACAAATTCGAGTTTTCTACTGAACTCAGTTTGCAGTTTCCTCAGGTATGATTTTCCTCCTCTTATATTTCTTATTTTCTGTTTATGTGTTCGCTCGCTCTGCGTAGTAGCCTGGGCTAGTACCGCGGTATTTGCTGCAGAGTGAAATTTAATATTCTGCACCCTCATAGCGAAGATTATCTTGAAAATTTTCGTTAATTGTTGGTTCGTCGGTGAATGGGATGAAAAATTTTATCGTTTATCTTCCCAACTTTTTCTCTGGTCTAAAACTCTCTCGTGAAATCCTTTCGGACGTTAATTTTGAGTAATTAGTAATATAAAGCTTGCGGAAAATTGACTGTATACCAGCTCGAATCTCAATTAACCAGTTTTCTTTTTTTCTTTTTTCAATTCAGAAGCCTCACTGGCTCGGAATAAAGAATTTATGTACCCATGCGCCTACCAAATTTACAAGAAGATTTATACAGCAGAATAAACCCCCGCGTTGAAATAAGAAAAATATTTGAATCTTTGAAATGAAATTCATTCGACGTCTAGATCACGCTTCCATGTTACATAAATGTCAGATTTTATAGATACGGATAAAAGTTGACAACAAAATTCAGGGTTTAATGCATAGGGCATAAAACTGGTGTCTTACTATTTCACTGCCAAGTCGTTAACTGATTCAGCAACCGTTCTAGCTCAAGTAATACAAAATCGTTGCGTCAAGTTGACGGGTAGATTTCCGAAAGAAAAACTTCACTCTCTGCACGGTCACGAAACATTGCAGATGCCAACGATAAATTCTTTTGGAACCGAATTTCTTCAGTTTTGTAAGAATACTTATTCTTTTTTGTCCAGTCGACCAACTGACCTGAGAATCTTCGCTGGTTCGCACAAACATCGGAATTTTTTTTTAAATTATTTCAACACTCGGTACTTTTGGCAAAAAATTTGGCAAAAATGAATAAAAAGCGAAAGTGCAGTCTGCAATAAATAGGCTAAAAAGTGATGGAGTTTATCTATCAAACGAATGCGAATAGGGGCATAAATTTTTTTGCTCCTTAAGGAAGGACATAGAACGATGAATAACACATGAAAGTATAACACGTCTAGGTTCACCCTTGCATATAGGCATAAATTCAAGATTCTGAGGTCACGAACTGGGACAAATCTTGCCGTTTCGTTGCAGCACGTTTCACATTTATGAATAATAAATCCACACGGCTTGAAACTATCAGCCATGGTGACCGTGGGCACCAACTTCCGTCAATATAGAAAACTTTAGCAATATATCCGTGGACAACCCGCAACTTTTCAATCCATCTTATGGGTATCTAGAAGCGAGAAGTTCTCCGCTAGGCATTTATACTTTACGTTTCTTCAAACTTTTCGCAAACTAGATAGATACCTCTATGGCTCTATGTATGTATATTCTATGTATGTATGCCAGCCATCTGTGGGCACGAATATATTCATACATCACGTATGTATAATTTATATATACCAATCTATCTACTTTACGCTTTCTGTTTCAGGAAGAAGAGTTGAGACTCAGCGGCGACGCGAAATTTTCACATCTCATGGAGGACCTACACGTCGAGATATCGGCGTATGCTACCCCTGCAGAAGCTCATGCGAGAATCGCATACGCCCTGGCCGAAGTTCGTCGATTTTTAGTTCCGGTAAGTTAACTGACTTTAGTTTATTTCGCTAAATTTATAAGTTTAAATTTTATCCACTGTTAAACGAGCCCCATCATGGTTGTCTTTCATCGGCGAGTCAGTTTCATTGTCAGTTTAGGAGAGCTGATATTGCAACCCCTAATCCCGTTATATCTGTGCTAAAATTTCACATAATAGACGCTAGACGGTTAAGGATTGTAATTTAAGCAACGTAATGACTTTTCCGGCAGGTTCATAAATTCAAAACATGTATTCCGTGCTTCGGTACGATTTGATGAAAATATATATCTGTTACTTAACACCCCTTTTGTATTCGACTGAACAAAAACGTTTTAATAATTCAAATGGGAAATACTTTGGAGTCGGTATATCATTGTGCAATATCAACAATAGCAGATAGCATAAAGATATTAAAATTGATGCAAAAAATTTGCGAGTTTGGTGAATGCGTTCAACTTACCTAAATGCGTATTGAAAGAGTCGCGTTAGAGTTGGACATCATTTTAAATACAGAAATAATGAAACGGCAGATTTTTTGCAGTTCTTTGCGCAGTAGGTACTGCATCATGGATATTGTTTTAATCATCCCACCGTGAAGTGAGAACAAAAAAAATGTGAAAAATTATAAACACTATGGTCTGGTAGAGAGCGAGAAACGATCGTATAGTATAATTTCTAAAAGAGGTATACGACAGCGATAAAACGCAGAAAATGAAATACAGCTTGTTTGAAAAGACTTTATGCAGGATTTTGAGCTTTCAGGTTATCCTTGTAGATATTTGGAAAATAATATCCATGCGGTTTAGTGGCACTCGCTTCTACATACCTCCTCGCGCGTACGTGGTTTTGAAAAATTGCAATGCACTAGCTGGTAGCGCTGAAAGAACGTATGCGGCGAGGTAGGCCGTGGGGTATATAATTAAATTGAAGCTGTTCCCATGGATACCACATGCGATGAAATACTATCTGTACCTGGGAAAATTCAACCTTTCAACATTTACACCGTTCACGATGTATTCAATTCCGCTTGTTGACGTGGAGCTAACTTTTATAATTTGGGTTCGAATTCGCGTGGGTATACTTACTTTAACGCATTTCTGTTATAGCCGTAAATATATCGAAATTTTGAGTTATTTCTTAAATTATTTCAGGCAGTATAATAGGTGAAGAAGTTAGTCCTGCTTCAGAAATGAACTATGTATCAGTTTTTGTCACAATAATTGATGATATGAGCACGAATTCATTCGAAAGCTAATGGGAATGAAGTTTTTTTGCGTCTTCGTCTTCGGCGGCAATGAAGGATATTTGCATTTTTATTCAAGCAGAACCGTTTTGACTAAAATTTTCGTTTCCATCAAAGGCCGCGTCGTTTGTCGGTGTCAGAAATTCTTTTTTTCTTATGAACCGTCGAAATATCAATTTTCAATCATTTGTTTGACTCTTTTATTTCCTTGGGGAAATAAACGAATCCCTATATTCCTATATCCACGTTTGATCCGAACCGAACTTACTGTTTGCTAAAATATAATGAATAATTTTGTTTTTTTAACCGCACGGACCCACTGATCCAAAAAATATTCGCTCAGTAACATTCGGAATCACACAGGGGGTTCGCGAAACTGGAGACCGTGATGTATTTCGCACACATCCGTAAGTGTGTTGCATATATATATATGTGTGTGTGTGTGTGTGTGTGTGTGTGTGTGTACAATTTACACATGCATCAACACGTATCACACATATAAAACCGTCCTGCGGACGATAAATAAATTCTTTTTCCGCGTTCTGAATATTCATATTTAATCTGCAGTAAAACTCGGACTCCTGCAGGCTAATGTTTTATATTAATGGGTGTGGTGGCTCAATTTATATACGTTCATATGACTATGCCCTTACCATCCGTATAGATATAGGTCGTACTGGGATATAGACATATTTTAATGTGAATAACAATTAGGTGCGAAGTTAGGGGAAAAAAAAAACAGGTCGATTTATAAACTTCGAAAGAATGTTGAGAGCGGATATAGCTTCTGGTGAACTCAAAATTCTCCCACAAAAATGAATTATTAACCATTTTCGAAAAGTTATACGCGCAGCATAGTGTCTATAGAGCTACATTTGTACAGGATTACTGAACGGTGTTGAAATATTAACGGAGAATTTACCAACTGTCGGTGAACCGACGGGTTCCCTTCCGAGGCTGCGGTTTTCCTGGTTTCCGAGGTATTCTTGCGGTTTGCATATATGGTTCGCTCAACTTCCGCAGTAATCCATTACACGTACACAGAGGGTCGCTTTCTACGCATTTCATACACATATAGTGAACTATACATACATATAGGTATATGCATGCATGTATGTATGTATGTATGCATGTATGCGTGTATCAGCCTCACAGGCTATGAAGTCGAGCTGTTATGTTGGCCCAGTGCGCCGAAAGGTGAGAGTACAGCGAAAGCTTTGTCGAACTAGAACTCTCTCATTCGGAATTAGAAATTCCATCAAAATCGAGCTCGTGCCCTCACCGTGGGGAATTCACTGACCAGGGAAATAGCGAATGAATTCAGTAGTCAACTATTTAGTAGAAAGATTTGAATGATTCAAGAGAAAAGTCGATTTCGTATAGTGATGAAGCCTGGGACTAGAAACACCTGAGTCCATCTGTAGTCGGAATTTTTTTTTTTTTTTACGACGGTGAATTTCTAGGGTGAAGTCATGAAATTGATGAAACTTTAATATGCAATAATCAGCTGTCAGAAAAATTGATTTTCCCCATTTCTGGAATGAGTCTTCTCGCAACTCATCAACGATGACAGTGAACGTCCGGTATATCCGCCACAAAATGTTTCAATTTTTATTTTATAATCCATGTTTTTTTTTTTTTTTTGGATTTCAATTTCAATCACGATCGACAGGTGAACTATCTTCAATTTTATCAGAAAAGCCAGAGGTCAATCAGCGCCGAAATACACATTTTTTCAATTTGGTGGTTCTGTATATGGCTGTAAAAAAAAAGTAAAAGAAAAAAAGGAAAAACGAAACCGACGGATCGATGATCATTTCCAAACTCGGAGAGAATCACATGGATACCCAGTTTTTCATTCTTCATTTAATTTTCACTAGATCCTAAAACGATTAATTACCTTTGGTTCAATGAAATCATACCTAATTCTCTTATATATGTACAAGAAAAATCAAATTTCAGGTAAATCATCAACAATTAATTCTATCATTTGTGGATTTGCGTATCGCTTACATACCTGTAAACTATGAAATAAACGACTGCATATATCGTGCAATAGGTACGTAATGATCGTTCAGTGTATTGCACACCAGTTCGTATACAACGCATGTATCACTTTCCAATTTTCTGGTCATGTTCGTATGTAGTACCTATACATACGTGAAAGAATTGTTGGTGAGGGATCGATATGTATATATTCGTAGATACGTGTAGGTATATAGTATACACCATCATTTAAAGGACGTTTTTCCAATATTTCGTTAGTCGTTGGTCAGCTATACAACAACAGGCTTGACATTCGCGTACCACAAATCTGACGGGTTGCTTGCCGACTGGGTCTAATGAATTATTATAGAATGATGAACTGCGGTTTTGATAAATCTCGGTAAAACATAAAACATGCTATACGTAGGTACGGAAAATTTTTATTTTTCATTTTTTATTTTTTATTTTCAGTTTTTATTACCTTTGAGGGGTAGGTGTACAGGGTATAGCTACACCTTTATTTTCAATTTATATTCAAGTGGTCATTCAATATCCGGTTTTAACGCGAAACGTTATTCGTTGATTCCTCGCGTTTTGAAATTCGTAACAACTTTCGGGGATAACTATATTATGTGGAGCTTATAACATATACGCATACGTTATAGCATACATACCTACGCATATCCAACTGTATATATCTACATTCATAAATAATCTCGTATAGGTGCTATATATACCTATGTAGGTGTCTATACTATATAGATTTTGCGTATCTCTTGGTAGTCGTTTGAAACGAAACGCGTCGAGATACCTATCTCCCTGGAGTAAAACGACTTTTGGGTATATAGATGTATCTAGGGAAGAGGGGAAGATTGCGTTGCGTAACGTTGCGTTTCGCTACTTTAACGACGTCGAAGGGTGAAATTCGCGCCCGTAAACCGCGTAAGGTTCCAATATAAAGGACGAGCCTCAGCCTCAGGATACTTGTCTCGACAATTTCAAATCACGCCCAACTTCTGAAGCCGGAAATTCAGCCAGTTAACACTTCGCTCCAATCAGACAGCACCACCATGAATACATACAGGCTATTTTCAGCTATATAGGTATACATCGCAGTAATTTTCAGGCCAGAAATCCCTTTCCTCGTTTTACAAATCTCGACATCACTGAATATGATCCTTTTCGAAATTCGCAATCAAAGATGAATTCACAAAAAGTTTCAAGCTATCGGAGACATTTTTCAATTCAATTTGATAAATCGATTGATGAGTCACCAGAAAATAACCTTTTCCACACGGCGTGCGCAAAGTTCGATTTTTCGCACGCTTCGCGTGCATAAAATTCAACCTAACGCGCGCTGTGTTGAAAAATGAAGTTCGATACACGTGCGAAAGATGATTCTCGCCTCGTGTGATTATCACCCTCGCTTCGCTCGGGCGAAAAACTTCACGCTCGTCCGAGAATCAACACTTTCGCGCTAGTATCGAAAAGTACTATTCCAAATCCCAATACGAAAATCACATGTACCTATCGTTAAAATTTTCAGCTCAATTTCTTCCTCGCCTTTTATTTTTTCATTCCTCAAAGCTCTATGAAAATCATTGACGAGCCAATCCTTCAAACGAGTCACACTGAGTGCGAATTACAAGAGACGAGAGAAAAACTTGGAAAAATGCTTTCAGCCTCCTTCCGACTGCAGGAATAATGTGTGTCTGAATTTAAAATAGAACATGGAAACGGCGAGACGCGAATCCTCGTGAATAATTGCTGAAATCACCCATACATTATTCTTGATATAATTATAAAACTAACCACGGTTGAGGCTGGGTTGACGTTGGAATAAAAACATGTAGATCCTCGGCGTTGTGGCGGGTCGTTTAAATATGTAAATTAGCGGTTTATTTCTCATTCCAAACGCGGCCTTAGCGGGCGTAACACGTGCGGCTTGGTATTGTCGGTGGTGCGGACAGTTTCGTTGTATATATGTACCGGAGGATTTTGGCAACGGTCATTTTCGCATGGCTTTTTTTTTTAGAAGACAGGGATTCATGGCTCTATTTATTTTTTCCCCTCTCTTCTTCGCCCTAGGTTTTCACTTTTCCTACCCGGCATGCCAAGGCTAAGGGCAGAGACGTATCGCGTATAAATGGCTGAATGAAGACCCAGAACAAAGACCAGTTTACAGTTTGCGGTTAAAGCGCTCTGTATTTGCACTGTCAATAGACCGGGCACGGGCGGGCTCAGAGTTTCATATAATTACAAGCCTCACCGTGGTGGGATTCACTCACCTACACTACACCTAGCTACTAGGGAAATGAATTCGCAACGCGTCTCGCTACCGCGAACTTCTCTGTATGTATTATAAATCCAATGAAAATTTATTCCCAAGATCTCTCTCGTTGTCAAATTAAAATAAGGGATCATGCAGGTAGGCGGAGTACAAGACGACGAAAGTTTAGGTTGAAATTCCGAAATATCGAAGCTGGAGGGATTATAGTATATTGTGCATCTAGGGAGGAAAGTAGGGAGCGAAAACTTCCTCCCGTAATGCACACAATATTTTTTTTTTCACACATGGATGGAAGGCCTATTTCGCCCCCGGTAGAGAGGGAGCAAAAATAAGTTTTGTGTCCCTTGGTAGGAAAGGCTGTGTGGAAAGTCTTTCTTCCCTAGGGAAAAATAGGCCTTTCCGTTCATGTGTGGAAAAAAAATTTTCTCATCATATTATGACGCCAACATCTAATAGCGGCACGCATTACTTTCGTGTTTGTTGTACGAAGCACATTTATTTCAATGTATAAATGTGTGACGGTAGCTATTTGGTTTACGTACGTATAATATGGTAAAACTACGTGTTTTCATCATGTATTATACATGTAACGATGTGTACATACCCACGTAGGTACGTACACCTACGTACAGCTTAGGATGAAAATACGGATGGTATAAATCTTCCGTGATTAAAACAACCCTGTGAGAAAAGCTTAACAAAGGGTTTAAGCGAGAGGTTAAAGTTTGATAAGGAGTAACCGGTGCGGTGTTTCGAAATATATGAGATATCGCTAGATATTTGCCCCAAACTTCCGGAATTTCTGAAAAGCTTGACGCCAATTTCCGGGCGAAAATCTCGCCGAGAACTTCTAATAGCTTTTCAAATCTTTAGTTTATCACCTCTTTTTCAAACATATGGAGGTAAATACGTAGTATGTACATACAACTTGCGGGAATACAGAAATTTAAGTAAATATATTCATATATACTTATGTAGCTATTCCGAAACACTATTTCCATACACAATTCTAAAACAGCTTTCAGCGGAACGATCAAAGCTACCTTTTGGCATAAGCTAGTTTAAGCAATTCTCCGCGGTGTCTAGTCGTATTTATGATTTGCCGGAAGCTTAATTCACCGGTTAATTTAATTAGATGAATATCCGTTTACAGGGCTAGACGTGCACCAAGCTCCGTTGCAAACACGAAAGTGTCATCTTATCTCGTTTGTATCATCTCACCGCACATACCGGTACCACCTACCTACCTAGCGAGCTACTAGACTTTCTGCCAGTTTTCCACGACACGCCGCGGTCGTAACTTACGGTTTTATTTTTCCACCGTCAAACTGCTAGGAAACTGCCGACCAAATTTATATCACAGAGAAGCGATTTGGTCCAAAGTTGTCCGCCGAGCAAGCATCAACTTTATTGCTAGCATACACGCTGTTTTCCATCTTTTTTTTATTCTTCTCTTTTGGCCCTAGGTCTAGTTGCGTTTAAATTAACTCTATATATGTATAGAACGTAGATCACCGCGGAGCAATCATTTCCTCAAATCTAAATGCAGAAGATTCTCAACTCAGATTGTGTACACGCAAACTCACGTAATTTTAATTTATAATTAAATTTCACTGCATTTCCATACTCGGATTCTTCACCCAGATCAATGAATCGGATTGGTGAAATAAAACTTTAACTCCTGCTACTTGAACCCCTAGTTCACCTGATCTTAAAAATTCTTGTCTCATTACTTTCTACATAGAGGTAATACAAGTATAGGGGAGAGGCGGGCAAAACGGGCACTGTCGGGCAAAATGGGCACCCCTGAAAATTTTTCTTAATTTAGTCAAAATTGTAAAATTTTCTGAATTTCATTATTTACTTACTATAGCAAACTTCAAACACCAAATCAACATATAAATAATAGTCGAATTATTTTTTTTTTTGCAGTTTTAAAACACTATGTGTTCTGCGGCGAACTTCGAATTTCGGATTTAGAAAATTCCAAAATTGATTAATGTCCTAAGATTTTGATCGTCTTTTCTCTACAAACCTCTTGAACATAGCTAATTTCATGTTCAAGTATTCTCAAGTGAATACGAAAATGAATTTAAAACCTTTTTTCGATTTTGAAAAATTTCGACAAATATTTGGGGTGCCCATTTTGCCCGCAATTTTGGAACTTTTCAGGTGAGGGCGTTCAACACTCGGAATTGATCAGGTTATCGTTTTTCGGACAAAATTCGAAGATCCATCGATTCAAACCTGTATTTGAAGCCTTCATTTCTTAGGGGGCCCATTTTGCCCGGCTCTCCCCTATATATTTTCATGTACATAGCACATGTTGATTAGAGTGTGCCAAAACAAATTAACCTTTTTTTTCTGCGGGCTCCCACTCTAAAAGTTTTCAGAATCACGTCGAATAATCAACCCCTTAAAAATGCAGGATTTCCATTTGGTTTGAGGTCATTTTTCAGATTTTCGTGAAGCGCAGGATATGATTAGAAAGATAAGTCATCATGCAACTGGTACAGTATCGTATCCACGTCAATCGTTCATCTTCAGAAGTGATGTAGAGAAATGTTTCTTTTTCTGAAGCCTTTCGCAATACTTTTTAGTATTGTTGTCATCATCGTCATTACCATTCTCACTATTATTATATATAGGTTTGATACGCGCATTAGGATGATTGCAACATAACAAGAGTCGGCTCGAAGTACGCGATATCATCCCTAAGTGTCTTTTATACCGTATCACATACGTACTATCTGTAGCTCCGTAAAATGCGACCGTATAAAAATAGGAAGGCGGATCCTATATACGAGTATATAACAACGACATAACTGCAAATTACACGAGTAGGTATAGCTGATACACCCCGATGTGCACCGCTAATAAGGGCCCCAGGTTGAATAAATTTCAGACCAGTCATTAACCGTTCGCCTAATTGGAAAACTCTAACCAAGATGCAAAGGTCGTTCTCTTTGTTTCTCCGCTGTGAAACTTTCAGTCTAGTTGCCTTCAGGATGAACTTCAAAGCCTTTTCCTAAATATGGTGTATTCAGAGTGTCTCATTTTAATCCCCAAACTCTATTCAGTGTGCAAAATCCATAAATAATATCTTGGGAAAAAGGGAAGTGCCGGTATTAAAGGATCAAGGATGAAATAGTATAACAGATTTTTTGAAAGCCTGTTCTCATTTTTCTTTTTTCTTTTTTCTTCTCGTTTTATATACATACGTAGTGACTACCCCTCTTAAAAGGATGTTACTCTTTCAAAAATGAAAATATGTCGTTGGATTTCAGGGAGCTGAGGGGATATTCGCCTGAGGGTAGATTAAAACGGGGTGTGCCTGTAAATATAACCAGTAAACACATTTATCCACCATGTATGTCGCGGTTGTTGGTCGTGATGTACAAAGTGCCGCACATCAGCAGTCCCTCTGATGCCTATGTATACCTACGCAACAAACAATCTAGCAACCACTGACGTTGCATCTATATGCATGCACGTCACTATGCGTATACCAATATCGGGGTCTCCAGTCATCATGGAAATCATGGAAGCATGGAATTTCTATGGAATTTCTTAGCACCTACAAAAAAAAAAAAACTAGGAATCTTAGGGAATTCGATATTCTGTCTGGAATTTCCAGAAAATTGAGCCTTGGTTAAAACGTCAAACTATGTCCTCGTCAGTCGATTTTTACGAGTTTTTGGATCCTAGTGTAGGGAGGTCAGTGCGAATAACCTCAATATGGTTATCGCCAAAAAAGTGAGAGATTTTGTTTCGCATATTTCAAACGCGTTTTTATTCGTTGTTGATTGAAAAAGTCATAAATATTGTCTGAAAAACCTGGAATTCACATGGGATTTAGTTTTTACATTTATCTGGACAGTCTGGATACTGCGGATACATCAACATTCGTCAAATAGTATCCAGTGACACCGAGAAATCATCGGCATGGTATAAAGAAAAAAAATCATCTGCAATGTTCGTGCAATGTAGCATAGATAATTACACCTAATACAATCAACCACTGATTGACTAAAGGCCATTTCTAGCTCCCAATCAAAAATTGAGGATAATGCATTTTTGATCAATCAGAATTTTGTATTATTCCATTTCTTGGGTACTATAGCCGATATTAGAGATTGAAAATTCGAAGAGGCCAACCCTGTGCATGTCCCTAACCAGACGGATACATGTACGAATAGAACGTAAGGGATAAAGTCGTGCACATAGCCACCTAGCCACATAGCCGGAGGTCGGGTTTTAATTTATAATCCTCTCGTGTTTCATTGCTCAACCTTCTCTCTGTAGTGTTTTCGGAGTTATGAGTATATTTAACTGGGTTGAGAAGTTGAGGTTGAAACTGCGATTTTCGTTCTCGTTCTTGTCGGACGTTGGACTTTATACAGGGAATTCCATCCCTTGAGAATTATCGAGTTTGTTATACCGCCCGAGGAGAGAACAGATGTCTTGCAAAAATGGAAACAATTCGAACTCGTGACTCGTGAAGATTTCGGGAAAAGAACCCCAAGGCGGGACAAAAGGAACCTTGAATTTTCTTTTTTTTTTCCACCGAAAATATAACTTTGTAAAACCGAAACTCCGAATTCACGGGTTTCGTGAAAAAATTTAATACTCTTGCCGGGCATAAGTCATACGACGACTTAGGCAAATAGTATTAGCACCCCGTCTTACTATACCTTATAATTGCTGACATTACTCTTTTCGCTGTGGTAAAATCTTCATTTAGCTTGTAGTATTTCAGCTATTATCGTTAACTTAGAATATAAATTATTCATCAACGACAGATACAGCCTGTAGTTTTCCAAGTTGTTGATTGATGATTTTCTCAATCTATAAAGAAGCTGCTGCACGATTTGTTAATTTTTTGATTTTTTTTTTTTTTTGACAAGTATACGATCCTTGTCTTTCACGCTTGGCATTTTAACATGTGCGACTACATATTATACCAGTCTAGATATTCTGAGGGTATCAGATTATTTCAAGAGATAAAAATGTCTCCCACATATCCCTTAGAAATAAAAATGTGTTTTATAATGCGTTCACTGATGCCAACGAACGTGAAATTGTTTATTACGTAACAACGAGAAGCTTTTAAATTCAATTTTTGGAAATAAAAAACTGAAAATCTGTTTTTGACGAACGATTTATCTCCCCCGGGAATGTATGGGTTTTCACTAAATAACGTCTATCTCCGGTCTGTCGAATATAATTATTTCGTGTGCACGGTATCGAAACGAATTAACAGCTGCCGTTTCGAATTATTCGATTTCTATTAATGACCGAACCTCCGCGTCAGTTGCGTCAATCATATTGCTGTAATGACGGATCATTTAATCGACTATTTAATGACTTTACCTGTTCGCATTTTAAACTCGATTCCATCAATATAATTTTTGACATTTCACTTTGTTCTCTCTGAAATACAACTTTCGGTCATAGATGCAAAAAGAAAATACAAACAAAAAAAAAAAAATTCTCAGCAATTGGCTCCAAAGCAATTATGAACACTCTGCAGTACATTTCCTTTTAACACCTTATATTACCCCTATAAAACATGGATCGATGTAGGTAGGTACTACGCGAAGCTATTTTACGAAAGCAAAGTAAAGTTCGGAGTTCAAAGTTCTATAATTTTTATCTGCATGATATACGTCCCGTCTCACGCTCGTCTTAAACGCTAAAAATTTTGCATTTTACGAATCTTGCTCCGGTGTGATGTGATGCATATTGCAAAGCATATGTTACGTTATATGAACGTTTTCTCATGTATGTATAATATATATCCTACGTCTGGGTTGACAATAAAATTATATTTACTTTGATTTGATAAGACTTCACGTATCTTTTTATTCATATCGTATGCATCGTCGCAGAAATTCTCGTGATATTAGTCCAAGTATCGCGATTCATACTTGGCTCTTTTTCCGCTCAACCAAATATTTGTCCACCTACCTAAGCCTACATTTAGCAAAACGAAATTTTTCGTGGAGAGTTCAATTCGTTATTTTTCCTCGTTATTCAACCCAAAAAAATATCGCCTTTTAAATAAGAGTAAGCTGAGTAAGGATGCAAGAGTAGTAGGTACACTTGAAAAAATTACGGTCAAAGATTTTGTTGATTCAAAAACGAAAAAAAAAGGGAAGAAAAACACCAACTTTGACGACCCAGACCTTTTTCTCACCTCCATACACAAACCGCGGTTGCAGCAGGATGAAACATTTGCTTGAACATTTCACTGTTGACTTTCGATTAATTTGACCGTAACAAAAAATTCGCTTATATTCATGAGCCGCGTAGCTTCGTATAGAAAATTCTGTACCACGCGAATAGCGATATCAGAATGTTGAACACATCCGCTCTGGTAGGCTGGCTGATCATCGTGCGTTTGTCAGATCAACAGCAGATGGTGAATTTTTTCACATGACACGCGCCAGTTTTTCTCCATATATATGTAACAAAGGCAATGGTTATTGAAGGTAAACTATTGTCAACGAAACAGAAAAGCCGGAAAGAATCAGGACATTGCAGAGACAAAATTACCTTCAGCCATTGTGAAGTCGTACGGTACGATCGGATGAATCTGGTGCGTGGATGAAAAGCTCAAAAAAATTTCTAAAGTTTTAGCAGCAATTTTTTTCCAGCTATACTTTTTATCAAACGCATTTATATTAGCTGTCTGAAATTATTTCCGAATTGAATGGTGGAGGAAAAATTATTTCAAAAATACTTTTCATCCATACGGAATATCGCGGATCTCGCATACATAACTTTTTGCATCTACAGCTGGTTCAAAGTTCGTGTAATATTTTACTGAAGGTATTCAGATATATCAAATATTTTTGTCGACCCGCGAACCGACGCTATATTACTACCAAAGCAGTACTGCTAATTAACCAAGGATTAATCAAACAACATTTGCTCGAGAGAAAATTGCATGCATGCATCACATTACACATCAAATATTTGGTAATTATATAACGGTTTGTTTAATGTTTGTGGTGGAAAAGCAAATGGTTCTTAATACATATATACATGGATATTATAGTATGTGCATATATAGCGACCGACTTATTTCATAAGATAATCTACCCCAATGGTTATTTCCAATTTTTATTTTAACAATTAGTCATAAATGTTGAGTGTGCTGTTAAACATCGATTATTTCCCGTTGCATTTCCTCCGACTTTGTTCATTTTATTTTCTATTTTTTATTTTTTTTTCCGTAATTATTCTCTCTCTTTACGTTTGTATATAACAACTAACGATTTTATTCGTTCGGACGAGTTTTAACCCACCTCTCATATTATATCCATAGTTATTATTTTTGCTACACGCTATTGCTCTCTGTTTGCCGCAGGGCTTGTATAACGTTGAAAATTCATTGGAATAATCCTAGTAGGCGGAAGGCCAAGCTAAGCGAATAGGCTAAGGGAAGATGAGGAGAGAAAAAAAATAAAAGAGGAAAAATATTTGAATCGCGAACCACCAATATGATATTTTTACTCAATTTACAATCATGAAGCAATATCGAATGATGAAATCTTTGAACCTTTACCTAACGCGAAAACTAGAACAATATAGGTATTATTCGCTTTGCCAGACCTCTCAGGGTTCAGATCAATATTTCGGTCTCGACATTTATCATAAAAATGGATATCAGAGCCTGAATACGACGTGGAAGATTCGCGAGCCCGTCTAAGTCATCGACTGCAGTCTAATCCGCCTTTGCAATAAACCAGGAATATGAGTATATCCCATTTTCTATGTCTTAGTCTTGCTTCTTTTGTCTTCTTCACTTTTCTCGGACCAGCTTTTCACCAACCTGCAGCTTTACTCGGACTAGCTTTACTCAAACCTGCAGCTTCACTCGGTCCAGCCTTTCTCGAACCAGCTTTGCTCCGACTATACAGCTGGACTCCCTTTGTTGATATTGCGGATATACCCTGTTCGCTTTGCTCGTATTCACTTTGCCTGATAGCACCTATTCGAGGCGAAATCCTCGAGAATAATTGTCGGAAATATAAAATGGAAAGAGTTCAATGAAAGCGTTTACTACGAACTAATATCAATTTTGATTGAAGAATAACAGCTAGAGCTAATTGAGACGAAAACCTGGGCAAAAATCGTAAGAAAACATCGAAAAATATGAAATCATTTATCACAGACCGTGTTTTTAGTCACGATCATCGAATCATACTTTCATGCCATCGACGTACGAGTATTCTACCGAAAAAAAAAATTGAATCGTGTGGTGCCATTTACAGAAGTGTAGTGAAAATTTCACAAATATCGTGAATTGAAACTCTGCATTTCCACTACGATACGAGTGGTATCAAATTATCGCTAAATTTTTATTCCTATTCCATCGGAATTTCCATCCGAGCTATCAACACTCGTATTTTATCACACGATGCAGAAATCGTGCACCTAGAGAGGAGAAAGGGTTTTTTCGGTATTTAGTCAAATTTCAACAATTTTTTGGAGTAAAATAAAATCTATAGCAGAGAAACCGGATTTCAAATAGGTAGATATGAATTTTGATATCGCGCGTTTGATGGTGAAAAATTTCCAAGTATAGGACGATATAATATATGTGGTGGAAGCCAGTGAGTCAGATGCAATTATAGAGCAATCAAGGGGATCTGAGAACGGTGCTGGCCGGAGGAAGATCACTCTGGTTATATCCAAGATCCTTGCACCAGGTCTCGCGAGTATCTCGCGCGCCAAGTCTGGAGCAGGGCTTAGCTTCCTTCGGGGTGACCTGGGGGTCGAGAGGCTGCAGAGGGTTGAACCGCGCCGAGATGAGAAATGAGAGTTAATTGTCGCTAGGGTGGAAAGAGGCTGCTAGCGTCTGAAAATAATCTTGCTTCAAACTCGCGAGACCCGAGTATCCGGCGCAGCTATTACTCAAGATGACGGAAAGTTAGAAAGATTTTTACAGTGTGTTGAGATACGGATAAATCGGAATTTAAGCTGACAATAAACCGATGAACAGCCGCCCTAATCTGGACATGGGTAATTCGTATTTCTTAAATAATGAGGGATGGTTCGCTGCGGAATAATTCGGAGGCCTAAAATTCTAATGCTTCAGTAATATGTATATCATATACATATATATACCCATAACGTTGCGTAGAGGATAAATTGGCTGATAGTGACACGGGTGGATGACAAATTTCGTTGAATAATTTTGCTCAGATAATTCCGTCTCAATTTCTGAAGGATAACACGACTCGGTCGGCTGGCGGCTGTCGTTCATTGGGAGACGTACCTACTTCAGGACGCGTTTTAAAAGACAAATTGACGTAATCTCCTCGGCTTAATTACTAGAGGATCGATAACGTCTCAACCCCTCTATAAGCCCGGTTCGACCACCCGTTCGATTATAGCATCTGCAGCCCTAATGAGCCTCTGGAAAAGGACGGCAACCCCTCGGGGCGTCGCCAACGATTTATGACCGGAAACTATAACGGACCAAAGAGTATACTTCAACGCCCTCGCATAACATCGATACACGTTTATGCAGCTCCTTTTTGCTGGCTTGATCATTGAGAATAGCGATATAGAATTTTTTTTAATCGAACCCGGTCCGATTCCTTCACTCCCGAAATAGATGATGTTATAATTTGTCCAAAATCGGTGTTTTTTGATTTTTTGATAGAAACGTATTTCTGGATGAATTAATATCTCCTTGATGAAGTCATAGAAGTCGAAAAGTGAGAATAGATCTTTCATGTGAAAAATGATTGCACCAATGAAGGACTTCTGCATAACCACGTTATCGAGGAAGGATTTAAATCCGGTATTCACCTGTCGGTTCCATTTTTAATCTCCGATCGTATCAGTTCCAGTAAAAGCCCCGGAGCATTCCTATCAGCTACCAGGTGGCGGTAATAGTCTTCTGTCCTTGTTGCACCAGCTACGTACGACATCGTTCGATCACTCTCCCCTAGATCTCGTTTTCGCACTCCAGCTGGCTATATCTCACTTTTGCACCCGCGTCAACCCGTACCGCCTTTATCAGAGGCACAGCTCTTGATTTCATTGTCTGGAAATTGCAGCCTCCCTTTTGCTCTCCCATCAGTCCCCAGGAGACTCAGGGACGGCCGATGGCTCAGTAAATGGTGGAAAATATAACCAGGGAAACTGGAGAGCAATTTTTCGCTCTTCTCTTTCTCCAATTTAATAGCTAGTTATGACATTTCCATTTCGCCTCCTACATCCATGTGATATTATGCATTTTCAAAGGGTTTTTGTGCAGAAATTTGAGTCAGAAAAAATGTCTTTCAAGAAAATTTGTACACAGAAGTAAACTGAATTTCTTGGTCTTTGTTTTCTCAGGTAACTTCAAGGATTCTCTTCTAGTCTTACAGCTATTTGAAAAAAAAAACGTCGAATCGATTGGTTGACGTAGAATAAATATCGCTTTCATTATACTTTTTTTATCATTCCGGATAGGAACATCCGGTTTGTATTTGAGAAATACGAAAACTTGTCTCTCGCTAAATTACTGATAAAATATAAGCTTTGCGGATTTGTTCCGTTCGCATGCGTTCGTTTATTTTAACTCTGAATATCGTTAATATTTTTCTATGGGTATATGAGGCAGGGTAAATATGCTTTCATAAAATAAAACCGATAAATTTAGATATTCAGAAAATCTCTCGTTACGTGAGTATTCAGAATATTTTGCTTGATGATGTATAAGATTAAAAATACTTCGGTCTCAGGCTTGGAAAAAAACAAAAAAAAAAAAAAAATTTGGTAAACTCTGTAACGAACGTGACGTCTAGAACATTAAAGCCAACAATTCTGATGAAGTTAAGAAAGTCTTGAGACATACGACGCGTAAGAATTTGTCGAAAGAAGATTCATTTGAGGTAATGAAATATTTCATATATATGATGGAATTCAGATTTTTTTTGCCAACGTTTCACTCTCCACAGCTAACCAAGTTAACAAATTCCATCTTTTTTGCGGTTGAACGGCTCTAAAAGAGAATTCATTAATTAATTAACAACTCAACAGATTTAATTGAATTACTTGCCCACCTGGAGCTGAATGAGCATTTCTTCTGCATGATCGCGTCGATCGAAGGTCTGTAGCTGAAGCGTGATTTTCTTCTCTAACATAATCAAAAGTGAAACAAAAATAGTCCCAAACAGATACCAAAACTGATACAGAAGTTTTGGAGTAGTTGGAAAGAACCAAAAAAAAACAAAACAAAAAAATTAGACTAGAAATAAAAGATAACGATATTTATAAGAATTTTTAAACAAATATAGTGCGTTGAAATTTCACTCAGAAACACGTTTCATCCAGGCAAAAGAAAATGATGACTCAGTTACAAGTTTAATCCCCGGGGAAATAGGAGGGCGGAAAACGTGAAAGAGAAGCTTGTCGTCTTTGACAACGAAGAGATGGCGATATGGAAGTTGAAAAAAAAAAACTTCTAGTCTATAATCCCATTACCTTGCTACTCCTCGGAGAGCTTCAAGGAGCGAGAACGTTATATTGACAAAGATAATTAAGGTCTTCGTGTGTCTTTGGGTTTCAGGATTACAACGACGACATCAGGCAGGAACAAATGTGGGAAATGCAGATCCTGAGCACACAGGGGCGCGAGGGATCCCAGGCTGCTGAGGCGCCCTCAAGTCCTGAACTTTGTTCGGACGCTGCCAACTCTCCGACCGCTGCAACCACCGCGGTATCTATTGAGGGCCAAGACTCTGCTCCAAGACCAACGCCATCGCCGCCGAATCCAGCCACCCTCAAAACCCAGGGTACCGTTCTTCAGACCGTTACATCAACGCTAGGTGAACACCAACACGAATGTCACTCGCGGACAACGAAGGAAACAAATAACTCGGAAATCGAACAATTTAAACTCTTTATACCGAAAATTGTGCAGACAAATCTTCGCGTATTATTTCGGATGAGATTTCACCAGAACCATCGCGATTTTTCGCGGAAAAGACACGCGTTCAGATTTGGTCAAATTTTTATTCCACGAACACTTTTTCATCAGATTCTGAAACTCGTTTTTGCGACCCTTATAAACGTCCTATCTTCCCACGAGTGGATCGATTCACTCGAAATTTAGCACATAGGTGTTCAGAACGCCGTATATCCGTTCTATACGAAAGAGAAGAAGAACGCAGTTCGATAGTTTCAGGAAATATCGACAATTGAGGAGATTTAAATTTCGAAGAAAATTTCAAGCTCTGTTCGTAGTGAAACTTTCGAAATTTCTACAAGTGACAACCTCAGCTTAATTCATGTGAGTAAGAATTTTGTTCCGGCAATCTAATTCAAGTCGCCTCATTCAGAGGACGTCTTTCAGCTTCCTTTGTGAAGGGACATGAAACTGGTGATAACATCTATACCAGTGGACATGGAACTTTGAGAAGCTGATCAAAGCTTGGGTAGAGTGTACCGTACACGCCGCGTATCAAAAGAATAATTCATTCCGTCGATATTTGTAGAACCTCGAACTTTCCGTGAAACGTCTTCTCGATCACAGACACACTCCAATTTTCATCGCAAATAAACCGCCGCGAGATACTATTTCACCAGCTCAAATTCTAAATGCGAACTCATTCACCGAATCGAAATCTGAGACATTACATTTCGATTAACTCCCACTCGAAACTCAACACCCCAACGTATAATTAGAGCCTTCGATACTTGGTTTCTTATACCGTTCTTCTCACGATGAAAGAATATACCGAATACGTACACAATTTTACTCATCGATCATTTCAACGCCCCTCTGGGACCACGATGCGATGATCGGTTACACATCTCTGTCCCGTTGGTCCGATTAAGACCATACAATATCTTCCATTTTTCCACTTCATCCTTTCCATAGTTTCACCAAGCAGTGTTGAATAATTCGAGATAATCATGTATCCAGTATATTAGAGCATCTCTCCGTGTGTTGGCAGGGGGTCGGAAGCGGCCGCTGTTACCTGGAGGTCGTCCAGCAATGTCCCCCACGAAGAGGACTGTAATGTCACTACTAGCACGGGCTCGTGCGGCCCAAAACAAAGAGCCATTGCCTCCACCGCCCTCAATTGTGGGAGCAGCGCACCCTACGCATCCCACACACCCCCAAGCACCAGCACCACTAATCCAAGCTGCGCTCCAGCTTCCAGCCGGTGCTTTACAGCCGGGAAGTCAGGCCCCAGTTGGGCCCCAAGTATCACAGCTACAATTGGCAGCGGCCTCACCACATACCACGGTTTCGCAGCGGCAGTCCATTCTACCGCCTCATACCCAGCACCAAGTCATACCACCAGCGATACATGGCCTGCTTCACGCGCAGTGAGTACCAAACTATGAATTTTCTCTATCTTTACCTCCACAGTCCAGCTTTTTATCTTTCTCTGCAGTTCCATACGATGTTCTCTACTTTTTTACCGAAGCTATTCATTGGGACATTTATAAAGTGTACTGTAAAGAAACGGATTCCCTCTCCCCCTTTTTTTTTTCATGCTTGGCATTTATTTCTTCCTTTTCTCTGTCATAAAATTGAATTTCACACTTGTGGGCTCGCACACTTCCAGGGATTATTGGAAAGCAAGTATTTCCTCCATATACCGTGCGGAGTACGGCTGTACACTGACATAGTTCAGTGGAAACAGGTGGAAGTACATCGTGCTCGAATTGCGAGGTCCGAGGAACAATGTGTCATTGTAGTTTAGCTGGCACACACGCGTAATTATGACGAAGTTCATAGTTCAGTAGCGCAACTGTGACCTACATAGCACAGGTATACGTATTATAACAAGCTTCGTTTGTACCTAGAGATGTCAGGGATGTTCCTCGAGTCTTATTCAGTTTTTATCCTCAATCAGTCACACGGAATCTAGCTTTTCGTTCCTCGTCATCTAAAGCGTGATCGCATGACCGACCCAACCATTTGCTTGGTTGGCGTAACCTGGGAATAAAAGAGACAGGGGTTTTCAGTTTTTCAACGTTTATTCGTAAAGTCAATACCACGTTTAGAAAACGTGGGCAGAAACCAGGTCTGCTTTGATTTTGGCCTGTTCATAAAAAAGGGACGAGGGCGTACCGCGATATAAGGGATCGAGTGATATTTCTCACGGTGGCTGTGGGGTGTGCGCCGGACTCGGCGGCCAACAAAGCCATGAAAATAATGATCGACTTCAATACTCAAGTACCGTAATATTTCAAGCCCGATACGAATAAGAGGTTGCGGTTCGCTTTGACCCACTCACAAAGTACAACGTTTGCCTATACAGGATGCTCGTAGATTCGTCTCACGTCAACGGTGCCTAAGGTGAGACGAAGAGACGGAAACACATACAGCGTTGATATCTGAGTGGCTCGTGATGAGGCTACTAGCCAGATATCGTACAGATTCTTCGACTTTAATCTAACCGGCCGAATATATCCTTCAATCTGAAAAATTGTAAAGGATTTCCCTTCTTTTCCCTCCGAAAAGGTATATAAATCCTGTTGAAAGGGTCCTGGGATAAAAGAAAAACAGAACGAAAGAGACGTTTGTCTGCGAATATTGCGACGAGACAACCGGCACACAAGATCTTATGTGATCTTGAAAGTCGAAAGATATGATCGAATATCCATGATGACGAGAATTATTATTTATGATGGAAATATCGTCCGGATTAAAATTTTATAATTAAGGCAGCTTTGGGAAGAGCCACGTATGTCGTATTGGATTGCTCTGAATGAAGATCCCAACTTTTCCCCCTACGTTCGCTCCTAAAGAAGGTCTAACTAATTTAGAAACAGTTGGACACTTGTAAGCCTGGAGGTCCTAATTGTTACATGGAATGATGTAATGTCAAGAAGAATGGAATGAAGGACTGGGTCCCCTGAGCTCCTTTGTACGACAATCTTATAGCCGTATGTACTCGAGCCTACTTGTCCCTCGCAAAGCACAAAGGTTTACTTAACTAGAAAGCTGATAGCGTGAGCTACGAGGCTTAGGGTCAAGATATACGTTTCCAATTTCGTTTCTATACCAGCGCACGTTATCTGCTGTAAGAAATTATTTTGAGCTGAGCGTTTGAACTCGAAAAAAGTCGGTCCATTTTTCTCACCATTTGATGATATCTAATTGCAATCAGTTCATAGTTGAATACGAATTCAAATGATCAAAAGAACACAAATTGCCCCTCCTCGACGTACTGCATTATCAACAATTTGTTGCACTCGGACAAGCAAGGATTGCAACGTCGTAAAAGGAATTTTACAGCCTTCAAGGAGATGGGAAAACTTTTTCAATTAACGTTATTTGTTAATTATGTGTATTCACATCTGTGAAAGAACTTCGTTAAGGATGCCTCGATGAAAGATGTTCTTCCACCTCTAAAATTGTGCCTCATAATAATGGCAGCGATAGTGACCTGCAGATATGCTTCGTGATTTTTCATTGAAATCTTTTGACGAAAAAGATCAGCGTCTACAACTGTAACCTGGTATCTTCACAGCAGAACGATTTCCGTTTAATTGATGTTCTTTGTCACCGTAAATGAAGTGTTACAGGAAACACTGGCAAAGGTAGAAACGCGTTCTTATGATCCTGCGATGTCTTTTCTATAAATACTCACCTTGATCAACGTGTTGAGTATTTTTTGGTGAACTGTGAATTGATCGACTGCACTCAATCGCCATCTGCCTTGAGAAATAAATGGCGTTAAGAAAATCTGGTTCCCAGTTTAGCAGAGAAAATCGATTGGCAATAATCGAAGGTGAAAATCTCACCATCTTACCCACTGAAGTCCTTGACGAGTGGCGTTTGATTGCGGTAGCTTATCAAGTGACGAGTTCAAGCCACTTTAATATTGCCTTAAAATGTCTTGGCATCGATTTATCATTTTGATAAACCCCTACGGGATCGCTGAGAATTTTGAGGAATATTCAAAAAGCTTGATAAAACGAGTAATAGTCTGACAAAGTTTGTATCCTGCGTAGTTAGCGATGACAATAAATTAACAACTGCAGGGTGATATTTATTGCAGATTAATAACTCGAGAAAAATGGCAAAAATCTGCCAACTTTTATCGCGTAGGATATACAGCCATTGATTCCAGCGGGATTAAGAGATTTACCAAAAGCGTCAAGCTGTTACAATGTCCCCTCACGCTTTCGTACCAATTGCAGGGAATATTTATGGAATATTAAATAAACCACTTTCTATGCTTCCTTACGAGATCTCGTCCAGGTTCTTCTGAGTCTTATATGAGGGGAAAAATATTCTAAAATCAATCTTCCATGTCTAAGATCTTTGGCTCTTTCCCGAGGACGAAGAGTTGAAAAATTGTAAAACTCTGTTGGGTTCAAAAAAACGATTTAAACTTTCGGATGAAAGAAGCGGAGAATCCAAACTCAGATTTTCACTTTCACTCTAACTTTTAGTTATTGATTTCAATCCAGTGACAGAAGCCTTCACCTCGTATATCAATGTTTAAGATTGATAGCTCAATTTTTAAACGTATAGGTATATGCAGATCTTGAAAGTTAAAAGATGAGGGTGATATCATTTGGGGAACCCGATCTCTACTCTGCAGTATGTCTGCCTAATATTTTCGGATACATTTCTGCGATCAATCTCTTCCTAATGTTCTTCTTTTGCACCTATGCTATTTGAAGTGGGACTATCTATCAATCTTCAAGAAGATGTTTCGCTCCCTCGCGATTCCCCGCCTCCATCCTCTCTACCTCTGCTCTTTCATTTTACCTCTTGTTCGCTCTGAGTGCCGAGTTTCTCTCTCTCTCTTTTTCTCTCCCTCTCTCTCTCTCGCTGTTCGCCTCGACACTGCTTTAATCCAGCAAAAGTTAGTCTCTACGGAATTGAGTGCAGTGATAAAAATCGCAGTTTCTTCGATTTCAATTCGTCCTCCGGGCTCCATGTTACCTCAACTACTGCAGACCCGGCAAAGAATAGACCGTCTACACCGCAGTTAGCTTTTTCGAATCCCTCCACTAGAAATAAACTCCTATCACTATTTAACATGATAAATGTTACGCTTTGCGCGGCTGTCGATATTAGTCGCGTGACAGTGGTGCAGGAGGAGGAGAACATTCTTCTGTGAAATATGATGAGCGATTTATTCTTAAATCTACATTTATATACCTCAGATCATGATAATATTAAATATTCGTATTGGGCTTTCAACTCGGGATCAAAGCCAGAGGAAATTACGGTTTCGGCTACGGTTTCATGGAAATTTTCAACTTTGGTATGAATTATAAACAGTTTCGATTATTTTGGCTTTTCGGCTGAAGTTCTAGTTTTAATTATAGGAAGGTAGGTAGGTACGCTTCAAACCACCCGAATCTCATTCGTTTGATCGGATATTATTGTCATTTTTTCTTCCCAAATAACATTCACAAATATGACAAGACTATAATTCGCTCGCCAAAGCCCGAAACGGAATAGAATAAGCTTTTGGAGTATACGAGCCTAATTCAATTTCTGTTTTATCCTACGTTTTCTCATACAGGTATACAGATTTCTAAAAAAAATTGTCACGTATCGTCACAGATCTTCTCAAGCTTAGTGTGTGTTTCAATCGATGGAAACCTGCACACGACGATATAGCCTTCCCACGTATTTCTCGTTTCTTCTCTGAAATACCATTTTCGATTTCATCCCTTGAATTGTTGATTAAAATCAAATTTCTGTTTATGGCAGATGTGGGATAATATTTCGGGCCATGTTTAAGGGGTTATTTTACGAGCTCGATATGGGGGGACAAATCGGGGATGACCCAAATCGACAAAGGCTGTATGATAGGAACGGTCCTTACACTAAGAAAACTAAAACCGCAATCTAGCCCGCGCGATCTCGGACATACATAAACTGAAGCTGACATAGGCCAGTCTCCTATTGAAAGATGAATAAATATCTTTGGTAAACGCCATGGAAAACTGCTTTGTGCCTTCGAGCACTTGTGCGAACAGCTCATCCTTGCTCTAGCTTCGAAGTGGTTCAAGAGCCCTCGGGAGCTCCGGTCTCATAATGCGACCCCGCGCCATGAAATTCATGTGACGTTCAGGTTTCGCACCCAAGTGGTCCAGCGTGCAGCGCTTCTATCTGAACTCAATATATGGGTGGAAAACGACCGGTAGCTTAAGCATTCGCCAATCTCGTTACCCTTCTGCACTCGCGTAAGCCGGCAGATTTTCATTCACACGGTAAATAAATGAATGCATGAATGAATTGATTAATTAATTAATTAATTAATGTGGACGAACAATGTCCGATATTCAGTTATTGCCAACTCCAGATTCGTATTCGTACTGGTGAACCGAACGCGATTGAAATACCTCGTCGAAACGTTCCAGAGGCAAATTTAATTGTCCACGAAGGGCGTAGTTAACCCTCGTAAACTACGTCGGTCATTTCGGGAAGAGGTTTGGTAGAGGATATATACCTAGAGACGGCCGAGAACCGGGGGATCGCGTTGTTCAACAGAGTATAGAGGGTTTTGTCGGACTCCCTGTGTGTATATATATAGAGAGAGATATGTGTTCGCGTGGGTGGGTACCTACCTACCTTGCAGGACTCTAGATTCGTGGAAATCGCGTGTGTGTTTGAGTGTAAGCGAGTTCTACCGACGGCCATTTCTATAATTTGCAGAAACGCGTGTTTCCGACGCATCGCTACAACCCTTAACGGGTTCATAAATTAAGATTCGCTATGGAACTTCAGACCAGGATGCTCGCGAGCTGTTAGATTGACCTACTGCTAGATAGCACGACCCTTGATGGACCAGGTGATTCGCTAAGGTTCATGAAAACGTGGAGAGAATCTCAGCTAGCTGAAATTGAACGAACTATACCGTTCAAATGATCATTTTGCATTTAAGAGACAGTCTCACAGAATTGTGCAATGCGAGAATCTGATCTGAACTCGTAGGTATAGATCCACCAATGAGGTCTTGAACTGAATACCTACTAATTATGGCGCATACTTTCACCTGCGTATACTTACTCATATTCTGCGTGTTATATTGTGTCTTGATGAAGATAAGATGAAAGAGTAGGTATGTACCTGCCTACTTCCTCCAGAGACGAGTTTCGGGCTTCCTTTTCCAAGCAAAGTTTTGGGGGACTTGAGCGTGATAATTACAGTAGAGGTTTAAATTTACGACAGAAATAGCACCTGCTCGCTGTCTGAAATTTTCCTCAAACTTCCGCTGGCCTTGGATGATAAATAAAATCATTACTAAACTTCTGCGATTATTGCTGTGACGATATTCCCAGCTAACATACACCTGCCTTGGAAAATAGCCAATAAGAAACACCAGGATAATTCGACAGGAAACAAGATGATTGATGGCTTTAGTCGCGCACAGCACATATACATTTGCCACAACTAGTCTGTCATCTCAATAGATTTTCTAATCGTTAATTAACAGTTTAACTTCCAAATTACAGGAGAATCAAGATGAATGAGATAGAGAAAACCAAATGAATAAATATTTATTAACAACATGTGTTGTAATTCATACTTTAAAATTTCATGTAACTAATTTCATTTGAAACAAATTGCTTTCGGGTAAACGATATTCCGGCTTTTGATAATACAACGGAAAATGTATTTCCCCGAATCTCACGAGGCTTTAAAATTAATATCATAATAACTTAGACACATCCTCGACCAAAAAGATGATTAAATACAGTTTCGTCGGTTTCGGCAACGTGCCATGGTACCTACGTGCAGACTTCTGTCATGGTTATATTTTTAAGCTTGATTTTTTGGTACCTCCTTCTCCCATTTCCTCATTTGACTTGTCAAATATTCACGACTGGCAAACCGCACTGATGGATATCTTTAGCTCATTTTTCACACGGACAATTCACGGTGCTTTTTAAACCGACATCGTCCTCAAGGGTGGGTCTATTTTGGATCATTCAAAAAAAACACGTAGGTGACTCCGTACGTACGTCCGAACTTAGGCGTCGTCAATGACTGCGATATCACCATGTGTGGGTGTACTACATAATATAGCCAAGGCACTTTTGTATAAAATTGAGCGCCGAAAATCTCCCTCTATAAGTAACGGGTAATTGATGATCATTTTCATCATCATCCATCATAGGATTATATTTATGATTGTAATTGCAGGTGGAAAGTCTATTGTTCAAAGATTCGATGTAAATATATGGTTCTTCGGATTGTCATCGAGACAATGATGTGCAGAGAATCGTACGCGACCTAGTTTCTTATGGCTGTAGCGTAGACGTGTGATTTCAATTTCTCTATGTAATTAATTTGACGGTGTGATACGTTTCATCGTCGACAAATTTTCATCGTCGCACAAATTACTAACCAGAAACTATATATCATTCACCACCGTTACTTCGTAGGGGGTTATAATTTATTCGTCCGGTTTGGATATATATATGAGAGCGTGCGCAGGTTTATACTACTGGACACACACTCTCGTCAGATATACAAATAATTTGTTTCGGGTTTTCGACAAGAGAGAGAAATAGGGAGAGACAGAGTAGGGTATGGGAGAATTTCTAGGATATCGATACCGCCAAATTCTCTGATTTAGTACCGTTGTGGCTTTGGCCATTGTGCCCGTTATACCTACCTACCTACCCATCGTACCTCCATAGGATTCGCCAAAGTTGTAAATACCGATGGTTATACCGCAGTCGATACCGATAAATCAATCTTTACTTTTAGCGCTCATTCAACCGTGTATTTTAAGAGTCGATGTCAGAAACGTCAGCCGCACCAAACCGTCATAGATTCGGAGCTATTTATCCAAGATTATAAATTACTTATAGATATATTTTCACCGCGACATTATTTTTTCATTTTTTCTCTTCTGGCTTTTTATTTTTTCAGTCGGGAAATTGACTCGAAGAGTTTCCTCGCTCAGCACACAGACTTGAAATGTAGAAACACACTGTCCTGTGCTAACACGGTCGTTACTAAACGCGGGCAAACACCTATAACGCTCTTCGATTCGAAAACTTTCAGAGTTCAACGACAGAACGACCCGCCAAGCCGCTATACGCTTACCGAGAAGTTTTAAGCATTTTTCAACCGACCAAGAAAGTAAACACGACCGTGAATTTCCCTCAAGGGTTCGTATTGCGTCACTTCCGGACCAAAACCTCGGGTAGTTCAGCTGTCGCCACACAAATCATCCCCTTTTACTCGCTCTCTTTTTCTCTCTCTCTATCTCTATCTCTCTGTCTTTTCCGGGATCCCCAAATTCCCCAAGAATTTATATATTTTCTCTTCATACCCGCGATGAATTACTTCACATGTTCAGAAATATTCGATTCTGCCAACAGACAAACGCTTGTGCGTTGAATAAAAAAAAAAAAGGAGGTATACTATTTCAAATTATGCAGAGTGTTCGGAGGGGCTCTGTATGGTCTATCACGTTACTGCTGCAGATACCAATATTTGACTATATTATTTTTCAAAATACCAAGAAGATGAAACGGCGTGTTATTCTAGTCCATTTTGTTTCTCGTTTACTCAATTATATTGGTAATTCATTAACGATCCACCCCCGCCCTCATGTCGCAAAGCGTTAGAGCGCGATACCTCTCACGAAGCTTTGACAATTCACGTTTGATCTAAATCACGTTAGTTACAGAATTAACTTGACCGGTGGTACCAATCGATCGACTAATGCCCTCTGACCACTAGTAAAAATTTTCAATCGGCAATACACCCTGCAGCCGGCATTCTCTCCCTCTCTCTCTCTCTCTCTTTGGAATAACCTTTTAGGTATATCCCACAAGCGGAGTGCATAGCACGTTTCATTTCACCCGATATAATATCGCAGGTTCAGCGATATGGGCAAAGCTGCACAGTGGTCCAATATCGTCCAGCAGTACCTACCTACATCCTCGATGGATATATGTAGTTCGCAGCATCCTCGCTCTCTGGTTTATGCAGACAGGCTCAGTGAACGCGACACCATCCACCTGCGCATTAATTATTAATTATGTGATGTTAATTGCGTCGCACCACGCGAACCCCTCGTATAGCTGGCTCGCTTTGCGAAACCGAGAGCCGAATCGCGACGTGTGTCAAGTGACAGAGACAGCAGGTTATAATATGATACGAAACGCTGCTTGTGTCCGTCAAATTTTTAATAAAATTTCCCTCAAAAATAGGGGGAACGAAATTTTTTTTTTTTTTTTTTACATGATTGTATATTTAATTGCTTCCTGAATAAAATTTATGATCGGAAATCGATTTGAATTAGTTACAGGTATGTGGGGCGTATAATTTTAACGACCATATATAAACTACCCTAACGATCAGGCTATTCCGAGAATCGTAGATTCTATATACCTACCTACCTAAGCAGACAAGCTAATTAATCGTTTATAGATGAGGTTTGCTGAGGGGAAACAAACCGATGGAATAATAATGAGGTTTTAATTAACGCCCCATATAGTTACCCGGAATTCATATAAAATAATAAAACTATATATCACATATTTTTTAAATGCTTATTTCATTCAGGCTAAGAGTTGAGGGGCCTCTATCGCGTCTATTTCTGTATAAAGATGGCCCTCAAGTAGTAGAGATACGGTATGGTCGGACATGAAATCTTTTTCACTCATTGTGCGCCGCGGCTCGATTTCCGTGTTGAGAATAATTAAAATTAATTATACGAAACTACAAGTCGTTGCTGCGTTTTTGCGGGTAGCTATACTAGAAAAAGTGCAGGGTTAACGTAATATACATAGGTATACATAAACAATTATTAATTTCTCGTACGTGTGCGCATTTAGTATTCCGTTATAGTTTCCATTCCGCGTAAGGTTCTGTGAAACATTCATTATTGTTTTTATTTTTCTTATTATTATTATTATTATTATTATTTTTGTTTTTTTTATTACCAAATGTTTTTCACACACTGCACCACCTCATCGATACGTTAGTGTCTTTTCACACGCTGGTGGTTAATTTTTATACAGAGTGGAAAAAACACTCTATCTTGTTGTTTGATTTATATATTATGTAATATATATTTGGGTTTTTGCGGTTGGTGGAATGTATAATTAAAAAAATTGTATGTATAACCTGCCGACTGAATTGAAACACATTCAACTCACGCTCTTCAAAATGGGGCAAAAGTTTTCACGGATCGTATGATAATTCGTAAGTTTTATGGAATTTAGAGACTCTGTCAGCTCCCAGTTGAAAAAAAAAAAAAAACAAAATAAAAAAAAGGATTCCACCTGTATACCTAAGACCAAATGCAGCGGAGGACGGCTATAACTGCCGTGAGAAATGTTTTAAATTTATTCATTGCGAGAGTTTCGCTCTGACACTTCCAAGTGAAATGCTATCTTCAGAGGATTTGTGCTTTAAATTGTGCTTTGTAAAAGTGAAATTCAAACTGCGTGACAGTTGGGAAAATTCGTAGAAAACGAGATACGAAAGAGTTGGATTTACTTCTTTTTTATTTTTATTTCATTTTTTTTATTTTTTTATTTTTTTTTTTCCTACGGTTTCATCCGTTTTTCAGACTTAGTACTTTCAGAAAAAAAAAAAGGTAGAACGAAACAATCTGAACTTTAATTAGTAGTCTCAGTGGACAGAATTTTAATTAAATTATAGTCAACCTTTAGACTTCAGTTTCACGCGTCAGTATGTTCAAATAAAAGGTTTCGCCGGAGGAGCTAGTAGTAGATGTTTTTTTTTTGTCTTTATTTTAAACTTTTTTTTTTTTTGTTAGAAATTAAAAACTTTCGCACCGGTCGCTCGTACTATTTCTCTGTTTTTATTTCGCGATTTTACCCTCCAACCTCTACTCAAGCTCCAGGGTTTATAATGACAAAAGAAAAGCTTTTCTACCGCAGACGTCGCGTTAACACCGCCAAGTTCAAAATGTAACAAAGAATTTTACGCCCAAGAACAATATAAGTCGCATTTATACTTGTACGTATATGCGTCGTATACGTCGTATACTACAAATGGTAAGAAGAAAGAAAAAAATCGATAGCCCCGAAATCGTTTGGCTAATAATTAAATTCGCTAAATTATACAATTCATTTGAATGATTAATAAAACCGTTAATTTAAAATGCTAATATCATTCTGAAAATTTCGAAATATTAATTATTGTATAACCTTGGGTAAGGCGGAACTAATTAAAATCAGGGGCCACCCAGTTGGTGGGTACCTATATCCTTTTCTTTCATTCTCTGTTGCCAGCAGTTAAAGCATCTGTGTTTACTGTTCCGTATAGCCGCAGGAAAATTGAAAAAGAGAAAAGAAGCTGTAAAACAAAAGAGAACCCTGCAGGAGCCAAACACACACTTTTGAATCACGTTCGAGGTGAATTTTAGAACAGAAAAGTTTCGTACGCAATTTCTGCCTTTATAACAAATCTCTTAAATAATTTTTTTGTTTATTTTTTATTTTTTTTTGTGAATTTTCATCACAAGATGACTCATTTTCTTATCTCATTGTTATTTCACCTCCTTGCTTTCCTCGTTTTCATTCTTTCTCATTTTTTATTCCATCCTCACCCCCGTGGCCAGAAATTCGTAACGACACATCTGCCCTTCCCACCCTTCGCAAATTGACTTTTCCCTTATTATCATAACGCGTAGAGTGTTGGATTAGAAACTCCTCGTTGGAACCCCAAACTTTCATGGTAACAAGTATGAAGTTTCTACTTGTTATACGTCGTCAGTTTCACTCAAGATCAAAGCCGCCCGTTTACAATTTACCAAATTTGAAATTCTTCGGAGTAAACAGGAAGGCCGAAGGAAAAAATGTAAAATGGGTAAATTTCGCGATTACATAATTTCGTGGTATAATATACAAATTTCAACCTCAGCCCTTAGCGATGATAAGAAAAATAGATAAAATTAATGAAACTAGCGTACCGTGCAAAAGTTCAATAGACATTTCCAATTATTGATCGACCTGCAGGTTCAGGTTGACCCTATTCAACTTGTAAAACTATAGGACTATATATCAGCCTATAAAACCTATAAAACTGAAACTGTAAAACCAAGTAGGTATACCTACTTCATTTCTACTTAAGAGGTTTCGAGAGCTGAGTGTAAGGCACCCACCCGCCAACCATGCGCCAGAAGTGTTAAGATAAAATTGGAATTGCTCTCCACGTCTCAACCGACTTATAACTCATAATGAGAATAGATACGTTGTTTCTTAACATGATATTCTATTTGTCATTCGGTCATACTCACAATTCCATGATCTACATACTCATTTCATTTTGGCAAACTTTTTATGATATGAAATGAAAAATGTTAATTTTTTTCCGCGTCCCCGTTTATTACCGTTCAGCATTCTCTCCTAGATTATCTCTACTCTGCATCGTCAACAACGTACCTGCATTGCAATGTCGAAGAAAGCATCAGCGTCAAATAATGGTGAATTATTCTACGCTGAGAATTTCCGCATACATTTTTTTCGTTTGAAAAAAATTTGAAAAATGATTAAAAACTTCAGCGGAAGCAGGAAATAAAACGAATTAATTAATTTCGAAATAACGAACGCGATGGGTCGGAGAGATTGAAGTCAATTCGTCATAAAGTACAGTGATACGAGTTTATTACATACGAACGCAGGTATGTATGTTCGCCACGGCGAGGCTGTTAATTACCATTCGAAAATTCTATCTCGCTTAAATTAGTTACTTAGCGAAATGGCCGCGGTGTAATTGCCAGGAATAATAATAATAATCAGATCGAGGCCTGGGGCACTGCAAAAGTTATTACATTTGGTATAAACTTTCCTGCCAGTATACTGACAATAAAAACTATAATTAACCTGGGAAGATGCACAAGGTTGTTATTCGCTGAGCGATCACTGAATACTGAACCAAAGAATGGATTGAATTGAGTGTATTACTATTTCTCATGTATCGACTGGCTTCTGAATCATTTTCGTATTTAACTCACTTTAGATGAAAATGAAAAGGGGTAAAGAAAAACTTATATTTTTTTAGGTCAATTAAACTCACGATTTATCTCCTTTATCGTGGGTGCTCAGGCACTGTTGGTAAAGCATTTGCAATGGAAATTTTAGCCAGTATACTGTTGTTATAACTGACCGTAAACTTGGTTAATGGTAGTAATAATATCGTATACGAATAATTGTTTCATCGAGAGTTTGAGTTGGGCCGGTTACAGACATCCGCTACACTAGTTTGAAAGTGAACATTTTAGCAACCGTATAATAAATAATTCACGACCCACCTGTCTTTTGGGAATGATTGTTTCGAGTGAGCGTGACCAGGAAAAGATTTCTTTCACTAAATATAAACGATCTTTGTACATGTGTTTCGTTTTTTTCTCCCCTGTCTAAAAATTTTGGTTCATAAATTTGTATAGAAAAGAAAATTTCAACCCTCGACAATCCAGAGCGTAGGTGAATATATCTAGGTATGTAGTACGTGCACACGGCAGCTTCCGGCATTCGTTTATTCGCCAGAAAAAAAAGAATATATACATATTTCGAGTACGAAAGTATAATAACGTCGGGTGGTGAGATATTTTTTTCATGTTTTTGGTCCTTGCAAAAAAGAGTCTGTAACTACTGGCGCGATGCTTTATTCCTTTCAACTGCTGAAACGACGCGTTAACTACATTTTTTTGACCCGCCATATCTCTTTCACAGTATTGGATTAAAATAAAAGAATTATACAGAGAAATGTGTCGCTTCGAAATACCGATCCGATCTGAAGGGGATGAAATTAGGTATTCCTTGAATACTTGCACCACTTCTGTAGGTACTTGAAACTAAGAAAAGAGGGCAATTAGTCAGTCTGCTTCTCTCATCATTTTCATCTCTTGTTTCCGACTCTTCTAACTTCTTATATCGACTAAAATCGCTGAGATCCGATCCTCCAGGTCATTCCAAAAGAATTCTCATTGTCATTATCTCAAGCATACTTTTAATCATATATAATTTTTATGACGATTTTCATGTTACTAGGAAAACTTTCCTTCACCTTCTCAAGCAGGAGGCCCGAGGTTGATTTTCACTCATTAAAATACAAAGCAGCACCCCCTGTCCATATATATAAGACATTCTTTGTCAACTGAAAAAGTCCGAAATTGTTGGCTTGAAAAATCTGAAAAAATTCACTGACGGCTTTCTCAAGTACCTACCTAGTACCACAGACTGCCAAATTGAGAAAAAAAATATCCAACATGTTGATGGAAAAAGGTGGTCATAATATGTAATATATAGGTTCACAATGTCCCGGTAACAATTGATGGGTAATATTCAATGGTTGCAGGATATAAAGAAAAATTAGCTACGGATTGCGTGAATCCTGATTATGTCGTGTTTGAAAAACCAATTCGAATGATCCTTCGGGAATACGAAACCGAGTTGGCATCGCAGATATACGAAGCTCTGCCTAGCTCGGTATTTTTATGACCCTACAGCATAGATATTCGTTATCGATGTTACTGCGGCGGTATACCTTCCTCATCCAATACGTAGCTCATAAAATAGAGCAAAGCTACAAATGCATACGTCAGAGTCCTTTGCCTTAGTCTATAAAATGAATAACACGCATCTTCAGAACGACCCTGCATGGTGTGTGCAATAATTCATTTCGCACACCCCAGCAGACATTGCCTGGAGAATTTTCCTCTTTTATTTCCTCGCTCATATTCTTTTCCGTTATTTTATTTTATTTTATTTTATCTTCTTTTTTCTCTCCTCTTCATCTTCGGCTTTACTCTTTTATCAACGTAGATACCCAGCGCAGGGTACCGTGTCCGAAAAAAAGGCACAGGGCAACCTCGTTTATTCCCTTTGTAAGGAGCTGGGAGATACGGAAACCAACGTGTACCCAAAGGATTAACCCTTTCGGATATGTAACTCACACACCATGAGTTCCTGAAAATTATCATAAAAACTCAGGGTTCAGTCGCCTAAAGGATTATACAACGGCTCGTATATTATCACTGCCGTATTTAAACCCCCTGCACATTCACTGTAGATTATTTAACCGTTTTACTTCAAAATGTCGATACTTTAGTGTCTTCTTCAATCACTGATCTCATGGTGTGAGGAGGGTCGCAAATTTTGATACCCATGAAGGGTTCTTGATCCATCTTGAACTCTTAACCGTCTTTGGTTCGTACCCGACCATTCACCGTGATTTCCCGCGGCTCTTTCTTTTCTTGGTATTTTCAGCTAATGAAATTCTTCAAGGATTGGTTGCGGCGTAGGTACGTTCTCAGCAAAGACTTGTTTGCTGTATTTCAAACAAATTTGAATAATTATTATATCGGAGAGAAGAGCCCTTCCGTTAATAATAATTATCACAGAACTTTATGCTTCCATCAAAAGCGGTGCTGCTCTGTTTATCTAAATCTTATCGCCTCTTCAGCAACGTCAAAAACACCTGTGAAAACGGACGATGAATTGATGGTTTATTAAATGACCAAAGTCTAATCGTTTTTTTGATCTTATTAATTAAGGCAGCCATTGATTGCAATGATTGACAACAACGGCGAAAGCTAAGATGATAAAGATAACAATTACTTAGAATGTCCAGTGAAAATAAATCGGCATCCGTAAAATGCTGAAAAGCCCTTTTCGCTAGAAGAGCAATGCGAGAATTTGAATGAACCCATTTTACCGTTCATTCTGCACTAAACCTCTTCAAAGTTAGAGTAAAATGGCTCGGTATGTTTCCCGAACGCGAACCTGTTCTTACATCGCAAATTTCCTCGTATTCGATTACTCCCACTAATCGGGTGGGATTACCACCTAACTAGCAACTGTTCTGGGGCGAATATCTTGATTAGGTATGATACCAAGTTCCGAAGCTGAACCATCAGGATGCAGTGCATTAGGTGCAGTGTTCCAGCAATTAGAATTGCAGTGAAAAGCATATCGATCGAACATGGAAGTTAGAGATATGTGCAAGCTCATCGTCAACGCGAATGTTGCGAATTATTTTTCGACACAATTATAGGTATGGATGTAGGGTAGCCGGTAGACCATGTATTTTATATATATACAGTGTAGACACGGGTATACCTTGACATCGAAGTCAGTCAGTTACCTAGGCAACGTGCCAGGCTTGTCTATTCCCCGTTTTCTATGGACAACTGAATATTCATGACTCAACAAGTGAGTGCCGATGCAAACACATGATGTCGAGAGAGAGTGGATAGGGTATATTACAACAAGGGTGTTTGTTGGAAGGACTATATCTAGGCATAATTTTACATCTACGCATTGAAGCTGGCTCGCATATTTTGACCGAGGTTTGTTGAGCCCTATCATCCAATAGAACAGACAACTAAGTGTGCAAACCATTCTCTTTAAACTAGTCAAATTAGCAGAATGGAGTAGGTGGTACTCGAAACACTGGCTTCACATTACGAAACAAAAGCGAGATATTTGCAGTTTTATTATGCTCTTTCGAATTCGAATGACATGAATGTATTCCCTTTCTCTCATACTTGGAATTTATTTTAAACCACGTAACACTTGACTCCTGAGAAATGTCACGTAAATACAATAATGAGGTATATGCGTTTGCAGAAAAGCAATATGAAAGAAATGACACACATGAAAATTTTCTTGCCACTTTTTTGCCCGATGAAAACCTTCTGCAACATATGAGGACCTTCGTCACGCACCGCGCACGTACTTTGGCACTTGTGATGGCTGGTAGTATAGGCATTCGGTTTGTCCCAAGGGATAAACGTGAAAAAATATACAGAAAGTATATACCTGAGAGTCTGAAATGCCGTGAACCAACCTGAAGGTACCGGAAGCGTCAGCTTCTAGTGATCACATACCGTTAGAAGTCAGACTTCTGTTCGTGCTCTGCTTTCGGACTTTCGAATGCGGTAGAGTGTCAAGTTACTGAGCAAAAGAGAAAGAAGAAAGAAAGAAAAAAATGAAATATATATCATTTTCAGAAACTCACGTGGGAAACTAAACCGCACGTGGGTACCATACGGTTTGTTTACTTACATGACAGTTGACAATACCAGGACTGACATCCACGATGGACTAGGCATAAGTGTTTCGTTCTTTTTCGAGTAAAATTTCCATGCAGCATCACTTACCAAACTTCATTTCTCACGAGGGAACTCACATTATTCATATTGGTATATTTTATGGAAATGTAACAAAGTACATACATATTTTCAGCTGGGTAGGTAACATATCCAAAGATCATTGGCAAGGCAGCTATAATGGATGACTTTTCAGAGAGTGTTTTTTCTTCAGAAACATTTTGCTAAGAATAATTATTATAGCATTCTGTAACACGAGCTTTACTCCTAAAGCTCTGTTGAAGAACAACACAAACTAGGCATTACCTACTATGTTCAACGGTAAACTTTATACCCTCATCCCTGTAATTGGAAAACTTGGGAAAATTCTTCGATTAAAAATAATGGAAAACCACTTGAGATGATAATTTAATGAGATATGAAATAATTAACCCAGTTTTACCTGCTACCAAATGGCTAAGATTTAACCCACGGATTTTTCTTACTGTGTATAGAAAAGAAATGAAAATCGATGATAGATTTTTCTCCGAAAAAAAGTAATTCTTACATATAGGTACGGATATACTTTTGCGCCTTGATTGAATTGCATTCTTTTTTTTCTTTTTGAAATTCCATTTGATTTTTTGAGTTGCAAATTTTTCTCCCTGTAATTTAAGAATACACATACTCTTGATCCGATGCAAGTTCCTTCGATATAATAACCCGGAGGTTTTTTTTTTAAACCACTGTTTCAGGAGGGCCGCCGCTGGGGCGACGGTGGTTCCCATCCTACGAGAGGATTTCATGGCAGGGGTCAACCTGGTTTAAGCTACTATCTTCACCAAGTCCAAAATCTTAACATGGTATAAATTGGGCCTGCAGAGGTGATAGACGAAGTACATAATATAAAAAAATTATAGCCAACAAGAATAACATGAAAAACAAGAACTAGAACAAGTTAAGAACAACAACGCATTAATTATTATCAAATCAAATAAGTACTATAATAAATTAAAAGTCTAAATTTAAGCCAGTAGGTAAGCGAACCTAATACCTACCTATTATATCTGTCTAGATTCTGGTACTGTTTGTTGGATACAAAGAAAAAAATGCTTTTGACTCAAATTAATGCACACAACGTTATGAAAATCTAGTGCCGTGTGTTGTATATATAATATAAAAAAAAAACAAAAAAAAATAAGCCAAAAAAAAAATGAAAGAAAAGAAGTAAGGAAAGAAAGGAAAAAAATCAACTATTCAATACGAAACAAAACACGGCGCATTCGCACGGACCAATCAGCACCCTCCTTTGCTAAGGTAGAAATACCTGGCTTGATTGTTTTTTATTTTTTTTTTCGTTGTTTTTTGTTCAATTTTTTTCTACTTCCACTCTCTATTTCTCATCTTTTACATTTTTCCCTCTCCTGCACTTATCACTCTATCCCAACAACTGCCTAACATCCCACAAGCCAAGTGTGTGTCGTTCATTCATCACATGTATAGATATATACATAATATATTATGAATAATATGTGTATATGTATAAATATGGTGTCGAATAATAAAAAAAATATTATAAAAATAACTATTTGTGTATTATAGGTAAATTTGAATGTCTTAAAAGCGAGATATAGAATTGTTAAAAATATCATATAAAGCATACTTGGCAAATGTAACTATTTAGAAATAATAACATATTGCTTATATATGTATTATTATTGTATAAATATATACATCGCATAATTGCATTCGCAATCCATCGATCCTCTTGTATTAGTTATTATTGTTAATTGTTATTATTACGTGAGGTCGTTTAGGGCTTTGTAACAGATGTTATTAATTGCTATGAATATTTATATATATATATATATATAATATATTATATATATAGATATATATATATATATATATATTATATATAATATGTTTGTGGAACATACCTAGACGTAAAATTGCAGAAAATCTCTAATGGATATTATATTAACGAGGAAACAAATTTTCATGCAATATTTTTTAAACAAAAACACAAATATTTATTATTATATAAATATAAATTGAAAAATCAGATTGAAAAAAACAGCTATTGTCGATCTACGTATAGGTATATTTTCAAGTTATATGTATAATATGAGTTCGTATACCTAACTATTAGTCTTAATCGGTTCACGATCAAGATTCAGCCTAAATTTAAGATTCCATATAGGATATAAACGCGCGCATGAAAATGTCGAATACGAAAAGAGAACGTGGAAAGATTAATGATGATAATATATAAAAAAAAAAAGATGAAATTATTACCTAATGTAATTATTATATGATACGAATAATATATATATATATACATAGAATATATATATAATTATCACGATATTAGGCAAATTATATAATATAATTATATACAAATATTATTGTTTTTGCTCTGTGTAAAAATAAATGTGCTCTTTATTATTATTATTATTATTCGTTGACGGAAAAAAGAGAAAAAAAAACAAAAATTTTTCATCGACGAAGCCGCAAAAAAAGAGAAAAAAAAACACGAGCATTTTTATATAAATACCTATATACATAAATTTGTTTATTTTACATTATTATTATTATTATTATTATTATTATTGATATTATTGATATTATTTATTCTTTTTATATACGTATGTACATGATAATTATTGTTAAATAATTGACGTAAAAATCAGTCGCGACTCAATATATAGTATAACTTCAACGTGAGTTTGTTTGTCGGTGGTTTTTGAGCGTAAAAAAAACCAACAAATTCCTCACGCGTGCACGTACATATCGAAGTAACTATTAGAATATAAAATCGGTATTTGAAGTTGAATTTGTGCCATCAGGTTACTCGCGTTGCAGTGCGGAGCTTTATTCGTTTATTATATCATCTTTATAACGTTTAATTAAAACGTGCAGAAATTTAATGGCTGAAAATTATAATTACGTTGTTATTTAAAATTCTCAGAATTTTAATTATATATACTATCGTTTTAGACTATAATGAAATGCAGGAACGTAGTCCAAAGGAGCAACGAATTTTCTATACGTTTTAAATAATTTTGCCTTTTTTTTTCTTTTTTTTTTTCTTTTTCTTCCTATGTATAGCACGCTGCGTTGTTTTATTTGTTCGTTGATATTTATCATCGAACAATAAAGTTATTAAATTTATATTATATATATATATTTGTTTGTTACACACACACATATATAGATATATATATATTAGGGTGGCAATATTTTTTCGCCTTTTTTTATTTTTTCGAGCTCACATGAAAATTTGTTAGTTTGATCCATTCTAAGAGCCCTCTCCAAATTTTAGCTAAATTAAAAATGAGTGAGCGTAGAATATAAAAAAAAAAAATCGATCTCGTTGAGTTTTGACATTTTCAAAATTTTTTAGCGACCTCTACGAAATTTTTAATTTAGCTAAAATTTGTAGAGGGCTCTCAAAATGGATCAAACTAACAAATTTTCATGTGAGCTCGAAAGAACAAAGGAAGGCGGAAAAATATTGCCACCCCAATATATATATATTATATGTGTGTAGAAATATGTCTATAGTGTATATTTTATCCGGACGGTTGTAAGATGCGAAAAGAAGAAGAAAAAAGAAATAAAAAATGAGACGTACGCTGTTGGCATGAAATTAACCGATTACTAATTAACTGTTAGATAAAGAAAAAGAAAAAGAGAAAAGGAGAAAAAAAAAAAGAAAAAAAAAACAAGTTTTTAGACAACGTATTCTGTAGTTACATATTGTAATCTATATCGTTGAATGTATTATATCTCATGAGATTATATTACACAGGCGCTTAAAGAAAAATAAAATAAAATAAATTAAAATAAAATAAAAATAAATTAATATATTATGTTATTAAATAATCATTATATTATATAATATTATATTATACGAGATGAATAATTTAAAGAAAGAAAGAAAATAGAGAAAAAAAGAACGTGCTCCGTCTGTTATATTCGTGAATTTTTGCTGATTTCTTATATTAATACATACATATATATATATATGTATACGTGTATCGAGTATAAATATAAATATATATATGTATGTGTATAATATACATATTTTAGGAAAAAAATGATTAATAATAAAAGGAAAAATCTGATTTCTAAAACGTTAGTAATACATAATATAATTATTAATAATATAACGTATTATATATGGCCGTTTCATATTTCCAAATATTAGCTAATCTTATATTGATATGGAAATCTGATAGGGCCTAGGAAAAATTCATAATCTTTAAAACTCTTATTCTTAAAATCTCATCTCGCTCGGAGCTGGTCATACGCGTCGTTCTATTCTAACAGTAAGTTAATAAACTATACGACGCCCGTACACTCCTGAGCGGATGTTAAAAATTACGTCTTTAATGTTGTAGGCTTGCTTGCACATTAAATATTTAAATCAAACTAACCGTAAATATTAACAAAATTTTCAATAATATAACAATTATAAACGCTAATATGATAAATGTAACTTAACAAAATATCTTTCGTGTAAAATTACTTAAAATATATGCAATTAAAATGTCTAATTGTTTACTTACAATTTATTATTACCTCATTTCCTCAAACGTTTTATATACTATACCTATATATACATACATAACATATATATATAAAGAATGAGTATATAATAGTATAAATAAATCATTCCCATAATTTATTAAGAATCGCCAAATCTGTTTTTTAGCTAATTAAGTTTATTATATAAATAAAACAATTTTCAATTTAAAACTCTTCACGTGACTTTTTCCATTCCTAACTTTTTCTTTTCTTTTCTCGTTTTCCTTTTTCTTAATCTCTTTCTAGCTTGTTAACTTGTTTTTTGAGAAAATTTCCTACTATATACTCGAAGCTCTCTTCCTTTTTGTCGAAACCCACTTACCCAGCTATGTCCCTATTACCAACGTCATCTTATACAAGTTCTGCATCGACTGGATTTTCGCAAATTTGCAATGATCGTCTTTATCCTACAAAAAGTCAAAAGGTCCGGGTCTGAGGGTCGGGGAATAGAGACTACCACTAGTTTACTCCGGCAATCTTCGAACTGATAACTCCTATCTCGATGTCCAAAGTTTTGCTGCGATCACTAACCCACCAGCCTACAAATTTTATTGCTCGCCATAAACCCTGCCGAACATCACGATATCACCTATCGTATATTCGGTTACGAGCCAAACAACGAACTGCGGGCCCATCAGTTCTACAAATGTCTATTTGTTACATAGAGTAACATACCTAAATATGTACATTGTACATACATCGATGATATAATCGGTTAAACCCGAATTCATAGATTTTTTGTAGAGATTCTCATGAAGATGACTGAAAGTAAGAAAAAATCCACGTTAGATGATCAGATCTTTCGTTTCAGTTTTTCGTTCATGCGATAATGATCAAGTTTTCGCAATTAGCTGAAACGTTATCGAGTGGGATATGGAGATTTTCATTTTCGGCTCACCGTCTTACAAGTTTTTAATTCTAAACTTGACATACACACATATACCTGCAAACAACTTTAGGAGCCACGATGCTGGAGGAATCAAACCACTTAGGGAAACTTTCTCCCTTTTTCCACAAAATGTCAACGAATGAGGGAAAACGTCTAGAAGCGTTTTCCAATTACGAGAGGAAAGTTCCAAGTAAGCTTTTTTTCGTTGCTATAGCTCTCGTCGATCGCATTTATGCAACGTCTTTTGCCTTCCTTGCCGAACCCTTTACTCGCAACTCTGATAGAAATTGAGATAAGAATAAAATTGATTCAGATTTAAAACCGTTTAAAATCGCTTCCTGAAAGCACCGATCTTCTTGAATTAAATTCATGGGTAGGTAAGATACACCTGGTCGACTCGGCAAGAATTTCAACTGCATACCACACTAGGCATTTCTTGGCACGTGCTACAAATTTATGGAATACCTAATTCCGTTCAAAGTAACGCAAGCCGTAACATTTTCGTCCGGAAAAACAGATCAGAAGTAATATCATCAATATCTGCCACTTCTTCATATCTTCTCTGTTGAGAGTCGAAGAATTTTTCGCTAATTAATCAGTATAACAAATTTAATTAGTACAAGCTGCTCAAACTTGAGAATATGTTACTAAATATTGAGTATTCCAGGTGGACCTGGGCATGTTTTGTATTCGAATTTCCATGGGGGTGTATACACCTTGGAAATAATATCTTATGAATCTAGTATTTTGAGATGTAATTCAAAATTATTTTGGAATTTTATGGACGTGGCTTTGCATAGATAGATTGCACACAAGAAAAGGTGGTTGTTGTAAGGTAGGTACAGCTGTTCCATCGTTCATCAAAACTTCTTCAAATTTTGAGGTAATATTCTAGCATACAGATGTTAGATAAATTTCGTTTCTATAGATACGAAATTTTTTCATTTCAAGTTAATTTTTTTTTTCTTGTGTAAACGTCGACAAAATAATTTTATATTCTTACAACAATAGGGGTTGACCTCATCTCACTATATTATTTGATTTACCCGGAAAATCACATCATTTTAGAATATTTTTTATCGAAATTTGAAGAAGTTTCGATCAACGTACGATGCCATGGACCTGTACCCTGCAACAACCACTTGTCTTCGATAGATTCAATCTATGTGTAAGGTGATCAGGTTCATAAAACCTGAAATAATTTCTCAAAATGCAATTAATCATTCTTCCTTTTTTGTTCAAACGATACCTTAGGCATGTCTGATAGTTAACAGACTTCCATTTCACCCTTCTATATTTCGACTACCTCCTATCCAGAAACTTGAATAACAGAACCAATGCACCGTTTCTCTGTTCTCGTAGGTATTTCCTTCATGAAATGCCTGACCAGAATCCACTCAGTCTATACATACTGCTGCAGTAAGTACCTATACTAGCACCAGTTGGAGGTATGATTAATTAAACGTACTTCTAGGACTAGCCGAACCCAAAACCAAAGGACCTTTATTTTCGCGTTGGTGGTTTCGCGAGCAAATACTAAATAGCAACAAAGGGAGTTCAAAGGGAAATCTATTAACGACTGAATGGTTCGTTAAATGGTTAGTCATTGTACAGACAGAATAGTTCGCAAATAGAAAAAGCAAGTGGAAACAATTGACTGAATGAAAATTGCTATTGGTATGGTTTTCGGAACACCGTGCGATTATGACGAATTGTGCAAACAACGAAGAACATTGCAACAGTTTTGCGTTATAAGACATGATGAGCTCAAAACGTAATAACAGCATGATATTCTAAACGAACAGAGTTTCTAACTTCACAAACCATCCGGAAAAGACGATGAGAGAAAGGGAAAGAGGGATAGGAAAACGTGGGCGGAGTGTCGAGGCAATTACACGTGAAGTTAACTAATTACTAAGTGTGGAATGCAAACTATTTTCAACGTTAAAGGTTTGGCACTACACTTTAGGAATGGCTAGCTAATTTCTTGATTTCCTATTCAAACTGCATATTACGAAGTTTCAACGAAGAACTTGTCTTCTGGTAAAGAGCGCCAGATATATTTGCAGCATTCTCTCTAAATTTGAATCAGTGAGAACTCACTGATTGCAGTTATAAGTCTGCCACTGATACCAATCAGTTGCATACTTATAACTGTAAACCAGTGACTATTCACTGATTGTCAGTAGTTTTCACTCATTCAAATTTAGAGAGTTGAAATGAACCGGGATGAAAAATTTCATTTAAAAACAGTGTGAGTCAAATTATGGTTCAATTTGAAATTCTATGATGACGTAAGTATACAGGTGTATATTAGGGTGGTCCTTATTCAGGGCTTGGACGAATTTTTTTACAGGCGCCCCCCAAATCGGCTCCAAATAATTCAAAAACAGGTCCCTGATCTTTTCAGGTTTTTATCTCAACTCTAACCCCTCTCGCCAAGAGGGCGGATTTCTCCATTTAAAATGCACGTGTTTCGGCTATATTTTATTATAAGAGTGATAATTTTCAGACAAATCTGGAATTTTTTACGGAAACAAGATTTTTTTTTTAATTTTGTTTAGGTTCTGACGTATTTTCAGTAAGTTAACATCACTTTTCGCATTCAAGACCATTATCATTGAATTCCTGGGAAATTTTCACCCAAGAAACATTGCTTATCGAATACTCTTCGACTATTTATACGAGAGTTATAGTACTTTGAAAATGCAGAATCCCAAATCGCACTAGTGTGGTTTGTATGTATCCTCAATCAAGGTTACTACGGGTTAAATACCTATTTTACATTTTCAATTTCAAATTCTTTTTGAAGACCATTATCTAATTTTCATTTCAAATGTGTGTGTTGAAGCATTTCACATTTCCTACATTTCAAATATGTTTCATAAAGCATTTTACCTAGCCCTGGTTGGTTATTGATTAGGAAATTTGTCTCTGGCGCGTAAACGTTATTGAAAAAAACTAAGGTCGTGGATTATAGGTATAAAAATTATCGTCAAATGATTTTTCAGTACGAGCTATTTATTGTGCAAGATACATATTCATTAATTTCATTAGCACTGCGAGCTTTTTATATGGTTATGTATATTGTGAATGATAAGGACATAAGGTGGTCATACAGTTAGTAGCAAGTTCCAACTACAAGCCCCACGAGAAGACATCCAGCGGTATCGCAGCAATCTTTAAGGTTCCACACCCCGCACTGCAAACAGAAAATCCCCATCCAATGATCGGAATATTGGTCACAAAATCGAAGTTATACTTTTCCTCTTTGACAAAAGGATTCCATAATTATGTGTGTCCTGGAGTGATGTTCGGTTCACATAACGCGAAGAAGTAAGGTATAACTTGGCATTCATGTTTATCTGAACATACGATCTTACGGCTTCACTTTATTTATAAAAGGTATTTTTGTAATACATACAACCCCTCCCTTCGGGATGCAGCCCTGTGCGCCGTCTATCATTGTCGCGATGACACACAACAATCCAAGGAGAACGATCAGCATGATTTTCGACATCTTCGGTCTGGATATGATTCAAGTAATACGATTCAACTGCAACAATAATTATTGATTGAATTTATTTCATCTTCATGGCAACAAGATTTGAACTCTGAAAAATGAAATAACGTATACAATTCCCCGAATTTACCGCGCGCCCTACAGTTCGCCGCAGCGTACACTGTTGCAAGTTTGACACGGCTGATTGTGTCTCCGTCCCGTGTCGAATAAAATTAATAATTTTCATGAGTCAATATCTCCGAAACTAAGTCGTAGAAATCGACCATTTTTCTTTTTAGATTAATCCCACAATAGTATTGCATACAGGAGTGGTTTTTTTTCTTAAATCCTAAGATTCGCTTGGCGTCTAAAATGAAAAATGTGAGCAAGGTCCTATCCTTTCACGTGTTGGGTATGGACATCGCGTAGGAAAAGTCCGATTTTTAATTGCAATTATCTCACAAACTAAGTAGTGGATCGAATTAAAATTTAGGATAGGGGTTCATGAAGGTTGTGTCTACACCATACTAAAATTTCAGGCAATTCCTAAGATTTGACCAAAACTCCAGAACTACCTGAAGAGGTCGCGAAGGGGCATTTTCGGAGCAGGTGTGAAGAAAATTTTTTTTTAATGTACTTGGTGTCAGACTCTCCCGAGTCTCTTGATAAAATAATACTCACTGAAATACTCGTGATCTCTTCTTTTTCCACCGTGTGGACTGTTTTCGATTCTGCTGGTTGCGTGTAGAAAGTGTTGATCGAGGTGTTGATTAGAAATCGCTTTGTACTGAATGCGTTATTATAACTGCTGCTTCTGAGGAGGTGTCTTCTGCTTTTATAATAATCGCAGGCTGTGATGAAGAGGAAATTTGTGTGCATCGGTAAAATAAATTAAAGAATGTTTATTTTTGTTATACAAGGCCGTAATACATCAGTCTGGGACCGAGTGGAACGACACTGGCAGGAGAGGGAGCCGACTGCTAGTGACTTTCAACCAGACTACGCAGCAAACAAAGATTCCTTGTTTGAAGAGAAACATTTCTTGATTTGAGAAACTGTAGTTTCCCGAGTAGAGCTGCACAATCGGCCGAATACTGGGCCAATACCGCATCCAACGGTTCGAGTGCAGGCCCAGCGATGACGGCCAATACTACAACTCGTGCTAAACGTCTCACCCTCGCTCGACATGGCCATTTTCCCTCCCTAGCTGCACAATATACTATTTGTTTTCAATTTTCAACCAAAATCTATAATTCAAAAGATTCATGGTTTGATTCGATATTTTTCATCCATATAAAAAATGGGAAACTGGTTCTTCTTATCAAGATTTCAGTAGGTTCTCTATTCAAACAATAAGTTATAATAATAATAATTGTCATCAGTGAATTTCTGCATTCATAAAATTTCCAGTATTGGTTCAATACTGTGCCAATACAGATTTTCAATATTGGCAATTTTACCTCTACCATGTATTGGACCGGGCCTGCATTTCTATAGTTGACCAGTATATTAAACCAACGCTGGCCCAGTATTGTGAGTAATACGCCACCAGTACTGGGCCAGCGTTGATTCGCATTAGTTGGTTCCCGGTGCAGTGCCAGTATTGGGCCGTATTGTCAACTATGGCAAATTCTACCTGGGATTCTTGAATGTTTTTTTATTAAATCAAGGAAATATGTTCTCAATTCGAATTGAGAACATATTAATTGAAGCGAACGCCGGCTTTGATCCATACGCCGAAATTTTGTATATCAAATGCAAGATTTTTGAGAATTATTTCAGATTTCTAAAATGTGGCCATCGATGTGATTTTTTTCGTTAGTGGTTTTATTTTATGACCCTGAAGATTAAAACGTTTTAGTTTATTATATTCATTGAACCAGAGATCGATAAAGCATGATAAATCTGAGTCACATTACATCCAGAACGCAACACTAGGAGAAATCCTCTTGCTGGACACAATCAGCACAAGCTAATATATATGTGTATAATAACGATTCGCGTTGCGACTCAGATATTAAAGGTAGCGATGTTTTAGCAAATAATATAGACTCAAAGAGACATCTTCACGAGTATTCAATATAGGTAAGACAGTAATTAAAATGGTAAAACTCACATAAATTATGCGTCTGTCAGGATACAACAACAAGATACAGAATATTGTATAAAAGACAATTCGGTCGATCAGATATACACTGGCTACATACGGTAGCGAAATATAAATATAATTTAGACAGATAATATTTGGTACACTAGTAATAAAATGGGCAAAGCAACAATTATTATTTCTAGTTGGCTCTCTATCAACCTTGATATATACATATTTATATAGTTCGACTTATCTTAAATATCGTAAGTGATGCGTCGTCGACGACGGCTCAAGGCGAAGAGAGTTAGATTATCCTATTCTCCGAACACCTATAGGTGTCGGATATATTCGTCATTATTCGTTAAATCTCGATAATGGCGGGGTTGACTCAGAAGTTTGAAATTAAGTCTCGTTCGATCTTACAAGGAATATCACAAGAGCTTCAAAATTATCGGATATTTCCTGCTTGTTTTGCGGCGTAGCAACGAGAGGCATCAGTTTTGCAAATTAAAATCCCGAGCGCGCAGCGCGAGGGATTTTACTGCAAAACTGATCCCGATCGTTCATATGCAGGAAGACTTGAGGGAAATATCCGATGAATTTTGAAGGTCGAGGGTCTTCGGATGATTATTCCTTCCATCACGATCTGGCCGAACAGAGTGCATTATTCGAGAAAAGTATTCGATATTCGAACGAATTGGGATGTCCTTCACGTCATCAAAGTATTGGTCTTGTGGTCTTGGTCTTGGTCTTGCAAAAATGCAAGATAGCATGTGACTCATCAAGACCAAGATTAAGATTGGGCGCGCAAGACGAAGACTAAGACCAAGACAAAGCCTGCAAGACTCGAGCAAGAACAAGACCGAACTGCAAGACTCTTGCACTTTTGCTATATACACTTATGTAATGTTTGAACTCGGTAAAGAATAAAGAAGAGTCTATTTATACATCGGTTTCAAACTATCCATTACACCTTGCATTTCGACGGCTGCGTGGAATAACCGGCTATCTCAGAGTCCGGTTGAAAAAGCGGCTATCTCAGAATCCGGTTGAAAAAGCGGCTATCTCAGAATCCATTCGAAAAAGCGACTGTTGCCTATATTATTCATATAGGCACAGGCCGCTTTTTCGAATGGATTCTGAGATAGCCGCTTTTTCAACCGGATTCTGAGATAGCCGCTTTTTCAACCGGACTCTGAGATAGCCGGTTATTCCACGCAGCCGTCGATTTCAAGTTCTGGAGTTTCAAATATTCTCAATTTCTGATATTCAGGCAACACTACAAGCAATACTGTGGCTAGTCGTAAATAATAGGTCTGGTATGAAGAATAGATATTTAAGTATATACCACGTGATCAGTCAAGTAACTTTATATCTTTTCCTACTATTTACATTGTGTAAGTGGTTAAAAGCCACTTGCTCTCGTTACTTGTGAAAGTTAACGGATACGTGTGAATGGGCCATCAATTGCAGTAGGTCGGAAAGAAGCAAGACTGCAAGGCTCTTGCAAGAATCTTCTGAGTGTGCAAGCCCAAGACCAAGAATCTTCTGAGTGTGCAAGATCAAGACCAAGACCCATGCAACTTATCAAGACCAACACCAAGACTGGGTGCGCAAGACCAAAACCAAGACCAAGACTAGCATAGACTACCATACCTTAGTCTTGGTCTTGGTATTGTTCTTGCTCATTAGTGATGGCGATATTTTCCAATTGTATCGATATTTCGTATCGATACGTATTGATGGTCAGTGTATCGATACACATGGAATATCGGCAGCGAAGTATCGATATCATTGGTATCGATACTTGCAATGGAAATTAAAACAAACCGTGAAAATGAATTCTTTATTCGAATGTGATTTTTCACAGAAGGTTATAAGGACATTGGGTATGCATAGTGAATTCTATAGATAATTCTATATATAATATTATAATTCAAATATAATTTTTTTTTCGCAATAAAAATGTATGATATAATAAATTCAAGATGATAGTTGAGCGGTTGTCGATCTGTTTTCTCGCCTGAAATATTGACATCGCATGAAACGCAACGATGCCCTGTCTACACACGCACTTCAAGATCGGGTATATTTAGGGTCTTGGCCAATCACCGAATTTCCACAACAGAAGTGAGCAAACAGTTGACAGATTTCTTAAATATACCCGATCTTGAAGTGCATGTGTAGACAGGGCACGAGTGACGCAACGGTTGTATCGAACTTCGATATCTGTGGGTTGAGTATCGATACTTGCAAATATCGGCAGATAAAATATCGATACAAAATATCGATATATCGATGGAAGAGTATCGATATTGAGGATATCGATACTATATCGCCCATCACTATTGCTCATCACTAATAGCATAGCTTATTTGCATATAAAAATAGCTCAATAAACACAATAGTGACATGTCGAATCGTGAATGTATTTCTCTAGAGCTTGCAGCTGCTATTATTGGAAACGTCATAACCTTTTCTGGCGAATTATTTGCAAAGTAGTAGTCACGAAATCAGTATTCTACAATACTGTTCACAAGTACGTCGGATAAAATGAGAGAGGCTAATGGACCGTGGATATACGGGATATATGGGATATACGGGATAAATTCGAGCGTTAATTTCTATTATAGTAGGTTGGCGTCAGTTTGAGAAGAAACTCGTAAACAGAAATGAATTATATAAACCAATTGACAATCATATTTTGAATTCCAAATTGTTGTAAATAATCTCTTCGGAAGAAATATCAATATGCTCGTAGGTTGACTTTGGGTGTGTGTGATAAATAAGTCATTTGGGCCCTGTTCCTAAATCTTATCGTTAATGAAACAACCGTGAATGCTAACTGCAGCACACGGTGGCAAGAAAATGCCTAATACGGTCGTCAAAACAGGAAGCTGATAACTTATCGGTACATAATATAATACACATTAGGGAAAATGTTATTGATGCTGTTATTGTTTGTCCCAACCAATAGGAACTCAGTACGTTCAGTATAAAATCGGAAGATTTTTCACCAGAGCAGCAGTCATAACGACCTCGTCCCTACGAAGCAGTTCTTTACGGCGATAGAAGTCTTTGCAGCTATTCAGGTGAGAATTTAATTGCTATCATATACAGGATGATTCTGATCAACCGCCCGTCCTTACACAGAAGCTGAAAAAATTTAATATCATATACGTAATTTGCAAGATGGGATCTCTATAAACAATTCAGTTATCTTCAATAACTGAAGCTTTTTAATCTAATTCTCATACTTTTTACATAATTATAACATGAAATATATGAAATAAATTTGAAATTTTCTTCAATTTCTGTTCTTTTATTCATTTCTCGAGCGAAACAGAGGGAGCGAGAGAGAGGACAAAGAATAATTATTGAATGCATAAAATGAATTGAAAATTTTCTTCAATATTTGTTCATTAATTCATTCCTCGTGTGTTTATCGAGATCCCACCTCGAAAATTACTTCTGTAGAAAAGTACGAGGTAACATTAGCCCGCCAATTAGTAGTACCACTACCTCAAATTTTTGTTTTCATCTTTTCATTTTCATTTTTCTATGTTTTCTGTTTACACCAATAGAAGTGTCAATTGCCTATTGCTATATCTATATGGTCCTACGTAAAAAAAATGGCTATAGAAACCATGTAATGGAAGGCCAAATTATGAATTTGAGAAAAAGCTAACGTGGTGTAGGTACTTGGTAGTAGTAACTAATTTTTGATTTTGCTTTTTCACGTGGGAGGTAGGCACTTTTTGAGGTATATATCACATTAATGTACTTGGCGAAAGGTTTTTGCGCCGGAGGTGCTTTTTGAAAATACAATTCTAATGACAACTAATCGGTGTTATTATATTTTGCAGAGTTGAAATCTTGTTACCATGAAGATGAAATAAATTCAATCAATAATTATTGTTGCAGTTGATCACTTGAATCATATCCAGACCGAAGATGTCGAAAATCATGCTGATCGTTCTCCTTGGATTGTTGTGTGTCATCGCAACAATGATAGACGGCGCACAGGGCTGCATCCCGAAGGGAGGGGTTGTATGTATTACAAAAAGACCTTTTATAAATAAATTGAAGCCGTAGGATCGTATGTTCAGATAAACATGAATGCCAAGTTGTACCTTTTTTCTTCGCGTTATGTGAACCGAGCATCACTCTCAGACACACATAATTTTGGAATCCTTTTTTCCAAAGAGGAAGAGTATAACTTCGATTTCGTGACCAACATTCGGCTCATTAATTGGAGATTTCTTTTTGCAGTGCGGGGTGTGGAACCTTAACGATTGCTGCGGTACCACTGGCTGTCTTCTAGTGGGGCTTGTAGCTGGTACTTGCTACTAGCTGTGTGATAACCTTATCATTCACAATATATGCAACTGTAAAAAGAGCTTGCAGTGCTAATGAAATTGATGAATATGTATCTCGCACAATAAATAGCTAATCCTGAAAAATAATTTGACGATAATTCCTATACCTATATTCCACGACCTTTTCAACGATTTTAAATGTTGAATTTTTTGTGTAAAATAATCATTAATAACAAATCTATGACTTTGATTTGCGCAAAGGTTTTGTATATACTTACATTTTGGAATTTTTTTGTTGTTGTCAATTATACTATATATTTTCATTCTTTATTTAGGTATCGTATGCTACATACATATACCATTATAAGATTTACAACACACAAGTAATTCGAGGAATCAATGTTTTCCACATTTCTATAGCCATTCGAAATACCCTGATCAGAACCAATTATACCGTCTCTCCAGTGCCACTTTTTCATGAGGGTTTCTTCGTCAAACGGGCCACCCATTTAATTGGAGGTCTTCGAAAATTCCGTAATGATTCGTAAATGTTATCGAGGAAGAAGAAGAATTTTGGGAATTTTTTCAGATTTTTTTCTGGGAGAGAATAATTGAAGTCTCCACTCCAAATTTTTTGTCAAAAAACTCTATCATGAATATCGTTTTTCGTACTGTCCAAATTAGGAGAAGGCACAGTTTTTTTTCTGATAAAAGGGGTTTAAATGGATCGGAATTCTTTTATTTCAATTTTGGGGAAAAGCTGAGAAAAAAACAAAGAATTTCATCTCAACAAGTTTTCTCTCCCTCCCCGATTTATCACGCTACGTGAAAATGATCGAGTAACAAAATTTCTGGAATGCAATGACCAAAAAATCTGAAAAAAAATCCCAAAATTGTTTTTCATCCTAAATAACATTTATGAATTATTGCTTAATTTTCGAAGATCTCAAATGAAATGGGTGGCCCCGTTTGACGAAGAAACCCTCTTATGTTTTTGTACCAAAGTTGTAGAGTATAATTTTACGTTCGATAAATAATACATGAACATAATAAGCCAAATCAATAATATGTCTGCCCTTTTCGAGATGTTACCATTACTACATAATTCGGCCAATCTCCATTGCTACAGATGTTTCTAATTTTTATGATATATCCCTTTTTTTCTGCCTGCTGCTTACCGCTCGCGTACAATCACAAGCGATGGTCGATTGATCGATTCACGTGCGTTTTGGATCGCCGGGTTTTCCACGACTATGGTGGCATGGTTATACAAGACCGCTCGAAAAAGAATCAACTATTGGTGAAAAAAATATTTTTTGTCCGGATAATATCGAAAATAAACAAAAATAGAATGATGATCGGGTCATCAGCTGATCTATATTGGGCTCTTGTTGGGCCATTGACTATATATGTATTGGCCCAATGTCGATAGCCATACGTTGGTCCAAAATTATCATCCCAACTAATTACCAGTATTGGCCGCCGACGCTGGGCCTGCACTCAAACCGTTGGATGCGGTGTTGGCCCAGTATTCGGCCGATTGTGATGCTCTACTTGGATAGGTATAGGAATTCTCGTCGAATTATTTTTTAGTATGAGCTATTTATTTTGCGAGATACAAATTCATTAATTTCACTAGCACTGCGAGCGCTTTATATGGTTATATTGGGAATGATAAGGTGATCATACAGCTAGAAGCAAGTTCCAAAAAGAATCCCCACTAGAAGACATCCAGCGGGAGGGCAGCAATCATTAAGGTTCCACCAAGCGCACTGCGAAAAGAAAGTCTCCAATTAATGACCTGAATGTTGGTCACGAAATCGAAGTTTTACTCTTCCTCTTTGAAAAAAAGGATTCCAAAATTATGTGTGTCCTAGACTCTAGGACCTAGAGTGATGCTCGGTTCACATGACGCGAATAAAAAAGGTATAACTTGGCACTCATGTTTATCTGAACATACGATCTTACGGCTTCACTTTATTTATAAGAGGTCTTTTTTAATACATACAAACCCTCCCATCGGGATGCAGTCCTCTGCGCCGTCTATCATTGTCGCGATGATACACAACAATCCAAGGAGAACGATCAGCATGATTTTCGACATCTTCGGTCTGGATATGATTCAAGTGATACGATTCAACTGCAACAATAAATATTATTGATTGAATTTATTTCATCTTCATGGCAACAAGATGTCAACTCTGAAAAATATAATAACACCGATTAGTTGTCATTAGAATTGTATTTTCTTCACGGATTATTAGATTCTCAAAAAGTACACGGAGAGAAATGTATAGCGTTTACCACCATACTGGTATGGTATTGAGGCAGATACTGAAGCACTATCCGAGATATTCCTATACACTATCGCAACGAGTCCCATAAGTATGGCGTTATTCACCACTGGTGCAAAAACCTTTAGCCAAGTACGTTAATGTGATATATATCCCCTAATAAGCACCTCCCACGTGAAAAAAAATAATGAAAAATCAGTTGCTACTGCCAAGTCCCTACACCACATTAACTTTTTCCCAAATTCATAATTAGGCCTTCCATCACATGGTTTCGACGTCGAACCATAGATATAGCGATAGGCAATTGACACTTCCATTGGAAAGGAGAAAAATGTGTTTTCATATGATTTTCAAGTTTTGCATAATTTCTAAATGCATATGTTATGCATCGAATGAATCAGATCTACAATAAAATAGTTTTTCATTATTTGAAATACTCGAATTTTTATTTTGGTATCTTACGTAAGATTCAGATAGGAGGAGGGGGGCTTGAATCCAAAATCTCACTATTGCTTATTTCAGGGGAGGGAGGTATTGAAATTCATTAAACTGTGCTTGCGTAATCTATGAACAGCCCCTAAACAGAAAACATAGCAACATGAAAATGAAAATATGAACCGAAAAAAAAATTCGGCGGTAGTGGTACTTGAGGGGCCAATGTTACCTCGTACCTTTCTACAAAAGTAATTTTCAACGTAAACAATTTCTCGATAAACACACGAGAAATGAATAAAATAATAGAAATTAAAGAAAATTTCAAATTTATTTCATATATTTTATCTTATAATTATGTAAAAAGTATGAGAATTAGATTGAAAATTTCAGTTATTGAAAATAACTAAATTGTTCATCGGGATCCCACCTTGGGGATCAAATATAGTGGCAAAAGAACGCGAAACGATAATCAATAAAACAAGGATTATCAAACTATAACTTCGAAAATGGGAGGGACAAAAGCTAAAAAAAATTTGGAATGCTGTTTTTCGATGAGGACTTTCAGCTCGAAAAATTGCGAGAAGATCTGAGGATGGGATGCCGGATCCGACGTCTAGAATTGGTGGATTCATTCACACATGGGCATGTCCACGGTATTTTGTAATTTTTACGTATGAAAATAAATTTGGGAAAAATTGACAGTACACCTATTAGACCAGAATGATCTGTATTCTTGAGTCTCAGTATACACGAAAAATTGGAATAATTAATTTTCAAGGCTCGGTCAGATGCTGATGGAGGATGGAGTGCATGATATGCACTTATATGCACTTCAGGACACTTTTTTTTTTTGCACGTATATGTGCCATCACCAGTGAATCGGTTAAATGCTCGTGTTGTTCCAAACGACATTTGAGTACATAGATATATATAAACAGAAACATTTGTTCAACAAATATGAAAATTAAAGGTCGCTTTTTCAAATGGATCGGTCGAAAAGTTGTGATGGAAAGAGTAAAATCATCTTTAATTGAAAAAATTTCGGCATTGCCATTTCATTCATTTTTGTTATCTATATCTCTCCTGATCGGAACAGTTATCTAGACCGCATTTTTCTATTGTTTAAGTGCCTACAGTTGATGAGAAGAAAAATCAACTTGCTATTATCTTCGGTCAACAAGTTATAGTAGTTGAAAAAAAAAACGCTCTATCCTCACGGTGATTTGTCGTTTTATCGCAGTAGATCGCTAAAAAAAATGGGTGAATTTCGGGAGTATTTATTTCGAAAACTAAAGATTGGATTGATTCCGGGTTTTTTTTTTTATTCAAAAGTATGTATCTTTAGGTACATTCACAAATTTTTTTCGTCCCGATTGAATTTCTCGAAGCGCTTCGCTGTAATCGTGGTCAGCGTGAAACGTGGTCTTCGTGGGTACGGTTCGCGGTTCCCAAGACTTCGCGAAGTCGGTTGATCTGGAACAAAAATTCCAAATAGTTTCTCAAAATATAAAAGATTAAGTGGTTTGCAACGGGAGCTTTTCTTTTTTTTTCAATTTTCTACGGAGATGGCGACCATTTGAACTGAATTTCGACTCTTTCGTCAAAATTTTCAACCATTTCGATTTGATCAAAAAATAACCAGTTGAGTAAAAAAAAAAAAAAAAATGGCTCAATGCGAACCAGAAAAAGTGCCCAAAAATATCGTGTGAAAATTTGAAGCGAATCGGCCCAGCGGTTTTCAAGATATTCTGGGAACGGACTTCGAAAAGTATGCTCTGAGATAATCGAGTTTGAAGTTTGGCAACGATCACGTGCTCGGCCCCTCGCCGTCTTTCAGTGGATCGCATATAACTTCCACAATTTTCGAAATTTCAGCATGAAATTCACACACGATATTTTTCATACTTTAATCTTTGAGAAAATTGAAAAAAATAAAAAAATAACATATGAATTGTACGGTGATATGCCCTCATACAATCGGCAGAGATATTATTTGTAAGATGAAGTTTTCTTTTCATATTTACCGTTAATCAGCGATCCCAGGGCCATAAAGAACTTCTTCCGCAGCTGTCGCGGCATCTTCAGCAGAAATTTTCATCTCTCGACGCTGAATTATACCGTCACTACTCGCGTTGTGAGCTCGAACTTCGGCGATACGAATGCCCCCCGCGTCCTCGGCTTCGCAGTACTGATCAGGATTTCGTCCAACTTCGTGTCCATTTCAATATTTGATTTTCACAAATTCGCGATGGATAAAAAATATTGTTCACTGTTGTACGGCCAACGGTGCACTATATGCACCATGAAGGGTGCAACCCGTGGGTCCGACCCTTGTATTAGCAGCAGCTGGCCAACAAAAGTCCCCGGCCTTATTTCGGCGGACCCGGCGCGGCGGCTGAACCGCTGAACCGCCTTTCGGCAAATCGCACATAACTTCGACAATTTTTGGAATTATGACATAAAATTCATACACAATATTCTTCATACTTCAAGCCTTCAAAAAAGTAAATCAAAGAAGAAAAAGATTGTTTGAAAATTCTACTCACATGTAACCCCTTAAAAATTCGTTTTAATGTATTTAGCGCGAGAGTCTACCGAGTCTCTTGATTTTCCGATTTTTTCAAAGCGGTCGTACGTACGAAAAAAATCAGTGAAAGATCTTCAATTGAGAATTATTCAAAGATTTATAAAAAATAAGCCTGGACGATATTGACTAAATGCAAAGGGGTTCAATTTCCTCAGACCACGTAAAGTGAATGTCAAAAGATTGACGTGCGTTAAGTTAAGAATTGCACTCCACTGTAGAGTTAGATACAGATCAACGAACAGCCCGTCGCGGGAATCAGCTTAACATTCTTTAAATTCGAAATCAAGCAGGGCCGTAGCTAGAGTTTGGTTTGAGGTAGGGCAGCGGTGGTTACAGGTAGGGCGCAAATAAAAATTTTACTTAATCGGATCTGGGATTTTTTTTCCCATCGCTTAGTTGATGGTATTTTTTATGGTAGGGCATTAGTATTTTTTATGGTAGGGCGTTGGTATTTTTTAAGGTAGGGCATTGCCCCACAATGCCCCCCCCCCCCCCTCCAGCTACGGCCGTGAGATCAAGTCGGATCGATGTGAAAATCAATAAAGACGTGGACGTGGACCCGAATCTCCTCATCGAATGTACAGTCGGGCAATAAAGTACTCGTAGGGTCGAAATTTAGGCTAATGCGTTTTAGCGTCTACGCTGTTGAGAAGGCCATTCACACCGCATACCCCGCTCGCGGAGCTCATCGATGCGTTAGGGCCGATGGGCCAGCTAGCCTGGCCCGTCAGGCCAGGGCTCAACAGCGTAGACGCCAGACCACATGAGCCTAAATTTCGACCCTACAAGTACTTTATTGCCCGACTGTACTTGGTGCGAGACTCTACCGAGTCACTTGATAAAATACTCACTAAAATACTCGTGATTTCTTCTTTTTTCGCCGTGTAGACTCTTTTCGATTCTGCTGGTTGCGTGTAGAAGGTGTTGATCAAAAATCGCTTCGTACTGAATGCGTCATTATAACTGCTGCTTCTGGCGAAGTTCCTTCTGCTTTTATAATAATCACAGGCTGTGATGAACACGGAATTTGTGTGCATCAGTAACATAGATTGAAGAATGTATATTTTCGTACAAGGCCGTAATCCACCAGTTTAGGAAGGAGTGAAAGGTCACTAGCAGGAGGCGGAGCTAGAACTGATAAATCGCGGGATATGAGCCGAGAATGAGAGTTTCATCTCAAAATCGAATAGCTACAGCTAGGTCTATAACCAGGGTTGCCACCACAAGCCGACTACTGACCCGGCGATCGGGATGGCGGCGCGGGGGGGGGGGGGGGGGGGGGGGACGAGGAAGAACAAGTATTGCATCACCTTTTTTATTAGTTATATATGAAATAACCTCGTGTTAAAGGAACATCGGTATGACTAGGAAGTCTGATACCCAAACGCTACGCCCGTGCCATGCCATTGGCGAAAATTTGAACTGTTATTACTGCAGTTAAAAGTGCAAATCATATTCTGCGACTTATCGCCGTTAACAGCGGCTATAAAACACAAAACGTCAATGGGGCATACGTTTCACCCGGAGGAATCCGGAGTCTCCGGGTCAAACCCGGAGAGGTGGCGACGCTGGGCGCAGTCGACTGCTAGTGACTTTCAATGAGGCTAGACTAGTGCATCATAGTCGAGTGACAAACATAATTTTTGTCCAGATCGTACTGAAAGTCGCCATTTCTCTTCGCTAGCCAATGAGATGAAGCCACGTCATAAATTTTCAGGATATATTGACCGTAAATAAAATTTTTACGGACCGCTCCGTAAATCACCGATTCACTACCCTCAAACCACTCCGTGAAATGGCGATTTTCAGTACGCAGTGAAAAAATAGTACTTTCCCTAACGCCGTGTGCAAAATTCGATTTTGTGTACTAATTTGCGTGTGCAAAACGCCAGATTTCCGAACGTATTTTGTAAGCTTGCGCAAAATGCGGTTTGCATGCGTAAAATACAATTTGCGTATACAAAACATTTTGTTACTTTTTTTTTTCATTTTTTTCGATATTTTAATTTTTTTTTTTTCTTTCTTTAGGTATTGTGAAGTATTTTAACGTGTAGGCCTGGCCGCAAAATGTAAACAAAGCACCCCCACCACCAAAGCACGTCTCCTGTGCACGACATTTGACCTTATTATCCGATATATTTGTAAGTAGCTCACTTCTTGCTGTTGCACATGCACTCCTGAATGAACATCTAAAATCTCATATTTAATGGAAGTCTTTTTATTCAATTATGAATTTTTAATTCGACTTTATATAGTGGGGGGCTTTGCCCCCTGCACCCCCACCAGGAGCTGCGCCCCTGGACCCCCCGTCGGATTACCGATGTTGTCGAATTTTGCACAGCTCGTTAGGGAAAATAGTATGCGCACTAGTTACGTAATGTACGATTACTTCACTCAGTGTGATCATGGACATTTTACGCACGCCTCGCGTGAGTCAAACCCCCATTTTCACACCTCATGAAGTAAAATTTTGTACAATACTCGACAGAAAAACTTCTTCTGATCTCGTGTGATTGCAACACTCACCTTTGGTTGATCGTACTGCAACCCCACATTCGTCACAAAAAGTTTCACCTCTCTCGTATAGAAATGTACTAATTCCTGTTTTCCCGCAATACGCCCTGTTTTCCTGCTGTGTCGAAACATGCCCTGCTGATGCCTCTCCATATATATGGGGCATTCGACACCGATTTGACCTGGGCCTGATCCTCGACCCTTTCGGATTCGGTCCGTAATTTTACATATGGTGTATATATGTTTCGAAAGCAAGCTGAATTTTTTTCAGATTTGTTTTTAATTATTTGGTCGAATAAAAAAAAAACACTTATTAGAAAAATCACATAGAACGCCACAATTTGAAGATCTGAAAAAATTCTAAACAATCCTGCATTCGATACAAAAATTTTTCGGAAGATCGAACAACCATATGAAAAATTACGTACCGAATCCAAGAGGTCAAAGGTGAGACCGAGGTCCAATCGGTGTGGAATGCCCCATATCGAGATCATTTGCTGATCTTACCCTGACAGCATTTAATATTGCCCAATATTGTAGCAACATTGCAGCAATATTACTATGTTGCTGCAATGTTGCTACAATATTAGGCAATATTAAATGCTGTGTGGGATATTTGCTTTTGCTAAGATACGCCTTTTTCGATCAGAGCCATTGATATGTATTTCTATGTACGTATGATTTGACAAGGTCATTTTATTTATGGCTAAAAACTGGTTTTTCGTTTATACATGCTGAATATCGATTCGTTTCGGATTCGCAGCTCACGCTATCTATCATCGCCGCAGCAACACACACACTGCAAATCCAAGTGCGTTACTTCAACACACTTCTCTGTAGTCACTTTTTACACGCTTTGAAACGCTTTAAAACGACACACGTAAGATGTGTAATGTGTTAAAACGACACATTTGAGTGCATTGTTTTAACACATCACACATCTTACGTGTGTCGTTTTAAAGCGTGTAAAAAGTGACTACAGAGAAGTGTGTTGAAATAACGCACTTGGATTTGCAGTGCAACAGTTCAACGAGAACAATTATAGCATAACTTCGGACATCTTCGGCCTGGACATCATTCCGATTGTCATCTGCGATGATTGTTAATCAGTAATTATCTGATTGCCCCTCTTTGACATTGAAATTTGACCATCACGAGATAAAAGAATATCAAGTTGTCATGGAAATCGTATTTTCTTTGCAGATTATTAGCCATTGTCGAATATGAGTTCACAGTGAGGGTTACAATCAACCATGAAGAAAATAATGATTACCAAAAAAAAAAAATTGAAATCATTGAATAATTTGTATATTTGTAATTGAATACGTTGTATAGAGCGTTTCTGATTAAAGTTGACAGACGCCTACGATGGGCAACCGCTGAAACGGCTGCATTTAGACAACTCGAACATCAATCGATTAGGTTTTATTTCCCATATCGCGGGAAATTATTAATCTTGCAATGAAATATATACTGAGAATATAGCCGAAGCACGTGTATTTTAAATGAGGAAATCCACCCCGTTGGTAGGAGGGGCTAGAGTTGGAATAAAAACCTGAAAAAATTCGGGAATTGTTTTTGAATTATCTGGATTCGATTTGGGGGGCGCCTGCTAGAAAATTCGTCCCAGCCCTAAATAAGGACCAGTTTAATATAAATATATATAATATTATATGTATAATATGTATATAATATTTGAGGAGGCGGGTTGGTTCAAACAAAAAAAAGGGTTCAAATAGGTATGTACATATTTCAGTGCATTCATTTAAAATACATAGAACACCCAATTAAATTTTTTTATGCTTGCTGATTCCGCAGCCTCTTCTTCGTTAATATACAAGTTTTGATAATTAGCGAGTGAAGAGAAAAAGCTGTCGATTTACGGAAACGAATAAGTGTATATCCTTTCACAACGCGTGCGTACCACCATACTTGGTAGTACCTAAGTTCTATAGCTGCAGACTTAGTCGGAATATAAAAATATTACGATCACGTATATACATGTACATATGTATATATATATATATATATATGTATATAATATATATATATAGGTACCTTTACGCAGCATTTGGAAAAAGTTGTTTTTCTGCCCATTGACAGAGATCAACGAGGTAGTTTCATTCGAACGAGAAAGCGTAATATAATCCGCTTTTTGATGAAAACAAAATTCAGTAGTCGTAACTTTTGGTTGAAAAATAACTAAATCATTTGAATGTATAGCAGTAAATTGATTATAATAGAGTTTTGATATCGCGATAGCAAAAAAAAAAAAAAATCTATCTTCAACTATAAGTAAAAATTTATTACAAGATTGACATTTTTTCGCTACGTAATTCGAAAATCGAGATGAAATAATATTTTTTTATTCTGGTATATTTTTATTTTTACTGATAAATGAATAAGGAGCTAGTTTCAATAAGGGCACGTTAGGTCTATATACCCTTGATGCATTAATCTGAAGAATGATTCACGTCTTTACGAGAAAACCACACACCCATCGATTCCTATAAGAACACTCTGAAATCAGCCTTTACTACGATTTTAGCAAGAAGGGGCGTATAATTAATATTAAACTAGTCTAAACGAACGATAATACTATATATTTATTCTACACCTAATTTCTGATCTCTATTATACTATACAATCTCTCAAAATCTCGGTTGAGAAATTGAAAAATATGCGAACTTTTGGATTTTTGTACTATTATCATGATTTTTTAACATATTGGACACCAAATGTTGTCTTTTTATCGAATGTTTCTGTCAATTAGGGCACGTATAGCCTATATATTTCAACAATTTATTCTGCTCAGTTCGCACCTGAACGAATATACTATGGTGTGTTTTTTCTCAATTTTCTCGAAACGTGATAATTTAATATAGGTATATTATACACATATAGGTATATACTAGGTATATATATGCTCTTATTGCATCCAACTCTTCCATTATCTCGAATTGTTAATATAATATACATATATTCTTGTATTCGAGATAATTGCGTTGAAAATTATTATTCTAACTGAAGGCTAATAACGTTGAACCGGTGTACGAAATTGAGTTTATGGCTCCACGCTCTCGTTTCTGGCACACATCGTTATTAAGCGTGACGTTACGTCGCCTCCAATGACTAATTAAACAATCGGCTAGTTTCGGGTGACTATACGTGATCTACATACGTGAATAATAGTCTCTGGATAACGCAGTACTATACCTACCACCTACCTAAATTTACCGAGAAAATATTATCCGTGATTTATTTCACGCATTTAAATTCTATGCAATGACCGATGAGTTATTAAAAAGTGAGAAAAAAAAGATGAAAAAAAAGGTCATCTGGCTCAACTCATTTCTCTCATTTAAATCGGATCTGACCACAAATAATGACAAATAGCCTCGCATAAGCCGGCCGTATGAATAACTGTGGCACACCTATATATCCGTAACAAATGAACCGTAATTAAATGAATAAATTTACATAATTTGTCTATTTTTTAAAGCTCGATTTCAAAGTAATTAGAGAATCTGGAAATTCTGACCAAATGGTCAGCTTTCAGAGCTGAGCTACGGCGAGTTATAATATACGGAATAAAAATGTCTAGGTAGTAAATAAATATGGAATTGATACGGCGAAAAGAAGGTATAACTGTATGTATGCATTTTATTTGAAATCCATATAAAATGTACAATGCAATAGGTATTATTGGAGCAATATAATATTTCGACGATTAAACTACTTGAAACTTTTACAATTGACCAGCGTCCCCGGACCCACTTTCAAGAATTCTATACTGTAGTATAACTTGGACGAGTAAAAAGATTGGATGAATAAAGTTCGAGGAGAGAGAAGATAGATGAGACATGGAAGACAGGAGATAAGATATATATTCCAGTAAGTACCTACATAGACGCATAATACCTATAATACCTCTTCTGCAAAAAGCCTCGACATACCCACCCGTACATCGAACAGATATACATATAGGTATGCGAATATATTTTCTGAACAGGTAAGGATTTGCATATGAGAGAAATATTTACTTGTCAATTTGTACAATATCTTGTTTCACAGCTTATGCAGCGATGAGGTAAATATGAAATCAGAAAGTTGACCGTTGTTTGAATCGTAGCACTTTTGTCCGAACCTTGACTTCGATACGTAAACATTTAACTCAAATACGGCGATGTAAATTACGCTAGTGGTTGTTAGGACTGAGAATAATAGAGTGAAATATAATATGGACAAAATCATATTATATTAGGCACGTATACATATAGGTTTGAAAACCAGTAAGAAATTATTTGTCAAAACAACAAACATGAAGTTATAGTTTCCACACAGCAAACAAAATAGATGCTGTGTCAACAGAACGCTCAATATATTGTCTTAGGAATTGTTTGTTAATTGATAAAACTTTATTTTTTCCTTTTATTTCTTATTGCTTCAAAGGGCGATTTTATCGACTGACTTTTGTTCCTTCAACAAAATCACTTTTCTGAATGCAGTAACAGCTATAAGCTAATATGTGTCACAAAAATGTGGATCCACAATTGCTACATATTTACGTTATACTGTGGGCCAAAAAGCAAACGTTAACCTAGTGGTGATATGTATGTACGTGCCATCCTCGACAGCGGACGTGGATGACTATTCAAAATGCAATTACCAGATCCAGAAACTTTTACTGTGGATGTGTTCAAAAGCCCGACAGGCACGACACGTCTGATGCCGTGCCGTAGAGGGCGCAGTTCCTCTCAGCAGAAGAGCGAATTACATATGTACACATGATATCGGTATCTTATATTATATACCTATAATATATATCTGAAGCTGTTAACTTCTGTTTATACAAATGATTTTTTTATTTTAAACAATTCATTAATATCTGGATGCGTGAAGGAATTTAATGAAACTGGTATAAGCCGAGTAGAGGCGGTTTATCATCGAGGCAACAAAATTTTATGGTAAGTGCGACATATACATAATGAATATTACATGGAACATTTTTTTCTTCTTTTTCTTCTTCTTTTCTGGAAGATAACTATTTTAAATTAACGACAACCAGTAAACATTCATAATAAAATATAATCTACAAATTATATCGATGTAGAGAAAAGTTCCTGACCAAACATACTAAGGCTTTCTGAAAACCAATCACTCCCTCCACAGCCTCTTGTATTATATCGGAATAATATTTTTCAATAGGCAATTTCATTAAGGTTGAAAATTTTGTTGACATAAAATCATAAAATTAACGCATCAAATTTATCCCTAATATCTCATAAAAAAAATTCCTAAAAGAGATTGCACAGGCAAATTATAGCCTGCTGAAACAGATATGTATCTATACTATGCACCGTTCAGATTTCTATGTCTGACCAACGAGCGGCTCGACTACTTGCGTTAGTTGAGCCGGGGTATAATTCCATTGCATTGGTACCACGTTATCTTTACCCAAACGTAATTAGAATTTTTATCTTTTTTTCAAGTGAATCGTGAGTGAAGAAAGTTTTTTCGTTGTTCATCTCTTATTCGCAGTTCAATGATCCTGGTTAAGATATTCTTGACAAATTAAGAGATTGTGTAACTTGGTATCCGCAGTTTGGTAGAAAAGTTTGGTAATTTTGATACGGTTAATGCTTCGGTATGAGGTTTGATATTGTCAGGTGGACTCGAGTTTCTCGTAATTTGAATGTACCTCTGCAAATAAACTCGGCGTAGAAACTTGTGTTAGTAACGGTAGAGTGGTGCGCCAACGCCCTAGCGAAATTAACAAACGACCACTCTCTGCAGTCAACGGTGTAAATCATATGACATATATGTCTGGGTGATTCGCGGTCGAGAAACACGATTAGATACTAGCTCTAACGCGTTCAGTTTTCGCGGTTTTGAAAGCTCGAACTTATCTAATCCGTTATTCTTATCTCTAGTCGCAAGGATGAACGTTTTCTGTAGCCTAGATATATTTTAACCAGACGGTGATGCGTTTCTGATGATCCACATCGGGACGGTACCTTTTCGCCGATATCTCAGTGCCAATATGTATTCCAAGATGAAATAGAATCTGGCTGGAATAGAAGAAGTGGAAGAAATTAAGTGGAGAAGAAGAAAAAAGGAGAAAAAGGGAAAAAACTAAATACTACAGAGGGAGAAGTAAAGAGGAAGAGAGAGAGAGAAAAAAGACAAGCCGCAGACTGAAAGGAGTGGATTGCCAATGCTAGTGGATTCTCGTGGAATGGCCCTTAGGCGACGCACGGTGCAATACGACACCCAAGGCATTAGAAAATACGTCAGTTGCGGATTCTCACTAAGCAAAAGTTCGGCGACGTGGAAAGGCGCTTACCTAGACCTACTTTCTAGATATTTTGTGGACTTAGCTGGTGGTGAATATAAAGTTCGGGAAAAATAAGAGGAAGAAAATAAAGAAATAGACGGAATTTCTTTTGCCCATAGTTTGGAGTTTTTTTTTCTTTCAACTTTTGAGAGAGAGAGAAAAAAATTCAAGAGGTGGATCTGTATATGCTTCCGCGAGTTTTTGTCACTTTTTTTCCTTTTCAAATTCGAGGAATTTAATTTTCCCTCAACTCAGTCCAAGTTATTCACGAATATGAATCATTTACTCTTTATACTCTTGAAGGCTGCTATACAATAATACGATTGTCAAGCCCTTTTAATACTTGAGGACAAATAAATGAACTAAGGAATTCGTCGCCTTGGGGAAACGTCACAGAAAAACCTTTTCGACTGCCTGACCAAACCAGGCCAAGCCTTCATTCATTAAAAGGTAACTAACGGTTAATTCGCTCTGAAACATTAATCTCACTCAAGGGCGGACGCAGGGAGAACTTCTTAATATTTAACCGCGACCCTACCAGAGTACCTGGATTAGCGTTGGTACGTCTTGGGTAAACATGGGATACACGCTAAATTCACATACGGTTCATGTGAGCTTCTACCAGCCAGCGTATATCTACGGCACACAACATGACCATCCTCGAGCTTAGTTTACTATTGAGCGTCAGTTACCATGCAAATATCCAGTTAACGGTAGCCGTAGTTTGCCAAAGTTTAATACAAGTCTTAAAAAATTAATATTGCATAAAATCACATCATGTATGTAACATACACAGACCAGGACAGTTCAAGGGGAAACGTTCCCAACTTTTACCTGATAAATTTAGTAACAATCGATGCAAGGACAGTCCATGACTGTGGCCGTACTGTCGAATAGTTTTTACTATGAGAAATCTTGAACCAATTACAAAAAAAGCTAAGTCAATCTCTTCATAGCATTTTCATAAATTATACAGAAAGTTTGAACCAAAAAAACTTGAACCTTGTGACGCAAGGAGCTTTTTTGTAATACAATCATATCGAGTTTTATCAATTTAAACTTCTCTGGATCATTTAGCTTTTTCAAATTCAAAAGCTTCATTTTCATGGTATGAATTATTTTGCAATTTTAGTCAAATCACAGACGAAGCTCCGCTCTCCTCGAAAGGTTGAATGCTCTTGAATTAGGGCTTCAGCAGTCGGAACTTTCACAGTTTGAGCAAAAATCATAAAAGGAAGTGAAACTCTCTTGCTGTGAAACAATTCAGTGGTGTTTGGTTCTACTCAAAATGTAAGTACATACGTACCATACATCAAAGCAAAGCTTATGTATAGAATATTGTAAGCTTGCGCAGGCAATGCTGCATTAGTTTTCCAAACTGCATTCTCTCACGTATATGTGTTTATGAAGCTTTGTGACTACTTTACTTTGTGAGCTTTCGTGTCAGAACCGCACAATCCCTACTTTCATAGTCAAATTTCACCTTTGTTATAGCTATCTCGTCTTGAAACAACGTTCTTCTGAGCACACAAGCTAGGCTAACGAAAAACAACATGGTTTCTGGTGTCTGTCAGAGAACTGAATCCTCTAAGTGAAATGTGCATGAAAAATGTTTCAGATAGAAAGATCTGTCTTTTTCATTGCACTAACAAATCGTTCTCTAAATCGCCGAACGAAACGCATGGCTTATACCGAATGAAAAATTGGTAATTAAAAATACAGCATCTCCTCGAAATATCGGTAAATGTTGATCGTGAAATATGAGGCGATGGTAATACCACGTACCACGATGGGCATATAATATACATATTATACCTACATATATACATATACCTATAAAAGAAAATCCCCGATGAGTTTCACACAATGTCTGTCCCATTGGATGGTAAAGAGAAACGCGAAATTTAACCCCGTTTACTACCTCCCTCGTATACCCTAGCGTACGATATTCTGTATATGAAAAAAAGAATTGCGCCAATATATCGAACGGTTTATGGATGTCATACGAAGCGAAGCGTTGGCGTATGCGTTTGAAATGAAATAGTACCATTCAATCAAATTTTTTTCAGTAAACCAAACTCTGCGAAATTCTGTGTTATATGTATGTAAACTACGCATGTATACATACTACGTACTGTATGTGTACCACATCTGTGTGGCGAACCTCTCGTATACGTATGCTTTCCCTAAGCGCCTTTTCGTAATCGAGGTTAATTATGCTAGTATAAAACCCAGATCCGACCCAGCCGAATTACTGTTTTAAAGTGGAGTTAACAGCAAGCTCGCTTCATTACCAGCGTCCCTTCCGTAGGTAGGCCAAAGCAAAAGTAATTTTAAAAATCTCTCTCGCTGCAGGTAGTGGAATTTGGGCGAATCAATAATCCGATACTTTGGTTAATCTTGAAGTTACTTAAACCTACAGCAAAGTAAGAGGCGTACAGATAATTTGATACTGCAAGAGGGATGAAATGTGAAGCAGGATTTCCTTCTGTGCCAATCTGCGTTGTCCTACACTCGCTTTTGACAGTTTTTGTGAATTCTCGACTCCGAAACTAATCGAATAGAAAGACCCGCCTCGTCATTTTGAGGGCTTTGAATTTTTAACATAATTTTTAAGGGTAGGTAGATACCTAGTGCAAAAAAATACCAGGTTCAAACGGCCGTAATCCTCTTTCACGGTTAAATCCCTAGAGAGTACCTCGGTCCTGAAGAATCTAGCCGAAAAGCGTAACGATAAAAACTTTCTCAGACTAATTGGGCCCGGAGCAAGAAGTTGTAAACCCGACTGGAGATGTATAATTCAACTAAGCACATGTATATTTTGTTATATTAATAACAACTCATTCGTTCGGTCCTTATCCCACACTTATAATAGGTTCAGAAAGAAAAAAAAGAAAAAAAGACATAAAATTTTCGTTGGCAGGGGGTGCGAACCTTTTCTAAAACATGTTATTAGGGTTCTGAAATGTGGCAGAGAAAAACCTTTATTACGTCTTTTATTACCACGAGATATAAAACACAAGATACATAAAAACTCTTGTAGTAAACGGTTAACTGAGTTCGGAAATTGGAAGAAACGAAATGTTGTGCAATTTTTTATTGAATAAAAAAGACACATTGTGAAGGTATGTAGTATCTGGTATACATGGAATCAAGATCATTGCATATTCCGGAAGACGGAACCTCGCGCTTACCAAAATTTCCTACAGCATGTAAAGATTAAGTGTGTATACAGTGTGATTAATCTTTCCATTCATTTATCGTCGCATCTCAATGATCGCAGGTGCCTACATATTATGTAGGTACCAAAAGACTGTAAATTCGAGTCTGCGAACGTAGCCTAAAGCTCAGCTTAGATTCGACACTTGTTGCACGATACAAATTCCTCTACTGTGCGATACTTATCTCAGTGCAGTGTGCCTATCGCTGATAAGAATACTTGATTATAAGTTACTGCTAATTAGATCATACACGGTATCACGCACACTGCAGAGCAGAATATCGGTTATGATTAATATATGCAATGAGTGTCAAAGGTATGGAAATGTCTTAAGGGGCGGGGGGTCGACCAGATTTTTACCGACCCCGAGGGGGGGCTATCAATCGAATTGTCATTTGGAACATTAAATATGATTCATTACGATCAACATCTCATCAGCCGGTTTCAATCGTTTCTTATTTACCGAAGTTATCTGCACTCAATGCCGCCATACCCAGATCTCTGTTCATGATTGTTCATTACACTGTAATGATTGCAGAATATTCCTAATCAGTTTGTCGAAAGTTTCTAAAAGTATTGCACCATATTACCTAAGAATCTTATAGTCCGATGTTGAATTGGATTTTGAAATAACTATTAGGTAATAATATATGATTGAGACATATTATAGTTCATTGTGCAATACAGGAAGTTAGAGTGAAGTATTATTGTTCGTTATTTTTATAGCAAGCTTTCAACGCAACCGCAGCGCCATGACAATGCAGATTTTTAATATCCATCACTACCAGGTATAGATAAAGGAGAACATATACTATGAAATGTTTGACCATATGTAGTTATGCTCACCATTGAAGCATAATTGTTTCGACCACGTATACACTGAGGGAAAGGATTTGTTGGAACAATCCGGGAAAAAGTGGATTAGATCAAATTTGATCCAGTGAGATGTAAGCTTTGGGGAAAAACAATAGATCTAAATAGATCTCATGATATCTATTTTAGATCTCCCAAGATCCATTTGGATCTAGTTTATCCCAAAATTTAGAAAGGAGAAAGTAGAACTGTGTCTCTTTGGAAGTGAAGAATAATGTAAATAAATTAAGGTTGAAGGTACTTTTTACTTGCTTAAGGGGGGGGGATACCGGATGTGTTACCGACACCGCCTATATCTCCGAAACGGGGCTATCAATCGACTTGTCCTTGCGGCAGTCGATGTTTGACGAGTAATGGGTTCGAACTGGTACGTTTGATCGGATGAAATCGGATTTTTTTTTTTTTTTTTTATCGAAAAGCGTGGTCGTGCCATTTATTTCGACTTATATCAAAGCCTACGGATCAAAAATGCAAAATCGGCTTCCTGAGCCCGATTCTGTATGGCATTCCGAACACAACCATCCAAAAACATCTTTGGTTTCGACAACGATGAAGAAACCAGATCTAATCTACGTTGTTGTGGTAATTTTCGCGATTGTCAAGGGCCGTGAGCGAAAATGGCCGCTCACGGCTGTTGATATGATGTGGTGGTTCGCAGAACGCCCGTGAGATGTCACCGCACGCCCATTTAAGCTTCTCCTTTTACCTTTCACACGGTGTACCAACGTAACAGCGGTGGTAAAAGGAGAAGCTTAAATGGGCGTGCGGCGACATCTCACGGGCGTTCTGCGAACCACCACATCATATCAACAGCCGTGAGCGGCCATTTTCGCTCACGGCCCTTGACAATCGCGAAAATTACCACAAAAACGTAGATTAGATGTGGTTTCTTCATCGTTGTCGAAACCAAAGATGTTTTTGGATGGTTATGTTCGGAATGCCATACAGAATCGGGCTCAGGAAGCCGATTTTGCATTTTCGATCCGTAGGCTTTGATATAAGTCGAAATAAATGGCACGACCACGCTTTTCGATAAAAAAAAGAAAAAAAAATCCGATTTCATCCGATCAAACGTACCAGTTTGAACCCATTACTCGTCAAACATCGACTGCCGCAAGGACAAGTCGATTGATAGCCCCGTTTCGGAGATATAGGCGGTGTCGGTAACACATCCGGTATCCCCCCCCCTTAAGTTCGAAGATTAATTAGACATATTTGCCATACAGGGTATTCATGTACAAAATGGATCAATTAATATAATTGTATACAAAAGATTCGCTATACATAAAACAAAGTCATTATACTTTGATTATAGCTTTTCCGGTATTATCTCCTCGCAACATCCCAACGAACGCATCGAACATATTCTCAAATCCTTCCGTCACTGTTTCACGATACTTCAGCTTGCCTTCTTTTATCCATTTAAGATTCTGCTCAATACCCTCAAGCCAGCGATCCGTCCAACGCCAGACAATAAATCCTTCCATTTTCAATTCGGAGAAAACGAAGGATGGTTGAATTACCGCAGCTTTCGGCATGGCATTAAGTTCTGCGTTATATACAGCAATACCACCGCATACACTGATACGACCATAAGTATTCATTTGACTTATTACAATGCTGGAAATGTCTCCCCCCACCTATTTGAAAGTACAAATAACATGTCATTCACGACAATCGAATTGCAAGTAATAACGTTTCGTATTTGATTCGACGATGCTTATTAGTTTTTCTAGCTGCATTATCATACACTGGAAATCCTTTGCAGCGTGTATATGGAAATTTATACATACGTTGTCAAAGTAGCAGTCAACTTTGTTAGGAGCAGCTTCCTTCAAAGCTCTGGCGACATCTTGGGTTTTGTAATTAATCACATGATCGAATCCTAGTTCATCCTTGAGCCATCTGCACTTTGCATCAGAACCAGCTATACCAATAACATTTAAGCCGAGAATCTTCCCAATCTGTCCAACATGGGATCCGACTGCACCAGCTGCTCCACTCACAACCAGTGTTTCTCCAGCTTTTGGCTGGCAGATTTCAATGAAACCAAAATATGCAGTGTTCCTATAATCATCATTCAATCGTTCTGCTGAATGTTCTTCGCTGTAACGTGTCACATTCAAGTTAACAATTTCTAATGTCTCACCCTGGCATCCCTAGTACTCCTAGCCCTAGAGACGTGGGTAGATTACCAAAATCAGGCAGAATGTATAGACGTCGTACAGCAAATTCCTTCGCATTTTCATCAACTACCGTGTGTGATCGCCAGCCAACATTTGCGCGAACACGCTTACCGACTGGAAAGCTTGCATGTTTGGATTCAATGATTTTAGCAACTTGAGTTCCCATCATTGTAGATCCCAGTGGCTGATCGTAAACACATGGCCTCATGTATGGATCAACAGACAGAAACTCTGCCTCGATAAGATATTCTGAAAGCGTTTTCAACTTTTATTAGTCTTTAGTTTACTTTATTATATTATATTATTGATGTGTAAGAGTAATAAGTTGTTAACGCCGAGTGAAAAGTAGGAGAAAATGATTTAGCCAATGAAACATCTTCACGCCAACAAGCACAAGCAGTTTTTAATGAACATCTGAACGAAATTTCGGAGAAAAATTTAAAACATATTTTCTAGGTATGGATTACAGAAGTTAAAGTCGGTATACAGGTGAACAAACCTCCGTCTTTCAAAGCAGGTAATTCTTCGTCAACCAATGTCAAATCTGAACGCTTCGGTTCTCCATCGAAATATGTAGTAACCACATACTTTTTGGCAATTACCATTGTAGATACGTATTGAATTTAAGTTGCTGGGTTGATAAAGAGCATAATTGCTCCGACTGGACGCAATACAGAGCTCGTCCAAATCTACCAACCTTTATATCTTTGTCAAAGAAAAGATAAGAGCCACATTATCTATGAAACATCTGCTATCTTTATGAATACAGACTATATTTTCGGCAAAAACTATTATTCCAAACTGATATTTTTTCTCATACACTGCATGATTCAGAAACATGTTATTCACTGTGGGCTTCGACATTTTGAAAAAACCGATTTTCACTTCTCGCAACTTTTGTATATGAATTTGATTCAATCTTTTTTCGGCACATTCGCATAGTCTCATTTAAGCAGTGCCGATTCTCTGTTAATTTAACACCCCAACGATTACAACAGAAATAAATTACGTGGGTGCTTCGCGGACGCTAATTTGAAAGGAAGATTGTGACCGAAGAGTTATCTGATACTTTCGATTTTCCACCTATCATATCGTACTGTGTATTCCAAATCGTCATGAATACATATTTCCTTTTCGTGAACTATCACTTTTAAACAGAATGTCCGGGTATCAAATCGATCGTATAGGTCAACACTTCAGAGCGAAATTGTAAAAAAAAGAGTTCATCCGTCTTCTGTATTCAGAACTTCCTTTTAGCATGTGGCCATTTCTTAGGCATATGAAAAATTACTTACGGAGACAACCGATGTAATTCCAAGGCTTGTCCTTTGAAACCGCAAATAGGATTTTTATCAGAACCAGTACAGTTCTTATAAATATTTTCTATACCATATTTTATAGTTCCATTCACGATCAGGAGAATCGAAAAGAGTCTGCACGGCGGAAGAAGAAGTGATCACACGTGTTCTAGTAAGTATTACATTATTACGATTGGTCCTAATAAAAGATAGCTCTATTTCACCGTACAGGTGAAAAAGGCGTTTTATCCCGCCCCAGAAATAGCGCTTTTCTATTCTATACACGGCGAGAACGCGTTCTTTCATTCGAACCCATCCAATACGTTGTGGCCAGGGAACGGCAGAGTTTGTTCAGAACAACCTATACAGGTTTGCGAATTAAGTCATGTGACTTTGAATCATCGTTAATTATTCATTTTGGAAGAAAACTCTTCCTCAAATTTTCCCAAAACTGAGGACTGAAGAAGGACTTGCTAATGAGTGGTCAGAAAAATAGGAATGCGAAGAGCTTAGTAATTATGAGTATGTGCACAAGCACGTATACGAACCAGAAGTAGATAAAATAGTTGAAGATTCGCTGTGTTATCCCAGTTGAAATTGAAATTATATCATTATATTCTATCTCGAACTGATACTATTACGACATCTTACCATTTGACCATTCGAATCGTATTGAGACTGAAAATGTGAAAATGATCCTCGATCCTTGATAATTGTTGAAATCGGCAAAATGCTGTCACTTCGATTCAAAATATCACAATCGATGATTTCATGAGGAAAAAGAATGAGGAGTTAGTGTGAGAAGTGAATTTTATCTATATGAATATGAAATGAATAGATGAGAATTTAGTCGAAAGTTTCTTGGCAGTAATGGTAAACGAAAATATGAAAATCAAGATGTTATATAGCTATTTGAAAATTGAATAAACTTTTGAGATATTTTAATATTCAACGTTTATTTCTCAAGCTTGAAGGAATAGTTTGAATGTTGAAAACGTCTTGCAAATTTAGAGTTCTTTATTTTACCTCCTTTTTATTTTTTATTATAATTTTCATTTCTTTTTTCAATTTTTTGTCTTTTTTTTTTGTTTTATCAACAAACTTTGCTGTACCAAGTTACTTAAAACTCTTCCTACACTCGAGAGAAACTACTATAAACTATTATAAACTATGTGCTTTCCCTTCGTATAACTTTCAGCTACCGACTGATAGATTTTTTGAAAAATGTCTATAACAGCCTCTCTTTTTATCGCAGCTTATTATCCAGAATGAGATTGGATTCAAGAAAGACGGGGGAATAAGAAAAAATTGCAGGAAAAATAATAATAAATTTTAATGGCTTTAACACGTAACACTTAAGACCAACCCTCATTTTTTAAAAAACGAATCAATTTCTCTAACAGCCTCGTGCTATCGAATGTCTTCAACTTGTACAAGGGCGCAAAAATATTTACTATCACTTTCATTAGACGTTTTTAAAGTAGGGATCAAGGGGCTGATGGATTATCTTTAAAATAAGTTTATTTCTGATAATTCTTCGAGTCGATCTATTTTTATTTCCTTCTTCTCCGCAGTAGGTATACTATAGGTACGAATATCTCATTTGTAAGCGATTGAATATCGGGCAACTTGTTAATACTTAAAAAAAACTGTATATTGCTAGACCTTTTTCACACTCTCATCGTCCCTTTCCGCGAACCATTTTATCCCTTCAGTAATTTTTGTTACGTCCCACGTAATGTTCGCAGCTTAGCACGATTCTATTCCCAGCAACTTCTTCTTGTATATAGGTATAGGCATATATATAGCTAACATATATCTATAAGGAAGATTGACCCTTGCTCGGCTGGCTTAACATCTCTTACCCCCTTAAGATCCTCGTTTTGGGGTCATCTTCAAAGCCACGTTTTTTTATTCTTTCTTCGCTGGAGTAGGAACGTCAATTTGAGTGATAAAACGCTTTCACTTCGGTTATTCGGCTCGAAAATCAGTATGAGATTTATTTCAGATCCAGTTTACGCAAAGTGATAGAAAAAATAAGAAAATGTGGTCAGAGATCAACCGCTTGGATATAGGTGCCTATATTGAATTATAATGTACGACGTAATGAAATTAGGTAAATGTGAATCATCAAATTGCATGTATACAAGATTGATAAGCCCGATTAAGAATCACACATCCATGATCCATCGATAATTAATCACGATCCATGGGTGTATTTATTTATAAGAATCTGATGAAAGTGTAAGAGAAAAAGAAAATTTTACGGACGTTAGATTCCGTGTAGATAAATGTTTGGCAAAAAGCAATACAAAATAGAGAGCCTGTTTCTCTTGAATAAAACATTGGTTGGATTCGGGAGAACGGGGGATCGAGGAATGGAAGAAACTCAACAGATGTGCTACTTAGAGCAGGCATTTGTCTTGAAAAAAAAGATGAAAAAAAGGAAAAAAAAAACGAAAAAGGAAACGAAATAAAAACAGTGGAAAAAGACGAAGAGAACTCGCCCTTGAGGCGAACGACCAACCGAACCAACGAATCAACGACTATTCTCGCAATTCTTGGGGTATAAAAAAATCTTTGAAAATGTTGGGAAACGTTAGAAAAATCTAATATAAATCCACGTGCTACCATACCGTATGAGGATCTCCCCTCAATACTGATATACTTTAATGTGGTTAGAAGTGTTGGGATCTGAGGTATGGGTCTAGATATGATTTTAATTCGTTGCTATACGGACGTGTGAATACATGCATATATATTAGGAAAACTCACGTATATGCGTTGTGAATTCATATGAATTTTATCGGAACACATAGGATGAGGTATGAATTCCGTTTTACGTTAGTAAATGCAGTAAAAAAAAGATTTCATTTCAAGCCATACGTGGGTAGCGGTATACTGCATAGAGGTTCGGCGTAGAATATTTTTCATCGTTATTGACAATGGGCGTAACACATATGATCGCGGTATAAATATATATGCATAGAAAATGGTGAAATATGAAGAAGAAAAAAATGAAAATAAATTTTTTTTTTTTTTCAAAATATGGAATTTAAATGTGTATTGTGCAGCGAGCTTTGATGGATTTTATCGAGGAGAAGGTGTGTAAGCTTGTAGCTATACTTTCTCCTCTGCCATACGATACAGATAACAAAGACTTGGCGACGGAAATATGCAGGACAAAAGACAACCTCCATTGATGTTGGCGTATCGTATCGTATCGTATCGTGGTACAATCGACAGAAAGGCTTTGACGTCAAGATGTTGTGGTATCGAGTATACCGGCCTACATCGAGCGTATGATGAGCAGATCTAGGATAGCGTAAAAATCGCGATTGCTCTTGGCGTATAGAAGAAAAGTGGAAAAGGATTCTTGGAGAGAAAAATATTTGAGAAAAAGCAACCGGAACGAAACGGGACGAACAAGAATCGAATATTTAATAAGAAATAATTTAAACAATAAATTGCATACTGTACTTCTGAGAACTGTTGAGTAATTTGATTTTTTTTTTTTTCGAACCGCAGCTAAAATGACAAGTGACAAAATTTTTTAGACCAATTTAAAAATGAACAATGAACCATGGCAATCAACTCTCTGATGCAGTACCTATGCCCTGCGTTTGGTAAATTTGACACTCGACGTTTGATTGTCAGGAAGCCTGCAGGTAGTTTCACACTCCTGCAATTATGGACAATATAACACCGCCCAGGTTTTCACACCCGAAACTTATTAATTCGCAAAATTTGTTTGGCCGACAAATTAGGGAATGATTGCTCAAAGCGGTAAACTTTCCGCGTGGACATCATACACGAGTGTCTACAGCTAGACGAATTTCAAAATTTTCGTTCAGTCACAATGCACTGTTAAAACTTTCTGTATGAAACTTCCAACACTTTCTGGAAGTTTTATGCCTACACATGAGTAGTGAATTTACAAGACATTTCCAGTAAAATTAATTCACAAATACTTCGAATTTACTAAACAATTTAGCGAATTCAAATACAATTTTGTGTTTTTCCTATGAAAGTTCCGTAAGATCAAGAATTTGTTTGTAAATTTATAAAACAAGCTTAGCAATTTACTTTTGCTACGCCACATTTGTAATTTTGCAAAACTTTTGTTTCGTAAATATGTTGTGAATTCACAAGCATTTTTAACAGTGTGACTGCAATCCACGTTTCTAAATTGAGTGTCCATGTATAATATGTCAAACCGTCGATAAAAATGAAACGACAATTATTGAGCCGCTAGTTATTTTTCCGTATCCCGATTTAATCTGTGGCACAACACTGATCAAGGAACTCGATATCACGAAAGAAACTGAAATTAGAACCGATAATGAAGTGACATTCAGTCGAAGCGATGCGATGCGAGGTTTCGTTTGAGCTGTGGAAAAGGTAAATTGAAATGAAATAAATTAGAACTCGAGATTGACTCTAGAGTCGATTTGAACTTTGAATCTTTGAAACCCGTATGAATATACAGCATATTTCCATTCCATACACGATACAAGATTACAAAGGGCAGTTCGTATGACTCTACACGAACATCTCTGCAGACTTCGGAACATTAATTACATCTTTTTTCACCACATCTTGTGAGCTAGAATTCAATGCAGCTGGTCTGCAATGGGTAATAGAAAAGCAACAATGGATTCTGAATGGGTGGTAGTACAAGGATGTGAGTGGTTTTATCTCAAAGCTTGCCTCTCAGAGAGTGCAAGCTCTTCCAGCTATGGCAATCGGATTAGAGTATTAACCCTTTCCCGAGAAAATCCCAATTCGCAAAAGGTGCTCCAACAGCCAACTGACAAAACGCCATGTACCGAAATTCGACGTGTAGGTACCATCGCTACATCGAATTGCAGTGAAGTATCGTCCAGTATGATATAAGAATGGAGAATTCTATCGAACCACTTAGATTGTGAATTAGGATGTGAATCATATCTCCTGCATAGGTGTGATTAGTTTTTTTAAATTTGATTTATTGGTTCATATAAAATCGTTTTCCGAGAAGAATTCTGTTAACTAAAAACCATTGGTTGCCGTCGTTAAAGCCACGTTGATGATTTTCAAAATGTTTTTACGAGGAGAACCGTGTATGCCGTATATATACGTAAGCGTAGCTAACGGTAAATTTTTTTATGGCTGGCCACCGCCGTTCTAGGCATAGTTTTGTGTAGATATATACTTTACGATGAGAACAGGTGTCGCTTTTCCAACACGTTGACCATAAAACCCTCCACGTCCATTTAGCTATCAACAAATTACAAGAGGAATCGATAAATTGAAAATCAAACCCACATTCTGCGTATCGCAGTACGTTGTGAGACCATCAATATCTCTGCAAATGTTCATCGAGATTACTGAATAATGTGAACCAGTCGATGTGATATGTGGTTGTTAATTATCCGAAGGCGAGAGCAAAGTTCCTGTTTTTCTCAATAATAATTCAATTATTATAATTTCATTGCAATTTGAACTTTTCGGATAGAACCGCGACGTCTATGGTGTATGCTGGGGTATAATTTGAAAGAAAACTTTCGTTGAAGTGAAAAATTTATAGAAATATCACAATGTAAGTCTAGATTGTATGTAGGTAGGCATATCTATATTATAGGACGAAATCGGGTAGGTCGAGAAATTTATTGTCAATTCTTAAAAAGATTGACCAGTATAGATATATCTGGAATTGGAACGACCCCACACGTGATAGCAATATAAAATTCTTCTCAAGCTTCAGACACGTCGAAAAAGTCTTAAAAATCAAATCCGAGTCGTGCAGGGCGAGGGTATATATTACGAAGGTTGAAAATCAGAACAAAAATGACTAGGTACATACTAGATGAAATATTTGATGATAAATCAGTAAAAAGTAAACCGAAAGCATATACTATTTTACTCCGAACACATTTCAACGTGTAAAGAGTACGCTGATGAGTTACGTAACTCAATTTCGCCCCTGAAAATTCTGCAAACAGCAATCAGAGGTATATCGTTGTAAAACTCAAAAATTCCGTAAAGGTAATGCGTTGAAAATAAAATAATAAACACACAAAATTTCGTCACAAATTCACAGTTTCAAGCTATGACAATGATGAGTCCTTCAGATATTGATTATTGTGACCTGATTAACCGACGATGCGTAATAATCAGGTATATTCAATCTTTTTTTTTTTTTTGAGAGAAAAACATGATTTCAACGTTTTATATCAGAGAAGAGCAAAGTAAGTAACAGCCTAACTTCGCCATCTCGTTAGATCTAATCAAAAGCGAAGTAATTATCCACATTTTTCGCATCGCGTACTATGCACTATGCACATTCTGATTACACGTAGATATAGTTGCTACTACGTACCTGGCATAACGAGTATGGACTTGGTTATGCGATCTGATATTCATAGGCATTAGCCAAGCTCCGTGCAATGCATATCTGATGTTAAATGTTATCACGTGACAAGCTCTTAACCCGGACTAAGTTACGTGTGTGAGGCCTATTAATTAATTTAATCGCTTCATGAATGCAATGTGTATGTATGAAAATGAAGGAAAATATTATAGATGATGGAACGTATTCTTTTCATTGTATTCTTGTTTTACCGATTGAACTAAGAAAACAGCTCTAAGAACTGAAAATTATTCATTTTTTTGCAATTTTGCACACTGCCCTTGTGTAGATAGGAAGAAGATCAACTACCAGTTCTGTAATCTGACTTGAGATTACATTGTTTTCGGCTGATTTAGACAGACAGAAAATGACTAGACATACGTGCAGACTTCGACGGCTTAAAATGTTTATCTAAATCTCAAGAACCAATTCCTGGAAGTTCTGGCGATTCAATTTGGCAAAAATGATAATTCTTCGGTGTACACCCTAAGGCCTAGATGTATATTAGTCATTTTAGGATTATTTTTGAATATGATTTCTTCATTTTTTTCCAGACACATATATGTTTTTCATTCCCATCAGTTATAAAAGAATTGGTAACTATAATGAGATCCAAGAACTGATGGTGTGTATTAAACTAGCTGCATTGATTAATATACCAGTTTGCGAGGTCCCATATGGCATTGCGAGATTTCTTTTTCGTTTTTTTTTCAATATTATTATCTTCGGTTATTTTATAATATGATCTCACTACGCATATATTGGTATTACCACGCCGAATACCATACAACATGTATGAACGAGCACTTTCAAGGCCTACCAGGACAAGAAGGTTATTGCAGGTATACTGGGATATATAAGTGAATCCCAAAGCCAGAATGTTAGCTTTCTAGTATTTTATGCGGTAATCGAATCATTTCGAAGTATTGAAAATTTGAAAAAAAAATATACCACATACAAACCTATGGAAGCTCCGGTGAAAAAGGTACATAAAATCGCCTGATCTCAAAATGGAAACGGCAATGGTGTGATCAAAGCATAAAATGACCTGAGAAAGATCCAGTATAACAACAACAAGACAGAACCAATAATTTCAATTTTGTAGCTTTCGGAATTAGCGAGCCGTCGACTATAATCCACACCTTCACATCTCGCTGATTTTTGTTTTTTTGTAGAACAGGATTCTGTATAACATACATACCTAGAAGTATGGGTAGCATACTGCGTCGTGACGTAGTTTGGATTGAACTGGAAAATATTTATAGCTATATAATAGTGGATCTAAATTCTTGGAAAAAACAGCAAGATCATTTTCTTAGAGAATAACAATTGAAGTTTTTTCACTTCTGAATCCGAATAAGATTCTATCTTAGAAAGCTTAATGTCAAAGGCGATAATTCGATACTTGATTCATTGCGACGATAATCAACTTTTGTAAACAAGACGCTATTAAGTTTTTCATATCGCTATCAGGGCCGGCGAAACGTGTCTGGTAGGTCTGGTCGTTCCAAACCTCGGAGTATGGCGGGTATAGAATTCCATATTTCAGATTTTGAGTCTGTATCCACTTTTTTCAGTTCTTTTGTCAGAAAATCTATACCTTCGCACTTTGAAAATGCATGAATACACGTTCTTTAACAAAATTCCCCCCTGCCCCAGAATCCTGCCACCAGACCTCGAAAAATTGTGTTCCCCTGGCGCTGATCGCTATATCTAGGATCTCGTAACATACGGGATGATTTTCGAACTCTAATCGCCGTCAAAATTTCGATGATTGTGCATACATATACCGCAGATATTGCAGGTTTATGATAATAACTTGACAAAAGATTGACGCCTTTAGGTCTCCGGATGATTTCACAGTTAATTGATATTCTATTTTAGGTAATTTTTTTTGAATTTTAGCTAATTTTGTAATGCTCATTGATTTTTGTTAATTATTCGTTAATTTAAGAAATTGAATTTGTGAAGACAATGATCTGACTTGACTGATAATACAGATATTTCAGAGTACGAAATGATACGAAATGACACAACACGTTAAAAAAGCGTCTCCACCTTATAAGTTCACATGCCACGCCACTTGCAGTGGAAGATCTAAAGATTTGAATGCGAGTGGAGTGGCGTGGGGTCCACTGATATAAAGCGCGAAGGTGAGACAGTCGACGTTATAGTATACGTACGACGCTCACTGAGTAAGTTCCTCTCACGACGAATCCTCTTGCAAACATGAAGTACGTCGCATTCTTTGCTGTGCTCCTTCTTTCTGTGAACTTATCTCTGCAACTTCCTCAACTAGGTAATTCATTTACGCTTAGGCATTCTATGATCTGTCATTGTCAGATTATAATATCGGATAGGGTGCATCGTATCAATAATATCTTGTCGAGTTACATAATTATTTGTCGTTAAAGAAGTGCTTAACAATAGCACTGCTATTCTTTGCTGATATTTCATTCGGTAACGTCTCGATTTTCAGTGAACTGTACATCCGACTTTGTGCCTCCAAGTTCGGTCGCGAACAGTTGCGGACTTTTTACCTGTGTTGGGTCGAGTATCAGTGGAGTAGGGTGAGTAACGAGACCTTCTACCTACAGCCATACCTTGTATAGAACCACATGATCAAGCATATTTGTACTACTATTTTTTTTTTTCAGATGTCCGTCGTACCAGTGTGCCCCAGGAAAATCTACGGGATACAAAAAGGTGGATAACTCCAAACCGTATCCGGAGTGCTGTGATGGACCGATTTGTGCAGATTGATTGCAGCTATGATCTTGTTGTGTATTCTATGATGACGAAACTGATAAAATAATAATAATAATTAACAGCAACATCACTTCGGTGAAACAATAATCTTGTATATGTGATATGTATGTAGAAACACTATAGACATTCTACCATGAATATGTGTTTCGTAATTTTGCAAATAAATGTAAATTCATGAAAAGCCAACTGTGTACCATCAATTATTACTGCAAACAGCCGACTTAAAGCGTGCATTGATATAGTCAGACGACGAAAAGATGGTCAACTTACAGTCGAGATTAAAAGATGTATAAATTAGCCTTCGGAGATAGAATGGTAACCTTCGTTTTATACAACCGAGTAAACGTGTTTCTCAAACGTGAGAGAAAATGCTTATCCACAAAAAACATTGTGAATGTAAAAAATGCCACCAAGAACAAATCAGATTTATCTGGGAAAAAGTACAAGAATCTATCGCCAGTCTCTGTCGTTAAATCAGGAAAAACGCCAAGCACCAGAACCTTCTGGAAATTACTTTGTATTATGTAGTAAAGTCGGACCTCGCTGATTCGCATAGTAATATCTTACGATTTTTCATCAACTTCAGGAGTTAATATCTCAGCAACCACCGAACCGATTTCGTCCAAGTTTTTCAAGCTAGGTCATGTGAACTGGGACTTACGGTCGTATGGAGTTTATGGAAAAATATTCTGTCGTTCAGGAGATATGATGTGATGATTACACGTATAAGAAGTTTCCTAATGGTAAATGATTTCCAGCTGGCGCTCGACCGCCGAAAGGTGCCCATGATTGGCGGCAATTCGCTACCGCGAATCTTGATAGACATGCCGCACCTTCACATCTTGCTAACTTGTTCTGCAATTTTTTTAGCGATAACAGTTGAACTGACTTGTTTGAAGAACAGCGAGAATACATATATTCTGCGGGAAGAGATATACCTAGACATTTTTCACAATTTCAAATCTAAGTAAGATTTGAGTTTCAGAAACCTAATTTTAAAGATGCTTGATTTATTGCGACAACACTTATTTTTCGGGCACATGACGCTATTGAGTTTTTCATATCGCTATTCATACGACCTTTGCACTACGAGATAATTTTCAAACATGAGCTCCCGTCAGGGTTCAAATGATCGTATCTATTCACGAGATATTGCAGATCTTGTAGCATCATTTCATGAGAGAATTACGCCTTCGGGTCTTCAGATGGTTTCATCGCTAATTGGCCATTTCAACCACGTTTCTCTAACAATTTAGATTTGTTAAATTTTGTCCCTAAATTTTTATGATAATATCAGAGCCTAAGCGGAATATTATCTCATCTCAAATTCTATTTGAAAAATAGCCTGTCTTGGAAAAAATTTGAAAATTATCACATCTGATATTGTGTTTGAAGAATATTCCATAGATCTCGAGGATCATATGTTTTGTTCGAAATTATTCTTGGCACCACTATGGCGGTCTGTATAAAATTTTATGTATTCGCATACACACTGATACTTCGATTATTCGAACATGCGTTAATTCCAAATTTTTCATGTTTTTCGACTGATATACGTCGATCTGTCTTATACAAAGAAAAACTCTACGTTATCTTCTACCGAGTCTCACATTCTGACATTCCGAGCAAAGGTCATCACTCATCACCATTTTATGTCTTGAAATATTGCGAATACATCTTTGATTGTCAAATCAGTAATTCTGGGGGAGAAACTGACATAACCCACACAGCATTGAATATTTCAGAAATATTTCAGAAATATTTCAGTGAAAGATTGAAATATTTTAGAAATATTACAAGGAAATATTTCTGAAATGTTCCTATGTCCGTTATCCCATGTATTTATAATATTTCATGAAGTATTTTTGAAAGATTTCTGAAACATTTTCCGAAATATTCCTTGAAAAAATTAAAAAATTAATCTTCGAAAAAGTCTTTGGAATATTTCTGAAATATTTCTGGCAAGTATCTTACATATATATAATATTTCCAAAAGTTGAGTTAAGCGTAAAATATTTTTGAAACGTCCTTTTGAAATATTTCTGAAACTTTTTGCGAAATATTCCATGGAATAATCCTGGGATGTTTATGACACATTTCTTGAAATATTGGTGAACGTGGCATTGCATTATTTCATGTTATATTCGTGAAATATTTCACAAATATTTCGCGGAAACAATTCACAAAATGTTAAGAAAATATTTGAGTGGATATTTCTGAAATATTTCCGAAATGTTTCCATGTAATAATTCAATTTGAATATTACATGAAATATTCAGTGCTGTGTGGGAATTATCATTATAAACCGTGCCGGTCAGACAGTCAACGCTGCAGTCTGCGTTTGACAGTCACTGAGTAAGTTCTTCTCACCACCAAGCTTTTTGCAAAGATGAAGTACGTGGCTTTCCTCGCTGTGTTGTTCCTTTCTGTGAATTTATCTCAGCAACTTCCTAAACTCGGTAATTCATTGACATCTAGGCATTTCATGACTTATCATTGTTTGATTATCAGATCGGATAGGGTGCATCAATAAATAACATCTTGTCGAGTTATATAATTGTTTGTCGTTAAAGAAGTGCTTAACAATAGCACTGCTATTCTTTGGTGATATTTCATTCGGTAATGCCTCGATTTTCAGTGAACTGTACATCCGACTATGTGCCTTCAAGACGGGTCGCGAACAGTTGCGGAGTTTTCACCTGTGTTGAGTCGGGTTACATTGGAAAAGGGTGAGTAACGAGACCTTCTACCTACAGCCATACCTTGTATAGAACCACATGATCAAGCATATTTGTACTACTATTTTTGTTTTTTCAGATGTCCGTCGTATCTGTGTGCCCCAGGAAAATCTGTGGGGTATAAAAATGTGGATAACTCCAAACCGTATCCGGAGTGCTGTGATGGACCGATTTGTGCAGATTGATTGCAGCTATAATCTTGTTGTGTATTCTATGATGACGAAACTGAATAAAATAATAATAATAATTAACAGCAACATCACTTCGGTGAAACAATAATCTTGTATGTGTGATATGTATGTAGAAACACTATAGACATTCTACCATGAATACGTGTTTCGTAATTTTGCAAATAAATGTAAATTCATGAAAAGTTAGCTGTGTATCATCAATTATTACTGCAAACAGCCGACTTGAGGCGTGCATTGATATAGTCAGTCAACGAAAAGATGGTCAACTTAAAGTCGAGATACAAAGATGTATAAATTAGCCTTCGGAGATAGAATGGTAACCTTCGTTTTATACAACAGAGTAAACGTGTTTCTCAAACGTGAGAGAAAATGTTTATTCACAAAAAACATTACGAATGTGAAAAATGCCACCAGGAACAAATCAGATTCATCTAGGAAAAAGTACAAGAATCTATCGCCAGTCTCCGTCGTTAAATCAAGAAAAACGCCAAGCACCAGAACCTTTTGGAAATTACTTTATATTATGTCGTAAAGTCGGACCTCGCTGATTCGCATAGTAATATCGAAAAATCATTTCAAGCCCTACAGACTTGGCGGGCACATTCCTTTCTCACAGTCTGTTACAATTGTACGCATTTGTCTTCAACGGATTCCTTATGCACCAAAAATTACGCGAAGAGCTAAAATATTAAAGGACTTATTTAAAATAGTGTTCAAAAATAAGAAACAAATTTAAATTTGAACAGCGAGTTTTGATTTATGGGTATTTTCATTTTTATTTAATGAATTATAAAATTTTTGTTACTGTAGAATACATGGGAAAAAATCAAAAGAAAATGAAGCGACTACTATATTTAATTTTTGCTTGCCTAAAAAAAAAAGAAATTAATAATAATAATAATACAAAATGATGAAATAATTTCGAGATATGAGAATCGAGATCCCTGTAACCTCATTATGCACTACGTGTTGACCGAAAGAGCCTGCGACAGGTAGTCCGAAGAAGGAGGAGAAGAATCTTACGATTTTTCATCAACTTCGTGAGTTAATATCTCAGCAACCACCGAACCGATTTCGTCCAAGTTTTTCAAGCTAGGTCATGTGAACTGGGACTTATGGTCGTATGGAGTTGATGAAAAAATATGCAGTACAAGTATAAAAAGTTTCCTAATGGTAAATGATTTTCAGCTGGCGCTCGACCGCCGAAAGGTACCCATGATTGGCGGCAATTCGCTACCGCAAATCTTGATAGACACGCCGCACCTTCACATCTTGCTAACTTATTCTGCAATTATTTTAGCGATAATAGTTGAAATGACTTGTTTGAAGAATAGCGAGAATATATATATTTTGCGGGAAGAGATATACCTAGACATTTTTCACAATTTCAAATCTAAGTAAGATTTGAGTTTCAGAAACCTAATTTTAAAGATGCTTGATTCATTGCGAAAACACTTATTTTTCGAACACAAGACGCTATTGAGTTTTTCATATCGCTATTCATAGGACCTTTGCACTACGAGATAATTTTCCAACATGAGCTCCCGTCAAGGTTCAAATGATTGTATCTTTCACCAGATATCGCAGATTTTGTAGCAGCATTTCATGAGAGAATTACGTCTTCAGGTCTTCGGAAGGTTTTATCGTTAATTGTCCATTTCAACCGCGGTTATCTAACAATTTAGATTTGTTAAATTTTGTCCCGAAATTTTTAAGATCATATCAGAGCCTGACATGAGCGGAATATTATCTTATCTCAAATTCTATTTGAAAAATAGCCTGTCTTGGAAAACATTTGAAAATCATCACATCTGATATTCTGTTTAAAGAATATTCCGTATATCTCGACGATCATATGCTTTGTTCGAAATTATTCTTGGCACCACTATGGCGGTCTGTATAAAATTTTATGTATTCACATACGCACTGATACTTCAATTATTCGAACGTGTGTTAATTCCAAATTTTTATGTTTTTCGACTGATATACGTCGATCTGTCTTATACAAAGAAAAACTCTACGTTATCTTCTACCGAGTCTCACATTCTGACATTCCGAGCAAAGATCATCTCTCATCACCATTTCACGTCTTGAAATATTGCAAATACAGCTTTGATTGTGAAATCAGTAATTCTGGGGGAGAAACTGACATATCATTATAAACCGTGACGGTCAAACAGTCAACGCTGTCGTCTACGTCAGCGGTCGCTGAGACTTTATAATTAGGCATTTCATGACTTATCATTGTTGGATTATAATATTATATAGGGTGCATCAATCAACAACATTCGAGTCTTGTGCAAGGATACACTCTACTTTATCTTCTACCGAGTCTTACATTCCGAGCAAAGGTCATCACTATTTCCCGTCTTGAAAGTTGCACTCAAAGAAAAGGTTAGCTGGCTTAGCCATTTTTCCTTGGTTGAGGAATAATCAGTCAGAACATCTGCTCTGAATGATAGACCAGCTAAAAACTCAGTTGGGTGACACAACTAATTTCTACTCCTGCATTTAAAATGGCTGTCCCGTCCAACAAATGGGATGGCTCCCCAGTATCCAATTAGTGGATACCACAACCAACTTTTTCTTTCAGTGTGAATTATTGCAAATACATCTTTGATTGTGAAATCAGTCATTCTGGAGGAGAAACTAACATATCATTATAAATCGTGACAGTGAGCCAGTAAACGTTGCAGTCTACGTTCGACAGTCACTGAGTAAGTTCTTCTCACTACCAAGCTTTTTGCAAAGATGAAGTACGTGGCTTTCCTCGCTGTGTTGTTCCTTTCTGTGAATTTATCTCAGCAACTTCCTAAACTAGGTAATTCATCTACAATTAGGCATTTCATGACTTATCATTGTTTGAATATAATATCGGATAGGGTGCATCAATAAATAACATGTTTTCGAGTTATATGTGTATATGGGGCTTTCCACGCCATCCGGGACAGCCTCTGACCCTGACCCCTCCCGATTTTTTCATACTTTGTTCTGATATTCGGTAGACTGAAAGAAGTGCTTGTGATTTTTTTCAAATTTTTATCTCAATTGCTTTTCGATTTACATATTTTTGAAAATTTTCAATTCCTGACCATCACAAAATATTCAAACGCCTATATTTCTGGATCTATCAGTCGGATTACGAAATATGACTATATGAAATTAATCAGAAGGAAGTGTAGTTCTCAAAAAAAGTATTTCGGGATAATCATGCTCCGTCCTTCATAGGGAATTCTTCGTTTAAACATGTAAAATCGATTTTTCTCAAAGTATGACACGATTCATAATTGTCAAAAAATTCTCAAAAATACTTCGAGGAAAAACAAACATTTTGAGCTATGGTCGATCGTCGAAGGAAAGAGAAAGCCACGATATAATATTTTTGAGAATTTTTTAAAAATTATGAATCATGTCATACTTTGAGAAAAATCGATTTTACATGTTTAAACGAAGAATTCCCTATGAAGGACGGAGCACACTTATCCCGAAATACTTTTTTTGAGAACTACACTTCCTTCTGAATAATTTCATATAGTCACATTTCGTAATCCGACTGATAGATCCAGAAATATAGGCGTTTGAACATTTTGCGATGGTCAGGAATTGAAAATTTTCAAAAATACACAGAAAAAAAAATTTGTTGGCCCAAGAAAATTTTCTACAAACCCATTGGAAACCGAAATTATCTTGAATCAAGACAAAATTTTCTCGAACCAAGAAAACTTTCTTCGATCCAAGAGAGTTTTCTTGGTTCGAGAATATTTTTGACTTGATTTAAGATAATTTCGATTTCCAATGCGTTTGCAGAAAATTTTCTTGGGATAAAAAATTTTTTCTTGAGACAAGAAAATTTTTCTTGGAACAAAAACATTTTTTTTGGACCAATTTAAATTGGTACAACTCGTTTTTTCTGTGTATGTAAAACGAAAACCAATTGAGATAAAAATTCGAAACAAATCGCGAGCACTTCTTTCAGTCTACCGAATATCAGAATAAAGTATGGAAAAAATCGGGAGGGGTCAGGGTCAGAGGCTGTCCCGGATGGCGTGGAAAGCCCCATATGTATAATTATTTGTGGTCGAAGAAGTGCTTCACGCGAGTAATCACAAGCACTACTATTTTTTCCTGATATTTCATTTGGAAATCTCCATTCTCAGTGGACTGTGCATCCGATTTTGTACTTCCAAGTGATGTCGCGAACAGTTGCGGAGTTTTCACCTGTGTTGGATCATCTATCCGTGGAAAAGGGTGAGTAGAGGTCTACCTGCATACACCTTACATAACGCCACCTGATGTAGCATATTTGTTCTACTGTATTACTTTCCAGGTGTGGTACTTATCAGTGTCGGCCAGATAAACATCTGGGATATACCCCGTCGGACAATTCCAAACCGTATCCAGAGTGCTGTGGCGGACCGATTTGTGCAGATTAAATACACGTCTGAAAATTTAACACAAATGTTTTAAAAAAAGGAACATTTCTTCGAGCTGTATACTCTATGATGACCGAACTGGATGAAATTGGAACAATCGATAACGTGTGAAAAATGACTTAGGTATAGCAATAATCTTGTAGGTGTATAATAAATACACCAAAAGCAATGTACAACAAATAAATGTAAATTCATAAAAAATCAACTGCGGAGTGTTAAGTACAGATAAAAAGATGACTGAATTAGCCTTTGGAAATAAGTGAGGCAGACGAAATTCGAAATTATAGACCAATTTCACTAATTTCTAATGTAGTTGGAATTCAGAAGCATAGAATCTTGTGCAAGAGGCAATTAAGATTTAGAAAAGCAGACTAGGCTCCGGCAATTTTAACAGAGAAAATATACGGGGTCATAGCGGTATTCGTTAACGGGGTGAAAGCGTTCGACACGCCAGACTCTAGAGCATGATATTTTGCTGAATGGGCTTGATCGTCTTGGGTTAAGAGGCATTGTTGACGTTAATGTACTCTTTCGTAATTATTTGAAAAGTAGGTCTAAGGCAGTTTAAATAGATGGAAAAACCAGTAATGAAATGGCTGTAGAATGTGGGGTGCCACAAAGGCTCGATACTTTGCCCTCCATTATTCATTTTGTACACACTAAACGATTTATATGCATTTACCCTGCGGGACGAGATATCATGCTTTGCAGATGACAATGCAATATTCCATACTGCAAAAACATGTGGGTACAATTGCAGAGACTTATAGTCATGGCGGTTCGCTCCTGCATCCTTAATTGGATGCTTCAATCTGAATCTGCTGAGACTTTGTTTATACTTTTTACAACGAATAACAGGTTCCCTCAGCAGATTGGAAATTTCACTTCGCAAGAGCTCTATCAATATGAACCTTGACCAGCAGATATTGACCCACTTTGACTGTACGTATCATTTCGTAGAATTAATTTATCACGTTTTAATTATCAATTTGCAAACAGTGGAGGAATGCGCCAGTTGATTTTCACATCAAACATTCGTTTTCAAGCTGAGGGACGGTTCTCGATGGATGCCCATTTTTTCACTTCACCATAAGACAACGGAATTGAATAAGTCTACTTGATATTGCCCCTCAAATTTCGCAGTTCCCACCAGAGCATAGGAGATCAGATATGCATTTTGCTATGTCGAATGTAACAATATCTAAAAATTTCTCGTTTATTTATAACACTCGCGTACATAAGATAAAACATGATTGTTCGCATGGTGAAAATTCGAAGAAAAAAAACGCATAGATACGTAAATATCCTCGGATCCTTTTCTTCGCAGTGTAGGTGGTTAATCGTTTCAAGTAGGGACTCGTACAGCATTATATGGTACGGTATACACAACGCCCGATGATACACCGCGGCTGTTGTCATATTCCCCTTCGGGAACACACGTTAATTCAAAGATTATCGAATCGCCTCCATTCACAGCTGTAGTAAGACTCTGGTACATCCACCGACTGCTGGTCACCCTCAGAAAGTCCCCGTTAAATGATACGAGTTCTGAAAGATTCCCCACTAGGTAAAATGATGAATAAATGTGATGGTGATTTCAAACATAATACGAGACTCTTGGTGTCATAGCCACCAGACTTTTGGTCGTGTCGAAAATACACCAAACAATTTTCCAGATTCTTATTATTCAAGATTTGAACCTCAGATGGAAAGGAGTTGAAGTTTTTTTTGCAATGAAGAGCGCAGCTAAGCTCATGTCAGCTCAATTTCGCAAATACTGCACCCAACGCACAATGAAATGCTCGACTATGTAGCAACTAATGATCGGTACGAATTTATGCAAAATATGCTTTGCAGAAAAATAGTAACCAATAATTGTCTACTAATTGTCAGCCTATTGTCCACGCCTTATACAAACGTACTGCATGTGTCGATTTGTGTTTTATCATGACGTCGCGTTCTCAAATCTAGATGAACGCTTGTGGTCATTTTTATGAATTGGCGATACCCTAATATTTCGCGAATTTCTCTCTTAAAAAGGTCTGGGTTTTGTTTGAAAATTATGTAGCTATTTGAAATGAATTCTTGGAAAAGCAGCAATAGTATGCTACAGGACTATATGTACATGAGAAGCTTGAACAGTTATATTTCTTACCGTGGGATCTTCGGCGCGAAATTCTTCCAGATGCCATAACACTCCAGCATTGACCGGCATTCTTTAGTTCTATCCAAAATCCTCTGGGCTCTAGTAATTTGATTCGCCAATGGGTACCTTGAACAATAACGATAAGACTCGATACTAAGACTAAAGAAAAAATGATACTCTTCATCGTCACAGCGATCGCGATAAATCAAATAATGGAATAGAAATATTCTGAACAGCGGAGACGTGGAGAGTGAGTAGTACGTCGAAAGCTTAACTGCAGTTTAAGTAAAGAGCGGATTTTTGAGTAGCCGCTTTTATAAGATGAAAAAGCACTATCAACACGATGATAATCTCCGAGCATGGAGAATCATACCACTCGAATTATATTATATATAATTATAATAATATTATAATATAATATTATATTATATATTATTATAATTATATTCACACAGAAAATACTTAGTAATTGATAATTTGCAAGAATTCCGGGGAAAACGAATATTCTCAGAACTTTTTTAATGATACATGCGTATATTCTGACGATGAGATATGAGGATTTCATTAATGACACTTTTTATGTATTGACCCTCTTCTAACTCCAAGATTGAGATAATTGTGGTTTTATGAAGAGTATATAGAAGTAAATATGAACTCAATCATCATGTACACTCAGAGAAAAATATTATAATATCTATACAGTTGTATAGAAATGAATCGAAGATTCCTGTAAGCCCGTTTATAATTTATGCGCAACATGGAAATCGCTATTGGTAAGCGAACTTGTTCGATAAAAAATATACGCTACAATATGGAATAATCAATAAGATAATAAATTTATCAAATTTCTAAGAAGTCAACAACTATTCTTCTTTACTATTTTCACTGTCATCTGCAAAATAAGGCCGTAAGGTTATCCATAATTTTGGCTATCGAGCTATACAGAAATACATCAACGATTAGGTCGTTATCTAACGGTGTCAGAAAAGTTTAAGTGTGAGTGGACTTATTACTTCGATGAATAGCTAATTACACAATTTGTGTAACATTCCTGATTAGTTTATATCAAATATTAACCAAAACCCAATAAACGGTTACCCTAAAGATAGATTGATAGATTTATCGTCGCGATATATCAGGAGGGGATTCTATTGTCATAGATTTTAAAAACATCGATTTTTCGCATGAATAAATAGATAGGTATAAAATTTTTAAAACATACTCCCAGCGTTTTATTCTTTAATTTTTCAAATTGACGATTTTATAGCCCCTTTAGTGAGACGCGCGTCAGGTCGACATTATAGCATGTGGTTGCGGCAAGTATAAAGCCCTACCGGCTTCGCACTTTCTGTGGAATTTCATCGTTGTGAGAACAATACAATTTTTCAAGGAAAAGAAAGCCCTTCTGTACGAGTCCGGAACAGCGGACTGAGTAAATACCGTGAAAACGTCAAAAACTGACGGCTACGTCTGATTAAGTACGATTTTTATAAATATCCGTACATCCATTCCACTTTGCTTCTGCACCCAGAAAAAAGGTTTATTTGAAGATGAACCTATTAGATTATTTATTTGACAGAAATAAAATTTATTGGTGGGTAGTTTACATATATATCGCGCAAATGAAAAATTTATTTGCGGCAAATAAATAATCTAATAGGTTTATATACAAATAAAATTTGTTGAGATTAAATAATCATTTCCCTGGGTGTGCAAGAGATTACATTCCATCGGCTACTATCACTGTGCTAGGAACTAGAGGGATGAATTTTTCCAGAATTACCAATTACCAATTACCAATTTCATTGCCAAAGTAATTGTATACCAAATTAAATTCAGGAACAAACAGCGATCGAATTTGTACTGACGCAAGCGATTAGAAATCGTCATAGTTTCAGTGATGAATATGAACTATAGAGGTGTGCGAATAATTTGAATTGCCGAATAATTCGGTGGGAATCGAATATTACTATTCTATTCGAAATTCGAATCAAATAATCCGACTAGTTGAATCGATTCAGATATTTGAATAACTTGTTGATTCGAACTCAAAATCGGACGTCAAAAATAATTGACACTGTAATTACTTCATCTCAGTATAATAATTAATTGCATGACTTATCAATATAGACTTACAGTCCCTACATTAATTCTTCAGAGACGACTCACAATTAAAAGTTGTCTTTCAGACGTCTTATAGACGTTCGATTTGTCAGCTTTTGTTATCTAAAGGTCGACTTTGGTCAGAAAGTCATCGAAGTGAAACCACTATCGCATCGTGGTGCTGAATAGTACTTTATGCTTCGTTCAAAGTAGAGGATCTGCCATATCTGATCTACGGTCTGCTTTGGAACAGTGAACGCTGGACTTCACCCAGCTAGGAAATCATGACAAGACTAAGTTTTCTCGAATAACTAGTCAAATGGCATATCAATCGCTTGATTATGAGATCAGACATACCATACCATGCCATACGGTTCTAGACGGTTAAGACCTTCGTGACATCAGCTGACGAAAATTCAGGAGAGTTGGGAATTTTCAGCTGCAGGATATTAGGTATTTTTGTGGATTATGAATAAATACAACCTAAATAAAATCTCTTGGAATTAGCAAATTCATTTATATAACCCTTGTATACACACACATATACCACATAGGCTCATAATTGTTGGCTACGTATGACGAATTTTTGAGATATAAATGAGGACTTCTTTTCCATAATTCTGTGGGTTATATTTTTTTTTTCTTTTTTTTAATGATAAGGACTTGAAGAGATATATTTTTCATTTTATTTCAGTTTATTCCCATTTCTTGATAATATTATTCCAACTTGTATTTGACACATTATGTAGAACAGCAGGATAGCACTGAGCAGGCCTTATTTAGAAATATTTGTTATATTTTTATATCGTTCATCCCGATGCAGGTGGCTGATCATTTCAAGCAGGAATTCGTGTTGCATTTTCTGGTATCGTATACTCGTTCAATATAAAATCATCCAAATCATTCCCCGGATCTACCACGAATCTATTAGTTACCCCAAAAGTAGTCGTATCGCCAGGATTTATGGAAGCAGTGAGATTTTGGTAAGTCCACCAACCATTTCTCAGAGTCAATTCTGCATCGTACTCTTCACTCTCGGTATCTAGCAACAAATTACGTCATGATTAGATAAGCAAGATCAGAAATTACCTACTTCTTGATAAATAAAATATAAATGTCAAGCTGATTTTGAACTAACTGAAGTCATTGACAAATCGCGAGAGTATATTCATTCTAAAAGTACCGTGTGTGTCTCTTTCTCATATTTTGATTTCCATGTTTTCAATTTATAAAACATTTGAAAAAATGCTAAATGATCAGCTATATGCCTTCCCATTTCACGAATTTCATTCACAGGGTGAGATTTTAATCAATATGCACTGCTTGCCCATGTAGTTGCAGTTTGATTAAAAATTTGATGGCTGGTTGAAGATAAATCTCAAGAAAACAGCGAAGGTATTTTTTGTAAGACAAGTAACACTGTAAAAAATTTCTTTGGGAATTAACTAAATTGTATTGGAAGTTATTTTCGCATACATGAGTAGTAAATTTACAAAACATTTCGTGTAAAATTAATTTACAAATACTTCAAATTTAGTGAATTCAAATACAATTTTGTGTTTTTCCTATGAAAGTTAAGTAAAATCAATAATTCATTCGTAAATTCATAGAACAAGCTTAGCAATTTACTTTGTTCCGCCCCGTTTGTAATTTTTCAACACTTTTGTGTCGTAAATGTGTTGTAAATTCACAATCATTTTTTACAGTGAATGTAAGTTTTTCATCATTTCTACTACCAGTAGTATAATGATATTTCTATTTTAGAAAGCTCAAACGGTTGTAGAATTGTTTAACGTGTGCAAAATATTTTTTACCTGGTTTCGACTTTTCGAAAATTCGTCCATTGATGGAAGCTGTTTCGATCCCAGTCGCGTGCTCAATTGAGAACCGAAAGCCTCGGGGACTCAGTAGGTCCACACGCCATTTTTGCTCAACTCCACTACTTGTAGCTAACCATAAGATCGAGAGAATAATTGCACTCTTCATCGCAACAGCGATCGGTCAAACGACGAAATCGAAATAAATTGAAAAGTGCAGAAGCCAAGAGACTATCAACTCATGTACGATCTTCTGTCGAGTGAAGAAGGGACGACGAGGAATCTTCTTTTATAATGCACATATCGCATAAGTAGACGTGGCAAGTTTCAATACTTGGATAACCTTTGCCCATTAGTAATCCGATAACCGAGCTGATTCAATCATTGACTAGAACCGTCGTGTAGATAAGGATATGTGTAGGCTATGTGGTAAAGGTCGGTCAGTTCACCGTCACTTTCCAAATTATGTGAAGCAATAATTGCTCGAATGATCCATTTTTTTTTCAATCTCCACTCATGGCGTCGGCTATGTGAACGATCGGACGATCGGAATCTTGCGTTTCGACACCAATAGATACATTCGTTAATAAGACAGCAAGAACTAGTTTTAATAGAGAGCAAATAATGATTATACCCGACAGAAAATAATCACTGCGATGTGTAGGGGAGAGAGGTCATGAATCATTCAAATCCCATTCGAATTTGAATTGTCCCATTCAATAATCGTCCCATTTATGACCTCTCTCCCCTAATATACAAGAAATGCGTTAGTTATTGCACCGGATACTCATTCATCAGATGTTGAAGCGATAATAGAGAGAGGTCCCTAGAATGTACTCACAATTTTCAACATTATTCTTTCGGAGGCAGTGCCAATTTAGGGGGCCTTAATGCGTTATCAGATGATCATGTTCTCACGTTAAAACGTAAGCTGCAATCCGCATTATTGCTTTGACAGCTGTAGGGATATAATTTTTCTCTCATGATTATAAACTAACGCGTAAACTGCTATAGACGATGTCATGAAGGCATACATCTGAATTCCTATACATGGTCAGAATAAGAGAGAAATTTTCGCTAAGATATTTCATCGAATTGATTGTGATAGTACAGCAAAAGTAGGACCCATCTAGGTTTCGAGTAAATTGGGTGACATCCATTCACCAAATTTTTTTTATCCTCAATACATACAGTTGATAGTAATAGCAAGTCACTCTTTACAATACTTTCACGTGAACGTTTCATCACCATCTATTAAAATCCACGCGCAGCACATTACATTTTCAACCGAAGGTAAATGTAAATTTCGCCCTTTGGTTGGAAATTTTCTGTAATACTGTACTTCTTCCGTTAAATATAGTACATCAGTCTGTTAACGGCAATTTTCACTGTTGCAGCCAGGAGAAATTTCTCATTTTTCTCTGATTTACAGTACAAAATTCTGCCCACAAAGTGCTCTCCACTCTATTGGCTTCCCCATGTATGGCCTGCACTGAGAGTCAACATCCTGTAAGTGTGCAGTGTATGTACATACATACATCGACTACATGGCATATCTGTTTCGATTTATTATTGTATCTTAAACACAGACGTAAGCAGTAGCTACTTCGATACAGATTTATTCTTCGTACAGATACTGCTACCGCCGCATCGAAATTAATTTATTAATAATATGCATCTGAGAGTCGAATTCCTGGATTGTCAAACTCTGGCATTTCACATTTCTCGCAAAGCAATTGCAATTCAATGTTATTATAATTTTTATTATTTTTGAGTATAGGTATTCGTTGGGATCAAAGTTTAGCCTTTTCATCGCCGCTGTACTAGTTCGTTCCGGGCATTCAATTATTTATTGACTATGCAATTAATCACATTGAACGAGATATGATATATCGACGAATTATATGAATGAGAATCAAGCTGGTTGTGAAACAGTCGGTTTGTTATGCGCGGTTGGCTAATGATCAATTATCATGCATAATTATAATTATTGATAATCCATATGTAACAATATTACTATCTCATAACTAATTTTCACTTCCGTAAAAGAAGGCGTGAGTAGCCAAGCCATACATATTAATAAATTACAAGTATATACGGATATTTTTTAATGTACATACATTCATTCGCCTGAGTAGACAGCGATTCGATTCCAGATAATCAAAAGGAGCTCAATGGATTCAAGGAAAAAGGCTGGGGAGATGCGATAGTGAAAACGAGAACGTACAAAAATGAATCAGATATTTTGTTAATATATACTAAAGCTGTGCTTATTTAGGGCTCAGACAAATTTTTTAGCAGGCACCCCCCAAATCGGCTACAAATAATTCAAAAACAATTCCCTAATTTTTTCAGATTCTTACTATCTCAATTTCAATCCCTGCCACCAAGAGGGTGGATTTTCTCATTCACAATAAACGTGCTTCGGCTATATTCTCAGTAAATATTTAATGGCAAGAGTAATCATTTTCAGAAAAATTCGTAACTGTGAGATTTTAGTGGGCATTGAAGCTACTAACGGGAGAAAAAAGTACAAAACATTGGTCATTTTCATATTCAAATACTATATTTTGTTGAATTGAAAAACAAGTCAGACTAAGAGGGTATGCAATCCGTCGACATTGCCTGATGTGAAGATATGAATTTTTTTAGTAGATAATAGCATCTCATCTGACGATGAGATATGAGGATTTCATTAATGTCACTTTTTATGTATTGACCCTCCTCTAACTCCAAGATTGAGATAAATGTGGTTTAATGAAGAGTATAGAAGTAAATATGAACTCAATCATCATGTACACTGCAGGTGTACACGGAGAGAAAAATATTATCATATCTATACAGTAGTTGTATAGAAATAAATCGAAGATTCCTGTAAGCCCGTTTATAATTCATGCTCAACATAGAAATCGTTATTGGTAAGCGAACTTTCTCGAGAAAAAACATACGCAACAATTTGGAATAATCAATAAGATAATAAATTTATCAAATTTCTAAGAAGTCAACAACTATTCTCCTTTACTATTTTCACTGTAATCTGCAAAATGAGGCCGTAAGGTTATTCATAACTTTGGCTATCGAGCTGTACAGAAATACATCAACGATTAGGTCGTTATCTAACGGTGTCAGAAAAGTTTAAGTGTGAGTGGACTTATTACTTCGATGAATAGCTAATTACACAATTTGTGTAACATTCCTGATTAGTTTATATCAAATATTAACCAAAACCCAATAAACGGTTACCCTGATGATAGATTGATAGATTTATCGTGGCGATTTATCAGGAGGGGATTCTATTGTCATAGATTTAAAAAAAATCGATTTTTCGCATGAATAAATAGTATAGGTATAAAATTTTTAAAACATACTCCCAACGTTTTATTCTTCAATTTTTCAAATTGACGATGTTATAGCCCCTTTAGTGAGACGCGAGTCAGGTCGACATTATAGCATGTGGTTGCGGCAAGTATAAAGCCCTACCGGCTTCGCACTTTCTGTGGAATTTCATCGTTGTGGGAAAAATACAATTTTTCAAGGAAAAGAAAGCCCTTCTGTACGAGTCCCGAACAGCGGACTGAGTAAGTATCGTGAAAACGTTAAAAACTGACGGCTACGTCTGATTAACCCTCCGCGGTCACACACCCCCACAATAACCGGACGGTCACATGGGGTCGAATGGACCCCAGCTGATTTGAAACGCTTGCCATAAGAAAATTATCTGTCCTTTAGGGACCAAAGAATTATGGAACGTACTTTGAACATTGTAGAATGTGTAGCCAAAGTTAATATCTAAGAAACTAAATGACAACATCCTTCAAAAAATGTGTGAAATGCTTGAAATGTGGAATGAGACGAACAACGCGAAGGGTTAAGTACGATTTTTATAAATCCGTACATCAATTCCACTTTCTTTCTGCAAGAGATTACATTCCATCGGCTACTATCACTGTGCTATGAACTAGAAGGATGAATTTTTCCAGAATATCATTGTCCTCGGATCCTTCCTGGACTGATCCTCCTAAACAGGTACTCGTGTAGGATTAGACTGCACAATGTAGTCGTTTGGTTGGGCGTCGTAGCTCTTATCCTGAATAGGTATAATCATTTGGATGCAGAAGAATACTCATATCTTGATAAGTCAACCAGCCATTGCTTTGAAGAGTATGCCGAGACCTCACCAATTGAACTGCCTGATGATGAAATATTTTTTCATTGCAGAATCGAAGTCCGTGATGGTATGAGCAAACTGGTGCTCGATATTTCTAATAACACTTCGTGCTGGACGTAGGTATATGTAGCTTGTAATTTGATTACCAATTCCGTATGCCAAAGTAATTGTGGACCAAATTAAATTCAGGAACAAACAGCGATCGAATTCGTTCTGACGCAAGCGATTAGACAACGTCATAGTTTCAGTGCGAATAATTTGAATTTTCCGAATAATTCGGTGGGAATCGAATACAGTTCGACCTCCCAATAAGAACGAAAAGCCCCCAAGGGGAAGAGGTTTTGCAAGAATTCGAGTACCCCCACCATGCGTGCGCTCTTCACTGACTCACTCTCTCTGTCTCTCTGTCTCCTCCGCACGTAAGATCAATTCGAGCTTGGAATGGGGGTATTGCTCGCGCGAGAAGTTGGGGAAGCGTTCTTATCGCGGGCGGGCTTATTGAGAGGTCGGACTGTAGTACTATTCTATTCTAAATTCGAATCAAATAATCCATCTAGTCGAATCGATTCAGATATTTGAATAACTTGTTGATTCGAACTCAAAATCGGACGTCAAAAATAATTGATACTGTAATTACTTCATCTCAATGTAATAATTGATTGCATGACTTATCAATTTAGACTTACAGTCCCTACATTAATTCTTCAGAGACGACTCGAAATTAAAAGTTGTCTTTCAGACGTCTTATAGACGTTCGATTTATCAGCTTTTGTTGTCTAAAGGTCGACTTTGGTCAGAAAGTCATCAAAGTGAAACCACTATCGTGGTGCTGAATAGTACTTTATGCTTCGTTCAAAGTAGAGGATCTGCCATATCTGATCTACGGTCTGCTTTGGAACAGTGAACGTTGGACTTCACCCAGCTAGGAAATCACGACAAGACTAAGTTTTCTCGAATAACTATTTGGATGGAATATCAATCGCCTGATTATGAGATCAGACATACCATACCATGCCGTGACATCAGCCGACGAAAATTCAGGAGAGTTGGGAATTTTCAGCTGCAGGATATGAGATATTTTCACGAATTATGAATAAATGTAACCTAAATACAATCTCTTTGAATTTGCAAATTTATTTATATCACCTTTGTATCCATACATAGGCTCATAATTGTTGGCTACGTATTACGAATTTTTGAGATATGAATGAGGGCTGCTATTCCATAATGCTGTTAGTAATATGGTTTTTTTAATGATAAGACTTGAAGAAATATGTTTTTCAAGATAATTTTTTCATTTCATTTCATTTTATTTTATCCCCATTTCTTGATAATATTATTCCAACTTGAATTTGACACATTATATAGAACAGCAGGATAGCGCTGAGCAGGCCTTATTTAGAAATATTTGTTATATTTTTAGATCGTTCAACCCGATGCAGGCGGCTGATGATTTCAAGCAGGAATTCGTGTTGCATTTTCTGGTATCGTATACTCGTTCAATATAAAATCATCCAAATCATTTCCCGGATCTACCTCGAATCTATTAGTTACCGCAAAAGTAGTCGTATCGCCAGGATTTATGGAAGCAGTGAGATTTTGGTAAGTCCACCAACCATTTCTCAGAGTCAATTCTGCATCGTACTCTTCACTCTCGGTATCTAGCAACAAATTACGTCATGATTAGATAAGCAAGATCAGAAATTACCTACTTCTTGATAAATAAAATATAAATGTCAAGCTGATTTTGAACTAACTGAAGTCATTGACAAATCGCGGGAGTATATCCATTCTAAAAGTACCGTGTGTGTCTCTTTCTCATATTTTGATTTCCATGTTTTTAAATTTATAAAACATTTGAAAAAATGCTAAATGACCAGCTATATGCCTTCCCATTTCACTAATTTCATTCACAGGGTGAGATTTTAATCAATATGCACTGCTTGCCCATGTAGTTGCAGTTTGATTAAAAATTTGATGGCTGGTTGAAGATGAATCTCAAAAAAAACAGCGAAGGTATTTTTTGTAAGACAAGTAACACTGTAAAAAATTTCTTTGGGAATTAACTAAATTGTATTGGAAGTTATTTTCGCATACATGAGTAGTAAATTTACAAAACATTTCGTGTAAAATTAATTTACAAATACTTCAAATTTAGTGAATTCAAATACAATTTTGTGTTTTTCCTATGAAAGTTAAGTAAAATCAATAATTCATTCGTAAATTCATAGAACAAGCTTAGCAATTTACTCTGTTACGCCCCGTTTGTAATTTTTCAACACTTTTGTGCCCTAAATGTGTTGTAAATTCACAATCATTTTTTACAGTGAATGTAAGTTTTTCATCATTTCTACTACCAGTAATATAATGATATTTCTATTTTAGAAAGCTTGAACGGTTGTAGAATTGTTTAACGTGTGCAAAATATTTTTTACCTGGTTTCGACTTTTCAAAAATTCGTCCATTGATGGAAGCTCTTTCGATCCCAGTCGCGTGCTCAATTGAGAACCGAAAGCCTCGGGGACTCAGTAAGTCCACACGCCATTTTTGCTCAACTCCACTACTTGTAGCTAACCATAAGATCGAAAGAATAATTACACTCTTCATCGCAACAGCGATCGGTCAAACGATAAAATCGAAATAAATTGAAAAGTGCAGAAGCCTAGAGACTATCAACTCACGTAGGATCTTCTGTCGAGTGAAGAAGGGACGACGAGAAATCTTCTTTTATAACGCACATATCGCATAAGTAGACGTGGCAAGTTTCAATACTTGCATAACCTTTGCCCATTAGTAATCCGATAACCGAACTGATTCAATCATTGCCTAGAACCGTCGTGTAGATAAGGGTATGTGCAGGCTATGTGGTAAAGGTCGGTCAGTTCACCGTCACTTTCCAAATTATGTGAAGCAATAATCGCTCGAATAATCCATTTTCTTTTCAATCTTCACTCATGGCGTCGGCTATGTGAACGATCATCTTGCGTACAGAGAAAAAACGAGTTGTACCAATTTGAATTGGTCCAAGAAAAATGTTTTAGTTCCAAGAAAAATTTTCTTGTCCCAAGAAAAATTTCTTTGTCCCAAGAAAATTTTCTGCAAACGCATTGAAAACCGAAATTATCTTGAATCAAGTCAAAAATGTTCTCGAACCAAGAAAACTCTCTTGGATCGAAGAAAGTTTTCTTGGTTCGAGAAAATTTTGTCTTGATTCAAGATAATTTCGGTTTCCAATGGGTTTGCAGAAAATTTTCTTGCGCCAACAAATTTTTTTTTCTGTGTAGGGATATAATTTTTCTCTCATGATTATAAACTAACGCGTAAACTGCTATAGACGATGTCATGAAGGCATACATGTAAATTCTTATACACGGTCAGAATAAGAGAGCAATTTTCGCTAAGATATTTCATCGAATTGATTGTGATAGTACAGCAAAAGTAGGACCCATCAAGGTTTCGAGTAAATTGGGTGACATCCATTCACCAAATTTTTTTTATCCTCAATACATACAGTTGATAGTAATAGCAAGTCACTCTTTACAATACTTTCAAGTAAACGTTTCATCACCATCTATTAAAATCCACGCGCAGCACATTACATTTTCAACCAAAGGTAAATGTAAATTTCACCCCTTGGTAAGAAATCCTGTGTAATACTGTACTTCTTCCGTTAAATATAGTAGGGTAAGATTGCTATCGATGGGCCGGTGCAACCGATGGACCAGTTGAATATTTCAACACGCTTTGGTAGGAAGAGCTCTTTCCAGTTGAAATTGAGTGCACTAGTCGGGGAGAGTTGAAAAAATGTTGAACAGAGTCACTCGGTTACAATCGGCGTGCTGAAATCTAGTAAAATAAGAATTTGCCTTCTCTGATCTTATTCTTCATGATTTCACGAATGTGTTCGAACCCTTATCCATTTATTGGGGTAAATATGCCTTGCATGCTTCTATAGCTGAAGGTTTCAAGATTCGAAATGATACTCGACATTTATGTGTATGTTCCAACTGGGGGGTAGTAGATCAGGTTATGTGTTGCTTTGCTAATTTCCATGGATGGACCATGAAACAGTGCCATGAATGGACCAGTACTCTACAGCATGATTCCCAAGTCGTGGAAAAGATTTCACATATTGTAGATTCCTTATCAAAATCTAAGAATAAAGTTCCTTATCAAAAACTTCGAGGGAACGGTCGTTCCTGACTCTGCCTGAAATTTCGGGTTTTTATTCCGTAATTTTTAGTCTTTACGTCGTCCAGTCGGTCATTTTCGTGCCCTACGTCGCTGGCCTCGTAGTTGACGTTGTCCAGGTGGTCAAACTGATGACTTCCGATCCCCAGGTCGTTCGCTTAGTAGATTTCACTCTCGTTGTCTTTGAGCTGTTGATTTGCGTGCTCCAGGACTCTCGCCACGTAGTTTACGTCGTCCAGCTAGGATCAAAAAGATTCACAGGACGATTTTGTCAACTACGAGCTCAGATGTAGATGCACACATACGTTTATTCAGTTCTGTTGAAAATCGGACTAAAAATCAACTGCAATACTCGCTTTAAAGGTGGCGGCAATTAACGTGACCTAATAGTTCATTGTCAAATGATCATTCTCTTACACCGAGTGTTCATCTGCAGTCTGCAGTCTGCAGCATTGCCCTGAGCCAGACGAAATTAATTGTTCTCTTACAATTAAACCAACGCCGAAACTACCGCGGAGACTATGGGTAAAAAAGTAATAAATGGATCCTTACGGTCTGCGATGGAAGTGAACATCCTGTACACCCACCGCACTTCTGGTTAGATTCTGCTCTATCTTGTGATTTGCGGTTGTGTTTTTCATTCCACTGCAGGATTGAAATAAATTTATCATTATCGAAGCAAAAACCGCGGACAGCTTGATCAGCAATTAACGTGGCCTGCAGTTTTACACGTCATAAAAGCTCTTATATCTTGTTTAATTATCCCTCGCATCGTATTAATTATTTTTCACCCACGTTCTTATTATACGTGATAATATTATTGTGCCTCTCCTTGCACAATTGTTCGAATTGATGTCGGCCCCTATCGCCTTCGTGAATTTACTCCAACCCGTAAATTCATGTAATTTCATGGGTTCAGTGTTCAACTAGACTCATTACATCTGCAATTTTTCACATTCAACGAGACATAATGTATTGGCTAATTAAATAAATGAAAATTAATACACGGTAGTTAAGCAGTCGTGTTTGTACACTGTTTTCGATGGCTAATCTATCGAAAAATTCAATGACCATTTCGCTGAAAAATAATCGAGGTACCTAAATGCAATCACTGCAAATATGCAGTGAAATAAAATTAGTCTGTAATACAATTCCATTGTACAAAATTTCGCTTCGTAATCGATTTCGCGTTTCACCTTATGTCTCAATATAAATGAATAAGAGAAGTGCGGTTCGCCTGTAATTAATTATCATGATTGGATCATTTTTTCCTCTTGAATAGCCTGCAGCTAGCGTGCGAAACTAAATATAAGACGGATAGCCTTACAGCGATTCTAATTAATCGTGTTTTTTTCCATCCGCACGTAGTCTATATATATATATATATGTATATGGATTATTTATTTTCACCTCGGTGCAGAATTTTTCGTCTGCAATGGCGAAAACAAAAAATCAAGAATACCGCCGTGCGGAGATCAGTGTTTAATTTTTCACCTACGACAAAAAGTTCATACATTATATACCAGATGCACTCTACCCCAGATAGCGTATTTTCACACGTTATATATTCAGGATATGGTAAGGTGCATAAAGTTCTATGCGGCGAATGGTGTCACTTATTTTCCGTTCCGGTGTAAAAATCTAAAATTAATTTATCACACTCTGTTGAGTTGAGTTTTTTCTTCTGAAAAAACTGAAGACATAAAAATCTGGGTTATTATTTGAAGGATTAAGACGCGCTGGACAAATTAGTCAAAAGGTAATCAATGGCACCTGCATAGCTGCTTGGAGCTAATCGCTTTTACGATATTGAAATCGACGAAATTTATGATTTCTCGAAATATTCATGAAACGTATGCCCTTATACGTAGATGTATAATATCAGATATTATAATGACGTACATGTATAGTGCCAGCGTACGTTATGCACGTGAAAATTAAGGGTGCGCCGTTCAAGACGTGCTTTAGATTTACAGAAGGTAAAAGTTTGAATTCATTTTCCAGCAACGTCGCTTTTGGCACTTGAAACCTCGTTATAGCACGTTCTCGCTTTGTATAATATTTCCGTAAGCGTAGCCAGCAAAAGAGGCAGAAACTCCAACGCCGTAAATTCGTTCGGTACCTAGGGGTGGCCTACCTAGTAGATATATATTACCTACAGACCAGGACGAATTTGCGATACGCCAGGCGAATATTTGAGCCATTTGTCGGCTGTCAGAGTTCAGAAAAGGCAAGAAATTTTCAGCTACACGAATTTTATTCCTCATCTTCGTATTGAAGACGAAAATAGCATTTCTAAATTCAAAGCACGAGTAGCTGATTATTATTTCGCTGAGATTAATCTCAGCTGCATGATTATAATCAGAATCTGTTAATTTCTATGCATGAAATGGTTTTGAAATCAAAAGTTTTGATCATCAACAACAAATAATACTTGTCACCTGTATAACTTTATTTCAAATCAATCAAAGGATATGATCGAGTTAGCAATGTTTGTAACGAGAGAGTATAAATTCGAGCATATATACCGCGACAGCATTGTAATTCGTGACCGTTAGAAAGATCTTATGAACTCAAAGCAAGATGTTGAAAAAGTTGAACAAATTTTATCCCAAAACGAATTTATTTCATGTTTTAATTTCTCGATTTTCTCACCTCCGCATAGGCTGTACGGAATCAGAAGAGCCAGTAGAACTCGTTAGTATATCATAAGATCAGATAGTAATTAAAACGATGAAAAATTTAAACGAAGAACAATTGCGGATACCAGCCTTTCCATTATCCCGTATTGTCTGGCAATACAACCAACATGTATGTAGTACAACGTAGCCTGCAGGGGTGAAAGCCGCAGTAATTTGTCCGTTGTCTAGTTTTATTTACTCTTCGTTACATGGCATAAATACTCTGGTCTGTCAACCAGCTCGCAAAAAGACACGAAAGGATGATTGTACCATTTCGAAAGCTTTCAAACGTGCGGCCAAAATGTTGGTATCATGATTTTTGCTAGGTTGATAAAAAATGGTATTAGAATAGGGGATCGTAAGGATGATCAGTTGGGTGGGGAACACCGTCTGGAGCAGTCGCAATCAGTGCAATGTCATTAATTGTTGATGTAGTTAATAGTCTACAAAATTTCACTCAACTTTTTACCGCATTAGAAAATCCTGCGGGAGTTTTATAGGGGCGTAAAAGAAATTACGGAAATTTCCTGAGCTTCTGAATCGTTTAATAGAATATTAAAATTTTCAAAGCCTATTTTCAGCCTTCCTTTAAATGCTATGCCCATAATACCCGCAGCTACGTCCGGAATATTACGACAGGAGGTATTATAGAGCGAATAAACTTTAATGAGGCATAAAAATACGCTTGAGCACTGTCCGCAAGCTATTTTTTGTAATAATTTTTCAAGATTTTTTTTAGCGATATTAATATGCATTTTTCTCTTCCCACTGGAGCTGCAGCTGTCTTCTTACCTGTCGAAGACGCCTATAAATAAATTCAAGTGGTTGGAATGAGTCTCCGTGTTATTTGTTGCCAAGCGATTTCCACTTTTGTAACCAAGGGGAACAAAAGGATCGCACAGCGGACGAGAAGAGCACAATTTATGGATACAGTGAGACAGGTCGGAGGGATAACGCGATGGAGAATCCCCCTCGAGAATTAATTAAGGCTCTATTGTACAAGAAACCGCGTCGACTACTTTTCTAGAAAAAACAGAATGGCCAATTTATTTAGCGTATAAAATAGCAGTGTCTTATACCTATAAAAGGTTACGCTTTTTCGGAAACTTCAATTTGAAAAAAAGAAAACCTTATCTCGAGAGACAGATACGGCTCAGTGTCGACTATGCATTAACGGAAATTGCTAAGTGCATATTGTGGTACAACAGGTAACTCAGCTCGTTTTAAAATCATAAGTGCATCTATCGCCTCAGCTTATTTTCGTTTGACATTTTATTTTCATCCTAGTCTAGACTATCAGAGATTTTACGGTGGCTAGTCATCTTCCGGAAGTTGAGACGTTAAAACCTTATTCAGAAACCGATATCATATATGTGTATATCTACGTCGAGGGATGTGTAAACGCAATCAATGCGTTCCCGCAAGCCATATGTACCTACGCGCTTACTCAAACCTGCAAGCAATCTGACTGGATTTAGTGCAATGGTTCGCTTTGACACGGTTAAATTACCAAAATTATCCATTACTCTGTCTACCGTCGTCACAAAGGAGGAAATCACGTTCCGTCATACAGGCAGAATACTTGAACAACTATTTGTGACTAGAGTTTCAACCAATGTTGATTGTGCAAAATGCCGTTAAAATTCACAACAATATCTGGGTACGAATAATTATTTCAAAAATTATTTCAAACAAGGTTTAATAATGATTAAGGTGAATATGATAGTGTGGCATGAGGTGTACGTCTATACTTCATGCTATACACCTTGTTGAATGTGAGTAAGATTACCACGTTACCACCGTTTGCACAACGTCAAATTACCCCTATGAGCGGTTGCTGAGCGGGTTGTGATACGATCTAAATACTTGATCGTAGTAGTTTCGTCGCTTCTACTACAGGAATTCAGAGGATATTCAAAAGGCTAATGAAAAGGTACTCGACGTGTAATTGGGACTGAGCTCCTTTTTGCGAAACATTATTATAAGCCTTGGGAGAATTGATGATTAGACGAAGTTTAGTATTAATTTATTTCCTGATCTATGGAATATCAGGCATATATACATATATTAGGGTGGTCCTTATTTATACGGCTCAGACGAACTTTTTAGCAGGCGCCCCCCAAATCGGATCCAAATAAATCAAAAACGATGTCCTAATTCTTTCGGATTCTTATCTCAACGATAACCCCTCTCGCCAAAAGGATGGATTTCCCCATTCGAAATATACGTGTTTTGTCTATATTCTCAGTATATATATTTTATTGTGAGAGTAATAATTTTCGAAAAATCTGTGTATTCGAGATTTCGGTCGTTATTGGTGCTACTATATGATAAAAAATTCACATCTTCATACCAGGCAGTCTAGACAAATTGCATACCCTCTAAATGTGACTTTTTTTTGTATAGTACGAGCGGCGTCTCACTCCGAACTCAAATGAGATCGTACGAACATTGTTGATCGTTGCTTGACGATTTCATATGATGTCAACGCTAACCACTTGACTCCCAATTTTTGAGATCGTGTGCCTAACGCATGAATTCGGCTGAATTCGACTATGTCAGGCGCTGAGTTCTACTATGTCAGACGCTGTTCGACGATCAGACGCTGAGTTCGACGATGTCAGACGTTCAGTACAATGTATTCTTCCCTGAGTTTTGCGTTCATTGACAGAGTTCGACTCTTTAACGTCTCAGACGTTGAATTCTTGAGTGAGACGCCCCTCGGTATAGCATCTGAATATGAGAATGTTAAATGTTTCGTATTCTTTTTTTCTCCCCTTAGTAGCACGAGTGCCCATTGAAATCTCGGAGTTACAGATTTTTCTGAAAATTATTACTCTGACAGCAAAATATATACTGAGAATCAGGCAGAAACACGCTTATTTTAACTGAGGAAATTGTTTTTTAATTATTTGGAGCCGATTTAGGGGGGCATCTGCTGAAAAATTCGTTCGAGCCCTAAATAAGGACCACTGCGGTTTACCTATTAGATTGCCGCTCTCATTTCCAATACGGATGTGAATAATTTCACATTGTAAAAGGGTTGATGACCCAAACGGTAAAAACAGCAGCGATCACAGCTGTTCTCGTAAATATTCGGAAGCTTCAGGACTGGGAGTTTGGGTTGGAGATTTCGAAATTTCATCACTTACTTCAAATTATTACACTTTATTTTCGAGTTTAGGGCAATCTCGTTGATTTGACTTCATGCAAATGTAATGCTGACTGTAACTTAGATATTTATCTCTGTTGGCTGAGTAAAACGTGAAATTACTAATTATTAATTTTGAGTAAACAAAACTTAATGAAAAACTAAGGATTTATTGCAAAACGGTTTTTTGAGTACAGGCTCTTTATTTTGCGCAATGCAAATTTAATATTTTCATTGAGACTGCGGGCTTCTTATAGTGAAATTCTTCGTGGCGAAGTGAAACAACGTTCCCCACCTGCATAATTATAAAGTTCAGCGTTGCCAGCCGTACGGTCTGGACCGTATTTGTACGGTAATTTCGCCTTCTGTACGGTCGTACGGTCCGATTGCTGGACCGTACGTTATATGTACGGTCCTGGAATATTGGGGATATTTTACAATGCGTAATCCACACCAATTCAAATTTTCTCTGGTAGATATCACAAACCCATATTTTGACGCTTTAATATGGACTATGTATAGCGTAAACCAATCACATGTACAGTTTCAAGAGAAAAAATAATAATAATAATTAATACATCCTGTCCTATTTATTTATGTAGCGTTGAACAAAACTTGAAAAATTAGAAATGTCATAAGAAATAAGGAAGGAAATAATGAAAACGTGATTCTATTATACATATACTTCGGAAAAATATTCGTACGGTCCTGATATCGCAAAGTACGGTCCATTTTCATATGTAGTACGGTTTGTTCTCGCTAGAGAGCTGGCAACGCTGATCAAGTACTCCACAGTACAAACTACTGCAGCATGGCAGCTGAGAACACTGCAACAGAAAAGCATTAATTAACAATCAGACGATTTCTTGTAAAATAAAAGTTGGACTCTTTCGCATCGGAAAATGTGGATCAAAAGTGTGACCTAGGTCCTAGGTGATAATCATTTTACATATTGGCAGAGGAAATATGTTCTAGCATCTATGTTCTTTTGCACGTATAATTCTACAATTTCACTCTATTCACAGAGGACCATATTCCTCCATACATACCTCTTCGTTGACAATTGCGCATCGATATGAATGAATCGGCCCATTAGGACCATATATCCAGCCGGCAATCGTGCTATCTATCATCGTCACCAAAATACATAATAACCCAAGAAGAACAATCAGCATAACTTTCGACATCTTCGGTCTGGATATGATTCAAATGGTCGACTGCAACATTTAATTATTGAATTTATTACACCTTGATAGCAATGAAAAATATAACTTTGCAAAACATAATGATATCGATAACCTAATTATAATTCAAGTCGTATTCTATTATGGATTATAGGGTTTTGTTAAACAGATACCAGTACCAGTTAACAAATACCAGATACCAGTGACGGTTACAACGAACCATGGAGAAGGAGTGATTACCAAAGCGATTTGAATCATCGAATAATTATCTTATTTCCATGCATTTGATTCTATATTATTATATCGCGTGACCAAAAGCAGAAGGACATATACGCCAAAAAGCTCATTATTACGCCAGAACGGCGTATACGCCATCCATAAAAGCAAAAGGGCGTATAATCTGGCGTATACGCTCTTTTAATATCGAAAATAATTACTGTGGCTAAAAGCAAACAGGCACATGCGCTGAAACGCGAAGATGAATGAAAAAAATGAACATTTCGAAAAATTCGATGAAACATATTCATAGATAAAAGCAGAAGGGTGTTAACGTCATTTTTTTTCGAACCGTCTTGATTTCGATGACAACGCGTATTTCGATGGGTTTAATTGACTGTGACAAAAGTTAGGATTCTCAGTACAAGTGTGAATTGTAATTGAATCAAACTTGGTTTCTATTCAGTTCCTACGATTTTTTAACTCATTCTCCAAGTGCATTAAGGCCTATATAATTTTTTTTCAATTTCTATCCGTGGCGAAAATACTTACTTAGTCATAGTATTGGATGCATATTTTACGTACGCTATTCGCTCCGTGCATACCTATACACTCTCACCAAAGTGAGAATGTGTATTCGTGTACATACATTCATTTTTTCCGGGAAAAATGCCGATCCGGATTATTGGCGTCGCCACTAGTATGCATGTACACGACTACACGTTCTTACTTTGGTGAGTGTGTATAGGTATGCACGGTCCCAATAATATTTACAGTCGTTTTCATGATTGAAACATTTTCAGATGCCGTTATAACAAGGAAGTGCCAAAAGGGCGTAAAATGGCATATACGCCCTCCTGCTTTTAGCCACGCGATATGGCATTATATTTTTTCTTCGAAAGTACGGTGATTTTACTCTGAGGATCCGTTTTATGTTTCAAAGTCGGATGAAAATTTCATAAATGACCATTCTTTACGAAGATCATCGTCATTTTAATTTGTTGCGAAATTTTTGTCAGACAATTGCATTCATTCATTACACGAGTGACACGCATTTAATTCTCATCACATTGACGTGTTTGCAAAACCCTAACAGGAAAATTGACAATGAATAGCCTTGAATAAAATTGAGGATTTTGGAGGTGATGCATCGTCAAAATTTGTAATATTTTATGAACCCATAGTAGCAAGGGGAGTTATAAATTTTGACAGCCGTAAGCTACGATGGTATGTTGTTCTGTATAACCAACAATTACTATTTTCAGTAAATTTGTCATCATAACATATCGACGCCCGATACGAATAACAGCACATTTCAGATGCCGGGTGAAAAAGAGCACGTTTCAAATTCCGGGTGAAAAAGACACGTTTCAGATTCCGGGTGGAAAAGAGCACGTTTCAGATTGAGAATGAAAAGGAGCACATTTCAGGTTGACTCGAATACTAGCACGTTTCAGATTCACTTGAAAGCCAGCACAATTCAGGTCGAAGCGAATATTAGCAAGTGTCAGCTAGGTTCATTATAAAATTGAAAGTTCACAATAATTATACGCAAAAACTCTATTCCATTTAATGGAATTCCATTCATTGTATAAATTTATTACCTTTCAATTTCATAATGATCCTACCTGATACTTGCTAATATTCGCTTCGACCTGAATTGTGCTGGTTTTCGAGTAAATCTGAAACGTGCTAGTATTCGAGTCAACCTGACTTGTGCTAGTATTCGAGTCAACCTGAAACGTGCCAGTATTAGAGTCAACCTGAAATGTGCTCCTTTTCATTCGCAATCTGAAACGTGCTCTTTTCCACCCGGAATCTGAAACGTGCTCTTTTTCACCCGGAATCTGAAATGTGCTGTTATTCGTATCGGGCGTCGATATGTAACAATAGTAAGGTGTACTTGGTCAAGGGCCACCTTCTCAGGAAAATTATCCACTCGATTCATCGTGTGCAAATCAGAATTCAATTCAATTTCACACAGATGGGATAAACTAGTTAAATTTGAACATGGAATGAAACTTTTGGAAACAGTCAGAGCCTATAAACTGCAATTTCAACTGAAAACCTCAACGTATGGACATGCGGCTTTTTCGACCAGTAGCTAGTGATAACTGCGTTTCGCAGATGAGAGGTTGATCCATAATAAGGGCATGGTCCATATTGCTACCGCCTCCCCTATATGAATGTATAATAATAATAAAATACTCACTAAAATACTCGTGATCTCTTCTTTTTTCGCCGTGTAGAGTCCTTTCGATTTTGGTGGTTGCGCGTAGAAAGTGTTGATCAGAAATCGCTTCGTACTGAATGCGTTATTATAACTGCTACTTCTGGCGCAGTGTCTTCTGCTTTTATAATAATCACAGGCTGTAAGATTCGCGGAAATTGTGCTCATCAATAACATAAATTACAGAAATATTTTTTCCTGCGTCACCGCAATACGCCGTATTTTCCTGCAGTGTCGAAACATGTTCATTCTTCAACATGACCTGGGTCTGACCTTCGACGCCTGGGATTCGGTCCGTAATTTTACATATGGTGTTTCTATGTTTCGAAGGCAAGCTGAATTCGTTTTAGTTTTTTTTTTTAATAAATTTGTTCGAATAAAAAATTAAAATCACTGATTAAAAAAAATCACATCGAAGACCATGACAATTTAAAAATCCGAAAGAATTCTCAACAATCCTGCACTCGATATCGAAAATTTTGGCGTGTAGCTAGTTCAGATTTTTTCAGATTTTTAAATTGTGGCCTTCGATGTGATTTCTTTAATAAGTGAGATCATTTGCTGATCTTATTTGCTTCGGACGCTTTTCTCGATCGACGCCATTGATACGTATTTTTATGCACATATGATTTGACAAGGTCATTATATTTATAGCTAAAAACTGGTTTTTCGTTTATATACGCATGCCGAATGTCGACTCGTTATGGATTCGCAGCTCACGCTATTTATCATCGCCGCAGCAACATACAACAGTTCAACGAGAACAATTAGCATAACTTCTGACATCTTCGGCCTGGATATCATTCAAATCATGATTTCACCTCCATGACATTGAAATTTGTGCATTACGGAATAAAAGAATATCGAGTTGTCATAGAAATCGTATTTTTACCCGACTACGATAAAATGACCATATTCCATCCCTGTAACGCGGGGAGAAAGTAACCAATTTTTGACCAGGGGGAAGAAAAAGTCATTTTGCGGGTAAAAAAGTAAATTTGCGGGTAAAAAAGTAAAATTGGCGGGTAAAAAAGTACATTTGCGGGTAAAAAAGTAAATTTTGCGGGTAAAACAGTAAACTTGCGCGTAAAAAAGTAGATTTGCGGGTAAAAAAGTACAATTTTGCGGGAAGAAAAAAACTCCAAGTTTGACCGATTCTGAGTTTGATTGATTAAATTGCTGTGTTTGACTAGTGGATGCAATATCGTAATTTTATCTAGTCGGGTAAAAAGTAATATATGTCACACGGGAGGTGCGTGATTTTCAGCTCGTGCTCGGGCAGCAAACCTCGCACTCGGCAAAAATCACGCACTTTCCTCCCTTGTAGCATAATGTACTATTAAAGCACAATTTTTGACGTGACCAACTAATTTCTAAATTTTGAGGGGAAAACTTACTTTCAGTTTGATGCTAATCCAAGTTATATTATAACCTCAACGACACACCACCTGAGTTATCTTTCGTAACAGATGGTGCGTTTCGGGTATTATATTGCTTATATACGGGCTTCCAAAGATTTTAAGCCTAAACTTGCGATTTCTCAACGCAAGTACAACAAATCCTTACCTTCGAGTGAAACCCTCATGTTTATTTAGTATATATACCTAGGTATGCATTCACGTATAACGAGTATATGATCGTATGTGTTTGCACAGTCGGAAGCTAAACTTCTACCCTTTCGAAATAACTTTTGATAATGCTCTGAATTCTCTTATTTGAATTTATTTAACAATGCAGGAATGAATGCAGGTATTCTATTACTATACGTGCATCTTTGTATTCAGAGAATGCAAAAGCTCGCTAGAATGTAGATATTATTCATTCCGATCTTTTAATTCAATTTATGCCTTTGATCATCGTTACGGATGCTATTTCTACGTTTTAAAGAATCTTTCAGTGAATATTAATCTAGTCAATTCGAAAAAAGTCACAAAAGCTCCTCGCAGTATAACAGATGTAATCTCGATTTATTAACATCATGTGAAATTCGGTGAAAGCTTATCATAAATACGAGAAAGGAGATCGTAGGCGCGCCTCCGTTCTGTGTCTGACCATATACGGGAGTTGGGACTGCTACTACTTGCTGTTGAGCATGAGATCTATCACTACGCTGTTTTTATTTTACATTTTCATCTATACCTTTGCAAATTTTCGATACATACTATATTATGTTATGGTGAACAATGTCGAACAATGTCGAAGAAATATATATGTCTCACACTTGATAAAAATTTGAATAATTAATTACGAACGGGTTCTTTGTTGAAACGAAGAATATAATTCGTAATTCCTGTGAATTCGATAAATAAGTTATTTCAAGAGAGGTCAAAGAGAATCAAAGAGCGAATCTGAATTCAACCTAAACCTGTTGAAATTTCAAAGAACCTTTACCGTTCGTGCACTGTGCACTTACAATTAGTGGGTCAACAGCAGCAACCTTATGTGACGTAAAATACAAAGTCGTAACCAGGGCGCGGGCGGTGTTGGATACTTTCCCAAGAGCCAGCGATTCTGTAAATCCATCAAAGGGTTTCTGCTCGGCATAATCTCATACACTCTTGTCGCCCCTCGACGCCCCTCGACCTTTCTCGACCTCCTCGACGGCCACCGGCGCCAGGCGTAAACCACTAAGTCCAATTACTCTACGACCCTTAGCTCGGCTAATCTTCTTTTTTAATATCCAAGTTATTGTTATTATTATTTTTTTCGGCGACAACCCTGAGCTTGAACCTTTTTTTATCGCCCCAAGAAATGCATCAATCTTTTCCGCCAACCCTTGGAAGGGACAATGAGTTAATTACTATAAAAGCATCGTCTTGTTGTTCTTTTCATTTTGAGGTATTCATATTCTACTCTTTTCGCAACTCTGCCAAAATTAATAAACGTTTACGTATAAAAAGGTACGAAGTTCTAACATTTCGAACAAACAATTTTCCGAATGGAAAAATCCGTAGGTACCTTAGCGACTGAGTGATAGTAGGTATTTATAGAAAAAGGTGTATTCACGGATGTGTATAACGAATCGTATAGGACTGGGTCGTTAAATCGCTTCTGTGAACCGTTAAATCGACTGTAACATGCAACATTCACATTGACATTCCCTACATAGATCGACATTCAGTTTGAAGTTGGACGGATACATACGTTAATTAATATATTATGAGGGCAAGCCCGGCTAGGCTTATTTAAATGCAAAAGTGAGACTAATCCAATACAACTTCTGATTCTTTGACCTGTCGTAAATTAATTTCGTTAACATACGAGGGCGCTATGTACGCATTTTCAACTAGTACTAGCATTATATAGATACAGGTTTGCTTCGTTTGCTGACAACAAGCAGGTAAATAGACTCAGCAAGCTCAGGTTTGTATGCTACAGTTTGCGTCAAACAAAGTTTGGACAGGAGTCCACTGGGGTACGTGTTCCATTTCGGTGACCACACCTAGCTGGCTGCTCCAAAGTACCTCAGAAACCAAATCCCTGGTCTCCGAAAGTCTGCCGTTAGTTTCAGGCAGACAGTCTGTACTATCCGTGACCTGATCCAGTCTCTGGGTATTTCTCTTGGTCAAGTTGAGATTCCGCGGCGTATTCCATCTCTCGGATAAGGTAGACTGCATCAGATGATGTATAACACAAATTTTCCAGGAATAGGAAATATAGCAAATCGCATAAGTTGTTAGAAGAAAACCGATTGTTTGTACTTCTACATCACATCTCACTATTGTTCATATCACATTGCATAGTCATTCAATAGTCTCTCTGTTAATGGGAAAAAACGGGTTTCAGTACCTTCCGGGGTCTCAGAATTAGTCGCAAAGCTTTGCTGTTGCCAATGCCATCAGGGTACAAAATCTTATTGATTCTACGTCTGACAATGAGTGAAGCTTACCTGTTGTAGGGAAGATTGGAAGCGCTCGTATTGTGTCCGACCGCATTTCTACCACTACTACTGCGATAGCTGAGAGGTACATTTGGATTGTTACGTACAGTCCTTCTTCACTGTTTCAAAAATAATGGATAAGAATATGAGAATAATCGAAAATAGAGAGATCCGCTACTGTTATATGAGTACGTGTGATCTGGAGGTATAAACGAGTGTGAACATATGATGGACACAAACAGTTACTTGGTTGTAGAAACTTTTTCTAAACTCGTAACGTCAGTGAGTAATTTTGGAGATTGGAATTTCATGGAATTGCACTGCGAAGTTATTGAAGATCAATTGAGATATTTTTATTTCGATTTCTTCAGAGTTCTATGGATGAAAGCTCTTCTGATTCACGCGGATCCTAATTAACTTCGCTTTACTTGAGTGTAAACTTAAATAGATGTTTGAGTAAAGTAAATGTGGGTCAGTTATATAAGAGCTCAATAAAGATTCAATTTTCGTCCCTAATTTGCGAATAACAGTTATACGTTAAGTCAGTAATTAAGCTGCGAAAGCTCACACTCACCATTAGCTACATGATGTTTGAATAAAGATGGAGATCTCCTAGGCAAGTCGAAAAACGTATCATTATATTTTTAATGAGTTTCAACATAGAAACGCATGTACCTATACCTGGCAAATTCAGAGTATTGTAAAACTTTTCATGTAGCCTTAATTTCGCGTTGTGTCCATAATTATGCAAAAAAAGCTGTTGTAAAATTGCCTCAGCGACTTCAGTAAATGAAATAAAAGAATTGAAAAAAGGGACGGAGGACAAAAGAACAAAAGCCAAACAACAATGGAGGCAACTACAAGACACGCCATTTTATCAGGCTCGCTCCTTCTCATTGTCAGATTTATCGTATCTGAATTTGAATGTGCAGGATACCAACTGCCTTGGGAATTTTCTTCCAATATACCTTAAAGAAAAAAGAAAGAACACCAGCGCGTTGAACGTATAATACTCACACATTGCTTTATAGCTCTGCTAGAGTTTATGTGTAAATGATCTGGCGAGTGGAGAATTATACCATCAGAACTTCGTCAGCACTGCAATTATAGATTGTTATAAAAGCCCAGTTTATATCGAATTTTCAGTAATTAATTAAACGCCCTAGTGAAAATAAGTGCAAGTTAAGTTTTTCGAAATCGAGCAGACTCCGATTCCAATTGGAGTAAACCAATGAACAAATCTGCCAATACATGGGCGCCACGTCATGATCGAGTGGAATACTTGAATCTTGGAAAATGAACTCTGCGGACAACAAAAAACTTGGATTAAAGCAACACTTTGCATAAATTTGAATCCACGCTCGATGAATATCGGAGCATGAACTTCCGGTCTCAACCGGCGAACTCCAACACAAGCAAAACTATATACCTACAGGTATGCTGCTAATATTGATTCGCCGCTTGGCGAATGGACGCCTAATCCGACGCCGTATCGTCACGTCGCGTCGTGGAATCGAGGAATTAGTTGGAAGTGTTAGATATTCAGCGAATTTAAACGAATCCATTTCGTAAATGGTGCAAACATGCATCTGAACTCTGTTTCCGGATACCTGCGGTGGTATACAGTATAAAATATGGTGTAAACCAAGGGATTTCGGGATGGAGAGAGCCGGCTTAAACTGGCCTATAGGATGACCTTAGCTAATCAAACCTAGCCTGACCAGAGCAAATCATGATATACGCTACATTAAACGGTCGTTAATGCACCACGCCTCGTTGCTGTTACCACTGCGGGGCTTGCGTTCGACAGTTAATCTACATAATTTCCAGTTTATTTGAACTATTTGCCGGGTGCTAACTGAATGGTAGTCCAGGGAATATATCCAAACCCTCCAGCCAAATTGGTGATCGCCGGGTTATCCCATTGAATTTTACCTCCAGGCATATACTTTTCCCCAGAGGTTAATGCGTAATATCAGGAAAAAGGAATAGAACAGATAGGACGTCAGTTATGGAAGGTATACGATTGTCGATTGAGCTGGGAATTTAATACCTCAGTATATTTTATTTCAGGAAGAAATTTATGAAAAAAATATTCAACTTGTTACTCCGATTGTATGGGTATGAGTCTAAACCGTAATATGATCACAGAATAACTGGATTCACACAGAGAGGTTTAGATCATGTATGGTGAAGATGATGATTGAATATCGTGTAACATAGAATTTGCGTTGCCAAAGCCTGTCAAAATAATTGTCATCGGTGCAGTTTACACAAACATATCGTTGATTCGATGCGATAAACCAGCTCCGCAACCTCGTATCACGATGTATATGCTAAAGTAAATAGTTATAGTATATGCGCTGCCATTGATTTGTTGCGAGGCATCTGCCAGTGAAGATATGGAAATGCGCGTTAGTTAATGTTGACTGTGTGCTTAGGATCCGAAAGCCTTAATTCATTCGAGATTCGGTAAGCTCGAGTTAGTATTTAAGCAAAGTTTCATCAGGGAAGACATTTTATGAATCTGACCTCTGCTAAGTCGAAGCGATTCCACGCGGTACGTGAAATCGCGAAATTTCAATTACGTTTTAATGCTGCGGATTAAGCATAAGTGCATGCCAAAGTAAACAGCCACTAGAGTTTAGTTAAGAGGCAATTATAGTCGTGTAGGAATTTCATCAGACCGTGAAGCAGCTGGTTTAATGTGCGAAGTGCACAGCTGCGAGCTTACCGGTAGATTACGGTGATCAAGAATATCCCGATCTGGTTCGATACCCGGTATCGAATACCCTATGGGCCGATGTCGTTACAAAGACAACTCTCCTCTCGTAGGCCTGTTTTCATACAATTTACATAGGAACCTCGTTCAAACTGGTTAACTCCGTTGCTAAACCGTCTATCCTATACCATCCCGACCTAACAGTCCCTGTTTGTCTCTCCACCATGTTTCGTCTCAGCAATCTAGTTGATTGTTTCCTATTCAGGGTGAAATTGAACCCCAAATCATTTGCTGGGTCAAAACCTCACGCCATGGGTGTAAACTATGTAAATTTACCGATTCGAATACTCGATGAAAATACGCGTATATAGTATGTACAGACTTTGTGGAAACAAAAAGACAAAAAAACTTATCGATCTCCTTTGGAGAAATATTTTTTAAGATAACCGTACAGCTACTGTTACCTATATCGCAATTGTTGCGTCTGTTTGAATCGCGTATGGATGAAATGAGCCAATAATCATCATACAGCGAAGTCGTAGATGGAATAGGGAATATTGAATGACCAATGCGCACCACCGTCTCACATGAAAGACCTGAATTGTGGAACAGGTAATTGATCAAACCGGGAGTGTTCTAGCAATCACGCTACCATACACCTCCGCAATATTGGGGGTTTGATTACACGGTCTTCCACTCCTGATTACTGAATAGGGCAACCCTAGCCTTGCCACAAACTACCCTTCATATTCCCTTTAGGAGTATAATGATTAGATGTTGACAGTTTAGATTAGATCCACAATAGCGGGATAACCCAAGGACCAGGTCATTCACGACCCGGATCGAATAATGCAAAATTCAGGCCGGGTTAGCGAGGTAAAGTTACCTCTTCATCCTCAGCCATCTAGCCCTTTATATAGCCTCTCTCCAATGGTACAGTAATTAGATGTTGACAGTCTCTTAGTTAAATCTATAACAGAGATATAGCTCAAATCGTTCCAAAAGACCTGTACAAATATTTTAAGAGTCGAGTTATGTTCAACTGCACCATATTATTCCTGCTTGACTTGATTAAACAGAGATACCCATTGCATACCGATGAGAAGTTGATTTTTTAATTAAGAAGAATAAAAAAATGAAAATACTGAACGGTGACGAAAGTGCGGTATGCTGATTTCGGTTCGTTGGATATGTACCGTGCTCAAGGAAGTATTATTTATTTAAACGTTTCCGAGCTGCGGAATTACATTGCAAATTACGTTTGGATTTCATATTTCTATCTACGTGCTCGCGGGCTTGTGAGTTGGTAGGTCAGGTTGGAATATCAGATTGAACTGGTAAAATTTCCTAAAAATTGCACAACCCCTACCGTTTCCACAGAGAAGGTGGGCATGGAATGAAACGAACACGTAGCCAATTGCATACGTATACTATATGGATACACGGAATACCCAACATTGCACATCCACCTAGAAGCAACTATCTGTAATCATACTCTTCAGACATACTTGTGATAAGCGTCCAAATGTTTTCTACAATTTTCCTGTAGATCTGTAGATTGTATTTCCAATAACAGCTGGTTGTATTTGGAATCAAACGAAATTACCATAATCTGTTAATTGAGGTAGGGATTGGCCTGATATTTTGACGAGTAAGACTTTTGTTGGCGATAAAAAAGAATCAACGAATCGCATTCCCTCTCATTTCCTCTGCTAGAGGTAAGAATAAGGGCTTACGACGTATTTTCTCTTACGTGGTATAAACTTCAGTTGAATTCCTCCCTTGAGACTGAAAAGCCTTTGCCTTCGGTTATAAGTGGGCGGTGATATTTTCACTTGAAAAAAAAAGCTCTTACTGTTTTGTCGATTAATCGATGAATATTTCCCGATGATGTACAGGGCGATTCAGAATCACCGCACCACAGGTCATGGGTGGATGTCTGAGGTCCCTATGGAAGTCTGAGACTAAATTCTCCTTGACCCTTAATTCCAGGAACCGATCATTTCCGAGTTACAAAGGATCTTAGTTGACTAATTCACAAAGTTTACATGTCATCATGATAGGGCCGACTCAAGAGTGTATAAATTAATTTAAATTGAATTCCTATAACTAAGTACTTCCGACTCGAATGTAGCTTCGATACAGAGCTATTAAGCTCTGCCGGGCGTTTGTCGTTTTCGTCCTGGAATAATTTAGAAGAAAAATTCTTTTGCCTTTTTTTTTACAGGGAGCTTTTTCTTTTGCTTTTTTTTATTGCAGCGGAGAGATGGAAGATTATGCTTTACATTACGCCTCATCGCGTGACCTACAACCCGCTTTCTATCTCTGGCTCCCCCTCTTCAACTTTGCCCTCTTCGCCACATCCTTTGTGCCTCTCTATATGCGGTCAAGATGCGTACAAACGGGAGTAGATACATACCATACACTGGTGCCGCAAAGGGCCTTCATGCTTCTAGACCACAACGGTCAAGCCAATTCGGACAGGGCGAGATGGTACTCGATGGATAGCATGAGGCTTGAAATTCAACCACTTTCGTGACCCATCAAAATGACCCTCTCGGCTCGGACCATGTATGCGCAACGGTAAATGCGTGTGCATATATGCATTATATATCGGTACACACGTATCTATGGTAGTACATACCTGAATGGACACGGGTGTGTAAAAAATTTATACTCATATGTCTTATAGACGTGAGTGAAAACAGGTGAATCCTGAAATGACCAATCACTTTAAAAAAAAAATAAAGTATGTCACCATGAACTTATCTCGTAAAACCGATGGACTATCGACAAGTTTGATATATAGAGAGAAGAATGGAACACCTGCTTGTAATTTGAAAGGAACGTGGAGGTTTACTTACTCCTTTTTTCATTTCTTATTCTTATCTTTATTTTTTCATTCCATTGAAAAAAGTAAAATTGGACATTCTTGATAGCCTCTTTGAAGCGAGGCTACAGCCGGCGTCGTTTAACGACTCTATCTGCGAAATAATTGCTTCAATACTCCTTGAAAGTAACTGCATTTGAACATTTCGCCAAGTAAAGTTAAAATTACAGCCGAAGCGGAAAATCTGCGATCTCTCTTGGCTCTTTTCCAAAACTACCCAAGCTGCAGACGTCAAGAGCTTGCGCTCTACTTATGTGTGCAATATGTATATCTGTATATATGCGCCTATGTTATATTCACTGTAAAGCTTACGTGTATGTAATTTCTAGACGAAAATTATGGACGTGTACTTCTATAACCACGTGTCTGTAATGAGTATAGCTATAGGTTAATATTCGTTACAGCACGAGGGTATAAGTCTTGAATTATGGCGCAGGTTACACGTAGGTATATAATTTACGAGAATTTTTCTACCGTCTAAAATGCATTCGGACTTCACTTAAGTTTTCTAATTCAGAAAGTGGGAACTTTTCACATCTTCCGTAGCAGAAATTATACGACTGAAAAGCGCAAATCATACCGTAGATCGTTGCAGGCAGAAGAGAGAAGAGAGCTAGCGCGATATCAAGAGACTCGGTGAAATCTACCACCAAGTTACATACATTAAACAAAGTTTTCTTAAAAAGCTCGACTCGAACGACCATCTGAACCGCACCGTCTGAGCTCTATGTTTTACATATTCTGTCGTATCAGTAATATCCTACGATTCAAAATCAATGCAATCGATGCACCAAGAGCTGGGTATACATGATAATTAATCCAAAATCGAATCGTCGACTAGATATCTGCACTTTGCCAATTAAACAATTCAGCGATGTTGGAACGATGTTGAAGTGGCCTCTAAATTGAGCTTAGAATTGATAAGCTGTTACAAAAATGATGTAAGGCTGATTCTGAAGCAATTTTTACTTTTTTTTTATACGTAATTTTGATGGTAACGAAATTTGAACTCCAGAAAGTGTAATAACACTGTTAGGTTGTCATTAGAATCGTATTTAAGAATGTAGTTTTAAGAAAAAAAGCTTCAGAGTTCGAGGCGAAATTATTGATAAGATTAGGTACTTACGTTTTAGTAAATCATATTTGCTAAGCGATTCCTTATACCAGCCGACATACTAAAGCGTCCTAAAATGGTTAATTCAAAAACCCTTGTACTATAGTTTGTGGTAATCTCTACTATAAAATTCTCTCCGTGAAGCCGCTGTGATCAAGCGACAGCGCGGAGGACGCGCGTGCATATATTTAAATTTTTGAGCGTAGCTTCCGTAAACTTTGGAATTTTTCAATATGTAAGGGCTTAAAATATCTGGGAAAAATAGGACTATCATTATATTCAATGAAAAGAAAATCGATTTTTGAAAATTTCCCAAGTCCTATACCCCCTTAAAATACTGCCTGAAACAGCATATTCCCATCTCAAGATTGTAATTTCCAATATTTTTCATGTCTGTTTCATAACGAACCTTGTGCACCGGCCGTCTTCAGGAATTCCGGCCCCCTGATATGGCTGTTTATCTCTTTTCATCGTTAACAATAAAAGCACTGATTAGGAGTATAACATCAGGTTTATTCTGATTCTAAGAGTTTTACAAATTGCGTATTTTTCTTCTACATTTTTTCGCAGCAACACCAATTATCAGTTCTTTGAAATCAACGATTTCTAATAACTGACTCAATACCGAGCAGAGAGAGTGAAGAGAGATTACTCAATCTCTTTTGTGTCATTTTGTTTCGTAGTTCGTTTTTAATCAGTTTGAGTTTTGAAAATGACCGCTCACCGCTACAGTTTGTCATCATCATGCGCAGAAATATGCGAAGTAAAATTTCAAGTTTGGGGAACTAAGTTTGGAGGTCGAACGAATTTCGAGCGACCTGAAACTTCCAGTGATGAAGTTGTTCGTTTAGGTCTGAATAAGTTTTCTAGAAATTTTCACTTCAATCGAATGAATGGTTGAAAAATTGGTAATGTTTTAGAGCACTACCGCCTGGTTTTTTCGCGCGTATAGATCGAAGCCAGAGTATAATATGAGAAGCGACTCGCGCTTCGAAAAAGATGAAAAGTACACGAAATCAGAGTTTATTATCAATCTTTTTTTTTATACAAAACATAAATTTAAATTCATATCTTTGCACGCTATATTTTTTATAATAAGGGCACGAAATGGGTCTTCTTTGATGCGCGTCAATCGGATTGAGAATGGCGCTGGGGTGGGAGGGAATGTACTTTCTCTCCCGGCTCAGCGAGAGAAAACGAACATCTGGTGACATTTGGCGCTTTATCTGGTGACATTTTAGACGACGAGGCACTCATGCCACTAGGCACAATATCCCTCTGTGCCAATAATCCCTGGATGACAGCGCATCTGACCGCAGCATGACGGGTTACCTGCAGTTGAACACTGCAATAAAAAAATAAATTAACTTCACTTTATTCACAGAGGACCTCGAGCAGTGAATCACGGTGGAGATTTGGCGTACAAAACGCAGGAGATGTTTAGGAAATATTGAGTAATAAAGGGAGATAAGTGCTGGGAGATGTTCGGAAATGACCAAAAATCTTGGAAAATTATGGAAAATCTCGAAAGATCTTGACAAATCAAAGAAATTTTAGAAAAATGTAGGGGGAGATGTGGTGTACGTGTTTCTGCCTCGTGATTTACCCCTCGGAGGACCTTATTCTCCCATACATACCCGTCCTCCTCCAAATGCGCATCTATGATCTGAATGATGCGGCCGATAATTGGGATCATATGCCGAGACGAGAACCGTGCATAATAATAATAACCCGAGGAGAACAATCAGCCTAACTTTCAACATCTTCGGTCTCACTGTGATTCAAATGATCGACTGCAACAATTGATTATTATTGATTTTATTTCACCGTGAGAGCAATGAAAGATGTAACGAAAGTTACAAGAAGCAGATGTAATTAAGGGTTGGTCCATAATAAAGGTATAAATGTGTAATAATAACAATAAAATGCTCACTCAAATTCTCGTGAATGCTTCTTTTTCCGCCGTGTTGACTTCTTTAGATTCTGCTGGCTGCGTGTAAAAAGGCTTGAGTAGAAATCGCTTCTTACTACTGATTACGTTGTTATGACTGCTGCTTCTGACGAACTGTCTTCTGCTTTTATAATAAACTTTATCACAGGCTGTGATAAACAAGAAGTTTGTGTGTATCAATAACATAAATTATCTTAACCAGTCTTGGGGGGGGAGGGAGGGGGGGAGGGGGGCAGGGGGTCAACCTACCACCGTACTTACTAGTTTTTACGGAGTTATCAAAAGTGAGTTAGTTGTATTAGACCAATTGAAGATAAAAAGATTTTTTTCCTGTACTAGTGATTAAATATCATTATCATTTCTGCTTCTTTATGAAAAATATCATCGAAAGCACAAGAATTTTTTGTACTACGGAACATCTCTCAAAGTGAACATCTGAGAACTCAACGAAGCTAATAATATAAGTATGTAATCTGATGGGGTCGGTTGAGGAGAGTTCAAGAAATAGATACGAAATATTTTACTGCAATGCAAACAGGTATGAAATACTTTATAATATTTCAATTTCGCATTTGAGTCTTTGGCAAATATGTACATTTGTTGAACTCGATTTTTTTCTAATTTTGATTGTAAATTAGAAAATTTGATCTTTTATATTATTATTAGGTATTGAAAGAAACTAAGGATGTATGACATAAGTATAGGAGTTATCGTAAAGCCACTTTTCAGTATAAGCTAGTATTTATTTTGCGAGGTACACATTCATTATTTTCATCCTCACTGCGAGGTAATTATGCAATTAGAAACAATGTCCTATGGTAGGCGTGGTTAGAACACACGTTAGACCTGGACAGCAGGACCACCAAGTGGTGTTGATTCGACACTGCAACAAAAAAAAAGGAATAATTAACGACCGAGATGTTTTTTTCAAAAATGAAAGTTACATAATATTCTACGTGGAAAATGTATCCCAAAAACATACTTGACCTCATGCCATAGGTACTCCTTTTAAAGAATGCGAAAAGTCATCATTCGGACATAAACATTTTTCTGCACAAGTCCGGTTTTATAACTTGATTTTATTCATGCATAGATATAGGCCTGCCTTTTTATACATACCGAATATCCACGAGATTGGCAGCCATCCACGGTTTCTAGCATCGTGGCGATAACACAGAGCAATCCCAAGAGAGCAATCAGCATGATCTTCGACATTTTAGGTCTATAAGATATGATTCAAATGATGGACTACAACAATTAATTATTGATTTTATTTCACCTTGATAGCAATGAAAAATGTAACTTTGCAAAAAATAATGATATCGAGTTATAATAATTGGAGTCGTATTCTCTTACAAATTATTTGGCTTTGTTAAACATGAGATAACAGTGACGGTCGCGATGAACAATTGAGAAAGTTGTGATCACCAGAGCGAATTGAATCATTGAATAATTATATCGTAATCCCATGCCTTTGATTTTATTATTATAATATAGATGCAGATATTAAACTCGAAAATTGGTGACTTGACTGCTTCTCAAAACGAAAATGAAAATTCAATCCAAAAATGGCGTCATATTTTTTTCTTGAAAGTACACTTATTCTACTTCAAGTATCTATCATATTTTTCGAAGTGGGTCAAGAATCGCAAAGGAGACAAATCTTTCCGAACAAGACTGCGGCTTTGATTTCTAAAAAAAAAGATTGTTCAAACAATTGCATTTATTCAATACACAAATGACGAAAATCAAATTTTCGTCATCTCGACATGTTTGCGAAACTCTAGCAAGGAAATTGAACATAAAAAGCTTTGAATATAAACTTGAGAATTCCGAAAGTCATGCATTGTCAAAGTTCGTAAGGCTTTATAGTGTTCCATATTACCAACAATCACCACTGTCCGTAAATTTGTCATAACGTATGTAACAATAGTAAAGTGGACTTGGTCAAGGACAAACTTCTCGGAAAAACTATCAACTTGATTCGTCGTGTGGTTAGAATTCAATTCAATTCCACATAGAAGGAATAAACTAGTGAAATTTTACCTTGGATTGAATATTTTGAAAACAGTGAAAGCCTATAAACTGCAATTTCAATTAAAATCGTTGACATATGAGCATATGCGGCTCAGTGCGTTTTTTGACAAGTATATCTAATGACAATTGCGTTTCACATATTGCCACCACCTACTCTATATAAAAGTATAATGATAATCGAAATAATGCTCACAAAAATACTCGTGGACGTTTCTTCTTTCGTCGTGTTGACTTCTTTTGATTTTGCTAGTTGCGTGTAGCAAGTCTTGATCAGAAATCGCTTCGTACTGAATACGTTATTATAACTGCTGCTTCTGGCGAAAGGTCTTCTGGTTTTACGATAATCTTTATCTCAGTCTGTGATGAATAAAAAAACTGTGCGCAACAAGAACATAGATTATCTTATTCCCTGCATGAAAAGAAGGAAAATAAGGGGCACTCTTCTCTGGAACAAGAAACTGTTCACGTCCTATCCGCAAATTTGCTACTCAAATTGTTAGATTTGAATTGTTCTTTCCTCGCTGTATAGTAGGTGATACTCTATCATTAGAATTAGAATGCGTTAGAGCTTGCGCTTTTTGGCTACTTTGAGAGATATCAGATACACCGATGTGTGTCATTGACCATTGACGATTATCTTATTTTGTTAAACATTCTTTTTTCACATAAACTCACCCACCACGTATTCAAAATTTATTTATTCTTATGGTGGTTATGGATGTATTTATTTGAAATGATATGTAACTCATGTGAAATTATTTCACCGTACGTCTACACCTTACGTGCTCAGCAACAACACCTGATTTCAATGCTTTTTCCTGTGAAAAAAGCGTTTTTATAGCGAGTGGAAAAATGGGTGCACTTGGCCGATGTTTTTACACCTCAGAAACTTTTTGGAACGAATAAATTATACTTTTTGCTTGTCGAGGAGCTCGCAGGAGCCTTCGGTAGTCGGCTGGAAGGAGGAGTTCTGTAATCTTAGTTCTCAGTGCATCGGAAAGAAGCCGAGGATGAAGAGAAAAATTTAGTTTTAATGCAAATGCTGGAACGCTGCAGTGAACCCCAAATCGCAGATTCGTAGCGTTTTAGAAGAATGTTATTTTACATCCGCAACTTATTTATCTTGCTCCGTCTCTCCGATTGCGATTTAAATATATTCTTATTTGATACATAATGCCGTTGACGAAGATTTAAAATATAATTTCAAGATTGAAAATAAAAACGCTCTATATAGCTTGAGTCGTAATTACCCGAACAAAGTCTAGAATATAGATTGCGAGAACTTTTTGAATAATTATATTTGAGCTAGATGAATGTGAGGGAGTCCTGATGGAGTCCCAATCAACCGAAAGTTTGCGGTGTGTCGAGAATAATCGTAGGGTTTATAGAGAACGATTTATTCGATTCTACTGCGCCCATATACCAACGATTTGCCGTTATTGCGGAACATTCTCCCACAGCTAAAACGCAAGAGGGTTTAACGACCGAAATGCGGAAGTAAAGATTTACACGGGTTTCTAAAAATTTGATATGCAAACCATGAACGGATGCGTATAATCCACATCTACAACCCCGTTACGATCGAAGGCTCGAAGGCTCCAAGGAATAAACCGAAAGATTCGTGTTCCTCAGAAAGATTTAAAATTCAAAGACTCTGCTTTCCCAATAAATTTATTACCATTCGCATTGAATATACGAATATCAGAACGGATCACGGATAGTCCGTAACCAACCTTATCCAAGCAATGTCAATTCGTTCGACTAACATTACCAAAGGACCCACTAAAATTTAAAAAAAATCGTATACCTATGTGTGTGTATGATATGGAGAAAAAATACTTGGCTGTGCATTTTTCTGAAGATTTTCATATAATCAGAAAATGACTTTTCAGGATCGACGGTCTTCTTGAGGTGAATGAAAATCGCTATGTACATGGTCTCTATATGGTTAATGCGAGTACCAGGGCTGGTTAAAATATATCTGTGATACAACTGTTTTGTAGAATATATGACAAATCTTTGAATTCTCTCGCCAGGCGTATTCGTATCTTTCTTGTCGATCGAAACCTCCCAGGCAAACGCGAAGGCATCAACAGTGTGATTAATTTTCTTCTCGTTTCCGTCGGCCGTCGTTCCCTCGTCTGCTTCCGATTAAGCAACGTGAAAAAAAATAAAAAAACGTAAAAAGACCAAAGAAAAACAACTAAACGTATAACATGGGAAGAGTATGGAAGAAGATCGATACACAACGTTCTCGGAAAGTTTGTGTAACAATGCATATCTGCAATACTTATAATAGCTGGTTTATCTAAGCCACAGCTGCAACGGCCAACCGTGATGTCTGAGGCTTGCAGCACTGTTTTCAAAAGATTAAAAATCGAGGCAGCTAGTTACGTATCGATAGATTGCAATTCTGTGAAACGTGCGCCAGTAGGTAACGACATAAACAAACATTAACATGGAAGAAGGCGTCCTCCGTGTTTGCAGAGAGAATATTGGAAAGTTATTGGAAAATGGAATATCGTTGAGACGTTATGGATTCGCAAGCTCCTTTCAACGAAGGCGTTCCGCATTTTCTTGCAGGTATGAAAACGTAGCTTTGAATAGAGTAGGTAGGTAGGTATGTATCTAGACGTGGGTATACTCGTATTTAAAAAAAAAAAAATAAAAAAAGGAAAAAGAAACTGCACCGGTTTCGTTGTTCGATGAAATACTTTGATTCGTTGAGCCTCGAGGCGTCTTCTCGTAAGATAAACCTGCAGAAGCTTAAGGGGGAATACACGGTAGAGGAGGAGCCACAAAGCTTGTTCGTAAATCATTACATTCCCTTTGCTTGGTATAAGTCACAAAACGGATGACACGGGAGAACTGGGGTAACCCGGGACAAAACGGCTTCCATCGACGTTTAACGAGATCATAATGACGACCACTTTGCCTACCGGTCTGACCGCATCAACCTCGGAGACCAAGGCGCCGGCATTAAGTTCTCGCTTTGCCCTGAAGTTTCAATACGAAATTCGCCATTTTGCAGCCGCAGGAACTGCCGTTTGACCATGAATCAAAATTCGCTTTAAGGGGACCAGTACAGCGACTTTTCGAGAAATTATCATAGTCCGAAATCAATTTATTTCATACCCAAAGTTCATTTCACATCAAAATATTTTTCCTTTTCCAAATCATGTGTCGTAAGGATTTTGGCACACCGTTGGTCCAATTCAATCTCTTGACGTCTCATTTTCTCCGGTGAACCATTCCTCATCTTGTGAATGTAGGGATTTTAAAATAAAACATTCTGTCATAAGTCATGATCAATTTACCAAATTTGCAAAAATTATTTTCACTCATTTCTTAAATAACTTGGCCAAAACAAAAAATTTTCAAAATTCCTACATTCACATGATGAGGATTTGTTTTCTGAAAAAAATGAATCCAAGATGACCTGAATCGGTCCAACGGTGCTCCAAAATCCTTACAACACATGATTTGGAAAAAGAAAAATATTTTGATATGAAATGAACTTTGGTAATGAAATAAATTGATTTCGGACTATGATCATTTCTCGAAAAGTCGCTATACTGGTCCCCTTAAATATATGTACAGGGAGTTTCAAATCACATTTCTTTCACTTCTGGAATAACTGCTACTTGAATTTAAGGAGGAACATCAGCTTCGCGCGTAAGGGGAAATTAATAGGGAGGGTTGGTAGTGTTGAGCTACAACCCCTCCTGAAATCTCTCAGCTGTCCGTGGCTGTACGCCAATCAAAACGACTCGCGAGAGAAAAAAAACACTGTACACGGCAACGGGTGTACCACGATTGCCTTGCTTTAGCGTGAAAAACGACAAAATATCGCATTTTTCGGAGAATTTCTGATAATTATAGGAAAATGGCAGAATGAAAACACCTCTAACTTTGCATATAGGTTCTTGAGTGTTTGAGCTGTTCAGAGGTAGTTTTTTTCTGACCTATCACCATTTTTTATTTTACTATGAATATTTCAAGACGTGGCTGACGAGTTATTCGCTATGATCATGTATAAAATGTTCAAAGTTTGCAAATTATTTATTAAAAAATGGCTGAATGAAACCGTTTAAAAATTTGAGAGGCCATCGAATGTATATTCAAGAATATATTCTGAAAATTTCATTTAGTTATCACCATTTTGATGAAGCTGATGTTCCTCCTTAAGACGGTGAAATCGATTAAAAGGCGAAAATTCACATGCTCAAATGACGCTTAGGATAAAATCAAGGGAGCTTTTAAGCTCGAGGTCTTTCAAGCTTCGGGAAAAACATCATTGATTAATTGTCCGTTGAAGGTATTCAATAGGCACTTCCACACTTCGAAGTATGTGTCGAAACTGTTATTACGAAGCTCCGAAACATTGGACACGTATAGTTGATATCACACGGTTGCTGATGGAATATTTGTAATTTTGCGGTACATCTCTACAGAAACTAATTAATATTACACGCCCAGGCATATACATGCACCCTTTCTTTGGAATGTACATAGTATCCATATATTTTCATCCGCGTATGTTCTGCGGCTCGCCTTTCCCACAGTATGTTCTTGTGAGTGAAAATAACAATGAATTAACTGCTCAAGCTTTTATCTAGTAGATTATGATATAATAATTAATGACTAAGTGTAATGAATGAATGCAACTCAAATGTTTCAAAAATTCTACAACAATAGGAAAACAATTTAAAAGAGATACAAGCATAGTTAAATGATGACAAAAAATTGTAGATTTTAAATTGAATATGTTCGTCTCGTTTTATGGACCACTGCCAATATCAGCGCAGGAAAAGGATTTCATTTTTATCGAAATCGAAGCACGCGGAAGCTGCAACAGTTCAAACATTTCATTTTTCAGATATCATATACTTCGAAAATCTTCTATACTATAGTATGACTTTACGAGAGGACAAACTAGATACAATTTTGAACTTAGATCTGAGGAAAATGGATAAGTCGTATGTTTACTTCCATCCAGTATTATACCTGCGATTACTTGACTTTGCTCAGAGAAAGAAAACGCTTCAATCCGATTCGGAGTTTATGACCAAATGTCTAGGTATATTATGTACTGGGTACTGCTGTTAAATAAAAATCCTACATTTGGTTGCCTCCGTGAAGGTATAAAAAAAAAATGAACTTTCACCGCATGCGTGCCTCCAACGTGATTAAGCGAACTTAACTTAGAACTGCAGGCTGATCTGTATCTCAAAGAAATGATCCACCCTAGGATCCTGATGGAGAAACTTAGGCTTCATGACCATGGGTAATACATGAATCTTGTCGTTCCATCGTCAAAGGCAAGCAGGCATATCACTAGAGAGAAGTTGGAGCCAAGGGCGAAAGCTGAACAACCCTTCGGGAATTACCTCTGCCACAGAGGCTCCCGAGATAGACGTCAAGAGAGAAAGAGATAAAGAGGGAACAGCGCGAGAATAATGCTTCACAGTTCACCCCTCAGTTATACCGTTTTGCATGTGCTAATACTTGGATGAAACGAACTTAGTAGGATTACAAATGTGACCTAGAGTTATTGTTAAGTCGGCGGCAAAGTCTTGACCTAAAATGTTTGATTTTTGAAATAATTTTTGAACCAATATAACGTCTAGGTCTTCTGCGCCATTATGGGCACCATATTGTACCCAGAGCTCTACTACGCTATTCACACTTGTGATATTCAACAATTTCGAGTACCCAGATAGAGCACAGACGTGCTGTAAATGGGTAAGAGCAGCAGCTGCGTTAGTGAAGCGAAGTCATCGTTGCCGAGTGTTTCACCGAAAGCCAACTCTCGTCTGCATGGGGCGTGGTTCGGTATTAGGTGGGTATTAGCATGATAATGGTCCCATGAATACAGGGATCACTAATTGCCCGTTAACTTTGCTTCGTGTATATCCCACAGTCTCCTTTGGGTACCACCATTCCTTCTACCTTCTATCTTGTGCTTTGCTCTATATACCTTCACAGCCAGTTTTGACTCATCCGCAGAGCTCCACAGGGCCTGACCTTCCCTTGTATCGAATTCCATTAGAGTTTGCAGATTTCAACCAAAATTTGCGTACGTCGATGCGGTTTCTCTATATATTACATATACAGGGTGGCTGCGGACTGAGTGCTTCAATTTTGGGGGATGATTGAAGAGAGGGAGTCTAGCTTGTTACCCTGCCGTTTGAACCAATGATCTCCATTGTGGCATCTCTGAGATACAGGCCATTTAAAGAAGTCACGCTAGCGCCTGCAATTAGGTAGCCAACTGCACAGAGGCGAGCAGTGGGCTGTCTGGTTTTAGGTGCGTCCTACCGCTGAAGCGAGTCACAACACTTTTCCAGTCCAAGAATCACTGGACACCGACACTGACGGACAAAAACAGCATACCGGAGAGTTAGTGGACACAACTCGTGAATGATTTTTGTGATTCTTGAACTGGAAAGGCGATATGGCGCCCACAGCAGCCCTGCGCGCCTAAGACCAGATAGCCCTGTGCTCGCCTCTGTGCAGTTGGCTGCCTAATTGCAGGCGCTAGCTTGACTTCAAATGACATTTCACAGACGCCACAACGAAGACCACTATTCCTAAGGGCAGGATACCAAATTAAACTACCCCGGTACACGCCCTGAAATTAGAGCAGCTAGGTTGTGGCTACCCTGGGTTGATATAGCATAATTGAATAATACTAATCGTTCGCCCGATCTTAATTCGTAATATCTTCATTGTGGTGAAGAGTTGAAGCGAATAATCGCTCTACTTGTCATTCACGATTCCGGAAAAAAGCACACGGGTTGTCAGCGTTCTCTCTCCGTAGGAAAATAAAAGATATGACCAATTTAGGTAGCAGGGAACGTAGAAACTCCGCACCGCATATCTTCGAGGCATGTACCATCGCCGTTGAGTTTCTGCTAGTTTGAATAGGAATTGCTCAAGAGTGGCTGAGATACTTAGACTAACACGTATATATATACGTTTGTATAGATAACCGCATGAAAGCCATGGCCGAGACGGGGAGCCGAATCCAACAAATTAGGTTTTACGTTTATAATTTGGTACTCGTTCTCGCATACAAAAGTGCAGCTGGAAAACGTGGACTAGAATCCTGCATGGAAAGTTGGAAAAGGAGCTAATCTGCATCTTGTAAACTGGGCGAGGCGGCGATGTGTAGAAGAGATACATGAAAGAGGAAACTTTCTTCTTGGGTATTACGACACCGTCGGGGGTGTAAGACGAGGAACGCACTTAACTCTGTCGACTGGAGCCAGTTGCCCCTACGCTTTTCCCCCGACATTCGCCACGACTCACTCCACAGGATCCATTGTCTGTTTTACCAGCTATTGTTTTTCAATAGCCGTTTGTCTTTCCACCCACCAGGCACATTGTCTCATAGGCTCGCATTCAACTCTGGGGCGACACTCTCGACGATCATCAGTAAATTGATCTCGAAAGGCTATAACCTTATCGTGAAAGGTACACCATCCTATACCATAGTGGTCTTCACAAAGATCCCTTTACTTTGTAAACAGAGAATTTCAGTTTTACAATGGGATCCTCTTACGGATCGCGACGTTCTACCTCTGCACATGTCACATTACCAATTATAATTAAACCTGCAGCCCTGTTTACTAATTGTTTCTCTATTATACAGAGATTTGAGTACTGTTGCGAAGAGCGACCTGGTGGCGTATGGAAATTGTTAACTGTACACTGATCAACGAGAGTAGGAGTTCTCGCGTATACGACACTCTAAATCATTAGTATTTAATTAATTTCAAGTTTTAACGATCTGCGTTTCCTGCATACGTTGACAAACTCTTGTCACCTTGCTGGTTGGAATCCGTGTTACTTCAGTACCCCAGGGTGGTATACCTACCCGAGCTTCGTACCAACGGCTTTCGCTTTAATACAATTCACTGGCAAAGCGCATATATTCTACCCTCCTTTGAGTATTCACGCTACATTTCCGCCGCGTAGGGAAATGATCATATATTACGGCTGCAAACAAGAGGGTATCGCCTTCCAAGATCTGTTACATACGTATTTTTCAATGTACTGCATACATACTTACAAGCAACAAAAAATATACAAGTCTTTCAGGAATTACCTGCTGAGGTCAAATAATATGTTCCCTAAATTCAAATATCAGCTTACAAATTTTCCGAAACTTTCTACCCCGCCTAAACAATCTTTAAACTACATTCCATGGATTTCATACGTCATTCAAAGTCAAAATTTTAGTATACGTCTCGCAAATATGTGTGCAAGCTTCCAGACAGGTGACATAGAACCACTTGTACTATAGGGGAGACGGAGGCAAAACGGGCACTGCAACTTTTTAGAAAACGGCTTATTTCAGTTTCCTGACGTTTCTTACGTGGAAAAAAAGTACGGAAAATGGGGGCGATGGGAACAAAACCAGCAGGAGGGAAAAACAGGCTATAAATATGAGAATTGGGATCAAGACCGGCACCAAATCTGAAAATAATAATTTTGTCCTAATTGATATTTTATGATATTCCGACGTATTTTGTATCGACAATATAACATAAGAAACCAAAAAGATGAATGAAATTCGAAAAAAAATTGCCCGGCTCGCCCTTCTGCCCGTGTTACCCCCCTGCTCGTTTTGCCACCATCTCCCATATATATCTGGGAAATATTATGCAAAGGTAGAATGACATGTCCCCGCAGTGGAGTTCTTCTTTCTGGAATTCGGGGTGAAATGTTAAAATTCTGTCTGAAAATTGGTGACAAAAATTCTTATATTTTTGTAAAAAAAATTTGATAAACTATGAAATTTTGTAGTATGTATGCAGTTTCAAAGTTTTCCGAGTAAATCAAGAAGGGATCAGTGAATCGTAATGACGAAGTAGGAATATACATCATATTGATTTTTCTCGAGACATTATTTGATTTTCGTTTCAATGATCGCAGCAGAAATCTACTAGTCAATACTGTTAACTTGAATATTTCAATGATACGAAATGGTAATTCTCTCCTAAACTAAACATTTCAGACTGCTTGTACTACGTGGTTTTCCCTATGTAGATTGGAGCTGGCCTGAACCAATAAACCAATAGTTTATTGATTCGAGACTAGCAATATTCCGTGTATATTTAACGCCCGAGAAAATAATATGCGCTCCCCAGGAGTTTTTATTTTTTTATTTTTTTTCATTGCCAAGGGACATTGCAATGGTGTGAATTCTCACAGACTAGTTATATCTATACATATACGTACCTACGATTGCAATCGCACCGAAATCAGTGAACAAATATAATTCGGTTCGATATACTGGCGAACCCGTATTTACATAGTACGATTGTAATTGACCAAAGTCAATAAAGAAATAGTTTGCTGCTTGCAAGTCCGTATATATTTAACGCTCGAAACAATAATATCGAGGAAATAAAATCAAAACTGCAGAAGTCCGATGTACAGGAATATAGCCACCCTTTTCACTCTTAAATCTTGATACACGGAGAGAATTTTATTGGACAGATTCCCATACTACGTATAGTAATTTTGGACCATACTGTCAATATGACGATCGTTCCTATACTTTTACCAAATGTCACCATGAATATAGGAATGTCTTTCTTATTTTCATGTAAGATTATGTACAAGTATCGGAACGATCGTCATATTGAAAGTATGGTCCAAAATTACTATACGTAGTATGGGAATCCCTCCTATAAAATTCTCTCCGTGTACGTGCGCTTTACCGAAAAAATTATCCTCACCGTGAAGGATGGTGATAAGAATTGTTTCAAAATATTTATACGCATTTCCGAAAATTCGTACGCTATATCTTCTGTACAAATAACACAATTTATCGAACCATTTACCTATTCATATTTAATTCGAAAAAATTAGTTCATTATTAGGCGTATTTTACGATATCTACAAATATATCGAAATATATTGGTATGATGTATTATATCTATGGACCTATGGTATGTATGACGCCATGCCTATACCGGCTTTACCCTGTTGAAACTAAACCAATTTCAACTCACTTCGAATTACATACGAGAATCTACTCGTAGATTCTCACCCTAACTTATTTGAATATGTATTCACTATGATTAGATACGAGAACCATAATCATATATCGCGAATAAAAATTTCACCCACTTATCGTTATCCTCAATTCTAACTATCTACAGCTGTAGACGAAATTCATTATTTTTAGTTTCGACTTGACTTATTTGAATAATTCTACGCATAGGAGTTATTGGAGTCAGCTGATATATCGTACTACCGTATATCAATAGACCAATAAATATTTCAAGACAGTATACCTGCGGACGTAACAATGCCTTTTTACGTATTGCGTATATCACGTATGCGTATAGTACAGATTTTTACATCATATTATAATGAATATTTTCAATACTGAAATCACAGCTGGAATATCAAATTTTAGCAACGCAATCTTGACAGTAATAAATATATTTTCGATATTATCAAATGTTACGTATCAAATTTTGCCTAAATATGTTATATTTATTCCATAAAAGTGTAATCATTTTTTTTTTTCAAGTTTAAACGCCTTTACATTCAAAATCCGCTTTTATAATCATTTTTATAATACGATATGCTTAGAACTCAGAAGTAAGTATTTCGCTCATATTATCGACGATAAGTAGTTTCGGTTACCGCTGTGCCTTTACTCTAACTTACCGACTCGATTCTTGCGCGTTAAGAACGGCTTACCGTCAGAGCGAACTTGCCGATGTCTACATTTATCATCGATCGATAAGACAGACTTTAAAAAAAGTGCAAATCCTCACCGCAGCACAAACATCTGATTTTCAATGGCCGCAGAGATTTGGCTTTTGTTTTCGGCTGGTGATTTGACAGTGGTATCAAAATTAATGAAAATTCACTGAAATATGGAAGACAAGCCAGCGCATAAGAAGCCGACAGAAACCACAGGTCTTTTAATAAAAAATAAAATAATAAGACCGAGAATACTCGAGCTAAATAAACTGACTAATTAATATTATTCCAGAAGTGAATCAAGACGAACTGATCCTCCAGCAACAGAGACGAATCGAAAAAGAGGTTAGCGAAAAAATAAAAAATATTTTATTACCATCTAAAGACCTAAAGTCGTTTAAAAATTTCTTTCTAAACACTAGAAATTCTAAAAATAAAAATTTTTCTCTCCCATTTATTCAAGATCTCAGAATCAATAGCTTTAGTCGGAGAAAAAGAACCGCTGCAAAGTTTGGAGCGAGAATATATCGAAGATGAAGTTTACCTATCAAAGGCAAAAACCTTAGGACAAAAATACTCTTACATACGGAGAACTAGACCCGATGGGAATTGCTTCTTTCGCGCTTTTAGCTACGCTTATCTAGAAAGACTGATCGACATTAAAGATGAATATGAAAAATTCAGGGAGCTTGCGCTCAAGAGCAAAGACAACCTCGTCGCTTTAGGATTCCCACAATTCACCGTCGAAGATTTTCACGATACGGTAACAAACTACAGTTTCCTATATTCCAATAATGAGTATCAATCATTTTCTACAATCATTCGTTTTTCAGTTCATGGAGGTAATCGACAAAGTTGGAGGCGGCACAGAAGCCAGTCGTTCAGAGTTGCACAAACTTTTTAACGAACAGGGTTATTCTGATTACGTTGTTGTTTATCTCCGGCTTATTGCCTCGGGGCAATTGCAATGCGAGGCTGATTTTTATCAGCATTTTATCGAAGGGGATCGTACAGTCGCAGAATTCTGCCATCAGGTAAATGGGGAAGAGATTGAGTGGACAAGAACTTCTTAAATTTTAATGTATCCATCATTCATACTGTGTAAATATTGTATTCAAAACAAAACAGGAGGTGGAACCAATGTACAAAGAGTCTGACCACATCCACATAATAGCGATGAGTGCTGCACTCGGAACTGGAGTTCGAGTACGCTACATGGATCGTGGCGCTGGTACGGAAGCAACAGCACACGACTTTCCGGAAGGGGCACCACCGGCTGTTCATCTTCTCTACCGACCTGGCCATTATGATATCCTTTATCCCTGATGAACCTCGTCCTTTGTATCGCTCTCCTTATTTCTCCAATATTATTATGTAAAATTTCATTCAGTCAATTCCCAACTTCCTTCTATACGTATAATAAACTCTTGAGATGTTTAAATGAGCAAACCGAATCAATAATTCTTATAAAAGTTATATTTTAACAAAGAAATAGACCCCCCAGATTCATGAAACGTGATTAGCGTGTTCACGCGGTGCTATCGAATTTCATGCAATAAAATAATCAATGTCAATCTTTTCATAGCAGATTCAATAAAAATTAGTCAACAACTTAGATTTTTGATCTTTATTCGAATACGGTTTCAACTAACATTCATCACCCTGCCATGTTGTGTTATTTTCCAATACTACCCATGCGTATGATTTCAACATTGTTTTTTTTTTCTTTCTTCGTTTTTAAGTTTTACTCAGCATTTTTTAAGACTGTAAAATCAAAGCTGGATAGTGTTGGATGACTTTAATGTTTTACTCAATTAATCCAACTATTTATTATCCCATCATGTATTCTATTTAACGAAATACTTATTTTCTCACATAAAAAGAATACTAGAAATAAGATATATTGATTCGGTGAATCCGAAAGTCTAAAAGTATTAGAAAAGGTGGCATAACATACACTAGACTTTAGTTAAAAATAAAAATAAAAAAAAATAGAAGTGCAAGAGATAAAAGAGAAGCTACAATATGCAATAGTTACCAATCATTTTTACCGATCAAAATCTAAGCAAGGAGTTTACTTTATTTTAAGTAAATTCACCTGATACCCTTAGATTCTATTTTTTGAAATGAACCAATGTCTACCTTATCTGTTATTTTTAGACTCGCTATTACATTTGTAACAGTCTTACAATTATGTATAGCTTTATCTTAGACACAGAACGTTTGGTATGTGTGTGAAAAAAAGAAATTTAATTAGTTTGATAAAACGAATGAATCTTAACGTAATTGACACTTTATATTGAAACCATTTGAGTTTCAATATTGAAAAAGGCTACTATATTAATACCTAATTACAGGCATCGCTTAATTAATTGGGGGAGGATAACGTGTTACTCAATAGAAATGAACTTTTAGAATTCATAGGAGAGATTATTATAAGTTACATATTCTTTATTTCGTAATATTCGTATTTTTAATGAACTTTCAAGTGCTGATAGTGTCAGCATGAATACTATACCTACTATTTTGTTACATGCTTACGGGCATTATTTTTATCTCAATTTTTATTTTTTTATTCAATTCAATTCAATTCAATTCAATTCAATTCAATTCAATTAGTAAAACTTGTTATGATATTAGGTATGCGTGATCGTTTTTAAATTCCGAGATAATAAACACGAGTGTAATTGAACATCATTTTACCATTTATAATTTATTAAAGATCTCACAATACTATAAACATATCTTTCTCAAATATTTAGATGAAGAAAAACTATGAACATAATATGTGATTTAATCAATTAAATAATCAACCAATAGATGAAAACTAATACATCAGCTACTATACCATGATTAAAAATCTTATTTCTTTAAAAATTTCAAATCTGAATAAGTTCGTCGATACCAAATCAAACCATGAATGGTACGTCTAAATTCTTCTTTCCATTTCCAATATACAATGAACCGTAATGGGGTGAATTTAATTTATGATAAAAGGTCATACCCGGCCAGTACAGACTGTGTAAAACTACTAAACGACCTCCTAGAAGATACTGCAAATCCCAACACCCTAGAAATCATAATGAAACTACTTTATCTCGATTACAGAAGCATAAACTTCATCTAGTTTATACCTTCGGGAATGTCTGTATCAATAGTGTCCAAAAAATCAATTGCGTAATTGTAATCTTGTCTAGTTAGCAGATTAGTATTCCACTTTTGGTGTGGCAATCGACCATGTAGAAATGATCTGAGATGTTGAGCATCGGCCAAAGTCAGCCCTTCAAAACCTGTATTCTCGATTATTTCTCCACTTGGAGATTTGAACCATGCACCTCTAGGCACGACAAATGCGTCTTCTTTTATGAACTCTATCAGAGAAGCGAGACGATCTTCTTCCTTCAATTCTCTTGGAATTGCTCCCTAATTTATTATCTTTGTAATTACAACATTTCTAAGGCTTATTGTCTTCATAATTACGTCGTAATGCCGTTTTGGATCTTCGTTTGGTGGAAAGGGTGGATTAGCGTCGTAAACATTGCTAATTATCGAAATATCACCTTCTATTTTATTTACAGCCAAAGGCGTTAGGAATTTTCCACATTTCGTAGCTTTTGGCATCAGCATCCAGTCCAGGCAATTCGTGCTAAATTATCGATATGAAAGGTGGGTATGGTATGAAATAGACGCGTTAGGATTTTTTATTGCATTTTATGTTCGAACAGATTTTCAAATAGCGACTAATTTATCTATTTTTTTTTCTTCTTTTCTTTTCTTTTCTTCAAGTCGTAGTATATCTCACCTATAAAAATATACCTGACCATTTAGGCATTCTTTTTCGTACCCATAAGCGATATGGTAATCATTTTTAACGCCGTTAATTCTACCCCAGTAATAACATTTACGAAAATGATTTTCCTGCTGAAGAATGAACAACGAATTTTGAAGAAGCTGTGAATTCTCTGTGCCAACGCAGACCCCGGCGTACCCTAAAAGATCCAATGTATCTAGCAGTTTGAAACATTCCATGTCTTTTATCTCAATATATAATATATGAAATACAAATTTATCGCTAAATTTTGTATTGATATTGACTTTTAATATGATAAAAATAATTGTCATGTAATTAACAACGTTTGAATAAAAGCGCCTCCGTGGTACTAGCGATAGGGCTAAAACAACGCATAAATGAAATGCGCGGAGACGTCACATGACCACGCGCATAGCCTGGCTGTCGTTCCGTCGCTCCCGTTATGCGAGATCTTGCGGGGCACTTGGGACATACTAGTAGTACGTCACGTTAAATGGCAAAATACGATAACAGGGAAAAGAAAATAGTGTATTCTTGTTAATAAATAAGGTATTCCGTGAGGTATTGTGAATGGTCGATATCGGATAATAGTGACAAGCTTTTTTTAGCGAGGAATATATCGTTCCTTGCAAAGGATGGCGACTTGACGCAACGAAGAATGGAAAACTAATGAACGGTATGTATATGTTCAACGTGTATATATACATACATATACATATATAGAATATGCATACATGTCGCTCTCGCCAAAATGGGTTACGTTATTTTCCTTTATTGTGTATGTATTCCGTAGCGCGTGTCGTCTTTCGCATATCACTTGTAAACCCCAAATATTGTCATTTCAAAATCGGAACATTCCTGCGACATAGAGTTAAACCCCTAAATATTAAATCCTGAATCTTAAATCACGTTATTATCAAACAGCTTTAGAAATTCTAGTACCTCGCTTTTGTCACATTACCTATTTGATTGTGAGGAAAAATATTATTTCACGCTTAAACCCACGATGCATGATCTTTGTTGTTTTCTCCGTTATTCTTTAATGGCCTTGATTCTATTTGTATTTATGGATTTGGTTACAACAAAATTTTCACCCGTATATTATACCCTATACATATATACAATATGCATACTGCCTACCTTTCATACGTCTCTACATACATAACATTCATATACGCGCATGAAAGATTCATCATCAAGAAAAAAAAAAAAAAAAAAATATACGTACTACATCGTATGTATGTACCTACATACATTCTCATCTTTTATTTTACTGCATTATTTTTTCATTCTTTCAACGCTAAACTAGTATTTCATTAAAAATTCTCCTTTCCATAAATTCTATCCAAATTTATTTCTTGGTTATCATATCGAGGGCTAAGGATCAGAATGGCGTAACCCACCAAAAAGTGCGCATGCTGCCAGAACGGCTCACGTGTTACATTTTCAGATATACGCCCTTATGGCAGCAAATTCAACAAAATCGAAAAAATGTGGGTTACGCCCGTCTGGTCCTTAGCCCTCGATATAGTAACCTAAAAATTTCGTTCAAATAATAACTTCCACAATTTTATCAACTCCATCTATCTGATTCTCATTTCTTATATTTAATGACTCAATCATATTTCTTCGGGAATCTCCGTTATCATAACTGATGATACGTATACCCACTCGCTATGTCAAGATCCAGGAAAGTATTAAATCAGCCAAGCCAGCTTTGATTAACAGAATAAATACTACATCCAAGAGTTTTATATTGCATCGCATTGCTCATATTTGTGCAACAATTATTACATTTTTCATCATTTTATTAATCATAGAAAATACATGTAGCTGCATCTATACTACGTTTTCTAATAATTTCAATTTAAAAACCGTTAGTAATTTATTTATTTATTTATTTCTATTCAAATTTTATATTCTATAATAATAAAAATAAAAGAAATTTATAGAAAAGGAAACAGCGGCTCTTAAAGCCGTACCAATTTCTCCTAATTTTCATTTTCTAGTCTATCAACTTTCACATCATTAAGTTTGACCATGTTTTTAGTATCAATCTCAACATACATATTATATATGCGTGTGATGATGTTATCCAGGTATTTTCATCGTTTAATAATAATAATAATAATAATCATAATAATAATAATAATAAATTGTGATATTTCATGTATGTCAAAGTATAAGCGAGATTATTTTTTTATTTCTTTATTATTCATAAAAATCAAGCTATGCGTTAGAAACGTATGAAATTTTTAATAAATATTTCAAAACTTGTTTGAACAATCCTGAGAAGAAATTATCTGAATAGATTTGGGCACCGTTAAGTTAACTGATTAGGTCCCAGCGTCAGATCCTACGAGTCTAAATTAGCTCAGTTCCTAATCAGCTACATTCAAGCATTGTAAATTAATTAGTATAATTTATATAATTTATACTATACGTGAAAATGCTGTAAGTTCATAGTTGGAACACTTTTTCTCAAATGTTCTGTTATTACTTATTTTAGATTAAAAATTTGAGGATCTGGACCAGTGCTGGTAAAAAAGAAAGGTATGTAAACGTTTAATTACTACATTTATTTTTTTACTCTATCTATTTCTTTCGTTATTGTTAAAACTGTTCCAATAAGTTTAAATAACGTTAAAAATTTATCGCAAGTAATCGTAATCGCTCAAGTTCAACGTCGCTAAAAAAATATCTAGGTCACTTTTATCATAGTCTTATTATTACTTTAGGTAAGATAAGTATTTTTAATCTTTTTAATATTCATTCGGATAATAAATTTCACAATATAAATATTACACATATATTATAACATAATAACAGCGTGTCATATATTTTTCTTAAATTTTTCACCAAATCTATTACCACTTTTATATCAGATGGCCGAAGTAGACCCAGAAACGTTGCTGGAATGGCTCAGCATGGGTCAAGGCGACGAAAGGGATATGCAGCTCATAGCCCTAGAACAACTGTGCATGTTACTTCTTATGTCTGATAATGTCGATAGATGTTTCGAAAGGTGAGCAATTCCTCTCTAGCATGATATCAATATCCTGTGAAATATGGATAACATAAAGAATCTTTTTATGATATGTATTTGAAATTCTGCATTAACAACTCTACTTTCTTTCTTTCTAGTTGCCCACCACGCACTTTTCTCCCAGCCCTTTGTCGAATCTTTTTGGATGAACTCGCCCCGGACAGTGTACTGGAGGTAACAGCTCGTGCGATCACATACTACCTCGATGTCTCTGCAGAATGTACGCGAAGAGTTGTGTCAATGGAGGGCGCAGTCAAAGCTATATGTGGCCGTCTTTCGGGAGCTGGTCTTGGATCTAGAGCGAGCCGGGATTTAGCTGAACAGTGCATAAAGGTGAAAACCTTCATTCAATATTCTATTTTAAGTCCTATACATGAATACCACATTTCTCATCTCATGTTCACATGTTAAAATTGATTATCTTGCACCAGTTTTGTCTCCGGTTTATAAATAATGTGTCTATCATTTGCCCCAGGTCCTCGAACTGGTTTGCGCAAGAGAAGCAGGAGCGGTATTTGAAGCAGGCGGTTTACCGTGTGCCTTGTCCTTCATCCGTGAGCATGGAGCCAGAGTGCATCGTGATACTCTGCACTCTGCAATGGCTGTAGTTTCTCGATTATGTGGCAAAGTAGAGCCTCAAGATAAAGCTTTGCCCGATTGCGTAGAAGCTTTATCTACTTTACTGAGACATGAAGATGCTCATGTTGCCGATGGAGCACTGAGATGCTTCGCTTCGTTAGCTGATAGATTTTCAAGACGAGGTGTCGACCCTGCGCCTTTAGCTTCTCATGGTTTAGTCTCAGAATTACTGTACAGGTAAATTTGATGGACTGATCGTGAACAGTAAACCAGAACGTTCTCTTAAGCTTTCATTATAAAACCCCATTCCTTCCACTTCTAGATTGTCCAACGCAGCAGGACCTGGCACATCTGCAGCGACTACATCCAGTACTACCAAAACTCCACCTCCGTCTACAGCCTCGACTGCCCCAGCGCCAGAGCCAAAGTCTTGTGCATCGGTTTCTACTATAATCAGCCTTTTGTCAACATTGTGCCGAGGTTCTCCCTCCATAACGCATGATCTGCTTCGTTCAGAGCTTCCTGACGCGATAGAGAAGGCTTTGAAGGGCGACGAGAGATGTGCTTTAGATTCAATGCGATTAGTCGATTTACTTTTAGTCCTATTATTCGAGGGAAGGTCAGCCCTAGGTCGGGCAGCTGGTGGCCCGTCTGGTCCTTTGCTGCCTCGTCTTAGACGGCTCGATAGTGCCGGGGAAAAATCTCACAGACAATTGATAGACTGCATTAGGTCCAAGGACACAGACGCGTTGATAGAAGCTATAGATTCTGGCGGCATAGAAGTTAACTTTATGGATGATGTCGGACAGACTCTTTTAAACTGGGCTTCGGCCTTTGGCACTCAAGAAATGGTAGAATTTCTTTGCGATAGGGGAGCTGACGTTAACAAAGGACAGAGATCCTCCAGTTTACACTATGCCGCTTGTTTTGGTAGGCCGGCTATCGCCAAGGTCTTACTTAGACACGGTGCTAATCCCGATTTAAGAGATGAAGATGGTAAAACGCCTCTGGATAAAGCCAGAGAAAGGGTAGACGAAGGGCACAGGGAGGTCGCAGCTATCTTACAATCGCCTGGGGAATGGATGCTGCCGCCTAATCAGGATAGTCGAAAGCCAGAAACCGAGGTCGAAGACATTACAGAACCGAAGGGAGACCCTGAGATGGCTCCGGTTTATCTAAAGAGATTGTTGCCTGTTTTTTGCGCCACATTTCAATCCACTATGTTATCTAGCGTCAGAAAGGCCAGCCTTAGTTTAATCAGAAAAATGGTACACTATATTCAGCCTGAACTACTCGTGGAGGCTTGTGGATCTGAGGGAACAGACTGTGGAGCAACGCTTGTTGAAGTTATTGCAACGGTTTTGGACAACGAGGTGAGATTTTTTACAGTTCTTTTCTCCTGTTTATCGAATTTCTTGTATTTTAGTTAAATATTATTCGTCGTTATTCATATACGCTCGTTATTGCGGATATGAAAAGTATGAAATGGGTAAATATCACAGAAGGCAGCAGGCAGATTCATTTACTCAGGTAAGATTGTTCGCAGGAGGGAGAGATCGAGATATCGCCATCGCCTCCCAAGTCATTCATCGGCCCAAAATTGCCCTGTCTTCTTACGCGCAAGACTTCTACTTACCAGAAATACATTATCGAAAAGACGGTAACGTCTGTTCCTTCTTCTTTCTCTTGCACTCTGCTTGAATATTACCTTTCCTTTTACATTTTTCTCATGTAACCCAGAGAGATGAGAAAAAAATAAATAATAATAATATAAATCTCTTTGAAAATAAACATAAGACAAACATATACTTCATACAAAGGCTCAGTGATTTTAGTTTCACACTAAAAGGAAGAACAAATTTATCGACAAAAATTTAAAACACTTTCATTCAAATTTCAGAACGCCCTAACAAACATGCGTACAACAATTACACTAGCTAATAAAATTTTAAACAATAAATACTAAACATACGTGTCAAACTTTTTCAAACAAGTTGCGATACAATCACAAATCAATAAAACATCAATATTTTCAATTGCGATACTACAGCAATACTTGAATATGAAAAATTGGGATTAAATTATCACACGCAGATACAGATTTGTGTTAATAATTATATAAAAATCGTACTTACCGTCTGCCTGCTGCTGGTGTGGTCACTAACAGGACATATTCCATAATAGTGGAATACAGAGTTGGTATCTGTGATCCTTTATGTGTTATAACAATTTACGCTTCGTAGAAATAACGAATAATACGTGAATTTTCATCGAAGCAATTTACATGTACATACGTAGGGAATGTGAAGTCTTGTATAAATTAAAGACGAGCAATCATTTTATTTTTCAAATTGCTCTTCGGATAGAATTTCATACATATTAAAGCAGAACTAGATATTTTGGATTATTGATTAGCTTTTCGATTACTCAGCTGAGTATTTTCCATAAAATAATCTAAACTAATTTACACCGCTTTAAGATTTGTTAATCACACAATGAGTACAAGTTATTCATTGAAATTAACAGCGCGTATTATTCCGCAACATCGTTATGCACAATATCATTGCAACATGTTTCAGCAATAGTTTACTTTCTTCTTATTAATTACCAAATAGACTTTATACTATCATTTTACCATTCGAATTATAAATCCTTTTTTTCCTTATATGTATATTATGATATAGTTTTGAGATACGAAATTCTGGTACGACAAAAATTGACGGCATATCTGTATCCAAACAAGGAATAAATTTAGTAACTTCTTTCGTTTTCGTAACGAATAGTTGACTAATTATTCCTCATGAGCGTTGGCTCAATTTTTACAATTCTCAAGGGGGTAGATATACACACCTTGGAAATAATCATTTTCCAAATGATTGGCACAATTTAAAGAAATTTTTCATTAAACCCAGTCTTTTTACACCTGATTAATTGTATTTTGAGACATGATTCAAAATTATTCGAGACTCTATGGACTTGTTCGTCTTCGTAGATTGAGTCTACCGAAGAAAAAGTGGTTGTTTCAGGGTACAAGTCGCATTGTTCATCGCACCCTTTTGAATATTGGATGGGAATTTACAAAATGATGTCTATGCGGGACAATCCGATAATATATAGAAAAAAGGTCAGTCTTTTATTGTTGTAAGCACGTAACATACTGTTCTTTTTTTTTCTTCTCTTCTCTTCAACAACAGCTGGAAATCGTCAATATTGGTATATAAAAAATCAAATTCTAGAATAGTTCTCTCTGAATTTAAAGAAGTCTCAATGAACGATGCGACCTGTACCATACAACGATTCATCTATGTAAGGCAAAGTCTATAAAATCTCAGCCCACATTGAATTATGTCTAAAAGTACCATTAATCAGGTGTGAAAAGAACTGAGTCGATAGAATATTTCCTCACAGCATGCCGGGGGATTTGAAAAAAAATATTGTCTCCAATGTGTGCGTTATCCTCTTCAGGTGGTTTTTCTTTAAACTAGTTGATTAATAATGATTTTCATTTCTAAGTATATTATTTGTTGATTTTACGTGTACTCTGTTGATGGTTTTATGAAAAAAAAAAATCAGCCCCCACTTTACATGGGTAGTTCAATTATCGGAGACCAGCGATAAATAATGTCCATTATCCTCAAAAGAATTGAAATTGATTGTTAACAGGAAGATGAAGACGGGCATCTGGTAGTTCTCCAAATGATTCAAGACCTGATGATCAAGGGAAAGGATGAATTTCTTGAACATTTTGCAAGATTGGGTGTATTTTCTAAAGTTGCTACGTTAGCCACGGAACCAGAATCTGAGACTAGTCAATCGGGGGAAGAACAAACAGTCGAAGACGCTAGAGAACTGCTAGTTGGCAGAGCTTATCATTGGAGGGATTGGTGCATTTGTCGAGGACGTGATTGTCTCTACGTTTGGTCAGATGCGGCTGCTTTAGAATTATCAAATGGCAGTAATGGCTGGTTCAGGTTCATCTTAGACGGCAAACTGGCCACAATGTACTCTAGCGGTAGTCCCGAGGGAGGGACTGATACTACGGGTGAGTTATTCAAACACGAGGATGCCATTCACTTGTAAAATTTAACAATATGTTTTAATCCATATCATTATCGCTATTTTATATAGAAATATTTGACCACTTTGTTCCATCATTTGTGAATAATTTCAGTGCTTAGCTAATAGGTTTAGAAATTAACTTTTATTTCACTAACTGCCAACAGGGAAGGGACGGAATACAGAGTCACTCACTACCGAAGGTACGTTGAATACAAATCAATTACCACTTAATTGATCAGTTGTATTCACTTTTCAACCAATTAATGCATGTAGCACAATCATTTAGTACGCAAAATACATTGAGATGATAAATTATCGACTCAAACCTCATACCCTACTACTAAATTTTTCAGAAAATCGTGGGGAGTTCCTTGAGAAACTACAAAGGGCTCGTACTCAAGTAAAACCAAACTCCGTAAGCCAGCCTCTACTCTCTCGTCCTGGAACGGCGCGTTTGGTAGTCGGGAATTGGGCTCTATCTAGCCGAAGAGAAGGCGAATTGTACATCCATAATAGCGACGGGCAACAGCAGGCCACTATTTTGAGAGAAGATCTGCCCGGTTTTATTTTCGAGTCTAATCGAGGCACCAAACATTCCTTTACTGCCGAGACCAGCTTAGGTAAATTAGCTCACACTACTTTGTTCGCATCACTGTAGTTACCTGAAACATCTAATCTAGACGCATTGAAATATTTTGAATAATCTAAAGCAGAAAGGGTTTTCACAGGTCCAGAGTTTGCAGCTGGATGGGCTGGCAAGCGTGGAAAACGTCTTAGATCTAAGCTAGAAGCGATTAAACAGAAAGTTAAAACCCAAGCGCAAGAAATATACGAAAGATATTTCAAAGTGGCTCAAGCCCAGCCTCGTGGAGTGGTAGCAAAACTTGGTACGATTGTTAATCAGATAGAAAAAGCTTGTCAAAAACAGCAATCAGGAAATCGTGAATGGCGCAACGTGCTACAAAACACTTTAGAGGAACTAAAGATCCTCCTAAATGAAGAGGGAAAAGTATCTGCTTATGAACTACATTCTAGTGGGCTTGTGCAAGCTCTACTTTCACTACTAGCTGCACCACCAGGACCACAACCACCTTCGTTAAGAGCAAATAAATTGAGATTGCAGAGGATAGCTTTATTCAAAAATTGCTTTCAAGCTAATGATACAGATAGGGAACATAGCTCGGCTAAAATTTTAGTCCACAAGCTAGTGTCTGTACTTGAATCTATAGAAAAACTACCTGTATATTTGTACGACACACCAGGCTCTGGATATGGGCTACAGGTAATTAGTATTGATTTGTTTTATTTTTCTTTTTTCGTTCATGAGTAACTAGAAACATCATTGAGGATATTCTCTGAATGATTTTGATGTACGTTTTACAGATTTTGACAAGGAGGCTTCGCTTCCGCCTAGAAAAAGCAGCGGGTGAAAGTGCATTGATCGACCGATCTGGGAGAGGTTTAAAAATGGAACCTTTGAGCACCGTCCAACAGCTGGAACACCACTTGTTGAAAATGGTTGCAAAACAATGGCACGATCATGACCGATCTACGTTTACCTTTGTTAAGAAATTGAAGGAAGGGAACAAAATGACCTTCAAGTATCAGCACGATTTTGACGAAAACGGACTTGTGTATTGGATAGGAACCAACGCCAAGTAAGTTATCGATTTATCCAAATATTTTCATCGCCAATATCCCACCCTCACCTAATTTAATTAAACTCCTCTATCATTTCAGGACCAGTTCTGAATGGGTAAACCCAGGCCAGTATGGATTAGTTGTTGTAACTTCTAGCGATGGTCGTATCCTCCCATACGGTCGACTCGAGGATATTTTGAGTCGAGATCCATCAGCTTTAAATTGCCATACAAACGACGATAAAAGAGCCTGGTTTTCAGTAGACTTGGGTGTATGGCTAATTCCCAGTGCATATAGTCTGCGACATGCTAGAGGATACGGCAGAAGCGCGTTGAGGAACTGGATGTTCCAGGTGGGTTAATTGAAAATAATTAATGAATGTGATCCCATAAAAACTTTTTATCTCATGTTAATTTCAGGTCTCAAAGGACGGCGTGAATTGGACAACATTATACACGCATGTAGACGACTGCTCTCTCAACGAACCAGGAAGCACAGCTACTTGGACTCTTGAACCTCCTCCTGAAGAGGTTCAAGGATGGCGTCACCTGCGCTTACAACAAACCGGCAAAAACTCATCTGGTCAAACCCATTACCTATCCATGTCCGGTCTAGAAATATACGGCGAAGTTACAGGCGTTTGTGAAGATCTGGGAAGAGCTGCGAGAGAAGCTGAGGCCGGAGTTAGAAGGCAAAGAAGATTGGTCAGAACCCAAGTGTTGAGGCATTTGGTAGCTGGCGCACGTGTCGCTAGAGGACTTGATTGGAAATGGAGAGAACAGGACGGCGTCCCACCGGGTTGGTTAAACGTCCTTTATTTTTCCCACTTTTCGCTTCTGGACGGGGAAATCTGATCAGATATTGAAAACTATGTGCAATTCATGATTTCAGGAGAAGGCACTGTAACGGGAGAATTGCATAACGGCTGGATTGATGTAACTTGGGACCACGGTGGTTCAAACTCGTATCGTATGGGAGCAGAGGGAAAATACGACTTAAGGCTAGTGAGCACAGGTGTGGAAAGTGAAAATGGCATGAAAACTAAAAATGGTTCAAGTGTACTAACCAGCAGGAAGTCTAGCAGCACACCCAGCTTACCAGATTGCACAGACCAAGGTATGCGAGGGTCAGTTGCGTCCACCGATCAAGCTGCCAGCGCTGATAATTTGGCTGCGAAGGTAATAAATGATTAATTTTTCGAACATTTAAGTCATCCGCAAGTAGTAACTATATTCTAATGAAATAATTCTCATTTATTATCGATTCTTTATTCATCGCAAAGTATCTAAAAGTTATGAAGTCTCAACGGGTGAAATACAGAAACTGAAAAGATAAAAATTTATTCATTCAGAGCATGGTTTTTATACTATATGTTGTCACTAACAAAAATTGTGTACTACTTGTGTTTGTAAAACCAGCAAGCAGCAGAGTCAATAGCAGAAAGTGTGCTCTCGGTCGCTCGAGCAGAAGCAGTTGTAGCAGTGACTGGAGAAGGGGCTGCAAGTGCCGCAGGCGAATTGTCTGTCGTTTTACATCCAAGACCCGATGCGGCCAGTGACTTGGCCACTATTGTTGAAAGTCTTGCTCTCAATACAGAATACTCGATTAACAGCAACAGTAATCGGGCAACAAATAGCTCTAAACCTCTGTTTCCTACGGTTCGAGGCAACAAGGTATAAACACACTTACTTTTCCCCTATACTTTTCATCACTTTAGCGATATGAGAAGAGTGTTTGTTTCTATGCCAAAATTACTATTGCCAATGATCGGTGAAACGGTTCGATCAAAATATCTGAAATTTACAGGATTTTCTGATCCTTAATTCGACAGTATTTCACGTGGGTTTCTAAGGAGGTGAAAAGTACAGTGAAAAAATAGTCTTGTTCTTTATTTTTGGGTACCCGTTGATGAAAAAAATGATCTATTCAGTTAAATTCCCTTTGCTTGACGTAATCTGGATACTTGTTACTTGCTGATTTGTGTTTTTACAAAACTAGCTTCATCATTTATTCATTGTATTCATTACCTCACTTATCATATAGAATTTATTCATCTCATATTAATTTTGTCATTAATCAATTTTCTTATAGCCCGCAAGTGGTCTATTGAGCCTAGAAGCAGCCGAAGTATTGGATCGTATGCGCGAAGGCGCAGACAGGTTGCGTAATAATACTAACAGTTTCTTGAGTGGGGAATTACTTGGTTTAGTACCTGTTAGGATTAGCGTGTCTGGAGAGACCGACGAAAGTTCTATGAGAATTCGGCCTGTTACTAGACATCATCCAGGTATCACGGACAGTAAGTATTTCTTCAATTATATCGAAAATGTTTAAAATACTTTCGAACATAATCATTTATCATTATCATCCAGATTGATTGAACATTTTGAATCTCATTTACTGTTTATCTAATACACGGACACAGAGTCTTGACAACATTTGTATTCGATAATCTATAATCTATAATTGTGTAAAATTCTGTATATCACATAATGCTTTTTAAACCTATGAGAAATCATCTACGGAATGTGTTTCTTTATAATAGACATGAAAGAGTGCGGTCGTGACAAAGAAGCTAGTTCATCATCTCAGAATGCTCCCGGATGTCCGATCGTAGTAACAAATCCCATGTCTGTATCTGTACCAAATCTTACATGTACGGAAGCTAACAATACCCTGGAACCAGCTGCGGCTACCGGACTCCTAGAGACTTTTGCAGCCATGGCTCGCAGACGAACGTTGGGTCTGTTTTCTCTAATTGCTTAGCTTGGTTTACTCGCACATTACCCAAGGTTCAAGTCTTGTGTCTATCATGAAAAATCATCTTCATACGTTTGCCACACTCTGCAGAATCTTTCGCTCTAGTCTTGTACCGACGGCTTTTGTCATTTACAAACTCAGCCTTGGACCTTATGAGACACAATTTTTACCCCGCATCTTCGTCCCATATCTCTCAGTCAATATTATCATAATCCAATGTGATGAACTTGTCCTGTCCTGGCAAAGCATTAGAGGGTCGTTCTAACAATTTTTAGGTCCCGCAGGTGGTCAGCATATAGCTCCGAACTCAAATTCCGGTTCAAATCCTCGAGGGCCAAATTCTGTCTCCAGTTTGGTCAGATTGGCATTAAGCTCAAACTTTCCTGGAGGTTTGCTTAGCACTGCACAGAGCTACCCGAGTCTTACGAGTAGCGGACAAGTGGCAGGAAGCGGTGTTACAACAACAACAGGACCTGGCTTGGGGCAGGCTCTCACTATGTCTCTCACAAGTACCAGTAGCGATAGCGAACAGGTAAGAATACCACAGAATTAAAAATCCTCATGCTTTACGCTTCAAGCATACCAATTCTAGATGCGCTTTTAGATGTTTATTAATGAATGAATCGTCTTTTGGAAAAGAAAAATTTATTCTCTCTTTATTGAGCAGCAAATCGAAGAAATTTGTACATAAATTCTGTAAATATTGAACAACATCAACGAATCAGCATGTTAATAAACGCGTTGAATTATAGTACGGAGATTATAGCTGGCATGTTTTTTCCTCCGGAAAAAGAGAATAGACGAATGACATCAGGATTTATCAGATTAAAACGTCAGACTCATATGAAAGTAAACGTTAACGAGATAGTTGTGTAAATTCATTTCAAATTGGCTATTAGATTATTCGCTGCTCTTTGTTCGCGCATTTAAATAAAGACAAAGAAAGACCCCTGAGCGGGGCTTCCCTTTAATATAATGAGAAGTTGTGGCTCCAGGTTAGCGTCGAGGATTTTGTCGAATCATGCGGTGGAGTAGCAGGGACTGGTGTTACCGGTAGCCGGGGTATAGGCGGTGCAACTCTATTGGGAGAACTGGAGGACGACGAAGATGGAGCTTTAGCTGAGGAAGACGACGACAACGAAGACAATGAACAAGAAGTATAACTTCCCTATTAATTTCATAATTCGTAATGAATTTCTCAGAATAATTAATTCTCCGTTATCTTTGGCAAGAAATTGAATACATCATCCAATCGGGTCTTGTCTTATCTAAACCCCTTTTTTTTCTCTCTTTCTCCTAAAGGAAGATGATGAAGAAAATGAGGAAGAAGGTGACGGCGGAGAAGGTGAATACGAAGAGGTCATGGTGAGCCGTAACTTGTTGGCAGCATTCATGGAAGAAGAGGCGCAGCCTCAACCGAGTAAAAGACGGGCTTGGGACGATGAGTTTGTTCTGAAACGTCAATTCTCCGCGCTGATACCAGCTTTCGATCCGAGACCCGGTAGGACGAATATTAACCAGGTATGAACTGAGTTGAATATGGAATTATAGTTATCGTCTATAACTTTCAAAGTCTGAGAAATCTTTTGACGTGTATTTTGCATTCAAATTTCTAGACGACAGACCTCGAAGTTCCTCAACCAGGCAGTGAGATGCAGACTAGTACACGATCTGGATTGCCAACGGCTCCTAAATTGTCATTGACTTTAAAAGGTCCAGGACTTCCCGGAGTTCCAGACGTAGAAGTGCCTCTCTCCGAACCTCAGTCTACGATATTCCAAGCTGTTCAAGAACTCATGCAGCTCACGGAATTGGGTAGCAGACAGGAAAAACTAAGGAGGATATGGGAGCCCACTTACACGTAATATTTTTAACATACACATTTGTAAACATAATCCAGTTTCTTGCTTCGATACAATAAGATAAGATTTACAGCAATGATAATAATTTCTCTAACGTTATTGATTATTAAATCAATTTTCTCACTCTGATCAACAGGATAGTATACAAGGAAGCAAGAGATGAAGAATCCTCAGGTCGTGCTACGCCGATAATAACATTATACTCACGCAATCCAATACAGAATACAAGTGCCTGTACAGTAGAAGATGTCTTGCAACTTTTACGGCATGTATTTGTACTAAGCGCGATGCGCGAAGAGTATAAAGACAGTATAACGGACGATGGTGATTTGGAAAACTGTTGGGTGAACCCAGACGATTTCACATCAAAGAAAATCACGAATAAGGTCGTTCAGCAGATTCAGGATCCACTGGCTTTAGCTGCTGGCGCTTTACCCAGCTGGTGCGAAGAGCTGGCAAGAAGTTGTCCATTCTTGCTGCCGTTTGAAACCAGAAGATTGTACTTCAGCTGCACAGCGTTCGGAGCTTCGAGGTCCATTGTTTGGCTGCAAACCCAAAGAGATGCCGTACTAGAAAGACAAAGAGCTCCAGGTCTCAGCCCTAGAAGAGACGACAGCCACGAATTCAGAGTAGGAAGACTAAAACATGAAAGAGTCAGCGTGCCAAGGGGAGAGAAATTACTTGACTGGGCTGAGCAAGTGCTAAAGGTAAGGAGGTCGCGTTACGTTGGTTCATCTCAATATTTATATGTTTTTTTATCCAATATTTTCATCAACAGGTACATGCCGGCCGAAAAAGCATACTCGAAGTACAGTTTGTTGGAGAAGAAGGAACCGGTCTTGGACCGACTTTAGAATTCTTCGCTTTAGTCGCCGCTGAATTACAACGCAAAGATTTAGGCCTCTGGCTGTGCGACGATGATCAAACATGTGTTGAAGAACAGTCCTGCCCACCTGGAGAACAGATTCGTCCTCCAGGATACTACGTCGTTAGACCAAGCGGATTGTTTCCCGCACCACTACCTCAAGATTCTCAAACTTGTGAGAGAGCTGCCCGGTATTTTTGGTTCCTAGGTGTATTTTTAGCCAAAGTTCTCCAAGACAATAGACTCGTTGATATTCCGTTGTCGCAACCTTTCCTGAAACTAATGTGTCATGGAGACATAACTAATAACGTTAACGAAAGAATTGGATTGAACACAGTTCCGCAGGAAAGTATGCCGTCCAGTATGGCGAGCAGTTTTATATCAGAAGAAGGCGAATTGGACACACAATATTCCCTAGAACCGACACCATGGTATGACGGAATACTCGACGTCGAAGATTTGGCCACCGTTGACCCAGTCAGAGGTGAATTCCTCAAACAAACTCAAAGTCTAGTCTCAAGGAGAGACAGGACTCTATCGGACGGCCCGTTGACCGATGAAATGAGAGATTCTCTGCACGTAACTCACGCGTCAGGTACTTCGATGGCAATCGAAGACTTGGCTTTGACGATGACGTATGCACCGAGCTCTCGAGTATTTGAGCATGACCAAGTCGAGCTGAAGGAAGGTGGCGGCAACGTTGCTGTGACGCTAGATAATGCTCACGAATACACAGATCTGACGATAAAATATTGCCTAGAAAAGGGCATTGCTAGGCAGCTCGAAGCTTTCAAGGCAGGATTCTCAAAGGTATTTTTAATGGAAAAATTACACGCCTTTAGCCCGGAGGAAATCAGAGCTATGCTATGCGGAGAACAAGATCCGCAATGGACGAGGGAGGATTTGCTAAATTACACGGAGCCTAAGTTAGGATACACTAGAGAGAGGTGAGCGCGAATTGTTTTAATATTATTATCATTTTATGGATGAAAGTGAAAAATACAGATTGGCTAATCTCGCGTTATTCATTTCTATTTTACAGCCCTGGATTTCAGCGATTTGTTAACGTTCTGCTATCGCTCTCAGGATCTGAGCGTAAAGCTTTTCTTCAGTTTGCAACTGGGTGTTCAGCATTGCCTCCTGGTGGCTTGTGCAACCTTCATCCTAGATTAACAGTAGTACGTAAGGTAGATGCTGGTTCGGGAGGTTTTCCTTCTGTAAACACGTGTGTGCATTATCTAAAGTTACCAGAATATCCAACCGAAGAGCTTTTGAAAGAAAGGCTACTGGCTGCTACTCGAGAAAGGGGATTCCACTTGAACTAGGCACCTAAATCTTAATGGAAATAAATATTCTGATTATGGTAAGTAAGTAAAGTAAAGTAAAAATAAACAAACAAAAATTTGAGTCATCGAAGAGTTTAATTGTCTGTAATTTAAGGATTGAATCGTTTAAAAAAAAAATGAAATACAATAAATAAATAAATAAATAAAGATAATTAATTAAATAAATGATTGATGATGATGATGATAATGATAGCGTTTTATTACGCAGGTAATGGTATACGTGAAAATTTTATCACAAATTTGCAAAGAAATATTAATATACATAAAATTACATAAATAATTTAATTTAGAATAATATTTTTCATTTATAAAAAATACCAAGGCGTTTTTTTGGCATATTTGTGATAACTATGCAATTTGAAAAATGAATACCTAATATATTCGTAAACGACTTTTAGATGTTAGTTGAAGAAAAGTGAAAAAAAAAAAAAGAAAGAAAGAAAAAAAAGATATCCTTTCATCTGTACATCTCTCTTATTGAATAATTATACTATATATAAATGGGTTGAAATGATTCTTAATAGTGTGAAACAAAAAAAAAAAAAAAACGGAAAAAATAAAATGATTTTTTTTTATAAGTTTCTTCTTCGATCAGTGATAAACTCGACAACATTGAATTAACAATGATTATATAAGTTAAGAAAATGCCTCTTTCCGTTCAAAATTAGTATATTCGAAAAAATTATATCATAATATAAATATGCTATTAGATGTGTTACTTTTCCAATGCGTGTAAATATACACCTATATAATAAACACACACACACACGCATATATATATATATATATATATATATATATAGTATATCTATAATATAATATGTGTGCAGAAACGTTATGTTTGTGTGTTTATAGGTATGTATAATGTTGATCAGTTTTGTGCCGAATAAAAAAAAAAAATGAAAAATGAAAAAAAAAAAGAAAAGAAAAATAAAAAAAATTAAAAAAGATACCCACAATGATTATATAAAGAATAAAGCTAAAAGATAGAGATCATACCTACTTTACTACATATATATGTATTATTAACAAAACGTAGTTTGAATGCGTACCAATGATTGCCTAAATAAGTACATAATACATACACATACTCTGATAGAAAAAAATAAAAAAAATAAAAAAAATAAAAAAAATAAAAAAAAAACGACTTGTGAAATCAGTAGATTGGTGGATTGGTAGAAACCAAAAATCGCATCTGTTTAAATAATTAATAATAAATAATAGTTTTTATTTTCTCGTCTCTTTAGTATACTATACTATACATAATATAGGAACAGTTTCATTTGAGTAAAATAAAGGAAATTATTATTATTATTATTATTATTATTATTATTATTATTATTACTTTTTTTGTTTTTTGTTTTTAGTGTTGGAGTTGAATTCTAGTGTGACACTGAAGCTTTTCTGCTTCATCAAATAATTTACCAAATCTTACCTACGAAAATAAAAGAGAGAGAGAGAGAGAGAGAGAGAAAAAAAAAGGAATGGAAAAAAAACGAGCAAAAAAAAAACATAATAAAAGAAAAGAAACACTCAAATAAAACTCAAAAGTTGTCGTCCAAGTAAATATATTAACTCGATTGTGTTTTCGTGAAATATTAAATAGAAAAATAGTTTATGTAAGTAATAAAATAGCCGCACTTGGTGAATAATTATATTTTCAATACATGGATGAAGGGGGATGGGGGGGAGGGAGGGGGGGGGGGTCTGCATCCTAGACAGTTGTTAAGTCCCTAATTGTTTCGGATAAAAAGCAAAAAAGAAGAAAAAAAGAAATGATACAAATAAAAAATAATTCTTGTCGAATAGAGATTATTGAGTTTTTTATTGCCCATTATATAAAATTACTATAAGAAACCGGTGATACGTTTGGCTTTTTTCTTTATCATTATTCATTATCTTCTCCATTTCTTTCTTTTTTTTTTTTCATTTTTTTATTGTGATATTTTGGAAAACTAATTATTGTACTAAATGATTTATATTGTTTGAAAAATCTCATCAAAATTAAGATAAATATAGAATATCTAAATTTCACATAATTTTATCCAAGCAATAGAGACTTGGCAAGCCCGAGCATATAATAATTATATACTATAATAATACCTACACACCTAATATTCATACAATATTATGCTATCAATGCTCGTACTATTTACTATTATTAAAATAACACATAAATCAGTATACATATACTATGATAGCAATTAGTGGAAAAAATATAAAGTTAATATAAATGTCAGAAGAGAAAAAAGAAAAAGAAAAAGAAAAGAAAAAAAAAGGAATAATTAACGATATTAAGATGAAGAGTAGTAACTATTATTGTATTATAAATTATTATTATTATTATTATTATTATTGAATATTGGGAAAAAGTAATAAAAACAAATATGTTACAATATTACAGTGTGAAAAAAATTTTAGCCAGAAATACGTATACATACTACCATAGTAAGTATAAGACGTGTTGAAGAATCTGCGGTACCTGAGTAAAAACTATCAACTCTATTATATAGTATATGAAGTAAGTTTTCATATTATGCAAAGTCAAAACGTGATTAGTATGGTGATTCAGTACGTCTTTCGATATGAAAAGCATTCTCATTTCTGCTTCTTTTTTAAACTAGTAAGCGATCTGGTAGGGTCAGTTGACTGAGTACACATAACATGGAGAAAAAGGTATAAATTGGCATTCATGTTTATCTGAACATAGGATGTCAGGGCTTCAGTTTATTCACAAGGGTCTTTTTTTGATACGTATACCCATTCTTAAGCCTATCCAATAGATGAATCATCATAAATAAAATTTTGGAATTCATATTCTTAGATCAGAATAAAAGAAAAAAAAAAAGTAAAATTTGGTAACTTTGGGGAAAGAGTAAACAATTTTCTATTTTTTTTATTTTTATTACAGATAATATTTTATTTACCACTCACCGTCTCACTTTTAAAACGAGTACACGATCTGTTTACTACAATAATACCGGATTTAATATTGCATTACTATTATAATATATAACATATATATTATAGATTTTATTGTACAACGTGGCTTTGTTCGCATATATTTTATGCATGTATAATTAAATGCAAGTTAATCGACTTATACAGAGCTAAAAGTGTAAAATGCGTAGTTCCATTATTCAAGTAACAGATTACAAAGGTCATTTTGGACGTAGAATGATTTGACACTAAATCTAAACTAGTACAAAGAACGTATACTCCTAATTAAATAGTGAAAAATGCTGTATCCCCTTCCATAAATTCTCATGTCTCTTGAGCATTTATAAGTATTTTATCTCTATACCTATTCATAATAATTGCAATAACAATTTTAATAATTAAATAATCGATGTTTTCACGCATATCGTACCATCTGAACCTTTTTTTTCTGTTTTCTCTTTTCTTTACAAATAGGCTATTAGAATTTTAATACAAAATAACATGGTTCGTACGTTGCTTTTCCTGTTTCTTTTTTTACATATAGATTTCTAACTTTTCAACTGTGATAACTAGCTTAAAGCTTTGCCGGTGTTTGTCCTCTATTATCCAGTCTAATTATCAAACCACTGTCTAGTCACTGCTCAAGGACAGAGTTGGCCTCTGCACGTTCTTCTTCCAGTTCCTTAGCTGTTGCGTCCAATTTTGACCTGGCAAAATCACTTATCGGCAGACCCTGTGAACGTAAATAGTCGAAATGAAATAAGTTGTAAATTTCATAACGAAAAAGGATTAACTTGGTATTAATTTCGCAAATTTGTAAATACGCATGTGCCTATAGCTCATCGCTCGTCCTATTCACCTGGACAATCTTGAACTGATGATTCTTGACCTCAACAGGGAACGAGAAGACTATATCTTTGGGGATTCCATAGCTTCCATCAGACACGACTCCCATGCTGACCCATTTTCCAGGCTGCGTACCGATCCACCAGTCTCTCATATGATCTCCGGCAGCCTTAGCCGCTGACATAGCTGAGGACATTTTACGAGCGGCTATAACAGCTGCTCCACGTTTTTGAATTTTCTCAAGAAATTCTCCGTTCAACCACGCATCATTGTTAATTGCTGCTGTAACTGGCTTAGCTCCACTTGGAAGAGCCACGACCGCGTGTGACGCGTCGGGAAATTGAGTTGAGCTGTGATTACCCCAGATAATTACGTTCTGGATTTTATCAACCTGGTTTAAACAAAAGAAAGCATGAAATTAAGATTTTGTTGAATATCTTGTGGTCTAGTCTGCTGAATAATGGCCAATTTTTAAGGAATACAGAAAATCAAGAGCCATTAAGATACTGAGATTTGCATGATCGTTATTATCATTGTACCTGTACAGATAAACGAGCAGCTAGAGCAGCCTGAGCCCTGTTTTGGTCGAGTCTGGTCATAGCTGTGAAATTTTCTTTTGGAATAGAGGGTGCGTAATGGGAGCAAATCAGAGCATTGGTATTTGCGGGATTACCAACGACCAATACTTTGACGTCTTTTCGTGCAAATTTATCTAGAGCCTCTCCTTGTACTTTGAAAATTTTCACGTTAGCTGAGAGGAGATCCTTACGCTCCATACCCTGTTTTCTTGGCATTGCACCAACCAAGAATGCTGCGGCTGCATCCTTGAATGCTACTGCTGGATCAGCTGTTGGTGTTACTTCTACAAATAAAAAATAAAATAAAAAAAAAATCGAAATGAACAAATGTGATAAGAAGAATAAGGAGAATTCTGCAATATAACTTTGATACAACTTTGTCCATTTTGAGAATTTCCAACATATAGAATAGGCGATTGTTCTGAGGATCATAGTTTCAATAAATAATTTTCAATTTCTACCCAAGTTTAGTGGGATGTATGAGGTGTATTTATAAAGTGACTAATTTTACCTGGATGTTATGTAACAAGAACAAAATATGTTTGGCTGTGAGTAGCTGTATGAATAATCCTAAAAATAAATTATTCTAGTATGTTTCAATGAGATACTGCACAAGTTGTAGAAATTTAAATTGACCCAGATGGATTTCTGTACTAAAACAAATTGAATCTATTACTCTCGAAGACGTCTGTACGTTTATCATAATTCAATCATTAGCAGTACGTCATGAAATGAATTGGCATTGATTACTCGTGGAAAAAATTGAAGTTCATATACATATCATTATTTTTTTTATTTTTTTTTTTTACCCCTGAGAAGAGAGAGAGCTAGATCCTCTAGTTCCATAACAACACCTTGGAGGACATCCATCATAGGTGGGATATCTAAAAGTCGTAAATTGATCGGTTGTTCTGGTCCAAAAACCGAACCAGCTGCAAGCTGGTACAGCAAGGAATACGCAATTTGACCTGCGGCCCCAGTGACTACAACATTTATTGGTTCAGCCTGAAAAATGTAAAATCAAAATCAAAATTGAATAGGGATAAAGAAGTTTTATGTACATAGTTTTTATTTTTTGGTATCTGATTCATTTCATTGTAGGATAAAATTTTGAATACAGTATCAATGTTTTGAAATACGTTTGTAGAAATGCCTATCGATATTTAGCGAAAAATTAACATTCCAATCTAATTATCATCCTAAACTAGTGAAAGATGCGTGTATGTTATAGTCTTGTGATTATTTTCAACATTTTTAAATAATTTTTCCGTCTTCCTAGTCGCAGTTATCTTATTCCTTATTCGGAATGAGATTAAATTCTCATTTATGTTATCGCAGTTACGTAAGATATGTTGGTGTAATCTTTTCTGGTTAGTACCATTTCATCGCTATTTATTTTCCCCGATTAATTTTCCTGTTCTAATCCTCACTTAGCCAACATTAATTATACTACATCGAAATATATTCATCATTATGTCGTTAGCGGGAATTTAATGATTGAAAAACCGAGTCATATTGATTTCGGAAAAATTTTTAACGGTGTGGATCTTGGCTAGTGATTAATTACAGGTGGTTGGGATGTTATACTATAATTTGAAATTGTATTCTATAACAATAATTGACAATGTCAAAACAAAGTTGACTCGTGAAGGTCGAATGTAGGTTAACAAACCACTTGGCATCGACGAATATCCAACTCATATAAAAGCAGAAATCCGCAATAATCGTACTAATAAATTTAATCAAAGTCTTACCATGTTAAATGCAGATTAATTCAAGTTTTTCCTGATTGTTGATTGTCGATTGTTAGTTAACACAATTAACTCGGCAAGAGAACTCGGAGATAAATGATCTTTGATCACGGAAAGTAGTACCAAGGGGAGAGGCACGGAGTACAAAAGTCTTTGGCCTAAACTAACTGAGATAACACAGCGATTATGGAAAACTCGGTAGTGCTGTCGCAGTCACACCGTCAGTGCATATCAGTGTTCCAAAACCTATTTCATACAGCATACACTGTCGGCGTGACGCCACTTCTTCTTCTCCTATACCAGACAGGGAAATATCCAAGGCGTGACGTCACTTCTCACCGAAAACGCTCATGATATTGAATATATTGATATTATAACGCTTTTTACTCTGTTACTTCCGTCACAGTCCAAACATCGCTTGTTTTCATATTCATGTATGTAATTGTAATACGCAATTATACTATTATTCACGTTGTAAGTTATGATTACCATTATCCTTAAAATTATCGCCACTGTCTAACTATGTAGCATGTGCATACGTATGTATGTTCGATATTTTTGCCCCATCATACCGTCTAACAATCGCAAAGTTCATGACACAAAAATTAGTTCCGTAGACAAACCAACATGGCGTTGAACACTGACATTTATGATGATCTTTACCTGTAAGTTATTAATCTAAATACAAGTTATTAAAATTCTAAAACATGTTAAAACCAGCGTTAAATATTATCTCCGCAAATACTGAGAGTCATATCATTAATTTATATCGATTCTAACCTCACGCGAGTGCGGTCAAATCTCGCACTAGGTTATGCTGGTTCATTCGAATTAATTTATCAATTACCAAGTGACGTCAGTATGATTAATTTAAATATCTTAATAAACGTAGGTGAATAAACGAAAACCATATCTTCTATCTATTTTTTATCTACAGATATGCAACGCCAGAAAAATTTTACGTCGAACCGGTCGGCACCAAGGAATTATTGGTAGTCGATCGCGTTACACAACAAATTTATACACAGGGTAACTAATCTGATATCTTATTGTTTTTTCTGTCTTTTTAACTTCTATCTTTTATCTTTTATATCAGTCTTACCATAAGGAAGATATTCATCGATATAATTAATCCCAAATTGAATTATCCAGCGGGTACAGCTAGTCAGATTCCTCCGACTGCAAGTCGGCGCAAAATATGGGGAATCGTGGGCTCGATACGCCTTCTCGCTTGTCGTTACCTCATAGTTATAACGGAGGCTGAACGTGTGGGAACTATAGCCGGTCATTCAGTCTTTAAGATTGTTTCAACGGAGATTATACCCTATATGAGATCGTTGTTGCATTTGAACGAAAAACAGATAAGCAATAACACAACTTATCTCGAAATGATCAAGGCCGTTTTGTCAACTCCACATTTTTACTTCAGTTATACATATGACTTGAGTCACACGATGCAAAGGCTTCATAATACTACGCCAGAGTTCTTACAGGTCTTAATCCTCTTATCTATTCTTATTTATCAGAACTTATTTATTTGGGAGTCGGATGCAGTCAGGGCATCTAATAGATCATCGTGTTTCTAAATAATCAGGAAGAAAGCAATAGTCGCTATTCCTTCCTTTTCAAAATCTTTTCAATTATCCAATATCCTCGCTTAAGTACAAAAAAGAATGAACACACACATCCAGCTCCTGAATGATTGTAAAATTGGTAATTAATACCCATCCTAAATACAGATTGAAAAACTGTGTTTCTTATTATCGTTTTATAGATGCCGATACACGAACGAGCTGATCCAAGATTCGTTTGGAACGCTTATTTATTACAGGATCTAACGTCTAGGCCTGAGCAGCACAGATTTTGTTTGCCCATTATACACGGCTGTATCCTTTTATTTATTATCGAAATCGAGTATCATTTAAAAGATTATTTAGATCTTGATAAGAAGCGATAATCACATACGACAAACGACCGAATCTACTTGTTCCTTAACGAGAATAATAATTTCAAAGTCTTGTCGTTGAGCACAGTTATCGTTAACGGCATACCGTTTAACTGGGGATTAATATCTCGTAGAGGAATACACCGCGCAGGTACAAGATTATTCTCACGAGGTATAGACGCTAACGGAAATGTATCCAACTATGTTGAGACAGAACAGCTGGTTGAGGTCAACGGAGATCGTAGCTCGTTCGTTCAGACGAGAGGATCTATTCCTCTGTTCTGGCAACAGGCTCCAAATCTCAAATACAAGCCTAAGCCTCTGTTGAGCAATCAGGAAGATCATCACACAGCTTGCGCTCGGCATTTTGAAACACAGATATTCCATTATGGGAAACAGATATTAGTCAATTTGGTAAGCCGGAATGAAAGCGGAGAAAGTTTTGAACGTTATTTCAACGATCTATTTTTAATAAAATCGTGTTTAATCAATGATGAAATGAATATCAAAATATATTCGAGTTTTTTTACGATCTTATATTCAAATACGATTTTATATACAATAAATTGATAATCTATGCATTTCGCATTCGCAGATTGATCACAGAGGAGCAGAAGATGTTCTTGAGAAGGCTTACTGCGATATTGTGAACAGAATTGGTAACCAAAATGTCCGTTACGAGTCATTTGACTTCCACGCTGAATGCCGTAAGATGAGATGGGACAGATTAAATATATTAATGGATAGACTGGCCCACGATCAAGAACAAATGGGCTGTTTTACGCTATCTAGAGACGGCGCGTTACTCTCTGCCCAGGACGGTGTCTTTAGAACCAATTGTATAGATTGTTTGGACAGAACAAATGTAGTCCAAAGTATGCTGGCCAGAAGATCGCTAAGCGATGCATTAAGGAAATTGGGAATACTGCAAAGAATTGAAGACCATCCTTCGCTAGAATATTTATTTAAACAGGTACATCTAGATCGAAGACAGACAACTAGCTACCTCTACTTTTAAACTAACGTATGAATCTAATTCTTGGAATATATTTCAGGTCTGGGCGGACAACGCGGACATGATTAGCGTTCAATATTCTGGTACTGGAGCATTGAAGACAGATTTTACACGCACTGGAAAACGAACAAAATTAGGAGCCATGAGAGACGGAGTTAATTCTCTGACAAGATATTATAAAAACAATTTTAGCGATGGGTATAGACAGGTAAAATGTTAAACAATTTGAATAACGTAGCTAATCAGGTTTAATTTATAATTAAAAACCTCATTAACTAATTATTTTGCTTTTGTTTATTTTACAGGATTCCATAGAGCTTTTTCTAGGACGTTACATAGTGCAGGACGGTGAATGTCTTACAGTAAAATGTCCCTTGGACGTAGAGCGTAACTGGCGATATGCTACATTCCCATTAGTTTTATTAGTCGCATCTTCGATGCTGGTCGCACACGCTATACTTCCATCAAGATACACGACAGAAGTTTTACTTTACATGTTGTTTTGGGGTGCAATGGTAGGAGGTACTTTTGCGACTGTTATACATCACGGAAAGCAGTACGTTGATAAGCCGAAACTTTTATAGTTTATATTATGAGCAGCGAAAAATACTGTATTTCTAGTAAATCCAGTTTTTTTTCTATCAATTATCTGGTACTGGTGCCGGATGCCTGTAGTTTTAATTTACCTATACCTAATGGGTATTTAAAAAAATTACGTTCCGTATTAGAAGTGTAGAAGTAATTCCACACACAATTTACATTTCGATAGATCATTATTACCTACGAAATGAACAATTTACAAATTCTTGAATTCAATATTCAATATTTCTATACTTCTATTTTATAAGGAAGAACAAATTTATCACCTCAACGGTTCTAGTTCACTGCTAATAGGTCGAATATATTCATATCTGCCTGAGTATCACGTTAGAATGCAAAGTACCTACTTGATCATTTTTATCAGATTTTTTTTCTATATCGAAAATGAACTTTCGTCATATTTAATTGACCTTAGAATTTTTTCTTTTCTTTTTCTCTCGATCTCGCGTAAAAATATGTTAGTTTTACGTGTTTTAAAAATCCTCTGAAAAAAACTGCCCGACTAAAAATTTTTTTATAGGTTTCGAAGATTTTTTTGAAATCTTAAACAATAGTAAAAAATAGATTTTCTCCATTTTTTTCTATTTAGGTACTTTTCCCACTACTACATTGAATATACTATTGCGTAAAGTAATTTAGTCAATTATAAGGAAGTATCGGATACATAATCTGATAGTTTAGGTTTATCAAAAATACCTATTCGTCCTTTGCCGAAAATTCTTAGGTAAACTAATAATAAATCGCTATTGAGTAATTAAATGGTCAAAACCGCTCAAATTGCTATTTAATCTCGGGTATCCGGATCGTAGATCCAGAAATCTCGGTGTTACTACAATTACTGAGATATATTATCATATTGATCGTACTACGAGAGGAATAACGTAAAGTGATGAAATTGTATTTATAGCCGTATTGCTGCTACCACCCTGTTACTTAAAAAATATAGCCATCTATATAATGATGTAAAGTAATGATGATATCTTCAAAAACTAAATCATTGATAAAAATTCTGATGAGGTAATATGAAACCTATTAGGTGTATATACCTATCTGAAGAAAGTGGTAATGTCGTTTGTAAATTTTAAACTTATAATTACATAGAAGAAAATTTTATTTCATATTAATTATGATTATTATTATGATTATTATTATTATTATATAATCGATCCTAATTGGATAACGATTTGTAAGTAATGTAACTGTATAAATGAAATATGTATGAAAATACAATGAAGTTAATTACACCTGACTGTATATGCTATTATATGTATGTATGCATGTATGTATGCATGTATGTATATTGAAAACTGATTTACTTAAGGTAAAAGAAAAGATAAGTAAAACAATTATACTTTACAGTCATTAAAGTTATAATCTCACGCAGGCGGTTATTTATGGTAAAAAGAATACATTCGAATTTGAATACACATAACAAGATTTAGAATGATGTTTGAAAACTACCGCAGACCACGCGATATATAATTATCCTATACACAGTTGGGTAATATACATTTACTGTATAGTAGAACAGAATTACACTAGTAGGTATGGCTTTTAGGTAATAATTATTTATCCTCTTCCTTTGTCATTATTTTCTGACTATGTGATTATCTAGGTATACGAACAACCGCCCAACTCATTTACGCGATCTCGCATCCGGGCGAATTTCAAATTTCGAATTTCGAATTTCCCCAATTTGGGTTGAACAATACGGTTTCAGTATACAATAATGATGGGTAATGCCAGTTTAATCATTATCAGTCTCATGTATTTGTTATCGAGATTTTAAACGTAACGGTTTCATATCAACGCGTATGCAGCAACACGCTGCATGTCGCGCTCCACGAAAACGAACGTTATACGTAGAAATGTAGGTGGTAGGTTTCTATGACATGTAATTTTATATATTATTGTATAGAATGACATAGCTACATATCAAAGTTTCAAACGTTGTTTATCTCGCAATTTCAGAGTCGATCGAATTTCGTATAAACCTAGATCGTAACAATAGACGACACAGAATTGGCTAGTCCTCAGGTTCAGGTGAATTCCGAGAGTCGAATTGCCAATGATTCTGACTCATCTGGGGTGACAATCCGGTCAATTTAATACGATATTTCAAGCTAATGAACAAATATATACCTACTGCAGGGATTATATAGCGACTTGGTAATTAAAAGTCTTAGGGTTTGAGAATAAAGTAATTCTGCAGTTTTTCAATATTAATATATATTTATATTTCTTTTGGAATACATGGTGTACTTATAAAAATCTATATTTCATTCAGATCAATAAAAAAAAAAAAGAAAAAAAAACACTACCATATAGAACCGTTTTCTCATTTTGATAATTAACTTTTTAAATATAAGCTGCAATAATGGAAAAAATAATCATTTTAGTTTCACGTCACTGTTTATTCCTATGACTATATTATAAGTACAACTTTGCGTAGTCAGGAGTAGGTATACTGCATTCGGTTCGACATATCTGCAGCAGATCACTGCATAAATTAAATATCAAGTGATAATAAAGAATTATGGAAGTATTTTGGGTTTTCGATTTTACACTTTAGTGTACTTTCGGAATAAATAACAAGGGGTGCAGTTCTTCATTGAAACTTTTTCTTCGGGACTAGTTCGACACCTGTTTGATAGATCATCCAGGGTGTCGTATAGCGCGAGATCTTTAGTTTCGGGTAACGTCTGGGTAAGTAGTCCAGCCAAGAGGAGTCCCAGACCGCAAATCGTACTAGGAATGAACCATCCGTATTCTGCCTAAAACGAACGATAATTCTTATAGGTCTACTTCGCTTCATATAAGTTTCGCAATATTTTTGCAATAAAATTAAAAAAAAAGTTTCGAAACGGGGCCAAGAAAACGTTGGTGAAATAAGTTCAGATCTAGGTGAGTGGATAAACTCTAAACAGTTTATTCGTGCGTTTATTCCTCAAACTGACAAATTCGTTCAGTGTTGATGATTGATTCCAAATTAAACGATGGATAAACAACGTGTACACCCTTCCTCATTATATTACATATATAATTGAACTTTTACACTTGGAAGTAATTTTTTTGAAATTTTTTCCAATTAATCAGGTCTCAAGATGTCGCGTTCACGCCGGTAGCAGCTGCACGCATACCTGTCTGATATGACACATACACGTGTGTATACAAACACGCACACATACATGTACAATGCTAATTACTGACATTAGACTTTGACGGAGCCAAGACTTTCGAGACACTTGGCTTGGCTTAATTAACTTTTCCATTACAGTGTAACTAATTGTCTTTGCATTAATTACTTTTGGAATTGGAATTGATCGAAGCATCAGTGTCCGTGTTTTGTCGCTAACACACTATTGAAAAATTTGTGATAATGTCAACACAACTTATTTCAACATTTTCCCGAGCCATAAATCCGGAATTCTTGACAATTTCTTCAACACACGCTCTATGTAATCAAAATGATATGCGAAGTAACTGAAAATATATAATTGTACATGCTAATTAATAAACTTACAAAAAAATCGACGAGATAGGGTGCAAAAATGCTCCCTGCATGCGCCATGGTTGAGCTAGTTCCAACGGCCGTGTTCCTCGTCATAGTTGGGAACAATTCAAAAGCGTGAATAATTATGACTGAGAAAACGGCGCTTACGCAGAGACGTCCTAAAAGAGAGGCTGCCACCTTGCACCCTGTCATGTTAGAAGGAATTATCAACAAAAGCAGAAGAGCGAAGCTTGCAGTGAGCAAAAGGCCCGTTGATACGGTTCGGCGTCCAACAAAACGCAGCAACGGTACTGGGATAATGTAGCTAGTTGCCTCAACGAGTCCTGAAAAAAAGAAGAAAAAAAATAACGCGATTGAAAAATCGGATTGGTATTTAATTTTGCGAAAAAATTCAGCGGTATTTAATCATATTCGTGTTCAGAGGTAACGAAAAATGCCACAGGTGTTTTACCTGCGGTGTTCATACCTTACGGTTAATTTATACCTTGTATATATACGTACACGGATATACGTATACCCATACGTGTAGGTACTACAATTAAAAGATGCTAATGCGGATATAAATGTATACAATAAATCTTTAGTTGGGCACGAAATTGCTTTATCGTTAGTTTTTTATGGAATTACACCAATACCGCTATGATATGGGCAAGATTTCAATTTTCCTGATCAATTTTCCCCTTGTTTCATGGTGTTATATGATGGAAGGGAAAAAGTACCTTATCTAAAACCTATATTCTTCGGTATTGCCTGCACTATCGCTACTAATCTGCACACGGATGGTACTTTCATAAGTTTTATGGCTCACCCCGCGATAGAAAATCGGGTATTATTATTGTTGGACTTGAGCTACTATAGGTACTAGTATATTCATGAATCATGAATATTCACATATTTCATTTTTTTACTACCAAGCGGATAGGTACTACTTTCATGCTACTTTCTTCGCTTTCTCTGCAATATGTTATTCTCGTTTTACTAGCTCCGGAGAGCAGTCATTATACACGCAGTATTCTTATATCCTAACAATTTCTAGAATCGAATGAAATCTGTATAACATTACGCAATTTTTTATGCGCCCCTTTGTCGTGTACAAATTTTTTTTTCAAAGTCTTTAACGCGCGTTTGAAGGCAACTGCAGTACCATTTGGCATAGTATTGGAGGAACTAGTATACCTACTACACTCGGGGATTGTAAGGGAAACTACTAAAGCTCAAGAGCTTTATTTAAAGACTCGAACTACTCGTTAATCCAACGGTTTTACAGGTTTTCTCAAACATTACCTACGACTGATGGCATTACTGAGGGGTTGGTAAGTCACGAGATCGAAAGCTTTTCTCCCTCTCTGCCTGAAAACAAAAATAACATTTCATTTCCACAATCCTCCTCCTCCTCCAATACCAGCGCGATGATTTATTAATTTTTCTGCACTGTATAACGTCTCGGATTTTATGAAAGATCAACCGATTTAGAAATTATTCAATTATAAGGGAACGAAAATCTTGACTGCGGTTCGTAATTTTTATACGCGAAAGGCGATTCGTCGTACGATTATTTAACATATCTAGCATCACACATCTATAGATGCAAGTGTATCCATGGGTATGAATGCACGGGAGGTGTAATTTCAGCGTATTATTCGCACGATGACACAATAAAGGCCTTAAGGTGAGCTGCGAGATGACAGGACTAAGGCGAGAAGGCGCGTTGAGCCAAAAGGAAATAAGGAAAGTGAAATGTGAAACGCCTGTCAGACATTCTAACGTTTTCGATAGGACAATGGGATTGAAGCTCTCCCACGAGATTTGCGACTGACAGCTGTGCTCAAAGCTCGTTTCTACCCTCACCTCAATTTCACCCCAAAATTTTGGTCCACCAAGACCTTTGTCTACGTCAGGGGATAATTCAGACATTAGGCGCCTATCATTCGTATTTTGTTAGCCCAGGCTTTTGCGGAGGATGGACAAAGGCTTTCGGGTGACAAATTTTGGGATAGAATCCTAAACCAGAACTTAAACTACTCATGGGTTGTTGGCTGACCAAACTTTGAATTCACAGTGCGTCAAAGGACTCGTCAAGGATCAGGAATCGGAGTTTACATCAATTATTCATTCAATTTAGCCCTGTTACAATTTTCGAATTCAACGGCTGCCTAATCATACAATCACAACTAAATTGCTTGTACAAACTTTGTTATTAATTCATCAAATGATTCAAAGCTTCTAGTACGAAACGAAATGGAATCAAAATTTACGGAAATATGGGCATGGCGGATGTTTTTCAATTTTTATCACCTGTTCTCGTGTGTGATATGAAATCCTGATTCGAACTCGCATACTATTACAGGATCAGTTATAATGGTTTTTTGAATATAATTCTCTCAAAAGGTTTATACTTCATCATCATTCATGGTAATTAATTAACTAAGTATAACTGGTACCTGACAAACCCACGTAGACGTAGGGGTCGGCCTTTAAACTTGCAGAGTTAATCGTCAGAGCGTAGTAAGACATGGCAGTGAAGAACCAAACAATGCAGCAAACTATCAATCGTATTATAAACTCTTTGTGACTGAGGTAACTAGAGCAGTTATTTAATTTTCTCCGAAATCGAGTGAAACAAGAATTCTTGGACAATGTTTGACCCGGATCGTTGATTCGTCTGGAACTAAATTCACAATGATATGTTAATTCGATGATATATCAAGACAAATATCCGGGCATAATAATTACGTTGCTTTAAAGCTCATCATTGCATTAGAATGGACGACCATGCCTCGTTACCGGATCTTCTATGCTATATTTTCCGACAATAGCCCAGGCTCTCTTCTTACGTCCTGAGTAGTAGAGCCACCTGGGACTCTCGGGGATTAACCACATGTGGAATAGGAGAAACAAGGCAGGAACCGAAATGCAGAGCTGAAGATTCCTCCAGTCTCTGACGTAGTAGGCGATCAAAGAAATCGCCAATATCCCAACCGGATAACTTTGGTTGTAAAGAACGCCAACGGTGGATCTGAGCTTTGGTGGACATATTTCCGATACTAAAATCATTCAGTGCCATAAGTTATTTTATAGGATACGTATGGCATAATTCTTATTTTCGTTTCAGAATGAATTACACAAACTGCAGGGTTTCATCGGGGCTAATTTTAGTATCTAGTATCTATAAGTCAGTTACGCGAGGGTGAAAGCCCGTGCAATTAAGACTCGAATATTGTTCTATAAGGAACCGAAGACTATCAGGTTCATAGAGCATTTGTGGCAAAAAGTTTTTTGGCAAGGCTAAAGGGAAGTTATTGATTGTAGGTCTACCTCGTGTATATATAGGTAGGTAGGTGTATAACTTAGTTTCGTACAAATTATAATACTCGCGGTATGAGAGGTTCGGTTTAATTTTGTTGATTGGAAACCGTGTAAATGCAGTGAAGTTGAAAAGAATGAAATTATTTCCCCGTTCAAAGACCGCTACCGTTTAGTGAGCATAATAATTCATTATACCTACATACGGGATGTAATAACGTTGATCGATAGAGGAAATTAATAATTTATAATTCATAATTCATCATTTCCTAATTTAGAAATAATTGTTGCGACGCAACTACCTCTTCTGACTATAAGACAAATTTCGTTCGTTATCTGCATTCGAGCAACGTGTTAACGAATCGCGCCCAGCCATGCGACCGTTATGTCTTCAAAGCGGCAATCAATGAGTCGGTAAATTTGATCTGCGGGCTATCAAAGTTAACGACCAAACATACTATCGCTCATCGATATCTGCTGGCTCAACTGCTATTCGACCAATCAAGAGCTGTTCGTTTCATCGTTGGAAAATTACGCTCTAGTACTACTGCAGCAGAGTACACGCGTGTTAAACCAGCCGAAAATAACGGCACGCGCGTTATGTTGATTTTTTAAAAAAACATTTCCACCGCTCATGTATAACTACCGTTTAATTCCCATCACGCCCGCGGCATTTAATTTCTCTCACAATTTTATCGATACCATATATCGATATGTATCCCGCGTTGAAAGAATATAGAGGTGAAAAAAATTATTTTTTCCAAACCTAGCTGTTAAAAGTTAATGAACTAATTTAATTCATCAACCCGATTACGCTGCAGTCTTCGTTGTTATTTTAATCGTTATGCGTTATGTCATCGTATTGTTCCCTTACCGATGGAATAGCCGCTTTCGAAAGCTCCGAGACCGGCAATTCCGAGGCAAATTCTAGCTGCAATGACCAATTGATAAACACTTGTCAAGGCGATTATTGGTCCGGCAAAAATGTAGATCCAGCAGGCTATCGCGAATGAAACTTTGCGACCAAACCTGTCGGCGATTATTCCGAACGTAAAAGCTCCCAGGAACTTCCCAACGGAAACCGCCGTTTGGACGGTGGCTTTCAGAGCGAGACGTTTACACACTAGGTCCCACTGAAAGTTAACCGATGCGTGCAGGAAAGAGGGATAAACAAAAAGGGATTCTATTACCAGAGTTTTTTTTTTATACTAAAACTTCTTTTTTTTTCGTTTCAAAGTTGAATTCATTAGATCACGTGGACATTTTTCTCCTTTCTTTTTTTCTCTTTCAATTTATCTCATCTTCGTTCACATAGGGATGGTGGAATCTTACCTCTGGAACAATCGAGGTACCGATTTCCTCGAGTTCGTAACTGTATTCGGTACACTCTAAAAGATCATGATTTTTCACAGATTTCACATTTTCCATTGCTTGTTGGTAGCTCATTTTCTCAAGCTCGTTATAATTCAGCTTGTAATATTCACAGTTCGACCATTCTCCGGGTCTGAAAAAATTACGGAGCTTTTACTTTCGCGGTTTTATCTGCAGCTTTCAGCTCATCTATATCATTATCTCGACTCGTATAGCAGACTGCTTTTGAATGATGAGAATCTGGAAAAAAGAAAATTCGTTTTTTTATGCCGATTGATATAGCGCCGCAATCGCGCAATCTGGTCCAAAGCACAAAGAGCTTTTTTTCATGGTTTTCACATACTTCACTGTGCATAAAGGCGGCAAGAAATCGTAATAAAGGTTCCGATGTTATCAATCGATTTCTACGATAAGATGCAAACAGACATTTTTTGCGAGCCACCCAATTAGGTAAAAGCTTTTAATATTCCTCGCGACAAGGCGGGTTCGTCCTAGAACTTTTTCCTCACAATTTCCAAGGTCCTTTTGACCCTTTTTTCAAACTTGAATAACAAAAAACCTCATGCTTTCATCTCCTATCTACTGGCATACAACTAACAAGCTATAAATGTGGAACGTCGCCTTACGCGACACCAGATTTGCATTTAGATCACGATCAAACATCTATAGCTATATAATAATAAAACAATAAAATAACATTTCAGCAATATTGCTACCTCACTAACCCAGTACAGTCTGTAAAACGGGCGTCGCGGCGCACCTGGGTTCGCATTTTGTAAAGCTTTCATCAATTTTGTCGTCGCGTATCATTTTATTCGCAATTTTTTTCAACCAACAATAAATATAACGACATAATATTTGATCAGTAAAAAATTTGACCCCCCATGACGCTGCTTATGGTCCCGAGCTTTCGGGATTGTGGGGATGGGGATAGCTAGAAATCTGGAATGATTTGACCGCAGCTGAATGTCCGGTTCGGGATTGTCTGGTAGGACAGAGTAGCGTCAGAATTGGTCACAGCATGGTGGGATGACCATGCATTAATTACACCAACCACCCCCTTTGCTGGCTCAGAAATTGCTTGTAATATATTTCACAGAGCGTAACGTGGCCGGGTTGGTGTCGGAAAGCCTTGCTTTGGTATTTTTATTCGCTGTGAAAGTTTTTAATCTAATTGTAAATAACGCTCGTATAACCATGCAGCAGGCCGTTTTAAGTTGTTTCAAAAATTCATGGCGCCAGCAAGGTGGGTAGGTACCTTATACAGATTTTCTTGTATTCAAATTCAACATTTTCAGAAAATTCATTCGTTTAGAAATACCCAATGCGACGTTTCCTTGAAAAGCTTTCGCCAGAAATCTACCACCGTTTGTGCAACAATCGCGAATATCTCATTTGTCAAATAAGTCAATTGAGTATCGAAATTTATTTCGAGCTTGTGCAATGGCCGATGATTGTATCCAGTTTGTAAAACAGATAAATTATGGAAAAAACGAAATTCGGGAGTTATCAGAATCTGATCATCTGATAGTTATGCATTATTTATCATGTATTTACAAATTCACGGGTGAAAACGTTGCAATGATAATATCGTAACGTATCGAATTGTGTAATTTCGATTGGTGTTTTGGGGGGTATTAACATTTTAAGCTCGACTCGGTTTAATCGCTTGACAATTATTGCAGCCTGGTTTGTAAGCGATTAAACAATTATCAACGACCGAATGAGATGACAAATTTTAGTTAAAAATAACGCGTGTACCGTGATAACGTAGAGCGTTGAATCGCTCGAACAAAACACCTGGGATTTCACGTTGTAAACATGAATCGCCATTAAAATTGAGCGATACGATTTATACACGCAAATGGTTACGCCGATTTGAAAATAATATATCGATAAAAAATTGTCGAACAGCGAGCAGGTTGAGTCAGGCGCTTATTTATTCACTACATCGATCAATTTATTCCATACAGTTAATTTTTATCTTTCGATTATTCCGTTTTGAAAAATTTCGAAAAATTTCGAAAATTAATAACTCGTCTGCAGTCGCAGTGAAAATTTCTAAGCAAAAGAAATTCACTCGAGATATGTCCGGAGTTTCTCAGCTTTGAGTTTACATGCTCGCAGAGTAAAATAAAAGGGATGCACTTCCCTTCCGAGACGAAGATGAACTTCACGCAACTTTAACAGTTCTAAGGGGGTGTAGTAGTAGCAGCGTTTATTTGCTCTTATTTATGACTCTTACGGAAACCCGCAGTCCCGTTGTTTCGCTACGAAAAATAATGTGCCGTAAAAGTTTAATAAAAATATTCTCTCTCTCGCGAGAAAAATTTTCAACCACATTATATTATACTTACCTACCTACCTAGCTAGCTAGCTATACGGATTTACACATATGTTATTCGTATGTATGTAGATTGTAAACGAATAAATTCTTGAGTTTTATATAAAGTTTTCAAAATTTTTATACACCATTTTAGAATTAACAGAAATCAAAGAAACCTCGCCATTTCGAAAAAGGAAAATGTTTTTCACCAAGTTCATAAAGTATATAGGTACCTATACATATATACTATATACAACCGTGCGGATTATACCAGTATATAACTCTGGCCCGAGTAGATTGCTAATTGATTTCGATAGGCGAACGCAGTACAGCATGCTAGCGAAATACGTGACACGGTTGTTCCATTAGTTCTAGTGTTCTACGGCCCCTAAGTACCCGGCTTTGTCAGTGAATCAAAGAATCTTCTTTCCCTCTATATAGGTAGTTCAATTTGTAACAGCTATACCCGATAGTTCTCTCCTAGATTGAGATTATCTCTTACCAATGACGATAAGTCACTTACATCAATTGCATGCATGTAAGAATCTGCGAGATATAAAATGCAGCATGGGATTACTCATGGCTGAATTCAATTTCAAAAGTTCAGAATTATAGTATAATTAACTATAGATAAACCGAATGTTAGGAAATTTGCACATAAATTTTCAGATCAATTTATTCATGTTGAAATCGATGAACCCGATCGGCGTGGGGAGGCTATTAGATATTGAGAAAATGGTGTTGCTCGGTTATCCAAGGGTCGTATTTATTGGTTTGATGTGACTTAAGCGGAAATATAGGTGCTTACTTTGGACTGGAAATATTACGAATTTGTTCCGGTGTCCATCCAGCATTGTCCAGGATCGGTACAGCACACCAATGCTTGGGTGTGTGGCCGTAGAAAACATAGACCATAACGTGAAACCCGTTCAGTATCCCGGGGGATGTGCAAAGTAGAAATAATCCCAGCATGAAACATTTCCGATTGCCGTAATTTATTAAAGCAGCATCAAAAGCCACGTTAGAATTTACTTCGTGATCGATAGACTCGTTGCTAGACGACGAATTCGATCCTCTATGAAAATGCCTGTTAAAAATGTGTTACAATTGAGTAGCTACCGTGCGCAAGGGATGAAGAACAAAAAAAAAAAAAAAACGAAAAAAAAGGAATTCAAAAATTTAATGAGTGCGACTCGTCAGAGCCAAGAGTCGTTATTTTTCGAAGCTTTAAATCCACTCGATTTGAACGAGATAAAAAAAAAATCCCCCTCGTAAATTAAACCTGCAGAATGATGATCGTTCGATTGAAGAATTTAGTCTGATGATCCAAGTGATGTGAAGTCTTTTGACGCCTGCAGATATTAATTGGATTAATTGCAGGTTCACATCGGTTGATTCAGACGGAATAGATTTCTAATTATATTGATGCCTTAATTGTTGACATCTTGTGCACCGAAACACGTGTATGATTATGAGTATGGTAGGTATTTGACCTGCGTATAGGTATACAGAGTATCCGACGTGGCGTCAAGACTTTAATTGAACGTGATTGAACTGCACCAGCCAATTAATAATTGTCAACCTGGAACAAATTCGCACAAAGCTTGTGTGCTGCAGTAATAAAGGGATAAAGGCAAACTTCGCTTCCTTAATCACAGATTGCAATCAATTAAATTGGCTATTGCATGGCGGAGGAAATCGACTCATGAACCGTCACACTATTGAAATCGAATACCTATCGGTATTTGACTCGTCCGGAAGCGATTCTCCAGAGATCGTGGGATCAGAACCAGTTGCATTGTTCTGTGCAGTACTGAGAGGTTTCTGAGCTTGAATGTTTTCCGGGGTTGATTTTGAGTTGGGTGTATCAGATTCAGCTGGAGCTTTCTGTTACAAATTTTTCTTTCCTTATTTCGTTTCCGTATGAGTTTAATGACTTATCAACGTCGCCCAAGTTCTACTGTGCGTATTTTCTGCGATCTGATTTGCTCGACGAAAATCAGAGAGAAAAAAGACTTCATCTGGTCTTATTTATTGAACTCGACGATACAGTATTTTCAAGTAAGCTGGAGAAAATCAGGTGAAATTTATCGCAACGTGCTACAGTTACTCAGGCGATCGAAGAGAAAGAAAAGATATGTGTGTTCAGAAAAGGAAAGGAAATGGTTAGATTGCGTTACCATTTTCAAATTCACTGAGAAACTGTATTGGCGAATTTGGTTCAATGATGATTCGGAGCACTGTGACAGGGCTGGGTCAGTCTTATTTTCGGCAGCCTATTATTGCCGATGAAAATTTGATCTCGGTGAAAATAATCCGTGAACGAAAACTTTTTAAATGATCGCCATTTCGATTATTGAACAGGACTTTCTATTGTTTATATCGTTATGATTAATCGATTAATTGTGGGTAGTTTTTTTCAATGCAATTATAAATAGCGTTCTTATTTCGAAAGGCTTGGGGACAAAATTTTGAGAATAAAAAAAAACGAAAAAAAAAAAACTGTGGTGATGGGTAGTATAATTAAAAAACCATTAGTCGCATAATCCCACCTTTTCAGTTCACGGTCTTAATGAAACTTGGAAAAAACGTATAATTAATGAAATACTTTTATATTACCGCAGAGTATTAGCCTTTTTATACCTGGATTTAGTTTTCCTCTACATTCGAGACTTCGAACTTGATATTAAACCCGACGAGATAATACGAGTCTTGAATATCCCGAAGAAACTCTCGGAACTATCTCCTTGTATCAAGCCACAAAATACCTGCCTTCTTCCTTTCCTTCAATCTTTTCATTTTTCACTACTCTACTCGCGTAATATTGAAAAATTGGTCAAAGCCGAAGGATTCTTTACATAGTACCTACCTAGCTAGGTGGTACCGGATCTCATATAGACCTCGCAGAATATAAATACGTGGATAAATCAAAGTAGATTAATATTTCGAATGTGTGCATAAGGGATCAGAGAGATAGATATCCTGCAGCTTCTGAACCTTTGACGAAGTGCAGTGTCTAATTGGATTCGTTTCATAAAGTTCCGATGAAACGAAGAGCTCTTGCTATTAATTAGAGATAGAGACGGTATGAGTGGGGAAGGAAGAGATGCTGGGTGATTAATTTGATTCAATTACAAAGTGAAGATCTGGGGCATCGATTTTATCAGAGCTGCGAGGCGTGAAGGTATAGCATAAAATTTGAAGAAAAAGTTTCGCGCTTTGTTAGCGATAAATCATCACGTCAACCATACCATGATCTGATATCTACAAGGGATATTCTAGCCCCTAGCCAAACCCAATACGAAATACGGACTAATGATGCTCTAGATTTTAGTAACTGCTGAGTCAGTGATGCTCGATAAGAATAGTAGATAAGCTTTTGATGCATCGTTTAATAAATCGTTAAACGTCAATAATTGATATTTCTCGTCACTGAATCGACATCGAAGATTAATTTCCAGCTTCCGGAATGATAATTATCTTCCGAATCAATTCCCACTTATTAGTTTTTCCCCGATTTCTTCGATTCAAAGTTTTCTTACGGTAAACATTTTGCGGTGTGATTATCGGCTCGATACATATTTGAACTACTCGGCGAACCAGTTTCGGAATTTATACACCGCTTGTTCGATCAGTTTCGTTTGATTAACAAGAAGCTTTAGAAACCAGAAGTCTATGCAGTTCAACATAGTTTAGTGCACAGTATATCGTCGAAACAACAATTAAACTGAAATCCTTTACACAAGTCCAGACTCCTAAAGTCTCGCGAGGTTCCCATGAACCACCAGCTGGTTTTCTCGTTCATACATGGGCGTGGTGATACATGGAGATCGCACCTGAATTTCCCTCGGGAGTCGTACATCTCTCCTGGCCCTCTCCTCTCCTTTTCCTACCTCCGCTGCATACTCACGTCCTATTGCTCTTCCTCGCTCTAACTCGCCCTACGTACAACGCTACTCGCTTCTATTCCATCTCTTTTTACCAGCTCCCTCTTCATTTCACAACCTTTCCACACACCATTTAAAAAGTAACACCTCGAGTATCCTCATTTTTCCGAGGCCAACCTGCTCCATGTTCTACACGAAGCTAGATTTCTTTTTTTCTTTTCCCCCCAACTCTTTATATACCTATCCTACTTTTTTCTTGCAAATGGTTGGCTGAACACTTCAGTTTCTGATTCACTCATCGCGTCTTACCATATTCTGCAATTCTCATTAGCTATTGAATCAAAAAGTCCACATTCTAAAGGACCGAAGTCTGAGGACAGAAAACTTTGAACCATAAAGTGCGCAAATGTGCGTAAATCGTCGCGATTCGTGCGAAAACACCGAATAGTGGAAGACTATTTTCGATTACCGCGAATCTACCAAGAAATCAGGACATTCGCTGTATGTTCAGCAGCTTTTACATCTCGATTACCTCGAGTAGGTGGATTTGTGATCTTAGTATGGGATTTCCTGAGGATTTGTATACATGGTTATACGAGATACTGTGTATTCGCAAGTACAACATATACGTATAGGTATATGATAAAATTGGCCGAAACGTGCAAGTGCGTGATTACTTTACCCACCGACGTATAAAATAAGAAGTCACAAATCGTACTTCGTTACTTTCGAAAATTGAGAACCACCTTAAGATTCTTCCAACTCCTTTGGAAGCTGGTGAATCGTATGATTGCCGAAATGACCATGAAAAAAATAACTTTACTTATTTTTGTCGAGCTGTACTCTCGGTGTAGACTGAACGAGCATATGTGACCTGAAAGTCCATATTATGGAGTAAAATTCTGCATGTATATTTTTGTCATTTTATCAAAGTCTGCCAGCTCCTCATGTGAGATTCAAAATCTGGAATTGATGATTCCTTGCAAAGAGTACCTATTCCATGATTTATTGTCGTATACACAAAGGAGCGTTAGGTATTTAACATATTCAACTGCAGCAATCCATCAACTGCACAGCATCCCTGAAATTTATTGCTAGAAATAGGGAGGAGATTTTATACGGTTCTATGGAGCAAATGAACATGTCCATTAAGCCGACATGATATAATAGTGAGAAAATATAGAAAATAATGAAAACGGTGTCGGTATGACATACTAATGCATATAGGTATATTTTATAACACGAGATATGAATGAGAAATGTGGTATTGTCAATTCAAATCATCTCGGAAATAGAATGTACGGTGTATATCTTGATTATTATCCTGCACTCTTACCGCAAAATTTGAACAATCCGTACATTTCCATGAATCGTAATTTGAAATTAAATTTACCCCGCTGGTGCGGTGGTAAAACTTTTGTAAATCCAACCCCAGGAGACGTACCTGAGAAGATCACTTATCCGCGGTTTATAAATTACCCAGAAATTTTATAGCTATCGAGTTTTCCTATGAGTATACGAATCTGAAAGGAAAAATTGATCTGAAAGTCGTACTTTATCTTTACCAGATTTTTCACACTGCAGTGAGAAAAAGCTATATGATAGAAAATCAGAGATTTACCGAGAGACGCAGACAATCGCGACACGTGTTGGAGATTTAAAAGTAGACACGCGCGAAATAGCGTCTGGTAAAGATATTTCTCGATTGAAAAATATACACGTATTTTTTTTCCTTCTTTTTTTCTACTTTTTTTTTTTTTTTTATTTCTTTTTTTTATTTATTGCTACCCGTGAGATCTCACAGCTCGTAGTTTGTAACTCGTAGCTCATAGCTCGCCATGTGATACCTATACCCGATCTCCTGGTGAGTTTGTGTCGTTAACCGTGCGAGAAGCTTTGAGAAACGGGGAACCCTCCGTCAGCCACACTCCTATAAAATCTCTGTACAGCTTCGAGGGATGTTAAGGGAGAAAACTCTGCGAGAGAGAAATTTTCCTACTATTATATAAATCGGTCTGTCCCGAGCTTACCGAAGAGCGAGGCAGCTTCTATCCCAGGCGACAGACCCGCTTCTATACCTAGTAGATATCAATACGTTTATACCATCGGTGATGGATACATGTACAAGGAGATATTGGAATCTGGATAAGTTTGTTCCCGGTATGACAGGGGTTCCGAATCCCTACTGCATTTGACATTCGTTTTATCGTCATTTAACACAACGAAACAAATGCGATAATAATTTACCTTTATTTACCAATATCCTGTTATCGACACGTGGATTAGGGTATGGCTACGTAAACCTGCGCTATCTAACGATAAAATATCTTAGGGATGAATTATAGACAAAAAGAAAAACCAGAAGAACAGAAAAAAAAAATGATATGCTCTAATATACACGTGATCACATCTCATTCTCATGCATTGGACCCGGTATCGCATGAGGATAAAATAAGGAACACTACGATGTCAAACCTTTTTCGACAACGAATTTCTGCTTCGACTTTATCCACGCGTGCTTTGGTCCCTTCACGTTTCTTCCCGGCCATTTGTAGACGATCTGCTTCCTTCTTCACTCATGAATTAAAGAACGCTGAAGATCTTGCTCTTTCCCTTGTTTGTGTGTGGGACGCGAAGGGCTATGGGACCACCGTTAGAAGATGGCTGGTTGCTTGGCTGGCTGGCCACCAAGGTGGCTAAGGAAGGAAGAAAACCAGGAAGGAAGGAAGGAAGGAAGAAAACCAGGAAGGAAGGAAGGAAGGAAGGAAGGAAGGAAGGAAGGAAAGAAAGGGAGGAAGAGGAACAGTGGTGGAGATGAAGGAGGAAAGAGTCTGGCCAATTACCACCCCTCGGTTCCTTTTCCACGGGCCGTGATCTTTGTGACGTTCCAAGGTCTGCAATTTTCTCTATTTTGCGGGCGCCAGTCGAGTCCCAGCGTATTCTCGCTAATTACATTATTCGCCTCCAACGAGACCCGATGCCGTATATAATCGCGAGATATCACCGCACTTTTACCAAGACAAAACTTCACGCTCTATAACTTGACTTTCAATAACCTGGCTACACCCACTCAGCGTGCTTTGTCCCTAGTTCAAACAACGCGCCTACTGACAATAAATTTTCCCCAACCAAAAGGAGCCGGACTTAAACTTCGTCAAAGAACTTATTACGAAATTTCTTAAACCGCGTATGAAATCTGAAAGATTTTATTTTTCATTTTTCATCATAGGAAAATCGCACGTGCGATTACCAAGACATCAATTAATGATTACTTTTTATCTCCTATCTTTAACGCGGTGTGATCTACGTCAAGTATAATGTGATAATTTCAAAGATAACATGGACATGTTTGAGGAAGATGATCAATGACCGATGGGCAGGTATGAAGCGGGGTAGAAAGCTGACCGCAGCTTTTACCGTTTCGTTGCAGGTTGACAGATTAGATTGTGCCGTATCCGTGGTAGCTCGAAGCTGAAGCGGCTTTATTGGTATATTTTTGCACGAGATTCTCGGCCGCCCATCTCCAACCGCTCCACCGCCATCTCGCAACTTTTTTACTCGACAGTTCAGTCATAAAAGTTAATAAGCCGGGGTTTGTTGATCCTCGCGAAATTGCGGGCGCCCGCCTCGAGACGTTTTACGTCCCGTTTCTATCCCTCTATCTACCCAGCCACACCGACCCCCAGCCTTCCCGTCTTGCTCCTGTCCTCTCTGAGTTATCCGGAAGCCTCCTTCGCCGAGCTTTTCTTTTCCCTAATATGCCATGGACCGTGTGAGCTTTCACCGTATGTATATACAAATTTCCAGAATATGACAATCGAAATGACGTACGGTGTAACCGCGAGTGATTAAATTTCTATTGAAACGAACTCAAAAGTTAATGAATCGACATCTTTCTCCAATTATTTATACCGCAGAATTTAGTTGCCAAATAATTACACAGTCAGGAATACAAAATGTTCGATATTCATTCGGAGATGAAGTATGTACGCAAACGTGTTTTACAGACGAGAGAAGGAAAATTACCTAATTGTAAGATAATATGAAAATATATGATACTAGTAATGAAATTCACTCCACATCACTCTGATAATTATATCTGTTACGATTACTGCAGCATATTATATCACTCCGAGTTTCCTAACTGATAATTAGAAGCATAACAAGTTAATAATTTCGCTAATTATTTCTAGCGAATTGGCGTTTCGATTGAGTTAAAATTGTGTAGTCCATCTGGGCCAGGTCAACGCTCGGGACATTTGATAGAGAGAATGTGGTTACCAATCTGTTTCGCTTTCTGGACAACCTGCACTTGCGGTAAGTTAATAAATGTATTTTATTAGAATGGCAAAAAGAAGTGGAATTAATGAAAGGTATAGAATTTTTTGTCTTTTTTTTTGTCTTTTTTCTTTATCTCTCACCAGTTCTCGTCGGAAAGTGGGTAGAGAAAAAAACCAGATGAATAATGTACAGTCAGCGTTAATATCTGTACAAAAACATCGAGTTAGTGGGAAATGAATGTTTTTCTATTTTTTGCTTACCGTTTTTTCACGCAATTATATGATAAAGCATCCTGCTGGGTAACGAGTTTTTTTTTTTTTTTTTCTTTTTTTTAATCGCGCGACGTATAAATGCTAATTCATTCAAGATTAAGATAAAACGAAAGAAAAAAAAAAGAACTTGTTAATTCATACTCTGGTGTATTATTGCAAGTCATGTATGCAAGACATCTAATCGGATCGCAATATAAACTGAAGATAAGCATTTTCAACTCATTTCGCCTGATTAGGGATAAATGTAGCTATCGACCTCCACACTGGGGATGGATGAATAGGGATGATACATGGCAACCATCGTGTAAATTGATTATAAATTACAATGATGAATGAGAGTTATATGATAATTACAAGGTGCACTATTAACGAAATACTGGAATTATATTATATTATAGCATAACTCGCAAGCGATTTTAAATTACATAATAAGTGATTGAAGAGTTTGAATCGTGAAATATGGAGAAAATAATTTGCTAAATTACTCACAAAAAATAATTAAGAAGAACCTTAAGTAGGTACCTACCTATTCCGTCCAAAAATAAAATATAGTCGATAATAAGATTACGATGAAGAAACTGCTTGCGTCATTGATAATCAGTGTTACTTCGAATTTCGCAATATTTATTCAATCCTCATGAAAAATTCCACAATACTTATGAAAAATGAGATTTTGGTAATATACTATTGGTAAACCGCAAGAATGTAAAAAGTTCAGTTATGTGGTCCATTTAATAGTTTCCAGGTCGAAGGGTACTCGTATAATAAAATTTGACCATCTCCACTTCTCTTTTACGTAACTGCAGAACTGAGTGATGTATAGAGATATACAATTCCCTATGATATTTAATACCACCGTGTAATCTGCGAACGAACAGAAAAAAATTAGTCGTTTCAGCCTGCGAGATCCAGGCAGGAAGTAACTCTTTGGTGACAGAGCGCTGCTAATAATTACTAATTATACCGCCCTTTACGCTCTCTCACTCTTGCCCTTTGATACACGCGTTCTAACAACCAGCACCCTTGTGCACGTATAATTGAAATTAAACTTTGTACACTCAGGTTGAAGCAGCCAGGCAAGCAGCCCTGGTTCTGAAATGTATTTCAAGAGAAACACCGACGCTTAATCACCTTAATCATCTCACAAATTGCCAATGCGATTTCACCAAACGCAACCCCCAATTACCACCGAAAAGAAGCGATTCATGATCAGCCCTGAAGTGTTTTGCGAAATTTATATGTCTCACGTGAAATTTATGTGGATGTAAATTTCGGATGAGAATCTGAAAATGTTAGGGAATTGTTTTAGAATTATTTGGACTCGATTTGGGGGGCACCTGCTGAAAAATTCGCCCGAGCCCTAAATAAGGACCACCCTAATATAATAGCCCATTCTATTTATGAAGCGCAATTAAACAGATCTTGCAATTGTTGTTAACTCAGCCGGAAAATTTCTCGACTAAATATAAACAGCCTTTTGATAGGTGCCTACGGATTTAGGCATGGTTCAACGAACCGAAGACGATAAGGTCTTCCGACACCCCCTGCGACCCTTAGTTGATCCACGTGTGCCCAATCTCAAGCTTCAAAGTCCAAAGTATCAAGGACTCAATTCTGCGACGATTCGTTTTCCAGTACGTAAACGTTCCTCGTCGTAAATTGTATCCTTTTCCGTCACACGTGTTAGAGACTTAAGTCGTATATAAATGAGTCGTGAGACTTTGAGGACGATGTCAAAAAATTTCAGCTCGAGTCGCGCAGTTAAATATAAACTTTAACTGTACAGGGAAGAAAAAAAAAAAAAAAACATCTTTCGGATTCATTTATACTCAAATTCTATTAGCTTACCAATGCGCGCTGTAATTGCCTGATTTTGAATCAAATGTCGTTTGAATAATTTGAAAAAAAAAGAAAAAAAAAAAAAAAAACGACAAAATGTATAAAATTGGAATTCTAACGTCGCGGTTGAAAAACTTCATTAAATATTTCGAATATTTAACGTACGTCGCTATTATTTTCATACAACATTATTAATTCGACTTCATTTTTCTGAAACTTTCTGCGTGCTTTCCATTCTGATTGCCTCAAATTATTCATTTCATTTTATTTTTTATTTCTTAAGAATTGTTCTTCGATGTTTCAATTGTCTCCGTTCCTCGTATTCTAGACGCGTCATGCACTTAGTTATGCGTATTTATTCACCATTTGTGTTTAACCATTGGTGAAGGCCTTTGTACCATGCCTACATATACATCCGAGTCTAATATAAGCATTTCAGTAAGGTGGGGGCTAGTTACGTAACCAGTAAATTCTGCCAGGGCCGTATCTTCCAAGTGATATACACAGATCAATTCGAAAAAAAAGCCAAAGCCACGCGTGAAACAGAGTTATCACAAAAATTTCAAATCTCTACACGCCGAGCTGACACATACTGCTGCATATAAAAAATAAATATGATGTTAGTCGTGTTGAACTTCGCAAGACTCTTCATTCTCAGCAAGTTGCTAAAAGTCGTGCATTTGGCACGTTAGTTCACCAATTAGAACATTGCATGACGAAGTTCTATATCTGTTACTAGCTGCTGGAAGTTCTGAGATAACAGTGCTCGGATCAGTTATTAGGTTGCTTCTATCTCTTCTTCACTGACAGATCAGCTTATCTCTGTATAACGAGCTGTGAAGAATATTCCAAAGTTTCCCGTAACCCTATAATAATATCCTTATCACTAGAATGTGTGACGACAGATTGGCCAATCAACGTCTTACTTATATATAAGCATCACTTGGCAGTATGTAACAGTGAGCCTAACGATAGCTCACTTCAGTCAGGCCTCGAGCTTTGTGGCGCGATCAATCAGATTAGGCGTATCGATGCTCAGCCGGAGTGTTTCGAAGTGTACAGGGATGAAGATGTCCGTGAAATTATTCTGCCTGGTGATAACCGCGTGTTGTTTAGTGGGTTCATGCCAATGTGATGATAAAAAGGAGAAGTTCAAAATCCTTGGGCTGTTCCCACACCTGGGCAAAAGCCACTTCGACGTATTTATACCTCTTCTTGAGGAATTGGCACATCGAGGTCACGAGCTTACGGTGCTTTCCTATTTTCCCCGTAAGGTGAAAATACCCAACTATAAAGATATAAGCCTGGTTGACTCTTCGGGGATATTCGTAGACGTCATTGACCTCAATATCCTCGATCACACGGCATTTCGTTTATATTTCGAATTGATGATGCTCTACCAATTTTCTGAATTGGCCTGTAATGCGGTTCTCGAAAAACCAGCTGTTAAAGAATTAATAAAATCCGATGAAAAATTCGACCTGATCATCACGGAGGTATTCAACACTGATTGTCTTCTGGGTTTTGTACACAAGTTCAAAGTACCCTTCATAGGACTTTCGTCTCATCAGATTATGCCCTGGGCGAATCATCGCTTAAACAATCCCGACAATCCTAGCTACATACCCAGTCTCTTCAGTTTCTCGTCCCCCAAGATGAGCTTCTTCGAAAGAGTCCAAAATACTCTCAGTGCATTGACATCAGAAATCGTTTACGAAATTTTCTTCAATGGTGCAACACAAGCTTTGGTCGAGAAGGCCTTCGGGCCTGGGGTACCTCCACTACGAGATATCTCAAAAAATATGTCAGCTTTACTAGTGAATACGCATTTCAGTCTCCACGGTTCGAGGCCATACAGTCAGGGCATTGTCGAGGTCGGCGGATTGCACATCCGCGGAAATAATGCATTGCCAAAAAATGTTCAAGATTATTTGGACTCGTCAAAAGAAGGCGTGCTATTTTTCAGTTGGGGTTCTATGGTGAAGGCGGCCACCTTGCCAAAGGAAAAGTTGGAAACGATTGTCAAAGTTCTGGGTAGTCTCAAGCAAAATGTTATATGGAAATGGGAGGACGAAGACCTGCCGAATAAACCGAAAAACGTAATGATACAGAAATGGCTACCGCAATTTGACATTTTGTGTAAGTATTACAACAACTATAATAAGTTAATAACGATCGCGTCCCCAATTCATTTATCACATTCATTCATATTCATTGATATACCAGCCCACTGCAAGTCAAGTGGCAAGTGGTCGACGTGGCAGTGAACCTTACGACTCATATTTAACGTGGTGTGAGAGCGTTGTCGCTATTCCTACTGTTACATAAGTGAAATATCTTATTATAGGTACACCCATGTGTTCGAAGTTAATGACATCGAAAAATAAGTCACGCGTTGTTTTTCAGACGCGTGAACGTGTTCTGCCGAATTTGAAACAGTCTAACCATAGCTACCAGACAATCGTAGGTGTATGCGAGAATATTTCAATACACATAAGTGGAAAAATCCCAAGAACCAAAATGACAAACAATACGTACTATTTGTGTGAAACGTGATACGATCCAAATATTTCTTATCTACTCTATCAAATCGATTAACGATACGCTATCTCATAATTGTACAGATGCCTTTGCCAACACTGTGCAATAATTTGTAGTATGAGTAAGCATAAACTGGTTCCAAAAGAGCTACGTCAATCTTTCGAATGACATTTGCAAATGTGCTAGAAAAGTTGCGACACAAGTACTTGAAATTTGTGACATTAAAATTGGGTTTTTCAATTCACACTTCTTTGGCTCATTTGTAAAGGGTATCATTTGAAGGGATCTACCCAGTATTTTTAAACTGACAAGTTTCATTGCCATAGCATAAATCATTTAGCGCGATTTTGGTTTAATCATTTTCATATAGACGTTAACCGAGATCGTTTAGCATGGATTAATTAGCATCTACTATATGAAATATAATCAGTGGGTCTGAGCTATGGCGTAGTATTATTTAACTTGAAATTAAGTTCATCAAGTAAGCCAGGTACACAGTAAAAAATTTTTTGTAAAATTTAACACAAAAGCTTGTATTGACCACTTTTTTAACACAAAATTTGTGTTACTTCAACACAATCAGTTTATGTCAAACAGTAACACAGCTTTATGTTAAACCAACACAAAACTATGTTGAAATTTTGTGTTGATTTGAGAGTAACATTGAGAAAGTGTTACTTTTGTGCTACTTTTAACATAAAGCTGTGTTACTTTTTTGACATAAACTGATTGTGTTGAAATAACACAAATTTTGTGTTAAAAAAGTGGTTAACACAAGCATTTGTGTTAAATTTTACAAAAATTTTTTTACTGTGTACATTGTGAGCGACACATGATCGATCCGGCGCAAGTTGCATTATGATGAAAATTGTGCGGCGGAATAAGGTTGTATATAGGTGACTACCAGAAAGGGTGGTATGGGTGAAGAGGTAAAGAGGTGAATAGGTGAAGAGGTGAAGAGGAGAACGGGAAGGGAGGTGGCAGGTGGTAATTACTGTAATGACACTACGGGATGACACTGCGGTTTACCGCTTGACGCTTTCGTAGCAACGCCCGGACGTGACGTGGCGTCAAACTTTACCCTTAAACCGTGTTGCAAACTGTGTTAGTTTAGTTGCAATCCCTACACTGGAAGCCGTGTCGCACCTTTGTGCCAAAACCGGGCTAACCTGGCCCTAACCAAACATGCCTAACTCACGATATCAGCGTTAGGATTTGAAATCGAAGGTTTCGCAAGTAGATGAATTCGCGAATCGCTACTAAATTATCACGTGCCTAATGCTTCCGACTCTGCAGAGCTTCAACTCCAAGCTTTCAGGCGCTTAATTCTGAGCGATGAAGCTCGGGATGTGTGTTAGGGCGAAGGGTGAAAACAGTAAATGAATAGGGATCAGGGTTTAGGCTATACGCTGTTGCATATGAGAGATACTATTTTTCACTCATCAGATGTGGTACCATGCCTCAACTTCTTCATTTTTTTTTTTAATCACTGCACTTTTGCGTTACCGTTGATACCTACGCCTATGCATTCTCTTCAGAGTTTTGCACATTTTCGTCGATCCAAATAATACATATCCCAGATTTCATTTCATTTATATGATATACGGCTCGCCGATTTCGAAAAAAGCGATAAGCAAGTGAAAGTGCGGTTGAAATTTAAAAATACGTATAACGCTAAGCCATATATGTGCGGCCAACCGAAAAACGAAAAGCCAATTACTGCGTAAAGCAGATCTGATGCGCTAACGGATTTGGCTCTGACGAAGCGATGATTAAATAACTTTGTAACTGTACCAGGGGATGATTGACGACCCTCATTTTGTAACGTTGAATAAAAAGCCTGTCACCAATTGAAAGCGTAGACGCTGAAAAGCTCCGCGATTAATATTCAACTGTCGATTTAACCGGCTGTTAAAGGCAGACGCCTAATATAATAATCAGCGTCGGCGAAGCGTCGAGTCTCGCTGATTAACTTTCCTACTTCAGAAAGTGTAGCTCATATAGCAATATAAGGATAGAAATTAGAGTCCAGCCTCATTGGCGAAAATTTACTTCGTCAACTGTTTCAACGTACCGCGTTTAACGTCGTTTTGAAATAAATTATATGATGTAGGCATTAAGCAGTTTTGTGGTAGGAAAAGCAGCTTTAATTACTCAACTTATAACCAACGACCTAATGAAATCGTAAATCATTACCTTAACAATTAACGGGAAAACTCTATATCCAGGTTGAAATTATTTCGTTTGGTTTATCGCTACGCATTTCACAATAAATTTATTTCGCGATTAACCCTCTATCATAAATGTACGAATTTTACTTACCTTGATTTTGAACAACTAGCTTGTTAATACCGGGAATAATTTCACTGCGGTCTGCATGCGTCCGAGAATATGGAAGATTATGATTTTTTTTTTTGTTCTATGTAAATTCGTTCTTCCTGCAATTAATTATTCACACGAAACTGGACAAGAACTATCAATGCTGGAGCTATAGATCAATTCGAAATTATTATTCACGTATCCTTATATTTAAATTCCGGTTAATTAAGATGTGTGAATAATTCAGAAAAAAATTATAATTTTACCCAAGTCATATATATAAATGTGAGATAATGACCTCCTGCTTCTATAGAATTTAATTTAATTATCACCGTATGGCTAGATCAATATACGTGCAAGATTGATAATCACCGATCTAATAAGTTCCGTTGACTAGCCATGACAGAGCTAGCTCATGTGTTATAACTAACACGTGTTAATGAATTTTACAAATTTATATAATCGGAGGTCGTATTTGCGGTGTTTTTCTGCTTTTTAACACTCGCAGTTTAATGACCAATTGATTTATCATCAATGTTTCTATCAGTAAAATAAATTGTGTCATATCGTTTTCTTGATTAGTTAATCTAATCTAGTGGCAATTAATCTGTAGCTAGTTGTCTGTCTGAATGAAGAAATTCTTCAATATTATATAAAAGTATAACTTCAGTTTGAAAACTATATCTGAATCCTATTATAATTGGTGGAATTATTTTGTATACAGGAAGACTGCAGCGTGTTAAATAGGTTTTTTCTTAAAATAGCTGAATTGCAAATTAAATGCATGCCTGGATGCACTCATGGTTTTACGCTCGATTCGCAAGTTCATATCGAGTTTAGAGGTATACCTATTCGGTTGTGTGAGAATGCGATTCAGTGAAAATATATTATCTGACTAAATGAGAAAGTGAAGCATTTTTACTACCCAAAAAAGGAAAATCCAACTAAAACTGTAGAATTGTATCAGATAAAAAGTCAATTAATTTCGCCATCCTTCTTCGGCAAGAAAAACTCGGGGTGGCAGTTATTTTTATTCATTTCCATTAGATAATGGATTTTCAACTGTTATTACTTAAGCAGTTGGATGCAAGAATTGAACGGCCCCTTATGGCTTGATCATTGCGTTGATTTGAAAAATGATTCAGAAAAGCGCAACAGATCTACTTGAGTCCGAAGAACACTTTGAAATGATCCTTATGACTGCGATCTCCGTATAAGAAGTGCATATGATTAATATTACGTTTGACTAATGCCTAATAGATATATCATATGGTTGATCAATGCAGTTCGACGATTGGTTTGAAAATATATGAATAATTCCCATAGGTACCTCACTTTTACCTTCATGATACGATCTCCCGAAATGTGGATCATAGAATTCAAAAATATGCCAGTGTATAGATTCGTGATGCACTAGTCTTTGTGAATAGCAGCAGTTCTATGATTTTCCAAGATATTGGACGCTGAATGTTGTACTATTTCCATGTAGAATTTTTCCGGAAAAAAAGGTTAAAGCTCATGTTTCAACAATTTAATTTTGCTAAATCGCTGATGGAGCATCCATGGAACAAAGATCACTTTGAAGTATTGATGATGAATGAATGGTGCCTTTCTCTCAGTTATCATATAATTCACTGTATGCCTTCATTACATCCAAGTTTTCAATGAATCTAGCGTTAATTTGATACCAAAGCAAGAACCAGTCTGCTTGTTAGTTCATGATTAAAAAGAAAAATTGTAAACCGACGCTCGTTCTAGATTTCGCCAGGGACTAGCTGTTGCATCGACTCAAGTTTCAGTTTCCGTTTATATATGCTGCAATTGTTGCACGGATCTTAAGACCGGCTATTCGCGCAGATACGATGGAAGTTTAGTTGTGAGAGAGTAATATGTAAACAAGCAAATAGCCTGTAGGTATCACCATTCTCCCATAGCTTGAGCAATCCTGGTTTAGCTTTAATCCATATTATAGTTTTACATTCCGGCCAGGTAATCCTGGTGGAGTTACGATGGAAGGATAGAGAAAATCTACCGTATTCACCGTAGGTCGAATGGATCGCTTTCATTTTATTATCTCACCTCGTGATCCCCTCTCACCTACCCTACCGTTTCTCGAAATCCCCCGTCTTTCTCTATCCTGGAATTTCTTCGCACTTCGATGTTTAATGGTTCCCACCCAGAATAAACGACGGGTTTAACACTTAACCGTGTTTTAGGACGGTCATATATTACCTAGTCTAATTAATAACAACAAAGCATGTCTGACAGTGAAACTACATATTAAAAACGACTGCAACCGGAGTCTTCTCTCATTCAGGCCAATAAATGTTCATTACATGATATTATAGCCCCAATAGCAAAGTCTCTAAAGCCTGGATTCATCCAATTTTTTATACGAAAGGGCATGAAAGACAGTAGAAGATACTGCAGAGGTAATTTCGGATTCAATCATTAATACTATAGAAAATTAAACGTAGAAACGGGGTACGATTTAGGGGGATTCGCATGAGAGAATCGTAAGGGAAATTTGCACATTCGTATCATGGCTTCTGGAGATACCCATATACGGATGCGTACGGATATGTGCCTAAATATTTGTACATTGAGCTCAACAGCAATTGGCATGGGTAAATAAAAAGCTGTGTTAGATATTCGCATGCAAAAACGCTTTGATCAAGGTGTCTCTTCTACCTACTCTGTATCTGTGACGCGTCGATGGTACGATGATATACCAGATCCTCTAGACATCAAAGGAATTATATTCCCGTTTCTTCCCCTCTGTTTTTCATCGGGATGTTCCATATACTCTGATTTCTAGGTTGATCTTAAAACTGAGTGGGATATACCCTCTTCAATCTATCAAGGAGTCCTTTATACCTGTAGCAGATTAATGAATCGCAAAAATAGGGATTCGAAATCATTGGAAATTCATTATTTTTTTACTTCCTTGAATTACAGCACATCCTAACGTCAAGGGTTTCCTAACTCACGGAGGACTTTTGGGGCTTTCTGAAGGGATTTACGTAGGAGTACCAATGGTCGTTGTGCCGATGTTTGGTGATCAGTTTCATAACGCAGCTGCAGCTGCAGGCAGAGGTGCAGCCATAGTTCTCCAATATGACAATATCACCGAGAATTCATTCGGATATGCCTTGAACGAGATATTGAACAACCCAAGGTGAGTTTTTCACGGATGAAATATATTATCGTCTCTAAAACGTGATCCATACTATTGAATCTCTCCCACTGAGGGTGGAAAGCGGTTTGGGAAACAAGTTGACGATTTTTCCCACCCTGAGATGAAGTTCAGCTTCTTTACTGCAGTGGAGTTTAATGAACAGTATTTGTTCTATTATGGTATGCGGGTGAGAAAATTAGTGATTCTTCCCATAGATGAAATAAGTCTAATTTGGAACGTCAGGTGAGGGTGAATGCGAGAACAAGTCAAATATATTTCTCCGAGTGAAAACAGGGCCGGTAAATAGTCTCAGAGACGGAACTTTGGCGAGGGATGTATATCTGTATACATGCACGCCTTCTTCCTGCCTTTAGCTTCAGAGTTCAGGATCGTGCCCCGGCTGTCTGTCGGGAATTAAAAAAATGAGAGAGAGGAAAGACGAGCAGGATTTGTCTGCGAACACGAAGAAGCGACAAGGAAAAGTGAAAATAAAAGAGCTTTTCAAACCAGGGTGAGCAAAGGCTTGAAGCATATCTATCTACACTTATATTTGCAGAACACGACAAGGACCGAATGAAAATGTATTAAATTGCCTCGCAACTTTATCATCTTTCATGTGAAAATAGAAAATGATTTTTTTCAAGTGGTTGCAAGACACAGGTCGCATCGTTCATAGAAACTTTTTGAAATTTGGAGGAAATATCGTAGAGATGATGTCATTTCGGAGCAAGGAAAGATGCACGAAATAAAATTTTGTACGTTTCTACCGCACCAGTTAATGTTGCTCGAGGGCAGTTTCATTGTATAAGTTTCGGGCCAGTTCCAGGGTTATTTCGAAGTTTTGGCAATGGTCCAGGGTGACGCCCACATGGGAAATTCCGCGAACGGATGTAAAAATTTAATCGCGTACCAAACCATCATTCGCAGTCCGTATCGCGGAGTCAAGCTACGTTGAATTAAAAGCTGCATTATTCAAGTACTCCCAGTGCAATATACTGGGGTAAAAATATTATTTACCAATAATAGATTTCATGCTTTGGAGATTACGAGTTAGGTTTCAAAGCTTAGCTTGGATTGGAAAGAATATCGCAGTGCGCTAGTCCACGGGTATCGAAAAATTGAGATTTTACGTTTTTTTACTGCCTGAAAAATCGGGTATGTCTTCAAATCATCTTTGCACGAGTAACGTAATTGGCGAATTGATTTGGAGATAAATTTCCAATAAAAAATAAAAAACGTAATACGGAGATGATTTGTAGTTATCTGACGATGGTCGTTCTGCAATTTGCCGACATATTTCACGCGGCCGGACGCGAAAGTAGCGAAATGTCTAGGTGAACGTGGGGGTGAGTATTGGAAATTGCGAGCGAAAGTCAATGTCGAAATGCACCACTGCCAAATTGAATTTAGGAACGTCTCGACGATGGGATCCCGATGAGGGTTCCCGACGTCTACGACTCACGTTTCGGATGGAATCACTTCACCCTTACTCGAATCTTGTAAGCATCAAGTTTAGTTGATTTGAGATACCTATAGGTGTATCTAAAAAGCCGAGTTTAGTTATGCGATTCCGATTCCAATGGTGTTTATAAATTTTCATTGTTTTTATAGAATGTGACTAATTCCAAACGTCAAATATTTACATTCAGATTCTCGTCAAACATAGCTGTTTAACCAAATATAAAACAGCGGGAAAATTTATACCAGGATAAAAAAAAAAAAAAAAAAAAGAGCTTTGTGTATCCAGGCAAAAAACTTTTATGCCAATTCGGAATTGTATAAATATTTACTTTTAACTTTCTCATATTCTCTCACAATATTCTATTCCATTCATCGTCTGCAAACTCTCAATCAGATATTTAAAAATGGACAAAAAAATTGAACCAATACTGATTCTGCTCGGTGCAGCTCATACGTCCATTATTGTGATCAGATAGTTTTTGGGAAACTGAAGCTCTCTGTTTTTTTCCTTTTCGCATAAAGCACGATTATAGAGCAGGTATAAGTCGTATCAACGTTTTTCAACATTCAACTATCATTCGTTCACGTTTGCGGCTTAATGGATTTGAAAGAGGAATGGCGACGGCTCGTTCAGTGTGCACTTTCCTACAGGGAATAGAGAGAACAACGCAAAACCGGATAACGCAGACTCGCGGTTATTGAAAATAGTTCGACATGCGATCAGTGGAAATTCCCTAGTGTGAAAATAAATTTCTTTTCAGCTCAGAGCATTACTTCCAGTCACGGTTTTTACACTCTCTTGGGAATCTAGATATCATCGTGCGGTGCGAGAGTCTCGCGAACTGCGAAGAGCGAGTGGAACAATTCGAGCCATGAAAAAAAGCACTAGTACGAAAACCCGGAAACCAATGAAATAGTACCTTTCGATACTAGTACGAAAGATACTTGTATCGAACTTTGTTTTTCAACACAACGCGCGTTAAGTTGAATTTTCTGCAAGCGAAGCGTGCGCAAAACTGAACTTTGCTCACGCAGTGTGGAAATGAAATTTTTTGAATAAGCCAAGGCGATATGGGTGTCGCGAAAATAGTAAGACCTTGACTGGAAAATGACGAGGATTGCGATGGACTTATGAAAAGGGGTTGTACACGCGGGTAAGCGGAAAGGGAATTAGATGATTCGGTTTAATGCAACTTCCGATCCATTGACGGTCCTAAATATGCCGACGAAGTTGGCCAACTTTAGCTACATTACATTACAAGACTACGCTTTGCCCGTAAGACTGCTATTGATAGTCAAAGTTTGGGTAGTTTGTAAAGAGGGCCCGCTCGCTCCTTCGGTTACGGGTGAAGGATAACGTACTGCGCACGGAGGTTTCGAGGGACTTTCAACCTCCGTTCCTTCTCTATTTTCTTCCTGCTCCTCTCCTCTCCTTTTACCAACCAGCTACCCTGCGTTACCTGACACCCTTCTTTATTGCCCTGTTGTTCGCTTCCGCTCCTCTTTTCTCTCCTACAAGTCCTCCCTGTCTGTCCGTCTTTGTCTCTGTCTGCTCGTCCCTTTTAGTTGGGTTTGTATATATATACATGTATAATATACCTATATATCTATACTCATCTACCTTATTCTCCCCGTTACGTATTTGGGAATTTATTTGCGAGAGAAAATGTCCTACGAATTTACCATTTCTCCGCAAACCAGTTCAGTTCGCTGCAGAGGTAGAATAACCAGGTATATAATATGTATATAGGTATATACCTGGAGAGCTTAAATAAGATCCCCATGGCTCGGCGTAAATTAGCTTCAATTGCTCCGTCCGATCGTAAATCTTTTCAATTGTCATTCGAGATAGAGAATCGACTCGTTGCTGCACGGCTAATTTATGCATAAGGGTTGGTCTCGTCACATACATATACATACATACACACACATGCATATGCATACATATATATTATCCTCATGCAACTGAATGTCAGATGAAAACCTAAGGTGTGCTTTACCGCGGTTTTAACTAAAGTGAGTAAGAAACTGATTACCACGAACTGAGAGACGACGTCTTATACATCAGCAAACGCGTTAAAAAACAAGAAAAAAAAAGGAGGAGGAAAAAAAAAGATTCAATTTTGTAGGATACATTTTTCGCTTCCACCGCCTCCTTCGCCATCTTGGAGGATGAACTTTCGACCTTTTAGGGGCCACGAAGCACTCTGCGAATTGCTCACCTTCCAGTAATTCGGTTATTAGTCCTGGACTCATTTGGCCCGGCACACCACTCTCTGCTAACTGCTGGTGTGGTCTTTCTCGTAAATATCAATGTACACCTTGTTTCGTGCCTGTCAACGTGCGGGAATGGGGCATGTCTCCACTAAGAAAAACGAAATAGAACTATATGAGGAAAAGAGTGAAACGAAAAGCGAGAGATGGAGAATAAGGGATGAAAAAAGGAGAAACGCACGTGTAACAACCGTCTGGAGTCGATACAACGACCGTCCGTGCGTTCAGAGTAACTCGGAGAGTGCTATGCCCGAAGGAGTGGAAGAAAGGGGATGAAAGTAATGGTAATAGCGGGGTAAAACGCAGTAAGAATTACTCTGCGGCCGAGAAAAAAGGATAGGTGAAATAGAAGAATAAATAAAATAAGGATTGGAGAGAAAAAATAAAATGAAGAAAAAATAGATGTGCAGGTACGGGGGTGCAGTGCCTCGTTAGGTTCTATACGTGTTACGAGATCGTTCAGAGAATCGAAACGTAGGAATGGTTAGGCGAGCCAAGCTTTTTCCTCTACCATGTGCGTATGTAGGTATTAGCCGGTGAATTTTCTCTGCCAAAGTCATCGCAGCTGAGACAAAGCTTCACGGTCGCATAAATTTTCACGGATTGAGGATGAAATTTGTTGGACCAGAAATAGTATACCCAGTACCTACCTACCTGAGATATTCTCACGTGTCGGTAAACTTCAGACATTTGAACAACTGTATCTATAGAATCATACAATATTTGCATCTGGCTTTAAATTATCATTCAGTATACTATATATAGCTGCAGGAAGTTTGAAGTAGTAGATTATATTCTCATATCGCTTTTATAGTCGCCAATGAACTTTCGAGCTCATTTAGAAGAGCCTGATCACAAATCGAGATACAAATATATGATTCGTCTGAAATAACAAAATAGTTTTAAGAGATTGACGTAGTCTTTTCATTTTGAAAATCACTTTTAGTCCAGGAACTTTAGGCAAAAAATGGGCTCATCTTCGGAAAAAGTCCAACCAAGCTAAAAATTGGTGTACACTTACCTTTCAGCTCTCCAAATAAGGGATGAAAAATCCCCGGAATTCGGTTGTACGCATAACTTGTGACAGCCCAAAAACGATGAAAAAAATTACCTTTTTTCGGTTTTTTGCAAATATCTTCGTTTCTGTCTGTCTTACGGCTATGAGGTATACTTATAAGAAAAAAAGAACGGAAAATTCTCTACAAAAAAGGTGAAATAGAGTTTATTGATAGAACCATTAATTTCCACCGGAAAAAGGTGTGAAACATCAGAGTGAGTTTTCTAGTTTCCGCGCCGCTGCGTCCTGCGTTCTGTGTGGCGGCGCCATAGCAGCTGCGCCTCCCCTCTGACGTCAGTGCATACATTGGGTCGGGTTTATACCTGCTATGCCTGTTTTGGCGGTGGGGTGTGCTAGACGCACAGTCCCAAATCGTTGCTACGCCACACTGGACGTATATTATGTCGCGTTTTCGGAGCAATTATTCATAATGGAACAATTGTGCGGTATTTGTGACAAAACTCTCGCAAGTAACGAATCTGTAACAGTTGAGCGGGGAATAGATAAGTTAAAGGCCGCGAGTGGTGAGAGGAATGATGGAAAAATAGCACTGTTTAGAGATGTGCAATCTATCCAAGTGCACGTGGCCTGCCGTAAAGACTATACTCGCCAGTCCAGTATCAATGCTTTCAAAAGGAAACGTGCTATCGAGGATACTGCTGGTTCATCGGGATGTAGTCCTCCAAAAAGCAAGATGCGATCATCCGCACCATCTTTCGACTTCAAGAAACTTTGTATTTTTTGCGGAAACGAGGCTGATGAGGAAAAAGATAAGAAAACCCGTAAGGAGCTCCGCAAAACGATTAAACACGTTGCGACAATAGGCTTCAAAGAAACCGTTATGCAGATCGCCGAAAAAAGAAAAGATGATCAGACCCAGGCTGTTAAGAAGAGGATCATCTTCGAAACAGATTTGGTTGCAGCAGAAGCAAAATATCATAGTAATTGCTTCATCCATTTTCTTTCACCAGGCACCGGAAAAAAAACAGGTCGCCCTGTGGATGGCCGAATTATTGCAGCAATGGAAAATATTTTCGCCTACATAGAAAATAATGATGACTGCCAATTTACCTTCACTGAATTGAAAGGAGTCCTCGATGATTTTCAACCAGATGATAAAACTATAAGAACGAAGCTTCAGGACCGGTATGGGGACAGAATTGTCATTACGTCGAAAGGTACGGGACCATCCATTGTTTGTTTCCGAGATACGCACTACAATATTCTCAATAAAACATGGTACGAAAACAAAAAGAACAACGCCGATGAAGAACGTTATCGAGTTTTGACAGCAGCTGCAGCAATTCTTCGACAGGATATACGTTCTGTAGCCTGCGAAACTGACTATTATCCTCCGAGCACGCGTATGTTTGACGATGTAAATAGTTCTGTTCCAAAATCTCTTCGTTTTTTTATAGAGGAGATCATTATTAAGAATAAAAAAGGTAAATTGGAGCCGCTACAAAAGAAGTGTACCACCATTAGCCATGCGATCATGTCTGCAGTTCGTCCACGATCATTTCTTTCGCCTCTACAGATTGGACTATCCGTTTATTTGCACAGGCAATTCGCGTCAAAACGACTAGTAGAAATTTTATCGTGCTTGGGTTTGTGTGCATCTTACAAAGAGACAGTTTTATACGAATCTTCAAGTGTATTCCATCCTGAGCCTTTACTTTCTTCTCCAGAAGAGGGCTGTTTTATTCAACATGTTTGTGACAATGCAGACCACAATGTGTCTACGCTCGACGGTGCGAATACATTCCATTCCATGGGCATCATTCGAATCGTTACTCCGCATGATACCATCCATGACAGTCAACAAATATCCAGATTACGAACGATGCCTACTGCAGCAGAGATGGCAACGGTTGCCAAAGTTTCGATGCAGATTTATGAAAATAGTGGTATGCAAGGATTAAAGAAGATCACGGTGGAAGACCTTGGTTGTGATGAGGTAACGACGAAGTCAGTACTCCGAAATACAGATGTATTATGGATGTATGGAAAGTGGAAAGACCTACCAAGAATACCAGGTTGGAGTGGCTTCATGGAGTATTTAACTAAAAACGAGGCATATTCCAAGTCACGTATAATTTTCTTGCCGTTTATCAACGCACCCGCAAGTGATTACAACACTATATATACATCTTTGAAGAGCATTCTCAACGATGGACAAAAACACGGCCATACGACATGCGTTGTCACCTTTGATCAACCCCTGTATTGGAAAGCACGAGAAATTGTTGCAGCAGCGGATGGTGATACACAGCTTTCGAAGATAATCGTGAGGCTTGGAGGTTTTCATTTGCTCATGTCTTTCCTCGCATCAATCGGATACATAATGGCAGGAAGTGGTCTTAAGGAAGCAATCAGTACTGTTTATGCACCAAATTCCGTGGATAAAATGTTGCAGGGTCACGCATACGCCAGAGCAATCAGAGCTCATACATTGCTCCAAGTGGCATTGTCTCAAATTGTATTCAATGAGATCACGTTCGATGACGATCAGAGTGCGTTAGTAAAGCTTTGTGGTCAGAATTCAGACGAAGCACCGCCATTCTTTAATGAGATTGAAAGTTCGAGTGCAGTCGGCGAGTTGAAGAAAGCATTTGATAAGAAAATGTCTGAATTGGAAAATAAAGGCCCAACTGCGAAACTGTGGGTACAGTATTTTGAGATGGTCACCATAGCAAAAGAATTCATTAGAGCTGAAAGACTGGGCTGTTGGAAGGCGCATTTGACTGCTATTAAAAAAATGCTTCCGTACTTTCATGCGGCGGGGCACTTTCTATACGCGAAATCGGCACATTTGTATATCCAAGATATGCAAAAACTAGAAATGTCTATGGAAGATGAAGCTTATAAGAAGTTCACCAACAACTTCTTCTCCATAAAACGTTCGGACAAATATTTCTGCGGAACATGGAGTGACATGATAATTGAACAGCATCTCATGAAATCTTCGAAATCGAGAGAAGGCTTCACACATGGGAGAAGTACCAAGGAAAGTGTCTTGAGTAAATGGATTTTTGGACTATTGACTGCAAGCAACATTTCTGAAGGTCTGGAGAGCTTTTGTAAACTTTCTTTCGATACCGGAGAACAGCATGTCGATGCAAGAGACTCTCGCGTAAACAGGGATCGTGAAGACGTACAGAAGATACTCCAATGGTTTCAATCTCATCATCCTTTCCCCGATATTCAACAAATTATGTCCATTGCAACGGGGATATGTGGTGACGAGAAAATAAACTGCTACAATGCTCAGAAGATCGGCACTACTGTGATGGAGAAGAAGATCGGTCAAAATTTCAAAGATGTGAAATCCTCCCGCGCTGACAGAGTACTTTCGCTTTTAACAGTCAATAGTAACGTTAAAGTTCGCGATAAAACGGTACCTATTGACCCATTATTACTGTTCCAGAGAATCAGTGCCATGAAAAGATCGGATGGAGAGCTCCGTAATTATATGCGATATGAATTAGCTCCGTTCCCGCTGTCAATGTTTATTGAAGGGTATCTGCGAATGGGAAAAAAGTCAGCTTTGTTTGACGTCTTCAAGCTATCGGTAGCTGAACTTGATTTTACAAAAGTTACATACGTCATCGATGGAGGATTTCTCTTACATCGGGTTGTGTGGCATCAGAATGAATCTTTCGATTCCATTTGTTTAAAATATATTGATTATGTACAAAGGTATTACGGTTCAAATGCTGTCGTAGTTTTCGATGGATACAACAATAGCACCAACAGCGTGAAAGCTATGGAACAACGTCGTCGAGCCGCAAAATCCTCATCTGCTGACACCTACTTCGACGAGACGATGAATGTCACAGTGAGCCAGGAGAAATTCCTTTCCAACAGCAACAACAAGCGGAGATTGATTTCGATGTTGTCTATCAAGTTCGAAGCTGATAATTTTGCTGTTAGACACGCTCAAGATGATGCTGACGTTTTAATAATTGAAACAGCTTTGGAATGTTCACGCACAAATAGAACGGTTGTTGTTGGGGAAGACGTGGATCTCTTGGTAATTTTGGTTGCTCGCACTCCGATTGATGAAGAGATCTTTTTTCTCAAACCGGGCAAAGGAAAAGTCGAGCGAAAACTTTACTCTTCTCGAAGTTTCAATGATCACGAAGACATCAGGGATCATCTTCTACTTCTACACGCTTTCACTGGATGTGACACAACGTCCGCTCTTTTTCATAGAGGGAAAACTGCAGCTCTAAAACTTTTAGCAAAACGTCAAGACCTACGTGCTGCAGCACAAACTTTCAATCAGAGTGATGCTTCTCGAGAATCAATTTCTTCGGATGGAATTCGAATCTTTCTAGCTGTGTATGGCGCTCCAGTTAAACAAGATGACTTGAACGCATACCGTTATCTGTGCTTTATGAAAGCTATAGGCAGAAACAAGTCGGTAAATTTGAGTTTATTACCCCCAACAGCTGACGCAGCTGAAAAGCACTTGTATCGTGTTTACTACCAGGTGCAGTATTGGTTAGGAAATCAGCTAAACCCCCAAGATTGGGGATGGGTATTCAGAAACGGCATATTGGAGCCAATAAGAACATCGCAACCTCCTGCCCCGGAACGTCTTTTGAACATGATTTTTTGTAATTGTTCGAAAGGCTGTGGCGCATTGTGCGGCTGTCGAAAGTTGGGCCTCCAATGTTCAGCAGTTTGCGGCAATTGTCGTGGGACATCTTGCCTGAATGCTGCCCCAGTCGAAGATTCGATAGAAAAAAGAAACGATATCGACGAGCCAGAAACCGATTCTGTTGATGATTCCGAGCAATCTTGGAATTTCCCACCAGTCCCGTGGAAAGATCAAGAACAATTCGAGAGAGAAGAGGAAGAAGGTGATAGAGAATAAGCTGTCAGAAATTAGTTATATAAACAACCGTCATTTTTTTAGTTATGTATTCCTAGATATTCACGAAGAAAAAGATTAGATTATACCTAACCAGACAAGCTTAATTTTTTTATGGTAGACTTTTACATCTTTACAATGCTAGAATAAGAAGATCAAAAACAGGAACGTTAATATTGCTCACTTAAATATATGTTTTTTTTTTATACGGTAGGCCTTAACATCTATAGATATAATGTTAGAATAAGAAGATCAAAAACATAAGTGTTAATTTTGTACACTTGAATATACTATTATTTATACCTAAATGTTTACAAAAATGTCAAAACGAGAAGATACCGCACAGAAACTTCGATTTCTATCATTACATGCAATTAAATATCAATACAAAATTTATATTGGAGTTTCAATGCCAAATTACGTAAAAACTATTAGTGTTATCAATAAACTTTATTTCACCTTTTTCGTAGAGAATTTTCCGTTCTTTTTTTCTTATAAGTATACCTCATAGCCGTAAGATAGACAGGAACGAAGATATTTGCAAAAAACCGAAAAAAGGTAATTTTTTTCATCGTTTTTGGGCTGTCACAAGTTATGCGTACAACCGAATTCCGGGGATTTTTTACCCCTTATTTGGAGAGCTGAAAGGTAGGTGTATACCAATTTTTAGCTTGGTTGGACTTTTTCCGAAGTAAAATTCTAAAGTTCCTGGACTATTTGCAGTATTGGCAAAGTCATCTGTACTGCAGGCCCCCCTTAACATGAGCAATACTTATCTCTTTGCTAACGTACCGAGCTTTCAGATGAGTTAATTTCGAGCCTAATGACAGAAAAAGTCCTTGAGACTAAGATAACGTCTGATGGAGCTATAAAGCCGTTTTTTCGCGAGTCAGAGGGTGAGAATATTTTCTTGCTTAGCTGATAAGGCTTTTTTCTTTTTTATATTAAAACTGAATTCCTTTCTCTTTCTACCTCGTACGATCAGATCCCTGTTATTAATAACACTAACGTTCATCTTATATGTTGAGCTTCTTAATTTAAGCACAGAAAATTAGTATCCTTAGCATTCATATACCGAGAGTTTTCGATGAAACCAGCACGGACACGGCCGGTCGAGCCTCACGCACGCGGTACGTGTCAGTGCGGTTTCGCCGCACAGAGGGGGTCGCCAGTTTCACCGGAAACTCTCGGTATAGGTATATAGACAGCGACTACATATAGGAGGGTTGGTTTTCAAAGAACCTCGTGTGGTAGACGAAGAATAGGTTATTCCAGGCGATAATTTAGAATCGATGGAAGGGACATCTTTATGCGTCGTACAGCGGTGCCAAGATTTCCGCCCCCTTCGATCGGAAATACTTATTTGGCTTGAATATTTGTGGCCTCCGGTTAGATTGGTGCTAGACCGAAACACTCAACGATCGACCTTTTCGTGCCCGACCCAATACGTTCCGTGGAATATAATTTACAGGCTTTTTTACTTTTTTCTTTTTTCTCATCATTTCTTTATCGGTATTAAAGTACTATAAGAGAAATCATTTTCTTTCTCAATAACATTTTTCCCCCCGTTTTAATATCCCTGGTATAATAAAACAAAAAATTATTCAATATCCATCGAAGTGAATTGCGACTCTCGAACACCAACGTATTGTGAAAGAAAGACAATGCCTGTCGTCGTCAGCTGGGTAAGAAATTCATTTCAATATCACAAGTTATCAAAAATTTTATTCCACTATTAAATTTCCGTAATTATATATATTATGCAAAATTCACGGTGCATTATAGTTCAGTAGCTAAATTATCGCATCCATAATACCTGAAATTTGAATTTAAAATTTAACAATCATTTTATTCGCTATCAGATTCCCTCAGGTATACAACGATTTCGGAAAGAGAAATGAAATTTTTTAACACACGTGTAAAGCGTAAGCGATAATTACGAATGAGATAGAAAAAAAAATGAAAAAAAGTAGATGGCTACACAGTAAAAATTTTTTTGTAAAATTTAACACAAAAGCTTGTGTTAACCACTTTTTCAACACAAAATTTGTGTCATTTCAACACAATCAGTTTATGTCAAAAAAGTAACACAGCTTTATGTTAAAACTAACACAAAACTATGTTGAAATTTTGTGTTGATTTGAGAGTAACATTTAGAAAGTGTTACTTTTGTGTTAGTTTTAACATAAAGCTGTGTTACTTTTTTGACGTAAACTGATTGTGTTGAAATAACACAAATTTTGTGTTAAAAAAGTGGTTAACACAAGCTTTTGTGTTAAATTTTACAAAAAAATTTTTACTGTGTAGAAGTAGAAAAACGAGAACAGGACAGGTTATCTTTAGCGGCTCTATTTAATTCATTTACCTAGCTTTTTTCACCTTATTTATCTCACAGTGAGCTTCTTTCGGTCGAGTTAACAAATTTATCTTCATTATTCCGCTCTGTCAACGTGACACACTTTATGTGTAAAGCTCTTCGCGTTATTAATTCTATCCAGAACGCGTGCAGAGTGACTATAGTACAGGTACTGGGTAGGTACCTACTTATTTCATCTTATTTTCTCTAAATAGGTATATGGATGAAAAATAACATTAATTCGCCTTTAAAATTCTCATCGAATTGAAATATTAAAAAGATTAAAGGCATAGAGGAATTCGATGTAACTTTTAATAGACGCACTACACCTAACTTCGGAATTAGGTATTGAGTAAGGGACAATGTGGGTTAGACAGAGGGTTAAATTTTCGACATATCAAGCTACACATGTATATGGCTATGTGTGGTAGCTGTAGATATCTACATACATATTAATATACCCACCTATACCTACCTATAGGCGTGTGGATATTTTACGTGTTCGAAATATTCTATAGAGAAAGTCTTCGGAAATGGGAGATGGGAAATGGGAAATGGGAAAAGAGTCGTTTTTATAGATTGACTTGTTTGTCATTGAAATAACTTCGCGATTACCAAACGAACAAAAAGGATATAAGGATAAAAGAATTCCAGACAGCACCAAAAAGTCTTTTGATGGATAAAGTTTCGCACTTTGTATTAATTTCCTCCATCTCCCGTCGCGTTTCAACCAAGTAATCATTTGTCACAGGGACCATTCCTTTTTTTTTTTTACTTTTTTTTCTTTTTTTTTTTTTGTATCAGAAGCATATACTTCGTTTAAACTGTATAACTTTATGGCATACTTGCATCGATTAATTATTATCACTTTTTATATACGAGGCACAGATATCATACTTTATCTCATATATCTATGGGGCATTTCATACCGAATCTACCTATGGGTCACATAAATATATACATATGTACAAATATACTACGTGAATAAAAATGTGTAAAGAAAAAACGAACTTTGACTGCAGCCACTGCGAGGGTAAAACGTATTTTCGATCTTAACGCAACACATAAATGTCACTCTTGCTACTACTATTTTCAATCCAATTCCCCGCAATGGATTTCAGATATCGACCGTTCATATGTACTATAAGCGTTAACGATGGCTTGCCGAGGCGATATACCTCGTCTGTAAAGCATTTATTTCAATAAACTGATTGTGAACGAGGCTCTTTTCATTTCAATGCTCTTTGTTTAAGAACGATCGAAAGTCCATTCATTATTGTTTTCGCTGAAACGCGGAAAATTAAAAGCGTTTAGAAAAATAAAAACAAAAAGTAGAAGAAAAAATAAAAATCAACGGTTACGTATTGAAGACGAACGAAAAAAAAAATCTCAATTTTTATTACCACTATACCAGCTATACTACTATGATAAGCGAAATTGAATGGGTCGTTCAATTTATAACCGCGACTTATTTGATATAGAAGTGATTATATGTATGGGTGTGATCAGCGGTGCATATCCACATACATACGTATGTGTAGTTACATACGTTCGTCCGTATCGGTTGTAGGAATTAAATAGACGTCAAGAATAGCGAGACGAAAGACAAAAAAAAAAAAAAAAAACGAAGAGAAAAGAGAAAAAAAAAACAAGTTCAGCTCACGTCCCAAAGTTAATTTTTTTTCGTAACCCGTTGGGACACAACTGGAACGTGACTCGCGGAGCATGATGGGTAAACTTTTATTAAAAATCTAATTGGATTGGAGTCTGGTGCTTTGGAGGGAACACGTTATTGTGTCTGACCCAAATTTTCTCAAATCGAAAATCCTTTCGAGAAAATAAAAATTTGGAAATCAATTTCCAGGGTGCGAATAAAAACCATCGCTATTACCTTTCGTCGTCAGGTCGTGATTTTCGTACACATACCTACATCTATGCGCTATGAAGACATAATGATATATATGTAGGGGAGAGGCGGGCAAAATGGGCCCCCTAAGAAATGAAGGCTTCAAATACAGGTTTGAATCGATGGATCTTCGAATTTTGTCCGATAAACGATAACCTGATCAATTCCGAGTGTTGAACGCCCTCTCCTGAAAAGTTCCAAAATTGCGGGCAAAATGGGCACCCCAAATATTTGTCGAAATTTTTCAAAATCGAAAAAAGGTTTTAAATTCATTTTCGTATTCACTTGAGAATACTTGAACATGAAATTAGCTATGTTCAAGAGGTTTGTAGAGAAAAGACGATCAAAATCTTAGGACATTAATCAATTTTGGAATTTTCTAAATCCGAAATTCGAAGTTCGCCGCGGAACACATAGTGTTTTAAAACTGCAAAAAAAAAATAATTCGACTATTATTTATATGTTGATTTGGTGTTTGAAGTTTGCTATAGTAAGTAAATAATGAAATTCAGAACATTTTGAAATTTTGACTAAATTAAGAAAAATTTTCAGGGGTGCCCATTTTGCCCGATAGTGCCGATTTTGCCCGCCTCTCCCCTATATAATAATGGTAACGGACGGAAGAAGTAATTCGCTATTCAAATTGACATGAATTATTCTCTCTTCGATAATAATGCCACGAAATTATAGACAATTTCAATGTTCGAGTACTTTCTGGTCATTGTGCTACTCGGATAAATCGATTTGTAAGATTACCCATAATTTTGTGTGATTTTCGAGTTACGTTAAGACTACTGTCCATATATTTTCTACTTTATTGCAGAATAGTGTAAAGAGTGGTTCCTTTCGCGTGATTGATTCCAATTTTCTTGATAATAATTCGAAGAAAAGTTCAAATCCGGCCTTTTTTCGATGCTGATCTTTGGTATGGGTATGTATACATGTATATATGTAACGGAGACTTCAGGGTGAATGAAAATTGTTTTGCATCATCAAAAATGATGAAAAACAAAACGAAATGAAAGGAAAAAAAAAATGAAAAAAATAAAAACGCGGAGGAAATGAAAAGTGAAAAAGTTCTGCAACGCCGCAGGGCAACTGGAGTTTTTTGCTGGAAAACGTCGAAAATTCTCATCACATCCATTCGTTACAAATAACCAGATTACCGAACTAGTAATATCGCGGGCTGGTGTTTGCACAATAAAGCTTATGACCTCGTAGATTCTGAATTTCGCATTTTGCATTCTGCATGCTGCATTTTCCACCGGAAGTTCCTCGGGCTGTTGCTGACATACGAGCAAATTCATTTCCTATACGTTCGTTTTTTACGCTTTGAATCGTGATTTGTTTTAATAACGATCCGTTTGTTCAAGCACCGCTATACCACCTACGTGCAACGTTCGTTATTAAAATTTGAAAGGTTCGTCGGAGTTTTTTAATACTCGCCCTTCCATTATTCTCATTCCTTTCGTTCTATGCTTTGTATTATTTCACCTCTCGAATTCTCTGCAGGTCTCATGTCGATGGTTATTATCGACACAATCATCCTTTTTCATTCGTTATATGACTGCGTGAAGAACTTCAAGAACTTATATTCGACATTCGATATCTCATTAATTATTGTTATCAATTCGATTGAGATATCCTCATACTAGTACGCCGAGCGAGAAATGCTTCTAGATTCTAGAGAAAACCTTTTGTAACTTTCTCGCGAAATCTGCCAGTTGTTATTTATTCTCTTCTGTATCGGTACCGCGGCTCTGTTCTATAACACGATATTGTATCGCTGACACAATAGGAAAATGCCACGAGTCATCGTCGTTAAAGAATTCTCGAATCAAGAGCCAAGAGCTAAGAGCCAAGAGTCCAGAGCCAGAACTCCAGGAGTCTGCAGAGATCAGAAGTTAAGAGTCAGCAATGGCCAGCCGATCTTTGAACGATTTTATTTTTTTATAATTTAAAATGAAGTGAACTGAACAGAAGAAATGACTGGAACGCTTCTTCGGACGTTCGTATAATTTATAATTACCGGTGCAGATAATAATCGATGGATAATGTTCATCCGAAGGTTCCATCTGCGTAATGATCAGAACACATCAATTTCATTGTTCTGGTAGGGAAAATCGTGAATTTTTATACGAAAAAACAAAAAGCTTACTAAACTCTGGGCTGAGCAGATGAGTTTCCATCGTTATTGTTCTACTCGATCGATTCTCTCTTCTACTTGATTGATGGAAATACGAAAACGTCATTTGTTCCCCAAGCTTCATTGATTTCCAATCTCGAGGTCTGAGCTCAATCTGCTACGAAATCGCAACGAAATACCTACCCTATATTCTACATGTATTATACACGCATACCTACGAATGTGCCTACAAAAGACGAATGAATCTTGTATATACCTAGACAAATGAGTCCAATGAAACAAATTATTTGAAAAAATAATTCCGGCTAATTTTTTCGGAATTTCACGCAGTTTACTATGAAAATACATACTAGACAAATTTTAGAGCATCATGACAAGCATCTTCATATGGTTCAACGTAAAAAATATCAAATTTCGTTACGTATGCTCTAAAATCAAAAAAATTATGCACATTGCATATCTTAATCGGGCAGAAAATAATGTGCCGTTTTCTGTCCGCGAAACAGGAAAATCATTCAAACTTTCCGCGTAGGTGGGGTAAAAAAGTATAATAATTAATAAGCCGTTGGTCTTAATTTGTGGTTGATTTTATAGTTTTATATACCGTCGGGGTTGATAAGGGCGCCTTGTAAATTGATTAGGCATACTCATTGCCCGCGCCAGTTTAATTAGAGAAAAAAAACTAGCGTTAATTGAAAGAGATTACATATCAAGACGAAGATATCTGCAAGCGTAATCTTAATTTACATTTCGGCGGTTTCATGTCTGAGGGAAAAAATTATTTGATAAATAAATCGTGTTACTTAAAAAAATGATTATTTGCTCAAAAGATAACTATTTATTATTTATAGTGGCTGTTGGTAGAAAAAAAAAGAAAAAAAAAACTGATTTGGTAAATGTGCATCACCTTTTTTTTATCGTATTGGAGTAAGAAGTGAAGAACAGCGGAAAGATATACAAGAAAATTCAACAAAACTGAACGAATCATTCCCCCATCATCGTTTTAGGATTGAACAAATTTGAAACACATCACAGAATATGTCCTTTTCGGTGATAACATTAACAATACAAAAAAATATTAAGGAAATTGAAATCGGTCGGATTTTATACTGTGTGATTTACCACAGAATGCTCCACATATACATGTATGTCTGTATGTAGTAATATTCATCATGGAGTTCAGATCCTTGATACAAGAATATATGAGTAGGATATGGATCCGTACGCTGACGGAACGTCAGCGAGAGGAGTTGGCTAGAAAAGTAGAAACTGATTTGGACGAGTTCCAGAAGAGCTTGTATCCGAGAGGTAAGTCGATTAAAGTAACAGAACAAATAAATAAGGAAGAATGAAACGGAAGAAAAAATCGAAAGACAAAAAGAAGATAAAAATGGAGTCGTTGACCCTTGAAGAAAGGGTCTGTAAAATTGAAAAAAAATCGCCGAAATACAGTCGCAAGTATATCCCGATGGAGAGATCTCGTTGGAGCAGTAAAAGGTTTTTTACCTTTACAAGGAAAAAAACCCCAATTAAGGGCTCTTCAAGGTTCAGTCAAGTATTTATTCAAGGGTTTGTCAGCGCGTTGAATTGACATATTTAAAGAGGTGAGGGTTAATTAGAAATAATTACGCAGGCTATATATATTCCAGCTGCTGATTTAACCTGGACAAACACCTGGATTGAATTGATTCGCGACCTACAGAGGTAAACATGGATAATCGAGAGTAGTGATTGGTAAATTGTGTGCTCTAGGCTGATAGGGTTGGCTGGTGGCTATGGCGGTTGGCGACTGTGCTTCAAATAGTAGAAAAAAAAGGGTTGATCGGGTAAAGCTGTTGCGGATCAGTACGGAACACAATGCGCAAGCCTCCTATTCACGTGTTGATGAAAATGTGGATGTGGATGTGGATGATGATGCGGGTGTGGGTGTGGGTGTGGATGCGGATGTAGCGGTAAAACTGTTATACGCGCTTGCTAGATCTCGCATAGTTCAGTCTCCCACGAATTCCACGTTCTTCTAAAACAATATGAATGCCGGGAATAGCTAAGAATTGTTCACCCCCGACGAAACCAAATCTTTGATAAACAGGCGTAACCGCGTTAATGCGGCACATATCCCTCTTATTAGGGGAGTGGAGCAGTCTTGAATTTTGCGATAATACTGTTCTTACCTGGATAATCTATTCCCCAATTAATCGTCTAGTTCGTATGAAACGAGATTGAAGAGGGAAAGGGATTCACATCGTTCGTCGGAAGATGATCCCCATGCACTACGGGGACGTGTTCGCAAGCAAATTAAGTTTGTCCAGGGAAAAACGGAGGTAGAAAAAAAAGATATAGATATAGGTATATAAATATGTAGGGGTTTCGCGGAAAGATATACGACCTTCGACAGCCTTCGATATTTTACCCTCTAATATATGTCCGGATAAATATCACCAATGCTCGGGTCCTCTTTTTCTTCCTTATCCAATAGCTTCGTTTTCCTGTGTCGATGTATACCCTTATAGAAATGATTAGTTGGGACTTGGAGGGGAAAAAAAATGAATAAAAAAATATTAGGAAAAAAGGAAAGCGTCCGGACCAGCTATTTGTAAAATTGATATATTGCCCCATATCCTCGATCCTTCCATACGTGTAGGTGTAGGTAAAACTGCATGGTATTCATTCAATTCACTTATTTTTTTTTTTTTATTTTATGAAATTTGTCCGGACTTTTGAAAGCTGCAGTAGGTACTGATAATTTTATGTTCTATATAATATTTAAGAGTATACAGATCTGTATCCTTCCGCTAAAGTCTTTCATCCGGAGCTTTATGCGTGATCGAAAAAGTAGGCAGTTGAGTTTTTCGATGTTTTATGCAGGGTGCCTTATGCTAATTTTCTGCCGGCGAAAATGTGGCGAGATCATCGTTCGAAGGTACCTTTCGTCTACCGTATTTATTGCCTTGACTCTCATATCGCATCTGAAATTTGGATATTTTAACCCGTGGGTTTAATTTAGTGCCTCGATTGAACATCGATAACAAAAAGTGGCGACGACAAATTGAAAAAATTGAAATTTCAACCCACGTCAAGTTCGAAAATTCGTTAGCTATACAGAATAAAAAATAAGGATGATAACAAAATCAATACCATACTCGCGGTATCAGTTATACCTATATCCAACGCGTATTGAAACCCGACCTATACCTTTCACCTTTCCAACAACCCAACTCCCAGGCGAACCAACGAACTCACTTTGCCGATATGTATGATGATCATCCCTGCGGAATAACATTTGACAAATTATATTTACCGAAGAACAGCATCAAATAATTGACAAGTTCGATGCAGTATAGGAGCATATCATACAGCAAAATATCATGTTTCCGGATGATTGAGACAAATCATTCAGTCATACGGATATTCGGAAGCGATCATTTTTCGTAAGATATCGGCTGTATACCCTTTTTGCAAAAAATTGCACGGACATACAATACCTGCATTAGAAAATCATAGAACTGCTGATAATCATCACGAATAATAGCACACCACAAACGCAAGCACAACTCCTGAATATAATAGTTACCGATGAATTTCCCATTGGATATAATATATTTCAGTGGTTAATCGGTCAATCGAAACTGGACAATAGTGTTCGATTCAAAGATTTGTAGTAGTATAATAAATAGAGGAAAGCCGATGACCGGAAATGCATGCGGTGTTTCATGCGTTCTCGTAAATTGCTTCAGCCCTAAACGTACGAGCTATTCGCACATCCCCCCTATTTCTATGTGAAAGCACAGAATGTGTGTCTGCTTTGAAAATAACGCTTTACGAATGTCCCTACACTTATGGTAGAATGGTTTTACGCAAATGCGTGAAACATACACGAAATTAAATGTATTGTATAATTTAACATAGCAAATTTAGATTCTGTCCTGTAAACAAGTGGTTCACTTTGTAAGCTGATCGAAGTGAACCGAAATATACATACTCCTATCACTAAAAGTAGTATTTTACACCTGCAGCTCTCCATACACATACATATGTATATTTATATCCCTATCGTTAATTTTGATTAAAAAATATGTAGGTTGAGGATTTTTTTGCGGCAAACATGTGGAGTAAAAAAAAGAAACAAAAAAACAAAACGCGAATATTTCGCGAAACATATCCGTAGCCGCACAGTTTCAACCGAGGGAAATTATAATTAGAGAAAGTATATTTTTGAATATATACCTACCTACCTACCTACCTACTCGCGGAACGGCAGATGTTTCAATTTAAAATTCAAAATGCTAAAATCTCTGGTATGAAAATACATTTCTCTATGTGATAACTCGCTATGCTGAAGAAGAAGCTTGTGTATAAGGTACTAGCTGCAAATTGAGTAGCACAATTTTAGTATAAGAGCATTTTGTAATTTACTCAATATTGTGTCGGAATTAAACTGATCTCGTGTTTTTATCTTTAATCTGTTTCAGTTATCGCAAGAATTGTCAGGCCGTTTCCGAAGCCTATAGAGATCGTCCAGCTTCCGCTTTGGAAACGGCAGTCTGGTGGACCGAGTACATAGCTCGGGGCAAAGGTCAACCCTTCCTCAGCAGTGCCTCCGCCAATTTGTCGTGGTTCCAATACCATCTCCTGGACGTAATCGCTTTCCTTTCTTTGGTCACGTTGGGTTCCCTATTCGTTGCAGTTTTTGCTATAAAATTCCTCTTAAAAACTCTATGCGGAAAGAAAGAGGGAAGGACACCGAAAGCGAATGGCGTAAAGAAAAGTGGAAACGATAAAAAGAGGGTTTGAAAATCGGCGAACGGACGATGTATCGCGGCAGTTACTTTTTAAAGCTTGTCCAATAGTTCTTATGTGGCTTTGCGGCGAACTTGATATCGCTGATTTTCCAAACTTGTATATATCTACTCTGCTTTTCGTTACACGCTGAAGTCGACGGAGATTGACCACCTTTTTTCGTTCACCGGGTTATGTCCTGAAACTGAAACTGAAAAGAAATGAAAAAAACTGAAACAGGTGATCAGCAGGTGTTGAAAGTCGCGTGTAAGATCTCAAAAACTTTCAGCTATCAGATCGCGGAAGATTAGATGGTCCATTATGGCATCTGGTCCATATTCAGGTTTCATTTTTTTTATTTCAAGAGAACAGACAGCGGAGGATTTTTCATTTTGGGTTTTCAAAAATGCGATACGATTCATTGCGCGAGTGTATTATTCGTTGAAAAAAATTCTTCAAACGTCGGTGAGGCATTAAAATGTATGGCTAGACTTTCGACCCTCATTTTCTTCTTCCTTTTCGAAGTAGAGAATACGCCAAGTTGCGTTTACCCTGGACTGAGAGAGTGAGGTTTCGAAGTTTCGAACTTGTTATTCAAGTGTTTTGTACAGTTTTCCTTTTCTCATTTGTTATTCAGTCGAGAAATTTATTCTGTATTGATTCCTCAGGAAAATACATGCCTTTCATCAATAATTCACAAAATCATAAGTCTTTCTTCAATCCTAAAAACGCCATATCGTATGTGCATTCAGCGAGAAGACGATTGCGAATAAAGTCTGAAATTTTAATCGTCTCTTTCCGCCATTAAGTTATCGAAAAATTGGATTTTATTTATACCTTTCATAGATAGATAGAAATTTTATGCATATTTACGTGAATCATTCTCACCGTCATTTAGATTAAATAAACATATTATTCATATTAGACCGATTGTCCAAAGGGTGGGTCATATACTCTCTGAACTTTCTGGAGTAAAAATCGTGCCAGTCTTAATTCGATTCCAAAAAAGGATGCGATTCACTCTTCAGCAGTAAATTTTCGCTATAGCACGCACAAAGTATGTGTCATATGTGCATTGAAGGTGTATACGTCGCTATAGAATATTCTCAAAAACCTTCCCTTGCCAAGTACAAATTGATGAGTAAAAATGTGAAAGAATAAATAACGAATCGATTGCATTGCGAAAATAAATTAAGGCTCCAAATGATCTCTCGAAATTTATATATCCGTGTAAAATTAATATAATTGGACATGAATATATGTTATGCTCCGTTGTAATTACGCATTATTACAAATCGAAATCAACGCATTGGGCACCATCTGTTGATACAATAATATGAGCTACTTCGAAAATTCGAGTAATCATCATTTGACGATGAAATATTTTTACGTAAATCCGAAAAATTAGTTTCCGAATTTTTTGGAACGATGTAATTTGAATTTTTGTTCGATCGATTTGGTTATACGAGGTGCACTTGCGGCTGTACAAATTCATTAATCATAAAACGTCTGATATGTATCTCGTAATTTAAAGTCACGTTGCAGCCAGGAATGGTCCGGAAGATGACTGAGATGTGGCATTTCTTATGCAACTTGTAGATATTCGACGATTGACTTTCAAGAGGATTTCGTGACCGAGCACCGTGAGTGTATCAACTGTTATTTGATGCAGTGGGAAACGGATTGAAATTCGATCACAGAAAGCGAGTAGAAAGATAGCTCTGCATTAGTGCATGATACGTCGGTGATGTTATATGAGTGAAATTCTTCGCATTGAAATTTTGCAGTTTTTCAACAATAAAAAAGCTCATACTACTCCGGATTCTGATATCTCTCATTTAGGTGACAAGTGTTATTCGTTATTCACATGTCTTCACCAACATATACTACATATTAATAATTCAATGCTACGAACTATAGTCAAATAAAATAATTTTTGTTCAATGTAGTAGCTGTTTGTCCTAGGTAGGTCTATATTTGAACATAACTTCCTCATATCGATTGCTCCATTAGGTATAAGGTATAAGGTATAAGGTTTTTCCCTCGCTGAAAGTGACGGCATTGAATGAATTATATAGACGTAAATTGTTCTCTTTTACTACTATTAGTTGGTACTTATCGTTAGAACTCTATCCCGCAAGTTTAGATATGTGGTTCTGTCAGAACCACGTGCAATATAATTCTATTACACACAGGTATAAATTGCTCCATTATAGAGTCATGAATGATGACGTTAAAATCTTGGATATAATTTCATGCACCGCATTGTTCATTTTTGACACATTATTCAGGAGAGATTCTATGCTGACTGTTAAAAATCAGAAATTGTTATTCTCCTATGTACATACAAGTCGAATTCCCGAGTGGATCGAGAAGACACAGCTTACAGCATCCCATATTTTTTTTTCCAAATCATTTAATCCCTCTAAGTAATCCCGAAAGTTTCTTCCGCAGAACATATTGCGATCGTAAAGTTAACTGATAAACATTTCTAAGCTGTCTGGCACAGATAAAGCTCTTTAAAATAGTGCAACGACTTTGCAATTTTATCTTATCGACCATCGAACACGCGGTCTTCTTGTTGTTAGATTGCGATTAAAAAGTCGTGGAACGACTTCGAAAAAGATCGTATGTCGTGGGGCGTAGAATTCCCATGTTGTTCTCGAACTCTTTCGCTTCTTTTATTTAGGTATAATGTATATAGCTATGCCGGTATGCGATCTATTCTTTTCTCATCGTAAAATATATTTAGCAATAAACTTGTTCGTAATCTGCTCCGAGCCTCTTCCTCCTATTCCTCACCAATCAATAGAGGAGTTAACGAGACACATGTGCTCGCTACATAAATCTATGTTTACTAATTATATCATCTCCCTCACTCGTTTCCTTCCGAAGAAGAAACTTGCGATATTAACTTTATGTCTTTGCCGTATAATATACGTCGAAGTTAACTTTAATATATTACTTCGTATAACTAATTTACGAAATTAATAGCAAAAAGGAAGAAAGTATAGTATTTAATTACGATCCTTCGAACATATTGATACAGTACCTAAGTTTTCGTTATTTTTTACCTACAACACTTTCTCGTTGGATATTCTCACCGCGATTTTTGAGACTTGGAGTTTTATTCAAAATTGTAACATCAAGTGAGATACTTCGATTGATTATCAGGTACAGATCTGGGATTATTTTGTTCTCTCAAGGGGACCAGTACAGCGACTTTTCGAGAAATTATCATAGTCCGAAATCAATTTATTTCATCACCAAAGTTCATTTCACATCAAAATATCTTTCTTTTTCCAAATCATGTGTCGTAAGGATTTTAGAGCACCGTTGGACCAATTCGGGTCATCTTGGATTCATTTTATTCAGAAAACAAATCCTCATCATGTGAATGTAGGAATTTTGAAAAATTTTCGTTTTGGCCAAGTTATTTAAGAAATGAGTAATAATAGTTTTTGCAAATTTGGTAAATTGATCATAACTTATGACATAATTTTTTATTTTAAAATCCCTACATTCACAAGATGAGGAATGGTTCACCGGAGAAAAAGAGACGTCAAGAGATTGAATTGGACCAACGGTGTGCCAAAATCCTTACGACACATGATTTGGAAAAAGAAGAATTTTTTGATGTGAAATGAACTTTGGGTATGAAATAAATTGATTTCGGACTATGACAATTTCTCGAAATGTCGCTGTACTGGTCCCCTTAATTTGAACTAGAAACTGGATGCACTGGTCGTTAATTTATTGGTTCAAAGTTCGTGCAAACATATGGTATAGTATCATTAAATTGGTACTCTATAGAATCGAGAAGCGCACTCAGCCAAATGAATATCCAGAGACGTGGGTCGCCGAGGATCTTAAGCCAATGGATTTTTAGCACGTGTGAACGCGTATATTGGATAGTGATTCGCGTACGTGATGCTTTTCAAATAACATCGCCACGTTATAAGTCAGATATAATAACGCTATTCCTTGAAGGAAACAAAGAATTTCTATACAGTTATAGTGTTTCGCTATGGAATGATATTTTTCTAGAAAAATTTCATCGGCCATGAAAATCTTTTTCTATATCCACTTTTACAATCGATATCTAACACTAGACTGAAATCTAATCTTCATCAATTTTCTGTACACCTATGCATACATACGGGATTCGTAATTGATGAATATAAAAATTTCTCGTTTGGGAAATTCGTCGCACAGCTCACATACGTCGTATTCATATATCGACGTATATCATGCTCGTACGTACGTACGTACGTATAGGTACAAGATTAATATACCAAAGTGTAGAGTTGTGTAAATTATGTAGCAAGTAGAGCAGGTGTCAGCCATCGTAGTAAACAGTTCGATCATCCTGTAGTTCATTAAAACCAAGTACATTTCTCCTCACCAGATGCTGTCGGTAAGTTTTCACATCTACGTCAACGAGTTGGTTGAAAATTAGTTGAATTTTTTTTCTCACTTTTTACCACACTATGGTATTCTAGCAAGATTTTATATCACGTTACTTAGCCATCAATCTCACTTACCGAATGTCTGTTTCAATGATAAACTCTAGAAAATTATTAAATCGCACAAGTACCTGCTGATGTTTGTGTCTGGCGAAGATAGAGATTATCTCTGAATCGCTGATAGGATCTTATATCTGTTAAAACTTCTTAATCTGCAGTTAATAGGCTTATTTTTTTTTTTCTACGAGAGAGTGAAAACCATCGATCGGTGTCTATCTCCCCATGATCGCTTCTGCAGGAAAGTGAATTGAAACCTAGTTACGTGAGTCAACAATTTCAAGCTGCATCTTCCACCCCCAGCGGACATCGGATTTGGATTACGATTCTACGAAGATGAAAAAACCGAAAAATGAAAAAAAAAAATAGGAAAATAAAAAAATAGTTCAAATAATCTGGATCGTGCTATTCGGAGCGAAGTTGCGGTAATAAGCTTCGTAGAGTACACTTATACGTACATCTGTATGATGATGTTACTATAACTGAAATTTACCCGTAAACTCTACCATATTGATAATATATTACCCACATGCGAAACAAAAGTGTAACTCTGTTGCTGTATACCGTAAACGAAGTTATAGGTAATATACGTCGTATACACATAGGTACCTATATAACTTGGCCAGGAATAATTTTTCTTTGGCCTCGATTTTCTTTTCCTTTTTTCCTTCTTATTTTTTATAGATGGAGATTGAAATGGCTTTGAAGTAATAATTATCGTCGAATAAATTTTCGATAGACGGACGAAAATCGTCGTGCTGGGAATGGAAATATCGTGAAAATTCTTCGAGCCCATATTATTCCATGGTTTAGTGACTACCAACCGCAGTAAGAGGAAGAAAGCTAGCTTTGCGGGCATTAGAGGTATTTCCCAGGTGGCCCAAACCCCCAAGTCGACGCTGATGCCGACGCCGAGGCCGACGCCGACGGCAACGGCGAACGTCTCTCTGACGACAAAGACGGATCACGTCAGGCATTGCGAGATTAAACGCAGTCACGCGCCCACCTCCTTTCCAACTTTGTCGTATTTACCATATGCTTGATATTCAGGTAGAAAGAATAGAAACAAAGATGAAGGGGTTGTTCATAAAACCGATAATTATGTCCAGAGTTCGGAAATGAGTCGCGGTAAAAAAATTTATCTAAGTAGTGAAAATGAAGATTGCTACTTTTTTTTATGCAAATGGAATATTAACTTAACTGATACTTGGCTACAGGGATGAGGGTGTATTTATTAAGCCTCTTGACCTGCGATCGGTGAGAGAACAAGGCGGAAGCGACAAAGTTAAATAAGTTGAAGCAGTAGCGGGCCTTGTTTTAGGGTAAGCCAAGACAATGGAGCACAGCACCCCTAGTTTGGTACTCACAACGAATCGCGCTTTGACTTTAATCAAACACTCTTTAATGACACGTGCAAGGGTGAAAAGTGCGCTCGACGAACTGGAAGGCACTTTCCGAGTAATTGGCTCTCTAATTGGTCGATGAACGAACCGAACCAAACCGAACCGGGAATCTTATCGTTTCGAAGAATTTTCCGCCGTGGAAAAATCGACCCGTCTACTTTTTTTTCCGTCAAATTTCTCCGCCCTTTAATTCCTGCCCGTTGTATTTCATATGGGTAATATGTTATCTCTTTTTTTCATCAACATCCAACCCTCCACCTACCTATATTAATCCAAATATACAGAACTGCGTACACGTTTACAGATAACAGAGCACAAAAATAATCACCTTTGATCATGTACGCGATCGATGTATTGATGTTTGTTCGAAAGGCTTATTGCCAGTTTTTTTTTTTCTTTTTTGCTTTTCAATGATTTTATTTCCTCGTTTTGACTGCGACGAAGAATTTAAATAGCGAATTGTCACGTGAAGAGAATACAGATAAACGAAAAACGAGCAAACGAAAATGTACCTAAATACAGCACAGCTAGGTATGTACACCCAACCCTGAGGTAGAATTCGTTTTAATCGGAAAAGGATTACTGTCACCAATAATTTCTATCATGGATTAATACGTTTCATCTGACATTCGTAAATCGCTGACTTTAGCTGTGTTCCGTGTCCTACCCCCATTTTACACCCTTTTCTCTACCCCTAGGAAATTCCCACTCTCGGGGCAGACATCCTCGCACCCCAGAGGTTCGATCGCGTCGGGGAGCCGCATCATTTCGCGCTCGCTTTAACTTCGCTGATTGAATCATGAATGTGGTTTGCCCTCTCAGCGTGAACCTGGGCTATGGTTGCCCACTGGAAAACCATTCGTTATATAACTACTCTATGAGGTGTACGGTGTACCACACACTATCCAACACGTATAGGTAGGATGGTATATACATGTACTGTGCCTGACTGACTTGCTTTTCAATACTAATTTTCCATAGTTGTGTCACACCCGCCACTGCTGCAGCGGGTATACAGCATGGGAATAGTTTGTGGCTGAGCGATTTCAAAACCGTTAATTATTATGGTAATTCACGCAGACTGCGTTTCTCGAATGATCATTATTCTGGAAATGAAATTTCAATTGAAAAATAAATAAATAAATAAAATAGTCACATCCAGTGTATAATGAATAAATTTTCATTCGCGCTTCAGTCTTGTTTCCCATTATTCGATTCCGCTTAATTCGTAAATTTTTCTGCAATTCCATTGAGGCTATACTTTTCCGCGGATGTCTTCTCTTCCTTTTCCGAATACGAAAAAAAAAAAAAAACTCTGAGCAGAAAGACACCGGGAAAATATTCCCCATTAGTATGCCGGGCATATCGAGGCAACTCGTGGGTAAGTGCCCTGTCTATTTGTTGGCTTTCCAGTTACCAATCGATTGTCTATCCGTTGGTCCAACTTGAGCTACTTCTTTTGTCCTTCATTTGTTCCCAAGGGAATAAAACGTTTCCTGTTCAATTCCAATTCCAATTCAAATCACGTTAAAGTTCCGAATGAAATTGGACTAATTTTTTTATACCTACCTATACAGCATATACCTACCATCGGAGAGCCATTACCAAATTGGCGGATTGCCTGATATTTATACAGTTTTGCACTAGGGTATATCCTACGTACCTCTCGAAAGCGAATATCTAAATTTGTGTAAACTTTATAGAAAATTCAGTATTTGTCTGAAAACTTTCATGTGAATGGGGATAAGCGTTAATATGGGAAACCACATAATGTATCAAACATTGACAATATGCGGTGACATATTGGTTATAGAGTAAATTCGTATTTGTGGTAGGTATTAATTATAGTTGCCTGACAGCATCGTTCCGGGTATGTGAACTATTTTACAGGTAAGTTTGATGCGTTATTTTAATGCATGCAGATATTGAACTGAATTTTTGTGACGTATATCTAACGGAGAGAATAGTATCTATTGTAACAAGACCAGAGACATTTACAGAACTGGCAATTAAGATGTTTGCTGGTATCGAACCAAGGGACTTTCCTTTCAACCCTGCAGTGGACTAGCGTATTTGCATAACTCACCATGAAATAACAAAGTCGGACACGTAATTATTTAAGATGAAAGCGTGCTTAAGGCTGTGAGACGGATAGGGGCGACTTGAGTCTCAATTAAAATGTAAATCTGATGGCAACAGGTGCCCAGTGTTGGTTGAGTGACGAGCCGGTGTCAGTAATAATTATTATTGACGAACGATGATCATTCAGTTTTTGGCATTTCGTATCACATTAAACTTGACCTAAGCTCACTTCAATTCTAAAGTGTCATGGGAACAAAGACTTGGCAGAAAGGCGTGAAACGGGTGTCAAATAAGGTGACTGGTAACTTGACTTCAAAAGGGAGTTGGGGGCGCTGGATTAGATGTAATTCAATGTAATGTCGAGGTGTTTTACGCAAATGAATTTGATCAATTCACTGGCGAAATTATGCTCGAAAATCTGCACGAAAGTAGTTAGGTACAATATGCCAGGTGAATAGCAACTATACAAGATCTGAGAAGAGATTGTTGAGGTATATGGAAGCTTACGTTAGCTAAATGGGTAACTTATATATATATAAGACGCTCATGCTGCAGGGGTTCCCCTTGGTGGCATTTTCCTCAAGTACCTAACACCCAAGTAACGATTATGAATATGGTTCTGGGATTTAGATCAAGGTTAACAGTCGACACGCAGTTAATCCGGTGCGGTATGGTGCGGTGCAGTGCGGTACGGCGCGTTGAGTGCTGACGGATTGGTGTGTGGGCTTCTGACGGAAATTGACTGCAAAAAGTTTCCCAAGCTCCGGCTCAGCGGTCGCTTTCGGGTAGGCGACGTATCGCGGGGCTTTAACATGGCAAATAATTGACAGAGCCTGGGAGAAAAACTTTTTGGGGACTTTTGGTAGAGTTGAAAGGGTGAAGGTATAGTCAAGACCGAATACCTCCGACGACGCATGACGTCACTTAATTTCGACAGGTGTAGTTGATAACAGATTGCTTGTCAGCTACCGAATTTGTTGAAGACTCAAAAACCCGCGAAACTCGGTGAATAAATGATGATATAGGTACCGTATAGCTTGTACTCGAAGATGTGTTCTGTTCCTGACAGAAATCCAGGCGTTTTGTCAAAATGATGCGAAAAATGACGAAGAGGAAGAACGGTGGAAGAGAAAATGCTCAATTACCGGACGAAAAATGAGGGCTGGGAATACAGAATGAGGTGACAAGTGCAATGAAGGATAAAAAGTAATTCGGTTTTGTGAAAGGTTATTACAATGGCCTTCGTATTGTTGGATTTTCAGCGAAAGAAAGTACGACAGGTTTCCGATAAGTACCCACTTCAAGCTTAAATTTCCGGTAGGGATGTTGGGAATTTTTGAAATCTGAATTAATTGAAAAGTCGATGTCTCCCGAGTTGAGGCTGATTCCTCCAAACCCGATTTTGAGTAAGTCGGTTACGAATCGACATCCGTCATTAAGGCTTCAAGTTTAGGAATCAGAGAGCGTGTCATGCTCGATTGATTGTATTAAATCACGACTCACCGCTGACACTAACGACATTTGGCGGCAGAACGCACGTAGAGAATGCACAATTGGGTCAGCCATCGAATGGTCGACTATTCAAAAGATCGGAATTGTTTTAATCAAACTTTGGCTGCAGTGAAATTGCACTGCACGTATATACCTACCAGGTACTTTTCCAAAGCATTCAGAGATTTGCCACGTACAGCCGCATAAAAACTGTATAAAAATTCTCTTATTGGGGATGTAAAAGCTTATTAATTTCATTTCCCACATTTATTAATTATCACTGTCTCTGTCTAACAAGTTTATTGATCAGAATTCGATTGGCTTTCGGAGATGGGATTTCGGACTTGGGATTCGTTAGAGCGGTCAGAGTAGTCGACGTCAACTTTGGCAAGGTGACTGTTTATTCGAAAGTTGGTTTCCGAGGTTGCGCAAGAGGAAGATGTAACACGCGTTGGGTTCGAGTTGGAAGTACTAGGGTGGACCAGAGTGGACCAAGGAGAACCGTGGGCCAGGTTTAGGGTGAGAGACACTCTGGGTGCCAGCGAGCTGTTACGCCGAATGGCAAAGTTACAGATTGTCAGAGAAAGACCAGCCTCGTCCAGTTTTCCAACTCTGTTTGACTCGGGACACTTTTCTCCGTAACTTTTATTTCCGAACTCCTCAGCCAAGTATATAGAAGTATGGACGTCCACCTGCACGTATCCATAATGTTTATAATTTAAACAGAACTGTTCAACTTTCGGTATATTCAATCTCCGATATGTATATTTGGACTGCGATTGAGGCCAAGATTTCATTACGTCCATTTCATGCAGTCAATTTGTTTCATTTGTGTATTTTTCTCGGGCTAGTTCATAACTGATGGCCCTGATGCAAAACGGCTAGACACATCACCCAGTCGCAGAATTTAGATAACTGCGATGTTTGAAGCGAAGGAATGGCAAGGTCGTCAATGAACGCTTTGCCAGTAACGTTTATCCTAGGCGGACGTTTCCTTGCATCAGTGAAGGCTCAGGTTATAGACCTACGAAGGTATCCCATCTGAAAAGAAGAGCTCGGACGCAGGAGGACCAATTCCCTTGTGTATATAGATACACTGGGATGAGTCAAGAGCTTAATATGACGGGAAAAGGACGAAAGTGGATGGGAGGGTTCTCATATCCCCTTATGATGTACTACTGCAGACTCATCCCCGAACTTGAGATGAAGGAATTAGGTTTTTGACGAAAGTTGATGGTCAGGATTTGGGATAAAATCTTTCGAGGTCTTGCGGATGATCCGGCTCGCGTCAAGGTTACGAAATACTTGACTTGGTAGGTACACTTTCCCATATCAGGGTAAAGGTCTGAACCGTAAGTAGAACGTTGGGAGACGAACCGGTAAACCGTTGCGCAAACCAACGCCTACATATCCTATTCTGCTCGGTCTGTCCTCTTCTGGCCTCATTCCCCGTGTTTCTTTGTGCTATATAACAAAGCTCCGCCCCAAACTTGAATCCAATTTTCCACATCACATCCCGCAAAAGTTACTTCTCGGTTGGGGGGTAAGCGGAACATTTTTATCTTCTCTTCGCCAGAGTAAAACAATTTCGGAACATATTGTTCACTCGCTACTTCTACGTCGTGGATATGTAATATAACATGTACTACGCTTTACTCTACTGCGTTCTGCACTCTCGGCAGCCATACGAGCTTTCCTATTCCTCCTGTTCTCCTCGGTCTTCTTCCTTTTCTTATTCTTCTTATTCTTCTTCATCTCACTTTCGAGACTAGATTCCGGAAGCGGAGTACCGGTACGAAATTCCTCCACAGCCTCGACCTTGTACTCCAAAGACCGAATCTTGAAGAGTCGCTATAAGCAAGATCAAAATCCTACACCCAACCCTCGACCGAAAGAAAAGGAAAGCTCCTCTCAACTCGAAGTGGTTGGCTTTCGTGATTCGTTAATACGAAGACAACGAGGAGTGTATAGCGGGCATCAAACCTCGATTCCCTCTCAAAGACCCTCCTTACTGATTAGCTATCTCAAACTCTTTTTCTCTGTTAAACTGTCCCTCCTTTTTGTTTACTTAGCTAACCAATTCCGAATTGTATACAGTCTCTCCTACGGACAGTAACGTGTTCTTGGCAAGGTGTGGAAGAGAGAGGTAAGCTCGCTCGGGGATGAGTTAGCTTGGTTCGAGTTTGGTTTGTGGTTCGCGCGAGGGCTGAACGAGCCAGGAATTCAAGGGGATCACATCGCGTGGCAGATGGGGGGGAAAACCGGAAGGATAGCAGGGCTGGAGGGTTGCTCAGCGATAATTAGCTCGTTAGTGGTGCTTTGACACGACGCTTCCGCGAGTCCGTGAGTTGGTCGAACGAAGAGGATGGGTAGATCATGTTTTGCTAATGAATCGCCGATAATAAAAAATATTATACCACACTCCTGCCACGGTTCAACACTCGACATCACCTGCACGGCGCGAGCGTTGCAGATTCCTGATGGATCAGTATTGCACTAATTATCACTCTCCCAGTATTCGACGCAGTTTCAGCCCCAAAGAATCTTCGTTGACTTGTGATACTGCAATGTACGTCTCGTATGTGTAGCGTGGAGATGTTGTTCAAGAAAAATCAAGCTTCATGCTCGAAAAAGGACAATTCAGGCGTTCTTATGAAGAGATCGAAGCTCATAAACCAGATCAAATGGTTTTTCAAATTGGCGTTTCAAATGGCAACGAATAGTTACGATTATGGACTGCAGCAGGTGTGCAAAGAATTGGTGAGTTTCTGATCTAGCTATCAGAAAGCGTCACCTTCATCTTTGTTCCTGAGATATTCTTGAATGACAAAGTGCAAGATAAAGGGGAGTAAAGTACTACCTGAAACGTACAAGTAATATGCCGGACAAGGTTAACACGCGGAACGGAGGTCATTTGTCCCGATGAGAAATTGCGCGGAGCGGAATCCAACCGAGAAACGCAACACGCTTCTGTCACCCGACTACAGCTACGAGAGAAGGAAAGGCGAGAGCGCACCCTCGCTTGACGGGGCAGGCTATTCTACCCTGTGCAACGCGCTATACGCCCTCCGCAATATCGTCTTCACCCTTAAGCCGCTAAAGCTAAATAAATGACGTTCGTTGTCTCGCGGTTTTAACGCTGGCGAGGATTCTCCGGAGACACGTCATTGTACTGGCATACCAATCTCTTAATATTGCATTGGAAAACTCTTAAGGAACTCCGCTTTACGACTGGAAAGATAACGGTGAAAATACGGAAACTCCGGAGATAAAGAATAAGGCAGACATTTTATACCTGATAAATTAAACTGACAATGAAATTCTCAACCCTTGAACTAGGCTCCTCCATCGACCATAGTTAAATTTTATTAATACCCCATCGCGAAGAGAGGTGTTCGTAATATGAAAAAAGACATAGAAACGATCGTGTTTTTTATCTAAGTTTAATTCTAGACTCTAGTTCGACCCTCTAAGGCCTCAATTCCTTTGTCGTTTGAATTCACCGAAATTGACAGATATGTCATTCTGTTCAAATTGTTTTAGTAGAATCGTGTCCAACGTGAGGAATCCGAAGGTGTAAATCAGAATCAGCGCCTGCACTTAAAATTCTGAGCGGCGTCTGTACATTCTACTACATTTTCAAATTTTACTTGCGACTCTGAAAGTCTGCTGAAAATAAACTCAATGATCAATTCTACTTTGGAGTTGGAATTTATTCGCCAATCAGTCATTCTCAAATTCTAGTTCGCAATTCCAAGTCTTCGGTGAGAACTTGTAGAATGAATCAAGAATTTCTTATACTCTCACTCGGGATACGCTGTAGAGCTGCTAGCGAGGGATCAGTCACCTAATTAATGGATAATCTGTTTAATATTGTAGCTATTTTTGTGGAATTAGTGCTTGGAGCCGGTGCCAAAGTTTTCAGAGAATTAAACCAAGGATCCTGGTGGTATGCATTCTTGAAGAGACACACGTGTAGGTTGAGATGAGGGTGAAGTACAGCCAGAAATCCCTCGTACTCTTTCGGTATGCGTGGAGCGAGGAAGATTACCCTGCTACGACATAGGCAAATATTGGCCCTTATTTCAGTCAGTTATAGAACGGTTAAATATGGGTATGAGGGGGCCCGAAGCAGCCTATATCCCAATTGCGTCTGGTAGGTATGTAATCGAAAAGTATTTCGTACAATACCTTGGAGCTATGCGACGCGACATATTGGAGCTATGAATGGAAATGGAGATGGAGAAAAAGAAGGAAGCATTTTTATTACACCCGCATGTTTCGTTCATGGGATAGTTTGTTACTTCTTGAAATAGACAGGGGAATTCTGATGTACGTCACATCGTCCAGTAGCAATAATTACTATTCTAAGTTATCTATCATGATTCCGTTCTAAAAATTTATAAAATGAAACTGATTTTTTTTTTTTTAAACACTATGGCTAAATCAATAAGGGTTAATCTATGGCTTATTATCTTTCTTTTTCGTTTCTCTCATATAAATTATATGTGAAAAGTTTCATGCCAGCCTGGACAACCGCTGACCCTTACCTCTCGATTTTTTTCATACTTCTTTCTGATATTTGGCAGACTGAAAGAAGTGCTGGGTTTATTTTTTCTTCAAATTTTTATCGCAACTGGTTTTTGATTTACAGATTTTTGGAAATTTTTCTAAAAAAATGACTCTATGAAATGAGTCGTATTTTGTAATCCGACTGATATATAGATCCAAAAACGCAAGTGTTTAAACATTTGACGATCGTCAGGAATTCGGAATTTCCAAAAATTTGTGAATCGAAAACCATTTGAGATAAAAATTTGAAAAAAATCACAAGCACTTCTTCCAGTCTGCCGAATACCGTGAAGGGAAATGAAAAAAATCGAGTGGGGTCAGATATAGAGGTATATGCACGGATAGGTACTCGTACATTTATCATCTACATTCGCCGGTATTCCTGTAGTGAAATTCAACGAAACTAACTCGTGAACATCAGGAGTTCGCCCACACGTCCGTTGTTCATGCGAAATTGCGATGCAGAGAGATGAAGTCGCCGAGACTGAGGCTGATGCTGAGGCTGAGGCTGGGGCAAAGAGCGAAGGTGAGAGCGGGCTGTTTATGATGGTGCGCAAATTGAATTCCACCGCGGTGTTCTTGTTGTTGTCTTACCTTGTCAATCCTTGATTAAAATCTTTTAACAACAACTATGATTCTGTAATAAATCTTTGCTAAAGCCTAAAGCATGGCCGGCAACTATTGTGTGGTTGGTGTGGAGACAACCACACTCGGAATGTTCCGTGTGTGGTTTTTCCACACACGGAATTCGATCACTGCAAACCAAAATTCATTGAGTATCACAGACCAAGCTACAAAATTTGCTGAAATTCAGAACATGATTCATATCTGTGCGTTCACGGAGCTACTTTTGCTATGACTGAATAAAAAATCTAAAAACTGAGAAAATTGTTACCCCCCCCCCCCCCCCCCCCCATCGCCAAATCTACCACACACGGAAAATACATAACTTGCCGGCACTGGCCTAAAGTGGCTCATCTATTTTATCATACTAAACATATTCTGACTTATTTTTATCGACATCCGATTCGCAATGCATGTATTTGTTCAATTGCTAAAGATAAGATAGTATACCCGGATCAAGTGGTAATTTCTTGAATGGGAACGCGAATAATGCTTTTGTCTTTAGGAATTGATAAATTCAATGATAATTTTTGCTTCAAATTTTCATTGGAGAAGTGTTACGAGTCGAAACCATATCATTTAGTTTGAGTCTTTATTTTTGTTAATATTATTATTGTTATCAGTATTTCTTACAGTAAACGTTGATTCGGGTGACCGAAGGCTTGTAGTTTGAGATTTCTCGCTTTGTGATACGGTTCAGAATGATTAGAAGCAATTTAATGGGGGTTCTGGAAATACTGACCGGTCATGAGCACGAGAAAAATAAAGATTCATACGATATAATTCTGGGAACTAAGACGTATGGATCGATGATCTATCGCGACTTTTTTTTTAATCACTGATCAAGGTATTTCACATTACTTTTTGAATTACGTAACAGGTTTGGGTAAAAAAGTTATCTCGAATTAAAGATAGGACCGTCTTCGGGAGGCTGTGGACTTGAACGTGGTTCGATAACGTCATCAGAAACTCTTTCTAAATGAGTTGGTACTTTATACTGTTGAAAAAATGTCTCGTATCCAATTTTGTTGACCCTCACATGAGTCCAGAAATAAAGTGTGTCTCCTGGGTTCAGGGATGCGGTAGGATTCCTGTAAGTCCACAGACCACTGCGTTGTCTGAGAATGTCTACAGAGAACTGCCCAGCTTCGTTGTCTATTCAGAAAATATTTCACTTAAGATAAAATAAAACTAATTACTTTTATACAAATTAATAAAAAAAAAGTTCAATTTTCCGACTCCTATGCTTTCAGATTTTTGACAATTAATAGCATCCACAATATTCCATACCTATCATCTCTTTATTGATGTTTCCATGAAAGGCGAATAACTCGACACCAGGAGAGTCCGGAATCGAGACTCTGAACCCAATAGGGTTCAGTATTTCAACCAGAGGTGTGGGTGTATCGTAGCTGTCAACACTCACAATAATATATGTAACCAATACCGTCAAGAGCTTTGAGCTTCCCAATACCATATTGATATCGATTCTATTATAAAACTGATATAATACACCGTCGAAAATCTTACGCAAAATAATGTGCGTGTGACAAGTAAAGCAATGATGAGATAACTGGCAAAAGATGGTCTTATAGAGTGAACGTGCCGATTAGTTGCGACTTTTCAAGAAGAGAAAACACTATCCACCTTTGACCGGGATAATCCGAATGATCTCATATACTCTTGCGTAATTAACGACGAGGTTGTACGACTGTATTTTACAAAGGCCTAATATATTAGTTAATTTAATCAGTAAATATACTTATGTGTGTAATAACATGATAGTATTAGTATGCTTCTGGATATACGTATGTATCTGAGTTATTTTTTGCAAACTAACACATGCCAATAGGGTTCCTATTATAGTCACCGACATTTTTCTAAGCGGTGTAAAACGTTTTTCACTATGAGATATATATATTACCTAATCCGCAATTTTATTTTATGAATTTTCAAACTCATCCGATCGACTGTGACGATTCTATCATCTGTATTTCATTTTTCAAACAGGGTGCTAAGTTTGAGATGTAATTGTATCACGGAAAAAATGTGCTCTTGAATTTACTATGTGAATGATTACTCATTATAGACATTGGAGGCCACTTGCTCCAATGTACCAAATGCTAGATGGATGGTAATTTCTACTGCAAAAAAATAACGATTCACATCGTGAATTAAATAGCACATTTTTTCCGTGATGAACGATGACTGATGTATAATTTATCGATCAATGTCATTCCGTTACTTATAGTTCGATAGTTTCTGTAAAAATAGTTATTCTGGATCGAATGAAACCTGCAGTGAAACGTAAAAACCCAATGAATATAGTATTATTCAAAATGAATTTTCAGTTTATTATATCATTCACGGTCTGGGGAATGAACGTGTATTTTAAAAATGAAAATTTGTCAAGTAACACCTATATGTCAATAGTAAAAACCGTTTTTCCGCGATCACTGCAGGAAAGTCAGCGACTGTGAGGTCCAAACCGAAAAGGTACTTGTATTGATTTTCGATAGAATGACCCGTGTGCATGAATATATTATCTATTATTATTGATTAACATAGCCATTGAGGCCATGGTCAAGCTACACGAAACAATATATTCACGATAGAGTTGTCAGCAAAATCCTAATATCAGAATCAATTTTTCCGACAACGGGAATTTCATACATATTACATAATATGAAGAAGAATTTGGAGAATTTGTCATTCAGCTAATCACATTTCTCAAAATTCAAAAGAAGTGAACATTTTTATTCCATCAAATTTTATTATTCATTATTCATTCATATCGTGGACAGACATGACAGCAGAATTTTAATGCACATTATTTCGTCTCCACCTCAACGGATATCCTATTTCTAATATTATCAGCAAAGTCGTCAGGGTTATCAAGTTTCTCCGAAATAAATCAATGATTATGTTTTATAATTAGCTATGAAGCAATTAAACTAACGAACCAATTTATTTCTTAAATTCGATCAAAAAATTACTTTCTTTTATCATCAATCAGGCCACATTGAATCGTAGTTGAAAAATACAGCTGTTATTATTATTTCCACAGGTAAAGTTGATTCCCCTAAATTGCGTACGTCAATCAAACAGCGAAAAAATGCCCCAGGTGATTTTGTGTTCAACAATTTCGACGATTGACAGCCGCGATTCAAAGACGTCACGTTTCTGGATTTCCCTTGATGACGTGGGCGGCTGGTCATCTAAATTAGCAGGAAACTCGTGAAGCGTTTGCCGGCACGTCATATCGCTGAATTGAAGTCGAGTATGACAACGTTGGCGAATTTATTTTCGCCCAGAAGTAGATCGTGTCTCCTGGATTTACGGGGACCCTTGTATTCTTGTAAACGAACCAACCATTATTGTGCCTTTCAGTGCGTCCGGTATACTGCCCAATCAGGATTTCTAGTTGGACAATATTTTGCAATTAGGGACGTAAGATCTCAGGTAAGGAAATGCATTCGAGCTTGGAAGGCTATGAACTTGATTTGTCGTTTTATGAAGTAAATAAATCGTATTTTCGAAAAACCAGTGAAGGAATGAGTTGCGAAATAGTAGATTGTGATACAAGTGGGGAAACAGGGACTTTGCACAAGTGCTGAAAACATCACACGAGTGCTAAGTCCCTGTCCCCCACTCGTACCACATCCTATTTTTCATGACCAATACATGGCAACCTTCACTTTCGACGCCATGATAGTGTGACAAAGTAGTGTGACAAAATTTTTGCCACACTCCTCAGCAAAGCCTCATTTTGTCCACTACTTACACGCGGAGAAAGTGAAGGATTCCATGCATGTGTTATGAAAAATCTTTTTCACATGTGATCTGGGACCTTCCTTATTTTACTGCCCTAGGTATGTAATATACTATTTCAGTTCTATTCTGATTTCTGAATGAAATTTCTTTTCCGTCTTGGGAATTTCACGCAGCTACTACACGAATATTATATCTTACTTGTTTTTTTCTCGTTGATGATTCCGTGAAGCGTAATATTGTGGACATCAAAAGCGGGGTGAAATGACTGACGAAAACCGGTGGGGCTCAGTAGTTCAAAACGAAAGTCTTTTTCCTCTTCTTCGCAGTTTATTAAACCGAGAAAACTGCTTGTAGTCAATACCGTAAGAAAAATAAAAAATTTCATTATAATATAATAATAATTGACTGTGTCATGGAATAAAAATAATACGCAGTAAAAATGCCGCAAGAGACTATGTTTGCGTACAACTCGCCAACTGAATAACGGATAATGAGTAATTCGCTTTTATAATAAACAAGTCACGTGGTGACTTCAAATGGCGGTAACCTTTGACCACGAAAAATTAAATGATTTAAACGGAACTCTTCTGAGACCAAGATCTACATAATGGATGAGCTCAGTTCTTATTATCAGGTTTATCCTCTTACATCAGATGCGCGCTAGCGTCCGTCGTATGCCATTAGGATTTCAGTTTCGTATGCAGTAAATGATGGTACGAATTATATATTGGAAATTTCAAACTGTTTTTAATATTGGAATTATTATTCGATTATTGAGGGTATCAGGAATGTCAAGGGTCAAGAGATCTACCAAAATGAATGACCGCATACACGTAGAGAAGAGTGTTGTTTAATGCGCAAAAATTTAATCTCATTCAGATAAATCTAGTAAGAGAAATACAGTAAATAAAATTTGTTGTTCAGTTTGACCAATATTTTGACTTTTTTTTTTCACCAGTTGATTTAGTTGGATTAACAATCAACATAAACTATTCAGCAAATCAATTGAATTACTGTAACGAATTAACGAAATCAATTCGTTGAATCAAGTGAACAATTTTGTAGACTAGGCCGCAGAGTGCATTTTCATTCAATTGGTTAAACAACTTGATTCATTTTCTGTACCAGGAATATTTTCCGATCAATCGGAACTCTAGTTATTTTTCGGAAGACGAAGAGGTGGTTTCAATTGCTTCTCATCAGATTCTTAGAACATGGATATGGTCGATGGGTTCTTCCTGGTCGTGTAAGGCGTAAGTAAGCAACTGATGGTTTGAAACAGGAACTCGTGAAGCGTCAGCTGGTATGTCATCTAGTCCATAAGTTTCGTGGACGGTCTTCAGAACTGAGTCTATCAGTTCAGTCAACTGATATTAGTTAACCGTGTCTCCTGGATTCACGAATGCATTAGCATCTTGGTAAATCTATCGACCATTCTTGTCCACTTCGGCCCATCCGACAATTCTCCTCATCTTTAATTCGAATTATATAAAGAACAGCAAAAAATAACCATCCTGACATGTTCGAAAAAATTAGCTGTATGCAAGATGATATGATGTAAAAATTGGTATTCATGGATTCCTATAGCTCCCGAGACAAGGGTCGTTCAAGAAGTTTCTAATTGATGCCAATCTTTCTGCAATTTAAAATGCGTATGTGATCGTACAAGCCCGCAATCCTCGTGGTTATTAAGTAATATAGAAAAGTCAATTTCGCGTTGATATGCAAAGTAGTGAAACGCTGTAACATTCTTCGCCAAAAAATATGATCCTTTTCATTTTAGGATAAAAAGAAATCGAAAAAATGACACTCGGTTTGTCTGGGTATCCTTTACTCATTGATTTGGCTCCAATCAAATGCAGTGGAACGCTCATCTAGATCGAGATTAGGTACCGATGAAAGTAGGCGAGGAAAGTAAAAGTAAAAGCAAATGTATGTATAGGACTAAGCGAATGAGGATTAGAGTTGAGTAAGGGTAAATAGATATGTGAGAACCACAGAGTGAAACACACAGTGTTTTGCGTCCAAGACGTTTTGAGCTGCTGATGATCGAAGAAATAATGATTATGCAATCAGAAAGAAACTGTCCGATCATGAGTAAGGAAAAATCAGATATCAGATCTTGCAGCACTGTAGGATATGATTCAACAATTCCATATATTGTTTGCAAGAGCTTGGATTCATAAGTGAAGTTCTAGTGAGAAACGAGGAAAATATGTTACGCTGCAGTGGTCGTATTTCTCCAGTCGACCAAACCACATACTAATCTAATGGGAGATAATATAATAAAGAAAAAAAATTGATTCATGTACTTGTTTCAAATATTCTGTTCTTTCAGAGAGGAATTCAGAAAGTAATAATTCTTTGTATCTTCGGAATGCGTTTATTTTATTTAATTATCTATATATTCGATTACAGATATCAGTACTGTCATTTCAGTGATACTAATATTCGTAATAATTGTTTTATATTTGATAGAAAAATAATGAGGAAAAATTGAGCTGCAGTTTTGATCACAGTATAATTGTTTTCAGTCATACACCTATTTAACGAGTGATTGAAAATGCATGGAACTAAATTCCCTAAATATTCATATTCGTCATAATTTTCGAAAGATTCATACCCAGAATTCAGCCCTAACCGCCGATATGAACGTTTCCTCCTGATCGTGGGCCGTAATAGTCATCAACCACTCGGGGACAGTCTCCAGGCACATGAAATCGTTGATACAATTTCTGATGTCCAACCCCGTTGACCATCACGTATGTCCAGAAGTAAAGTGTGTCTCCTGGATTTAGGGGAGCGTCAGGATTCCTATAAGTCCACCTATTGTTGCGTTGGGCATAGATGTCTTTAGAATAATCCCCAGCGTCGACGCCTGTAAATGAAATTTATCCATGAAGATTATCGTCCTAAACGTATTCTAAGATATCTTTTCAATTCTGATTCTGAATGTTATTTTGTCTCATTGTTGAAAAATTTGTGTAAAACGTATTCTTACCCTCCAGCTCCCGATTAATATTTCCGTGAAATGAGAATAGCTCAATGCCAGGAGCGTCACGGATTGAAACTCTGAATCCGGTAGGGCTCAGTAGTTCAACACGAGGTTTTGGCACACGGTAGCTGTTAACAGTTACGAAAATATTCGCAACCACCATCGTGGCGAAGATGCAGATTAAGCTTTTCATTTTTTATAGTGATCAGCGAGATGAGCTGAACTCAGAAAAGTACACAATATGAACACGGAGAGACTATGAACTTGCGTCCAACTCGTCAAGTGAAGAACTGATGATGATACAATTTCAGCTGTTATTATAAACGGGGGCAAATGGTCTGATATCCTATCGGAATAGCTTCATCTGGAAAAACCATGTGACGTTACGTTAGCACTGATTCGCGACCACATTAAGCTTCTCATATTATCCTGTTGTCGGCTTTTAATCACAGTTGTATATTTTTTTAATTATTGGATTCATGATTGATCTTTACAAAAACATTTTCATACGCATTACGGAACATATAGATGTTATCTGCACTTGATCCCGCGTTTAACACGGGAGTTTTAGGTCACAAAGGCTGTTTTAAAAAATATGTGTTTTTTGCAATTCGATAGTTTGCAAACAGGATATCAATTCAACTGCACCAAAACTTGTATTTTGTATTTCTCAGTCATCGAAATGAAGATGATTATTCTAAAATGATACAATTGCAAAGAATTTCACATTTATTAGTATCAGCATTATCTAAAGTCATTTAAAAAACATAAAATAAACTTAAGTAATTCGTTTGGTAGTTGTTATAGTTGAGAAAAAAGAAAAGAAAAAAAATTAGTGGATGTATTCTAATGGGATAGAATCTCAAATAACGATATTCATCATTTAGATCATTTGGGGCGATGTGGGTTCTGGCTGATCATGTTGAGTGCAGAAATTCGTCTAATGCAAACTTATTACACCTTAAATTTTCCATAGCCATCGATCAGTATCACGTCGGTTTCGACTAAACAATAGTAGTGAAGCGTGTCATGCTTGTTCAGGATAGCACTAGGATTCTCGTAAACCCACTGATCGTTCTGATGAACAAATTTTCCGGAATACTGCCCAGTCTCTCCAGCTAATTATAAAATATTTTCAAATCAGGATAGAAAAGTAGGAGGTGAGTGGGGCGTAAAATTGTTAATAATATAGGGTATACTGTGAGCATGGGTAGCTCGGTATTTTATTCGGAATTTCTCGAGCCAATTAAAGTGAATTACAAAAAATTATAAAACATACAATTATGAAACGTGTTTATAATTTCAATTTCAAATAGCAACATTCTGTATCAGGGAAAGCCTACGCAGATGATTCGACTAAAATCGCATGATAATTTGTACCGTAGGAATAAAGCTTCTAAATTGAAAAAAAGGTACGTGAATCTTTTCAAATTACATCCACAAATGAGATCGAAGAGTCAGAATTGAAAGACTGTGATGCAAGGAACATTTGATTAGATTTCAAATATTGAGATCTCGAAAAGCTCCTTCCATCACGAATTTGAAATTCTCACGTTTGAATATTTTTATCTCATTTGTGAACATGATTTGCTGTATATTTTTTCGAATCATTTCATACCTTCTCACAGTATACATTATTTAACAGAATTGGTAAAGCCATCTGTACACTATAGGCCCCTGTTTAGAATTTGAAGCAAGCATGAAGTGCAATAATTGATTTTTACCTGTGATATTTTGGTTCACGTTTGCCTCTAACTGGATTGATTCAAGTCCAGGAAAGTTCGCAGTAACAGCACGAAAACCATGTGGCTTCAGTATTTCAATTCGAAATCGTATCGAACCTTGACCACTTGCATAAGTGCTCATAGCCAATACCAGAAAAAGTATGAAGTTTTTCATGATAACTATAGAGCGATTGATTGGATCACAAAATTGAAATATATATAATACACAGTAGAAATGTCAAGAGACTAGCTTGTTTCGTTCGATATTGATCAAGAGCTAAAATGACAACGAGGAAACTTCGATATCACTCTGAACGAACCGATACTGACGCGTCCATTCGACAAGGCTTCCGACCTCTGACCGTCAAGTATCAGACCTCGAAGTTTTATACAAGTTTATCAAACTCTTTGAAGAAATAGATTACTTCGAAACGAAGGCGGGCTCATTTCACATAATAATTGTGAGGTCGAAGAGCGTGTGCAGCTTGTCTCAAGATTAATTGCCTATAAGCTCGTGATTAAAAAAATGGGTCAAACAAAAAGTCTAGTGAACTATGGTATTGAAATCAATCGGTCGATACGAGACTAAATCTCTGTACATGCCTTCTCTTCATTTATCTGATATTTTCTAAAAAAAAAAAGAGCAAGCTACTATATTTGCTGATAATTTTTGTCTCAAACGATCGGCCGAAAATCACTACGATAATTATTATGGCCGGTGGGTATATCGGCATTATTATCAGTTCAGCTTTTTCCCCTCTATAATGATCGTCAAATTTATTCATATATTTATTTATGTATATGACGTTTTGTAATTATTAACATTACCGTTTGATCGGAGGCAGAAGATAACACCGAAATTATATTCAGTTTTGTTCTGAAATTTGGAGCTGAAACGAACCTGTGAACCGAGAAATCGACAAGCCCTACATATTGGTATATCAATGATTGATTCGATGATCGAAATTTCTATGGAAGAGGAGTGAAGGAAAAAGGGAGAAAAGGATAAAAAAAAAAATTGAGAATGAATTTTGTAGATCTTACGTTGCCTGGTGCCTCGCGGCGTCGAGAGGTCGGAAGGTCGGGCTAAGGGAAGCGAGAGAGAGCTATATATCTTTATAAATTGAATACAAAGAGGAGAGCCTGTAGTGGCAAGAGAATGCAATCTGTTTCAGAGTCCAGGAGAAAAGAGGAGGGAGTAAAGAAGGAGAAAAGCAGAAGAAAATTCAGAATGATGGCGAGTCTGGCGTCGTTGAGCCGAGGACAACGGGGAATAGGACCACGAAACCAATATTACTTCAAGGAATTTATAGCGAGGTATTTAGAATAACATTCCTTTCAGCCATATTCTACCGTTGCTTCCACTGCGACTGCCGAGGCTGACGCCCAGGTCCTGAGATCTAAGGAGTGCAAATAGTTTGGATCGAATCGATTTTCGTAGCTCTGATGATTTACAGGCCAGGTAGGTAGGTAGGTAGGTACTTGGAGATATTTACATACGTGACGTGGTTCATTGGCGCAATATCAGGAGAATAATGGCCTCCGGCGAACGAAGGGTGACTCGCGTATAATACAATCGACCATCCGCAATCGTACGCAATTCTAAAGCGAAAAGGGAGATCTGAGTTTTGATTTATGCGATCGAGTCGCGTCCATCGAGAGCGAGAAATAATATAAAAGCTGAATTTTTCCGCCCTGGCCATGACTCACCATCAATTTGTGATCGAACATCCCTTTGAATTCGTGCAACATATATTTTTATATATATATCCGTATGGTAATCACCGAGGCCTGATCCTTATTCAATTATCAGTAAAATGCTGAAAATTAGAGAAGTGAATCGAACGAAATAACTTCACATCGTAATCACTCAATCCAATAGAAACGGAAAAGTCGTCTCTCGGACGCTAGTTTCGTTTTCATATATTCTCTGGTCACATATTTTCCTCTGGAATAAAAATGGACAAAGATTGCAACATGTATTTGTTCAGTGGTGGCCAGACTAGGTTGTTTTAATATGAGAGTATACAGAGTACAGTGCCGCGGGTATTTGCTCAGTTCTGCACCAACACCGAGGAAGGCCAATGGAAACCATGCAATGTTGATTTTCATCATAAAATGAACAGCGTGTTGCCCCACAGCCTAGAGGACTTCGATATACAATCTCTACTCCCCGCATGGACAAACACTGGACCGCCTCTCCGGTATTCGTTTCTCTACAGGTTCTCTTTGTTTTCCTTTCTGTATATGTACTCGAATATTAATACACGTGAGAATAATTTGAAAAGTGATGTACGGTTTCGTATCTAATGAAATTATCGGACCTTGAATTTCTGTATACACCTTTTTGCCTTTTGGGATGCTCAAATGTAATTATTCGTTATTACATATTGCTTACAAATCTTAGTACAAATCAGTTTGTCACAATGAATTGTTGTGCCTTGTTAACATCACATATTGTACATTACGAAAACTGTATGGCGAATGAAAGGAGTTCTGCGGCTGACCAGCGCGGTATGTTACTACTGTGAATTCAACCGGCGTAACAGCATTGAAACCGTTTCGATTCCCATCGGATGAATGACTTTTTTCAAATCACTGGTACGTTTTGTGGGAGAATTCTATTGACTCAGTTTAGTCACAGCTGATCATTTGTGTTTTGAGATATGATCAGAAATTATTTAACATTTTATGAACATTGGTTTACATAGGTTTTCGCCTACCGAAGAAAAAGTGCTTGTTGCAGGGTAGATCATACGGGTCGCATCGTTTAACGAAACCTTTTGCATGTAACAGACTTTTATTCTCAACGTGTATGAAAGATGAGAGAGAGAGAGAGAAAAAAAGAAGAAAATGGCTTGAAATCAAAAAATGTCGCATTTATAAATTGAATTCAGTGAATATCATTGGTATACCGCAAAATTACCCCAATATAGAATATTCCCTCTGAATTTTATGAAATTTCGATTAATGATGCAAATTGTACCGTACGACGACGACATTTTCTTTGATGTAATCAATCTAAATTTCAATTAATTCTTCATTACTAAAATAAGAAAAAAAAAAGAAATAGTAATAATCAGCTGTGAAATAAATAATTTTCGATATTCTTTCTTGAGGCAAGTTGAGTTTGGTTTGACACAATTTAATTAAACTAACCGTTTTCGTTTGTTTTCATTGATGACTGGGTAGATGATTATTCAAGTTCGATAATACTGGAGTTTAATTTGAACAAAGACAATGACGAAATTGTTTTGACAGAATAGGACGAGAGCACGTCAAGATGTAGAAACGCAGATAAACTTGGAAGTACGAAACGTCTGAAAGCTTCCTTTCACGTAGTTTGTATTTCGAAGGGTTCTCGCCACCCCTTGTAAGGATCCAGATGATCCAGATGCGGCTTCCCAAATACACGAATCTTACTTTTATCCTAGCTCAGTAGCGGGATGTGACAGTATAGCGCTAAATCTGCGAACCTGTTTATCAACCCTTAGAAAGGAGGGGATCCGCGCACGAGCGACAAGGAACTTTCGCCCGAGACTTGCAGAACGTTCGAATAATTCAGTTCCGACAATTGATCACCACCTGATTGATTTGCCCTATTCCTGCTTCTCACTTCAACGATACCTACCGAACGATATCGTGGGGGTCGGGGGCAGCTTCGAGGGTTGAAGGAGCAAGAAAAAAAAAAAAAACAGAAAAAGAAGAAAAAAAAGTGTGATAAATAACAATCGGCGAAAAGTAACGAATGATAGGGTATATTGGAACGGGAGAAAGATTCTCATGGGCTTCACGCCCCGTTTTCTTAAACCTGAACCAGTAGTTTTTCGCTTTTTCTCACAGTCTTTTTCAGTCATCACCTTAGGTACAGATATGGTCGACATGTGAGTTTAACGAGTCGAAAAAGCTCATCTAGGACACTGAACGCACAATATAACGTTCATGTTCCAGGTGTTTCGAAACGGTTATTATGTATTATTGAGAGTGTGACTAGCTAGGCGGGGTAACGATAATCGTTGTCAATTTCGATGCAAGTAGTTTTCTCTCGCTTCGCCCTTTACCGTTCTCCTCTGCTCCGGCCAGTTCTTATGACTCATTAATGTCGCTGGAAGCTGCTACAAATGGCTTACAGCTGACGTTTGCATCGTAAAGTGGAACGCTGTACTTAATTTATAACGAACGTTGCGAACTACATGGTTCGCCCGAACTGGGTGCTGTGCTATGTACATACATACACTGCACAAACACAGATCGGGATACACTGTACACACACACCGAACACACACACACAGGAGAATCAAAAAAACGGGAATAGAAAAATATGCACATTTACAGTTGCGTTTCCATAATCAAATCCAACGAATCAACATTCTTTGACTAGGTGTAGCGATCGTAGTTAACAACTAACGATGAAACAGCAGGAAATTTGAATTTTCAACGTGACTGCAGCATGCAGAAACTATAGAACGATCACACCACCCCAGGATGCCACGAGACCAATTTAAAACCAGGCCAGCTTCCGTTTCAAATATATTGAACTCTGGAAATTAAAGCATGAAGTGGTGGCGAAGGGTGCAGAGTGGGTTGGGGTTGAAGGGTGCAGGGTAGAGGACGTGGCGTTAAATATGCATGGCGGGTCGCATTGGACCGAGGGGCAGGGTGTGCGGGGTGACAACAATAGAGGAGACCTCCCACGTCCCTCATTCCCTTCCAGTTTTGCGACCCGTGCGCAAAACACACCCTGCTAATGGCACCCGAGGCACCTGGTCGGCGCGATACCCTCCGCATCCCTCCGCGTTTCTCTACAGCCCTATGTGCCTCGCTCTGTATCTCTCTGGCCGCTATGTGATACACTAAAACCAACGAACAAGCTTATCCACGCATAAGCCTTCCATTTTCAGTTGCCGTCGAGTCAGTACCGGCTTACCACTAGAGTTTCCACATATCCCTACCAGCCCCGTGTTCATATGAAAAGCCCCGCGGCAAAACTATTCCTAACCGAAAGGGAAAAAAAGACAAGAAAAAAAAAGCCATCGCGTTTCCACAGTTCTGGATGCTGAAGCCGAAGACCTATTAATGTACGGACGTAATACTACAAATAATTTTTTTTAACATAGCAAAATTTTTTAGAAAACTGTTTCGATATTCATTTTTTACGGAGCTTTTACGTCACTTCGAAAAGCTGAAAAGCTTTAGCCCGATTCGGAATTTTTCTTTCGCATTCTTCATAATAAATCAAATCCCGATTGCTTTTCGTCCAGAAAAGCTGCTCCAATTTTGACCGAACTATTTTGGCTTGATCAAGTTTGTTGGGCTGTACAAGTCGGACAGATATGAGTTCAATTTCGATTGTATAATTCCTTATTTAAATTTAACGAAGGAAAGTTGTGATAGTTATACGTCCCTTGACATTTACCTTCAACTGTTTTGGAGTGACAGGGTCTCGCGTTGTTTAAAGTTGCGATGAAACGGAGATGAGTAAAGCTTTGTCGTAGATACCCTCGGTACCGCGTATATATACACGGGGGACCCCCTGCAGCGTTTCGGTGTTTTCTAGCGGTGAGTTCTGACGACAAAAGTTTGCATCTTGACTGGTTAACTTCTGTATTTTACATTTACGACGGAATTTCTGGCAAATTATGTTCAATGTGAAAAGCAAGCTCGTGTTGTTCTCATGTCATTACTCGGCCAGTAGGTGGCAAAAAATTGTATCGCTCTTTCGGAGCTGACCCACGGTGACCCTCTCACATGGCAAAAAAATCTCTGTGTTACTTTGAGGGTGGATTATCATTTTTTACTTTCGGATTTGTAATAATTTTCTTATGCTGACCCGAACCGTGTGGTAAAATTTTTTCAACAGAAATTAGGAACTTTAATTACAAGATTCATCACCTGCTCGCACTACCTTATATAAGCAGAGGTACCTGTATAGGATATTTCTCGACAAAACCTTTGAATAAGTGAAAACTCAGAGGCTGATAACTTAGGCAATGTTTGATCCAATCGGCAGCTTTCGGATAAGAAGCAGAATATCGTTATGATTTTTTTCATCCACCTTTTTGCCATCTGGAATCAAGTATTTTTCTACTACCATAGCAAGGGCTAGGATCCACATATTTTTGCAGATCATATCCAAGACCCGATCGTTGAAACTCGAAGATGTAGTTGAATCAGCGAACTGCATCAAAAACGATGATATTGAATGAGGGAGAGAACAGCTAAGAATCTCGTAATCTGAAGGGCTGCCTTTCCCATGGTCGATGGTACTCCGCGTCCGGTCTTCGGGTAGCCTTCTCCGGCTCGCGTCTGATTTGATTACATCTCAAGGATACGTGTCGATTCGCTCACCCCTCGGGAGAAAATGAGGGATGACTTTAAACGACCACTCTGTAATATTAAACCGCTTGCCAAATTGGAAATCGATATTTCATTTCGCTGTTAAAATCTTATCCGTTTCAAAACGATTGCATGTACTCGAAATGGGGACTAAAGCGGCACTTTTATCGTCGTGAAACATGTATTTCGAAAAAAAAAACCTAAAAAAAAGAAATAGCTGCATTTAGGATGACTAACAGCAAAAAGCCCCCATGTGAAGAGTGAAAGTTTTCGAAAATGGTTTGCAGGTATACTGAGAGCCGAATAACCAGTCCCCATTTTTGTACACTTCTTTCAGCAGTTGAACAACATTCATTCCGTTTTTATAGCGAGGTGCTAATTAAACGTGAAGAGATAGCGTTGGATAAGTGAGCTTTTCGGAAAGCGAGAAAAGCCCCATATGTTCCCTTGGGATGTGTGATCCCATCTTCTTTAGACCCTTTGTGGATCCCGAATCCAATAGATTTCGGTGTGAGATCCTCTGGGTCTCTGCATTTCTCGAAGGATGGAGCATTGTACTCCTAAGAAGTTCGGTTCGTGTAGTAGTAGCGCGGTAATCCATGCCACGGTATTGGCTGGTTCGTAGAAAACTAGGAATGGCTGTTTAAGATGCGGCCAGCGTCCGCGTCTACTTCCGATCCATCTGGCTCAAGACGGGCGACAAATCGAGTTACCACCCAGAGACCCAAGAACCCAAGACCAAAGAGCCAAGCGAGGCCAGTCAGCCTTACTACCCTCCCCAACGTTTCGCCCTCGTCCACCCTTTTCCGGAGACACGAAGCAAGATAGGCGTTCGTAAGTGGGTGCAGGACGAGGGGAAGAGCAGGTGGCAAAAGGGGACTGAGAACGCTAACCGTGTTGGTCGAAGATCGCGAGTAAAACAAGTTGCTACGTCGTTAGTTGCCAAGGTCCTAAGCTAGACCTGGCAGGACACGGGGGTAGAGTCACGTTCTGCGAAAATGGCACAACCCCCCCTCGAAAAATTAGCCGAGACTATTCAGCAAGGTTTGCGTTTATTGTCAATTGCTTTAGGCCCCGTTCACAAGCCCTATCCCTCGTTTGCAGATTCTGTTAACTCGAAAATTTCCGAGAAAATTTTCACAGTTTCTCGGACGATGAACTTGAAATCCAAATACCAGATTTGTCAGAGGGATGAAACAGCGTTAATAATTTTTTGATAAACTCTGCAAATACCTTGTTCAATATTGTTTCCCGAATAATGATAACTATATAATAGGTATGACTGCAGGTAATGCCGGCTTAATTCTATCCGAAATCGTGTACTTTTGAAAAGTATCATTCCCGTACGATATAAAGCTTTCCACGTGTGCTAAAAAGCGAAACAGATATTCGGTACAGGGATGATTTGAATGATGACCAGCATGTGTGCGGGATTTAAACTTGACATGAAAATATTGAAAAGTGACTCGTTTTTGATATTAACAAAGTTGATGATCGCACTGCCTATGGTTGGCTCGTTGATCCATGATTCGCACTCTGTGTTTGGCACGGTATAAATTACTGTAGAATAACGTTTCTTCGCGGGGATGGAACACAATTGAATTACGGATCGCGGAAGTTAATTACACATAAATGGCTTCGCATCGTTTCCGCACCCACTTCAGGGAACGTTGTAACGTTGTTACGTCATCCACTAAGGCTCATCTCTGATGTCAAAACACGAGTGAGCTAGTATAGACTACGACATGGCAGTACCTATGCGGTAGATCAAAGCTTCGTGGAACAAACAGACACTCTGCTTCGTACTCTACGTTCTATATCTATGTACGTAGGTATAGGCAAATAATTGTGGTCGTACAGCTTCGAGCGTTTGAAACTTCAATAGAGGATCCGTAGGTATATACCTAACACTGGTGGATGGAGAAGAGGACGGAAAACGGTCGACGGATGTGCCATTATCGTAATGAGATCAGTGCATCCTGCCCGTCGTTCGTCTTGTTTTCTTGTTCGTCAAAAAGCTCTAGCATTACAGCTTCTTTTCACGTTTTTTCTCTTTATAGTGCGTCTCGACTCTGGGTATATCTCACAGCGACGAACGGAAGAATGGAAACTCTAAAAGGATTGCATCAAATATATAGGGGAGACCGGGGCACCACGGCCCGTCCCAAGGCACTCGCCGTCGTGCCCCGGTCTCCCCATATATATATATAATATACACATACACACACACTATGCTGACGGTCTGGGGTTTATTCGACAAAATATAATGTTCTTGGGAAAATAGGGTACACATTCTATTCTTTATTCTATTCTCGATGTCTGTATAGCGTTGGGATGAAAATCGTATAGAAAATTGAAGGATGAGGATAAAACCTGACTTTTTTCACAGGCGATAATCGAGGAACTAGGAAGGCAGAAATGAGTCTTTAATACAAAAAGGAAATTTCTGACTTAAAAAATGGGACCCGCAGTTCTTTGTATGGTTATTTAAATGTCGCTATTAGAGTACACTGTAAAAGTTAGGATTCCGTTCTTAGCCCTTCTACGGTATTTCCCGGATATAGGAAAAAGGCAAGACGTGCCTGTTTCCGATGGTTTCTTATCGAATCTCCAAGCAGAGAGAGAGAGAGAGAGAAAAAAAAAAACAAAGAATATAAAAAATCCTCTGTCGCTCGTAACTTATGCGAGTAGGGTTAGTCTACTAGTCTTCCCGAAATTTGCTACAGGAAATCCTGCAGATCATGATCGGAGGTGGTTTCGCAAGGGATGAATTTGAGGATGAGAACGTAGTTTAATAAGACGTGACAAAAAATTAAATAAATTAAGTTATTCTCCTCCCTTAAAAACGACGGACGTCAGAAAGATGAAAATTATTGTACGGGGATAAGGAAGCTGTTGTAACTCTGCAGACTAATAAAATTTATTGCGTATGTACGAGAAAAAAAAAAAAAAAAAAACGAAAGAAAGAGGAATAAAGAAAAACGAAACGAAAAAAGGAGAAAGGGAAAGAAATACCAGCTGAATTAAAATAATTATCAAATAATAGAAGGCTCCTACCCTCGGCGGGTTGGACAGGGATGAACGGGGGTCGGCATAGCTCGGTGGGGTGAGATGAGGGGCTAAGGAAGGAAGGCGAGCTCCGAGGCATAAACGGCTGTGTTTCGTTTAGTAATTTAATTTGTGTAATTAAAGCGCGGGCAAACCTCTCTTTACTCTTCACCCCGGGACGCGTCCCGACTTTCCCTTGCCACCCATTCCTATCTCCGCGATTCACTTTACCGCCTACAGTTACGAAGGAGTCATTTATTTCATTAGGCTAATGAAAATTTTCTTTCATGATTGCCGCTAAACATTTTGCATAGCGCGACCCGCTTTCTCCCCCAATATCAACGGCCTGGCATGGCATGGCAGATTTCGTTCCACGCCTATATATGTACTTCTATTTATATATATATGTGTAGATGTGTGCCCGTAAGCTCACGTAGAGAATGAGGGCGATATATGAATTTGCGTATAATACGCGCTGCTCGGCGACTGTCCACAGACCTCTTCAAATATTCCCTTGTTTCAGGGAATTTATGCTCGTGCTTTTCGAAACTGTTATGGGATTAAATTAGTACTGTGCGGCGTGGAGAACGGCCTCGGAGAAGGCGGTAAAAATTCAACCGAAAATTCCTTTCTGGGGGATATTATTTTAGAAAACATGGTACGTAGGTAGGTATAGGTATATAGGTATATAGGCACGACTTCCTGCTTCTGTTCAGATAACCGAGCTTAAATTTTATTTTCGTTTACCACCACGATTGGAATAATTAATATTTTAAGCAACTTAAAATATTTCAATAAGGATTACCTAGTCCTATCTCAGCTGAGTTCTGAATTATTGAATTTTTATAAGACCTAAGAAAATTTCATATACCAATGAAACAAGCGGTATAATAATGATTTATCATATAGTGTAAGAAATATTTTCTAAAAATCTGTCTACCGAAAATGTTCAACTTCATAAGAAATAGATCACTCGTCCTTGATTGTAAAATCTTTTTATACGCATTAGTATATGCGACAGTGTAGGATAGTCGTTAATTTCTCAAAGCGTCACAACAAGGTTATAAATTTGCATTGTAAAGAAAAAAAGGAGAAGAAGAAGAAGAAAAAAAAACCGAATCAACGACCAAATAACACAGCCAACAGTCATTTCACGCGTTATTAGCCAATCTTTACCCCCAAACATTTTAAATCACCCAAGTAACTATAACTACGTCTACGTTCGCTATACATATTCTTCAAACGACCAGAAATTTTCCCTCCTGTAATAAAACGAAACGCATAAAAGTTCATACAAAAAGCTTTTAGAAAAGTTTTTTGTTTATAATATTTATACGAGATGATAGGTACACGTTCTATTGGTAGAAAATGCATGATCACACTTGACCCTTTTTTTCTTCTCTTCTCTAATCAAGTAAAAGTTAGGAGTTGTGGGTCATCGATTCTCAGAATTGAATGCAGTCAAACTAAAATCGCTAAATGCAAGGATTCGGATAAACCATTTCTTCGATTTCAGATATTTGGATCTCTAATTGTGCAAAAAACGAACCTCTGTCCAATGAAGAGGTCATTTTTTGATACTGCGAACGTGACTCGAGTCACAAATTTTTTACTGGCAAATACAAAAATCAACGCATCAACAAGTTGACCATTCATCGGCCAGAGATCTGTTTTCGGAACAATTAGAGGCCTGAAGATCTGAACTCCAGGCAGCGCTAACCATCCAAGTCCTTGCACTGATGTGAGTGCTTTCAGGTACTTTGACTACATTCAACTCTGAGACCCGATGACTCACGACTTCTGTTTGTACTTGATCATGCTCAAAAAAGACTAGCGAACTTATATGATGAAACTGTTAGTTTAAAACAAAATTTGGATATTTGCCAGCCCTCCGAGAATACCCCTATTTAATTTTAGCGTGTACGTCACCCCGTTAACGCGAGGTGATAGTTTGAAAGGTTCAGCTTTAGTTCAGCCTTCAGCGCTATGGTTATTTTTGTTAAACTATATAATATCTGCAGGGTGTAGATATATTAGGTGTAATGGGGTGAACCTGTGCCTTTATCTCAGTGCTCATCTTTGTTATGCTTTATAGTTTATACTATCTATACGTAGGTACGCCAAAGCTCGGCTTGCACGAGGAAAGCGCGCGATATTCGGTTCACACGTGGATTTATATCGTCATGATTTACGACGGCAAGGAGCTTCGCGCCGCACGTTTGCTACTGTTTTAATTAGTAGCCGTGTTTAATTACATCCCACTCTGCCTAGGGGCCAGCCTGGCAACCCACTTGGCTTCATACCCTTGAAACCTTTGGTTCGACCCCTGTCTGCCAACCATTTTCCTGTGACAGGGCACCATTCTTCCCAAATCTCTGGAGAAAATTACCCCTTCGTTGTATAGAATTACCAGTCGACAACAAATCTTAATTAAAACTTTTACAGTCTCGTGGTTTTACTTAGAGGGTTGTAAAAAAGGGGAAATATAGTATATATGTATATACATTAGACCGCCTCGAAAAAAAAAAAAAAAAATCTTCAGCTCGCACCATCTCAAATTAATATTACTACTTTTATAATATGACTTATCGCACAGAGTGAGTCCTGTGCAATGGTTTTGAGCCGGTTCTTCAAACTTAACTCGAAATAGCCGGTTGTTCGACGATAACTCGAGATAACAGCTTTTCCAGGCGAAACTCTGAATAGCCGGTTATTCAAACCTGACTCGAGATAGCCGGTTTTTCTACGCAGCCGTCGATATTACAAGACTATATCGCGTCTCTAATGCCAAAAAGGCATACAGTTTTCTCAAAGTTTGCCTATCATTTTGAAAACATGAAAATAGAATGAAAAATGAAAAACAAAAAGTAATAATAATTCTTCGGAAAACCAAAAAGGCATATGTGGAATTATGGGCTTTTTGGTTTAATTATTCTTTTTTTTTCCATCAAAAGGTTCATTTCAAGTGATTCTAATGCAAGTGACCGAAACGGGAGTTTGATATTCTTTTTTGGTTTCTAAAGTAGATCTATACATGGATTGCTATACTTCTTTGGCATCAGAGACGCGATATGATTATGACGAAATCTGCAGACATCGATTGATGAAATAATGTATCAGGTAATTCCAGAGATTATCATAACTGATCTTGCTTCCAGATTACAAGCTGCATTTGGTAGGTAGATATATTTCCCAGCATATGGAACACAAAATGATTCCAACAAGCCGATTAGCATGATAAGAAACACCGTTTCATCGTAAACAAGTGAAAAATAAAGAGTTATCGTGATCCGTTGCAATCGTATAGTCTCCATAAGATAAGTGTAATCGAAATCCATTAATTGTCATTGTATTTTTAAAATTGTTTAAAAATAATCAAATATTGCATAATAATATGAAATTGTTGTTACTCTCATAACTTTTAATGACATTTATTGATGAAAAAAAACTGTACACAATCACAATTTTTAATGGGTATCAGCGTAATTGGGCAATCATTTATTACAAACAAATTTACCCCCATTTTTGATGAAAAGATAATTTTACCGCGAAGCTAACAGAGATACAAAAAAACAGTCCGGATGGAAGTTGTAGATCTTTTTCTTCACAAACATAATGGTTTTTGATTTATTAACATCGGTTAAATGGTTCCAAAGATATAGATTGATAAGTGACCGCGCGGGGCGCTTGATGCTCAGACTTCGAGAAAGCGAAGTTCAAAACCAATTCATCGCTAAATCGTGTGATGGAATGAAATAGAGACCTTCTCTATCTTAGCTAGAACAGATTTTCACGCTTGTGTAGAGTCAATTATATAAAATACCTACGTTTCAATATTTTATATGAGATTTTGACATTTTGTCCACATAGCACAATAATTGCAGTGCGAAATAAAAGGTACGTTATTACTCCGAAAAACACAAGTTATACCGATTTTAATAAATCAAGAACCGTTTTCTTCGTGAGAAAATGCGCTACAACTTTGATCTGAATTGTTTTTTTGTATCTCTCTTAGTTTCCCGGTAAAATTATTTTTTTTATCAAAAATTGGGGTAAATTTGTTAGTAACAAATAATTTCCCAATGGGACGGCGATATGACCATCAGATTCGGATTCCCGGACCCGCAAAACATTGAATCCAATGTTAAAATTGAGGGGAGCTCTTAGTGATCACGGGATGGGAGTATTGCGTATGGACTATCTAATACGCTCGTGAATTGCTCACACACTTGGAAATCTGTTTGTCAGTGTGATTTGAATCATTACGGCAAATCTCTTTTTCAGGGGGGGAGGGGGGGGGGGGGGGGACATGGTGGGTATATAAAGGAGCCTCCTGCCACAAATGTGTAATAAAATGTGTGAAATCTTTCAAACTGTGATCGCATCCGTCTGTATTTTTTCCGACATTTAAATGATGGCATCACACTCCGCATACTTTGTCGTTGAATTATCCGGCGTGATAATTGCCATCGTCTGTGCCCTTTACATCTATATCAAATATGTGTGCTACAATTACTGGGGTTCTAAAAACATTGATTATGACAAGCCTGTCGTTCCCTTCGGCAACATGTGGCCCATGATTTCTGGGAAAGCTTCAACCGGTAAGACAAACTCGAGCTGAGAATTTCGAGTATATTTTTATACAGCATGGAATCGATTGAATCTGGCAATAACCAGGAAATATACATGTGTGAATATTAAGAGAAAGGTCTTGATCAATCTAGTCGAGTCAGTAGTCTACTTCATCAAGGCCTTTCTCTTATCTACTAAAGTCTGAGTGTTATCATCAAAATGTCCAATACATATGTGTATATGTGTGTGTTACAGGCGAAATGATGCGTGACAAGTATCTCGAGTTCAAGAAAAGCCCGGTATTTGGCTTCTACTCGTTTTACAAGCCCGCACTTGTGATCAATGATCCCGAGCTTATACGTCTTGTTATGACGAAAGATTTTTCGAACTTCCACGATCGCGGAGTGTTTTGCAATGAAAAGACTGATCCCCTTTCGGCGCATCTCTTCGCGTTGCCCGGTGCCAGATGGAAGTATTTGAGGACCAAGTTCTCTCCTACGTTCACGTCCAGTAAAATGAAGCAAATGTTCTTCACGGTCAAGGACTGTTCCGACAGACTAGCAGCGTATGTGGCTGACAAAGCTGAGAAATCTGAACTGGTCGAGGTGAAGGATCTAGTGGCAAGGTTGGTTGATAGTCGAATTGCTCAATTCAATTGGAATTCATGGGATCTACTATTTTCATATAGTACCCATGATAACGGACGTTTTTTCGGTCTGAGTACAGATTTTCGACCGACGTCATCGCTTCAGCAGCTTTTGGCATTCAGTGCAACAGTCTCGAGAATCCAGACGCTGAATTTCGCAAATGGGGTCGGAAGCTCTTCGAGCCCAAACTATTTCTGAACTCAGTTGCGTTTATGGCACCGAAATTGTTATACCTGTTGAACATTTCTGTCACTGATGGAGGTGTGACAAATTTCTTCATAAACATGTTCAAGGAAACCGTCGAGTATAGGAAAGCCAACAACGTAGATCGCAAGGATTTTATGAACCTGATCATGCAGCTGATGGACAAGGGTTACCTACAAGATAACGACAAACAGGAATCTGAACAATTGTCAGGTAACATATTAATAGATTCTGGTGCATATAACGGAAACGGGATAACGACATTTTCCACACTTTATTTCTGACACTGCAGATGCTGACTCTCAGAAAATCACCATGATCGAAGGAGCCGCACAAGCTTTTGTGTTCTGGCAAGCAGGCTTCGAGACCTCTTCATCGGCGGTAACTCATTGCCTCTACGAGTTGGCGCTACATCAGGATATTCAGGACAAAGTGGCCGACGAAATTAACACGGTATTGCAAGAATCCGGAGATTTGACTTATGAAAGCCTGAAGAAAATGAATTACCTGCACAAAGTTGTTTCCGGTTGGTTTCCTGATATGATAATTCTATCTCAACCTCGAGACTGCACTTCGGCTAAACGGTTTTCTCGTCAATCACAGAAACGCTGAGAAAGTACCCAGCCTTACCGATACTAAATCGAGAGTGTACCCAAGAGTTTGAACTTCCCGGCACCGGCCTCCGTGTTGCCAAAGGAACTGCCATCATCATCCCAGTTTACGGGCTTCAATCGGACCCCGACATCTACCCTGATCCAGAAAAATTCGACCCTGAACGATTCAGCCCAGAAAATATCGCCAGCAGACATCAGTATACTTATCTACCTTTTGGCGAAGGTCCCAGAAACTGTATTGGTACGTTGTCACCGTGTATTTGAATTATTCTGAATTAAGTAAGTGGACCGATTTCTTGTTGCTTCTTTCACAGGCATGAGGTTCGGATTGGTGCAGACTAAGGTTGGACTTCTTAGCCTACTCTCGAAAAATCGTTTTAAGCCAGGACCAAACATGAAGGTACCCTTTCAGCAAGATAAAGGCGCTATTGTGATTTGCCCATCAGGTGGGATAACGCTTCGAATAGAACGACGATAATTGCATGATTGAAGTTGCAGGGCACTCAATAAGCTTCGTCAAAATTAAATATACCCACTTGCCACGATAAAAGACGGCGATATCTGAGTATGATGAAAAGCTTTGTCAAAATACATCCAAAAACATTATATATTTATACATATTATATGTTATATATCCCCCCCCCCCCCCCCTTTATCCTTTTTTATTTATTCTCTCTTCCGCAAAAGCGGGTAGACATATAGGTACGACATACGCCATTCACAGCTGCTGACATTTTAATAAATTTCTGCTCCAATTCTTGAGCTCTCTATATCATTGCGCTAGTTCGTAATTCGCAACGAACAGATTAGATGCATTAAAATGACATGGGGACGCGTACAGCTTACGCTGTTTCAAATATTTCAACCCCGGAGGTGCGCCATACTGCGCAAAGCTTCCGGTTTCACGCTACATCCGTCGACCGGAACTCTGAGCGACGCGTTCTGCTGGGGGATTCGGATAACTAACAGACACAAGGATTTTCTCTGCCTTGTGCTTGTGTCATGCTAACATCTCATTTCCCAAGTTTTCACTACTGTTAATTCGCCTTATACAAGATCCTCAACTTTTCGTCTAATTTCAAAATTTCTTCCTTATCAGAATTAGGCCTGTCAAATTTTCAATCAGACTCTTAGAGTCTGGATTTATGAATTGAGCGAACTTTTAGTTAGTTCAAAGATATGAAGGATTCGATGATACAGATATTATATCAAGTATTACTTTCCGAACTTTGATGGTCGTGAAAAGGTTGAAAATATCAACGTGTTAGTTAAGAAGGCTTAGTATTCATCCTGATAATTGAATGTTGAATCTGGACTATACTACTGGTTACAGAACGAAGCAAAAAACTTGAATCGAATTTGCGGTTTGGTGAGATCTTCGAGAACTTGAAAGTCCGCTTCAGCGCTTTGATTTTCTTCACAAAAGTACGAAGTTCATAAAATACGATAAAAAGTTGGCCAGTGGTTTGAATTATAGTAGCGAAACATATTTTTCTTTTTTCCCTTTTTTCATTTCTTTTTTCTTTTTTCTTCTCTCGGGGGAGTTTAATCTGGCTGTTAATGATACAGGTGGAAATTATCATATCCTGCTAATTATCATATCTGAAAAATGAAAGCCATACGCTGTACTATACACATTTGTTTCGATTAAATGAAGTCGATAGATTTATTTATTTATTTTCAATTTCGTTCTCATTGTTTTTCGATTTTCCAATTCTTCAGTCATATCTCTCGCAATGTATTTCATATTTAAGTCGATTGATATTTTTCTCTTAATCGTTTTATTTGAAATATAATATGAAAGAAGAAAATAATTAAATGAAGACATAGGCAAAAGTTTGTACCTACCTCCTGCAGGTTTAATTTGTATAACCGGGCAGATTCTATTCCATGATAAACTTTTAACATGATTATATTTACCTTCAAATGCTAAGTTTACAGCTTTATTTTATACACCCTGTACGTTAAACTATACCTAAACGAGATTTTTCAATTAACCACGATGCCATTCGCCGACCTCAACTTGACGGCGGTATAACTGAACCAATTAATGAACACGCAAAAGTATAAGATCAAAGTTTATGAGGACAGAGATTTGTAGAGACTAATGATCCTCCGACTAATGTAGAGAAATTACCTACAAGATAAGCTCCATCGAGTCGTTTGCTCAATCACCTCATTTCTTCTTATCCCTTGTGAAAAGTATTCTCACCGTTTCCTTATACGGATAAAAACTCTCCCTCAGGTTAACGCGAAACAAACTTTGTTGGGGTAGTTTCCAGTTGATCATGAAGTTTGAAATTTGTGTAAATCAATTCGGTCGTATATACTATGAAATGACAAAATTTATTGATCCACATTGGAAAAAATGTTCTTGCAAATCTTCCTCACAGCCGATTAGTTGAATTTTGAGACACGGTTGAAATTTATTTGGGTCTTAAGACACAGGTAATAAGGTGTGAAAAAAATGAGTCTATAGAATATCTCTTTGAAGTCTACCAGTGGTTTGAAAAAAAAGAGCTCTAAGGCGATTTCCACCCTCTTAATCAGGAGATGAGATTTTCATACGAAATTCACTCTCTGCCTGAGTCACTACGTTCATTGTTGGTAATATTTGCCAAAGGCTTCAGGCAGGTGCGAATACCCCATGGTGAACTGGCGGCCAAGTACCTAGTACCAGGCTGCATGTAAATAATGCATTACAGTACAGGTTGGGTTGGATCGAGTTCACTCGGGATGGGATATAATGAAGTCTCGCTTGACCCGCGCCAATCTGCACGACCTTCTCGCCGGGCAAACCCTCCTTTCTCTCCTCACTTTGCCCTTATTCCATTCCCAGCCCAGTCCCCTTTTTCCTACCCTCTAGTCATCCTATTTCACCCTCCACTCCGGAATATTTTAATATTTTCATAGCCTGCCTGCGGAGGTGTTTTATTTTTCTTTATCAAACCGCATGGATTCTGGGTTTCAAAGCATGGTCACTCGCGTAAAATCAAAATTCCAAAATTTACATTATCTATGCTATTTAGTGTCCTTCAGTTTATAGATTTTCGTTATTTTTCAGCCGCACTATATAGCTGGGTGAAAAATAATCATCGATATTTTGTCACATTCTCTGACGGCTAATATATTCCGTTGTCATTATTAGTTATACATTATTCAACTGTGAATACGGACTGATCACAGCTGGCAATAAGCGTGGACGATTGAAATAATGAATTCATAATTTAGAGTGATAAGCTTGCATGACCCAGCTGAAATATCTATCCACACGATTAATACTAATTATTCAAATAATTATATCAATTATTTTTAACTCCGGAATAATTGAACCAATGGTATAATTCTGATGATTCGGATAGTCAAAAAAAAGAAAGGAAAAACAGGCTTATTTTTCATATTCTAGGCGCAGAGTTAAACATTTTTTTGTGGACAAAAAATTAGCTTTACAATTGAACGGTGAAAAAGACGGAAATTTTTTGAAGAAAGACTTGAATTCGGAATTCAAATGAATTATGCGTTTTATTGAAGAAAAAAGATGTGATTATCATTGTTACGAAGATATAAGCTGATTATAAGTTCCGATATACTTGTTATGAAGTAGGAAATGTTATTTATAAAAATTCAAAGAGACTTTCAAAGAAGAATTACGCGCATATGCCTGTAGACTTCGGAGGATTACGATGTTACCGTCGCAAATTGGAGCAATTTCCAAGTTCCTCCAGAAAGTCTTAAACTTGACTTATAAGTAAAGCCGCACTTGAAGTTCCGCTTTTGGCTTTGACTTTTATTAAGAAATAAGACTTAATTAATCGCGAACTGTAATCGCATACTGACGTAGGTATGGTATTTCAGTATTTTCAGCGTAGATCACCTTTCACCGCTCTGAATCTTCTATTTAACTTCAGATCAAAGCTCGTGTACCTTACCACGGTCCGAAAACAGCTCGCGGTTAATTGTAACTTTCTTTTCGCTCCTATATACCCACAAGAATTTCTTCCTCTTAATAAGATCCCCGTAAAAAATAAAGAGGAAAAGAAAAAAAGTTCTAACGCTGTGGCTTCGGAGTGAAAATGTTCATGTCCGCTGCACCGTAAGATCAAATCACAAACAATAATTTACTTCGTAATACATCAAATGAATTTTAGCGAATAGGAACCATACCCATACGACGTAGCTCACTTTGTAGCATTAGAGAAAAATTTTGCACCTTTAACGGGGGTGAATCTCTGTGGGTTAAAATTTTCGGTGGATATGATACTCGACGGTGCACTAAATTCAAATCCCGAAACTAGAAAAAGAGAAATAAAGCGGAGAAATGAGAACGTATGGTTCATTATACCTGAGTACCTGAGTCCCATTGGGATCAGCGAAACTATGAAAAATGAGAAAATCGCAGGTCCCTATAGCGTAGCATAATAATTATATTACACGAACTAGACTGAACTAAAACTGAATAATTAATAAATGAGAGAATTAAACCGTCTAACCGATGAAAATGAAGCAAGGTAACTGACAGAATATTCATTTGAGTGTATAGAATTTTAGAAATGAACTAATTACCAAAGAAAAACAGTGGCGAAAAATCCAGAATACTAGAAAGCACTCTATAAAGCGAAGTGGAGGAAGAAGTAGAAGTAGTTAGAGGCAAGGAAAGTGACTGAAAGTAGTAGAGACGACGAGTACCTGTAAAACGTAAAGTAACTTCGCTCAATTCACTCTGAGATTCTGTAGTCCAGACGAGAACTTCGGTGGAAAACCGTAAAGACAGATGGACCAAGAGCGAGAACGTTAGCGAGAGAGTAAATGTCCCTCGGCGATTGCGTTTGCATTATTGCATTTGCTGTGGCATGGCGCCGAAGGCTTACTTGGCTAAGCTTTCTCATAGATAATGCAACAAACTGCCCGAGGATAGGCGTTCAAATTGCACGTTTTCAACTCAACTCTAGATTTCCTCTACCACATAGTTCCCACCGTGTTAAAAGTCGCTATTCAAAGTTCGGTCAGGTGCGCATGGTAGAGGCTGACCGCGTTGTAACTCTGACCACTGCAGCAGCAGAGCCGAGTTTATCCTCTTTTAAATTTATAGCATCTTTCTTGCTCTGCTCTGCTTTCCTATTGATCGAACTTCATCCGATAGAGGAAAAGTCAAACAATAAAATTAGCCAATTTCACAAATTGTTTTCAATTACCTTATCCTTACCTGTACTTCCGTAGATACTTACTGAGTCAAATACTTCTCCGCAAGATTAGGACGAGTCTTCGAGTATTCTCATTCGACGAAGATCGAAATCCATTCAGCTTACAATCGTATTTCAAGTCAGTAAACTGCGAAAATTATGCAAATGCAATCTATATACCTACGATGAAGCACCATATTCAACTATAGCTAGTCGCACTAGAGCGAAGAGCAAAGAACTCCGGATGACGTAGTTCTTGCAGATTTATCTCAGCCCCTGGGGTGGGTACAAGTACTCAAATTTCCGAGATAACAAAGCTAGGTTTAGAAGAATAGACACAGACCTGTTTGACGTGAAATATTTGCACAGTGAAGCCGGAACGCGACAGGTGGCATTTCCCCTGCGGCAGGTACAGCTACTTGCTCATGGAGGTAACGTCAAATGTAAAGTTGAATATTTCCGCTACTGCCTTCGAGCAAATACATCCGACATTAATAATATGCAAACATTTGAATGCAGTTAGAGTGTGACAATATTGTACGTCCTATAATTGGTTTGCCTTCTCTCCATTTTCGCTAAAGTTAACAAAAAATAAATCGCCTCATAGTCGGTTCGGTAGAAAAAAAATCTCTAACGAATATTCAGTCCATCAGATTTCCTTCAGATTAAAAAGCTCATTGCTAATCCTACCCTCCGTATCGAAACTGCAATTGTACTAATGAGATGCAATTAGAGTTGTACATCATCCAATAAGTCTCGATCGGATTCTCGATGCGGCTTCACCTGTATCCTGGCTTACCAATCAATTCCCATCAATCCTAATCTATTCATAAATGTGTACATTCTGGAGTAACTCTCGTCCCTCGGATCAGCTCAATAGTTATTGGAAATGGTGGAAGGATTGGTGTACAGCTAGGAGAATGAATGATCGTGACGTGAATCTTAGACAAAAATAAATGAAGCTTTATTATTTATATATCATAGCAGGCGTACAGATTAGTGTACAGGTAGTACAACGATCATTGATACTTATGGATAAATAATTACTGGGAGAAATAGGGAATAAATGTGAGGGGATATAGTACATATTTAGGGATTTGTATTTGCATTTGTATTCAAGGATTCCTGGTCACGCCAACAGAGCGGCCAGTTTATGTAGATTGGTCAAAGTCGTTGCATCACCGGGCTGCAATCTCAGTGCTTCTCGATACGCCGCAGCAGCTTGCTTGTATTTTCCGTTTAGATGCAAGATGGCCCCAAGATTTGTGTGACTTCTAGCCTCTTGAGGACGCAGACCAGCCGCGTGTCTGTACCAAGTTTCAGCTTCAGCACGACGATCTGCCTGGCGAAGAGCTGATGCCCCAGCTACAGCGAGCTCGTAATCCTTAGGCGAAAGTTCGGCAGCTTTTAGATGCTGTTCTGCTGCCTCTGCTAATCGCCCTTGGGAGGAGAGAAATACACCTGGAATGAGAGGAGAGACCATTTTTATTTTCAATAAACTCAATAAATTCGACAGATTCCGATTTCAGATTTTAGCGGCAAACAGATACGAGGATCCGCAGTGGATTTGAGAAGGTGATTCATGGTGGCGCAGTATTGACAGAGTCGAAGGACTCCAATGATTCGACAAGAACTTATGGTTTGAGCTTAGGGAAGATTCTTGGTGATAGAAACGCAGGATTTAGTAGGGTGAAGTATGCACTTCTTTAAAGTCACATTTAAATCGTTCGCCAGGATAGGATTTCGGCTTCGCAAAACAGAGCGATGCGTTACCTTGCCAGGCCATGAAAAAAGGTGAGTTAATTCGACGAGAACCTCGCATAGTACTGTCTGGTGAAAAGCAAAGCTGTCCAAAAATCAACTTCCTATGTACGTATTTCCGCGGAATTCGCGAAGCATTTCTGCTATGTAAAATTGGAATTCGTGTACTGGAACATTCGCTCCTAACGCTAGGCTATCTCAAGAATTTCTGGTGAGAAACATGTCGTTGTCGACCTGCAGTAAACGGCAGATGGCTACGTACGCGGTTGATGAGACTAGCCTGGTGGAAAATTCCTGCATGAAAATAAACCGGCTGAAAGTGTCGGGACAGAAATGGCAGGGAAATGTGCTTTTTCACCATTCCAAATCCCACAGGAATATTTTCTACTTTTCGTTATCGCATGTGACTATCCTGCAAGTGAACGTTCCACATTCTTGTTACTTAACACTCGCATTGTTCATCCCTTCATTTCCTTATAAAAATTTTCGACTTGGTTTGCGAATCGACGTTTCTCGCACTCTCTGCTCTCAGGTACCTACTCGTGTTGCTGCAGTAAGAGTGTTCTGTCGGGCGACACATTTCGTATGTACCTACTATGTATGTACCTACTTCATTAAAAAAAAAAAAAAAAAAACTACTTGCTAGCACCCACTATGACTACCGTTCGTCTATAAATTTTTTCAGCAAATATTGCTCCACGTTCCTTGGGTAAAGATCCTCGGTTGGTTTTAGAGCGGACAGTTTGCTATGTAGAAGAGTGAGTTCCGTTGAATTTTGAAGTGGACATTTTCCAGTAAAATAGAGGCACACTTTGTGCAAAGAATTTCCACGAATGATTATCTCCCCGCGAAATGAAAACCAAAGGATATATTACCACTAAATCTTGTTGCCGGGTCTTTGAACGGAGAAAATGTAAATTATTTCATCGATGTATACCTGTAGCTGGATGTCATTTTAAAAAAAATTCGATAAAAGAGGCAGGTGTACTCTATTGGAAGGGTTTTGATCCCTCCGCAAGATTGAATCATAAATCATATAAATGTGATATTTTCGAAATCTGATATTGGTTCTCACGATGGTTTTTCACCCCCTTCATTCCCTCCCGGTATTCGCGGGTAATAATCTACCGAATAATAAAGAAATCGAAGAGAAATACAAAAGTGGAGTTGAGCCCACTCGCTACACTAAATTTAACCTGGGCTCTCTCAACTGAGAAGGTAGAAATCACTCAGACTCACGCTCGCTCAGTCGCTTACTCCGAGAACTTTCCCCACCACTCAACGAAAGGAAGTCTCGAATCAACACCTTTTAGATTTCTCGATCGAGACTGAGCAATTCGTTTCTTCGAAACCCGGTCCCCCTGAAATTCGGGAATCATTTTTCGAACGAAATAATCATATACTTCACCGATATTGAAGCATATTCTATCCCCAACACGTACTGGATTAAAAAATCAGACGAAAAAAAAACGATAAGAAGAGACGGAAACAAAGCTTCATCAATTTAATTTGCTAAACGAAACGTGTGATTTTTATTTCGTCTATTTCATCTATCGCCCTGCAGCTTCGTTGTACGATGATTTTCTTTTGAATTCTCCGGACGACCTGATTTTGCTAGTTTTGAAACAGAGTGATCAAATTAATTCCATTGTATGGCAGCAGCTCGGCGTTCGCGGGTTAGATTTGATTTGTCGAAGTTGATTTCAGACGTCGAAAAAATACTGTGGGACAAATTTATGCCCGGCAGAAGTTTTTTCAGGTTTAAAATTCCCCAGGCATCGGAAGGACTGGCTCAAAGCGAACAAAATGCAGCCTCCACATGGTCTACTAGTATGTGGCTATAAGACCCCTGGAGCTTCACGGCGCGCGCACGTGAATAAACAAGGAGATGGGTGACAACCTCGACATCTTCCACCGAAAACTCCCTCGGAATGTCTACAACCACCACACACCCTCGTACATGATAGGAATTTCAATTTTGGTCAATATTTTTGTGTTCTTCGCTTCTTAGATAACCAAATTCTGTCCTCGTTTTCTCTTTCTTCTCTCTTTTCTTTTCCCTACGCGGGACAGCTCGTCTCGTCATCTCATCATCTCGTCAACTCCTCATTTTCTCATTTTCTCATTTCAACGCATCCCCTCATCTCGCGGCCAGAGCCGCATTAACGATCATAAAAAATTTAAGAACTCAGCTCGAATTCACCTTGCTAAACTTTGCCAGGTTTCATTTATTTATTCACCACTTTTCATCTAGGATTCGCGTGACCCTTGCCTTCGTATCTCAAGGGATGCCAAACCTTGTGACATTTTAACGAGTTCGGAAGCTTTTCTGCAGCAGATTCTTCGCCTATGCAGTTATATTTTCGCAAGTTTAGATCCACGAACACCTGCATCGATTGGTTTCCTACGTCCACATAGTCATTGATAAAGCGTAAAGAAGCTGTGCTTCGAATTTACTCAACTGAAAAATTCCAGGGTTCTCTTCATTTAATATTGGCAATTTATTGCGGTTTGGTTTCTGGGATTCAAACACTGCAGATATACAAAACCTAGATTTTCGAGAATCCTTTGTACCCGCCTCACCTGAGAAAGGGTTGAAAGAAAGTTTGTTCAGCTCTAGGAGGGTGAAGAACAAATACGCGCGCTTTGATTACTAATGAAAAAATTAGCATATCTAGGGGTTTCCGTGGATTATAGACTAGATCCAAAGATTCTGAAGGCGAGTTTCTCGACGTGCTTCATTCTCTTTGTTCAAAATCATACTCTAGTGTTGTTTCCCTTGATATTCAGTTCTTGAAACATTTTCGTCGTCCTCCGCGGTTAATCGCTTTTGTAATAATTCGTAATTATAATTAATATCTAGTTTGCAGGGATAACAAATTTTTCGCTAATGATCATCCCTTATATTTCTCAGAGCGCCGTTCGCAGCTGGAATTCCGTCCTTTACACCAGCTTCGAGCATAAAATTTCACATTAGAGCTTGCAGAGGTAAAATGTAAAACCGAATGGATGGCGATAAAGCGTTTATTCATCGCGTTATTAATTCAACTATTAACCGTATTTTTAATATAACCGAGTTACGATTTGATCGATATACCCTCGTCTATAATCGCTGGAAATAAAATCATCAAATAAATCGATATTACACCCTCGTACTTATTAATATTTCAGGAAAGCTAACGATTTGAAAATTAATTAAAAGGCAACAGAAACGAGCGATTTGTACCCTGAGGGGATGAAAACCGTAGTGAGCTTAATCAAGAGAACCATCCAGCGAGCGCCAATCGACATGATATTATTGGCACCGTACGTGGTTACGAGCTTAGCATTCTATTGTTTTCCCTCGTTGCAGATTTTGCCGTTATTTAAATTTCATTCGACTCGCAAACCGCAGCTTATTCTTTAATCCAATCGAACATAATTTGAGCTTTTTATTTTCATCAAAATTCCAAGAAAATTTCTATAGGGGCGTTTATAAGTTGTATCCTGAACCGTGGATAAAAATGATGGATTCATTTGATTGTTCGTACTTTTGATACACACCCTTCGTACATCCATGTCCATGTACATGCACGCAATTTTAGTATTCTCATAGAGACACGCGCGTTTCTCGTATGGGTGTACCTATATACGTATAAATGCGTCTGTACTAAAGTTATCTAGCCATCCTTCCATATAATACGTTCCTAGGGTGTTTACGAGGCGTGGGACTCCCCTGGAGCACCCGGATGCTCTTCGGTCGCGTTCCCGTTCACGGTTGGGATTGGCGTGGCTCGTGGTGATTCTCGACGGACCAACACCTTCTCCCTGTGTCTGTCTCTTGCCTCCTGCAGGATACTGGATCCTGATTCCTGATTCCTGATTCCTGGTCCCTGGTTCATGGATCCTGGATCCTGCCCATGTCCTCGTAACTTTCGACGACACGGTCAAATATTGAGCGTGGGGACACGAGCGTGAGAAACTTAGCCAATTTAATACGTGGAGGCAGGTTACCACTATACGTATCTCGTTGAAATTCTGCGCTCGTATTTGGCGACGACGACAGCATCCTGCAGCCGTATAGAGGAGCTGGTTGTGTTACCTCCTTGGTAAAAGGAGCGGGCGCAAGTCGTCAAAGCGTAACTAGTTTAAGACATAATTGGGCACGATAAAATAAAAATCTTCGCGATAGATGGGGGTAATTTGAAATATCTCTGACATCCCGATAATTCAAACGGTCCCTGAAACCACCTGAAGCCTAATAACGAAGCAAACATCGTTATTTTCAGAGTAGGTAAATATTGTGCATCGCTCGAGCTCTGCGGTTGAAGCTAACACTGCTAACATACCCTGAATGCACTTTGGAACTCTTTCGAAGTAAGGAAGAACAAAAAAAAATTCAAAATTGATCAGGAAAGTCAAGATCCCGGAATCTAATATTAAAAAGACGATCTTTTTCCTCGATTTTAAAAACGAGGATTGCGGGTGAAATACCGGATTTGGGGACCAAGATAATCGATACTTTCCCGTACGGAGAGAAAATAGTATTTCACCATCGGACATCCATCCAAATAAATTATCGGGTGTTTCAACTTTTGGGGGCTGTTTATACAGCCGAGAAAATGAACCAAATCTTCGGATGGTTTTGACTGGACTGGATCATTTTTCGGCTTTTATGCAGATGATGTATATATTTAAAGAAATTCAGTCTAGCCAATTTCTGAACGAAAGTATGAGGTTTCTTTCGGTGCTGGTAGCATGAATGAAAACCTAGTTCGAGTAGTTCGACTTTATAACAACAACAAGTTCGAAAGTTGCCCGAGTAGGTATATGTATAAGTTTGAAGTAATTAATTTTTCCCAAGTATTAACGAAACTATATGTGTATTAGGTACCTGCTATATAACTTCAGTAGCATGCAAATGTTTGGGGCAAGAACGATTTTCTGATTTATCGTTTAAACACAGGTTTTGACACACCCCTGTGTTTTAATGCGATAACAGCGAAAAACGTTCTAGCTCAAAAACTTGGGCACGTTACTGTAGGTATAGGTGTGTTTACATTTCGTGTGTGTGCCTAATACAGTTAACAAACTTGAGGTATACCTAAGTGATATCGACTAAGTTATTCCCTTCAAGTTTAATCCTAGTAAAGCGTGCAAAATGTGGCACCTGGTAACGTCTTTCGAAGGAAGTGAAAAGTTTGGATCTACATCCCGAGCTGCGCAAGCGGACGGGATTATATCAGATCACTGAACCGTTAGACATAAGCGCAATTAGAATTTCAGCTGCAGGATTTGATTTAGTTGATAAAACTCAACGAGTCGATGAATTTTATGAGATTATTAATTATGGACAAAGAGAACTTGATCATCCTTCCTCACCGTAATGATGGTGCACACTGGAGTCTTGGGGGGCCAGTCTTTGGGCCCTTAGAAACCACCTTTCAGCCTCCAAGACGCGACTAGACTGAAACAAAAAAGGTGAAAAGGCACTCAACTCAATGTCACTGAACTTAATCAATTTGATTAAACTTTACCTATAGTTTAAGTATTGACAGCGTGTTGAATAATTAACAGAGTTAGAGCTGGATGCGAGGGTTTGTTTTTACTCGACAACGCTAGAAACTGGTCCTCGATAATTTGTAGACATTTACTTTAATAGCTAGTAGGTTTTTAAATTCGCCTGTCGGAATGGCGAAGGATTGGCCAGTCTATCGATCGTTTATTTTTATGCAGACTAAATAATGGGAAGTGTGAAAACAAAAACTAGAAATAAAATGAGATCGAACTACCCCTGCCGTAGAATTAGGGGTTCGACTATTTTCACTTGCGGTTGGCTATCTCGGTCAATACCTAAATCCCCGGGTATCTTTAGCTCGCGGTTAAAGTTATTGGGGCACAAACTAACAGCTCTTGTCGCCAATCCCCTTCCGCGATCTCTGAGCGGTTTAAAAATCATCGAAAATCGATGGAATCGATAAGGTTGACTATTGGTAAAGCCGGGTTGACTTATATCCCACAAAATATAACGCGATCCTATTTCTTTTCCGAATACTAGCTAATTTCAAGCGAATGTAAATTCGAAATGCGAAAGGCGAAATGCGAAATGCGAAAGAGAAACTCACGTTGCGAGCTAGAAGTTTTCCGTAAGTGATATGAGCAGGTACGTGGTCGGGCTGACTGGCCAAACTAGCCTGGAACCATCTCTCAGCTTCGGCATACTGCTGCAGCCTGGATAGCGTCTCTCCTAGCAAGTTGTAAACACTCTGCAAGCAGAAAATAAATTCCTTTTCACGATTTTTCTTTCCCTAAATCGAGTGAGCTATCATCTAGCGACCGGCGAAGACTGCGAAATTGAAAAAACAAAAAAAAAAAAAAATAGATTGTGAATAGAATCTAAAGAAATCGACAACGCATTATACGACGTTATATAATTGTCCGTCGTATAGACATCAGGCTCTAATATTTATTCGAAGCGATCAGTCAGAGATCAAAGTGTTCGATTTGGTCGTTTTTCCGCACGTCGCGCCCATAGGTAAACGTTATCGACGTCGGGGTTTGCAGAGGGTATGTCTATAGCATTACGTACGTCGAACTGTACGTGATCGCAAATTCCTTCGAAGAATATTTGAATATTTGTAGACAGCGGTTCAGGCTGTCTAATGAAACGTAAATGGAAGAGAAAAACAGCATCGTATGCAGCCAACATCAAACACAAACGGATGAAGCAACAGTGATCTCTTTGCTCCGTGCATTTGCTGTGCATGCCCATCCTTATACATGTGTGTATCTACGTATAATATACCTATATATATGTATAGATTATATAACGTTAAAGTTTGTGTCTAGGGTCCCGGGTCAGACCAGGTCGTAGAGGGTTGCACGCCAGAGGACAAAGGATAAAGGATAAAACCCCGTGGCATACCAATAAGACGCACATGCATATCCGATGCGGGACTGCAGGGTTAGAGGACAAAGCAAAGACCGGGCGAATCCAAATTGCACTTTTATACATGGACGCTGTGCAAAGGCTTTTTGCATGCAAATTTTATAAAATCTGCCAAGTCCTTTAAAAATTCCAACACAAGCCCACAGAATTTCTAATTTTTAAACTGCAACTTTTTTAATAAATTGAAACGCTTATTATAGCTGCAGAAAAGAAACTTCAAATTTTTAGCTAATGATCTCAGTTGAACGAACTCTAGAGGTGGTATACGAGATAACTTAACTGCAGTCATGCATGTTTCGCGAAACAGTATGCAAGATGTCATGTTCTCTTTCTTATCGGTCGAAGGCAAGCCAGAATAAAAAATACATGAAAAGATGATTGTAGAATGTATTATATTTGATAATATCTTCATCAGTATCTTCATTATCTTATTACAACCTGTGCCTGCCATTTATGTAATGTAAAATAGAGAATTCCCCCTGTGTCTAATAGCAGGGTTCAATTCCTGTGATCACGTGGACTGCAATTACCATTATACGGAATACTTAAAGTTCGACAAAGTTTCAAAGTTTTCTCATACCGATATCAAAATATCGGAAATGTAACGTAATTCCATACAGATGTTACTTTTACAGAACGTTTCACAGACTTCTCGGGCAGTTGAAAACGACATTAGGCTAACCACCACTAATACCTACCTACCTACCTACCAGGCGCGACAAGAAATTTCTGCAGATTTTCCGCGGGGGTAGTAATACAAAGCGGAAAGGACAACTGGGACATATGTCCGTCCCGAGGGATCCTCGACGACTCTGCATACGGCTTAAGCCTTCAACTGGTCAAACAAATACCAGTGACCACAACACGACACACCATGGCTCGGAAAAAGGTAATTGGGTTGCGCCCGAGCCTGGAAGATGGCCTCGGTTTAGTCGGGGCTTTCTCGCTCCGCGGATTAGGTTAAGAAGTTTTCTGATTTCGCAGGCAGGCTGCTGCTAATGGCTGGCCGAAACTCATACACGTTTGTATATATGTATATGTATGGGCTATAGAGGTTGAAAAATACATGTGGTAGGAAAACACAGCAGGAAATACCCACAGCCGCGCGTGTCTGAACCTTTTTCTGGACTCAGTGGGCGTACTAGAGCCAACCATCCCGCGGGAGTTCGACTGAAACTTTTATGATTTTGTTCCAACTACGAGAATGGGAGATGTGTCAGAAAAAAGAAAACCCACGGGGAGTTCACCACCCCGACGGGGGGGCTTTCTACGAACGTTGAGAAGAAAAGTTAAGTTGAAAGATCACCTGTGGATCTCTCATCTCACCGTCCTGGTGCAGGAAGGTCGATCCTTCCCCAAGCTTTTCATTTTGTCTTGAAGAGAAAGGTGTTTGGTTCAGTTAAAAAAAATCATGAGACTCCTTCTCTCCATCTCAAAACAAACAGAGAATTAGATTGTTTGATATTATCATCGTTGTCGTGCGGCTGTAAACAAGGGAACAGAAACTCAGAACTCAGAGTTTCTTGATCTGCACTTTTACTGCCGGATTTATACCTCCAACTTGGTTTCATCTATTTTTCGTATATTTTAATCCAAACTCCTGCACAGTTATGCGATGGATAAAGTAAGCTTGTATCTACATTCGCCATAAGTTTATGAAAGACTGAAAGCTGTTTCTCTCGAGGATCCTTTTTCTCACCTTCTTCTGTTCATCCGTGAATTTATTTTATCTGCATACGTCACTGGGGTCTCAAGGAATCCACTTCTCCACTTCTCCACTTCTCTACTGCCTACCTATCCATCTCTCCATGACTAAATATGCATGTGGAATTGAACGAAACAACTTCAAAAATAAAGTATAAATATTAAATGCGAAAGTGCGAGTCGGAGTCGGCGTCGGAGGTGGAAAGACAGGGCAGGATAGTATTTTTTATTAAAATCTTAAAACAGCGGTAAATCCACAGGGTGAGTGGAAAACATGTATGTATCCCCAGAATTCCACTGAGTCTGATAAGACAATGTGTAATTCTTTTCCCGAAAAGTGATAAAAGGAAAATTGCCAACCCGATGTTTGGAGAAAATTAGCTCCACATTTTCGAGAAATATACTATTTGCATTGTGTTCGAGAAACGAGAATTTTGAAATTGGCCAGAATGTATGTACATACGTTATAATAAAAAGTTCAAACTTGTTTCCACATCCGCGTCCTCTGCGTCGCGTGACACTCGCTACATAAGGAGCAAGTAGAGTCTAGCATCCTCAAAAAGTAGCCCAAGTGAATAATGGGCACGTGAACAATGCGAGCTTGCATGGAAGGCTGGCCTGAGTCTCAGACTCGTTGAAGTGTAGCTCGGAAAAAGAAGAGTTAACAAGCCAAGAACGTATTAATCCCTTACCTACTCTTCTACTTCTATTTACTCTTTTTTCGCTTTACTTTCGCCTCATTTCCTTCCCGTTTCTAGTTTCGTCTGGTAATACGGGAGAAAATGTCTCGAAGAAGAGAGAAGCCATTACAGATGGCCTCTTCTTTTACAATTCCTAATCTTGAACCGGGTCGTCGATCTTTATGTAGAACACATGCGCGTAGATGATGAATGCAGAGTCCGTGTGAAGGTGAATTGAGATGAAAAGAGACGAAATTCACTGAACATTTTGAATGGAATTCACCTAGTAGGTGGAACAAAGTTCAAGGAACAAACATACGGAGATGACAAAGAGAGGAAGATAATCTTGAACGGAATGATGCGAACATTTCCTGCGGTTTAAATCAAGTCGTAGCTGGCTTGAAAACACGTCTGCGTTAATCAAATTATTCCCAGCGATTAGTTCTTGCGTACTCTCGCCGGCTTGGTTCCCTGGTTCCCCGGTTTCCCGCGGGGTTCCTTCTTCTGGGTCTGCCGCGAACACTGGGGTGCTCTAATTGCTTCCGACTTAATTGTTTTTGTTGAACGTGTGGGTCAACTCCCGTTCTCCCTTTCTCCTTTCCTCCTTTCCTCCATTCCTCCCTTCTGCCCTTATATTCGCTTCTTCCATCGCCCCAGCACGAGTCTCCGAAAGCTACGTGGCCTGGTGCAGACCCGTACCCCAAAAGCCTAACGACGACCCTAGCCAGGAATACCCCAATAATAACAGAGGCCTAATGAGCTCGGGCTATGTTTTCGGATATGTTTACGGGCGCGTACCCACTTCAGATGTTACCATTATATACCATTGCGTTAAGAATTTACCTTATTTTCAACACTTCTGTGCTTATGCAGCGATTCAAGCTCGTTTCAAACGCCGGTTATATTCGCTTCATTATCATAATGAATTCCACTTTCAATAACTAGCTTAATGATAGCGGGCCAATATACAGATGCTTTACCCAATTACCGTGAAATAGTTTGTGCCATGAGAAGGCATTGAGTGCCAGGACGGAAAAACGAATGAGACTCAAAGAGCTTTCTTAAACTTCAATATTTGAGGTATAATTTTTCTAGCTCATTTTTAGATAAGATTCGAAAAAGTTTACGCGCCGTTTTTCAATTTGAAGGCCTCGTGTTCCCATGGTACAAATCGATTTGGGATTTTGGCCGAAAACCTTGGATAACATTTTTTCGATTAAAGAAAGAAGAAGGCTACTACTTCAAAAATGAAATGGAAAGAACTCGATAAGGATGAAAAACTGTATGAGAATCGAACAGAGATGAATCTTGCCGGTTATTTGGACGTATACCGGAGACGAGAAATTTGATTTCTCAAGCAGAAGCGATAGGGTGATGCGATGGTCGCGGTGACTCGAGCAATTTCATTTCTTTAAACTCCTACTCATCTTGCTACGTCGGTAATTTCCTCCCTCGTACTCGTTTGCTCCTCATCTCTTGCTGGAAATCTTTTTTCAACTGTAATCGGAATAGGACTGCACCCAACTACGTATACCTCTGTACAAAAGGTACGAAGATAATAGTTGGCAAAGTTCGCTCCACGGAGAAATTGCTTCTGTACAGAACGATGCCACGCTGTCATTTCTAATCCGGAAAAATATCAAATCTGAAAAGACCATATGCGATCTAGCAAAGACATAGCTAGGAAATGTCTGGCCAAGAACAATGATTTTCTCGTTTCATCTTTATCGTCCTCTTATCTAGTTTCGTGTCCGTCTCTTTTTAGCTAGAGAATTTTGCGAGCGAAAAAACGATGGACCTTCTTTCGCCGTAGATTTTTCCCATTCTCTCTTTCTCTCTTTCTCTCACTCTCTCTATTTCTTATAGGTAGATATATACGTGTATATACCTATATGTACGTACAGATAGATATATACTTATAAAAGACCAGTTCAGAAATGGTGGCGACGTGGTGGCTATCGCGATAAAACATTGGAAGCCGGGGAAGCCGGTGAAACTGGAGAAACTAGAGAAATCGGGGAAACTGGTGAAACTGGCAAAACTCCGGTGTAATCTTGGCCGCAATGTTTTATTCTCGGTCCCGCGGGTGGGTCACTTGGGATACCACTTTGTAAAAGATTGAAGTCGATTAAAATCTCATTTCGGAGAAAGACGTAGAAGTATATTTTGAAAATTCTTAAACCTAAGTGGAAAAAAAATGAAAAAAAAAAAATTCAGGTGGTATAATATAACGGAAAAGAATAATTGATCAATTATCAAACTCTCAGGCAGCGATCTGTTTTTATTTCAGATCTCGGGGGCGTCCTAAAAGCCTTGCCCATCCACGAGCTCGTCGAGGAAATGGAAATTGATGGTGTTATTTAAATTAATTAGCATCAGAAATCACCTCGTTTAATTTAATGAACGGTTCAGGATTAAAGTCGTTTAGAAATATCTTTCTCACCCTCTTGCAGCCCGCCACCCGCCGCCATGCTTCTACTAAAAACCTTTTCACCGGAATCGATTAATAATTTAGAATTCATAACGTACTTAAGCATATCACAAAAAAATCCTCGGAATACTCGAATATTTGTTCCTTGATAATCGCGAGATAATAATCTTTGTCGGCACAATTCCAACGTATGTTCCGTTTAGTAATGCCATTTCAATTCAAGAATCTGACAATTGGTCAAAAATGAATGCCTGTGAAATAAATGATTGTTGAAAAATTTTACGTGTCTTCTAGTATCGTTAAAAAATATCAGTGTAGGTGTAGGTGTAGGTAGGTAGGTATACAGCGGTTTTATACACTCGAACAAAACCCCCAGTTATGAAAATTCACAGCTGTTGCAACGAAACATTGAATACATACTATTTTTCCTCGTTAAAACTCAGTTGATGTATGAATAGCAGAAGAATAATTATTTCACAAATTTCGGTATGATTACATCGAATGATATCATTAATAAATGGTATCTATCCGTCGTTCAGCACATATACTGCGCATCATAGAAATACGGATTTGAAATCGGTTTCAAAAAGTCGGCTATTTGTTCGCATGTCCGTGTTGGCTGATTGCGCGCGTATCGTTAAACTGTAGCAGTCATTTGCTGTACATTGCCGATGTTATCTGAACGTTTAGTTCAATTAGTAACGTAAATTTACTCTGCTTTTAAAATATAAAAATATACGTTCGTTATTAATGATATCCAGTATAATGATTTACGCTTCCGACTAAACTGCACGTGTACAAATTGTTCGAAAATTGTTATACTGATACTTGCTGATGCGTTGATATTCAATCTAAAACTGTCAAAATTTACTACACACAATGGACTAGATTGAAACACATCTATTCTATAATAAACGGTGTTTTCAAAATAATTAACTACACGCAAACGAATTTTCCACTTCAAAAACGGTAAAACTGAAAAATAGGACGGAAATTCTTTCAACTTTGTAACCGTGACATCGAAAATGGTTCGAAAATGGCTCGAGTTAGTTTGAGCAATGGATAGGTGGTTCGGACGAAAAAAAACTGAGTTTGGCATTAATTAACTGGCTCATCCCGTTCGTGTTGATTTTTTTTTCTTTTTTTCGATTCGGGCTTTTGTTGGTTTCGCAAAGTGCGTTAATAATTTATCGTATCCGCCTTAAAAAATGCCGTTTAAATGCATGGATCGGTATTCTGGTTATTACCGTCCATTAACGTCAAACTTTTATTACGCTTTCGGCTGTGCCAACCCTGATTCTCCCTCGTATTCCTCCACCCTTGACTTTCTATTTCCTCTTTCCCTCGTGCCCTTGCAGCTGTTCTACTTTTATCTACTCCATCAAAAATACGACAAAATTCCGTATCTACTAGATCGTTATTTTTTTTTTTTGTCAATTGTCTGAAAACAATAAAAAAGAAGTCATACTTGTGAAATATGAAATTTCTCTCATTTTCTCCTTCTTTCTTTCAACCAATTTTTTGAATTTCTTTATGGCCCAGCGAATGGCTACGATGTAGATATTATAATGATCGAGCCACGCACTAACAACTCGAAGAAAAGCTTCTTTTTAATCTACAAGTCTTTTTTAATTTCTTCTCGTTTAAAAAGAAATATCTCATTTTTATTTTTAGCTTTTGATGGAAACGATACAGAAGAGGCACCCTGCTGATGCGGCAAATCTTTTTCCTCGCTTACGTCGCTGTTTTGAATTGCGCGTAAAAAGAAATTAATTCCTAAATTTATTTGGTCAACGTACCGTGTAACCCGCGGATATTGTTAAGCAGATGCAAATTATTTATAAAAAACGGCGGCATTTTTTAACAATTAATTTCAACTTTTGACGATAGCTTCAAATATGGTACGAACAAAAGTAGGTAAAGTTTCTCATTGGAATGTTCAAAGTATAGGATAATTTCAAATGTCGATACTTCGAAATTCTTTATCAGATACTTGCAGAATTAATAACTGCTTCGGTCATCGTAATGAATAGTCTTACCGAGACCGAGGCTTAGTTTTATAACTGTAATTGGTTAGCGGTAAAGAATGGGGTTGTGGTATTTGTGGAATAATTGAGGTCGAGCATTTGATTATCGCGTGCAATGCGAGAGAAAACAATTAAAGTCAAATGCAATGTGGGGTAGATCACGCTTATTGCATTTATTATGAAAGCCAGCCATCCATGATCACATACATTCAATAACTCAACTCAACAAGTCCAGCAGAAAATTATTCCTCAAATTTGTTCAGCAGTTATTTAACTCTATCAAATTCCCATCAAAATACTTTACCACGGAAAAAAGTTACGCGTTTTCTTCAGCTTTTTGTTTCGAGATCCATTGTTGGTCCGAAATGCTTAGAAACAATCATTTTTCAACTTTTATGGCTCCTCGAAAACGCGTTAATATACACTAGCAGTTCATCAGCAGCTCAAGAACTGCGGTAGGTATAATCAATGGATATTGTGACTAAAGCCTGCTCGACATTTCACATACGTTTGTGTTTGATTTATCCTCTTAGATCCCGAGTGGCATCCGATAATCCGGTACTCCAACTCGTATTATTCTGCAGACACTACACCTCGCCTGCTTCTTGAGGATATTAGCGAGAATCTGCGCCACTTGCAACCAGAATCCATCATGATATTGCGCCGGGATTCTGGGTCATTGTATTTCCCCGGTTTTCCACTCTTCTATCTTTGTTTTTGCCGAGACGTTGAGCCCAAGCGAAATGCTCAGGTGAAAAGCTCATTACGAACGCTAGTACAAATCAATCTCTATGTATGTGATTTTTTCAGCGTTATTGTCAACTGAAGTGAAAATCGACAAAGCCAAGCGTTAGAATTGAAAGTAGCCAGGAAACCTTTCAATCGATAATTAGCATTTGGCTAAAACTTTTTTTATACTGAGGTCAGGAGCTCAGTTAGTGTGTTTCGAGCCATTAACCTCCGGTCTACGATGGATTCACCGCCTTCAATGGTCGGGCATTTTACCAACCCCCTTACCAAAAACGGCATATTGTGCTCCGGTGCGACAGTATAACGTTTCGTCGGTCGCTCTCAACCTTTTTTTATGCGTCCAGCTGATTCCACGTATTTTTTTTACGGTTTTTCGTGAGTCGCATAACTTACGGATGGATGGAAAACGCTGTATGTTATAGCCGAGCGGAATTCACGAACATCCATGCCGTTCCATCTTCGAACGTAATATGCTATATGTTACAAATTCGTGTAGTGTAATATGTACATCTATATAAACACACTTTACACCTCTATATGTGTATATGGATATTATCGTATCATTGTATTTGCGAAATTCGAGATAAGTCAAAGGGGGCTCTCTCGGCCCCTATAAGCCCTCGGAGATTGCCAAGAGGCAATTTCTATACAGTTGGCATATCACGAGCTAACACACCGGAAGTAAGCTGGATCATAGTTGAAGGTAAGTCAATGGTTTCATATCGGCGTTCACGAACAACAGACCTTCCGGCAACTTGCCAGCGAATCCGTCTATTTTCTGGAAACGGATGAAGAGCGAGAGAGAGAAAGTGCGAGAGAAGCACTTCGCTGAGAGAGAGGACGATATAAAGCGAGAAACGCAAACGAAAGTCTCAAATCAGTCCATCTGTGTCCCGTTCTGAATTCCCGGCTTCGCTGTCTCTAGAGGCGTTGGGAGTGTGAAGCACTGATAAATACTTAATGAAAAGTTCACGGATTATAGTAATCAACGGACCGTACTCTTGGCTCTTCAAGATTAGGGTAATTTATCTCTTTATACCATTTTCCGTCCGCCATCCCCCTCACTGAATACATATCTGTGTACGAGGTATGAACGGATTCACCGCATGTTCATTAATTTTGAGATTATGCTTTTATTCATAGGCAAGTCATCCGCTTATGCCCACATTGCACCAATTTCATGAAAAACGCATTAACTATGAGACGGGCGAAGACGAATATTTCTTTCTTGCCTGAATTCTATCAGAAATCGGACAAACTCTTAAAAGCTATCTGCAGTGCGCACGTTTTCACGGTTTCTACTATTCCGTATAAAATCGTGTCTCTTGGATTGAGAGGAATGCTGGTACCCTCGTAAATCCAGTAGCCTTGTTTCGTCGTCTAAAGAATCCAGATATATTATTTTTAATTGCGGACAACCAGAGAATCGTAAGATTTCGAAGAACCTTCCTCCCTCCGTACCTTTCATTATACGTTTGATGAATTCTACTAATATCATCAAATATGAATAATGCACGGTACAAGAGCCAAGCGACGAGCCTGCTATATACAGGGTGGTCCATTTAAGTTGGCACAGCGGGATATCTTGAGAACCACCCATTTTAGAGAAAGATGTTTGAAATGAAAATTTCTTGACTTGAACGTTGTACGAACAATATTTGTGGCTTGATTCGGATTGTTCATATAAAAACATGAATAATTTGCTACTAAAAATGTAGTTTTCTCTATGTTTTTTGATCAATTCTGTTGTAGAATGCGATAAAAAAATTTCACCTACCAATTGTTTGTATTTTTGTACAACCGATTTGCATTATATAACGCCGAATATCATTTTTTCCTATGAATTTCTATCTATATACAAAAAAAATCAAAAGCTCGTTGAGGCACGTGCTCCCATTGAAATAAAAAATCTAAAATTTGACTAATTTTTTTCTTCATTATTTGGAACCGTTTTAGGGGACGTTTCGATTGAAATTCTTCCGACCCCCAAATAAGGACCACCCCAATATGTATACATCACGCCGCATGCTCGGTGGATTCGCTCATTTATTAGGTGAGCGTGTCCTCTGGATGTAGGGTAACATTGGCATTCTCGCAAGCCCACAAGCCATCATTTCGTCAGTTGAAGGGCTTCGATGGTATCTAATTGTCAGATCCTGGTTGCGAAAATTTCTTTTCTTGAAAGAGAAATCAGACTTCGTACCTTGGCACCCTAAAATTTATTTCCTAATTTCACAAGCTACTCGCGGCCATTCCCATTGTCAAATCATACGTGCATAGAAACACATGTCGATGACTCATATCGAAGAGTGGGTATCTCGGCAAAGCAAATAAGATAGGTGAATGATCTCGAATACATGATGGAGAGAAAGGCATATATGTTTAGGCCCATCAGAATGGATCAACATGTTTTGACACTGCAGAAAGAAAGGGAAAAATATTTATCCAGGAATCCTCTTGGTGATAAGATAAGTCATGTTATTAACGCACACGAATTTCGTCTTTATCACAGACACATTAGAGTGATGATGGTGGGGGTACCGTAATTCTTGGAAATATTCTTACCCTTGGGGGCCTGAGCGGCATATAAGGGAGTGCGCACTGTATACAATACAGTGACACTTCGTCAGAAGCAGCGGTCATAATAACGTATTCAGTACGAAGCGATTTCTAATAAGACTTTCTACTCGCAACCAGCAGAATCGAAAGAAGTCAATACGACGAGGGAAGCAGCGTGCACGAGTATTGTGGTGAGCATTTGATCATTACTTATTATTTTACATTTCTCTCAATATACACTTATACAGGGGAGGTGGTGGCAATATTCACCCACCCTCAATTTGTGAAACGTAGTTAACACTAGACACAAATCAAAAAACACACAGAGTTTATATGTATTACTTTTGGCTGAAATTGCAGTTTATAGGCTTTGACTGTTTCCGACAGTTTTGATCCAAGTTCAAATTTAAGTAGTTAATTTAACTAGTTTATTCCTTCTGTGTATGATTGAATTGAATTCTGATGACACGACGAATCAAGTCGATAGTTTTCCGTGGAAAAGTCAACCTTGGTTTCGTGACATATTTTTTAGAACAAGGTTACGGAGAGTGGTAATTGTTGGTAATATGTGATCCCATAGCACAGTAGCGTATAACTGTCAAAAATGTACAACTCTTCGTGCCACTAAGGGTTTATAAAACCTGACGATGCACAACTTTCAGAATAATTCTGAATATTGTTCTAAGCTTCGTATTTCCAATTTACTTGTTAGGGTTTCGTAAGGACGTCGATGCGGCAAGAATCTGATTTTCGTCATTTGTATATTGAATAAATGCAATTATTCGAATAAAATTTTCGTAACAAATCAAACCCGTAGCCTTCCTTGGAAAGAATTGTTACTTTTACAGTTTTCAACCGACTTTGAGAAATCAAACAGATTCTTAAAGTAGAGTAAGTGTAGTGCCGAGAAAAAAAAAAACATGTTGCCATTCTTGGATTAAATTTTTATCTTCGTTTTCAGAAACAGTCAGGTCGACCAATTTTCAAGCTCAATACCTATACTACCTATAAATGATTTGATTCGCTCTGTTAATCACAGCTATCTTCATTGTTCATTGTAATTGTCACTGTTATCTCGTGTTTAATAGAACCCAATAATTTATAAGAGGATATCAATTCAATTATATTAATTATATGAATTATAATTCGATATCATTATATATATATATATGTTTCGGACATTCACATTTTTCACTGATATCAAGGTGAAATTAAATCAATAATTACTTGTTGTAGTCGACCATTTGAATTATATCCAGACCGAAGATGTCGAAAATCATGCTGATTGCTCTCCTTGGATTGTTGTTTATCATCTCGACGATGATAGACGGCGTAAACGGCTGCATAGCAGACGGAGAACGGGTATGTATTAAAAAAAAAAGACCCTTCGCAAATAAAGTGAAGCCGTAAGACCGTATGTTCAGATAAACATGAATGCTAAGTTACACCTTTTTTCTTCACGTTATGTGAACCGAGCATCACTATAGGACACACGTAATTTTGGAATCCCTTCTTTACGTGAAAGATTATAACTTCGATTTTGTGACAAACATCCTGGTCATTAGTTGAAAATTTTCTTTTTGCAGTGCACTCTATGGGACAGTGATTGCTGCAGGGGCGGTTGTATTCCATGGGTGTTCTTCCTCGGTGGACATTGCGTATACACAGGCTAGGCTTAACCGTAAGGCTAATAAGGCTACAACCTCAGGCGCTCGAAATTTTCGGCCCTGCAATTTTTGAAATTCAATTTTTCAGAGCAGGATTTAATTTTTCTCTAATTATACTGTGAACTTTCAATTGTAATCTATAAAGAGACGCCTAAATTTAGTTATTCATCTATTGCTGCGTATACAGCTAGCCTTTAGCGTAAATGAAAATAATGAACATGTACTTACCTCGCAACATATATAGCTCATACTAAAAAATAATTTCACAATAATTGCTATATTCATATCCCTACGTCCTTAGTTTCTTTAACTCACCGCTTAACCGCGAGTGACAAATTTCTAATTTACAGCGTACGGTCGATCTTAAAGTTCGACAAATGTATTTGCCAAAGACTCAAATGCAAATTGAAATAGTATAAAGCATTCGATACCTATTCGCATTGCAATAAAATATTCGGTAGCTATTTCTTGAAATCTCGTCAGCCGACCCCACTAGATCACTTACCAGTTTCGTCGACTTTTGGGATTATCACTTTGAGAGATGTCCAGAAGTACAAAAAATTCTTGATCTTTCGTTCACATTCGTTATAAAAAAAGCAAAGGTGCTTTTTTGGGGTCATCATCAAACTTAGCGAGATATCAAATTTCAGCAGGACGTATTTTGTTTTTCTTTTTTTTTTTTATTACAAGGTAGGGGAGATTGGGTACAGTTGTGACAGTGGGTACGGTTGTAACAGTGCGTTTATCTCTTGAAGTGAAAAAGGTAGGCGAATGATTCCGACGCGAGACCGACTATACAGGATCAACGATCATCCTCGCGTCGGAGGCATTCGCCTATCTTTTTTACTTCAAGAGATAAACGCACTGTTACAACCGTACCCACTGTCACAACTGTACCCAGTCTCCCCTATGATCATTTTCATTCGGAATTTTTCGAATTTTTGATTTTTCAAAATATTAAAATTGTTAAAAAAGGGTGTGGGCAGGCTCCAGCCCATATTCTAATGATGAAAAAAATTAATGTTTTCAGATGACGAATTCATGACAAAAAAATCATTCATCTAAAAATGGTGCTTCTGCCTGTTTTCTCTTGCATCAACGAATGAAAATGCATGGCAGGATGTCAAGGAGGGGGAGAAAAAATCCAAAAAAAATTCAGGGCTCATTTGGGGTCACATAGAACTGGCGAACATGCCTCGATACGAAGTTGCCGCGCGGAGCGTTCGCATGTTCGTGGAGGAGCCATGTAAGGGCTGCAATTACAGTTGGATCAGCCCGATTTGCCGTAGAAACGCTAAAACTAATAGTGACCGATATTGCTTGCCGACCGGTACTGCCCCTAGATCTCGCATACAAGTCGTTTCATTTTACACGTCATTCTATGTGACTATGGTGGTATACGCCCTTTTGTTATCCAGCCCAACGTTTTTACACATACGCCCTTGTTGTTCGCAAAAAGGCATATGGGACGGCAGATACACCCTTTTACTTTTTCGCGACTTTAAATGTGATTCTGTTGGCATATACGCCCTTTTGTTATGATACTCGACTTTTTGGCGCATCCGCCCTTTTGCTTTTAGGCATAGAACAAGAAATTGACAACATTGAGAATGGATAAAATATTTGGGAACAGAAGTTATTTGTCTCTGTTTTTGGAACGTATCTATTTCTCTGAGATCCACAGAAATTTATTAAAGAAAACCAATGGAAATTCCAACTTGATGATTGCGTAGAAAAACCGGTTACCTTGAGTCAGGCTTGAATAATCGGCTATTTCTAGTTGCGCTTCGAAAAGCGGTTATCTCGAGTTACCCTTGAAAAACCGGCTCTTGAAGAATGAACAATTCCCTACATATCCATTGCCATTTGAAGGCGATATTACGAAACGCAGCTGAGCATTAGATAATTGGAAAAAAAAAGTCGACAGATTTACATGCTTTTCAAATAGAAAAATTTCAAAACGTTTTAGATCGGTCTTAGAATTAGAATTAAGGGCTCAAACTTGGTGGGGGTTACTTTTCGAGGACATACAATAATATCTCGTTGATGGAGCAAAATGAAGAAAAAAATTCACGGGAAATGAAGCACCCTAATATACTATACGGGGTGATTGGTGTTAATCGATGCAGGACGATATCTCGAAACTGAGGAGAGAAACAGAAAAATCTTTTCAACGAAAGTTGTAGGGTTCAGAGGAAGAGAGAACTTAGCCGAATCAGATTTTTTCCAGACGATCTTGCCGAGCTAAAATCAAGGTCAACTTCGTTTTTCTTAAATAGAACGATACATTTTTCGTTGCGGAATTGAATAGGGCATTTAATCTTGCATGAAAAATCATACGGATACAATTCATCTGAAGTCAATTGTCGCTGAGATAAGAGTTATAGAATCTACTTGCAGCACATCTGTTGGTCAGAGTTCTACAGAAATTTATTAAAGGAAATAACTGGAAATTCCAACTATGTGATCTACGGTAACGGTAAGCCGCACGTGTCACTCATACGTATCAATAGCGTTTTATTTACAACCAATGAGAATGCGCAGGATTTTTGATATAAAAGCAGAAGACTCTTCGCTAAATGCACCAGTTATAATAACGTAGTCCTACGCAGCGAATCCAGTCCACACGGTGAAAAAAGAAGTGAGGTTCACAGCTATCCTAGTAAGCATTTTAGTATTGTTGAATAATTGTATATCTAATGGGGGATTCGTGAATAACAATTTATAGTTATGTCTCATCAAGTCGTTAGATATTGATGAGAAGAAGAAGTGTTGGCCAAACCCCGTAATCATTGAACGATTGAATTTGTTGCCTAATTACGACTTTCCTAATCGTCCACTATATCCATCACAGTGATCTTCTGTTGGACACAATCCAATAATCTGCGAAGAAAATACGATTCTAATAACGACTTATCCGTGCGATTATATTTTTTTAGAGTTGAAATCTTGTTGCCATGAAGATGAAATAAATTCAATCATTAATTATTGCAGTTGATCACTTGAAACATATCCAGATCGAAGATGTCGAGAATCATGCTGATTGCTCTCCTTGGATTGTTGTGTATTATCGGGACGATGATAGATGGCGTGAACGGCTGCATAGCAAACGGAGAATGGGTACGTATAAACAGAGACTCTTTGTATAAATAAACTGAAGCCCTAAGATCGTATGTTCAGATAAACATGAATGCTAAGTTATACCTTTTTTCTTCGCGCTATGTGAACCGAGCATCACTCTCGGACACACATAATTTTGGAATGCTTTTTTTCAAAGGGGAAGAGTATAACTTCGATTTTGTGACCAACATTTCGGTCATTTCTTTTTGCAGTGCGCTTTATGGAGCCTTGATTGCTGCAATGGGGGTTGTTTTCCATGGTTGTTGCTGGGTGGACATTGCGTATCCGATCCGGGTGTAGGGTAGGCGAAAGTAAGGAAAATGTATACAGTAATGTTCATCGATGAGTGCCCCGTGGCTCACTCTTTTTCCTAGCCTTTCTTTAAATCAAGTTTACTTTTGACAAATATTTTATTTGCCCATGACCAGTGGCTTACATCGTGACTCTGCTCCACCTCGCAGCTGTCAAATTCCCAATAATCTGAAGTTTCCCTGGTCATGGGCAAATAAAATATTTGTAAAAGGGAAACTCGATAAGAAAGCCTAGGAAAAATAGTGAGCCACGGGGACCCCATCGATGAACATTACTGTAAATACCTCGCAAAATAAATGGCTTATACTAAAAAATAATTTCACAATAATTCCTATACTCATATCCCTACGTCCTTAGTTTTTTCGATTTACCGCTCAATCGCAAGAGACAAATTTATAATTGACAACGTATACGTTAGACATTAGAGTTCAACAAATGTATACATATTTGCCAAAGACTCAAATGCGAATTGAAATAATACAAAGTGGGCGATACTTATTTGCAATGCAATAAAATATCTGACAGCTTATTCATGAAGTCTCATCAACCGACACCACCAGATTTCGCACCTTCAAGATTCGGGTAATTTATTCCTGTATACCATTTTCTGTCTGCAACCCACCTCACTGGTCAGATATCTGCGTACAAGATATAAAAAGATTCACCGTATGTTCATTAATTATGGGATGATGCTTTTCTTTTCTTCATGACGCATTCTCACCCAGGACTTGGGCGTACGCCCTCTCTCATTTACAGGAAATTTCAATTGGGAATTATGGGCATCCGGTTGAACACGTCCTCAGGAAAGTTGCGTTGATTTAGCCCTGAACCGTGTCCGACCCGTCTGTCTTTGAAAATTCATAAAGCACTTCACAAGGGTCGGACTTTTAACGTAGGGAATGCAATAAAACTGCACATGGCCGACACTCGGCTGGGAGACTTTTGTAACCCCCCCACCCCCCCCCCCCCCCCAAGTGGCTGAAAGATGGGAGGTTAAAAAATTTGTTACGCTAACAAGAAATTCAGTAGTATGAACAAAAATTTTGGTTAGCGCAGCAAATTTTTTGTTGACCAAACAGAAAAATTTGTTCGACCGTATAATAACCGAAGTTTTGTTGTTTCAACAAGACCTTTCTCTGAGTGTGCAGAGAGTCGTAGGATCTTGAAGAACCTTCATCCTTCCTTATCTTTCATTTCACGTTTGATATATTCGACTAATATCATCAAATCAGAATAATGCACAGTACAAAAGCCAAGCAACCAGCTTGCGTTCAACCCATCAAATGAATCACAGATGTTGGAAAAATGTTTTTGTGCAGCAAATGGCCTATACTTAATATTTGCTTCGAACTTCTGAAACTCCGAACTACTATCGACATCCACCCGGAAGAAGAGAACAGCGATGGTAACTATTCCGGTTAGCAATGAATAATCGTTTCTTCGAAAACGGTAATCCTCATTATGTGGCATGGCAATGTTTACTATTCCATGTCATTTCCTACTTAGGCTTATACTTACTGCTAACTAGAATAAAAGAGTAAATATTTGATTGTGGTCCTGATGTTGCATTGGAACTATTGGCCAAAGACCAAAGTACAAAAGACCCTTTTATCCGTGTATCCTATACAGCAGATAGACTGGACTTTGTTCATATATCAATTCAGGCTGGTCTTGTGCCTCGACGAGTTTATCTATATGAAAGTATGATCAGTGATATATGAGCCGAAAATTATTCAGAATAAAAGGGCCCAGAATTCGGTGACAAGAATACACGTTTCACATTAGAAATTTTCAACTCAGTGCAGCAGTTCGCTGGGTATGTCAGTCCCCAGTGCGTCACTACAAAGAAGAAGAAGAAGATGAAGAACAAGATTGCGCTCACTGTTCAACTTTGAAAGTCCATATCCCAGAAACCACCAAGCCGAATCCGGCCAACTTTTCAGAGTAAGGTCTTTGGATTGGGACTTTTGGTGGTATAAATTGTATTCCCAAATATCTAGTGATTCAGTAGATATGACGTCATGTCTACTTATACATAGTTGGTTTGGGTGAATGATTTCTGGCTAGTGCTTGCCGGTGTGAAGACACTTAGCGATGATTCGGTACCAGAAATTCTGATCAGTTTGATGATAAGCGCAGTAACTGTGAGATAAGAGTTGACAAAAATTTATTTCTTATTTCGATACATCGTTATTACATCTGGGATGAAGAGTGTACGAAGAAAGTCATGGAACAAAAACTTGAGAACATTGGAAATACATAGGTAGCTGCATTATAAAAAAGCCTCGAATTCCGAAAGAGTGACTTCTCGAAATACAGATATCAATGTTTCTGTAGCATCTTCTGTGGTGTAGGAAATTAGTTTTGTTCTGTAGCGTTGAGTGGCACGTGAAACTCTTCAATATATATCACGCCGCATGTCTCGGTGGATTCAATTATTTCGTAGGAGAGCGTGTCTCCTGGATATAGGGTAACATTGGCATTCTCGTAAACCCAAATGCCATCATCCCGTCGGTTGAAGGACTCCGATGGTATGCTATCGCCAGGTCCTAGTTGCGAGAATTTTTTTCTTAATAAAAATGCAAAGAAGCGTCAAATCTTAAAAAAGAAATCAGACTTCGTACTAGCTTAGCCATCCTGAAATTTATTTCCTAATTTTACCAGCCTTTCGTTATCATTTTCGCACGATCGGCAAGAGCGTTCGTTATAGGAAAATCGATAGAAAAATTTTTGCAATTCAACTGCCGAGTAAGTAATCTTCTGTTTCGGGAATTTTGAGCAGCTACTATTCAGAAGTCGATAGATAAGTTTCAGTATGTGCTTCTTGACCTCGATGAACATGCCAATAAAAATTTTTGGAAGACAAAGGCCGATAGATGTAGCGATAATTATTGCGATACATCGACTTACTTCACCAAATGATTACAACTAATGTTGTCAAGTGTTCTTGTTCATAAATTCTCACCTTTTATCTCATTACTAATAGATCCACCTTGAAACGTAACATCAATAAGAAACGGGAAGGCTTGACGAAGCACACGAAAGCCACGGGGTTCCAATAGTTCAACCCGAAACAGATCGTTACTTAAGCCACTGTCAAAAATAGTCGTAGCCAATATCGTAGAAAGAATTATGAATTTCATTGTCATAGTGGTTGACTATAATACCAAATCTGAATAATTCGCAGTCAAAAAATTCAAGAGACCAGCTTATTTGCGTTCAATTTATTAACTGACTAAGAGATTATGGACAAACTGTTTTGATACAATAAATGGCTGATAATCTGTGCTTTGACCTCCGATAACCTGGGTATCGAATTAGTTTGCTCGGGGATAATTTCGACACCGATATTCTTGGCATTTTTGTAAAACTACAGAAATCCAGAGAGCTTTGAGACCCACTGCTGTCCATTCACCTGTACCCTATAATTATCGCGATTCTTAACTAATCACACCGCTACACAGGAAATTTTCATGCAGCTCGAAGTATGGGAGATAATACTAAAATCCGTATAGCCCACGGTGGAAATGGACACCCTGTATATTCTGCAGTGCCGCGATCAGACTGAATTCTGATCATATCTTGAGCAGACATGAACAATATTTTAATATGGGTTAATTCTCTGGGTTTTTTCCCTGTTGTATCGAGTTCATCGCAACTTCAGTGCTATCTACAGTAAGGTCAGGGACAAAAATGAGCTGGAAGAAATGTTGATCAAGTGCTTGTAATTACTTTAAATTACGTATCATTTTTCGTATTCACATCGCTTGGAATAGAATATATATATAAATATAGAATAGAATACCAAATTTCGCAAACTAATTGAACGAACGCCACAAAATTTGTTGTGAAATGAAATATTTGAAATCTCAATCCTAAGGGAGGAAGATATGTATAAGAAGGTTTTTTAACTTCATCAATTTCATCAATAAACGAAATAAATATTCCGCGGTGAATGTTTATTAGTTTCTGTCGCGAAGATATGCCAATGTGTTGGAACTTAGGATCGAAAATTTGATAGAAGATTATTGATTGATAGAGAAATTCAAAGTATAGTACTCAAAACTATGTTAAGTATATAGGTAAGAGAGCTGCGGAGTCCTACAGCATTTTGGTAGGATGTTTTGGACAGTTTGCACCCAGGCAGTAGATGAATTTGAAAAAACCTACAGCAGCGAATGAAAACTTTAAAGTAAGTGACAAAATTTAAAAATTTCGCACCTAAGACCCCTAACGTTCCACCCACTTCGAATTTTTACCAGAACAGTTGTGATCGCTACTGCTCCCACATTTAACAACGCCAAATTATCTAAGTTTGTAATAAAAACAAGAGCAGGGATCTTATATGTACATACCGGGTGATTTCTCGCTTAGATCTCAGTGATTTGGGTAGCGGACCATAAGGAATAATTATTCAATGAATAAATTTGTTTCTTTCTCAATAACCATTTTCCCCGTGGTCCACTGTAACCGTCACTGTGATCTCATATCCGACAAATATTTCATATCTCATCTCGTAATGGTTGAATTTCATTGTCATGGAAGTAAAATCAGTCAATTACTGATTACTAATCGCCGCAGATGAAAATTTGAATGAGATCCAAATCGAAGACGTCAAAAATCATGCTGATTATTCTTCTTGGATCGTTGTGTATTATCGCGACAATGATAGACGGCGTAAACGACTGCATAGAGTTGGGACAATGGGTATGTATTAAATAAAAAACCCTTTGTAAATAAAATGAAGCCGCAAGATCGTATGTTCAGATGAACATGAATGCCAAGTTACACCTTTTGTCTTCGCGTTATGTGAGCCGAGCATCACTCTAGGACACACATCATTTTGGAATCCTTTTTTTTCATTGTGGAAGAGTATAACTTCGATTTTGTGACAAACATTCTGGTCATTAGTTGGGGATTTTCTGTTTGCAGTGCGGTTTTTGGGACTCTTGCTGCAATAGGGGGGCAATGAAATATTATCGCCCGCTTTTTTTTGAGCGGTCAATAAACGGCTACATCTGGCCCTATTTTTAGGTCAAAAAACGCAGAAATCGTACATGTGTTACGAAAACCAAATTTCAAATGGGATTTATGGCGCTCGAGGTATCCGGTTGAACACGTCCTCAGGAAAGTTGCGTAATCTAGCCCTAAACCGTGTCCGACCCGACTGTCTTTGAAAATTCATGAAACACTTCACAAGGCCCGGACTCTCACCGTAGGAAATGCAATAAAACTGCACATGGCCCACACTCGGCTGGAATACTTTTGCAACCCCCCCGAGTGGCTGAAAGATGGGAGGTTCTTAAATGAACGGAATTCCAATGGATTTCTCTCAACAGGGTAATATATTGGGCAGACGCAATTGAGACTCGACACGAAGTAGGTGATTCGGCTAATCGCTCTCCGGTTACCTTACTCGTGTTCGTTAGCCTGAACCTCATAGCTGCACCGTTCTTTTACCACGTGATCTAGCATTTGTGACATTTATAAACTTCACCACCACCCTATTTTCTATATTTCACTGAAATGATTCATTTTCAAGTAAATTCAAATCCAGTACTTTAACACAGCGTGTTATGTATTAATTTTCACCCGCGTAATTACATAATGCCTCACCACTTTCATTCATAGGCTAGTCATCCGCTTATACCCACATTGTACCAATTTCATGAAGAACGCGTAAACTATGGGACAGGAGAAGACAAATATTTTTATCTCATCTTAATTCTATCAGAAATCTTGAGCCAATCAGAAACTCTTGAAAAGACACCTGCACCGCGCATGTTTTCACAGTTTCTACTATTTCGTATAAAATCGTGTCTCTTGGATTCAGGGAAATGCTGGTACCCTCGTAAACCCAGTAGCCTCGTTTCGTCGTCTAAAGAATCCAGAGGTATTGTTTTTCATTGGAAAACTGGAGAGTCGTAAGATTTTAAAGAACCTTTCTCCTTCCTTACCTCTCATTTCACGTTTGATAGATTCCACCAATATCATCAAATCCAAATACAAAAGTACTGCGACCAGAACGAAAGCCAAGCGACCAACCTGCGTTCAGAACATCCATCAAATGAATCACAGATATTGGAGAAAATGTCTTCATGCAGCAAATGGCCTATAGGTAGACTGGGTACGGTTGAAGCGGGGTATACGATTGAAACAACGTGAATAACCCGCGAACCATTAGCGGGAGGATGAGGTGTGCAAGGAGGAAAATGAGCAACTTTCATTCCCGAACATGTTTCTCCGTAGTTCGCCAGCCGCGGCATGTAAATGTCGTGTGCAGGAGGCCCTATTGTGTTTTGGGTGGTAAAAGCAAGTATTTTTGATTGCACTCTCCTTGTATTCACTTTATTACTATAATAGCTAGGGTATTGAGTGTTTTCATATGCTTTGTCACTACGATTTTTGTTCTTCAAAAACAGGAGATGGGTACGGTTGAAACGATTTCCGTGGATACGGTTGAAACCCCATATGGTTTTTTTTTCACTTTTTAGATGCCGAGACAATTTGAACGCACTACAACGAGAGGGCAAGGCGACTTGCTCAATACAAGGACGCCTATGACGAGATAAAGTCCGGTAATTCTTCAGGAAACGCCGCAGGCAAACATGGAGTTCATTACGTTTTACTTTCGCGTTATGCGAACAAACGAGATGAAATCCTCGATCAAGAGGAGCAGGAAAATGCCGCAAATAGCTAAACACTATATTTTTATATGATTTTCAAAATACAAAAACATACTAAAACTGCATGTGGATTCCATGGAACAGAAACTGGAGAACATTGGGAATAGCTAGATTTTAAAAAAGCCTCGAATTCCGAAAGAGTCACTCCTCGAAATACAGATGTCAATGGTTCTGTAGCCTCTTCGGTGGTGTAGGAAATTAGTGTTGTGCTGTAGCGTTGACTGGCATGTGAAACTCTTCATTATATAACACGCCGCATGACCCCTCGATTATGCTTAATACGTAGTAGAGTGAATCTCCTGGATGTAAGGTAACATTGGCATTCTCGTAAACCCGAAATCCATCATCCCGTTGGTTGAAGCGACTCCCTGGTATGCTATCGTCAGTTCCTGGTTGCAGGAATTTTTTTGTCAATGAAAAATACAAAGGAGCGTAAAAACTTGAAAAAGAAAATCAGACTTTGTACCTAGGCATTCTGAAATATGTTTCCTAATTTTACAAGCTAATCGTAGTCATTTTTAAACGAACGGCAAAAGTGTTCGTTTTAAGACACATAAATCGATAGAAGAATGTTTGCAATTTAATTTCCGAGTAAGTGATCTTCTATAGCAGAAAGTTTAAGCAGCCACTGTTCAACAGTCAATAGATTAGTTTTAGTATGTGCTTCTTGACTTCGATGAAAATTCCTATTCAAAGTATTTGAAGACGCGAAGGCCTATTAATTGATATAGCGAGAAATATTGCGATACATCGACTTACGTCACCAAATAATTACAATCAGTGTTATTAGGTAACCTTGTTCATAATATTCCTCACCTTCTATCTTACGCCTGATAGATCCACTTACGAACGAAACGTCACCAAGAAATAACGAGCCTGGACGAAGTATACGAAAGCCGTGGGGTTCCAGTAGTTCAAACCGGAACAGACCGTCACTCATGCCACTGACGAAAATAGTCGTAGCCAATATCGTAGAGAGAATTATGAATTTCATCGTCATAGTGATCGACTATAATACCAAATCTGAATAATTCACAGTAAAAAATCAAAGAGACCAGCTTATTCGCGTTCGATTTGTTGACTGACTGAAAGACTATGGACAAACTGTTTTTATACAATAAATGGCTGGTAATCTATGCTTTGGCCCTTACTATCTCGATTCTCTAATCACACCGCTACGCAGGAAATTTGAATGTCGAATTAATGATTGTCCTGTTCACGTGTTTCGACAGATTTATAAACTCTAATATCGTCGATAAGGTCAGAAGTCGAGATGAGCAGGAAAAAAATATGCCAAGATACTCGTAGTCACGTCTCCGAATCACGTATAATTCTTAGTATTCACATAGCTTGGAATTGAATACCAAATTTTGTAAACTAATTAAACGAACGTTGAAAAGGTTCGTTATAAAATGGGCATAAGAAATATATGAAATTTCAATCCTAAGGGTGAAAGCTATATCAGAAGATTTTTTAGCTCCATTAATTTCATCAACGAAATCAGTATCCCTCGGTCAACGTTTATTAGTGTCTATCACGAAGATGTGCCAATGTGTTAGAACTTTTGTAATTTCAAATTTTGTACAAGCTGTGATCTATGGAAAGGGATATAGGTATGGATTCGGAAGGTAGTGTGCTCGCGGTACGGGCGTCTCTCCCCTATGTACACGTACACGCTTTCATGGATCTGAATTTAGTGATAAGGTTATATCATCGTCATGAATTTAGATGAGATTTCAATAGACATCAAACGATACTCCATATAGGCGCGTTACGAGTATATTAAGAAAATTCATCCCCCGGCTATCCGTTCGTTAGATAGAATCGCAGGCATATATCTCCTGTTTGGTTAGGACGGATATTAAACTGAAGATCTTTTTATAATCTTGTTAAATTAAGCAATTATCTCGTGAATATTCACCGGCCTGTTTTCCATTAATGAAAAAGGGCGAATTTTGATATGAAATATTTCCCTTACGTTTACATATTATAAATTACAGGAATTAAATCGAGTCTTCACCCATTCTCTTTGGTGTGTTTGATATATTGATGCTGAAATTACGCGAATAAAATGACGAAATATACGGGACATGTGGTATCATTCTATAACGTGAATGAAGGTATTATTTGTCCCCAACCCCAACCAACCCCAACCCCCTGCACCCTGACCATAATTACCCATCGCATTTTGTTGAATAAATGATCAAGGAACATTAATCCGCTCTAACTTTTCCATGTTATATCATATAGCTTATAAGGTATAAGCTTTGCTCGTACCAGAAATATCCCTCTTAAATATCTACTCCTGCAGAATCAGAAAACGAAGAGTTTGTGAAAATTTTCAACGCGCTTCGCGTGCTATATTATTCCCCTATTAAATCCTTTGCAGACATATACTCTGCAGCATATATCCATGAATTATAAAAATCGCCATAGAATCCGTCCTATTAACCAGGAAGCGTGGAGTGGCTGGCTAGCTTGCATTCACTGCCCTGACTCCGTTTCAAGTTTCATTCAATCGAATCTATGGCACGGATAGACAGATGAAGGGAAGGGTCGAATATCGCAGTAGTCCGTCATCATCAGGAACGTGGATATGAAGCATTTGACGGATTTCTCGTTTCTGGAATCCGTCTATTGATAGGAAGAAAAAAAAATAAAAAATTCAGGCTCATGGTGTTGCGGTGAGAAAAGAATTGATTACGAATTCCTTCGTTAACCATCTCATACTTAGTTTTACTTGAGATTAAAGTAAACTTTAATCGAGTGTCTATTTCATAAGCGATCAGACATCCGGAGGATTATACTTGAATCTACTAGGTTTTTTTTATTTCAACGTTACTCTCGACGATCTGGATTCTATTGTCACCGTTTCTAAGTCTTTTTCTCATCCGGTAATTTCCTTCACCCCTACAGGAAAAAAGCTCTATTTTCATCTCTGGGGTTGGTTTGTCGTATCGTGACCAAACTGCCAACAAAGAGGAATTAAAAACACCGTGAACGTGACATCATTTCTGAATAGTGGTAGTTACTCCAATTGTTCTTGTTTAATTACCCTTCTTATATACTTACTGTTCACTTCTTACCGGGTTTCTTTTCTTTTAATTGCTGCAACGTGCCCCTCGTCGGACGTACCATACCGATGTTCAAAAAATTTCTGAACAATACGTAGTTGGGAGATAGGCCAACAATATTGAACAAAATTATAATTTACTCTGTCGCATGGATCAGGTAATTTATTAAAATACTCCTGTTCCGATTACAATATCCGGTATTCAGTCGAAAATATTTTAATACTGGAAACGAAAATGTGATTCAGAACGTTTGAAGGCGATATGTAATGAGTATATTTCTGACTGAAATCTCAAAACAACGAGAGAGAAATAATGCGAAACAGCTATACGAGGTGAAATTCAAATAATACACAAAAATATGTTAAGTATATACAAAAGCTGTGAAATCCCAAAGCATTTGGGTAGAATATTTCGGAGAGTTTGAACTCAAGGTATAGTAGATGAATTTTAAAATGAAAGTGAGTGATAAAATTTCAAAATTTCGCACTCAATACCCCCTTCGTTTTAACCGCTTCGAATTTTAACCAGACAGTTGTGATCGCTGCCACTCCTACCGTTTAGATTTCTTTCGATTTTGCTGCGTAAGTGTATTACCGGTTTATCAACGATTTCACAGTGCCAAATTATCTAAATTTGTAATCAGAACAAGAGCGGGAAACTAATATGACGTATATGATAATTGATAAATAATAATTACAGATAAAAGCGAACGCCGGCCCACTCTGGTTCACATGGCAAAATTTTTTACATCGAATGCAGGATTTTTGAGAATTTTTTTAGATTTTCAAATTATGGCCTTTGGCGTGAATCTTGTCTCATGTGATTTTATTTTTCTATCCGAAAAAATGTACTCAAAAAAATCTGAAAAAATTCAGCGTGCCTTCGAAAGATGGAACAACAGCATGGAGAACTACGAACCGAAGCCAAGGGGTCGGGGGGTCAGACCCAGGTGTACTCGGTGTGAAATACCCCATACATAGCGGAAAGAAAGGCACGTTTTGACACTGCAGAAAAACAGGGTACATTGCGGCAAAACAGAACAACATATTTCTCTGGGAATCCCCCAGGGGATAAGATAATCTATGTTCTTGATACACACAACTTTTGTATTCATCACAGCCTGAGATAAAGATTATCTTAAAAGCAGAAGACCGTTCGCCAGCAGCAGCAGTTCTAAGAAAGTATTCAGTACGAAGCGATTTCTAATAAGACTTTCAACACACAGCCAATCGAAAGAAGTCAGCACGACGAAAGAAGAAGTGTTCGCTAGTATTTTGGTGAGCATTTGATCATTATTATTACACATTTATATAGAGGAGGTAGTGGCAATATGGACCATGCCTGTATTATGAACCAATCCCTAATCGGTGAAACGCAATTATCACTGGATACTCGTGAAAAAATGCACAAAGCCGCATGTTCATGTGTCAAAATTTTTGTTGGAATTGCAGTTTATAGGCGTTGACTGTTTCCAAGAGTTTCATTCCAAGTTCAAATATGACGAGTTTATTTCTTCTGTGTAAAATTGAATTGCATTCTGACCCCACGACGAATCAAGTTGATAGTTTTCCCGAGAAGTTGGCCTTATTGACCAAGTGCACTTTACTATTGTTACATATGTTATGACAAATTTACGGACAGTGGTGATTGTTGGTAATATGGAACACTTTTCTACTGAGGGTCTATAAAACCGTGTGAACTTCGACAATGCATAACTTTCGGAATTCTCAAGTTTATATTCAGAGCTTTTTATGTTCAATTTCCTTGCCAGGGTGTTGCAAACTCTGTATACGTACTGTATATGTACTGTATGTATATTGAATAAATGCAATTGTTTGAACAATTTTTTTTTGGCAAATCAAAGCCGCAGTCTTTTTTGGATAAAAATGTCTCTTCTGCGATTCTCAACCGACTTCGAAAAATGAAACAGATTCTTAAAGTAGAATAATTGTACTTTCAAGTTTCAAGAAAAAAATATGACGCCATTCTTGGATTAAATTTTTATCTTCGTTTTTAGAAGCAGTCAGTCACCAATTTTCGAGTTTAATATCTGCATCTATAATATAATAATAAAATCAAAGGCATGGGAATACGATAACTATTCAAAGATTCAATTCACTCTGTTGATCACCACTTTCTCCATTGTTCATTGTGACCGTTACTATTATCTCATGTTTAATAAAACCCAATAATTCATAAGAGAATACGTCTCCAATTATAACTCGATATTATTATGTTGTGCAAAGTTATATACAGTGAATATTCGTATCTCCGGGTCACTTGTTGATGCGTGACAACGAATTCACAATAAATTGAACACAGACTCATTCAACAAGTGACCCGCAGATACGAATATTCACTGTATTTTTCATTGCTATCAAGGTGAAATAAAATCAATAATTAATTGTTGCAGTTGACCATTTGAATCATATCCAGACCTAAGATGTCGAAAATTATGATAATTGCTCTCCTTGCATTGTTATGTATTGTCACAACGATGATAGATGGCGTAAACGGCTGCCAAACGTCGCAACAATGGGTATGTATTAGGAAAAAGACCCATTGTAAATAGACTGAAGCCCTCAGATTGTATATTCAGATAAACATGAATGCCAAGTAAAGCCTTTTTTTTCACGTTATGTCAACTGAGCATCATCCTAGGAGAAACAGAATATCGGAAAACATGTTGTTAATGTGGAAGAGTATAACTTGGATTTTGTGACAAACGTTCCGATCGTTAATTGGCACTTTTTTTTGTTGCAGTGCGATATATGGAACTACCGTTGCTGCGATGGTCATTTTTGCGTTGCATGGTTGCTTGTAGGTGGACATTGCACCTAATTGTGTGACTACTCAGCATTGACAATATAGTCATAAAACATGCTTGCAGTGTTCATGAAAATGATGCATATGTATCTCACAGAATAAATACTTTCTACTCAAAAATCATGTTACAATAACTCCTTTAGTCACATCCCTACGTCCTCAGTTTTTTTCAACCTACCGCTTAACCGTGAAAGACGAATTTCTAATTTACAACTAACGTTAGAGATAGGAGTTCAACAAATGTATCTGCCGAAAACATTGCATTGCAGTAAAATATTTGGTAGCTGTTTCTTGAAATTTCTTAAGTTGACACCAGCAGATCATTTACTAATTTCATTGAATTCTGTGATATTTACTTTGAGAGATTTCCAGAAGTACAAAAAATTCTTGATCTTTCGTCAACATCTGTTCTAAAGAAGCAGAAGTATTTCTTGATGAATTTTATCCAAGACGTCTATATACGCGGTAAGAACGAAAAGAAGAGTATGATTGCAGCAGGGTAAAAGTAAAATGTGTTCTGCAAGTATATGACTGTTATAATGATTTGGTGAATAATAGTCATTGAAAAAGAAGCAAGGACAATTTTTTTCTGTCTATCTACTCTGTAACGAATACATGCCACCATTTCAGAGATTGGGGATTTTACTTTTTTGTGCGTTTTCAGATCTTTCTGAAACCCAATCAACATTCGACTACTGCAAGTTTTGATCTATTTGATAATAAATGCAGAAGATTTGGAATGGGAATTCATGAAAAATTTGTTTTCGTTTAGAACAACTTTTATTACCTATACATACTACTACATAATCCTACTTGCAGCACCTTTATTTCGCTGAGATCCGTAGAAACTTATTAAAGGAAACCAATGGAAATTCCAACTTGATGATTGCGTAGAAAAACCGGTTACCTTGAGTCAGGCTTGAATAATCGGCTATTTCTAGTTTCGCTTGGAAAAGCGGCTATCTCGAGTTGCCCTTGAAGAACCGACTCTTGAAGAATGATCAATTCCCTACATACACATTGCCATTTGACGGCGACATCACAAAACGCAGCTGAGCATAAGATAATTTCAAAAAAAAGTCGGAAGAGTTACATGCTTTTCAAATGGAAAAATTTCAAAACGTTTTAGATCGATCTTATTGGATCCTCGAATTGGAATGAGGGCTCAAACTTGGTGGGGGTTACTTTTCGAGGACATACAATATAATGGTATTTCGTTGATGGAGCAAAAAAAAAAGAAGAAAATTCAGGGTAAATGAAGCACCCTAATATATTATACGGGGTGATTGGTTTTAATCGATAGAGGACGATATCTTGAATCTGAAGAGAGAGACAGAAAAATCTTTTCAACGAAAGTTGTAGGGTTTAAAGGAAAAAAGAACTTAGCCGAATCAGAATTTTTTCCCGACGACCTTGCCGAGCTAAAATCCGGGTCAACTTAGTTTTTTTTAAATAGAACCCTATATTTTTCGTTGCGAAATTGAATAGGGCATTTAATCTTGCATGAAATATCACACGGATACATATCATCTGCAGTCAATTGTTGCGGAGATAAGAGTTCTAGAATCTACTTGCAGCACATCTATTGCTCTGAGGTCTACAGAAATTTATTGAAGGAAACAACTGTGGTCCACGGTAGCGGTGAGCCGCATGTGTCACACGCAACAATAGCGTTTTATTTACAACCAATCGGAATTTGCAGGATTTTTCATATAAAAGCAGAAGACGCTTCGCTAAATAGACCAGTTATAAGAACGTAGTTCTACGTAACAAATCCAGTCCACACAGTGAAAGAAGAAGTGCGGTTCCCAGCTTTGCTAGTAAGCATTTTGGCATCGTTGAATAATTGTATACCGGGAAGAAATCTTGATAGTATACAGTCGATTGCGCATGCGCCAAATAATTTATTTTCATTGGTCGGTAAGATCGTCCCGCGGCCGACTACGTCATAATACTGCTGCGGGACGACCTTACCGACCAATGAAAATAAATTATTTGGCGCATGCGCAATCGACTGTATACTATCAAGATTTCTTCCCGGTATATTATGGGGCGATCCATAAATTACAACTTATAGTTGTGTCCCATCAAGTCGTTAGATATTGATGAGAAGGAGTTCGGTATAGGAGGAGGAGGTAAAACCCCGTCATCATTGAACGATTGAAATTGGTGATCCATTACGATTTTCCTCATTGTCCACTATAACCGTCACAGTCATCTCCAGCTGTTGGACAGAATCTAACAATCCGTATAAAAAAAAGACACGATTCTAATGACCACTGATCGTTGTTATATTATATTTCTTAGAGTTGAAATCTCGTTGCCATGAGGATGAAATAATTTCAATCATTAATTGTTGCAGTTGATCACTTGAATCTTATCCAGACCGAAGATGTCGAAAATCATGCTGATTGCTCTCCTTGGATTGTTGTGTATTATCGCGATAATGATAGACGGCGTAAACGGCTGCCAAGCGGCGGGAGCATTCGTATGTATTAAAAAAAAGACCCTATCTAAATAAAGTAAGGCCGTGAGATTGTATGTGCAGATAAACATGAATCTCAAGTTATACCTTTTTTTCTACGTCATGTAAACTGAGCATCACTCTAGGACACACATAATTTCGGAGAATATTTTTCCAATGTGTAACAGTATAACTTCGATTTTGCGACAAACATTACAATTGTGAATTGGCACTTTTATTTTTGCAGTGCTTTCTAGCGGATCAGGATTGCTGCCGAGGCACTTGTGTTAATTGGTTGATTTTCGGTGGAAATTGCGTCGGATAGGTGTATGCGGACTACCTTATCATTCACAATATAACCACACAACAAGCTCGCAGTGTTGAAGAAAATAATGAATATATATATGTCTCGCAAAATCAATAGCTTACCTATACAAAAACCAATGATTGTACAATAACCCCTATACTCACATCCCAACATCCCCAGTTTTTTTCAACCTATCGCTTGACCGTAAGAGACGAATTCCTCATTCCCAACCAACGTTATAGAGATGAGAGTTCAACAAATGTATTTGCCGCGAACTCGAACGCGAATTGAAATAATATAAAGTAGTCGATACCTAATTGCAATGCAGTAAAATTTTTCAAATGTCTAAATGAAATGAGATGGAAACATCAAAGTGATGTTTTTGGATGGTCACTCAAAACGCGAAACATTTCGGGCATGGAAACGCATTTTCGATTTTGCAGAGATTATCGAAAAGATTTCATAAATTGCTGCAGCAAGTTCAACATCGGCAAAAGTGAATGACCCATGATCTTTGATGAAATTCATGTCAAACGGAGGTCAGTTGTTGTATCAGCATATATTCGAAGGCGCATCTGCTAAAATTCGAGAGTAAACTGTTCATACGTAAGAGTAGAATCTAAGAAAACGATATAGGCATAAACAGTTCGTTGTATTATTGTTTGTAACTGTTTGCACTCATCACCCGAGTTTTATGTAAAAATAAAATGTATAAGATACAATGAAAAACAGCCTTGTTATTCAGAAGAACGGTATAACTCCAAAACTTAATTGTTCGTACATTGTGACTGGTTTGAACTTTTTGTTTTGACCGACTTCTCATACTAATCTCGAAACACCAACTCCACAACTGATTATCTACGAATCGCACTCATCTTATTACTACCAAACAATCGAACTCATATAAACAATCTTGGTATAAACCATCTTCTGTATATTCGTCGTTGTCTTCAAGATCCAACTACCGACGATATAATAAAGGCAGTACTCTGCTAAACCAATTTCGCCTCACTGAATATCATACCGAACCAGCTACAGCATCTTCCTTCACCGATTTCCTCCTACTTCAAGTGCATTAATCACCCAAACATTTATCGACGACTATCTATTACTCTGTTGGGACATATGACAGGAGCATCAAAATTCGAAAATGATCAAATTAAGGACCACCCTGTCACACATATGTATGGAATGAAAATTGTACGAGAAGAGGCACGGAAATAGAAATTGACAATATTAGGAATAGCTAGAATATTTGGATACAGAAGTTATTTGTCTCTGTTTCTAGAACCTACTTGCAGTACATCTATTTCTCTGAGATCTACATAATTTCATTGAAGAAAACAATTGGAAATTCCAACTGTGGTCCACGGTAGCGATAAGCCGGACGTGTCACTCATACGCATAAACAGCCTTTTATTCACAACTGTAATGAGAATTCGCAGGAACTTTGATATAAAAGCAGAAGATGCGTCGCTAGAAGCAGCAGTTATGATAAAGTAGTACGAAGCAGATCCAGTCTGCGCGGTCAAAGAAGAAGTGCGGTTCACAGCCTTCCCAGTAGGCATTCTAGTATTGGATAATTGTACGTCGAATGGGGGGATCCGTGAATTACAACTTATAGTCGCATCCCCTCAAGTTGGTAGATATTGATAAGATTAAGGAGTGTTGATAAAAACCCCGTAATTATTGATTGATTCGATTTGTTGCTTCATTACGATTTTCCTTATTGTCCACTGTACCCGTCATAGTCATCTTCTGTTGGACAGAATCTAATAATCTGTAAAGTAAATACGATTCTCATGATAACTAATCGGTGTGATTATATTTTTTTCGAGTTGAAATCTTGTTGCCATGAAGATGAAATAAAATCAATCATTAATTGTTGCAGTTGATCACTTGAATCATATCCAGACCGAAGATGTCAAGAATCATGTTGATTGCTCTCCTTGGATTGTTGTGTATTATCGCGACAATGATAGACGGCACAAACGGCTGCCTCTCGGCGGGATCGTGGGTATATATGAAAAAAAGAGCATTTGTAAATAAAGTTAAGCCGTAAGATCGTATGTTCAGACGAACATGAATGCCAATTGATACCTTTTTTTTCGACCCATATGAACCGAGCATCACTCTATAGGACGCACATAATTTTGGAATCCTTTCTTTCAATGTGGGAGAGTATAACTTCGATTTTGTGACAAACTTTCCGGTCATTAGTCGGAGATTTTATTTTTGCAGTGCGCTGGCTGGACCGATGAGTGCTGCAGTAGTGTGGGTTGTCTTCCATGGTTGGGTGTAGCTGGACATTGCATCTAGCTGTATGACTACCTCATCATTCACAATATAACCATATAACAAGCTTGGAGTGTATATGAAAATAGGGAATATGTACCTCGCAAAATAAATAGCGTTTACTAAAAAATAATTTCACAATAACTCCTATACTCATATCCCTACGTCCTTAGTTTCTTTAATTTACCGTTTAACCGCAAGAGACAAATTTCTAATCTACAACACATAGAGAATCGATTGCCCAATGATACGGACTAATAATGAATATACTATACGGGTCTAGCCGCTGAGAAAACAGCTGAGAATAAGAAGAATCATTAACTACAATTATAACCACAAAACTTCATAAATAATGTTTATTTTAAATTTATTTATCACATTGATCGTGATCTAATTGTATTGATAAATCCGCCATGCATCGTAGACAATTTTGGAGACCGGTTTTTTATTTTCATTACAACTTTCAGACCGTCATAATAACTGCAGATGAGCAATGTGTAGAACACAAAAAAACATGGTGAAAAAAATGTTTAATTCAAAATCATTGGGTAGTCGAGCAAAATTTTACAACAAGTAGTTTACCTAACCCTAGGGGTATACTCTCGGAACTCAGAAACCCGGCCAAAAATGCAAAACTCGCATTTTTCCTTTTGCGCGAAACATAATTTCTATCTGCTCAAACAGCGTTCTCGGACAAAATATGAACCAAATACATATTTCGTTTTCACAGGTGCTTTCTGAACAGTTTGCTCCTTCATTCAAGGTTGTTAGCTTGTGAAAGCGGTTGTTGGCAGATTTGGGTGAAATTTTACTGGTGGATAACTTAAAACATGTTCTACAAAATGAGACGAAGTTCACATTATTTGCATACGTAAATAGGGAAAATGCCAACTGTTATCACTCGAACGTTTTTTATGATTCAACTAGTCGACAGATTTCAATGAAAACGTAGTATGTTATGAATTGAAATTTAACGAACATTTTGAGACCAGAAAGAAAAGTATTCAGCGCATGTAATGAAAAAGATATTATTAGTTGAACTCAAGTATCTCTTCGATATTTGCGTGTGAATCAGATGCTGATGTGATAGATGTGGCAGCAACGTTTACGTAGCTTAAACGGACAGCGGAAATGGATTCTTCCATTATATGTACGCAATGTTGTCACGATCTATTATAAGTTCTATTCAATGTGCGTGTGCCTATCCCCAAAGGAAAAGTGAACTGTACCTTGACAAAAGTTTGGCAACTTGGCCGTTTTCAGAAATTCTTAAAAAATATTCGACAAATTTTGTTCAGCCATCAAAACATTCCGATACGATTTGCATATCATAGCATGTAATTGATAGTGTGTATATTTGATTTTGTGACTTATTTATTACTGTAGTCATTCTAGAACTATCGTCAACTGAAATGAACTCTTGAATGTGACTATAACAAGCTAACAATCTTAAAAAAATAATCATTTATATAGACGTGATTTCGGGAAAACTACCCCATATGAAAGTTAACCGGATCTCGCGGACCCAGTGTGTGTGACTAAGTAGCGAAAAATCTGTGTGTACTTCTAGGGTTAAATATATATCGAGGCAAATGGCCCACCAAGGGGCGATAATAAATTACTTTAATTTTATCGTTAGTAGTAACAAGATACATGAGTAAATATGAAACAATATTCATATTCAAGATGTGAATGTGAATATGAATATAAAAAGAGAGTAAAGAAAAAGAAAATTTCAATAAACAAAAAAATAAAGGAGATCGACAAAATTAGAGTATGAAGCAATGGAGTATGAAGCTATTTGGCTCAAAGTAACTCAAAATAGAGTTTACCAGGAAAGCCTAGTCATTTCACTAGAACGCAATATGTACCAAAAGGAGTGAGGTAATGCTCAGTAGTAAGCAATTGCTGATTGCGAGTTGAGCGGCTCGGGATCTCTCTAAGATCAGTAAATTACAGAAGAAATCAATAGGTAATTGGCAAGACTAATTTTGTCGAGCTTATTAATCAAATAATTTATAATATTCAATCGAATACATTTCTTATTGATTCCCAAAATGAATAACCAACGAGTTGAAAAATTTTGCGGTTACAAATCCTTCCTATAAAATCATTGCCGACGAGTTATTAGCATTATTAGCGTTAGTAGTTATTAGCGTTATTCGAGTCACCGCTATTTTGACGTTAGAACGACGTTATCTTTGCCGTTATGAATAGCGCCGAAGTTAGCGAATTCAGCCCCCTGAAGCATTTTGCACAGCAACTTAGGCTTCGTGAATCCATGCCTTTCATTTTTGACACTCGATCCAGTCTTCTTCGTGTAATTTCTAGGCATAGAGAACACGCTGTGAAACTACGCCGAGAAGTTTAATAAGGTAGCACGCGTCGCTTGCCAAGCAGACATTTATTCACAATACTGGCGAACATGCCTCGACACGAAGTTTCGAGGACGAGCCATGTATCGGCTGCAACAGTTAGATCAACCCGATTTACCGTAGAAACGCTAAAACTGATAGTGACCGATATTGCGGGACTTCCCCCTGGATCTTGCATATAAGCCGTTTTATTTCACACGTCTTTCTATGTGACTATGTTGGTATACGCCCTTTTGTTATCGAGCCCAACGTTTCTACACATACGCCGTTGTTGATACTAAAAAGGCATATGGATCTGCGATATACCCTTTTACTTTTCCACGACATTATATGTGATTCTGTTGGCATATATGCCCATTTGTTATGCTACTTGACTTTTTGGTGCATCCGCCCTTTCGCTTCTAGTCACGGAACAAGAAATTGACAACATTGAGAATGGACAAAATATTTGGGAACAGAAGTTACTTGTCTCTGTTTTTAGAACGTACTTGCAGCACATCTATTCCTCTGCGATGCACATAAATTTATCAAAGGAATCAACTGGAATTTCCAACTGCGGTCGACGGTAGTGGTAACCCGCACGTGTCGCCGATAAGCATAAATTGCGTTTTATTTACAACTAATGGAAATGCGCAGGATTTTGATTATAAAAGGCGAAGACGCTTCGCTAAATGCACCAGTTATAATAACGTAGTCCTACAAAGCACATCCAGTCCACACGGTGAAAAAAGAAGTGAGGTTCACAGCTATCCTAGTAAGCATTTTAGTATTGTTAAATAATTGTATATCTAATGGGGGATTCGTGAATAACAACTTATAGTTATGTCCCATCAAGTCGTTAGATATTGATGAGAAGAAAGACTGTTGGTCAAACCCCGTAATCATTGAACGATTGAATTTGTTGCCTAATTACGATTTTCCTAATCGTCTGCTATAACCGTCACAGTGATCTTCTGTTGGACACAATCCAATAATCTGCGGAGAAAATACGATTCTAATAACAACTTATCCGTGCGATTATATTTTCTTAGAGTTGAAATCTTGTTGCCATGAAGATGAAATAAAATCGATCATTAATTATTACAGTTGATCACTTGAATCATATCCAGACCGAAGATGTCGAGAATCATGCTGATTGCTCTGCTCGGATTGTTGTGTATTATCGCGACGATGATAGAAGGCGTGAACGGCTGCATACCAAACGGACAATGGGTACGTACAAAAAGAGACCCTTTGTATAAATAAACTGGAGCCCTAAGATCGTATGTTCAGATACACATGAATGCTAAGTTATACCTTTTTTCTTTACGTTATGCGAACCGAGCATTACTCTCGGACACACATAATTTTGGAATCCTTTTTTTTTTCAAAGAAGAAGAGTATAACTTCGATTTTGTGACCAACATTTCGCTCATTTCTTTTTGCAGTGCGCTCTGTGGAGCCTTGATTGCTGCAATGGGGGTTGTTTTCCATGGTTGTTGCTGGGTGGACATTGCATATCTGACCCAAAGGTAGGGTAAATGACAATAATGAATATGTACCTACCTTGCAAAATAAATAGCTTATACTAGAAAATAATTTCACAATAATTCCTATACTCATATCCCTACGTCCTTAGTTTTTTCACGTCGAAAGAGAAGAGATACTGAATCATTATGTATCACTTGTTATGTATGTTATCACTTGTAGCATTGAAGAAAAATTTGAAACGAAGCTCCGTATAAGATTGTCATGAAATTAAATACAAAAATCACGTCCGGTAGAATAAAATAACAAAAAAAGTTGATTTCAAACAAACTCGGAGTATGTAATTCATTCATTAAAATATCAAAGGAAGTTCTAAAAAAATCGTAACTTCCAATTAGTTAAATTTCATTCACTACTTATTTTCAATCGAATCAATATATTTGAAAAAGTATGTCGTTACTATCAGAAGTTCGGAATAAACGCAAATTAACAAAAGTCATTGATCGATTTACGAACATAAACACCGTCACATAAAGGAGACACCATTCATTGGTATATGCGGTTTCTCAACGAAAAAAGAGGTCTGCAAACTTCATCCGAGAGAACACAGATTTATTTTCTCGATCTTATGATAAAAGCGCATTCATCTGTTGCAATTTCAAATACTTACACCACGACAAATGTATTCATTATAAACCCGAGTAATAAACTATCCGATGGCAGTAGTAAAATACAAGATGCAAAATTTTTATTCCCATAAAAAATCAACGAAAATGAACTGAACCAAGACTGGAAACATCTGCTGTTCGTCGAACAACGCACCGAGAACCCTGAGACAATATAGAATGTCTTTTCTCTCGGCACAGTGCAGTTTCAACAGAAATGTAACAGAAAAAAAATCGAGATTGGAAAATTAATTCCTTCTATACAAGAAAATGTAGAGTAAATAAATATTCCCAAAAATTTCATTCGACAATTTTTGTCATTTCAAACAGAATTTTGTTACGAGCTATGATAAAAACTATCATCACTTCACACATAGCAATAAATTGTTGGATGTGAAACGTGAGTTGATGATTGCACAGGGTGATCTAGCCCAGAGAACGAGCTAAATTCTAATATACGTAGAGAGGAGAACAAAATTACCGCGTGTAGCGTATTGTATATGCCAGGCCGGGCCGGCTTCGAGCCCCTAATTAGTCACTCAAACACTGCTGAACAAAAGGTCCCGTGTTATTAAAACGTAATATGTAAAAGTCGGGTACTCTTTGTGAAAAAAGAAGTTCTACTCGAGCTTTAAAATGCATTTAAGCTCGCGCATATCGTACTTCTCGACCTCCTGTCGCCCACGCTTGATTTCGTCTGCGTTTCATTCGGCGAATAAAAAGCTTGTTAGCCAACTAATTCCAACATTAAAAGTGAATTTTTTTCTAATGAGAAAAGGTGAATGGATTCATTTGTCCATGTAGTTAACAACTTTAGAAATCTTTCTCCGTTTGAGCTTTTCACTTTCAATAAGCTGGAAATAATATTGTGCTATAAAGAAGTTGTCGTAATTCTAATTGTTCACCACGAATCGGAGATCTGTCTCCATAAAAATGCAGTTCATAATCATTCTAGAAGAAGTTCATGCTGAGAAAAGGAAAAGTATCGCTTTCGTAATGTACATACGTTAGTCGCGTTGGCGAATCGACTAATGAAAATAGAAATGTAAATAGGTTAATTGCTACCTAATCAGGTTAGATAAAAAGAGGCCCTCAGGGGTTGGGTGAGTAGGTACTGTCAATTTCCGCAAGTGAAATTAGCTAATTGTAACTGTCACGCGCAACTCTGTGTACAACATTCATTAGTATAATTACCTGCGAGGGTATAAAGAGTGAGTTTCAATTTGTTGAGAGTATCTCATTTTTCGACGAGAATAGGATAATATTTCATGAGGGAGAAAATGAAGCAGCCCTAAATTCGTAGCAAACGGGTATAAGTGCGTACAGTATAGAGTTGGTTCAGTAATTTCCTGCGAAACGATACCTAATCAGAGAATCATGAATCGGTCTATATTCTGTTCATTACCTGCACACTCGTTTAGGCCTGCCAATTCCAGCCTCCCCGAAGCAGGTAAAACTTTTTTGAAATACCTTTGACTTCACTATTCAACGGGCGTCAAGTATGAGGCAGAGTTTTTAATAATAAAAAGCTGCAGTCTTATGGAAGTAATCTTCTCTTGTAATAAATTACTTTGAGATCCCAATAATTAATACGAAACCGCGGCGCCAGGTCCGCTTCGCCGACACCCCAAGTATGCCAAGGAGTCATTCATCGTGGAATTAATAACAAGGGTGGTATTATTTAACTGTAATGCGAAGACGACCCATTCATCGCGTTGTAACGAGGAAATTCCCCGCCCTCGGCAACTCACCCCTGCGCTTTATTTCGCCACCCATTTCCCATCAGCCATCTGTCAACGGACCGCAGACTATAAACTTGGCTAATTAATGCGCCGAGAAACAGACACGAGAAACGCGTTGCGTTTCGCTATTCGCTATCCGTTATTCGCCATTGCGGACTTATGTATTGCAGTACGTCGCTTTGAGGTGATGATCACATGCTGAGATGAGTTGTAGGTACAATTCAAAATTCCCTCGAGAATACCGCTTAGAGTTCAGTTCAGTATAATATGTCATAAAGCAAGATATCTGAAGATCGGAAATTCCATCCAAGACTTCTAAAGCTCAACTCGCACTATGCCGAAGCGAAACGAAGCGAAGCGATCGGAAGTTTCATTAACATACTTTTCTTATGTTTTTTATGGAAGTGTGCACGCACACTCCTAAGAATGCATGTTCATGAAAACTTCCGATCGCTTCGCTTCGGCATAGTGCGCGTTGAGCTTAATAGGTCATATTGTTTGATCATGTACGTTACTTCTCACATCCCGAGTTCGAATAGAAATTATAGTTTCATTTTACAATTCCTCACTGAACAATTGGGGGTGCGAATTAGAATTCGAGGGTAGGATTGTGCATGGTATGCAATTCTGATTTGTACCTAAAAGTTAGAGTTACGAAGTTTAGGCACAAACTGGACTTTTGAAATTCTAGTCCGGACATCTGAATCCTCAAGAATTCTATTTCCATCGGAAAAAAACTTAAGACTAAAGGAATTGAGGTGGGAGAGAATGAAACTAGAATTTCTATTCCGAATCGGGACATCTTGCTTGGCGACATATTGCTCAACTAATTGTCACGAGATGTGTTTCGCTCCAAGATTTCTGGGAGAGTTCCGTCTTCTCTAATGTTGCCATACATATGTGCCAAATAGCACCGTATTATACTCTCGGAAACGATTCACCCGGTTAATTGGGATGGGAAATTTTGTGGTGAGATCCTTGTTTGTTCATCTGCCACATGAAGGTATACATCGTAGGTATACACGTTGCGTATTGTTCACGTTCATACAAAGCCAGTTGACAGCTCATGTAGGATAGCATCAGTATTACCTCGAAATTTTAAACGTATTTATCGTGTAATAGTAACCCAAGTTTTCCTTCTGCGTCAAGGAAAATTCTAAATTTGTATCTTGCAAAATAAAGAGCCTGCACTGAAAAATAGTTCTGCAATAACTCTTGTAGGTACATCCTTAGTTTTTTGTTATGTTTTGTAAACTTAGAACTTTTGATATTTCGAAGTCTCACTCACGCACCAGAGATGAATATCTAAGTTACAAGCAACGTTACAATTGATTAAAGTCAACTAAATGTGATTGCCAAGAACCGAAATAATTTGGAATGAAAGAAAATACAGAAAGTTACATCGGTCATTTCGCCAAACTCAGAATGTGGTAAGGACTCATAACGATCGTATTATATATTAGTAATTCTCATGAATATGTTGTTTAGAAATCGTTTACGGTATGATATGTGTGTTGATGCAATGTGGAAAAGTGTAACTTCGATTTTGTGACAAACTTTCCGGTCATTAGTTGGAGATTTTATTTTTGCAGTGCCGTGATCAGTTGACCGAAGAGTGCTGCGATGGGACTTGAATTCCATGGTTGTTTTTGGGAGGGGCTAGTCACTCCCGAGTATCGCTCGAGTATCAAAACTTAATCTAAAATACCGATTTGGAATAAATTCGAGTGAATGAAATAACAATGTGACAGAGAAAACTGTAAAAATAAGGTTAATAGTTCTAAGTAGCTTTATTTGGTCAAATAACTCAAGTTCTACAAAATAGTTGGCGATACAAAGCGAGTAGCACGGAAATAATATGAAATAAGGAGGGAGTATCGCCGAGTATCGCGAGTACCCACGAGTATTTGAATGATGTGGCCTGTGCTCTAGCCTGTGCGTGTGTGTGTGAACCGCACATATACTCGCACATATACAAAAACACGTTCACTTGCGCGTTCGAGCTCGGGTTTGATCAGTTTCGATTTATAGGACTAATAAGATTGATAATGCACAATAAGTTGAGTAAGCTTTTGAATTCAGGAATACGGGGTAGTAAGAAGCGAGTGATCGACGAGTACTTCCGAGTATCGCCGAGTAGCATACGAGTACTACTCACTAGCGAGTCTTGGCGAGTATAATCGTAGAAACAGCGAGTATATTCTTCCTTCTAATAACGTATCTACGGTATTTACGGCATGAACTCTTATATAACTTATTTAAAAACAGAAATGTAATGAAATAGTTGATAGTATTCGGTTCTCTGGGAGTTTACTCGGGAGTGACTAGCCCCTCGGTTTTTTGCTGGACATTGCGCCTAGCTGCATGACTACCTTATCATTCACAATATAATCATACGACAAGCTGGCAGTGTTAATGAAAATAATGAATATATATTTCACAAAATAAATAACACTTTACGACAACTCCTATATTTATTAGGGTGGTAGTTAATTTCTAACATATAATTGCCACCCCTTGAATCGATAGATAATCACCCCACAAATATCGTGTAATTTTTTTCAGATTTTCAGCATGATTGGACAGAGTTCCGAAATCAATTCGAAGTAGGTGTATAACGTCAACACCATGGATGAGAAGTTGATGTGAAATAAATATAGTCTACATAAAGTTGTAATATGATAAGATTACCATCAAATACATTTTTTGTCGAAAAGATTTCGTTTTTTGTCATTTTACATCGGTTTCCCGTTTTTTTTTTTTACCGAACTATTGAGTCAATAACTCTATTGGCTTCGTTATATGATATTACTGAAGTGAACATTAGTTGCCTTACTTTTTAGATTTTCAGCCTAATAAATACATGACGAAGAAAATTATTTTTCCCTAAATTTCATTGAAAAATATTATGTAAGTGGTTCAGTAGATATTACGTCACGTAAGAGTCGGTATAGGCCCTCATCGTAAGTTCAGGTCCTAATTACAGTATATTTTTCTGCTTAGAAATGCGAAGAAGCGCAAAAGTTTGAGAAACAAAAGTGACTTCGTACCTATAGGCAACTCGAAATTGATTTCATAATTTAACAAGCTACTTACAATCAATCTCAGACGAACAGCGAAAGGGGTCGTTGTACACTTGGAAGATGATCCATAAAAAAGTGGTGCAGTAGCTGTGTTACGAGTATGTTAAAGGGAATTCATCCCTTGACTATTCCTTCCTATCGTATGGAAGTATTCATCGTATATTACCTACATTTTATTTCTGTATTCTGTAGATGAAGGTGTTTCTTATTGTATTTCATAATTTCTCTATGTATTTTTATTGATTGCCAAAAAAATGCACTTGCGGTCTCTCAACTGGGAAAGTTTATTGGGTAATTGTATACTCATCGGACGATGCATGCCAAATCAGCCACCCTAAATTATTGGACTTATATTGGTTGAAGTATTTCACAAGTACAATACTCTTGCAAAGTTTTATGAAGTTCTGTTTTCGTAATTCAAGAGATAACCGTGGTTTTAATTATCTTTTCTTTCTTACGCGATTCATCTGCACCACAGCATCAAAATTTATATTGATCATAAGAAAGTTGATCATTATTCGTGACTTTCCAGATACAAAAAAAATAAAAATGAAAAACCAGAACGATTACAGGTAGGTATATCGTTTGCAGCTTTTTGATGGTTCAACTATATTTGGTAGATATCTAGATATACCTTTGACGGAGGAAAAATTCCCTTACAGAAATATTGGAACTGTTTCGTGCAATAAGTGACGCAGCAAAACGGACCTCTTGAATAAAAAATAAACGCTTATAAATTATGTAACGGGACCGCTATTCTTTCTGACGGTAAATTCATTCAGCATACATGAGCAACGATATACTTTTACGTCACTCTATGGACTGACACAATCCGTTTAACTCCACTTTCGTATGAATGGCTATACGGTATGAAATGGTGAACAAAAATAAAAAAAAACAAGAGCAAACACTTACTAACGACTTATAGTATAAGTCTTTTACGATACCGCACAACACCTTATGCAATCTCAGCTTCTATAGGAGAACTTTCTGGAAAGTTTTCTCAGAATGTATTTGTTAATTGAACTGGGGACATAGATATTAAGCGTTGAAACTCGTTTGTTAGTGATAATAATTCTTCCTTTTTAAAATAAAACAGCATGCTGAGATTTCATGATGAAGTGATCCAGACTTTTTGAAAAAGCATCTTCACTCATTTGTTGTGTTCGTTCATTTAATCTCCACAACGCGAAAAAATTAAAGGATTTATTGTATAAACTGAAATTTTATTTATTCAATGAAATCGAACGTAATTTATTCGCATCGGATGGCGGTGGTTGAAGATATCAGAAGGTGAGTTATCTACATAGCGAGGGTATAGGGTAATCTTTTATACAGAAAAAGTAATGATGCCATGATGTCGAAATGTTTAAAAAAAATTTCATCAGCAATGAAAAACTGAATTTTGATATTCATGAGGGTTTCGTAAGAAAAAAAAGAGCAGTGTTATTCCAGTTGGTCACTTAGCACCTTTTATTGGAGAACTAGTTAACCTAAAGACTTTATGATAATCCATCAGAATACATAATTAATTTTTCCGTAATCGCCTTCAGAAAATTCCAAAAGTTTTGAAAATTCAAACTCCTGAGGAAGACTATGAACCCAACAGTGGTTTCTCAGTGGTTACCACCATGCGACGTGACGCGATGCGATGCTGACATGACGGTCGAAAAGTTTGCTAAAATTCTTGCCCAGATATTACGGTATGGAATGCAGCTAAAACTTTGGGAAATTCTCAAATAGCCAAGGCATTAACTCCCGCACAAATTACGCCCTCTTCAAACTTTCCTAATCAGTTGAATCGGCGAACCTATAACACACTCGCTCTCTCATTTATATATACTTATACCTATACCCACGGCCACGCTACCCCCACAAATGACATATCTCATAACGCTCATATATATAAGTAGAAAAAAAGTTGGATAACGATCGCGAGGACGAAACTAAAGTCAATTAACATGGGATCGTTACCAGGATCACTTTTTCTTCCTCTGAGCTGAAATATGATTGATATGTCGTTATAAATTATACCTCCACCAAGAAATTAGGTATGCCTATAAGAGTACCTACCTAAATGTCTGTATTCCAATTCGTAAACGAGGTAGAAAAATGTCTGATGTAAATTTCTCTCGAATCGAGACCGCACGACCACGCGGATGAAAAAATATCGTGTTTATAGTACCTAAACCAAAGTTAATTAAGCCGGAATTGTTACCATAGGATCAGTTATTCTCTTTTTGAACTGAAGCATGATCGATATTATGTCGCTATAAATTGTAGAGCAAGAAATTGCGTTCTGTATTCCCAATCGCAAACGAAGTCAACAATTATCTGTACGAATTTCTCTCGTATTCAGGCCCCAGCCTGCATGTGGATAGAAAATATTGTGTCCATATAGTAATTGTTATTAAAAAAGACAAAAATAAAAAATTGGTATCGGTATCACAAGCCTGCGGTGAAACACGCTGATCGAAACTTTTATAGACGATCATGATGGCGAGCGTCGAATCGCACGATATTATATGGATAGACAATAAAGACACAGCTTCTAACGATTACGAGCCAACTGTGAAGGACTATAGTCTCAACTTTGAAATTGATACTCAAAGATGCCTCAATATCATTCATATCCTCCAATAGCGGCATCTCTGGGTCTTCGGATATCCCACGCGTGCTCGCACACAATGAGGGCCAGCGTCAGGTTCCTTTCAAGTCGTGTCGAATGGTTCCATCCGGGCCCTCGTGGAAGCCCATTACCTCGCGTGTTCTATTCCAAGTCAATTGGCCGCGAACGGGGTCACAGGCCACGGGGTTATTTAATGGCCAAAGCCATCCAATCGCTTTCACATGGGGCATTCCATGTCAACTTGACCAGGTTTTAGCCTTACCATTTTTAATTCCGTTGAAAATGTTTCAGCTGAAAGTATAGCGCGTATCTAAAACATACCCGGGTTTTTTCCTTCGTTTTTTTTTTTTTTTATGCAAATGCAATCTTTCATTTATGAATATTCAAACCTCATCACAGTTCCACCTTGTTTTTTGAATTTTCAACAAATTTTCAAACATTTTACTTTCTATTTCGGTAATTTCAAGATCGGCACCATAACGTTATGGTTATTTTCTTTTTACACTTTGAAAATTTTCGATTGAAAATAATCAATATTTAAAGGTTTCAAAAATGTCCGCCTCTCCAGGAGGTGCATGAATGAATCTACGTATAATTTGAATTGAATTTTCGAATGTCTTTACCCTGCACGTGTATGATTTGATGTTTATAGAAAAAAAAAAGAAAAAATATGAAGAAGGATGCGGACGAATGGGTTTATATATTATAGATTTATATATTATACACCACCGTACTGACAAACAAAGATATCTATACGCGTATGACGCCAAGAGTGTATCTACAAGGAAAATAGGTATACGGTAAGAGATATGCAAAGTTTAGTCGAAGTAAGGGAAAAAATATAAGAGAAAGGCAACGGTGATACTGATCGTCCTTACGTCTCATAAATCCTGTGGGTAAAATTCGCAATCATACTCTCGGAAGCACAATAATTTTCTTGGCACGCGCGCCTCACTTGTTTCCTTGTAACGAGAAAATACTTTTCGTATAAATTGTCGCGCACTGGGGCGTCTGCGGAAGCGATATCCGGAAAGACAGAAGCAAAACAAGGACCCAAGGAGGCAGGCAGGCAGGCAACCAGGCAAGCAACGAACGGGTGAATATCTCGTAAAAATGCAAACTTCTCCATCAAATCTGAACAGTCGGTTGGCTCTGCACCTCACGTGTTGTTCGGGCTGTTCCCGTTGTTGTTCGCTCGTCGAAAACTTCGACGGCGTTACGATAAAAGATAAAGTAGAACCAGGAGAGAGAACAAAGAGAAAGAGAAAGAGAGGAAGAGGGAAAAAAAGGAAAAATTGGAGAAAATATTGTGCAACGAGTAACAGACGCGCACATACATTTATCTACGAAATATATATAACGGCAGAAGTGCATTTGGGATGAAATTCTATTTTTCACCTCGGTCAAACTGCAGTTGGAAAACTTGCGGATAAATTTATCACGAAATCGTATACATGCGGCATGTGTTATGTGTCTATATTCTATGTATGTGTAAATCGGATCTTTCGCGTGAGATTAAAAATATTTACCAACAAAATCAGAATAGGGTATTTTCTATTTATGATTTTTAACATTCGATCGTATTCTACATCCCTAATTGAGACGAATATAATTCTGATTAAAAGTTTCACTGATCGTATGATTTGTATCTTTGATATCAAATCAGATACTCGGATATAAAATTGTAGAAAATAAAGCTATTCCTTATATATCGCTGTCTTATATCTTACTTATATCTTCTCGTGTCTGCGCAGGGTAAAAAATCATCGCTGTCATCTACTGTATAAATGTCTGCCAAATCAAATTCGCGAGTCTTGAATATATTATACGGATAATTGTCGTTAAAATTTATGAAGCGGTACGTCTGTGTTATTAATTAATTATTATATCAGCGTGCGAAATGGCATGTTGGTATATATTATACCCATAGCGCGTTACCCTTCGGCGTTAGTACTGAGAGGATTTTAATCCCTTCATTAAGACTAAGCAACTGGGCGATCCGCAAGATCAGAGGAATAATTGACGAAGCTAACGTAGTGAGGTACAGCAAATTCGCTTTACCTTATCGAGATTACGTCGACAGATGGTACATACTTCCTAAAGTAACTGGGGAGAGAGAGATAGAGAGAGATAGGAGAGATGAGGGTTTAGCATGGTTTAGCTAATGCCAAAAGCCAAGCGCTAACCGTCAAACGCGAAACGTTAATCTCCAAATTCGTCGAAGGACGAAGGAATCCGATGCGATGCAACCAATGCAATTGATAGGCAATAAAATTTCCGCCAGATAGATTCAGGTCGTATTCGCGTTCCCCGATTGGCAGGATGTTTTAATAGTGTCACCCCTTATCGCTGTTAGCTCGACCATCGATTTGCCGTCTGTATATTTCACATGGGGAAAATCCCCGCGATTACTTGACGTATGATTCTTTAAAAGGTTTTATTTTATACCTATTGAAAAACAAAAACTAGAATAAAATAAATTGTGAAGAAAAAATAAACCCCTATCGATACGTCCGCATGTATTCTCACTCCGATTTACCGCAGAATGTTGCTTTAAACAAATTCGGGAGATCCGAAGAATTATACCTACCCACCTACCCCAAGCACGAAATTAAAGGCGAACACTCATTCAGCCACCCTCGAAAGTTTGGAATTAATTCAAAACTATAGCAAGCATGATTTTGATTCACCACAGCCATAGATCTAGGAATTCACGAAAATGTTTTGTTCATACGGAATCTTTGTTACTTTACACGTTGTTACCAACATTTTGTTCCATAAATTTTCATCGGCTATATTTTTAAGGGATGAAATTTCGAATGAAGTTATTTTACAAGTTTTTCAAATTACTAAAAAAGATTCAATCAAATGCGGCAATTTATTTCTTGAGAAATTGCGGTCTACGAATTTCGGAACGACTTTACCCTTCCGCATATACCTATAGGTATACGTGTGTGGATATAAAAATGATGATAACTTCGTACGACATGGTCGGAAAATCTGATGCTAAGCAATCCGTTAGACACTTGGATCCTCGTCTTCGCGGTCGTTGGCTTCGAAATTGTAAAATCTCCAGTAAGGTAAGAAATTATTCATGAATGCGACTGATTGCTTGTACTCTTGCGTGCAGAGCCGGAGCCAGTTTCTTGCCCGCGACTAAAGTGTATAAACTCTATATAGGTATTCACCCTTCTTCCGTCTCTTATTTCGAGGGCGACACCGACCCGAGAAAAGACAGATGGATGAACGGACAGAATAGGAAAAAGAAAGAGAAAGAAAATGAGAATGAGAGGAAACACGATTGAAAGAGTGGAACACTTCGTCGGCGAATCTGGAAGGGGGAGTAAAAAGTTCAACTTTTCGCCCCAATTCACGAGGCAGTGAATTATCTACCCAGTCGGTCTTATTGTCTCAGAATCTCACTCTCGAGTTGGGTATAGTATATAACGTTATTATATTTTAACAAAAAAAGTGATGAACCTGTGGCTTGAAATTTTATTCAAGAATTTTATATATATTTCGACAAATATTGAGCTACTGGTTGCAGTGAGCTTTTTTGTCTCTCAGCACCGTTTCCCTGTAGACTAAGTAAGTAATTCGATCCGCACCTTCTCTCCCCGCTTTCCCACCTCTCTTCAGCTCTGATTTAAAACCCGAGACTCTCAGCCTATGAAGATAATCGCGGTGAAACACGAGGAAAAGATTTATCGAGCTTTTGTTACCAAACGAGCTCAAAGGAATCGACAATGCCGGCCATGTCACAAGCAGAAGAGGCTATCTTTCAAACCTGAAATTAACTTTTTCTTTTTATATTTTTTTTCTTTTCATTTTTGTTCTCCCTTTTTTTCTTTAACGTGAAAAGCTTTCCTCCAGCTGCACCATTCAGCTTGGGGATAACAAAAATCTAAAATAAAATCGAACCATTTCCTCGATTCTTTCCAAAGATTTTCACCCAGTCTTCTAAAATCCAAACCTTATACCTACCTACCTACCTTCCTACTTCGCAGGGCTAATTTAATTCTCAATTTGAACTTACCTGGGGTGGATAGTGTTCCGGTAGAGCGTGTAGTGCTTCTCGGTAGGCAGCAAGTGCTCTTTGAAGACGACCCTGGTCAGCGTAAAGGGCTCCTAGCTGCAGAAGGGCTTGAACCCGCGCAGCTTCATGGGCCCTTCGGTCTTTCAGACCCGAACCGTCAAGGGAAGCACCTGTCCTCAGGATTGCCGCAGCTTCCGTACCTCTGCCAGCCGAGATTAGAGCTGCTCCCAAATTGACGTACGCTTCTGTAAAATTAAATATGAAAATAGATTTGAGAAATTGAAAATTTAGTAACCGTAATGAGGCGTTTGTTGATTTCGAAAGAAAATAGAAGATGAGAGTATCAATTAAGGAGTTGGATGCAATAAGGGATGCGAATCATAGCGAAATATCACGTTTTTCAGATTTTTGAGATAATCGAGAGAAAGGCAGTGTCAACTCAATCTTATATTAACTGCGAAAGCAAATATCGCCGATTGAGCAAAACATGTTCCTATGCTCTTATATTGCATCCAACTCATCACTCGATAAAGTTTCTCAAATCCTTGTGCAGATTGGTGAAATTGAAAATGACATCAACGTCACAACTGGGATATGACAAACTTTGCAGAAACAAATATTTGTTCGTTTATTTGGATGAAAATGTAGGTATGGGGTTCAACGAGCAGATAATTGTAATATCTAACGGGTACATTGACGATATACCCTCTCTAAAATTCTTAGACTAAACAACGATCTAGAACTGTCCGAAATAGTTGATTATCAGAAAGCGAAGAGTTTTCTCCCAACCTCCTAAAGCGGCTTGTGAATCGACTTCGAAATCGTAAATCATGTCATTGGCGGTTATTAATTATTATCCCCGAAAAAGACCGCCGAGGTTTTTCTGAGTTTGAATTCCCAAGGGAAAGACGATGCTCTCGGTAGAAGATGGGTAAGAAAATTGCGAAACTTTGTCTGCATTCGTTATTTGAGTATTTTCTAATTTGAATAAACAGTCTAAAACTATACCCTATAATATATCCACGAACTGATCACAAACGTACTCGTAACTATAGGTATATATTCCCCCAGGTATATCAAATGGCGAAGATATCTCGTTTATGATGAAATTTCTGCGGATGGAATTACTGCTTGTCAATAATTGAGCGACGTTTGTCATCAGGTATATCTACTGATGATTGGGGTATAAGGAGCTTGAGTAGGATCCATTGACGTCATTGTCAAGCAGCTAAGTCATACCAATAGCGCTTTATCACGGTATCCTAGTATATCAATTTATTATTGTTTGATGTATTTTGGAATTATTGTGTCATGAATGAATTCCGTTTTCACATCACATGTCTCGAAAATGGGGCCCATTCGTTTTCAGATATATATAGTCTTAAACGAATGACATATAGATAATAAATTCATACTTCGAATGATATAGCCTTATAACCGGAGGCGTAAAGCGAGAGGGCATAAAGATAACCAGCGTAACACTTGACTGTTTTCCGATTTAAAAACCTTTAAACTGGAAATAATGGATGGGGTTGTGAATAAAAGTCTCGGAGAGCTTATTCCGAATTTAAATCTTATAGACATGTATAAGATGCTTGAAAACAATTTATGCACATCAGAGGACTTTGATCTATAAAATTGTCTACCCAGGACATACTATAGGTACTCGACTTGATTCACTAGAAAATAAAGAAAAGGGAAAAATGAGGGAGAAAGTCGGGAAACATATATGTACCTACCAAGATGTGATCTATATATATATTTTTTCACGTTTACGACCCGTCCAGGTGGTCCCTAACGGGAAAAACCTCACCACGCGTAGAGAGTCGAAAATTTAGAACGACTAGCTTTATAGGCTATAGGGTCGAGGGTGACCATTTCTTATTTTTTTTCTTTTTTCTTTTTTCTTCCACCCTCCGTTCTTTTTTCAGCTTTTTCTTTCATACACGTGTATAGCTGCCTATATATACTATAATCGTTTTTTCTCTCCGATATCGATATACTAACAATGTGCGTTCAGTCAATTAATAATTAAGCTCTACTACACAATTTCAAGTTAAAAATCAATCTTCCGCTATCGAAGCCGTGGAAGAGAAGTGTAAGTACATCGATATTCTTTTAGTTATTAAAATCGTGGTAATTTTAAATCAACCTTTGCCCTTGCGGAACACTTTTCTCATTATTTTCACCGCAATTAGTCGATGTAATTAATTTCTGCATATTTGACTTCCCGGGGTCAACTAGAACGGTGAACTTGACACATTTTTTATTTTTTCATCATTCTCCATTCGGGTTAATTTCGGAATAATTTTTCTCCGTCTCTTCTAATTAATGCCGAGACGAAAAATCTGCGGATTCTGATCATTACCAAATACTGATTGCATCGCGCTAGAATCATGCCAAAAGTAACTCAATAACGTTCGATGATCTTTCTTATATTTGAAAAAGAATAATTTCTAATAATTTGATACACGTTATTCCCTATCGTCTTTATTCTCGGTGTGTAGAGCTTTTCCGAAAGGTCAAAGGTTTCTCTTATATTTCACCCGTCAATATAACTGTTTTTCACCATCAACAAATAAATATCATAACCACTGCAGAGAGAGAGAGAGAATAATTCTATATATGTTTACTCTTTGGGTGGTGATTCCCTTTGTTTGGTTTGCCGTATTCTTCAAGTAACGACCAGCTGCTGTTGCTAGTGGTGGAATTGAGCCGAAGGACAAATATAAACAGGAGACAAAATTGTCCTACCTACGCGATACCACCCTCAGTCTATTTGAGTCACCGCTACTGAAACAACAGGTTTAGCGAAAAGAATTACAGGAAATAGACAAAGAAAAATAAAAATGAAAAACAAGGGTGGGGAAGGGATGGGGGGGGGGGGGGGGGGGCGAAATAGAAAAATTCTTGAAATTCTTTCGTTATACTTCCTCTTGACGATCCACTTCATCATTGAACATATAAAGCACAGCCTGTGCACCTTCACGTATACGAAAATAATGGTCAAACCAAAGATATAAGGTTCAAACTTGGAATCTCGGTGAAATTTGAAAATAATTGAATTGCAATTCATTCCTCTATATTTTTTTATACTCCATATCCGACCAGAAAAAAGTTTTGGCAATTTAAACCAAGAATTTTTGTATGATTTGATTTTTTTTTTGACTCGATACAAAAAAATGATCAAGTTATTCCAAAATTTGGTTAATTTCACAAAATACAATGAATTCATTCGTCTTCTTCAAAATGAGTATTCGGTTAATTTGACAAAACATTTCTTCTTGAACACTATATCTTCGAAAGACCCAAATAATTTGTTCACTTTGAACAATATTTCGGTTTTAAACAATCGATCCGTTGTATCTGATATACCATTTATTAGTTGAAACAATAATATCAATTTCATTCGAATGGAAAATGAATAATGAAAACTATACCGAATGAGACGTATGGCGATGCAAAAATTTTTTTTCACCGTCACAAACTTTCCTCTGACAAGTCTAGGCAATAATTGATTTCTCCAAAATGTCTCCAAGTTCCGATTTTTTGTTTTCCATTCTCTAGTTAGTTGACAGTGGAAAAAAAAATCAAAAAAGAACCATCGAATTTTCGGGGACCCGGCTGCCTTATCAGCCGTAAAAACTGCTTAGCATTTAATGAATAATTACGTTATTTACCAAAACTTGAAGTGAGAGGACCATCTCTGGACGAATTCAGTAGACTCGAAAGAAACACAGAGGTAGGGAAAGAGGGTTGAAAGCTCATGGATAGTATAACGAGTAAGAGAGAGATAGGAAGAGAGAAAATAAGAGAGGAAGAGAGTTGTTGTATGGCGAGGGAGCGGAAGAGAGGAATTCTCGTGTGTTATTAAAAAGCTGGGAGTGCTGGCGTGGAAAGCCAGATAACAGCCTCTAATAAATTAGGCGTGCCGAAAGTAGCCATGCTTTTCGCATAACCAACTTTCGTGACTTTTCAAATCACTATACGCGTTTCCTGGTTCAAAATACCACCATACGATCGTCGGTATAGGATAACGCGTTAAACAACAGGAAAATTGAACCATCGGTACTACATATGTGACAAATGACAATGTTAACATGATCAACTGTTGAGTATGACTTAAGGGGATCATTACAGCGACTTTTCGATAAATTATCATAGTCCGAAATCAATTTATTTCATCACCAAAGTTCGTTTCACATCAAAATATTTTTATTTTTCCAAATCATGTGTCGTGAGGATTTTAGAGCACCGTTGGACCAATTCAGGTCATCTTGGATTCATTTTCTTCAGAAAACAAATCCTCATCATGTGAATGGAGGAATTTTGGAAATTTTTCGTTTTGGCCAAGTTATTTAAGAAATGAGTCATAATAATTTTTGCAAATTTGGTAAATTGATCATAACTTATGACATAATTTTTTATTTTAAAATCCCTACATTCACAAGATGAGGAATGGTTCACCGGAGAAAATGAGACGTCAAGAGATTGAATTGGACCAACGGTGTGCCAAAATCCTTACGACACATGATTTGGAAAAGGAAAAATATTTTGATGTGAAATGAACCTTGGGTATGAAATAAATTGATTTCGGACTATGGCAATTTCTCGAAAAGTCGCTGTACTGGTCCCCTCAAGAGAGGCCTAGATATACCCAAGTTGATGATTCGACAAGAATCGTGAAATGATTGGGATTAAAGCTTCTGACTTTTCGAAATGTAGATGTACAAATCTCTTCAAATGAGCCAAAAAAATTCGGATTGAAAACCTCAGTGTCCGTGATGCGAGGAGGATTTTAATTATATTTTGGAATATTGAGCTTTCATCAAGCTCATTTATCGATATAATTTAAAAAAATTGGCGTAGGTTTTTTGGAATCATAGTTCAAGCTTTCTCATCGTAAAAATTATTTTACTGCAGTATTGCTAAATACATGTATATAGGCTCCCTTTGTAAGTACGATATATATATGTACTTGCAATTTTTCATGAAGTAACGATTCCGTTCAATGATTTAAACACTGTTCATGCGAATAAATGAGAAAAAAAACTTCATATTTTTTACAATATTTCACGTATTTGTATACCCGAATAAATACTTCTGATTTATTACTTAATTAATGGGATTCAAAACGAAGTGGTGTAATTTTTTTTATCATCCCCATAATTGCCAGTGTCGGAAACCATGAGTATACCCTGCGTCGAGATATTGGAGTAGTAAATTTTTTATACCGATCGCGATGTAGCATTCTCTGTTCTATATCATTTTTGCGTTTGATCGAAATTTTATGTAATTTTTTTTTCCTCTGACTTCATGCATCGAATCTTTACAATTTTCGAATTCAAAAAACTGATTTTCCAGTAGATTAAAGTACAATCTGTATTACAGGCTACAAAATATCGAGGAGGAGAATGAAGCGGACAAAAAATGAAATGAAAACAAAGTCTGGCAGATATGAGCATCAGCTATAGGTGAACGGTGATAAATGTTTCAGTTCAAAAACGGTGGAGATAAATAATAAAGTAGAAATAAATACGACAATAAGATCTATTTCGCAATGTCAGCTCGGAAGAAATCTTATCCTATATTATATTATAGGTAGGTATACACCTTGATATCTGTAAAGCGAAGAAAAGCTATACCTACTGATTGTGAGTCCTAGTCGTGAGTATAGCCTATGGATATTCTTTATCGTAGTTGATCCATGCCGCATCTTGTTACGATCCGAGATTCTTTTAGTATTCCGTATAAAAGTGGCGGGTATAAAATAAATATACATAGAAGGTAGATTATGTATACACACATACATACACTATAGTATACCCACGTGTTTACAAAGGATCCTTTATCTGACTAAAGGATCTGAGTTCTGGGGATATTATAGTATGTTATTTCAACCTCTCTCTGTGGTGGGTCGATGCTTGGGTTGATGGGGATAAGGAAACTCGTCTGGCAATTTATGTATCTATTTTTATTTATTACCTTGGCAGATAAATTGTAAAGGTTCTCCGCTCTACACAACGTGGATAGGGTACCTACGTAGCTGTAATAGCAAGTCGATTCGAGTTATCGCCGAGTCGCGATGATAAATCGTTTTTCTCTTTCGTTTAGTTTAGTTTTCGTTCGTTTTTTTTTTCTCTCTTTTTCGTTCTTCTTCTTCATTTTTTTTTCCTACGAAAATCGACTCCTTTTATTAATTATAAAGCGATTTGATTTTGAATGCAATTTCACAACAACAATAAACAACCCGATTTTTTCCTTACACGTCTATACATGGACTCCGAAAGAAATACTAAATCAACGTTTTGAGTGGTGATCGATTTCAAACATGTATTTCGTCCTAATTAACGAAAGTACAATAACGACGAATGCGAAAAGTGTCTTATTCACAGAATAATGAAATCAGCTACCTATACAATGATACCTATACCTACTCGAAAAATAACATGCTGCAGAATCCAGCTTCTGCGGGATAGAATCTTAAGTCCACTGGTTAGAGCCCCCTTTTTACCCCCTATGGATAGCAGAAGTCACGCGAGTTGGCGCTCTTGGTAATTAGGAAGCAAACAGAGCCGCGTCTTGCCAAGTTGGCCGGTTCCGTGATCAAACAGCAGTTTCCATCTCGCGTCCCTGTTCTACTTTCAGCAAAATACTCTGGCAGTCTCTCTTTCTCTTTTTAACTACCCCTAGACTCTGCCAAACGAAGGAAGAAGACGAGGGAGTGAAATAGAAGAAGGGCCATACGGGAGCGATATATTTCACTGCCAAACGCAGTGCTGCAGGAGTGCCGTATGTTTTTACGATGTTTAAAGCCCAGAAATTGAAAAGGTTTACGAGAAAAGCATGGTATAAGGAGTGCTCGGTGTGTACCGGGGTAGCGGATGTCTGCGTTTTCGTATATTAGGGTGAAAAACTTGATGGAATAGACTAGAAAGCCATTTCGTCCCGTGGTATCGGCGGTGTAGCTCCAAGTTCACAAATTTGTTGGGTTCATTCAGTCACCCTCGAGAAGCTATGGGATCCAAAAAATCAGTTTAACCGCGAGGGTTAATTTATATTAAAAAGTTGAGTCGGGCGAGTCATAAATATTCACGTTAGCTCACTTTCAAATTGAAAAAAAACTTTCTACGGATAAAGTGAGGGGGTGTGGAATAAGGAGAGAGGAATAAGGGATACTTTCGTACCCCATAGAGTGGGGGGTTAATACTGAATGACTAATAATGAAAGTGGAGTGTTCATGAATTACTCACAGTTAAACCAAATAGTAAATCGCTCTAGAATCGGACCTGGACAAAGCCATCCCATTTCTCTTTAATTCCCTCTTCTCGTGTCGGCGAGAGCAATACAAGAATTTCGTGAACCAAAGGGAGGTTCGCTTCATAAATTCTTGTACAAAGATGAAAAGAAAAATTTAATTCACGAGGGTGAATTTTCAGAGCGCATATCGACGGTACCTCCGATCGCCCTACGCCTAACTAAACAAGAAAAACAAGGGATGAAACGAAACGAAACGAAACGAAACGAAACGAAACGAAACGAAAAGAAACGAGAGGAATCGAAACGGAAATTAATTAGAGGAAATACTACATCCGATTAGCCCCTGGGGGATATTTTCTCTCTTACTTAGCTACTCCCGGACTTCCATAAGTGCCAACTCCCAAGTTCTTATCCAACCCCACATTAACCCAAGCTACAGTTAGCCTTCATTTTTCAATATCGAAACTGAAGTACGTGAAAAGTTTCCAGACTCTACAGGCCACTCGAGTGACCCGCTCCCTCTGCCTCCATTTTCCTCACCCTCATCTTCCCTCCCCGATGAAATTGCCTCAATAAGCCCGTCGACGTTTTTGAGGATAACCCCTACCCCTGCCTCCGCCTCTGCCCCTGCCCCTGTTCCTGCCTCTGCCTCTGCCTCTGCTCACCCATCCCTTCCTTATCAACGACGACCACCACGAGGACACCGTGATTTAGCACATCTAGCTTTTAAAATACCAGCGCTTCGTTCCACCAATTAGTGGTGGGATCGGCCGCCAATTTGCGGATGGCTGCCGCAGGCCACACTCTGCACGGTAGCGTTAGGGATGACGGGAATAGCAGATGGGGTGGGTATAGCCCTAGCCCTACCATCGACGATCCACCGACTACCCTTATCGATCCAGAGACCTGGGTTTCGCGAGTGCCAATATACTGGCCGGTTAGGGGTTGGTTAAAAAAGGGGCTAGCGTTGAAATTTGGCGGTAGCACTGCCGGTGCTAGCGGCGACGGTGGCGGGTGGTGCCACCAGCCACTAGAAAAAAGCTTTTAAAGCCGATCCTCCGTGAGAGAAGCCAATGATCGTTTCGTTTAACTTCACGGTTTCCTATATGCGTTCCGCTGGGTTCACCCTGCGCGGCCAAGTCTTCGTGTACATATAGGCATAGACACGTGTACACGGGTCGCCTTTGAACACATCGTCATGATTTATTTCACAAGTATATTGGTATTGGAAATTTATTCATTACATCAATTTTATACAACAGTGAGGAATTCAATCAATTGCCAGGGTACCTCGTTACCATGATGGCTCGAAATGTGATGAACGATTTTCTATTGCATCGTGATGAATTCCTGCGATATATTGAATTCAGGATGATAATATACCGGGAAATTCTGTCTACCGTGTAGATTTTTGAAAACTGCAGACTAATTAAAAATAATTATTAAACACAGTCATTCAGTTTCTAATATTGGCGATATCATATACAACGCCGGCAGAGCGCTAATTAATTTGAAGTATATGGTCTACCTGTAATGCGATATCTTTAATGGTACCTGCTTATCTAGAGGGAAGTCAACCGATACTGGGGTCATAAATAATACAAATTTTAGGACCACTGGGAGAATTTGTAACGCGAGGGGTCGAGTTCAATTTCGGTTAATATCTACCTGTAGTACAAAATGGGCATGCGTGAATACGGATTTTTAATTGCATGAAATCTCGGGCATGATTCCGGCGAAAGGTGAACTCATCCACTTTCGAAGCCGAAATTTGCTGGAAGCGATACAAGAAAAAAAAAAAAAAAAAACAGAAAGAAAATTAAAACCAAACACAGCAACAATTGAAGTAAAAGGCTGTGAATCATGAGAGTAAAAGTCATAACGGTTAACCAGCTCACGAATCATGTTCGTTATGTGCTGTGTAAAGTTTACTCGTATTCTCGAGGGATCGATGCCGTCCGGACAAGAAAACCTAATTGTTACAAAATCGTACCGCAAGTTGGAAGGGACGACGCGTTGTTTTATTCGGGGATTTCCCGGTGCGTGTGCCAACCAACCATCCAACCATCCAACCATCCAACCAACCAACCAACCAGCAGTCAGCCAGTCAGCTAGAGAAGAGCCTTTCGTGGTCGATGGAGCGTGGAAATGGCATTTTGCCCGTCGCTACTGCCTGCAATCTCTTTCAACCGCGGGAGGTTTATTTTGTCGTGACATTTTTCAACGATTCCCTGAAAATCCAACGCACCAGCGAACCTGCGGAATGCGCGTTGGTATTTACCCGCATATACCCCCAACCGTCATCAAAATAGGTACACGCGCACACTGCTGGAAAAATGATCTTCCACATGTAGGATTGAAGTCTATCTACTATGCAGTAAAGGTTGTTCGAAATATTACAGTGACCGATACATCCATACGCCATACAACCCTTCAGTCCGAAATTACCCCTGACAAAGAAGGACCTTTTTCCATACCTTGAAAGGTTCATTCGACAAAACTGCTCTGAGCCAATCTTCGTTTTTCTATCGTGTAAAACGACCCCGTTTCTACGAAAAAGAGAGAGAGAGAGAGAAAAAAAAAACTGTATTGAAAAATGATTTGATCGCGATAAAGTCCGAGTGTGCTTAAAATATTGTAGATGGTGGTTTTTTTTCCAATCGTCAAAAGTTATAAGTATATTCTCTCGTTAACAACCCTTGGATGTACCTATATATATGTATGTACTAGAATTTATTCGCATCAACGGTCTCTGGCATCGATGCGTAATCATCATCGAAAACTTTCTAGATTCGCGCTGCTGATTGAGGACTTGTTGTAGAAGTATTCCAATTATAACTAATCAACTTCACCTAACACATTCTAATTCGATTGCCTCACTCCATTATCGACCTTGCTGTTGGTTATAAAAAAAATCAAGTCCTATTCGTGAGTAGAAGTACTAAGGCCTAAACTTTCATTGGCAAAAATTATTCGCATTTATTTCTCAAGCCGATAACACATTTCTATATGACAAATGATTTTTGTTGAAACTCTTTTTTTTTTCCATCGTTTCCTGTTCACATCTGAATCATACATTCGTGTTAATTGAATTTAACGGTTCAACCTGTAAATTGTAAACGCGTTTTCGATCGAACGAGCCCCGGGCTGACGCACACGTGAAGCTTCATAATTCCTTTATTGGCAAATGCAGTACGATCGAGAATTATTGTAGAGATTGACAGGCAATCTGATCCAATTAATTGCCCGTCTTTTGTTACCGATTGTTTCAAATATTTAACGAAAATTCAGATGATATTAGAGGTCATGCATTGCGAATTGGATTCCCGTGTACCTATCCACCTACCTACCAACCGCCAGTACCACAAATACCTGTTTAGCGATCAATGTGTGGATAGTGGTCGACGGTAATTGAATATGCAGAACCAGCACATCGTCAACGCTATGGCACCTTTAAGCTGTGGTACAAATTCTCGGTCACCGTTTCACTCGCCTATTGTCCGATTATGCATTTACACATAATATTAATTGATACATGTAGGTAGGCAAATCCATAATGTAAAAAATTATATCTTTTCACTCTGCTTTACAGTTCACTTCTTTATTTCGAAAGAGAAGAAGCCCACATAGCAATTTTCATGGAAAATGACATGATTCGCATTCCATCTTTGTTCGAGATTCAAAAATATGGCATAATTATGGGATCTTCGTGTGTTCGAGGGGTGCGGCCACCCTTACAGTCTGAAAAATGGACTTATTCAAAAGAATTGATAAACTTGAGGGTATCGAACGATAGAAATTTTGTGAAACGGAACAATATGAGAAGTCGATTTTCATAAGATTAAACCCCGCAATGATTTAATCATTCATTTCGCGATTATCCCTCCTTGTTTGACATTAGAGGGAAGGAGCAGTATAATTAGTTCTCGTAATGAACAATCTGTCTATTTCACAGCCTGGAGAAGTGCTACTGGAAAATACGTGGCCCAGTGCTTTCGCAATTTGGGTGTTGTATCAGGGCTTTTATTCTTGTCTCGTCGCTGGCCTTTCGCAGCACGAAACCAGCCTTATGCAGACTTTAGACTTAAGCTAGTCTGTTTGTTTCCAAAGGCTTGCTTTAATTGAGTCTCGAAAGTCTGTGTACGCGTGCACGACACTTGGACGACTCCAACTCTCCACCGCGTTCTGAGCAACAGTCTGAAAACTTTTCCTGGCTAGGCTGCGTGGAGACAGTTAAAGGAATAAAATTTTGCCAGTAATTCAACCCGACACTGCGAGCATTGTTCGCTGGTTACAAAGTGCACCAACTGCATTTTCGGACTTCGCACATTAGGTACATTTTCTGTACATATATATATATATATATATATATACACGCGAGTATATATATATATGTACACCTGTAGCATCGCGAATGATGATGCTTATTTCCCAGAGTCGTGCCAAGGGTTTTCCTGCCATATTCCTGCAGGAGTGAAATAAAGATGAAACATCAAGTAGGAAAATCCAGTAGGTAGGTATAAGATTATAGCCAGGATACGGTAAAATCGTCTGATACTTTCGGTACCGGACATGTCACATCATAATTCGCAACAGTTCGGCAATAATTCTATACTCCAGAGTCCAGAGAGTTTATAGGAAGTTGCCAGAGACCGCGGCCATCTGTCGCTACCAGCGAAACTATTAAACTCGAAGCGTTACTAAACTCTGTCGCGGTCAGACATCGCCCCGGGACTAAAAGCGTCGATATAAACTAACGGCGAGGGGCAATAAACGTAGTGGAGCTTCAACCCGTACTGGACTCTAGCCTGCAAGGTCGGGGGTCATTCAATCACTTTGTGCGTGAAGATGCGATGATATTCCATCATCGAAATTGCGAATCCCATTCCTAAGAGTATCGCTCTATATGTAGGCGCCCAAGCCGGAATAGAAATTCTACTTTGATCTTCCAAAACCTCAATTTCGTTCGTCTCTAGTTTTTTCGAGAATAGAATAGAATTTCACCCTATGCGAGGACACAATGGTCTAAATCAGAACTGACGCTTTTACTCAAAATCCTGATTAGCGTTTCTACATCCTGATGAATTTTCGAATTCTACTCTTAGAACCTCAGAAGCCTGCGAAAGATCGACGCGAGCTGTAGGTTAATTAACCAAAATCACGAAGCCTCTCTGAATTCTAGGATCTAAACTTATAGAGGTTCAAACTATAGAATTTAAAAAGTCTAGTTTGTGCCTGAACTTGCTCAAAACGGGCATAACTCTCACTTCTAGGTGCATATCAGAATTTCATGACATGCAAAATCTCACCCTCAAATTCTATTTTGCATCTCGAATCTTTCGGTAAGAAACTATAGAATAAGATTCGAATTTCTATTCCGAGTCGAGTAGCGAGGCAAACTTTCTCAGAAATATAGAAAATCGTTGATCAGTTTCGATGATGTGAAATTTGATTTGGAAAAGAGATGAAAGGAATATGTAAAGAGGAAATTACATCTTACTCATAAATTCACACCGATAAGTTCCTCCCCGTTTAACGTGGCTTTAGGTAATAATACTGGATCGCTTTTAACCTAGGTACGTACCTACCTATATATGAGGGAAGAATTTATGCTCCAGGACTTTTGCGCTGTTTCCTGAAAGAAGTGGGTACCGAGGGAGAACGAGGTCAAGGGTCAGTCGCCGCATTATGCGGCGAAGACCACCTCAAGAGCTCGAACGTCCACGCCATCGGTTCACTCAACCAACCCAAACTCTCTCTCTCTCTCTCTCTCTCTCTCTCTCTCTTTGTACGTGTGAGTATGAGTTTGTATATGTACAGGGTGCTTCAACTGAAGTTTTCCACTTTACTGTCATAAATTTATAAGATCGCACCATATAACTAGTAGGAAAATTCTCCACTTTAAAGAATACCTAACGATAAGACGTACCTTATACCTGAACTGCAAAAATGCATGTTTATCTGTCTCGCTTTATTCTCAGAGTTAGAATGTCTTTCTAATCCCAAAACTTTATTCATTCAAACAATTGCTTCGTCAAAAAGTATTTTGGAGTGGGATAGAAATCGAAGCTAATTCAAAATCGACGTAAATTTCGGGGGGTGTAAATCACTCGGAAGAGAGAAATTTTTTCATTTTTATTTTATTCTCTGAACGAGCCTAACCCTCGGTAGTTTTACCTTGGATCACTCTGTAGGTCGGTAGTGCACCTAGCATTTTCTGGTATCAAACTATTTTCAACTATTTCTAGAGAGGAGAATTCAGCGAAGTGCCGCGAGGTAAGGTAAACGTGAATGGGCAGCTGGGCAGCTGCGGACACCTGAACAGTCGGACGTTTTTACGCCTTGACAAAATCTCTATAAAACATTTGCAAGCTATACCTAGATACATGTATGTATATATGCGAGTCCTCTAGTTGCATGGTGATTTTCACTAGTGATGCTGACAACTGGAAACTTTCCGCTATTTTCGTCACAGAGTAACTCGTTGTCATTCGAATAGGAATACATGATTTGATGGATCATGAAAACCGAAGGCAATCATGTGACACTCTTTTGAAATGAGTCGAATCCAATATTTCCTTGTTAGAAGCTCGTCGCAATACATTATATGCGCTTTTCAGTCCAAATTCGAAAATTTCAAATATACTCACGTGCCAAAGATGGCCTGAAATGTATCGCCCGCTGATAGCTCAGAATGGCCTCCTCGTAGTTTTTTCTTCCCTGTTGAAGAATCCCCCTGAAACAAGAAAATCGAACCTATCTTCAATGTGGGAACATAAAGCACCGATTGAAACTTAACGGCCATGAATCAACCAATTGAATTAGCTTACATCATTCGTGGTATTGACGAAAGTAACGTAAAGAAAAGATTTTCACTGGCCCACAATAAGCCCATAAATTATTATCATCGTTAGCTGAACAAAGCGAGCCAATTAGTCAGGCGCGATTAATACATTAAATTTAGTTTCGATTTAAGTTGATAGGCAGGCACACACAATTTTCATCAAATATTGTCGAAAATTAGCTGAAAGCGGTGATAAGCTCAAAGGGTAAAGCGAGGCGAAGTATCAGCCATGGTTCCTTATTAATTTTCCATCCCTCAAGCAAACAGCTAACTATTTCGCTCGCTCAAAATTGGGCGAAAGTTGTATTAGGGACGTTTTTACGTTCATTTGTATCATGGCTGATGATTGCAATTTATTCTCGACCCCAATTCGTACCTTCAAGGATACGAATGTCGGGAATGTAGATCAACTGTAACGAGTGACATTTCATTACCACAAAACCAGGACATAATAAGGTGTATAAAAAGTTTTAGACAATTATTTCTAAATGGGTCATAATGAATTAAAACGCATGAACAAAAGTCTACTTGTGATGAATTCGCCTGGTTCTTCTCGTTATACGGTTATTATACACATAACGTGGGTACTCTGAATGAAGAGTCTATTGTGCGCGGTAGCATGGCCCCTTTTCTGTCAGGTGCCTGGTCCCGTCAGTCGGACGTTGTGGTAATTAGAGGAAACTTGATTAGTCCGTAACGATGCGTAATCGGTGCAATTAAGGCAATACACTTGCCCCCGGACAATCGTGCCATTTGGCAATCCAGTCCGGCAACTCTCGGAAGTTAACTGTTGTCCCAGTTTCAGATTATGGGTGTCCTAGGGACGCTCGTTTCCGGTACTACTCAGTATACTCTCTTTCGACTCAACCCCTTCTGAGCCGAGTGTACTTTAGCTTGTGTAGAATTCGATCTGCAACACGCTATACCATCGTACAACTTCAATTCGCGTGTCTATATCAAACGTATACCTCGGCGTAAATCGATAACTGATGAGTATAAATTAGCTGGTTGTATACCTACCCAGAATCTGGAATGACAGGAAGCAAGATATAGGTATGTTCAGGAGATTTCCTCAGTGTACTCAGCATCGATGCTGAGTAACCGGATTACAAACCTCTTGCGGTTACCTCCGTACCAATTTGCTCCTAATTACTATTCGCCTTAAGTATAGGTGTATAAATATAGACTAAATGCATCCGTGCGTTCGTTAGTCCGTAAATCATTAGTAGAAAATTTTCGAAACCATTGTCGCGGGTAAAGTAAGGTTTGCGAATTGACACTGTACAATAATCGTTGCATTTCACGTTCAGCACGTCGCTGAAAATCTATGTAAAAGTGCAGATCTCTGCACAGTCACGTCCCACCAGACAGCTGCTGCAGAGCTTGGTCGTCGATATTTTATTTTTTCATTTTTTCATCTTCTCTATCTTTTTTGCAATTGAAGTTATTTTTTTTTCTTTTATTAAAGAGCTATAGTCCGTTTCAACAATCGTGGGAGATAAAAATAAAAAAATTTCAACCCCCACACGCGTGCGTTGGGTAATTTTATTTACTTACAAGTTTGCGGAGTGAAGTTTTTACTTTTGCTGTGTCAGCGTTTTCAAACTCGGAAATATATAATAAGAAGAAGAAAAAAAGAAGTTTTATTTTAAGTTTACGGTATGAAAATATGCCCGAAAAATCTCACTTCAAAATTTTTGATCCAACAGTTTATGCGGGAATGTTAATTCGTTCTATACTTTGAATGGAGCGATTCTGATCGTCCATGACAAACCAAGGGGGAGAACCAGAGCGACGAATTACCTGCCAGGTTATTTCTGGCGTAAGATTACTCAAAGCTAACTTACAGCCCCCTTTTTTCACCCCCTTCGTTTTGCTCATCACTCTCTCTCTCTCACTTTCTCTTTGTTTTTTTTTCTACCCTTAAGTTTCCTCTCTCTTTTCCTCTCACAGGACCACTGCAGTAAGCGGTTGTTTGTGTTTACGACTGCCCCTAGAACGAAAAACAAGGGTTGTCGACAGAGGTGTTTTTCTTTTTCCTTTTCTTGTTTCTTGTTTTTTTATTTTTTATTTTCCTCATAACAAAGCCATGCAGAAGACACGTTTCACAACTAATTTGAATGAAATTCTTTACAAACCAGTACCAGTGAAAAATTATACCACCTGACAGAGTAAAGCTTTGAAATATTATAGGCCAGAAAGTTCAAAGGAGCTTTAGTACGAAATCCTTGACCGTTCGATGGTAATATGACCGAACCCAGCGAAATTACTCTTTGATTTAGCTTCGTAATTGTCATATGTCTGCAAGTTATGTATTATTCATATACTACCATGTGTGTAAAGCTGATTTTGATCGTATGACCTATATAATGCAGTTAAATAATGTTAGAAATTTTAGCAATGACAAAATTACACTGAACTACGTTTTACTGTCAAACAAAACACGTTAGAGTTTCAACGGTGTTAAAAGCGGATTACCGCGCATTATATACTTGTTAGAGAAGTTTGGAGGTCTCCGCAAGGGATGGGCCCTTGCCCGTCTACCTTCTAAACCTTCATCTCCCTTGGGTAGTCTAGCGTTTTATAATTACGGTCAGGACGCTCGATGTATTAGGGAACATGCGTTAAGGTCGATTTAAATCTTGGGGAAACTGCTTTAAAACGCTTCCATTCAACCCGCTAAATATATACCTATTATTTACGCGAATTTAAAAAAATACATTTCAAGTTTATCGCGCGGTACAACGGCCTGACGGTTTTCTCTCGTTACAATTCTCGGGTCATACGATACTATGAAAACAGAAAGAAAATGCGACCAAGGAGCCGCACGCAGAGAGAAGTACAAACCAAGATGTAAAACCAGATGTTAGAAATTGGCAAAAATCATTCTTATAATTCGCGAGGAAAAGTATACCAAGCATTGATATATTATAGTATTGGTAGAAAGTGTGTAAAAAATAATTAAAAATTCTCAATTCCAACCGAACGTGCCGCAGAAACATATCGAGTATTTATATTCGCGTCACTAGAGATCAAAGTTGTACACTCTGTCCTCATCTGTTCATATGGAAACCCTTTCCATCTGCAAGGTGTAAGTTTATACAGAAAACTGTTCACATATGTTTTGAGACAGCAGAAGTTATGAGCTATGTGAGAAACTCGAACGTGTTTCTCCCTATTCTAAAATCAGGATTGGTAGATGAGAGACTGAAGTGATATGTGAAAGAATGACTTCATTTCGAGTACCCTGATGTAACGGGATCGAAATTTCCTGATAATATACTAGCCTGATGGTCGGTTAATAAGATCGTCATGATTTTTTAAATTTCCGAAAAATAGGGGAATAAAATAAATTTCGCTGCTCTTTGGCTGTCTGAAAATATTAACAAAACGTCGAAAAAAATAAAATAAAATAAAAAATCACAAAACCGCGGTCACAGGCGGAAAGGGGAAAACTCAAAGGTAAAGGGGTGTGGAGAGAGGGTGCGGGAAATGGCTTTTGAATAGTTTCAATGGTATGTACCCGTTCAACCATAAAGCCATCGGGCGGCATGCAGTGTATCGGCCAGACCTAACAAAGCCAATACAAAAACATGATGGCTGACATAAAGTGTATAGGCAGATCGGACTGAATTCGAACGAGAAGTTCCATCTGATTTCGGTGTGGCGACTTGTTAAATTGAAGAAGAAATGTGAGAAGGGATGGTCACCAAAATAAGCAACAAACTACATTGGATGTAAAAGTGCAATCCACAAAAATCATGCACAAAAAATGGTATTGAATATGTATTGAATCAAGTTGAAAGAGGTGGCGGATCATATGTAAATGTGGCAAAAATTGGATAAATAAATATTGCAAAGTAAATGTTTTGAATTTATTTATGAGGATTTTATTATATAAAAAATTTTCCAACGCATATCTGGATTCCGGTGGTTCTATTAATCTCTTCAAACATCCGGTAGTTATGATATAATCATATTTCTCTAGAGTCTTATCGGTGTAATATTCTGCCGACGACTTATCTGCGGACTGAAGCACTAATTAACCGCAATACTCAGGAAACCATATTTCCGGTTTTTAGCAGAGGAATAAGACGCTGTGCTCCAGCCGCAGATAATAAGAAAATATATATATAACAATAAAAGATCAAGGATTTAATAATCACCATCATGATTTAAACGATGAAAGTCATCATAAATAAATAAATAAATAAATAAATTGCTCAACTACTAATCTAGAAAAGTTATAAAACGGTACAGTTCAAAACAGGAAAGAATTATTGCTTGGAAACTGGCTTCGAATGTTTTTCTCAACGCTAATTATCCTGCGGGTTCGTTAGCAAGTGAAGTACCAAAAGGCCTGTTGAGTTGCGGAACCAATTATGAAATGCACGCCGGTATAATTGAATGTATACAGGTATGAAATAGATAAATTTGTGCTTAACTAACGTGTCACGGTACCAAAAGCTCGGATCTGAAACGGAAGATGTAAAAAATTATGTATAATGTATCAACATGATAAGATACTTGAAAATATCTCTCGAAAGATATTCGGCACACAGTATTATCGAACCTAAGAAATATACAGACGGTTAGAGACCGAGAAGCATATAATATTGCGAAAGTTTTATTGGAATCAAAAAAAAAAAAAAAAGTTGTGGGGAAGTCACGCGAACCTATTCTGATAGTAATTCATCTGCTATACCACCAGCACGAAGACCTATAGAGTGCGAAACTGCGAAAGCGTGAGGAACCCTAGAAAAGCTCTTCGAATAAATCTAGACTATTCTATGAGGCAAAAGTCAATAGTAACGTTCGAAGTAAAACATGTGTTAAAATATATGTATAAAAGCTCTCGGCTCGGGTGCCGCGACGAAAATTATAGATATTTCAGGTAGATGCATCTGCTTGCTGGCTGCTGCAGCAATTCTAGCAGAGTAAACAGAATGTGAAAACTTCGAAGAGTAGTGAAATTGCGTCGCTGATCTCACCACGCAGTGAGGGGTTGTGAGGTACCTTACTCGTTCGTTTGGGACGCGCCAATAAAACGTATAGTATAGCAAAGGGTATCATAAAATTGCGGGGTATTCGCACGGGCAATAAATGTTTACGTTCAAAGGCTGGAGCCCATCCACTCGGAATCTGGAATCCAGAATTCGGAATCAAGGATAGAAGGTGTAGAATTCTGATATTGAAAAATCTTTCACTATGTGAAGATGAGTGTGAATTTTAATCAGGTTTTCATTTCGAGTAACATTGGTACAGAGTTGCAGAAATCAATTACGAATCGTGGAGTAGCTGGTCCCTATAGGCTGAGTCGTGAGTTAAAAATTCAAATTAGAATCTTCTCGATGAAAAATAAATAAAGAGAAACTCCTGTAAAATTGAAAATCGTTGACGATAAATGAACGTTCGAATATACATTCTAGAATCACGATAATAATTCGCAAATAATATCAGATGAATATTCTTCACTCATTTTCATAAAAAAAAACGTTGTCAAATTTTAGCAGCAAAAAAAAAATTATAAAGCGATTTCAGATAGGAAAAGGAACATTCGTTTGAGGTAATTTTTTCCTAAAAATGGGGGACGCGTATAACAGCAGTGATACCCGGAAGTATTTACAAAGAAAGATCCATTATCGTAAACAAGGTATACCTACGTAGTTACGGCGATCGCAATCTCTAAGTCGGTTTAAACGGAATGTGTAACAACCTACACGATAGGTACGTAGGTAGAGTATATGTGGACTATACATCTAGCCTGTAGGGTGAATGAAAATAATGAACATGTATACCCACCTCGCAAAATAAATAGCTATTACTAAAAAATAGTTTCACAATAATTCCTATACTTATATTCCTACGTCCTAAGTTTTGTCGATTTACCGCCCACCCGCAAGTGACAAATTTCTAATTCACAAGGTACGTTAGATATCAGAGTTCGACAAATGTATTTGCCAAAGACTCAAATGCGAATTGAAATAATATAAAGCATTCGATACCTATTTGCATTGCAGTAAAATATTCGGTAGCTATATATCTTGAAATCTCCTCAGTTGACACCAGAAGATCACTTATTGATTTCATTGAGTCCTGAGATTTTCATTTTCATACTTATTTTGATTTTCCGTTGAGATTTGTCATAAAGAAGCAGAAATAAGAACGTTTTTTTACGTTCAAAGAGGTGCTGAATCATTATGATCACGTTTTCACTCTGCATAATCACTTTCCACTTGTAGCAGTAAAGAAAAATTGCGGACGAAGCTCCGTGAGATTGTCATGAAATTATATACAAAAATCACGTCCGTGAGAATAGAATAACAAAAAAGTTAGTTCCCAACAAACTCGGAGTAATTCATTTAGGTATTAAAATATCAAAGGAAGTCCTAAAAAATCGTAACTTCCAATTAGGTAAATTTCATTCACTACTTATTTTCAATCGGATCATATTCCTAAAAGTATATCGTAACCGTCAGAAGTTCAGAAAAACGCAAACCATCACAAGTCATTGAGCGATATATGAACCCATAGACCATCACATGAAGGAGAGACGCTATTCACTGACTTGTGAGATATCTATGGGATTTCTGTAACAAAGAATTCCGCAAAATATACCCAAGAAAACACAGTTTCAACTCATCAATTCTTTGTATGGCTTGGAATCGAATGCTCAATACTGAGCATGAATTGTAGCAAATTCGTGAACAAATAATGCTAAAGGTTCGTTATGAAACAGACATAAAAAATATTGGAAATTACCACCTTGAGATGGGATGCTGTTTCAGGAAGTATTTTAACCTAATTAATTTTATTGCAACAATGAAGAGAAGGATATGATTGCAGTCGAGTGAAAAAAACAACTGTGTGTTGCGAGTATATAGCTCTTGAAATGATTTTGTGAATAATAGTCATTGAGAAAGAGGCGACGACAATTTTTTTTTTGTCTTTCTATTTTTTAACGAATACATGACACCATTTCTGCGATTGGGGATTTAACTTTTTTGTGCGTTGTTAGATCTTGTTCAAACTCAATGAACGTTTCACTACCGCAAGTCTTGATCCGTTTGATGATGAGTGCGGTAACTTTCGGATGGAAATTGACAGAAAAATTGTTTTTAGTTAAAACAGCCTTCATCATACATTAGGGTGGTCCCTAATTCAGTTATATTCGCATTTCATTGCTACCATGAGCCAGAATGTCTCCAAATATACCGAGAGATTATCTTGAACGTTAGCACTCAGTCATCGCCAACTCAGCCCTCTCCAAGTTTTTCGTCTCTTGAGTTTTGAAGTACAACTATCAAACGTTGTAAAACAATTGCATCAACGAAGGTGAGCGAGAATAATTTATCTAATTAATAATGATTTATTTAATGATGATAATTTTTCATTTTGTAATTGTTATCCATGGGTAATAATTATAATTATAATTGAAAATTTCAATTAAGGTATCGGTACCAATGCTCGGACGGGTCCCAATGTTCGGACAGTAGTCCAAATATTTCACTATATTAGCAATATAATTGACAAGTAACCAAAAGTGACGATTGTATACTATTCAGCCTTCAATTAATAATTGATGTTCTAAAAAATTGTACGCTAAATAACGACTTTAGTAGTAAAATTGACAAGAGATATTAACGAGTAGAAGTCAGTCATACCATGAAGGCACTTTTCTAAACCGATGAGCTAACGAGTTGCGATAATTTATGATGTAACAGGGGTTTATTTTTATCGATTTCTAGACTAGACTTAAGACCTATCGAAAGCGAATCAAACAAGCTTTTCGATACCGTCGTCACAAATCGGTTTTAATAAGGCTTTATATATTAATTTGGGCGTCTCATTATTGGGACATCCATTACACGTATGTACCACGGTCGAACTCATGTCCGATTACTGATACGAGAGCACGTAGCCGCAGAGACCGAATAATCGGACGCCGAGCGTTGTTACCTCGGGATTGCTCGTGACAGTTCGACAAATTTTATTTAATAAAATAAAAAGAGAAGAAAGAAAGATAAAATAAAAAAATCATGGATTTCGAGGGTTGATCAAAACTGCAATGAAAAGAAAAAAATGAATCAAGCAAACAAACAAACATACATACATAAGGGACGTGTCTGAAAATTGGGACATGACAGTGTCCGAACACGGGGACGTAACGCTAAAAGCTGTCCGAAGATCGGTACATTTGCTATCATTGAACATTTAAATGCATGAAAATTAGAATAATTAACATATTCGCACTTATTGTATGTGTTTTGAAAACTAGAAATTATGAGCTTGACGGTGGTTCCAGTCATTTGGAAAAAAAAAACACTCCTTGAATGACTAATAAATCCTCTAATCTAGGAACGCTCTTAACCGTCCGAGCATTGGTACCATTACCTTAGAAATTTTTTCTTGATACTAAAAACAAAAAATTCAATTCATATTTTATTTTATTCTATTTAATTTCATATTTTTTCTATTTTTTCGTTCTATTTCTTTTTAATTTCATGTTTTTCTATATTCAAATAACACTTTTTGCTGGAAGTTTATTGAAGTAATTGATTCCTATGAAACTATGACATAATTTTGACCGTCTTAGCACCTGTCCAGTCCCTGGCCAGGCTCTTGAATAATAAACTGCTCAACTAGCTCCCGGTCAGCGCCCGGCCAGTACTTGCCAGCGTCTGCGAAAGCACCATGGAAGAGTTTTCGCCAGACTAGCACCCGGCCAGTCCCCGGTCAGGCACTTTGACAAAAATACTACCCGGCTAGCGCCCGGCCAGAAACCTTGTTGTAACCGGGCCAAACCGGGCAATTTCCACATGGGTCGTTGCTATCATAAATAAAAATAATGATAATAATAACAATAATAATAATAACGTGTTGATCTATTTTATAATGTTACCTATTTTATCTATTTTATTATTCTTGCTCACCTTCGACAGCCGTAGTTTCAAAACTAAAATGGGGATGGCCTGCCTGCGAAAAACAGACGAAAAACTTAGGAAGGGCCAAGTTAGCCATGACTGAGTGCTAACGTTCAAGGTAATCTCTCGGTAGACAAACAATGATCTAGTCAAAACCCCAGGTTCCATAAATGAGAACCACCCTATTATACCTATATGAAATAAAAATTATACGAAGAAAGCCGCACGGTACTAGAAATTGACAATATTAAGAATAGCTAGAATATTTGGACACAGAAGTTAATTGTCTCAGTTTCTAAAACCTACCCACAGCACATCCATGTTTCTGAGCTTTATATAAATTTATCAACAGAAACAACTGGAAATTCCAACTGTGGTCTACATACGATAGCGATAAGCCGTACGGGTCGCTCAAACGCATATTTGGCGTTTTATTCACATAACCAATGAAAAGTCGTCGGAACTTTGGTATAAAAGCACCAAATGAGTCGCTGAAAGCACTAGTTATATAATAACGTAGTACGAAGCAGATCCGGTCTACACAGTCAAAGAAGGAGTGCGGGTCATATCTATTCTAGTAAGCATTCTGGTTTTGTTAAATAATTGTATATTAGGGTGGTTCGATTTTTTTTTCTTGTTTTTCATGGGCACAGAAACGAAGTTATTAGGAATCAAAAAAAAAAAAAAAAGAAAAAATCTGTGTAAAAGCTTGACAACATTGGACAATATTTAGAGGTCGCTACCGAGGCATAAAGGAAACAACGATCATTTTCGATTCATCATTCATAATTGATTGAAAAGAGCGCAAAAAAGCAAAAAATGAAAAATGAGAAATAAAAATACTAGTACTCACTTGAAAGTACTCGTTCAATCGTCCGCCTGTGAGTAGAAGACATAGTGAATAATTCTAGGTCATATATTTGTCAGTAAGAGTAGACTGGATATATTTGTCAAATAGTCAAACTGTTTCGAAGATTCGCAAACCACTTGTATTCCTGTTTTCCAATCAAATTATTTCAATTGCCGGTAGCGATCTCTAAATATTTTCCAATGTTGTCAAGTTTTTACACAGATTTTTGTTTTGGTTTTTGATACCTCACAACTTTCTTCAAGTGCGCATGAAAAAAAAAAAAAAAAAAAAATGGACCACCCTATTGTATACCAATGGGGGGATTTGTGAATTACAATTCATAGTTGTGTCCCCTTATGTCGTTAGATATTGCTAAGAAAAAGTATTGGTGAGACCTCGTAACCAATATACGATTGAATTTGTTGCTTCATTACGATTTTCTTATTTGTCCACTATAACCGTCAGAGTGATCTCATGTTTGAGAGAATCTAATATTCCGTGAACAAAATACGATTCTAATCACAACCTAACAGTGCGATTACACTTTTTGGAGTTCAAATTTCGTTGTTATCAAAATGAAATAAATTCAATCAATTCTTGTTGCAATAGATCACTTGAATCATATCCAGACCTAAGATGTCGAAAATCGTGCTGATTGCTCTCCTGGGATTGCTGTGTGTTATCGCCGCCATGGTAGAAACTGTGGATGGCTGCCAAGCAAAAGGACATTCGGTATGTATGAGAAAGACAGGGCTATCTATATGAATAAAATTAAGTTGTGGAACCAGACGTGTGCAGGAAAATATTTATGTCCACGTAATAAATTTCCACATTATTTAGAATGAGCATGACGTAAGGTCACGTATGCTTTTGGGAAACAATTTTCACATAAAATATTATTTGATCTTGATTTTGTAAAAAAAAAACCATTCTGGTCGTTGATTATTACTCTTTTTGTTCCAGTGTCAAATCATCACCAATAATGATCGGTGCTGCCCAGGCCTAAGGTGTTATCCAACCATGCTTATTGCTGGACATTGTTTCTGATCGTATAATTACCTCGTCATTAACATTGTGATTTGTAACCATAAGAAGCTCGCAATGGTAATAAAAATAACAATATTGTATCTCAAAAATAAAGATCTCATATAACATGAATTGAAAAATATTTGTTTACCCCATACTACGATGCCGTGAAACAGGATAAATCGCAAATGTTGCTCGGTTGCTATACTTTTCAGTACCTTCATTAGGTGCGCAAATGACAAATTGACCAGAATAATTGAAAAAAACACTTAATGCAGTGTAAATTTATTCAATACTCATTTAAATCGACTATTTGACTGAATATTGTAAAATCTATACATCTGATTATGATATTCGCGGGGGCCCTTTTGTAGGACCAAAGAAATTCGTTACTGAGGTAAAGGACCACCTTAATGACCAAAATTAGCCAAATAACGAGAATATCCTCATTGGTGAGACAAATTGGTCAAAACGATTCACCCCGTTGAGTGGCAAATCCCAAGTTTTCCATTAAGGGGGCAGTTTACCAAATTTTTACGGACCCCGTCTATTTTCTCGAATATCTCCGAAACTGGGCCATCAATCGAATTTTCCTTTTGGTACCCGATGTTTGACGAGTAGTGAGTTCGAACTGGTACATTTGATTGAATAAAATCGGATTTTTTTTCTATCGCTAAGTGTTATAAGCAATCCGTATATAAGCAAACCGTATAGCGAATCCGGATTTTGGACCCGGATCTTTCCATATTTATACAAATCTATCAGTTTCTATCTGACATTTTTAGCAGGGTAACACTATTTGTGAGCAATTTTCAGTATTTTTTTACCCCCCCCCCCCCCCCCTCCCCGCCTCCCTAGCGTTAGGCTACGTAACTAATTGCTAAGATTATGAGGAGGCGCTGAAAATTTCCAAAAGTTAAGATTATTCCTCCGTAGTCACAAGTAAACTTTTCCTCGATCTGGATACAGTCCGACCCCCAAATAAGAAACCAAAAGCCCCCAAGGGGAAGAGGTTTTGCAAAAATTCGAGTACCCCCACCATGCGTGCGCTCTTCACAGGCTCACTCTCTCTGTCTCTCTCTCTCTCTCATTCACGCGTAAGTGCAATCCGAGCTTGGAGTGGGGGAGGCGCTCGAGTGAGCAATTGGGGAAAGTTTCTTATTGCCGGGTTTCTTATTTGGAGGTCGGACTGTAATATGCTTTTATAGTATTTATTTAAATGAAAACAAAAACTATAACGTAACGGCAGACGACCCCCCCCCCCCCCCCCGTGGTAAAAAATAGTCACGCTTTGACCAACTCCCCCTGCTTCCTGAGGGCATTACGTAATAATTGAATGACGCCTTACAGCCCCCCCCCCCCCCCCCCCCATGTCTTAGAGATCTATATAGATTTATCAACAGAAGCAACTGGAAATTCCAACTGTGTCGTACAACACGTGTTGCTCATACGCATAAATGGCGTTTTATTTAATTATTTTAATTATTTTTCTCATGTTAATCGCGTATTCGCATGTAGTCAAGTGAATGTTTTTCTGATTTTGTATTACAGCCCACCCATGTCTCAGAGATCTATATAAATTCATCAACAGAAGCAACTGGAAATTCCAACTGTGTCGTTCAGCACGTGTCGCTCATACACATAAATGGCGTTTTATCTAAATATTTTAATTTTTTCCCTCATGCTTATCGCGTATTCGCATATAGTCAAGTGAATGTTTTTCAAAATCACTGCAAAGTGATAGGAACTTTGATATAAAAGCCGAAGATCCATCGCTAAATTCACCAGTTATAATAACGTAGACCGAAACAGATCAGGTCTACACGGTCAAAGCAGAAGTGCGGTTCACAGCTTTTTCAGTAAGTATTTTAGTATTGTTAAATAGTTGTATATCTAATGGGGGGGGATCCGTGAATTACAACTTATAGTTGTGTCCCCTCAAGTCGTTAGATGTTGATGAGAAAAAGTATTGGTGAAACCTCGTAACCAACAAATGATTGAATTTGTTGCTTTATTACGATTTTCATATTTATCCACTAATAACCGTCAGAGTCATCTGATGTTTGAGAGAATCAAATATTCCGTGAACAAAATACGATTCTAATGACAACCTAACAGTGTTATTACATTTTTTGGAGTTCCAATTTCGTTGTCGTGAAAATGAAATAAATTCAATCAATAATAATTGTTGTAGTTGATAACTGGAATCATATCCAGATCGAAGATGTCGAAAATCATGCTGATTGCTCTCCTTGGATTGTTGTTTATCATCACGACTACAATAGACGGCGTAAACGGCTGCAAAGAAAACGGAGACTGGGTACGTATTAAAAAAAGACCCCCTGTAAATGAAGTGAAGCCCTAAGATCGTATCTTCAGATCAACATGAATGCCAATTTATACCCTTTTTCTTAACGTTATGTGTTCCGCGCATCACTGTAGAACACACATGGATTTGGAATCCCTTTTTTCTTTCGATGTGAAAGAGTATACACTTCGATTTTGTGACAAACATCTCGGTCATTAGTTGAAAACTTTCTTATTGCAGTGCACTCTATGGGGCCCTAATTGCTGCACGGGAGCTTGTGTTCCATATTTGTTCATGGTCGCTGGACAGTGCTTACACTCAGGCTCGAATTAACCGTAAGGCTAATACGGCTATAGCCTTAGGCCCTCGAAATCTTCGGCCCTTCAATCTTCAAAATTCAATTTTTAAGAATAGGATTTAATTTTCCTCAAATCATACTGTGTACTTTCAATTGTAATTTATAAAGAGACGCCTGAAATTAGTTATTGAACTAAAATATTTCTGTTCACGTATGCGCGCTATACCTACTTCCTTGGATTGGTCGACAACGCTTGTTTGTGAACTTTTAAAATTGTAATTAAAATATTGCAAATGATTTGTGACAGAGATTGAATAATGTCTTGTACTAATAAACAGTATATTATATTTTGCAGTCTTGAATATTGTTTATAAGAGAGAAAATGTTTTCCTTTGTCACTACATTTGACTGTCGGTTCGGAGGATTTTGTGATTTTATCCTTGTAAAGTTAAATCCAGAGATTATAAGCTAATGGTAAAGCTAGATACGATGGATGATCGAATTAAGCAATATGAATATACTCTAGTTAATTCGTATGCGTCGCAACAATTTCTGTCGCCGCTTTTTGAATTCCATTTACTGGATCTACATTCAGCCTTTTTTGCAGAGTACCTACCCTTAGGTATCGTGACTACTCACGCCGGTCCTGTATGTGGTGGTAAACACTTACCCCGAAGGCACCTAAACACCGATGTAATTTGCATAATATCAAAGTTGATCAACGCGCGTAAACGGAGCGTTGTTATGCGGTTAAGAAACGCGTGGAGCATATAGGTGCGAACGTTTCACTGCACGTAAACATAATCTGAGTTATATTTATAGTTAGGTAGGTAAAGTATAATGATAAGGTTACACGCTGCAACGTCTTTATATCGGTTAATTGGACTAACGATGGTGCAGTTTACTTGATTGAGGCTTTTCCCAAGTCTTAAGGACGTAACAAACTTGTGTGGATTTAAAATTAACGAGGTCGTAAGTTTTAACGATCAATGTTTCTTGGAATTGATAAATTTTCAACAACTCAACTTTCCCGCACATTTTACCGGGCAGACAGCTCCTAACAGCTTACTTGTATCTGATAGTTGCAGCGGCTGTAATGATCGGCGATAATCCAATCATAATTGCGATTTAACTCCCAGACGATGTATTATTCTTTGAATATTTAGGTATACCAATCATACTGTCAACAATTTTTAATTAAAAACTTTCCAGGAATGAGCTTAAGTCTGTTCAATGACGTAAGCTTAATTGGCTCGCAAAAAGCTTCCCGGGTTAAGTTAATCGGATACAACGAAAAATTGATGATGGCAATTATTTCGACGGTTTTTCTCCGGAGTCCAAGAAAAAGAAATGAGACTCCGCGAAGGATCAACAGTTCGCAGATACTTACTTAAAATTGCGTCTCTCTCTCTGAGCTTTGCCACTGCTCTTGGCAACGCATTTCTCTTATCGTATAAGATATTCCTTAATTCGCGATGGTGACGACAATAGAAAGAGAGAGAAAGGGAGAGAGAGAGAGAGAGGCAGAGTAAAAACAAAAGCATGTCTTTGATCTGTGGAGCTTTTATCTTATAACTCTTCGATTCTTTGATGATTGATTTTTTTTTCTTCTGAAGACTGTACGAACCTCAGAAATTAGTACCGTACCAATGCACTTATTCGGAGATATATTGCGTAGGTACTTTGATATCGCGGTGACTCCATACTGTCCTAAACTCGGCGAAAGCTTCATTCGTACTTTGGTAGTTTAGAGTTTACGCCAAACCGCTTAGCCTCGAAGTAATAAAGGGTAGAGTGCCTTCGTGCAACGACAAAAGCCAGGGATGGTAAGAGGGTTGGTTTCTAGAACGGAGGATGAAGGGCACTGGGCGGAGAAGCTCCTGATCATGGCTTATATTCGAATATTGTTAGCTAGCCGTACCTAAGGGACTGAGACGGTCCTACGAGCTACGTTGTGATGCACGCTGATACAGGGCTGAATCTTTCACGCTTTCAACTTGGTGTGCTGCACAACGCAGCACACATTTTCCCGACAATCCGCTTACCAAAGGCGGATCAACGCACTTCTCGCCGCCAGAGTACTATCTATCTACGCACGGATGCGAACCAGAATCAGAGGGATGGAAAAAACACAATAGATAAAGTATGGCGGTATACAGATTTCCCTTAAAGCTATTCGTACGTGAATGGAGAACATATTGGCACGTTCCAGGGTACTCAACGGTGGCATTGAAATTTTTGTAAATATTTTTTAACAAATTTTATCCATTCCGAAGGGATGGGATTGGGGTTGATATTTTTTGATGGAATACTGAACAGACGAGCGTGTATTAAGTTATTTGAAAATCATTTCTTCAAAGTGAATGAACATTGAACATTGAACCAGCTGGAAAGTTTGCATAGATATTCAGCAGAAGCGACCCATCGGCGAAGTGTATAGAAATGTATTCGATGAATTTCTTTAGAAAAACCACGAAGATGTGGCACGTAGAGGAACCTAACCCGACCTGACCTGACCCAACCTGACCTTACTGTTGCGTGACGGGTATGCCAAGTGATACCAATCGCCAGAAGCTGGTTTTACGTTTTTCATTGAAATTCTTTCACTCCGCTTTCGCCCCGGGCGTGTCAAGAAATTTGCTGTTTTCGCTAAATGAAAATCGTGCAGTTTTGTCCCGATAAAAATGAAACTCTACAAGGGTGCGTTAGGTATCACAAACGGTTTATTTGTCTTGGATTTTCTCGGATATACAAAGAAACTGACTTTTCGATTATATTTAGCTTTGTTAGAATCATTATCCTCTCCACGGGTACCAGGCGTGTGAAAATCACCGCAAAACATTATTTCTATACGATCGGTACATATGGTGCCAGAGGGATGCACGTTCGACAATCACGTTTACAGATAAGTGAGATATATGATTCGATACCTATTTGAATTGCAGTAAAATATTTGGTAGCTATTTTTTGAAATCACGTTGGTGAGAATAGATCAACAAAAAAGTTCATTTCGAACAAAGGAAGTTCCAGAAAAAATCGTGACTTCCAATTATAGTTAAATTTCATTCATTACTTGGTTTCGATCGGATCATATTTTTTACAGTATCGTAACTATCAGATGTTCAGAAAAACGTGAAGTATCAAAAATCATTGAGCGATATATGAACACATAGAGTCTATGTCTGTCATAGACCATCACATGAAGGCGAGACGCTATTCACTGAAATATCTATGGGGTTTCTGTAAAAAAGAATTCCGCGAAATTTACCCGAGAAAACATAGTTTCAACTCATCAATTTTTTGTATGGCTTGGAATCAAGTGCTAAATACTAAGCATGAATTATAGCAAATTCGTGAACAAATAATGCAAAAGGTTCGTTATGAAATAGACATAAAAAATATTGGAAATTACAACCTTGAGATGGGATGTTGTTTCAGGAAATATTTTAACCTAATTAATTTTATTGCAACAATGAAGAGAAGGATATGATTGCAGTAAAGTGAAAGAGACAAATGTGTGTTGCAAGTACAGGGTGATATTCCAGGCACATCCCAGTACCGCAAGTCTCGGACCGTCAGGCGGCTGATAAATATGTGCGCGAAATTATCAGCTTCGCCGCTCGACTATTAGGTAGCTATAGTATAGTCAAAATTTGATCAACACGATCGTAGCCACCGATCGTAGGTGAGAAATAAAAAGAAATAAAAATCCATCTGTGGCTAAGATCGCGTCGATCGAATTTCGACTATACTATATCTACCTAATAGTCGAGTGGCGAACCTGATAATTTCGCGCACATATTTATCAGCCGCCTGACGGTCCGAGACATGCAGTACTGAGATGTCCCTGGAATATCACCCTGTATATAGCTCTTGAAATGATTTTGTGAATAATAGTCATTGAGAAAGAGGGGAGGACAATTTTTTTAGCTTTCTACTTTTTACAAATACATGACACCATTTCTGAGATTGGGGATTCAACTTTTTTGTGCGTTTTTAGATATTGTTCAAACTCAATGAACGTTTCACTACCGCAAGTCTTGATCTGTTTGATGATGAATAAATGCGGTAACTTTGGGATTGAAATTAACAGAAAATTTGTTGTTAGTTAGAACAGCCTTCACCATACATTAGGGTGCTCTTTAATTCGGTCATATTCGAATTTCAATGCTTCCATGAGCCAGAATGTCTCTAAATACATAGGGGAGAGGTGAGCAAAATGGACCCTACCGGGCGAAATGGGCCCCCCACGAAAACTTTTCGTACTTGTTCAAAATTGAAAAACGTTTTAAATTTCATTGTTTACATTGCTCTAGCAAACTTTGAACCCTTATAACTTTGGGAAAAACGGGCGAAATGGGCAAGAGATTTCCAAAAAAGTAAAAACCATTCTAAAGTAAATACAAAAGTAAATTTAGAACATTTTTCACTTTTGAAAAATGTTGAAAATCTTTCTGGGTGCCCATTTTGCCCGCAATTTTCGGGTTACTTTTCACGTAAGGGCGGTCAACGCTCGACATGGGTCAGGCCATCATTTTTCGGTAAATACTCGGAGATCCATCCATTCAAACCTCTATTTTAAGCATTAGTTTTTTAGGGGGCCCAGTTTGCCCACCTATCCCCTACAAACAATAATGTGGTCAAACCCTCAGATTCCATAAATGATTACATTATACATATATCAAAAAAAAATTATGCGAAGAAAGCCACAGAACTAGAAATTGACGATATTGAGAATAGCTAAAATATTTGGACACAGAAGTTATTTGTCTCTGTTTCTAAAACCTATTCACAGCATATTTGTCTATGAGATCTACTCTCTAAATTTTTTGGAGTGTCAAATTCACTCTTTGTCTTGGAGTGGCGCTGTTTTCACTCCGAGGAAGTGAAAATTCACTCTGCTTGGAGTGAAATTCACTCCATTTAGACTGAAATTTCACTCTATTTTCTCGTAGTGGCGCTGTTTTCACTCCCAAGAATTAAGAGAGTATATAAATTTATCAACGGGAACAACTGGAAATTCCAACTATGGTCTACGATAGCGGTAAGCTGCACGTGTCACTCAAACGCATAAATTGCGTTATATTTTCAACCAATGGGAAGTCGCAGGAACATTGATATAAAAGCAGAAGATGTTTCGCTAAAAGCACCAGTTGTGATAACGTAGTCCGAAGCAGATCTAGTCTACACGGTCAAAGAAAGAGTGCGGGTCACAACTTTTCGAGTGAGCATATTTCACTATTGTTAAATTAAATAATTGTACATCAAATGGGGGGATTTGTGAATTATAACTTATAGCTGTGTCCCCTCAAGTCGTTAGATATTGATAAGAAAAAGTATCGGTGAAACCGCGTAACCAACGAATGATTGAATTTGTTGCATTATTATCTCATGTTTGAGAGAATCTAATATTCCGTGAACAAAATACGATTCTAATGACAACCTAACAGTGTTATTACACTTCTTGGAGTTCAAATTTCATTGTCATCAAAATGGAATAAATTGAATCAATAATTGTTGCAGTTGATCACTTGAATCGTACACAGGCCGAAGATGTCGAAAATCATACTGATTGCTCTTCTTGGATCGTTGTTTATCATCACGACGTTGATTGACGGTTCAAACGGCTGCCATGCAAACGGAGAATGGGTACGTATAAAAAAAAGACCCTTTGTAAATAAAGTGAGGCCCTAAGATCGTACGTTCAGATAAACATGAATGCCAAGTTATACCCTTTTTTCACGTTATGTGATCCGAGCATCATTCTGGGACACACATAGATTTGGAATCCGTTTTTTTTATGTGGTTATTAGTTGAAAATTTTATTTTTGCAGTGCGCTCTATGGGACGCCGACTGCTGCGATGGGGTTTGTCTGCCATGGTTGCTCCTAGGTGGACATTGCATATACGGAAACAAAAATGTCGCTCCGTAGATCGCTACTGTAGCGATACGTTTTCTTATGGTAACAACACGGTATCGCTATTCCAGCTACCTGTTAGATAGCTGGAATTGCTATACTTAAGGCTACCAGACGTACTGTATTAGGCAGGACAGTCCTGGATTTGAGCTAAGTGTCCTGGAATTTTTTACACCCCGAATTCGTACTGCATTTATAAGAATTGTCCTGCATTGTCCTGGATTATGTGCGAGTTCGTTTCAACTTGTTTTTAAACCTATAAAATTCCCGGATATCTTGAAGAAAATCCACAGTTCGGAAAAGTATAAGTTCGCGCCGCAAACTAAGTAACATTATCGTAACTGATACGTATACTATAGATATATTATTCAATCATTTGACTGTTTAATTTTTTTCAAGATTTTTCTTGTTTAATGTTTTCAATACCTACATGTCAGATTAAGGAATCGAGAATCCTAGTTCAAGATAGGTACTGTGAGTATACTAGAAACTTATGTAAAATATTATATTTATTATTGTAACGTTACTTTATCGTGTTGAATAAAAAAATGAATACTGAATGATTATGTCCATGCATTACACCGCGGGGGGGGGGGGGGGGGGGTTTAGTCATGGCGGTGTCCTGCATTGCACTCGTTCAGATCTGGTAGCCTTACGTATACAACCCGCCTGTGGGTAAATGAAAATAATGAACATGTACCTACCTCGCAATAGCTATTTATGTATCAAGTCCGAAAAGTGTCACAATCCGGTATGGGTAATTTCTAATATGAGCCGATCGAGTATGCTGTGACACAACACACTCAGAGGCGAATTTTGGAAATTACCCATACCGGGTTTGACACTTCTCGGACTTGGTGCATACAATATTTTATGCAACCCGTTGTTTGAAGGTTCACTTTTTGGAAAATCGCACACCTAAAGTTTTATATACTTATACTTACTTTAGTTTCCAAAATTACTGGTGTTATTGCGTTTTGCTGTATCAAACTATTTTGACTCAGACATTTGATATTTTCAGACATTTTATTTTATAATGTGTGAACGTAGTCAAAACTAACCTGACTATGTTTATTTTAATGAAACATATTCATATTGTCCGATAATATTTTCATTATGGGCTCCTGTCCTATAATATTTCACTATATTTTAGTAACCTGAAATCGGTCACTTTGCGGCCTAAATTCAATGCTCAAAAAGTGAACTTTTAAACAACGAGTCGCATAAAATAAATAACCTAAATAAACTAAAAAACAATTTCACAATAATTCCCATACTCATATCCCTACGTCTTTAGTTTTTTCGATTTACCGCTTGACCGCACACGGAGAGAATTTTATGGGAAATATTGCCATACTTCGTATAGTAGGCGTGGGACATACTTGCATTACGGCGATCAATCCTATATTTATGCATATTGGTACTATAAATATAGCAACGAACTAGTTGTGGAGTAAAGTAATAATTACTATACGTATGCGTGAAATTAAGATGATCACTTTTCCTGTACAAAATTATATTGCCTATTGTACTGGAACGTTATTATGTCTTGATCATTCATCATATTCACCCGTACAGTTTTGTAATATTCGCTTGAAAAAGCATATTGATTCTTGAGAGAGCATCATATAGGAATCAATGTGTTCCAAATCATTGCATATTCTGTAATAAATCTGGCACAACTCATTCGTACCGTATAGCAATCGTTACCACACTGGAAATAGTAATTCGTCCGAAACGATAGGAGATGAAGCGATGCAATACCTACTATAACATGTTTTATATGTATGTATTCTTGTCTAACTCAGCAAATTAACTGGTGCCCTAGTGACATTGTATCATTACCTATGTGTACACTAATTCATAGGAGTTGTATAGCAATATATGGGACTTGTATGGCCAGTTCCATTGTAGCATCGCCATGAGTTGTGACGTTATTCTGAATTATTTGTTGGAGTACAGCAGAATTTTTCCATCGATTCAAACCTGCAGAATCTTCGGTCGTATCAGAACATGTCGCACCATAGCGATGAGGTACCAGCTTGCGATTGAATTATCGGTTTTTACTGCAGAGAAATTCATATTCCAATTATATTACTGGGCCTAAAATGCCATGTAACGTAGGTGACATATTTCGAGTCACGTTGTTTCCTGATACACTGCTATCTGATTTGGCAAAAAATGTGCATCTTGCCACGTGAGTCAAATACGAGAATGACATGATAAAAAAAAAAAAACATTATAACGTTTGCATCCGAAGAATGCCCGGTGTTTCATGATGTCCAATGTATGATGCTAGAGGATCATTACAATATTCTGATAACACGAGGATCGCTAGACTGTCATTTCGATCTGCACAGCCAATCGTATAAAATAATAGACCCAAGTGTTTAGAGTACACATACTTGACGTACAAAGATCTGCACATCGCAGTTATTGTATATAGGAATAATAATAGTGATGATTTTTCGTACATAATCAAAAAATGTATGTAATTTTGAAATAAACATATAATGTTAGTTGACATGAATTTCACAGCCTATTTTATTAAATAAATGCAATATGATTCGCAATGCTACCGTGATTTGTAATGTTTTTATAATTTTTTAACAGTTTTCAGTGCTAAACTTTCTAAATTTGGATCAGTCAGGAGTCGCTGATTGCGGTTGTAAGTATAATCACTGATTAAGTTCAATGATGTACTTATAACCGAAAATCAGTGACTTCCACTGATTTAGATTCAGAGGAGAACGCTATTCCTTTCCTTGTCAGGGAAAAATAAGTTTGTAGTAGGTGGATTTGGGTTATATCGTACAGAAAATTCTCGATATTAGATCCGAATACGAATACCGCACAATAATTGAATATAAGCTTTGCAGTATGAGAAAAATTCCAATATCGTGCTTGGATACAAATTACCATACAGTATGCGAGTGTTGACTATGGTATGTGTCTTAATTATATTGCAAACCTCGTTCTCGAGATTACATAGGTAGTTCCCCCCTCGCCCCGCTAGATGTCACAGCGTTTCAAAGTAAAACAAATTTCTCAGCCGGCCGCGTATATATACTGGTGCTGCCCCGGCTGAATCCTCATTCTTTTTCGCTGTGCGATAGAAGTTACACGCGTTTTTAGGGAAAAGGAGAGAAAGGTTTAAAGACTGATTATTAGCAGAGAGATATAAAAATGGGAAAGAGAAAGAGTTCGCAGTCAATTGAAGGCTTACAAGCAGAAATGGTAAGGTTAAAAAATCAGCTAGTTGAATTGTCGAAAAGACGAAAAGAAGAGGCGTCAAGTAGTGACAGCAGCCATTTTGATGAAGATGAGAACGAGGCCGATGACGAAAATCAGGAAAATGAGAATATTGAAGGAAAAGAGGATGGAAATGAAGGTGAGTCCCAGGAAAAAGCTATAAAACTCTAATGCGCCTGTACGAGTGACAGGACAAATTAGCAGTAATCACCATGCGACTACACGAGCGGTAGTACATTGGCTGAAGTAATAGTACAAAATAAATAAATAAAAACAAAGAAAAGTCCATGCGTCTGCACGAGCGGCAGAACGTGACAATCTCTTTAATTCTCAAAAAAGATACTTGAGGTATATGGATTGTTAAAAAGGATATACATGAAATAAAAAATGCTGAATTAGTAATAAAAAAAAAAAAAAAAAAAAAATATTCGATACAGATGGTAACGTAAAAGATCCGGAAGGAAAAACAAAGGACCATGAGGGTCAGTCACAAGATGAGAAGCCTCTCACGGAAGATATTGTAAATATTCTGGGAGAGGATCCTTCGGAGACGAATAGCGAGAATGTACAATTGCATTCAAAACTGGAGAATAGATGGAAATATTGGATAAAAAATGGCATTACTAATGAAGACAAAGAAAATTTATTAAAAAAGTATCCTAGACCAATAGGTCTAGATGCACCAAAACTAAATCCTGAAATATATGCTACGCTGCAAGAAGCGGCTCAAAAGAGAGACAGTCACCTAGTCGAAAGACAGCAATTGACTGGATCTGCCTTAATGATTCTTGGATCGATTTTCAATGATGTTACAAATGAGAATGAAGAAGGGATCGATCAAGTAGTATTTGTTCAAAAAATAGCCGATTGTGCAAACATGTACGATAAAAGAATTTGCTAAGGTTATCGGGAAACTGGTGGCGGCATGTCCGGGCTTTGAATATGGAATGATGTACACAAAGGTATTTGAAAGAGAAAAATTCACTGCTCTAAAGGCTAATTACGGTGACTATAATGGGATAATGAAAATTACAAGAAATATAATTGAAGACTTAAATTGGTGGAAAAAATCTTTAGATCATGTTGTTAATCCTATAAAGACAGGTGTGTTTGAAATGGAAATACACTCAGATGCATCTGGTACTGGTTATGGAGCAACGAATTTGATTGAAAATATATGGGGATTTTGGAATGAAGAACAAAAATCGAGTTCTATAAATTACAGAGAACTTTTGGCCGCAAAGATAGGGTTGAATTTAGCAAGTAATCTATCCAATTGCCAAATCTTGATGAGAATTGATAACACAACGGCTATTTCATACATAAATAAAATGGGTGGCATAAGATTCAATAAATATAATAAATTAGCGAGGGAAATTTGGCAATGGGCAGAAGAGAGAAATATATTTATCTTCGCATCCTATATTTCTTCAGTCGACAATGCAAAAGCTGATAAATTATCAAGAATAAGTACTGATACAGAATGGGAATTGAATAATGCAGTATACGAAGCTATTGTAAATCGTTTTGGGCAACCAGATATTGATTTGTTTGCTAGTAAAATCAATGCAAAATGTGAAAGATATTTTTCTTGGATGCCAGATGAAAAAGCTGAAAAAGTAGACGCATTCACTGTACACTGGTCTTCACTAAAATTTTATGCTTTTCCTCCATTTAGTATAATACTGAAGACTCTAACAAAGATAAAAAATGAAAGAGCTACAGGCATTTTAATTGTACCTGATTGGAAAAACCAACCATGGTTTCCTTTATTCATAAACTTATTAGTAGAAGAACCATTAGTGTTTAGTCCTGATATTGATCTTCTCATTTCACCCTGTAGGAAAAAGAGACACCCAAGAGCAGAACACCTGCGTTTAATTGCAGGGAAAGTATCCGGAAGACCTTTATGAAGAAAGAGGCTCCATCTGAGGCTACTGACATTTTACTAGCAGGACTATCAGATTCAACTTTAAAACAATACAATAGTGCTTTGAAGAAATGGAATGTTTTTTGTACTGAAAATAATTTAGATTTCCATGAGCCTACTCGAAACAGTTTGCTTAGTTTTCTGACCGAAGTTTATAAGAAGGGAATATCATATTCTTCATTGAATAGCTATAGATCAGCAGTAGCACTTTTATCTACTGAAAATATTGGAGAAGATGAGGTAATAAGAAGGTTTTTCAAAGGAGTTTATCGGCTGAGACCAGCAAGACCAAAATATTCCCATACCTGGGATGTATCTATAGTTCTAGAATATTTAAGAAAAAAGGAGCCATTAGATTCTCTGGATTTGATCTCATTAACAGAAAAGACTGTTACACTGTTAGCTTTATGCACTGCCCATAGGGCTCAAACCTTAGCTAGTATAAAAGTGGAAAACATAAAAGAAAGGTCCAATAGAATAGAAATAGAAATTTCAGATAGGATTAAAACTTCAGGACCAGGCCGGCTACAGCCTCTATTAATATTATCTAATTTTGTAGAGGATACTAGAATATGTGTAGCTACAGTCTTGAAAAGATATATGGAAGTTACGGAAGAATTGAGAAACAAAGAAAATAGTTTGTTTCTATCAACAAAAAAGCCACATAAAGCTGTGTCGTCACAAACTATAAGTAGGTGGATTAAATCTGTACTTGGTAAAAGTGGTATAGATATTTCGATATTCACTGCTCATTCGGTTCGGCATGCTGCTACTTCTGCTGCTAGAGCAAAAGGTTTAGATTTAGGAACCATTAGAAGGACTGCAGGTTGGTCTAGCAATTCACAAATATTTGCAAGATTCTACAATCGACCAATAGAAACCATTGACAAAGAGTTTTCTACGGTGATATTGAATCATAAATAAAGAATAATTATCGTTTAAGAAGATGTTTATTAAGAAATAAATATAGATTGTAATTGTTACATCGTACTCCAAGTAATTACTGAATAAAAAATGTCAAAAAATTGCTGACTACTCTAAAAAACTACCTATGTAATCTCGAGAACGAGGTTTGCAATATAATTGTGCGATCAAACGAACTTCTCTGAAGTGAAGTTCGATCGTAATTATATGAAAAACCTCGTTCGAAGAGATTACATCCCACCCAAGAAAAAGAGAAAATTTTTTTCTTCCCAAAAACCCTACAGCAATTTTCAAATACTACTCTGAAAAAATGAGGATTCAGCCGGGGCAGCACCAGTATATATACGCGGCCGGCTGAGAAATTTGTTTTACTTTGAAACGCTGTGACATCTAGCGGGGCGAGGGGGGAACTACCTATGTAATCTCTTCGAACGAGGTTTTTCATATAATTACGATCGAACTTCACTTCAGAGAAGTTCGTTTGATCGCACAATTTTTAATGTCATACTTGGGCATAAATTACTACACTCTCTCTAATGATACCTAATAAATGCGGTACTATAGCGACATTTCTCATATTGTAGTTTAGTTGAACAAAGTGTACCACCCTAGCGCTTGCTGCTAAGTCAGTATGGCGATTCTTGCTATACCCTGTATAGTAGGACGTACTCAGTAAGATTCCATATACGGTATTGTAGAAACTACTATATTGCAAGTATGTCCCACGAGTAGAATATTGTATGGCATCTATTACTATAATTTTTGCTGAATGACTCCTATAAAATTCTCTCCGTGCACTTAAGGGCCTTGCAATCATTCAGGGCAGTCTGGAATGATTTCTACCCGGGTGGTTATACTAATTGATTATTTAATCAGATAGTGATTTCAAATCATTTTAGACACGACTTTTAACCTGTGAATATTTCATGTCATGATTTGTCGTTAACTATAGCGCGGGTACCCGGTTTGTCATGTTACGCTCCTGGCGTAGAAAGAGAGAGGTTATCTGTAGGGGTGCGCGGTATTGAGAATTTGATACCGATTTTCGGTATAGGTTTTTTGATCGGTAGTTTCGGTTCACCAAAATATCGAAACTTCGGTGAATACCGAGAAACCGGGATTTCGGTGAGTATCGAAAAACCGAAATATCGGTAAAAATCGAAAAATCGAAATTGCAGTGTTCACTGAAACACCAAAATACCGGTGCATATCGAAATACTTGAAACTCGAAATTTTGATGGACCCTGTGATTCTGCAATATCGAATTCTCGGTTGAAAAAAAAGAACGGAAAGAAATAGAAAAAATCAAGATACTCACCAGGCCTTAGGGGGATAGTTGGGTATTTCGGTATCCAGCGAATATTGGATGTTGTCTACCCAAATTTCGGTATTTCGGTATATACCGAATTTTCAATAATTTGGTATCGGTACTCACAGTCGATCTCCATACCGAAACATTTTGAGAGAACGGATACCGAAAATTTTCGGTATACCGAAATACCACGCACCTCTAGTTATCTGCGAACTGTTTCCCTCTATGTCCGCACGCTTTCCGACCAAGATGCTCCCTCTAGGTATAAATGCTCTAAGTTGTGTGAGCGCTCCCCCCACTTGTGAGATCCGGCGTGATTTTCACGCCGTGAGGGTAACGTGCGTCGCACGATTGTTATCTAGGCTATTTTATCTATTTTATTATTCTCGCTCACCTTCGACAGCCGTAGTTCAAAACTAAAATGAGGATGGCCTGCCTGCGAAAAACAGACGAAAAACTTAGCAGGGCCGAGTTAGCCATGACTGAGTGCTAACGTTCGAGGTAGTCTCGGTATGCAAACAATAATTTAGTCAAAACCTGATGTTCCATAAATGATTACATTGAGAACCACCCTATACGCTAGGCTCGTACTACTACACTCGTATGAACAAGCTTGTGTTTTCGTATACATGCATGCGATTTTCACCCCAAAGTTGCCTGGCACAGAAGTTAGGCGGCGCTGGCGGTCGTATACATGCACAAATTCTACACACACTAGTAGCGTACTGGAATTGTACGTGCCTAGCGTATTATACATACATGAAATAAAAATTATACGAAGAAAGCCACGGTACTAGAAATTGACAATATTAAGAATAGTTAAGAATATTTGGACACAGAAGTTATATTTGTCCCTGTTTCTAAAACCTACTCACAGCACATCCATGTCTCTGAGATTCATATAAATTTATCAACAGAAACAACTGGAAATTCCAACTATGGTCTACGATAGCGGTAAGCCGCACGTGTCGCTCAAATGCATAAATTGCGTTTTATTTTCAACCAATGGGAAATCGTAGGAAATTTGATGTAAAAGCAGAAGATGCTTCGCTGAAAGCAGCAGTTGTGATAAAGTAGTCCGAAGCAGATCCAGTCTACACGGTCAAAGAAGGAGTGGTCACAGCTTTTCGAGTAAGCATATTTCACTATTGTTAAATTAAATAATCGTATATCTAATGGGGGGATTTGTGAATAACAACTTATAGTTGTGTCCCCTCAAGTCGTTAGATATTGATAAGAAAAAGTATTGGTGAAACCTCGTAACCAACAAATGATTGAATTTGTTGCTTTATTACGATTTTCTTAATTATCCACTAATAATCGTCAGAGTGTTCTCGTGTTTGAGAGAATCTAATATTCCGTGAACAAAATACGATTCTAATGACAACCCAACAGCGTTATTACACTTCTTGGAGTTCAAATTTCATTGTCATCAAAATGAAATAAATTGAATCAATAATTGTTGCAGTCGATCACTTGAATCGCATACAGGCCGAACATGTCGAAAATCATACTGATTGCTCTTCTTGGATCGTTGGTTATCATCACGACGTTGATTGACGGTGTAAACGGCTGCCATGCAAACGGAGAATGGGTACGTATAAAAAAAGACCCTTTGTAAATAAAGTGAGGCCCTAAGATCGTACGTTCAGATAAACATGAATGCCAAGTTATACCCTTTTTTCACGTTATGTGATCCGAGCATCATTCTGGGACACACATAGATTTGGAATCCGGTTTTTTATGTGGTCATTAGTTGAAAATTTTCTTTTTGCAGTGCGCTATATGGGACGGTCATTGCTGCAATGGGATTTGTCTGCCATGGTTGTTGCTAGGTGGACATTGCGTATACGACCCGCCTGTGGGTAAATGAAAATAATGAACATGTACCCACCTCGCAAAATAAATAACCTAAATAAACTAAAAGATAATTTCACAATAATTCCTATACTCATATCCCTACGTCCTTAGTTTTTTCGATTTACGGCTTAACCGCATCAAGGGACACGTTTCTAATTTACAACGTACGTTAGACATCAGAGTTCGACAAATGTATTTGCCGAAGACCTAAATGCGAATTGAAATAATATAAAGCATTCGAATGATATACGACGCGAAACAGCGCGCAGGTTCACTATTGTTTGTCGAGAGGGGAATATCGTTGATACGACGTAGGTTATTTCCGGAAGGATTTCGCAACTGTGAAAAGGATATTTTTAGTAATTTTCTTCTTTCCATTCTTTTCGCTTCTTTTTTCCTGTGGAATCGATACCTGGAGCTACGCGTGAGGCCATTACCGACGCCCCGACGTCGACGCCGACGCCGAGGCCGAGGTCGACGCTGACGCTGACGCGACGCTGTGATGCTGACGCTTGTAGGACCGACCATAAGCTGCCAAAGCGCGCAGTCCAGCACAGCGTGGCGTAGCGTAGCGTGTGCACGATTGTCCGCTCAGATTGTGGTAACTATCGAAATTACGTTTCCTGTACAACGTAATTGGATTGGAGCACGTGTTAAGCTGTAGGATTGATCGATGTCTTCTACCTCTATGTACGCAATTCCCATTGTTACACGACCATTATTTGCCTTTCGGTGAATTTTTGTTCGCCAAATTTACGGAGAGAAAAATTTGGAAAACACTTTTTTTTGTAAGCTCTTTTGGGCAAACATCAAATTAGTCAATAATATTCAATGCATAGATAATTGAAACATTATCAACCCCGTTGTATGAAGAAATAGGGGTATAATCCACTCGTCCTAGCATTTGAACCTGTCATCGGCTTAGCGAAGACAATCGATGGAGATATCAGAATGAAATATTGCCTTCACGTGGGTTAAAAATGCTGAAGAATGCTTTCAATAAGAAATGGGAACCCTATAGCCCGAGGCTCGTTTTTTTTTTCTCAAGCCTTCTCAATCATCTACAGCACGTAGTAGGTATACTGACAGTTTGTGAAATAGTCAATTTCTGAATTTACTATCGCAAGCTCAACATTTTGGTCACTTATTAAAACTGGGTTACCTGACCCTGACGGATATCGTATTGCAAGGGGCCTGGCTTAAGTAGACAACTGAATGAACTGATGCAGCAGGTGTCGGGCTCCACGATCATTAAATTTGAAAATGACAATCAGAAAGTGAGATTGGAGGTGGGTCAAGTTTGTGTGGTTAAAGACAGCCTAAAAGTAGATCGATGCGGCTTGGGGTCTGGATCTTTCAACGAGCTGGTAGGGACTTAGGGAAAGTGTAGATATAGCGTATCTTGAAAACACGAAGCCCCTCGTATAATACCAGCTTGACTTTATTTTTGGCAGCCCGCGAAATACCCTGGATTACTATAATTAAATTGCGTTAGCTTTCCGGCGATTAGGGTTTTGATTAATGGGTGTCATCACCTTATGCTGCGCTGCAGAGACGTAGTATATTTTCCAGATTTTATTTCTATCCGATACTACGCGCGCGAGAGATCCCCCTTTCGTGAAAATTCTCGAAAGTAAGTTAGAAAACGACTCTTTACAGAATAGCGCGAAGAGTTGAGCTATAATAATAACCTGAGGATTTCATTTCATTTCATTTCATTTCATTTCGCTTCGCTTCGCTTCGAAATCATTTGTAAACGTCGCCTTCCTTCGAACGTTCTACACCAATATACCAACCGTTTTTCCCCGTTTCTACGTAGTTCAAGATAGATATTCTTCGTGACGTTACCTTTTTACTCTCACTTTGTTTTTTTTTTTTTTTCTTTTTTTTTTCAATTTTTGCGATAGATCAGCGGGAAGTAAAAAGAAAATTCGAGTAGTCGTTGTTCTACACTTTCTAGTTCTCATTTACACTATGCATACATACATGCCCTACATGTATGTCTATAACCAGGAGTATTCGCAGAAGCGCAACTTAGGTCTTGGGGAATCGAAAACTTATATTTCATTGAAGAATATCGAGACAAGTAGTAGTACACATCAATCCTGAAGGATGTACCAAGAAGGGATTAAAGTAGGTGGCAATTGAGATTTTTAGATTATTTTCATGACTCGGTAGTGTGAATAGGAATACCTAGATGTAAAAACGACGGCAACGTCTTAGTTTGAAATTTGTCTGATGAAAGACTACCCCTATCTGAATAATTGAATCAGAAGTTCGAGGTACAAAGTGCACGGCAGGTTTTTTTTACCGTCACGAATACGGCTAATACACCATGTACCCATTCGAAAAGTATATACGATTCAGTTTGTAATTGCTGAAATAGTTGCACGCTACTGCGAACTCTGGATGTCGACGGTTATCGACCTGACCTACCTCGACCTAACAAACCGCAGTAGTCTATTTAGGCACATGTAACAAGTTCTTTTTGTTCCCTGAGGTAATTTAGCGTAAAAAAACTGGAATTGAAAGTGTTGACGGTTCAGAAAAGTGATATTCTGAAATCCGTACTAGTAGGTACTACTTATACTGCACAGTGGCTGTTAGATCGTTGAAATATCTACCTACGCGACGAGCTTGTGTATACTCGAGTTTATCCCGCGAAAACTGTCGTCAATCTTCTCGATGTATTTGCCTGTTTTCAAGCTGCTTTAACAATCTTGCTTATGTCTTTACAATCCTTGCACGGGTCTGCTCAATGTTTTCGTCAGAATTGTCAGCCCAAGTTTTCAGACAAAACCCATACAACGGCGCCTCAGATTTGAGACTCGGTTGTAGACTTGCTTGCAAAGTGCTTGGTTTCATTTTTGGTAAAACGAAAAGAATTATGAACCAGGTCAATCAGATTTCGATTGATAAAATTCTAAAATTTTATAGAAACAAAATTCGGGTTGTAGAAATAATATGTTCAAGATGTAGGTAGAGGTCAGTTCTATGAACGGTGAAAAAATCAGATTCTAAATTTTCGTAATTCTGTTCTTTTTTTTCCAATTGGTATCACATTTGATTATTAATTCCGAACGAATGAATTCTTCTTCCGTATCGTTGGCGAGAGTCGATCCCTGGTGTACGATTTTCGAGAAAAACGCGAGACCCAGTAATTTTAAGGAATAATTGAAAATGGGGGGTTTGAATGGGCTACGTATACCTATAATTTATTTCGTTCGTTGCGTCTCTAGTACCACTTCAATTAAATTATATATACAGCTAGGAATATTCATTTTGTCAAAGAATTTTGTCAGAATATGAATAGGCAGTATACATACCTACACATCGTTAAAAGTAACAGTGCAGAATGTAAGATTTCTTGAATTCCGATCAACAAATTGCCTTCATAACAAAATAATTTCCTCTCGAGGAAATTGGAGAGCCGCGATATTCTCTACCAGCCTACATAATATATAGGTAGACGTATAGGTACGTATGTATTTAGGTAAAGGGAGACAAATATATTTATACGTGAGAGGTGAAAAGGTTAGGCTGTTGGTTAATTCTTCAATTTGGCATAAGCCAAGTTAAGGTCTTGCTCCGACGTTTGGGAAAGCCGAGAGAATGTGCATTTAGAATGCCCGACTTTAGGGGTTGGTTGGTGGAAATAAACGAAGCTTCTATAGCTCCCCGTCATTTCTTACGGCACCGTGAAATCGAGGCTTTAGGCAAAGTAGGAAAATTTTCCTCGCTTTTGGACTTTGCCTCGGTACGTCGGAAAATTTTACCCCCGTGGATATCATAAGCCTGGGATAATCCATGTGACGCAGCTATACCCACCTACCTATCTACCCCTCAAAACGTTGCACCATGTATTCAACTACAGTCTGGTTTTACCTTTACCATAAATGATAAACGCAATTAGCGAAGTCTCGTAAATGGTGCATCAGAGTGCAGAGACTGATGCTAATACAAGCGAGGTTTACGCAGCGAGCTCTGTTGCGGTCGGTGTTAAACTTTAACCGTGTGTTATCCCGGTTTGAAAGCTTTCAGCTCTTCCAATAAACAGTCAAAATTCGACTACAAAACTCAAAATGGAATAAAAAAAACGAGAACAGTAAGCCTATTTCGTTGATCAATGTCTCACTTCTCGACATTTTTCATTTCATTTACAGTTTAAACACCGACACCGATGGAATCGCCAAAAGTAATTGATGAATCATGCGATTTGTTAGAATCACGCCTGTGACTCAATAGACGCGAGCATTGCCTTGCGGGTAAACTGAAAGAGAAGCAGCCTTCGTTGAACGAAAGTAAAAGTTCTTGTTAAAGCGAAGTCGACGTGGAAGGTCTAGCAGCGGAAGGTCCACGTCGGCTTCGTAGAGGCCCGGTAAATCCTGAAGAGCTTATACGTTCCACCCTGGACTCGCGCCAAGACAAGGCACCGCGCCGCGGCGATTCAACTGAAAGAGGTGATCGTTAAGGGTTGCGATTGTCGAAATTGTCTGCAGATGAAATTCAAGAACGTACGTAGGTATATCTTCGTTGGTTTAATTTAATTTATTTATTTTTCGTTGAAGAAAATCCGGATGTTCAATTTGCTGCCATCGAAGTCTGCAGTGGTCGTAGATTTTCGAAAAGGAAAAGGAAAATGCAAGAGTACTGAAAGCCAGGGACAATATGAAGTGAAACGAAATTGAGTAAAATGATTTTGAATCTCAAATATGTGATCTAAGAATGAAAATGTTGTACCATGAAGTCGTTTCATCATTATTTCATAACCATTGGTCGAAATTTGATATTTCATCCCGTTCCTAAGAGTGATTTTGGTTTTATTTCGTGGCTGAAAGGATATAAAATCAAGATACGTACGTGGTACCATAAAGTCAACACCAGTACCTACCGTAACTTAAGTGCTGTACTGTGTTTTACTATTAATAGCTACCCATTAAACACTCGTTCGATCCATCTCAAGTCGTAGGTGGTCGTAGGTAGGCAATAGCGTGTCTTACAGGCGTATGGATCGCGTGCAAGTTGCTTTAACAATCAATTAAAAGGCGATCCTCTATTCAATGAATAAACGATAACCGAATGGCTTGACGGTGTATGAAAATTAAACGAAACCCCAGATCTTTGGTCTTTGATCTACGAGTTTGAACGAACTTCAACAAACAAATATTCCCATTTTTCCTACTTGCCTTCGTTATAACGATAACGATCCATCTAAACTGCAGCTCTATTACCTTTGCCATTTATTTGACTTTACCTGTACGAACTTTTATTTTCTATTATCTCGTTTCTCATTTAGGCATAACATACCTAATAATAACATAAGTATTACTATTAGCCTCATTATCGTCATATAACTACAATTGTGATTGCTTCAACGACATTATCTGCATGACTACCATAATCGGTGTTATTTATAGGGTAAGTCCAGGCTAGTTGGCCATAGACATGAGTTATAAGTGGAAATTTTTTGAATTGGCCATCTCTCCCTTACGGCCATCTGCCCCGGACTTACCATACTGATAACAGGTGGATTTCCCATTATACACACATTCATCGACATGTCTATGTACCTACTTAGATATCATTTGGCTGTCATATAAAGCCGAATTCAGAATTTCAACACTGTACGTAGAATTCGGCGGCTATCTTAGTACTGAAAAAAGAAAATTTTAAAATGACAACAAAAAAAAACTGAATATGAATATGAAACCGGAAGAAGTTTCGTGCTCGGAAGTCGTGATAAAATTATTTGCTGATTCCGTTAGATTGGCGTAACGTAACTGGCGTGCGTAACTAACATTCGTGCGTGCTGTATCAGTAGTTAGGGAGTCTCGAAAGCACGCGCGCGTCCGCGTCATCGCGAACTCTAGAACAGCCGGAAATTTTCACTGCATAAATTAAGGACAAGCCCCCCCGTAACTCTCGTTGGTATATACGGTCGTTTCGATAGCCCGACGTGTAAATATAATTAACACGTGAGGTACGACGAGCTATCGTATTCCCTCTCCAATGTTTAATGTATTTAATTATGTAAAATGTGGATAAAACGCGGCTGTATGTAGATACGATATGATAAAAAATGAAAATTTAATAAGGCGATGAAATTAACGGGATGAAAGAAAAAAAACTTGGTCCCGAATTGGAGAGAAAAGAAAACAGGCCAGAAACCGGAAAGAAAATGTTGATAAAAAAATAAAATAAAACACGAGAATAATAAATCAAGTGAAAAGTTGAAGTCCGGCAGCAAAGTTGAAGTTGACAAACGAAGGCGAGAAAATTTTCCGCCATAGCGTAATACAGGTAGGTATTGAGAAGAGGAAAAAAAGAAAAGAAAAAGTGAAATGAACGAGAGTAAAGTGACAAAAGTAACTATGTTGGGGTCGGGTGTAAAGAGTATTAAAACTCGGAAAGACTAAAGGCGAGACCTATTATTCTGATACGCGGGTGGGCAGGCAGGCTTTAGCACTGCCATTGGGTTCGCGCTAATTTTACATCGCGTAAAATTTATAGGCGGGATGTTAAAACGCTTATTAAGGCCGCCACTGCCGCGCGGTATAAGTTCTACGAAGCCTCTGTAATGACCTCAGCCCCGGACTCTCACTCTCTTTTTCTTTTCCTCTTCCTCTCGCTCTCGCGCTTGCTGTTTTTGGCTAATTCCCGAATAACTTTACTAATAAAACACGACTTTCGTTAGAAACTTACTTTTTCTTACTGCGCGACAGCACCACGTGCTTTTCAGACTTACACCGCCTGTTTCCCTCAGCGCGTTGCGTCTTTTTTACCATTCTTTTGGTTTCTTTTTGAATTTTGATGCTTGATACGCTCCATAGTAAACCTAATATGACGAAAAATATTTTCCTCACCTACATAACGATAATATACATATAAGTCAGCCTATAACTTAGCTCTGAGTTTTTCAGCGAGTAGCAATTAAATTTCGTTGTTATTTCGAAGTCGAATATCGCTTTGACTTCTTATCAAATCCTCCGCTGTTCCCAGTCCCGTTTGGCTTCTGAGCGACTGCAGGGGGGGGGGTTAAAGGCGAGATATCCAGTAAATTTGATTCTCCTCGGAGATAAAATAACGCACTTATTTTTCAGGCTATACGTTTGAGTAAAGCCCCAGCTCTTCGTCGCTTCTCGCTTCCGTATTAAATGTGAATATAAAAAGTAACTTTGTGTTGTAAAACGCAACACAAAAAAAAGTAAAACAAAAAAAAAAAAACAAAGACAAAAAAGAAAAAAGACGAAACGAGAATAAAGTTTAAGCCCAGTGAATTGGGCTAGAAGTACCATTAAACCGTGTGCTTTGTAGACACTTTAGGCAGGTAACCCACACCACCTTTCATCCACATTTTCTTTTATTATTTATTGCAGTATTTCTACTTCGCTAGTTCGACTATAACCGACGTCACAGTCAAAGTGAAATTTTTCCTGATAATTTTCACCTCGTCTTGATTAATAAACCGTCGAAACTTGAATATCTCATCTCAGGATTTCAAAAGTGTTGAATGAATTAATTTGCCATAAATTGAAATGTGTTCTCAGAATCTTTGCTTGCATTTCAAATTACTGCAGTTTTGAACGCTCGATACTAATTTCGGAACATATTAAACGGAAGATTGCATCTCCCGACTCAGGCGCCTATAAAACTGTTTAGTTCGTTTCAACTCTCCGCGACCCTTAGTAATGGTTTTAATAAGGCTGGTATAATCCTACCGAGGAACACAAATAATGATCATTAATTCTTGATGGATCCCGCAGGATCAGTTAATCCGCCACAAAAGAGTCGCTCTAGGACGCTGCAGAGAGGCAACATGAAAAGAAAAGAACTTCATCATCTGCTAATTTATAGTATAGTATCTGAATCCGCGGAGCAAACTCCTGAAGGCTCAGCGTCGCGTCAGTCGTAAGTAGTGATATCGCGTATAGGTCAGACGCTGAGAGCGAGGATCCGGAAAGTCGTATCGTATTACCTTAGGCTATCAAAAACAAAAGTTATAATTAAAAAACGGAAAACTTGAAAGCCGAAGGTCGTATGTTAAGTAGATACGTCTGTTGAGCATCGATTTTTTGCTGTTGTAAGAAGCTCGAAGCAGAGTGTCGTCTACGCCCACATACGACCTTTTCACCTTTAGCTTCACGAATTCTTGATTTTTAATTATTTTTCTCATGCGTTTTCATAATTTTCATAGCGAATTGCGGCATGAAAAGATAATGATATGACTTTATATCGCAGAAATCACCTTTTTGGTGCTTACGACCTTACGCCATTAAACACGCGATATGTATGGGCGACATGAAGATATTAGAGGGACCTTTTTCCGTCGTTATTATCACCGGGTATTATCTGAATTCGCGAAACGCACTCATCTATATGGGTTCGGAGCTAGTCGCAAGTAGTAATATCACGTACAGGTCAGACGCCGAGTGCGAGGACCCGGGCGGTGCACATGACGCGTCTAGTACTATGGTACGTACAACTTGTAAGAGCAAAGAGGAGATAGAGATAGAGAAATGGTACGTTTTGGGTTCGCAGTAGAACGTTGCATGCATTATTGAGCGAGGTGAGCCGCCTCGAAGTCAAGAATGTAGGAATTGTAGGTACGCCAAGGATAGAAACGTGGTAAGGAGGTAAGGTAGCGCGATTTAGGAGGCAAAAGGGAATTATAATCGTATTTCAGGTTGGTAGTTCGCTCCGCAGGTTGGCCGCGCGTTTAGTCATGGAGTCATGGGCGAGGAGTGCGCGGGTGGCTTATTGATCGCAATGGGACCCAGGAACTCCTCTGTGGAGTTTGACTAACTCCTCCCTAATTAGGACGAAGGCGAGAATGTAATCCACGTGGTGGTGTGGCGGTGATGACGGTGGTATGCCGAGAACTGGGGTCTTTAGGGGCCGTATAGTCGTCATGGTACCCGAATGATCTTATGATCTGTAAGCCAATGTATGAGCTTTCTTGAATATCAAAGACCCCGGGATGATCATAGGCTTTCAACGCTCGACTCAGACCAAATCACGTCACTTCACCTTTGACAGGATATTCGGTAAATCTTAATAATGACATTCGAACATCATCGCATCACATGGTGAATTTCAATCCATTTAATCAAATTTGACATCTGCCGAAAGCACGACGTCTACAAGCGTTTGATTCTACTTAAGGGGTTATACCTGTTTAGAACCCAAAAAAGGGTTTTCTTAATGGTTTTTCAATGATACGTCTTGGAATAGAGCTACAAAACCAATATGTATGTGCATCGATCGATTTGAGACCCGGAAGATAGGAATTAGGGAGACTTGAAGAAAAAAATTTGCGATGGATATAGGCCATTCGTTTGGCATGAAGCACTGATGAATAGAACAAGAGACATGATGGGGCTCAGAGGTGTACAAGCAGAGCAATGCACACAGAGTTAGGGCACTCTCCCCGAGCCCTTCGCCATCTCTAGATGTTCTCAGCGGCTGGAGGATAGCCTCCGGTCTCTGGCTGGCCGCTTTCATGTTTGCAAACTAATTAATTCACTGCAGGGGTCCAGTGGGTGGTGGAAGTTGGGGTTCGCGGAGACGAGCCGAGCTGGTACTCAAAAAGATGGAAGGAGAAGATAGCCTTGCACGGCAACCTCTTCTTCATTAAGCCCCTCAACGAGGACACTCGTATTAAAAGAGCTTTCATAATAATCGACGCCCTATTTCTATATGGACAGAGAAATCCTCCAGGATTGATACGGGGCTGATTAATAGCTCTTTAAATTACGCTTTTCTTGACACTAGCTCCGAAAGTCATCCAGTCGCGGTAGTCCGTGATTTCACGATGAGACTCAAGGCTGAACGGCAAATTAGAATGTACATGAAATCAGGCCGCATGAAACCCCCGGGCTAAATCTAAATGAATATTTTTCCGCTGAGTCATTATCACTAACCGCATTTCAAACCGAGATTCTCGCAAATCGCCTCTGGCACTTTGCAGCCACGTTTTCACATCGTTTTTCCCCTCTGCACGCATATGACTTTCCCTAAGTACCCGAACGCCTATTTCATGCACCGTTTTAGACAGTCGTTATATCATCAAGCAAAATCGATCATTTGGATTCAATTTCTGACCTACCAATTAACTCCGCTTATTTTCCCTCAAATTTCATCAGGCAATGAGAGCGTGGATTGGATTCCGCGCTAGCTCTCCGTTAGAGAAAGTTTACATTTTTACGATCCTAATTTTCACCGCACGGTTACCTCGCCTTCGAGCCATTTCACTGCGCGAGAAGTTCTCATCATTGTTGGAACCAGTCTTCGTTCGTCCTTGCGCACTGTGATGGCTGTTTCTCGAAGTCGAGGTAAGTCTGTTTCCTTCAGTTTCCCAGCTTCCCAGCTGTCTCACCCTTTCCTCGTACACGATGCCATGCCTGATGCCATGCCCAACAAGAGGCACTGTCGCTGTTTCTAGCTGCTGTCCGTTCGGAAACTTTTGCCTTACAGAAATTACAATCGAGTTCATCCCAGATCACGGCTACCTCTGTCTCTATCCGTCTCCGATTCCTTCTAACGATTTTCTCTCATTGTCGTTTCGCTGCTCCCTGACTACGTCTATTCGCCCTCTATTTATTCCTAATCGTTCAACTTTGCCACCATTCGTACTGGCGTTTGATCATTTTACCAAGAAGAGAGATAAAACTTGGTCCATTCAGGCTAGCCACTTCCCATTCCAATTTTTTTTTTATGTGTTATTTATTTTCTGCGCTTTCTAAACACTAATCTATTATTTCATTCGATAAAGTTAGGTGAAAATTCAACGCATTTGATCGATAAAAATGATGATTTCAGTACGTTCCCGTTAGAGTCAAAATATTGACGAATAAGAAAACTGGCGCAGTGAAAAGATATCAGTAAAACAACGACAAATGAAAAAAGACTCTCGCATTTCAGGCAGTCAAAGGTCTTTTCCAACAAGAAAACTGAGAAGAAGAAGAAGAAGAAGAAGAGGAAGAAAATCTGGAAGAAAATGCACAAGTAATGAAAAGCTTGTATTGTATTGTCACCTGACTCGAGCAAAAATAAAACAGCAATGCGATCGTTAAGAAAATGTTTTGAGTTTGCAAGCTCCGGTCTTTCCCGGGTAGACATTATAGAGAAAGTAGTTAGAGCACGATATGCATCTCAACTTGCCCCGAGCGACAACCGTGAACAGTTAATACTGGTTAAATATTGTCTTTTTGTTTTTCAATTCAATATAAAGTTCACAAAAGCCACAGAAATGAGAAAAGTTCAACAAAATTATTCCTCCAGGTATATTGATCGAGCTTTCGCGTCGATATACATATACATATAATCTCTGTTAATAAACGACCATATAAGTAATAATTACTGAATAGTCTGATAGAAGCTAAGAGAGAAGCAATAGTATGCTGTAGTGTTGAATCTAGAGATAGACCTTCGGGCGTACCAGGCGTCTGACATGCAAATGGCTCAAGGTATACAATACAATCAAAGCTCAACGACGATACATATTCAAGCGGTCAACGGGGCAAACAGCGTAGCAAACGGAACTCTGTCCGTGTGCGGTGAAGGGTTTGAAGCAAGGGAGGGGGAGGCGCTGAGAAACAAGGGATATCATCATCCCTGTGTATATGGATGTACATATATATATATATATATATCTAAACAGCATTCTGCATACACACACATAGATGTGTATATAGATATAATATGTATTATATATATATATATGTATATGCATACCACGACCTGTAGACGCACAAGGGCAACAAGACAACCCCATCAATTTCCCATTCAATTTGAATCAGCTAGCCGAGGCGAACAGGGATGGCGAACAAGGGGCACGATTTTGGCTGGTACGTACCTACCTACCTACCTACCTATCTGCCTATCTACCTACCAAATACTGTCTCGATGGATGAATATGGAACGGTTACTGCAAAACTTTGGGCGAAAATTTTGCGCGGGACGATTACCTTTATTGGGTACAGCAAACAACGCGCGGTGGGGGAACCACCGCGACGTACTCATTTAAAGCCATAAAATTTTTCGTTTAAACTTGTATAGTACCCACAGTTAGGTATATAGGTGAGTGGGTGGGACGTAGGTAGGTATTCGCAGAACGTTGCGTTGATCGAGATTAAACCACGCTTGTTTGAACGACCCGTAATTCGACTGGGAGTTACCAACGGCCCGATTTAAACGACAAATAGGGGCTAGTGAATAAATAGATGCGGTGATATATACAGGGAATTGTAGGATCGGAAATAATTTGAACTTTTACGAGGAATTCCGAATTGCATTTCATTTCATACCATTGCATCCCAGTGGGCTGTGAAATCCTAATATTGCAGATGTACCCGCAATATATATGTTATGTATAAAACATGCGCCCATGTTTACCAACGAGGGTTGAACGCGTTTTTCACTATATGGAAACTAAAGTCGAGATTCAAACAGAATGATATCACACTGTAATCCAAAAACAATACTGCCATGTTGGATATAGGTATGCGCCATTGATACAGCCTCATTTGAACCAACGAGGTTGACAGTGACGTGAATGAAGCTCCGTGTAATCTTTACCATTGTAAAGCTTTGCAGGATTGTTTTTTCTATTGTTCAAAAGCGAACGCGTCAAAAAATATAAACCGCGCGAAGCCGAGGTACGAAGGCTGTTCGCATATGAACGTATACATATTTTGGATTGTATACCTACTGTACACGTCGAAATCGAACTCTTGAATGATATCTTGCTTATACCATGTGAAAAAGAAAAGGTACAGAAAAATATGGGTAGAAAATATTTTACCAAATGAAAGAGAAGCCGATAAGTTATGATTATACGTTTCAAAGGAACTTGTTATTTTTTTATTTTCTTTCTTTTTTTCGGTACATTTACTTTGCGAACTGGTATAAGGTATTATTTCCAACCTATTCACAAACAAATACCGTTTAAAAAAATCGTAATTAGTTTTCCAGTCTTTGATCCACGGAATACATATATACACAGAGCGATGTTTATCCACCTTTGCTTTCAATTCCCGGCAAACCCTAATCCTTACTTAATTCAAAAACATGTGCGATTCGTGTATTCGCGAGGCTATTTCCTCCGCTCTCAATTCCTCTTTGTGCGCAAAGGATAGGGAATAATTTGACTGGGGTTTAACGCTAGGTCCCTGGTCTTAGGGGTAATACCAGGTAATACCGTGGGCGTGAGTAACGCAAGTACACGAGGGCTGTGGCCCCCGCATTCACATCGTATTTAAATAGGTGGTATACACGAGTACGGAGACACGTACGTCGCGGTATTACAGAAGGAATAATTAACACAAGAGATTTCGACGCTAAATCATCGACTCTCGCTCGAAGCTGAAACCGATGAGAACACGTATTTTGGATTCCAGATTACATGACAGTCGGTACTAAGTCGTATCTGCATATATGCCACTTGTGGCACATTGCATTAGTTTCTTCTGTTTTTCGTTTTAACTCATTCAGAATCTCTGGAAACCAGATACCGAGACTTATGCCACTTTATCATCGAACCTATCCGTCGAGGATGTTGTCATACTATATACACCGACGACTATCATTAAGCCATGATTCTGCGTGCTTGAAGTCCTCCGGTACATTGTGTCTAGTCGAAATGGTCTCTTGAGTAACAGCCCTGAGCATCGATATCTACTTCTATCCGTATTTGAGAGCGTATACTTGTAACTATAGAGCTTCGACGAAGATGGGGTGATCGATGTCCGGAAGGGACCGTAGAAGCTTATCTGCTCGAACGCAGTCGACCTGGTTACTCTTCTACGCCCTGCTACGCCCTAGAATACGTCCGCAACGGGTGAGCGTATGGCAAGAACCTTTTCACTCTCGTGAGTCGTGACTATGTTGTCCTGACATACCAGGGGGCTTCGCCATGGCGAGAGAATGGATAAGGGGTACATATGACATAGAGAAAGGCCAAGGGGTCGCCTCAAGCTTATCACTGGCTTGCAGCGGTCTGGTGCAACGGCTGAAGCCAGTTTATCGAGGCCAAAGGGTGACGCGAACTCTACTGCGCGCTGTGATACGGGGATCAACGTAATTACTGTTACAGGTAAACGAGACGAAGGAACGAGTAGCATGCCGGAGTTTTCTTTATAGAGAGATATCATCAAATGCAAAATATAATATAGGGGGTATTCCACGTGAACCGGATCGGTTTTTGGCAACAAAAAAAATAAGGAAAAGACGGGAGGCTGGAAATTTTATCACTTCTCAGTGCCACCTCGAAGTAATTTCGGTGAAAATTTCAGGGCGATTAGCGAGACCCTTCAAGTAGGAGAACAAAGAAATCGCATATTTCCAAAGTTTTACATATTTAAGAATTTCAAAAATAATTGAAGTGCTACATATTTCGCAGGGGCTCATTTATGCGCGTAGAATGCACTATGGGAAGTTATGATTTTGTTCATGCATGGCTGAGATAAGTGGAGTTGAAAATGTAGTAATTAAATTTTTAGTATAATTATGACAGCGATATAAATTGAACCAATTGGTTTCATGCTCTGTAACTGTTGGGGACATCTCATGTAGTAACAAGGAATCTGAATCTGCATTGGCGTCAAATTCGATGACCTCCGGCCAAAAACCGACCCGGTTCACGTGGAATACCACATAGACATGATTTAATTAGTTATTTAGTCAACTAACGCTTAATTCTTATTTTTTGTCATGCTATGACTATCTAGATTTTTCAACTCAGTTTCGACGATGAATTTGATTTTTCATCACGTACCGGCACCGCACCGATGCAAATGTCGTCATCGTACTAGAACGAGCGTGCTTGATGTGCTGTCGTATTTGACGTATGTACATACCATATACTACATAATATAGATGATATATACAGTTATTTCCCTGTTCTATTGACCGTAGAATGTGGCAATGAGCACGTTTTATTGGGTACTTATTTAGTTTTGATGCTGTATCATCATTCTCTGTTCCTGCATCATCCGAGGGTTGTATGGGTGCGGAATTTCAGCGAGAGAATTTCGATATTCTTGAAATATCCTCTACCCATAGGTACCTATGTGTGAGTATAATGTATATTCATAAAACCTCTGACTACGTATAGAGAATGAGAAGACGCATATGGGTATATAAGGTATATAGCCAAACTGTTTTTGCGATAATTATATCGTAATTAATGCACCTATGGGTCTGCGGCGTTCATCGTGAGTTGAGTAATTGGCTGGTAGTTGGTTCACATCTAGGGGAGTGGGTACAATAATTTGCGGAAACAAGACACTAGAGAAAGTTGAAGTATATATGAGGGGTAAAAAGACGTCGAATGGGACAGAGAAAGGGGAGTTCTACGTTGGTATATATAGGGGAGAGATATTCAGGGAGTCGTGGAAGGGATGCGGAAAATAAATCACTCCTGCAACGGACACACGCAGCGGCGATTTTCTATCGGACGAACGAACGGACGGACGGGCGAGCGGGCGAGCGGGTGCGGACGAAAAAACGCGGGAGAAATGATCCGTCACGAGGTCCGCTGGCCGGATACAGGCCCATAAACCATAAAGCATCGGATGACGGGGCTCGGACCGAGCGCCGCGAGCTGAATTTATTGTGGAATCGCACGGATTGATTCTCAGCGAAAAGAGCGAAAATAAAATAAAAATAACAAAAAAAAACAAAAAACGTAGAAAAAAAGGAAAACAAAACTTGATCCGTTCGTTTGGTCGCTAAAACTTTGTTGTTTTTCTTGTTGTTTTTGATCCGTATAACATTTATTACTTTCATTGATTCATTTGTATTCATTTATTTATGAAATTAATTCTTCTTGGTTTTTTTTTTGGTTTTTTTCATCTCGCTTTCTTCTTCTTTCCTCAATTTTTCTGAACGTATAAAAGTTTGAAAGGAATTTTCTTTTCCCTTCTCTCTCTAGATATATATATATATATATATATATATGTTGCATCACGTGACAAACGACCCCTTCGGCCATATAAAGTTAATGTAAGTGGGTACTTACAGGTTGTAGTGGACATCCGCCATGTTTGGTCGATACCGTAAAGCCTGGGTGAACGCTTCTTCGGCCTCGGCAATTCGTCCCTGGGCACTCAGCACACTTCCCAAATTTCCGTAGGCTAAAAGTTACATGGAAAGATGCAATCAGTATAGGATTACAATATGAGATCATTCAAGCCCCTATCTACACGCTTCCGATGGCTTCCTACACAACTCGCAATCAGACCAATAGGACAACATATCTGATTTGCCAAATCAAATTATCAGAGACACGATGCCAAAGCGAGTCAATGTCTTATGAAGTTTTTCGATTATACCTACAAGCCTGATGAAACTAGGAGAGATCAGTTTAATTTTTTCTTTTTTTTGCGAAAACGAATGCGTATTGTCTAACCAGGAGAATATCACACCTCCGGTTCATCGATCTTGACCAAACTTATAGGGGTGTTTCCTTGAGCAAAAATATCAAGTACCTGCTGAATAAATCTCCCGAATGGGGCCTTACTCTATCAATTTACTTGAATGTACAATGAATGATAAATATTTATAAATATTCCAGTGCAATGTAGAATCTCATAATACAGCAGAAAAACTGGTTATTTCTTGGCAATTGGGGAAAACCCAGGTTACGCTGATTTCTATTGTACATTCAAGTAAATTGATAGAGTAAGGCCCCATTCCGGAGAGTTATTCAGCAGGTAGTTGATATTTTGGCTCAAGGAAACACCCCTGTAAGTTTGGTCAAGATCGATGAACCGGAGGTGCGATGTTCTCCTTGTAAGTTTGAAATTCCTTGACTTTTCTTTGAACTATTTTACTCATTTTTACCGCATTGGCAGTTAGGCAAAGGATATATATTTGAGTTGAGTAAATTGGTATATAGCGAGAACTGATCGCGAGCCAAAAATGAATACATAGGTATATATAGAAAAATAGGGTAAAAGAAATATAACGGAAATAAGTAAAATGGGAAAAGAAGGCATTTGTACGGACGTGTACCTATTCCCGCACGAAATCGCATAATCTGGATAACGATACGCAGATGGCAATAAAATATTGACAGAAAGGCGTACCTTCTTTACCCGGGGTGTTATTTACGAGCAATAAACCGTCGGAGGAAGTCTATTTGAGATCGGGTCGATGGCAGATCGGCTATTCTCAATCCGGAAATATAAGAATTGACGACTACGACCTGCAGTAATCCAACCGGCGTGTGAGCTAAATCAGGGTCACCAAGAAATACGGTGATCGGGGATTCCGTAGACTGTAACCTAGTTCAACCTTGCAGGATGAATCTTAAATTCGGAAACTCGAAACTTCGCGGGTAAATAAAATTATCGTTTATTGCTGACGATAGCTTATTTCCAACCGCGGGTCGGACCCTTTCTAAGATGTGTCGTACCGCGTCATTTTCTTTGTATCAGAATCGAAAAAGCGCACAAAGGACCTCCTAATGGCTTCTCTGTCTCGTTGTAACAGTCTGAACCAGCGTTTCATGAATCGAATATAACGTGATGAAATTGAAGCTAATCAAAGAGACGGTTATATGCAGACGCATACATATCCGTCGATACCTACTCGCTAGTTTGTGGAACATTTTGACGTTTGATTTCCTGATGTTTTCAGGTCAAACGTTTGTTCGCTCTTCAAAGGCACGTATTGCGCTCTGGATAATTCCGTTCAATTCTATAGCCAAGGCAATATATAGGGGCAGGAAGAGCCTGGTTTCAATTTTATTCGAGGTGATCATTGCCTCGATCGTTAACCTGGGAAATCTAAAAATGAAAGTGACTCAGTCGTCGCGATTCGAAAAAGAAATTCACGTCTGATTGCTGGACGAAACTGGCGTTATAACGGCCCAGATTACCTCAGCGCTGCGCACCCCACGCTTTATACGACCCTTAAGGCCGTTTATGTTTCAGCCGGAAATGCGGCCGAGATCTTTAAGCAGCCTCTCTTCAAACCAACTCTCCAACCCCGGTTCACCTGCTGTTTCAACTTTGCACGAAAAAAAAACTCAACGCCATTTAGAAACCGCAAGTAACTTGATGCGAATAATGCTTATAGCAGCTATAGGTATACAAACGTTACGGTGTTTAGCTCTCTTTGAATGCGAAAAGAAAATTCGGAGGGGGAAAATTTTTCTAAACTTTGGTTATATTTTTCCCGCCGAACATTTATTCGCGCAAGAAAAAGCTTCGGCCTCAATCTGCTTCAACCTTTTTTTTTTTCTACCTAAATTTAATCAAAGAATTTGGCCATCTCTATTTTTTTTTTTTTTTTTTTCTTTACTCTCTTCATATATTACCTACATAATAAAGAGAAAAGAACCCATCATGATTCAATTTAGGTATCCACGTGAATATCTGGGAGGCAAAAAAGCGCGAGAATAATTATTTTTTCCGTCGAGAGTAGATAAGCTTTTCTACAGCAAAAGTAAACTTTTTTTATTCCTGAACTCGCACCGCATGTAGGTATGTACTACCTTCCAATACGCGGTGTATTTGCTGCCATTCAGGCTTACAAAGTGCGGATTATCGGTTATCGACGGTTCGGTCAACTTTTATATTGTTATTAAAAAAATTTTCAAACTCACCACCTCGCTCGAATATACGCGATACGCTGTTTTTTTTTTTATTATTATTATTATTTTTTTGTAACGTGTGTTCGGTTCATTAGCTGAATAATTTAATGCGTCGTGATAGAAAAAGCGAGGTATTGTTTTCCTATATTGGAATAAAAAACAAAATTATCGAAGGTAGTTGGAAATAAAATAGGAAATAAAATATTTCTCGCAACAAATATCCGACCCTTGTCATTTTTATCATCTTGGCAGACTGCGATTAGACTCAACTAGGAGTCAGAAGCGATATGTAACACGCATCCGCATTCTTTTGACGTTTCGGCATTTTCGAAACGGAGAGTCTCGTAATAGAATTAGCAGTACTATCTGTCAAGAGTGACGGAATGAGGAGGGCAGTCCGCATCCTGAAACGCGGCAAGACTTGGAAGGATGTATTAAAGGGCGACCGGCTTCCACAGAAGGGTCTCGGTTATTAAATTCCTAAATTCCTTCTGTGTTCTGACTCCTGCCATCTCAAGGCATGCCGGAACATCCTACCAGGCTCAAAATTTACCTGTCCTGCTTTTATTTCACGAAAACTAACAACACGCGGAAAATTCGTAATGTACGTCTGTATATCCGGGTAGGCGATAGCTATATCGTTGAAGTTCGATAGGGGAGAGGATTTTGAAAAAATTTAGCCAATTATCAACCACAAATATTTGCACGTGATCAAGATTGACTCGTAACACTTTTACTCGAGAATGCAGGTCGAGGGATGAATGGACTTTTGATAGCTCATCGGAAAGCGGTGTAGGTAATTGTCGTTTTGTTGAATGGTTATACTGACCTTTAGGGGGATTGACGTGAAGCGCCGACCTGTAGAGGCTCTCCTCGTCGTACCAGTCCAGGTTTCTTCTTAGTGTTTTTGCAGCCATGAGTGTCAACAAGATGGTAGCAATCGCTAGAACCACTCTTCCCCACGCCCTCGACTTCCTTCTGGTAATACGATACAATTTACAAATCCCAGCCCCGAACAAAAGACACAAACCGACACTCGGAAGATACAAAACTCGTTCAGCAATCACAAATCCAACGTAGAAGAACAAGTTACTAGCCGGTAAAAAGGGAAGCCCAAGAAATCCTAAGGATATTGCAACTGCCGCCGGAATTAACGCGATACTCGACTTCTTCGGGCAATAACAGTTGCTGATTGGTGCATTGTTGTTGTTCGCTGCACGACAACGATCTGTGTGACTTCCGGTCTTCTTGACGCACATCGAACACGAAGCACTACGAAGTCCTTTTGCAGCCCAAAAACCGGCACCAGCTAACGCCGCGTACAAAGCAGCCGACTCCAGGTTTCGCGGATCCTTGAAAGTTGTTATCCTTGGAACAGCGTCCATCGACCAATCGAAACTCAATGTGCTCGGGCATAGGAGCATTCTTGCATTCACTGCTGGTAGATAAAGAAAAGTCAACCCCCTGGCAAGCCGGGAAGGATGTCTGGCAGTCGGATTGTCTGCCGTAGCAAACTCAGGCGGTGTTCCTCCGACCCTTAATCTTACTATGAGTAGAAGGACCAGAGTTCCGGTTACCAGTCCAACGCTTCGACGTCGGGTCCATCTGGTACCCTGAAACGGAATTGCAACCTAGATAAATCATTTGATGGAGGGACAGTGGCTGTGGAACATGTCACTGCGAGCAGGACGCGTGGGAGAAGATTATATGATTCAATGCTGAATCGCGCGCAATTGCCAACCATATTTCATCTGTTTGTAGCTCGGTAGTCATATGTAGGTGTATACTATATGTATATGTATATTGTAGGTATATACTATATACGTGTTTTGTATGAATATAGGATATGCGGGTGTTCAACCACCCAACGAGTATCGAGAATGAAAATTAATTAACAAACGTTACGTTATTGCAATTGGTTAAAGCTACGGTCTGAAAAAGCGTAGAGATATTTTTCAGGGAGTCCCACACGAGTTCGCCCCATTCCAGCTTTTCGCTCGCCCTTTTTTCCACATCCATCTCTGATGTAGAATTATTAATAAATTGATATTGGTCAGCGTTTGAGACCAGATTCGAATACTCGCTGATCTCTGATCGTATTAAAAATCCCTTTCGGATCAGAGATGAAACGACGCAAGCCTATAATATATTTATTTCACTTTTATAATCTGATTCAATATACATATAGGTATGTCTTCAAATATTTGACCAATTATTTGACCATAATAAACTAAACTCTTCCTGAACTAAAATTCCAGCCTAAGCTTTCCGCGCGTATGTGTCCGAATTTAGTGAATTGTTTGCCAACTATGTATATATACGGAAATGAGAAATTAGTTGGCGAACAATTTGGCAGCTTTGGTTCACCCTACTAAGCAACGGAGCAACGTCAGAGCAGCTCAGAGCAACAGAGCAGGTGGAGCTATTACACTAATTGTCCTACTCACGAGCTCACTGACTGGATGGAACTCGCTCCATCAATCCTGAAGCTGAGAGGGTCTGTCGGTAGCCCTGTCGGTGGGCTCACTCGACCGTCCACCCATCCGGATGGCTAAACGGCCAGACAGACGATCGGACATCCCTCTCGAGCGAACTAACTGGACTAGACAGGCAGGGCTGACCGAAGGCGTCATACGACTGACGTATGTATGACCTTTTGATGATGCGACGAGAATACAAGATGTAATATCACGTCCTCCTCCTACCCGGACCACATATGCGTAGGGTATGTGTACATACACATCTGATTACCCATTCAAATCACAATAATAGCCGCCCTTTCTCTTTCCCTTTCTGATTCTCTTTGTCACTTTATCCGACTCTACATCTCGGCGAAAATTACGCAGAAATGTCACGTATCTCTGGACGTGATGGTGAACAATGTGGACGAATCATTCCATTCCATTCCATTCCATTCCATTCCATACCTTACGGTACCCCCTAGTGATGATTGCTTTGTTGTGACAATAATCATCTTTGAATGCAGCGTTAATCACTCTTTCGATTTATCTTCGTTTACATTCACGTTCAAAGGGGTATATAGTACGTATATCGACGTATTATAGCTTAATTTGGTTGTTTTGGTTCAAACGTTCGATGGAATTGAGTTTACGTATTGATGATATTTCAATTGGTTCTATACCGGCTGCGAATGTCATACCATTGTGCGTTCATGCTCGAAATATTCAATGAAACGGAATTAACATAATAATTTTAATTAGGAATTTTGTTGGGTTTTCATCGTCCTTTTGAGTGAGTTGAACTCATAATTTCATAATATATGGTATCATCGGTGAATGTTGATCAACAAATTGAAATTGACAAACACGCATAGAGGTCTTAGTATATGAACATTATATGAGAATTTTTATTCGCTCGCCAATCAGAATTGACTTCTATTTTTTTCTTCTTCTAACAACGGAGCGAAATGTTCCATTCTTCATTTGATTTTAATCATTATTCAAAGCTCCGTTGAAACCAGGACAGGTTTCACAGTGATTGACACCCGCTGGGGATCAACATACTTTCTATAGATACTCATGCTCGAAGCGTTCCCTCCGGCGGTCTAAACTGTCCACCCCAACAGGAATTCCCTTCCGCCTATCGACTGAGGCTTCCAATATTAGTATAAAATATAACAAGCCTGGGTTTTGAATTCGAAACTCTATAGAACCCGGACCCACGTACCCGGGAGCGCGCTCGTTCTTTGTTGTGGTACAATGGCCAACCATTGTGATGCAAAGTCCTGCTGCCTCGGTCCATGAAGAGTCCCTAACCCGGTGTGGGGCGGCCTGAGTCCACCAACGCTTTTTGACGCTGGATAAAAGTCAAGATGGCCGACTGCCATTCAAATGTTTCGCTAAAGAGCTTTAGACTGACTGTCAGACCAGCGATTTATCAGTTTGACGCCGTAGATCCTTTGCGCTGACTTTCTACCGTCATTATTGTCCGTCATCTTGAGGAGTTAAACATTTGTCGTATTCCTTAAAGGGAGAGAATACAAATTGTCGATCTTAGAAATGCAGAAAGCGGGAAGAAAAGTTTTCGAGAAAATCGCGATTGCTTCATTATAGCGATCACTGGTTAGCGTGAAACGAATGAGGCACGTGATTTCCTAACTCCTGATTCCTGTATCCACTAAAAAGAACTCTCGGAAGTAGCGCTTAGCTGCGATAAAAAGATATCGAAACTTGGAGCTGTAGCGTTAGAGCGACAGAATGCGAGGGTGTAGTATGCGAGCTATGCATGTGGGGAGATGCGAATGACCCCTTGGCATCCCTCCAACCCTCCATCCCTCTCCCGGGGTGCGACATGTATCACGCCACGCGTCTGGTGCACCTAGTGCATCCAGGGTGGTCCAGGAGGTGGTCGTGCATCAGTTTCCTGTCCGAGGCAGCCCGCGGACCCGCATTGCGTTCGTGAAACTGAAGCGATTCCCGCTTGGTTTCGTATTATTGAAATTGAAACTATCGAATTTTCCTCCACTAGCGAAAACAACTGTGTCGTTTGTCCTATATTATCCTGTCCCTCCATATAAATTAGGGTATCTATATACTCTTTCAACCAGATAGTCCGACTGTCGCCACAGCTGCTGCCGTCCGCTGCCATGTTCATAAATTGCCTATTTCTTTCCAGGATTTATAATTCATTAAATTATTTATTCAGTACAAAATAAAGCGACTTTGAATTTCGTTTTATAACGATGAAATAACGGCTAGGAAATTATATCTTCTCGTAAGTTAATCACATTTGAAAATGGAACTACATTCTCGAGGAACTCGTGACACGGAATATCGTGGAATTCGAATGGGGCGAACATCTCGGTAAATAATTACTTATTAATCAGTGACTCTGAACAACGAACCTCTATTCTTCACTCCACCCTGAATCCCTCTCGGAGTAAGACCTCAGCCGTAATCCGTGACACAGTTCAGAAAAAAAAGTCACGCAAAAAGAAGTGTATTCTCTCGGGGAAAAAAAAAGACAAAGAAATGCACCTGAACTAATTCGCATGCTATGAGAAACGCGATAATCTGCATCCAGCACATTCATGGTTCTACTTTCTGAAAAGGGGAATTTAAATAAACTGATATTTCTTTGATCGCGAAAGTGTCGAGGAGATTGAACTGGTTCTAATGATACCTGATAACGTCTGACGTATTTCAATAGCTGAGTCATGGCTTATTGCCTATTCGAATACAAAAATACCGGAATGGCGTGAGCTAACTCGCATTGTTGGAGTCGCAATATCACATGAGAAACCTGGACAAAGGGGATTTGTCTGACTGACGTTAAGAAAGACAAAACTTCGCTCATGTAAACATGATTTTCATTCATTCAGCGACGCAGAATGTCCGGATGGTTTTCAAACGAAGCTAGCTGAAGTTTGATTGAAGCATGATGATTCGAGGAACAAGGGATGTTTTCGGGAATATATTGGGCCTCCTGACCCCCTTGAAAGGTTGAATTAATATTGATTTCCACCGTTTCCCCTAATTTTCAGTAACAATGGAGAGAATTATTTAAAATTTTCTCGTTTGTAAGGAACACCTCGCAGACCCTAGTTAATTTGCAACCGCATGGTAGGGCTCGACCGCATGTTTCGTGTTTAACAAAGGAAGCCTTGAGCTCGTACCTTTCGTCGTGGTTCACCGCGACAAAACTCCCACAAGAGACAGAGGGCCAAAGACGCAATTCCCGTCTCTTTGGCAAGCGTCGCCAAGGCTGAGGCGATCAAAGTCATGAAAAGGGGCGCTGGCGTCCGAGAGTCGTCACAGTGGGCCGCGTAAGCAAGAAAGGCCACCAGGGTAAATAGACAAGCCAGGAGATCAGCACGGCCAACGATTCCAGCCACAGCCTCACCATGTACCGGATGTACGGCGAAGAGAAGCCCGGCCATGGCATGCGCTAAACTTTGTCCCGGAAGTACCTGAAGCATGCAAAAATAAGGATAATAGAACAAAATGTATTCCAATCAGTATAGCGGAAGTTGCATACTTCGCTGATGAAAATGTAGGTTGCGTATGCAGAGATACAATAATTACATCAGATGTAATAAATGATTAATGAGAATGAATGACTCTTCAGCTGTTAATAACGCTAAGCTTATATTCAATTATTATGGTTTATGCGTTGCACCGAGATTGGTTTTACAAATTGATAGATACAACCGTTCGTTATTGTGGATTCAATGGAACGTAATTCGCATAATATCATTATTGTCATAAGTGTGTTCGGGAGTTTCAATGAAATTGTATGAAGTGTATTTTAATGATGAAATCGAATCACAGAAGAATATGAAATGGACGAAAGCTTGGGGAGATACTTGTTCGCGTTAACATCGCGAGAGATAATAGGTATACGTACTGTTTTATCAAGTGGCATTTTTGAGTTTTTACCAATGGCATATAAAAGCAAATTAAACGTGGGTATAGCGTAGGTATACTACATAAAAGCAGGTGAGATCAAAGTAACTGAATTTCCATGAAGCCGAAACCGGAACTGAAAAATCTGTTTGAAATATTTTTTTTTCAAATGAAACTAAAGGCTCTTTAGAGAACGCTTTAATGAGCCTGAAGCCAAAACGTTAAGCTTTTATTAAAAATTTTCCTAGATTTTTATCCTGGCATAGAAAGCTCGTCGAAAGCTTTGGAAGGTATAATTATCGCAGATGCAGTTTCGCCTCATTAACGATAGCGTCGCATTGATACTTGTCCACATAGAAGGAAGAAGAAAATAAAAATAAAAAAATGAAATATGTAGACAGATGGTTGAGCTTACCTTTCTGGCAGCTCTGACGACCAGGCCAGCACATGCAGCATGAAGGGCAACGTTTACCAGATGATAGCCCCAAGGGTCCAGACCACCGGCCAAGTAATTGAGGCGGAATGTAGCGACACAAAAAGGGCGATAGCTGCCGTGAGATCCTCGTTCCTTCAACGGTGTACCCCAAAAGTCGTCCTCGAGGAGACGGGACCAAGGTGTGCCCGGAAGGAGGTCAGGATTCGTCAGGATGGCCCTTCTGCAAAAAAGAAATGATGGTATTCGGCTTAGCGTTATAAGTTATATTGCGTATACATATAAGTCGTTTGAAAAATTAACATGCAGACAGTGTATAGCGTGGGAGGTGTAATACGAAGGGAGGACGAGCGAGAAATATTCTCTCGGAGAAAGTAGTTTGAAGCGTCCTCTGAGGATCGCTCGACTCTAAACCGCTTACAATATTAATCGCCTTTAGCTCTGTGCAACGCGGAGTTCCTCGTTTGTAAGGGGTCCGTTTTTTGCCTCGTGCTATGTTCTTTTCCAAGGAGGGTTGACTGCCCTGGTGCTGTAGGTTTCTTTCCTTGTTCCCTTCAGTCCTTGATACGACGCTGGAGGCGGGCGTAACGCCCGAGTTATAACTGAATTCCGAATAACCCGGCAAAGTTGAGAAACCATTTTGCCCAAAGGAGAAATCGATACCACTTTATGAATTCAATAAAGCCCGAGTTATAAAAGTGGCCCGGCAAATCCGATCGTAAACTGACGGTTGGCTGAATAATTTTTTTTTTTTCTCTCTCTCTCTCTCTCTCTCTCTCTCTCCTCACTGAGGCACACGTAGGTTTTCTAAGAAAATGTTCAAAATCTCTCCCCCGTCAAGAACGAAAAAAAAAAGCAAGAAAGAACTCTCGAGTATTCGCCAGCACGCGCTCAAGATTTTGGCGAAACGTCGTCTCATCTAACCTGAGCTTACAAATCATCAGCATTTACAAACGCCGTGCTCATTTCGTACATTGAAAAAGGAAATAATAAGAGTGGGTAATCCACTCGCTGAGATAACACGATCAGCAAGTGATAATCCTCTGATAACAACGCGTTACCCGAAACTTCGTTACTGACATTGGGACAAATTGGAATTTGATACGTCATTAAGGCGAGTGATGGGAGGCCTTGCAGATCAGCCCTTCGATTAGAACCATCCCTCGATATCTCCAAGGCGATGGAGAGAAAGGGGTCGATCTTGGCTTTTAATTGAAGATTAATATTCATAGAGGTTGATCGGTAAAGAGGATATCTCACGTCGAGTCTCTTACTCCTTGTTCATCCCTGGTATGGCTCCTGAGGAGATACGTATAGTCCAGTGAACTATAAGGTCCGTGAAACGTTGTAGCGGACCGTAGACGCTCGAGGATCATGATAAACCGGTAACTAAGCTGATAACGTTGGAATAACTATCCAAGTAGAGAGGGTAGATAGATATAGATGGATATAATATAGGTACCGGTATATATATATTCACACAAGTACATAATACCTGCATCGATGTAAATTTATGCATCTAGACAAGAAGGTTCACGGAGTACGTAATATAAACTTTGCTCGTATAAATGCATACATCCATATATTGATATATCGATTCCTAACTTTTTTCAAAGCTTCGCTAAATTGCTCGATCATGATCAGACTTGGTGAAGCTATGTACAGCCTGAGTAGTTTGCGTTGTGAATCGAAACCTCGACAAACAAAAGGAGCACTCCGTATTACCGTAATACCGTAGCTAAGGCGTGAAGCTCCGAGAAGCCTAAGGGACTGAGTGAAGCTCCTAGCTCGACGGCCGGAAGACACAATTTCGAGGAGTTTACCACCCCGTGAAACTGGTTCGAAGACATTCCTGAAATCACCGCGTGACGACCTCCGGATAGACGTCTGGACGGGTTGATCGCGACGACGACGCAGAGGGACGGGGGTGCAGGGACACCGACAGGTCAACATCACGGGGTGAAATTCGACCAGCCGGCCAACCGGAAGGGGAGTTTGCCAGTCTGCAGTTGAGACATTAGTCCTTGATTCAGTGCGACAGTTCGCTCCGATTGGCCCCTCTTATTGACCTTCAGTGAGACGTACTGCCGTCCTCAGTTGCAGGCTTGGGGGTGCGAAAATTCGGATTAATGCATCAAGGGGTTGAACGAACGATGAACAGAAACTGCTGACCAGTTTCACTTGTGATGTACCTGTCCGAAGTGTTTTTCACGAGCTTTTGAATGACCCTTCAAGCCGCAGTGAATGATTGTGTTCATTCATATCCACTGGTTCGTATATAGATTCACGCGCACAACCATGTATAGGTATGTATATATGCTTCGAATTTTTGGTCTTGATTGAGACAGATGAGTGGAAGCAGAGTTTGATGACGAGGAGAATAGAATTGGACTATGAAGTTGTAGAGACTGAGCTCCCACCTGTCATCTCTTGTTATTAATAATACTCCAGTGTGCACAAAGACCGCCTTCGCGTTCATCGCGCCTTTGTTTCATCCAACTTTCATCAGGGCGCCACTGCACAGTTCAAATTACGTAGTGCGCCATTTTCTGCATGACAGAATGAAAGGCTGCCGCATATTGCCTGCAGCTTCACGCGTTTAGTATTTCTCGTGACATTTTATTCCCATTTTCATTTCGTCGCGTTTCATTTTTGGGATGGATGAATCCCTCTCCTCCTTCAACTTCTTCTGACTTTCTTCTTGCGGGTGTTTCGATCATTCGTCGGTCGCGGTGGACCGAGTCACTCAAGATCGAGGAAACCATCCACCCACTGTAGTTCACATCATCGAACGAACGGTCAGGGCCAAGGAGCAGTGATCGTGCCGCTTACAAAGTGCTTCTTTGCCCGAGGGTGCTACTACCCCCATGGGAACAACGGGAAGTACGGAAGGCAAACGGAGTGGTATAGTGCGCCGAGTGTGCTGCGAATGAGTATAAGGGACGAAGGGTCAGCCTATCAGTCGGCTAATATTAGGACCTAGTCAATGCCATTGGGATATAGGCGTTCGAAATAATGAGGAAGTTTATTTTTTTCGCAATACTATATGCCGCCGATGCTAAGATTTTCAAGCGTATAATTCTGTATAACACAAAGGGTTGTATTTTTCAAAGTGAATCCAGTCAACCAGAATTATTTTGTAGACTGTGCTCGTGTCGTCGAATCCACTACCCCGGTATGTTCACAATCGAAAGATCGGTTTTTGTTACGCATGTCGCGTGCCGGAGCAAAATCTAATCGTTTGATGTTTGAGCTGCTCGCGTTTCAGGCGTTTTTAGTTCCCTATGTTGCGCATCCACGAAAATACCCGATATATTCATATTTTTGCGTTACTCTGACATTTCATGTAGAATGAAGCTTTTTATACTTTCATTAAGATACGTTATGTTCGTGATTGAAAATCATTTTGATATATATACTAGGAAGCAAATTTACTCTGTTTATTATTAATATTTTCGCTTCACATTCTGCGCAACGTCGAGGTATGAAACGTTTGCCACTCTATATTTATTGCAGTCTAGTTTTCTCGCGAATTCTACACTCTTTCAGATATTTAATATCGCGGATACAAAGCGCACGGAATTGTAGATTCTATTCTCCGACTCGAAGTTATTGGTGATGTTGGGGATTAATAAATGAAAGGGTAGTCTAGCAATTAGAACGTCAATCTACCCTATAGCTCCAGTATACGTTCGTATAGTGATAATTCTGAAATACGATCGGGAACCCGCGACCTGAGTAAACGCGAATGCTGTGTCTGCGAATTCGCTCAAGGTCTAATTTATGCGAAGCCTATTTTAACAGGGGTTTGCGTTATCGCATCGTCGAGGGGGCGGCTGCGCTAATACGAACCGAGTGATAATTATTCTCGCTGTATCTGCCTCCTCCGTGCCCCCCGGCTCTCCATTTTCCCCACCCCTACCGTTCATCGTCCTTCACCCCAAATCTTTCCAAGGATTTTGACAAAAAACATTTTCGCTTCAATATTCGCAATTCTGCCGAAAGGAAAACGGGATGAATAAAGTAGTAGAAAAAGTTGATTAAAGAACCTGCGTTCTTTTTTTCTCTTCGGTATGGCTAAATATTTTGTTTAACTCTGATTCTATTACGCTGATGGTAATCTTCGATGTGTTAGGGTAAGCATGAAAGAGAACGTTGGTGACCGTTAATCAAGGAAATCACGTCGGCAAGTTTGTATCAGTTAATGGTTGAATTTATCAGTAACACCGCGGGGGAAAGGTGAAACGCTACACACCTTACCGGAATGATTGATTCCTTCAGAGAAGTGAACTCGAGGCTATAATAACGACTTAATTTTACTTGGCTTTCAGCAAATGAAAAGCTAATCAAGAAAGAAACGTTAATGCGCTGGAATGATTTTGAAAATAGGACAAAAGACTCGTTATTAATTACAACAAAGTAATTAAAAATATCTTCCCCATCAGTCTAATGAAAAATCGACCGGTTTTTCTCGCGGATGGGTGCGTCTTTGTGAATCGCTGTAGCATCCAATCACAAAATAGTGAAGAAAATACAAACAGCATGGTTAAATAATTAATATCCACACGCTACCTCACCCATCTGCTAAACTCACTAGACGGAAATTTGAATTATGGCCTTTCATGTCAGACTCACTTCAGCGCAGCGAAATCACCGATCAAAATACACCTGAGTGCGTATATTTACAGCTACATGTTGATAATCCTTCTGATAATCTCGTCAGGAAATTAGAAAATTAATTGGATCAGTTTTTTCCTTGTTCTCTTTTTTTCTCCTGTACAGAATGCAATGTGTACTACTCTATACCTACTGTAGGTACCAATAATTCTGAATCCATTCAACTACTTAGTAAAAAATATGAAATTGATTTGACTAATGAACATGTCTAATCAATCAGTTTTTGTAACTAAAAAATGACAATTAGTACATCGTGAAATGGCTTGAGGCATCTCTGCACACTAAACCCGAAATTGCTACCACTCGCGCGCCCGGTGGTTCGTGGTCTTGTGGTCTCGTATACCTACTAGTCTGGTACGCGCGAAATGATTCATATATAGGGTAGATGAATATCTATATATACACATATATATATATGGTGCAGTTGCATACGTGTATCAAGTTTATACGGGTAGATATACCTAGTTGTACAAGTAGTTGCAATTAGTTTTAGTTCCGGTTGACAAAGTTTTTCATTGGTGACGGAAACGGTGTGGCACGGCGCGCCTGCAGCGTATAACATTAATTTGAGGCAAACTTTTGTGCATAATATTTCGCAGTTAATAACCTAATTTATATCAATTTCTTCCTTCCTTCATCCCCTCCACCCTTGCTCGGTTCTTTCCCTTCTGCCTTTTTTTCCGCACCCTGAATCCCTTTCTTTTTCACTCTCACTGATACAAGAGTGTCTGTAGATCTCTCTCTCAGACCTACAGTCAAGGACGACACTTTTCTGCGAACGTCCCGGTCCAATGCGTGGAACCGAGAAGATGAAGCCATCAATATCAATGCGGCCAGCTGCGCGGAAGACATCGTATGCTCTAATGAAAATGGCGGGAGATGAAAAAGAAAAAGATGAAAAAAAAGGGCGAAACGAAAAAAAAAGAATGCCCATACTACAGCGAACAGCTCGACAATAAGATCTATAATATAGAACACTCGACGAAGCGTTTTGTCTTTTTCATTTCCATCTTTTTTTCAACCCGATCTTTTCGTATTTTTTTCTCATTTTCATCTTGCCTTTTGCCTCTCGCCTTTCTTCATCAACGTTTTTCTGTCGGCTCATCTGTCTCTCATTTGCACTTGCTCATTTTGCGAGACACCGTTTACTCGCCTATGGCTTCGTTACTTAAAACGTTGATCCTTTGCCTGGGAAATGCCCGGAGAGAAACTAAATTTACTCTCTGCACGCAGGAAGGTGTACTTATTCAAGTCTCTGGAATAACTTCTGAGTCGTGTTCCAGAGAGATAATCTCAAGCTATATAATTCCGTGTCATTTATACACTAGAGATAAATATCATTTCTATCGCCGTCAAGTCAGATTTTACAAAGCTGTTCTGTCGTTTAATCTGATGTATTGCAACGAATCTTTGTTATGTTGGTCAATTGAGATGCAATTGAAATTTCACCCCTCATATGTTGACTCAGAATTCTGAATTAGGTATACCTTTTATACATATTCACATGTGTCCGTTTGGCTTGAACAAATTCGATCAGACGCAACACCTCTATAATATTTCCGGCCAAGATCACTCCATCGCCCACGCGTTTCGGGCGGATGGGGCTGATAGCGGTACATACAATAATAACCCAATTAAATTGCAAATGTAAACTTGAACTCAATCACAATATTTGCGTGGGCTGGTATTCAATAGTCCGCAAAGCAATCAAGCTTGTAGCTATAGGTATATCTCAATCTCACACTGTTTCAAGCTGCTGCATAGTATGTTGTCGTTTAATTTAAAGGGAATACGTTATGCACTTTCATGAAACTGTTATACAGTATTCAGTATTGGATTTAAAAAGTTTTTCTTTCTTTACAGATCCGGTATAGTGTTTAGAATTTTTGTTAATAATATTGAAAAACTAGTACCGATTTTTTGCTCATTTATTTTATTACAAATTTAGTTCTTTTATAGTTTCAACAATTTCTAGTCGAATTTCATACATATTATTCTCATTCAACTTTCGGTATAATTTTTTTATTTCTTTTTTCCAATAGTTCATTGACAGTACCTATATTCATGAGAAAAATAATCAATACTTCAGGTAAAAATCTTATGGGTTTGACAAAATTTGATCAGTTTCATAATGTACGGAGTTTTAAAAATCGTGCAATTTTGTGTGGGCAACATTTTTCCGAATCTTTATAATAACAGTTTAATAATATGAGTTCTAAACTTATACCATACTTCCTATAGAGGTAGGTATATATATACCTATACGGATATGCAAATTCTTATACGAATTATTATTCCAGCAAAGTACCTCAGGCATCGTAACTTAGTTTCGCTTATTCGTAATTTCTACGTTGGAAAATATCGAAAGTTTAGTACCCACGCTCCGTAATTACGACGTTTCAGCCGACGCTGACAAATTTCCGGATCAGAGTTGATTGACGATGTTTGAATTATAATTTTTAGATTTTAGATTTTAATCCACATCCTGGAACCCAGTACGTAAAACATGTTCTAAAGTATTTGCTGACTGCTAGAAGTAGTTATAAATAATTCGTCATTTTCATCAATCACTAATGCAACGTTCTTCGGAAGATCAAAATAATGTACTCACCTGAATCAATCCGATAATTCCAGATGCCATGTGCGATTGTACTCGACACATGACTTGCAAAAGGTACTTCAATTTTACGAGTGACCTAATTAACGTTTTATGATACGTTCACAGGTTTTTCCTTTTTAGTTTCTTTTACTAATTATTCTTTACGACTGCACGAAGGTGGGTCCGGGCACAATGGCCGTATGTATATATAATCTCAGCCATTTGATTAGAAATTTTGTGTAGATTTGAAAAGTACCATTTTTTAGAAGAAAATATTTCAAAACATTTCCACTATAGCCTTTTTCATCGAGTGTACATCTACACCTCTGGGTTTAATATCTCGTAACTAAATTAGCGGTAAAGTTAATGTTAATAAACAGTTAAAACTCACGGAGGCTTTATGCGCATGAAATTTCTGTGTGGATCTAACGGCAAACACAGTTTAGGTATTATAATTATAATATTTGTATCGCGGCTATGACGGCAGGGATAATTGAATTAATTAAAATTAATTGGCGAATTCTCAATGCTTGAGATAACCCAAGTTTCAACCGGAAGAACCAAGCCTACAAGGGTTTCCGTCAAGAGAGTGCTAGCCGAAAAGCAGCCTTAGCATTTATTGCGGAGATGATTTTGTGGCCTGAATTCACTTTCGTTGACTTATGTGGATTTGCCATACCGTCTAAAGTCTAATCTGTCCAACTTGCTAATTATGTTGTTAAAATCCGAGATTTTCAGCCCCACTTTTTACTACCTACACTCACAATATTTTGAGCCTGAGAAAAGGAGGTCAAACGAAAACGAATCACTATTTATGAGACGAAAATATTAATGAAAATATGACTTATGCGGGTGCAAATGAGTTCTCGAGTATCAAGGAGCGAAGAGTAACTCATTTGCAGCCACAAGACCACTTAGCTTCCAGCTTACTTACCACCGACTATGATTTAACGGCCAAACAAATTCAATTTCCAAGAAAGAATCGGAAACCGTTTAGCACACAGTTTTCAAGAATTATTCGTGAGCCTGTCAGCTTTTCTGCGTTCACGCTAAAATGAATTAATAAATTACAACGAGATGGAAAATGATTATTGATTCGTGAACGATATTAGAAATCAACCGATGATTAATCAGCTACCGTATAATTCCGACGAAAGTTACCTCTTCGTCACTCTGTTTGTATGAATGTATACCCGTATGTATACTATATACATATGTACGCACGTACATAGAGATGGATAAAAACCTGCAAAGCTCATTAAGTAACATACAAAATCGGAATTCAATGAATGCCCCAGCTTTTTGCCAGCTAAAATTTCGATTGATTTCATTTCTCGTGAGTGCAGCTACATCGCACTGGCGAAATTACAAGATTGAAAAGAAAATGTTACAGTATTCCCAGAGATTGAATTAAAATTTAATTTTTAAACCAATTTTTGCCTAAATTTTGAGGAATCGTATCGTTCTAGAAAACGAAATTGTGAAAGACGCTGTAACATTCAATGGCAGGGAAAAAATGACTTTTTGTTTGCCAATTTGTAGCTCTGGAGTATCGATTTTAACCAGCAAGAATTGAGAACCCGATAAAGAAGAAGAAGAAAAAAATACAAGTCGAAACTCTAGACGAGCACTCAGCGTTAAGGTGTCTTCACGCCGAGCTACCGATGCCTCTCACGTTTCATACTATGCAAAGACACGTCAGAAGTAGATCGACTTGCTAATGGATCTATTTTTCTTCGCGTTATATCTTCGAGGGATGAGAAAAGACGAGTGTCGACAGTTGACTTTAATTTCCGTCGAGCGTTAACTTGAGCAACTCTCTGATGGCGCAGAACGGAAGATGTTTCGGGAGTGGTACATGAGTTTACCCTCGTAAAATGTAAATATACGGAAACTTGCCTCTCCTCTTCTGCTCAGTTCCGTGCGTTTCTTGAGGTAGTTAGCTAGACGACACGAAGATCATTAACTGGCTGACGGAATTAATTAACGTCAGCTCTTACCCTTATCGCCTTCTTATTCGGTTTGATTATTTTTAATTAAACACAGTCTCAATTTACAAAAAAAAAAAAATTACGAAATTTTATCGAAAAGTACTAAAAATTCTACAGTATTTGCGAAAACGTATCAATTTCCAAGGAAATGCGAATCCGGATACGGTTTATTCCGTAAAAGTACTTCGAAGGGAGGTAAAAAGTTTGATTTCGATCTGGAGTGATCGTATGACGATTAAAATTGGATCTTATGGATCGAATAATACCTATCCCACTTTTGGAACGTTCAAATCATGCGATTCCGTAGTTTACAGTAAATTATCCTAGCCTGTAGATTCGCGAGAAAATCGATAATGGCGATGGCTGCACTCGAGTCGCACGAGCATCGTGAAAACGAAAACAGACCTGAGCTCCAAGGTAGTTCTGAAGATATACAGCTGGAATCAACTTCGGTCACAACTCGATGCCAATCTTCAGGTTATATTTCTTTGAAATTTTTCATACTTTCGAGCCAAAGAAGCAAAAAGCAAGCAACGAGCACACGGATCGCTTTGGAAAAACTCGAATACGTACGTCCAAGAAAATTCATTACACCGCAACAAAAATGTCGCATACTGGTAGCTGGGAGCTATTTCTTAGGCAGTACATACATTCGACTTCGTGAATCTCATGGGGCTTATTCTGTGACTCATAACTGAGGAAATAACGGCAAAATAGCACTGAAATCATGAAGAACATTAGGCGGCTGCCAATGAGCTGCTCCTATTTCATGGATTGACATTTCAGTTTTGTGCACTTATTCTGCAGTCATGATAAAGCCAGAGTTACAGAATGAGTCCCCCGATCATGATATGATGCTACGTATGTATTTTAATGCGCTTATCGTGCTTTCTGCGAATAGGCTGTCTAGACATGACTTCGCAGTATATATCAGATGTTATAGGTACAGATACGCATGCGGTCTGTCTGTCCCTCGTTTTCTCGGAAAACGCATAGCAAGCTGAACAAAGAAGAGAGAGGGGAGTATCTAAAATTTGAGCGAAAACTTTGACGGCAGTCCCTTGGGCGCTGTCGCTCGCTGGCAGCAATTTGCACACAGTTCTCCTCCGGTACTTTTGGTCCTTCTCTTTCGACTTCCGACTCCCGACTCCCGACTCCCAGCTCCCAATTCCCGTCTCCCTCCCAATCCTCTTCTCCTTCTGTTTTTATCCCGGTCCTCGTGCCCTCGTCCTTCTTCTCCGCGTCCTTCGCCGTTCTCGTCCTCCTCCCTCCTCGCAAATGACTCGAGGAACGTGCCTCAATCGCGGACTGACTCACCTCTCTAAGGGTGTCTCTTCTAAAAGTACTGGTGATGGCCTGACGCTACATTTTGTCAGACATTCCCTCGCGCGGTGGCTTAGAGAAGAGACCCAAGGAGGACTGAAGCGGACGACGCGGAGGGGAACTCCAAATAAATACCTGGCTAAATCGTCCGGAAAACTCATTCCATCCCTCAACCCTCAACCCTCAACTTTGGCCCCGTCGCCCCTCGGGTCGAGACCTCAGACCTCACCGAACCAAAAAGGCTCTGCACCTTACTACTAGCCAAGACACTCGGCGTTCTGAATAATTTACATACTTATGGTAGAGAGATCCGCGTACACGGAAAAAAATCGTAAGGACCTACCAACCATACGATTATGCTTGAGAATTTATTGCCAATGCGACCAGATTTCGAGCATGCAATGACATGATCGTTGGTTGTCTGAAACATATGGTATGTCAACCGTGACTATACAAATATCGTTAATCGAACATCGTTATTGCACCAACCGTATTTGTATAGTTACAGTAGCTATACGGTATGCTAGTTGCTATTTCAAGCATACAATATGGCTAATGTCCCTAAACTTTTCTTTCCGTGTAGGCATGAATGGACACACCCACGCATAACGTAGATCGTTAATTGTGTCGAGTCTCTGAATTATATTAAACTAAACGCGTGAGGCAGTACAACTTTGTTTACTGTAAACTGGAAACACGTTTACTATTAACACACATCCTTCTTGTCATTCGAAGATTGCGCCTCGATCCCTTCTGCTCTACTATTTTCCTCTTACGGTCTTGGTACAGGGATCGATCGCTTCAATTTTGTCTGTACATAATATGCGTGTGTAATTACGTTCAAGGGGTAAATTATCCCAGCTATTGTTCTCGAGGAGTAACAACAACCACTCTCAACCCTTTTTTCGGTCCTTCTTTATTCTCCCCGGTGTGTTTGAAGATCCCTTGTTGTAAGATCAAACGAAACGGCTCGTTCGTGTCGAGGAGCGGTCTATCGAGAGCAACAGTTCTAAGGGGCGTCAATATACAAATTGATCTATATTCGTACGAGTGGACTAGGGATCAATTCGCGAAAGATTCAAGAGCACGCCGAGGGCCATAATAGAAACCCCTGACGGGGTCAATCTCCTAACGGGCGATCCGGAAAGCTAACCTACCCCCATCAATCACTACCCTAGCTCGGCAGGCAGGCTACCCATTCTACGTTACAGAACGAGTCGCGGGGCTGTGAGGGAGTAAGAAAGGGCTGGTAACCCTATATTCTTCATAGCTATCTACTCCCCCGACTTAACACACCTTCATAGTCGGCCACGTGACGTAAGAACAGAATGAGAGCACGGAACGGACACCGTGATACCTTTTCACTGTGCGAATAACCGCGACCTCTGTTCTATATCCATTCCTTATCTCTCGTCAGTTTGCGAGGATTCTCGCCAGCTTTTATATGGCTTTTGACAATCGATCATTTTTCTCTAAAACCGAAGAATATGAAGCCGATTTACAATGATGCGACGGAATTTCTCATAGCTGCAGTAAAGATTCTTCAACCTATAATGTACGACTAATGTTATGTGATGTTTGCAGCGATCTGTCGAGGAGTTAATTAAGTTAATCAACACATTAATTGTTACGTCAGTCGAGTCTAAGCGATGCAAATATTTTTTGGAGGATGAATCATGCTGGTGATATTAAGTCTGACAGCTATGATGACAGCGGCATGGCCCACGTTTAAAAATCGTATTTCACGGTCAAACTGAAGAGTAATGAATCATTCTCACGACATAAAATAACTGGGGACTCTGACAGGGATGTTGTAATTTTTGTTTTTTTCTTCCACTGAATTCCGATACAATTATTCACTTTTCTAGCAACCAATGCAAATGTATTGGGAAAATGCCTATACTAAGATGCCGTTTAATATCCGAAAGCTCGATTCTCGCAGACTCGAGTTACACCAGAAACGCAAACGCGTTCATAGTTTGGCCTTGTTAACTACATCGAATATGCACAGGTAGAATAGAAATTGGTTCGCAAATTTCCTCCAATTCAACCTACGAGCGGCTTCTGCCAATTAACCAATTAACCGATGTGCTAAGTTTGGTGTACGCTCCACACAGCGAAGCCCTCAAACAAATACTCAAATTCCTTCGAATATATGCATTCCACTTGTTTGTTCATAACGATAATTCGAAACTGCAGTGCAGTTATCTGCACATATAGGTACATATCTGTGGGTATACATAAATACTTAGAAAAATAGGTGGAAAATTAATTGATGATTCGTCGATAGAACATAACATGAAAGAAGGTTTTCATTCTTTCTAAATTTCCCAAGGTGTTTATTATGGAATTGAAGAATGCAGGTTGAGATGTTTCGGGAATTGACATTGTGTATCAATGTACGATATTGGGGAAATATCGGATGGGATATCCTGCTCAATATTCAACGCCCATGCTGAGAGCTATTGGAGATATCCGGTCGGTTGGTCGGTAGATGGTTAGACCATTGTACAACGGTACCAACCTACTCGGATGCTATACGTGCGACTTTTACGACGTCATAAAATTAATACAGTTTTTTATTCGCCCCTGGCTAGCTGCCACCAATTGTGCTTTGGCCTTCCTCAATGGTCGGCCGTTAGCGATTGTATTCGACGCTCGAAGCTCTTCACGAATTTTCTTTCTCCTCTCTGCACCAGGTTCGTTCAGCTTTTCTCATTCGGCCGACTCGACGCTTCGAGGCTTCGGCTCTCCCAGCTATTTCGTACTGATTGGCTTGTCTTGATTATTGACTTGGACATTCCACTATCGACGAGGGGCTCTCAATAAAGATCATTTTCCCTTTGTGCGGGTTCAAAGTGCGGAAGCTCCAAAGCCAAGCGCTTAGATCCTCTAGCTTGAGCTAGCTCTCTCGCTTTCTCCCTCACTCTTCCTTTTCCCGATTTTTTTTTTTTCCCCTACAGCTGGGGAACCTCGCTTCGTTCTTTGCATTCGAGTTCGAACTGGAGCCGATAACCAATTCAAGCAATCACGCGCAAAAGGTCTTCGATTCGTCAAACTCAACGACCAATCCCGCGGTCCTGACGTTATGCCATCAGCCAAGTTCAAATCACCCGCTCTTATAAAATACAAAGGATCCGGTCCTCGGTCATCGGGACTTATACGGACCTCCCCATTCCTTTTCAAACCGACAACGAATAAGGATTTCGCAAATAGCACCATATTATCGAAGCCAAGATAAGGAAAATACGACCTTAAGACGCAATCACCTACCCTCAGAATTGCTTCTTTTGCCATTCAACCAGGAACATTCTATTCCGTTTCCACATACAAAATGCATGTATGTGCACGCAGTTTTTATGTCCAATCGGTTCTACCTGAAAAAATATACTCGAAGTCAGTGATCCTGACGTTTTCACCAGGTAGATATATAGCTAGCTTTCCAAGTCTATTAGCTATAATACTTGTTACTGGTGGACAGGTAATCGCTCGTCGTCTCTCGTTCGTCGACGGAAGCCCCGTCCACGATTCAGGTAAATGTATTACCTGTGGGTATATCCTATGTGAGTATGTGTGTACTACCTGTAGTATAGGTAAGGTGGAAAGAGACGGGTGCCAGGATGTTGGTGGTGGCAAGGTGGCAAGGTGTCAGGGTGCCAGGTGCGACGTCACGGCGCCTCCGTCCCCGCCTTGGCGCAAGCTTCCCCCGTCTATTCACTGTGTTAGCTTTTATTATCGCTCGCTTTTAGACGGCTGACAGATACAAATCGTTACATATTCCCAGCGCCATTGTCTTCCTCATAATGGCGATTGTTAGCGGCGCTACGTTCGATCAGGGTGCAGCGTCGCCCCCGCCTTACAAAACTCCTTTCATTACGTCCGAGAAGACAAATTATCCGATGTCCATAAGCCAAAATTCGAGCCGGTTTGAATCCACTCAAATTACTTGTTATTGATCGATATCGTGGTCCAGACGTTCTTTAAAACAATCGTGGTAGCTCCTTGTTCGAAAGGCAATCGATAATCGATGTCGAGCTTTCCAACGACCTTGAATTCCCTTCCAAAAAAATGCCGCAAAATATTCTGGAAGAAATTCGTCGGAAGAGACTGAATCTCATATCTGAATAGAGTTGAAGAAATGGCGTAAAATGAAATAGCTGAAGTACCCAGTCCTATATATCTCGCAAGATTAGCGTCTGGTAGTACCGAAGAAGGAAAGAGATATTGATTTGACATTTCTATACCTACTACCTTGTCTACCATTTGCACCCAGTTTATATTCACCAAGTGACACGGCTACACGACTTGGGCTGCACGATGCCTTATCTATATTCTAGCAAGTTTTTTTTATTTTTCAAACCTGACACTTGACAGCGACACCGAAAGCCCCGAGCAACTTTACCTCTGTATAATTGATCTGATAAAAGCTTAGGGTCTATGCGTTTAACAGGGAATGGATGTGTTCATTAGCTGCTTTATATTACACTCGTCATTCCATATGATCGTCCGCCCACACGATTGATCGATTGACAATGAGCAGCCTGACAATCGACTTCTCGGTCCTAACGGCTCGGGAAATTCCAGCAACTCGGTTATTGAAGCTGACGCCGAACAGCCAATCCATAATCGTGCCCGACAGAATAGTTGCTAGAAAATACGATCTCCTATGTTATATACCGCATAGAATATTCTCTAATATTCAAAGCACGTCAGACCGTGATGAATTGCGTGCATTGTTCAGATTATAAAACACCTGATCCTCCCCACCCGATTTTACAACATGAAGCGTCAAATCCTTCACCCCCCGTCTCATCGACTGACACTTACATCGAGTTAAAGACGTGTAGGTATCGCTTATTGGCAGAAAATTTTACTTTCAACTTGCATGAGATCTAAATATGGTATTTACAGAAATTTTCACTGCATCATAAACTTGTTCAAGAGTATGGAGATGAGGGATGATAACCTGAAGACGTACCGAGAGGTATTAGAGGTATTTGAATTTCTAGTGAGAAGGGAATAAGAGCCATTCGGAGTTATTCATAGCTTAAAATTCGGAAATTCTCCAAAGTTGAACACTTGGTAAGTTGAAACGAGCAGCGAACGAGTTGCCCAAGTATTTGGGACGAAGATAAAACCAATCAGAAATGTCGTTAACATTTCAAACCAACAGTTATGATTATGATTGGTCGAACGCCGGGTCTCGGGGTCTTAATTTTATTCCATCCTGCAATGGGCTCAAAATCTTCAAACCACCCCCCGTCTTTAACAATGTTTGCAGACTCTCGGTCCATCGCCAGTCGCCACTCGACAGAGTATCTCTGTTATTCCATTAATTAGTTTCATGTCGATCGATACATCGATTGTCCATTTTAACGACTGGAGAACCAGTCGGCTAGTCCTTGACAATCGATTTCGGTATTCATTGCCCACTCTACAAAGTGCAATTAATTATTCATATAACCGTCAACGGTCCTGGTCCTCTCTTCCGTCCTCCTTCTGTAGCTCGAGCGTCCTAGTATTAGAATAACCGTATCTTCGCTACTTAGCCTTAAATATCCATATATATGTATATCAAGATATACCATAATACGGGTATGGGGCCGGCTGAGATTACCTTTTAAAGATTATATGTATATTTATACCATCCACAAAGCCCGCGCCAAATTTCTATCGTCAATCTCGCTCTTTTCGCGAGTGACAAAACGAATGAATTTTATCTTAACCTGCCAGTTTCTCGCGGCAAACCCCTTACTTATAAGTTCTAGCTGAGAAAGCGTCTCTCGTATTTCGCCTCCATTGCAACCCCTCGGTCAGAGCCACCCTCAGACTCCTACGAGTTCCTCATTTCATTTCATCAACTTGATCCGGACTTTTCGATGCCTTGCCGTTTCCTCCTATTCTCTCATCTCCTCTCCTCTCCTCGCCGCTCCTCTTTTCTCCTTTCTTCTTTCCTTTTTCCCTTGCCGTCGACTCACGGTTCACCCGACTAACCCCTCGCTTAACAATGGCGCAGGGGTTGAGACTCTGGCATCAACTCTCAATCAACAATACCTTTCCTCAGCAATGTGGATGTCTGGACGATGGATAGATGGATGAGCTTGGATGTACAGATGGACATATATTATACATATATATAATATATATAGATATAAATACATTTTATAGATTTTATACATAGCCATGTGCTCGTTTCATAGTATAGCGGATAGATCCGTAAGGTTTTTTGTTATGGCATTTGCGTGAAAAGGTATAAAAGAATCGTGGATGTCCTCGATTCCTCGAACCCCGATACCCAAAGAGAAGAGGGAAAGCTTTGAGCAATCATATGCAATCGTTTCTCGAAGATCCTTCCGTAGCTTAAGGGCGATTCATGGAAGCAAGAGGGAAGAATAGGATTCTTGATTCTTCCTCAATTCCGTCCCCTCCATCAGAGGCGAACAAGGGCTTCCCGAGAGACGAGAGGATTCAATTTTTTACCAACGTTCGAGCTCTAGATATACTCGAAATGTTAAATGTTGAGCATCAAATGCTTAATATCCTCTCTTCTCGATTCTCTTATCCCTCTTCTTCGCTGATCGAATATCAGAGAAATGAAAGAAACTCAATCTCAATGAAATGTCCGGATGAGAGGAGAACCTTCTATAAAAAATAATACTTTAGTGATGACTTTTTTTTATCCATCAATTGGATCCACGCACCTAGCTAGACAATTTATTTACCTATATAGGTATATAAAAGTTCAATAACTTAGTAAATAATTCATCAATCTTTGGTATATTTCAACCCAACGAACGTCATGTGACCTATCAACGCACAAAGCAACGCTGGTTCGATATCGCAAGATGGATCACTCCTCGTATCCGCCGTCGAAACTCTTTGCGTTCACGTAACTCTTCCATCTTGATTTGTCGCTATACGTACCTTATACCTATATCTATATCTATACGGGTTACCAGTTTTACTTTAACAGCCTTGCACGACCCAACCGAACGACATTTTATCCAATAAGGAAGGGAGCCAGTTGCCAGGGTCAGGAGCACGCGATCGAATTCTTACAGATCTGAAGTAGGTAATACATATCCGTGTGATTACTCAAAAAAAAATTCTCTATTTCGATGTCGTTATTTCAGTCGGAATATTTTACACGTGGAAACTTTGACTTTAGTGCAGTTTTTAATCATTTTTCAATTGCATATGTATACCTCTGTATAGAAGCGAACACTCCATTCGTTACATTCTCAGTACTTGTATGTACCTACATGTCTAGATAATATAAAGGGCACACATCCACTTGAGGATATCACAATGGAGAGACACCCTGCATAATATGCATAAGTATTGACATAGAGAACCTACAGTAGTGTGTATATAGGGTACATTAATACACGAATGTGTATACATATTACCCTCCTTCAACCGCTATTCATTCAACGAGTCTCCGGCCCAGGTGGTCTGGCTTTACAGTGCGTTGCCCCACATTGTAATGTCTCTGAATCAGTTGCTACGGTGGCTGGTTAGGTAAGTCTATCTTGTTGAATTGTCAAGTGGGTCTGTGTAAATATCTATATTCATATATAAATGTGAATTGATATGAATACCTACTGAACCGTGACAGCTGTACCACTACTTATCTACCTATCATCAAGTTCAGAGTTCTAAGCAGCAAGATATTCGACTTATCAATGAAGATTCTGTAGCGTTTTAAATCGAGGAAGGAAATATAGAAGGAAACAAAGAAGGATATGAATTTTTTGCTATGCCAAACGCTGGGTAGAAAGGGTAGAAAGTAAATAGTATTTTAAAGACGATTGTTATAGAATCGTTGAATTTTATAAAAATATGTTCCGACAGAAGTTACATGGTGTATCTGTATAGGATTCATTCCGCAATTCGTTAGATTCGCTTGAATGGTTTTAAGCAGCATATCGATACGAATGTATAACATCTGAAATATTTCCCAAGAAAGTATCGGGCTTTGATTGAGACTCGAATGGCATAACCAATTATCTTGATAAAACAAACGTTACTGAATAAATGAAGTATACATTTTTATCAGACAATCGAAAACAATGCCCAGTTACGATTTTAGGTGAATAACGAGTCAGGCCTGATCAGCACCTATCACCATTGCACAACAATTTGAGGAGAATAATTATTAATTAGCATAACTTTCGACATCTTCGGACTGAATATATGATTCAAATTAGACATCAATCATACAAAATAATTCGTATTTTCAATTTCATGGTTTTGCCTGAGAAGTTTGATAGCAAATATCAACCCACAATTGAAAAATATTTGTCTGGCTTGATTAGAAAAAATATAACGGTGACAATCATAACTGCTACCTATTATATTGACTTTAATTTCTCAACGCGTTATTACATAACGGATTAATTGATAACGCACTGTTTCCGCATAACACAGAAGCTTGATCTTCTTCATTCGAGTGTCAAACCACACATCCACATGGCAATAGTTCATTGGTGGTAAATAACAACATAAAGGGTAATATTTGGTCATTCTAACGTTAAATTCCGTCGGAAAACACTACCAGGATTATTGATGATCTATCTCTATCATACCGGATGGAATATTCAGGCTGATGACACGAGGTCAAGTTTCGCACGTCTAGCCAGGATGCCCTGTCATTTATAAAGGATTGATCACTCGGTGCTTCCACTATTTTGCTCCACTGCTCTCTAGATTTTCCCCGTTTCTCTAACGTCGTTCTAATATTATACCTTACCAAGACTCGATGTTATATTTTCTATACTAGCTCTTGTATACCATCGCTGACGTTCAATATAACAATCGTCTACGCGTGACTGCAGCAGAAAATAATATCCCTCTATCTCTTATGTCCTCAATGGATGCCAGTAAAATTTAATCCTGTATCAGTGAAAAGCTCACATCTGCAATTTACTTAGCTATACCTACATCCATGTATGATTACACAGGTAGATGTTTGCCACGCGAAAATTCTTTAATCAAACTCAGTTATAAATTCACTAAATTTGAAACTGGGAATTACTTCAGCTATCAAGGATAACCGCAGGTCCGACAATGAGCGGTAGAAGCCCGGGTCGGAATAGAAATTTCTATTCTGATCCTCTGTAAGACCTCAATTCCTTTGTTCTTTAGTTTTGGGGACAGAAATATAATTCTGTTTTAGTAGAATTATTTCCTATATGTGAGGATTCACAGGCGTAATTCAGAATCAGCATTTGCACGTGATATTCTTACGAGAACCTCTATATCCTGCTAATTTTTTGAAATTTTAATTACAACCTCTATGATATGCGAAAAGTCAAATCAATTATAAATTTGATCATGGAATTAGAATTTATTTGCCAATCAGTCCAAAATAACCGTTTGATTAAAGATTGAATAGCTATTGGGGTCGAATCTGAAAGCACAAAGCTTTTCGGAATTCCTGGATCTACTTAGAGGTCCAAACTAAAATGTCAAGTGTCTAGTTTACACCAAAACTTGCTCAAAACGGAAATAAGTCTGACTTTTTAGACGCAAATCAGAATTTCATTACGTACCTACACAATCCTACCCTCAAAATCTAGTTTGCATTGCCGAGTATTCAGCGAGAACTTGTAAATGAAACTAGAATTTTTATTCCATAGGATGATTCTAGCGAATTGAACATTAGAATAAAACGATGAGAAAAAATTGGGATTATATTAACCTGTCGAAAGTATGTACCTAAATATTGTTTAAAGTTTGGTGAAAATGTATGAAACTGAAAGTATGATTACATATATACCTATGTGTTTATTCATGTATATGTGGACACTACGTGGGTGTGTCGAGTCGCTAATTAACCTGAGCGAAGCTGGAAGCCTAGAGCACGTCGCTATTTCCGTAAACTTTGTTTCACGTTTACTACGGCAAGCCATGAATCATGATTTTAATATACTTAGCAGAGTAGCTTTTGCGAAGAGAGATATAAAGCGAACAACGAAAGAGAGATGTGCCGTTAGGGCAGGCTGGCAACATTTTGACTTATTAGCCCGGGTTTCTAGGGTCGGTGGGTCTAATCCTTCTAATTTGGTTCACCTTCAGGAGTTTATTAGGATTCGAGGTTATTATCGAACATCTGCAACCAGTGTGTAGGTACCCACCTACTAACAAATCCAAGCGAGGAGCCATAAGATAACGGTGATTAAATTAGGAGTAGAAATTACATCTTGCTAATAATTGACTTTATAATATCGCCGAATTACAACGAGCATATATTAATATCCATTTTTTTCTTCGTTTTCCTTGCTTCTTCCTTCATATGCGAATATTTTGTAGAAAATATTTGATCAGCACAATGCAAATAGAATCGGAGAAAGTATGATGTAAAAAAAAGAACGAAATCTTTTCCATGAGAGAAAACGGGAAAAGACTGTATAGATATTTATAGAGGCATTGCTCCACCTTTAAGACCAGCAATTTTCTTCGTTTTCATTGTGTCCCCTCGTGGTAATAACGCGGAAAAGAAAATTTTTCGCTTATTTGACAGGATACAATAAGATATGAAATGCGAGATGTTGTGGCGAAAAGTTAGGGCCTATCGAGAGCCAAGATGCTCTTTGACAGTCGACCCACAAACGAGCCAAATTGGGTAGAAGGCACGAGGATTATGCGGGCTCTGATATAATGAGACTTGAACGTCGTAGAACGCCGTATCGCAGACCACCGGAGCGGTCAGGGACAAGAGTGAAACGAAGCGACGAGAGGAATGGGAGAAAGTGAGATGAAGACAGTCTTGTTGACCCAAAGAAACAACCTGGTGGTCCGAGCTTAGTGCAGTCTCCGTTTGACCGTTTAACATCTAACCCCTAATGGTGGATTATCCTCGTCTGTGAAGCCGAACGACTCCTGATATTAGGGGTCTAATCTGAACTTAGAATCGCAGCTTGCACCGTATTCTCAACTTCTGTTTATTCGATAAATTTAGAACATTACATGGATCGTTTACAAGCTTTCTTTCTTTTCCATAAGATCATATTTACTACCATATGCACTACCTATACCCCCCATCAAAAACACGTTGATGAATCACCTATACTCGACGCTAACGCTCGGTTCGTTATTTTTCCTCAGAGGAACGTAGTAACTCCACCCTGTCCATGATATAATACGACGTCATTAGTTGTCGTAATAAAATTGAAATAACGAATAGTTGCGTATACATGTGTGTGTGTGGGTATGTATTACACGATTTATACAAACATGATGTATGATTCTTCTCATGGTGTAGGTATTTGTTATATTTTTCCTAAAGTGCTGTGCGGAGTGAGCGTAAAAACGGAGCTTTATATCTGGAAGTCCTCTTCAGAAATGATATTTTCTCATACTATACGATAGTGTCGCACCTAGTCCCCGTATAATACGACTTACTCGATTCTTGGTAGGGGAAAGAAAAAAAATGCGGCTTAGATTTTACAGTAAGTTCTGGTTTTCAAGCTTTTAACGTATGTGTACTACCTACCAACGAGCAGTATGTATTGTTGCACCCTTTAAAAGTCGCGAGCGTTGCACGCGAGGTTGTAATTATGCTCTGGAAAAATCTGAAAACAGCTACCATCTCGATGCTTCTAGCGTGTATAACTCTAATTGTGAAAGCCAGAGCAATCAGTACCGTACTATTATTATGTACACTGTGCAGGATGCAGCTTTCAGAATTGACTGAGTGGAGTACAGTCGATATAGCGACGTAAAGGAACCCAAGAATTTTTTTTTTCCTGTCAAGGGGGTATGGAAATGACTTGGAAGAACGTGGCTTGTGATCAAAAATTTCCATACTTAACTTTTAAAATCATAGAATATCATTAATTTGCCCCAACATATTCACGTCATTGTGGAATATTCCCTTCAAATCAGAAGGAATTTCGATGAACGGCATGACTTGTACCCTACGACAACCACGCTTCTTCGGTGCAATCGATCTATGCAGGGGCGAAGTCCATAGACCTCGAATGATTTTGGATCATGTATAAAAATCCTAGTCAACAGCTGTGGAAAACTTATTCAATAGTATATTTTCTCACAGGGTAACAGTGATTCAAAAACAAATCATTTCCGAAACATCTACCTGTGCTGTGTATTGTTTGGAATAATGTTGACTGATTAAATATAATCCATAATACATCGTATATATAGAAAAAGAAATAAAAAAAACATTTGCTCATTATTTACGGTACAAAGAGTCCGAAGAGACTGAATCATATTAAAAGTTTTCGGGATATTACGTGCCACGCACAGCTCTTAAGCTCAGTCGTTGAAAACATCCAGGGGAGCTTTCATCGGGTTCTTCCAAATCATTTGATTCAACGTGAATTCAGAATCGTTATCGATTGCGTGCTTTGGGGAGCTGACATTTACAAAGCTTCGAGTAATTCACATGTCATGCTTTTCTAAATAAGTATCGTTATTTCTCCTACGTTATGTGGCTGACCTAGAAAGATCCGGAGCCCACATGCGGCTATGAGCATATAAATTAACCAGATTTTCGGCTTAACATTTATGGATTGAACGAGACCAGATTATAGGTATGCAGGCATATGCGAAGTCGAAACATCGAATGTAAATCATGAAGAATTCAACAACACGCAATAAATCTACGGTATAAAAGTTCATGGCGATTTTCTTCTTTATTTCTAATTAATTCACATCTCACCAAGTTCAATATAACCGAAAAGCATTGAATTTTCGGTATTCAATCCAGATATGAATTTAGTGAACGGATCATTTGCTCAGGAATATCAAAGTACAGGATCAACCTGATGCAATGGAGTGATGTTCGTATGCTTGTAGCATCAATTAGCAGTGACCACGAATCAAGCACACCTGAATTTCCCAAGAAAGTTGTAAAGCAGTTTACATGTATAATACTCAGAGGGAATAGTGAGTTACCCGAACTTCAATAATCCGGGTATTGAAATGGAACTTGATACGCTGGTTCAGGAGAGTTTAACTTGAGTGAAACTACTCTTAATTGCTGCACGCCATTGCGATAGTAAAGATGAATTCGCTGAATAATGATGTGCTCGAAGATTTCCAATTCTTATTTCTCTGATACTTTCATGGAGAGACAATATTTTTCTATGAAATCTCCCACGTGCCAGGTTAAGTTCTTGTACGTGAAAAGAGTAACAAAGAACTTCGCATGAGAGGATGGTGCGCTGGTGCACGGTGCACATTCTCTTTCAACAAATGCGTCCACTGCGTAGGAATTTTCATCGTTCACATCCTCGCTTTTATTCTATACATTTTCTAGGTGTGCGTTATCGCCGAGATTCTCTGCCCTGGGGAAAGACGAAGATGGGCTTTCTACAAAGACGAGAAGCGAAGAAGAAGGCGGAGGTCGCTCTACTGTACTTATTACAAAAGCTCTTGGTTTGGTTGAACCAAGTTCCGTTGGCAACGGCAGTACCGAATGAAACCAAAGGATAGAGAATAACGAAAGGGGTTGAGGAAAAGGGAAAGAGGTTGGCTAAAGGGGGAGCGATGGGCTCAGAAACGTAATCCTTACTCATTGCGGAATTATTGGCGAATCCTTTGCCTCGCCCATCTTTGTTCCCATTTTCCACCACGTTTCTTTTTCCATCTCATCTTATCTATTTGTTATGTTTCTTCTTCTTTTTTCACTTTTTTCACCGAAATTATCAGCGTCATTGTTGATAAAAATTTTGTATCCATCGTAGAAGAAAGAGCTTCTGTAGAAAATCATGCCTACGATAATGAATTATCGTTCATCTTTAGATTTTCATTAGGTTTTGTATAACTTAAAAAAAAAAAATCCCTAACTTGTGAAGAGCGAAAGATCATCAACATACAATCAACAGAGAATCAAAGTTGATAGAACGGTGGGTACATCCCCGTCAGCGTTTGACCTTTAAGCTCAACTTTTTCCCCGTTGAACTTGATCAATCGAGTATAAATCCTGTGTCTAATCAATAATAGCTTGCGGAAAGAGCACGTCTTAAAACGCTACAATGTCAAATGCTGAAAGTTGAAGGACCGCGTTGATAAGAAAAACTCGATTAAAAGTTCTGAGTTTATTTTTAACCAGCTTCATAGTGACATTTTATTTTTTATTTTTTCTATATCCATTGTGTTTTTTTCTTCGATAACTTAAAAAAACTCGAAAACAAGCGATTCAGGATTTAAGTTTCGCGGAGTGAAATACGTGAGGTCTATTTTTGACACGTTGGATAATGCAATAACAAAAATATACTATTTTTTTTTTCCATTTTTTACCCAAAGTTATCATCGTAGTGAAAAATGCGTTACAACAATAAATCTTCAATTGATGAAACATTGAAAATTGTAAAGTGATCTACCTGCTCTATAAATTCGAGTAATATTTTACACCCTATAGTCTAGTTCGTCGAGCCATATCTCAAACTTGCATACGTTGGTCCAGTAAAATGACATTTGGCGGATAGAGCTGCTTCAAAACGCGCCAAATGCCAAAAGATAGGGCGAGAAGAGACAGATGGACGGATGGGAGCCGGAAAATGCCTCGAGCTATGCGGAACTTTGTGCCGATCAATTGGTGAACGCGCCATTCGTATGATCCGGCGAAAAAGCTTCCTGCCGTATTAAAGAAATTCGATTCAAGAATTTGAAAGGTAAAAAAAAAAAAAAAAAAAAAAAAGCTGTGTCGCTGTTCGCACGAAGGCGTATTATTTCGAAATTTTCATTCAAACGAGATAACGAATATGGTATCACGTGATAACCAGGGATATCAGCGTAAAGTTATTATTGTTTTTTTTTCTTTCTTTCTTTCTTTCTTTTTTTTCACAATTTTATCGCATCAAAGTGATCAAACTTAACTTGATCCTCTCTGAAAAGCTCTTATACCTGAGATCGGAATTTGGAGGTAATGTTACGCCGTGTAAAACGATACATTGCCAATCGCGTGCCAGCCTCACTTACGGCGAAAGGAAATGGAAGGAAAAATAAAAATAATGGATAAAGAAAAAGGCAGAGGCGAGAAGAGATAGAGAAAAAGTATGAAGCTCGCCTGCTTGACCAATATAAACGTGAAGAATTTCTTCTCACGACAACGTCTAATGCGGTCATAGAAGCTGAGACGTTAACAAAGTTCATCGGCTTCGGTTTCAAAGGATATACCTATAGGAAGATAAGACAAAGATAGTAGACCTCTTTTCTTTCCCCCGCTTTCGCGACCCAGAAAGGAAATACAATCGCATCAACGTAAACCCGAGAAATATTAGATTTAGTAATGGTTGGATCAGAATGCACGGGATGCGCAATACGTAAAGGTACAAAGAATCAAAGTCGTTGAAAAAGTGTCACGGGGGTGAGTCGAGAATGTTTTTGTACACGTTAACGTCGGGTGAAGGGAAATGGGAAAGAAATGAAAATAACGAGAAAGCGCGGCGAGGAGGGGCAAAAAGGGACTCTTCACTTTGATAAGTAAAAAATAAGACAAGTATAAACCACCGGCTATACTTATGTATACCTATATATGGCTGTCACCTGAGCCTCGGCACCATTTGCAAATTTGTCTCTTTTCCCCAACGCGGCGCTCCGAATGACCTGGGTAATTGAGGAAGTTGCGGAGCTAAAAGTCTGGTAAAGGAAGTGGAGAATTGCGAGATATTCGCGTTCTTTGCGGTGGATATGTACCTAATCGTCAGGAAGATTCGATTCGTAGTGAAGCGGCAACTGCGACAACAGGGAGTTTTCGAGTTGAACGCTACCAGATAGAAGGCGGCTAAGGGAGGAAGGAACGAATATGAAAGCAGCCTGCCCCGCCCCGGCGTCGTTTGGTCCTTGATATATCTATACACTCGTAACAGAGCTCCTACGTTTTCCGAAACTTTTCAAGAAACGTAAAAACTTTGACGAAATCAGCAAAACCGTTTCAACCAGATCAAGACGAACTTTCATTCTTTCCATGGTGCGTCCTGCGGATGATGTCAACTTCTTTTCCATGTTTCTACGTACCTTGGGTATATTTAGTTCCACAAACACTACCGAATAAAAACTTCCGGTTTATTTTCCGAAAAAAAAGCTGCGGATTCAATTTTCATATGATTTATATTTTTCGGATTACGCAGTGGGACGTACAGATGATATAAATTTTCACCCACGATTTGAGCATTTATCAACATAAGAATCTCGGAGAGACACGAAGGAATTTAATATACATCTGAGAACTTTGGCTGATGGAATTTTCCAGCATTTCCCTAGAATAGTAATTTTCTCTTTAGACAGACAGAACGACTCCCAATTAACGGTGACGTTCGACAAGGTTAACGAATGCAGCACTTCTGGTCAGTATGCTGCAAGCTTGAGCCAACGGTAAAGTGAAATTCAACCATAAGGTCTGACCTCATCCTTTCTCCATCCACTAGTCACGGCTCGGCTGCTCTAAGAGATTCGAATTCACAAACGCCTCGTTCCGATTTGTTCACAACGTCCGAATCACGAACGATCAATTTTCTCATTCTAGAACCACTTCCGCACAGGTATTTCATACAACTATAGGTATAACCGAGCCTGTAAGACATCCTCCCGCGTACATGTATAAAGTAGACGTATTCACCACAGAGCAGATATTCTTGATCGTATCGTAAAAGTGGTCTGTAAAACGTTCCTTGCACACAGCCCATAGAGATGGTGAGTCGCATTTGCAAGCGCCAGTAATATCTTATGCATAAAGACCAAATTGGATTATGCAGAATGCTAACAAGAAAAGTTTGAATGAGCGATGGCTGGACCACAAAGTCTTGCAAGTATATCGGTAGTCAACCCGCTGCGATGGGAGGATATATTTACTTCATTCACTTTTTTAACAGCTTTATAACATCATGTAGCCAAAGTTCCAGCTTTTTCACTAAGAATAAAAATTTCATCTTCATTTCACAAGTTCTCATTGAAGACTTGGAGATGCGAACTAAGAATATGAGGATCGAATTATGCATAGAATCAAATTCTGCAGATTTGAATCCTTACGCATGACGTAATATAAAAGCAGAATGATCTTTCCTTCGGCAAGACTGAAGAACGAAAGAATCATTGAGGTTTCCGCGATGGTTTAACTAGACTTTGTAATCCACCTTGGGACGCTGACATCCTCAGTGCTTCGCAAGCTCTTCAGTTGTCATATTTGAGTTATATATTGGTCGACGTAGCTCCTGCAGGAGTTGAAAAAATTTGTTGGCACAATTTCTTTCTCAGGCAAACATATATTCCTGACGGTGAATTTTAATGGGATTTTAAAATCGTTGTGGACTCAAGTTGCGTTCGGAGTTTGTTAGCTCAACATAGGTCGAATAATAAATCGCGACGATCAGGCGACTAGTAGGTGTAAGGAGTTTTTCAGAATGCTTTAGGAATGTGAGTTTTACGAAGTAACTTTACCCACTTTCCAAGCAGTAGATCATGGAATTTGCACGTGTTATCTTCGGTATTATCCTCATGATCTTAACGGCTTCTACGGAAGTGCAATGGCGATGCACTGCGCGGCATATCGTTCCCTGCAGGGAGCGTTTAACGCCCGTGATTCTTGCAATGGATCTAGTTCTGGATAGTGTACGAATTGCTAGAGGAGGATATATACATATATATATATGTATATATACACCAAGAGGGAGGTAGCCGATTTCCCTACGAAGCTAAGGGCGAGAAAGGAAGACAGAGAATTGTGGGGAAAGGAGTTCGAGTAAGAAAACGACGAAGAGGAATAAGGAGGGGATCTAATTGCGGGCGTCGCCTTCTCTACGGCAGTTACAAACTAAACTTCGGCCTCGGCCCGCAGCCCCGCGAGCACGGATTATTTTAAAACGAGATCGCGATAAGTTTCATCGGAGGGTCGCACGCCTCGTAAGGGTGAGATAGAAAGAGAGAGCTAAAGTGAGAGTGAGAAAGATGCGAGAGACGTAGAGAGGCACTCGTTGTTAACTTCAGATTGCAAAGTTGCCCGATCGTGTGATTGTGTTCGGCGTTCGCCATTCTCCTTTCGGATTTGGCAAACGAACTTTCGAAATAGAACTGTCGACATTTTTATGCTCATTTTTTTTCCTTGCCTCGCCGTTACTCCTGTGCCAAATCATTCCCCGATATTTTTCGAAATAGTCGAAAGATCTGCGAAAAAAATGCCTTCATTTTTATGAAAAATTGAGTGGCAGAGGGTTTAATGCAATTTTTTGAAAGTATCGCATCGCAGAGAGAAACAAATTTTGTAAGCAAAATTTATCTATAGAGAAGTATGGTTGAATATAATCTTTGAGGAAAGCGACAGAAGCTGTACCTTATATCTGATTTATTCTTGGTCCAGGTTTTGGTGGCTTTGACAAAGTTCATGCGCTTCTTCGATAAAGTTTTTTTTTTTTTCTCTCTTCTTCTTAAGGGAATTTTAGGGAATTTGAAACCAAGTTATAACCGAGTGGGTAAAAAATATCTTTATTTCGTAAACGCGGAGCCGTTTCACGGCTTAGCGAATCGTTTCGTAAGAAAATTTTGTTTACTCGATCGAAGCAGCCCAGCGCATAGATTTGAGGAAAGTTTTCGTTGGGTCGGGTATTGTCGAAACTTCCTGCGAATCCTATTTGTTGATGAGAGAAAAATTCATGAATAATCAATTACGACGAATCGAATCTATCGAATTGAGATATTTCCGTATCATTGATATGCGCTTGTGCCGGCACCCTCAATATTCCCAAAGACATTCGCGAAAGTATTAGATATCACGATAAAAGATACCAACTCGCATCTCAACTCTCCCACTTTTGTCATTATCCCGTTTTATCTCATTGGATTTTGTGTTCTTCTGCCTATTGCCCTCCCCAGACGAGGCATGCATTTTTTTTTTGTTTGTCCTCTACGAAGCATGTGGGGTCCGTGTGGCCCCCACTCGTCTCCTTCGTGTAAAATGCTTTCTGTAAACGATAATCGGGTTTAAATATAGATGAACCTCTTCGTTTTTTAATAAGGAATGGAATGGTGTATATGGGGGTTTCCAGCTCATCTCGACCACCTCCCAGACCTGACCCCCTCGGATTTGAGTGAAACTTTTTTTTTGCTTCACTCAAGGTCCAAATTGGAACCTCCATTTTTTTCAGAATTTTTCGAGCCCCCGTCCCGGAGGCATCGATAGTGGAAATTTGCCATTTTATGGAATCCCAGAATTTTTGAACGATGATATCTCAGGATTGGAGAGTCATATCAATAAAAACAGGGTGGTCAATAGATTTGTCTTGAGTTCAACTTTTTGAAAAAAAATATTTCGCAATTTCGCGATACCGTCCCGGCTGCTAGAAACTCATTTGAAAGCGAAAAATGGATGTTTTGATGGTTTGGGCATTTTTTATCTTTTTCATTTTTTTTTCTAAATTTCTATGAAAAAAGACAAAATTTTGAGGCCCATAACGAAGATGGAGACTCCAATGGTTTGAAAGTTATGATTTTTTCAGTTTCTAAAAGTGTGCGAAACTGACAATTTCAAACGACAAATATCTCATCGATTGTTTTATTTCTTTTCAATTCATGGATTTAGAAACTGAAAAAATCATAACTTCCAAACCATTGGAGTCTCCATCTTCGTTATGGGCCTCAAAATTTTGTCTGTCTTCATAGAATTTTAGAAAAAAAAATGAAAAAGATAAAAAATGCCGAAACCATCAAAACATCCATTTTTCGCTTTCAAATGAGTTTCTAGCAGCCGGGACGGTATCGCGAAATTGCGAAATATTTTTTTTCAAAAAGTTGAATTCAGGACAAATCTATTGACCACCCTGTTTTTATTGATATGACTCTCCAATCCTGAGATATCATCGTTCAAACATTCTGGGATTCCATAAAATGGCAAATTTCCACTATCGATGCCTCCGGGACGGGGGCTCGAAAAATTCTAAAGAAAATGGAGGTTCCAATTTGGACCTTGAGTGAAGCAAGAAAAAAGTTTCACTCAAATCCGAGGGGGTCAGGTCTGGAAGGTGGTCGAGATGAGCTGGAAACCCCCATATATTAAAGTCAATTTTCAAACACTAAAATTCGTGGAATATGCAGGAGTCACCCGAGAATGCCGCCTGCGATTTTCAATATGGCCCCCACATACTTCTTCTAGGGTTAAATAAGACATGTCTCATGGCATAACGGCATAATATCTAAATGCTTATTCTCTTCCCTTCTTTTTTTTTGCATCACACACACCCCATCCTTTCTTTTGCGAGATATTCGATAGATGGCATCTCAATTTCATGATAAATTTGTGATATTTCTTTCGAGTCTCTCGTGATATAGAAGAGAGAGAGAGAGAAGAATCCGGTGCCACGTATCTATTCTATGTACGTAACAGCTGAACATTTATTTAATTTCGTCTTGATTGAGTGGTTGAGGTTGATGGCTATCTAATGGTAGAGTTAAAGGGGCGACTCACCGTTTCAACGGACGGTCGGTTGAGAGACATCCGATTATGTTACGGGTTCCCACATTTGACCGGGCTTAATTTTTTTCACAAATATACATACTTTCGGAAATGCGATTCCTACGTACATCGCATATCAATTATTCGATGAATGCTTTCATTAGTTAAGTGATGTAGTTTGAAATTTTTTGAAATTCGAAATAAATATGAGTGGGTTGAATCCCACTAAACTCCTTGAACATCAATGATTTGTCTGAACGATGATGATAATAATCAGTCTTCAGCATTAATACGAGCTGGTATAACTCAATGAGAGTTAAATTTAGCGATATCCCCGAAATTCGCAATGAGCTCAGAATCGAAGTCTGAATAATTACGACTTTGCCATAAAGACATCCTATAATCAAGCAGAAATATTCGTACTGAGACACACATTCGGATGCACGGTCTACACCCTGATGCATACACCATACCATAAGGATATTGAGGAAGATTGAAACTATGTGAAGAATAACGTGAAATATCGTGCCAGTCTGTGAAATGGTGTATTGGCAAAATAATTCTGGTGGCAAATGAAAAGCACTCAATTTTCGGAAAACAGTCTAGCATTCACTCAAGCCACCCCGAAGTGTCTGGCTATTCTCTTCTCTCTTCGAGCCATAGCGTGAATTGAGAGTCTAGACATATGTGTTGCCGGTAGTGGTTATGCTGGTAGCAGTTGTGGCAGTGGTTGTGGTTGTAGTTTCGAAGGTAAAGGTATAGGGACCAGTACTACGGTCCAAAGAGAGGTGGTCGCGCCTCGGGCATACATTATGCTAAGTCAGCCATTAGAGTGTGAAATATACCTCGTGTGCCGCAGTCAGTTAGTGGGAACTCGGTTCCTAGCACTGTATTTCGTGCATGGCATTACGGTACACGACCCATTCCCTTGTAATTATTTGTAACCATGTACTTATAACGACCTAGAATTAGTTAGGGGTGGAACCCCATCTTTTTATTCCCTCTTCTCATCTTTAATCTTCAATCTTCAATCTTCAATCTTCCATCTTCCATCTTCCACCTTCCATCTTCGTTCGGAGCTGGCGTTGTCAAAGTAAACGGAATATAGGTCTTTCTCTTCTGGTTTAACCTCGTTCCTTGCCCTGTTCCCCGCTGCGGTTACTTGGTGGTGATTCCATCGAACGATGGTTCAACCGGGTTCTATTATACACCTATATATCTATACGGATTCGATCCTCACCGCTTGACTTCGGAGATGAGTTTGGCACAGTTATTCCACGCGCGAAATTGCATTTTCGATATTTATCGCGTTCTCTGGCTCTCCAATTCTGACGAGTAAAACCGAGTTTCGTAACCACAATCCAGTATAATCGGCACAGAAATGGTGCCGGTACGGTACGGGATCATTTTCATATAGATTTACAAGTTTACTTATCGCGAATACCACCCCGCGATTTAAGATTCGTACTTCAACAACGACCCGCGGAGATATCGCGAACAAAACAATGCAGATATTGAGTGAGGTCTGCGAATCGAACCGGCTTATCCCACGATCACTGAATTGCTGTTCTGCCCTGTTCCGCTGGTATGCGATAACGATCTTTGACCAACCGAATTATCGGACTTCGTTCAAGATACGCGGATACCGTTATTACAGAGGTTTTCGACGTCCTTATTTATCCCTCTTTCGTTTGGTACATATCGAGATCGTTCTGTCTCTATCTATGAGTTGAAAAACTTGTTAGAGCTGGAGGTCAACCGAAGTTTAAATTCGATTGTTAATGAGTGTACAAAGGGTCAACCTATCTTCGAAACCTGATCTGCAGTTCCAACGCTATGGACTGCTTTTAGTACATTCCATTCATATATGAGCAAAAGGTACGAATAACGTGACTCGAAGTCAGATTTCTGCTGATTTTTGCCACAAGAGAACGATAGAAATTCCAGCTGCAAGCGATTGTATAAATTTTATCGACACTCCTCGTGGAATTTCTAAAATTCAAGAACGTTCCAGTTCCTTTGATGCCCGGTTGAATCTGGTTCTGGTAACCCAATATTCATGTTACCTCACTATTTCTAAAAAATTCTTTGATCACGTTATAGAAAACCTCCTGCAGGACTTCGCCAGCTTATCATCATCTGGGTGTGTATCCCCAGGTCTAGTTAATACTATATCGCACACACTTCTGATGCAGGAATCAATTCGCCAATACATTATGTCTGGCTTCCGTTATTTTCATGAAAATTCTGAACGACTGACTCTGATTTAGACTGACCATAAAAAATTTGACACCAAATTTACAAGCCAATTAATAGAGTTATAGTCAGTAGCGTGAAATCGTCACTAGCATAACACACGTATAATATGTTCTTCTAAAATATAGGGGAAGTTGAAACATCCCTTGCTACAGACTCGAGATATACAGCTACAATGTTTGTTTACGATGTTGTTTCAAATTCAAATTTCAAAGCTCGTACGGCGAACTAAGCTCTGCACGGTACCTTGTGAGATATGCAACTCTGTAGGTGGCTATTCGGTGTATGTAGGTACACCAAACTGACTAAATATTTCCACAGTAGAGCAAAACCGTGCAGTGTGAAACAGGTCGTGTATCTCTATAATAATAAAGTTCATGAGAGTCTCTGACCTTTTATAAAGTCGAGATAGATATGATATTATCAAAAAATTGAATGTTTTTTTAGATGATGTGAAAAAATTTCATCCCCAGAGCTGCAGCTACAATATAGTATATGAATTGAAAATGAAGAGTCAGCAGCCATTTTGGTAACATAGGACACGTGCGATTCAACTTGACTTTTGAGGCAACGTTTTTAACGACAGGTTTAAGGCGTTATTTTACGAGCTCACAAAAGCGGATAAATCTGTGACCATTTTGCGATAAAAGTTAGTATGTCTTAGGTATATAAAGTGGGGCGGCCTGGGTGCGAGATAATCTTAAATCTGCCAATTTTAGGAGTCCGTCTTCAAGATCGAGATCGTCACATAAAGTTCAAGTCGAGGAAAAAGAAGGAATTGGAGGAATAAAACCGTGGCAAGAATTCGAATTCAACTAACCGTTATATTCGTTGGGAAAAAAGTGTCGCTAATAATTTCCATTATGATTCTTTGTTCAAAATTCAGGCTCTTCCATATTCCTTTCTACGCGACTTATCTTGTCGAAAAAAAAAAAATGTCGAGAGGCTTAAATAACGTTGACAAAATTACACCACGTTAATTACTCCGTCTGAAAGCTTTGGTAGGTACAATTGTGAGGTATGAAATTACAGAAAGGTTTTCTGGAAATCTTTTTAACAAAACAAGATTAGAGGTTGTTCCTCGATATTTGACAAGGAAGAAAATTACAGACGTGGGCGTCGTTCGCCTTTGGAAAGGAGACAGGAAAATTCTAGCCTGCACGACTCTACCCATCTCAAATGATCTCGGCACGGTCTTCAGCCCTGCGTTGATTACACGTTACCAAGGCTTCAGCGAAAGTCTCTTCCACGGAAAATGGGGATAAAAAATTTTCACTCCCGAGAGCCATTATACACCGTCGTAGATGCCATTGACGACGTATTCGGTATGGGAGTTGATCTTGATTAAAAGGCGCGAATTTCTGCTTCAGAACTCACAGCTACCTACGTAAACGCAGCTATCCAACTTCGCAAATCCTCTTCTCGGCTACGAACACGACTAGCTACATTCAGGATATACCCGTACTTAGACTTACGCCACAATTACGCTCGCTTCAGTGGCACACGGTCTATATTCGATATAGTAGAACACGAGGAGTTCTGTACAGCGATGTGATACCCGCTCACCACTGCTGGATGTATTTGATGGCTCCATAAGAGACGCGATCGATCTCACAGCTTCCAGCTTCCAGCTTCCAGGTTCCAGCTCCCAGCTTTGAGCCTTCAGCCTTCAGGCTTCAGGCTTCAGCTGCCAGCCAGCGACCAGAAACCAGGAGCCGAAGCTCTGTCATCGATATCTTAGGAGGGTGGACCCCGAGGACCACGGGGACCCGAAGGACCAGAAAGAAGCGAAAGAAGAAATAGGAAAGAGAAAAATCGAGCAGGAACTCAGATAGTGAGATAGGGCCGAACGGGGATGTAATCAAACCTGGTAAAGAAATAAAACCACTGTCGTTCTCACTGGCTTAGAAGCAGCTGCAAGCTTCTCGCCAACACCCCTTACAGGCTCGCCATTATAACTAATTCGAAATCTCGTACCGTCTCGCGAAACCGTCGTCTTAAGGATTATTAAACCTCTATAATTGAACCAAGGATGGGACGAGACGTGTAGAAAGGGGTGGCATGTTACCCTGTAGGCAGCCGGTACCCCGAGGGCATCGCAAACCCACCGCCGCACTGTTTGCAGCAGGGGCCATCATAACGAGCTCAGGGACAGACCAGCCCAGACTCCACAGCCCTAACACGTTTGCACTGTTAATATATCTCACTACTGTATACTATACCTAGTACGAAGAGATACAAAAGCGGTTTTAAGAGCGAAGGAACCGTGTCCAAAATTTCCAGTCGAAAATAAATGATTTTAGGATGCAGTCCTTGGAACGTAGAATATGTGAATAATTTTTAATATAATTTTCTTGAATCGTGTAGGCAGGAAGTATATAGATTATTATGGCGATTCGAACGATCTAGAGACGTCGGGAAATGAAGAGACATTTATACGTAACGGAATAGTCGTAAAAGAATCGGCTTTCAATCTCGTAATTTCAGTCGCAGTTGAGATGGGTGAATTTTAGACCGCGCTTAAAAACAAATAAAGCGAGCTGGCTTGACGAAATTCGTTGAAATCCTGGAGAGTCCTTTGCCAAGGATGAGAATAATTAAGAAAAACGACTATAGCTTTAGTAGCGGCAACAATTCGCCCGTAAGATCGGGATAAATTAAATATTGTCGAGTCAGTAAGAACGGAGGGTGCAGTATGCGGATGAAACTAAATCGTTCGACAAACCGAGGCGAGCCAGGGAATTAGTGGAAAATAAAGGCAAGGTATTTTTTCTGGACGGTAGATAGCTGCAGTTAGAGCTATTCGCCAGTAAGCAACGATTCTTGGTTAATTAGCGAAACTTTTTGTTGACTCGAAATGTGCGCCCCTCTCCTTCCCTCTTTCCACCCTATCAGAGGGCTCCGCACCCTCAGCGCCCTCCGTGGCCCGGGATGAATCCTCGAGTGGTTTCCTTGAATAATAACAATCAGCGTAGCTTGATTTTAGATTCTACGCAGGACCCCGTGTATAACTTCTCTCGTAGGGAAACCCTGGGGAACCAAGAGGAGGAACTGGTTCTTCCGCGACATCGCCTGAAACTTAAACATTTTTCGCCACGTCCGTTAAGTGTCCCAAAGGGCCGAGGAGACTCGTGAACATCCTTGACAAGGTCTTTCCCATGTCCAAGTAGAATGAACTGCGTCAGAACTATAAACGACAATGAATGGCAATTTCGAACTCTGTCAGCGTTGCCTTTCTTTGCCGATAAAAAATCTCTTGAATCTTGACTCGATTCCCTCTGACCATAAAAATCAGCCATACTTCAATTCTGATTTTAAGCCCCGGGCGAAACTCCTGTACAATAAGTCTTCCCTAGAAATACCCTCGGGAACCGAGTGAATGAGCCACGTGCAATGCTGTGGAACTGTTTTCGCGCGACATCATCTGAAACTTAAACATTTTTCCTCGCCACCGTTAAGGGTCCCACTGAGACAAAAGGACTTGTGAACATCCTTGAACAGATTCTTTTCATAGCCATGGAGAAAGGCTAAGAAATGACAAGCGGTAATCTTCCGCAGTCAATTCTGTCAAACGTTAATCAAACCGCAGAGAAAACGAATCATGCAGAAATTAGACACAGCGATCCATGAAATGTTGTCTCTCCTTTCGAAAAAGATAATAAATTAAGGATATTGTGAAGTGGAGCAATTATTTTGAACATCCATAGCAATTTTTCTATCCGTGAATTGACTGCTATGGCAATTAAGTTCACAGCGTTGTACTGTGTGAACAGTCTGAAATTGTATGTCTACGGGTAATTTGACGGTCCAAATATACCCACACCGTATATACATAGGTGCACTGTGTGCTTGGGAATATAACTGTTTTCATCAAGCTTTAATGAAACTACAGTGTCAACAGATCGAGCGACTGGACATAGCGGACTGGATTGAGATAAAAGAAAGAGATAGTATACGATGGGGTTAGCGATGAGCCAACCTAGAACGAGAAAGTAAAAAAGAAGCCTCCAGCGTTAGCGCTGCTTTCAGTGCTTTCAGGCGATGTGTGTGTATATCTATACACACAGCTTTCCGTCGATGTCCACCTATATGATCCAAGCCAACGGGAGTTACCATTGCACTCTTCTCTCCGCATCCGCAATATAATTTTCAACCGTGAATTTCATGCCATTTTTGAAAAACGTGTAAAACTAAAATATTTTCATGCGAGAATAAAAAAAAAAGAATAGGCGGTTTCTTCGGGCTACCCTAATGTACCTATATGTGTATACTTATGTGTGTATCTTTCCTCACTTGGATTTGAGACTTTTATATCTAACTTCTGCAGCTCGACGACTCAATCAGAAGAGTTCTCAAGAATCCAATTGTGGTTTACGGCCGATTATTGTTCGATTCTCTCTAAAGTAGTATAGAACTGGATGATACGGAGAGACTCGGCGACCCCTCGGGGCACTTTGAAACAGAGTGTCGAGTCTAAATCCCGTCGACGTCGCTGCAACGTCTGCAACTCTTTGCCAACTAAAATGACCCAGGATCTTCTTCCAAGTATTGGTACTTGCCTTTTTGATCGTTCGGATTATTGCGGCTATCCGAATAGCTGCGTTGGTGAAAAGCTATGTATGTACTACGTGTATGTAGATTGTAAGTAACCTACATGCATACAGAATACACGTATATCTGTAGGTACCAATACCGAAGCGCTTCGATTTATCAACTTTTACGAACTTCATTTGATTCGACGTAATCGACCACACTTTATGAAGGCACAATCCAACATCAAGAGTATTTTCTACGTATAAAGGCTGTCCCTCTCCTGAGTGTGCCTTTCGAAGTAAGACGAAGCACGTACTACCTACCTACTATGTAAGTGAGGTAAGTAATCCTATATTTCGTACCGAACTGGATGTTCGATCGATGTATTTTGCTGAAATCTACTTTGTGGTACACAGGACACGAAGCACTTCCTTGAGATTCTTGTTCTCACCCGCAACAACGTCCTCGGGGGATGCCTCAGCACGTTGCCTTTCAAAAGTAGCAGCGTTCACAAGGCGACTCATACCCTGCAGTCCCAGAAGATGAGACGTCTCCTTCTCATTCTCATCCTCCTTTTTCGTCGCCGCGACTCGACGACGAACTAATCAAAGTGATAGTTGCCAGAATTGCTTTTCCCACACAAAACACAGGCGAATGGTTTCCGTTGCACATCTGTGTCTGGGTCACAATATTCCAGAATCATTGACAGGGATTCGGCGTATCGAAGGCTTCAACACCAATGAAACCGTAACGTGTTAGTCTGTGAGCTCTGTACCCTGCAGGTTTCACGCTGTATTAACGTTAATGGGGCTCCAGAATATCAGCGGTATCTAAATTTACCAGAATGAGAAATACCTATTAGTGCCATGGAGCGCCCTCATAACGCTTTCCTCGAAATCTCAGATTTACATAATTTAATACTCTGGGTGAAACGGTCTACTGTCAAATGCCGCATACCTAAAGTTATTTATACCACCGGCTCAGGACCCTCATCTATACGAGTATGTGATCATGAAATCAAAATTTACCTTCGCATAGTATTAATATATTCACATATTGTCATCCCAGTTGGTGCTGACGTGTTTCAGAATTTTTTGAAATTTTTTTTCTTTTTTGGCTGTAGGATAAATAATATCGACAATGCAAAAGGAATCGTAATCGTTATCTTGATCGCGGACCGTGGAGTGTAATGTAATGTAATGTAACGTAACGTAATGTAATGTAATGAGCCAACTGGCTGCCAGGACTAAATGGGTAAGTATTCTCGGGAGTTTAAGTTGATCGTTGAATCGTGATAAAACTAAGCGTGGAATATTCCCCGGGTGTACCTTTGGAGATTGGCCAATGGCGTTTCCTTATTCGAAGCAGAAATAAAAGAATGAAAGAGGCTATACGAAATGACAGGCGAGCTCTGCAGGGCAGCTTTCCTTCTCAGAAGCCATTCATTATTTCATCTCCTTTTCCGTCAGAAGTTGAAGATCAACCCATCAACAACGACTAACGACGAAAGCGGATTAGAAGACTTCAAGCGTAGCACTGATTTGCGCTTCTTTGATAAACACAGCTCCTCCACCCTCATTTTCATCGCCTTATCCTTCGCCGAGAAAATACATTTCGAGGTCCTTGAAGCAACGGCAATTTGCAGAGGTGTTTTTCGCGTAAAATGAGGTTGGCTATCTCTAAAACTCTCCCATTGTACCGAAAACTCCTTATAACTTTGTATATTAAAACAAAACGCTACCGGAAGAGGGGTACTCAATTTTCAATTTCCTTAATTTTATTACAAATCTGTGAAAGCAGAATATTATATCAAAGAATAATTCTGAGTGAAAGGAACAAACAGAAAAAAAAGACAAAAAAATAATCACAGTCTCAGTTTCTGCGCTATAAAATAGAAAGCTTATGTACTTTGAAGCTTTACTTTTCAATCAAAACGTTCAAAACGTTCAAGCGATCCGGGAATATTCCACACGTTTCCTAAGAAATTAATACCATCAACATCTCGGAAACTTGTGGTTGTAGAAACTCTTTTTTGTATCCCGAGTATCACCGCGGCTTCGAAGGCCTTCAAGTTGTCTCATTAATTTTATCGCGCCATTAAATTTCGTTTATTTAATGAAAACGTCCGGTGAAAGTATGAAAGGAAGTATCAAATCGCCAACTGCTTACAATGACGCGTTTTTTCGTCATTCAAATCATTTCTCTCCCCCCATCGGTCCACTTCGCCTCCTACAGGGTACAAGACTCGTATAAGTTCAAGAATCAGGGATGAAAATCTCTGAGTTATAAAACGACGTAGAAGACACCCAGAAAGAGAGACAGAGAGAGAGAGATACTTTCGCCTCGCGTAAAAAGGATGAAATTATTTTTGGCCCGAGTGTATTTCGTCGGGATTAATGGTAAGAAATAAAATATGCAGAAGCAATATCGTGCCAGACGTTCCGCGCTTGCAAAGATGCCGATTTGGCCTCGGGATCAGCAGGCATATCTTCCGCACGATTTGAGGGGCAATACGGTAGGATAGGGCAACAAACTGGGGCGCCAAAACTCTGCAAGATCTTCAGAGAGGGAAAAGTGGGGGGTCGGAAATGGGTGAAATTAAAGGGTGGAACTGGGGGCCAGATGAAGCAGGTAACTGCGACAAATCAAAGTTATGCAAACGTCGTTGCTGCGTAATTCCTGGATAAGACAGAATTATTATTGTTATTAAAATTGTTATTATTGATGTCATTATCATTCTTATTATTATCATGAAAAGATTATGGTCCCTGGACTCGCTTGTTAGTTTTCCATTAGCCACTCATTGAACCGCAAGGCGTATTGACTAGCGTAACGGAATCATTCGATTTACGGTCTCCAGCCAATCTTGAGGGAATTTAGCCAAGCGAATGTAATACAGAGACCGTCGTTGGTCCCGTGCGTATAGATATATATTTATTAAGCCAACGGGTACCCGTATCCAACCACCGATCTAGATATATATATACAGATAACCTTGCACGAAACCGTAATTGAATATTAAAATATACCTTTGGCACGTTCCCTTGCGTACGTGAGGCACCACCCCTTATACATCTACCTGCCTATATACCTATAACACATCTGTCCTTTCGTGTGTCCACTTCTAACCAGGACTAATTGCCAAGGTAGGTAGGTATAGTAGAGGGTCGTTCAGAAATCCTCAAGTTAACTTTGAACGCCAGAGAATGGTAGCAAATGAATATCTAAGTACATACAGATATTTGCGTGGAACCGACACGCGAAGAAATATGAAGTAAATAGATATTTTATCATCATGAGAGCTTGAGTTATAGTTTCTTCCCGAATCTGAATGGAAATCTTAGTTCGATACTATAAAACCTAGATTTCTTTATTTTACAGTTTTTACGACAGACTATGTACATCATTTTCTTTTCGAAGAATTATGTCCTACGTGAGGATTCGGATGTATGTGGATCCCAATCAGCGCTTGCACCTGAAATTCTGATTAGCGTCTTCACGCCATACTAAATTCTCAAAATCTACTTGCGATCTCAAAAGTCTGCAAAAAAAATTAACTAAATAATCAATTTTATTTTGGACTTGGAATTTATTTCTCTGAGAAGCTGGGTATACCCACTTCGGAGCAAGAATCACGATACCTCCCTAAATTCTAAGATCTAGAGGTCCAAACTGAAATTTCGAAACTCTACTCCGCGCCTAAACTTGATCAAAGCGGACATAACTCTCACTTTTAGGGGCAAATCAGATTTTCATTACATCCACTAGCCTACCCTGAAATTCTAGTTTGCACCTCCGAGTCTTCGGTGATTACTTGTATAATAAAACTAGAATTTCTATTAAAATTGCAAGTGTGGCAAAGTGGGGCATCGAATAAATTTCTTCTTCCTCGAACACGTAGGTATACAAATCTTGTGCTCATTTTTCGTCAGACATTTTTTAGTCTATCCTGAGTTTATCTATTACATACTTTTGGAGGAAATAATGCCCAAAGACTTGTGAAAACTGACTTTTAATGCTTAATATAATAGGTTCGATAGGGGATGATCTTAGTGATCTATGGCCTTATCGCTGTACTTCGAAGTGGTTCTTCATTTAATGGTCTAAGTTGTGCCAGGTGGATATGACCGCGTGTAAAATACGGCAATACGTATACGTTGTTGGTTCGTTAGTTGAAAAGAATGATAATCAGTTATCGAAAAAAGTGAAAAAGACTCGAGGGGATCGCGAAGTCTTGTAAAGTTGACGGTTCGGTGAATATTCCGTGATTCTGATAAATCCGGAAAGTTAATCTCTGTTCTTGCCTCGGGAGGTACTATAGGAGGAAAATTTACGAGCCGGAGACATAGCTTCGGTTTGCTCTTTGGTCTACGCTTCCTGGTGAGCATCCGGGGGTCGGCGTTAACTCGGTATGCTCATTTTTGGAAGAAACTTGTATGCTTATGTATAAAATACATAAGCGGGTAGGAGGATATGCTCAGGAGTTCGACGGCACACGGTAAACGACAACGTGTCTGGGAACACAAACAAAACAGCCTTTCTAGACCCTGCGGGCTCAATACCATCAGCTTGTTGCCTTAACCAGAACCTCGGAAATCCCCTTCAACGAAACGATCCGCGATTCTATGCTCGTGCTTCAATTCCCTCTCTTCAATCCACACTCTCTTACCCTGCACCTTCCCTTCATATCCTATCTGGTTCGTTCATATCTATAGCTTTTCAGTTTGATTTTTTCTATTCTTTATTTATTTTTCCTACGTTTTTTTCTTCACCCTTCACCCTTCGCCCTTCGCCCTTCACCCTTTGCCGAAAAACCACCTCTCGCCGTAGGAGTGCTCCTCCGCAGCTTGAGCCGAAATGCAAATCCCCTTTTCGCGTACTAGAGAATATTATAATAATCCCGAGTGTAGTGGCAATATTCAGCTGAGCGCGACCACCTCTGCGAATACTATGGAGTTTGAGAGAGCAAGAAAACGAGATAGAAATCCAACTCTCGTTGTTTTGCACCGTACCTACCCGGCTACCCGGCTACCTACATACTTCACCAAGCCACTAGGTACTACTGCTGCTGCAACTGCATGCAGGTCGAAAATTCCCGAATGCGAATAGTGGCGCACACACACCATCATCTACTTTCGCAATGGCCCGTGGGAGCCGGTGGGAGCCGGTGGGAAGAGTATAGGTATAAAAGAGGAACCAGAAAGGATGCTGGGACAATGGGACCAGCCCAAGTAGCCTCTCGACTCGTTCAGAAGTACTCGACGTCGCAAACAAGCGGCTCCGTCGCGCGTATAACTACCTATACCCACCTATCCACCTACCTACCAACCTTCCCTACCTACCCATATCGCGTGCACTGAACAATAATATTAATTTAAAAAAATACAAAAACCCGCAGTATACAATGAGCTAGCTGTCATCCAAGCAGAACAGCTTTATCATGGTCTCGGTCCTGAATCGAGGGAAGAGAAAGAGATCTCTGCGATGGAATCGGAGAAGAGCAGAGGTTAAAACGAAATAGAAGAGACAATCGAGGAGTTTAATTCCGTCGAGAATCGAGGGAAAGGGTACGGGTAGGGTATGGTGGTGCTGGTGGACAGGGGGAATTAGTACGTCAGTCGTTGGACTGCCGTCTGTTTTCCAGACCAGTAGAGATAGGCGGTGGGGTTCGTAGGTTGAGAGTCGCGAGGATCGCGCACCCCATACTGGCTAGCGTCCGTTTGCGGTTGGCTCAGAAATTAGTGATTAGAGCCCCAACCCTTGTCGATCAATCTACGAGCTCCACGGATTACACCCCGCAATCGCGTGTCTTCCAACCGCATTTTACGTGAATAATTAAAACCAATTAATCGGATGAACGGATTGCAAATACGCTGCAGTAAAACCCGATTCGAGGGACTTAAGCCAGCTAAAGAAAATATGATTTTTCTTTTTCTTCTTTCTAACACAATTCTGCATGTGTTACTCTCGCATTCATCAATCTCGTACTTACCAGAAAAAACACCACTCCATGCCTAATGGTTCTCATTAAATAAACCACCTGGATGATTTACCATCATACGCAGATGTTGAAACTTGAAAGTAGTATCTTTCGCTTACCTGGAACAAAGAAGAAACAGTTTTTCATGAATAACTTATGAAGGAAATGATTCAGAGATTCAAGAACGATTATTTCCAGCGACAAATCGTAATAACCAATTGGAACATCACTTGATAAGATTGCAATTAACTTAGATAATTCTAAGAAATTTTTCTGAAAATACTGAAGAGGAAAATTCCATGACAGAAACAACCTACAGAAACGTCTCGGGTAATCTCTAGCCCTGGCAACGGGTGGCCAAGTCACGAGGACAATAGAAGCGACATCGATAGTCCGTTGACGGTACCGTTATCGGTGTATATACGTATATGCACGTATGTACACATGCGCCCTGTCATTTATCCCCTAAGATATAGGTGCCTGGGGTTACCAACGCAGACAATCTACGTACCTATACGTCATACGCCTGCACCAGGTTAACCCGCTGCTTACCGGCTTTGTGATTATTGTATACGTGCCAACATATACGTATATTGTACACAATGATCCGATAGAATCGACTTCCTATTATTGGCCGAATAACGCGTGATTGGCAGCTAATTATCGGATGTGACCGGCTCCTCACCTCCCACTTCCCACATATATACATATATGTGGGTATATATGTAGTACATCAGACTAATCACTAATCAAGGGATGGGTAAATTGGAGTGAGATAAAACGATCATAGAGACAGAGAGAAAGGGGGTTGCATTGCACTGTACCGGACTGTGTGCGTTGCCACGTAACTATCACTCTCAGCAGATCCAGTTTCCCTCGGTGTTCTATACTCGGCGATGATCTCGCGTTACTAATGGTAGCCGCGGTAATGCCTTGGTCATATGATAGCCTCAGGGTGAACGGAGAAATCTGATAATATGGCGGTGTGTCCAGGTGAGGGGGAAATGTCTAACAGTTCATCAAAAGAATTGGTGTTAACATTGGGATCTATAGATAAGTCACGTGACTCGGGATCGTATGCAGTTATGGTGTTTTAATACTGTGAGAAGACGTGAGAGCATAGATGCGTATAAAAGCTATTGAAAAACGGTATGCAGAAAAAGGTTTTTCAAACAAATATCCCGCGATCAGTACAGCCCGTTTTCAAAAGGTCAGATAAATGGGAAAACGGCGAAGAGAAAAAGCGAGATGGAAATGGGAGCCAGGGAGTCGCACGTAATATAAATAAAACGAAAAAAAAATTGCAACGAGGTATAAAATGTGAATTGAATATTAATGATGCTCAACACATTTTTTTCTTCTTCTTCTTTTCCTTCCTTTTTTACAGGAATGAGTATTACGGTAACAAACTGTTATCTCGCGAGGCTTAATCCACGTATTAAAATGTCCGCGAAAAAATTCCATTTTATTATGAAAAAATTTTGGATCCACACATACTCCGGTTTTGCCAATCTTGTATAACTGTGAAAGGAAATACTGGAACTATTTGAAAGTATTTAACATTTTTGCCATCGTATGGAATGAACTGAACTGTGGAATAAAATGATTTTGGTTGGTGAGTCTCAAGCCCCGATCGTGCGAACGTGCAGTTTCTTAGACGTTCAACGATCTCGAGGAGTTGCCTTTCGGAGATGAGAATTCACCGTCTACAAGGTTGGACGGCGTCGATCTAATCCACGAGTCACTCCGATTGATTCGAGCGACGCCGTTTGAGCCATTGCACGAACCAGCCCATAGCGATATCCAGTTACAAATTCTCAGCACGTTTACGCGCTACGTCGATTACGCGACAAAAGCACGGCTTAAATATTCATTCGCCGCTTATAACTCCTCTGAGACGCAATCCGAACTCAAGGAAAAAGCATAGGGTGCCCCGGGGCACAGAGAGGTGCTTTAATTGACGAGTGTCTCAGTCGGTGTGCATCGAAACGGTATTATAAAAATGTGAAAAAAAAACGAGAATAAAAGCTGCACTTTGCGTTATCAAGTTTTCAGATATAACGAACAATCTAATTATCGTTAATGGCGAAATGGCACAAAAAGCCGAGCTCATTGTTAGCTCAGCAAATATTGATACCGATCTTCCGGGAGTCTGCAAACTACATATATTCACAAAATATTTACTTCGCATTAATGTAGAGAACGAAAATTGAGGATATTAGCACTGGCTGAGTGGGAATTGACTAATTGTTAAATATCCTAATGGTTTTCAGCCATGAGAATAATCCAGTTGATATAGATATTGTCAATCAAGCTTGGGGTAAAAGCTATTTCGATCGGGTATCAACTGAAAATCGAATAATCTCGAAATGAATTCAACTTTCTTTTTCAAGATAGCGCCATTTCGTCTGTTGCAATTTCCAATGTAAATCCTCGCTTCGCTTTATATAGCTGCACTGATGGGAAATACGGAACAGAATGATTGGTTTTTTGGTAATTTAAAAAACGGAAATTCCCTCAAAAGTAGATATTTCTTGTCGAGCTCTACGATGGACGTATACGATCCCTTAAATCGTAGATCGCAAAGTTAGTAGTTATAGCGAGGTCGGGTCTCGATTTCTGAATATTTTTCGCCAGTTATAAAGCCGAAGCCATTTTTCTGAAAAGTCCCGTGAGCCGGAGATAAATAGATCTCCTATCTCGAAGTAATTTCGAGGCAGCATTCACCCTTGGACGAAAAAGCCCTACTTGCTTTCGAGATACACATATAAAGGTGGTATACACGGATATATGGGTTTCTCGGTGGGTATTGTCATACGAGCCATTTGGCGTCATTTTTCATCGGTAACTTCCGCTTCTTTATTCCGTTGCAAAAGGATGCCACGACCTTTTAGAGATGCACGAGGTGATCCTCGTTTATCATATGCAAATACAACGTATAGAGTCGAACAGATACCAAGCGCGAACCCTGCGTCCCTAGAAATACACACACATTTATACCCCAACACATACGCAGGGTCACCCGCAATCTGCCCCTACCTACGCCCACGCCTTACCGACAGAGAAATATGAGTATTGAGATAATGCTCTGCACCGATCGTAAAGTTGATCTCAATTTCAGATTAACATGCCTTGGAAATTTATTTTCCTTTACCAACTTTTATTCCCGTACTACCAATGTTTTTCTAGGCTTCGTAAAATTTCCTTTGCTTACGGAAACTTCGATTGGATCCTTTCGCGATCGTGTATATGATAATAACCGTTATCCTTCAGATATGAGAGCCCAGACCTGCTGGTCTCACCCCTTCTTCTAGCATCGCTAATTGAAAACACTGTGACAACTCTTCCTTAACTAGAAGTAAGAGTTTCGCAGATATATATATCGTAGATGATGAGAAGAAGCAGGCGAAGAGAAGTGAGGGAGAAAAAGGTGGAAGGCAAAGAAATCGAAGAGGAAAAGGAAAAGGAAAAGAAATAGGAAGAGGAAGAGGAAGAGGAAGAGGAAAAAGAAGATGACCCTCTCGAGATAATTAAGGTTCGACAAACGTCCGCGCGGTAGATATATCGAACGCGATAGCTCGGCGTCGCGACGCCGTTGCGAACAAATACACCGTGTCATTAGGGCGACCTCGTTACTCGCGTACCAATTGTCACAACGCTATTTAAAGCTTCTCTAAGGTAACTAACAATCGAGGTGTTGGAATGAAAATTCGTTCTATTTTTTTTTCTCCAAAAACAAAATTTCTGGATATATATTCAAATCCACCTGTATGGAGTATGTACGCATTTACCTATACGAGCGCATAAATAGATCGACTTTATATCATTATATCTCAATTGAATTCCTCGTCAGCAAAACTCATTGGCAAATTTCCAACAGGATTTTCATCGTGCAGATATTCAAAAGAGCAAAAATGAGTGTACACATAAGATTTTCGCTCAGCCTTTTTCTTCAAGGCTTCATCGTGGATTTGTTCATCTTGTACTTTGCTAATCTTTGCACAGTTTAGTACAAACCCAAGAGCCAAAGAGAGGCACACGCCGCGCCGCCGAGATCCTTATCTCAGCTGGGTTGACTTAGACGCGTAAAAGTTTCTGCCGCAAAAGAAGACGGCCCCTCGAGCAACCACACAACCACCTGGCTGTTGTATGGCTCTGGCGGAGGCGGTAGACGACAGTGATTTAAGCTCGTAGGCATTAGCACCTCATAGGGACGCGTCAGCCCGTAGAAGACCCATGATACGAAGTTTAGGGCTACGGTATCGCACGCTGCTCCAGGCTGTTTGGCTGTTTGGCTGTTTGGCTGTTTGGCTGTTGGCCTGTTTGGCTCTCTTATGCGGCTTTGCTAGATTCTGAGATTCTCCTCCCCTTCGCTCCTCCTAGCATCCCTTCTCATACCCTGCCCTTACTTTTCCATCCCTCTCTTCTCCCTTCCACTATGATCTTCGAAACGATCTCTCTAGTCCTTTTGGTCCTTGGCCAGGGCCTGCAGAGCACGACGAGGTCAAAGGTCGCGGAGTTCCTGAGACCTCCTAATATTGATCTTGGAACTGGTTACGTCATGAAAACTTTGCTTATTAAAACTAAGCGGAGAAAAGACAAACTTCTTCCGGCTCTACGTTCTTGCGTTACTTCTACCTTATATAATATATATATATATATATATATTATTTTTCTTTTACATCTTGTACGTATATGTATTGTACATATACCGATACATGCAGTGTGTGTATAAGGTACCTTTTCTTTCTGCTAACTATACGACGTTGTTATTTTATAAATTGAACTCGGCCGAGCCAAGGTACAATTTGTGGTTTTGAAAAAATCTGAATATTCCATACGCAAAGTTCGACCAATATTCATTTGGACAATAAATTATAAAAATAAAAGAAGAAACGAAAATTGAATATCGTAAGGAATGAATTTAATTTCATGCTTTTGAACTTTCAGTCTTTCGACCGCGAATGAAAACGTCAAATCGTTAGGGAGTTAAGGTTTTGAACGCGTTAAAGTAAATAAAACAAACGAGATGTTTTCACCGAAGAGTGGGTACTCGCCTCTCGCCCTCCAAGTATTCTTGTTTCAATTACGCCACGAGGGTTCTAGTTATCTAATTATCCATGCCAGGTGGAGACCTCGACCGAGCTCAGTCTCTCGTTTGTCAAAAGTAATTTTTTCTTTTTTTTCTCTCTCTCTCTTTCTGTCTCTCTCTTTCTTTTTGGAGTGGAGTAATTTTTGTCGCTAAAAATTTTAATGACCTCCTTCAAGGTTCATACCCCAAGTCGAAGTTCAACGTACCTCTGCGCAGCCAGGTAGTAGGTACCTACTCACCTCGTGCTATTCTTAGTATTCATTTTCCTCGGGTGAAATAAAAAAGAAGAGACATCCGCGGATTATTATCTAAGGCAATAAAAATATCCGAAAAATGTGAAAAACCACTCGAATTTCGGGAGAAGTAGAATACCTTGCGAGAACCAAGGGAAGGAAAAATTTATTCGAATGCAAAGCCGCATGCGAGAAAATCTAGAAAAAGAAAATCACCATTTTTTAAATGAAAATCGGCAATTCTTGCTCGAGATATGTACTAACAAATTTATCATATCATTATTCGATGATTGACTGTTACACGCAAGGCGTCGTCATCTACCGCACCAACGATAAGGATAAGAAAATGTAAGCCATAAAGGTGAGGTAAGGAGAATCCCTTCCGGAAAAGGGGGATAGGGGCTGGCGGTGGGGACGCGTTAGCTATACAATACAATATACAAGTGGTTCCATAAATTCAATGAAATTGAATTTTCGAACGTACATCAGCGTCGCCTATCGCATAAAGGCATCAGCCCTTCTGTACCAAGTAACCCCAGTGCGTCGGTACGGCCTTGTCGGTCGCCTTTTCTATTCGCATTTGCAACAGCTAAAAGAGAGGGAAACGAGAGACAAGGAGAGAAGGAGAACAGAGAGTGAGAAGAGAGAGTGAGAGAGAAAGGCGTCTTCATTTTCTTCGAACTTCAGGAGACGACAATGGATTCCCAGCCTCCCCGAGCACTCCGGCATAGCACGGAATCCCCCGCCCTGTCGTTACCGGAGTTCAACGCGTATACAAATATCCTCTGGCTCCGGCGCGGGCGTTGGGAATGTTGGGTGGAATATGGGAGGAGAATGTAGCTAGAAACACGACTGTAACACAAATACAAAGAGGCGAGTATACCTTGTCTTTCTGTCGCCAGATACAAATTCAGCACCATCTATATTCATACATTCACCGGAAACTCTGTATACGGAGTGGGGTAGCTGGTATACCTACATCCTAGGACCTACGCAAGGCCATGTCCCTACGCTACGCCTTTGCCGCGATCCCTGCATCTCGGAGTTATGCGAACGACCGAGTTGAATTTCTTTTTTCATTCATTTTGTTTTTTTTTTTCCTCCTTTTTCTTGCGGAAGAAAAAATACAACCTGACGGCTTTGGAAATTTCGCAAAAACTTAACCGAGATTTCGCATTTTCGTTCGACGAATATTAGCGTCGGATGGCGTCGGTGGGTATACCTAAAAGAGAAAATCTCTAGTATATATATATACGAGAAGGGGAAGGTTAAGCGAGAGGTTGCCATAGACCTGGGCGATGAAAAAGATTGCGTACCGCCTAAAGCTTTTACGATCCTGATGACAAGTTACCGGTTCGAGGAACACCGCGCTGATGACCTAACGACCTCAAAAATTTTCTCTTTAGATTATTTTCCCTCATTTCTCGTTCGCTCTATTTTTACTCAATAATTCTTACAACGATTTAATGGGCATGAACTATATACCCTTACCACGCTTTCCCTTCCTCATTTTGTCTTCGAAATCATCACTCGCTAGGAGGTTTGAGATTTTAATGAGACTGCGCGGAACCAGATCTGGGATAATTGACACTAGCACAAACTGTTATTCGCATCATATTGGAGCTGATTCACATTCATTCAATTATTACTTTATGGCCAGTCGATACCCTCCAGCGCCAACTCCAGCTCCAGATCGGACTCAAACTCCGGGGCGAGATGCAGCAGCTGTATCTATGTATTATCGATTAAAATAGCCAATAAAAACCGCGTTATTTTTATGATTATTATTATTCATTATGGATAATATAGGCACCGGGTAGTAGTTGTTGTTGTTGTTGTTGATGTTGTTGTTGCGACGAAAAAATTAGAGTGACGGTGACGGCGACGCCACTGTGTCAGGGTGGAGTTGCGAATTAATTATTTACCGGATAATCTCGTTTCTACCCAGCCAATCACACGATGGGTGCGAGCTTGCGGAAAAGTGAGTAAACCGAAAGTTAGATATACTAAACCAGAATCGGGCGGACAGTACTGACCAGCCATTAAAGTTAAGCGCGTCGTTAATCTCTACCTTCAACTCAATAAACTTCACCTTATACATCCTGAAGTAAAAAAAAAGGGAAAGGGATGAGAAAAGAGGAGGAACGGAGAAGGGAAGAGGGAAAAGGGAAAAGGGAAAAGGGGGAACGAGAAACACGCACGGGGAGCGGGATATTTTTTTTAATAAATATCACAATTCCGAAACAGTAACTCCGCGGATATTAGACAGTGGAAAAAAAAGTAGCTCTAATTTTACCCCTCTTTGAGCTTTCCTCGTAGTCACGGGGAGTCTTTATTTCTCCGAGTTGGGCGAGCACGCGGCAACCACTCAGAAACAGCTGGTCCAACATGGCTGCTCAGGCAGAGACTTGTTCAAATATTTCACGGGCTTAATAAACAGAAAAGTAGTGGGTAGGTACTTGGGGTTCTACATAGAGCTTGACTACCCCCAGAAGCAACATTCTTGCTCGAGTGAGACGAGTGAATAGGCGAGTAGGCGAATGGGGGAATAGGAAACAGAAGGAATCCAATTATCCTCGAAGCTGCGGTTGCAGGGTAGGTTGCAGGGTAGGACAAAAGTGCATATCGAAGGGATGGAGTTAAGAAGGTGTAGTCTAGGTAACTCGAATTGTATGAAATACGAAAGTTGTGCAGTTTCGGTTGTCGGGTAGGTGGGGCACGTTATACGACTGAATGAGCTATATGCACGGTACTTTAACGACGTTTTGTTACGTAAGTAAATTGGACGTATATCGCAGGATGGGGAGTGAGCCGAAACGTGCGTTTGCTTGGAAATTGGACGATTCTGATTCTTAATAAAATCTCCGAGGGTAGGTAGCTCGTATTGTAGCTGCCAACGTGATCCTCGACTACACCGGGCGCGTACTTGGATTTGAATAACGACGAAGCGAGTTAGTCGAAGAATCTGATCGTATCGTTTCTGTATTCAACTTCATATTGAATACCGTAATTAAGTTAACAATGGACGAAAATTATTGCGATAATAGAATCTACGACGCTTTGTCACGATCAACTCATTCGGACAAAGTTCAATAATGCTATACTATATCTATACGCATTCCAATATAGACTTCAATAATTTAAAACTCGATATTCCTGCATACACGGGGGATGTGGGAATATTTTGAATCGATAAAAATCATTTTCGCTCTATTTTTTGTTTTATTTTATTTTTTTTATTTTTTTTTTATTCAGAACTCCAATTTTACCACCAAAAATATTCATAGCCACTTAAACACGCGGAGCTATACACGGGAATTTAATTTCAATTTTGATTCCATGATTATATCCCGTCTATACATCGTTGTCCAAAAATTACCATGTAATCGACGTTATAATTGCTGGCTAGTATCCCCGTAATTGCAAATTAACTGGTTTTTCTCCCGGTCGTTATTTACAGTTTTATAATTAGTTTTGTTCGACGCAGGCACGTTTCTGTTGAACAAAATAATGGAATACATCAGCAAGCCGATATTATGGCTTATCCCGAATTTGACCAACTCTGATTGATCAAAGAAGATTCTTGACCGTCTGACCATCTGACAGTTATTCGCAACGTATTCACATACATACAGCTGTCTGCAAAAAGCTTATGAGTTTCCTATCATATTTCCTCGGTCACAACTCACAAAGGCAGCCACTTGCTGTTTATCCATGAAGAAAATTTCAATTAATTTCAAACTCAGACAACAAGGACCGTGACTAACTCGAATTAGACCTTCTTTGAATCTCGTCAAGTGCGTTTCAATGATCAGAGCTACTTCAACGAAATCTTTGGGAACTAATTTCGCATGCAAAGGCCACATTGTGTAATAATTGTTATTTTTTTTTTTTCTTTTTTCTTTCTCTCTTCTCCACATAGTTGAAATTATTCAAAATCAGAATATAATCATAAAATTGGAATATTGGAATACAAATATAAATATAAATATAAATATAAATATAAATAACTTATCGACATTTACCATTCACTTTACAATATATTTCATGCTTCTGCATTATTTAAATCTCTCTGTAAATTTACTGTTCAATAGAAACATCTAATGTATTCATTTATGTCGAAGCGTAATCTGAATATTTCATGGAATGCCTATAGCAATAATTATGAATCCTTCAAAGATTACACGTTCGGAATTACTCAACTGAGCCGTAAACAAGGTCGAAATTTTCCGATTAAGAATTTTCAGCTAAGAGAAGGCACTTTCGAATTCAACTTTTCCGAGCTGGTCGTTTGAACTTTGCGTATTTAAAGTGGGTATGATTTTTCAGAGATCAGCCTCGAAGACAATACAAGTACCTAATGCAATAGGTTCTATACGACGGTGAGATTGATCGATGTAAATTCTTTTTCATTTCCCTCTGGATTTTATTCCATCATCATAAAATCAATCGCTCATATCACCACTAGCTTTTTTCCTTTTTATTTCCTTTTTCTCTTTTCTGTTTTTTTTTTTTTTTTTACTATTTTTTGTGCTTTTAAAAACTCGGTCAACGCACCACGCTCCGGATCGGTAGGTAGAACGTTCGAAAGTTCTACTCGAACGAACAACCCACCTACATTGATATTCTCCTGGCCTACTTCGCGCAGACAGAAATGCCAAAACACATTTTCACCAGTCAGGCAGTCAGACAGTCAGAGAGAAGTTACCGCAGGATGCTGTGTGGCCAAGGTGCGCTACTTGTGGGACTTTCCTCTCAAACCACCGAATGCCTCTGGCCTCTCCACTCTATATTCTGTTCGACGTGCGTCGGCAGCGGGATACCATATACCTATCTATGTACATATACATCTGTGTATATACCTATATAATACACGTATATACAATGCGTGATATACCTTTGAACATACAGATAGGTATATAGAGGGTGATCCGTTCAAAGCATTCATGAAATCGGTAAATTTCGTTCTCAAAAGAAGTGGTTTCATACAAAAGCGGGTAATCTCTCTATCTCAAAGAAATTCACCAGCTGGTTTTTGATTTTTCTGTCAGATTTGTGTGCATGAGTGTTAGCATACTTATTGCATGCTTATCAGCATGCCCGGAAAATAACATTTTTCTATAATTCTTTTTCTGCTGACATGACACCCCAAATGATAGATTCTCGATGTGAAGTAGCTTTTCCCAAAAGGAGAGGCCTGTATTTCAGTTTTGTAAATTATTACTGAAAAATGTTGAACCCAGCTAGAAAATTAAGATATTTATTTCGTTTTGGGCTCATTTTAAAGAATGAGAATTGAGGTATTTATCAAATAATAAGTGGGCTTCAAGATAAAGCTTCGAACACTTTTTAACCCCGGGCCGTCCCAGAGCTCCTCGAGCTTTATCTTGAAGTCCACTTATTTTTTTATAAATACCTCAATCCTCGTACTTCAGAATGAGCCCGGGACGAACTCGATATCTTAATTTTCGGCCAAGTTATGATTTCTTAAAATCAAAATTACAATTGAAATTGTTGAGCTATAGGCCTTTCCGTTTAGGAAAAGATAAGAATCTATCATTTGGAGTCTCGGAAAGAAAAAAATAATAGAAAAAAAGTTGATTCTTAACAACCCCTATTAACATTCATTAAAGGACACGCGCGGTGCTTATTCTTTGGGTTCATATATGAATTGTCCATTTCATATATTTCGTAGATCGTATAGCGAGCGGTTTTCACATACTTCGCGTACGTAATCAGACTAGGTACGTATACCTACCCCTTGGCATCGGTATATTTGTAGCCTGGTGCGATATTATATCGAACTGTGTGCGTCAGGAGGTTCGCGACGCCGCACCACCGCACCACCGCGCCTCACCGGCCCCCGCGGGGAATTTCGTCGAAAGCTCGAGTAGGCACCTGAAGTATAATCAATGTTGCCTCTACGTATGCCACCCCATTTCCCCGCGCCAAAAGCCCTTGACACCCCGTTTCGGATTCCATATTTACACGTCTAGAAACGCGTCAACATCCATAGCCCCCGTAGAATTGCCTTTAAGTTAAGTATCACTGCTTCATCACAACCCATACAACGTTGAATACAGCCGAGCGGGTACGACGTGGCCGACTTTCTACACAATATACATGATTAGTTATCTGAATAATTCACTCCGTTATCGTATGATACATCAATCCCCAATTCATTTCTGTTACCATTCTCACTTTTCCTTCATCATTTATTTTATCGTTCTGGACTCTAACACCTTGGCCTCACTCCTTTCTTTTCTTTTCGCTTGCCAAGTAAAGTTCAACTGAACTGTTAAAGCGTATAGTGGCTCTATTATATGTCTGAACTTTATACCTATCCCTCGTATTTTATTTTTTTTATTTTTCTTATTTTTATCGGAAGAAGTAAATCGCTCGTTGTAAAAACCATTACGATGATTATCATCATTACTATCATTATTATGTTATTTTTTCATGAATCCAGCTCTTCAATGCTTCCGATAGCCAGTGGATATCTGTAAAAGATCTAAACTTCCGAGCACTGAAGAGCAGAAAAGAAAAATCTCAACAGAAATTGAGCTGGCCTTTGAATTAGCCGGCAATAAGATCGCGTATCGCGGAGAGCTTTTTCTTCTTTTCTTTTTTTCAATCTAGGAACGTTTTGCCAAAGTTTAGCGATATGACGGAGACGGTTCAAGGGTCTCTTTGAAATTTCCCGTACCGATGAGAACTTTTATCCTATAGCTGCACAAATCGAGAGACTTCAGATCACCTCCTGTGCAATTTTATAATAACAAAAAATGGAGCTTCAACCGTAACTAAACTTCTGCAGCGGGATGGTGGTTAATCGTTGCCATTTTTGCTTCGGAAAAATTTAAGGATAAAATAAAACAACAGCGATGCAGAGGTAATATGTACGCATTTGTATATTGCGGGGGTTAAATCATTTTTAGTGATTGCGAAATACGCGGACGTAGCTCGGTGCCGGCAGACCGGGAAATGAGTTAATAACGAGAAAACATTGCGAAACTCTGACGTTCTAATGATCGTGTGGCCGGTGTCACGCGTGGCTTACGGAGCGTGGAAAAATTATCGCCGTCGACGAGTATTTTCAGTTTTTAATCATTTACACCTTGTGTTTCAAACCGGGTAATGTATTTTTCGCAAATTATACCGCCCGTACCCGCCCATATCGCTGCGTTATTAATATTTCATTAAATTTTTTCTCTCGTTAAAAAAAAAAATAAAAAATGTCTCTATCCAACTACACTACTCGACGACAATTAGCTTTACTAACTATTTTCGATTCCATCCGATACCGCCGATCATTAAAGTTCCATGAGCACTGCTTCCAGACACACTTGACTGAATGAATAAAGCATCGGATTTAGTGGCTATAAATTATAAATATATTCAGAGTGGTTGTACATTATAGTAGAATTCAAGCGATGCATTATAATGACGTGATGTTCCAATTCTGTGTAATATATTGTACCGTAGCTAACAACCCAAGTATTATCTTTGCTATCATTATATTCAGCCTTTATAATTGGCAATTGAAAGGTGCGGATTATAGGTACAGAGTATGATTCGTGAAATGAAACATAGAATTTTGAAATTCATCGAGTCGTTTATTTTGAATTTTGTACGTTACTTGGGGATAAATTTTTGAAGAATTGAGTAAATCAATTTGGCATTAAATAAGTATCCCGTGGGTCGAGTACGGCGAACTTAAACCAACCAAACCCAAAGATCTGCGAGGGCTTGCCTAGCCTCGAAACCAATCGGGTTAGAAGCAATCGCACCGTGGCCGGTTTGCCCTGAGGGAACTGTTTCCAACCCGACTAAACCCCATGCACCTAGGGCGGGTGACCCGACAATTCGCAACAATCAAATTATCGCCCATCTGCCTATATTTTGGCGAGTTGACGCTAATTCCGTACAGGCAGATGGGACTTGGTATATGGTAAAGTTTGATACCCAGAGGAAGACCCCATCGGTTAAACAATGAATAGCTAATAATGTAAAGCGTAAATTTTCTTCATAATGAAGTTGAAATAATTGATAGCTCAGAACCACGAGCATCGCTCCTCGTTGAATTTTGTTTTAAAAATTCAGTGGTTATTCATATTTCGTTATAAATGCATAATGTTAACATTTAATGACCTCAAAAGCCGGATTTACTTTAATGTGTCCCTTATACAGCTAGACAGGTAAGTGGTAAGTGGTAGGTATACAGAAGTCCGTAAACCTCTTTACCAAGTTTTAATTTCTCCAATAAACTAAGCAGTAGGTACGAAGTGTAAAAGTCGTTGGTACGGAGACGGTGTACTTTCAAGATACATATAGGTGTACCAAACTAGCTCCGCGGGCAAGGACCGCGCGAGTACTACCAGCAGGAAACTCGTAAATAACGAGGCGTCAGGTACGCCCCTTTAACTAGCTCCAAACTCGCCGTTGGTACCAAGTTTTATACATTTGCATATCTTTGACGATCGACAGGTATGGGTATGGGTATGGGTTAGTCGACGAACCGCTGGGTCACGGCACTCTGCATATACTATATAGTGTCTTGGTAGTTCTAACCGAATTCACTTTGCATTTAGGAAGGGAACATCGGCAATTCGTTGCATTTCGCACGCCTAGAAGATCTCAGTCAGCATTCAGATTCAGCAATAGAGACTCTACAAGCTCGGCGAAACCTTCCGTCATCACTATACCGCTACTCCATGTACGTATATATCTATATAACATTATGTATATATACATATACACATGCATGTATACAGGCGTGGGTGATGGAAGCAGGGAAGGAAGGAAGGAAGGAAGGAAGGAAGGACCGTCCCGAACTGGGTTAGCTAAGGTTAACTCATTGTCAGGGTAGGTTCGGTGAGTTACGTTAGGTGGAAAGAGCGATAGGAAGACGAATCTACATTCGGAGGTTCTTGCGAGGTCGGACAACTGAACTCTAATGGGTCCCACCAAGCATGGTAGTATAGAGTGAATATCTACCGAAGGACCTGTGAATATTCAACCGGTTAATGGAATGGAAATGTAGGATGACCAAACAAGATACGGGAATTTAAACCTCGTTTACATTTCAGTCTATAGCAATCAGTTTGATACTTCTTCTTCGATGGCTTTCAAGGTATCTCCGCATTCTGGAGAGCTTTACCCCCAGGCCAACACGTATTTCTTAATGGATTTTATGAAAATCCTTCACAGAATCGCTGGACAAATGTTAAATACGATCCAGTAACAGTTTCATCTCATATTCATTCACTTCGCCGGATTTCTTTGAGCTCGATTAATCTACGTCAATAGAGGCCACTTAACTTGACCTATTAATTCATTGTGACTCTGGCTTCTAGGCTTTAATCTATTGCCTCTCATTGATTTCCCACCTTTGATACTACAAAGACTTTGAAAGCTCTGTCGAACCTTTGTTTTATGTATTTATGTATTTGATTTATCGACCTTATGGCTAAAGCTCCCTGAGAGTTTACCCGAGAGAGTTCAAAAGCTCGTTTCTTGATATCATTCAATTCCTAAAGCGCCTCGCAGGCTAAGCGTGTGCGTAACAATATTTGAGGACCTCGAATTTCCAAGCAGTATGAGATTAACTGAATAGATATCGGAGGGAATCCACTCAAAATTCAACCCATGTTTACGTTTTGGTAACTTTTTGATCGAACTATTATCATACCCTTGTGTGACGCAATTCATCTATTCAGAATACGAAAATAGATTCAAAATTGCCTCTATGTTTCTCGGAGAGTAATCTTGTCGAATAAACTTAATCGAGAATCAGATATACCATCAACGACTCTGCGCAGAACAGAACCTACCGAAACTCTAGTTGGTATGTACTTGGGATTCTGTAAAGTTGAGAATTATAGTGAGAAGCCATGCGAATATCTTACCAACTGTTTAACGAGTCTCTGGTACAGAGTTGAGTTAAGTATCAAGTAAACGGCAGTACCTACCTACCTAAGGGAATGTGTGTACGACAGCCGGTGAAGATATTCCTGCTGGCTGTCTGTAAAGTCACGTGTACTGTAGTTGAGTGAGGTTTAACCGTATGGTGGGTAGGTAAGTAAACTGATACATTATATAGACTTGAAGAGCTGAGTCCTTCTGCTCTAAGTAAGTTGTCTTTTCACAGTGCATTCGATCTCCGTTTCGCCAAAAAGGACCAATCTAAGCAGAGCAAACAATGTGGGCCTCCCTCTCAGCTTGAAATGGTCCTCGGCTCGACCGGTTCATCGTAATTCCGGTCGACTTTACCACCGAAGTTTAAGCTGCTTTCTATGTATGAATGCGAATAGAATAAAGGGGGCTTAACCCTGGACCATTTTCCGACATGGTTAGTTACGGTAAATTAACAACAATAGTTTGGTGTGGGTTTATTGAAAGGGACGGACACCATATTCAAATCAAGGTTCGCGTTTGCCACTCTATAGCCCAGAATAAATACAAAATTATCGCATCATCATTCTGATCAAGAAGTTATATTATTCGATCAGGATCTTTAGTATTCCGATTTCCACGCATTAATAACCGCCATAGTATTTTTTTTCTTTTTTTTTTGAAAAATCTCTCTCCTCAAATTCGTAGTCTGTCAACAACTCTGACCCGAATTCGAATAAATTGACCAAAGATATCATGATGTCTTGTAGATTGAATAACCTGGCAGTAGCCTCGTACAATTACCAACAGACAGAAATGATTTACGAATCTCATAGTCCTGCGAATACGAAAAAGGCTGGTAGCCTTTCCTGGTAGGTATATACCTATCCTTCATGGAAGTTCCTGCGATTTTCCACGGGCATTTCTCTCGTGACAGGCCATCGTTTGTTATGGCGTGCAGAGTGAGACTAGACTCCAGGACTTTCCTTAAGATGAAGCCCCGAGTCAAGTGGTTATACATACACCGGGAGAATTTACACACACACACATCGCTATGTCTATGTAGATAGACATACTTCCGTTTTCATTTTGATATTTTCTTTGAGCCACGGTATTAAGATATATCCAAGGTAATAATTGTGGCAGTAGTGGGGTGCATCGAGACTTAAGGTGTCGTGAATCCAGCCTGGTATTCCGTGCTTCGAAAGGCAGGAGGGATCCAGAGCCAGCCACAAATTGCATACGTGCTGGAGGAGGATTTCCGCCTCAGGCAGGTAGGAATGTATGTAGACTTTCCGGGTCAGAGAGGTATATACGTTCACTGAATGAACAGCTTTCAAGATCTTGAAATAGACACTGTGGTTGAATGTCGAGTAAAACATGCGACCGGAAACCAAAAAAGAACTAATAATTAAGAGGAGATTAGGGCAGACGGATGAAACATGCCTCGAAAAAAGGCAGGAGGGAGAAAAGGAGGATGATTAGAGGTGGAGTGAGTTAAAGTACCTTTGGGCTGGAAGTCAAATGTGATACTCCATACCATTGCGAAATTTGATATGGCCCTTCGTGACAACGAAAGAGCTTTGCCACACCTTGAGGTGCTTCGAAACGGTGGTTTCCGTTAATCGATAAGCCGTGTGTTACACAGTCACTTGATTTCACTTCGTAAACTGGTGGAGTGTTGAGACCCTGAGGGCGTTGATTCAGCGACCCGCTTTGAAACTGTGTATACATAATCGAATATTAGACGCAACAATGACTTCCTGTAATTACGAAGGGGTGCTTTTAATTGCTACCAAGTTCAAGGCGCTGCTCCGATACATCCAGAAGCTGAGATGGTAGCTCTACCATTCGAATCTGAGAGTATTACGGAAGATGGCAAAGATCGATTTTGTTAATGGAAGAACTAGAAGGAAAGTTGATTTAATTATCACACGTTATATCGTACATTCCGTCAGTATTGAAACTCAGATAACGATTTTCTGTCAATTGAAAAAGCTCCGAAATGAGGAAACGAATTAATGAAAAAAAATCTCATGTTCAAGCTATTAGAAGTTCTGAAAAAGCAGGAACACGTGTGTTAATGCGATAAGAACTTGATGGACCATCAGTATAATAATATTTCATCGAAGATTAACATAGTTTTTTTGAGAGAGGTTGTTTGAAGTAGACAGATCACAAGTCACATTTTTTTACTTCATTCGAGTGTTTTTTTCTTTTTCTTTTTCATTTTCATTTTCATTCAAATTTGTGAAACGATCTAGGTATAGCCTACATCGGTTGGCGCTTTAATCATCTCTTGCGTCAAGATGGATTTGAAATTCTGACGCACGTATTGCGCGGACGAGTTTGGCGTTACATTTTACAGCAATTTCTATGGAACCATGTACACTGACTGTTTCAATATTTGAATTTCGAACGCGCGGAAACCCTAAGGGAGTTGAAAATATTTTTTTAAAAAAGGTTGCAGGTGGAGCTAAAAGTTTACCTTTGGAAAATTGTGTTTTTAACGTACCTACCTTTGCTGAGAAGAATATTTATAACCGATAACCACCGCAGATTTTTACTACGATGATAAACTCGAAATTTATGATGCGCAGTTCAACAATTTCCATTAAAAATATTACCAGAACGTGCCCACCGCAATTGACAGCTGTCAAAAATTACCAACGCTTAAGAGACGCTGACGAAGACGAAGACGAAGACGAAGACGAAGACGAAGACACGGAGGACAGCCACCACCCCTATAGTCGAGTTTAAATTTGAATAAATAATAAACTGCTCACCGGCTTAGAATTCGTCTGTACCTGGTGCCCGCGTCAGTCTTTCAGTGAAATTTCGTTTGTTGTAGACGTAGCGAAATCGTGATTAAGGTAACGGTTCTTCGTGGCGGTGGCTGTAAGGGAACGAGAGGAATAATATGAGGAAGAAGAAGAAGAAGAAGAGAGAGAGAAAGAGAAAGAGAAACAGAGAGAGAAAGAGGAAGAAGAGGAATAGGAAGAAGACGAAGAGTAGAGCCGAGAGAAACGTGGAGGGAAGATTTTCGCCAACCCTCTCACGGTGTGTACTACTATGCAAATGTTTGCCGAGCGTTAGGGGATGAAAATAATAAGGTGGTGCCCTCTTGCCACCCTCACTTGAGTTTGGCCTGACGTCCCACCCCCGCACACCAAGTTCCTTCTTAGCTTCGTCGCAATCTCGTTCCGTTTTCTTCGTAAGAAGCGTAGAGGTTGAGCCGAGGAAGCAGCGAACGGGTTGTAAAGAGGAAGCTGTAAATAACACATGCACTCGAGAGCGTTCAAGCATTGAACGGTCTATCTTGAAATATAGTAGGTAGGTACGTCAGTATATTAAAATTCGATGATATTGCATCAGCCACTTTTCTTATTTTATCCACGCAGTAGTAGCGTTGATCTTCGTAAAGAAAGGAAAAATGGAAAAAAGAAAGGAAATAAGTAAGGGAAGAAAGAGGGCGAATGAGGGGATAGATTATGGTGATTCCGTTGAGAAATTGTGGCGAAAGAATTGACCAAGTTAAAGAAAAATAACACAATCGGTGCAGATTTAGTGAAAACAACCGAGCGTCTTGGAATAGGGGGCTGGGAAAAAGAACGTTCACGTTTTTGTGCAAGATGAATGGATTCGCAAGAAGCGAGGTGGAGGCGTAGGAAGAGGGGCTGCTTTCGGCATCCCTATCTTCTCATCTTCCGCGACTCACTCGATAAAAAGTTCGCCGTGTCTTTAACGGTTTATACCCCGAGGTTAGTCATCTTAACCAAAAGTATTACGAATGAAATCTTCCTCCTCCTTTACCTAACTCCTTATTTTCGCACCACCCTAAGTCGCGTGAAAAAAGAAACCCATGTATTTCACTGCCGTTGACTAAAACGCGTACAAGTTGAAGGGTGTATTATTCACACTAGAGATAAACGTTTATTTTACGGCTACGTTGCCGTTTTATTGTTATTGCATACAACGGAATGCCTCCCAGAATCTCAATCTACCTACAATACATGCATGTATATACCGACATATATCTATACACACGTCTTTCGAATAGTAGGGTGCCACTCGTAAGTGTCATCCTCACATTTCCTTACATATCGAACAGCGTTTCTCCTCTCTTCATTGGATTCGCTCAGATCTAATTTAGTGATATTAAAATCCACCCCCGAACTACACCGTGATGTACTGCACGCATCCAACGCTGTATTAATTTTCTATTAGTGCTGCATTTGCATTTAGGTAACGAAGAGCAAACGCCCTATTGTTGTAGCTATACCCTCGTAATCCCTGTGCATCGCTACCAATTAATTAACATTATCACCTCGTAACTGTGTAACAATTTGCACGAAGGCAACAGCTCACCCCTTGCAACTATACAGCAACTGCGTTTTGTATCAAAGTGGGTCTAGACACCCAATGAATGTTTAATGTAGTTAGAATACGTTGGCCAGCGGTCGAAAAGTGAACGTTTACCTCGAACGTCACCATTGATTATTTCTAATCTAACAAAGGTCCGGAATCTTCGGCTTCAAATTAACACTGAAATGGTTTGAGGTACGCGATCACATCTTCTGAACTATGAAGCTAGCCAGGAGTTTGTAGAGAAGTTGAGTCATGCATAGAGCAAGAAGCGTCGTGCAGGGTGTCGCATCGTTTCGCCTCTCATTCAAATTCCATCTAGCACCTAGACTAAAATTCCAATGGAAGACATAGAGCACAGTAGTATAAGGTGGTACGTAGGTACAAGTTGGAGAGTAAAACGTCGAGAGCACCAAAAACCTGGTACTGCAACGCGACCCCGTTCCAACGTCGCGTCGTCTTGCATTATTAAGGTTGTCTCTTGCGTGTCGTCGTCGTCGTCGTCGTCGTCGTCTTCGCCCCCGATTCAACCGACGCGACGCGACACGACGCCCTCACAACCGGTAGGATATACATCTAGATATATATATACCAGCGTCGCGACGCCGCAGTGACGCTTTCCCGCCAGTACCTACTGATATGCCTATAGCGATGCCTCCGGTAACATGCAGGTAACTGAGATGGTAATGCCGTTACTCCAAGCAACGCTTGGAGGAGGGGTTTAATTATCTTCACCCCCATGAGGCCCGGGCGACGCAACGCAGCTCGACGCCTAGCGTCGTGCAAGGGGAAAGAGGGCCCTGACGACGTGACGTCGCCTCTAATTGCCATCCCTAGATGATTATATTGTTAATCCATGATGCGATGCAGCGAGCTCAAATCTCGAAGGTGCATGAAGCTACTTGATCTTGTGGAACTCAACGTCTACTACCCCTCAGATATAACCACCATATGCATAGTTGAAAATACGTCGAAATTATCGAAGGAACTCTGAAACACCTTCTAAGAAGAAGGTCTAAGAGTCATGTTTCCTCCACTGTTGTTAACAATTTCGAATCATTAATCTACACACTCATATGAATCACTGATGAGGCTTTCATCGATGATAAAATTTGCGGTCATATTTCATCTTTGTCAAGTATAATGATCATTGGTCCAGATCGAATAATGCAACGGCGATCCCATGTTGATTTGAACTATTTTTTATCGCTGTACTTCATCTTTGAGAATACTGATTCATCTCTGGATACTGCAATGGTTAAAAAATGGTATTGAACAATGGATATAGCTTAAACGATGTTCACTAACATCCGGAATAAGCAGAGGGATAAATGGTCAGAATGAAGTGTCTCGAATGACAGGTATTTCACAATGAATTTTCCGGAAGAACGAATAATGACCGGCCAACTGACTAAACCGAAACTGTCAAGTCCCGTTATTGTCCAAACCAAGACGTAGATTTTCTGGAAGAATGATCACGGAGTATCTAAACCGGTGCAGACATCAGCGTCGGAGGTCGCTATCAGCATATATACAGATTCCGCAATCATTGTATACCTATATCTACTACGTCGTGATACAAATGCTCGACATCTTATCAATATTGCAGGATATAAATGTACACGTGCTATAGAGTGGGAGGGGCTGTAAGCGAGAAATGAAGAGAGGACGAATCAGGGTGAGAGAAAGTGGCAGTGCTTTTCGAGATAAGAGAAAACGCGATACACAGAGCATAATAACTTCGGTGTGTAACGTATAACGTGGCTGCTCTTCAGTGGGTCCCAATGTCTGGATCTTCAATGCGATAATTCAAGTAGAAAAGGTCTCGCTATTCGTGGAAATGAGTTACACACGTTGAATTTAAGCGGTATACAAAGTGAGGCTTGACGACAGAAACTCCGAAATGATTTTAGACTCGTGAGTGCACGTCGTAATTTTTGGAAGTTAAATAATTTCCCAAAAACTTGTCAGATCTCTGTCGCTCTCAGCTGATACTGTAACGAAGAGTGTCATTGATGCAAAATTCAATCGTTGACTTGAATTTTGGAGAATTTCGCGATTAACGACACCCTCGTCTTCGTCCTCTTCAAACTCCACAGATCTATGCCGTCACTCTGTCCACTGCTCTAGCGATTTGTTCGGCAAGCGATCGAGCAGGAGGTAGCCTAAATTCTAAATCCTCCTCAAAGCTGCGGTTACTAATCGTGTCTTCCCTTTCTCCCGGTCGCAAAACCCGCGCGGTATTGTCATGACGCGGTCAGGAGAACAGATTCAGAACTCTAGAATCACGAGTTATCGGCGACGGTTTCTCTGGCTCACCCTATTCTCTCGCCACTTCCCTTGTCCCTCTACAAACTCTCATCCTTCATCCCTAAATCTCAAGGGACCCGATTCGTTTGGTTGATTACGCCAACAGCAGCGGTAAGTGTATACCACTGACAATGAGAGTCCATGATGCGGGCCGCATCAAATACACGAAACCCTTCTTGGAACACACTCCCTCCATTCACAAAGCCCCAGTATTCATCCTTATTACAAACAATTCCCTCCGTTACTTCCGTGTAATTTCCCAACTGCCATTTCCCCCGTTTATAACTACCCGCCAAGTATCACTCGCGCCTTTCGAAACCCACCAGGCGAGTGAGGAAGTCCATGGTGCTGATACCATCCGCAACTGATAAGAATATCTGCTTGAAATGCACATCTGTATATATCCTGGAGAGTTTCGTGTTTTAGACAATGAGACAGAAGCAGAAGTTTTGTAGCTAAAGAGCCACGGAAACTCTGTCAAAGATATTCATGGGTTTCGAGTGAGAATTACTTGAAATACAAGTTTCACTTCAACTTTATACCTATTGCATAGCTTAGACGTGTGCATCTCGCTAATTATATGTATATAAGTATTAATGTTGGGTAGAAATTCTGTCTGTGAATACTTCAGCTTATGAATACTTCAGTATCGAGCTTACTTCGTTATTTTCATCATCGCATAGACAAAGGCGGGCAGACTGAAGGAGGAATTGTACCTACTTGGTTTCAATGAAGCGCTACCAAGCACTCGATCTTAAAACAAGTTATAAAAATTCTCAACAGTTATTTCGCCCATAGCGGAAGAAAATGCAACACCACCACTAATGTCGATTCAGCTAGGAGCTCGGAGCGGAACGAGCGATTCATATTGCATTGTTTGAATATTTTGAAGAGAAGAGAAAATTGCACATATTTTCCCATCTTTAGCCTCCTCTACCTTTACCTCACTCTCTCGCTTTCTCTCTCTCGCTACCCTTACTTGAAAGCATGCAAATAATGCAATATTCGATATGAAATAAAGGGATCGCCTTCACTCTTGGATGGGCAAAAAAATTGCCAGAAAATCGTACAATTTTATTTTACGACAATACATGTATCCCGATTCCACAAAGGTTCGAATGATCCTCTGCAGTAGTCGCCATCTTGTCATTTGGACTTTTCAACTCACCTGCAGCACGTTGCTTTATACCAACTTTCTTGATACTTGTATAACTTTTACAGCACTCATTGCCTCTTGAAAAAATGGAAAATAAACCGAAAATCAAACATCAAAAGACGAAACTGGTATATGCTCTTTGTCATATTCGGGGATTATTACAGTAGGTACGTACGTCGGTGGTTTCCAGGTAGAAATATGCCTACAATTATACGAGATAGCATAGAGCTGGTTTCTGCACGGAAGTTTGAGCCTCAAGTTTTTGGAGGACCAATTTACGTAACTACCCGCGACATTTACGTCTTTTAATTCTGTCATTGAGAAGTTGAAATTTTCACGACACTTTAGGAAAGTAACGCTAATGGCGTAAAGTAAAGTATGAAAAGAGTGCTGCTGTCTTAGAGGTGTCTGAAAACTCATCCGACGCGGTCGCTGGTCCTAATAACGTTTCTTTGCTTATCTAGATACTACAGGTATTCCGAACGTTTGCAAAAGAGTAGAATAAGCGATAGTAATTCTTTTTTCCTTCTTTTTTTTTATCTCTCTTATTCTTCTAGCACAAAGTTACAAACATATGATCACAATTGAAATATAATTGTTCATTGCGAATAGTAATTGGTGTAAAATAAATGAAAAAACGTTTCACGAGTGAACGAATAAGGAATTCTGCGGGGTATACCTACTATACGAGTCATATTCCCTATACGCTCTTGTTTTCTCCAGCATTTCGTTTCAGTTACGCTGCCCATACGTCAAGCCGAAACTTTGGCTCCGCGTGATCGTTTAACGTGGCAGAAAACTAACTTATATATGCCACTTTAGTTCTCGACTAAAGTTGAGTCAAGGAGGCTTCCATCCGGAAGTGGATAACAGCTGTTGACCTCTTTACACGCAACCAGTATTTCGCATCCCATTTAGGACGCTCAATATGTCGCATAGAATAATTAGCAATTTATAAAAGTGTTTGGTACTCCTAGTTCAAGGTACTAATTATCGTAAGCTCTATACTATGTTTTCTTATAGCTTCTCTTATCTTCGCACGGAATACTTATTTTTTGTTTACAAGTGTGTGAGCGTAAACGCTGAGAGCAGCAAAGTGGAAATTGATTTTAATACATGTTTACGGCAGGTATACACGGCTAGTCGCAAACTCCCATCTTCCGGATGACCATCTTTTTTACGAGGAGTGGGCGCGATCAAGATCACCAACTCTTTGGCCAAGTTAACGGTAACAAAGACAAAGTTTCGCGAGTAAATGCGTTTAATGACTCGGTTTAACGACGAGCGTGTAATTGGTATAATTTTCAGCTTAATCTGATAAAAGCTCTCCTCAAATTGGCCAGATAACGCTCGAATTAAGAGCTTTATAGATTATTTTTACATTTCTTTTTTTTTTTTTTTATTTCATTTCATTTCTTCGTTTCTCAATACGTAATATTCGGCGTTAAACTTTCTAGGCTAATTCTTTTTAATCAGCTTTTATCGAGTCACTGTTCAAAACCGCCATTCATACTCTGTCTCCTCTGACTCTATACCCACCCTGCCATCTGTTTATCGCTTTTCACTAAACTCAAACTTTCGAACAATCCACGAACACCTCAGCCCTTCAACCAACGATAAAACAAAGTTACGATCAATTAAATTATTTTATAGTTATCGTGCGCGATCAGCTGTGGATCAGATGAAAATTGTAACAACTCTTAGCTGCAGTGTCGGTGTTATATATATATATATATGTACGTAGGTATAAAGGAAAGCTTTCTGAGAGATGAGTGTGCTGGCCATAAACGATAATTGAAAATTCTTCGAAATAAAAAGAGCTTCGGAGTTAATCACACTCGTATTTTCAAGCTCGCGCTTAGGTCTTATTTAAAGCTTTCGAAATTCGACACGGGACTGAGAATAGAAATCGGAGTATATTTCGCTCCATAAACTTCCGCTTCGATTCTTTCAACGTACACCCTGAGTTCCGACTGTCGAGCGTAAAGAAGGAACAGCTTATTCCTGGGAAGTGAATTTCGTTCGGCCATCTTCATAAAAAGATGCTCCTGACGTACACACATCACCCAGATTGTCAAATTTTTTGCTTTCGACCGCAAAACCCTTGGCAACAATCATTTAGGTCGAGGCAAGCACCCGAAAGAAAGTGTCGATGTAAAGGAGACCGAACCTCGTAAGGTCCTTCGCCAGGACTATAACCTGCGCTTTAGTCTGCCTTGACTTATTTTTTGCCTGGATAAGACCCGCAGCTGGCCAACCAGCCGTTCGTCCACCCGGCTTATCGATTTCATATTTCGGCTGCAGGAGGGGGTTGGGAAATTTTTCTTTCGTGTAACCTGAGTTTACGATAAGCGATGGAGATACCATTGTTGCAACGTTATGTCTGGTTACCGCACCCTTATGTTACGGTTATGTCGCCTTACCTCCTACGGACCACCTTATTTTAACTCGTAAATGGGGGCCCCTCGTTTACAAACGACCACGCGATACGGTTAAGTGTTAACATAACTTGTAGCCCGAGAAAAAGACACTAACGTTGGATAACTCCTCGGATAATTGCAGACGCAGGAGAGTATTAGCTATAGTACTATAAACAATCCCTGAAGGCTATATTGGAATTGAAGATCAACATATTGTATTATTTTTCTCATTGCATTTAACTATCTTGCAGCTTCGTTTCTCTCGCAGAATCTATATGATCAAACTTGACCTGCATGCACTACGTTCATTAATTTAACGGAATTGGAAAGAACTTCAATTGGAATGCCTTTGTTCATAGGGAACAGGAAAAACTGATCCGGAATGAAAAGTCAAAAAGTGAGGACAAGCTGGATGGCGAACGTTGAACGCGGTTAGCCTTAGATGTCGATAAAAAAAAGTCGAAATACAATATTTCAGAAAACGTAGAGAATTTTTTGACAAGTTCAGTCTAAGATTTTTTCTGCAAGCTGGAAAATAGCTCTTCAAAAATTCCGTGACATTTTTTTTTTCTTTTTTTAATTCTCTAGATAATGTCGAGCTGGCGATTTACAATTATATAGTTTCCCCCGGACGTTGAAAGTTTTCGGAACTTTGAGTTCGAAGCTGGAATTATTTCTGGGAGATTCTAGCGCGGGTAAGTCCCGTATCTCTCTTTTGTTTCGTGCATCTGCGTAGTCGGCAGATAAGCTCCTCGCTAAGCCTCTTCATCGAGGAAAAACCGTTTATTCAAGGATTTGCCGTTTCGCTTCAATGCCTACCCACCGTCGTGGCGACGACGCGACGATACCGTAGAGTCGCGTCGCGTCGCGTCGCGTCGAGCGTGCATCGCACTTTACCCAAACCACTGAGAAACTTGGCTAAGCTTACATTAGGCGCAAGTTTAACCAAAGTTGACAGTGAATGTGTTTACGCTTCGGATATATACCTCCAACGGTATATAAGAAGAGGAAGAAGAAGAAGAAGAGATAGGAAATTAAGGAAGACATTACGCCCTCGCAGATCTCGCAAGCTCAACAGAGTATCTTCCAACTTTAAATTAATCGTGTCACTTATAAGCAGGACTAATTTTATTTGTATAATAAATTTCTCTTCGTAAAACTTCTCCGTCTTTATTGATAGTTATCCATTTCTTTTACTCCATCACTTCAGATGGTATATATAGTATATATATATATATATATTTTTTTTTTCTCAATTTCTGTTTCGTTTAAGACGCGTACTTTAATTAGGAAGTGCGAGGCAACGGCGTTATGAAAATATCATTAACCTAGACCGTTCCAATCTAGGAAAGAGTGCACTTATCCGTACTTGTACGGGAGTGCACTTTGCTCCAATCTTCAAGAGGCGCACGCGGAGGCTAAGCGAACGAGGAAGCCTGAACCTGAAATGAATATATGTATAGCTAGGGAATGAAGGAGGAAGGTGAAACCACGACACACTCTATCCGAGATACTCGTTACCTAATAATGGCACTCGATTAATTCTATGCATTTCTAAGACCAATTATGTGTTGGAAAAAAAAACTGATCAATCAACACGCTCGCATAGGAAAAGCAAAGCGGTTTAGGGAGTTGGAAATATTTTTTCTTCAAATCATTGTTACGATTCGAAGACCTAATGTATTGGCTAAGTTATTTCACACCTAATTACTCGAATTTTGATACGTAATTCGACATTGTTTGAGATTCTACGGACTTTGATTCAGTCTAAACAGTGATAAAAAGTAATTCTCGTTGTTGGAATAAATAAACGTATCATGTCGTATCCAAAAAAGATCATTCCCTCTACATTTGAAGAAGTTTCAATGTACGATACGACCTGTACCCTACGACAACCACTTCTTCTTCCGCGCAATCAATCTGCGTAAGGCGAACCCCATAGAATTAAAAATGATTCCAAATTATTTCTTGAAATGAAATTATTCAGGGGTGGAAAAATTTACTTTACTCCCCTAACTAAAAGATTGATTAAATATAATACGAAGACTTAGATTCCAGTGAGATTTTATGACTGTATATCTATATGTATGTAAAGTTTGAATACAAAAGTAGTGAAATGAATTTGGGAAAAGGAGAAATATTTCTAACGTTCACGACCGTATCCGTAAAGCGTTTGAAATAAATTTGAAAAATTTTCCTACGAGCTCTCATACAGCTTTAGTATAGTACGAGCTGTATAAGGCCGGCTCGCTCGAAACCATTAAATATTTGCCTTTTAAAACGACCGACTAGGTTTTCAAGTGGCGAGCGAATTTAAGTGGAGGAGCTTTGCATCGAAGAGGTGGACGGACGGAAGTATCGTTGGCACAAAGTGTGAAAATAGGACGGCAAGACGTTCGCGGTTCGAATGAATCTCAAAGACAGTGAAAAATGCAAAACGAGGTTGATCGAAAATTGAGGATTGAGGATTGAGGATTGAGGCAACGGACGCCCTGAAGTAAATTCGACATTGCAAGAACGAGCAAGAAATTATGCAAATATTTAGTGGCTTTGCAAGACACGTTTGAAGCTTGAAAATAAATTATACTCATCACCATTTGCCTTGAGGGAAGAAAATGAAAAGAATAAAAAGTGGAAAAAAAAAAGAAGTATTCTCAACAAGTATACCTACAGCCAAGGGAATCTAATTACATTATTATTTTTCTTACTTGAAAGAAAAATTCTAAAATAAGAAACAAAACTTTTCCTGTCATAACGAAATATTTATCGCAACCTTATACCTCCTCCTCGGCTATAAACACTTGGTGAATACGTGCGAATTTCTCGAGTGACAAATTAACCTCAAGACAAATTCTATCTGCTTTGCTTTTTTATTCTCATTCTCCCTCTTCTTCTTCTTTTTCTTCTTATTCTTCTTTTAGTTATATAATTATGAGAAAGGGAGTAGTGAAAATGGCACGGTAGGTATAATGAGGAATAATTACCTGCGAAGTATAAGGTGCGCAGAGATAATCGGAATATTTTTAATGTTGAATGAGCATACCTGCAGCCTACAGATCGATTGTCAAGATAACAAAATTTGAATATCCAAACCTGGCAAATGGCCAACAGAATTTGAATTTAATTAGGAACGAGCGAGGGAAATATTAATCCCATTAGTGGATCAAAAGAAAATGGCGTTTGATTAAATTTTGCCGACCTTTTGACCTGCCTTCGATAACGTGCACATCCGTCAAAACTTGTCTTAAACTTTATGGATGTATATTTATATCATCCATGCACGGTAAGTATGTATATACATATAATATATATGTTATATATATATAACTCGACGCTCCACCAGCTACCTCACACCTACCTAATACGTGTTCAAAGACTGGGTAAAAAGTTTGACGTGATAAAAGTCAACCTCACTCACTTTTCGACTGGTCTAACTTCTCGGACCTTATTATTTTCTCGGTTATCGAACGTATTTTAATTAATTATTTATCATAACTCGCTGATCGGAGTTCTGCGACACGCCAAGTATAATCCGCAACTCTAGTGAAAATCTGATGATATTTTTTCTCGCGAATTCAATCTAACGGTCTTCACATTACATATTTTTATGTTCTGGATTTTCCCCCAACATATCCTTTCGAATCCTTTTTTGGAAAAATACCACCTTTCATCCGGCTGATCGATTCGATTAACATTATTACTCGGAGGTTGCGGCGAAGACGGTCCAAAAAATACCTTGAAATTGCTCTCATTTCGTAACTGCAGCTTGAAGAACTTCTTACACAGAATTAATTTAAGTTTCTTTTCAGGTAGGAAATTGTGGTAACAGATGCAACACACATTGTGGAATAGCCTTTTCCGGAGTAGAATGAAACACGTTACGAAGTTCTAGGGCGCATCGTCAGAAACTACCCTCGGTAAAAAATCATAAAATTGGCGATAACTCGCGGTCCAGCGATCGTAAAAATTGGGGAAAAAATTTCCAAAGCTTGGGTTCAAGGAGACAGGAGACACCTCAGCAAAATAATAGTTCGAGTCATCAATATTTCAATACTTTGTGGAATTTGGAAATTTCGGTAACCTGCGACGACGTGAACTCGTTCGGTTCGAATATTGAACCTATATTCAAAAACCAGCCCTTAAATTTTGTGGAAAATTGTTAATAGATATCTTGACCAGATTAGGTATAAGTTTTAATACCTACACGTATGTATGTACAGAATCGCTAGGACGGAAGGAGTAAAAGACAGTTTCGAAATAGCGAATTGTCGAATGACTCCCGATCTAGACCCACTGCAGAGATCCAATCAAGTTGATTTGTTTTCCATTAAAGAGTAATCGAATTGCGTTCCGCGCAACCGTCATGGCCCAACTTAATCTAACCTTGCGTGACGTGATCCAAGCCTCGAATAGATACCGCAAAAACAATTATTTCATTAAGTTTATCGTCACGGTCGTCGGTATGGGAAATTAAATTAATTGACCAAAACCGGCGGTGATCATCCCCAAACATCAAAATTAAACTAGAAACGACAAACTGACACGCACCAAGACGTCAACCCTCAATTATATTGTTTAATACCATCAGCGTTGAATTGTGTACACGCTAAACGTACATTGGCATATTCCGCTGACGGTGAGCTTTTTCCACTGATTTTCATCTTCATTTTCAGCTCCTCTGAATACATATATATATTAGGGTGTCCCCTAGAAGGGATGTATCCAAATTTCATTCCTCAATTGGTTCCAAATAAATTTCAGAAAAGTTCTGCCAAATGATTTTCCTTAATTTTTGGGTTCTCAGTGTTAGTTTGGGTATTATTTTTCCTGAGCCAATTAGGTGTTTGAAAAATCTGATGAGCACTGCAGTGAGGAGGCTTTTGGGGTCGCTGAATCTGTTTGGAACCATTTGATTCACCCGGAGGAATGTAATTCGCAAACACCCCTTCTAAGGAAGACCGTTATATATATTATGTCCATATTTGAACAACGTTTCAATATAACGGACCGCAGTGCGATTACAGGATGGAAAATTAAGGCTCGAATTGAGGGCGTTATATTTGATATCGCCGCACTGTTAATAGTGGACGCTGAAAGGTTCCGTCCGGCACTTGATTCTCAATCAACTTCTCTTGGATGCTGGTGACCATTCAACTGCTGCAATTTCATCGCAACAACCAGAGAGCATAAACTGTAAGTGGAAAGCGACCGGGAATAACCTTGGATTCTGATTTCCGTTATGGTTATATCTGTATATCAATACGGTGTACGAATTGAGCTATAAATTAGCATTCTTGTCGTATTCTGACAGTCTATTCTATCAATATCGATAAAGAAAGAAGAAAAAAGATTAAATCTTGCTCTTTGTCTCTCGCCTTCTCATTCCGGCTACTCGCTCTGCATGATCTTCCTTTTCCTCATACCCCCAGCGAAAAAACGATTTCCCGTCATGCTGACATTTAAACTCCCATCCTCCCCCGCCAGGATATTCTCTCCTTTTCCCACGCTATAAAGGATCGGTTTACACGTTCCAGTATCTACAAGATGAACAACGTGGCTTATGACGTGTCTCTTCAGACCCAAGATCCTCCTTATATTTGATGGTAATTGATAATAATTAAAGAAATTTCCGCTACCTGCTGTGCCGTTTAAGACAGCCAGATGTGATAATGTATATCTCACAGCGAGCCGAGGCGTTTCTCTTTACCGCGTTTACGCTCAAAGCGAAATTTTTGAAGCAAACTTATATTAAATTATATTCACGTGAACGGATTTAAGAAATTCCACGCCTTTCCGCTCTCCTTATTCTTGCCTTTATCTACCTTCAGCCTCTTTTGTTCTGGTTGTAAATTAATATTCGCATACCTTATGGGTAAGCAATAGAACAATTAATCTCACCGTATAGCCGCATGTATGCGATAGTGCTTAAAATTTGCGAAGATATAACGTACACCTACACGTAACACAATTATACGAGGGTGAGAAACAGCCGTTACATGTGAACGACCGTAACGAGTTTCCCCTTTCGTTTATACGAAATGAATACAAAAATTCTTTGGTATAACGATTTATGCCCGGTATAGCAAGCCGCCGTGCCGCGCAGCGTGCCACCGCGTACCGCAGTCCGCAGCCTCTCTGGACCACTTTATTCTCCCCATAGAGCCTTCCACTTTCCATACAGCATCTCCTCTGAATTTCGAATACACTCTACTGCGGGATATATCCAATACCGACTAGTTTATTGCAAGAATAAACGCATACCTATTCGATCATGGCCTATATATTATGATATCCGAATGATAAAATCGGACGTAAAATAAATTCTTACAAAACCGTAGGTACGTATCCCTTGTCTTACAAAATCTGTAACACTCATTTCATTCAATTTTGCATATAATTTTACAACTTTCACGTCTTTATTGAAAATTCTATAAATAAAGTTTCCGCGTAAGCCCACTTCCGATATAAGGGACCTTCACGATCTTCAGATGACAAGAGGTCAGTCAGGGTGGTTGAAGGCTATAAGTCAATATATAGTTGCGTATGCTGTTCTTTCTTAAATTTTTCTTTTTTTTTTTCCTTCTTTCTTTCTTTCTTTCTGGAGACCATGCATAAACTATGCAAATAAATACGTCCGTGTATTCTTTTCCTAGCCATTGTAGTCAGCACACCGCAGTAAAATACCGCCCTTTATATCATATGAGTTTTTCATGTACCATATACCATGCCACAATCCGAGCATAAACTCGGGGACGGCCATCTTTTGTGTTTCCAAGCACGCCGTTTTTTTTTTTTTTTTTTTTTTTTTCATTCCTTTTTTCTCTTTATTTTCTTTACCTTTTCCTCCCTTTATCCTTTTTTACCCTTTTTTACGGTACATGGCCGGTCCCGTAAGGCATTTACTTTTAGTGAAATTTTTTTTTTTTTTTTTTTCCCCCGTAAGACGTAGTACATATTTTACAGACCCCCGGTATTTGTTCCTTGAAAAGGGATGCTTCGCAAGGGATAGATGACCCATCCTTATTATCTAGACCCTAGATCTCAGGGCATGAACCAAAATCTGTATCCGCACGGTTCGTTTACGAAAGTTAAACTTTCTACTTCGTTTACGACACTCTCTGAATAAAAAAAAGAAAAAAAACGAAAAGAAAAAACCTTTCTTCCACTGAGAGTGCTAAAAACCGACAATGAGTGGTGATTTAAAAGAGTAAATGAAAGAACGGAAAACTACGCGATTTTTTTAAGATATTTTCCACTCATTTTATTGCCTCATTTTCGCAATCTATGGGACATTCTGTATATACCTTATACTCTGTAAGGGCGTAGACGGACGAGGGAAACCTGTATCACTACCCGACTCACACCCTTAGAGGGAAAAACTAATAAAACTGACTCACGTCAGGGGTATCGAAACCGTCAGAAATGCCAACTATATGAGGATGGCTGTATTTAATCAAGGTCACCTGAAAGGCTATCGAAGCAGACGATAAAAGACTCGAAGGAAATTCTTATTCTCTCGATTCATCTCTTTCTTCAAATCTATATAGGTAGGTATGGATATCTATCTATATTTGGATGATACGCGATACCACCTGTCCACTTTTATCGTGGAAAGCTATTTCCAAATTTAATTTAGATCATCTTCAATATTACCTACGCAGACCTTTTCGAAAGCCATTTTACCATTTTACATACTTTTACCTCCAGCTCACCTTTAGCTCCAAATGGCCGCGTGGGTACCTTTCAAAATACAGTATCATACAAGATGGGTTGAAAAGGCGTTTGTGCGTTTTTTCGTTTTCAAAGAAAAACCAATAAACGCAGTTGATTTCACAATTCTTTCAACTTTTTCACCAGATCTTCACGTTCTGGGATCCAGACAGAATCATGCTCATAGAATTTTTCTCGATCTTGAATGATCCGAGCTAGTAGACTTAGGGCTGGCTCATCGATCATAAATTCATTTTCAACGAAAAAAAAACCCTATCTTCTTTCTCGACTTGATAAACTCCCCTAAATGTGTATCGGGCATGAAAGATGATGAAAATTTCTACGTAGGTGTGTACCTACCCTTCTACGAAAAATATATATTTGTTAATTTCATATCTGCTGAGTACCTCCGTAGATTCATACCTTCGGGTTATACCAAACATCGCGTTGACCTCGACGCCCCCACGCCCGTATTCAATATCAGCTTGAACTGGGTAATAAAGGCGAGGGAGGGTGAAAGGGGTAGGAGAGGGTGGCCATGCCTGGGATTCAGTTAATAATCCGGACTTAATTATGGTCACTACGGGCGCATTGGCTACTACAGCGTTGCCTTATAGCGGTCGCTCGTGCAAAAGGGTGAAATGGGAAGGGGGTGAGAGTAGGGGGTGAAATGGGTGGCAGTAAAATGGCGAGCTATAGTCTAATGGTCGATATATAGAGATGAAAAATTGCCTCTGCATAATGCGTTCCACCATTTCCCGTTCTTATATACCTTTGTACATATACATACATACACATACATATACGTACGTATGTATACCAAAAAGTAAAGCTCGAAATGGGGAAAAGAGAAAAAGGAAAGGAAAGGGAGATGAGGCTCTCGAGAAAATCTACCTCTGTATAATAATTACTACACGGTTACATTTATATATATATATACACACGTATACATAAATATATCTGTATATATATACCTGAGCCTATTCCCTACTTCAATCCCTCGTATTTATTGGCCATGCACAGCCAGCTGTGGAGAGCTTTGAGTTTCCCGTTAGGCAACGCATGAGAGAGTTACACTTCAGATGGATAAAAATAATTCATTGTCTCGTTTCTAGAGCCTCTTATACGTAAGCCAGCAAACGGGATGAGTATGAATATGAATATATGAAGGTATATGTGGTACAATAGAGTTATATACACGTGTTAAACACACATTTACGTACACATATGTATATATATATTTTATATATTATATATGTATATTGTATATAATATATGTATATAGATGTATACTATACACTTAATTGTGTTGTGGAACAACTCGAGCCCGGAGCATCGCTGTAAACAATGAAAAATAAACCCTACCCTTAACGATCAATGCGTATACCCACCTACCCCGGTACGTTATTATTATCAGTAAAAGATATCGAACCAAGGGAGAGAAAGAGAGAGCTAATTAACGACTAAGATATCGGTCGCATGGCCGATAAAAGCAACTTGGTCATTGGGAAACGAATATTAACAAAATATATGGGTCAACGATATGTTAGTTCTTGTACATAACGTGACGAGCGAAGATATCGGACGTTTGGGACCGCGATAAGTGTCGTAGTTTTTTTAGGAGAAAAAATCATGATCAATTCTGCCAAGAAATATATGATGTACATTTTGGATTGCGGAAATGATGAAAAATAAAATTGACAGTGTTATCACGCGGTTACGTGAAAATTATTAGTGATCGAGAATGAGGCTTTGCTCCTCCGAAGAGCGTCTCAATTTGTTCCGAGATAATACTGAGAGCGGGATAAAGAATCTGCTGAATAGTCCGGGCGGGCGACCTTACAGACAAAGGATGAGGATATACCGTGATAAGAAGGGTTCTGAACTGGCCATTTCTAGGTCGGAATTTATCGGAATTTAAAAACCTTCTGAAGAAGATATATCGAACGAAGAAAAGTATAGTAGGGAACAACTATTTTCGTTCTGTGGCATATTATATCCAAGAAGTGAGTTAATTTCATCTGAATATATCGATGGAGTGTAGAGTGAAGATTTAATTTAATATAGGAAATTATTAATTTTGTTATACCTATAACTTTGATTAAAACGATGAGAAATTCCTAAGCGTAATTAATTCTTTATCAAATTTAATGAGACATTTCCGAGGACAGATATATCAAAGCCTTGATCCCCCAACAACGTATTAATAAACTTTTCATTATTCAACACATCCCATGACCTTAATTATAACTTTTGGATTCCCAGCTTAATTAACCAGGATAGCTAACTACCTACCTTCCAGACGAACTTATTAATACAATCATTTTTTGCTAACATACATTATATCATTTTCAATTCGCAGATGGGATATCTAGTTACGCTATGGTACATTGTTCAGGCCTTACGCGTTTAGTATAAACCACACGAACTATCTCGCTACAAGATTAATTGTCACATTAATTTAGATCAATTAACACCAAATGCTTTTGTCCGAGGGACTTATGGGCGCAGGTCTGAGGGTCGTTCTAGTTGTTCGTGGACACATACATCATGTATGTAATATGTATACGTATATGTATGCACACACGTAATGTCTCTTGTGGAAGGAGAAAGAGAAAAAAGAAAAATGTCTGTAGCTTTGAAGTAGACAGGAGATAATCTACTGATTTATAAATGACATTATAAGTAATTATGGTTTTATGAACTGAAGACGTAAATTATTATACTCTCTCTGAAAAAGGGTCACAGAGAGTTATTGAACTTCAAGATGGGTTCAAAAGTGAGTTCAAATATCAGGCGACAAATTTGTCGCTTGTACTGCGAAACTTTATAACAAAAGTTTGAATTAACGTGATAATGAATAATTAGGTACTGCTAGATTAGCTCGAACTCTGATGCTGCAACTTTAGTCTGAAGAAAGTGACGATCTGATTAGTTAATCTGGCGAGAAGCAGCTCGTCTCATACCAAGATTCTCGAATTTTCGAATTGAGTTTGAACTATTACCCTCGCTTAGAGTTTGGAGAGACGTGATATTTCTCTCGATTATTTCAACGAAAAGTAAGAAAATCAGTTTCCACGTTTTTGTTTCAAGAATATTACTCGTGTCACAGCTGACGCGATAGAAACCCCTACGTGGGTGGTTAAAAGTGGAAAAATATATCTCGTTTAGGTTAATTATTCTTAGGGGTTGGCGAAAGCCTTGCCACCTCAATTTAGCAGGGTCATTTCGGGGAACAAGTTTCCGCAGGATAAAATTCAGCCTGCAAAAGTAACTTGGTCGAGTTGAGAGGACCAGCAACGATAGCAAGTAAGAGTGACGTAATCCGGAAGGAAAAAGCTCTCGGTATCCATTTAAAAGGTAAAAAATTCCTCAAGAGAAAAAGGAAACCGGGAGACGTGAGATGAAAAATCTAAAAATATCGAGATAAATAGATTCGCGTTGAAAAGCGAGTTAATGAAAGTGCCGATTATTTGTACTTATATTGATTGGCATGATAATGAACAGAAAAGCTGTGGGCTGAAAGGGTCCACTTTCGGTAGGAAAAAATGTATTCGTGATAAGTTTGAGGAAAATGTTTTCTGCAAATTGAAAAAATACTAAATCGATGAAAAAATCGTCAGAGTGATAAAGATCTTTGGTCGTAGAATGGAAGAGAATGTTTCCATAGTTTCGGTGAGTTTAATCGAGCGTGATGGTATCTCGTTGGAGAAACGCAACAGTCAGTTGTTTTTCGAAAATCTGTGAAAACAGTGAAAACCCTAAAACCACAGTCTCGTATTCCGGCCCAGCGAACGGCGAAAATCTGGAAACGGAGCTTTTAACATCATAGGTATCGTTTTTTCCATCAAAAGAACGTCTGACGTTCGACCCTCCAGTCCCAAGTATGTTTTGTTTTTTCATACGTCAAGTTTCCACCCTCCAGTGAACGGAGCTAAAATATTTGCCTTTTTCATACCCGGGGTGTTAAATTCTGGAACAAATTCAAGGGGCTAAAAAAATAAGAAAATAAAAAGCTCAGGGTGCTGCGGACGTGGAAAGAGAAACACAAATAAAGCTCGACCGCATACTGTATCCCTATTTGCCTTCTCGCCTAGATGGTAAAGCGAATAACAGCAAACTGAGGATGAACAGGTGGCAGGCAAGGACGTCTGTCTTGACGGCTTCAGGTGAATCGCCTGCGTCGCGACGCCCCCGACTAGAACCCCGTCCAAGATCAAGGTCAAGGGATTACACTCACCGGTCGTCGTATACGAAGCCTGCATCCAGGGTGTTGTGGTAAAGAGCTGCCGCAACCAGGGCGCAGGCAAAAGCTAGGACATCCATGTCACATCGCGGCGGCCGCCACCCATCCGGTTTCCTCGGTTGTGCAGGACTTTTTTCCTGCCCAATAAACTTCCGTTGTTTTTGCCGTGCCTTAAAATTGGACTTTGAAGACGGTGACGAGGACCACGACGCGGGCAACGAACTCGACGACGTCTCCGCGACGGACGAAAACGGGGATACCCTCCTCGACCTCGGGGGGACGGCTTGCGTCCGATGGACCCGGGACGTCTTCACGATGTCCCAACCGGGATGTATGAAGAAAAAGTGGAGGAGGGACGATATACCTTGTAGCGACTCCGTTATGAAGCCCTTTACGATATCCTTGGATTAAGAAAACTTCAACATTCACGATTTTACCCTTATTATTGTACAAGCCGTGGCTCAATCCTTTTTCAACCATATGTCAGCTACCCCAATTTTGCGTATTATTACCCTCGAGGACCTGAATCCTCGTTAAACAGTATAGCGTATAGTTTAAAGAGCGAACTAAATTTTATCTGGTAGGTATATTGTAAAATACCGGTTAAATACGAGGGGTGGATTTTAAGGGTTGAATTAAAACCCGTCTATATTATTATTATTATTATCTCGATGAACAGCAAACAAATTATAATATATTTTAACGATTCTTTGAACAATAAAAACCAGCCACCTATAATTATACTAATACGTGCAGATAAAGCTGTATACGACACTTCACTTCACACTAATCTAACCACTATGCGTATTGAATAATGAATAATTTTCTCGGTCCTCCGCGTTTAGATTTTAATGAAAATCCTTACAGGATTCTGTAGCGATAATTCAATCTATAGAATAGGAATGTAGCCTCTTCGTTTATTGTCAGGGTATAGAAATACGACGTTTTTGGTCCATTTGTATCGCGGTCTTCTTTATTTTTTTGTATTTCTTTATTTCTTTCTTTTTTTGATTATCGTTTCCCCGGATAGGAGAAGGACGAGTTTATCTTGAAGTTTGTTTTGCTTTTCCTTTTCTTTTTTATTCACTACTTTCGATTAACGATAAAAAACCGTACGATTTGCCAGCCGGTAGCAAAGACGCGCGGCGTCGCGACGCATCCTCTAATCGCGAACGCGGCGGACTGTCGCGCGCTCATGCTGAGAAGAGCTTTATACGGGGCTGGCATCGATTCCTCGAGCGCGTGCGCTCGACATACGAAGACTTTAACTCCCGTTGGCGAGTTCTCCAAGCCGACGATACTCGGTATAACACCGTTGTTACATTATAGTATATACCTTATGAATGTTGCCAAAGAGTCTTTGCCCGCGCACGTGACGATTTCCGTTCACTAGAACCAAACCAAACTAGACCGAACTGCGATATACGCGACGACGCGACGCAAAGCGACGAGAAGCTACCCCTACGCGTGTGTTAGGCACCCCGTTGTTCTCTGTTATTTGTCCCTCGCCAAGAGATTAAGATAATAGGCTAATGGGAATGGATAGTTGCCCACCGAGTGACTGCTGCAGTGAAGGATGATACGGCCAAAAGCCACGCGAGGACTTTCGATGTCCACGCATACGTAGAATCGATATTCTAATTGCTTTTTATTATTATTATTTTTTTTTTTCTTTCACAATTTCTTTTCTCCTATTTCTATACGTACACACTTGCTCTATGTGTATATTGACATGCGTGACACACGCCATATACGCTTTCGAAATTATTACATACTATGGGTCAGTGCAGCACTCAGAAATATGATTCGTTCATTACACGAACAAATTTATTTCCGACTTGTGAGAAAAAAAAAAGAATTTTACAGAATTTATATCACTTCTGATGATTAGGAAATAATTATATCACTCGATGGTTAGAAACAATTCTGATATCGATATCTAGGTAGATCATTTTCCTTGAAGTGGAGATTTATCGCGAAATACAATGACGAGGGCGCAGGGCGCAGGGCTGGCAGCAAGTCTCCGAAACGTTGCTCCATTATTTATAGTACGCAGTTTCTATAGATTGATCTAGGAAGGTATTTAGGGGCGGCTTATTGAGCTGTTGAATTATGGACGGTAAGTATGATAGTAATATGGTATCGATGGGATAATTACTGTTCTCTGATATCGGAGAAATAATAATATCTGAGGGTATGAGTTGCGAAGGTGTTGTCACGGTGAGAATATTGGAAAATTGGAACCGCTGGAAGTGATATTTCGCGAGGGGGTATATATTACATAGTTGAATTCGACCTCCAGCCCTGAAGCAAGGTTCCAATATCCGGTTCTCGAGCAAAACTCGCCAATATACTCTTCTCGGGGGTGCATACCCCCGAATTTCCATATTTATTCTCTCCCTAGGCATAAAAAGGGTATATGCCTTCCACAGCCCACCCTCTACCCCTAGGCCTTACGCGATGGTGCCCTTTGGGGATGAAAAGTTCTAGTTTCGCTACCAGGTGCGTCGAGCAGAAGCGAGAAGTCTTCTTTTTTTATCCCAAGAAACCAGAGCCACGAACCAATCGGCCAACCTAGTTAAATATTAAGGTGAATTCCGTCGAGGTGATTCATTTTTCGGAAAATAAAAATAAAAAACGGACAATATACCTACCCTCGATCCCACTTCCCCATGGATACGCTGACCAGGGAATCGAATCCAAACAAAATTAGTCACGTTTTCGAAAAACGCCCAATGGGATTTTCACTAATAGAATATACTTAGCTGTAAATACCTGAAGTACTTAAGGGACGCAATTAAGTGATTCGTAATTAAGATTTAGATACCACCTGTATAACATTTCAGAATATGGATTATCCCGGGAGAAAATTAAATCAGTTAAAAATAACCGGATAACCCATTTTGTGTGTAACTTTCAAAATCGGTCTTATAAACGTCCTTATGCGTCCGTATTATCGTGTTTTCAGCGTGAACCAAGATTTCGTTGTTAAAAATGAGCTTGATAGAAATAAATGTGAGATTTTTTTTTTTCGTATGATCACTTCCCTGAAGCACCATTTTATGGAAAGCTCTTTTGTGCTTACTTTCACATATTATGTATGTAATCTGAATTAATGACATGGCAGGTTACCACTCATTATTCAATTCATCTTGAATATTCGTTAAGGATATGGCAGGTAAAAGGGATTAAACTTCACATTCAAAGTACCAGTCATCCTCTTCCGTGAAATTACTAACTGCGGATAGCTTGTTAACGAATTAATCTGATTAGATCCACATTCAGGTTTCAATACCACGTACACCCAAGGGTCTTTTCCGCAAAACATCAATCCCTACATCGCACAACAAAATGGATAGGTATATATTCGAATTTATGGTGTTTCAACCGGAACTCAATACGCCATCTTATGTGCAGGATGAAGGGTGAGAAAATGGATCACCAAAATCCGAAAATTGAACTATAGTCTTTCCCTGCTTCGAAATATAAAACCACTAGGTATATGCAATTACTTCGCTTCGACGTCCCCTTCTAAAATTACTATTACACATTTTCTGAAATAACTCATGGTATCATCCAATCTTCGGATAGATGGGATGAATCACATTTTCGAAGTCAAAGTATGACTGAACCAGACTCACTCAGTCGTCATTTTTGATTGGCTTTACAAAAATAATTTTGGCGTCTTGGATTAAAATTTCAGAACTTGTCTAATTCACAAGATTCCGTAAACTTATTGGTTCGAAATTTCGGAACTTGACTGAATCTTTTCAAGCTTTCAGGTTTAATTTTTGATCGACTTGCCCAGATAACAATTTTCATATTACGATATTATACAAGAAGAAATGATAGAATTATTGCAAAGTCTACAGTGTAGAAAATATGCCTCCTGTGAAATGTGAATGTTATATGTCATTTTCCATATAAAAATAAGTGTATGCAAGAAATTATACACTTTCTATAAACATTGTGAACCTCATAAAATTCATAATTTCTTTTGTGTAATTATGATAAATAAGTCCCTATTATTCAAATATAAAATCTATAAAATTTATATATAAAATATAAAATCAAAATACACGTACGAAGAAATGGGTATTTAATTCAAACTTCAAATGGCAAGGGAAAATACTACTTCGTTATACAATAAATGTTGCAGAAGTATGAGATAAGTTTATAATAATGTTATAACGAATGTTGGTAAGTCATATTATTCGATGTATAATTGTTAGTAAGAAAATATGAAAATTGTTATCTGGGTTGTATATTGTTTAAAGTAGTATCGCTTGATCCGCAACTTTCCCAACTGTTCCATCTTCGTCGAGTTTATACACCCCATATCTGCGGTATGGATTACATCCATTCCGTGAATTACTAGATCGCATATACTTCCTTGGCACGTAAACCGAGAGGAACGTGTACTTCCGTTGAAACTTGAGTTCGCCGACCGTGAAACGTTGACCCAAACTTCACGGATCACATTCTACCCCCTGATACTGTCTTCGTATTCGCGCGTGAAGTTAACCATTGCGCAGTGGTGTGCAAGCCACGATGCTGCTCCGCTACTACCACTACTTATACTAGTAGGTACCACTAATACTAATTTAGCTGATTCTATACTTCTACGGCTGATACAAATACTATCATGACAAGAACCGGTATGTGGGTGGTACTTGCAAGCACTAATGTTACATCGGGTATTTTCGTTGAGGTGAGAATGAGAATGGGGATAAGGATGGGAATGAGGATGGGGATGGGGATGGGGTTAACTTTCGAGTTCCTTGCCAAGTAATTTAATCCCTTAGAAACTCGCTGCGGTGGTATAATACAATGCAAATCACAGCGGGCCCCGTCTAAACGGGGTAACCCCGGTGTATTTTCACCTCACGTTTCCAATTTGTGTCCACGGTCCCGTGGTCATAGTGAGTGCGAAGGTGATCGGAGGTTTCCCGAGTTGAGACGCGATAGCTATAGTGGTAGCAGTGGTGATGGTGGTGGTGGTGGTGGCGTCGGTGGCGGTAGTGGTGGCTTCTGGCAGCCATTCTCCGTACCGAATCTTTCCCCACCAGGTTGAACAAGGGCGCCGGCGTGGCCGTGGGTTTCCCCTTCGACCCGGACATCCCTCGGAGTCCCGGACGTCCCGGAAAGGAGGATGATGCCAACAGGTATCCCGTTTGGGAAACCATCCTGCGCCTTGACGCGTACGCGATTCCTTAACAATTGACCTTGGTGTAACCTTGAGGTTGATAATGGCGAGGTCTTTGGTCGCGACTTGCAGACGGCTTTTTACCTTCTTAGCTTTCTTCAATCCGAAGCTTTTCGGTTGGGCATACTTTCTGGCGTCAAGTGACCGTTATACCCACCACTGTTATTATTATCATCATTATATTTTCGGGATGAAGAAGAAAAATTGTAAAAAAATAAACGAGTACTCATTGTCCCCCGTTTTGAACTGGTCTGTTCAGGGAGTTATAAAAAGCTCGGCGATTCGTATAAATGGGTTTTATTTTTAGAGCGAATTAACTTGACGTCAGACTACACGTGCGATCGATGCGATTCATTATTCTCGTTCTCGGAAACCCGACAATTAATTTCACCCACCGTTTTTTTTTTCTTTTCGTTTCCGTTTTTTTAATTTTTTATTTTATTTTCTTCGCTTTTTTATTCCTCTTTTCTCTTTCTCTTCATCTTATCAATTATTCAATGACCAGACGCCTCGTCGCGTGACCCACAGAAAGGGGCTCAGTAATAACGTTTTCAAATAATGAACTGAAATATAAACGTACCCGATTGATCGTTGCGATAATATGTGTAGCTTGGTTATTTAGTATTCTCTATGATCCTATCAACGAGCTGTTGCTCCTTCACCTTTCGTACCCCTAACTGAAAATTGGAAATTAAGCTATAGAAAATCACAATTATGCGCGAATCTCAGTTTTCAAAGCACGGTGCAATTGGTATTTCGCTGATATAATTATCTCCGTAACAATTTTCCTCCAACTGACTTTATAATGCTGCGAATGCAAGCCAGTGCGGAATAGCTTCTGCTGCAGACTCGATTTCGTCGAAATTTGAATTCATAACTTTGAGGTGAATGCAATATACGTACATATACCTATACACCTATATATTCGTGCATGAATAACTACATGGATGATAAATGTCGACTGGTAGGTAGTAGTACTACGTATAAGATTTTCTACCGAGATACTGCGGGAATAATAAAATAAAAAATCCAACGTTGTCCGACAGTGAAAAGTCGCCCGTATCCAAACCGAAAACCTTGCGAATCCCTGATCTGTTTGACGATTCGTTTGACCAGGGAGATCAGCTGATTGGTATTCCGTCGTTCGAGACCAGAACAAACAAACGAGATTCGAAATACCGAATGTAAATCGGTGCTCTCGATGCCTTTGTTATCACGAGCGAGTAGGACCAGGAAGAGAATGCAAAAGAGAGGAATAGAGAGAGAGAGAGAGAGAGAGAGAGAAATAGAGAGGAAAGTAAAGGCAGTGAGATGAAAAGAAAAAGCGAAATAAATCGAAAAACGAGTGAAAAGCAGAAGAAGAAAAAATAGCAACGGATCCATAAGACCGACCGCAAATCCGTCCATCGACTCGCATACAATACTGTTCCCAACAAAACACTATACACAACACAACCAGAAACAAACCGAAGTGTGTGCAACGCTCCAAAGCTCCAATGGGGTAGAACGAGGGTGGTTCTTTGGGGAGGTTTAATCACCTACCTTTCCCTCTGCCATTCCCCCTTCAAGCTCCATTCGCATTGTCCTTTGCTCGCTATCTGGCTGGCGAACAATGCGATGCGCTACCAGATGGAAACCGACCTCCCCAGACCAGCTCTATACGCGCTAACAATCCCCCCATGGCTTCATACTGTAGTCGGGAGAGCTCTGCTATGTCCTCCTGTCCGTTCCTATCTTGTTGCCTAGGTATACCTCTGTCTAGGTAGGTATGTGTTAGCTAGAGGAGTGGGTACGGACATACCGATCCAACGTATAGGATAACAGCGGCAACCAGATACTACCGTCGAGAGGCTTGATTGTGCGTATACGTACTACATCTATGGCATGCGTTTGGTATATGCATGACGGTATCTCAAGTGGGGTTCTCCGAGTGAGGAACGGAGATACTATCATGTATCAGTTCGGCGTAAAGCAACTCGCACAGGGTTCAAGATCGGCGTTGAAATGAAGTCAAAAAACGTTAAGATGGCTTTCAAGCTCTTGACGCACGCTGCGGAAGGTTTCTTCTTCCTTTATCTCCCTACCATTATCCTATTTCCTACTCTCTCTCTCTCTCTCTCTCTCTCTCTCTCTCTCACTTTCGTACTGGGGAGAAACTTTTCGGGGGACCACTTTCCAAGTTGGCTACGTTGAATAATTCGTTGCATTATCTTCAAGGACGATCCAAGAACTTAAACGTACTCGTATAAGAGTTACTTTATACTACGTAAGGATCTTTTTCCTCTTCTTTTTATTTATTTTTATTTTTATTCTTATTTTTTTCTTCTGTTCCTCGAGATACGACGAACTCTCAACCCCAACGCCATCCTTCTCTGATTCTCTATGGTAACTGCGTATTATACCTGAACGTCAATGCGTTGATGTATCTAAGAGCTCAGGGAAAATTGTTTCAATATTTATAGAATATGGATAGTTACACGCAATTTGTGCTCTAATTTACTCACAAACTCGTGATTTATAGATTTATCGTCAAAATTAATATTATTAACAATCGAACGAGAAATATTTGGTGTTTTGATCCAATTTTCCTGCCATGACTTTCTCACATGAGAAATATACGTGGCCCTGCAAGAAAAGTTGTAGGGGAATTCCGAGGGTTTGTTTCATTATTGCTTATTTATTTTCTTTTCATATCAGATCCAATGTTATCAGTTTCGATGTATCAGCAATCCTATACGCGTATAGGTGCCCAGGCGTATTGAGTTATCGAATGTTTCATCGCCGCGGGAGACTTTTGTGCTAATTATTAATAAAGTAAACAGGAAACGACCGACGCGACTCACTTTCTCGTGTTTCGAGTAATCGAGCTGTACGATCTGTTCGTATTTCATAACCAACGGCTTTCGCTCTACACTGTCGCTGGTAAAAAAAAATTCCGGGTTAAAAAGGAATCAGATCATTTTTAAAGATTGCACTGAAACAACTCGTTTGATATGACTTTTTAAATTTTTCATAGATTCTGATTTCGATCTGGAACCAGATTCCGAAAAAAAAAAGAAAGACAAAAAAGGAAAGTACGCTTTCATTTTCATTTAATTTCCGTCAAAAACTTTTTACTACAAAGTAAAATGAAGAAAATCAATTCTAACGAAAAACATTTACACAGCCGAAGAATACCTACCCCTTGTAATTAAATTTACACGAATTACTTGTGTTGAAGTGAAAGTCGGATTGAAAAAAATTCGGAGTGAAAACTCGTTTCCCGTTCGTCATTCGAATAAAACGTGATGAAATACAGAATCATAACCAGCTAGTATAATCGTGCGCGTCGCGTGTCTGACCATACACGGGGTTTAACTACTTTCGAAGCCATCGAATGAACGGAATCTCGCTGGGCATCGATCGCGTGAAAAACTCATTTGAAATTGTCATTTCAACCAAATTGGAAGCTTTCATCATTAGCTGGCCGTTCCCATTAGGTAATTAATGGCTCACCGTTGGCGGAAAGAAATACAAAAATGTTCAAAGATCGATAAGCCGGCGACCAGAACCCAGAGCGTATTGGACTTCATTGAAATGGACCGAGTTTCGTGCGCATTTAGGAGTATAGCATTCACAAATGAAATGTTCGCTGTATTCTCTGTGCCTATAGAAATACGACAGTGTTTGTGCCCTGATGATATGAGGCACGTGAACAGGGCTTCAAAGGGTTTCGTATAATGGTTCTAATTTTGATACTAGTAAACCTGGGCAAGACGGCGTCTGGCGTCTCGTGGACCCTGGCATGTCTTATGTTCGTGGGTTTTGACTGAACCATGAACCATGAACGATGCTGTGCTACAGGGTCGGGAGTTGAACAACAAGTACGGCTCTACCCATATATTGCGTTTACCCTGGAGCCCTTAATTGAATTCTGGCTTTAATGGTCCGCAAAGCCGTGCCGCTCTTTCTCCTCCCATCCTACACCAACAAATAAACATTCATTTGATTTTGATTAAAAGCAGAATAAGACCGCTTTATGTCCAAAGCAATTATAGACGTGTAATACGATTTGTTCTTATTTTACCTTGGAATATAAATAAAAAATAATTCCACGGCGAAAGAAGGCTTCGAGAAGCAATGTCCGCCGTCTGGTTTGCCTAATCCCTTAGAAATGGAGCTTTTGAAATTGAAAAATATCGCGAATTGTCCTGTTCGTAATACTCATATAATATAAACAGATTTACCTCCCGCAAACTAGTAGATTTGTAAGATAGAAGTGGAATTGTACGTTTTCTATATTTTACATTACACGCGTAAGCCCGACGTATACCGTGACTTTCTCTGGATGCGGAACACCAGGGATACCAACGCAGAACCCGTTAGCAGCAGTTTGGTAACTCACTAGATGTTTCTCTAGTGATATAGTGATCTAGAAAAATCCAGTGATTTCTAGTGATTTTACTAGAAACATCTGGTGAGTTGCTAAACTGCGGCTAACGAGTTTTGGGTTTGCATCCCTGGCGTTTCGCATCCGGAGAAAGTCACGGTATGTATAAATTATTAGTTTTATCAATCTCTGGACTTGCATGCGTGAAATATTAAAGCAACAAATGTTCGGGCCAGATTTAAACCACTTTATTTAATTCTCCTCCATCCACCATGCACGTTACAGCTAACTAATTGCACCGCATTTTTCAATCTACTCATTTTATTTTTTCACACAATTATAATCACCTACCTGTCAACGGTGAATAATTCAATGCAGTGGTCTCTTCCACGTTTTAAAACTTGTTGAATTTCAATCGAAACTCCATGATAGGTGGGATACAGGTATACGCGTACCTACTACATACCTATACGTATACTTACCTACATCATCCCTTCATTCGCCTTTTGTAAATATGTATGATGCAGAAGTAGCGAAAATTGTTCTTCCTCATATTTTAATCCGAAATGACCCTACCGCCTGACCCGACTAAATTGGGCTTTATCCTTCCCACCCTCGTCCTACTTTTTCTACGTTTTCTACTTTTTCAAATTGGCCCGTCCTTCCGCCAGCCTCTCGTCTATTTTTCATGGCCCCTAGCGAATCCACCCGGAGGTTGTACGTCGAGCCTACCACGGGCCTTTATCTCCAAATGCCTTGACCACAGCCTACCACTACTGGACACCCAGAGGACGACGTAGGTACAGTCGTGTCCAGAGATTGATGAGCCTGGGTTCGGACCCGCATCGGGTCGCCTGATGAGACAATCTCTGCCTACTGACCATAAAAGGATTCTCACTTCCTAGCCTGTGGGTGTCCCCATGTCCGTCCCTTCCTCTGTTCGTTCATGGTGTTAAATCGTCCCATTCACCGCATTTTCGACCGAATGTTTCGCAGTTTAGTGCGAATTGTCAACTGTCAAACGAACGATCAGGGGCAAAAGGGAGGGACGGTCAACTCGGATCTCATCACGAAATAAATGACAGCGATATCATACTTCAATCATATTTTTATGTAACATTTCTTTATCGCTTTCATTCGTTCTCTGACAATTCCTATACTTATCGGGGATAAAACTGATTCCGAAGAGTGTACCACAACTTTTTGTTCTTCGTACACCAGATTCCTGCAAGCATCAAGAGAATTTCATTGATTGAACCCGGAAAAGTTTTTGACAATCTGCATATATGTCACCCAGCTGGTCTCATTCCACAGCCTATTATCGGATCCCATCGACAGATTGTCGTTCAAATTGAATAACCCGGAGGTCTATCCATGCGACATTGACACGTGCTTTCTCGTGCTTGGAAACGATGTCGACGTCGGTTAGGACGGCGTGCAGACCCTGGGAAAGGAGAGAACGATCTCTGCCAGGAGCACCTTCGTTGCAAACTGGAATAAGGTGCGCCAGGAGCTTCTGTGGGTCGTAGTTCTACGACTCGTGAGAGGCGTACGACTCTACGACGACATCTGGAGAGTGGAAATTACCACGGACAAAGCAAAGGGACGGACAATCCACAGCTGGGTCGTCGCCATGTGTACCCTGGCGTGGTCGCAACTACTACTATAACTACAACTACAACCTGAACTAGTACTAGCTAGTGACGGTACCACTACCACCGCAAACCACCTCAAAGATTTCTGGTAACAGTAACAGTAACGAGAACTAAACCTCTTTCTATTTTCTCGCCCCTCCCTCCTATTTACCGCCCTTGCAATCCCGAGCCCGGAACTACGGAGGGGAAACCTAATCAGCAAAGTGGGTACGTCGCTTCTTGTTTGTCCCTTTCGTCTTCCAGCTCACCTTTCGCCGGACACGAGCTTACGAAAAGTCTGTCATTCGGCGTATATAGCGAGGTATAGCGGATCTCGTTCTATATAGACGATAAGCGATGAACTCAGATTCTCAAATAGTTTTTACCATACGGAAAGAGTTACTAGCAAACTCAAATTCAATTTAAATGAATCTGAAGAGAATTTAAAGAGGTTGAAGAGCGCATGAGTGTTCATCCGATCAAATAATACCTAAGCGCGAATTTTGTTCGAATGAAGGGACGTCGATCGCGCAAATGAGAAAATGAAAGTAACATTTTTTAGAGAAAAGCTGTCGTTCGAATCCCTTTTCATCTTTTATTAAATTTTTTTTACTATCGCCAGGTTCAGTGGAACGAACACGAAAAATTAATTAAACATTGAACTGAGCACAGGATACGCTGAACGATTTCATATATTATCGCAGTTCGGCTTGAATGACCAATTGTTACGACTCTCAGCGTTACGCTATCAACAGACTTTTATTCCAACATGCAGCTGGATTACATACCCCGTTACTTTGATACTTTAGTTTATATGCGGCTTGACAACAGATGTCGACCTATATTTACGACGTCGTTCTAGCTAGGCTGCTAGAAGATATGACGGAAAATAAAATCACCAGATACGTGTATGCACATATCTACATCTACACGGTGTAGGTATTATACTTGACGATATTCTTTATCACAATTCAAAGCTTTGAGCAGAATTTCTCCTCTCTTATTCCTCTCCTTTCATTTTCAAATCCTCAACTCTGCTGCAGCCCCCCGATATTTGTTCTCCGTTAGATTTTAACCCGTTCCTCGAACGCATATGGAGCGTACGATGATTATTTGTATTTGTTTCTAAAGCCGGCTGATGGTTTCGGAAAGACAAAGGTTGCGGATGCGGCTGTTTCCCTCTGTTCTTACAACACGAAAAGTGTGCCAAACGTATACATGGGTACATGCATATATCAGTTGCTCTAAAACTCGCAGTAGGTACACGGTGTCGGTAGGAATTGAAAACTTCAGGTAAAGAAAAAAAAACGGTTCTCTGAATACGTACGACGAAAACTGGTTTAATTTCATCAAGCCGGTTCTTCTGAATTTTCTGACAAAAGATTAAGGTGTAGGCGGAAGACAGTCATATGGGTCGTAAAGCTCTGATCGGTACGTAGCGGACGAAACTAAGCATTTTTCGAAATAAGAAGACCCTAAAAATTCTGAATTTAAATGAAAAATCGGTGAATCCAGTGCTCGAAGGCGGAGGGTGAAATTCTTACACATGCCGTGGTGCTGATTTCATACGAAGAGCATGAAATATTGACAATGCTCATCGATCACGGGAGAGAATGATTTTGCGAACTAAACCTGTGAAATTAAAGAATTTTTTATTCAAATTCAAAGGTTGGTTGTTTGCCAGAGAATTTTTTTTTCTGCGATCAAAGAGACCTTGGCTTTATATTATTGGTAAGAATTTAATAAGCCCGTAATTTTTTATTTCCCAATTAACCGAGCGAACTAATTAGCCGTGTTTCAACGAAACTCCAAATACGCCCTCTGTTTCAACGGGAATTAATGAAGGGTGGTTATTTTCTCGTGACACCCTCTTTTTGTCCCGATATCATCGCTCCTTTCGCTATATAGGTAGGTACCTACTGTAGGTGGGTACTGTATATTTACGAGGCAGCAAAAACTGTATAAAAACCGAGTAAGCCGACTTCACCAAAGACCAAGCCACAAATGAAACGCGTTATATAAAAAAAAAAAAAAAAAAACTGATATGTCGCATGTCACGTGAAAGTGGACCACCTTTTTGTATCACCATTGCCGATTTGCACCACAAGAAAAAGAAAAACGAAAAGAACTCCGACGAAAGAACGAAAAATAGATTTTGCCACCAAATGAACGAATTAGGAATTAGAGGTATACAATTTTCCACTTGGGAACCATGAAAATGATAACATATGAGCCCTAGTTTTTTGAAAATGCCGATCTTAGTTCTATGCTAAATTATTTGTTTCAGAGCGTTTTTGAGTGCAGGTACATTTTTTAGGGAAGAAAATGTTATGACTGAAAATTGAGTTTAAACAGCTACTTGAATCACTATTGCATTTTCCTCTGGGAACTGCAGCTGAGATACAAACCATCGAAAGAGAACTTGGGTGCGAAAACAGCATTTCAATTACCTCCGCTAGTTCGGGAATGGAATTATATTGCAGTGATATTCGGGTTCGCCAGGAGACCTGTAGGTCCATGAATAGTACCAAATACTCATTGGCAGTTAAAATCGGTGATAATGATACAAAGGGGTGTCTCGTATCACGGGAATTATGCCATATATATGTAAAAGTGGTTCAAAGCACTATCTACTTACCACAGAGTTATACCAACCCTCCTGCAACTTCATACAGGATAAAATGTGTACCTACCCCTACGTATCCCCTACTAGCTCGATTCAATGGTAATGTGTGTATATTCATGTATGTATATTATCCACGCTGTGGTATATGACTATCAGCGTTAAACACTCGACAAGCCTGAATGTGATTAGGTGCTTATACACTTGGGCATAATATGTGAATATGCTGACTTACCAGTTCCAGAAAAAAGTATATAAAATGGATTAATTAAATCTCATGGCTCAATCTTATATTTGTAATTTTCATGAAACGACATCATCACGTAAAAAAAAGCCCAAAGTATAATCTAATCAGAACTCTGAATCCCACAATACAATTTCAAACTGCCACCCCTTTCACATTCGGTTTTGAAAATCTGCTTAAAAATCTGCAATCCTGGTACCTCCCCTCTCTGGGGAGCCTGGACCGATTTTTCTCAAATGCAATACCAGATCTAAGAACTATTCGATCTGTTCGCACACCAAATTCCATTAAAATCAATCGACTCGTTCGAAAGTTTTTTGTCGGATTGATTTAGTGCCCCAATTTCTGGGGGGACTCAAAGTTACATCTTTTGCTGTAAGGTTGGACATGTGTTTATTCGAACAATTTTTATCTCTACATTTTGTTGTAAAGTAATTTTTTTCTCTCTCATTATCAAACCGGTAATCCTGCGCAAATAATGTGGAGTTTAAAATTTCGAATATACTAATACGAACGTATGTGTGCGCGACGTAGCACATGCACACGTATGTGATGAGACATTAGCACGCTAATAGCAATTGTTGGCAAAGCCAGCGGTATAAAAACTGTTGTTATTATAAACAAATGCAATAAAAAGTGGAGGCAAGCGGCCATAAACAAGGCACAAAGATAGCGTGGTTGTGGGCAACGGGCGTGAGCCTGGCATACGACGGAAGGACAGGTAAATGACAGATAGGGTGCAGAGCATCCCTCCGACAAAGGGGAAGAGGGGGGACTCGATAACATCCAAGCTCTACACCCTATATAGCACTTAGTGGCCAGTGTTTCTCAAATTAACGACACACGTGCGTTTTATTACCAGCTTACCCGGTGTGCCACCTCGTTTCAGATTTTTGCACAAGTTAAGTTTCAAGAGAAAAAATAAGGCGACCCTCATTTTCGAATGCTCCATGGAACTGAGTGGTGAGAAAGGCTTCATTAAAGAAGTGAAAAAAATATTAAAAAGATGAAATTTCATGTGAAAAAAAATGGAATAAAAATAATCAAGACAGCGAGAAGATGTGACATTATAATATACGGGGATGAATGGATTCAGAATCTCGTTCGAAGAATCATCTCAATTTAGCAACTCTGCAGGTAAAAGGGAATGGGAGAATATTCGTTATAGGCGCGTAAGGTAGCCCTGATAACGAGAATCGGAGCACCCTATTCAGTCAAGTTCTCAGAAATCACGTGAATTCGTTCATGCGATTCAATTTCAATCCACCACCACCACCACCACCACCACCACCACCACCACCACTCGTCGAAGGTATAGCTGTAGGTTAGACGACGAGTTAGAATCCATAACTACGGTTAGAGTCGGGTTCACGTCTTCTTCTGCATACCGATTAGAATTAGGAGAGAATCTGCGGTGAACCCCATGCCGAATGTACATAAATCTTAAGAGATAGAGGGGACCCGTGATATTCGCGTAAGATTATGGCGTATGTAAAAAAAGAAATACTTTCGGGGCAAAAGGATAACTTGAATAATCATGAGGTCATTTTTTTTACTTTCTCTCTCTCTCTTAGAAGCACGTCCTCAAAGGAATTGATGGTATTAGTTCGATTCTTCGGAACGATAAGCCCGCGTCAGGATTGGCTGGCGGGTGTTCCGGGGAAAACGTAATGTCAATTATTGCCGGTGTATAGTTCATCGGATAAGGTACTTCTCGGTGTATAGGTCCTTTTTATGGTCGAAACGAAACGGGATGGTTTGGGAAGGGAATCAACTGAGGAATAGGGGTTGAGATAAAGAGGGAAAATAGAATGAGGGAGGGAGAGACTCGCGTGCGGTGTGCATCGATCGCGAGCGTCCCGACGCCTGGGGCGACGCACCACGACTTGTTGAGCGCCATCTGTCGCGATGTCTCCACCTTCCCGACCCGTTTCCCGTAAAAAGTCACCCTGCACCATTCCCCCACGTAAGTTCAGGGAGAGAATGAGGGACCAGGAGCGCGGGGGTGGTGTCCAGAAACAAAGGAAAGGGTCAGTCAAAGAGACGATCAAACGAAGGCGTGCTAATCGAATGAAACACGTACGGAAGGATATACCTATAGCCTCTAGCTATATCTGCCGCCTAGTTTGTTCGCCGTTTTGCAAGAGAGTTTCTCAAGCCACCTGCACGGTTTTAGATCCAAGATAAGACTAATTATTCCCTGTTACCAGCCTCGTAAAGTTATACTATCAAAAAACTGCGAAGTAGATCTTGACACGCCTGTTAAACTTTCGGGAACTCGATACCCCGGCTTATCGCTGACTGAAAGGTTGGCTTCGGATGAAAAGTATAATAATAGAATTTGCTTCGATGAATATTTTTTTTAATCAGATTTTTTCGCCGGGTCAAAGGGACTTCCGTCTGAATCGATAAACACGAATTCAGGAAAATTCGAATCCTTGCACTGAAAGACCGTGCTAATTAAGACAATAGGTACTGGTACGAAAAGGTGAATTTTTTTTATTTTTTATTTTCGTTTAATCAAAGACAAACAACGAGAGATTTTCGGACTCGCGGGATAGTGATCTCTGCGGAAACTCGTCGGCCGAATCCACATCCACATCCACATCCGAATCCGAATCCGGATTCGGATTCGTCCCTGTTCCAATTGCCGCAGGGCAAAAGTCGAAATTATCGACGATTCGTTCGGCGCGAGGTGATAGGCGCCTATACGTCTCTCTCCCTTTTTTTTCACTCTATTTTTCTTTGTCGCTCTTTTATACGGCTCTGCCCCTATTCCACTCTCTCTAGCTCACGCTAACCCGCATGTATACAGGATGATTTATAAATCGCAATAGTAAAACCAAAAAGTTGATGTTTTTTCGTACAAAAGTAACAGTCAAGATCATAAATCAATATTTTAGCATATCATTTTTTGTCCTCAATGTAGTGACTCAGGCGAGTCGACTATATGCAAATAGCAATTCAGTAAATTCGTCAGAATAAAATAGAAACATCACATTATTCCACGTTGGATAAAACAAGCCAGAAATAATCAGGCATTTATGTATGTACAAGTATTTGTGTACAGAGATGTGTCCGGAGGTGCAGAGGTGCACTTGATACTCGCGGTGCAACAGGGTACAGGGTTTCAACAGCTTTTGTGGAACAGTTCTAGGCGTTTTCCGGTTTAACCACAAATTATGACTCTCACCCTGCTGACAGATATCCCACCACAACTAACTGAGCAAATATATGTGCTCGTATATTTACTGCACCCAGCATGCATGACCGTGTACATAGTATACGTATAGGACATGCATGTAAAAATATCATACGCACATGAAGAGAGATCATGCAATGCCTATATTATATATACAATATACTCTGCGTAAGTAAATATATTAACTTCTCGTTTTCCCACGAGATGAGATTACGTTTCAAACTACTACAACTTCAAGATAAATAATACGTCCATCTCTTCTATCTTATAAACAATTTCTCCATCTCCATAAACCATATGATACTTATACAGGGCAGGTATATACGCTCTGATAAGTTGAACCTTTCCGGACAGCAAAATCCGTACGGCAAAACTATCAACTAGAGTTGCTTTGCCACGTATCTATTCATCTGGATTCTCGATTCATACATATGGTGACTTGATATGCATCTAGATATGTAGATTGTGCATCCCTGCATCTAGACATTACACACACCACATCGTAGGATATTACATGCAGCACTGTGGGGGATACTCTTGAAAGGTAAATATGGATATGAAATGTACAGAGTTGGGGAATATTTTCGTAATAAATGAAAAGTCTAGATTCGAACGTCATGTGTGGTCAAAATATTCCGTGTGGTGATTCCCCGCGGATAAATTACATACTTTGAAAAATGTGTATTAGTAAAATACACATTGCCTCGCGCATTCGAGGATCTTCCGAAATAATTTACCATCGAAGTGATGAATTTTGCTGATTCCTTTTTTTCTTCATAAATTGTCCAATGTTCGTCAAACTGTAATATAGGATTAAAAATAATACTTTTTGAGTATATATGATACTGAATACGTATCATAGCAGCTGTATGATATAATAATTGTCGGGTAAGAGCTGCTCGGCTCAACTTCAAATCGGAGTCAACTTACACAATTATAATTCTATACCGTCTGATATGAGAACGTTTCCAATATGCAATATTCTCCTCTATCAATAGAATCAACCCCTAGCTAGACAGAGTCTCGAATACCAATTATGTTCGTCTCAAGTATCAATTAATGATCTCAAAACTCTCTGGCTAATCACATTTTGTTTAAATTTCGGGGAACTCACTCCGACGTGATTAATCTCATATCAATACAGCATCTTCACTCACTATGCAGATTATTCTGAAGTTGACAATAACTGGAGAATGAATTTGACCCGAAGCTATTCAGAGATACCGAAAATTATCCATAAGCCTTCTATCCACCAAATACCATGCATAAAAAGTTTGCCTATACTTCTATGGGTAGAGAATAATTGCTGTGGCACGAAGAGTGGTAAGTTTATTCGATGGTCTGACTCGAGTTATCACCTATGCTCTCTTTCCACGCCGTTTTCCCTTCACCTCCTTTTACTTTTAACCACGAATACACCGAGGTGGTAGTCCCAAACGTCCGAGTTGTCTTCCTGCGCGTGAAGCGATTAACTCACCCCATACGTATAACTCCAGCTCGGGTAGGATTACTTTACGACCACTGACCACCGCTGAGATTCGCAAACGTGGAGGCCCGATGTCCCGCAATCGTTTCGCCTGGGAAGACACCTTAGACGTGAAACGGTGTCCGTTTCAGTCCTTGACTTGGTTATCCACATCAGTTTGCCACGCGAGCAAAGGATCGGATGTCTGTAATAAGAGATTCAGAAAGGTCGTGCGGGCAGGACATATAAGAACCAAATACGAAACTGGAAGATTTTACGAGGCTGTCCAATTCAGGAACTAATCAGCGCAGCTCGAAACAGCTTTAGAACTAACTTTCATCCCCATTATTTCATGGACTTTAACTGGCTTGACGACATTGTCAAGCAGAAGCGTTCCGCCTCTGCACGGTTGATGATGATGCTGAATACTTTATGTACTTCCCAAAGATTTTCGGGCAGCAGTCCCGCACTTTTATGGAACCATGCTTCATGAAAACATTAATCAAGAGACGAAGAGTGAGAAATATTGCGTGCATGTTTGATGGCAGACATATTCAAACTTTTCGAGTAACCGGAGGACACAGGTCTTCAGTTTGGAACAGCTGTTCCAATCGATAGCTTTATCGCAGGATACCTGAATAGAGAAATCATGGAGCACATTGAACTCGCAAAGCTTTGAAAAAATCGTGATTAGGTATAGAGACTCATATGACACTATGGAGAAATTATTTCCATACGTTGAATCCTTGTGCTCTTCAGGATCCTCTCATCGAGGCATAAGAGAGTAGTGGAGCTTGTATAGGGGTTAACACGTGTTCATTACCGGGGAAACTTATGCGCAAGTAACAAAGGCGTCTACCCGAATTAATCAACCTTATTTATATTAATGAACAGTTGAGCTCATCCCGGAACGGAAATGTATAGCTCAGGTTGGGGCCCAGCCCAACCTTCCCTAACGTTTCTGCCGTCCCGACGCCCTCCCGACGTAACCGTCCCAACGTCCCAACGTCCCAACGTCCGGCATCCCCTACCAAAGCCTGGTGTCTCGTGTGATTAAACTTAATGATGATTAATTGCCGCCTGGCCTGTGGCTGACCAAACACCATTCTGACGTATTAGCTCATCTCCTGCCCTCTGCAAGCCGTCTTCTAAGCATATCTCGTCACTATACCTATACCTATATACATATAAGCTATATATCATCAGTCGAAAATTTCACCTTCCTTAACCCCGCCGTGCCCTTACTTGACCTTCGCAATATTGACCCTTGGCTGTCCGGACATGTCACCTTTCCATCGTTCTTCTCAGCCACATCTTTGAGGGTATTTTCTCGGATATAACAGCATGGGCGCCGATGATATAGTACATTGGGCTTTCGGTTAATTGAAGAAACGCGCAAAGAAAGCCAATCAGCTGTAACGGAGCCATCTTGCTATATATACTTCCCCACGAGGAAAAATTGACATTTTGTATTAAAGTAAGAATTAAACTTTTTGTGATCTGCGAATAACGATGAGTAGAAACGCCATGTTGTTACTTTTGCATAAATCATTGCAGTATTATTCGAAATATTATTGCTATATAGAAGCAGAGCGGTGCGAATATGATACGCATATTATATATAATAATCCAAAATATATGCGGCAGCACCGCAATTTTTAAATTCAATCACCATTAACGTGATGATAATAATCCATTCGAGATGATCACATGACCTGGAAACCGAAGATCGTTCGCATATGTATCGATGCAAAAAAATTATAGCTGCATGGATCGAAAAACAATTAGTCAAAAATAGCGTCGAAATTGGAACAAATAATTTTTCTGTATATAGTGGATGAGCGGGTCACAGCTATTCCACCACATAGCTAATCACCTGGATTTCAAAGCTCAATTTGCAGCCTTGCTATTGATTCATTTAGTTCCAACGCGTACTTAAAAATAAAATAGTATGATAACGATCTAATTACAGCGATTAATTTCAACGCGTAATTATTCTCTCAACTGGATATTTCATAAGGTCATTTTTCGCAGCTGCAGATAAAAGAATAAGCGGATGAGGTGAAAGTGTTCCAATTTTTTTCAAGAATTTCTCAATTACTTGAAATAGAATAAAATAATATATTATTTACTTTAGCTAGCTTTGGAAATATTTTCTCTAGGTTTCAGTAGATCAGCGAAGAACGAGAAACTGTTGAAAAATTTTGAAAATTTTCTTTCTACTTTAACCTACTTGCAAACTTCACCTAAACTTATCACAGCGTCTCTAAACTTCTCTCGCATGACATACGATGTATAGGTATATAACCTAAGTACATTGTACTGCTGCAGCTACAACTCTTCCCAGATTATATATATATGTATTATATATATATTATATATATGTAGATGAAAATTATTATACTCGGTTGGAATGACATACATATACAAGTTTTGACGAAAAATTTTAGCGATATAGTATAGGTATACATTCAAACTTGTAGTACGACATGTTACGAATGAAATCATCCGTGACTACATATAATAGTGAAATGATACACAAGTTTCAGAAACTCAGTCGATCGTAATTCCGTAGCCAAAATTATAATGTACCATATAATCCACCGTCTCATACCTAAGTGATCTATTTCATAAAGCTAGTGTGTTACATATAAACGAAAATTATCTACGGACAATCCCGTGTCGATAGAGCAAAATTATAGCCGAATATATAAGGAGACTTATCTTTTTCTGAACCCCGCTGTCTCTCGACCCTTACCCTTTGACCCCTGGTCACGTTGCTATTTCTTGTTCCTTAACCCTGTATTTTCTTGGATTTTTTTCGAGCCAGCCAGTGGGTTATCGATTAATTGACCTGTTAGCCTCGAGGCTTAGAAAATCCCTTTTTTTTCCCCCGCTGTGACGAATTCAGCAATAAAGACAGCAAGTTATATACTGGTTGACATTTGTTTTCGCAAAATTCTGCCGTCGTCTTATTTTTCTTGATGAATAAGAAATAAGGAGAAAGAATTTATTCAGGATCATATTATTATCATATTATCTTGATTTAAGATCCTAATTTACCTTTCCTTGGAAACCACGTGGAGATAAGATCAAAGGCTTGTATATATATACCCATGTAATAAGTCGTTCAATCCACCTAATTATAGGTACACGTCAAAACTATCAGGCTAGAAGTAAACGCAAGGCACGCATGCCCCTTTGCAATAATGAGCTTTGTATCTCCTTTCCGTACGAAATAGATTTCGGATATTAACAAAAATGCACATACACAGATTTTAATGTTCAATATCCTTCGCGTAAGTATCAGTGATCGATGATTATAATTTTGAAGAAAACATGCGAAGTTCGTTTGCGTCCGCGTCCGCGTCGGGATTTGGCAACTGAGAATAATAAGGTGCAAAAATGTTTATTTCTTCATCATTTTCAAACTCATTTGATTATACATGGAATATTTTGTCACATCCTTCAAAAGAGCTTCTTCATATAGTATTTTAATATATGCACTTGGTGAGAAACCTTTTTTTTTTTCTTCTTCTTCTTCTTCTTTTTTTTTTTAGACCACCGTGAAAAAAGTGACGAAAGAATCAAAAAGGTCAGGCATGAAAATCCCGCTGTATAAACTGGTGAGAAAAGTGATAACCTGAATAACGAAGAAGTCGACGTCGACGACTGACCATTTTTCAGGATTCTCAGTATCCACAGGATTCTTTGGGTCCGATCAAAATCGGTCATGAATAGCGAACGAGTGTCGTTCCGGAGGATCGCCAACAGACTTTCGTGCATTAGATTTTATTATACCTACGTTCTCAAGTATGGTTGATATTCAGGATTCACACATTCATATATATATATATTATATATGGTACGAGGACATAGATATTCGAAAATACATTGTAAAATATATAGAAAAAAATTGAAAACCTGAACGAGCTGATTGCGAGTGAGAAAATAAATGAACACGATTTGTATTCGAAACACCTTTTGCTATTTTTTAAATTTGTAAAAATAAAGAAAACCCGCTTCAAATAGGGTCTTGGGACTATGAGGTATAGACGAGTCTCGTGTAGGTCTAACATATATCCGACACACGTCGTGATACGTGACGCGTCCCCAAACGAGCCATTTGCTCCGGGAGGCTAGGCGTCGTCGACTGATGACGACATCAGGACAAGCCGGTGCGTGAAAAATCGCACACGCAGAACGTAGAGAAAGATGGCAAAACAGAATGGCAGAGAAACTGAGAAAGAGCAACGTTCTTTCGGCCTATAGCCTCCCTTGTCCTCATCCTACCACCAAATTCCTCCCTTCGAATCCCAGGCCACGAAGAGCGCCCCAAGTGCACCAAACTGCCGTTCCATATTAATGCCCGAGTGGTACTTGGCGATAAAGTATATCGGTGCCTTCCTAATGTCCCAGGGCTCTGAAATATTGAAATGGGCCACTTGCATAGGCGCGACGCAACACAGCTTTACGCACAAACTTTTGACAAATTTCTGTTTCGAATAACATATTGCATGAACTCTCTCTCTCTCCTTACTCTCTCCTTACTATACTTCACCATACTCTTTTTTATCCGCTTTTGTCTCCTTCGTTGTGCTTTATTCTTCTCAGAAAAGTTTCCAACTCCCTCTAAAGCTCTTTGCTAAAGCATCGTCGAGTGCATGGCCCTGAGGGGGTTGGTTTAGATAAGTAAATTGGTGATAACTCGTTACCATTGTTACCCACTTTTGTTATATACCTACATGTATAGGAAGTTGATTCTTCAGACCTTTATTTAGATTCTAGATTAACTCAAGTTTCCCTTAAGTATATAAGGGTGACATCATACCTGTAAGCCCGAAATCCGGAAAAGAGGGCGAAGAACACGATTTGAATTCAAGAAATATTTCCCACCGGATAAAAATAAGAGGTGAGATAAAAATCGTAAAAAAAAACCAAAAAAAATGAAAAAGAAATAGCGAAGTTTAGCTGCGTTTCAGATCTGGCTCTGGTCTTTGTTTGCGGTTGACATTAGGTTGGGTTATGTGAAATGTAAAATTATTCCACTACCTCGCCAAATAGGCGATCTAAATGCGCTCTACGAACCAAAAGTGGCGATATGTTACCCGTTATTCCTATACGAGTGGGATACCCGGCTTGAGAATAGAAAATAAAAATATGCTTAAATATGAATCAAGAAAGTTAGAAATGTCACGTTGAACACGTTTACGGTAATCAACGGTCATACTGAATCCAGTCCAACAGAATATTATCCGTTGTTATATCCATTAGTTTATTCCCGGCCGAGTTATCATCTCGAATAAACTTTTTATACGTGTATGTATGCATGTACGTATGTGTGTAGGTACCTATCTGCGTTCGACTTTCCATTCACTTGGAAAAATAGTAAAATCACGAAACTGGAAAACTGTACACGACAGAATTGTACCAATTTATTATTCTTGCGCGCGTAACTTTCACGCAACATTTGAATGAGTCTCTCTCGAAAAAATTGACTGAATTTTTGGCAGCATTTATGAGCATACAACGTTAACCAGTAATGAATAAATAAAAATTCATATGAAATTTATTTACAAAAGATGATTATTTCCGCGTTTATTTAACCAGAAAATTAATTTTCACCGAATGATAAATAACGGGAAAAGTTCCGAATAAAAGGAACTCCCCAGCGGGTCACAAATCTACATAAACAGTTCTGATGGCAATGTTTCTGGTGACAGAATTGATGTGCAGCACAGTTCCCACTCATTTCCTGGACAAACGAAAACCCGAGGCATAAATCAACGGTGAGGTGCGGCCGAAAAACTATTTTCAGCTAAAATTGTCATGCTCGCATTAACGAGTCTACCAGGCTTCCGCATTGCCATATTTACCCAAGCATGATTAAGCTAATGTCGCTGAAAGACTGACTGACGATAAGTAGAACAAGGTCGTAGTACATACTTTGTTCCACTCATTTCCCACAAACACTTACTTGGATTGCCGGAAGAGTTTACTAAACCTGCATCAAAGGTTGTTTTTTTTTTATTTTTTCCTTTTTTTCCTTTCGTTTTTATCACAATTTCTGCATCCATATGATAATTGTTTGATATAGCAGGTAGTGCATTCCGAAATGTAGTTTTTCTATGAACAGAATTGTGTCAAACATTGCCGCAGGGTAATGCATGCGGGATGAATCTTCTCGTAGCTCGTCTATAAGCATGAAAAAATTACATTGATCGTTCGTTTGATCGTATGGAGTATTTGTAATTAATTCGCGAGGATAATTAAACCGAACTTGTTAGTAGATCGATTTTATAGTATCTAATTGAATCTCTAGTTGGAATTAATTCGACCAATCGTGTCAACAAGCTTAAGGCTTGGAAAGTTAACTAATCGCAAGTAATTGTCAGAGTATAAAGTGAATCCATTAGTGGATTAATTGAACAGTCTAGTTCTCGTTAGATTTTTAATCTGAGGGAATCGATCGAGGTATATGTATAGGAAAGCTTGAAAACCATTTAAAAGCTTCAGGACAGAGTTTCGAATACAAAATACAAAGAAATTTCTTAAGTGCTTTCCGTCTGCCATGATTGTTGCTTAGTAACCATGAACCAACAGAGCGATGAGTTGGTAACATTCTGGTCTGATGTTTCAAAATTCATGTGCGTCTGTCTCCCATTGTATGTACCAGCGACAAATGCCCAGATCGAAGAGCAGGGGACGTAGAATGCAGCATATATACAGAATGCAGAATGCATCCCCTTCTATTCCAATGATATACGGTATTTCCCCCCAACTACGTGGCATTACCACACTACTGCATTCATCCACCTTCTGAATTAGTAATAGCCTGTTGACAATGGCTACCGCATATCACTGCAGTCTATATGTATATATATTTGTAATTGAGTATATAGAATTCACTTTGCTGGATATATTCATTCCGGTAATGTATTGCGAGTTAATTATTCCCGGCCTGTGTATACTTAACGTTGATTGGTGCATCTAGTTAGAAATTTATGAGCAAGTAAGTAGCCAAGTAGCCCATTGAGTTGTACGGTGCTTCGCATTACCCTTAAATTTCACCCCTTACAATGGAGATTGAAAAATTCTTTAATCTTAATTTTATCGAGAATGATTTCAATTCTACAAAAATTTTGACATCCTGTTCAAATACAAAGAAATAAAAGAAAAATTTGGAAAGTTATAGTCAGGGACGCGTCACTATTACGCGAAGAATTTTTCCGGAACTATCAAGTTCACCGTTCCATTACACGCTGGCACCGAATTAATAAAGCTTGCAAGCGAAACTCTGGGTGAAAAATGGTTCCTCTAATTTATGAGCTTTTAATGTGGTTTAACGGGGAAAAAATCTGTAACTGATTGTCCTCGTGTCGCTTGTTATGGAGGGGCAGGAGGGGGGGGGGGGGGGGGGTCGACTTTGTGGGGTGTGTTTTCATTGGGGGTTGCGTTGCACTTCGGATAAAACCACAAAGGGTAGAATGATGGGAATCGGAACTAATAAGAGGCTCGTATAAACAAAGCGAACCAGAATATGTGTGCAAAAATGATACAGGTGAGTGGATTCCGAAAGTACAAATCGAAGTGAATTTGAGAATAACAACGAACGGAAGATCTGCGGGTATTATTGAACGCGAAAATTCCGCTGGGTGAAAAAAGAAGGTGTACCTACTATCTTTTAATAAAGTGGTATTTTATAGAACATTCTTCTCCTTGGCGTCTATGGTATTTGAAATTGACACGTTTATTGCCACCTGCAGAATAATGTGGATAATATCAACGCGCAATATCTATTTCACCTTATTATAAATACCACGCGTTATTTGAATGTCAGATGGAATAGAATGAGCCCTTTCGATATGTATGTATGTATGTATGTATGTATGTATTACATACGTGTCTTACGTGTCTTACGTTATTTCCTTTCGTTGATAAAATATTCTCATATTTACGTAACAAGAATGCATTCGCAAATTGAAATATCACTTTGTCAGTTCTAGGAAGAAATATTCGTGACTACTTTGGGTTATTGAAATATAAATAATATGTAAATCACAGTATGACGCCAGAAGAACTGCATAAGTCCAGACATACAAAGGTGCGCAATAACAATTCTTACGGAAAAATGATATGGAGCGCATCTCTTAGTAGATAGAAAATCTCTTTACGTAGGTAGGATACGTACAGACATACGCGTGTTCTCATAAAAATTTTCATATTCAATTGTTTCTTAGATTTCCCCAGCGGATATAATATCTAGTAGCTTCAAATATTCCAGTTAATCAGACATTTTCACGTATACCTAAGATAACTTATAAACCTCTCAATTGTTGGATGGGTGAATCGATATTCACCTGAAAAAAACAAGTAAACCGTGACTGAATCAACATGATAATTGGTAATGCTCGAATTAATGACTAGCGCTTATCTTATTCTTCGACATCTCATTTACAGTATTACTAAATATTTTTAAATCGAGCCAAACCATATTTTTAAAAACGCGCAGCCGTACTTATAGCTCCGAAAAATCTCAAACTAGGTACACCCTCACCTGTAGTAGCGGGTATTCCATGAAAATGCGATAGATTTACAACGATGTAATTTTTGGAAGTACGGAGCACCAAAAAAAAATTTCTTATCTCCAAATTGGGATGGATAGAATTTTATCATTCAAAATCTGTGAATTTTTAAAGGACTAGAATAGGTGACTGTTGATAGGTTGCATTTTTCTGAACTTCTGATAGTTACGACATACTGTTAAAAATATGCTCCAATTGAAGATAAATAGCAAATCAAATTTAACTAATTGAAAGTTACGATTTTTTTCAGAACGTTCGTTGATATTTTAATAAATAAATTACTCCAAGTTTGTTCGAAGTTCACTTTTTCATCAATATGATCTCATTGGCGTGATTTTCATATTCAATTTCATAACAATTTTACGAAGCTTCGTTTGGAATTTTTCTTCACTGCGACAAGTGGAAAGTAATCATGCAGAGTCAAGACGTGATTATGGTGATTCAGTACGACTATCGACGTGAAAAGCGTTCTCATTTCTGCTTTTTTATGACAAATGTCAACGGAAGATCAGGAATTTTTTTATACTACTGGACATCTCTCAAAGTGATAATCCCAGTACTCAACGAAACTGGTCAGCTGAGGAGATTTCAAGAAAGAGCTACAGAATATTCTATTGCAACGCGAATCGGTATCAAATGCTTTATATTATTTCAATTTGCATTTGAGTATTTGGCAAATACATTTGTCGAACTTTAATATCTAACATACGCTGTAAATTAGAAATTTGTCTCTCGCGGTTAAAGGCACTCCCTAATCACCGACCTTCTTTTCTTCGGAAAAGGGACACATTGCGATTATTATCTGACATGAGCCCATGCGTCGAAAACACAAAATCAAAATGCACAGCGCAAATTCAAATTCAATTCTGGACACATACGTCGCAAATCATGTTCGCGTCGTGTGGAAATAGAGTGTAAAAATGGTTTTCACGTGATTTGAATCATGACCGCCGAGGAAATTAACATTCGAATAATGTAAAAACCATTTTTAGACTCTATTTTCACACGGAACGAACATTTTTTAGACGTATGTGTCGGAATTGAAGTTGAATTGGCGCTGTGCATTTTGTTTTCGCGTTTTCGACGCCTGGGCTCAGAATAATCGAAATGTGTCCTTTTTCGAAGAGAAGGAGGTGGGCGGCTAGGAATGGAGTTAAAGAAACTATGGACATAGGGAATAGTTGTTGTGAATTATTTTTTAGTATTGCCCTATTTATTCTGCAAGGTAAATGTTCATTATTTTCATTTACACTGCAAGCTTGTTGTATGGTTATGTTGTGAATGATAAGGTAGTCATTCAGATGCAATGTCCACCTATAAAAAACAGCCATGGATCACACGCGCTCCCATTGCAGCAAGTGTCCCAAATGCCACACTGCAAAAAGAAAATCTCCAACTAATGACCGGAATGTTTGTCACAAAATCGAATTTATATACTCTTCCACATTGAACGAAAGGATTCCAAAATTACGTGTGCCCTAGAGTGATGCTCGGTAGTCGGTTCATATAACTTGAAGAAAAAAGATATCACTTGGCATTCATGTTTATCCGAACATACGATCTTACGGCTTTACTTTATTTACGAAGAGTCTTTCATTTCATACATACCCATGATCCCGTTGATATGCAGCCGTTTACGCCGTCTATCATTGTCGCGATAATACACAACAATCCAAGGAGGGCAATCAGCATGATTCTCGACATCTTCGGTCTGGATATGATTCCAGTGATCACCTGCAACAATTAATAATGATTGAATTCATTTTGTCTTTATGGCAACAAGATTTCAACTCTAAGGAATATAATAACACCGATTAGTTGTCATTAGAATCGACTGTTTTTTACGGATTGTTAGATTCTGTCCGACAGCCGGAGATGACTGTGGACAATCAGGAAAATCGTAATGGAGCAACAAATTCAATCATTCAATGATGATGGGGTTTTACCACCACTCTTTCTCATCAATATCTGTAACGACTTGAGGGGACACAACTACAAGTTGAAATCGACGGATCTGCCCATTGTATATACAATTATTTAACAATACTAGAATGCTTACTAGAAAAGCTGTGGACCGCACTTCTTCTAAAGCCATTTCAATTGAATAAAACTGATGGCTAAATCTATTGAATGATTTATAGAGTGATTACCTAGGGCTTGAGGCGAGTTTGGAAAAAGAAGTAAGAATAACTGTTATTACAAAATAAATAACGGAGCCGAAAGAATTGAGCCGACCGTACTGAGTTACATCCAGAAGCAAATATAGGGTTGATCAAAATTGCTATCAATGCGGGTTGTATATCTGTTTCCCATCTGTCTCTGCATATTTTATTAAAAAATAGAAAACGTGACGGTGAAGAGAAACGTCACACCGCCACAAAGCCGTTACTTATTCGAAGCCTGGCACGTCACGCACGGATATAGCCTAGTACCTACCCCAACGAATTGTTCCGTATCAAGCAAAGTAAACTTGACGGGCGTGACTTTGGACTATTTGTTCACTTTCGAAGTAGAGAATTTAAATAATAAAATATCAAGGTATACCTACATATATACCAGATTTATACTTCGGCTCAGATGTAATATGCCGGGTTGAAGTTCAGTTTAATTACAAGATATAAAAATATTAGATCAGATTGGATGTAGGATCAGAGGATCTTCTTCGTCGGCGAAGAAAAGTGTATTCGGTAAAATTTCACAACATGCACCGATATCTGCTCGGTGTATTATTACCATCGATATGATAGAAACCATCTCAATATTCACTCTCTATCTGGTAAGATGCGGAGCGTCAAATAAAAACTGCAATGGTGCGGAAGATAAGACATGAATCAGTTGAGACTTACGTTCAAAGATACCATAGTTGAAAGTGACTGAAATGTTTCGCACAGATATCTTAAGGTAGAATTTCAAACGTAGTTGCATCAGAGAGAGTTGATTTATGTACACAAGAAATGAGGATAAAATATCATAAAGTCAGGTGTAAAAGGTGGTTTTAATCCACTTGAAACCCGTGCGAAGAAATTTAGATAAGACAGACCACTTGAAGTGATATGAAATAGTGTGAAGTCCGTTTGTGTGAAATCCTTTTCGAATGATTCTACAATGTTGAATTTGCTGGATGAGTTAATCTCCAAATCAGGTGTACCTCCTATTAAAAAGTCTTTTGAATTCATCTCATTCAAACTCCATGTGAAGACATGAAAGACAGTTTAAAGTCTTTTCAAGAGCCGCAGTCTTGAAGTCTTCAGGCGCGGGGCCTATGCATACCCTCAAAAAGTTTCTTGAATAAACTCATGACAAAAAGTGAGAACATCCAAGTTATACTGCAGTAACGAGTAAGATTGTACAAGTGGAGCTAATAGAGTATTCCAGGACATCTACCTACTTCGTCCATACACCATACCTACTCCTGTGACACAGGTCAAGCCTTGGTCTGGGTAAGGTGAGGTCGTATGCATCGTCGACGAATTGGAGTAATCTGATAGCCAAAAGGGGTGACCGTGAACGAGGAGGTAGATAGAGACCTGAAAGTAACGTACAACAACCGACTAACGACGAAGTAATCTAATAACCCTCGGCCGACGAACAACCGAGAACAACCTTTTCCTTCCGCCAATCTGGGCGCCCGCGCCGCCCGCGTGTCCGTACCACCGACATGGTACGAGTTCAACCCTACGGAGTCACCCCGACCCCTTTATTTCTGCAGGAAAGCAAAGCCGAGAGCTACCGCTAACAAGGCTCAGGATTGAATCAGGAACGTTCCGTTCCATTCCGTTCCGTTCCGTTCTATTCTATTCTGTTCTGTTCTGTTCCGTTACGTTACGTTACGTTACGTTCGCCTCTGGTCCATCCGTCCGTTCGTCCTTTCCTTACCTACGTCCGACCATGTCCTCCGCCCCAGCACTCGGCGTTGGCAGGGCTGATTGAGGCAGTGTAGTAGTACCAGGCGAGGGAACCTACCGACTAATTATCTAGATCGCTACGTGACTTAGCGAATCTTCCGTGATTATGCTTAGCTATACGTTAAGTCCCGTATCCTAACTTAATTCATCTGACAGGAGCAGCAGCAGCAGCAGCAGCAGCAGCAGCAGCAAATCTCTTCTCTTTTGGTTGTAACAATTGTCTGCGTGGGCTTGTTATATGCCATAATTTTCTTCGATTTCTGTCTTTCTCTATTTCGGCTCTATCTCTTATAAGGGTTGGTCTCGATAGATAACTTTGTGTGTGTATCTCTACCCAGGAATATATATGATATATATATATTTAGGTATATATGTGTATACCTATACATATACCGCCAAGTTACAACTGAGTTAACTTTGATTAGAGTGACAGCTGGGAGAATCTGCTAACAAGCCGTTGGAAATGTTTTAGACCCCTGATTCAGGGAGACCAATCACGTTCTATTCTTCGCAAATTGGTAGAACGACCTGGAAGAGGTGGTCCTGTAGGTACCACCAGACCCCCGTTTTACCTCGGTGGTTTCTAGATAGTTTCATCTATTTTTATCACGTTGTATATAATTCCCTTACTCCAACCAACACGTATCTTTATTTGGCTGTTCAGAACGCGTATAACACCCTCAGCGAAAATATATCTCGTTCAAATGTTGCACATCCCTTCCCTTCATTAATTGGCGCAATCAAACTTTTATGCCACATTGCGGAAGTCTTTTTCTTTCTGACTTGCAACGTTAGACCTTGAACATCAGGAGAGAGGTATAAGACATTTTTATTGGATGTTCTTCATCGACGTTTAATGATAGAATTCATATTTTTTTTTCTTTCTTCATCTTCTTCTTTTTTCAAACGAAAGGGTTCTGGGGTCAGGGTGAAGTCTCTTATTTTCTCGAGGGTGTGAAAATACGGTCATATTAGTTCAAGAACTTTCCCAGCTTTGCCCGGGGTAGGTATATGTGGTAGACAAACGACTTGGCTCGAAGTGGTGCTTGGACCACGGCTGTCTTTCCCGTTTCCATTTACCTCTTGACTTCTGCCACTTGCAGCCACATATTATGTGTCTTTTATTTAATCTGCCTTGTGAAGCTAGGGTATATCTCACCCGAACACCTAGTTATCAGTCAAGTTAGCCCGTCACGTTGTTATCATAATCACGTTTGGGGTGAAACCGGACCGAAGTCACAAAGCAATTCCCGTTATTATCTATCTCCAGGGACGAAAGCTATCATATATTAATATGAAATGCGATCCGAAGTATAGTCATATCGTAAAGACTAGACTTTTTTTTATTGCAAAAATGTAGCAATTTGTGAAAAAAAAAAGAGTCTTTCACGGGTTTTCGTTTCGTATCCTCGATTTATCGCCCCGTAGCGAAGCACATCTTAAGAAAAGAAAAACGGAAACAGGTCAGACACTGGAGCAAACGTGTGGACTCACACATCCGGCTGACCTTATCATGAACAACAAAAAAAAAAAAAGGCGGACAAATCCCAGCTCCGCCAAGTCTCTTAGCTTTTGACCTCTGCTTATCAGCCGAGGACAGCGTAGCAAAGATATAAGTACCCGGTCAGCTTTTGACAAGCTCAGTAAAAGAAGAAGGTACAAAAAAAAATTATGGATGGGACACGACCTAGCTATGACGATTACGCTGCTCCTAGACGTATAGGTATGACATATTAGGTGATCATATTTTATTTATATGAAAGCAAGGAAAAATGTGGACAAAATTCTTCGTCAAAGTGGCCGAAATTGAAATTCGAACCGATTTTTTTATTCAATTTGTTAAATCGGAATGTACCAGCGACTGTCGTATGTGAAACGTGGTTATCAATGAAAGCATACATATACAAGTGAAACACGTGGGAACGTAATTTGAAGCAATTCAATTCATTGTATCAATTCAACCGAGATTAAATTACCCTCTCGATTATAGGTATCAATTATAATTGTTTATCCGTCGCATACCTGAATACCGTATCATGTTAAATCGATTCCATTTTCGACAAACGTACCATTTAACCAGCCCTTCGTCCAGCGTAGTAGCTTTGAGAGTTAACTCCAACTTCATCATACATTTTTTCCCCATTTTTGTATCAGGGGGTCTGATCAATTCCCAAAAATCGAAGATGGTTTCCTTGATCCGTGATTTTTACACAAAAAACTAACCGTCTGCGAAACTTGGAACTAAAATCTAAGGTGGAGTGAGCGAGCCAGAGTCGCGGTTTTTATCGCTGAAATTTGCTAGATTTAAGAGGTCCACGGAGAGATTGTACACGGGCGAAGGACGAATCGCTCCAAGATCGAAAGACAGGATTGCCGACCGCAGTGAGTAAATGTAAAGAGAAGAAAAAAGGGAAAAAAAAATCCGTACAGCAAGTTGAAGCGTCTCTTTTGCCCTGGCTGAAGATTTATTACCAGTAATTTGTTTAACAGATTTATCTGATGTTCAGACGAAAAGAAGTGCGTATCGATTCGAGGGAAAACCCTTGTGATCACCGGTGCGTAAAGTCTTTCCGACCGTTTACTATATAATACGAAACTTTCGAATTGTCCAGATTGTCAAGAGTTTAAAGGCCACCTTTGATATCAAACATCAGGAAATATCCTGCGTTTTAGGGATGGCAAGAAGCAGCTGACAATAAAGTAACTTTCCGTACCTTACCACTATATTTCCTCCTTTCTACTGCCCGTAGGAATCTCTTCAATTGGCAAATCACTTTGAATACCACAGGGTTAGAAATGACCCTAGTATTTCTGAAATTACTTCAACTACGGCGTAATGCTACTTTCGATGACAACACCAGGTGGCAAAACGTTCACCTTATCGGAATATCAACTCTAGTTCGAAGTTCGACCATTTTTTTTTCTTTTTGTCTTTTTTTCTTTCTCATCGATTGTAGAGTAAAAGTAGAGTGAGTCATTAAATAATCGATATTCCGTGTCATTTATCGGAATGAAAAATTCGGTGTATCACACCCGAGTTATCCCGTATATAAAACGTATATATGTATAGAAAAATATCGCGTGTATAGAATATCAATAAAGTACAGTGAATAAAATTGCGGATATATTATTTTAACGGGCATGCCAAGGGGGGCAGACAATGGACGTCGATATCTAACCGCGCAAATCGTTAGAGTATACAAGAGCGAGCTTATAATTAGTTAGGTACCAGCTACGTACAGTAGATACACATATATATGCGTGTAGGTTGAATCGTTGATAATACATACCTATATACCAGTTCACGTATAACTAGCAATTACCTAGTATAGCTGTAATGTTCGGTTTCTATTTTTCCCTCTGCAGCATTCAACAAACAAAAGAAGGGTAGCCACAGCAAACTGTGTTGTGTGAATACATACCTACGTACCTACATTGGGTATTGTTATCGTGTTATTATTCATTCATAAAACAACCCGTTAAATAGCTTGCGTTGAAATTCCAATTAAAGATGAATTTTAATACTTCGCGTACGTTAGTTCGTTCACTGCCGCGATACTGAAGGGTAGGTAGGTATACCCAGCTATAGGAGCGGGCAGTTTTTATGTACAAACTCGTTAATTGGTTAAAATTTCGACAATGAATGCCTAATTGAAGTGCGAAAATTTCATATTTCAATCAACATTCGCGATTATTTTCTGTTCACTTTATTTCCTTATCTTTTTTTTCGGTTATTATGGTCAATCATGATAAACCGATGACTAAGACTAACCACGACCATTCATTCCGGATGACATATTCTACTCTGATAATTTATACCACGATGTAATTGTGAGGAGGCTAAAGTCCTCCCCAATGTAAGTTGATTGATGAATAATATACAGCCATTCTTCAATTCCCCAATTTCGTTCATGTAATAAAACCAATGCCAAAATCACACCAGTGTAGTATACAAATGTACATACACCTACACCCACACATCACCCACTGGCAGAAACGTTCCTGCACAAAGTAACGCCATTAGATTATAACCGCCACCCCGAAAGGCACAAATACATCGTGACTCATACGTACATGTCTCGTATACCCTACATCTGTACAATTTAATGCTACACCTACGTGGGTAATATATAGGGTGTCAAAAGTACGGCGATTTTCTATTTGAAAGAACATCACGATTGCAATGAAAATCGCAAGAGAGAATAAGATCGGGATTATTATTTCAAGTAAATATCAATATCCGGTTAATTTTGTGCAATGCATATTTGCTCTCGTACTTATGGTATACCAAGATGCCGATAACTCGTGACTGATTCATCGTAACGAGGATTTACTGCGGTTTTTTTTTTCTTTTTTCTTCTTTCTTCTTATACGCAGGAAAATTTCTTTCACAATATACTATTACGGGGGAGAAAAATCTAGCGCTGTTTCCAGAGATATGAGAGATATATACTTTGATCTTGAGCTAGGTACCTATCATACGTCAATTTTTGGAGGGAAAAAAAATGATCATTCTAGATTTGATTCAGCGGTGAAAGTAGCACTCGCGTTTATAGAGGCAGATGGTACTCTACACGACACTCTATAGATGGAGATATACACGTATGTACGAGGGGGTTTTGCAAGTGTGTTGGTATAATACGTGGGTAGACACACACGTATACATAACATGATACTAATACAACAAGGGGCGACGACGCCCAGCGACGTCCACCCTACCCCGAAATGACATCAATTCCAGGCATCCAATTCGGTGCCCCAAAATAATTTGCGGGTAATGAGAGCAGTACGTCACCACTGCGAGTCTCCGTGGTATAGCGAAGTGTTGCGTATACATACGTTCATGCGATTTAGAGACCTATGTGATACGCTATAGGTACAGGAATGATGGAGGTTCATGGAGGCCAGTTGTAAACTGCTGTGGATTATTTTGGAATGAAGAATCGACCGGGACTTTATACTTGCTTGACTAAGTTTTTTGTTCTTGTTTTTTTCTCCATTTTTTTCGGTGACTCGAGTGGATATAGGAAGCAGAATTTGTTGACCTCTTGTTTCTTTGACCTTTTTCTTATAGCTGTGTCACTCTACCGGATGTACCCCTGGTCACAGTTCCATTATTTTGAGCGTTTAGGGATCTTCCATTGACTCAAAGCCCTGAAAACGAAATTATACCCTGCGGTCAAGTGGATACAACCTCTCTTCTCTTGGGTTCCTCCCTTCATCTCACTTCGTATATTATATCGCACATCGTCTAACGCAAGTTCAAAAGAACTCTGAAAATCTCTTCAAGAATTACGCAGGAAAGACCGTTTTCCCAAAAACTTTTCAGATGCAGATGGTCCTTTAGTACATTTTCTCCACTTCATCGTCAAAGAAACTCTCACTGTACATAGGTATACATATATCCATGTGTATTATATTTCCTTTCCTTTCAACGTCATTACTCGGTCGAAATTGTAGACTAATCGCGTTATCTCATCTGGTTTGAATAAAAAGAAGATAAGATCGCAGTGGCTGGCAAAAATAAATGGAAACCTTTCACTCTCGAAGGATGAAACCAGTGAAAGGAGCGAGAAAGTATTCTCCACATTTTCTAATCTTGATTTTCAATTACTGTAATCCAAATATTGTCACGAATATTCGCTTTCACTAAAGTTCGATAGCGATATATAATCCGTGTGCGGTTGATCACAAACTCGTATGTAGAATCGAAAAGAGGAGAGAAAGAAGTGATCATAACTGCAGTTGTAAGCATAAGCATTTGATTATTATTATAAATATTAGATAATAATGAGATTATACAATATAGATATTTATTTCATCTCAATATGTTGAGTTATATAAATCAAAAAATTAAAAAATTCATCAACATCCGTTCAGCTCATGCCCATCACGAGCTCAGATAATCTTGGTAGTGCACTAGTGCGGTTCACCGAGAACTGGAAGATCAGTAGAATGAAACACATAAGTAAAGTTAGCAGTCCGAGATTCAACTCGTTCTTTCCACTTGTTGCAGTAAAGAGTAAAATGATTTAAAATACCCACACAGCACCAGATATACCAGCTAAAAGCTCGAAAAACAAGCTTCAAAACAGTATGGCTATTGTTGCGAAGTTTCCATATCTTTGAACGCGCAGAAATTCACCTGAAAGAACATCAGCTGATGATCGTTAGGTCGGAAATCAAGAATTCTGAAAGCGATATCAGTTTACTTTCCAAAGAACATCTTTGAAAGGGGTGCAGAGTTTGAAGTTGTACGTAATTGTTTATATACACCTATGATATGCGAGAGACACAATATCCGAAGACTTGGCGATCCAGGAAGCTTAGCTTGTCTCATAAGCTGGGATGGTGTTAGACTGACACAACATTGCGGCGTTGAGGGACAAGAGAACGGAGATAATAATGAAAAAGAGTATAGCAGCTCCAGAAGATCTCTATCCAGTTTCATCGGGAGTAGGAAGATCCAGATGTAATAAAATTCTCTCTTTTCTCGTGGTGAAATGAGAAGGGATGTTTGAAAGATGTCATCTGGGAACAGGCAGCAGTCCAGAAACCAGAGCAGCTCGCTCGGTTACAGAGGGTGAGCCTAGGGGTTAGGATGTGCTCTTTGAATAGAACAATACCTTCGAGCTTTGCAGGGCAATCTTATTACAAACTCCAGCTAGCTTAGTATATCAATTCCACATCAATTCCCATTGTCATTCTGCTGCCGTTCGATTGAAACTATTCTTGAAGCTGATTCCTGAGCCAAAACTGTTAAATTTTCAGTACCTGAAGGAGCATTGAACCAATGAATCTCGAATTAAGACAATTGAGTTGAGTGCTTGATTTCAAACTCACCAAAAATTATGAAGAGTGTTGATCATTTTTCGCATGAATTTCTATACTCGTTGACAAGCTCGTAGTCGAAATTCATTCCGTTTGCTCGACAGGTTGATCTGGAAAATGAGAAATACAATAATTTTACCTGGAAACCAGGTTCATTGTAAAATAATGCGAAAATACTGATTCCTGCATTGCACGTGGAACACTTTTGCTTTCCAGCTCAATATCACGGTTATGACTTGCCCTGCAAATACCATCTTCGCCACTTCTTACCACGGCACGTACTTCTATTACCTGCAGATTTCTGCAAAGAACCTGCAGTTTAACCGCATGACTGTACAGTGTACAAGATGTAATCCGAGGCAGATCGTAGCTCGGCTATCATTATCCTCAGAATGTTACGGGGGTGGCAAATTACGTATTCATAATTGTGTACGTGAATACCCCGCTGACGTAAATGTATGCAATCTCATAACTCGTGTCAATCTATATACACAGGACGAGGTTTTCTCATGAAAGAGAACAAAAAAAATGAGGGAATAATTAGGGATAAGATATTTGCATGTCACTGCACGCTTCGTTTCCCTGCAGGGATACGTGATATTTAAAATCAGCGAACCGGAAAGATAACGTAATTTGGAAAGGATGTGCTGCATCCTGGGACAGGAAATAAATCGAAAATATATGAACGTTCTTAATGGGCAAAGAACTTGTTTTGTTGAAAAATAATTTATGAACAAAGATAAAGAGAATATCAATGACATTCATCAATATACAGATTTTCTGCTTTCCTCAGATTATGAACTTCTTATTTTGTGCAAGAATTTCCAATTTTTTTCATTTCTCCAAAATTTGTGAATCGTCGAGTACATCACTGTGTGTATATTTATTTATGCGCGTATTGGTAAACGGGACAGGCTCACGCTATCACGTCACATTTGATGGATGTCACAGCCTGCCGTGGCGTCGTGCGTCGTTCTGTGCAGTAGGGGATTTGTGTATATTTTTTAACCCCGAGAGTAGTTCGCAAGGTGGAATAAAGTGAAAAGATGGAAAAATAGGGAGTTCGGTGACACGCCTTTCCCTCCTCAGATTTTTCTCTTCTTTATTTTTCTCTCCTGCCCTTCCTTCACTCTTTTTTGACTCGCAAAAATTGAAATATTGAAATATAGTGGCAAAGGATAAATCTCCCTTTTCATTGCTGTCACGTTTCCGCTCCGATTCCACACCACCACCTTCTAGGCTGCTAAGGGTTTTACGAGGGTTCAAAACACCCAATATTCCAACCCTTTACCTTTCTTCGCACAACAGACCACTCATTGTTAGTTATGATTGCAATTTTTGAACCAATTTCTTCACATTTTTCTTCATCTTCTTTAACACGAGACTCATTTCTCTGCCCGCATATATTCAGATTCAGATTAAGTTTATGTATAAATTTAATAATCTCCAAAAAAAAACAGGTTCTGTTATCGCAGTAGGAATTAAAAGCTGAATCATAAGGCTAAATGCTTGACAGAGATAATTTTCAATCCCTTTTACCTGCATAAAAAATCCGTATAAATTTCGAGAGGCAATTGGGGTCTAAAATAAATAAGAAACAATATCGTATTAGTATAAAAGTTATGAATTTTTGAGCGTGGTTAGACATTCTTCACAATAGCTATATATATACTATACAAGCTTAAGTACGAAAAAAAAGAAAAAAATAATGAAATGAGTATGACTGAAATTGGTAGCCCAGTGTTTTTTTAATTATTATTAGACTGAAAAATAATGAATGTAAAATATCTGACAAGGTAGTAATTAATTGCCGGCCTCGTGAAACCGCCAAATTTTCCATGTAGAATATTTTCCGTTGTTTTCAACAAGACCGAATAATATTCACAGAGATATATTAGGTTTCAACTTGATACCCCGTATAATTAACCCGGGAAACGTATATGTATACGTATATATGCAATATACAATATACATATATACGTCGTTAATTCACTGAGATTACAGAAAGCAGACTCGAATGTACCCTGTACCGCGAAGGACTCGGAGCCCTCGGAGGGGGTGAAAAAGTCTTCCCCAACATTTGCAACCTAAGTGGCAATATTTCGCTGTATAATTCATCATGTATAAACACGAATTTAATCAAGGAACGGATTAAAAGCTTTCGGAATCCCACGGGACGAGCTTGAATTTTTTTTTTTTTTTTTCTTCTCTCTCCCCCATTCCCATCCGTACCAAGGGCTGCAGATTTCTCCCCTCAATGTCAAGTATATCATTTAAATTTCAACTGTTTATACTTTTTACCTCCCATTATATATCCGACCGGGGGATTGCCTCCCGAATTGATCGATCAGAGAAACTCACTCTGGTACAAATAACGGTAAAGTTCCCGAAAATTACGTCATATCAGCAAACGATTGGATACCTATACCTACGCTGCGGTACCCGGTTATCGGATAGGCGGTACTACCAGCTCCAGTAGTCGTCTATGAGTTGTAATATACTTTACGATGAGGGATGAGGCGAGCCATCAGCCATGTGGCTAAAACTCTGGGTCTGGGGGTAGTTTCTGCCTGTAGTCATTTATTAACCGATAAATTACGATCATCATTGCCAATTCGTATCATTGAATATTTTACCGAATCGACTTTGGACATAATATCAATGAGGGTTGTTACAGGCGAAGAACTAGGTGTGTAAAATAAAGATGGGGAAATGGAAAGAAGTGTGAGATATTTCTGAAGCAATTTTTGTACCGCATATACTTTGAAATATTTCGAACTATCACGAAATCGGATTTTCTTTTTCGTGCTTTGTCGTACCTGTGAATTTCTGGCTAAAATATTGTACCTTGAAATTATTATTTTTTTTTTTTATCGAAAAACAAAACGGACTTTGAAGTTCTCAGAGTACCGCGGGACACGTGTGTGACATAAAACGTTAATTGATTATTCAATGTTTCTTTTTTGCACGAAATAAGGAGGGGGATAAAAACGAGAGAAACAACGAGTGAAAAAAAAAGGTAGAAAAAGAGAAAAAGGAGATTACCTTCTCCTCAATTTTACAGCCTACTATACGCTGCTAATACAACGCCGTTGGAATTATAAATTTTTCCTCCTTTTTCCTTTCACAATATCCGCGTTTTTACACCCACCCAACAGCTACCGCGCCTTCGCTTCGTTCCCGTAATTATAATCCGTACATCCGACTTACCTGTTTAGGGAAGAGAGGAGAAAAAAAAAAAATTGGAATTTCTTTTAGGATCCGCAGCTGCAATGAAAATATGTGCGGTGTTCCCATCCGGTATGATTTTATACACACTAATTATCGCTACAGGGAATTAGGCTTTCATCTGCGTATTTGTGAAACAATACCTTATTAGATATTGAAACCGAACATGTTGTAAATTTCTTATTTTATTGAGGAAGCTATACCAGATTTTTATAATTTATCAACGTGAACTCGAAAAGTTCGTTAATCAATAATAAATGAAGACCACTGCCCGGATGAATTCTTTGCTTGAAAGGGGATGAAACCTGACGCAAAGCGTGTTTAACTTTTAGCCAAAATTTATAGCTTCGCCATTATGGAGTCGGTGCAGAAGCTGTGCGGTGTGGTAAAACGGGAACGACGTTATACTTCTCGGATTAATAATCTTTGTCGAGATTAAAACTTGCAGCATCCAACAGCGTTTTCCTACTTATTATTTCTCTTAAGATAAAATTGGAAACGCAATATGCCCCGGTATTAATTTCATTTTACACGGAAAAACTAACGACACTGCGACGCGACGCCTTACCGTCCTTCTCTGTGGCATAACGTCAGGGGCATTTCCTTTTCTCCGAGGCAAAAAGGGGGCGAAATTATAGGGATGTGGGGCATTAAATAGAAGGGCAAAAAACACGATAGAAGGAAGTTATTAGACGGCTATAAATTGTTATTCTTTACCCGGAAATGGTATATATATATATCTCTATATATGTTCTTCCGTATTGTATGTACAGAACCACAGGAAATAAATATCGGAGAGCCTATAGCAGCGCGTACCGCGTGACGGAGTGAAAGATGCGGGTTATACCGATCAATGAAATAATACCAATCAATCATTCCTCGAAAAAATAGAAAAGGAGTTCGTGTACATAATAGCATGAGACGATAGCCTGTCACGACGAAACTTATGTAGGTACATGTGCTTTTCAGTTTTATGTCGAATAAAGAATATGTTATAAAAGGACCTGAGTCGGAATAGAAATTCTAGACTGATCCTCGAAAACCTCAATTCCTTCGTTCTCTAGTTTTTCCGACAGAAAGATATAATTCTACTTTAATAGAATCATGGTCTGCGTTACGTGAGGATTCAGAGTCGTAAATCAAATTTAGGGCTTACACTCGAAATTCTGATTAGAGTCCCTATACATTCTACTGAATTTTCAAAATCTCCTTAGAACCTCAAAAGTCGGTGACAAATCGCAATTCAATAATCAATTTTGTTTTACAGAGCCAGAATTTATCCGTCAAGCAGTTCGCTGATTGGACTGAATGTTTTATCAAAGATTCAGAAGCTATAAGGTATAAGTCGAAATCATAATCACGAAAGCTTCTCTAAATTTTAGGAACTAGAGATCTATAAAACTATCATTTCGACAGTCTAATTTGCGCTTAAACTTCAACAATAAAACGGACATATAATTCTCACTTTTAGATGCAAATCAGAATTTAATGACCTACATGCACAATCCTTCACCCTGAAATTCCAGTTTGCTCCTCGAAAGCTTCGGTGAGAATTTTGGGAATAAAACTATGTTTTTTGCATTCTAACTCGGGAATTATATAATGCACAAAAAGTTTGACCAAAAAATAGAAGTTCTTCTTTTTCCCCTCAATAATCGGATCTAAAATATTGAGATTCATCTGAAATTATGGTGTGTAATGTACGTTGAAGATCGTAAGGGGAAAAACAAGAGACAAGAGACAAGAAAGTTGCCCCTAAGAATAAGAAAAGTTTAGTCAGCTTTTTGGAATCGTATGCGAGTTTACGGAAGGAGTTTGATATCTGGTTATGTATATTATTCATATATTACTACACATAGTTTTATTTTCTTATACTTTTTATATAAGCTGTTCCTAAATTTGTAGACGTTCTCGAAAACACCTACGAATAAGACGAACGCAGAGTAGGTATTTCCCGAACTTTCGCGGTCCTTAATTTCCGGTTTCCCTCGCAAATTTGTGTACAAACGACTCTGAGAGTCTATCCGATGCTCCCGCATCTAAATTGGAATCTCTTCGCCGCCATTTTGTCGTCTTCTAGCGACAAGTTCTCGTCCTCTTGTCTGCCCGTCCGGAAAACCGTCAAGAACACGACGCCGAGTCAAACAATATCGGATAAGATAAGATCCTTAGTTCGCTAACTTCGTTTCGAGGTCCCGATATCGTTTGCTGCTGACGACAAAACTGCTCGTTTCTTACAACAAAATTCGGACTTTCGATCCCTCTTCACCAACGATTATAGACCAGCCATCCTCGATCCTACTTCCGGTCTACGTTATCACGGAAGAACGCCATGTCAGCGCCATATTGAAGCGTATAAAACCCAAGATTTTTGCGTTTCCACATCCGAATTACTGACAGATTTCGCAATGTATATAGGCTTAGACGTGTATCTATGTATTGCACACATGTGCATACGCGGCTCTATCGCCGAATTTACGTGACTCAAGGGACAATTTGGCCGCGGGGCGATTGCGAGCGTTCGAATGACAGGTTTAACTGATCCAAGTGAAATCGAATCGCCTGATCGAATAGAGAACGAATTGCATACAGGGTGCAATTCAAATGTCAACCGCAGGATCACGCACAAGATTCGAGACTCTCCAACAGCATAACTGATCAGAACGAGTGTTTTGGGAAATGCTTGTACAGAATTTAAACAATTCAACTTCGAAATTCAATGAAGATAATCATCACTTGGTCTGGTTCACTTACTCTTTAAGAAAAATGATCAACTGATCAATTCAGATACAATCATGATTATTTTACTTCAGGATGAATTATTACAGCTCCATATATTTCTGCAGGAAATAACATATCAGTTTCCAGATTTACATTCATTTCGATAAACGTCATTTCTGAATTTACTCTTATCGAATTCATACAAAGCTTCGTTAGGTAATTTTCTCTACTGCAACAGGTGAAAGGAGCTCGTCGAATCCCAGACCACTCACTTCACTTACGTATTTTTCTACTGATTTAGAAGTTGCAGTTCATCCACATGAATCCAATACATGCAATGTAATTTCAGATTTACACTGCAATAATCACACATAGCCAAAACGCGATTGTCTTAATTCAGTACGTCATTGTGATGCGAACGTTCTTATATCGTTTTTTTTTTTTTTCTTACCAAATGTCAAGTAACAATTGACATTTGCTTTGCACTGTTACATGCCGATATGTTACCTATATGTTAGGTATGTGAGGGTATGAAACTAGAATTTCGCATATATCCGTTTATCGACAAAGCAATCCGTTCACGACACGCCGCGCGGATCACGAAGACGAGAACGTTTAATCGTTCGAGAGATAACGGATCGCCCAGCAATTATCTCGAGTATAATACCTACTGCTACTGCTCGACGGAATTCTGTTCTCGACAAGCGTTGAATCTGTAATCTGCACCGTCCAAGCTTGATCCTCGATCGTATAATCGCCTCAATTATTACAGAAACTCTTGAATCGTGATTCCAAAAATACAATCCGTCGACGTTTTTCAGATCATTTTCATACATGCCTATACGTGTATAAGTATAATATACGCGCAATTTATTTTTATTTATAAAAAGTATTTAGGTATGTATGAGAATTCTGGGAAACGAGACAGCGAAGAAAAGTTCCTGAATTAATCGGTAGACAATTTTCCCTACGTTAGGGGGATAGCGATTATATTTTTGTTTCCTTCGGCAACGATCGCATCGTTGCGAATAACTGTATAGGGTTAGGGATAAAATATATAAGTAATCCCGGATAACCACAAAGTCCATTATAATTTATGAGAAATTTACAAGCAAATCAATGTCTGGGGAAAACCCTTGCCCCCTCCATTACCTCGCAGCTATACGGGACCAATCTCACCCGCCACATAAAAGATTCAAAAAAGATTGAAAAAGATTTGCTCGCCTCGCCTTCCTCGAGTATAAAGCCTCCGGTCGAGATTCTCCTTTGCGAGTCGATAAAATAATATTAAAACCACGAGCAGCCAGCAACCAACTCCCTCTCTCCTTCTCTCTTTTATACATTTACCCCATTTTCCTTCTGCCATTCGTCCTCCAGCTTGCCACTGCTGCATAAGAAGAAGGAAAAGCAGAATATGAAGAAGAAGAAGAAGAGAAGAAATAAGCCTAATTTTTCAAGCCGAATACAAACAAAGATTTTTGTAGTAGCTGGATCGTAAAAGTTTCCAAATGACGAAGAAGAAGTCCTGGGGATTCGAAGCTGCAGCCATATAGTCGAGCTTCTTGTGAAAACGTAGATACCTACACCAGCTGTGCTTGAAATATAAATATAGGGACATTTTTATGGAAATTATTCGCCTAGCGTTCGCCTTGGTTCGCCTTCGACTTTGGGTCGGTCTGCCATTGGGCCTCAAGTAAATTCTAGAAAATTTCCAACATATTACGTATACATGTATACTGTATATGCATGTGACCGTACATATGTCTGAATCCATGTACGTGGGACGGCGTAACGTCGTATACCGTATATATTGTTCCAGGGAGCAATTCCACCTAGTTTTACCCGCCAACTACTCGTAAATATGTTAGGGTGAACCCGACCGACTTTCTAGGTAGCAAATTTTCTAGGAATTCACTATGGGAGCTTTCAGGCAACTTTTTTTCATTCGGCAAATTGTTTGAGACAGATAATTATTTTTCAAGTTCTAAACATGTGTCATAACTTTTAGGTAAGCAATAATTTGGGAAATCTCCTCTTCGGCCTCTTTGCCTTTTTCTTTTATTCCCACTATTGTTTTCTCAGGAACAGATTTTTGAATGAAACATCGTAGTTAATTTTGGGTAAAACTTACTGTTACTAAATCCGTTATGTAAATAGGCAAACATTATTGTACAGATAATGTTGAGGCCCCGATTTTCGTATAAGCAGCAAACGCCATTCAGAGGTGAATGAATGTATGGCAAATTATAGTTATCCAAACAGCCATTTCATTCAAAGGAGAAAGTTTGGGAACAGTTGAATCCCAAAGTTATACCAGATATACGCTAGTATACATATAGGTATATTACGTACAGTTTTCGCCAGTTCTCAATTGACTATGAGAACCCATTACCAATATCTGCGAGGGGTAAGCATCCAAGCTTGTCACCAAAACGTGGGCGACAGTATCATTTTATAATACATATGCAATATACCGTGATTTTCTGTGGATGGGCCCAGCAGGGATACCGACCTAAAACTTGTTAGCAGCAGTTCAGTAACTCACTAGATGTTTCTAGTAAAATGACTAGAAATCACTAGATTTTTAGTGATTTTCACCCGATTGGCTGAATGCGCACCTTCGGCATAAGTAAGTCCCACCCATTTTTGTACCCTTGAAGAGACTCACCCTGTATGGTTGAAATATTGAGAATGATCCTGCGTCTATTAAAAACAAGATAAGTAAGGCGTTTCATTAAAACAAAAAATCCACTGAAATGAGAATTGTTCAACTCCTCCACAGCTGAAATGACAATCTGATCCTTTTATCCCTTGCTCAATTCTTCTTTCCTTTTAGCTCGTTTAGTTATATAAAATTGTGCAGAGTCAAGGATGCGGCCGGGGGGTCAATGTGAAGTGAATTATTTCGTGGGATAATTAAAAGTTTTACGTTAGTACCAGTTTTTCCTAAACCCCTTCCACGGCCGGTTCTACCTCTGGGGTAGCATTTAATCTCCTTATGCTACATAAATCCGGGTACCTTGACGACATCGTTAAAAAGTGGAGTTTATGTCCAACAGTAGCGGTCTCCCACGCCCGCGCCGGGGCGTACCGCATCGGTACCAACGGTGGCTGGTTGCTGGTTGCTGGTTGCTGGTTGCTGGTTGCTGGTGGTCGGTGTTTGTGGGCAAACGACGACAACGATGAAGACGACGTCGAGGAACGCGCAGCGGAAATAGAGGACGTGCAGAGCGTATTTGGAACGAGGCGATGGACGATGTGGACGTGTAGTAGCGGTATAGCTGAGCTGGGTGCAGAGAGTCCTGGTAGAATACGTTGTGTTAAATTACGTCATTTTATTGCCTCGTAAAGTCTGCCCAGACGTCGAAACTTATTTTGTATAACGTGATTATTATACAAAGCGTGTAAATCGCGTAGATATTCAATAGGGAACCGCGAGGGATTGCTTTTTACCATAGTAGACCTCCCACAACCGTTAAGTCAACGATCTAAAGATCTGTTATCGTTCTTACACAGCCGATTTACCGTCCTACTTCTAATTCTCAAAGAAATCAAGACATCTACCCTTCCTTATTATACTCTATCTAGATAACGCACCACTTTCAGCGACAATCTAATTAATTACCCTCGCTTAAGTCTCCCAGTTCAACAATTCGAATCGCCCCTAGGTCTGGTGGGATGTACAAATTAGGGAGAGAGCGGTTAAACTCTGTGGTTATAGTTTAGAGTCATATAGTCTAAGTGAGAATTTCCGGTAACCGGATTGATGTTTCCGGTCTCTAAAACAAGACCGTCGACTTTCATCTTTGTTTCGTTCAGTTCGTGAAGAAATTGAAAATTATAGTTTGATCCTATGAGATCTTATTCTGTTGTGGCAGAATTATGTCCTCAGTAAAGATTGAAAAGGTGTGAATCAGAATTTCATGACATGCACTACAATCCCCTCAATTTCTCGTTTGCACCCCCCCTAAGTCTGCACGGAAAGAACTTGTAGAATAAAAGTATAGAATTTCTATTCCGACTTTGGGAAGGAAATGAAAATGTTTTAGGAACCGATCGCTCGAGGGGGCGCAGGATTCAACACACAATACAGAAAAGAATGAGAATGAACATTGTTAGCAAGCTTTGTAGCAGATTTCTCGGCAATACGTGCTTCGTCCCATCTATCTGTCTTGGTCTTAAGTGGGCTGCCTCTTTGAGCTGAATAAATGCCAACGAAATAAAAGCTCTCGGCTACACACAAATGCAATTACAAGGCGAATGCCCGTCCAAACAGCCGTCCAAACTGAAGATGCATGGCACCCATCCGCGTCACTTTACCTCCACAGCGTTACTCCTAGACGTACACAACCATTGTGTCTATATAACTACCAATCTTATATATTGTTGGTATGTACCTATAGATAACTAATTACCTACAAAGCTTGCAATCACGCCGTGCCCTATACAGTTAAATACTTAGATTGCCATTCTTAATGAATTGCATCCGAAATCTTTTCGCATTCGCGTACGTTGTTTTCGCAATAGAACCCCATCCAGGAGAAAAAAATCCAAAAAATCCAGGAGAGTAGAAAAGAGATCACATGCGCACATTCTGAACCGATTAATTATAAAAAAAAACAATTATCAGGTTCTTATTTATCAAAATACCTACCGTTCATTCGATTTCTTTTAGTACTCAGCTTTAGTTGAGTATTTTTTATAATCAGATGAAATGATCTGAACGAAAAATTTGCTATTAAGAAACGTCAATATTCACTGTTTAACTGAGAAATGCGACAATTTTTGATTAAATAAAACTGAATTAAAAATTGAGGGTGTGTACAGTAGTTATTGTACAACTATTTTTCAATATAAACTCTTTATTTTCCGAAGAGTGAATTTATACTATCATCATTAACGAAAGAGACATTTTTTTGTGATTATATTGTTCATGATGAGATAAGCTGACATTACTGCAGATAATCATACAATTACCAACACACTCTCTCTGGAACCAGCCAAGTTATGAAACAAGTCAGATTTGGGCAACAGTCTGCGGTGGAGAAACACTGTAACGAATAAATCACTAATTATTATCGAGCGAAATGTATTTTTTTTTTTCTAATCAAACTTTCATAAACGCAGCTTTTACATCAAGAGCTGCTGAAAGAATACGTACAGCGATCTAGCTGCGGGTGATACTGATTTTACGTAATGCGACAAGAATATACAATTCTTTACATATCTTAGCATTAGTTTTTTGTTATATATACCGTCTGTCCAGAGTCCGCGCAGCTATTAACACTATTTATCATCGTCGCGATAAAACACAGCAATCCAAAGAAAACAATCAGCATGGCCTCTGACATCTTTGATCTGGGCATATGATTGAAGAATTGAACTGAAACATAATTATTAATTGCGTTGGCTACACAAAATTGCAATGCTCATAGTCATGCACAGATGAACAGACAAAAGCGCGTCACGATAAGCTGATCAATTTCGTTTTCATACTTCGAAGATAAAGTTCGATCGATGTTAGAATCGGTATTAGATATGGACTCGAATCTCCTCATCAAAAATTTATATACTTCCGATAGAATACAGAACAATAGTTAAATGCAGCGTGGTGTGTAATGATCATCTTCGATCCGTTGATAGTATTGTTGAATATGACGCTGGATCTGCAGTTGTGACGATCAGGAGAAAATGATAATGTAATCCTCACCAGACTAACTGCGATCACTTCTTCTCCCGCTGTATAAACTGGAACTGTCAACTTCATAACTACTACTTCTGGCTAATACTTATTTTGATGCTGGTATGTGCTGATATTGGTATACAAAGACGTGAGTGTCGTTAAGCTATCTGAGGGAGGGGCTTAATTCATCACAGTATGTTCGTATTCATTGAACAAAGATATGAAGTGTTGCTTGCACAGAAATACCAGGGTCAGATTAATAAACACACTTTGCCATACAAGGCCTCATCAACGTGATACCCCGAACAATACTCACCCTGCATGTATTGAATACGAATGGTTATTTTCCTAGTACGCGAAACATACGGGCAAAGTTATGAATTATGAAGAAAAAAATTGAATATATTGCGAATCAAAGAGAAAAAAAAACATTTTACAACGAATATCTTGAATTCTTGAATTAAGTGAAAATCTTGGATCGTTTTCCAACGTGTAAAGATCACCTCGAAAGGAATTATATTATACATCTATTAAATTTTTCCGACTATTCAGTATAAAATTGGATATTTTTTTTTTTTTTTTAATCCCTATAGCCCTATATAACGTTATAACGTTTGATACTACCCTGTTTAATACTATATACGTGTAAATGATCCTTAAAACGTTTCTATAACGAGCGTGATATTTTAACGCTTGGGGTGTGAAGCTGAAGATTAATTTGTCAAGTATAAAATTACAAATTCGATTCATTGTCGACCGTGAAAGGTTTTATGTACCAGGAATGAACGTTAAAAGCGATACAAAATTTAAACCTCGTCAGGGGATCATGAATTTATAAAATTAAAGCCCAGCTACAGAATATTCTCTTGTTGGTAGTCAAATATTGACGAGAACGAAAAAAAGGGAAGGATAAAAAGAAGAAAGCAAAAAAAATTAAACTTCAACCGATACATCTACGATACATCTTTAATTAAAACATTCACAACGAGGTACTAGGTATACATATAGAAATAAATTATTCAGGAGAAAAAGCTTCTCCCTAAAAAGCACCGAAATATCCCTCAGCGGTAAGAAACATCCCCAAAATATTCAGGGCACCTGCTCAAGTCCACGTGATGAGAGGATTACACCACGTGATGTACGTAAAGCAAATTGTGAGACCTGGTGAATGAAGGTCAGTCGTTGCTCGGCGAACAATATTTAATTATAGATTATCAAGATCTCAGGTCACGATTGTATCTGCCTATAAATTGCAGAGGTCGTGAAATGAATTTAGTGACAAATTTTAGCCGGGCCGTATTTCGTATATTTTTTTCGACACCACTGGCATGACGTAGCGTTGCGCTGCGTTGTGTCGCGTCAAAAACCGTCCGAGGGGGTAACAACATCTCATCAACGCCGTTCCTCCCTCTCCCTGGTCGAGAGAAAGAGAGAGAGAGAGTCCCTCGCTGTCCCGAAAATGTTGTTAATTTTTTATTCGCATTTCGCCAGCTCGGGGGAAAAAAAAAAATTGGGCAAAAATGACCCTGGGCGACGAATATAAAACTCCCCAGTCGTAGGGGTGCGAGCGGTGGGGATGAGACAAACATTCCGGCTTAGGCTCGAATTATAAAATGCGACATGAAAATCCACCTTCCATACATATACATATTACATATATATATATATATATATATATATATACTTATACATAGATGTATACAACGCTCGAGAATGCCTTGTGTTAGGGTTTAGAGTTTAGGGTTAGGGTTAGGGTTGGGGTTGGGGTTGGGGTTGGGGTTGGGTTATATTAAGTTAGGTCACGTTAGGTTGGGTTTCGTTACCTCAGGTATAGCTATACACGTAAGTCTGTCGAGTGCCACCATCTGGGATTTGCGAGGAAGGAGAGTGATGTGTTTTTTATCCCCGAGAGGCTGACTAGGGTAATGGAAAAAAGCCTATAAAAACTTGGAAACACTATTCATTTGTTCTTCTACGTTATTAAGCATCTCATCCACTGTGTATATACATATACATATATATATCGATCTGTATATATATCTATATTGAGATGCAGAGTCAACCCGTGCGATGCGATGGACCATCAAGTTTCAGAAAAACTACTTTTTCACTATCTCCTAACTCCGAGATGTGAAAAAAATAATAATTCACAAACAAACACTTTTTTGAATCAATCATCAAGTGGTCCAAGTTTCGGGTACTTTTTATGCAAAATTAAAAATGTCCCCTAAGATATTAACTCGATCGTTACTTTCACGGAAAATGTTTTCGCACCTTGAATTGAAATTTTGGAAACTTGTCTAATTGACCAGAAGTTGTAACCTGATTTCAGAATCATATTCATATAGTTACGATATCGACTACGTTTGAGCAAATTGTTATACTTTTCGAAAACTTTACCCTATAGTTCTATAAATATTAGGTTTACTAGAAGGAAACCCATTTCGTCTCATATACCTATATATACAGCCCATAGTATTTTATCGCACGAATTTTATCCGAGTGATAAACAATGCCGAAATTTTATGTTGAAAAGTTTTCGGAATAATTTGAAAACATAGAACTAAAATTTGGTACCCACACTGAAAATTTGGAACTCTGATTACACCAGACTCTACGGCTTTTGTTACCAATATCATTGTCATTATTATACATATACTACAACATAACTTTGTAGACTGTGCGATTGTACGGAGACGTGGTGCGGTTATAATTATTACCAAAATTTCCTCGGAGCCATTGAGACTTGGTAACGTAGGTATATAGTTACAGCTTACAATAGAGAATAACTTAGATATTTCCGTGAAGCGAAACTTCTGGGATGCGACGAACTTAACGTTCGGGAGCTTTTAGTCTTACAGCTTAATTGTCAGGAGCCATTAGTGGTTGGTTTGGTGAGGTATTTGCCCTCCAGTTAGTACCGCGCCAACCAATGGCATTGTTTTATGATAGGAAATATGTGTGTGGATGCAGTCAAAGTGAAGGTCGATCAGGTATTGGTGAGTAATCGGCTTGGTATGTTATTAGGGTACATTGAAGGACCGACTTTGAACGATATACACCCACGCCAAACAATAATTGAAAGTTCTCGAACACATCCAAGAGCGCGAAAGTTCGCGTGCTTATAAGTAGAACGATCCTAAAATCCGCATGATTCCATTGTGTTTTAATACCGTCGAATTCTTTCCATAAATCTGGCCCAATCTAATTCTAGTAATTTGCAGCCCGCGAACCGCTCGCTCACCCATCCACTCAATGCGGACTTCACGAATCGGGGGCAAGAATAACACCGCCCTGGTTAAGCGTGTGGAAATGATATACCTACAGGGCGATTCACGTAGCGGTGAAAAGCTCGGATTTTTCATCCTGTTAAATTTGCACCCAAAAATCCACAGTCTAGAGTCTAGGCTAGTTCAACCTGCACATCTGCATATTTTCAAAAAATAAATTGTCGACACCGCGCGAGATGCCCACTTATAATGAAAATTCGTTCAATTTCGATTCAGTTTGTACAAAAACATTGTCCAATTTTGACTTGTTTCAGAATTGGTTCTGGCCGGTCACCCTGTATAGAGAAAACGTGGTTTAGATGGCACCTACCCCTAAGTAGTCAAGCATAGATCACGAAACCAAACCACCAATGACGATCTATACGCGTGTACGTACAAATACACAGGTAGATATGGTAAAGGCTTGTGAAACCCTCGTGACTGCAGGCAGTTTACTCGAAGCTTCAGAAGCCTGTGTCCCGTGCTGCAGTCGAATATCCACTGAAATTTGCACACCCCTATATATCTATACCTAGTCAAGGCCCACTTGAGTCGGGGTGAAAATAATTTCGATCCAATCACGCGTCAACGAGTTGAATCTAAGGGAATATTGAACGATCCAATCTGCACGAAACGATATGAGTAGAACAGTGAGGGTATAAATATTGCAAATTACGAATATCTGAGAATGGAAAAAAATAAAAAGACGCGGAAGGAATGATTGAAGCTCGGCGAATGAGTGGGAAAAAAAAAAAATTGTCTTATACTAGAAATGTAGGTTTTTTAACAACGAGAAAATTCTTTGTGAAAAAGAATCAGCTCTTATATGTGTACAGAGTTTAATTATCATATGTACCGATGTCTAGCGATATCTCATATGATACAGATGTAGCTACGTCAGGTAAAATCGAACTGGAGCAGAACGCTGAGTGAAGATTCCTGAATCTGCGACTTCGGTCTTGACTCTGTATTGTTATATGATATGAATCAGTGCAACTTCGTGCGCGATGCACTTCTGTAAATAGTTAGAGTTTCAGAAGTTACGACGGAGGGAAATAAACCTCGAGACATTATTGAATTCCGATATTCAAAGTGTCGTTTCTAGACTAAAACACTATTTATGAGTATTCATTACTTTATATTATCCTGACTACTATATAGCATCCTGCATGCATCTGGTTCGAGTGAATTTGATTTGATTCAAAGAACCCATGAAAAGTAAATTCAACCATTTTTTTTTTTTTTTTCTCATTTCTTGTCTCAAATAATTAGCTAATGTCAAACAGGCTTGTTCAGCAAAGGGCAGCGTAACAAGAAAAAATTTCTTTCATTTTTTTGTCCGGCTATACCAAAGGCACCTCGAGTTTAACTGTCCGTTCGTCCCCGTCCACCTCTTCGTTTGCACAGTTTTTACCTTTTGAAAGAGCAACAGACTTTACAGACTTGATATTTTTCCCGAATTTCATAATAAGACTTTTTATTCCATTCACGATCGAGCAAATTATTTATTCCTCTTAGCTTTTCGAACGAATTAACTCATGTCAGTCATTAATTTTATACTTGATATTTCGGACGACAGATCTTTCACCTTTGGGGAAACAGATTCTTCGACAATAGCGATTTGGTAGAAATCATTAATGCTTGCTTATGCAATGGAAGAGAACTATTTTCGGTTTTACGAAAATAATGGAGAAGCCATTCTGACTCGAGTATCTAACTTCATCTATTCTTGCGCACATATAATTATTCATGATTTCTAGCATTACACTGGTGAGCTAACATAATACGGTCCATTTTTTTTCTCTCTTTTTATTTATCCATTTCTTTGTGTGTTTTCATATCCTAGGCTTGAAACAAACATGAAACCAATTGGATAAGATTGCAGAAGTTTCAGCTGAGGAGGCCATTCGACGAAGAATATCAGATAAAGTTGAAGCAAACATAGAAACGAGATGAAATCAAAAAACGAGCCACGCCGATAGCCGCGTTTTTCTGTTAGAATTCCCAAAGCTTGAAACAGGAACGCGAAGGCGATTGGAAAAAATATTTCCTGCGGTGAATAAAACCTCCCTCCACGGTTCTGCACGACACGAATTTAAACCGAACAGAAGTGCATTGAATGATGAAAACCCTCCCTGAGAGAGCGAAACGGTTTTCCATTACGATTTCAATACTTAATGTTAGAACAAATCGTAATTTAAAAAAAAAAAACGTGCGCCTCATTTAGATGATTGGTTAGTTGCACCGTGTGGCGAGTTCATCCCCTAAGGAAATGAAAGAAGCACTTATTTATGAGAGTTTTATTAAAAAACAAAAAAAGGAAACACCCAACTTCCAAGCTGATGATTTTCGTTATTTGTATCTTCCATTTTTTCTTTATTTGTATAAAATAACGAAAACAGAATCTCGAGTGTAGTGAAATTGATACTCAGGCACTGTTACCTACTATACCGGCCTGTTGGGGGTGCATAGATATCGATTTCCGGAAACTCAAAAGCCGGGCACACCTGATAAAATGAATGTCTGTATTTCCACTTATCCAAACAATTTTTCACTTATATTTGAACAAAAATTGGATCAGCGAGAGGGGGAGGGGGTGTAGCTTATGTTGGTGGAATAAAGCGTTCGTACCTTAGAAAAATGTTTGCACGTAGTACCAAGGCAAATATTAGTTAGGTACCTATACTATACACGTATGAATACATATGTAAATATTGAACGGTCTCGTAAAGCGCGGCTTATAAAAATAGACCCAACCCTTTGCTCTCCTTCACCATACTTTTACCTCGTATTATTTTACCATACATGAACAGCTATAATCAACTTTAAACTGTCACATCGTTTGGTATATACGATAGAAAAAACTATAACACTCATGGTATCACTAAACCCCCCACGCTGTACGCGTATCCAATTATTGTGAGTAGGTACTCTCGTGAATAAGACATTATAAAAATTATGAAAAAAAAAAATTGAAAATAAAAGTATGTGCCAGGTAGTACCTATCAGATCCTCTCTGCATCTGATGATGATCTCGAAAATGAGAACCAAAGTCGGTATAAAAATTTTAGTTTCATTCTATGCATTACCTACTCACTGAAGACTTTCAGACGCACTGAATCCTCACGTACATCGAAGATAACTCTACTGAAACCGAATTACAGTATATCTGTCGGACAAAAAATGAAATGCCAAAGGAATTATTACGATGTTTCATAGAATGAAACTAGAATTTCTATCACGACGTGGCTATTCTTCACTTTTAAATCTTACCTCATCCCCGTATATATGGGTACACCTATATATATACCTATACAGTATATACGTACTTTTATAGGTACGTTTTATATCACAAGCCGTAGAAGGTCGGTCACTAGCTCTAGGACCCCCAAGCATAATTGCCAGGTGGTGAGGCCACCGTCCAACGCACTAGACCTGGAAGCTGGTCGGCTAACACCCACTTCCGGTGATTTAATAGTGCTTCCGCAAGCAGAGCCATGGCAGTAGCAACGACCACTCAATATTTCACAAAGCTCTACTATGTCTGCGGTCCCGTCGTAGATAGGCTATATATGTGTACATATACATAAATACACACGGATATACCCATATAAACGATAAATATATCCATATACACACGTGTATGTACATTACACGCGCATATATACCTACATACACATATACATAAACCTATACCTATACCTACCTACCCCTTTCCTATATACACCTAACCTACGCCTCTGCCGATCCTGGACAGCGGTGATATTGTACGAGAGGTCAAGGGGTCGGCGTTGAGGCAAGAGAAGAGGAATGGGTCAATGTGGAGGAACGGGGATTCCCCCTCGTTGGCTAATATTTCCAGATTACGTGGGGATGCAATGGTGCCCGCGGAGGCGATAGCCAATATAACGTTGACCAGTTCATATACGTGTACGTACATATACACATAAATACATATACGTATGTGTATTGTGTATATTATGTATGAGGTTATATTCAACGGTTGACGCCTGTCCCATGCACCTATCCTTGTGACAACAACTACGGATTCATAATTAAAGCTGAAGCTTTTGTCATAAAGGTCGCAGCACCAGTGGCGTAAATCTCCAGCCACGAGGCATAAGATATCTTTGAAATCTAAGAAAACGCGGAATATATGCCGGCTGAAATAAGGGATGAAAGTTCGAGGCGGTAGGAAGACTAGAAAAAAAAACCAGTTAGAAGTAATGAAATTCTGTCTTCTATTTTAAGAATTTTATACCCCGACTTATTATGTATAGGAAGTTCATTCATTGACCCCATGAGTAATAAACAGGAATACATTTTTATGGTGAGTCAAGGGGCGGAGGGGTGGGTGAAAAAATTTTACTGAAATAAATTGAAAGGAGTGACAAAAAGGATCGCAGCTAAATCCAGAGTGTGTAATTATTCCTCAATTTCACGCTATTCAAGTAATTACAAAAAGCTTGAACAACCTTGATCCGCAACGATCAAACGCATACGAAAGAGGTCGTGTCCTGTACGTCAAAGGGGTCGTGTGGTTAGTACGAGCTAATAACGGGGTATGAAAACGTATGGTTAAGAAAATAACTGACTGCGTTATTCGGCCGTTCGTAACAGGGATAATTAAGGGGATATTTCAAAATATTTAACGAGCAAAATGAAACTTTGTTCAAGGGCGTCGTGTAACAAGAAGACTAGCCGGCTAATTTGATCCTGCGGAATCCTTTGCCGGGTAGGAAAAGCCAATCGAAACTCTTGATCGTAATTTTGCACGTCGTAAAAGGTCCATTTCAAGCACGGGTTTACATTTACGCCTAGTCATGTGTTATATGTATAATACATACGTAGGTATAACACATAGAGCGAACATGCTGTAGGTATACGTATAAATGTATATATTTACACTCGACGTCATATATACCGACCTGGGCACGTAAACCTGTACATAGATGTGAAATTGCGTCGCGAAAAGTGGTATAAAAAATATTAAAAAAAAAAGAACCCTTCAACTTACGGTTATGTAATAAAAACTGCGAACTGTTCGCCTTAGTGTAATATAAGAACGTTTTAAACTGGAGATGTGGCTCTTGAATAAAATAAACCATCCGACTGCGTAGGATTTTTTATTCTTTATTCCGAACGCGGACTCCTTGACAACTTGCGTTAGATTCAATTGCAAAAAAAAAAAGAACAACAACAACGAGAAAAGAAAAGAAAAAATTCAATCTAACGAAAATAGAATAATTTCAATGAAAAATTCTGAAATAATTTTAGCCGCTTATACTCACGCCAATAGATTTCATCGAGTTGACCAAAATTCTCCTCGATGTCGCCGCGTCGTTCGATAGTATGCGATAACAATCGTAAACTGTTTAATATAATACCTACCTGAGTTAAAATTGCGGTTATTATTTTTCCCCATTTCTTTATAATATAAATTGTTATACCTACCTGTGACAAAGGTGCGTGTATATATAGGTATATATATTATATAGGTATACAAGAAAATATCGTCGTTGGGCGTAACTTTCTCCAATACTTTATCAGTCAGCTAAAAGCCGGTTGCGTAGGTGGGTGGGTAGCTGGTACCGTTAACTTTCTTCACCTCTCTCAAAACTTCCTACACCCTTCGTAATCGGACGATCTCAACCCTCGGCGGACCATCCCTCCCTTTTACTCCTATTTTCATCCCTACTTTTACCATACTATATGCGTTTATAACATAGCATAGTCCCGAGGGTGGGAGAGAGGGTATAACATAGCCGGCGTGTATAGGGTTGCCGGTTGGGTCATGTAATAGATGCTCTTCGCCAACTTTCCCGCACATATATTAGTTAAACGAACGAATTAACAAATTAGCTGATGAAATCACTTCGCCCCTACACCTTTATCAGGGTTCAAGCTCATTCTCAATCTCTTGATTAAGGACCGGTGCTGCAACGTCCGAGTAAAGAGCAGGTGTATACCTAGTGGGCAGATAAACCGGAGGTCGAAGGTCGTCGCAGTACATTGAGTATCGCCATTTTACACAAATAAATGCATAAACATATACCTATCTCCACCATAATACCTGTCCACACAAAAACACCTACACATATCCATTGTCTACACATATGTACATTACGGGGGTCTAGTGAGGGAGAAGAGGGCTCTGGTTATGGAGTTGTTTTACGGCTCAAGGGTCGGGCATAACCTCGCTTCATAACATAACCAAATGAAGCGGGTTGGTTCCCTCAGGAGGCGTCCGGGTCGCGGCAGGTACCCAACGCTGCTCTCATTACAAGGGACCAGGATAACTCCGTGCGGGGAGATCTACGAAAATTGAGTTCCCCGGCGAAAAGGACGCCCACGTGGATTAACCAAGATAAACGTTTCTTATTATTATCATTATTATTATATCATAATCATGATCACGATCATGATAATCATAATCATCATCATCATCATAATCATCATCATAATCATAATCAACATTATCATCGCTGCCATTACTCTTGTTACTGAAAACAAGATGGCTTCGAATTTGGCGGAATAACAAACGGGATGGAAATTTTAACACACGAACAAATAATGCCGACTGATTAATAATGAGGCACTGTTAACGATGGACGAAGTATAGTGCGGTTCTAGTTGCCTAGTGTAACCGCACCCCACAACACGTAGACTGTGCAGATGGCGAAAGAGATAAAAGGGAGAAAATGAAAAAGAAGAAAAAAAAGAAGAAAAAAAGAAGGAAAAGAAAAGGAGAAAAAAAAAACAGCGAGGAAGGTACGTATTATACGCAACGCTGCTGGTAGAATTAAATCTAACAGAGGGTTGGTGTCCAGTTTTTTCATCTCCTCATTTACTAAAAGTACTTTTGTTTTTCTCACTCTGTAATTCTCAACGGCGTTATTATTTTCTCTACCTTTTGTTATTCCCGTGAAAAAGCATGTAATATATACCTACATACCTCGGAAGGATGAATCAATTTTTATACTATTTGTTCGAGGTAGATATTCTCGTCTCCATTAGACTATAATGTTATCATTTTTTTAAATGAAACTCTGCAATGATTGCATATACATATGCTGTGCATAAATCTAATGAAGGGCTTACGAACTTTGTAAAAGAAGGCTTTAATGATGCTAATGTATTGTCTGCTGTCCATATAAAGAGATTGCTCATCAACTCTCGACTGGTTCCGAACAAAACTAATCTACATAAAACGTGTGCTCTGGAGTTTATACTTGTAAGGGAATGTGTCTAATAACCCTTATCGCAATATCTGCCTCCTAAACGCGAGCCCATTATCCTGAAGTAATTAAGTAAACCGAATGAGTTGACGCAGCAATTCCTAGGCATCAAAAGTCAACAATATGGAAACCGTGATGATAATTAGTATTATTTAGGGGTGAATAGAATATCGTTGATTAAAGACTCGTTACATAGTTTTGAAACTTGGGGATATTATCGTTAGCTGAATCGATGGGGGTGTGGTAATTTAGTTAGATATTGGAGAGACAATAGATAAAAATTTAGCATCCACTCGGCGTTGAGGGTAAATTTAATAACCACTGTTTGCTCTAGCAGTACTGTGCTGTAAAACCATTGTTTAACGTTGAACCCTGTAGTAAGCGAACCAAGGCGAACCCAGGCGATTCCGGGCATCACACCGCAAATGTGCTTGTATACGTAAATGTATAGGTTCACAGGTACCTATACGTAGGTATACTTTGTGCAGCAGTATTTCGCAATTCCTCCGCAGTGCAAACTAGAGAGGTCTTAATTAATAATTTCACAGTCATGTTCCTTGTTTGCTAGATATTTACTCGAGGAATATTTTAAAAGAATACCTACCTATATCCTGCACCTACAGTATTATACCTATATAAACCGAGAGATATGCAAACCAGTGAAATACTTGAGAATTTTTTTTAATTAACGAAGGAATAAAGAGTGTATCTCTCATACAGCTGCGTTATTGTTCCATTATTATGAGATACGAATCCCATCACGGCACCAGGATCTCGTACGGGTAATTTTCATTCATTTTTCCTACCCCAAACAAAAGAATAATCCATGAATTTTCAACTCTAAAACCTTGAAACCCCAGCTGTACAATAATTATTACCATTTACATTATCATATTATCATCCTTGCTCGCAGGAGCTGTTTAAATAATCACAAATTATCTTCAGATGTAAATAATATCGGCACTCATTTCATCCCTTGATTCGTAATTATATTATGTACCTGGAGTGATCAGAATTCAAGGTTCTATGTATTACGAAAACGAAAAAATCGACGTTACGCTCCTTGAAATATGTGCGAATGCTTTTATGAACGAAATGACGTATACAAATGGTAAAACCCCATGAGTAAAAAAATTCGCTGAAACCAGTAGCAGAAACTTTTCGAAAGAGAGAGAGATAGAAGTTTGAAAAAGTGGTAAAACTCTTCCCGTACAAGTTAACGATGAATACGTATGTAAATTCTACATGTCAAGAATGAAAGGTGGATTACTTTGTCACGTACGTAGCTACTACATTACCCTGTCTATGAAGATGGGAGTTTCTATGAATAGCAAAGTGACTACTCGTAGTTGCATAGTAGCGAATTTCACATTTCTCTAGCAATAACGTCCGTACAATTATTTTCCCTGTTTTCATGTACAAGAATTTTGTTATAAATACAATAGTCAGGCCAGCAGAAACCGTACATATAACATAAAGTCGTATAATAGGTGTTACTTAATTTTTAACATTAAAGCTGTAATTTTGAAAGTTTTCAACTCGTTATTTCTTTTACGACTATACCACTACAACCACATTGATGATAAGTGTTGTGTTTCTACCCTGAAAGGGAAACTTTGAGTATTTTTTAATTAAAATGTATTTAACAAGTCCACGAATGACCAACTTTTTTTCTCCTCCTCCTCCTCGTCGCCCATCCACCTCTCTCTCTCTCTCTATTCTCTCTCTCTCTCTGCTTTAGCGTAACCAAATTTTTTTTTCATTTTCCTCTCTCTCTCTCTCTCCATTCCGGAGACAAATAGGGTCTTTTGATCATACGAAGACGATTAAAACCACTTTGTCGCGCCTCAAAATCTGTCCCATTAGATAATCTAGGGCGTAGCCTGTTCTGTTTGTATGACAAACCAAGTACAGCTCCACTGCGGGGAACAAAGATGCGGCAGTAGTAAAGGCCGCTGTATGGTCAGACGAGTCAGCCTGCAGGAAAAACATACTGCAACAGGCAAAGCCTGCGGAATTACGCTAAAGTTTAGTCCTGGTTTGTATTTATGGTACATGCAGGATTTCAGTGATAAATTCGTCGAGGTCTTTGGTGAGCATGGGGCTGCAAAGACATCTAGCTACCCCTGCAATGTTATACACAGCGATAGGTATAGTGCATTCGATGTTAAAGTTCCATTAAATAAGAAAGAAAAAAGCTGTTTCTTCAGTTTTACTCGATTACTTTAACGAGCAGGTTATATTATTCAAAGGAAATCTAAGATTCTTGCACCAGGAGGACATCCTCGTACGTTTATCCCGCGTCTATGTAATTCTGCTAGTCTCTGCTGCAGCAACGTCTCCTTTCCCCTAGAAGTTAGTTAAACTATAACGAATAGAGCTCCTCTCTAAATAACACATTGCGTGTATCTCCGCAGTGCGGTACTCAGGCGATAAATGTCTTCTTGAATCCAAACTATTCCAACTGGTCAGACTAAGAGTACATACGACTATATGGGTAAAAGCAGTGAGTCAACTAGGTGCAGGAGACCCTCAACCTCTTGGCTGGCTACTAAACTCGGAGGGGGTTGACCGAGTGCTCATTGCTATGGGGTGAGTTTAATGTTCCTTGTCTCACATTTGTCTTACGTTTAACGTAAGAGTTGAAAAAGGATTTTTAAAGACAGTTAGAGACCGTACTTCATTATTTTAAACAAATCTTGTGTTTAAAGGTGGATAAAAATGAATTTGATACTCATAAGTAAGTCTGCAAGTGTCGATCGGGAATTTTATTCTTCATACCTACTTCTCTTCTGTCTCGAGAGATTTATGAATGAAAAGGAAACGAATGAGGTGTAACATAAATTCAGTCTTATATGATTAGACTTATTTCCTCATTTCACGTTTAATTTGGATTCAATGCCTAAATGTAACCCCGAAGACCAAAAAATGTATAGGATTTACTGTGCGATACGGTTTGACATTATTCAAAGAGTTTTGAAATAAGTATTTTAATATGATTTCATCTCCAAGCTCGGGGCCATTTCGGAAATTCATTTCTTCCTGATGTTTCGTAAGCAATAAAGAGATCGGGATCGTTAAGATCAAAGTGGTGATTCTACTCGGCTGAGATAAAGAAAAAGTCTGATAATAACAACACGGTGTAGGTAAATTTGTTCATTAAAAAAAAAAAGTCACAAAAAGGCGGCAGTGCCAAGGGAAAATCCTTCTTTATAAAATATCGTTCGGCCAATCTTTCTGAAATTAACATCAAAGCTCACGTATACGTTAAACGCGAAAATTTTTCACGGTAGGTAGTCACCTCGTTGCTATTCAATCTATTATGTACCCACTCGACGATACAGACAAGACTACCTATACCTCGACAATTTCAAATTTTCGCAAATATAATATACATAGAGGGATGAAAAATATGCGTTTGTACGTAATAAGAAGAGCGCAGTTTTTAAGGACTTGAAAATTAAAAAAAAAAAAGTTTTCCTCGACGAGCTGTATCGTTAAGTAATGTCGTGTCCACGAGGCATCGCGTTGCGTCGGCCACATTAAGGGGCGAAAATATATTAAAACATTTCACCAACTCCGCCTCAATTTCCATCCGTTCATCGCGATAATGTTGGTCATTATGGCGTCACTGCAGGGTGGCGGTTAAAAGTTCGAGAGTCTTAATGGTGTACAATAGTTTCCATGGTAACTCATATCGTACAACAACATAGGACTTACTCCGACAAATTAACGAATGTAACTGGTAATTCAAAAGCACAATTATTATCAAAGGGATGAAACATGAAATCGCCCGATTATTCGAATTAGCCGTAATTTAATTACTTATTTTGCGATCTGTTCCTCGTTCGGATCGAGATATGATATTTCATATCTGTTTTTGGGTAATTAGTTCGGACATTGTTTAGACGGTATTGCGGTGCGGATAATTAGTTGAATACATTTGGAAAGCGATGCACAAAACGGTGAATATATTGGATTTGATCCGCCAGGACAGAAGATATTTAATTACAAACCGACCGTATAACCGCCATTGGTCACAATTCTAATAATGAGTGTATACATGTAGCTAGGGCAAACCGCGAATGTGACTTTTCCCAACAAACTAGAAACTATTCCAATATTCCCTCTGCACTATGAGAGCTACCCTGTATCACCGCAGAATGGTAAGGAGCATTCCAAATTTCGTACAACGATTAGTCCAGGGAGAACCTTGGAGCCTCTATACAAATCAATATTGAGACGTTCAAATATCGCAGCTTTGAGATATTCAACAATTTTAATTCAACCACAGTGAGTTATAACATACCCAAGTTTAGGTATTTTAGTGTAAATCCAAATTAAAGCGTTTGCACTTGAAATTCTAATCAGCGTCTCTACGTACGACAAAAATGTTCAAATTCTACATCCAGCCCAAAAGTCCTGCAAAAAATCAACTCAATGATCAATTTCATTTCTTACTTGGAATTTATTCGACGATCAGTTCACAAATAGTGTTATTAAAGATTTGAGGAGCTAGGTACAGGTCTAGACCAAAATCACGAAGCTTCTCTGAATTTTCTGATCAAAACGAACATAAATCTCACTTGTAGGTTCATATCAGAATTTCATTAGATGCACAATCGTAGCCTGAAATTTTCGTTTGCACCAAGCCTTCAATGAGAATTTACGGAATAAAACGAGAATTTCGTACTGCACACATCGGAGCACTGAATTTTTCTATTTGAAGTAAAAATTCTAGTTATAAAAGTTCATGTATTTTTTGGTTACATGCAAAAGCAACGTGTGCAATACCGCAATCTAAATATCTATCTCTTTTTCGCTCTCTCACTTACATTAGTCTCTTTAGGTATACCTAGGTATATGCCGGAAATATTCCCAAGGCATCGCATAACGTAGCATTACAGCGTACCTATATCTCCGTGCGTCTCTGCTAACCAGTAAATATGAGTTTTCACTTAGACGAGAAAACGCCTCGACGCTTTTTCTCCTGACGCCTACGCATTTCTCTCTCTCTCTTTCTCTTTCCCTTTACTGCGAGTGTCACTTCATACCCATACGTACACTCAGCCATTTCAACATCTCCTTTTTATTTCTCTTACTTTTCCCTCTCTTTCTAATATAAATATATATGCGGGTACATACATGCTATATATATATATTAGGGTGAGTCGCAAATTGTGAAAACTGTTGGCTGCCTCAAAAATCAAAGATATCACTGAAATAAAGGTCTCCGTGCAACAATTCGATTTTTTTAATTTTTTTAGGGGGTGCGCGGGACGTTCAAGAACGCCATTCTTAGCGTTAAATGTACTTGATCACTCATAAACGGGAGCGGATCATTCCGAAAATTCTGATTTTTTATATAAAGTGCCCAGATATGTACTCTCTCAAGCCCATATTCACGGAACATTAGCTAATAGTTCATATCTTCGAAAAAAATCTCTGAAAATCAAAATTTTCACTATTTTAATCAATAAAATATGAAAATTTCCAAAATAAAGACTTATTTTCCAGCAATTCTCGCATTGTGAGCAATACTGATACCGAGTTTTACAACAACAAAAAAAGATGGAAGAAATACACAAACGTTTGAGACGAAAAAAAATCAATATTTAATGATAGTTACTCGAAAAATAGTGAAAATATTGATATTCAGAGATTTTTTCTGAAGATATGAACCATTTGCTAATATTCCGTGAATATGGGTTTGAAAGAGTACATATCTGGGCACCTTGTATAAAAAAATCTGAATTTTTGGAATGATCCGCTTCCGTTCATCAGTGATATAGTAAATTTAACGCTAAAATAGGCGTTTTGGACGTCCCGCGCGCCCCCTAAAAAAATTCGGAAACCGAATTGTTGCACGGAGACCCTTATTTCAGTTATATCTTTGATTTTTGAGGGTAGCCAACAATTTTCACAATTTTCGACTCACCCTAATATATATATATATATATATTCGTTACTTATTGCCGTTAATAATACATTACACATACATGTAATTACGTTTCTTTGTAAATTACATGTGAACGTGTAAATAAAGCTGCAGCATATGTGTCTGCCGTGTGCGTGTGCGTGTGTTTCACCCCATAGAAGCACAGCTATAATATTTATAGTGAAAATTTGTCGTTAACGTTCGTGATATTGTCTGCGATCACGTGACCACCGTTGCTGCGTCAGCGTACACTCTTTTTAATACCTGGATCAAAGGCATAGTCACGCGATGGACTGGGAAGCATATAACCACTTAGCGTGATGTATTACGTATCCGACACTAACTTGATAACAGCTACACTAGGCAAAAAGACATCTAGTCCTGTAGATTCGCGTTGTGTACGTTATAATTCATCATTTATTACGATAACGTTTTTCGTAGAAAAAATAAAAATCAAAAATCAAAAACGAATAAAAAACAAGAAATATCGACGAATATGTGTAAAAATTTACCGATTTCTAATTATTTTGAAAGAAAAAAGAACTTTTTTTTTCTGGGACACGGTAACCTCTCAACCGTTTTGTTTGACCTTCCGGAATATATTCACATTAAATACGCGAGTATAAAGTGCAAAAAAATCTATGTAAAGTAACAAAAATTTCGAATTAACGTTTCCCGCCCTCACCCGAAGCGCCTACCTACACCTGAAAACTTTCACAATTCATATGTAATTGCTCTGCGAAATGGCAATGAATTTCAAACGAGTGGGTCGGTTAATTTCACATTTAAAAAAGCATTTTTTCCCTAGCCTTTGCAGGTTTTTAGGAATATGAAGATATTAGTTTGCGTTACTATATACCCTTCATTTTTCACTTGGGTATACCTAATACACGGGAATATAACTATATAGCAAAAGAAATGCTAAAGGTTACCCAATACAATATCATCACAGTAATGATGTAACGATACTTTTGGGAAAGGAAACTTTTCTCCTTAATTTAAAATTATATACATTAATCAAATTTCAGCAGTCAGTTACAGGGAGTATAAATTGATTAGTTACTTTTAATCTACACCCAATCAGTTTAAAAGTTAGCCCCACTCCGTCAACGACTTGATTTTCACTTAACTGAACTCAATTGCCATCTAGTATAGCGATAATTCAACTATAAGAGGGTCGGAGACGTCATCTATAGGTCTTTCGAAACCAGAAGGTGCGACGCCGGATATATCCGCCTGTATGGTATTTTTATATATGGCTATACCCATACCTATATGTCTCATATGTACACACATACATATAGGGACCAGGCTTTGAGATGGCGGAAGTAATGTTTCCACGGGACTTCCGGTCACCAAGGGTCCCCTGGCAATTAGGCAGGAAGTGGCTGTCACCCTTTGCGCTCTGTGAAACGAGCACGCGGCTCTCCCCTAGCTCAGTGGGACGCCAACCGACCAGATATACTAAAGGGTAGTATAAGGGGTGCGACGCGGGCGCCGGCGTTAAGACGTGCCAAAGAACGCAGACCATCAGGGTTGACTTTGTAACGCAGAAAAAATTATTTTCACTTGTTACAGAAGCTCCAAAAATGAGTTTAAATAAAATGAAGAACGCCATTATTCCTACTACCCCGGACTTCCATGCCTTGTTTCTAACAATAATCATTAATTGCCATTAGCTGATAACTCGGAATTAATAAACATCCCTTAGTGATGAGGCAGACTAGAAATGATCATCATTACCTCGTGCATTGCGCGATGGTAGATTGGATGTCGGTGATGCGATAGGTGGGTGGTATACCTACTAGCAATCAAGCCGCATTAATAATGACAATTTCGCAATTGTATCTATAGAACCGGCAATGCATTTCTCATCCCTCGATCGTACGTCATATATACAGAGGTATCGACACTTCTGGGTCGACAGGGCCTATGCAGCACTGCTTGTTATGCGTAGTGTATGGCATGGCGTTCGCGAGGAGAACGTCAAGGGAATATCTCGTGCGGTTGATTTCAATGCATCCCTAGCCATTCGCAAGTGGTTTAATTATACCTACGCATATATCCACTTGTTATGGAAACGAGCCGCTCGCTCTATACCCATACAATGAAATAATTCCTCGTTGAAGTAGATGGTTTCATTTTCTTTTTTTTTCTTTGTTTTTTTTTTTGTTTTGTTTTTTATATTTCTTTCTTTTTTTTTTTTTTTTTGGTTTTATGGAGTGTAAAAAGAAACAGAAATATGTGATATTTATAAGCCTGAATAAGAGGCTGAGAGAGTTCTACCTTATAACCACCTGGGATCAAGCCGGGATCGCAGGTGCCTAACTTATATTATGTGTAAAAATACAGTCCTGAATCTTGACTTCTTTAAGACTCTGCCATTCGGATCATCCCTTGGGAACTTAGCTATGGGTTTCGGTGGGCGTTAGGCGAAATTTTCCCTCAGGGGCCATTACCAATGATGGAAGTTGCTACAGGGTTAAGTCTCAAGCGTGGAACGCGGGGGTGTAGAGTGTAGAGAGAGAATGGATCGTGGTTTATGGATTGTAGAATTCGTGGCCAGCAGGAAAAAGAGGCGAAGAAAAATAAGAGAGAAAGAGGAAGGAACTGCGCTTGTAATCAGTACAAACCTTGGGGATTCACCCCACAAAATGAATCGTTCGCCAAAGATTAGAGACTCTGGAAAATATCGTGCCCTACGTACGTACCTACACTGCGGAGAAAGTCAGTGTCAGAATTTAAACGAGGAAGATGGGAAAGAGAGTTACTATTTGTATTCCGAAACAATTGAAAACCGATTTTAAATTATGGGAACTAATTTTGAATATACGTTTTTTTTTTCAATTATTAAGAAGCCGAAATTTCCCCGGATGTAACATCTCTGAATTTGTTAATCCTCATAATGCCAAAGCCAAAGATTAAATGAATCAATGGGCGTCGGAGTGGAAGCGTCTATTTGTTAATTTAACGTTCGTTTCCAATTTAATCATGGATTAAAATATCTGGGAATAAATTTGGATCGTCAAGCCTCGGCAGCGATAAGAAGACTCGTAAAAAGACACTAGATGTCCAAACTGATAAAGTCTACCAATTAGAAGCTGCCCAATCAGGAAAGGCATATTTGGCCCTCGGATTATGATGAGAGAATTAGAAAAACAAAAGAGAATCGATGCTATCTGACCTGGCAACTTTCTTACGAAAACCGTAAATCCTTCTCTATCTCATTCAAGCTCAGCTCGTTTGATACCATCTTAACTATCCCTCGCTATACTTGAGCTTAATCTTTTTCAGTCGATTCTTTCATGTTTCGACCAAAAGAGGCTTTTTCATTTTAATCAATTATATGTTCAAAAAATTTTGTTACACCGTATCAGAAATTTGACGACAATTATTTCCAACCCCTTCATTTCACCCCAGAATCACACCTATAGGAGTTACGATCAGTGAATTTTTTCCATCGCAAGATAAACGAACGAAAACTTATAAGGTAAGTAAGTAATTGATGAATAGAGATAAGGTTGAGTTGAATCACGTATTTCGTTTTTATAAGAAAGAAGTAAATAACTAGAATCTCGAAATTCATTGAATTTCTTCGTCAGTCGCCAAAGTTATTCTGCTGCATGCAAATTGGATTTTTATTAATCCTACAGGTTCATTCTCATTATTCAACGATGCAAGACGATCTTGCGTTTTACAGAGGTTCGATAAAAATATATATCCGATAAATCGATATGGGATAGTGAAGGCGATGGGGTCGAGTATCGGAAAGTATAAATTAAATCAAACGTACGGTGAAACTATTCCGCCTGTAGGTACGCTGATATTTACATACATATAGGATAAGCGGACTCACGATTAGCCTAAGGCGTCGCGACGCTTATCTAGCTGATACGTGGGCGAGGACGGAGGTTTAACGACGCTGAGGACACGCGACAACCCTCCTCAGGGACAGGCGCAACAAATGTCTTCGTATGTTTGCGCAGTTAATCGAGAAAAGATTTACATCTCTAAAAAAAAAAAAAGTCGCTTTAGTTTTCTAATTCAACTATCCAACTTTCGAAGACAAGAACAAATTATTCGCAAAATCAATGGCGAAAGATTGGGAGGAAAAATGTTCGAATGAATCAACGGCTCTTCAGATATAGGAAAAAAGTGTAGATAACTGAAAGGATTAGCTCAATCGACTCGGATTTTTTATTCGTTGATTATCATCCCGGATTTAGTTCCTAGAATGATTTCGATACTTTGGTTCTATTTCTGTCAACTTATTGCGCCCATTAACTCGTGCAACTTTCGATAACTACTGCTGCCAGCGACAAGGGTTACTATTTACGGTCGGGCAAAAACACTGGCAAAATTCGAGCACAAGTTAACGGCCCGCAAATGCCTCAAGGGTTGCGAATGGTCGAAGAAATTATTGTGAGTGGTGAACTGGCCCGACCTTCAAATCTACGAGCTCGAAAATATAAAAGTTCACACCGTAAGCTGTTTTTGGAACCAATAAAAATTATTCCTTTTTTTTCCATCGATCCTTTTTGTTCCGACTACGTTATTACTTAACGAGGATTGACGCTGTTAATCAACAGTGAATACGCCCTGTGCTGGTTAGACGTGGAACAGACAGGCACGCGATGATCCGTTATGTCTCAATTGATTTCAGGTAAGTGACGTTCATATTCAGACTATTACTATATATAGGGACGAAATTTATTTTCAATATACCTATATAAGAGTCTAGAGATTATGATGCATAAACGAAACGTTCTAACCAATATGAAACTAGTTTTATGATAATTGGAACTCTAAAGCGCTGAAAAATTAGAGTTTCAATCGAAATAGATGATTTTTTAATGAGATAATCGAAAACCTGCACATTTTTGATATTATGCGTTTCAGGGGCTGAAAACATACATATTATTAGAATTTTATTCAGGTAAGTGCGTATATTTGAGTTTATCGTAATTATTAATATTCCAACGGTTATAATGATGATCTTTGATCGAAATCACTTTGAATTTTTAATGTTTATTCAAGTTTGAAATATCGATGAAATGAAAAATATACAATTTTATGAAATATGAAGGAGAGCCGAGAAAGGGTGGATTTCTTCGCTTGCCTTGGCCTGGTTGCAGCTCTTTAAGCCCTGTGGTAAAGTTCGCTCCTTATTATCACCGCCGCCACCAGCAGCCGGAGGCTTCTTCGCAGACTAACTTTTTAACTAGTTGCAAATTAAAATTTAACTTGAGCAACCCGTCCGAAGAGAAGCGAGTCCGCTCTGTAAATTTCCACATCTCCGCAAAGCTACATACATATATATATATATCCGTCATTTACATTAGGTATACGTTTAGATATTGTAGATATATACCAATGCGTATAAAATTATATCTCAATTTACCAAAACACAAAATGAACATTCGCAGAGTTTAAAACGGAGTTGCTGAACAATTTCGGTCGTTTTTTTCTGATTTTTATCTTCATACTTTGTTTTTTCTTCTTTTTTTTTCAGTAAAAACTGTTTCCGTTTACGTACCAAATTCAGTCACGCAAGAAAACATTTTGTGTTATTTGATTTCAATTTGCATGACCTCTGACTTAAAGTTATCTCTAATCGCATAGTTAACAGAGCGAAGTGAAAGAACAAAAGTTAGCTTAACTTTAAACGAGCTTCGTATACATTTTTTCAAATCAGCTCTTAACACCCTCTTCTAAAATTTCTTTGCTATCGCTTATGAAATCAAGCGTTGAATTTATTTTCTTCACCTCTCGAACAATACGGAGGTGACGTGAAAAATATTTTTTTTTCCTTCATTATCTACATTATAATTTTTTTCACTTATATGCAAATACGATGCGTAGGTACATTTTTTTAACGTGAATGTGAATGTGAATGTGAAAATTTCTCATTTTCAACAAATTATTCCGAGGGTATAATATTTCGGTGTGTCATTGCGGATTTGAACACACAAGGTAATCTAGTGTAGTCAGGTCTGCTGCATAGACCATCTAACAATAAGTCAGTCCTACAGGTTTCTCGAGGCTGAACAAATTTGTGGTTTTATTCTCCTCGTTAAAACAATGTCGTATTCCCCGTTGTTCGAGACGGTGGTGGTGTTGTTGGCTACACTTGCCCCCTAGCCGACGAAGGGGGAGGATTCGGGAAAAAGCGAGTTGGAACGAGGAATAAGGGGGCTGTGGAGCAGCGCGAGGAACCGGGGAACCGGGAAACCGGGAAGCGCGAGCTCTTCGCTTGTTAGCATTTAATTGAGAACTTTGCGAAGAGAAGTCGCTTCGTAACGACCAGCCGACGGCCTCGTTTAAATATTTTAATAATCTCTTGTATTTGGTCGCCATTCGAACTCAACATTTGAATACTTGGCGCATACGATTTTGAGACAAATAAGGATTGAAATATCACGATTCTTGATAACCCGAAAATAAAGGAGTGAAACAAAAGCAGCAAAAGTTTCACTTTTTTCGAAGCCCATTCAATCGATAACGATAGTCCTGAGTCGGAATAGAAATTCTAGGTTCAGCCTCTGAAATCGCAATTCATTTGTTCTTTACTTTTGCTGAAAGAAACATAAAATACTAATGTCCTACGTTGAAATTCAGATATGTGAATGAAAATCAGCGCTTGCACTTGAAATTCTTATCAGCGTCTCTACGTTCTATTTAATTCTTAAATTCTACTTACGACCTCAAAAGTCTGCAAAAATCAACTCAATGATCGATTCAATCATCAATCAGTTCACAAAACGTTTTATATTAAAATCGAGGAGCTAGTCATAAGTCGAAGCCAGAATCACGAATTTCAAAAATCTAGTTTACACCTAAATTTGCTGAAAACGGACGTAACTCTTACTTTTATATGCAAATCATAATTTGATTACATGCACGTTCCTCCCGTCAAATTTTAGCTTGCACATTCAAGTTTTATGCGCGAACTTCTGGAATAGAACTAGACTTTCTATTCTGACTTGGAATAGTTAGAAAAAAAACTGTTCCTGTGGGGGAGTAAACGTTCCCTTATTAAAAAGAAGCCATTTTTAAACACGTTTCCTAACAATGGTCTGTGTTTTGTACGAAAATGAGAACGCTCTGAAAGACTTTCACACCAATCATCAAAAGACAATGAGTTAAGAGTCGTTCAGCGCAGATATCTCGGCCACCATTTCATACAATTTTCACTTACACTACGCCTCGGCAATTTTCGCTTTCAATCTCTCTGTTCCTGCCGTATTTTTTTCTTTTTTTTTTTTTATTGTAGAAACGATCATTGTGATCTGTTGAAAACCGTTATCAAATTAATTGGAGCGATTTCTTTAACAGCACCAAACGAACACGAGCTTTAACAACAAGAAATAGAATAGGAATAAATAATTTATAAGCAAGAATACCAGTTACTCAAAAAGGTTGTTGACTCTGGAAAATTATTCCTCAAACTTATTATAGCAGCTGAGTAGAGATGTTAGGTTGAAAAAATAAGGAAAGTCAGCAACGGAGTACACAGAGAAAATCGAAAATTGATGAATAATTCGTGAGTTTCGTAAAAAATTTAACAATATTGTCCGAATTGGATGAAGTATGAAAATTGTACAGGTACTGTTCAAAGGAATATTCCTTCCTTCCTTCCTTCCTTCTTCTCAGGACTCGCGAAGAGACTTGAGATTTTGCGTATTCGCGAGTAGGTCCCCATATCATTAAACGAGCACTTCGAGATCGGCCGGAATCTTGCTTGGTAATATTGAAGGTGACACGATAAAAGCAATTTGAACACTCAGAATTGTGCGATAAAAACCGTGGTGCGTTTTTAAAGAGGAAAATCAAAGGTATCTGGAAGAGGTATATAACCACCGACTAATATCGTTCGTTAAACATCAGAGACTCTTGGCTTTGGAGCGACAACCGATGGAAACATGGCCTCGTCCGCGTCGCACCTTTGTCTACAGAGATTATCTCCTGTGCCATAAAAATTGGAGAAAGAAAACCTTCAGCAAATTTTCCTTTGAGAAAATTCTCGGCCATAAATTTTCGACGCCTTTAATAGAAGAGATGAAAAGCGATGATAAGCTGTCTGACAAGAGTTGGGCAAATTTTTTGCGGGAATAAATCCGAAATATACCAAAAGACTCTGGGATAAGCTAAAGGAAAATAATAGAGCGATAGACACTATATAGGTACTCGAGGGACCGTTGGCTACTGTAATGCCAATTACGGTGCAATCCGAGAGAGTACCTGTATATTGTATATTTGTAAAGTATAGGTAAAGGTGGAGTTAAGTAGAACGTGGTTAATAATCCCCTCAATTGAACCACCGCATTGCGCTACTGTCTGCCGTTGAAAGGTATAGAAATTAAATTATACAATAAAAATTTCTGTTCAGTTCTGAAAGTTCAAGGAATTTCTATTCCAATTTAATAAGTAGGGAAAACTGAAAACATCAAGTGTTACTTATCTGGCGTAAGGAAATTAATCCGGTTATATTTTCTGGATAAGTCGACTGCTCGCTGAGACGCATAGGAATATAAATTTTCTCAGTATTTCGAGTATGCGTTCAGTATAGTATAAAAAAAATGTTGGCTTTTATCGTGATTAGAAAAATTGGAAAACATTTAGTGCAAAAAAATTTGTCCGATTTGTTTCATTCGCCAATTTCATACAATAACTTGCTGTCTATCTGAAATTCGGCCGAATACCTTATACACAGTCCCGCGAGAATTTCATCTCACGGCTCATGAAAGTCAATGAAATCGTTCCTAATTTCGGTTAACGTCTGTAATATAAGAAACCGAAAGCGAATGACTCCGCGGAACAATGGAAGTAGGTACGTGCGACGAGAGGACGCTTTATCGAGTCGGGTCGTTCGGAGGCGATTAAAAATACAAGATTCATTAAAGCAATTAACTGGCTTGGTGAGATACGCGGCAGGTCCACGAGTATAATATATATATATTATACACACTACCCACCCGGACGACGTCAAAGTCTAATTAATTTATAATTAAACTGGATTACTTCCTCTATACCAACCGCTAAAGTAAAGTCGAGTTGTCGACTAACTGCTTACCTGCAGTATCTACTACCACTGTTACTTCCTCTAGTACTACCTACTGCTACCGATTTCTGTTTGCCATTCCAGTTCCTGTAAACATCTCGCTAACGTGCCTCTGCGAAACAGCTGCAATGCGACTGCGGTGTGTAGGGAATCTCCTGTTAGATAACTGGCCACCACCTGAACTCCTCTATATGGTTGTGTGTCGACTGAACTCAACGCGACATTTGCTCTTTTGGCTATTTACAGTCGGTCTAAACTTTGCCGAGCTCGACGTCAACACGTCGAATTTAACTCCGAAGTTTGATATTTTTCGAAAATATACTCTGCACCGTCAGCATACGCGACTAATTAGTTCCTATACCTGAGAGATCAGTGACTAATTGGTGCAAGCGGGTTCATGCACTCTGAATAAGGGTATCTTTGATGGACTGGTATATGTGTGTCCGATTTGATAAACAGCCAGTTTTATCACATTAGTTCACCAGCCTTTTGAACCATGCATCATCAACCAAAAGTTCATTGTTGCGAGTCATCGGGTCTCAGAGTTTGATGCAGCATACCAAAGTAAAAGTACTCAATGCAAGGATTTGGATGAGCCTCTGTTTCAATTTCACATATTAATTGGATCTAATGCAACAAAAACCGGTTAATTAAATAACGATTTGGACGCATGCTATAGCCCGTCAAAGGAGTATATTCCGCAATTATATATTCTATGAAAGACTGTGTAAACCAGTGACGCCTGTAGGGTCCGATAAGTTCGATAAACTAATCTGAAACAACTCTGCTCTCAAACTTTTGTATAAATAGTCAAGATAGATTGACGACATGGGATACCACCTACAATATTCCCGGAGAGTATCAACACCGTATATTCTTCATGATTGATTGAACGCTATTGGAACTAAACCAACGACTTTTATCCAAGCTATATTGTGCGTGAACAGAAAAAAAATAACAATAATTGTCTAATTCTTATCTAAATCTAAATCCACAATCGATTGGATGTATATTGATTTCTCATGGGAAACTTGATAATGGCAACTGCTAAATTGAAAATGAGAAAAACATGCCTTCTAGCGAATATATTGATACATTCCTACTGCACACATACTTTTTTGTAGCTTAGGTACCTACACCTACCGTTCGGTGTTATATTATATGAATGAAAAAAAAGTGAAACGAAATCTGAGCGCCCTTGAATCGCTTCTCGTTGTTATATTGGATACCAACTATCCCGGATGATCCCTCGCCGCGAATTTATGCACTTTATACGAATCGCGTTGATACAGATATATACATACCATATGTATGTATAGAGCGCCTATCGGAGACTAGATATGTTCACAGTCCAAGCCCGAGGGTCGCGCAGTGTCATATCGTCCCCCGATATACAAGTTGAGGCTGGAAGCACGGAAAGTGACACGGTTTCCCCATTATCGGGTGTTTACGAGGGAGGGCTGTGACGACAGGATGTGGCACGAGGCATCAGGCACCAAACGCGAGGCACAGGGGTTCGCGTCGTCGAGGCCGAGGGGGAAAAGGAGATGAGAAGGAGACCGATAAGGACAAGGACAAGGACACGGACAAGGACAAGGATAAGGAGAATGGGGCGGAGGAGGACTTCGCCACTCTCTCCCGCCCCGCATAATAACTAGCTACCCACGCATTTACATTTTAATACACTTTCCACGCACCCCCTTCGGACCATTTGTGTACATAGGCACGGCCCGGCCACCCCAGAGAAATTATTGGCCAGTCTACGCGTCTATAAAACCATGGCGACCTCCGTCAAGGTTGTCCAGGTCCTTTCTCGTACCTAAACCATTTCCACATTCCCCTGTGTGCTGGCCCTTGGGAAATCGTCACACCAGATCTTCACAAGCACGCAGTTGTAAGGATCAAAAATTAACCGAACCCGAAACTGCACTTGAAATTGCGAGTAGACGTCCTCGAGGGGGAAAAAAAAAATCATCCCTCGATCCTGAAGGGTGGAAAATTTTAAACGAGGCATTAAAACAGCTCTGAAAATTTTGAACAAAATTCCCGCCCAGAATCAGGGATCAAAGCTCGTTCGAATGGGCAGGATGGAAAATCCTTGACTATTATAGTGCCTACCCGGTGTTCAATTTCCAGCTCGAGATGCGTGTCGATTTTATATTCCCAAGACGCTTCTCCCGGGCGCGGGCGTCGCGGTCGCGTCGGAATGAAAACGGGGGATATGCGTTCGCAGTTTGTTTGAAGGAAGCGAAACACTTTGCTGGTGAGTTCGCGGCACGGCTGTTTCACGAATGCAAATACCATGCCTTCTTACTTTACGGTATACCTCAAGCCTTAGAAAACTCTAAAAACTCTCAGGCTTTACCCCAAAAACGAGCCATGATGCAAAGAGTTTCCAGCCCCCAGACACTGAGCTGTAGAAGGTTGTTGGGGAAGTTGGGGATAGTAACCTTTACTCGCCATGCTAATTCCTCTGGATCTACACTTTTTTTACTGCTCTTTATACGGTCCATTCTGAAAAAAAATCTCGTCTGAAAGAACATCATACAGCCTCTATATACGTTCGCTAACAGCGATATTAATATACCTATACATGACGAGAACAAGTACCCTATACCCATACCTATAGAGCAAGAAATAACGTAAGGGTTCGCAGACCCTTGCATTTGACATTAGCCGAAAGTTTTTCAGGTTCTCTAATGAAGTAGGTATGATATATTGAAGAGAACGTTGAATAATCTTCGGCTAATTGTCTGAGCTTGGTTATTCGAGCGGAGCTTCCGAACCCATCAATTTGCATTTATAGTCGTTTTAACGCGTATAGCATTAACGGGGACTTGATTTCCGATGGAAATATCTGTGAATATAAAAACCCTGTCACGCGTTGCCTTTCAGCGTTAATAATCACCGACTATATCTAATCACCTAATGCCACATCCCCTGATGTTGTGTTTTGATCGTATGCCACGTTAGTCTATCACCTAGTCCATCGGCTACGCCAGGGATCGTTTTATCGCAATTTGTGTGTTCGTGTTTTTGTGTGGGTTCAGCCATACACGATGATTTTCGGATCGATAAATTGAGAGATTGCAGGCAATGGCCAGAATCAAGTTAGGTGATGGTGAATGATAGCAATAAATAATAGTTGGACACATATATAGCTTAATTCTTTGTTGGTGGCCAATTTGAAAAAATAAACCATCAAGCTTTGTCTCTCTGGCTGAGTCTGCAGTATATTATATAGGGTATTCGTAAATTGGTACCGATAATAATGTTGTTAAATTTCGATATTGTTGCCCTTATATACCATCTAGAGATTGATCAACCTAAGAAATGACTGGGAAACCCTTATAGCAACCCTCAGTGCGTCCCACGGGAGTCCCTCGTCACTCCCAGCCGCAGCGACCCGACCAAAACAATCGGCCCGGCCCGTCAGCCGTTCCCTGATATATCACGTCATTATAGTAAATCGTTGAGAAACAAATAGAGGCCTTCAGTTCTCCCTCTCTCGTCCACCCCTCGGTTCTTCCGTTCCCCATACTCCCGGGGGAGCGAAAGAGAGCTAAAGAGACAGAAGGCTGGTAGGTAAAAGGGAATGGGAATGGGAAGGGGAAGGTAAAGGGAAAGGGGAATGGGAAAGAGAAAGGAAGAGGGAAAAGGGGATGAAGGAAGAGATGGAAAAGAAAAAAGAAAAAAGAAAAAGACTCTCTATACTCTCGGATCGAGAACCAGGGGTGATGTCCATTAAGATAGGGCAGCGTGTTTAACGGGGAATTCAAATGTCGGCAACAGCGGTCCCCGTGGGCACGTGGGAGTACAAGATCAGGAGGAAAAAGAGGGGAAGATGTATTTTTGTAAGGAGAAATAGGATGGGCAAAGAAACAGAGAGGAGGGATGAAGAGAGGAGAGAATGCCCCAGGTAGGCGTAACTGTGTGCGAAAAAATATTGCAATTGTTTCGCCTCGTGGTTTATGGGGGTTTGTCAGCAAATAAAATGCCTACGAGGACGCGCCTCGCGAAATATCCTGGCTCCCGGAAAACCTGCCTCGTTCGGGTCGTTGTCGCACGCAGACTATACCTAGGTATATAACTATACGATACAAGGGATGATTGAAGAAAGGGAGAGAAAATATGAAAATAACAATTTTTTTACAGCCTCGAAGTACGCAACGTTAAATTTCTCGACCCGCCGCGCTGACCAGTGATCGATGCTCAGAATAACGCCTCTTCCCCCTAGCAGTAATCTATGTGCACGAATTTTTCTTTTTGAATGTTTCTTTTTTTTCTTTTAAGCTGACGAAATTTTTCCATTAGATGTATAACGTTCGGGACGTTGCGATTAGGAGTCCAGCCCGGCTTTACTCTTAAAAGCAACTGGAGAGGAGAGTGGAAAGGGTTGATGATTGCTTAGAATGCATTCGGCAGTGCCGAGCACACGGAGCATAAATGTGTGAAATTTGTAAGTGGAGAATTAGCAAGGAAATACGAGGACAGGATGTGGATGATCAGGTTATCAGTAATACGGGAGAGAAACGTTTGGTAAAAAAAGCCTCCGGATGTAACAGAAGAAATAAATTGTAGGGCGAAAAGAAAGAACCTTACGACTGCAGGCTGAGACTATTTCATATTCGTAATAAATTCATTCACCATAAATTCGACTCCTTTTTCCTTGATAAGAGGAAAAGTAAAGCGAAGCTTTGCAGTGATACGGATTGTCAATCACTTCCCAAAGTTTAGAAAGCGGCTTTTTAATATCAAAAGTGACACTGCAGAGTCTTCTTCGCAGTCTGCTGGATACAAAGAAATTGTGTCAACTAATTTGTCCATATTCTAATTCACCTCGGTCGCATACCACGCGGTTACATGTCATCCTGAAAACAGAAAACAGGGTAATTGCTCAAGGATTTTGAACGCAGGAGACTGAACACCACATGGCAAACCCTCGAGCTGCAGTTGAATAGAACAACTTTTACTCCGACATAGCTTAGGTGTAAACTACATTCAGGGTTGATAATAAGGGTTGTAGCACGTGAATAGTCCGCGGATGTCGATCTGCTGGTGCTATTAGAGATATGTACTGCATACGTTTGACCTGTATAATATGTGAGGGTAGCATAGTGACGGTTAGTTTATACAATGGTGATTTATTAGGTGGAGAATTCCGATTCGCAATTGATTTATGGGGCTTGAAATCGCGTAAATATCTTCAATTTCCCAACTGCTCAACTTAAATGGAATTTCGTGTTATTGCGGAACTGTTTATGAGCTGGTCTCCGGTTAACCACACCATGCTCCTTCGTCGTCCCTTCTCTCTCTTCCTCCTCATTCCCACTTTCCGAAACTCCGCAGGTGTCGTTAGCTGGACTATTTTCTAGGTAGATGGTAATGGAAAAGGAAAACATTTATCAGATGTGTCAAGCTCTTCGTGCGGTTTGTAATCGATGGCCTTTAACTCCGGCAAAGTCGATCTCTAGAAACTTGAGATTTGTCGCTCGAAGAATATCCGTTACGCGCCAACTACCAATCCCGCAGGCAGCCAGGAAAACACCAAACAAATCTTTGGCATAGATGTATTAGGTTCAGAAATCGGAAGAAAATCTTTACCAGACTAAGGAAGGAAATGGATAGAGAGAGAGAGAGAATTAGACAACGGTTTACGCAAACGCCGTTGCTAATTCACCCAGAAATCCTCAGTCCTGGTAACGTTAGCCGTCTGATAGAAACCGCAGCAAATATTTACTGGGTGGCGTAATGCAGGGCAGAGACGGCTAACGCAGACACTATCTGGTGGTCTTCTCATGTTGAATGGATACAGTGTGTACAACCTGCAATCTACAATCTAGAATCTGCAGACCAGCGAGCCACAAGTTACATACTGTAGCAAGCTAAAACTTTAAAGATGTATACATGTATACATTTGCTCGGTGGTAATTGTCCATTTTGTTAAGTGTCTCGGGATGTATGAATGGAATCTACATGTACAAAACGTCAGCCAGAATATGGGCTATCGCTTCGAATTAAGTCAAGTCCCCAATTTGACTCAACTTTTTGCAATGATGTGCCGATAAGCTATTCAGAGCTACATACACCGCTTGCAGTTTTACAATGGCTGATTTTCAGATTTTTGGAAAATTCGTAGCGCTCGCATTTCTTAAGATGATTGGATGAACTTTGGAACTAAACTTTCTACTACAAGACTGGATCATTGTTCAGAATTTTTTCAGAATTTGTCGATCCCACTATTCGAAATGGGAACTGAGATTCTATTCATCTTTTAATTTATTTTTTCCCAGCGTGATTCCACAGCATGATTGGAACACGGAAATAGTACATTGTGTGTCAAGGGAGCAAAGAACTGCATTACGAATGTGCAATATGTGGCACAAGCCGAAGGCGAGTCACGAGTGTGCTGCATGCAAATCCAAATTTAATGAAACGAAATTTTATCTTTTGAAGGCTGTGAAAAATAACTCAATGATCGATTATATTTTGGACTTGGAATTTATTCGTCAATTAGTTCACAAAGCGTTTTCATTTCAAATTGAGGAGATGTAGGTATTGGTCGAAATCACAATCATGGAGCTTGTCTGAATTCGAAGATCTAGAGGTCCAGACTAGAATTTCAAAAATCTAATTCGTGTCTAAACTCGGTTAAACGGACGTAACTCTCACCGAGTGGAAATTAGGATTTCATAACCAGCACAATCCTCCCCTGAAATCCTAGTTCGCACCTCCAAAAAGTCTTCAGTTAGACATTGTGGAGTAAGACTATAATTTCTATCCATTATAGACCCCCGTGAAAGTAGATCGTCGAAGATTGAAGAGATTTAGAGAAGTTGTATGTATATCGTGACAGTTCATAACGGACCTTAACAAGCAGGTGTGTTTTGATAAGTAGAACAAGCCTCGCAATATTTCCTGATAACTGATCCTCTTTCTTCGAGCACCATAGTCAATTCTTCTACGCACGCCCTCTGGCATTTGAATTTCATCCACGTGGAAGTTCATATTTATGGATCAAAAAGCATAAATGCATAATTTATAGGAAGTGGCCATTCGGTTAAAACAACCTCCGCACGAGGAGTTAGCCCCAACTATGTATACCATATCTACCTATATACCTTATACCACTCTCGTCCTGCACGAGGTAGCGGATATACGTGGCCTCAAAAATTCCTTCGTTCCGTCAATAAAAAAGATGTAAGATAAGAGCTCTCCTAGATACCCTATTATTTCGTGGCACAGCCAAGGATAGCATACGGCCCAACGAGATAACAGAATCAGATAGCGGTATGGTATGGTATGGCCATCCTTTACTCGGAATAATACCTCACGGAGGCATAACTCACACGGCCAGACTAATATTTTCATGAGAGCTACAGGGGCCAGGGAACCCTTCTCGTCTTCCTCGGGTCTTCCCCGGGTCTCAGTGGGTCTTTTCGTCTGGATCTTGGCCTGGGGGTGTCCTGCACAAGGGGAGCTAGAAATATCGGTGGTAAGATATTAAATAATAATAGGCAGTGGTGCCACCGGCTGCGCGGATTTGTGGTCGGTGGATCGCAAGATCCGGCCACCCCATCCTGAGCGTCGCTTATTTATTTGCCTCTATCGACCTTCCCAGGCTTTCGAGTCTTCCGAATCTCCCGACGAACGATAGTCGAGGAAAATTCGAGTGTTTCTAGGGTCGGCACCCCGGGCCCGCCAGAGTGAGAAGATCTTATTATCGAACGAGATTACAATTATACTAAATACTAAACGGATTAAAATTAGCCTGAAAGTTTTGCCAATTGCTATAAGACCCACGGAGAAGACGGGAGACTTCCGTTCTTCAATTTTCTCTTCCTCTTGTGAAACTATGATACAAAAAAATATTTGAAAACGAAAGGGCACGTTCAATCAAGATATACATAATTTATTCAACGAATTTTTGTTTTCTTTTTCATTTTTCGCCTGAATCACAACACACTTTCAACTTCCTGCAGACTCCTGATATAATTCAACAAACAGAGCTTGTGAGAGCCCCGTATATATACGTAAACTCAACAAAATATTTTACAGCCTATAGAATTCTTTTGAAAAACCAACAAAATTTACCGAGTATATCTTTTCGTTGATTAAAATTGATGACTGATCATTTCATATACATCAATCCATAGAATTGTATTGTATGTATAGTATAATTGTATATTTACCAGAAGACCCCGAGTCTGAATATAACTTCTAGTTTGATCCTCTCAAACCTCAATTACCTCGATCTTCAGTTTGTCAAACAGAAATATAATTCTGTTTTAGAAGAAATTTTGTTCTACGTGAAGATCCACATAAAAGGTCTGCGAAGAATCAGCTCAATGATCAATGTTATTTTGTACTTAGAATTTGTTCGACAATCAGTTCACAAAATGTTTTATTGAAGATTGAAGAGCTAGTTATAAATCAAAACTAGAATCAGGAAACTTCGTCGAATTCCAAACTAGAATTTCAACGGTCTAGTTTGCGCCTAAACTTGGTCAAACCGGACATAACTCTGACTTTTAGTTGCAAATCAGAATTTCATTAGATGCACAATCCTCCCCTGAAATCCTAGTTTTCACCTCGAAATCTTCAGTGAAAACTTATAGACTATTCCGACTGAGGATTACACTTCAAGTTTCGAATCCCCTGCAATTACCTATTTCTGCGGATGAGAATAATTCTGATAAATTTGTTCACCACTAGGATAAACAATAATTCAAACTTTCGTGTTACATACGAGTCATATAGTTTGTGGAAAAATGTGAAAATCTTGCATGATATCATATAAGGGAAGTATGTAAGTGAAGTTTTCCAATAATAACGGTGGCAACCGAACCGGCGCACTCAGCGGTTGCAATGAATTGTCATTGCCATCCTATTCGAGTACTCAGCCATAACTCACGGTAGATTGTCGTTGTAAATTGGGGGCGAAAGAGGGAAGATATAGAGGAAGAGAGGAAGGACTCGGAAGCCTGCTTTAATACCCGCAAATTATAAATAATGCCGCGACTAGCAACCACGCAGCCACAAATCAACGTTTGCTTTAATTCCTCGGCTGCTACCTCTTACACCGTAGGATTAACCACACCATCCCTCGTCCTGGAAAAAGATACGACAGGTTGAAGGAATCCAATGTGATAATAATACATTAAAAGGAAACAAGTAATCATTAGGGTAAGGCCATAATATATATCAGACCGGATTTCCAATCTAGCGAATACAATATACGAGATTTCGAATAAAAATAAATAGGTACACCTTTTAGATTCAACTTAAAGCATGAGAATGAAATTTGTCTTTTATATCCGAAAATAATTTTTTTTTTTTTGTGCCATTCCTGATTCCAAATTCCACATTTACCTACTTACTTAATTTTCTCTTTTATACAGGCCAAAATACCCAAAGATATGTTTATGCAGTAATATCGCCGCAATGATGTTAGACGATATAGTTACTAATTGATGTTAAGTCCTTTGAACAACAGAAGTGTTGAACTTCTAATAAGTCAAAGGAAGTTTGTTGCAACTGATTAGACCTAGTTATTCGAACACGAAGATGTCTTCGAGGGTTTTGGCTTACCAAAGTCTGTCGGAATGCATATTAAATTTCGTATATATAGAGATTAGAAGGTCTAACGTCTAGACTCTTGAACCAAAATTAAGATATGATTATGATCGTGAATTACGTGATAATTATTGACTAGAATCTATATGGGATTAATGAAGATGAGCATAAATGTTGAGCGGGAAATTCTGTCCGGCTAATTTTCACTCAGTCCACGTACTGCAGGACTCGTTGGCGTCAACCATATCACATGAGCGAAGAAATCAATAAAGTTATATGTCACTGGCGAACCTCTGAGCTATAATTCTGTACTAGTATCTAACTTTAGAACACTCAACTTTTTTGAAATGAGATAAAAACGACAATCCCAAAGCGCGAGATTCCCGGCAACTGTCAATATCAACTGTCATGACAGGATCGAAGGAGTCGCGAGAGACTCCTGAGCTGGGAGCGAAAAAATGATTGGTATGTCATCGAGAGGAACCTGCAGATATCAGAATTGAAATCCCGCGGGTCTAAAAATTCTTCAATTTCTCAAAGCAATCAGCGTTTGTAGATGCTTTTCACAAATCCCTGAATTATTTGATCGTAATATTTCAGCAGACGATTTCAGAGAAACGATGTTTTTTACATCAAATAATATTTCAGCGAATTATACTTGGGTGAATATTTGTTAGTAATTAAATTGAAACGAGATTGAAATATGAAAGTTGTTAATCTATTTGTATTTCGGGATGGAAAATTCATCGGCCCAAAGGCGATCCGAATACGAAGGGTCGAAACTGGATCTCAGTTTCCAAACAGAGTTAAACTCCAACTTGTCCTCACCACCCGCCCCATTGCCGCGTGGTGGTAAAAAGTTGTACGAAAAAAGAAGCACGACGGATGGCTCTCATTTCTGATAGCGAAACGTTTGATAGCTCTATTCGAGAATTGTAGTGGGGAAAGTCCGAAAATGACTCGCAAAAGAGGCATTCGAATGCCCCGCGATGTCGGCCACCGATAAGGCTCGTCGTTGCGACTTGCTAACTTCGCGAATGTAGAGAACAAGGCTATCAAACAGATTGAAATCAACGGACGAGGCGAGCAACTTCTTCCTTCGCGCGGACGAGCCAGATCTGAAATGAAAATCTGCGGCATCCCCGGGCGGTGAGATTCGAGAGAATGGGGAAAAGATACCTATTAGGAGTCAGCATTTTGATCTATTACCGCCCGAGTCGCGGCCGTCTCGTTTTTCAACAAAGAGAGAGATTTGCTTTAAAAAGGAACGCGGTTCTCACCTGGCTGGATAATCGCTTGTACTACATAGGAAAACAAAGGGCTCCCTTTTCTTCGACCTTTTTTTAATAAAAAAAAAAAACAGAAAAATAAAGCAGAAATACAGCTCAATTACGGCACCTTCAAGATTTCAATCCAAAGCGCGAAAGAAGAACGTGCAGATTTCTTTACCTTGATATTAAACCAATCGTTATAATATGTACATATATACATACGTACGTATATATTCGAACATACATATGTAAATCCAAAGAATAAAATGTGTCAACGAGATGTCACGAAAATTAACCCACAGACACCACAAACGTAAGTATGTTCCTGACAAACGTAGTTGGTTACTGTCAACCCAACGACATCAAGTATCAAGGGTGGCTTTCCAACTTTGGGTAACAAATTTTCGGCGAAAGGTAAAACTGACTTCCATAATAGGAATTTTCGTTAATTAATGAGAGACGTGCGGTATAACAGCTACTGGCTGTCAACCCTCGGAAATAGTACTTGGGGATGAGTTGATTAGATCAGGGTAACGTCGTCGTTTAATATATATATATATATATAAGAGTTGCGTCAGTTCAGGTATAGGAATAACACAACATCATTGATTATGAAAAATTTCGTGACTAGACCGCAGTTCGTGTCCCTCGACGTTTTGCAATAGAAGTTCAATTCTCGGGACGTATGACTGTCAACTTTCGAAAAAGTTTGACGAAAATTCATATGGAATTGAACCAATTCTATCACTTGACTTCGTTATTAATTCACGCTAACCTGACACCTGACACTTCTCGTGGCGAGCATCAACTTCCATGTCTAACCGATCTCGACTTCAGTTAGAAACGTGCAGCATCATCCCAATACTCAGCCATTTCCGAATTCAACTATCCGTCAAGCTCACCCTTAGATCATCAATTCCATACCACAGCACAATGCATAAAATTGACTGAAATATAACATTCGTTTATTTTTGTTTCCATTTTTCTTTCATCATGATACCTATTCGGCTAGAAACAATATGACCGTAAATTGCCGGTATCATTTCACCCGTACATGCATGCAGATAGAACATGCATGTAAATTGCATTGATAGTACCTATCCAGGACATTTAACAGCCACTTAAACGTCTGAAGGATTATTGTTTACGGGCCAGATGTGCCTGGGGTTTCTAATTTGTGTTTCCGACAGTTGTCAACGAGGATGGAATACGGTACGCATATATAGCTGCAAGCGTTTGTACCAATGACTGCTTCATAATCTCCACCTGGCTAATTGAATTCCAATATGTGTGACGATTGAACGGCAGGAGAGACGGGGTCGAGGTCATGGCCGGGGCCTGGGCGAAATCGTACTCATGCATTTACAGGTGAGGCTATCCGGTGGGAATCGGGATGAAGAGGAGGCGCGAGATGCAGAAGAGGAAAGCAAGACCGACACGAAATCCCCATTACTGTGACGCGTTTCGATAGACCAGATCCTCTCTGAATCGTCATGGCGTTTTTCAGATTCGGAAAACCCCCGGGGCCCCTTGAGCTCGACCAACGTCCCCCTGTATTGCTACGACCCTGTGCCCGGAGGTGACATGCTTTTAGCATTATCGGCTGTTTATAGTATTACGTGTATGTTATGTAGGTGAGACGTGAGAGGAGATTGGGCGGCGGATAGGGAGTAGGGGGCAGGGGGCAGGGGCCAGAGGCCAGGGGGAAAAGAGGAAGCGATCGTTACCTCGAATTTCAGGGAACGTATCGTAGATTGTATCGTATAAGGTTTTCCATGGGAATCCGGGTGACTCGATTACGTGAGAACGTGTGAATCCAAAGGTGTCGTTAACTGCAAACAATGATGGAAAGAAAAACAACCGAGGATCCCTTTATTTGGAGAGGCGGGGATAAGCCTCGATCCTATTACAGACAAATTAGCGGATGTGATTCGGTGCAGAATTTTATACAAAGGATTTACAATTCGGAATAAAACGAATCACATTAGGTACATGGAGGAAAGATGAGTTACAAATCCTACATAAATTAGTTATTTATACTCAGGCATAGCCAATGAATTTCTTGAACAGGGAACTCTAGCAATAGAGAAACATAATTTGCACTATAAAGAGCTATGTGAATCTCTTTGAGTTGTATATCCATAAATAAGTTGGAAAACTTAAAACTGAAGACCTCGAAATATCTGACGCTAGGAACTTTTTGGAACTTCAATATTTAATTCAGAATCAAAAATAGCTCCTTGCATCACAGATATTCGGTTTTTCAATTTAAACTTGTTTAGCTGATTTGTAGATATAATTTGAAGAGATTCGCGTAGCTTCATTTTGCGATTTCGTTGAAATCATCTGTCTAAGCCATCCTTATGTTAGTCTACGAAACAGGAAAGAAAAAAATACTCACGGGATTCAATTTTGGGAAAAAAAAAAGTTTAATTTCAGATCGAATGAACAAATTTGTATAAACGTTAGAAGTTTCGTATATGTACTTCCAATTTCTGGAAAGCTAATTAAGGTATGTGTACCTAATGAAAATTGATTAGCTTGAAAAATTCATAACTTGAGTTGTAATAATCGTAACAAGGTATGTACAAACTTCATGGGTAAAACTTTTGAAACAATGGAGAGTTCACGAAGAGAAAAATAATGTAACCCTAAATGACCATGCATAAGTGATGCAAGAGAGCCCTAATTGGTATCCGGGGTCTAATTATTTGGACCAACGGTATTGTTCATTTGATGAAAAAAAAAGAAAGAAGAAATTTAAAGTGAAATGGACTCCATGGATTCATTACTAAATACTTAAGGCATTTCCGTTTAATTTCAGTCGAATTTTTTACGTGGGAATCGAGTTCTTCACAGAAAAAAAAAAATTCCTCGTTTCAAGAAAAATATTTCTTGTTTCAAGAAACTGTAGTTTCTTGAATATTTTTTGATTAAATCAAGGAAATATGTTCTTAATTCGAACTAAGAACATATCAATTTGAATTAAGAACATATTTCCTTGATTTAATCAAAAAACATGCAAGAACCTATAGTTTCTTAAAACAAGAAATCTTTTTCGTGAAACAAGGAATCTTTCTCTTGGAACCAGGAATCTTTTTTCTCTGTGTTGTAGGTAGACAGGTACCATCCAACATTTAGCCAAATCAATTTCTTGTACAACAAATTATTGATGATCTGTCTGTATCATATACTAAATAAAAATACTAAATTTTTCAAAGTCAAAATCACTTCTTGAAAATTAAACAGCCTATCAAACAGTTTGATATACTATATTTGAACATTGCCCAGAGGACTAAATTATGCCAACAGCGGATGCCTCGCGTAATTACTCCGTGTATACATATTATATAGGTATGTATATATCTATACTACCCGTATATAAACACAAATTTGCGAGCATTTGATGGATTTGAAAAAAAAAAAAAGAAATCTAATATCCGTTTGGGCGCAAACGGTAGCTGGTATACAGCTTGTTTGTCGTTAAAATAAAGCAAATATTTATTTATGCTGTGTCGAATAAAAGGCTCGTATAGGATACGAGGGTGTTGGATCAAAGTGATGTTTTCTTCTTCCTGCGTCAATACATGGGTATAGATCAACAGATCGTTGGGCAGTTCTTTGATACGTTTAAAAAAAATTTGCACCAACAATATCCGCAAAGATAAATAATAATTCAATACATAAAGGTACTGAAATTTTTGGGCGATGTAACACTCGTTAAATTTTTATTATCATCCGTATTACGATTATTCGAGTAACCGAGTGCGGTGACCATTCTTATTCATATTATTCCTGTATTTCCTTGATGGTTGAATAATTTAAAATGTCATTTCTTATGTATAAATGTAAGCTTGGGCGATACGAAAATAAATATTAAAATGTGAAACATTTGAAATTACTTCATTTCATTCATTTATTTATTTATTTATTTATTATTATTATACACCAGCGCACCGCATAATTCGGAGCAAATATTTGCTGGTAGTTAACGAATTACAGAGAGGCGAACAGCACACGCTGTAGTACATACTCAGACCTTGCGTAGAGATTAAAAATTTCATTTAAATTTATGTAAAATTTTTATTCTCCGTTGTAATCTGTCGGTCACTGTGAATTTGAAGTGAAAAAATTAATGTCGAAAAATTTGACGGTGATTTTTCATTCGGATAATGATCATTTAATAATTTATAAAGCTGCCCAGAGTGTTTCAACGTATATAGTATACCCGAAGACCTATATTCATCGTACATAAAAATATAAAAATATGAAAATATGAAAATATGAAATAAAAGCGTTCCTCGCGGAAGCTGTTTTCTTGTACCTACAGAAATGAAAAAAAGAAGTGTAAAAAAAAAATTGACTGAAATTCACACCATTCCACAAAATTAGTGATGAAATGCCAGGTGGAATAGAGATGGCAATAAAATATGGCAGTCAGAAGAAGAAGAAGGAGCGAGTAAAACGCGCTCGGTTCGGCCTCACGCGGCTAGTCCTGAGATTTAGCATAATTGAATGAAGGAGCGCGCATCTGCTGCAACCGACTTCCCAGAGCCAAACTCCGTCCTCCACCTCCTCATCCTACTGAACCTCATCCTCTACCTCTTCATCCTCGTCCTCCTTATTCATCTTACCTTATTTCCCACCCCCTCGAGAACGTAACGCAACTAAACCCCGCAGAATTGCAGTATGAGAAAATTGGCGCAGAAATACATTCGTTTGGTGAGTATTAAACATTTCCAAGATTTAATATAGCCGGGAACAGAAATAGGAATGGGTATGTGTTTCCCTCTAATACACGCGAGCGTGAAAGCTTGCGAGATGCATCGTGCTTGGAATAAGTGTTTAAGCCATATTGTGTGAGCTTAAATGAGTATAGGTATGAGTAGGTATACCTATACGCTTAAGAATATTGGTGTTTACACCTGGTACAGAAGCGGCACACTATGGGGTACAGGAACGGCTGCGAAAATTAATTTTCCTCAAATTAAACGTCGAGAGCTTTTGGTCTAACTTAAACTTAGCTTCGTTTCGGGCCAAGTGCCCCGTCTTGGCATTCGTTCCTGTAACTCAACTGTGAAACTAGAGGTGTTTGCTTCTCGACATCAGACAGGGTATATACCTCTAATACATATTTACGCGTTGGCTGAGGTCGAATTCGAGCTTCAAGTAAATATGTAACAAGATTAATCGCTTAAAGTTTGTTGAAAAACGCTTGGTAAGCTGTAAAAAAAAAATACAAAATTACGGATGATACAGATGTATGTAGAGAGTTTGTTAAACTACGAAGAAAAAATGTTTGAAAATTCAAGTACTGAAAAACTACTGCCGCGGAAATTAGTTCTTTACGATTTTCCATTATGCACCTTCATGCCATATTCTCAGCTGAATCCCCACCCTCTTTACCGCCCATAAGATAGAACTTTGATACGATGATTAGATTAAATGGCGCGAGATAACTCCTCGTTAAACATTCATAGAAACTCTTGCCTAGGGGCCAATTCGTTCTTGCACAGATTAGTCTCACTGGTAGCTTCTGTACTTGGGTGGGTATATACAATTGGGCTGGTTAGATTATGTACTGCATGAATGACCAGAATGGCTTTCTTAGATTTTCGAATACCAGATTTTTTTTTTTTATTATCATCTGATTTTGACTGAAAATTCTTATAAATAATTCCGTCGTTTGTCGATCGATGTCTGAATAATTTCTACCCTTAATCCATCGTTCGTTAGAAAAAGTAACTATAGTTGCGGGTACCGGAAGTATGAAAGAGAATGAGATAGCGCGCGCTAGCCCGAAAGCCTGAGCGTGATAAATCGTGAAAGTAAAGGAGGCAAAGGAGAGAAAAAGGAGAAACGATGCTCCTGCAGGTAATCGGCTTACGTAAAAGTAAACCGTAATCGGGAAGTACCCCTGGCAGATAATAAACGGAGCTCATCTAAATGTGGGACGATCTCCCCCGGGCGTAGCTAGAAAATTAAAAAAAGAGAGTCACACCATGCGCCCCGCAATATATATAGTGTGTATATACGTATATAGATATATATTACACTTACATACAGACGTACACCTATGTATATAGTATAAATGTGTTATATACATATATACAAAGGTGCCTACGTCACCCAAGGGGCAGAGAGGTAAAAGGGGAGTAGGTCGCACCGCGTCTCGTTAATTGAACGGAGGGTGCGATCTCGTGAACGACCAAGGGATTCTGCCGTGAGCCTTGGGAGGGTATATATATAGGGCAAGAGGGGAAAATGAACGCTAGTCGTCCGCCGCAAAATTGTCCCAATCTCGCCACGCCGGACTGAAATGTGAGGTCCGGAAGGTTGTCGCACTCGTAGAAGACCTCCGAGGTCCGAGAGGACGTCCTCCTCTATATCCCTTCATCCTGCTATCCTATATAGGTATACATATACTGGGGGTCTTCTTTTAGCTCCTCGTCACTTTAGGTTCTACGGAAACTACCGCACAGAAACTTGTACCTTACCCGCGTTCTTTCCACCCTTATAACCCGCAGGAGACTATCGAATCCTGCGACGCGTGATTTTCAACTCTATTTAAGGAACAGAGGATCTGTTCTCCGGACAATGTTGACCATTGGTCCACTTTACATCATTTATTTGATGGAGGACATTGCCTCTCGGTTTCTTCTTAAGATTCGTGGCTTGTGAGGCTGCTGTAAAATTTTACAGAAAAACCCTCGCGTCTGGATTACTAAAGTTATGTAATACCCTATGTAATTAAAAACGTCTTTCATCCGTTATTTTCTGGTCACCTTAAAGAGCTGCGAACTCCGTTAGCAGTTTGACACTTATTGGGCAATATTCCTGTCAGACACCTCCCTTGCTGAGCTTTAATTCGACAGAGAGACAGCCGTTCAAACTGTTATTTAAACTCACCAAAGTTGGAGAGAAACTCGAGACAGAAATATTGGTAAAAAATTGTCAAATATTGAGCCTTGGTTAACACAAGAATTTTTTTTTTTCTCCCTCTCTCTTTCTTTGTGTTTCATTTTCGTTTTTTTTATAAATTAGTTGTACAGTTTAATGGCAAAAGTTTTAGTAACTGTAAGTATGCGATAAGTTCGTATCTCTTTAGGCAATAAGATATTGAAAAAAACAAGAAAGGAAATCAGTAACATTTAGGAAAATATGGGCAAACATCTTCGGTGAAGCTACTTAAGTAAAAATATAACGTATCACAATTAGTAATATATCAAGTCAAACAAAGCGCATTCAGAGATATATGTTAACTTGAACACAGAGCATTGATTAGTAGATAAATAATTCCGACAAATTTCGCAGTCTTTTAGACGCGGGATTAATTACAGCTCAGATTTCAGGTATTCAAGGAATGCAAATACCTAATTATAACGTCAGTTATCCGATAACTCGTTGGCGTTTGCGCGTAATTAAATAAGCTCTTCGGTGTTCCTTCATTCATACAATGGAATTTCGTTATTTTGAAATTAACACGAAGCCAATATCTGCAGAAGTACCTCCAAATCAGTTTTCGACCGGAATCGGCAATACAATTATTTCCATATACTTGAAACTTTCATTGTCTGTCATACAGCGAAGTGTAGGTAGGTACAGGTATCAAAACTTGAATGAAACTGTTGTATTCTCTCACATTGACATAATATCAGTGTATACATAGAAGTTCCCGATGGAATGTTGAAAATTGACGTAAAACTTTATCATTTTTATTACGCACACTTTACTTTCACTTGAACAACGGAGCTTCTTCTCTAACCCCGATAGATTTAGGGATCGATTTTGTTAGAGTTGATTCTTGAATGGGTGTTAATAAGAGAAAGTTTTGCAGTTGATCTCCGTGATCCATTAGCAAAATGACCACATAATTAAATAAGCTCTTCGGTGTTCCTTCATTCATGTAATGGAATTTCGTTATTTTGAAATTAACATGAAGCCAATATCTGCAGAAGTACCTCCAAATCGGTTTTCGACCGGAATCGGCAATACAATTATTTCCATATACTTGAAACATTCATTGTCTGTCATACGCAACGAAGTGTAGATAGGTATAGGTATCAAAACTTGAATGAAACTGTTGTATTCTCTCACATTGACATAATATCAGTGTATATATAGAAGTTCCTGATGGAATGTTGAAAATTGACGTAAAACTTTTTCAATTTTATTACGCACACTTTATTTTCACTTGGACAACGGAGCTTCCTCTCTAACCCCGATAGATTTAGGGATCGATTTTGTTAGAGTTGATTCTTGAATGGGTGTTAATAAAAGAAAGTTTTGCAGTTGATCTCCGTGATCCATTAGCAAAATGACCACGGACGATTTCACGCCATCGATTTAACAACAGTAGGTACCTACCTACCCTACCTACGGTGCGCCTAAGTCTAATACTAGTAATGGACAAACCCCATCCGAAAATCACTTGGAAGTTAATGTATTTTACTGAAAACCAGTAAACGTAAACAGCCATTAGGATGGGTTCGGTTGTAACAGGCACTTGTCTCGCTATACTAAAGGGCAAGGATCCTGCCGGAGGGACGGAAGCCCTGAATTCCTCTTCGACCTCTACAAACCTCGCACAAAATCGCAATCCGGTCTCCAGGATGCTCATGCGATGTAAAACAATGAATACTGAGTCTCCCTGATTTCCCAGGCCGATTTTAGGCTCCCTCGTTTCGCAATAATGCGATAATTATCATCAATATTATTCGCAACATAAAATATTTGCTATCTATAATCGCTGCAGGTAAAGGTTTGCCGACTTTCAGCGAGCAGGTTAATACCAAATATTGTACCAGAGATAATTTTTTATTACGATATTATAACGGTAAGTATGTATAATTATGATTTACAAACAAATTTAGCTGCGATAAAGATAAAGCGAGTGTTCATCTACTGACTAGATATTTATTTCATTATCATTACAGTATAGGCGTATAGTGTGTAGGGTTGCTGCAATATACATTTACCGACACTGTATAGTAACTAAAGCAGCGAAATTAATACAAGAATATTGACTATCCTTGAATTCATTAATTCAAGCGGTTGTTTGCTCAATTCTTCTACTTACTTTAGTATTCGAAGTATTAAGCAACGATATACAATTAATCGTAATATATAAGATAAGGGTTTGTGAATTAGGACGTAAGAAGCAAACTTCTCGCAGTAATATGCGACTGTATATGGGAAATTTGGTTTTCTAAAAAAGAGAAAAAGAAGGGAAATTGCGAGGGAGGAAATAAGAGACAAGCCGGATGAGAACGGAAGGGAAGGTTTATTTCATAGATTCCAATTATTGTTCGAGGAACCGCTCAAATTGAAGGGCGCACTCTCGGAGAACGCAATAATCTTAAACGACCATGTTGAATAACGGAGAGGAGGGACTGATGGCGGAGGTAGAAACGAAGACTGAGTCTAAGGCGGAGGGCCAGCCGCCTCCGTTTCAGACAATAACAATTGCTTTCGTTATTATCCGTCGTTTTGTATGGAAATTGGTGGAACGGGAAATGGAACGAGAGGCGGTGCGGTACGGTGCGATGCGATGCGATGCGGTGCGGCGTTCTGACGGAGGAAATGATAAAAAAAAAAATACACAACCGTTATAATCTCTGTATAAAAACAAAAGGGTCTTTTGTTATTTATACTTTTTCTCAAACTACCCAATAAAATGAAATTTAATCGTTTATTGTTACCAAAAAATTCCCATCATTTTAATACACGCGCATTTAACTGCCTGCGCACAGAGCGATATGTAGTGCGCTGTTAGGAAGATTAACTACGCGATTCACCGTTCTATTCGATCACGTTTAATTACCACCAATTGAATCGTTCTTCCAATTAAAATCAGCCCTGCGACCAACTGATCGAAGTACTTTGCCATTAGACTCTCCCACGCGCGAGAATAATGAAAAAACTGAAATGGAAACACCGGCGATGTACGCGATAGTACATTGTGTATCAAGGGCGCAAAGAACTACATTGCGAGTGTGCAATATGTGGCACGAGCCGAAGGCGAGTGTGCTGCATGCATACTCGTCAAAATAGCTTTGCGTCCGTGATGCACACGATATCTTTCTTAACACCTGCTCTGCATAAATGCCTCTGCTGAGACCGAGTGAGCGGGCGCAAAACTGGACTTTGCGCCCGAGGGCGGACAAGGAGTCTCTTTCGTCCGCTTTCAGCAGGCGGAAAAGACTTTGCCGCCCGAGGGCCGAAAAGTCCTGCTTTGCGCCCGCTCAAGAGGTCGCAAGGAGGCATTTTCGGAGCAGGTGTGAAGAAATAATAATTCTAATCGCCACAGGAGGGACGTTTCAGTTCATTATATATACCTATATATAGCGAATTAATTGAAGCGCGGTAATATGTATCTGAGGAATAAAAATCTTTACCTCAGAGACGGAAAGAGTCTTGGAAAACTTACATACAGTTTAAAGACGTTTAAATTCAAAGCAAAGCCTGGCACGACGCGTGCAAGCCCCAAGAACACGAGCATTATTAGCCAATTTAGCATATTCCTGTAGTTACACTTTTATATTAAAGATGGTCTTGTAGTAAAGGGGAAGTTTTGCGAGCTCTGCATACATCTGAATACAAATTTTCGCACGCGTTATTCGACACCTGGCACCTCTACAATTTTACACCACCCGTTCCGCATAGAACAAGACTAAGGTATAAGGATTCCTCTTTTCCTCAACGCGTACCTACCTATCCACCTACCCCATCCACCCACCGACTTTAACTCGTCGCAAATTTGAACCCAATTCGAAGTATCGTGTCTCGAGAGGTACTTTATTGGAATCGGTTCCTAGCTACCTTACTACTATTTTATAGCGATCAGTTTCACGCCTGGGATTCGTCGCAGAATTCGTAGTTTGCCGGAGGGGATGGTAGAGGTGGAGGATCCAGAGGTATGGGGACCGGGGCGTCACCAAGCTCCAAAAGTCTCAATCTCACCTCCATGTCAACGATCATGTCGACGTCCTCTTGGAACGCGACGCTCACCACGGGACGACCTGAAAATAAAAGAAGAATCAAATACTGCATGCACTTGCAGCTACGTATTTCACCATCCATTTCGAAGCCTTTTCGAAGTTCAGGTCGAATCAAAATCTGGAACCACGAAACCATTTTTCTATGCATTTGATTACCTAGCAACGCTGTCAACCCGTCGGTCCACAAGTTATAGATTTCTTTGCTGGGAGCAATGAAGTCTAGGGAACCGCCCTCGTGAAGTAAAGAAAAAAACGTCTTGTCCTCAGAGTATTTCCGGCTCTTAGCGTGCGGGCATCTCTTACCCGTCGCCAATCCCGTAGCAGAAGCCACGCTGATCCTCTTCTGCAAGTTTGAGTACGGTTGACTTTCCGAGTCCCAATCTCCGTATATTAGAACCCGCTCGTCTTCCGAGAGATGGACGTACCACCAATTCTTCGCTTTCTGATCAAAGAGAAAATTAATCTGTCAAATTAGTCTGGAGAATTCAAGGACAAGGGTAATGGGTAGGTAATCAAGAAAATTTGCCACGCGCAATATGTTCGTTAGGAAATTTCATTTTTCTAGGTAAAAGTGTGATTTAGACTAAGAGACTGATATTTTATGCACACAGATTCACAATTCTGGTTACATGTACGAAATAGTGTGTTCGGCTCTTCTTGTTTCTAAGATAAATACGCAGCAGAATTCTAATGCAGAATTTACCTGAGCTTTCAGAGTGTCGAACTGTTTTGAGAATTTATGTCCAGCCTTCAAGGCGTTCAATCTCTGCGAAGTGACGAGTTTCACAGCTCTGGGTTTGATTTGATTTCTCATATCCACAATCGCAGGATGTTTTTTTATCAGACCTTCGAACTTTTCCTGCTGCTCAGTCGTCCACAAGTCTTGGACCTTGATGGCACTGATTTCTTTGAGATGCTCCGCCAACGCGGAAAGAGTCGTGGGTCTAGCCGCTAACGCGTCCTTCAATTGCCGGTGAAGAACGCGAAGCGCTACCACATGATCCTCAGGCTCTCTCGTCTTCAGGTCCCTGATGGTCTTTCCCAACGTCCACATAGCGTGGCAGAAAAGTTCCTCAAAGAAGGGATCTCTGGCGCTAAAAAATAGCGGGCAGTATCGGACTGACGTTCCTCCGTGCCCTGTTCCTACCCTCAACACTGAGCAAAGAACCTCCACGACGTCCTGAGCCACATGATTCACGTCGGAAAGAAGCTCAGCCTCTTCTTTTGCGAGTAGGAAACTGTCGTGATATCGCTCGGAGAAATATTCAAGGCAATTCAGGGTCAAACGGCTCACCATTGCGTCATTCGAGTCAGTTAGTTCAGAGAAATATCTTCGTAAATTTGGCGGGGGTTTTGGGGAGGGTAAAGGCATGGAGGGCATGTAATTTTGGTTTAGTTCATCCAGGGTGACGGTAGAATTTTGTCTGCTAAGCTCTGGGGTCGTAGGCAAAGATTCTTGCGCTTCCAGAATTGTGTCAGTGCTCATTCTGTGCCAATAAGTCGAAGAAGTAGAAGAAGGAGATGAAACAGGAGATCTTCGTTTATCACTATCTTTTGCGATTAAGGTTTGCTGGCTCTGTCCCAGGATAGAATTAAGAAGTACAGTTTGAAGGATGTGTAACTGATGGGCCAACTCGTCCCCTGCGCTTCGCTGACCAGAACCAAGAACGTGCCGGAAGATAATTTGTCTCCACTTTGATGCAGACAAGGCTTTCAAATCCTCGTCGCGTCTCTCCCCATCCGAAAGTAACAGAAGGGCGTTAACCAGGCCCAAAACTGCCAGTTGAACTCCTGGTGATCGTCCCTTGACCAATGTCAACGTTTCCGTTGTCGTCAAAGTGGCACGCAGTCGTTCTCCTTGATCCGGATCGCTGCTCGCAAGCACTAGACACGCGGTGAGTAACGCTTCCCTTAAAGCTTTACTCTCTCCTGGTCCAGCAATCTCCGCAACTACTCTATCCAGACTAACGTCGCATAAACGTTCGAGGAAACCGTGCTGCATCGAGAGTCTAAGACATGCTAATGCAGCTGTGGTTTCGCCTGGTGCAGCAACTTTTAATTTATCAACTATCAACGATGGACCATCAACTTGAACGAAACACCTTGCAAACTCTGGGTCTTCGCAGGCATTTGCAAGCTTCTCAAAAGCACTTCTACGCTTAGATCCTCGTTCGTCCGTAATTAATTCCAAGAGTAGGTGGACCGTAGTTGTGGCTGAGAATACCAATCTTAATTCCGTTCCGTCTAGAACTTGAGAAATTAATTCTGAAGTTACGTAGCGGTTCGCTATCGTTGGATTCTCGGCCTTTGGTGACGGTCGTGCTATTTGCAGCGCATACTTGTGGCACTCTCCAACCAAACCGTGATTTTCACAAAGATCTGCAACTATCTCTTCCAACGGTAGACTCCGGTCCATCTTGACCAACGTTTGACCATTACCGATTGCTACTGCAACCGAAACGATTGAATCTGGCATTTTCGCGCTGTTTTAAGTCTTCAAATATGTTTTTTCAATGAACTTAAAGCCTTCAAGCTGCGACCAGAGCCGCACGAGGCAAGAAAATTTGTAATTTAATTACGATTACGTAACACTTTTTATTGTTTACTGATATCACAATACGTTCTTATCAATAATCAAGCGTGCTTACCGATGATACGTTTTTTAACATGTCATCGATAATAATTCGCAAATACATATTTCGAAATCAGTGTGAGTGAGTTTGGCTATCGTTAAATTCACCTCTGTTTAACGTCGAATCAATATACGGTAGTAAAATAGTCGTGAGAATTGTTATTCAACCATGTTTGGACGAGGTATTATTCTAAATTCGCCGAGTTTAACTGAACACTTGTACACTGCTGCAGCGGATATAATTAATCACTGAGTATCGAATTATCCTCGTTAATAATAAACAGAAATTTTTTTTGACAACGGATCGTTTACCTTCCTGGTGATTTATTCTAGTTATTCACGTGCGCGATGGCCACACCTGAGACCCAGCCGAAGGCCGATTATACTGCCTGTTATCGTTACGCTGATAACTCAACGCGGATGAGCAATGAGTCTAGCAATAATGTAGTGGGGGAGAGATAAGTGATAATCATGCCCAATATAACGTGACGGTAATTCAGTTGTCCGCTTCTATCTATAACTTAGCGTATTTACTACTTAGCATTATGCGAATTAATACTTTCTACTCTACTGTGTTGAGAACTGACTCAATCAGAATTTTCTATGTTTATTATTATATCTACGCTTTATAGTTGTGATATTGTCGCGGTCAGCAGCTAGCGATAAGACTCTGAATAATATTAGTACGGAAGCAGACCATATTGACTGCGGGAGTATTATACACGAAGACTCGAACGTACGAATTGGTGTTAGAAAAAATTTAGCTCTGAATGAGCGAATAAGTATCATTAACGTTCTAGGATTTCGGTGTCTGAGTATTGTGTGAGTTATTTTTTTTTTCATCTCGCCTTTTGCTGAAACTTTACAAAAATCGATTTTTCGTAATGATAAACTAAGTGAGGAAATATTCAAGGATGTAGGAAATTGGGATTGTGCTATAAATATAATCACACTTGCTAGTTGGATAATTACGAATAGTTTATTTCAGTGTTACGAAAGTACTCGGAGCATATAAAAAAAAAGAATGTTATTTTCGCTATTTTATACGTATAGAAGTTAAAAACTAACTACTCTAGTGATATCCAATCTCTATATATAAACTAGATGAATTTAACGTATATATTAAAACTCTTTAAAATTCATCTATAACATCAATTACTATGGAAATTAAGTTCGGTAATATATATAATATTCCCAGACAACAATATTAATCGATGATAAAATATCGCAGCATTCATCGTTAGTTACAAAAGGCGATAATATATGTAGATACGAATAAGACGTGATAAAAAATCCGAGACTTTGTTCCAACTTCGTAAGGTATAAAAATGAAAAAAAAAAAAAAACACGATGACGAAAAGAAAACTTAGTATAATACCTGAAATTACATAATTTTTCATCTAGAATTGAGCCACATGAATTAGTATAAACAATGCAAAACTCATTAGTTGATAAAAAAGAATAGTATTAAATTCAGGCAGTACATATTAAGCATAGAAAAATGTTTTTCTTATTAGAAATTCCTATATAAATGATAAATCATTACCGCCTGAGTACAGATTTTTCAAATATATATATACATATATGGTAACTTTGTTATTGGCTAGTAGGCGGCGATCCGCTATTGTCATATTGGCTTTTATTTTTCAGTAGATAACCAGCTAAAAAATTAATTGGATCTGGCGGTCTCTCTTTAGCAAGACTTGATAATGCTTGTAATAATATTGGCACAACAGTCTGATCCAAATACTGTCTTGTCGGAAGAGACTGCACCTCAACTCTAGACTTTTTCTGAGGAACACCAGTCAAGTCTGGATCCTTTTCCATGGCTATTATTTTCTGAAACATGAAATAAACACAATTTCCTAACATCATGATTACGGGAAGTCAGACATTCTCCTAAAAAAAATCATCACTTCTATACCGTAATTTGATTTTCGATCACATTTCGAGAGCATATTGATTCCCGGCTTCTAATTAGTTACTAATGTTCGATCTACGGTTATTAAAATCGAGTTTATTTCAGAGAAAATCATTTCTGAAGCTGTGAAAACCAGTATTTTTATGCTTATAATTTTGAGGTTATACTTACGTGGGCTGCATCTGACACTACATTGGTAATTGGTTGAGCTGGTACTGGCTCGGTACGTTCCTCGGTTGTGGTTTCTGGAATGAAAATATCAAACGTATCATCGAATTTCGTACGACATATTGCAGCGTGAATATTTTGCGAAAAAAAATCGGTAATGAAACTGAAAATTGTGCACAGATACCTCCGCTAGACGCCATGATATAAACAAACTGTTGCCAACAAAGGTTGCCAAAGGGAAAACTCAAAAGTGCAAGACCAAACTAGAATCAGAATGCTTTTTAGAATTGACGCTAGATGACGCTACCTGATGCATCAACTGATAGCGTTATCTGACGGAATATTTGTGATGTATGAGCAGCAACACTAGTTGCATCTACTCAGGCAACTAACTCAGACGGTATTGTGGATCTTACCAAACTACTATGTAGCTACTTCCAGTATGCAGTATATGTTTGAAACCTAATTATGACATTGAGAATTTGAAAATGCAGCTTTGCAAAAACTGTAGTATATTTTAGAAGTTCGAACCCTGGTCTAATATTGTAAATATTATACCATACTGCACAGCTAAGGCCATGATACCATGTACGATTATTTCATGAGCAGTATCACGCGAGTAATGCAGTACCTAGTATTGGTAACTGGACGCAAGGTACTGTATGACTAGTTCAAATTTCAAATACCAGATGGAGAACGCGTCTCCGCCAGAAGGATACATCCCAGGTAGCAAAATTCAATAAGTCATCTAAGGCTGGGTTTTCATGGACAGCAAGTTGCTGCAACAGCAAATTGCTGCAGCAGCGAGTTGCTGCTGCTGCGCATGAAAATGAGGTTTGCAGCAGCAGCAAGTCACTGCTTGTCAAACGCCCGTGTTTTCGCCAACGGTTCTCATTTCTGTTTATTCTAATTCTTAATATTTTAATTTTTAATCAGTCAATTCGGCGTTCGGGTAGATGGCGTTTCGGGTAAATGATAGCGTCAACAATTGTTCTCGATGAGACACTATCATTTACCCGAAACGCCATCTACCCGAACGCCGAATTAACTGATTAAAAATTAAAATATTAAGAATTAGAATAAACAGAAATGAGAACCGTTGGCGAAAACACGGGCGTTTGACAAGCAGTGACTTGCTGCTGCTGCAAACCTCATTTTCATGCGCAGCAGCAGCAACTCGCTGCTGCAGCAATTTGCTGTTGCAGCAACTTGCTGTCCATGAAAACCCAGCCTAAAAGCTATCTAAAGGATGCCTAATGTCCGTCTGGAAGTTAACCGTAAGTTAGCAAGTGTCTGAAAGTTATCTTTTAGGAGGGTTGTTAGCTTTGAGGAAACTTCCAGACGGACATTAGGCATCCTTTAGATAGCTTTTAGATGACTTATTGAATTTCGCTACCTGGGATGACCCGATTTGAGTAGTACTGGTTTTGACCACGAGGTGGCTAAGCCTAAGAGACAGTTACCAATAGCAAACCTTATGATACTTTATAGCGTTTTCGGCTGGTTACACTGGTGTACACCAGGTGTGCACTGAGGGCACTAGTGGCACACTAGCGCCATGGCGGGCGCGATGAACCTGCACGATTTAGTTGCGCGGTAATTGAGGTGTTCGGCTGGTCAGTGCGCTGGTATAGTGGGTTCCAGCGTTGATCCAACCAGACCGTGGGAGGCGAGCCGATGAAAGTTGAAAATGGCGCGAATTCCATCAAATCAATAGAATTCCGCGTCAATGAGGCGCCTGTTGAATTAAGTGACACCTGCGACGGGGATGATGTAAAAAAATTATCAGGTAAGTTGTTTTATTCATAAGCTACAATTAAACAAAAAACTGCGGGTTTTTTCTCTTCTCTTCCCGATGTCAAAGATATCATTTATTCGTCGTCGCTATCAGACGACGATGTTGAAAATTCCTTTAGTAAGATAGCTTGTTCTACTGAGCGCGCCGCCATATTTTTAAATTTCAAACAGCTACACTAGACTAGCACGACCCAGGTAGCAAAATTCAATAAGTCATCTAAAAGCTATCTAAAGGATGCCTAATGTCCGTCTGGAAGTTAACTATAAGTTACCTTTCAAACACTTGTTAACTATAAGTTATCTTTCAGACACTTGGTAACTTATAGTTAACTTCCAGACGGACATTAGGTATCCTTTAGATTTGCTAGAATTTTGCTACCTGGGGAGCTCCCGAAATTTTCTGTACTGAGTACAAACTGAGTGTCAAAACCTTGCACTGGCTTACCAGCAGAACACACTACACCACAAATGTGCAGTCGAACCGTAGTACCAACAGAACACGCTGCACTACGCTAGTGTCGCACTCAGTGTATTTTTTTGGACCTTTGGCTAATCTTCTATAAAGAACGGTAGCCTACGCACTCAGTGTACACCAATGTGACCAGCCGAAAACGCTATTAGTGCAGGAAACTATCCTGCACTGAAAAGTCTCTGGAGCAGCCACTACTCTCAGGGCGCAGCTATCACGCTGAGTCTTGGTATAGTGGCTAATGCGAGTTTGAGAGTAGTAGCTGCGCCTGGGAGAGTAGTAGCTGCGCTGGGAAGAGTAGCTATAGCGCTGGGAGTTGAGTGTAGCGACTAAACTCGATTCGAGTATAGTAGCTGTACGCGCGAGCGTAGTAGCTGCTCTGGCGAGCACAGTAGCTGTGCTGGCTTTAGAGCGGCTACTACTCTCGACGATATTGCTGGCTGCTCGAGAGACTTTTCAGTGTAGAAATTGATGAAAATAAAGGGGATATATCATAAAAATTAGAAACATCCGTACCAATGGGGATTTGCCAAATTATATAATAATGGCAAAATCTCGAAAAGGGCAGACTGCATATGATTGATAATAAGCATATTATGTTTATGTATTATTTATTTAACGTAAAATTAGACACTACAACTTTGGTACAAAAACATAAAAGAGTGGCACTGGAGAGACAGTATAATTGGTTCTGATCAGATTATCTCGAATTGCTATAGAAATGTGAAAAACATTGATTCCTCAGATAACTTGTGTATTGTAAATCTTATAATGTTATAATATGTATGTCGAATACGGTAACGTAAATAAGAATGAAAATATATATCATAATTGACGACAACAACAAAAAATCTCCAAAATGCAAGCACATACAAAACCTCTGCGCAAATCAAAGTCATAGAAATATGTTAATAATTATTATTTTACACAAAAAATTCAACATTTAAAATCGTACACCATTTTTTCCCCAGGGAAAATTGTGCATCCAAGCACTAAGCAGCTTAAACTAAGCTATATGAGTGACTGTATCTTAATATTATAATTTTAATTCTTAAGACTTATAATATCGACAACTAAAGAAACTTATCCGGTAACACAGCTAGACGTTATGTTATTATTATTATTATTATTATTATTATTATAGGTATATGTATATGTATATTTTTGTGAGTAACACTTTTTTCATATCTAAAAATGTTACTTATTTTTTATTACCATTGCATATTATAGTATTGTGATTATTAATATTATTTTTTTTATTAAACTTTAAACGTGATAAGCGACAAGCTTTTGCGTGTTAGTAGGTCATATTATAGTATAGCTTAGGTATAATAACTCTATCCGGATGTGCAATATATGCAACACATACACGATACACAAAAATTTGCGCAGCGATTAAATCACATCAATGAGTAAAGCATTATCATTTAGACTCAGCCGAATTGAGAATTTTTGTTAATTCGTTGAAATTCATTCACATTATGTGTCAAATATTTTCCTCAAACTTGCTCTAAAACCCAAACGGCGAGTCCTACACCAACGTAAACGAGACACCTACGATATATCTAGGGACAGTAGTATAATAAAAACAATTATATGAGATTTCGTACTATTATGTTACTGGTAATAGTACAATCTCGCGACCGTCTGTCCCGCTTAAATCCTATCTAATTAATATAATTTTAATCATTAATTAATCACTTACGCTTTTAATATCATCATCGAATTACAATTAATTATAGCATATTATAGTATAGTAGCTATGGGTAGTAGATTAAATAGGATGGTTACCAATAATATAGTATAATATATGTAGTAGGTTTTCCAACAGTGGATTAGATTTTGCTTAGTTTTCTTTTCTTTTTTCTTTTTTTTTTTTTTCTTTTTCTGTCCGATAGATAGGTATAATTAATTAATTAATTAATAAGTTTCGATATATGCAATTAGGAAATTAGGTAATGTAATGATAATAATTATAATAGTTTACGATTACAGAAACCATATATAGCTTTCGCTGAGCATATTTCTGTAGTCAAAATTATCATCAATCATTGGAGACACAACCTTCGTTACAAAATTATAAATTGTTTGCCAACATGCGGCAGTGTGGCACAACCTCGACTCAGAATGAGAAACTAGCTTTCCCTGTTATAATCTTAAGACCTTTAAACTTTCGAATTAAAGAAAAAATGACACATCATGTAAATTCATTCTTCAGACATATCCGATGTTGAGAATTCTATTTTACTGAATACGTTTGATTTTGTGCTATCAAATTGTTTTTCCATTTCATAAGATATGATATAATGAGACTTATACTTTTCAAAAATTTCCACCTAATTTAGAGCGTTAAAATTGAACGGAAATCTTGCTTTTCATTCATAGAAAATAGAAAGGTACGAATCTCAAATAAAGTGTATAAAGTTGGCAGTTTTCGTTGGAAAATTAACTTGCAGATATAAAATGGTGAAATGTAAAAACTAAGATCTCAGATTTGGATGGTGAAAATATAGTTGAACCAATACGTATGAGACTGAGAATCGTCCGACGTTGTTCTCTTTAGTTCAACGAGAAATGTTTAATAGAAAAATAGTTACGAATAAAATGTGCAAACTCGCAAAATGTAATTTTCCCTGAATATCAGAGAATTGACTATACATATCGTTGATTATTATTCTCTGATGTATTCTCAGCGAGAGATTGATTTCACACCTGAAGATTGATTGTGTCATTTTCCTTTTTCTAATTAATAAAAAAAAAGACAAAAAAAAAGGAACATTCAGAAAGTTTATAATCAAAATTAGCACTGCTATTAAATCACTTCACGCATTAAGATTTTGCGTCATTTCGTTTCATCATGAATTATAATACCATATAATATATTCGAAAGAGAATTTAAAAGATGTTTGCCATTATCTTCTATATTAGAATGTAGTAATTTAATCCTTATGAGATAATCAAATCTAGCTATCCGCAATGGCAATAATTTAAAGTCGTTGCAATTGGACTGACAACACTAGGGAAGTAGTATGTTTGGTATGTGTTTGCATATTCATGAGCGTGCCGCATACACTGAATATAGGCTCTTGACTCCTCCTTAGTTGTTGGTGCAGGCAGAAGATTTACAAATTACACTGCCACAGTATCGTAGGGTGTGAGGAGTCCGCCGTGGCTGCCGGGGGGGCCGCCGGTTTGCCTGCCGGTAGCTTCGTTTCTGTAAAATAAATACTCTTTCAAATAAATAGTTACACAATTTTGTCATTAACACATTGAATTTGCCATTCTTCGCTGCCATTTATAATCCATGATGATATCAAATAAACGATGAGAGATATATTTCTGAAAAGCTAATGGTAATCTGCATTACATGATGATTCAGAAATGTTGATAATAAATTGACTGATGGACTCTTGTAACAGTAATGGGTGATATTTCATTTCAAAGCAAGAAATATGAATGAATTTTGAATCCAGATAGCGATAAATGAAGTACAATAAAGCAGCTTGAAATATATATAATTTTCGTATTTTTTCCACAGTTCTATTGAATATATTATGTTATATTACCTTATGAAAGCAGATACATGAAATAAAAATTTATGATGTCAATCTATTTTATGCGTAAAATAATATAATTACTAATATTTTCCTACAGGCAATGACAAACTATTACGTGCAATAATTAATTGAATTATGTATGAAATAGCTTGTTAATCACGTGTACTAGCAACATGTTTAGTTACACGCGGGGAGTGTATTCTGAAATCATTTTATGAAATCAATTGATTATATGACCCTCTATAGTCTATGCAATATAATATAATTGAAGTATCGCAATTTTTATGATACAATATATATTTGATTATCAGAATACACCCAACGAGGAAGTAAAACACTTACGGTTTCCTGCACAAAGAGTCATGAAACAAGAGAAGGTCAGGATATGTTAGACATGATAGGGTTCCCGGGGTCATCCACAGATCTATTATGCACTCACACGTATCAAAATGATAAATAAAAATTATCAAGAAAATATGGTCGAGTATTTTCCATCAAAAATTGTCTCGCTATAATCTCAATTTCATATAATTTCTATAAAATAATTAATGACAAAAATTGTTGCATCCAGAAGTGCCTAAATGAACAAGATATTAAACTAATATACCTATATCAAGATAATTAAGTGCCAGGGTGGTTTCATGCCATCGTAATCAGTGATTAGAAATTGATTTTTTAAATCCAAATCAAGACGTTTCATTTCATTTAAAAAAGAAGCCAACTAGAGGCACTATCAAGACTTTCAGTTAAAAGGTATTTCATGATTGCTATAATGATTAATTTTTAAGTAATAGATATATTTGATTAAAATTTTTAAATCGCAAAAAAGAATAATGTTAAAATTTTTGTAATTGTATTAGAAATATTGAAATTTTTCATTCGCTAGTTAGGAAAAAGAAAATTCATTCGTAACTCCAATCATACTCGCTACTGACCTCTCTATGAGTTTGCGCATCTCCTCGGTGGTCATGCCATCCTTGCCGCGAGCATTAACTGAAATAGAAAAAACACACAGACCAATTGACACAACGGTTACTACGACACATAACATGCTCGGAAACTGGAAACTGGCTACGCGTTATCTCTGCTAAGTCTGTTGAAGAGAAACGCGCCAACCCCTGCTGTAACATGCAGACCTCCCCCCCAACCATAATTATCCTGTAAGATTCAGAGAGCTTATTTAATCAAAGTTGTTAATAACAAAACTGACACAAAATCGTTGTAAATAGTTTGTCTTAAAAGAAAACGTTGAACATAGAATAGTTGTTAGTAAATAAAAAAATAGTCTGTCTATACACTCTTATGGTTTAGAAAGATAACGATAAGTTAATGAATGGAACATTTTGAAGAATAAGAAATAGAAATTATGTATACAAATGTGAGAACTCGATAGATAGTATTCGGTTCTGTTAATCACATAGCATAGAGCACAGACCATGAAAAAAAATAATGAAAGAAAAATGAGAAAATTATTCAATTATTATATGGAGATTTTGTTGAAAGTGGCCAAAGACTGATTTCCTCTGAATCTTACGAGGTTCCGGTTGTCTGGGCCTAGTGGTCATGTCTCGTGTTGTCCTTTCAATTTAGTAGTACTGACCGCCGTAGTTACGGTTGACCATTTGATCACGATCGCATTCTGCTTCACTAATCTCGTTGCTTTCTTTGCTGTCGTTAAAGCTCGAGTTGTTTGGGTCGTGGTTTCTTGGTGGTGGTGGTGGGGGTTCGGGAGAGCCAGACATTGGTAGATTGCGAGCTGATCCTACGCTGCGACGGCCAACAGAGCCACGAGATCCATAGTGATCGTAAGGAGCGCCGTATTGACCATATTGAGAACCGTATTGATCTTCTTCAGGGGCACAGTTAGCTGGGTCATCGTACTCGGGCGAAAACATGTTGTGGGGGCCACCACCTTGAGATGGGACACGGGAGTAACGACCGTTTTGACGAGGCTGATGAAATAAATGAACATTTATTAGATGCGTTCAAGTTAATCCAAGTTTCTCAATTCATTCAAGTTACTGTAGTCCTGTGTAACAATTTTAACTGAATGAAAATAATGATATTAGTTCAATTAGTTCAATTAGTTGAAAGTTTTCATGTAATGTTATCTACCATTGATTGTGATCCGGATCTGCTGTGGGCAGATGATGCGTTGGTAGGATGACTAGAGGGAGGTCCCATTGTGCCAGAATGTCCGTTACCAGGATGAGGGAATGTTTGGAATTGCATGGCTTTAGTTGGATCCATTTCTTCGCGGAAGCCTAATAGGTGGAAGGTAGCGTACGGGCAGATCTCATCCTCCATACCTGGAATCATTTTTACAGGGTAGATGGTGCTTTTAATACTTCTGTGTAAACAAATATTTCAATATATACAGCTATATATAGCTTAAGCCCATCTTTTTACATTTACTTTATGAAGAACATAGACAGAAAGCTTGTATATTACTTACGTTATCCACGAGTGGTTCGAATAGTTCGTCAAAAATTATGTTTCATAAATGATCATTAGAATGTATTTAATAAATTTTTAAACTGATAGAAATTTCATATTTCCTCACATGCTTTTCATGCAAATATAGGATCAGTGCAATTAAATTATTTGTCGATTATTAGAGTCTGATAATTCGGAAAAAGTATTTTTATATTTTGTTGTATTACATCACCATAGAAGTGTGTGCGATAAATTCAATTTATTAAATACTTTATACAATCGAATGGAATAAAATAAGAACAGTTGATCTTAAATAATAATATAGCTTCAATAAATTAAAAAAAAGAAAAAAAAAACTACCCCTATCATGCGAACGTGCGACATTGAAACTTTGTGGAAGAACTAACACTGAACACGGAGAACTTACATTACGACGCTGTATTACCTCCAACGTTTGTTCAGATTTGGTTCAAGGTGTTTTTTTGCCATGATTTTATAATGTTTTTATGAGTAGAGTAATTATTGTGTGATTATAAAAAAAAAAAAAATAATAATAACAAAGATTTCACTAATGAAATTTGAATCAACATTTCATATGTGCGAGTTTAATATTATACTTTAAATTATCAACTAACATCCTATGTTTGAAGGACTCGTGAAAGGATAAAAGCAGCGATATTATTAAGAGAATAGAAAAATATATTTTCATAATTGTGTATCAAATTGCGAATTTGTCTTTAAAAAAAAAAAGAGATTCAAGATGATAGCGTTAGGCCAACTTGTACGTACTATGAGTATTATCGCAGTATGTATTAAATTGTGTTTCCATTATAGCGAAGATCTTAATTGGAGGAAATGGTTAAATAATGAAAAGAATCTGAAGTAAATATACCAATTAGGATTAATACCATACATATTGTGCAATGTATTGTAAATGAATGAATGAATGAATGAATGATATGACAGGCGAAGTGTATGTTTCGTATATACGAACCTCTATGCGGTAGCCCTTCAGCACTGCCCATATGGGGTGGTGGTGGGCATCTTCTATTTGGTGCGCAATGACTCAATTCTTCATACATGTGTCTTCTTGGATCCCAAGTTGAGTGACTCCTTAAAGAGCCTGTCCCACCTGTCGAACAAATGCTACAAAAATGTTCTACCACTCTTGCCTACCAAGCACTTTGATTAAATTCAATATTGATCTCTCCGCACGAGTTTATAATTTGGTACTAATCCCAAATGGAATTATTTTCGAATATTTATGTTGTCGTAGAAGAGGAAGATAGTTTTTTCTCAACAATTCTTAGTTTCGAAGTAACAATAATGAGGCTTTTATAAAACCGGGTTGATTATACTTGGTACGCAAAGTGCTTGAAGCTTAAAATGAAATGAAATTAGAGTGTGCTTTGAAGTAGCAATAATAACCTTGGGGTAAGGCAAATAATAAAAAGCAATAATTAATAAATAGAAATATGCCGATACATGCGCCGTTTAACAGGTGACACACACCCATATAGTGTTTTAATAAATGAATCGTCGTGCCAATGCGACAACACCTAGATGAAGTTATTAGTCAAAGTGTTGGCAGTTATGGCTTACTTATCACTGTACCTCGCTTGATACGGTCACAAGTATTATAATTTGAGCCAGGAACAGGTGGAAGTTTGCGATTTGGTGGCGCAATGTACCCAAGCTCGTCTCTGAGGTCTGGCCTGCGTTTGTCCAAAGTAGCACCGACGACTCCAGTTTGTTGGTAAACAACGTCATCTGAAAAACGATATTGTATTGAAAGAAAGTATCCTCTCAAGTAAATCAGAATATAATTCTCATTCATTTTCTCAATCATACGACTTATATTTCACAAGATTCTAATATTTTTAATATCGTTTCAAAAACTTTACTCATACTCTCTGTCTCTCTCTCCCTCTGGTCAGGACAATGCGTTTATTTAGTATTGTTCTATGAATGTTGGAAACTCTACATGTATCCAATAATGTAAAACCGATGTAATTTTGTGGATGGATTGAAAAAAAAATTCTACACTGGGATTTTTAATCTCATGATTATAACTAGCATGAATGATTTGTTATGTAGCTGTAAAGAATAATATATTTGAAATTAGCAAGATGGTTGTTATCACGTATTATTCCATCGGCTTGCAGATTATCGTCCATTTCATTGTTATATATAGGTATATGTATGAGTGTAATATTCATGTCTGCGACGTCAATCATTTTGCTAATATTCAATGTTCAGTGTCTATGAATAATAATAAAAAACAATTGTATACATTGTCCCTCGTAATATTTCTCGTCGGCTGATGAGATACCTCGGAGCCGTGTCTGTTCAGGCCCACGAGTTCGCCTCGAAAGTGCGACACAAATAACAACAATTCCCACAATAATGACGACCACAGTTGCTGCGACGGGTACAACAACGTTGACGTCCAGCCAGCTAGGCAACCACGGGAAATACCTTCTAACATCGGTATTCTCTGTTCCACCGTTTCGAACGGGTGGTGCGATCGTTCCTGTTTGAGGAAAGATGGAATAATAATTTCTTTACTAACCCTTGTCGCTGCCATGCCCTTTCCCTTTGAGCACACAAATCACTATAACGGCAACAATAATGACCAGAATAGCAGCAACGACTGGTACAACCAAATTCAAATTTGCCATTAGAATTTTCATCGGATCCTCGTCACTAATACCACCGTTAACATCAGGAAGTTCACGGGCCGGGGCAATGGTGCCTGGAACAAAAAATAACTTTCTTTTTTTTTTTCCTTTCGCATCTTTGGAAATTAAATCCAGCCACCACAGCACCGACCCATTACTGTATCGAATCAACGGCAAAACTAATACCAGTATCATTTCATACGCTCAAATTCTCATAAACTTAATTCCGGAAATAATTTTAAACGAATGTGGCAGTAAAAAGAGTGATTCGTAGCTCATTGGTGAGGATCTTGGCTTTCTGTTATCTCTACAATCATAGTTATAATTCTATCTGTTGTAAGCAAAGATGATAACGCACCACCAGTTACAGTAAGAGTGGCAAATTCGTATTCGGCAACGGCAAATCCAGCATTGTTATGAGCAGTGACACGGAGATGATACCAATTAGCGGGATCTAGGTCCAAGACCACAAAGTTACCGCCGGGTTTCACATTGTTAGAAACTTGATTCCATTCCTGCTGAAGCCTGGAAATGAAAAGTAAAAATCAATTAGGACTGATGACTGATGTAAAATGATTTACTTTTCGTAATTGAACATTTTGGTGCTCTAAAGCATCTCGTTACTCATTCCAAACAGACTTTCGACGGCATATTATAATAGCTATTTCTTAATTCTTACTTCTTCTTGTGTTCAACAACAAAGTACAACATAGGACACCCTCCGTCAGACCAGGCGCTGAGATGTAGTGTAATGCTGTTAGTCGATACTTCTATAAATCTTGAAGCTTCAGGTATGATTGGCTTTGAGCCCTTGGTTCGTGTGTTCAGAATATCTGATGGATCTCCAGTTCCAATACTGAAATTACCAAATTCGTAAATAACATGTATTTCACTGCTTACATAAGTTCATAAAAGCCTTATTAAAGATGTTTAGATAGTATTGAAAATAAAACTCACCCATTGTAAGCCGTGACGTAAATTTGATACCTAGAACCGCACCACAGATCCTCTAGACTATGCTTTTGTGCTGTTGAGCTAACTTGGCTCGTTTCCCAGTCTCCAAATTCTGGTTTATAGTGAATAGTGTATCCGTGAAGAGGAGCATTGTCAGTCGGATGAGGTCTCAACTTCATTGTCAATGAATTTGTGGTTGTTGCAGTTAACGTTACTTGCGGTGAGTGCGGAGGAGCTGTAGATCAGAAAATTCACCATTGAAACGAAATTTCTATAAACTCTTGACTAGGAGATAATTTTTCGAAGATTTCCTTACCGTGAACAACTAACTGATGAGTCACAGTGTCATGCCCAAACGAATTTTCAACGTAACAAGAGTATTCTCCAGCGTCAGCTCTGTCTACTTCTTTAATGAATAGAGATCCCTCTGGTAATTGCCTCAATCTATCACTCGGCTGTAAGGTAGCACCACGTACTTTCCACGTTACTTCAGGAGCAGGAACGCCAACGGCAAGACAGGGTAGTTTTACATCTTCTTTATATGTTGCGGTAAACTTATCGTCGAACGATGCGATCTTTGCAGGCACTTAAAACAATTATGAAACACAAAGAATTATGAAGTGTATTTCGTATAAAATCATTTCTAAATTTAGATAAATATACAATGAACAGTAAGACTTACCACGAGCACTTGGAGACAATGTTACAATCTTTGATGCTTGACCTTCGCCTATATTAGTGCTTGCAGTGACCCAAAAATCGTATCTAAACTGCTTGTCTAAACCAGATGCTTCGTGAGTTAATTGATTCGGTAAAACTTTCTGGGTAGTTGGTTCTTCGGCATTTTCAGATTTAGCGTAAATCGTGTATTGAGAGATCACTCCATTTGGTTGGCTTGGTGGACGCCATGAAACAAGAATTGACTCGGCGGACATTACCAAGGCCTTGATGGCTACAGGTGCTTCGGGAACTATTTAAGAATAAGAAAGCATTTCAGAGATATGTTTTTTGGCCAACAGAACAAATATCCGTCTTGTATAGTAACTCCAAATACAAATTGGTAGTAAACTCACCATCTTGTTCAGTTTGGCAATGGATTGGTGCAGATTTCACACCATCACCTCCGGATGTAAAGGCAAGAACATGCATACTGTAGTTTGTGTATTTCTTCAATCCATGCAAGATAGTTTCACTCGATGAAGTTATTTTGGTATCTTTAGAGTTCTCATCATACCAGGTATCGGAGGGTCCGTAAATTACCTATTAGGAAAGAGAACAATGCAGGGTGTTAATTGAAATCAGATAACATTATACAAATATATAAATTATGCATCAAGATTCAAGAATCAATATAGTTATCTTCAGTTACATAATGAAGCTTTAATGACGTTGAAAAATACATACTTTGTATCCTGTGATCACACCATTGGCGGCACTCAGAGGTGGAGAAACCCAAGAAACCCTAACAGTTTGAGCAGTCAAAGTGGTACAAGTTGTGTCATGGGGTGGTTGTTCTGGTACTCCCTCGGCGGTATGTTGTCTGCGCTCTTCACTCATAGGTCCAGCTCCAACTTTATTGAATGCTTGTACAACGACGCTATATTGTGTGTATGTTTTCAAGTTCATGATCTGTAAATGATGTTCCTTTCCGTCTTCCTTGGAAAATTCAACAGTTTCAAACATGAAAGGCTTATCAGCTGAGGAAAGTTTGTAGCCTACGTAGTAGCCAAGAATTTCACCGTTCCAATCTTCACGTGGAGGCGGCTTCCATGTCACCTGGAACAAAAGTATCAAATTCTTGAGTTTTTTTATCCCAAAGATAAATTTATACAAAGATCGCGAATTCGTTGGCTTTATTGTATAATAATTTAAAATGAAGACAGTCAAAGCTAGGATCGTTGGAAATTGAAAAGAAACAGTATCTTACTTTCAAGGTATGTTGATCAAGAGCATCAACCCGAACAGAGCTCGGTGGGCCTGAGGGAGCTTCTTCAGCAGTGATAATGGTGACGGTGTCGGATGGATCTGAAGAGCCAATTTCGTTTTCAGCAACGATTCGTAAATGGTATGTTGTTGCAGGTCTCAAATTGAATACACCAGCTACATTTTGTTGCGAACCAGGTACCAAAACTTTGTCAATATCGTTTTCCCAAGATCCTTTGCTGATTTTATATTCAATAAGATATCGTTTGATAGGGCTATTGCCATCATAGGGTGCTGCCCACGACAACTGAACCGAACGGCCAGACTTATCCAGTACTTTCAAGCCATATGGAACCTCAGGAACCTCTGAAAAAGTTGAATGGATTTTTGAATTACATTTTTTCTGTTCATTTCCAAAAAATTGCATTGATCATCAGATATTCATCAATTTTAACTAGTCTTCGAGACTGTGTAATAATATGCCCACCTTGTACGATCATGTTGATGCTAGTATCATCACTTCCAAAAGCGTTTGTAGCAACGCAAGTAAATAGTGCAGAATCAGTTCTTTCAGTCCTCTTAATGCTCAGATCAGATAAAACTCCATTAGCCAAAATTTCTTCACGGATAGTGTATCGGGCATCGCTCTTCGGGTCCAGTCTCTTATTATTCATGTTCCACAAAATTCCAATAGGCTTCTCACCTTGGGCTTCGCATTGCAATACGGCAGGTTCTCCCCGACGAGCAGTCTGGTTGCGTAATTTAATCTCGAACTGTGGTGGTGCTGAAATTTCAAGATCAAGCATCACGTTCCAACTATTCTTCTGTTTAAATAATCACATAAACAATCTCACAATCATTCATACCTTGAACTGAGATCAAGATGACGGCAGACAGTCCAGCTCCAATACCGTTTACAGCTTCGCACAAGTAATATCCTTCGTTCGTTTTTTGAATATTATTAATCGATAGAGTGCCATCCTCGATGCTAATGTCAGGATTACTTAGTTTCAAATCTTTATAATCGCCAGGTGTATCTCCTGTAATTTATTAAAAAATGATGCTATGCTAGCAGAGAATACTTGATATGTTATTGAGTCAATGCAAAGATAAAATAGTTGCATACCAGCAGCCCGCTTCCATGTAACTTGGGGCTTGGGAAAACCATCGGCTTTACATTCAACTCTTGCGTCTGAGCCTTGAGCGAATGCTTTATCGGTCGGTTCAAGAATCCAACGCGGAGGCACTGAAGAATATATTGGGTTAATCTCAAAGCTCTCCTAGTTACTATTAACTACCGAGCGAGTTACCTCGTGCCTTCGAAAATGAATTATGACCTTAAAATATCGATAGAGAATTAGATTTAGTCTCATTGATTTAGAAATGTCTCTAAAAGTATAGAAAGAAAGTTATTTCTTTGCAAATTGAAAATGATTTCATCATATTACTGATCAATTGAACGCAAATGTATAATTAAATTGATGTATTCTGAGTACTTTGTGATTTTACAACTTGAACAAATTTATTATAGATTATAGCAGAAGTAATAAGTGAATGGAATGGACAAGGCACGAGATACCATTAGAAGCATGCATATATTAAACTCGCTCGTTACACATCAACTATGAGCTACTGAATAAAAATGGTTTTCGCTCTGAAGGAGCCTAGAAAAAAGTTGATCAAAGCACAGTTGCATGCTAAACTGTGATGTCAGTAGTAGGAAGCATGCATTATGATACAAAATGAAAAGGTGAGAGGCATGGGTAGGTAGGGAAATGGGAATTCTTGACAGAACGATAAGAAGCGCAACCCGAAAGCCTATCCTGAAACAAACGGCAGCACAATCATGGATTAATAGGGTTTTGGGATAGAATTCAGGAAGAGTGCTGCCTCCTCAGATACCGCTACGATGGATTTAACGATGCATCGAAGAATATGCCCTTACTCAACCATTCTGTTCAAATGATATACACACAGGCAAACAGGAAGCCATCGGGTCTGAAGCATAACAGAGCACATGATGTCAATAACAATCCAATCTTATGTAATATGTAAATTACCATGAATGCTTTTACTGAAAACTACTTTGAAATGTAACAAAAGAAGTAAATAAATATTTTACTTGATATTGATTCTGTACAGTAACAACAATCGATAAGTTGAGAAGTGAAAACTGCACTGTTTTACTGAATGAACAAAGAACATGAATCAATGATATGAAATTGTTTTTATACACAATGAGAATGACATTTTCGAAATGTTTGTAAGTGAGAAATATAAACATTTTATTTTAGTACGATCATCAATAGCTTATACTGCACAGCCCCTCTATTAAGCAACAGAATGCCTGATTGTTAACCATTATTCCGAGAGTGAAAACTGAACTGTTTGAAAATATAAAGATAAAAAGAATAAGAATAGAATCATCCTCAAGAGAAAGCAACGTCAACGTTAACTCATTCAAAAGCGACATCTTTATAGAGCAGCTCATTTTAATCTGATCCTCATTCATGGTATTTTTTCCTTTCTCCTAACCATGGACTTCTAGAATGGCTTCGTGATAAGTAGTTCCAGATGGATTACTCGCAATACATGCGTAAGTTCCACCATGACTCGGAGTTACAGTTTCAATCAATAATACATTTGTTCTCGGTCCAAGTATTCCTGTTGTATACCCCATGAATTGAGATAATGGATCTCCGTTAAATCTCCAAGTAATATTTATCGGTGTATCTCCAACCATTACCATGCAAGCTACTTGAGCTGCTTGTCCAGTATAAATTGGCTGATCTCCAAAATCGAATGGGCTGATGCGAGGTAATACTGGAATATATTGTTGAGTCTTCACAAGTTGCAGCAATCAGTTCGTCAATCTCTTAGTTTCTTTTTAATGTGGTTAGTCTTCGTAAATCCTGAGTTGATCATCAAGTCAATGTTGTCATGACCAATAAATTATTTGAAATAATGATTGGATGGGCTCTTTTCTTCAGCACGAGTGACCTATACTATTATAATTCCCTCTACTAGCGCATCATCTTACCAAAGCAACACTTTGGAGAAGTTGCATATTGTATGTTTGATAAAAACCCTAATTCAATAACTTTGGTTGAAAGATTGAGAGCAGAAAATTGAACTAGACGACCATGATCTCACTATTTGTAATAATGGCTATCATTCTCTATAAGAGGAAATTACTGGAAGGGTTGGAGAGAGGGCATCCCAAGCTACAAATATATACTTTATAAGATTTCAATTAAATGAACGATAATTTAATCTACACATTAATCCAAGCATCTATTAAATCCGAGTCAGACTTGAACAGACAGCTTTGATACATTTTACTAAATATGCGAACAGACAATAAAACTTGCTGTACTATATGGACTGTAGAAACAACAATTTTAACACTGATCAGTACTACACGATTAGAGGTCGTGTACCATTAACTTTTAGGTGAGCGCTATGCTTAGCTTGACCAGCAGGATTATCAGCAACGCAAGCATACTCTCCGGCATGTTCTCCTCTCACAGCTGGGATTGTTAGAGCCGATACTCTGTCACCCATTGCAGTTATATGCACACCATCCCCTATCTCTAAATGGCGACCCTCAAAAAACCATCTCACAGCGATTGGTGAATCGCCCTTTACCACGGCGCAATGAACTATTATAAGATCTCCAGAATTCATCTCGTCAAATGAGAATGGCTGAACGTGGGGAGCAACTGCAGAAAATACAAGATTTCAGCTATTTAAGAATTTCGTTATAGACTGCAAGTTTGAATTACGTTCTTTCCCAATATTCTACACCCAACACTTCGAGTTACTCTGGGTTACCGGGTGCGATACAAATTTTCAGACCAATGTTATCGGAAAAGGATGACGAAAGTTGGGTCAAGGAATTATGTGAAATAAAAAGAAAAATCAACAAGAAATAAGCGATACTCTACGACAAGAAATCAAAATAATATTCTGATACTTTGAAATAATTTTATACACCATTGACAACAAGATCTGCTGATAATTCATGTCGTCCAGCAAAATTTTCTGCTATGCAAGTGTATGCTCCAGCGTGTGTTGCTTGGACAGATCCTATGCTTAATATAGCGCCACGTCCACCGAGATCCAAAATTGAAATTCCAGAATGCGGTGAAATAGAATGCCCGTTTAACGTCCAACGAAGTTTTAAAGGCTGATCACCCTCTATTACTGCACAAGGTACTGTTACTACTTGGCCAGAGTTAAGTGGTTCGTCACCAAACGTGAATGGTAACAGTCTTGGAATTACTGTAAAAACAGATTTAATCTCCTACATAAATATGAAACGACAGACACTTGCTCAAAACACCTACCAAGACAAGAACCAAATCATGAACCTCTCTACAGTCACTTGAAGTATTGTCTAAAACGATCGGAGCGAAATCTATATTCTTGCAATCATAGATAAAATATAATTCTCAAGAAATGAATAATCACATGACCTAACTATGATGGGTATATTATTTCTCCCATTTACTAAAGCCAACACCATTGGTGTGAGACAAAGACCATCGTATCAGTTTTATTAAGTGTGATGATTCTTATTGATTAATGTTAGTACTTTTTAGTCAAGTATGTCATCCCATGTTTCCTCTACCATTGACTTTCAATGTCGTTGTGTAGCTCGTTGTACCAGCTGCATTTGTTGCTGTACAGGTATAATTTCCTGCATGCATTGCTCTAGCAGTTTCAATAATCAGTAGGCTGGTACTGTTGCTGATCTTGACGGTTGATATTCCACTCGCTGAACTAGCCAACTGTTCTCCATGAAAATTCCACGCAATTGAAATAGGACGATCACCCTTCGCCACGTTGCAAATCAGTTGTACATTATCTCCGGCATTTATTTCGTCCGAAGCCGTGAAAGGTGCAATGTGAGGTGCGACTGGGAACGAGGAAGATATAGGATGATCCAAAAGTTACCGTGAAATTTAAAAACGATCGGGAGGAGCCATAACAAATCTAAATGTCAGTCAATAAGTGTGTGAGAATGTGTTTGGATATACTGTACAGCCATGTAAACGTTCACATAGGTATAGCTCTAGCCCATGAAGCCTAGGATAGATAAAAAATTATTGTTCATAAATAGAGATAAATTAAATGCGAATGAAACTGATAACGATAATTTTCTAAAGAAACAATATCTATGCTTGTGGAAGGTGTTCAAGCAGATCATACATTCGGATCATCCTATGATTTTTAGGAGAACAGCAAGATACAATACGATAATAAAAATACCATACAAGATGTCTTCTGAATCCTTCACGAGCTATTTGTAAACTCGTCAGACTACACCAGAAAGAAATAAATTGAAAACTTATCAGAATGCCTGAAGATATTGTAAAAAGAGCAAAAAAATACTGTGATGGTATCAAGACAGAGATTTGTTTGTACCATTTACTGCCAGGTTAGCAAAACGTTGCGCAGATCCTGCTTTATTAGATGCATGACAAGTATATTTTCCAGCGTGTCTTCCACTGGCTGTTTCAACAGTCAGCATTCCAGTTCTGCTGTTAAACATTGCCGGAGTAATCATAGAATCGGTTGGATCCAATGGCAGATCGTTCAAAGTCCAAATTATTTGTATAGGCAAATCACCTTTAGCTACGCTGCATTGAATTGTCACCATTTCACCAGCATTTATAGAATCTTCAGCAAACATTAGCGGCTGAATCTGTGGAGCAACTGACAACGAATGCTACCATGTTTAAAAAAAAGATTGCTCCAAGTATAAGAGGGATCGTCATAAGAGGGGTGGGAAAAATGTAAAATGCTTGTAAAATGACCCTTAACGACAGATTTCTAACAGTCATTAATATACTATACAATAACAAACACCTAAGCCAATCCTCCTACTAATAATTAAAAAATACCATTGACGTCTAATGTTGCCGAATGGGATGACGAGCCTGCTTTATTCGATGCAATACAAGTATACTCCCCAGCATGCCTTGCCGCAACTGCCTCGATGGTCAGTTGCTTTAGTCGTTTTCCTGAACTAGATACAGCGATGTCTAACTGTTCAGGCCTTATTGGCTGGCCTTTAAACGCCCAAGATATTTCTAACGGAAAATCTCCCTTGATTACGGCACATTGGACGGATGCCATATCACCAGCATTAATGGATTCGTCGCCGAATGAAAAGGGACCTATCTGTGGAGCAACTGAGGAAGATTTTTACACTATGAAAATGTATTTTGTGTTTTAATTTAGAGAAAGCAAATTGATATGGTAGCTGCTTTCTTCATTAATGGCACAGAAACTGAAATATATGAAAACTTATCTGAATAAGTGTTGATGAGAGGGGGAGTTGCTGATTTTCAGAAATACCAACCGTAATAAGGGAACAGAGGAAATGACAAGATATTTGAAAACAGTAGGAAATGCGTGTTTAAGTTATGCTACTACTTTTCTATACACCGAAGAACTGAAACAAGCAGTAAACGACACTGTACTACCATTAACTGCCAAAGTGGCTGTATGGCTTGTAGATCCCACAATATTACTTGCAATACAAGTATAGTCTCCAGCGTGATGCGCAGCCACAGAATCAATACTAAGTAATGAAATTTTCGTGCTCGTTTTTATTATCGATATATCTGGATGACTTTGATGACTTATAGGCTCTCCATTCAAAGTCCACTGTATTTCAATAGGATAATCGCCTTTGAGAATACTACACATTGCCGATACTTGTTCACCCCAATTTGCAGGCTCCTCTCCAATTGTGAATGACGCTATCTGCGGAGCAACTAAAACACCAAATGACTAGTAACACCGAGTAGACAATACTTTAAGCCTCAACAAACACCAAGATTCCATAATTTTCCTGCAAATTGCACTTCAGTTCTATAAATTGAAATCATCAAAAGCCATCTCCGTTAACGGATCGAAAAGAGGGAATATAATCGAGTAAATAAATACTAACACAGAAAAAAGGGGGAGAGAGATGGAATTGTCTATGTACAGGCATAAGGAATGTTCAGAATTGATGTGTTAATCAATACCATTGACAGACAACGTAGACGAATGACTAATTGCCCCAGCTTTATTTGAAGCAATGCAAGTATATTCTCCAGCGTGTCCAGCATTTACAACATCAATAGTCAGCAGACTAACTCTTTTGCTACTGCTGGATATTACAATATCTGGTTGATTATTTGTTAGAGGTTCTCCATTTAGTGCCCAAGTTATTTCAATGGGATAATCTCCTTTAACAATTGTGCAAACAGCTGATACTGCTTCGCCCCAATTAGCTGGTTCATCGCTGATTGTAAATGGCGCTATCTGCGGTGCAACTAACAATAAGAGGTTTTTTTTTTGTAAGAGGATTTGATTTCAAAGTCGGTTTCTAACATAGCAAATAATCATATTGGAACTTTAAAAATTGGTTGACAATTGACTGCTAACGGAACTTTATGAACAATGTTACCTGCCCTACTTTAACACTACAATAATCTACGTTTGGGGAGGATTTATGGGAAGTAAGAGGATTTAGGCAAATTTGAAAATGAAATCCAACTAATATGACAATCAGGAAGTGCTTCTTTTTTCTGTGAATATACCGTTCACTGCTAAAGCTGCAGAATGGCTGGTAGCTCCTGCTTTGTTTGACGCAGTACAAGTATATTCTCCAGCATGTCTTGCGGCTACAGCATCAATTGCTAACAAACTAACACGTTTGCTATTTGAAATAGTTATGTCAGATTGTTCAGCAGTTATAGGTTCTCCATTTAGTGCCCATGATATATCCATGGGAAAGTCTCCTTTCATTATAGAGCATGTAGCTGACATCGCTTCTCCTGAGTTCGTTGGCTCGTCACCAAAAGAAAATGGAAATATCTGGGGAGCAACTGAAGCGTCCATATTTCATAAGCGACTAATTTGAGCTGGGTGCCATGGGTACGTAAAAATTCTCCTTCCATCGATGAATAGCGATACAAACAGTAGCATTAATGGTAACATAAATAATAATACAATGATCATAACGAGTTGTTAACAAGGGAGTGACAACTTCTATGAAAATGAATGTGTGTCTGAATTAGTAAACGGGCAATAAAGGTAGCTGAGACATTGCTTAATAGTGCGTTTGCAATTATGTTGTGCTCTCAAAGCAAAACGAAAATTAAAATTGCGTTTAATATTCATATACCATTAACAGCCAAAGTAGTTGAATGACTGACGTTTCCAGCTTTGTTCATAGCTATACAAGTGTATTCTCCCGCATGCCTTGCTGCAACTGATTCTATGCTGACAGCACTCATGTGCTTGTTGATTCTTGTTATTACAATATCATCATTGCCAAAATTAATAGGACTCCCGTTAAATTGCCAAACAATTTCTACTGGAAAATCACCCTTTACTATGGAACAAGTAGCAGATACCATATCACCCCAATTTGCTGGACCATCACTGATCGAGAACGGGCCTATTTGCGGAGCAACTAAAACGAGATTAACATTCCATTTTTTTGTCAATCAGACTATCATCGAAGAGACATAAAAAATGTTGATCGAGTCGAGATCGAATGTGTGAAGAAGACTGGAACGAAATTAACAAAAATTTGAAGGGGAGTTCAGATCAAACATCGAGTAAGTAGGGATGGGAAATACAATTTTCAAAGTAATAATTGTATGATAATGCGGTACAATGTACCATTTACGACTAGCAATGCAGTGTAGCTTGTCCCCCCTGCCGCATTACTTGCAGTGCAAGTATATTCTCCTGAATGACTTGCTGAAACGGCTTCAATTGTAAGTACACTGACCCGCTTGCTAGTACTAATAATTGATATATCAGGATAGTTATAATTGATTGGTTCTCCATTGAGATTCCATTCGATCGTTACAGGATGATCTCCCTTTATCACGGTACAGGTTGCCGTGACAGTTTCTCCCCAATTAGCTGGCTCCTCACTAATTACGAATGGTGCTATCTGCGGAGCAACTGACGAACAAAAATAAATGAGCAACTAGATATGAAATGAAAATATGCACGTAATTTTTGAAAATAATCAACACTTCGAGCCCTTGCAACGACTTCTGCGATTATTTTCATTCCCTGTCCTAATGAAATCACCTAAATTTTGTTCTGCTATCTCAAACTCAGACAATGTGTGGAACTGATGCGAAAAGCAATGACGAGAAAGGTGCTGGGACTTTTCATTACTTGATTAGATTAAAAGGGAGTCAAAAATGGGTTCATTTCTTTTTTGGAATACCGTTTACAGCAAGCGCTGCTGATTGACTCGTAGCTCCAGCAATATTAGACGCAGTACAAGTATATTCTCCAGCGTGTCGTGCGGCGATAGAATCTATACTCATAATGCTATTCCTTTTTGTTGTCGCCACAATATTGATGTCTGGATAATTCTGTCCAATAAGTTGACCGTTTAAAGCCCAAGATATATCAATTGGTAAATCGCCTTTTAAAATAACGCAAACTACAGAGATGGATTCGCCCCAGTTAACTGGCTCATCTGCTACTGTAATTGGTGCGATCTGTGGAGCAACTGAAAGTTTTTGTTTGGAAATACCATTAAACATGATCCAGAGGTAATTCAATGCATTTGTCACACAAGTAAACACACCAACATTTAATTCTCATCCTCAAATGTGTCCCACAAATTCTGAGCTTCTTGACGGGAATGTGAAATGGGTTATATGGCAGGAAAGGAAAAGGGTAATGGGAAGACAAATCTAAAATTATTTGAAATGGAATACCATTAACTATTAATACAGTTGTGTGACTCGTTGCCCCAGCTCTATTTGAAGCAGTACAGGTGTATTCACCGGCATGTCTTGCTGATACCGAGTCAATACTTAAGAGACTGTTTCTCTTATTTGTTGTGATAGATACGTCGCGATAATTCTCTCCAATAGGCTCTCCGTTTATTGCCCAGTAAATATCGACCGGGGAATCACCCTTAACTATTGTACAAACTGCGGAAACTGAGTCTCCCCAATTAACAGCTTCCTCAGCAATTTCAAATGGACCTATCTGCGGAGAAACTAGCACCCAAACAGAGATATAAATTGCCTATTCATAACATACTCTAAATTCGACTGCGCTTCAATACACATCGATATGTTTTGGACTTGGTATAGGGGTATGGGCTTAGGGAGGTGAAAGTGCGGCTGGAAGTTTTGGTACATTCAAATTTAGGGTCGAAGTACCATTCACAGTCAGTGTTGCCGAATGGCTCGTAGCTCCTGCTTTATTAGATGCTGTACAAGTATATTCTCCAGCATGTTTTGCTTTTACAGGATCAATACTAAGTAAGCTGTTCTTCTTATTTGTTGTAATAGTAATATCAGGTGAATTATTCCCAATTAAATCGCCATTCAATGCCCATGAAATTTCAATCGGAGCATCCCCCTTTACAATGGAACAAACGACAGATATTGAGTCACCCCAATTTGACGGTTCGTCTGATATTTCGAACGGAACTATTTGAGGAGCAACTGAAATATAGAAAACCAAGGATCAGAATAAGTACATTATTGTGTGGAACAACGTTATCAATCCAGCGATGAATTATAGCTCAAGAGAAAGGTGCAGCGGGATGTTGATATGGAAATGGCTCACATGTTCGCTTATGTTTGAATTTGAAACCATATTGCAGCGATTGAAGATTAGAAGGAGCAAGTTAGAAATATAATCAAACCAAGTTGATAAGATTTAGTAAGAAAGTGAATCCAGTATAGCTTCAAATACAAAATATCGTATACACTATTTTAAGCTAGTGCATGATATGTTTTATGCATAATCCTATAGTGTACCATTGACGGTAAGAGTAGCCGAATGTGTAACAAATCCAGCGGCGTTACTTGCTGAACAGGTATATTCCCCTGCATGTCTTGCTGCCACTGAATCGATCGTTAATGTGCTAGCCCTCTTACTACTTCTACTAACAATGATATCCAAGTAATCATTTCCAATGGCTTGACCATTCAGTGACCAGGTAATATCTATCGGTAAATCTCCCTTCGTCACAGCACATTGAACAGTCGCCATGTCTCCTGCATTTGCAGCCTCGTTGTCAAATGAGAAATACCCTATCTGTGGTGCCACTAGAAGTTTCAAACACACCTTTAACAGCAGGAGGATCGAAACTGACTAAAGGGAATGGATGGTGCAAAGGAAATTTTTCTGTAGTCTAATAGATCATATCAAGCATGTGGTAGCCATATCAATTTCAAAATATTTCGAATTTCACTTACTTTGAGATTTATTTTAAATATAGTGAATATTGATCAGATTACATATTTGAAATGGGATCACATTCTACGTGACATTCAACATATAATATAGAGAGAAACAAATTAGAAAGTGTGAATGAACTACAACTACGATAATTTTCTACTTATATGCATAATAAAAAATAAGTAGTAAGCAAAATGAAGATAATTTATACACATGTTATCCCATTCCAATAATTACATTTACTTTATCAAGCCTCTGAGGTGAATATATCATGTCTGAGGGCCAATCATTGAAATGTTTATTGATATGTGCTACTTCCATGTGCGAACATTTTATTTAAAGTGCTGGGTTTTATATGCTACCATTAACGGATAAGATTGCTGTGTGACTGTCAGATCCCGCTGCGTTTGCCGCAGTACATTTATATTTTCCAGCATGCCTCGCTGCGACGCTGTCAATGCTTAAAAAGCTGACCCTTTTATTGTTGATGATATTTACATCGGGTTGATGATAATCTAAGGCTTTTTCATTGAATTCCCATGTCAAATTGACTGGAAAATCACCCTTGACAATTGTGCACGAGAGAGAAAGCATTTCGCCAGAGTTCAGAGGCTCGTCACCAAAAGAAAATTGCAGGATTTGCGGTGCAACTATAAAAATCCAATGGAGATTTAACAGCTTCCATAGAGAAGCTAATCTTATCATTTTTACACAGTGAAATTGATAAGTTTTCAAAATGTAATACCTTGTGCAGACCAAGTACAAAGATTAATTTCGATAATTTTATTGACGGCCTACTATATCATTTCGTAGAACATTTGGAGAAAACCCTAATATATGTTGAAAACATGGCTTTATCTTTATCTGTAACACTGGCTAAGTCTATTGCAGAGGACAGCAATTAACAACTTTAGGCGATATGGAATTTCGTGAGCACATCTTGATGTTTGAAGAGATATTTAGAGTTGGTGAGGGGGGGAGTGGATGGATGTTTGGATATAGTATACAGCTAGACGAACCAAAATCTTGTACCATTTACGAATAATACTGCAGAGTGACTAGTAGCACCAGCCTTATTAGATGCGGAACAAGTGTATTCTCCAGCATGTCGAGCGGCTACAGCTTCTACGCTGAGAACGCTATTCTTTTTATTTGTACTGCCAATAGTTATGTCTGTTTGATCGTTATCAATTGGTTCTCCATTAAATGCCCATGAAATAACAATTGGGAGATCTCCTTTGATCACTGAACAGGTAACTGACACTAGCTCACCCCAATTGGCTGGTTCATCACCAAATGTAAATGGAAGAATCTGTGGAGCGACTGAGAAACCCTCGTGTATGAATTATTCATGAATATTATATCAGCGAAACACGCTGACAGAAATAATGAAGATTGATTGTTTTGATTATATTCGATGACAAAAAAAATATGTAAAGGTTCACAGGGAATAAAAAAAAAAAAATCTAAAAACCAAACCAGTCAATTGATTTCAGATAACAGAAGACTAATTGAGTAACAAAAATGAAAAGGGATAAAGCGGAGCACATAGAGAGAGAAGTGAAATTCATAGGATAGGAAAAGATGTGTACTTCTATAGTAGTGATTGATCTAAAAAAATTCAAACTAGATCTTTGATTGAACACAATTGCACGGGTAACTTCGATAAGATTGCATCCATATACCATTTACAGCTAAATGCGTAGAATGACTTCTTGTTCCAGCAAGATTAGATGCAGAGCATGTATATTCCCCGGAATGTCTTGCTGTAACTCCATCTATACTTATTGCACTCATGTGTTTGTTGATTCTAGTTACTGTTATTTCTGGGTATTTTGAATTGATTATTTCGCTGTTGAAAGCCCAGGTAATATCCATTGGCATATCACCTTTTAGCACTGAACAGGCTGCAGAGACAGAGTCTCCCCAATTTGCGGTTTCGGCATTGAAGGAAATCGGACCTAACTGTGGACCCACTGAATTCGATACATTCGATTAACTCAACCATCATCATTAAAAACCTAATTAATATCACAAATTTCGCAAAATTAACTCAAATCGGGCTGATAACTGACTGGAAAGGAATTTGGAAACAGTTTGTGGAATTAAATAGATCAACGACTAGGTAATTCGTGAAAAACTAAACTACTGCCGTGAAAATTCCACACATTTTAACTATAATGGAATCAAATATCTTCTTATTTATTATATACCATTGACCGCAAGTCTTTCGGTATGACTAGCACCACCCGCTTTATTAGAAGCACTGCAAGTATACTCTCCAGCATTTCTTGCTGCTACAGCCTCAATATTTAAAGTGGTAACTCTTTTATTAACAGTGTAAGTAATTCCATCAGCAGCATCAATGTGCGTAATAACATGATCCCCATGACTCCATTCAAATTCTAAAGGCAAATCTCCTTTCCGCACAGAACATTGCACGCTGATACTCTCACCAGCACTAGCTGGTTCATCTCCAAATGTAAATGGCATTATCTGAGGAGCAACTAAAATGTTCTTCTTTATACACATAACGAAGACGCAGTTTCAATTTTTGAAAATATACGCAACAGTGCTCAAGTTACCCTAATCATTTTTCATCAAGACGCAATAACTATGCTTCAACTTTCACTCAAACTGTTTTGCTTTCATTTACTGTTCCGTGTTAAAGGAGCTATGCCAACTGTACCTTCTACGATAATGTGAATGTGAAATTGAACCTAATGTCTAAAAAATTCATGAAATTTATTGGTCTATAAAATTCTGCACATAAACATGATGTTTTTAAGACACTCGTTCGAAACTATTAAAACTGTCTGCTATGTGAAAAAAAAAATGTCTTCCTAGTTTAGTAAAATCACTACGTACTCTCTAGTATCTAGATAAAGTATCATCATACTAGATGGCGATAACAGGATAAATTCTTTGGGTAGACACTGGCTTAAATATATGGATGCTCATATTGAATATTTAATACTCTCTGATCTTCCAAATACATTTGATATCTGGACATGAGAATTTATCTGAAAATATCTAATGAAATCGGAACAGTATTTATCTTTGAACAACTTGGAAAGTCAGAGTAATTTTATTGAGGGAAATTGCTACTGAATTGATCACTAATAATCAAGATTAAACTTATATGTGAGGAAAGTGCAGGAATGTGCGCTTGTAGAAAAAAAAAAAGAATTTGATAAAAACGAATGCGGTCTACGCAAAATATAATCAATTGCGAACCGTTGACTATAAGAAATGTCGAATGAGATACTATTCCAGCTGCATTTTGAGCTGTACAAGTGTATTCTCCTGCATGTCTAGCAGCAATAACAGGGATCATTAGCATGCTAACTCGATCAGCCACTTTTTTTGTTAGTACGCCTGAAGCACCACCCATTTCTTCTCCAGGATAATTCCAACGTACACTCAGAGGAAAATCCCCGGTTGGAACAATACATTGTAGATTTGCAAATTCGTAAGCATTCATGGGAAGATTTGTAAATGCAAATGGGGCTATTGTGGGTGGCACTAGGAGCAGAAATAATTACAACAGTAACTCCATGGCCAGAGATATTGATGCTATACGAAAATTCCTAAAGAGTAAACTTACTCCGTGTCCTATATATCAGAAAGTATTATGCTAATTGGTTACTGCATCTATTATCTTAATATCATTACACACATTTTTTATGACCATCTAGTATATCTATACGGGGCAAACAACGTATAAGACTCACATTTGAAGACCTAAAAATCATCTGAAATACATAAAGGTGCAAAACATGTTCCTAATAATTTGTAGAATTTTCAGCTCGCTGTAAATGTGCAAAAAAATAACGTGATCTTTTAACGATTATTTATTATCAATTTTCTTCTGATCAAAAAATCTACCGCAGTTCAATGCGATACCTTATCTTTTACTGGGATATAATAAAATTGATTTAATCAAACTTTGATAATGAATTTCAAATCCATTACATCTTAAATAATCTCAAATTATGTTTCAAAATACAAGTGCATTAGCTGCGAAAATACTAAGTTAATAGAAAATTTCTTCAAAAATGTTTGAATGTCAAGTTCTCAAGATGGAACTATTATCATATGCCGACTTTATCAAATTCGTCTTAAATGTACATGAGGAGTTCAACTGTAATGTGAGACTTACCCATAACTTGTACTTCTAGAGTTCCTCTTGCACTGTAGCCCTGAGCACTTCGTGCCACACAAGTGTACGTTGCCTGATCACTCATTCGTTCGACGTTTTCGATTATCAGTGTTCCATTGGCGAAGACCTTCTGCTTCCTGTTGATAGGCAGAACTCGGCCATCTCGTTCCCAAACTATAGTCTCGATAGGATATCCAGCAACAGGGCAGGTCACACGCAGAGTCTCTCCAGCAACGATGGCTTTCTTATCCATGTGACGAATGAAAGGTAGACCATAGACGTTCAAGCGTGCAGAGTGTTCAGCTGAGCCAACCTATGGGTAAGCAGCATAAAATTTAAACATATTCAATATTTTCACATTTATTCATTGAAAACTAGTATATTTGGTATAAAGGGCGTAAAATTTTGTACCCGCGTGTGATCGCCGTGCACGAGGGTCGGCGAAGCCAGCCCGAGTGATTACGGCATCACACGAGGGTATAAACTATTACGCCCGTGTTACGAACGATATTTTTCGATGCAGTTGGCGTAAAATTCGATTTTATCTAAGCAGAACAAGTTGTAAAATCGGATTTTACGCCCACTGCAACGAAAAAACTCTTATTCATTGAAAACAAAAGACTTTACATTGTATTTGCGACTTTTATTCGACGAATAGAGTTATTTTATGAATAATTGAATAATTGATTCGACGTTGGTGAAATCGGCCATTAGTTACGCAATTAGCTCTAAGCTTGAATGCTTTACAATTAGTAATTAAAATACCTTAGAAGCAGCAATGCATTTATACATTCCACCGTCGTTTGTGTGAATACTGGAGATATTCAAGTGTGAAACAACATCGCCATTGACAGTAACATATTGTCCAACTTGTAGTCTATCGGTGTTAGATAGTCGTTTCCCATCAAGTTCCCATGTAATTTCTGGAGTAGGGTTTCCACTGGCAATGCACTTGAGAAATACGCTAGGTCCTGGCTGCAGAGTATCTTCAGAAAATGTCTGACGAATTTGTGGTGGCTCGACTGGGAGAAAGAAAATGAAATTAGTGATTCTCCCACATACTACTCAATCCTGACGAAGTAAAAGTTCAAGTCTCAAAACAAGATTGCAATTTTTCTACAAAATTTAGTCCTTACAGCGTCCTCCAAGTTTCAATTCAGCAGTAGCCTGAGCACTTTCCTGGTCATTCCTAACGAAACATTGGTACATTCCTTTGTCTTCTTTCTTTACTGAGTCGATAGTGAGAATAGACTCTTCGAATTGCAATGGTTTTCCGTCCTTCAACCACGAGATAGTTTTTATTGGATTTCCCTCAAAGTTACATGCGAATTTAGCTGGTCTTCCAAAATCAACTGTTTGCGTACGAGGTTCAATTTCAGCGCTCAAAGGTGCAGTCACCGTCAGAACTGTCTCAACACTCTCTCCTCCGACTGAGTTATTCACTACACACAGGTATTTTCCAGAGTCTTCTACACGAGCTTCTCTAATGATCAAAGTACCGCTCACTTGGCGCACACGCTCGTTCAACTGAACGGGTTGCCGGCGGGAAGTTCCGTCAATGAATTTGTACCATCTGAAACAAAATTCATACTTAAAGATTACAGTCTGTAGGTCTGGCAGTTGCCTGCCTTCAAATATTTGACCACTGAAATGCTGACTCAAGCAGGGGATTCAAGGTTTACGAAGGGCATTGGGCGTCTCGGCACTTTGAACCATAGATTTTTCCAAGCAACAACAGACAGCTCAAGGACGCAGCTTCCAGATTGTTAAGACTCTTTTCTCTTCTTAATTTGCATAATATAACATGTTCGATTTTCAATCCTAATCTATCAGAATTGATGATAAAATGAAATGGTTACAATATCTATGTCCTATCCAAAGATGACAAAATATAAATGATCATGTATGATGGATTATTTGCTCATCTAAATATACCCTGATACGCAAAAGGTTCTTATAAATAAACTGCAAAAAAGCACGGTTTTATAGAGAGGATTGGATAGACGGAGCAATTGATTTGGAATATTGGTGATTTTGGATGGCTGGAGGCAAATGGTAATGAGAAATTTTGTGGTGAGCGGGGCGGCGGTGCACTAGACATACTATAATTTAATCCGATATCGAGGCAGGCGAGATATGCTGGATATAATGTGTGAGATTGATGGTTGAAATACAAAGAAATGGAATCGGGCACTGAGGACAGACGACTGACGACGAGGGGACTTACCAGCCAGTCAGTGGGACTGTGTAGGTAGATAGCCCACCTGAAGCCGAACCCAGAGAAGCCCTGGGCATCGCACTGCACACCCTTCATCAACCCCAGTTCAGGCCTTATTCAAGCCATCACCGCTCACTTTGAGGACGATGTGTCCAGTCGGGTCTGAAACCAACACGCCTGATTGGCCCCGAGAGGATCTGAGGAAAGTTTCTTTTCAGGGAAATTCTTAGAGGAATATTCTTCAATGATTTCTTTTTTTTTTTTTTCGGGTAAAGTAAAAAACTAAATCTGGTGCCGCCGCCCACGCGGGGTAGAGGGTAAGGGTAAGTCTAAAGAGAAAATAGGAAAACCAGGAGAAAGGAGCTAGTGTACCTAGTTATAGGGGCAGGAAACCCCTGAGCCGCGCATGCCAGCGCCAGAGACTCGCCCTCTACCCCGCGGTACTTAAGACCGTCTCCGGTCGCTTTTGGGGCGGTGCGACCTGATGGTTCTGAAAGGATAATTAATCTACAATGATTGTCTAAGCTATTGACCAACCTTATGATTACCGATCCATCAATCCATGAGTACGGCACCTGCTTGTTGTCTAAAGTATATTTTGTTCTTAAAAATATCACCTACCTTGCGCAACAGGTAAACAATACTCGGAAATAATAAGTCACATGCAAAACAATTAGTCAATGTAGTAATGAAAAACTCTCTCTCTCTCTCTCTTGATTCCTGGTTCCATCGGCTTCTGCTAATATTCGACGCTATGCAAGAAGGAATTTCAGAAGAAAAAATAGATACAGCTACGAAAGAAAGACTACGATGACAAAGTGATTTATACCTGGTAATAGGAACAGGAAATCCTTGAAGAGCACAACCTAATGCGACCGTATTTTTCATTGATGTGGAAAGTAATTCTCTTTCGAATTTCTTTCCTGGAGATTTTGGAACAACATTAGATGTTGGTTCTGAAAGATGAATAAAATATTTTCAACGTCTACCTTGTGATCGGAACAGGGAACCCCTGAAGAGCACATCCTAACGCCCCTGTGTTATTTATGAAGACCGTAATTAATTTTCCACCATCGTAACGCTCGCCAGCTACGCGTGGAGCAACATTGCTCGTTGGTTCTGTAAAGGAGATAAGAAAAAAATAAGAAGGCAGTACCTTGTTATAGGGACAGGAAACGCCTGTACAGCACAGCTTAAGGCGGCAACATTCCTTAAAAGAACAGTCGCTAGCTCTCCACCTTCATATTTTTTACCAGCGATTTGAGGAGCAATGTTGCTTGTAGGCTCTGTAAGATAATTTTTTCAATCCTACAGATGGTAAACAAGTACACGAGCAAGGGAATACCACTGAAGCACTGCCACCGAATCCTTTCTATATTTTAGATCTTTTGGACTACCTGAATATGGGGGCTGGAAATCCTTGTGCAGGACAAAGTAACCCAGTTGTTTGCTTTGCTTTGATTAACTTCTTCAAACCGCTATAGTCTTTGTCACGTACATTTGGGGGCACGCTGGACTGAGGTTCTGTAATTTTTGCAACAAAATAAAAATGCTTCAGCATACCTGTTCTAAGCCAAATTTTCAAACGCTGGGACTGGGCATCCCGATAATGGTCACGCAACAAATAAAACAGGAATAAATGATCTAACTAATGGTCTGTTACATGCGGTTAAACTTAATACCTCACCTAAACAACGGTGACGGATTAGACTGCGCCTCGCAAAGTAGCGCGACAGATTGGTATTGATTTTTAGTCATTCCATCAAACTTGGATCTAGGCGGCAAACGTGGAGGACTACTTCCCACAGGTTCTAGAAATCAAAATGCCAATATTTATGGTAAAAATGAATTTTCAATACCTGAACAAAGGTGGTGGACTAGACTGTGCCTCGCAGAATAATGTCAGAGATGCTTCTATATGCCCGAAAATTGCATCTAACCTTGATCGAGGCGGAAGACGAGGTGGACTACTTCCAACAGGCTCTATAACGTGAGAATTTACGAACATAAAATGTCTAACGAAACAGCAAGGTATCAACACGACAATATCCTATCTTTACAATTCGAGGAACCTTTTTCAAAATGAGTCTTCCTACTTATTTGGCAGAGACTATGAAGCCTAGTAATCGAGCAGAGGTAGCTATCGATAACTTTATCAAATAGCCGAGCCGATGACACCAGAAATACCAATTTTTAGATCAATACTGTACCAGACTCCTGTATCGAACCATAAGGAGTAATCAAAGTATAATAAAGAAGTTTAAATCCTACCTAAAAATTGGAAGAGGATTTGCCTGAGCCTGGCAAAGCATTGTGACTGCTTGCCCAATACCGCTCATCTGGACGCTATACTTTGAAGTTGGTGGTACTCTAGGTGCTGCACCATTTACTGGTTCTATGAACAATTATATAAAGCATTTGAAAGTATGGAACTGACCTAAACGTAGGAGGAGGTAATGCCTGGGCATCGCAAAGCAAACTAAGGTCCGTACCACCCTCAACATCAAAGGAATCAGATTTCGCAGATTTAGGAAACTTGGGAGAGACTCGTCCTGCTGGTTCTGAGATAGCGTTTAAAAAATATCAAATTTATAATTCCTTAATACTAATTTTACCTGAATACTGGGATGCGTGATGCGGCATACTCTTAAGAGCAGGGATATACCATTGATCAAAGGAGTTGTGATTTATTTTTCTTCTACTTTTATCTAACTATTAGAGAACATTCATTTACCTATGAATAGGAGCAGGAGATCCCTGTGCAGAGCATAAGAGACTAATTGGTAACCCTGCTTCACGCAAATATGTACTACTCTTTGCGTCACTTTGAAAAGACGGTGCTTTTGACCCCATAGGTTCTGAAGAGAATAGAAGTTACAATTTTTATACAAATAGTCCGTGATTAATCAAGTCATTATGCTAAACAACAGACCAAATAATAACTGGGGCTTGTATTTCAATTTCCATTCAATGTATGCCATGTTAATCTTACTCGACATTACCTGAGAAAGTTGATTCTGAAAAGTAAAGACTGGCCTCCGCAAAGTGCTACAATTGGCATGCAATAAGAATACGGTTTTGCTAGTTACCTAAATGATGGTACAGGAAACCCTTGAGCTGAGCATAGCAAAGTAAGAATTCCCCCAACAGGGCGAAAAAATGAGTTGACTCGATTATCAGTTGAGAATTTAGGTGCTTTAACTCCCATCGGTTCTGAGTAGTGGCGTATAAAAACAGTTAGTTTATTTGGGAAATTGACATTGAACTAGCGAAACACAAAACGGAATAATTTCTAATAGTAGGAATACTCAAGACCAGAATAATTGTAATAAAGCTGATCAATTCTACCTGAATGCTGGAACTGGATGTCCTTGGGCTTGACAAGGAATTTCAAAAAGTTTTGTTGCCTGAGTTATGAGCCAACGTTTGGCGTCACCAATAATAGCCGGTGCCTTGCTACCGACTGGTTCTTGTTTTGGAAATGAAAAATACAGAAGTAGAATAATTCGGAATGACAAAAAGGAATAATTATTACCTAAATGTTGGGACAGGATGACTTTGACCCTGACAGAGAATTACAATGTGTGTTGCAGCCCGCCTCTCCATCAGACTCCCTTTCTCTCCCAAAATTGACGGAGCCTTACTGCCTACTGGTTCTATCGATACAATTAACAACTGATGAAATATAATGTAAGAAAATTACCTAAACATAGGGACAGGGTGCCCTTGAGCTGGACACAACATCACAATGCTAAATTTTACTCTCTTCTCCAACCATCCACCTTTCAATTCACCCGTCAATGCCGGTGCCTTGCTTCCAACAGGTTCTAATTTAAGGACAAGATATTAAATCAAATTCCAAATTACCTATATGATGGAACAGGGAACCCTTGGGCAGGACAAAGTAGCGTCAGATCTTGACCCGTGTACCTTTCATACCATGCCTTTTTGGCATCGTTAGAAAATGTAGGTACTTTTGATCCAACTGGCTCTGGTTTTAGATATATATAAGTTTATACTTTAGAAAATTGAGTAAATTACTGCACACACCTGAATGTTGGGACTGGCACACCTTGTGCTGGACAAAATAGAGCAAACTCTTGATTATACTTTTGTTCAAACCAAGAGAGCTTGTTACTGCTTGAGAATTTTGGAGCCTTACTGCCGACTGGTTCTGGTTTAAAACAGTAATTTGGAATTAGCTTTCTATCCAAATACAATACTGTTACTACAAAATTTCTACATGTAAATACAACCGCCTAAACCATCGAAGCAAGGAGGAATATCGACGTTATCGAGTCCTGAGTTATAAGGAATATCGAAAAATGAAGTAAGAATAGAAAGTACATTGAAGACATCACAAAAATAACTAAAGTCAACCAAGATTAAAAGAATACCTAGTAACTGGAACAGGATGACCCTGAGCATTGCAAGGAAGACTAATTCCTAAACCTGCCCTTCGAACCAACAAGGATAACTTCACGTCTCCAGAAATCGCAGGAGCTTTACTGCCAACGGGTTCTAAATAAAAAAAAGATGAGTATAATTCGCGAAATGCATAATTTTACCTAGTCGTTGGGACAGGGCTCCCTTGAGCAGCACAAAACAACGCGACACCTTGCCCATTGTGCCTTCGAATTGTCCTACTCAAATCATCTGAGGATAATTTTGGAGATTTTGCTCCAATGGGTGCTGAAAATATTTTATACTGAAGTATTTATGTTACCTTGTCTTTGGAACAGGGTGCCCTTGAGAATTGCACGTTAACGCAATATTTTTATCTTTATGCCTGAGGAATGCACTGAGGGAGTCGTCTGTAGAGAAAGTTGGCGATTTAAATCCAACAGGTTCTACAGAAAATGAAATGGAAAATACTCTTAACGAAATATTCTGAACAAATGGCCTGACATTTACCTGATGGATTGACCAGGGTACCCCGACTCACTACATTCAACTAATCCTAAACAATTCAAGATCAGAAAATGATTTACCTAGTAGATGGAGGTGGGTGACCTTGCGCATTGCATAGTATAGCGACACTAAGGCCTTTGTAGCGATTAAATGCCCTTAATGTATCATCAGAAGAAAATGTTGGTGACTTTAATCCGACTGGCTCTAAAAGTACAATGATCAGAAACAATGAGAAAAATTAACAAACCGAACGAATAGGACAGGAAACCCCAAGCTCCGAGCAAAGTTTAGTTGTGAAGGGAGACCTGTCACTTATACTATATTTCAAGACTAGTCGAATAATGGGAAACCATGATATTGGAGTCAATTATTCCTAATACTAAGTGGAAATTTACTTACCACATCGTAGTGTGAAATCGATCGATTAACTTCTAAGACTAGCTAATGAGTAATATCTTATTGATTAAAATGCTATCTCACCTCGAAATAGGAACTGGATATCCCTGAGCAGGGCACAACAGAGCTGCTGAATTTTCGATCATGACTTCAGCCCACTCAACTTTATTAATAGTTGGAAATTTTGGTTTTGCGCTTGAGGTAGGTTCTAATAAAAGTAAATACTTAGTCGGTACAAGTATTCTATAATAAATAAATTACTAACCGTGTAATGGGGACAGGGAAACCTTGAGCAGGACATATCAAAGATACCGCGGTAGAATGTATCGTAGGCTTCACAACTTTTATATCAGAATTAACAAATTTTGGTTTCGTACTGGAGACAGGTTCTAGGAAAGGGGAAATCGCATATAGAACATTTCTTTAGTAAATTAATAAGAGAAAAGTTCTTATAGAATTATCAATCAATAAACACGAATCTACGTTCACTCTTTAAATCGTTAAATCATTTATTATACCTAAATGCTGGGACAGGGAATCCTTGGGCAGGACATAGTAAAGTAGCTGGTCTTTCTCTACTAACAGTCACCTCCAAAGTCTTTACAGATACACCAGCGAACTTCGGCTTAGAACTTGAGACTGGCTCTGAATAAGATGAAAAACAATATCTATAAATCTCTGATCTCAGCAACTATTGCAAATGCCAGAATTCAAATACACAAAGGCAATATTTTGAGCGTAAAAATTGAACTTCAGCATTGAAGAAGGGATCACAAATGTTAACTAAGAGTTGCGATTCCATATTATAAATATTACAGTGTCATCTTTGTACCTGAACATTGGTACAGGATATGCTTGAGCAGGACAAAGGAGCGTGACATGATTTTCATTTCGAACACTCGGTTCTAACGCCTTGACAGCTACACTTGTAAACTTCGGCTTGGAACTTGAAACTGGCTCTACCGAAAAATACCATAACATGAACAGATTTATGAAATATTTACCTGATTGCAGGGACAGGGAATCCTTGGACGGGACAGAGCAGGGTTGCAGCTCCCTTACAATGTATACTAGGATTTATTGCCTTTACATCTAGTGCTGTTAGCTTTGGTTTTGTGCTCGACACAGGCTCTATATTAGATTGAAACAAAAGCCTTAAGATTGCCATAGGAATGAATAAATACCGGAACTGGGAACCCTTGAACAGGACACAACAACGCTACCCCTCCTTTACTTCGTGAATCAGTAATTCGTAATTAAAACTAAGTTCAGAAGAATTGAGTTAGTTAACTTTTCTAAACTCACTTAAAGACTGGGACAGGATGTGCCTGTGCTGGACAGACCAATGGAACACCTTCGCCTTTCCGAATTTCAAACGTACGACTCTTGTCGATTGTTGAAAATTTTGGTTTAGCAAACCCAACAGGTTCTAAAAATTAAACTAATTGCAAACGCTTGTGGAATCATTTCAACACTAGTCTGCTGGGACAGGAAACATCTGAGGTACAACAAAGAAAGTCCGAACATCTGACTCTACCATCCAAGTGATTTTTCGGAAATAATATTAATTTGATTTCATACCTAAACATGGGAACTGGAAACCCTTGAGCTGGACACAACAAAGTTAGGCTTGATTCTTGCATAGCCCTCAAACCAATATCATTTACGGATGGAAATTGTGGCTTAGTGCTTGCCACTGGCTCTATAATGTTAAGAACAAACCATATTTCATTCATTTACCTTCAACTGCCGACATATGATCGAATACTCTTTTTTCGTTTTGAATGTTCAACAATATTTGCCGCTACATGCACATCTAGGCACAATGTCATATTAGTCAAAGTATTTTCCAATGCTGATGACTTGTTTAGACGCCTTTAGAACATTTAACAACAAATTTCTATGTATATTAGGATAGAACTAGTACTGAGATTAGTGAGGTGAAACGTATTTTAATATAGCGAATAGACTCATAAGCATAATCCTACCTATATGATGGAACTGGGAACCCTTGGGCAGGACACAGCATCGTTGCTTGTTTATTTAAATTAATAGTAAATCGCTGAAGATCACTTGTACCAGATAATTTTGGCCGAGTACTAGAGACAGGTTCTGAGAAAAATAAATAAAGTTCTTTCTCAATATGAATTTACCTGTACGATGGAACTGGGAACCCTTGGGCAGGACATAATAGAGTCATCGCGCCACCAAGCAAAACCTTGAAAGTCTGAGAATCAGCCAACGATGGAAATTTTGGACGAGAGCTTGCGACTGGCTCTGAATGCAAAAAAATATACATCCGATAACAATGTTAAATGATTTACCTATTTGTGAAGGCAGGCAATTCGAACACAAAATATAACTAACTTGTTTCTATGGCAGTAAATGAGACTAATAGGAATAATCACCTGAACGATGGAACAGGAAATCCCTGAGCTGGACAAGTAATTGTCAACGAACCAATGATTGGAACTATATATCCCCTCGTATGTTCAGTGGTAGAAAATTTTGGGCGAGAGCTAGCGACTGGCTCTGAATGTGAAATGCAATTCATGTGTGAAAGTAATTTTCATATAAATGATTGAATTTTAATACAAACAATGTAAATCACCTGTAATTTGGAACGGGAAACCCCTGCGCAGGACACAGTAAGGTCATTGGCCTCTTGAGAGGAACTGTGTAAGTTCTTGAATTTTCCATCATTGGAAATTTGGGCCTGGCACTTGAGACTGGCTCTAAATGAGGAAATAATAATTTTGAAAAATGCCTACCTATGCATGGGAACGGGAAACCCCTGCGCTGGACAAAGCAGAGTTAAAGCACCTCCGATTAATGAGGTGAAACCACGCGAGTTGTCCATTGTTGGAAATTTAGGCCTGACGCTACCTACTGGCTCTGCGATTGACGAGATTGAAATATAATCTTTAGTTTCACTACTGCGACTTACTTGTACATTGGAACAGGGAACCCCTGGGCAGGACACATCAACGTTACCGAACCACCATTCATTGTTTTGAAGCTTCTAGAGTCGTCGACAGTTGGAAACTTTGGTCTAACACTGCCGACCGGTTCTGTATTACAAAAGATACTAATTCTTATTTTTGATCTACCTGTGTACTGGAACAGGAAACCCCTGAGCAGGGCAGAGCAATGTAATTGATCCTCCGATAATTGATTTGAATCCACGAACATCGTCCAATGTCGGAAACTTTGGTCTAACACTTCCCACTGGTTCTAGAAACGAAATTCATATTCTAAAGTCAATCTATCCTACCTATATCGAGGTTTGAAACTCACGAACAAAGTCCAGCTCTTATTCTGAAGCCTAGTGTTTGAATAGTCAAACAGTTACGTACAATGATATGTAGCAGGTCTGAAGTGGCGTGGTAAAAATTATACTGATATCCTATATATTTGAAGAGTAAATGATTGAAAGAAAAAAGATACCTCACTCGTAACTGAACAGGAGTAAAAATAGAAAATATGCGTACACTTTTTACAGAAGCCAGCAAATTGAATCTCCTACCTATATGATGGAACCGGGAACCCCTGTGCAGGACAGAGGAGCGGTAGATTCCCACCGAAATGCGTCGAAAGTCCGTTTAAGTTGTCCAAAGTTGGAAATTTAGGTCTCACACTCCCCACAGGCTCTGCATAAAAAAAAAGCTCGAGCTTGCTTAGGCCCCCTGCTAGGCCAACCTTAATGCTATAGCTTAACTTGCGGCTAAATCCTTGCTCTTTTACTATGTGATTTAACGAACTTACCTTTCATTGTAAGAAGAACAATTTTCGAAGTGAATAATTTGGAGAATTTTAGAGCGGGAATTCATGGGATCGAGGGCGGACGGTGGCGCGTGCCCGCAGGGGTACCCTGTCCCAGCATTCAGGCGATCAACGAGCTTGGTCTTTGCTTAAATCTTATTAAATTACCAAAAAATTCAGAATCACATTCTGTGTCTATTGATCCATCGTTGATTCAACAAATGCTTAACAAAATTCACAAACAGAAGTAATTTGCGTTTGAAAAAAATTAAATGCTATCATGTCTAAGGAAACAATATTTTATCATAGTTTGATGGCTATTCATATAAGATAATACTTATAGTACGCATGAGACCAAGCACGCTGGTATAAATAGACATAGCATGCAGTTACAATATTAGCTGAATCAATTCTCTGGGTGCTTGTGATATCCAGATTATTCAATATTATCCACATTGTACGATTGACTCAATTTGCTTTTAGCTAACACACTTGCATACTAGTTCCAGTAAAGAGACAATGAAAACCAAAGGCAGAGAATTGATTGCCTAGTAACACAATTGAAATGTAGGCGCGCAAGATCGACTCTATCAATAATTGTTGGCTTTTAGTTGAAAATAATGTTGTATTAGTGGAAAATATATTTGCTAAATGGTTCTACCACCTCTTGGACACAAGATTGCACACAGCAAACAATATATTGCAAGACATTGTTGACCTATTACGTTTCGAATTTATTGCTTCTTTATTTTTTTCTATCCTGCATGGAATTAATTGTCATAATTGAGAAAAAAAAAAAAAAATAGTCAATCCCCTAAATACCCTGCACGCCTACAATTCTATGAAAACCGTGACACCCCTGGCATACTGTTGGAATAAATCATTGTTCAAAAATCATCTATCACACACTTTTCAAATTATTTTATTCTGTATACAAATGAGAAACCGGATTACGACAATAATCTGAATATAAGAAATAACGCGATTGGATATAACTGGAAAAAAAATTATCCATCAAAGATTTGCAAAATTTCTAAAAATAGCAAAAGGCGTTTGTTCTCCAAGAAGTTTCTTTCAATCTCAATTTTAAGTTTAAAAAAATTAATAAACCAGGATTGCCATGAGGTATAAATTTTAATGAATGAAATGATAGAAAAAAACTTACCAGTTATCACCAGCCGTCCCTTAGTTGCTGAAAGTCGTGTTTCGCCAGTCAATCTATGCTTAGTTCTGCATTGATAAGTTTTGTACCCATCTTCTGGCCCAACATCTTTGATGTGTAATTCTCCCGAGGGTAATACCAAGTATTTTCCATCTGTCGTAAGTAAGATACAATATTAGTAACGAATCGGGTTTCTCAATATAAGTATTTCGAATTGTATTACACATTAGCTGATTATTCATCACGAATTACAACGAGAATGATAATTAAGCGTTTAGCAAAGTACAACGCTGCACAAATTCATACGAATATTTGATACATCAAAAGCTGTTACAAAATGATTAAATTTCAAGTACACGGAGAGAAAAGAATAGTAAAAATTACGGTTCCACATAGTAAACTTGTTGTATTCTGGTGTTCGGCGAATTTTACGGTTCTGAGCGATATTTTTTCACGTATTCAACGTGAAAAAATAACATTCAACGTGAAAAAATAACATTCAGAACCGTAAAATTCTCCATAATACAAGTTTACTGTGTGGAACCATAATTTTTACTATTCATATCCGTAATTTGTACTATTCTTTTCTCTGCGTGTAGGTAGGTACTCAATTATTTGCCAATGAGAGTAAAATTCATCATGAAAACCGTAATGTGTAATGCAATTTCAACTTTCATGCAATCCTACAGACCCTAAGTCCGTTCAAGTATCAGACCCTACTTTTTTATGAAACAATGTTCCTATAGCCGAAGGCTTGACGATAATTTTTAATGAAAATTGCAGATAGGTAATTTGAAAATTTTGTAATCAGTAATGAAGCAATAGATAAAAATAATCTGTGAAGTATAAGTAATTTTAGAAATTTTTTTGAAATTGAATAATCAGCCGTGATACGAGGAAAGAAAATATTTATAAACAACTTTCGAAATATTGATTGAATGTTTAAACACGTATTGAATTTAAATTCGATCTCTCACTTCTGTATAATATGCATCCGGTATTACAACAGAGAATTCGTGCCTGATAATGCATCTGCCGTTATAATTCGCATATGCGGGTATTGCATTTTTAAAACACGTCCTTTAACAGCACAAAAGAAATTTCTTCTTTCGTTTCTTTTTTTTTTTTTTTTTTCATTCTTGCTCCCCTCGTATCAAGCAGCCAAGTGCTCTTTCAATCCTTTTATACATTGACTGCAAGCTAACTAAGCTACTTCGTGTACTACTTCTACTGTCACAACTACTACATGACAAGTACAGGGATTGGGGTGACTTTAGAAATAGGAAAGGGATTTAGGAAAGGGTCTGGGGGCAGCGCGAGCAGCGGCGGTCAACGTCATATTATATAATTTGATTCATAGAATACGGCTAATGATAATAATTGTATTAAATTTTTCTATCGCTTTTTCATTCAAAGCTCAATAATTATTATTTCGATATTAGTAAAGACAGCAGACAATGGGCTTGACTCTAAACTGACAGAATTATAGCTTTAATCATTCTGAATCATGGAATCGCGATTATGCCGTAACCCTTTCGATTGATCCATGCCATAATATCAACGATCTATTGAGTATAATGCAGCAACTGTACACCAAGCGTGTTTGATTCTGATCGGTATGAAGTTGGCCACACAGTCTTCTGTCTCTTTTCTTCTCTATATAACCGTCGAGGATAGAAAGAGACAGAAGACTCTGTTGCCAACTTCACATCGGTCAGAATCAAACGCGCTAAGTGTACATCTATTTCCCATAAAAATTTAACGACGAAGTTGCAGAGGTAATCAACAGACCAATAATACAATGAATCAGTGATTTATTGAACCATTGATTCATGGAATATCTTGAGACCGTATTTATTTGCGGTTGCATATATTGCCGAGATGGAATCTAACACGGATTTCATAGTGCCCATTTTCCACTTCAAAGCCTTTGCAGTGACCACATTCTAGTATTCCAGACTTAGTTTCAGTTCGCAATGAATTAATTCTGAGAGAACAGTGCTAATCGTTTGACATATCATAGGCAACTGATATTTTTTCTTCGATGTTTTATCTATTTTTGAAAAATTCATACATCAATAAAGAATATTGATACGAAAATACGTTTTCATGTAGTATGTACCATAATCTGGCCTAGCGTATATGTCAGTAGATTCATCTTGTACCCAAGAGTCGACCTCGACGAATTCAGCAACAAAGCTTGGAATATGGCACTTGAGAATGGCCGCATTCCCCCGAAGGACATGTTCGTCCATCACATTCACTGCGTACCGCTGCCCGACCACTGCAACCAGACACGGTTTCCGGTTGATATATCATAATGTTTAGTTGAAAATTTTTTAAAATACCGTCGGATTCTTTATCGGCAACGTAAGTTCCACCGTTCGAATCAATCCAACCAACAATGTCAACATGATCACCGACAAAAGAGGGAATCTGACATTTGAATATAGCAGCATTTCCACGGATTGCAAATACGTCGTAAACTTGAGCTTCGAAATATTGAGATACCACTGCAAACGACACAAGATTTCAAACAACGTTAAATTGATTTTATAATATATTTTGTATTCTGTGAAAAAAACGATTAAGTATCATCTTGCAGATATCTATAGGCATTCTCTTTTTTTTCTATACTAAATAAAATCTCCCTCTGCTGTATATATCTACGAAGTCCACCGCTGTTCTCTGTTCCCATCAGACCCTTCCAAATATTATTATACAATTCAATCTAGCTTATAGAAAAGGGAAAATATCCCGTGATAATGTTGTCTAATAATCAGATAATAGCGATCTAATATTGAATGAGTACACTTCAACGTATGTATACACACATTATCATGTCAATAGCTGTAGTTACGTTAATAAACTATACTATTTGGGAAAGAGGGAGATAACACAACACATTCGTACATCGAATTGTATAATATGTGTGCGATGTTAGATATTAACGTAAAAAAAAAGGATTAAATCAATGGAATTTCTATCATTTTTTTTTTTTTCTTTTTTCTTTTTCTATATAGTTATACCCATTTTGTCATGATTGTCTGCAGTATAACTCGACCCATCGTCTGCCTTCCATTCGATAACATCTACAAACTCGGCCACAAAACTTGGCACAATACACTTCAGAGTCGCCGTATTCCCTCGCAGGACAAACTCGTCTGTGATTCTTGTTTCATAAAATTGATGAACCACTGCAACGCGCAAACCCCAAAAATATTTGGTGACGTTACAATCATAAATTGAATATGAAATCGAAACGATTTTTATCGGGAATTATTACATGAATGCAGGTGATTAAAAATCGGCGATAAATACGAGAAGTCTTATCACAAGTTAATCTCGTGGCAAGCCCTACTGTTGGTTTAAAAAAAAAAAAAAGGAAAAAGATTTAGGCAATCTCTTTCAAAATCCCTGCATGTGTACCATATTCCGTGCCAGTTGTAAAGATGCTCCCATCGTCAGCCGTCCATTGGTCCACAAAAAGAAATTCGGAAACAAAACTGGGAATTTTGCATTTCATGATAGCACTGTTCCCACGAATGACATATTCATTTTCAGCCTCTGTGACGTAGAACTGCGACACAACTGCCCGCGCAAACACACAAGTAATAAATATTGATTTATTTATTTATTTATTGTTAGTTCATAGCGAGGATTTTATCTGGGCAATATAAGGTGGATTTATGTTATGGTTTCTGGACAGTCACTCGAGTCTCTTAATTTTTGCATTATAATTATACCCCGCTCTGGAACAGAACCAGGAAGATAGGTCTCGCCATCCTCGCGAGTCCAAGCCTCAACGGTAACGAATTCGGCGATATAACTCGGAATGCTACATTTTAAAATGGCACTATTTCCTCGAATGACATATTCCGTCATTATTTCAGGCTGATAGAGTTGAGTGACCACTAAAAATCGTTGAAATAACAAATAATTATTCCCTGAGTCAGCGCAACGTATTTTTTTTGTTTTTTGTTTTTTGGTTTCGTTCTTTTTGCCTTTTTTCATCGCTGTAGCAAAAAAGACGTTAAATACTAAGACATTATAAGATGTCATCGCGAAATTTACGAACCAATACGTAATCTGCGAAATTTTGCCGCTACTCGCCTACCAGGAAATTGGGCACCTCAAATTTCTTCTCTTTCTATCTTATTATTCTTAATTTGAATATACCAGAATCGTTAGACGGTCTATAGCTAGAGCCATCACTTCCTTGCCAAGATTCGACGGACACAAACTCGGCCACGAAACTTGGTATTGTGCATTTTACGATTGCTGCATTACCACGGATCACATACTCCGAAACCACCTCAGCCTCGTAATATTGGGTTACAACTATTAACATGGTATAAATAAACCAGAGTTAAGATTATGATAGCTTCAGGTATAAGTACGATAGTAGGTACGTCGTTTAGGTTTCTTTAAAAACAAACATTAGTAATGTAATATGGACATTGAACCTTTTCAGACAAAAAAAAATACAATAAACAAATTAAGTTATTTTCAACATATATTATGTAGGTGTATATATATATACGTTGACATAATATTTAAAATATAATTCTGACTGCCGCTGCTTGCTATATTTTTATAATACGAAATCAAACGAGTTATTTTTACGTTATCAATTGTTATTCTACCGTTATTTTCGTCCGGGCTAAAAGCATTTCCTTGATCATCTTGCCACCCTACGACCTGAACAAACTCTGCCACAAAACTTGGGATACTACATTTTAGAATCGCCGCGTTTCCTCGTATAACGTATTCGTTATTCACCTCAGACTGGTAATACTGATGAACGACTATAATCAAATTGAACATTGCCTTGATTTTTATTTTTTACTTATTTTTTCGTGTTTTCTTAACGCCGTTTTATTCAGTTTCAAAATTTTCCCGAATCAATTTATAGACGGAGGTATCTAGGTATAATGCGAATTCGATACAAGCATACATCGTATATCCCTGACAGTGCAGAGAACTTGTATCGAATCTTTCCATCTCTGAATTCGAACGAATCGAAAGATTCAGTTGAATAAAAGATGCAGCTAGAGTAACAGTAGCTACAAGTTAACGCACAGCCTCGTAATCCAATTTGGCAAATAGTGTTAAATATTTATACAAGACTGAAGGACCGTTGTCCATATATAAGGTACTAACTCACACATCGATACATCTGTAAAGGATAAAACATACTATTTCGTTTCGTCTTTCGAACGATTTTAAGGCAGCAGCTTTCGATCTGGTCTTGTGAATAAAAAAAAAGCAGCCCAATTAATACATCTAGTCTAATTCCGATGAATGAAACGAAGATCAGACGTTGACAGCAACTACTCGCCTACGTTTTTTCTCTTTTCTCTTTTGGTTCATATCCTCTTTGTCACGGGCAGTCAATTTGACGAAATCGTTTTAAAAATCTGTTCAATTTAAATTTGCGCCAATTTATGATTACCGACAAAGTTTAAACATAACATGATATGATATGATAATCGCAATGTTTATCCGTCTGATTCATAGTACATATATATAGATATTGCAAATTGCTGTTCTTCAGCACTAGCTCTGCATATACATAGGTATATGTAAATTGTGTATATACATAGGTATCATATGTGTATATGCCCGCAGAACCACCGGCAATATTCGCCAATTATTAGCGACCACAGAAGATAACGAGTTAAAAACGAATTGTGCTAGATTCGTTAAGTCCTGGGCCAACCACAACCGTTTCTCGTTAACTATAGTATGAAGTTACTGTCCATGTAGGCCCGTTATACAACCATATACGTAACTATCTGCCCCTATGACATGTAGTATAATATAGCTATACACACACGCGAGAAGGAGACGAATAAAATTAAAAAATCGATCGTCTCTAGGTTTCTAGTTTGTGCCATGCTGTGTCTCGAATCGAGAAACGTATTTTGCTCGGAACAAACCGCTGAGATGTTATTTTGATGATAATTGAACGTATGTACTTCAGGTTTTACGAATGAAAAGAAATGAAAAAATAACAATTTGCAAATCTTTGATGCTGTAATAATTGTCGGTGTAGAAAATTTTTGTAACATCTCGACTCGAGCAGGTGTAGCTGGTTAATCCTCCCCATATGAAATACCCAAGCAAGTGCACACTTCATCTAACGTTTTCGTTTTAGCATTAAAACGCCCTCAAAGAACTGTGGCACCCCTGCAGTAATCCCGGAACGGTACAAAGGGCCCTCGACCAGAGGCTTTATTTTCATCTCTCGAAATCCCCCAAATGCCGAGCAACCCCATACTTTTAAACTTGAAATACTACGTGGTTGACACTCGAACGCGTTTGACATGCCCGTGACCGAAAATAGAAACAGAGTTCAAGGTAATGGTGTGAGATTTATTCAGAAAAGCAGAAAATTTTCGCTTCATTTTTTTCATTTTTTTTTCTTGGTTTTTTTAACCAGCGATTTAATATTCTACCATAATTATCCCCCGTAACGAATTCCTCGCCCTGATCGGTATGCCAGGATAAAACCTTAACAAAATCACCGACAAATGATGGGACAACGCATTTCATCACGGCACTATTTCCTCGTATTGCGTATTCCTTGTTCACGTCGATATCGTAGTACTGGGCGACCACTGTGATTTTTTTTTTTACAAATTTCATTTTTTTATAGTAGATGTACATGATGTTATAGTACATTATCGAATGACTATTTCACACGAACGATGCTTCAAATCCATTTCAAAATGCTCTATACTTGTTCATAATGAATTTGAATTGAGTAATCTTTAATTTTCAATTCATCTTCTCGTTCGGGTGAAACGTGTTCGATCACAATTTATTTTTTTTATAAAATGCTGAAAACAAAGTTCTGAAATTGATTACGATTTAATAAACCACACATTCTCCAATATCTGAATAATTTATTATACGACACTATTCCAAATTTATTTTGCTAAAGAAATTCTGATAGCCCCTATACCTATAATATTGTTTCGGGATAAAAGAATTCCGTTTATATAATCATCTTGGAAGTTGGACAAAAGGAAATATTAATCGTGTACCTAAAATCAACGAGAAGTCGATTAATCCATGAGGTTCTCTTATACCCGTTATTTCGATCAGGCTATCAAGACCAGAGAGGCCCCATGAGAAATCTACTACTTCCGTGAAAAGAGAAGAAGGAATTTTCTATAGAATTTCTCATATCTCTTGATCCACGCTGTACGAATTCCCGCACTTCATGATCATATTCTATTAATTTTCTGCCTCGAGAGAGAAAGGAAGAAAAAGAGAGAGAGAGAGAGAGAAGATTCTTATGTATAAATAGACATGGGCTATTAATAAAAAACGTCACGTCATCTATATGCCAAAAATAGAAATTTAGAAAGGAATTATTGCAATTTGTATAGATAGTTGCGTCTTTATTTTACACAAGTGATATTGACGGTTTAAAAATGGACAAATGGCTATTCACTTGACCGACTTCTAATACGCTTATTAACCCTTTGAATCGTATCGTGTATGCAGTCTGGTGTATACTTATACTTATATATAGGTATATCTAGTTATTACGCTCCGTCTGAGCGGAAGTCAGCAAGTTATTAGATCAACTCGTACCTATATAGGTATAATTTAGAGTTGGAGAATGTGCGGTTTGTTTAATGCTGCGAACATCCATTTATAAATGTATGTATAGAAACATATATGGATTAAATGACATAACATGCCTACTATACCGAGGGGTTATTCACCCTTAATAATTATTTGATACCATACAATCTCGTTTAAAATCGTTTATAAGTCATTCAACTTATTTTAATGAAATTATAATAATATGCAATATTGTGTGTGCGAAATCGATTGAAATCGTTATCGTGTAATTTTAAACATTTTTTTCATCACTATGTACCTTGAAATTATTACTGAAAATTATCTAAAAATTATTCGAAACGGACTTAAAATCGTCTGAAATTCTGTAAAATCGGAGTTGATAATTATTGACCCCTCGATATAATATCGTGCCGATTTATGATATGTACACATATAAATTAGATGGAAATCAGCTTAATTTTCTCTGAAATTTTCTGAAATATTAGGAAAAAAATGTCATGATTTTAAATTCTCTCTAGGTATCTACGTTCATCGGTATAATCTGTTTGGGATAAAAATTTAAATTTTTGTATTAGATTGACGAATTTTCATCTTTTTTTTTTGTTTTTTTTTACATTACATCAAGTTTTGTGCATGAACGAAACTTTTCATACAAAACTCCGTATGATATAGTTGTATATACCGTGATAATCACGTGAAACCGAATGGACCGATCCCCCACCCGGCGGATGATTCGTATTTTTATGGGGATAGCTACTCGTTGCACTGAAAATCCTCAGGGTGTTTTGTTGCATCGACCTCGTGGCCAAATAACCCTAGGGATTTTTCAGCGCAACGAGTGGCTAACCCCATAAAAATACGAATTATCCGCCGGGTGGGGGATCGGTCCATTCGGTTTCACCTGATTGTCACGGTATAGGTACGACAATTTATTCATATACAACGATTGCTTTTTTCAATGAAATAAAAAAAGCGCTTCCATTGACTATATTGGTTTTATCCATGGAGCATATATTATCAAGCAAAATTCATTTTCATTATAAAATAATAACATTACGTTACATAATGCATCGCAAATTTCAAAACAGCAAATTGCAGCGATCGTTTATCGTCAGTGCAAAATACAGGGCCACAAGTCATGGCATATGAACCAACATATTATAATAGTCAGCAAAAGCTAATCAGTCTTGAATAAATGGAATATGAAATATTTCGAAGACGTAGATACGAAGAGAATTCACTTTCATTATTTTTCATCGATCGTATATCTAGCGAGAACTTTCGTTGATTATAATTGGAAATTAGATTAATAAAAAAAAAAAAAACTATCAAATAAAATACTTTTTAATAAAAATTCTGTCGCAACGTGATATAATTTCTCTATTTCATCTTCTATACATATTTTATATTTTATTAATTTTCCTTCAAAGTATAAAAATTTTGTTTAATATGTAATTAGGTCAACTCGCTAGATACTTGACATCACTTTATGCAATATATAAAAATATAAAAATGTATAAAAAAAAAAGAAAGAGATTACGACACTTACCGGCCCTGACATTAACATCGCGACTATGAACTGATCCGGCTGGAGAACGAGCTAGGCAACTGTAAACCTGAGCGTGCACCTCTTGACGGTAATCTTCAGCTCTGAATGGGGGAAAGACCAAATTTCCGTTCGGTAATACCTAAAACAAAAAAAAAATAATAATGCCAAAACAGTATTTATTTATTCATTTAGGAATGAAATCAATTCAGAAGTTGAAAAATGTGTAAATTACGTTATTTGACAAAGATATAATAACTTACGAGTATTGGGGAAAAACGTATTAAGAAAAAGCTATAATCGTTCGATCTGTGCATATATTTATCCTTTGGACTCTAATTATAGGACTTGATGGAATAAATTTAATGAATTAATGAACATTTATGCGGGGGTCTATTTATTTTTATTTATTCTAAAACTCACTTGTCTCAGGCCAGGGACATCGCCGACTGCAGTTCCATCAGATGTTCGTACCCAAATAATATCCGGTTGGGGATTTCCTCTCGCTTGACATTCAACCACAGCACCAGTACCATTAGAAAAATCAATTCTGTTGGGTGGTTCTTTTATGAAAACCGGTCCCATAGATTCATCGTCAGCAAATACTAAAACAGAAGAAAGAAGAAATATTCACGTTAATTAAAGAAAATTGTATGAAAGATGGACAAAATTGATATGCGATGAAACAATTGATGCACAGATTAGATTAACAAAAAAAATTAGATCTTAATTTATTGATTGTACGACATGAGACCCTAGTTAACAAAATTTCAATTTGAGAATCAAGTCCTTCCTCTGCACTGACAATGAAAATTAAATTAGCTAAGAGGCGAGACTGGACACTATACTAACCGCGAGAATTCTCGAGTTACAATTTACGTCCGAAGAATAAGAAGATAAGAAAAATCTTATATCAGTATGGGGGGAGAAGAAGGAGATTAAGAAAAGACATGCAAAACGTCAGGATCAAATCTCGTATCTCCTCTCCGCAAATAAATTGGAACCAGTGAACCTTGTATGAAGAAGTAAGTACATAGGTATAGGTATAGGTACGCGGCTTACAACCGGATATTGAATTGAATAGTATAGACTGGGATTTCCGATATCCCGATCTGTTCCTTATAGGAGATATCGATTCAACCCCAACGTCTGCACGTTCCTACAGCCAAGGGAAGGAAAAAAAAAGAAATTATTTTTAGAACTCGACTACAGGGGTGAAAAAGTTTTTGTTATCGTTACCGCCCTTTCGAACGTTATTACCTACTACTACATCGCAAATCATAATACATCTGGCTAACATGTGCCTTTTGTCCCTCCATATACCTACGCGCAGACTAGGGGGTGTATGTCGTTTCAATTTTTTTGTTTTTTTCACATCCACCTGAAAATCTTTAGAATATAAAGCCGAGAAGAAACCAAAAGCGCGTTTTATAAGTTTTTCGATTGAAATGACGTAGGAAAGACATAATTATTTGTTGAAAGTAGTACTCATACTCAACCGCATTTCATGATAGAAAATTAAGATGAATGCTGTTTTCTAGAAAATGAAAATTCCTTACGAAAAGTGTCACGAGAATTATTTCTCATATATGTATATTTCTCTTATATAAAATTGTATACTAGGGAGAAAAGAGAACTACGTAACCTAATTTCCTCAATCTCGTAAAACTTATATACGTAGGTTCGCAGAGGTAGCTTTATTTTTTTGTTCAATTTTTTTTTTTTTTTTGTTTTTCTCTTTTTATTCTCGTATTTTCTCATTAGTAAAATCGGTGCTCGCTGAATGAGGTTTTCTCACGAGGCACTCTACACTCTTGGGGAGATACGTAAACCCCCAGCTAGCTATACGTATCTTCGTTAAGCCTTGTACACTCATTTTTCTTTTCAAGTATTTTTATTTTGTTTCTAATTTAATTTTTGTTATTTTTGTTATGAAACAGAATAATATACGACTAAAAATCAAGAAATCGTATTCGCTTAGAGGTAAAATTTGTCCAATTAGGTAAATCAATTTCTATATGATGATATTAGGAATATGATATGTATCTACAAATCGATAAAAGAAAAATAAATAATCACGCATTAATAAATGAATAAAAATATTCTGGCTTGACGGAAGTCAATATATTAATTTCACACCTGCATAATGCATTTCCTGCTCTCTATATGCGGAGTCATAAAGAACGCGGATGCACGCACGCGAACCTTTCGCCTTGTTTTTTATAAGTAAACACGTGAGTTTGCTGCACGCGATATCACAGCTCAAGCGAAGCTCAAGTGAGCAGCTTCTTTTTTCTATTTAACCAGCTGCAGATCTCTTCTAAGAGATCGGGTGTAATAGCGTATCCATGATTTTCCTGCAGCCACATCTCTATTAGTAACTGCCTTTTTTTCAGTTTCTTCTTTTTTTTTTCTTTTTTTTTCCAAACTATCTAATTCCAGTTTTGTTAACACTGTCGTAGCTCTTGTCTAAGTAACGCGCAGAGAACAAAAAAAAGTGTAAAAATAAAACGTTCGAGATCGAAAAGTGGGAATAAGATTTACGGAAGTGGCTTATATCGGCTCTAAAGTGCTTTTAGCTTTACTTATTTCTTGTAAGATGATACTTGACTGTTCCTCTATCCTCTTACGCGCGTATCTATAAGGTATACCTACTACCTTCGTTTACTCTTTACACAAACTATATACCTACACACAAGTAATAATTGTCAGCTTTACAAATATAGATTTAAGAAGTAGATATGTGATTTGAATCCAAGTTGAACCGTGTTGAAAAAAAAAAAATGCATTTAACCCCAGGAATGATATCAAATTTTTAGGGATTAATAGGAAAATATTTTTCCAACGATGATAGTTCTAAGAAAAAATAAAGTATAGATTCTTCTTCAAACTCCTAGGTCTTAGTTTTCTAATTATAAATTTTTACCTATACTAAAGAAATTTTCTTTCTTCTCTCATTTTTCTTTATACTCCTTGAATTACAGTAGCGTTTATAATTAAGATAAGGCCATAACCGTAGTTACCTAGTAATCAATTATTGAATTAAACCAATTGAGATATCAGGCCTATTTAAAAGCTCATTTGAAACTCATCACTGCAGCTGCAAGAGAAGTACGTACGTAGTTAGGTACTGCAGCGTTAATTAGATCGTAATCTTGCACTTGAACGGAAATTGAAAGCCCCGTGACTGATATTGCTCTTTTAATTATTCTGTAGATACGGAAAACCGGGGCGAAGTGAAAATTGATGGAAAAAAAAAGAAAAAAATGTGATGGACAATTTTACAAGAAAGATTCTTGAAGAACTTCGTTTTTTTTTCATCAATTTTTAGCTGAGGTGTCCACTTCGCCCCGGTCTCCCCTAAATAATAATAATAATATTTGTGAAAATTAAAGAGTTTTCGAAATTCATTAGTAGCTGTAGGGAAAGTAATAAAAAATCGTTGAAAGTGAGAGATTTCTCGCGTGGATATAGTGATATCACAGTTTATAACATAAAGATAAAATTTATTCACTGCGGAAACGCATTAGAGTCTAAGAATTTAAAAGGTTCTTGACCACGTGAGCATGACTATGGGTATACATATATTATACGATTCATTATGCTTTGAAGAATGAATTTTTTAAACTAAATATCATGATAGGTGTATAAGTACGATACACAATAAATTGTCAAATATACATACACGTATACATATACTCATATAATATAATATTAAGTTCGCGATTTATTTCGCTTCCGTTTCACCTTCCCTTTTTTTTCTATCTTTTTAATATTCTCTCTGTATCAGTTTCCGCTCTTCAGAAATGAGACAAAACCTTTTTAAACAGTATAATTTGCATTTTTGTGCACACCTACCTATAATAATTATTGTCAGTGGGTGAAAATTTATGCGCAAATACACGAGGGGGACGACCTACAGTCGTAAAATATTCGCGATATCGTTGTCAATCCAACTCCTCTCGATTCTTGCATTTTTCATTATTTTTTCCATCATTATTTTCGGTCTCTTTCTTCAAAACAAAATACATATATACCAAGGGAATCGGAATTCATTTTTGTCAAATTTCAGTCATTTTTATTCACCGAAGATACAGACGCGGATAATTTATTCGAATTTCTACAGCCTCACGGTTTTATCTCCCTTTTCGCTAAAGATTTTTCTCTAATACTTTTCCGAGATTTTTCGCCGCGGGCAGAATGGCAAAGCTTTTGCACAAAGTGCGATAATTAGTATCTGGTTTCGGTCGGAAACCATACCCTATACTCTATGGGCAACTCGAGTTTGAATGCCCCTTACAATTTTGTAAAAACCGATATGATATGCACTTTAAAATTTTATCTCTCTTCCGTTCTACATCTGTCATTATCTCTTTCTCAATTTCCTTGTACTTTGAGATATACCGCGTATCCGCCTCTGCTTTTGTACTTTCAAAAATAGATCCTGTGCCTTTTTCTTACATGTGTAAAAATAGAATAAAATAGAATAAAATAAAATAAAATCACTAATACCATTTTATTTTTCAACCTTCGTAGTTTTCGCATAAAATTTCACTTTATTCGATATTTCTCAGGGTCTCATCTCTCAAATGTTATATAGGTGTTTTTATTGCAGTATCGTATGGTGTTTAGCTTCGAGTCACTTTGTCTGTCGACAAAGCACAGATTTTCCTTTTGTAAATCTATCTTAACGACATATATACTTGTACAGTAATGTTCATCGATGGTGTCCCTGTGGCTTACTATTTTTCCTAGCTTTTTTTCAAATCAAATTTCCCTTCTACAAATATTTTATTTGCCAATGACCAGTGCCTTACTTCGTGACACTGCTCCACCTCGCAGCTGTCATATTCCTAACGACCTGAAGGTTCCACTGGTCACGGACAAATAAAATATTCGTAGAAGTCAAACTCGATTCTGGAAAAAATAGTGAGCCACGGGGACACCATCGATGAACATTACTGTACCTACACGTCTGCATACACTTGTACCATATCTACGTAAAAACGTTGTAGTTACCAAAAAGCCCCATTAATTGTTTTAAGTACGTAAATCGTCAGATCTATTAATAAATAGAAACCTCTACGTATTTTACGTCTATAATAAAAAGAACAAGCTTCTAAATTTCAAGGAACTACAGAGACATACATATAAATATACGTATAAAGATTCCGACCAATTATCTCCTGCAGCACAAAATCGGTCTTCAAAAAATATAAAAATGGAAAAAAAAAATAAAAATTAACGTGAGCACAGAGTTTGTGAGTTACAGTCTGTCTTTTCTAATCTATTTTTATTTTTCGCCAGTTTAAGAGCGATCGAAGAATATTGCAGAAAATTTTTACCATTTTTGTATTTTATTTTTAACCCGCGGAGAAAATATCTGAAAGAAGTTAAGAAGACGCTCACTTTCTTCCGAAGATAAAAGGGTTGAAGCTGTAACAACAAATTTAAACTTCTTATACCGTCGATTTCAATTAGTATAAATGAAAAAGTTACCGCGAAAGAAAATTGGGTCATTTTTAATTTCCAGAGTCCATTTTGTAATATATTTATAATGAAACCGAGTATGAACGGCATAATTAGTTACGTTTATCATGTATAATAAACCGTGAAAAATTTTTCAGCTGTTGCAGTAATTTCATTTAGAGTAAATTAGCACGTGGGATATATATATAAGCGCGCGCCGCACGATCCAACGGTTTCAGGCAATAGCGTGAAATTTTTCATCATGTATAGGTGGTATACTCGTATGTACATTGTGCATACATAGATATCATATTCAGCACCCTTTTGCGTGGGTAGAAATACATACATCTATAGCTATATGAAAAATGAAATGCCTGGGTGCCGCACGACATGATATCAGTCCACGCCTCTATCTCGTGTTTGTTTATCTTCATCTTTCTATGAGGATGTTAACCACCCACGATCACTTACGCCGAATTTTGCCGAATTATATACTCTTCCTGGTTTAGAAAGTAGGCAATGCCAATGGGAAGAATATTTTCACGATTGAATCTTCCTTAGAGGAATTGCTTTCATTTGACTGAATGAAGAGTTGATGATCAAAAAATTTGAGCAAAAACCTAAATAAAAATGAACTTTCATTATAAGTTGATCAATAAATTCAGGTCGAACGTCCCACATATTAGATTCAACGAAATACATAAATTTCCAATTCGGAGTAATTTAGAGCACAGAATAAGAACGTCAAGGCGCTGGGGGGTTTCGTTATCTCCGTGGATTTTTCGTGCAGCGGCTAACTCGCGGTTGCAGGGTCTCCGGCGAATAGGAATTGAAAAAAATTAAGAGACCGCGTATGTTATTTAAAAACGACTGATGCACCGGCTCGTAGCAAATAAAATAAGAAGTATAAGGGAAAAAAGAGGACAGAAAAGTCCAGGAGAAAAAGATAGAATTCCTAACTCGAGTCGTCCGGGCGCCTAATTTCTCTTTAGAATAAAAACGAGACTGTATAGACTTGAAGGGCTCAGGGCCGACGTATGAGTCACCAAAAGATCCGGGGATCATGTGAAATTCTGACGAGTCTAAAGTCGCCTTTTTATACACTAGCTTGCCGTGCCACAGCTACAGTGCAGTGCAGCGCAGTCACTAAATTAGCCCAATTATTAATCTTTCTCATCGTAGTTTACTGCGGCAGACCCGCACGAGATAATGGGAACTGGAAGAGAAACAAATAAAGGAAGTAAACTGGAATGTTGAGAGATGCTACAAGGCTAAGAAAAAAAAAAAGTCAAACTCAGCTGCAGTAGGTATAATACATAAGAAACCATCAATTTTTAACAAAATGAAAAAGCCTGCTTTACATTAAGATACGTCTTAAATTTTTTTTTTTTGCCATTAAACTTTTATAAATTTTGGAAAAACTTTGTCACCCCCTTTTTTTTTTTTTCTTTTTTTACTAGTACCTGTAATAATCGTTGTAATATTTAGTATCGAAAAGCAGGTGTACAAGACTCGTTCGTCCACATACGTATGTATATAGCAGCTAGCTTTGGCCAGGCAGTGGGATGACCGGTTTTAAAACGAAGTATATTTTACTTCTCAGAGTTCTATAAAGGTACGGAGTTGCGCAAGTAGATATGCATAAATAGCATGCAGATAAAATGCGGCAGCAATTTTAATTTTTTTTTCATTTAATTTTAATCTATTTTCACACATTATTATCTTTTTATTACTTCTTCAATAAATACATCTTACACATATATAGGTATTGATCTATGATTGAATTTAATCTGAAAGATAATAAAAATCTAAAAACTATAAAGAAAAAAACAAATTATATTTCAACTCAAATACGTGAAAATAATTTGCGAAATTATGTGTACGATGTCAAAGTATTCGAATTTTCACGTCTTATTTTTTTTTTTTTATACAGTTGTCATCGAACTCAATTATTATGTATGAGATGTGCGAAATTCCGGTTTTCGGAACGAAATGATGAGATGAGAAAGAAAAAAAAAACGGCAAAAGCGGCGATCATTTGGTAAAGATTTATCGAGGTCATCGATTCGTCGTTCAGGTCTGCGGTTTTGTTCCACGTTCTCAGTTACCACTTAAGGTTGCTTAATCGGTAAACTTAGCGACCCTTAGAACAATGAGCGGAAGCTCTATATATGGTGTCATTAACGGGTTGGTTGGGCTGTCGTGCATCTGGACATGCTGACGATAAAAATGCATCGCGGTCCTCGGGAGCAGCTACCGTTCCATGATCTTAATAAAAATTATAACCACGTGTGTGAATACCGTTGCCATTTTTGGCGGGTGAAAATGAAGTTTCTGTATTTGAACCGATTTTAAAAGTTCGAAACGCAAATTCTTCGTTTTTTTTTCTCGCCTTTTTCTCGGTGTACAAAATTTTCACTTTTATAAGCATAACTCCGATATCTCACAGTCGAAATAAGCGAGATCGCTTTTTCAAATATTAGAAAGAAATTAATCTGACTATGATTTTTTTATTTCCACCCACGTGACTCAACGTAGGCTGTGACGAGCTGCGAAGAAGAAACCTGGGGCGTCGCCGAGAGAGAATGGATCGATATTTTCAGCACAGAAAGATTGAAAGACGCAAACTGCAGCACCTTCCACACTATTACTATATAAAGTAATAGCCTCTACCCATATATGCAGCTATGCAGTTAATACAAATGAATAATTGACACAAAAGTCAAGAATATTCTTCATTGTCTGCATACTAAGCATAACAGATTATATTATTTGCGTGATAAAATAACGAGGAAAAATGGTATAAAAATATTAATTTGAAAAATAAAGATTATGCAATTAAATGAAATTAAAATATATATTTTTATGATACGGCTATAAATGAATATGTCACTGTGTTCTTGTCTCGTGATTCGTGAAATGCGGATTATAAATCGTTGGCCAGATCCCTACAGGAAGTAACGAAAGTTAGAGCATGCACTAATACATTCGCACTCGTTCACTCCGTATATTAAGGTTGCCCTTTTCACACTCTCGCACTCCCTTGCCTAGGCTGTTACCAGGCACCCCTTTTTTTCACACCCTTCAAACCGACAAACACATGTATGTAGTAGAGACACACATATACCATACAGAAGTCTGTATATAGAAAATGTTCATATAGAAATAAACATGCATAGAAAGGCAAAGAAAATATTCTTGGAATTAAATATATTATGAACTCCGTTCTATGCACTCAAAATCACTTTTATATACTACCTACCTACTTTCTTTTAAAGTAAGAAAAATAATTTCCTCAAAGTTCTCGCGGAGATTTAATGTCGGGGTAAAGTGCATCGCAGGGTGGAACGGTGCGGATTGATGAAACGCCGAGATATATCTTCTATCGTATAAATTGATGGAAAAAAATTGTAAACTTAGTTAGGTGTTCGTATTCTGTATACACACTGTTAAAAATTTCGATATGAAACTTCCAACACTTTTTGGAAGTTTTATGCCTACACATGAGTAGTGAATTTACAAGACATTTCCAGTAAAATTAATTCACAAATACTTCAAATTTACTAAACAATTTAGCGAATTCAAATACAATTTTGTGTTTTTCCTATGAAAGTTCAGTAAGATCAAGAATTTATTTGTAAATTTATAAAACAAGCTTAGCAATTCACTTTTGCTACGACACATTTGTAATTTTGCAAAACTTTTGTTTAGTAAATAGCAAAAAAAAAAAACAATATAAAAATTGATTATCGAATGAAAAAAAGGAAAAAATTAATTACCTAATTAATACGTCAATATAATAACATTTTCTGTGAATATTTCTCCGTTATGATTAGTAGGTAGGTACCTAATTCTAGTAAATTTTCTGTTCGATTAACTTGCACCGTTTAAACATTTTTTTCAGAAGTTGAAGAAAATGTGTGAAAAAATTTTGCTACATACTAGACGAAAAAATAACGTATAAAGAGGGAAGAAAGAAATAGAAGCTGAAAATCTCGGCAATCGACTCCGCTGAATTAGTAAAGGGAAGAGCTGCAGGCGAAGCACCGTGCGTCGTCGACTCTGCACCAGCGCAAGCAGTAGCGAGTAGCAAGGCATGATCGTCGTTCTTAGTCTCTCCTCCGTCTATATATACATGTACCTATACCTATATAAACGTCCCGACGCTCGGCGTCGGTGCATTATTTTCAGCGAGTAGAACGCTCGGGTTCACCAGCCACACAGATAGTAGCTAGAGGTATGGGTATGGCATGGCATGGCATAGACTGCAGTGTTTGTTTAACGTGTAAGTATAGCCAAAACGTATATTCATCTTTATGTATGTATAGAACATACATACTTACTACGTGCCTATCCATATGTATGTATGTGGTGGCACATTAAAATGCTAGGTCACGTGCAATTCCATCCCAATCCTCTCGCGCACGAAGGGCCGAGAGAATTGAGAGAACCGACTGAAGGAAGAGCCACCCGCTGCGGTAGATATACGATGTAGCCTGCACCTCTCTCTCTCTCTCTTTTTCTCGGACATGCGAAGAAGACGGACGCCTATAGTGGATGTAATATGTATAGGAATACTTATACTGTCGAAGTATGGTACACCCAGGCGTGAGAATATGTTACGGGGTCCTTCTAGGTAATTGTAAGACGGACGAGGAGAGGAGACGATAATATAGAGACATAAAGAATTTGATATCGTCCCACGATGCAGAACAGAATTCGATTTAACGTGGGGATTCGTAATAAGATCGACATTATAATTCTGTGAAAGACGCTGCAGTTACAGCCGGGTTGCGAAAAATTATATTTTTTTTTTCCATCGAAATTCGCAATGCGCTTCTTATTTTTCCTTGCTTATTTTTAAAACAATATTAAGGTAATATTTTTTTGATTGAAAAAAATGCGATTTTCTTTTTTCTTCTTTGTTTTGTAAGATAATGCATTGGTATGTCAAGTGTATTATCGTAAGCTAGATTGCAGTGTTTATATCGTCATTGAAAACTCGCGTGCAAGCATCGCGTTGGAAAAAAAATAAACAAATTTCCGGATGTATCAGATATTTTATAAATATTTTCTTTCTTGCCTTAAGGAATGGAATTTTCTTTACAGCACTTAACACCGTTGAAAAGTTTTTTCATCGAAACAGAAACAATACTAGGATATGCATTATATAATGGACACTAATATACGTTCATACATCGCATACGGAATATTTCGGTTTTTCTCAAATCCGTTTGAAAGTGTGAACGATTATTGACACTTATTCGATAATTTCGCAATACGATCCGCAGAAGATTGGAATGTTAAATTTCTTACGTTTAAATTCACAACGTGGTCGTTTCTCCCTCTTTCACAATCGCGAGTTTAATGTATTCGTGACGTAGTTTTATAGAGAGTTCGTGACCGTTAAAATTCTGCCCGCGGAATGGGATAAAAATAAACAGGAAAAAAAGGGGGAACGGTAGGACAAAAAAAAAAAGGAAAATCCTCAACACGTTATACAGTCCCAAAGTTGGAGCACGAGATTGTCCTTGCGATCGATTACGTCTAATCGAAAACAGAGAAATGAAAAAAAAACGATATAAAAAAGCGAGATGAAAGAAAAACCTACATGACTTTTTTTTTCATTTGCATATTTTTAGCGTAAAAATATAAACCTTGCAGATTTTTGTAGTAAGTTCTTGAAATTTAAACGATAACATTTTCGACACGTTTTGAACACCTGGTCGATGGGACCAAAGCCTCCTTTCTTAAAAACGACAGGTGTTCATCCTTCGTTCTTCTCTTCGTTCTCAGCTTTGAGCTCAAACGTATTTCCACGCCTTTGCTTGGCAAAGGAAGAACGCAGCTGCCGGCTGCCTATACCCTCCCTAACCATGCCCTATCCTCAGCGGAGGTCTCAAATATTCGAAGGAAACCTCGCCGAACGAGCTTCGAGTTTTAAATCTTTTCCTAAATCCCGCATAAGATCTTTCGAACAAAGTAAAGCTATTAATGAAAGTTAGGTATATAGCTTGAAAATATACTCCATAATATAACATTATTCAAGTTGAAAATTATTAACTTTAGTCCTCAGAATCAAAATTTCATTTTGTTTTTTCAACTTTTTTTTGTATTCACAATATGAATATCATTTTTTGAAAAAAATTCTTTATTCATTCATTTATTTATCATAGATTTTGTATACACATATTATATACGTATATATCATATATATGAGTAAATCTCGGTATAATTTCATGAATAATATAATCATCATCTACGTAGCCTCCGAGTCATTTGTGACAATGAGTCAGTTACTCTGCAGCGCGTCCTTTACCTTGAAACCGAATGACTCGGACGAGGCGGTTTGGTCACGATTAATTCTAACGATCTAGAATGAGAATAATTAGACTAGAACTTAGTATTCGTTTTAAGCTGACAACGAGCCTGCAGTAGCATATATATCTCAACATCCGGTCCTCTAAGCCTCGATTAAAACAAAGGAGACAAACCTCATCAATTTATGTAATGATACTAATTTCATAAGTGATTGTAATAATTACTGTGCAACTATAATTACGATTAACCAATTACGCCGTGGAACTTATTCGTAAACCTAAAAGACTATGTAACAAATTTTTGTATATCTCTGAAATATAAATTACCTACTGCAACGGACACCCGGACCGGACAGAATTACTTGTCCAGCGTCAGCTGGCAACAGTATGACCTCATCGAAATGCTGCGCCGTCTTATATATGTATATACGATCATTAAGACTACCTCCGTGAGTACCTATACGCGAAAGTGATCGCGAGAAATACCTATATGTAATATGTGTGTAGTAGTTGCATCCAATATGTGGGGCAAATTTTGTTTCAATTTTCTTCACCTTCTTCCCTTCTTTTTCGTTTAATAGCCTCTGTGTTAGTGTTCGTACTTCTCCGCGTACTAGTTTTTTTTCGATCGAATTGTAAAGGGGATGATATTTTGAAGAACGAATTTTCCTTCGTTGAATCGTTTTGCGATTTGGATGAACGAAGAGCGGATGACCAAGAAATTTGAGAAAAAAAAGAAATGTAAAAAAGCACGATTTCCCGATTCGATGAAAAGGCCATCACCAAAATTATTTAGCGGAGAAAGATTAATGTCAGAAAGATTGTGTAGTATAGAGTCTTATTTAGCCATAGGTAAGCTCTGGAATTTCCGGGGTGTATATGAGGGTCGGAGCTATAGCGTATACGAAAGATCGTACCAAGTAGTGAGTATAAGTATAAGACTGCAGTTGCACATGTGCTGCATGAATCGTCTACTTCCGACAGGAGAAATTCGGCGTTGAAACAACACGCCAAGAACTAAAATTGATTTCAACCCGCAGGGATCAGACATCCGTAACGACTTAAGCCTTGAATATTGTACCGTGATAGTATTCGTGGATGCGGATCACTTGTTGAACTAATTATATATATCTTCAGGTATGTAACATACATATAATATATATATGTATGAATGAGTATGCATATATATATCTCTGTACTCACGGCCATGTGACGCGAACTTTTATAACGGCTAAGGGGAGATCGCAAATTGAACTGACGCGATCGAAACATCGCTTACACGTTACTCTCCGAATACAACGTGTACCTACGTTCGTCGAGAATTTCTTAAGTAAAAAAAATAAAAAATTAAAAAATTGATGAAATAAATGAATAAATGAAAGAAAAATAATGAACTGGACTGAATTGAAAAATAAGATGGTATACTATATGTAATCAACGTTATAGTACATTATGCATATTATATCATCAATCGATGAAACTGCAGAGCTAGAAATGGTAAAAAATGAAATTGATTCACGGTGTGTATAATGACGTCACCGTCACCCTTAACGAATCAATGTTTCGCTCGTTGTCATGGAGTTAGTCATCTATACATCTACTTATTTGAGTAGAGCGGCCGGTTCTCCCCTATATAGGCTGATATATAATCGGCTCAGAATCAGTTTAAGGGCCCTGACACGAAATGGGAGGTATAATAATAATAATAATAAAGATTGATTAAATTATAGATGTATATGTAAACATATTGTTTCATCAAAAAAGAAAGAAAGAAGAGCAACATTTTTTTTTCAGGTCAATTTAAAAACCCGGTATGTGAACGTTAAATTGTTTAAATCTCTGCGTTAATATAAATTTAACAGTAAAGAAATAATTTCATACGATGAATGAAACATGATTGGCATATGGCGTATAGGGCTTATGTATGTATATTGTATACACCTACCTAAGTTAAGCGTAACTAACAATAAGTAGATGATGAGATGTATTATAAAAGTTGGACCTTACTATACTGTACTACACATGTCACGTTCTATTTAGATAACACGGATCAGACTCTCGGAGGAGCGAGCCTCGACGACTTCTGACTAGAGCTAGAGCGATAAATTTATTTTACAAGTTGTACTATTTCGTTTCACTAATTGTGACATCAAAATCTATATCTGTGGTCTTACTTGATCTACTTTACGAGCTGCAACGTATAGATACAGTATACTGTACCTAGTACTGATAAAAAGTTTTTCCTTTCATTAAAAAACATCGCTATGAATGAAAAGTATGAAGAAAAAACAATCTAAAAAAAAGTTCAATTGCCACGTGCCGACTTTGTTTTTGTTTTGTTTTTTTTCTATTCTTATCTTTCTATTCTTTTAGGTGTGAATGAACGATGACACATATCATATAGGTATAGTATTAAGAAAACCGGTAAAATTCTATTCAATGTATCGTTCGCTCTATTACTCGAGTCTTGAGAAACAACCAAGGCTACATGATCGAACTGCATGATACACGCAGATGTGTGTGTGTGTGTGTGTGTATATGTAATAAATCTATGAAATCATCGCGGACCTATATAGTTCGAATAGAGTCAGGTACTTGAAATCGTTATTTCACAGTGTATAATATACGACTATTTCATTGATGGAAGACTTCATTTAATTATATGTATTTAGCTTCCTCATGCTATGACTACACTGCGGGAATAACTTGTATTCATATTATAAGCAGAGTTTTCATTTCGATTCATTGCAATGGTTAATCTGTTCTTATTTTCTTATTGTATTTTTCTTTTCATACTACATACATCTCTTTTAATTTATTTATAGATAATCATCACATCTCAGCGCATATTATATTATGTTCATTCCGCTTCGTTTGAACTTCGGATAGTTACCTAGTTCGTAACAATGCTGCAAAGAATTTTCATACGCGTATACATAAGCACGTTCTATATTTAGCAAACAGGAGTTCTTTAACCCGTGGTTAATGTTGAACCCGTATAAAACGTTGGTTCATTGCTATTAATCATTTTCACTCATTGTCATAGAGCTATTATATATAAATATCTGTGAATTCATGAATGGCTAAGACCGAGAAGATTTATTTTCCAACAGTAAGTATAACACAATGAGTGTCAGTGTTTAAACATGAGCTGAAAATCTGGTCCGCAGATTGGGTTTCTTTTGTAATGTTAGAAATCCTACGAACGTTCTAAGCGCGGAACTTGACCCGCTAACTCACCTTGAAGCAAATTGTATAATGAGCGAGAAATCAAGCTACCGTATCCGACATTTAGTTGTACTAATGGTAGAAGAAAAATGAATTATGTGAAAGAATATCTTCGAAATTTGTACATAAAAATGAGAACAATTCATTGACTCCTGCACTTACCATTCGTGAATGCCAATAACGCTGTTATTAGCAGGGCTAAGGGCGCCCTATGCCCACCTGGCGGATCACACCACATCCTGAAGAGAATGTTGAGGAAGATGAAGACCACCTGATCGCACAGAAATCACCGATCAGCACTGATCAAATTTTGATTTTCTTAATGATTTATTTATTTACTTATTCGTGTGTTCTAAAAGGGTTTAGCTAAGAAGTGATCAACTAATTTCTATGTGACGTTTCGATATACATAATTAATATTGCGAGGAATATCCGTCGTTGGATCTTATTTTCAGTATAGTTTTAGCATCATTAACTTTATTGATTGAAGTTCATTTTTGTGATGGATAAAAGTAAATAATCATCTTTGAAAAGAAAGTGCGAATCTTATACCATTATTATGATATAGATACTACCTAACGTTCCCCTAAAATCTTGAGAATCTTCTTTGTCTATCGTTGAAAGTTAAGACTCTCTATATATAACATTGAAGCATGCGGGGTTCTGGTCGAACGTGAAAATACCGCATCTGGTTTTTCGTTCAAGAACCTTTACTCTCGCTCTCGATCTCTCTATCTCTCTCTCCAAGTCTTGTACTACCACCTAACCAAATGAGAATGATTCGAATGCTTAAAACGAAGCAGGATGGGGATACGCATGATCTCTGTTAGGGTGATGGTTCGCATTGCATTGGCGTGTGAGCGGACGAGGCGGCGAGAAACGAGAGCAAAGTTATCATTATTTCAAAGTTGTATAGGTAAGTAAAGTAATATGTTTGTGTACGTTCATCATCATCATCAAACTGTCAGCTCCCGCGAACCTTTGCTATCATGTATAAAAAAAAATACGTGTACATGTATATTGTACACACGCATACACGTGCTGCGCGGTTGATTACAATCCCTAGAAAATACGAACACGGCGTCGTCGTAGTCATCGTCGTCGTTGCTGCTTCTGCTGCTGCTTTTCCGCAGGGTTTATTGATCGCGTATGGCGTTGCGCCGCAAACGCACCCCTTGCTGAGGCCTCGTTCCGCCCTCAAAGCTTCGATATCCAAGAACGACGCCGTGCCTCGCCCCGGCGCCTCGTCTCGATCGTTTCGTCTCGTCTTGTCTTGTCTTCTTTCTACTCGATATGTACTGAATTTATGATTCATATCCTGCCTCAAAACCAGACCTCATAAAAGAAGAGAGAAAAAAGAAAAAGAACCGTCGAAATACTGTACAAAGCCTCGTATATATTCCTCTCGAGGTTTAGTCCCTTGCGATTAGATGTACTAAAAAAAACGCCGCAGGGGATTGACATCCCTGCTCAGATAATTGGAGCAGAAATTTTATTATCATATACCAGCCTTCGAAATGTATCTTACGAAAGAAACTTATTCAATAATAATAACCCGCAGTTCGTGGTCAGAAAAAGTTTGAAATTAACGACTTAAGCATGTGTAAGTTCAACATCAAACACTAATTTCTTCCGAATTCGATCGGCATGATTCGGACTACATATAACATTATGAACACTGTCAAATATACATTCCGCGATTCATGATGATTCAGGTAGCGTCAACTAGTTTTCTTCGTTAGTTCATTTCTTTGTTCTTCTGCAACGTATTGCAACCTATCTGAAGGGATTTTATGAATGATAGTTTGCCACGCAATGCAGCTACACCTATGCGTTATAGTATTAAAATTTGAAATCGTAAAAGCATGATCAAAATCGGTACGGATATTCCTGGCAATGGTTTATACTTCCTATTAGGTTTTTTGGTTTGTTTGAACTAAATAATAAGACGACGATTTTCGGCAGGGAAGAGTCCACAAAATTTATGTTAACACAAACGCACCTTTTTACTCAAATTAGCAAATTTGATCACGGATTGATAGTAGCGATGCACCTGGAAGTGACACTTGAGACACGATAAGCAGCCGACACTTAATTCACGCACGAAGCGATCCGTCCGCTAGCTCAGCGGCGAGTAAACGTCGCTTTAAGATTTTAAGCCATCGGCCCTGGACCCGTAGCGAGAAAGAATGCGCAGTTAACGGAAATCGTATTCCCGCGCAGTACGTCACGTTGCTTTCAATGGGTCTGAAGTCCAAATACTCGCCGGCAATCACGTCTTTATTTATGCGTATTGGAAAAAATATGAAGCTTGATTGAAGCTGAAAAGGGGTAGATCCTTCATCTCCGCTAAAATTGGTATTAACAATTCATTTTTCATGGTAAGAACTAAAGTGATTGGGATTCGGAGAATGAAATTCAAATTTCGAGCCTGGGTTTCATAACCTAGAAATTCTTACGTATGATGTCGTTACTTTCGGTTTTTGTTTATCCAAACATCTCGTAAGAATTTAATACATTATTGGCGCTGAACGAAAGTAAGAGTGTTTGCAGCTGCCTTTAACGTATTACATAACTGGAAAACAAGGAAGTAGTATACTACTTGTCCAATTTTTTATCGACTAATCGGTAGCTTCGACAACGATGACCGAATTCAAAGTCTTGATCAAACCTTGGCGCATGCGAAAGCAGTAGTGCTTACGCCCTTGTCCAAATAAGGAAAAATACGAAGAAACTTTTTGGAAAAATATCGTGTAATTTAGAGAAATTGAAGATTCATGTTTCTAAGAAAGATCTACTTTCGGAGAAACATAAATTCTATAATATTCGTAATCAGTCGAAGCCGGAATTTTCAACTGAACTTATTCGGAAAAGCAATATTGCATCTTCCAAATAAAGTTCATTTTGAATTTGACTGAAAGGGGTCAAGAAAATAACGTGCTATGTATCAACATCAAACTGTAAAATTGAATAAAAAATTATATATTTATTCTCACGTAAATAATACTCAATAATAATACAATTTGAACACAAACTAAAGTCAGATGTACAAATAGAGGCAAGTAAAGTCATCAAACTTAAATTGGGATCCTTGGAATGGGCGTGGCTTCGTAAAAGTAGCCGACTTTCAACAGTTCTATTTTTCGTCACTAGTAAGCGTATCGAGGTTTCAAGCCCTCTCATTGGTTACAGCTGGTTACTGCAGCCGTCGTTCAACAGTTCTATTTTCTGCCACTAGTTGGCGTATCGAAGTTCTGAGGATCCCAATATAAAAGCATAGATTAAGATTGTTAGCTCTTCATTTCTACGGTTTTCATCAATTTACTCTTTCTGAAAGTTCAAGCAGTGTTTTTAGTTCTTGCTTAGCAGGTTTAACCCATTTGATAGCAAAATCAACCTCGAAGTCTTTGGTTTTCAGATCTTTATGCTGGAATATACCAGAATTTTTACGCTGTGAACTTAAGGCACAGCAAGATATACTCCTTCTGGAAGTTCGTTCAGTGCTTCTAGTTCCTGCTTAGCAGTTTCAGCCCACTCATGAGCAAATTCAACATGGAAGTCTATCTTTTTCAGATCTCTGTGCTCGAATATACCAGGATTCTTATCGACAAGTAGCGCTGCAAATTTACAGCAGAGAAAGTGATTATCTCTAATATTCATATCACGGAAGTAATCCTGAGACAGTATTCTTGCCCATTTCCAAGAGTACTGAGGTTCGTCCAACCAAATATAGGTGTTCAAAAATTCGACCAGTCGTTTTAATGATTCCACATCTCCTTTATGCTTGGCAATCGTTGAAAGTAACTTTTTTTCGTCTATGTTAGGGTATAAATGCGCAACATCTTGAAAGAACTTCACTAAGCCTATGCCATTGCACGCCAAAACTTTGAGACATCCTTCCTCTAAAATTTCTCTAGCCAATCTAGACGATCTGTTATCTTGAGTAGTAGACTTCAAATATTGAAAGACTAATAAATATAACAGTTTAATGTGAGTAGAATTGCATCGTAAAACACTTGAAGCTAGTGCTGAGAATTTTGGCTCAGGCTCAACTAATAAAACATTAAGCTCTGCTTCGGGAAACAAACGATCAAATAATTTTGACACGGGATAAGAAAAGTATCGCTTGAACCGTTCCATGTTTGTTGTCCTTAGTCGCATCAGTAATAAAGCACAGAAGCCAATTACAGCTCTGAGCCTTTGGCTTGCACGGTCATACCCTGGGCTGTGAGGTTGTCCTTCTGAAGTCTTTCTTGCCTCAATTTTCAACAGATCAAAATTTGCCTTTAACCATTTGTGAAAAGCAAGAACATTAGCTTTCTCCTCTGGATCAAGATGGCTGACAATAGGTTCTCTCAATATACTTTCTTTGTCAATAATTGGAGGAGTTTTCGCTGTCTCTGTTGCTGAACCGAGCACATCTCTTAGCAGCAAATCATTAGATATTCCAAGCGGAGTTATCAAAAGTACATTTCTAATGATGGAACAGATTTCAACAGAAGATTTGCTGCCACTTCCAAACCACAGATTCGCAAAATTTATCAAGTGTGCTCCGACCTCATTTTCCGGAATTCTTTTCCATACACAATACTTCTGTCCTTCAATCAAACAGATCTCGTCCGTCCATCCATGTCGAATTGCCGGTTTCCTCGGACCCCCAAATCCAGGGTTATTTTTGAAGAGTTTGAGCCTATTTTTGAACATATCATCAGATATGATTGTTTACAAAATTGTATATGGATGGGCGCACAATTGAATATTCAATCCACGACGTTTAATTGGACGTATATCTTATTCTCTTTTACTTTTCTCTGCACAGTGACACAGGAGTAGTGACGCAGTATTTTTCCGCGATAAGATACTTACCACCCTGGGATTCCCGGAACTATATTTACGTCACACAGAGGAGTTTGTTCGTAGAATCGGCTACTATTCGCTGTGTGCCGCGCTCCTAGCGCCCCCATTCAGGCGTGCAGCCCATGTTAAATCTTATGGAGCAAAACGTAGTTAATGCGGCCGCCACCGATGATAGCGGGCGTGCGTCCATAAGAATACATGTTGAATTGCCAGAGCGCTTCGATCGTTTCGGCAATCCCCTCCAACCAGCGGCTCACAGCGAATAGCTGTTTTCATTGGTGGACAAATTCCAAGCGCGCGCGGGGGGGGGGGGGGGCAGCCATGTTAAATCTCATGGCTCCGTGTTTGAGTTCCTATCCAATCAATCAATTCTTTAATCACTTATTGCCTTTACAGGCATGTAGTCGAATTAGTTCCTATCCAAAGTGGTTATAGGATAGTAGAGATCAATGGTTAATAGTGACTACGTTTCCACCGGAGGGTCAGAGTCGGGTTACGTTCAAATTTAAGCCAATGAGAAATGAGATTTGAAAAGAAATTACGTTAGTCTTTTCAAATCTTACTTCTCATTGGCTCAAATTTGAACCTAACCCGACTCTGACCCTCCGGTGAAAACGTAGTCAGTATAGTAGAGAATTAGAGATCAGTGGTTATAGGGCTGGGGGCACTGATGGTTGACCGGCACCGGGTGCGGGCCGAATATGGCGATGTGTCAGCTGCTGCCTTTACTCGACCGCCTTATTTGAAAATTATTTTTATGATCCTTCGGATCACGTGATAGTCGACAAAGTCCACACGAGTCATCAATCAATTGTTCGCCAAATAAACAAATTTATCATCATTTTCTTGTGTACAGTATTATTCTAAAATATTTGGGTAAGATAATCTTGATATCAAAATATTTCTTCATCATTCTAGCCTCGAAATCGCGACTTTGTCGCGATTTCCTGGCTTTCGTGATGAAAAATAATAATCGTTACTTGTACGTAAAGGCTTTTTGACGAACCTCGTTACAGCACTCGCCTTCGGCTCGTGCCGTAAACCTGTCGCTTCGTCAAAAAATCCTGTCCGTACTCGTACTGAAATGTACTATTTTTTTCACACATGAACGTAAAGGCCGATTCTGCTACCTGTTTTCGGGGAGCAAAGAGCGGTTTTACCGACCGGAAAGTCTTTCCTACCAGCTTTTCAGGGAGCAAAGTCTTTCCTCCCGGCCTTTCAGGGAGCAAAGTCTTTCCTCCCGGCCTTTGAGGGAGCAAAGTCTTTTCTCCCAGTTTCGTTTGACTCGATCGGTACAGTCACGTCTTCAAAAGCGGGAGAAAAGGCTGGTAGGAACTTTCCGGTCGGTAAAACCGCTCTCCCCAAACCAGGTAGCAAAATCGGCCTCCGTTCATGTGTAAAAAAAAATATCGTGTGATCCACGGGAGCAAACGTTTTCGCTCCCTCGGTGTAGCTTGCTGCCCTCGCGTTCGGCTCTACTCGCCTCGCCTTGGTGCACAATATACTATTCCACACGGCGTGCGCAAAGTTTGATTTTGCGCACGCTTCGCGTGCATAAAACTCAACTTAACGCGCGCTGTGTTGAAAAATGCAGTTCGATACACGTGCGAAAGATGATTCTCGACTCGTGTGGTTGTCACCCTCGCTTCGCTCGGGCAAAAAACTTCCACTCGTCCGAGAATCAACACTTTCGCACTAGTATCGAAAAGTACTATAATAATATAATATTATAAAAAACCTTAAATTTAGAACATAATATCAGAATTGAATTCATCTATTATTATTTATAGAGTAATTACATTTGATTTTTACGTAAATATCAATTATATATTTCACATTTAGTAAATCCTGATACACTGCAGTAACAATCAAGTTGAACAATTATATTTTAATTATTTCTTCTCACCTCCAGGCCGAAAGCGACAACTTTCGTCCCGCTGCGCGGAACGAAGTTCCCGTTTTTCGGCTCCGTCGATGCGAAGAATCGTATACACTCCTCGGGCAGTAAATAAGAAATGCAGGAACAATTATTCGGTTTCGTAGGTCAGTAAAAAGAAGATATACTAGTAAATAAGAAAGCCCCAGATCACATGTTTGTCGACCTCGGCTTCGCCTCGGACGACAATTACATGTGATCTGGGACCTTCCTTATTTTACTGCCCTAGGTATGTAATATACTAATAACAAGCTGATATTTTTTCTCGTTCGCTCGCTTCGCTCGCTCACTCGATTGGTTTTGCGTTGTCCCTCACTCGCTACGCTCGCTCGGTTATCAATGGTCTTGCGTTGTCCCTCACTCGCTACGCTCGCTCGGTTGTCAGTGGTTTTTGTGTTGTTCCTCACTCGCTACGCTCGCTCGGTTATGAGTTTGTTTTGCGTTTTTCAATTGAAAACGGATAGCACACTGGTGCCCGGTTGCATTAACGTGGGTTACCCCACTGATACTATCCGTTCAACCTCCATTGACTGTCGAAGATTAGAAGGGATTCATGGCAGCTGCCAGATAAAAAAAGGTTGAACGGGTAGTATCTGCGGGGTAACCTACAGGTTATTTCAACCCACGGAGTAACCCACGTTTATGCAACCGGGCATAAGAAGAAATGTCATCACACTCTCAGTCGATAGTATTTCTTGATACTTAATGGAAAAGGTTTTCCAACTTAGATCTGAATCATCAATACACACGTATCATTGGTCGTAGAAGTACTATCGCTCAATGGAAACCAACGAGAAGGTGGTGCGGTTTCTTCCATCGGGAAGGTAGGGATGCACGGAGAGAAATTTATAGTAAGCGCTGTCTTACTGGTATCAGAATTTCGATATATCGCGCACTTTTGAGGACTCGTACTATACGTATAGTCACCATTGCCTCAATTATGAGAAAGGTTACCATAATTATACTACGAGACCTCAAAAGTGCGCGATATATCGAAATTCTGATACCGGTATGAAAGCGCCTACTATTAATTTCTTTCCGTGTAGGGATGGGACAAGGTTCAATGTGCAAATGGAAAAATTGATCGATGTTGATAATCTGTATCGGGCATCAGTAGCTGCGTTTGCGCGCCCTATCCCAGAAGGCATTAGCAGATAATTTTTGTAGCGCTCCGCCATGAAAGGTATGAGCTGCTAATTTTTGTAGCGCTTCGCCATAAAAGGTATAAGCTGCTAATTTTTGTAGCGCTTCGCCACAACAGGCATTAGCAGCTAATGTTTGTAGCGCTTATACCCACATAAGGCATTAGCAGCTAATTGTTTTCAAGGTTGAACTAACGTAATCGTTGAACATGAAGAACCACATTTTCGACAGCGTTTTCCTCGAACAATAATCCACTATCACACTTGAGTAGTACATTCAATATAATTGACTATCTGATGTTTTCAAATATACTGTACATACATAATACAAAGAGCACCTTCGCAAATAAACGATTCGGACCGCAGATCGATCAATTTACGAAACGCCAAAGATTTCTTTATACACGATATTTCTTGTGTATAATTGAGAACTCATAGCTTCATGGTTAATGACGGCCGATTTTTTTGTCAACAATACTTTCAAATTATTTCTAGATTTAACTCTAGATAATGCAACATACAGTTGGCCATGACTGAATATTGGATTTGGTAAATATACACCAACACTGTTAAAGGACTGACCTTGTGATTTATTGATTGTCATCGCAAAACCTAACCGAATCGGAAATTGTCTTCTGACCATCTTGAATGGTATATCCTCCTCGGACGGTGATAAATCTACCCGTGGTATTAGTACCGTTTCTCCAACGCAATTTCCACTGATGATTTGAGCACGAATCAGAAACTGATCCAACTTTTTGACGACTAATCTGGTGGCATTACATAATCCTTGTGATAAATTCAAATTACGTAACAGGATGACAATACTTCCGATTTTCAAAGTCAATTTATGAGGTGGTAGACCGTTTGGTGTTAGAGAGTTCAAGAATTCTATTGGTAGTATATTACTGAGATCCATATTATCCGTATCTACACCAGAATCCACACTCAAATATTCTCTACCAGTACCTTGAATTTTCGACGATATTTCATTATTAATTGCGATAACATCCAGATTTGTAGGAGCTAATATAACTTTTCCGTGGTTGGACGGATCGTGTGGATCAATATTTTCGCCAAATATTTCTTGCGCAATATTCCCATTCGAAAGAATATCAGGAGGGATATGAGCAACTTCATTATCACGTTCAAAAGTGTTAGAAAATATTCCATCACCAACTTTGAGAAGCCATTGCTTAAAGTCCGCTTGTCCATTGCCAACACGGATGTTACCTTTCAATGACATATAGATGAATTTGTTCCATAAACTGCTTCTCTTCACACAGGCCTCAATGATTTGTGTTCTACTGCCATGTCGTACAACAGGTAAAGTTTGTCGAAAATCACCCGAAACTACAACTATTTTGCCACCAAATGGTTCGTTAGATTGACAGACGTCCCTCAACATGCGCTCGACTACCTCTAGAGCATACTTGGATGCCATTGTGATTTCATCCCAGATTATCATTTTTGCTTTTCGAATGAAAGCTCCATGTCGTGAATTTGCTTTTACATTGCAAGTAGATTGCTCTGTTAGATTGAATGGTAACTTGAACATTGAATGAACAGTCCGACCGCCTCGTAAAAGATTCGCTGAGATTCCTGTCCATGCTACAGGTAACACGATCATACCTAGACTACTTAACATAGTAATAATGATGTTGTGTAAATAACTTTTCCCACTACCACCGGGACCATCCAAATAAATACACTTTTCAGGAGATCGACAATGAACCGCATCCATGACTACGGCAAATACATTTTCTTGATATTTAGTTAAACTTTCTATTGACGATAGTAACGCTCGTTTCATCGCTATCGTATCGCCATCATTATCTGTATGACATACGAATGCACCATCATCTACAATATCAGGTAAACTGAAATGCCGTAGGGTAAATCCATGGAATAAGAATATTTCATTGATCACTTGCAAGACTTTTTGTTCGCTTTGTTCATCATATTTATTTTGATCAACAAACTCGTGTTTGTATTTTCAAATAAATCACGCGTATTGATAGGCATCCCGAAGACACATATATACGCGAATAATCGACACATTTCTTTCGGGAATTTGAGACTTGCTGCTTCGGCAAGACATTTGTCCCATTCCTCGTCATCTGCTATCAATTTACGCGCTACTGCAGCTTCAAGAAATGAGGGATACGTTGTACCATCGTGAGTTCTCATTTCCGAAAATGATTGTGCCCCGCGAATATGTAACAACAATAATCTGAGATAATAACGTTCGGTTTCTTTTGGACTTACAAAGTACATCCTACTAAAAACGGGCTTTACAAACTTCTTTCGTCTCGTCCATTCTCTCTTCGTTTTGTTGAATACGTAATGATCGGAAATTTCGCAGTATAAATAACTACGTGCTTCGATGTCATTCTTGTTCAAGTTAAACCATGCAAGCAGTGTCGAATCTTTATTTTTTCCTACGGCTGTTTCTTCATGACCTTCTTGAAAGTATACCAATTGCTCATTTTCGATATGAACTGCTAATCTATATATAGCATGGGACTGTTCATTCATCGGGTATTGATATAACCGATGCATTGCTTCAGGTGGACAAACATATCGCGTGGAGATGTACTCATCAATTTCGTCGTACTTGATGCATTCATCTTCACCCCGATCATTCATTCCAACGATTGCGCAGTCGTGTCTTTTGTAGCAGTATTTAAACAAGTACTTTATGCATTGAACAGTCGAACATATTTCTATGTTGATGTGACAATTAAATTTCAATAATAAGTACGGATTGTAAGGCACAACGTATCTATTATCTGCAACTCTATAACGCGTTCCGTTCTTTGCAGAGTTGAAAACAATTACATTTCCGTCGTCTCGTCGACGATATAACGGATAACCCACTGAATTATAATTGGTTTCCAATACGTGATCCTTCGGAAACCGTTTCGTACATAGATTTTTTGTTTCATCCATACAAGGTGAATTAATATTCTGTTGTCCGCAAGGTCCATGAATCATACACTGTTTAACGATGTCATATAATACCGGATACCTATGTTTATCCGGTATCTCTGCAGAAACTATCTTATCGACGTCATCTGCATCGCGAACTTTACTGTCTTCTTCGAGGAAAAACAACATATGCATGTGTGGTAATCCTCTCTTCTGAAATTCAATCACGTAAACATAGGCAGCACATTTTCCGAACACTTCTTTATCAATTAATTCTGCTTTTAACTCTTTCACCCTTTCGTGAAATACTCGCGCTACGAGATCTGGTCGATCCGTTGCACTTTGACCTGGACGTAGATTTTCAACAATTTCTTTCCACTTAGGATTGCAAGTCATTGTTACAAATAGGTCAGGCTTCCCATACTTCTGCAATAAGGTCATCGCATCAATAAAACTCTGTTGCAAAGCACGTGGACTTCCACCGAACGATGAAGGTAATATAACCATTTTCCCGATCCTCGCGTCTTCCTGTCCAGCTTTATTATGTAAATAATCGATTACTCCTTTATATATTTCGGATCTCAATTTACTCTGTTGGTTTCTTATATAATAAAGACGATGACTTTCAACTTTCGTCCACATATCTACGATGTATTGCTGAGATAATTTCCCCATATCCAGACATGGGTTGAATTTGCCTCTGTCACTTAACTGATAACTGTAATACTGCAACGCGGTTATTTCGCGGTCTCCGTCTTTCTGCTTGAGTCTTGGCATCCATCCAGTTTCACCGGAGGGAAACATGAGAGGATAGATCATAGGGTCAACATGTTTACTTATAGTTGGAATACTTATAGCGCCTTCGCTTCTAGAATACACGCATATGTCTCTCTCGACAGGTGGATTTCCGTCTTCCGCTACAAATACGATTGCTATTTCATTACATGTTGGTATTGGTATATTAAAACGATTCTTGTCAACATTGTCCCCTCGCTTCAACCACATTCTCACTTCTCGTACAGGATGACCAGTTGTGTCTGCCAACTTTTTTTCTTCTTCTTCCATTTCATACATCATCTTGAAGGCCTTCGAGTATGGATTGATACTTCGTATTATGCCATCCAATACACTCAATAATTCTGGTAAACAATTATCATTAGCAGCATGCTGCATACGTACTCTCGTGGCAATCTCGTTATCTATAATATAAAGCTGTCCGTATTTTCGTGCTTCATTAGCGTTAGGGTGAAGTGCATATGTATTATGATACGTTTGTCCGCAAATACGGAATACAAATGGTCCAGCTCTTCCTTGCAGAGAATCCAATTTTGCACCGAAACTTGCAAATGCTAAAGAATTATTGTAGCTTCTAACGTTTTTCATAAAGTTCTTACTATTTTTATGAATTCCGCTCACTAATTGTCTAATGAGTGCCGGATAAGCATTATTTTCGAAAATACATTCTTTACCTTTATGACAACAGGTGTTATACTTTTTGTCAGTTGGCAATTCAGAAATAAAATGTTTTGCACTACAGAATTCGCATATATCATTCATTTCACCTAGATAATTTACTGTTATAGTAGCTTCTGCAAAATCTAAATTAGCTAATAATGCACATCCTTCCTGAACCGAATCAAGCCCGGTTTTGATTTTTTTCACCCTGGATGTCACATAAAATTTTCCTGAAAAGTCTCTGCGTTCGAAATATTTTTTTGTTCCCTCAACTTCATCATTATTGGTCAATTTTCGTTTCTCTTTTTTATGAACTGCATCCGTCTCGCGTCTTATAGCCGTTTGCTGTACGGTTTCGTTAGCACGGATTTGTTTTGTTTTTTTCGCTTTTTTCTGAAGCAGCACAGCCCTACTTACTTCGTCTGAATGTTCGTTCAATTTTCTCTTTTGCTGTTGATAAATTGCGTCTTTTTCCAATCTTTTCGTTCTTTTTTCTACCGATTCTGCTGCGCGTTGATTCCTTTTCTTTTGCGCTGCCCTCTCACGCAGCACGATGGATGTTTGAACAACATTTTTTTTCGCCAACGCACCTTTTTTCTGTATAGGAGCTATTAGCTCTGTTGCCTTTGGTGCGATATTCGTAGCTCTTACAATTTTAGATGAACTGGTGCTCCCAGTCAAATTTTCCCGCAACATTGGAAAATGTATCAGACGATTCGTATTATACATGTCGATTAAATGCGGTCTCATCTTCGATGAATCATATACGGTATTGCAAGGATCTATACCAAGAACGATTGAAGTTGCAAAAGCTATCGCAAACACACCACAATCCCAATAATTGGCTTGTTGCTGAACTTTTCCGAATACAATTTGTAAATTAGGGTAGGGCAGTAATTTATTCAGAAATATCTTATGGCCATCATGTAACATTTCCTTATTCGCGCTATCATACACGTGCAACACTCTAGAATCGTACCAAACACAAATCCAGTGTCCCAAGCAAATAAGACCGTGAAACAGTATTTGTAAGCATTCTGTTTCATTAGAAACATTTCGAATGAATTGAGGTGTTTGCAGTAACAAAGGACTTTGCATGCAATATGGAGTATGATTTTGTAATATATCATTAAATTTGTCAATATGTGTATCCAGCAACATACCTGGACGACGAGTTCTTGACAGAACCTCCAAATCTTTAGAACATAAATTCATATACTCACGATTCATTATGATACCTATTTTGATCTCGTCCTCTTCGCTCCGTTACACGTCTATTCCCAGATCAAACACTCTATGAATTATAACGATCTTGATAATAATACCATCATCAAATCATCATATATAACGTTAAAGTTCGAAGTCAGGTAGCATGGCAGTAAAAAACACGCAGCATGTACAGTCAAGCTATAGTGTTCTAAAGAAAAATTGTCACATTCGTACAATATACAATACAAATAATAATAATGATAATGACAACAATGAGGAAATACACGGGACAGATTGAACACATGAGACATGAGACATACATCCTGAAAAATTTTGGGGACAGACGGAACAGACGTTTTTCGTACTTTAATATATAGATTTTACGAGGATTCCGGTTCATTTTAAATTGGTTATAAAATTAATTACAAATCTTCATAATTTACAATAAATAGTATAATTTATTTCTAAATATTATGTATCGATATTAAACTGTGAAATTGAATAAAAAATCAGTCATTTATTCTTCCGAAAATAATACCCAATAATAATACAATTTGAACAGAAGCTAATGTATAAATGCATGCAAGTAAAATAATCAGACTTCAATATAAAGGCATAGACCAAGACTGTTAGCTCTTCATCTCTATTATTTTCATCAATTTACTTCCTCTGATCTGAAAGTTCGTTCAGTGCTTTTAGTTCTGACTTAGCAGATTTAGCCCATTTAATAGCAAAATCAACATGCCCGTCTTTAGTTTTCAAGTCTTCATGCTTGAATATATCAGGAGTCGTATCGACAAGAAGAGCTGCGAACTTACAGCACAGAAAGTGATTCTGTTTAATATTCATATTTATGAAACAATATTTAGACAGAGATCTTGCCCATTTCCAACAGCACTGAGGTTTGTCCAACAGAATATAGGTGTTCAAAAATTTGTCCAGTCGTTTTAATGATTCATTATCATCTTTATGATTGGCAATCTTTAAAAGTAACTTTTTTTCGTGTATGTTAGGGTATAATTGCTTAACATCTTGAAACAAAGTCACTAAGCCCATTCCATTACCCGCCAAAACTTCGAGACATCCTTCGTCTAAAATTTCCCTAGCCAATTTAGACGATCTGTCATCTTGAGTATTAGACTTCAAATATTGAAAGACTAATAAATATAACAGATTACTGTGAGCAGAATCGCTTTGTAAAATAGTTGAAGCTAATGCTAAGAATTTTGGCTCAGGCTCTACTAATAGAACATTAAGTCTTACTTCGGGAAACAAACGATCGAATATTTTTGACGTGGGATGAGGAAAGTACCACTTGAACTGCCGGATGTTTTTGGTCCGTAGTCGCATCAGTAATAAAGCACAGAAGCCAATTACAGCTCTGAGTTTTTGGCACGCAAAGTTATACTTCGGGCTGTAAGGTTGGCCTTTTGGAGTCGTTTTTGCCTCCGTTTTCAACAGAGCAAAATTTTGCTTCAACCATTTGTGAAAAGCAAGAACATTGGCTTTCTCATTCGGATTGAGATTGGTGAGCATAGGTTCTTTCAATACAATTTCTTTCCCAATAACTGGAGGAGTTTCCGCTGTCTCTGTTGCTGAACCAATCACATCTCTTAGCAGCAAATCATTTGATATTCCAAGCGGAGTTATCAGAAGTACGTTTCTAATGATTGAACAGATTTTATCGGAAGATTTTTTGCCTCTTCCAAACCACAGATTCGCAAAGTTTATCAAATGTGCTTCGACCTCATTTTCCGGAATTCTTTTCCATACACAATACTTCTGTCCTTCAATCAAACACTTTCGGTCCGTCCATATTTGTATCAGTCGAGTTGCCGGTTTCTCCCGATCCCCAAAGTCAGGGTTCTTTTCCAAAAATTCGTTCAATTGTTTTACCCCATCATCAGACATGATTGCTTACAAAATTGTCTATGGATGGGCGCACAATCGAATATTCACTCCGTGATGTTCATATTCTCTTTTACTTTTCTCTGCTGAGTGACACAGAAGTAATGGCGCGGTATTTATCGGCGAAACAATAGGTTTGTTCGAGCTAGCTACACTTTCTACACTTTAACCAGATTTTACTCTTTCCCCTAGAAATCTACACCTCCTATTGGGCGAGAGTAAGAAGTGTAAGAAAAGTGTAAAAAGTGTAGCTAGCTCGAACAGACCTATTACTTACTGTTCTGGGATTCCCCGAACTATACTTACATCGCACAGATGAGAATTGTTGTTTGTTCGTAAAATCGGCTACTATAGGTAAACTTGTCAACGGAACAACATCGTGATGCCATTCGTTAGCTTCAACGAATCCAGCCAATGGAGTGTCGATTTTCATTATGAATGCTCGTTGTTTACGGATTACGCCTACGCCCTTGTTGAGAAATCTAAGACGAGAGTTTCTGATCCTTAACTGTTATCTGAAAGTTAATTTACACAACCAAGCGAGCAAAATACTACTGATTAAAAATCGGATGCTTGTATTTTTTTTTTCTGGCGAGACTTCTTTGCAAACTGTATAAATTATTATTACAGCTATTTACGTATGATCGTCTTGGCTCTACTGCACTCTACTGGCTCTACTAGCGATAGTGATAGAATATCTACGCCCATGCAGCCACCATCTTTAGTCAAACCTCAAGGGCTCAATTTTAGTCACGCAACAGCTGATATTCTCAAATAATTCGAATCTACTTATTCTTTAGATTTTCCGCTTTCAACTTGCGCTCTAAACAGTAAAAAATAAAGAATATAAACGAACCAAGTTCCATGAATTAATATCACTATCGATTACGCTAATCTCTCCTAAGGTATATCAGTGCAGTTTCTATTTATAAAAATTAGCACGTAGATAGCGATTACTGTAGTAAACAAATCCGACAGACCTTGAATACACAAAAATCCACTCAATCATCATTTCCACATTTCAGAGTTGTTTAAATCCACGATTTAATTTTTTTTTAAATCGTCAGTTGATCCGAACAAACCTAACCTAATAACAAATGAACTATCAAGAATAAGAAAATAAAAAATGTTACAAAGTTATAAATAAACTTATCCATCCTTTAGGAGTTGTAGCACAATAATGGGTAACGCAGGAAGTCATTCCAGCAGCCATCACGGTAGCGGTGTTGTGCGTGAAACCCATCATCACAGACACGGCAAAGAACACCCTCCGCCTTCACCAGGAAAAGATGATCAGGCATTTATTTTTGACAAAAAACCAAGCCCAAAATTAGTCTTTCAATCTTCTCACGACGAGGAAGAACCTTACTTCACTAAGGTGATTTTTCAACCATTTTCATTTTTAATAACAATAATAATAATGATGATAACAGATATATGAATGATGGATACATTCCAATCGAAAGAAAATGTATAATTTAATTTTCTGGAATGATTTCATTCAACAGGCAGGCCATGTGGATGGTGATAACTTTGGTGCTCCTCGTCCTCGATCAAATACTGTATCTGAAGGAACCAAGGTTCCCGATAGCAAGGTACTACCGACTGTATTCAAGTGGGAAGGAGGTGGTAAGCAGGTGTATATCAGCGGAACTTTCACAGAATGGAAAACACTGCCAATGGTTAAAAGCCACGGAGATTTTGTTACCATCATTGATTTGCCCGAGGGAGAACATCAGTATAAGTTCTATGTCGATGGGGAATGGAGACACGATCCTGGGCTGGTAATATAAAACATTAATCAATCATTGTTAATGTGTAAAAAAAATTATGGGAATCGTTAGGAATTATGCAAATTACCGGAAATAGATTTATAATCTTTGTGTTTTCATGACGCCTGTTTTGATATAAAATTACAGAAAATAGTAGACAACGGCATGGGATCGAAGAATAATCTCGTATCCGTAAAGCAATCAGACTTCGAGGTCTTCCAGGCACTGGCTAAAGATAGCGAGGGAATAATTAGCAGTGCGCAAACGGAATACAGCCAAGATATTCCACCGAATAAACCTTGGGAAAAAGTTCCTGGTCCACCGGTACTGCCACCTCATCTTTTACAAGTTATTTTGAACAAAGATACACCAATGTCTGTAAGTATGAAATTTTTCACCCAATTTCTTGTGATAATTGATGATTTCTTATTTTTCACTTGTTACATTTGATGGTAAATATGATTGTACTCTTTAGTGTGAACCAACGCTTTTACCAGAGCCAAATCACGTGATGTTGAATCACCTCTATGCGTTGAGCATCAAAGATAGCGTAATGGTACTTTCGGCGACCCATCGTTACCGCAAAAAATATGTTACGACTCTTCTCTACAAGCCTATATAATCTGTTTTTCTTAAATATCTCATTCCTCTGTAAAAAGGTTGCTATAGTATCGTTTTTACTACCAAAACATATTATCCAGTATCAGTAGCGCAGGACAAAAATTATCTCACTTAGGTACATATAAATATAGTATATAATATTGAAACACAAGTTACTTGTGATGTTTCTGAAGACTAAAATTGAAGTTCAATCAAATTTATCCGCCTCAACCCCATTTAGTATGTGATATATATTATATCTTATCTATTTCTTAAGTATTTTAGTTATTATTTATTAAAATCAAAAAATTTCTAATTAATACACCATGTAAGATTTATATAAATATTGAAGTATGAATAATGGTGCATTATTTTATTGTACAGTGACGTAGGAATATTGTGGGACAAAAATGTATTGACTATTAATAGAAAAAGAAAAAAAAAGAATTAATTTACATAACAAAAAAAAAAAGAAACAAACAGTAGTCGTGATTCGTCTTTCCTTAATTCGTTCATACTTTAATCATATTTATTGACAAAAACAATATTTTTAAAGGCATAACACACAGGTAGTCTATTTCCATGTTCCAAATCGATTCATTTTCAACACTGATAAATTATACTCCGTTGAGACTAGAATGAGCTTTGTTTTAGCAATATTTGATTTTCTTAGCAATCTATATTTCATTACCATCTCGCTCGGCCATGTAGGCGTAAGGCTTTTCGTGTCCAGTTTGTAAATAGTAAGTACCAGCCGATGATGGATCGGCGTGGGCACCCATATAGGAAGTATCGGCATGCGAACAATTTTTACCAACGAAGTTGTCCCAGTCGGAACACTTCGAGGCCAGAAATCCCATTTTTGAATTTATACTCTCAGTAAAATATTCGTAAGATCTTCCGTGGCTGCAACTCTCTATACGTAGGTATATGTGATCATGGTAAGTTGGGAAACGCTCATTCAATTGACTTATTTCTCTACAATTAAATGCTAATTCCTTACCCAATACTTCCAGAAGACAACAACATCCAGGTTGAACAGGTCCTCCACCATTTGGGTAGTAATCGGCATGTCCTAGGGGCTGAAGCCAGCCCAATACTCCAGCGCACGAATGTATTATATCAACAAATTTCGCGTCTGTGGAATCCAGACGACTACCCTGCGAAGAAAATAGATGAACACCTGGCAATGCCGGGTCTAGTCCGGTCACACGACCAAGACGACCGGATTTTGTGTTCGATCCGGCGTTTCCAGCGACGTGGGCCCCAAGAGAATGCCCTAAAATCCATTATCTCTTATCGTATATTGCTTTACTAATTCATATTTCAAAATTATTGAAATTAACGATGAAACTCGCCTATAAAATGAACGTCCTCTGTCTTCATGTTCGTTTTGCGGACCAAAAAGTCTATGAAAAGTGCTGCGTGTTTTCCAACTTTTCCTGTATTCGCCATCGGTCCTAGATAGAATGTGCTAGCAGCCAATGGCTCCCAGTCGACTAAGATAATGTTGTAGTCACCGTGATCCAAATAAGCTGTTCACAATCATACATTTTTAGTACTACTTACATTTTCGGAATTATTTAGATACAGATACTTTGACAACGAATATGCATTCTTTAACATACCATCTTTCATGTTTTCGAAGCCGGCGCTAAATGCGCTAGATTTCCAACCATGAGTGATGAACTTTGTTGGCCGAGAAGCGGAGAAATCCGAATTCTTCAAAGCCTTCGTTTGATTGACGTTGAGTTTTGTGCCGTTTTTGTTCCCATTTCTAAAATAAAAAAATTTTAATCGAATACAGAAACAGATTATAACATAGCGCACAGACCACCTATGCAATGCTTTAATAACTGATTCAATGCACAGTAAATTTCAACCAATCCAACTACAAAGATCTTAAATAATTATAATTGATCATCGTTGTATTTGATCAACTACAATCTGATAGATTCATAAGTACCGTGTGAATAGGAAAAAGTTAATTGGTGGCTCGTCGAAGAAGCCACGAGACTCGGTTTGTTGAACTTTCAGTACAGCAACCTGTGGCTGACCGTTTCCATCAGGCATAAAGATCCAATCTTCCCCATAGCCATCATACTTCTCACGCAGTTCTCTGGTGACCATATCCTGTGACGATTCGGAGTATCCTGGTACAACAAGGAGTAGGATAATTGATGATGCAAATAAATTTTTCAATGACATTATGGAGTGCAAATATTTGTTCAATTAAAATACGTCGTTATAGTTGGATCAGTCGAGTTTCAAATTTTCTTTGAGTATACCAAACGACTGAATACTCAAAGATCGAGACACTAGGGCTTGGCAGATTAATGTAGTTCTCTGAATAGCACGACCTGTATTTAAAGGCTTGAACATACCTTGAAGCAAATGCGTCCTTATAAATCGTCGTAGTATCAAAAAGTCAAGCTTACCTTTTGGCGTGGCCCACTTATTCACTGTTCTATCTAAAATGCTTATCATAAATGCGGAAATACTGACAAGTAGTTGCCGAGTAATGCTTCAACCATAATTTATTCATGACGGGACAGATTGGTGCCTCACCACGTACCTACGGTCAAACCTGATGTGCGCATATCATTTGCACTGTAATTCCACGCTAGTGTTACTTTTGCATTAGATGCAATGCGATTTAATTAACGTTGCACTAAATGATAATATATTATTTGCGACTAGTTTGACCAGGGAAATAATTGCCATGGAGAACAATATCTATGGTATCTGTATAGAATTTAGCATCAAGGTACAGATAGATGATAAATAGAATGAATCAATTTCATCATTCATACTCGTTACGGTATTAGCTACGGGAATTTCTGTGAATCTTAGGAGTGATCAATGGTTGTTTCGTATCAAAATATTGAATTAACAGATATCAATTATTCCAGGCTCAAGTTCGTAGTTGACTCTTTTATTTTTTCTTTTCATCCACAGTCCTAATTATATTCCCAAGGATCATTAGCGGTGATTCAATTCAAACGACACATTTTATTAATGTTCAACATGAATGAATCAGGATACATGTGTATGTGAACCCTTTAGTAGATTGATCATTGAAAGGAAGAATGTACATGCTGCCTACGTTTATTAAGGCTTTACTGTGTTTAATTGTTTGAATCCGAAACATCTATTTGTAATTGCTTTGTTAATTCTTTTTACGTTAAATAGAAAAGAAATTTATCTATCCCGAATGTACCGACGGATAAGTACTTCAATAGATGTGCTTGTTAGAAGTTAAGGATCGAACATGCGAGGAGGCCGAAGCAACCCTGCTGGCTGCTAGCTTCTCACTTCAATATTCCTAGAGGGAACTGGCTGTGATAAGTAATGATTTTATGCAACAGCTCATCATTGTTTTTGTATTGACTAAGGAACTTACAAAGGATTCAATATGATTTGGATTCCGAGGAAACAGAAGCATAGAGTTACGACATAAGAGATATTTTTGATAACATTATACCTAAGCTCCCTAGAACAATACTATTGAACCTTGTCCTTGCAAAGATCTTTTATTACACAGTTACCATTCAACAAACCTTTTTTGCTGTTTGTTCGAGATTTTCATATAATATGTAATTTGCTTATGAATTCTCAAATTTGTGTCAAGTATGATCGTGCATCAATGCCAACTCTATCATTTCTCTGATTACTAAATATTTTATACAAAGAACAATAAAACCATTGACCATGAGAGGCACACTAGAGCAAAGATGTAAATCAACATCTCGTTCTCCTGAAAAGGTAGAAAGAAGCTTAGAGAAGAAGCTATCACTACATGGCAGTGATGATCTTCAATCAGCTGCCAAGAGATAGCAGACTGGACATCTCTATGCCGAAGCAGACTCTAGATTACAAGAAAGAAAAAAAACTAGACAGACAAATTACGGAATGGATAAAACAAAGCGCTGAGCGAGTATAATAACTAAGCTGACCCTTTTTATATAAAACCATAATGAAGCTTTCATTTTATTTCTTGCATATGATATTTTACTTAAAACTCATGTTATTCCTTTTGTATACTATTAGCCAATTTTTTTTTATTCACTGTTATCTATTACTTCTTTCTACTCGGTTACAACTATACATAGATTGTAACACCCCAGTAAACGAAAAGGAATTGGGTATGTGGAAAACGGTATTAATACGAATTAGATGGAATTAAAAAGACCTGTGTGTAAATTCTTGGCAATTTTTTAAAATTTTTTTCAATTCGTGTTAATTCTGTTTTGCACATACTCAATTCGTTTCAATTCGTGTTCGTTTACTGGGACAGGCTCTTTAGAAGCCTATTGTAAAAGCACGGTGAATGTATGGTTTTTATATTTCATGCGAAATAAATCTGAAATTTGACATGCTGTAGTCGAGTTTTCAGTAGACTATGATTGATTTTTTCTATAATATCGAAGTACAAAGTTTTCAATTCTTGGCTGGTAAGGATATATTTTGAATAACGATCAGACTGATCCATTGCAGTATTCAGTTTCCCAATTCGTAGAATAACAAAGATTTCATTTAGCCACTTGTGGAAAGCAAGAATATCTGCTTTGCCCTTGGCATCTAGCATCACCATCACTAGGCTTGCCTATTTCAATATCAAACAACAAAGCAGGCAAGTCCATGGCTGGAAGGTGCAAGATTTCAGCAACAGGCTTCAACTTTATCAATTTTACAGCAACCACAAATATTGATAATTTATATGTAGTAGAAATTTTATAGCATACTTATAATCGGAGATAATTAGTATACGATATAATTCGCCATCAATTTATAATTGTATTTCATTACTGAATATTTTTTATTGCATGATGGAAATTTTCATGGCTCAAAACTACTGCTGTATTTTCACATCGGAATAAATCGTTAATTAGACTAATAAAGTCTTATATTGGTATCATAACATTTCCGCTGCTTGATCTCTTGCTATCGTAAGTTATTTATTTATACCTTTGAGCACCTCGCTGGAATGCGTATACTTTATGTATTATGTATAATTAAAATTTAATTTACGGCCATATGGTATAGTTCGAACGTTCAATTGCCTTGGATATTTATTGATGGCCCTGAAAAGGGCCGATTTGTATGCCTGTGCAGGCGAAAGATTGTCGTCTTAACCTCCAAAACCGTATAGGGTACGTCCTTGACGCTTCAAGGCATATACAACGTCCATAGCAGTGACGGTCTTCCTTTTAGCGTGTTCGGTGTAAGTGACTGCATCTCGGATCACGTTCTCAAGAAACACCTTCAGTACGCCACGAGTCTCTTCGTATATCAATCCAGAAATTCTCTTCACTCCACCACGACGAGCCAGACGACGAATGGCTGGTTTAGTGATGCCTTGGATGTTATCACGAAGCACTTTCCTGTGCCGCTTGGCTCCTCCTTTTCCCAATCCCTTTCCTCCCTTTCCACGACCAGTCATCTTGGAATTAGTTTAATAACGAAAGTTGTACGTTCAAGCGCAGAGACTCTTCACGAATGATGCTTAAACGCGGTAAGTCGGCGTTTATATACATTCGAGGGACCGTATCCCCACTTTTCGGCACGAACCAATCAGCGTCCAGATGGTGGGTCGGCGAGCTGATATAGTCAGGCGCGTGAGGCGCAACGATCATTCTACTTCTACGCATTGTTACATCGAGGTCGATCACACCGAGAAAAACTTCGAGAGCCATGGCACGTACTAAGCAAACTGCTCGTAAATCCACTGGAGGAAAAGCGCCGCGGAAGCAACTTGCGACTAAGGCAGCTAGGAAGAGTGCTCCGGCGACCGGAGGCGTCAAGAAACCTCATCGTTACCGCCCAGGAACCGTTGCACTTCGTGAAATTCGTCGTTACCAAAAGAGCACTGAACTTCTAATTCGCAAACTACCGTTCCAACGCCTGGTCCGTGAGATTGCTCAGGACTTCAAGACCGATCTTCGGTTCCAGAGCTCTGCAGTTATGGCTCTTCAGGAAGCCAGCGAAGCTTACTTGGTCGGACTCTTCGAGGATACGAATCTTTGCGCCATCCATGCCAAGCGCGTCACCATCATGCCTAAGGACATTCAGTTGGCTCGACGTATTCGTGGTGAACGAGCTTAATTGTTCTACAAGACTTATCGAAAACAAAAAACGGCCCTTATTAGGGCCATCAATAATGTTCAATGAGCATAAGAACTGATTTGGCTTTCACGTATTGAGTTATTAACAATTTAGGTGTCATGAAACCGAGGTTTTACTACACATATTCGATGGCAGATTCGATTATGTATCTATCCCAAAACTTTTAAATTCATGAAATAGTTTATGACTATTGGTGCAGTATGTAACGTCTAATGAATTGTAACATCATTTTAACTGAATGAACAGCTTAGTTTTTACTGTCTACGAATTGACGTACATTTCCAAATGAACGAAGTCTAACTTATGAATATGAGGTTCATTATTTGGCGTGATTGTTACAAGTGATTGATTCCAACAATAGATGTCCAAATGTTTAAACAAGACCACAACAGCTACTCGAATATTATATGATTGATTATTCGTCTTTTATTCCAGCAGCGCGCGTCTTGTAACAACTTATTCAGCCGCAGGTCTTATCCCATTGCTAATTCGGTTACGTTCCACAAAAACATTTAATGTATTCTCCACTAGCAGATTTTTATAGTTTTTCACCAAAACTACGTACAACCGTTTTCAATTAGCGTAAAAAATACGTAGCTTCTAATTTTTGCTTGCCCATTTATTTATTTCTATGCTTTTTCTAGCGAATAGATAGTTTTCTTTGGAATAGTTCGTGGGCTCTGAGAAAAGCTGTTATTTGTAGTATAGGTATACTACTATGTTGTGTATTGAATATGGATTTACATTGTACTACACGTAGCTTCAGAACTCGTGAACCTAATCCTAATAAATTCTCCGAATTTTTAAGACAATTAGTAAATCGAAAATTTCTGTTTTAGCTACGAATACTATTGTAAGTAACTAGGACGGTAGGTACAGTTGGGGCTAGATTCGTAGAACCCTAAGCCCCCGAACAGCCCGGGCGGTATCCAAGCGAAAAGGTTCAAGTTTTAATCCCCTCTGACCGGCCACCGTAACGGGCTAAAGTGAACACCTGCGTAACCTCCCTACCCGGGAGTCTCGGGACATATTGCTGTTCAGCTTGCATGTCGATGACAATGAAACTACGAACTGCACAACAGCTGCAGCGTTTACTGAATGTTTCGAGAAAATTCTTAATCCAGCCTAAAATGACACAAAGATCTAAGCCGAGCCGCTGTCGTAGCGGAACGTTGGGCGAATCCATTATACCATCAGCGTAGACGCATACATTTTGATTGATTTTTTGCATGAAGCTGGCTAGGAAAATGCGATAAAATTGTGTATCAGTCCGGAATTTCTAGGAAAATTGATTATACTGTAATGTACAGAGTAGTACTGTTAAATTTAGTGTCTTCCCAATACCGAGTACGAGAGTATATCATATTTAGGGGAAATACGGAGACGACTGTGAGGCATAGACATCGTATGCTATAAGAATATAATTTACGGATGTGTATTTGATTTCCGTAATTGCGAGTTATTTGGTGGCCCTGAAAAGGGCCGATTTTGGTGTTTTTTTCAGTAAGTTTACATCTTATGTCTTCTTCTCGGTCTTCTTGGGCAAAAGTACTGCCTGAATGTTGGGCAGTACACCGCCTTGAGCGATCGTAACTCCTGAGAGTAACTTATTCAGCTCTTCATCGTTGCGTATGGCGAGCTGGAGATGTCTGGGAATAATTCTAGTCTTCTTGTTGTCACGAGCTGCGTTACCAGCCAACTCCAATACTTCAGCAGCCAAGTATTCCATCACAGCAGCAAGGTAGACCGGAGCTCCGGCACCGACCCGCTCAGCATAATTTCCCTTACGTAGAAGCCGATGGATACGACCTACAGGAAACTGGAGTCCTGCACGACTGGAACGGGACTTTGACTTTCCCTTTACTTTTCCACCTTTGCCACGACCAGACATAGTGCAAATATTAATTTAACTCTCGATAACAAGCAACGATACAACCTCTTTCGAAGCTGTTGGAATTGTGATCATTGCCGGCGCAAGCTACGTTTATATAGCTGTAGCGCCCCCGGCCGCGGGCCAATGAGCGTGCCGCAGCGTGCGCTGCACTCCCTGATTGGCCCGGCTTGGGAACCATTGCGCGTGTTAAATAGGGGGGGAGAACAAGTTTCGTTACAGTAGTCTTCTGACATCAGAACATTGAACTCCTCTCAGCACTTTAATTGAAATTCGAAAATGCCACCGAAAGCGAGTGGAAAAGCAGCGAAAAAAGCCGGCAAGGCGCAGAAGAACATCTCCAAGGGAGACAAGAAGAAGAAGCGCAAGAGGAAGGAAAGTTACGCTATCTACATCTACAAGGTGTTGAAACAAGTTCACCCAGACACCGGTATTTCGAGCAAAGCGATGAGCATCATGAACAGCTTCGTCAATGACATCTTTGAACGTATCGCTGCCGAATCATCCAGACTCGCACACTACAACAAGCGCTCGACTATTACCTCTCGAGAAATACAGACTGCCGTTAGGCTTCTGCTTCCTGGTGAATTAGCCAAGCACGCTGTAAGCGAAGGAACTAAAGCTGTCACCAAATACACCAGCTCTAAGTGAGCTTCATCACCATACATCGGCCCTTTTCAGGGCCACCATATCTTTCGCTAAAGTCCGATCTCCAAAATATGACGAATCAATTTTGATACCGTGTTAGGGTGCGTCCGATATTAGCTTGAAGCGCTATCAGAAATCTTGCGTCTGTCACTTTTCGATTTTCCCCAAGCTCCGAGGGGAAAATAACTCTTTGAATTGACGTGTCAATATTCGGTGAATTAATACAAATTAATCGAAATTAACGCGAATTAACTGCAAAGATTAAGGCGAACTAACGCGAATTACTGCAAAGATTAATGCGAAATAATTCAAACTAAAGATTAATGTGTCAATCCAGGTTTGAGTTATTTCCCCCTCGTCAAGCTCCGTCTCGAGATTTTCAGCGCTTCAAGCGAATATCGGAACACAGCCTTAGTCGAAGTTTTATTACAAAGTAAAAAGTAATTATAAAGTTGTAATTATTAAAACATCCACTTTTCTTTCAGAGTATGTACTTTCAGGCAGTCTACTTTATAATAAGGGATTTTTTATTTGCGAATAGGAATTCGGAATGAAAATTTGAGTTTTATTTTATTTTGAAGTTGATGGGTTTCTCTTATATACCACCCATATGAATTACATAAGCCCAATGTTCCTAATATGAAAAAAAAACTTGATACGTAATAATTGAAGCCACTCTGGTAATTGTAATCTCTGTTAGTAGATGAAAAAACAAAGATTCATACCACATCAACATACCTCATTTTAGATTTCTTCGAACTGAAAATTGAGCGTCCTACTTCGAACGTATACGAACTCTAATGGCATATTCGACTGGGGCTACACCGAGATACACTGGTGTAGTGTAGCCATCTTTGTCTCTCTCTTCCCCATAGAAAAGAAAAAGGATGAAGATAGCTACACTATACCAGTGTAGCTCGGTGTAGCCCAGTCGAATATGCCATAAATCAAAGAATACAGCTATCCAATATTAATGGGAGTAAGAGAATTCAAAATTTTGCACAATTAACAATCTAGAATGAATCTCACAAATGTCTGCTATTATATTTCAAGAGAAACGAATGTTTGAGGATATTTCTGGAACCTTAAAAATCCCTCATCAGAGAATAAACTGTAAGATTGTGCCCTGATGTTTCCATATTCACCTTGAATATTATAAGGTGGTCACATACTCTGAAACCTGGGAATGTTAGGCCATTTCATGGCATATATTACACCTATGCTAATAATTTCTACGAGTTGAAATACGTAGTTTAATTTCAAATTGAATAACTAAAATGTAAAATTTACTCATTCTAATATTTCGATGAGATCTACCGAGTGATGTGAGGTGAAATGGTTCAAGTCAAAGTTTTACGCAATACGAGATTTGTATGTATAAAAGTGAATTTCAAAAATTGGAAAAGAAAAGGGAGTTGGAGGTCCGTCTTCAACTTGATCCTCGAAATTCGGGTTTCGGCGCCCGAATCTATGTAAATTTTTCAAAAAATCGAAGGGGTCAAACTTGACGAAAATTGATTCTTTATACATATTTCAATGCGAATAAAAATGATCGATCTTACGCTATATATACAGTCCGATCTCTCAATAAACCCGCTCCCAATAAACCCGCTTCCCCAGTTTCTCGCTCGTAGCGTTCCCCCACTCTGCCTATTAAGACATAGTTGCACGAGGAAAGAGAGAGACGGAAAACCATTGGTGCGAATAGCGAAGTAGACAAAGTGGGGGTACCTCATTTCTTGGAAAAACTCTTCCCCGTGGCGGCTTGGGAGGGTTTATAGAGAGATCGGACTGTATTTTTTACATAATCTTATGTTAAACCACAATCCAAGACGAAAAAAAGGACGTACTTGTTCGTGTAGACACCTTTTTTCCATATGGAGTTATGAATACAGTCCGCTCTGATAATAGGGCCGGCTATGGGCGGTTAGGGGAGTATTTTTCCTGGAACTCGGGTACCCCCACTACTGACGCGCGTTCACGTCGTTGAAATTCACTTTGCACTCGGGTAATAGGGCCGCCGTGAAATTATATGCTATTTCATTGAGCGAACGTTCGGCCCTATTGACAGAGACGAATATGAAATCCGCGGTCAGTCAGTAGTGGGGGTTGAGCTCGATCGAGAACCTGGGGAAGCGGCCCTATTGATAGTGGCCCTATTATCGGAGCGGACTGTAATTAAAGGCAAACAAGTACACAATCTCGTTCATTTTTTGGAAATTTATAAAGATTAGAAAGATAGTGCAATAAATATAATAGCAGACATTTGTGAGATTCATTCTAGATTGTTAATTGTGCAAAATTTTGAATTCTCTTACTCCCATTAATATTGGATTAGAAAGATAGTGCAATACCGCGTAAGTACAAAAAAAAAAAAAAATGAGATTTGGTGTGCATTCGATGTATTTTTTATTTTTACATCGAATGCACACCAAATCTCATTTTTTTTTTTTTTGTACTTACGCGGTATTGCACTATCGCCGACGATATATATTCTTCAGTTATCGATAGCTATTGTGTAAGACATGTTATTTTTTTATGTATTCTATGGAAGTTATTAAATTGTTCGTAATCAATTCATGAATTAAATATCACCATAGACTGTATACAGTTTTGATAGTTTTATTAAAACGTGCTTAATGTACAGAGCTTTGTTTGAGGTACTCCATGAGGACGTCCCTGGCAGGTGTTTCTTCTCCAAAATCCTGAAAAAAATCATTAAAGGTAAATAAATAATACTTTAATAAAAGAACTATAAGCTAAATATATTCATAACAAAATCAGAAAGGCTTTTCTCAGCAGGATTTACGTTTTTGGGTTCACCTCAGAAGAGGGAGCCTGCCTTAAATGTATCATCACATAAAAATCAACAAAATTCACGCAGGCTTTATACAAGCTCAATAATTCGATGAAAGTTTTACGTTAGGCTCTTTCCTAGGGTGCAAAAAATACACAAGTTTCGATTTTATTGAATTAGAACAAGTTTCAAACAAGATTACGTTTTCATTTGATCGAATGTCTGCGTTTTTTTAAAAATATATCTAAAAATATCAAAACTATACATACTTTGATAACTACGCAGGAGCAGCCGACGACTTTGCGTGCTTTGCCAGCGTTATCGATTTTGCAGAGTCCAGCCCACTCGCCGAGCTTCTTATTATTGTCAACTTTGATCAGAGGAATCTGATGTTCGTTACACAATGCTTGTACAAGTTTCTTGTACATTGGTTCGTTGCAGTTTTCAGCCAATATGCAGAGCATAGCTTGCCTCCTATTATCAACAATCAGGAAATCACAAATTAGACCTCATGACTCATACACGAAATTTTATTTAATTGAACATATTTCATTCAGTAAGGCTTTTCACAGCACGGTTTTATCGTTTTGGGTTCATCTCAGAAGAGGGAGCCTGCCTTTGCATCTCATCATATCAAATAACGCACAAACTCTAAGCGTTATAAACAAAATACCAAAATATCAAAATAAGATCCAAGGAGTTTCATAACTGAACATTATCGTGTAAGATTCCTAAATTAATGAATAAAACGGTAAGCAATGATACACGTACTTGTCAAGAGCTTTGGCAGCTTCGTGGAGACCGTGTACAACACCGTCATGGATAAGAGCATTTTTCAATACTTCTTGCAGGGCGGTATTGACGTCCATAGGTCCGCCTGCCGCGACGCTGGGGGGAACATCATCGCTGGAAAAAGATAACGGAGGAAAATTAGTCGCAGAGGTTTCCGGGTGGATAAAGTGAGGTTATGTTATCACGGCAAAATGTCAGAAGGCAATTTCACAGCATATTGTTATAAAATTTTTGGGTTCGTCTCAGAAGAGGGAGCCTGCCTTAACGAATCATCATGTGAAGGTTGATTATTATAGAGAATTTGTATTAGGGTGGATAAGATTGAATGTAAACACTGTAGTTTGTACGAGGTTAGAGATCGAGTAAGATACTTACGTTTCCACGTCAGACATTGTTTGAGCTGGCTGGAGACCTGAAATATATATACGAGCTTATTAGAAAATAGGTTCAGACCGATTTAGATGATATAATTTCACGGATGCAACACTGATGATAGATATTTAGCTTGATTCATTCCGCGGAAACACGGCGTGCGTTTCATTTACCTTTTCTTAACCGGAAAGGGAAATAGACGCGCAGTCAGCGCCGACAGCTTTTGGAAACTCGAGGTGATTGGTCGATGCTAAACGCTAGCGTATACGAATGCCATCTAGACGGCGAAAACTGAATTAAGAATAAAGCTACCTTTGAAGATGATCTTGCGACTCAGAGGGTAATGCGTTCTGTAATGAAATAAATGCCGCATGGTAATAAGTTGATCAAGAAAAATTTACCGTAGAACTTAATAAGCTAAAATGAATAGGCGATTTTATAGTTTTTCAAAATTCCGGATGAAAGCGATTTAAAAATCATTCATTTCATGTCTGGATCAATCCTTTCGATTCTTTTGAGTTTATTCTCATGCGTTATTTGTTTTTAATGAATCAGAAATAATTAATTCATGCGACAGTAATAGAAAACACATTTACAGTGATTAAGGCATTGTTAGGTCAGACGATCATATGATAACGTTTTTCAGCTGGGTTCCGCTAGAGTACAGATATCTTCTCATTAATGAATACCGAACCAGTCTATACGCATTAAATATAACTGCAGTTTGTTAGTTTATTTCCAGTTTCGGAACCCAATTATTAATTCGGGTGAATGTATAATTAAGTTTACTTGTACAGAGTGAATGCTCACAGTGGAGCACGACGACGCAGTTATATATGGATTGATTTGAACTTGAACTAAGTGAGCTTTACTGACGTTGAAAGTGAAATTAATTTAATGAATTACTTGTTTTGATGAGTTAGAACTATACCGTAACGAATCTTATGAGCTCCGTTCAACCCATGGCTACTGAAATTAAATACAAAACTTCGAGAAGAATTTTTGAGGATGAGCTTATATCGCACCACACACTGAATTTCAAAAAATTTCATGTCTTATGTAATCAATTCCAAGCATTTTAATAAAAATATTGTTTTCAATCTTCATTCTATACGGAATATCCAAAAAATGATGGTCCTTCTTTCATCAACATTATAGATGGATACATAACTATACCTTTTAAACCAATATAGGTATATAGACTTTTACTGATATCATAAAAATAATTCGTTCGTCTCGTAGTATCAAATATCGAATATTAGGCAAGTCGTTTGTAGTTCGGCATTTTTGTAAAGTTCAATAGCTATAGCGACAATATGATTAATGGGAATCTCCTAATATAGCTAGTAGTCCCAAACCTTGTCCGGAACTACAGTTTCGAATCGTAATATATATATCTATTCGTAAGCCGGAAAGAGCTATAAATGATCGTGCAGAGAATCACTTAATATTGTTGCAAATGTGGTTTTCCCTTCTTAATTGCATTGCTGGAAAATCGCCTAGACATATATATTTCGTGCAGTTTTGTTCGGGACATTAACTTAAACGCACCCATTTTTCAATACACGCATTTTCCTGATTATCATTTTGCATGTAAGACTTGAATCTTTATTTAAACTCAGGGATCCTTGTTAATTATTCACTGCGAAACTCATCAAAGCTGAATTCGCATCAATTATATATATATTCTCGGGCGAATTATAGTATACCTCCGAAGAGTCCATCATATCTTCCTAATTACTCAATATTTTTGGACGAAAATTTATAAGTTTATAAAAAAAGGTTTTTGATTCTTATTCTCTTTATCTACACCGATACGTTTTAGCGATCACGTTATCTGTCGAACGGTTACACCGCATATGCGCTCGAAATTTGAAACGTTTGTCCGTGATACTGAAATCTTGCCCCCCGTTGATTGTGAGCAAAATTTTGAGACGCGAATCGAAGCTGAAACTTTGATCTCGAAAACGGTGGGCACATGCCATGGAAGTTATAATATGAGGTGCTTTTCTCGTTCCTTATATGCTACGTACTTTTTACCGTTCTGTGGCTGAGGGTTTCTATATATTTGTGAATTTCCTCATTGATAAAACATATTTTGGTACACCAAAACTGGAAGTCCATTAGTTGGAAGCTTAGAGATTTCTTAGGTCTGTAAAACATCTGGTGGTGCCGAAACTAAAATAGTCGAAAACATTTGGTATGCAGAAGGTACCATTCGGCTAAAATTGAATTATTCAGTGTTGATTTTAAGGATGCACATTAGGGTGGGCCGAAAAACCCTTGATGTCGAAAATTGAAGACGGCTAGTGTCGAAAAGTTTCCTTGGGATATGAAACGAAAGCTCCATTTTTTTGGGATTTTTATCTTGACTCCTTCCGCTCGACCAAGAGGCTTGAAGTTGCCAATACTTGAAAAAAATCTCTAAACTATTAAAAAAAACTACAACCCTTTTTATCGTGATACCCTCCTCTTTTCTCCTCATCCGGCCTTGGGACCGGCAACGGCAGTTTTTTTTTTTTTAAATTTTTTAAAAAAATTTTTTTTTTTAATTAAAATTTTTTTTTTTTTGTATTGGTCATTCTTTTTAATATCATAGTAATTTAGACGTCTAATTACTTCAGAAATCTTTCTGACTATCGAATACCGGCATTCTTCTTCATTAATAGTGTTAAGAGATTTTTTTCAAATATTGGCAACTTCAAGCCTCTTGGTCGAGCGGAAGGAGTCGAGATAAAAATCCCAAAAAAATGGAGCCTTCGTTTCATATCCCAAGGAAACTTTTCGACACTAGCCGTTTTCAATTTTCGACATCAAGGGTTTTTCGGCCCACCCTAATGCACATATATAAGTTCAATTTACACAATAATCTTTAGAGATTAGAGGAAACAAATTATTTTCAATACCTTATGGATTCGTTCTTTAAAAATTTCCGCATTGCTATGAACTAGGAGGGAGTAAAAGTGCCAAGCACCATACGAATCGCTGTATACTTGAGCTAACAGAATTGGTTTTCGAAAATTTGCAAATCAATTTGGTTTTTTCAGCCATACCAAAGATTAACGTTTTCCGTCACAAGAAATCGTCACATTCCAAACTCACTTCTGCAATGAGTAGAAGATATACGAATATATTGAAGATGTACATGACTATATATACGTAGGAATCCACATACCTGTAGTACCTTATGCAGTTTATCTCCGAAGCGTTGGAAGACGTTCTAATATAATTATACACAGAAGATATGCATATACGTATAATAGTAAATGTACTTTATATACCAGAATATAGGGACATTGATTTTTCTTTTATTATAAATTATACAATGTTATTACAATAATGAATAACACTTATTATATACTATCGCTGCATCTAAAAATTTCGAGGTTTATCTACACAGAATGTTTTTTTTATTCATCATTATCATCATCATCAAGCATCCCCTATATGCATCCAACCATATTTCAAACTCGAAATATTACGCTGTCAGGTTCTTCACGCACAAAGCCTTAAAACACATATCAAGGCTTATAGGTATACGCGGTTTACGCTAAGTTGCCGGACTATACCGTGGATATGTCCAACAATAATGTGACGGTGGTGGAGGTGGTGGCGGTGGTTGCAGTGGTGGTCCTGATTGATAAATATGATGAGGATGTGGCGGATCCACTGTGACACCTGCTTGAGCTTGATACGCCGCCACTAACCCATTGTAGTCAAATTTGTACGCGTATCTTTTCCCATGAACTTTAGTCATTATATTTTTGTCATAGTAGTACCTGCGGATACGCAAACATGAAAAAAAAAACGTTTCATAATTAACAAAACAAGAATACTATATGGATAGGAAGTAAAAATAGATTTCTATATCATTTTCTTGTATCTTCCAGAGATTATCTCCAGTTTTTCCGCCGTTTCACTGCAGCTTTCGTAAAAATTGGAAATCTGTGCAACGCCTGCAGTTAGAAATTTCTACTTTTATGAATTTCTTCGAATTTTCAGGCAATTTCGAAAGTTTCATAGATTTTCCTGGCAAAAAATCGTAGAATTCCGTAGTCTTTCATGAGAGATTGTAAATTTTGAGGCGCACAAGCAGACTTTCGGCTTTTGACTTAGGGGTCAAACTAGCTGTGACTGAAGTGCTAAAAAATTTTGGGAGAAATTCAGGAAGAACAGAAGCCTTCCATACGCTCGGGTATCGATCGATGGAGGCTGCAGCATGTAGGATGCTGTAGGTACACCCGTACATAGGCGATACGCGGAAGTACTATCTAGGTGTATAAAGGTGTGTATGTACCTGAGGGCTCTCGAGAGTTTGTCGTAATTCATGTTGGGTTTGCTCTTGCGCTCGCCCCATCTTCGAGCGACCTCGTCCGGGTCGGTGAGTTTGAACTCTCCGTTGGTGCCCTCCCACGCAATGCAGGAAGCATTCGACGAATCCGAGAGTAGCTCCAGAAGGAACTGCCACAGCTGGACCTGACCTCCCCCGACCGACCCCGGGCCTCCATTTCCAGAACCAATCAGAGAACACGTTCTCTGGAGGAGGCTGATCCGTTCTGAAATTGTGGAGAGAGAAAATTTATGCCAAGACTGACTCTGCTATACACCTATGTAGTATTTTATACATATATAGGTGTATGTACTATATATATAACACAGTAAAGGCACCTGCGCCGCCAGGCGCCATGAGCGTCGTGACGCCGCAAGAGACTGCCGCGCGAGAAGAAAATTCGTCGGAAAGTCTGTCGTAATCGTAGAATTCTGAATGGATTCATGAAATTTTAGCTCCATACATTTTCGCAAGCACTTAAGTTCATCGCTCAATATGACATGTGCCAAAACGCAGTGAATTTCGTTGAAATCGGTTTACCGGTCACATATCAAGCTATATATTGCAATAAAATTCCAAACTGCTACCTGCACTTCCAGACTTGATTTACACAAAGTCGTTTATCTTATTCGGCTGCAAAGCTTATGCTGCTTATTGGGAAGTACCGATCAAACAAATTTCGTCAAAATCGCGCGAAGGGTTGTCGCGATATCGATATGTCTTTGAGAAGACGATTTCTCCTTCCTTTTGCCGATCCCTTAGATCGATTTTGGTGGAATTCAATATCGCGTTTAAAAATTCCTCCAGGTATCTGTGTTCCAGATTTTAATAAAATCGGTCCTTATATTGTTAGTAGGTACAGGTGATAGCGTGAACGAAAAAAGATTATTGACTACTGAAGAAACCGATCATTCAGCTTTTTTGTTTATCAATGAAAAATGATGTCAATAACGAAACGAATTGGTCGTTTAACGAATAAATCTTCTATGTTGCAGTCATACTCTTCTCCAAAATGGCAAATGAGGCGTTCCATATCGTAGGCGTTGATCCGGTCGTGTGAGTCTGTGTTATATCGTCAAAAAGCTAAATAGATGGATGTAAAAATGACTACTGACGATGAGTAGGCGCGGAGGCGGAATAAGAGAGGCTGTCGAGAGTGTGTGAACGGCGGGAGAGAAACCAGATAGATATAGCTATGCATTATATTATACCTGTATATACCGAGAGTGTATATAGAAAGATACGTATATGCGGCCATGAGAAAGGAATAACAGGATGTGTCGGCTTTATAGACTGCTACTATTAGCCAAGCAACGGCGATACTCGGAATCGGCAATTAAGTCGGTGGTTTGCTTTTCTAGGAGATACCTGGGTGGGACTTTTATACTCTTTCGTATCATGGCTGTCGCCCTTTTTAAACGAATGCGGTTGTGCAGCCAGCCATTCCTGATCTACGATTAGTATAGATGTTCGTTATTGGTATATGACGATTATCATATTCCCACTGACAGCCGCGATTAAACAAATTGGCTAGTCATGTAGTAGGGTACTACCTACATACATCTTACGGTACACATCTGACTCACAAATTTTGTTACGGTATAAAATTTCATCTTGCATTCTCAAAGTTTCCGGCTTTGTAGCAAAATCATCAAAGATACTTCAAAATACAACACAGATACGAAGTTTTTTAAATCGAAATTTTTGCTCCAGTTTTCGGATGTTATTTCAGGAAATTTACGTGGCTTCCCTGACAGCATTTGATATTGCCCAATATTGTAGCAACATTGCAGCAAAATTCTAATATTGTTGCAATGCTGCTACAATATTGGGCAATATCAAATGCTGTGTTGGTTTTGTGAAAGTGAAATCAATTTTTTTCATAATATATGGTATAAATTGCTTTGCGATTTTTGTCCAATTACTTGCTGCACAGTCCTTGATGATCCACAGAAAATGTCATCCTACGAGGTCTTCTATATAATCCTAGGAATTGTACGTTGGAGAAAATGATAGAGAATAATAATTGATAAACGAAAAATTATAGTATTACTGCAGCTTAATTTTTGTGAGTAAACAATATCCTGCAGTTCGTGGTAGCTATCATCAATAGCTATTACCCGAAATCTAGGAGCTTGTCATAACACGAGCGGGGGTGTATTATTAAGACAGTGATTTGTCGCTTAAACGAAGCACCCATGTAATTACGGGTTGATCCTCTGACGGTATATTCCTCAGGGTATCCTCAAGCGTGTTTGAGCCTATTATTACACACTTGCAGAGAAGAGGAAAGGGTGATCAGACACCCTTTAAGATACTATACAAGCCGCGTCCACGGATCAACGTTCCTGCAGACCAACGCGCGGTAACATATAATATTACATTTATTAATTGTCTTCAAACGGTTCGGCATGTAGACAAATTTTATCCCACCATTACTCTGATGGAATCTTCTATGGCGATGCTACCATATTTCCAGCAGATGTGTAACGTGTATTGAAAAAATGAATGATTATCTGCTATATTGCAGGTGTGCAGTAACGTTTATGATATAAACTCGGTAATTAGTAAGTAATTAGGAAATATTTATTTCCAACAATATTACATAAAAGTACCATTGTAAAAAATGGCGGCAGTGGATGGATGTAGTCTGGAGTCCTGCTGAAGGTGCAGCGGGTGCGCCTGTAACCTCCACATCACTCCAGTTCCACACAGGAAAAGAGTACATTGGTCGTGAGTTCCGGAACTTGCAGAGTTTTGCGTAATTTCAAATTAAATTTCACTTCCAATATCATGTTTAATTTATTTGTCATTTTATCTCAACTATATCGTCATAATCATTTTATCGATTCAAGGATTAGATATTAGCATTGGTGGTCTTAATGGGTTATAGTTTTAAAAAATAATTTTCAAATACCAATTCATTCTTATTCACTGAATGTATAATTATACAATGTTTTAAGTATCTAATAAAAAATTACTGACTCTTATTTCAACGATGTTAGCAAACGTAGGTATTATACCTAATTGATTCATAAAATCGTCGTTAATGCTGTAGCCGTTCCAAGATTAGAAGCTGTTTACACCAGGTTTATACCCATAACTGTAGAACAGTTTTTTTTATTCAAATAAGTTTCCGAAGTATTTAGCTGTTATGTATAACGGATGATACTAATTATTATTATCATAATAATAATAAAGTGACTAAGTTAAATATGAAACACTAATATAGACATGGTCACGGACGTACATTTTTTTATACTTTTATCTGCAGGTTCTGCACAATACGACGCATATAAGGCATGATCTTGAATAAAGAATAATTGAACGCGTATGGAGTATAGCTGCACTAAAAAATATTATAAGATTGAAAAGAACCGCAGACACATAAATCTTCGATTGTTTGACTAAGAAAAATGAATATTAAAAATAATAAAATATACTACAGCCAAAACAGCATGGCCAAAGCCATATGACTAAAGCGTGCTATATAGTGTCTGGCGCAGCTGCAGTTAATACGCAAAAACAATAAAAGAAACCATAGCCGATTTCTGCAAACGGTGGAATTTTTTTTCACGTTTTATATTACAAATTGTACATTAGAGCACAACCAGTGCACAGTTTTCACAGTACAGGTAGATGATAAATAAGTTTTTATACTTTGCAGGATGAGTTTTGAAAAATTTGCACTTCACTAAGAACCGATCCTCTTTTAGATATCGTTTAATTGCAGCTGAATTTTAACCACGATTTAGGTAGTTTTTATATTTAGTGTATATAAACAACCTTGATACAGCACGTGATATTTATTAACACATCCAATGATTTGTGCACTTCCATCGACGGTGAGAAGTGCCTCTGCGTGAGGGTATAATAGTCACAGAAGGCGAAACTCTTCTGAGATGTATAAAGACTACAACGTCCTAATGCGAAGTTGATAGCAAATATATAAAAGAAGGTTCACCAGTTGGTGGACAACGAGAAACTGAGCGACCTTTGCCCTCGCTGGTTTCAACCCCTAACGCCCCCGCCTACCCGCTACCTTAGCGATGAGGCGCGACGGGGTGTATTGCGCCCCCTACGCGGAGGACGGATCCAGAAATTGCAGGAAACCTACAGTCAAACTATCCGCACTATCAAGCGAAGAATGATCATGCATTAGGACGATTGTGCAGAACTTGAATCGAGGGCTTCTTCATGCAGACGTTTAGCGAACGACTGCGTTTTCATGACTTAAAATATAATTTCTGACGACTTGAGCTGATTAGTGATTAGAAAATGATGACTGATCGTCCAATTTTAATGCAATACGCCCATTGCGTAACATACAGACAAAGTAAACCAAGCTTGTGTGGCGTATACATGCATGAAATTGGCATCCAAGTTTTGGCAGGCATCCACGTTAGGCGGCGCTGTCGGCCGTATATGTACACAGTTCTCACGCACACTAGTAGGGTGTTTGTATGTCACGCAAGGGGTCTATTGTTGATCTCATGATGATTTCGTGCTACTTTTAGTATAGAATTCCGTGCAATCTTGGTCTGCTTAGAAGTGATTTCAACAGATTTCAATATATGACATATGATTCAATGATGACGTTAAGTGATGGCGACGATTGGTCGAAGAAGCGCTAAATACTGGGCTTTTCTTATATATATATACATATATACAATTTTGTATTTAACAGCGGCTTCTCTACCGGACGTATAACCGGGTGTCCTCTTTACAACCCGTCCTTACAGTAGCTGCGTGCATCCGCTTCTCCTAATCCCACATAACACCAGAGTGTCATCCGGTGGACTCAACGCGGTAATCCTTGATAAGTAATACGCCACAGTGGGTTGGTGACATCAATTCATATGACTGTCATCGAAATATTTTTTTCTGTTAAAGTATTCGAAAGCTGCATAATCCATCGGTTATAGAGTGCGGGGGTGATAAAAATCTGCAATGTTAACATCCCTTGTATATTGCACCAGAGCATCTTCCTGCATCTAGGCTGACATTGTAAAGGGTATAGTATAGGTAAGGCATTTTGTGGAGCTTTCGGTCCCGAAAGAAATCCACTCTTCCACAGTAAAATCGCAAAACTGGGGGTCAATGGTTGTCTACATAGTATCTATAGAGATATACTGCAGTGTGGTGATAAAATTGCAGAATGGATGCGTACACGAAGTGGCATCTATATCTTCTATGATCCTGGGGGATGTTTCAAGCTCATCAAGAAAACAATATAGCAGCACCCCGTGGTGAGCTTACCTCTACCCTGCACCCTCCACCCTCCACCCTCTACCCTGGCCCGCGTCATCCTCCCGCCAAAACCCACCACCCATCAACTGGCGAAGCCTCTGCCTCCGCTGTTCTGCTTCGCCTAACCCCCCGACCGCGTACCGTTCTCTAAACACTCTTGATGGTTTATTCATGAGAAGACTCTTACCGCGATAACACTGATTCATTTAATAAACGGCAAAGGGCGCCAGCGAGTACAACATTATTTAAACGTCTATATATCTCGGGGGCGGCTTACCATGTCAAGAGGTACAGTGGCTGAAACCCTTGGGGCGAAGGTCAAAAATGCGACCCTTATTTCCGCGGTATATCATCGTCACGACTATCTGCGAATTACGATCGTTGATGATATGATGAGCGGAATTTTATTCCGCTCATTATATTGTCATGATTCAATTGTTATCGTGGTGCCAGAAATTCAGATTATTGAAAGTTGCATCGATTGTATATGGTGCGATTTGTTGGGCTGGAAATTGAATGCTACGATCATCATGTAACAAAAAATTTGTTCTTGACACATAAATATGATCCTGATTTTCAACGATCCACAAATTGTTTGTGATATAGGATTAAATTTTGAGGCAATCGCAAACTTTATTTTTCGAACAGTTTTCTGAATGATTCCGATGACCTCTGACATTTTCCAAAATTCGTAAGGGGTACTACCCGTTCCAATATCGTCAATACCTAATAGAAAAGAGAATCAATCAGTACACGAAAATCGGGGGCTCAATAAATTCAATAAACCCGAATAAGTGTATGAAAACGTGAGACCCCTCTGTAATCATACATACACACATGTATACCTATGTAATATATTTGAATTGATATATAAGAAGGGTTGAGTATACTATAATGATCAAATATTCTCGCGGCTTATCTGATTCTTAATTGACAGTCGATAGTCGATTTTCAGGTCTTCATTTTCGGAGGGGGTTAATACCGGTAAATTAATTAATTCGAAATTACACCAAAGGGAAATCCTTTTAGCCTGCTGCAGAGGGTTGCCCTGTAGGTATACCCGAACGAAATAGCCACTGCAATCTGAAAGTATAATGCGAGGCGTTATATTGCCTGGCGAAGGGGGTGGCATTGCTCTTTTATTTTTTTTTATCTGTACCTACGAATACCTATATACTTCCACATCCATACGTATATATAGACATATAAATATATCCACAGATACATGCTATGGTGGCAGAAGAAGGGGGAGAAAACTCGCGCTTGGCATGGTTACACACACACACACACACGCACACACCTATTGAACATTCTACGTATATACCTATATGTGTATGTATACTCAACTGTGCCGTTGAGTTGAGGATTACCTGTTCGTGCCATGGGGTATGGGGGGTCCCAGGATCAAGGGGTCTCCTCTTCCCGTTCTCCTCGGAACGCCGCCCCTCAATGGACGTGACCGGGCGGAGTTTGCGACACTTGATCCTCTAATCCCTGGGATTCCAGCCATGCGCCAGGACACCACAGCTAAAATCCTTACCGACTCGACCTATCGCCTGTATGTATGTACCTACTACCTACCATATAGAGTTCCCTCTCTTTATCCTCCGACCTACAGCCGTCCTTCGTCCACACGTCCTTCACGGTACCCGGGCAAGGACTCAGCCACCTATGACTGGTTCCTCAAGGACTTCGGCCGAATTTAACACCTTGATTGATATACCGTTTTTATGACCATTCTTTTGTACACCTTCAGCACGAAGTGATGACGAATCGAAAGGTTGCGCCAGGGATACGAGAGAATAACTGATTAGCTGTTTGAAGATGCAGACATTTCATCGGTCTTATGGAAATACCTATAAGGACTATTTTTGGCAGCGTTTAACGATCGAGCAAAAAAAATCTAGGAATAGCAAAACGAGTTAAGGGATTCTAGCTGTAATTGTTTTCGGACCTCCAAACTACTATATCTCAAGCTGTAGTTCAGAGGTGATAATGGCGCCGTTAAGAATCAATTCCTTTTGATTATATGGATTTTATTTGCAATCGACATCGAGGCGGATAGGGTATAGGTTCGCAGTGACCCGTAGATGAAAGAGGCCATTACCAACCCGATATTTACTTTTCGGACTGGTCTTATCGCTAATAGATCGCACTCTCGTTAAAGATAAGAGGAAAGGTCTCTACGCCCTCGGGAGCGGTTAGTAGCTTCCGGTCATTTCAGTCTGGGAGAACTAGGAGACCTCTATTAACCTCCGTAAGCTGGACCTGTTCGAAGTCCTTCAGATTTATGGGGCGAATTTACCGATAAGAATAAATTACGTCTTTATATTTATTCAATTACCAAATTTTCGGCAACTGCACTATACGAGGGTGTAAAAGCTTTGACCGATTGTTCAATTGCAAAGTCCTAGGTATACAGATTTACCCGGTAGTTTATTTTACACATTTTTTGCATGAGCTACTAGACAATCTCTTAGTCAGAGGCAACGAGGATGCGATCGTGAGTAAAGTTTCAAAAATATCGCGACAATATAGATGTTTATTTTTATGGAGAACAGGCACGCTTATAGAGTCACAGCTTTCTGACGACCCGAGATTCAAGTTTCAAGAGTTAAGCTCGGTTTCAACTGACTTCCAAATTCTCTAACGTTATTATAATATAACCACCCCCGCGATAACCTACTTTATAAAAGCTTCTCTGAATCGGCTATTAAATTATTGTTGCGGTCTTCTCCCAAAAAGATCGTAAATACTTTTCGTTTTTCGATGATCTGGAAGACTGTATAAGCTAATAGAAGTTTCATTAACATATAACGATATTGAAAAAAGTTATTCGAATAAAAAAACGATCATTCGATATATTGATTAATTATCAATGTTGATATTTACTCCGATAATACGTCTTTTGATAAAGTCTACAAGTTGGTTTCGAATATCGAACAAATTAAAAAAAAAAAAAAAAGACGAATATGATGGGCAAAAGCTTGAAATTTCACTTCAGCCCTTATACGAAGTGAAAAACCCAGGTGAGTCGACCTAGTAGGTGAAATCGTCATATAGGCATGTGGTTCGTAGAAAATGATATTCCGGGTGAATAAAGTCACGTAGAATAGCCGTTGGCGGAGAGAGTTGCAAATATGTCATGTGTATATGGCAACAGATAAAGACGCATACGGAAGACGACGTCGGCGACGTATTACGTGATAGAGTCTTTCCTGAAATTTTTATTTTTTATTTCTTTATTTCGGGATCTGTAATGTGTGTTCATATGCATGTCCGTAAAGTGCTTATACATGCGGCCAAACGTTTCAAAGCCTCAGCAAGCATAAAGAACTAAAAATGAAGAAAAACGAAAAAAGGCAACGCATACTAAAATGTATTTTTCGCTCTGGGATGAAATGTAACTTCCCGCGTACCGAGAGAAACCATGGCCTAATATAACTCACCGAATTCATTGCATGGAAATTTAGTCATTTCCTGGAGAATTGGACTGGATACTCCTGTCGCCTGAAGACGACGATGCGCCAGGTGGACAGCCAGGATATGACCCCCAGGTAAACTACGCCAACGTTCTGCTGTAAGATCTAGGAGCTCCTTGCCTGTAGGTGGCAAATCCGTAACAGAGGGTGCCGATTTCATTGAAAATGCCCGCGTGCACCAGGCCACCCATGCAGTTACGTGGTTTTGATTCCATTCAGAAGGATCTGTAACCAAAGATCGGATAAAATAATTTAAAAAAACTTATAAGTGTTGTTATAATCTTATCAAATTATAAAACAATTGAATAAATTTCGTTATGTATTAATTCTCATTGAACTATTTTTCTTCCATAATACTGGAAAAGCGTTGTGTATCAATTATGCTAATATTATTTACGAAGGAATAGACTGTTTACTATGCTTTAATTATTTATGCTTTTTTTTATCGAAGCTATACGATGATTATAGTTTAGAGAAATTTATTGATGATCAATATCGTTTGGGTAAAAGGGATCGTATGGTCAATTAACGTAGCTTAAAGCGGACAGCATCCCCAATAAAAAAGAAAAGAAAAGAAAAGAAAATGAAAAATTGTGCATGCGGCTTCAGAACTCTTCAGTTCCACGTAGGTACGGTCCGAACTAAGAGACTACGAAGAAAAGAAGCTGAATGAATAGTTGTCTAGATGCAGCAAATTATCGGCTATCGAGGGGCTGAGAAGAAATTCTGTGAAAATGTATTTCGCAAAATTCGGGTTAAAGCCTCGAGTAGATCTATTTGGATCATGATTGTATCGTATAAAATGACACAGGCCAAGTTCCAAGAAGTTGGATTCATAAAAAAGTATCTGATTTTCTAAAATCTAGTTTACGTCCCTAATAAATCTTAAAAAAATAAAAATAATAATAAAAAACACACGCTAGTACTTGAGACGATGTGTTATGCGCAAAGTGCTAACATGTTTCAGTTTCAAGAATTACCACTCGCATATTTCGAGGAATTATTGCATTACCGTTTGTTGTTTGTGGTATGATTCACATACTGAAACACAGTCGACGCTGCGTTTACTGAATATGAATGTACTGCCTGGCTATAATATTATATACCTCACGCCAATTAGATTTGAATAATATCAAGCGTTACAGCTATTATCAATTGCCCAGAACACTAGGTAACAGATGCTCGCACTTGCTACATTAGTCTTACGTCTGTCGGACACAGAGACGCAGGGAATCAAACCACATGTACATTAAACTTCCTGGAATTATTCTGCAAGTTGAACTAAATTAAGTAACATTCGTTAAACTAGAATCCCATGTTGCTTATTTTGATTCTCTCCGATTTAGCCGGCACACATTATCAATTCAACGTTCGATTCAAAGAATCTGCAAGATGTTATTTACGGATCAAGTATAAAACTGTCAGCAAAGTTGTTTTGGATTTATTTATTATCATAGCGGTCTATAATTCTGGGAAGATATTAAAAGGCACTTACCAAAAGGAACCATGACCATCTCATCGGCTTGTTCCGTGTCGTTGAGCTTCTTTGACCTTTTTGTTTTCACCTCACATCCGGTTTTCTTTTTAACACTACTGCAATCTTCTCCGGGCTGCATAATATCTCTCTTGCCTTCCCGCAACTCAAACGTTTGCGAAGATCTTCGGTGAAGGCCTTTCGGTAAAGGCGAAGAGTCCTCGAGTGGATCTTCATCGTCAGTCGTTCTACGTTCTCCTGCAGCACACTGCACCTCGTTGGATCCAGCGAAAGGTTCTTGAAGTCTGACACTATTCCCTGATACCGTAGTAGTAAGTCCTGTTGATTGTAGACCGGGCTTTCTCGACACATGTAATTCACTTGCACTGATTTCATTGCACCTAGTTGGTTGAAAGACTTCAGTCCCACTTCCGGTATTGTATGTTCCTGCACTATTGTTTCTTCCCCTCGAGCGGACCTCCGCCTGAAGAGTTTCCGGCACTGAATGTCGTCGCGAATAATTTCCTTGGATAACCGAAGACCAGGATTCTTCGATTCCGATATATCTCTCCCTGCAGGAGGAGAACTGATCTGCACTCTCGTCTTCCGGCCCGGTATCAAGAAGCTCCAACTCTCGGCGGAGCTCCAAGTCTGCATCACACATCTCTCCATGCCGGCAAACTTGTCCAAAGTTCTTGGTCCCATCTAGAGCACGTACGGTTTTATTCAATTCCGAAAGATGACTCACAGAGGACCGTTTGAACCGCAATGATCTGCCCTCAGCTGAATCACCTTCTTCCTTACCGGAAGTATCCGTTAACAGTTTTTCTTCAAACAGATCAGTGGGCGAGTCATCGTTGTCTGTACATTCTATGTAAGACAATAATTTCGCCCTTGCCAATCGCCGAGGATTTCTTCTCGGATTGATATCCGGGCTAATCTCATGAGGCGGAACCGGAAGTACATCTTCCTCCGAATCGTTTAAAGCGGAGGCTCTTCCCTCGGTCCTATCGGCCCAAGAAATGCTGGGAGATACTCCAGGTACTTGCGAACTTAATTCTTCTTCACCTGTAGACGACCCGCGACTGTCTTGACGCCAGAGTACCTCCTCGTCAACGCGAGCGTCGCGTTGCAGGCGGCCTGGCTTACTGCGTTGCTGATTCATGGACATCGATGATGACTCCTCGAAGCTACATCCGGTTGCGCGCGTCAATGGTAACCGAGGTTCCTGGTAATCGGAATCATCCACCTTCCGAGATTTATGGTATTATTCAGAGCGCGAGTATAGCCAGAGTAAATCACGTGCGTTGCCGTACCGTCGGCCACATTCGACAGACTAATACATTTCTCCGTAGGTACTTTTGGCAGTTATATGACTATTATATTCCCCGCGCTATGCTAGTTTAATCAATTTAATCGAGAGGTCGTATGCGAGGAGGAGGATCTATCTTCCTGAGAAAATATCTATTACGAAATGCGAGAAGAATTCATCGATATGGGGGTTCTTAGATCTTTCGCAAAACGAACTCGATTGGTTCGAGTTCAACTTACTTTTTATTTCATATCTTTTGATTTTATTTTTACCACCGATTCCTCCCAGTCGAGTATATGACTTTCAAGGTACTTTTGCTGCAGCAGTCCCATGCAGGAGAGTTGCGAATAAATTATATCATTTCTTGGAAATGGTTCTTGCGACAAAACAACAGCACCTATATTATTGTGGTTTGATAATTCGCAGTTTACTTTTACTCTCGCTATGAGGAATAATTTAATTTTGCTTTTTCTTTAGGTATTACGAACCGCGACGGCCTTGACGGAGGCTCATAGACCTGGTGTAGGTATATGAAATGTAAAATCACGAATCGACTTCCTATGCCGAAAGCCTAGATTCGCACCGCGCGTCGATCCGGTCGCTGCATAAACCGACTATTCGTTCTAAGAATTTATCTGCAGTTTGCTTCGCAGCATTATGCCACCACTTGGCCCGGCGTATTTCCCAGGTCTGACGTCACGCTGGTCCACGGCGTGAATGGACCGAAATCTCGAATTCCTATTGGCTGAGAACGAATCGCCCGCGGATTCTAAGAACCAGCAAAGCTGCGCCCGGAGGGGCGATGCGAGGCTCGTCGCTGAATCACTACGACCAAAGAGCAAAAACCACGCGGTGCAGGCGCCCGTGCCGCGTTCATGAACGTTTTCAACATTTTCTTGGCTAATCGTTGTTTTAGTGTTACAAAAATAAATATGAACCGCCCGGTCCATTGATTTGCATATACGGCGGGGGCGGATGTGGTTTTACTGTTTTAGCGCGGGTTACGACTAGCGTCGCGCCACTACGTCGGTATTTGCTCCGTATTAATCGCTCTCCGCAAACCATCTTGAACGTAATGTTGCGTGTATTCGGGCGAGTTAGTCATCTATAAGAAATATGGTCGGCCAGGCGTCCGCGTCGCTCAGCGTGCGTCGCGACGCTGCGGCCTTCATGACGTCGACTTTGGCTAGGCGCTACTAGCACAAGGCGACCCGCGACAGATGGAAGTATTGAGAAGTGATCGCGTCCCGCTTTACCGGAAATTCTTATGACGTAGGGAAAAAAAAATGAGCCTGTCAATTGAATGGATCCCACGAAAATCATTCTCAGTGCCAAAAAGACGGTTTGGTTCCAAGAAAACAGGAAAAAACAAAACCGCGCTAAATCCCATATGCAATAGTCATCCGGATTTATATTTTCTATCGAGAAAATAGCTCTGGCCAAAAATGGCGCCCCTCGAGCTTTTCCTATTCAATTCCCAAAAATAAAATTTTACTATTGTATCTACTCATCGTCACGGGATTTTAGTCGCGCCAAACTGCCGCCTTTTTCAAATTCCTCACGGAAGTCGACCCAGCTTATTCGACGATGCGTGGATATACCGCAGAGCATATGTGTGGCCCCCGGTTAACGATATGATTTATATCAAGGAAATTGGAAAGTTTAGGCAAGATTTATCGCTGCGCCTGATGTCAGGCAACTGAAGATACATAAAAATCAAGTAGATATTATTACGGTACCGTGAGAATCCAGACGCCGAGTGACTCACTACTAGAGAGTCCTTATACACTGTCTCACGGGTGTAATACCAAATCTTGATAATCAATCGATGAGTCATTCTCTGTACCGCTGATATTAGTAATCATTAAACGTAAAAATCGTCATGAAAATAATCTTGCGTTAACGCAATAGCGTGCGTCCTCGATATTCACGATCCTAGGAAATCCAATCATCGTCCTGATCTCCTCCGCGAATATATTCATACTACTAATCATACATGGCTATCAAATTCGACCTTGAACAGTTCCGCTAACGTATCGAGTATGTTAATTTGATACTTTGATGGTATGAGTTACATTATGCGAGATACATTGAGATTCAAAAATCACGCTTTCGCGCGCTTACAGGAACTTTAATTAAGAAGTTTCTCGTAATTCCATTCTGTCTCTCTAATGTCTTATAAGCGAATCATACATATAGTCTCGTAAAAGTAAATGCTGCGGTCCCGGGTCGGGACCTAAGGAATTGATGAACAGATTCCTTGGAATCCGATGAGGAAAACGAAGCGCTTGTTCAATGACGTCACGTACCTGCCTGATCCTGACAACGGAATGGGATAGAGAAGAGGTGGGAAGCTACCAGTTCTTGATATATAATGCGCTTCACATACCTGCATCGTATATTATTACGTTCGGATTAGTCGTGTTTACTCTTTTATATACCTATTTCATAATTTCCTAATCGCTTAATCCGCGAATCTGTTACCGCATGATCATAATTCAACGATCAAAGTCAATACTTATAACAATATTTGAATTATTCTCGACACGTTCATATTATTCAACTATTCCGGAGCAACAGGAATAAAACCGCAAAATTATATAGTCGAGAATTTCAAATTTGATATGCGAAAGAGTTGAAGGATCAGTTTTTCGATGTTACCTCACCCGGTTCATCTCGATCAAGAGAGACTCTCTCTCGTTGGAAAGAGGCGTTTCGGAATGCAGGAGCACCTATAAAATATAGGTATAATTTCAGTCGGGCAAAAGATTTCGGAATTTTCGGTTCATTGACCCGAAAATTAGACCTGGATGTCTGTTCGGCGTACGCAGTCTCCACGCAGCGTCGCACCTCCCCGTTCACCTGCATAGCTGCCGCATACCTTGACCATGAGTGGGCAGGCTGGGCTATATAACTCCCAGTATTCATTGGCCACTGAACCAATCTTCATTCTTTTATGATTTGATGTAGGTACAGATATTGGCGAAAAAATTTCTCGCCAATAATTTATGCCCCCATGGTATAACTGCACACTCAGATCCTTTAGTAGGTCGTTCAAACGTACCATAGAGACCCAATTGTAACAAATAGCAGTCTATTTCAAAAACGGTTTTAGAAATCTGCATATTGTTCTCAACATTTATCAAACTTCGATTTTTCACTTCTTGGGGTAAGAAATGATCAAGCATACATCGATAAATCGAAAAGGTGTCTTTTTGTTGCATAAAACTTTTGGGTTTGGAGTTTTTACAATGCGTACTAACTTCAAGATTGGGTTTTAGGAATGAGCAAAGAAAACAACAAGTTTTTCGCTTATGTACATATATTGACTATATTATTATTTATAAATTTATTATAAATACATTAACTGTACAACGTTACAATAAAACGTTCATTATCTCTTAATTTGTGTGTGTTTAATGAGCTGAGTATTCACACACAATTTTCTATCCACAAATAGCTCAAGCACTATCGAAGAATTGCGGGAGAAAATACTGTGAAGAAACTGAAGATATAATTATGCGGAAATTATCTCATCAGTAAATTCGATTAGTGCATCCAACTCTTGGAAGATATAAAACCTAAAATTTAAAGTTTGAATTTAAACGTTACTTATTCCCGACTTTTCCACCGTTTCTAACAGACTTTGTAGGTGGGTTTCAAACAGTTCGCATCTGATCGGCATTTCGAGAGAATAGAAAGGGTTCTTTAAGGCGTAATCAGCGTATAGTTCGTATACTCGTTTAAGCAAAATATCCATTCCAGCCTGGGTGGGTTCAGCAACTACCATGAATTTCACACCAGTCAATGTTTGGTAGCAGTATAAACGAAAGGTGTCTGCTTCGAGGACTTCAATTCCAGAACATCTGGGTTCAGGACTAAGTTGACTAGCGATAGCAAATAATGGGTAAAACATTGAAGCAAGGAAGATCTTTTCATTCGTTGTCATCTTTGATCTAGTGAACCTCAACTGTATTGGAAAATTATCAGCCTTCTCCAACATCTCCAGCACGTCTCTACCATCTTCCAATTCTTTACCGTTAACAGGATTTCCGTTCACCGATGTCAAGACGTGACCGACTAGAAATCAGATCAAGATAATACATGATGCAGTGATCAATGTTAGGCATCTTTTAATCATGGATATGTTATGACCGTAAGATAGTAAAGAAATATCAAGAATTTTAAGTTTTTTGTACATTTTTTATAGTCTTGAATAATTCAATCATTGATGAATTGCAGTTTTTATTATAGATATTCAGGTTGTAGCAGTTTTTAATCTAAAATATGAATCATATTGCCGAAATTCAGGCCAGTATGTCCTTCTACTTGTCTCTCTTGTTATCAGTAGAGAGATTCGATATCATGCAATGTTTGTATGGGTAGTGAATTACAATTTTCAAATAGTTATAGTATAGCAGTGTGAATTCAGATTCAATCTAGGGGAAGTGAAGCTCTCGCGATTTTTTTTTTTTTTTTTTTTTTTTTTCGAAGACGTGTTGATAAATAAATTTCGGACGTTTGAATGACGTGAGAACTTGAGTTAAAAAAATAAAGAAAAAGAGACCTTACCTCTTATACCGTCTCTCTGACCGAAGGCAACAACAATCTTTTTGTTTTCATAATTTAAATTAATATCCAACGGATATGTGAACGATTTTTCGGTTTCTACTTTCGGGACATTATGATCATGATTGAATATCAGACCTCCTGATTTCGAGACGATATAAACACCGTATATAACCATTTCTAATACCGATAATAAGCCGAATAATAAACTCGTTGAGGTTAGGTTGATTCTTTTATCTGTCAAACACAGCTGACAGCGAATTCACTATCGAAACTCGCGTTTCGTGTTGATAATCGATTCGACATTTTTCGACCCTACGTTTCAACCTAGGAACGCAATTTTCAGATAATAATTATCTCCCTGTTTGTCTAAATTACTTGTCAATCGATAATACCTTGAATAAGTAGAAAAAAAATTATTCACCTATCGTCAAATGAAATTGATATATTATTCTATACTCTAAAAACTATACGTATGTTAATTTGAAGAAATAAAATTATCGTTCGTACTTTGAACTATATCGATTCCTTTTATTATTATTTCGTCTCGAAGATGTCCACTGGCTAGTATAGTAGCTAGTGGTAGTGAACAAAGATATATCAGCATTATTTATTATTTTTAAACCGTGCGGAAAATTGTGATGAGAAATGGATAACATAACAGTAAGTTGGTCTATCTTATCGTTAATTTAACTAACCATTAATATCACATTCCCAATACCATCCACATTTCTTTTTTCACATACGTACTATTATTATACTTAACAAGTATATATCTGTACGATTTTCTATTCCCTTTTCTATTAATACATTTATAATTACCTCATTGCATGAATATTTCACGCATATGTTTTATGTAATTTTTGAAATTCTACGCACGCAATAATCTAGCCTTATCTCTCTTTCTCCTATAAATTTGCGTTCATACTTATAGCGATTTTTATAATTTTTTTGTACCAACAAAGAGACTCTAGAGTCTGAGATTTTTCTTTGTTTTCAAAAAATTACAAAATTGAATTTTTCATATTTTTTTTTTCGGTCACCCATTACGATATTTTTGATTATCTATAATATTGAGCGGATTAGATCCTGCGTTGAGATTTGATAAAATGAACATGAATGAGTCTCAGTTTTTGCATCCATGTTCACATATCTGGGTATTTTTCTAACTGCTAATCGATATGTCATTTATATAATTCTCACATATCGATTGCGCAGGGTATACTGCACGCGATGTTTCGCGGCTTTATGGACAGCCTAAAGGGTGCGCTGGTTCTTTTTTATATGGATAAACAGATAAATGAAAGAGCTTTAAAGAACTCGCCTCAAAGAGGAGACCCTGGATCTAGGAGAAAAGAGAGCAGCACTACTAGTCCAAACAAGCAGCCAAAGCGGCAACAGTATGTTGCGTAGCTTCATATTCCTCATATTTCATTTCTAGGTCAAAAGTTTAGGAAAAATCTTATCCATTTTTTTCACCACAGGGAATCAAAAGTGTTGAAAAGAACAATCCAATGCTGTGCGCTTAATGGCGGAGTATTCTGGGCGAGTATCTTCATTTTTGAATGCGGGGTTTTACCGTCGTTAAAATATCTGCTCACAATTGTGTTTGGGGATTCGTCGGGAATGGGCATTACAATTTGGTCTTGGATGAAGCCGTTTCTCTCTTTGACTTTCGGCACTATATGGGTGCTACCACTTTTTTTACTGAGTAGGATAGTGAACAGTTTGTGGTTCCAGGTAAGTTTTGAGAATGGGAGTTTGGCTGCTTCTCAAACCTCGGAATAAGAATAAGAGTGAAAATACTCGTCTCAATTATTCCAGGACATAGCAGACAGCGCATATCGATATAGGCAAGGCAGGCCCCACCTGTTATCAAGTGTAAGTAAACTGGTGGCAGATATGCTGTTCAGCGTATTAGTCCAGGCTCTTTTTTTGGGTCAAGGAATGCTGGTGTCGAGAGTGCCTCTTCCTCCGGTAGGGGACCTTCTTGCTCTTGTTCACATGTGTCTTCTCTACGCCTTATATGCCTTTGAATATAAATGGTTCAACATGGGCTGGGAGTTGCACAGGCGATTAACTTTCATCGAAGGAAATTGGCCTTATTTTATTGGATTTGGACTACCACTTGCAGTTTTAACTCAGCTACCAAACTCTTACGTCATAAGGTAGTGCCCATACTTCGTGAATATCATCTCAGCGATGATCACACATCCCGAAACTTCAACTGGAATTATAAATTCATTTTTAATCTCATTCCCAGTGGCTGTGTCTTCTCCATCTTATTCCCCCTGTTTATAATCAGCGGAAATGAAGCAGATCCAGTTACCGGAGTCTGGTGAGCATAGAACAATACTTGAACTGATTTTCCTTATATTCTGTGATTCATTACAGATTTGCACATACTACTACTACTTTACTAGTTGTTTCAGTTGGTTTAATTATTATAAAGCTTTTTTTCAAAGTGCTGACTTGTGAGGCGATCGTTATTTCGAACTTTGATATCAGTGTGTTTTCATAATATTTTTGATATTCTATTGATGTTGCAGCGACTATCCATTGAAGTTATTTTCGCCAGTGATTGCCATTGCCAATACATTGTTCAATAAAACAATTCGACCTGCTGCAAGACGGTGACAATTACAAAAGACTAAATATACTGCAATTTGTAGTACGCTTCAATGTAATACAAACACAAAAAATTCAGAATAAGTTTGCTTATATTATTTACTACTCTTCGGCGTGAAAAAAAAATTTAATATTGTTGCTATCATCAGAGCAGCTGTCTACTTGATGAGCACTAATTATCGTTATATTAACTTGAATATTGTCATATCTTGATCGCTGTAAGCAGTGATCAACAGTTTTGGGATTGTTGAATTTTACTTGACATTACTTTGGGATGAATGAATTTCAGATTGATTTTTATATTGGGAACTATTGCGCGTGATGAAACGATTACGTTTTATTTTTTATAAAATTAGAAATTTTGCTTTATTGATGATGACAAGCGTCTGAATTTGAACTATGATTATGAGCTTAAACAACTCTAGATATGAATCGAAAATTTATACCTAATTTTATACCTTCTATCTATATTTGGTAGGAAATTTGTTAAAAGCTTGAAGAAAGTTCGTTTACTCATTATCATTACCAAAGCATTGATTTTCGTTTCACTATATTTTAAAATAAATCTTTAGTGCTAAATCGGAGTTAGAAACGTGATAAAACGACGCGAAGATAATTAGTGTTCAAGTTATGGTGTCTAAATAATTAACTGTATATACATACAACGAACGCTATAACTGTAATACTATTATATGATAATAATTACTAACACTAAATATACAGATAGTTGAGCTATGAGTGCACGTAGTAACTATTAATCAAAAGGGGAGGGAACGAAAAAAAATGTAAATTTAAATTCAATTAACTTTGGTTCGATATTTACTTAGTAATTAGTTATACTATTTTTTGAGGATATTCGTGGAGAACGACTTGAGTTAATAATGTATATAAGATTTTACTAAACTGTGCATTTTTGCAACAACTTGAAGAATATATTTCGCAAGAAAGAATTAACGATAAGTGCAAAATATCATTCGGTGTGTTTTGTAAATGCATGATTGTACGTGGTGCAAGAATAATTATTGGTGTGATGAAAAAACGAAGGCAACTGTAATTATATTATGAATTATTTATCATTTATCATCTATCATCATTAAGCTGTTATTATGTAATATAATATTAAAATTTGGATGTTGATTATACTGCATAAATAACGAAAAGCTTATTTCTTAAATGATATTAAATGATACTAATAGAAATTCGAAATCAAGTAACTCATTAATATAATATATTGATTGGTAGATATTGATGCAAGTGAAGCTATATGAATAGGACGAGGATTCAGTACTCAGACTCCAAAAGTTCGGCAAGGAATCTTTCAAAACATAATATACACATACATACTTATATAGGTATATAAGAAAGCATAATATTAATATTTTCGAAAATGATTCCTTGATACGTCGTTCTTCCAATAAAATCCTCAAATAATAATCACCGCTACAAATAAGAACACAACTGTATTGCGCTCAGATTCTAAAAATTCTTTAAATTTAAGATTGAGTAACAATCCATATCAACAAATTTATCACAGGGGTATTTGTTTTTAATGAGAAATTATCAAATTATTCTCAGTTTGTTATTTTTCTATATTATGCAAGTTTAGAGTGATTCATATTAATAAGAATATACAGAAATAATTTTTTTTTTTCTTCTACATTTTTGCTGTTCAGATATAGGTATAAATATTTGAGCTTGTGCCTGATTGAAATTATCAACTATTGTGAGGTGTCAATAGATCTAGAATTATTGAAGATGTGTTCTTATTGTTGGCTTCTGTAGGTTCTATTAATATAGAACTAGAGTAGTAACGCCTTTAACAAAACAAATAAAATAAAAAATAATAATGAATTTTGTGCACGTAGTATAAGAATTGAGAAATTAATTTTAATCGTATAATAATTTACTTTATATTTAACATTTGAATCGTACAAAAGTAGTTCGGCGATAAATATTGTACTACAACACAGATTAAAACAGAGGTATATACTTCCCACGATTTTTTTTTTTATACAGTACTATCATTGTGTTAATTAAATACGAGAATTGAACTTACCGCTCTCTTTAAAATGAATACAGATACGATTAGGTTATAATAATTATAAATGAAAATGTTTCGACATTCGTCAACATATCTTGCGCAACTTTTTTATCATTACATATTAATTTGTAGATTTATTTTACTAAAAACTCTTTCATCTAATTATGCAGTCTGCATTAATTTGTGCTAATAAGGTTTAGTTAAGTATGTCTTAATTTAATGAAAAACCAGGGAAATAATTATCTAGCTACATGACAAAAATTTATTTGTTACCAACTTGTGATAAATACCTTTTTATGTTATCATTTATAAAATGTGAGGCAGGGCCAATTGTATATATGAACTTAATGTAAAATAAATGGTTTTGTATACTACTTTGAAAACAGTTTCTTCTTTCTTCGTACAGTATAGCTATTATAGTATGTATACCGATACATGAAAATTGTCATGATTATCAATTCCACTGATGTTCATTTTTGGCTTTTTTAATTTTTTACTTTCATATACCGCTTGTGATAAATTATAAGTCAAATACGAATGAACATGGTCTTTAATTTCTAGTTCATCATTGATACTTTAATTACAAGATATAAACGGTTATCATTTATTACATTTAAACATAATACTAGGTAATATTTTTATGTAAAATTTATTCATTTCATTGCAATGCCGTAAGTTCTAAAGCTAAAAAATTTGTGATATATGTAATATTAGTCTTACATAGACTGGTAATACTGAGTGTAAAAATCACATTAGAAAATCTTGAAATGTAAGCAGATCGTGATCTGGCGGTTCCTCTTTGATTCTGTAACCACTAGGTATTGCAAAAGTTCTATGTAACGCAGAGAATCCAAGTCCAGGATCTGCCTCTTCTTCTGGTCCGGGACTAGAGGCTGAATCAGCGTTCTGATTCTTGCAGACCTGAAATAAAGCGTTTGCATAAATTTCCTTGCATTCATTTACAATTCATTTACAAATCTAAGTACTGCAACAAGTAAATTTTGCCACATCTGTACTGATTCGAATTTACCCCATACCTCAAACCGCAGCGATTTGTAATTAGCTAGTTTTCGTGTCCCAGGGGAACTTTGGATGAGATTTTGAATCGTCGGATGCGAAATACCAAAGAAATCTGCTCCCCTTGGAGGAATGGAGCTAAGTGTTGGAGATATTGCAGCTAAGAGTCTGGAATGACATTCGTCGGGTGTCAAACCAACCAATGGTTGATCAGGATCGCTATCCGAAACTATTTCAAACCTATTTTCAAAGAATAATAAAAGTTTAGACCATAATTTTCAGAAAATAGGATAATATAGTACAGAAATAATGATTTATAAATAAAATATATGCAAAAATATATCACCGTGGATTTAAGCCCCCATCTAAAATCTTGCAAGTGTATAGACTCTTGGTGTGGGCATCCCTCAGACTCGCGAACATTCTCGTGCTACAATAACCGACTGGATAAATGAGATCCTCAGTGTGATAAGTGATTCGATCTGATACTACCTCGCCGAGCGAGTAGATGGTCAAATCGCCCAATGAGATGGGAAAGACTGGTCTCCCATGAACATCCAAAGGTATAAGTTGCACCACCCTACGCATTGCCTTGCAATAACGCTTAGGCTTGCTTTTAGTTTCTGAAAAAGGAATAACACAAATGTTAGTTGCTAGACGTTAACAAGTTCTAGTATTAACAACTTGCCTAATACTTCTGTAGAGTTTCTCTTCTTTACATTTTTCTTTGGAGTTATTCCCTCGTGGTTTGGAGATGGGGACCCTAAGTTGTTAGCATGCGACTTTGTCAGCGTTGTTGCAGGGTCTACTTCACCTTGCTGTTGATAAAGTTTGCGCAGTAGAAAATGCCGTTCTTCCTTGACCATTAGAAGATTCTCTTGCATTTGCGCTACTTGATCACAAAGCGCTGCATTCTCCTAAAAATAAAAATAACACCAAGTAAAATCAACTCGTGGCTTTTTTAAAACTGGATCGAAGCAGGAATTTATCTATTATATAAAGCCTGCGCTCTAACTTTACTGATAAGATCTAATCGCGCAAGCTACAAGACACTACAAGCTGATCTCATAGGGTCGCACTTTGACACAGCTAGCTGACGCTTAACTATTGTAGAAAACTACAATAGAGAGGCGGCGTGGCTAGTCTAACAATGCCAGGATTTGAACCTGAGATCTGCTCGACTCTTGTGGAAGCTAACTGCGAGAATATAAACACCCATAAATAATGGTGAAGGGAATGATTCTGATTGTACTTACGAAGACTGTGTCTTTAACGATCCTTTTTAGTTTTCGATACTTCTTTTTGTACTTTATATTCTGTTGTAGTTCTAAATTTTTGTGATATTCGTTGTAATACGGGTTGTAGGAATGAGCCATGACTGTATAGAATCGGTTTTTACTGAGACGATTTATTTACAGCATGTGTATGCAACAACGATATATCGTAGGTGGGTTGAAAGCATTAAAGTTTATACTTTGGCTAATCAACCTTTTTATAATTTTATTTGGAAAATATTATCGCTACACAATTCATAACCTAGAAAATTTATGTAGTAAACAAGAGCCTCGGTAATGCAGATCGTAGAAATGCTTCAACATCTTGTTTCCTATTTTCATCGTACAGATGGCGCGTCTGTAGTTCGTGATGTCGACGTGACCAATTGCAATAGAGCTTCCAAGTTGTTGTCCACAAATTTTCGGAACTTCCGGTTCTCATTGTGGACAATTCAGAGAGTCTATTGCGGAGAAGGAATTCCCCTACGTATCTAAGGCGTACATTTCAGCCAACAAAGGGATTGCCATCCCTCCCCTTCTACTACTTGACATACGTTTTACGCACTTGCGAAACGTATAAAAGAGGGACATCTCTATGGAGAAGTATCATTACTAATTGAGTTGCTCAACGAGTGATACAGAGAGTTCTACACAGAGTTTCGTCAACCGATAAAACAAAGGTATGTTTAAACAATTTAATATTATGTCCGAACTTCGTAAATATTCTGTGATATTCTGATCAGATGCATAGTGCGTTATATACTTGATCTGTTTGTGAACCGGTTTAACATCGTGTTATCAATGACTGACGAATAATTAATCAGTTCGGAATTACATACTCTTCATCGATCTTGCATAAGTTAAAAATATTATTATCATGATTACGAGGAGCTTTGTCTTTGGGAATAAAGAGATAGCCAATGATTCACGATTCTGAATAATTCTCAATAGCTTTTAACGATTCTTACGAGTTCTGTTGATTGCCTTTGCAAGATTTAACAATTTGATTTAGAGCATTTATGAAGTCGAGAGTATTGATTTTATTTGTGAAAAGTGGTATAAACTTCGGAATTACATGTAATCGTAGAATGATTGTTTTCATTCTTGTTTTTTTACAATAGCGTAGTTTCGACTATTTTGAAAGGTTCTTGAGCTCTCCGGAAGAAAACGTCTTGTAATCCGCGTATCGCGTCAGATTTAGGCACCTACCGCATCGAAATTGACATTTTTGATTTTACCTCAATTTTTTTATTTTTTTGTACTGTGTGAAAAAGATGTCCATGATGTATTTCGAATTTTTTTGTCTAGCTGTTCACGAGATATGAATTTTTCAAATCTTTAGGTTTTATTTGGCATACTCATAACTATTGCAATAATGCTTCAATTTGAACGTTTTTTTTTTTCAAATTGTGTGTGCTTTTCAATGAATTTTTCAAAAATTTGATGCCACGCAGAGATTTTGATCTTTAAATTGAAAAAAATCTGGTAAATAATAGTTTTTTTTTAAACATAAGACCAAATCAAAAGTGTCGATTTCAATGGTAGGTCGGATTGGCATGGAAAGCCCCCTATAGATGTAATTAGATGACGTAGCTTAAAATTTGTCAATCTTTATAGCAAAATGGACAAAAAAGGAGCAGACAACAGATCAAATCAATGCAACCCCAACCATCAGGCCACAGGACCCGGCCGTCAATCGGGATACGGCGGAGCTGGGGGCAAGGCGGATTTGTCCAATCATGGAAACCAGTGCAATCCCAATCATGCTAAATCTGGACCTACTGCCCGCAAATAAAGCATACTATCAACACTATATCTTGAGCTTTATAAGTCATCAATTGTGAAACATGACTAATTAATAAACCGAAGCTTTTTTCAACTTTTTAAACAATATACATGTTCTATAATGTGTCCACTTATTCAGTATAGATGGAAAATTCAAAGTGATTCGCTTTAGAATATCCAAAATGCTGCGAAATATTTCCCACTCTTCTATAATATTTAGTTAGGATAGTCTTGTCCACGGATTCGTTCAGGAATTTTGATAAATCACATATTATTTAATATAATTAATAATTTAAATATCCATGACGATTAGGTTTCACGTAATATTAGTATGCACATATACGCATATATGGCTCTAAGTTTGAAGCATCAATTTAGTTGTTAGTTCGTTGGATATTCTCAGTTTTATTTCAGAACTTCACTGCAATAACTTTGGTGAGTATCTCGTATACCACGCACAGCTCTTGAGATTATTTTAATTGTAAGTAAGAATATAATTAGCTGAATATAAAATCAAGGGACTTGTATTACGAGTGTTGATTATACAAGTACATATCGTGTTATGTATGCATCGTATGTCATGGATATGCACAAGGCATAAAAAGAAACTTCGTGTACTGTGAATCGAGCTTATCTTTCTGAGACTGGCTGAAGTGTTATCGAGTTATCATGCGCAGATGAGGCTCGGGTTACAGTAGGGTAAAAAATACATTTCTTTGAACGAACTCCAACGCGGAATAATTTGGTTGTAATTTTTCTCTGTATTATGCAACAAAGACTACGCTTAGTTCATACACCATAATTTGTTATAAGAATATCGAAACAGAAATGAGGAAGTTGGGAATCAGTCGACTATACATTACTACAAATCTAAGCATGGAGTGTTGCTAGAAAATATATTGCTTGATCGAAATCTAAATTTAGAGTATTTCTAAGGATAATACTCATTTGATAGGGAATTTATTACCATTAAAGCTATCAGCTCCTTGGTAATTACTATGTATCAATGTAATTGTCAAAAAGTAGGTGTACCTATATTATTGGCATGTTTATATGGGTCTGGATTAACAGAAATATGCTTTTAGCATACATTGTGATATGGTTGAGCACGCAGGATGTGATTTTAATAAATGGGGCACATGTGTTCACGTTTTCTAATTACGGCACACGCCCACGTCTCAAGAACTCTTTGTATATCAGTGTATCGGCTAATGGTTTATGATATAATTTAATCTAATATCATTATATCACCGCGGAGTTTGTTCCCAGCTCGTCTGTGCCAAATATATTAGTTAGTTTATAGGAACATGCTGACCTGCCTAAACTTATAACTATGTTACCATATGTAATATACTGAAATGGCAACTCGTGATGATATCCGCTAAGCTGTAATAATATACATAGTATATATTTCTACTCTATTTTCCGAGAGTGAAAAACGAAGTTAATCATTCATTGCTGATTAGTACTGAAAGCTACAGATTAATTAAACTTTATCAATCAATCAAATTTACGTTGATAGAACGTATTTAAAATGAGGAAACAGTAATATTGTTAAATGACCAGTACCTGAGTAGATGAAGATGATGACCCATTATAAACAAGCCATCATTGATCCGAAATACGACGCCGTATCATAAAAAAATCATTTCCGACGAAATTATTCTTTCAGATTTGGTGCCCGTTTTGCGCCCCGTTACCCTACACCTACACTTATCAGATAGCAAAACGCGATGCGAGAAAGAACGTAGCCGATCCACATGAAAAATAATTCGTAGTGGAAAATATGAGCTACTTGATATAATACCGAAAATTCGTGATATTGGAAAATTCATAACTCCTTCAAAAAAGCTTGGCCACTGATAAAACCTGCAGGAAAAGTTAGAGTTTTTCACATCATATCTGGGAAAAAATTAGCGAAAAAAATCAAATATATGCAATTGCCGAAAATTGCGCTTGAATTTCTTCGCTTTATTTCACGTTACATTGGATAACTGTAGCAATTCTGAGTCGATCTACGTAAACTTGAAATTGCCTGAAAGATGAATAAAATATGCACATTTTGAGACCAAGATGATCCAAGTCCGTTAATTGGTTCGAAAGTTATAGCACTATGAAAAAAAAGTAGATTTACGAAATCTGTGAAAACAGGTTTTTGACAAAAAAATTGTAAAATCCGTATAGGGAGACACAAATTTTTTTCAGCAAAATTATAAAATACGGGTTTGTTATGTCTTTATTTGGGGTCTTGTCCCCTGTTTTAAATATCAGAATATAACTGAGGGATTTGTTGATGGTTAGAACAAAAGTAACTCGGTTAACGAACTAATATTTATTAATAAGTACTGTAGGTGGAATAGGTAAAGTAAATTTTGGAGTCCCTTGTTGTCAGTAAAGAGGATCGTTGAGAAGTAAAGAATATATGATTAAAAAGGAGAGTAGAAGTAAAGGAGATGGAGGTCGACAGAAAAGTAAAGTTCGCTATTAGAATAGCATAATGAGGATTGTCAGTAAAGAGGATGATTGTAGGCAAGGTGGGAATTAGAGGATTGCTGACCGATGCAGCAGGTCAGCGTGAGAAAGGTAGCGAGGTAGGGAGACAGGATGTAAGGAGATATGATGGTAAGGTTGGAGAGAGGAACGTGGAGTGGGACGTAACAGGTTACTCAAATTTGCCAAAGAATCATATCGCGTGACTAATGGCAAAAGGTCGTAAGCGACACTCATACGCCCTTCTGTAATTCTTAAAGGCAAAAGGGCGTATACATTTTTTTTTCACGCCATTCGACTAGAAAACCTTTGAAACGGACAAAAACGTCGATATTGAAAACCGAAAAAAATTATAAGCAAAAGGACGTAAACGCCGGAGATAGGCCCCTATCTGTTTGAAAAAATTAGATAAACTAGTGCCAAAAGGGCGTATTCGTCAAAAATGTTCAATTCTTTTTCAAACTTTAATTTTGGCCGATACGTCCTTTTGGCATTAAGTCCACGAAAAAAATCATGTCAGCTAATGCCAGAAGGGCGTATCCGCCGAAAATATCCAATAATGATGGTGATGATGATGACAATAATAATAACTGGTACTGAATTTTGAAACGTTCGTTGAACACAAAAAAAAATGTTGAGGCCTTATTTCACTCGACATGAGTCGGGGTGAACGAAGTCGGGAGTCAAGGCTTTAAATCTTGCCGTGACGAATCCAGCCTTGTAATTTTAAATCACCACTTGCAATTTTTTTTAGCAGGAGCAATGCCACAAAATCGAGCAGATATTAATCAATTGATTTATAAAAATTTATAATTGATTTATAATCTTGCAATTCTATCGGCTTAGTTGCCGTTGTTGTTGAAGAACTCGAAAATTGTTGTAAAAAAATAAAAAATTATTACTACATGAAATAAAGTTTATATTTGAATTAAACTCAATTTCGTATTAAAAATTCTTATGCGATTGTATTCACTCGGATAGATGGTACTCCAATTTCCTGAACAACGCCAAGCCCAATTCCATATTTTCCGAATATTGATGTTATTCTTTCGTCAAAATCATTCAGAGGGGGTTGCGTGGGGCTTTCATTACCCGTTCTCCGCATTTGCTCAGTGTACTGTGCCGGTTTTTTTGGCCGCGTTCTTACGGAACTTCCAGGTCTGGAATGGAATGCACCAAAATTATTGAATTATTAATCGTACTACACGGAGAGAATATTATAGGAAGCGCTGTCATACTGGTATAGGTCGATTGACTTATCCCGGATTTCTGAAGTCTCGTACTATAAGTATGGTAACCGTTCTCACAAATGAGGCAATGGTTACCATACTTATAGTACGAGACCTCAAAAATCCGGGATAAGTCAGTCGACCGATGCCAGTATGACAGCGCTTCCTATAATGTTCTCTCCGTGTACAATTCACGGTATTACGGGCATTATCTCATTATCTGGGGATGTAAGTGTCGCATGATGGAAGATCTGGCGTGCACACTACATAGTTATCTGTTCCACAGTCACTATATACTTTCACCTTCATCCATGCAGCGACGCTTTTACTGCAAGCAGCCCCGGTTTTGTTCAAATTTTCGGTCAGGTCTTGCCACATTTGCCCATATCTGTCGTGGCCCAAACGACCAAGGTCGGTTATGTGACACTTGGCAAATACAGAGTGGCTTTCCATATAGCACAATAGTGCCTCCAATTGGTTATTATTTTCTAGATTGTGTGGCATTGCTCGTGCAATTACAAATGAGGGGTCATCAACAGGGCCCGGACTTTCGTGCTGAATTCGTCACGGCAAGATTGCGCAACCTGCATATACAACGGACGATGGAATAATAGTCCACGCGGCCGACCGGACAACCGATTCAATGGCGGCAATTGTAACTATAATAGCCGAAAATACGGACAGCACGCATCTAATCAGCAAAGAAACGACGCACTGATTATTATTATTATTCAACTCGGGGAAAAAAATTGCATCTTAGAGCGAGTCTGATTCCCCTTTATCCCCGCTCGACGCGTCTGTCCGTATTTTCTTGGTCATCTGTGGACCAAAAACTATCAACCCTAAAAATGTCACCTATATTCGAATGGGGCATTTGAAAAAAAAAATTGCATATTCGGCGGCGTCTGTTCACCCGTAATTTCCGCCTTGGGCGTCTGCTCATCGCACTTTCCCCATCTATTTTTCAATAAACTAACTTCCCAAAGTGGTTTCATTCATGCTCACATGGGGTAAAAATAGGTATTTTTTTCACATGTTCATCAAGCAATCACACCCCTTTATCCCCGGATCTGGGGATCGAGACTATTTTTTCCTAATCTACGCGGCATAAATAAACATTTCTCACGCGAGTCTGCAGTGTGGCCATAGATGAGGCACAGAAATATGTCTTCAGCTCTTGGACTAGAACTTTCGGTTCTCATTGTGGACAATTCAGAGAGTCTATTGCGGAGAACGAATTCCCCTACGTATCTAAGGCTGTGTTCCAATTGTGATCCAATTGTGATCCAAGTATACTTCACTGCCTAATTGGAACACAGCCTAAGGCATACATGTCAGCCAACGAAAAGATTGCCATCCCTTCCCTCCAACTTCTTGACGAATGTTTTACGCACTCGCGAAACGTATAAAAGAGGGACATCTCTCTGGAGAAGGATAATTACTAATTGAGTTGCTCAACGAGTGATATAGAGAGTTATACTACACAGAGTTTCGTCAACCGATAAGACAAGGGTATGCTTAAACGATTCAATATTATGTCCGAACTTCGTAAATATTCTGTGATATTCTGATCAGATGTATAGTGTGTTATATCCTTGATCGGTTTGTGAACATCGTGTTATCAATGACTGACGAATAATTAATCAGTTCGGAGTTATATACTCTTCATCGATCTTGCATGGGTGATTGCTCTGGCTCCGCGACACTTTTGTCCGGTTGATCGCATACTGGCTGGAAAACTTATATCACAGCCTATGCATCAAAAATGCAAAACCGGCTCAGAGAGCCCGATTCTATATGGAATTCCGAACACAACCATCCCAAAACATCTTTGCTTCCGACAACGATGGAGGGGCCAGTTATATTCTACGTTTTTGTGGTAATTTTCGCAATTTCCACGGTTGGGAGCGGTATTTCATCCGATCGAACATACCAGTTCGAACTCATTACTCGTCAAACATCGGCTGCCAAAAGGACAAGTCGATTGCTAGCCCCGTTTCGGAGAAAATCGAGAAATAGCCCGAGTCGAAATTTTTCTCCTATTTAGCTGCTCTAAGCACTCAAATCAACCTATTATGACCCTGCTCAACCTGTAGCGCCTATTTTGACCCGCGAAGTCCTACTCGCAGTGGAATTGTACTCCTATTTAGCTGCTCTAAGCACTCAAATCAATCTATTTTGATACTGCACAACCTATAGCGCCTATTTTGACCCGCGGAGTCCTACTCGCAGTGGAATTGTACTCCTACTTTAATTCTCTACAGCCTACTCAACCTCATTTAGTACTGTTTAACCTGGAACCCCTACTTTGAACCGCTACGTTCTGATCAGGGTTGGAAGTCAATAATTAGTTTCACCTATTTTATTAGCCATTATTTTGATAATGTCCATTTAAACATCTTTCAATCACACATTATATTTGTGATGCGTCGTTAAACTTTCTTCAATCATCCATTACGTTGATGATGTGTAATTTAAAAAACTTGAATTGAATATCACAAATGGATTGCATACATGAAATAATTTTAATTACGCACACTGAGAGAAATTCTATGTGTAAAATCAACATTTTTGATGAAGTTGAAATTTTTTAATAACCAGAATAACTTTTGGAAACAGATGTTTAGTTAAGATATCTTAGCTGCATTAAAACGTTGATATCATTGAGACAGATGCTAATTTCAAAATAAATAAGGGAGCGTGATATATTATTTCAATAGATAGTTTAGCGTAGTCGGTAGAGCGTGCGACTAGTAATGCGAGCGAATGCGTGCGTCCCCGGATCGAATCCCGGCCAAAATAATGCAAAGTTTTTCTAATCTGTAAATTAGCAATATTTCTCTCAGTGCATTACAAACGTAATGTGTAATTGAATTATTTGTAGCATAATTAAGATAAATTTTGATTATGCTCATTGAATGACGTTTTGAATTTTGATATTCACCCCATAAATCCGTGATCACGAATTTCTAGGGTCTGGAGGCCTATACGAGGTTCTCGGGAACTCCTATTTTGAGCCTAAAAGTGGCAAATTGTCCGATATCTGACTGTTTTAGGTGCAAAGTAGGAGGTCATTTTACATTGAAAGTGAACCTCCGGTGACCCTGCACATCCTCCCAAACGGTAGGAGTTACAGGTCGAAAGTAGGCGCTAAATTTCGACTCGGGAGACCGGTCGGTAAAATTCGAGTATACCCCCCTCTTAACGAATCCATATTTCAGACGAATGAATCGCCAAAAGATGTCCAACTAAATGGATTCGTTAACAATAACTAAACCTTTCTATCAGTGCGACTTTCATGAGGCTGGCAGGCACATATTGCAACGCCTCTGACCAGGCAGGCACCCGCGAATGAATTTCTAGTACTTTAAACTATATTCTAAATTTTATTCGTGCGGCTTGCGATGAGGAGAGTGATGCACTTTTTTTTTCATCGGTTTTTAATCGGCAGGCAGTATTTGACAACCAATTTCGGCGGGCAGGATTCATTTTCAGTAATGTTTTTAGCACCTGTGTGTAAAATTTCATTCAGATCGCGATGAGCACAGAAATCATTTTAAAAAACCAACTTTCAAAATTTTTTATACACAAACGCAACCGATTCGTGCAAGCAGGCACGCAATTCCATATTGTACACCGACAGGGCTATTTTCTGTAATGTTTCCAGCCAGTATGCGATCAGCCGGACAAAAGTGTCGCTGGCCCTTGGACTATTAGCAATTTGATTTAGAGCATTTATTAAGTCGAGAGTATTGATTTTATTCGCGGAAAGTGATATAAACCTCGGAATTGTACGAAATCGTACAATGATTGTTTTCATTCTGGTTTTTTTTTACAATAGCGTAAATTCGACTTTTGAAACGTTTTTGAGCTCTCCGGAATAAAACGTCTTGTAATCCGCGTATCGCGTCAGATTTAGGCACAATATCTATGGGGCTTTCCACGCCAACTCAACCTAACATCGAAATTGACATTTCTGATTTGGCCTTAATTTTCTTACTTTTTTGTACTGAGTGAAAAAGATGTCCATGATTTATTTCGAATTTTTTTTGTCTAGCTGTTCACGAGATATGGATTCTTCAAATCCATGGTTTTTTATTTCGCATGCTCATAACTATTCCAATAATGCTTCAATTTGAATGTTTTTTTTTCCAAATTGTGTGTGTTTTTGAATGAATTTTTCAAAAATTTGATGCCACGAAGAGATTTTGATCTTTGAATTGAAAAAATCTAGCAAATTATTTTTTTTTTTCAACATAAGACCAAATCAAATATGTCTATTTCAATGGTGTAGGTCGGGTTGGCGCGGGCGTGGAGAGCCCCCTATAGATATAATTAGATGACGTAGCTTAAAATTTGTCAACCTTTTATAGCAAAATGAACAGAAGAGAAGAAGACAGAAGAGAAGCAGACAGAACAGAAGCAGACAGAAAAGAAGCAGACAGAAAAGAAGCAGCAAGAAAAGAAGCAGCAAGAATCATGGCAGAACATAGAGAAAGAGAAAGGAGAGAAAGAGAAAGACAAAGAAGAGCAGAAGAAAGAGTAGGAGCGGAAATGAGAGAAGCTCAAAGAAGAGAAGCAGAAGCAAGAGAAAGAAGAGAAGCAGAAAGAAGAGAAGCAGAAAGAAGAGAAAATGAAAGAAGAGAAAGACAAAGAGAAAGAAGAGAAGCAGAAAAAAGAGAAGCAGAAAGACGTAGGGATGTGCCAGATATCCGGTAAGTATCCGGTATCTGGCCTATCCGGCCTGTTTTTTACTATCCGGCCGGATAACCGGATAGCAATAATCTTCAATGTACTGCCCAGAAAAATAATTGTACTATTAGTCAAAATGAAAGAAATAGAAAAAAAAAGTAGAGTAGTCAAATATAGAATAAGCAGGAGATACGAATTCTCAGTTTCATACTTTGATGTTTATTGTTTGAACTTCAATGCCATGTTATTTCCATGTTGTGCCCAGTTATTTCCTTGGTAGGGAACAAAGTTAAAATACTTTAGTTGCAATGGAAACCCAACATTGGGCGATTTTCGTGTGCCGGATACCGGATATCCGGCAAATGACTTCGGCCAGATATCCGGTATCCGGTTATCCGGCCAAATCGCTATCCGGCACATCCCTACTAGACATCAGTAGATAGGTCGTCAGTTTAACGGAAAAAAGGAACTGCCTTACCACCAGGAAAACCACTTTCCTCAGATTCACTGTGTATACCTAAGCGTGAAATTAAAAAATAAGGAATTTCAGATTAGAAAGACATCGCATTATTTCTAAATAATTTGATAGTATGAGCGTGAAATTAAATGATAAGGATCTCTAGATTAGAAAGACATCGCATTATTTCGATTCAATTTGATATTATAAGCGTGAAATTACCAAGTAATCATTTATCGATTAGAAAAACATTGCGATATTTCGGCCGGGATTCGATCCGGGACGCACGGATTCACTCGCATTTATATACTTGTCGCACGCTCTACCTCTACCGACTACGATAAACTATATTTATTGGAATGTTAGAACAATTTCGTATTTACTTTGAACTAGGCTCAATGACATCAGCGTTTTGATGCAGCTAAGATATCGTAACTGAACATCCGAGTTCCAAATATCTTCTTAATTCAATTTATATTTTCTAGAATTTCAAAAGTTCTAAAGATTAAAATTCAGCTCAGACTTAGTTACGTTATCGTGTACGCAACTTAAAATACTCAAATCATTCCAAACAACCCTCACATTCAATCGGTTCAACCGTGAACAAGTACTTGCCAAAGAAATGTTTTGCATAATCATATAGACAAAACCATTCGATGAATCCAATTATATTGTTGGATGAACAGCATAATACGTTGATTGAATGAAATCACTCACGTGTAAAGTCGGCGTTATCATTTTGTTACTGTAAAGCTGTTTCAGACGTTTCAACCAAAAGAATATTTATCCAATGCAATTCGTTTATACACCCAAGAAAAAGAATATTGTGCATTGAATTTTATATTTCGTGCATGTTACTATATGGGTACCTACCTACTAGTTGATATAACATCTAATGTAGTTGAATTTACTGAGTCCTTCAACAGAATTGATTACTTCAGTGTCAGTGAAAAAAACCGACATTTTTATTTTGTTATATGAAGAACGCCATGGAACAACAAATCGACAACATTAAGAATATAGCTAGAATATTCAGGAACGGAAGTTTTCTCTGTTTCCAAAACCTCACTTGCACCACATCCATATATCTGAGATCTATATAAAATTATTAACGGAGAGAACTGAAAGTTCCAACTGTGGTCCACGGTAGCGGTGAGCCGTACGTGTGACTGATACGCATAAATAGCGTTTCATTTACGACCAATGGGAATTCGTAGGAACCTTAATACAAAAGCAAAAGACGCTTATCGCTCTCGATGCACAAGTTGTAATCACGTAGTCGTATGCGTAGCAAATCCAGTCCACACTCCACACGGTGAAACAAGAAGTGCGGTTCCCAGCTTGTCTGGTAAGTATTCCAGTATTGTTAAATAATTGTAGATGGGTGTCTCCATGCGAACATTACATTCAACCAATGTTGCTCGAAAAATGGATGACAATATAGTATTGTTGAAAATACGGGTTCTCCAGTATCACATGATCCAATTTTCAACATTCGGAAATCGAAATAATAACTTACAACAAATCGGCGTGAAAATGAATTTAAAAAATTGGAACTAAATATAGAAGGCGTCAGACGTCCGGGTTCATCTTGGTCCTCCAAATTCGGGTTTCGGCTCCCACATTTATGTATTTCTATTCAAAACAACCGGAAGGGTCGAACTTGACGAAAATTGATTTTCGATATTTCAATGTGTATAACAATGATCGACAAAAAAGAGAACGTACTTGTTCGTGTCGATACCCTTCTTCCATACGGACTTTTAAATAATTGAAGGTAAACAAATGCATAATTTCGTTCGTTTTTTGGAAATTTATAACGCGAAAACGGATTGAGATAAAGATCTGAAAACTGGAATACATATATTTCCTCAGTTATCGACAGCTATCATATAAAAAAACAAGCGGTCTTGGGCTGACCATGAGCCAGCCTTTGTACTTCTGTTTTCAAACTCGTTTCGAGTTGAAATAATAAGAATAATAATAATGTCATTATCGTATTTAAATTCTGGAAGCACAATGTCAAATTGGTGATCTGCGACCGAAAAAACCTCATGGTATGTACAAATTTTCATTTGAATCCATTCATCCATTCTCAAGATATCATCATTTTTATTTTATTCAGTAGAATTTTGTTATTTAAATAATTCTAAAAGCACTTGAACGATCGAAGCCAAAATCTAATCAGTTATAAGTTTGGAAAAGCCGCGTCGATCGAGATCAGAATCTAATAATCCGTGAAGAAAATACGATTCCAGTGACAACTCATCGGTGTTTTTATATTAATTCTTAGAGTGTTGAAGTCTTGTTGCTATAAAGATGAAATAAATTCAATCATTAATTGTTGCAGTTGAATCATATCACTTGAATCATACCAGACCGAAGATGTCGAAAATCATGCTGATTGCTCTCCTTGGATTGTTGTGTATTATCGCGACAATGATAGACGGCGTAAACAGCTGCAAAGCAAAGGGAAAATTTGTATGTATTAAAAAAAAAGACCCTTGGAAATAAACTGAAGCCCTAAGATCCTATGTTCAGATAAACATGAACGCCAAGTTATTACCCTTTCCTTCACGTTATGTGAACTGAGCATTACCCTAGGATACACATAATTCGGGAAAATATTTTTCCAATTTGGAAGAGTATAACTCTGATTTTGTGACAAACGTTCCAGTCGTTAATTGACACTTTTCTTTTTGCAGTGCAATGATAAAATCGGCAACTATTGCTGTGGCATGCACAAGTGTGTTCATTGGTTTCGTGGGTTCGGTGGATATTGCAAGTAATTGTGTGACTACCTCATCATTGACAATATAACCAGACAACAAGCCTGCAGTGTTCCTGAAAACAATGAACATGTATCTCGCAAAATAAATATCTTCTACTAAAAAATAATTTTACAATAACTCCTATACGCATATCCCTACGTCCTTAGTTTCTTTCAACTCCCGCTTAAGGGGGAGGGATACCGGATGTGTTACCGACACCGCCTATATCTCCGAAACGGGGCTATCAATCGACTTGTCCTTGCGGCAGTCGATGTTTGACGAGTAATGGGTTCAAACTGGTACGTTTGATCGGATGAAATCGGATTTTTTTTTTTTTTTTTATCGAAAAGAGTGGTCGTGCCATTTATTTCGACTTATATCAAAGCCTACGGATCGAAAATGCAAAATCGGCTTCCTGAGCCCGATTCTGTATGGCATTCCGAACACAACCATCCAAAAACATCTTTGGTTTCGACAACGATGAAGAAACCACATCTAATCTACGTTTTTGTGGTAATTTTCGCGATTGTCAAGGGCCGTGAGCGAAAATGGCCGCTCACGGCTGTTGATATGATGTGGTGGTTCGCAGAACGCCCTCGAGATGTCGCCGCACGCCCATTTAAGCTTCTCCTTTTACCTTTTACACGGTGTACCAACGTAACAGCGGTGGTAAAAGGAGAAGCTTAAATGGGCGTGTGGCGACATCTCACGGGCGTTCTGCGAACCACCACATCATATCAACAGCCGTGAGCGGCCATTTTCGCTCACGGCCCTTGACAATCGCGAAAATTACCACAAAAACGTAGATTAGATGTGGTTTCTTCATCGTTGTCGAAACCAAAGATGTTTTTGGATGGTTGTGTTCGGAATGCCATACAGAATCGGGCTCAGGAAGCCGATTTTGCATTTTCGATCCGTAGGCTTTGATATAAGTCGAAATAAATGGCACGACCACGCTTTTCGATAAAAAAAGAACAAAAAAATCCGATTTCATCCGATCAAACGTACCAGTTTGAACCCATTACTCGTCAAACATCGACTGCCGCAAGGACAAGTCGATTGATAGCCCCGTTTCGGAGTTATAGGCGGTGTCGGTAACACATCCGGTATCCCCCCCCCTTAAGAGGGTAATAACGGAATAACTTCGATCATTAATTGTTGCAGTTGATATCACTTGAATCATATCCAGACTGAAGATGTCGAGAATCATGCTGATTGCTCTCCTTGGATTGTTGTGTATTATAGCGAGGATGATAGAGGGCGTAAACGGCTACCTCTCGGTGGGATCGTTGGTATATATGTAATAAAAAAAGACCGTTTATGAATAAAGTAAAGCCGTAAGATCGCATGTTCAGATAAACATGAATGCCAAGTTATACCTACTTTCTTTACGTTATGTGAATCGAGCATCACTCTAGGACACACATAATTTTGGAATTCATTCTTTCAATGTGGAAGCATATATACCTTCGATTTTGTGACAAACATTCCGGTCATTAGTTGGAGATTTTCTTTTTGCAGTGCTCTGGCTGGATTGTTGAGTGCTGCAAGGGGATTTGTCTTCTATGGTTTATTGTAGGTGGACATTGCGTGGGATAGCTGTATGACTACCTCATCATTCACGACATACCCATACAACAAACTTGCAGTGTTAATGAAATTAATGAAAATGTACACAATTCTCATGGGATAAGCCATTTTTTATTTTGTTATTTTTTACTGAAAAGAAGATGAATCTTACTGAAGATACGAGAATATGGATCCTTTGCCCACGATTAACCATGAAATAAATTTTAGTACGAAATATAGTGAATAAGCAAGTTTCTGAATCATTTGAAAATTCTCGCTCGAACAGGGAGATGAAGGGAATGAAATAAAGATCTGGAAAAATTAGGGATTTTTTTTTCAATTATCTGCACTAGCTGATTTGGGGGGGATCCGGCATGAATTTTTTTTTGACCCATGTAAGGACCACCCTAGTATATACTTAACTTGGCGCGAGACTCTTCCGAGTCTCTTGATATGTGAGACTCGGTGGCGTGCTAAACAATTGAAATAGCGAGAACGAGTTCTGTATGAGGTCTGAGAGAAAAAAAAATCGAAAAAATCCGTTTTTAGCGAATCAAAAAGGAATAAAAAAGTCCTTATACAGTTATCTCTTGGGGCCATAGTTTGAAGGCTACAGGTTGCCAAAGTTCATTTTTGCAGATATGCAGAATGCAGATACCTTCAGGGTCATTGTTCCGCATGCTTATTGTTAGTTTTATCCCAAAAACTTCAAATAACGATTAAAATAATGCAAGGAAGGCTAGGAAGGGCTGGTTTTCTGTCAATTGAATTCATTCTCACATCTTTCCACCGGCTGATCAACCAGAGAAATTCGTTTACATCGAGAAATTGTCCAGCGAATTATGGCCCACGCATTTTTAAGTCACCTTGGATCCCACGACAAATTGGACACTACGTGTAGACTATAACCGACTACAAATTCGGTAATGATCGGCTCGATCGAGTAGCATTGTAGTCATAACGTCCAATCATAAATTGTATCCCTAATATTATACTCGCATAGATACTAATTTATCGCTGACAACGAAGATGCCATATATTGCCTAGATACACATGGTATGTCGCCTCATCGAAGATAATAGCAACGTCGCGACGCCGGGCGTCGCGGTAGTTGGTGGGAGACGGAGGATCTTCTTCGTCGAGTGATGCCAAAGTTAAATATAAATGTGGCGGCAAGCGTCTCGACGCCCGCGCCCCGACGCTCATCCTGGACCAATCTGGCCAGTCTCGTCGTGTTCTCTGTGTCGGCCGTTCGTGGGAGACTTCGATAATTACATCGCGGGGTAGTAGCCTTATTAGATAATAAATATAATCACGAACAACTGACTACGCGTTTTAAGAAGTAGCTACAGTGCTTCTCGAAACTGTTTGCTGACCGGTTCACGGTGACAACTTTTCTGGAGTACATGCTTATAGGTGAGCCAAGGTTCTTCGGTCAATCGTCCAACCCAGAGCCACGTACGCTATCTAGATAACCGGTAAAGCCATCGATATTGGAAAAAAAAAGTCTGATCCACGGTCAAAAATGTCTGTCCGAAGATTTAGCCGAAAAACCTCCCCTTTTTTTCTTCAAGTTATCGATGCGATTTGGACGCATTTCTAGGAAACTTATTTTCATTAATTTCGTTAAGGTTCGGCGATTCATTGAGAAGATCGATGAAAGTAAGACAGAGACTACAACGATGGCTCCTATCGAAAAGAGCGTAACTCAGCAGTGCAGGAAAGAAAAGCGTAACTCGGCGAAACAGTTAAGAAAGGCATTTGTCATAGGGTGTCATAGGGGACATACGCCTTTCTTAACCGCTTCCCCGAGATACGCTCCTCTTTCCTGCACTGCTGAGTTACGCTTGTTTCGATAGGAGCCATCGATAACTTGAGTGGCGTATTTTTGAAGCGGCGTTTTTTCTTTCGGCGCAACGTGTGAGACCTCTTTTCGAGAGAAAATATCCTCAAGCTTTTGTTGCACCGGCTACAAGAACCGGAAAAGCCTTCTAGGCTATTGCAGAATCTTTGATCTATCAAGAGCGTGACTTCCGCTTAGAGCGGAACTATTTCTGATCGTCAATTCACCATTGATTTTATTTTTGGACGGAGCATTCGAGATCCAGGATTCAGCCTTCGCGCAGTACATTGGCCTGTGCGTGTCTCAAATACGAATTTAATCTCTTTATATCACTCTGGAGTATAAAAAGGTCCACGTAAATTGCCGTGCAAGCATCCCTGATCAAATCGGTTTCCCAAAAATGACCAAATTTCTTTCCGATCGATCAAAGCTTGAACCCAAGACCTAAGCATCTCTCCTTCTCTCAACTCTTCTCTCAAGCCACGAATAACACTGAATAGTTGGCTAGTATAATAGTTGTTAACAGGCTACTTTTTCGTACACCGTAAGATCCTTAGTTTAGCAATTTATCCTCATAATATCGAGACGTCAAATTAGTTTGCCCCTACGGGCAGGTTATTAGGCCACGCGCTTCGCTGCAGATAGAGAGTACGTGTTTAAGCGTCATCGCGAAGGGCGTTGCAAATTTAAATATTTGTGTCAGATTCTGAAATATCCTCGGTAGACACCGAGAATATAGTGTGCATCGAATCCACGCCGGTTCCAAAGCAAAAATAGAATTAGCGTTATATTTAGTCACTCTCGGATTTGCTCATGTTTAAAGATACATGTTATAGATACACGTATGAACAGTAAATACATACATGTACCCATACAGTATTAAGAAAGGTTTTCAATTTTACGTAGGATTATACCACGAATTATACTGTCGTCAGTTTAATCTAAGGATTTGCCGATTTAGTTTTACGCCTTGGGGACTGCGGCACAACGTGACTTAAAGACCAAAGCCTCTTGGTGCACCAGAATCTTAAAATATCCTATAATGCAAGATTCGAAAATAAACGAGCAATCGATTAGAAAATTGGGTGTTACTATGTTGAAGAGAAATAAGTCACGCGGTTTAATCTGTCATTTAATCTAAGCAGATGTTTCATTTGAGATAAGACATTTCTCCCTATCAGCTCCTGTTGTATCAGTATGACACACATGAGGGCTGACCCTATACAGGAAATTTCAAATGTTATAATGATCGAAAATTTGCTTACGCAATACCGTTTATTAATCGTTATAACGTATTGGCAACTGTATTATCGCGAATAATCCCACGCTGACGTAAATTTAGCGATTCGTTATTATTATGAAACGTATAGGTATATCGTTGTCTATTTGCGGCGGTATAGACTTATCGGTTGATGACGCGTTGACTGAAGATATATCTCTGCTGACTCTCTATCCATTTGATGTGCTGCATCGTCGATTTTGGCAGTATTTGGTGAAAAATTTGAAGGGCGTATAATCGCACGTGTCAATTTTTGGAAACGGTTGTCATTTATTATAGTTGATTTTTTGGTCATCCCAGAATTAAACGTCAAAATTAGTTTTATGTGCTAAAAATTGAACAGACTGTACGCGGGGAATGAACTCTTTGGTTGATCTCAGTACATGGCCTTTCTATAGCGAACGTGCAGACGACGCACTATTTCGGGAGGGATTGGCGTGGCGCCATACAAACTGCTCACTCAACGCTCACTAGCTTCCATTATGCGACCTCTGGCTAAAAGTTCGAACACAGGATTTTCCTCATTGTATAGATCCGTACAATAAGTACTGAATCGTTCAAGTATCTCCCATTTAGATAAAAATTGCACCGACTATGGGTCGAATTTTTTTTATCATTTGCAATTCGATCGCAAGCTCGAAAAAATTGGATTACATTACAAGGGGACCCGAAATAATTAATCATCGATAAAATTAATCAGCACAGATTACTTATTTTTATACAATACTTTGTCATTGTTATAATTAATCTCCTTTTTTTTATTTATTTTATTAAAACGCACGTGGGCTGCAGCGTCCGCCGTGGCAATCAATTTTTCTAGATTCATTGAATTGAGAATTAATTCGATTTCTAATGATAGAATGATCGATGTGTGATCGGAGTTTAGTTTTTTATTTTTTATAATATATAAATATGCACAATTATTGCAGCTTACGGCCATAAGAAATTGTGCAGAAAAAGGAATTGATAGAAAAAAGGAAGGAAAAAAAAGAGATGACTGTTTGAGATTCATCCGTAAATATGTAGTGGGCGGAGTAGTTTGACTATGTATCACCTATATACTCCCGAAATCGTGGTAAAAAAAATTATTTTTATACCTGCGAAGTGTTGCGTAACGCGGAGTTAAATCAAGCGATGATCAGGTATTAAAGTGAAGCGAATTAATTGTCAGTCTTGAACTTGCATCCAGAAAGTTTTATATTAGATATGAAAAAGAAAACGTCGATGAAATTGCTTCTTATTAGTGAAAAATCACCTGCGCAATGACAATCTGAAACTTTATTAAATTACCATCTCTATTCGTCCGTATCGATAATCAATTATCCATAATATCTAGCTATGTAATTTGGCAACAATGTGGCGTCTCCAATTAAGGACGGATTAATTTGATTAGAGCAGAATGAAAGGGTGGTGAAATACGCTGTGCGCATGCTAGTTTAGGTGTGGTCATGATATTGTCAGATCTGAACAAGGAACAGAGAACTTCTATCGTGAGATAAATCCTTTTATGTTTGAACGAACGGTAGTATCTAATGGATTAAATATTTGGAGTAGGTACGTATCTGTCGAATTCTCGAGTAGCTTGCCTTAGCGTGACATAAAACACGTTTCAGCACTTTTAAGACAATTACGTACTTCTGTTATACCCAAAGATAAATTTCCGACCGATATCAGTTCTGCGAAATTTTAATCACTCATGCAGCATTGTCGATGAAATTTATGAATAAACCGTGCAATATTCCACCCAGGTATACGTAGTTCTGTTGCACTAGGTTCTATTTCTGTCTTACGATTGCGGTCAGTATAATATTTCGCGCATGGATCGGCACGTCGCGTTTATCAGAATTTCAAGCTAGGTGAAAAATATTCTGATCAACATTTCTCGTACTAATAATTTGTGAGAAATATCGTTGCCGCAGGTCGTTTCAGAAAATTGTTTGAGATGCAATAATTCTAACACTATGGTCGGAGTCTAATGGGGTAGTACTTTATATCATGAATATATAAAAGGGATGAGACATGAAATCCTCCTATATCCGTACGTCTGACGTGATCAAAAAAAAAAGTCGAGAAAATTGGTCTCATGTGCAATTTCACGATTTTCTGCTTACAGCAATGCTGATCAGCGAAGCGAGTGACAGTCACATAAGTGGAAAGTAGTGCAGCATGTCGCAGCACCCTACGCGTCCTCCGGGAGCGCCCGGACCTCCCGGTATTCCTCCGGGAAGTTGGGCAAACCGGCCAGGCGCTCCGAGCCCTTTTAGACCCGCATCCCCTTACAGTCCATCCCCACCCCCGCATCACCATCCACATCCCCATGCCCTTCCTCATCCTCATAATCGTTCACGAGGACCGAACACACCTATGCATCCACACCCAATGTCACCGCTTACGTATCCTCCGATGATGCATCCGATGAGTCCAGTGCCTATGGGCATGCCGATATCTCCGGGAATGTCACCGATCTTTGGATGCCCACCACCACCCGGTTACATTCAGTGCCCTAGACCTCGATGGCCGTCGCCATTGCCCCCTGGGTCGGTTCCCAGACCATTCTTACCTCCTCAGGTAAGCTGATATATGATTAGGGTAATTCCGGGTGAGATGGCCATAGGGGAGAGATGGCCTTAGGATCGGTAGTAGTACTCTGTACGAAGCGATCTATTCTATACAGGAAGTGTCATACATCGAATAGCATGAGAAATATCGTCAAAGGCCATCTCTCCCCTATGGCCATCTCACCCGGAATTACCCTATATCGACGCCTGGGCCGAAGAAGATCGTATCTCGGAAAACCGGTGAAGAAGATCGTGACTCGGAAGACCCGCGAAGAAGATCGTAACTCGGAAAACCCGTGAAGAAGATCGTCACTCGCAAAAACCCATTGGGTTTTTGCGAGTGACGATCTTCTTCACGGGTTTTCCGAGTTCCGATCTTCTTTCGCTCAGGCGTCGATATACAGACGAGTTTCGGGCTCTTTTCACATCGAAAAAAAAATATTACCGACGTGAAGTTTAATCTGCAAAAAAAAAAAAAATTATGACTGTTTGGGACCGATCTAGAGTCCGGTAGGAAGCGGAGGCGGTTCACCAATCCCGTGTGCACCACCGGAGTACCTGATCGCTCCCTACAGACCTGGGGATTACGAATACGTCGGTGTTCCATTGGAGCCAAATCAGGGTGACGAAGAGGCGACGGGGCCCAGTACGGCGGAGATAATTGCCAGTCAGAGCCAGGATTACGTCGACGAGAAGTTAGCCGAGTATCAGGCGACCATCCAACAGCTTCAGGGTGAGTTCCCTTGGATCCCTTCAATTTTTATTTATAGATAGTCCATGTTCGTATGGGATATCAGACTTCAAACAAGTTAATTCTTATACGATACCTACTAACGATCGTGTAAAACATTTAAAACATCTTTTACATTTTCATTTTATTTTTCCTTTCCTTTTCATTTTCTTTTTCTTTCAATCTCAAAGACATTCTAACGATAGGATTTCATCACCGCAGTAATTCCTTCACTATTGAACAACGGGTTTCATTAACGTCTGTCTATGAAAATAAACTCACGACACTTTACAGCTAACTGATAAAACGCCTGGAATTAGATTACTTGTTACGCATCCCAGTGATACTGGTTAGTTGAACGGTAGGCGCTGTTGTCTGACAATTACGAGCCGTATCTACTGAAAGACAATATTCCGCAAGATCGACGATCCTCTATGTCTATCGAGCCCGCAAATCTTTAGCAAGCAATTTCAAATTTCAATCGAGCGAAAAGACTGCAATATATTTGTAAAACCGTTGACAGGTTAATACGGGATAAGTTATGAATGTTAGGCTTCTATATGCGGCTTTTTCGATAACACGAAACAATTTCCTTAACGACAAACCATAAGACTAATGACCTCCTAGTAGCGATGTATTTTCGTCAACCGGATATACCTACGTACCCGGCCGATTATCGCGTTCCCTTTCCCTTTCCCTTTGATTTTGATCGTTTCTTAATACCCACCATTTGTTTACTTTAGGGAAAATCTATTTTCCCATATTCAACTCGTACCTACGTTTGAAAATTAGTCTGGGTTGTATTTTTATTTTCCTCCTTCTCACTACGATTAGATATTCAGATGGCTAACGGCTGCAGAGCGATGCGACGCTGCGCCCTATGGCGCTATTACGGGGTGGGTAAAGCCGTTGCACGTGTCAGATGCAGTTAAATGTTTTACAAATGTTCAACGCTAATAGGTGGTCGACTATATAAACTGGGTTAGATAAATGAACGAAACGTCATTGGGTCACGATCAATTAGTAAATCGTGACAGCTGTTGTTACGCGATGAATTATTCCTAGGATGTTTATGCTCAGCTATTAACGAACGCTTACCTTATTTTTCTTTTTACTTTCATTTTTTTCTTCCGTTCTTTTTTCTCACACATAAGTTTAATATCGAGTTAACGTCTGTCTCGACGTTTCCTATAATATAGTATCGTAAATTTTTCACTATAAGATTTCCAACAACTTTCACGATCAGTAAATAACGAAACATATCATACTCCTATTTCCCTACTATCTTCTATAAATTTTCTACACAAATTTACTATTCAACCGTTTTTAGAGCAGGACGTCAGGATTATCTAACATATATTTTCCGTAACCACAGATGCATTAGGTCATCGGTTTTTTTCTTTGTTTTGTCAGTAATGCCATCGACCAAATTAATTATAGCAAAGTCACGTAATCGTTTCTGTTTATCACTCTGGCAACGATCGTTGCTATTCTCGAACGGTCACAAATTGAATAGATTTAAAGCTAACGTATCTAATTTTATTCTATCCACTATGCATATATAGCTACCTACTTACCTATATATCTACACAGAACCGAGGAGATTTATACTTTTAGGTATTTCCTAGGTTTTATTTTTACATTCAAGGTTGTCGGCGAAGTCAATGATTCGTATGCAAAATCGAAAGGTGCTTGACACAATAGCTATTTGCAACTACTACCTATACTATCTGCTGTAATAATATACTTCTGGTTATATTATACCATGAGTTAACAGTTCGTAGGTATCGCATATACTAGACTCTTGTGATCGGACGTGTATTATAAACAGCTATTGCGTGTTTTACTTAACAACAAGTTGCTATCGTATAAATGTCAATATTTGTGTTCGATTTAATTTATTCTATACCTATGGGAATAGATTCGAGGTAAAATTAATTACTTTGCTAATCTGAAAACCAAAAACAATATTGGCCAAAAGATATTCAAACTGAACGCGAAAAGATTGGTTAATTTAATGTAATTTTCAAAAAATTCCAAGTTCTTGAAATTTGTTCGTTTCTTCTTTCATATTGATAACGAATCTCTAGTGATTTCGAATATAGAAGATAATGCCGGCGACGGGTAGTTTTTTTTTTCGTATTTGAAGGTGATCGTGAAAAAAATCTGAAACGCTAAATATAAGATATCAAAGTGTCTTAGCTCAGAATTTGTTCATAGAATTGAAATCAGAGACAGCAATAATCACAGCATGATAATTGATGATTCACTGACAACGAAAAGGTTTCTTTAAGTATTCGATACGTGAAAGATATCCAACTTAAATATGGAGTAACAACTTTTTCGTAATCAGCATTTAGAGTTCGCAGGATGAATGTTATATAAGTTTACATTTTTCGGATTAGTTATTTGTCAAATGCGTTGATTAAAAATGACGAAATATCCGCAAGGGAGAAATATAGAATGAACAAATGCCTGTTTGAATTGCCTGTCGTATGTTTTATTGTAGAAATAAAACATGGTATAATATAGTTACTGATTTGTGCAGCACGTGGGTGGTGGACGTTGAGTAATTTATCGAGCGTATCACACACACGTCACTTTACTCTTCCTCTGATTGTGCAAGGTATGAGCACCTGGCTTGTGCGGTTAAAACCCGAGCCACAATACATCTGTCAAATTTCATTCAGTACCAAACGCACCAGTATAATATAATAGTGAAGTTTAGTGAATGAGTATTATCCGGGAGTGTATAAACCCAGTTCTTAGCTTTGAATAAAACAGCGTAAATATCGATCGACCATTAAGTTCAGAGCACGATCTAGGTACCTATCTCGTTAAAGCTGTAGGTTTTGTATATTTTCAGAGAAACCGGAGTAGCGTATGAAAAATAATTTCTCATATCTTGAAGCCCTACTAAAACCCACTAGTCGTTTTCTCAACGTAATAATAATAGAACTGGTTGAACTGGTACGAATTATATAAACTGAAGGCGATGATTACATCTCAAGAAAAAAAAGAAAAAAAAAAAAAATTCCTTCGTTTTTTTTTTCGTTTCTTTTTTTTACGCAACTTCAAAAGCTCATCCAACTACCGTACACGCTTGTAACACATCACCGCCAACTTTGTTTAAAATTGCGTTATTTAAGCGCCTCTCTGTAACACAGATATAGTACGACCTCGATGCAGTCAGCCAAAACAGACTGTGTAGCTTGGCACGTTGAATCTGAATGAAAAATACTGTGCCAAAATGTCTACTGCAAGGTATATCTACACGCGATTATAGCCACTATACATACCTGCTTGTCACAGTTCAAATTTCGCGCTAATTATTCCCACACGACATATATGCGTTCGTTAATACGTAACATACGTACTATATATGACTTATTTACCGATTACGTAATTACTATTTGAAGAAGACGGTTCATTTGCTAATTGAATTATACACAGAAAAAAAAATTTGTTGGCCCAAGAAAATTTTCTGCAAACCCATTGGAAACCGAAATTATCTCGAATCAAGACAAAATTTTCTCGAACCAAGAAAACTTACTTCGATCCAAGAGAGTTTTCTTGGTTCGAGAACATTTTTGACTTCATTCAAGATAATTTCGGTTTCCAATGCGTTTGCAGAAAATTTTCTTGGGACAAAGAAATTTTTCTTGGAACAAAAACATTTCCTTTGGACCAATTCAAATTGGTACAACTCGTTTTTTCTGTGTACATAAGCGGACAAACGGTTTATATATATACAATCTTTTTGAAAAAATGGCAAATCGAAGATGGCACATGGAATGATCGGCACGATATGTTATATGTATAAAAATTGTCAATTGCTTTTCCTGCACGAGCCAAAAATCTACCCTTACTTCACTTTCAGCTATAGCGATATCCTTCCGAAACCTAGACTGCAAAACGTATTTTAACGTCCGCAGTGTCGCGTCGGGACGCCGCGGGTACACAGACAGAGTATATCCGCGGGTTTGTGTGAGACAATATATGGGTGGGTATACTGACTCGCGTAAAGTACAGTCTGGGAATTGATATCCTAGAAAATTCAGGACCAAGATATAAAAGGTCTCACATATACGCATATATAGTGGATTCAGAAGTTTGTCTTGACTGTACGTATATATCTATGGCGCCCCAGGTCCGCGGGCGTCGTTATATTGGCGCGGCAAATCCAGGGCTGGGTGAAATTTTATCTCGAAACCTTGACACAGGGTCAAAGGTCAGGGTAATTTAACCCAGGGATATTTCTGTTTTTCTGTCTTCTCCTTTCGATTCTTTTCTTTCTTTTTTTCTTTTTTTTGTCATTCTCTGTTTGTCTGTCGGATAGAGTATACCTGTCTCTCTCTCTCTTTTCTCTCCAACGATCAACGGTTTTTTTTCCCGCGGACAAGATATGTTGACGATGACTTGAATCGTCTTTTGTCCGCTTTGCGAAGGGCGGAAATAGAGAAAATGAGGAAAACAAAAAGACAAAAAACGGTCTAAGCATTTCTTATATCTGCTATTGTTGTCCCTCCGCTTACCTTCGCCTGATCGTTTCTGCAGAAACGTGTGTGTCGTTGCTGATGTCCTCTCGATCGGTGTAGATCTCAATATCCCATAATTCTGGCTCCAAAAAGCTTTCATTCGTCTTTTTGTATGTTATACGAATTGAAATGCAGAAAACTGTATGGTATAAAAATGATTATGACATAATTACAGATTCCTAGAATCCGTATAACTCGGTAAATTTTCCACGAGAAGCCAATCATTCGCTTAAATACATAAGTATATTCCACATAGATGCATAACTCATTAATGATTCAAGCATTTAGTGGCTGAAGAACGATGGACGTAATGTAACTGCGTTCTTCGTACCTATATACACTATATTAGTTCAGTACATACTACGATAGTGCTTTCATCTATTATATGTATGCAAGAAGACGAAAAATCGATTTCATTGTAGGCCAGTAATGGCATCTGTGTCAGTATCGAACTTACGATCTGTTATCACTCTTTTCTTCTTTTACCTAATTATGGTTTAAAATGAAAACAGCTCAACGATTGACTGCCTTTCATCACCTATATGAAAATTGATGTACGGTAAATAGCGTTGAATATCATTATCACTTTAATTTTTCGAACTTTCTCTGTTCATAATTAGTATAGGTACCTATGCATGCGTTTTCGGCGGCCTTAGATACACACACCTGTCATCTACATGCACAGTTGGATAAAGCCACACAATGGCACAAAGTGAAGCTATTTCTTCGGTATATAATGTTGTTATTCTACCTAATGCTTTAATAATTAGAAATTCTGAACCGCGTATAGTGCTGCAGGCATTCCAAAGCCATAGCGTGCCTATCAACTACCATTCTCGTGACCTGCAGCCAGGTATTGATAAAACTTTTGCCAAGATATTATTTTCCCCAAAATTCCAGTACGATATTACCTGATTTGAACCCGATTAGTAAACAAGGGGTAGGCACCACTCGTCTCGGAATTTCATTCATATAAGCAACGAAGTATAAGTATGTCTAGGTACGTATCCTGAAACCCTTTGATCGATCATTATCCAGGAAATTTAGTAACCATGAGTCGATCTGAACAGGTTTTCATTCTATAGAGAAAAAGGAGAAATGAAAGAGACGAAGGATGCGGGGAAGAAAATACACGAACCTTACGATTCGATGATCGCAAAATTTCAAAAGGTATTTTATCATATTGATTAACTTTGGGCGTACGCGTGCCTCACGTGTTGCAATTGCACGACGTGGTCTCCTGCTCGGAGAAACACAATGCAAGTTAATACTGTACTGTGCTATACTGAGTACAGTAGGCCACAGTTCTATAAATAGAAATGACGAACACCTGCCTTAACCATTCACATTCATTGGTGGGAATGGCGGTTGTCTGTTAGCCTGTAACGACCAAGTAGTCTGATGCGTAGAGTCGAGTTTGTGCAGGGCGAAGCACAACAGGCTGTATATATGTGTGTGTATGTAAAGTGTACATACAACGATAGATTTGTAAATGAGCCGGTGAGGAGGTCAAGAATTAAGGATAGAAAATGTCACCAATCTCAACCGAACCGCGTAGATTTTATTCGGCGGTGTCTAAGCTCCGAAAAATTACCCATTAGATCTTCGGCTCCGAACCGGTACGAAACGCATCGGGATATAATATATAGGAGAGTTATTTAACCGTGGGCGCGAAAGGCAGAACCACTCGATTTATGGCCTCACAGTTGCCGCGGAGTTGTGGCCAATGGGATATGTCCACTATTATTTTTATTCAACGATAAACCGGCATCTGCAGGGATAAATTGGTCACCGCGCACAGTTTCTTTCAACTAGTTTTAAAACTAGCTCTGTTCTATGTTTCTGCAGCTGCAGGTATAAATTTGTCAGATTAAACACGCAGCCTGCAGCATTCAACCGCGGATCATTGATTGGCAAAAATCTCTGCCTTTTTGGGTCCATATATTTTGTTGGATTTTCTTTTTGGGAAAACAATTTCATAAATCACAATTTTTCCGCATCTTTTCTCCTCCATTTATCGCAGCCGAATTTCACCCTCTGAAAACAGTACACGCACAACCCCCCGAGTTTGTAACTCGAGTAGATCCTCTTTCACTTTTACCCATACCATACGGTAGTTAACAATAAGGTGAGCATAAAAAACGGCATCGTGGTCTTGCGGTATAATCTTCGTGGTCTCTTTGTCGGTTTAAAAATAAATCTGATGTTTCTATTCTCGCTGCACACAGCTACTGACGTCAAAAATGTTTAACATGCACTCGAAACGCGCACGGTGCTGGGCGCAGGGAAGGGTTCGGCTTCCAATTTACCGAATTTTATATCCTTCAGGGCTTAGAATTATACTGTCAAGGATTTACTTGGAGCAAACAGCTTTGATCAAGCAGTTTTACAGCTCGTTAAAATTCTAGGTAAATATTACGAGGTGTGAATCTCCAGAAATAAACGCATAGTTCGTTATCCTATTTATTTTACTCTTCTGACATTTTTGTCGCTTCAGGATCGTATAGCTTGCAGGAGTTAACGTATTTCCGTTCGATACAGGTAGATGCGAATCTGGATGCAAGCACGAAACATTCTGTACCTTATTACATCTTATGCGTTCAGTGAGAAATGGGGTCGTTCGAGATCCGCCTGAATCACGACACACTTCTTGGAAAGCTGGGGATATATTTATTCTCTCGTCATCTTCTGGCCATTGCATATAGAGCTGCTATACCTATCTACAAATAAATTTACCCAAATTAAAGAACCAATTCGAGGCTATCGTTTAACCACTTTCATTTTTATTCAATTCATCGATCGGTTGCAGAAAAGAATAGCCATGTAGCCACACGGGATTAGGAGATAAGAAAATTAGGATCAATTATATCGTATCAGTTAATGATTTCGTGCGATTCGTAGAATCGTTATCCGAATAGTATGTAGGTATTATATATATATAAAACGAAATAAGAAAACTTAATTGATTTCTGTTGATCGTTGCTTCGTGAAATTTTAAATAGGAGTTTTATTACTACCTCGAAGTTGTGATGTCTTAAAGCTGAGACTTGGAAGCGGCTAATTGTATTTTACGACAGAAGCTGGTATATCGCTGCTCCATAATTACTAAGATTATATAAAAGCTAGCTAGTTCTTCCTGGAATCAGTTTGTCGCATAATATTAAGTTTATAAAAACGTCAAACGAACTGCTAATGCTCTGTTTAAAAAAAAAAACAGAATTCGGCGTCATGTTAGCTCGGTTAAAATTTGTCTGAATAAAAGCTGGTATACAGCCTGTTGGTTAAAATGTTACAGCATTTCCAGATTGGACTCTGAAATTGTCTCGATAATTGGCGATAACTGCAGGATCCCTGTTTTCTAGTTTAGATCAAATTTTTCAGTTACATTCTACACCAGAAGCCGGATTTCATTTTCCAGAGATCGGAAATGTCAGGTATCTATATGCAACCAATTACACCGCGTATTGCGTATTTCCGAGTTGGCAGAAGTGGCTGTTTCAATTTTTTCATAACATCTATTTCGGTAGATAATAGATATATGTTAGAGAAATTCTCGGTTTCGTAAAGATGGTAAAAGACATACACGTGTAATATTTCTATACGTTTAGTATGCTCGGTCATAAAAGTATTCGGACATGGGTTTTCAGGTCGTCCGTTATAAGTCCTTGTTCAATTTTTGGTACTCACTTTGTCGTACACCTATAGCTATAGGTATATACATGTGTGTATTGAAATGATATTTCTTTCATGCTGTGCGTCCTCAAACTTTCACGATGCGTTTATTTTTGGGTCTGACATAATCCAGGAAAGTTTTCGGCACTAGACGTATAGGAGAACTGAGTGGATGGCCGAAAATTGTGATATTTAGAGCGAATTCACTTGTGCAGTGATTATAAAAATCAAAATTTTTATCATTTCTGAAAATACCTGATAGAATTTGTCAGGAAGGAATCAAACTTTCTTCGTACAGGTTTTTCTTAGAAATACAAGAAATACATATGTTCGATAAAAAGTTTAATAAATTCTGGTCTAATTCAAACTCGCAGACAAAATTGTATCTAAGATTTGACTGCATTTCCCCTAAAAACGCACACCGCACAATAATTCTTTTCGAATACATAGCTATAGGTATATTTGTATAAAATATCTATGTATACATCTATTCTATACATACATGGGCACGCGGAAACTCATAACTATTATTTATGACGTGACTTCAGATGGGGCGACACGAACTTCCATCCGGGACTCATTGTCATTTTCCCAGTCACAGAATGTTTGTTCGATAGACGATGGGTCCGATTTCTCCTTGTCTGGATAGTGATGCGTTTGAACCGTTAACGCATTTACCTATTGAACCAGATTGCCGAAGATAAATCCCAGTCTACTTAATTTACTTTATTTCCATCTCGCTTGGGACCCCGCGATCACAAAGCATAAACCAACTGTCTTATTTTATGCGATTATGTAATAGGCATAAACTCTAGGACCTTTTTAGAAGAAATATTCATGAAGAGAACAAACTCCTCCGTTTATTCATTCGCATCAAGATTTTCTATCCATACTGTAATATATTATGCATCAGCTATATAACTCGGTCAAACTCGTGGCTTTCGTATGCTAACACGACTAACACGAAAGACTTGAATAATGATTGTGGAGTCAGATTCTAGCTATAAATATGTTCGTGTCCCGGTTCATTTTTCTATTCTTTTTTCAAAGGATACTTGAGATCGTAGGCTTGAGAAACCCGTTCGCAATAGTCTGCAAGAGGCTGTTTGCCCACGCAATTGTACCGATCCTTTTATTTCATCCGACGAAGTGACCTGGCTGTCTGCATGTCCTTCGTGGCTGATCCGACAAGGATTTTTCTACTTCTATAATACGCCCGTGCTTCAGAGCCTGAGAAATATCCACTTAAATCTAGATAAGCAAGGTCTCGGCGTTGGCGGATATTTGAGAAGCTATTATTACGGAATTGATCAGTTGTTCAGCGAAGTGTCAGCGACATATTTTTTTTCATTCAGTCAGGAAGGGTTCACATATCTATGTGTAGATACAGTCTATATTATGCTTCACTGAATTCGCCACAGGGCTGAATCGTTTTCCATCTCTTCTTTCCGTTATTTTCTCCTTTCCTTTATAATCAGAAACAAACGATTTCAGCCACGAATAAATCCGATTCGTGGGGTAGAGATTATTCGTACCCTCCTGTATCCTTTAATTGGATTCATATTTCCTCATACCACAGGAAGAAGAATTTTTTCACGGGTGGACGGAGCTGCTTCGATTTGTATAAAGCATCGATGTTATCCTGAAAGACTTACAACAATAACAATAAATATAAATCACCTCGATTCATGAACTGTCGAAAAGATCCTGTTCCGTAATGTACCACAGTCGGAGGCCTTCGATACCTATATATTTAATCCAGGACGTGGGAAATTATGGATTCCCAGCTGTTATCGCGGTTCCTCTAAGTTGCTAAAACTTTTTCACCTGCAACTTAAATAACTTTGAATGAATTTTTTGAGTCATTCGACCCTATTTGATCTAAGACCTTTTATTCCTTCACAACTTGTTCATTACATCCCACTTTTTTTCGAAAAAATTTGTTGCGTGTTGCCTCGACGAACTTTTTTTTTATCATAAAACACGCTGCTGCTGCTCACAGTGCGATACCTCGATTAGCTATAAAGGTATGGTCGATAAACCAGCCAAGGATGCAGTTATTTTCCCCACCCATATTACCTGTATGCAGCTCCGTCCTTGGTTAAAGAATTGTTTTCCACACTGGTCAAACATTGCACGACGAAACACGTGAATTCTTTCTTCTTCTCGCAATGAGAACTCGAATCTATATAGATCCTTCTCCCTTGCTGATGACGCATGGATCTCAGATATTATCTTCCCATATTTTGCCTTTATATCAATTAACCACCACGATTTTAGGATCTGTGGACATATTAACACGTGAGAATGTAGCTCGTGATTCGGTGCGTATTTAAACAACACGTGAACTAATTAAGGGCATATGATATAGTTGTACTCCCAAAGAGTCAGTTCGCGATATTTTGATGATATTTATCATCAATCAAATTTTAGCGAACCTTATAAGAGCCGACCTCGCCTAGACCTTATTTCTTTTTTTCTTTCTTCCACATAATTTGCATGACAAGGATCGCTTCTGCTTTCAGGCAGATACTCGCGTATATAGGCAAAAGAAAGTTCAAAGATCACCCTAGCTTACGTAACACGTTTTATTGACCAGCACGTGCTAGGCTGAGGATTTATTTAGATTAAACCTTAAAAGTTTGAAAATTTAAGAATTTTTACTGTTTTAAAATTACTTCACAATATATTGTGTATCATATTGGTTTCTCGCGTCTCAGTGGATCGTTGAAAATTTTAAAGAACTGTTCAATGACTTCGGACAATAAGTATAATGAATAAAATCAGGTAAGAATTTCGATTCTCTTTATAAAAAATAAAAATAGATAAACATTTGCAGTAAATAAACGGTACCTCGTCTGCGCTTAGCATTAGATAATACCAAAGTGAAACTAGAAGGGGAAACATAATCCTAAGAACGCATGGAATGTTGGTGCATGGGGGTTGAAGGTAGATTCATCGCTGCACTTGAACAATTAGATTTTCTGACAAGTTTATAACTCAATCATAAGACCACGATTTGAATGGGGTGAATAGAATTACGTTTGTTTGATTCGGTCAATGATCGTGGCGACGCGTGACTCGAGTTCACGTACCGATGAGCCGCTATAACATTATTTACGGATCACTGCATTGAATCATCAATTCAGTCACAGTTTGTTGTTACGTCAATTATTGGTTACTTTTACGTATTGTATGCATAGTGTGACTTTTCATCGTTCCTATATCATGCTACAAATCGCTCAAAAAAAAAAAAAAAAACGTTCCGTAATTACGCCTCGATGAAATTGAAAGTGTTTGATTCATACGGTGTTCGATAACACCCACATACGTGTAAAACGCACAATGGGATATGTGTCATGGTTAAAATGACTCCGAATGAGAAATAAATTTCGTGGATAAACGAACATGTACGCAAGTACTCAACATTCTTGAAACACAATCAAGTTAAAGTCAGAATTTGTGATAGTCAGAATCACACGTAAGTTGCAGTCGAAGCCAAAGTTTCTTCGGTCTCTAATGTTCAGGAAACTCACCTCTGAAAAAGATGAACATAAGTTTTAGTATAATAGAATGATAGATTGCCGAACTATGTATTCTTCAGATCGAGAGATCCTCTGGTCACTTGATAAGGGTTCGTTTTCTGAAAAATTTGAGTCAAGAAAATCGGGATTTATCTGAGTCGTTATAAAGATTGCTTCTACTTAGACTGCACCAGGTTATGATAAGGCTGGCTTATGAAGAAATTCTTCCCCAGCTGATCAGTCTTCCGAGAACATCCCTTTTCAAGGTGTTCACGTACAACCCTTTAACCCTGCAACGGTCTTCGTCTAAACGATCGATGGTAACGACCGAACGCGGCATATTGATCGCGCAGCTCGTTACGTCTCGGACATAGCGTTCGAGCTGGTCAACTTGTTTGTCGATTCATGGATTCGAGTTTCAAATTTTAATAATTTCTAACAGTCGGTTTCATCTGGAAAGAAGAGAATCTGCAAAAACGTCGAATTTAACGCGCATCGCAAATCCGATCTTCCTTCCATGACCCGCTGTAACGCAGTACTACGCCGGTTTTGGAACCGGCTTCACGAAGAGATATAGGGACCCACGAATACCGGACACACCCGCTGAACCCACGTGTGTCCACTATCTCACGAACAAATTGTACAGATTTTTTACCTGTCGGTTATACAAATGCTCACTGCATATATTAACTGATATACTATACTATACGCAAGTAATTCTGTCTGTGTATGTGTGCAGACAGCCACTTACCGATTACTGCACGCTCAATGCTTTACGGCGCAGCAAGGACACAGCGGCTGCCCGAGAAAGTGCCAACTAAAAGTGTGGGTCAATATCAGGTCCGTCTTTCTTACAAGATTCGTGCGAATCTACGTGGTCTAACTATAATGTATACGAGTACTTTGATATAAATTTCAGTTAAAATTTGAAAAGAAAGAGAGAGAAGAAAATTATTTTTTTTTCTCTACATTTTTCTGCTGTATATTGTAATACTCAGATTTCGCCAATTTTTTTGCATCGTAATCAGTTAATTTTGAATTATCTATAGATTAGATTAGCTAATTGTCACCTGCAGCAATGTTTGCTGAGTATAGGTGTATGTACACCTATTGAAATTATATAAAATCGGGTAAAATTGTGGGGAGATATCATCCGAGATTACTTTTTTTTTTTTATGAGAAAAAAAATTATAATCTACCTGGACGGTATAAGCTAAACTGGTTTTCGGCTGTCTATATTCGCGGCTGTATAGAATACTATTTTTATACCAAAGGAAGGTAAGCTTATAGTTCGTTACGAGAGGTCTCGTGATTTAACGAATTGAATAATGAAATCGAAAGATGTTCTAGAAATAGGCTTACACTCGTTTTTTTGCGCTCATTTTTCCCCGTAGTTCTTTATGAACATTTTCTATCCACTCAGAGATTAAAGCCTAGACTTTTTGGACTCTTTAAACCTCGCGATTTAATAAAAAATCGAAACGCGATCGACTCGATCGTGAAAATACTAAATTTATTACCAGTATCGTGTCACCAGGTTTAAAAAATTGTTTACACGATCACATCGTCTGACACAGACGCAACTATCATCGTCTGTATTTTTGAACCATCAACGTAGTGGACTGTATCTTATTCTGGTTCCAAGGATGACCGGTATTGCGTTGTGCCGGTATGGCACGACCGGTAAATACCTACTTATATAAACACTTAAGTTTACATTATATAGGTAAACGTGGGTTTGACCCGCTTAATTAGTTTCTAAATCTGCGATTAATTATTTTTTCGCTCGGTTAATGAGAAAATTTTTGAATCATTTTACTCCTGCAGGGATCTGCGCGCGGTAATTTAAAACACGTAGGCTGCCACTGGAACCAATTAAACAAATTCACGCACTGTTGAATTCGGTAAAATTAGTTTCTCTTAGTAATTTTGACCGCACCAAAAATTTACCAGTGGCCGCAACCGAGGATGCAATTACCTCGGGCGTTCGAGCAAAACTCGCCGGTTATAGTAACCAGACTTGAAATTTTGTGTCAATCGCGGATTGAACATTTTTTTACATATTAATCTGCACCGCGAACATTTTTGATAAAAGTACTGAAATTTCTCGCTTTCACGATAATACCGATACTTGTATTACGTCTCGATGAGTTGAAGCTCAAAATTACTTGTTGTATTCGTCTGTCGTATCGTCTTCATACACGCTTTATTGGATGAGCTCCAATTTCTTGGATGATATTTTCCTCTGAAATGACTGTTTCCTTTCGTTAATATGTATACGATCAGCATTGAAAATCGAAAGTTTATTATCCGCACGCGATATACCTGCTCCTCTCAACGTTTTGGAGCATTATTAAGGTCTCCTAATTCTTGATCGTTTCAGCGAACAACGCGATTGTAATAATGCTCACGGAATGAAATCTAATTAATGATTTTGTATTTACAGATAAATGAGAAATAGAGCTGAACGAAACAAAACCCGAGGGTGAATCGTAGAGAATGTTGAGCTTTCAAAAACTGAAAAATCAGAGAAACTGCTTCAGGGGACGAGCGTGTAATTTATCAGTTAGAAGGTACATTTCACGAGTTGTGTGTCATGTTCATATCATTAGATATGAGCAGCCACAGGCTCGTAACATTAACGTTACCTCAACGGACGGGCATAGCACGGTTTTCAATCTTTCAAAATGACTCATTTCTTTGAACTGCATTTGACTCAAAAAAACAAACTTATCACCAAAATATCTCCACGTATAGCCCGAAATCGCCGAGCAAGGTGAGCATCCCATTATATTCGAAAATGAAAAGACGTGCACGTATCTACTAAATGCCTATGTTCCTGATCTCGTCAAATTCGCGGAAGTTATACGTAGCTCATAGATAACCAATGGATCTTAACGACCTAAACTAATAGCCAAGGCGATTGATAGACTGAATTTTTCCATTCGATGATAATGCCGATTCGTCTTGCTACATCTTCACAAGTCAAATCCCGAAATTACTTCTTGTGCCCGTCTGCAGCTGAAGCGTCTTTCCGGTTCATTGGATGAGCACCGATTTCTCGGATGATGTTTTCTCTTCGATATTGGTGTTTCTTCTCGCTATTATACAACCGGTATTGAAAAGCGAGGTTTTGAGGGCCGCATGCGATATACCTGCTTCTTTCAACGTTTCAGAGAATCATCAAGGTTTCTTAATCCTTGATCCTTCCAGCCAACGAAGTGATTCCCATATTATGCGAACAAGATCAAAGCTGATTAATGATTTCGTACCTAGATAAATAAAAAATAGAATCGAAACCAACAGAACTGTGCTAGATAGTATAGGTATCCCCAACTTTGATGCTGAGAGAATTTTGAGCTTAGCAATCAGGAAGATAAAATGAACGGCTACAGGAAATTGAGTATCTTAGGGTATACTTCATTTTATTGGAGTAATTCGGAGACGGTTTATTCAAATTTTGCCATCACGCAAATTTTGATGATGGGAAGTATTCCGTCACTGATCCGATGACTTCACACCTAACAAGAAGCAATTGATGATACTTGGACATTTTTTTATCAACACTTTCAAGTTATTCTTGCAAAGATTTTCAATACTTGTCTCTGCTAATTTGACCATCTGACATTAGTGTTAAAATACTGGAACAAATTTGATTCTGCTTTCAAAAAGGCGGCTCGAAGTGCGACGAATTTGCAACTTTTACAAATAAGTGAAGGCTGCCTCCTGTAGCAATTCTTAAAATTGAAGTTTCAGGATGACCTCAAACTTTTATCTTCCATTAAATTTTCATTAACTGTGAAGAACCATGATCGTAAAAAAAAAAAAACATCTTGGACCTGTCTTTCTGTCCTTCGGTGCCAGCTAAAACTTGAATGATGATTTGTGCCATCAGCATATATCAAGCTGGGACTTTTTTTCGAACATCACAAGACAAGGTCACCAAAATTTCCAGGATGAGATGATAAAATATGTACAAAACGCTCTCAACGAACAGCTGGTCCCTCGGGTCATACCGATCCTGACGATTCCTGAATCCGGCTTCATGATTTCTTCTCGAAAAATGCATCTTTGCACTCATATGATCTGCATGAATTTTATCTCATTCAAGTTCGAGTGTGTACAATATTTTCTGCTAGTCTGATCCTGGGACCAAATCCTTTATTTGGAATTAGGCTCTGTAGATTGAGTTCAGCCACGATGCAAGGGCGAGCAAAGGACCAGACAGGATAAAGGATTGATCGAGTGTTTCTCGGAGGTGGTGGAGGCGGCGGAAGCGCCTTCATCGGGGGAACTGCGGCGGTGATAGAGGCAGGGCAGAGGCAGGGCAGAGGACGCTCGACTCGACGGCGGCGCCTCGTCAGTCGTCAGTATCGAACCGGCGCCAGCCGAGGCTACATGTACATTCCATATACGGCATTCCATTTTATACTAAACCGAGTTATAAATTCATAAGCTCCGAAATATCGGAGCCAGATTTTCCATGTACCAAAATTATAGCCGTGCTTTTAATCCGTAGTTCATACACCGCAGGGTGAATGAGGTGTTACCTATAATACCTGCACGATAAGAGGAGAGTAAACGGGAAAACCCCGGAGCACGCGCGATAGCGAAAAAAGACGGAGAAAAAGGAAGAGGAAAAAGAAAAGTAAAATTAATACAAAAGGATAAAGAAATAGAAAGCACTCTATTCAAGGGGCGTACTGCCCTTGAGCTTTCAACACCCTCCATTAGACACGTTTGAAGTGTTCATCAGTGATCAGTTAAAGTTATTCTCCAGTGAATGCAGCCGATGCGAATTACTATAAGATAAATTCAAGTGCCGTTAGACGAGAGACTGGACTAAGGGATGAACTCAAAAAGGCCAAAATACTGAGGGCGAAGAAAAATGTCGCAGCCTCCACCGGGGGCCGGGAGTCCCGGGAGTCCGAGCAGCCCTCGGACTCCACGTGGAAGCCGGCTTCGTGATCGCGTCAGTTTCTTTGAACAAGTATGGGCTTCCGGAGGCCGAACATCAAGCACCGAAGATTTGGTGGACGAGGTGGACCACGCTGGTCAACGGCGTGACCAAGTATCGCCATTGGCCATAAGGCCCTTGTCAAGGACGAGTAATTCCTCGTTCGAAGAGAGTTTCGAGCGTATGATAGAAGAGGGTGAATTAAACGGTGCCAAAATGGTAAAGTTCGAAAAGATAACGGTGAGAAAAAGCGTCCGTGAAATGACGAGCAATGTCGGTACTTCCACCTCGACCTCGGCCACCACCACAACTACTACTGTCAGGGGTGCAGGTGGTTTTGGAAATGCGAGTAGGACACCTAGCGAGGAACAGGCGTTAGAGGACTCGGCTTATCAGAGCCATGGTGTTCAGGGGAGCAAGTCGAGCTCGGTTACATCTTTCACGAGATTTCCTTCGGAGGAAAGTCTGCCCCAAGGAAGAGTCGGGAGTCCGCAAAGATCCGGGACTCCAGACTTCGAAGGTTTTGGTGCTGAACGTCCATCTGCTGAGTGGTATGCAGAATACCGGAATCAGAGCTTCCAGAACGTAGCTGTTAGGATGGAGTATCAGCGTAGTCGGAGCGAGTACGATGCTCATATTGCTGAGATAAAAGGTACGCCGTACTTTTCGGAAATTTAGGTGGAGAGTGGAAAAGTATTGGATGCGAATTGAGAAGTATTGCGACGAAGTAGAAATTTTCGGGTCAAGGCTTACGACCCGCAGCTGTTGAAATGAACAAATAATTTAATTTCATTCCTCGACTGGTAGTTGCTTGTATAAGAAGATATATGAGAGAGTTATCATTCCGAGGGATCACGACCTTTGTACAAATGCAGAATCGGGGAAGATTGGTTCCATGAAGCTTGTACATTTCTGTCATGGCGACGCGCTAGTTCCCTGACGCAGTTCGATCGAGTGAATAAAATTGCAGCTCCGAACCATGCTCATGCTACCAACGCTAGGATGGATGAAATCTCGTTAATGACTTTAGCCGCTAGTTTAGGTCGTTAAAATTCGATTAGTTATCTATATGAGGTATATAACTACCGAAAGTTTGACGGGATCAGATAAGTAGATAGTACGCATTAAGATATAGGTATGCACCCGTACTTTCAGTTTTTATTTTTATTTTTTTCGGGAGGAAAGTGGAAATATTTTGGGAACTACTTCGTGTCCCTTAAATTTAAATGCTTAATGAAATGAGAAAATTTTGAAAGATTTGAAAACGTGCTACGCCCACCAATTGAATCAAGTGCCGGCCGGCCGGCCGGCATTGAGAGTCTCGTGCGACGCCGCACGGCGCGTTGAGGTGACGTTAGCGGTTCAAGGCTGTGGCTGCTCTCATACCTATAGATATGAACATGACACAACTCATGAAATATACTTGTTAACTGATAAATTACACATTTGGCCCCCGCGGCCCTGGCGAGTCTGAATATTTTATGGTCAGTGAAAACCGGGATGGCAAAAATCGCTATAAAACAAAAAAAGAAAATTATAGGACAATGCTTTCTCCACTTGTATCTGTTGCTCTTTTTCCTAACTCAAATCATCTTCTCTTTCGTTTTCACGGTTCAAATTTTCTTTTCAAATAAATCAATTTTCAATCGTCTAAGATAAAAAATCGATTCAGAGTATCTAACAGCTGATATCGAGAGAATCGTTCACAGTTGCGGTTTTTTGTATTTAAAGCTCCGAAACAAGATGAGAATCAAAAAATCTAGTACAAGCTTTTTGTTTCCATTGTTGTAATTATCTAATCGAAGTTTCTCGCAACTTCGTATTCAAATACAGCTTTTAGCGCTTAAAAATCGTTCCACATTCTTATAAGCTTAGAATTTTCTATTTTGAATTCATATACTGATAGACGCGACTAAGTCGCGTGGGAAGGTGAATTTTGAGTATGAATTATAGTACCAATCAGAATTTGAAGAAATGAAAAATCAGCCGAAGGCGTTTTTCCTTGACAAGAATCGATGACCATCCCAGGAAGACTTTTCCTTTCGTTGAAAATTACGAAAGCTCGCGACACTCGGCTCTCTCAATGTTCACATATAAGGCAATTATAGTTGCTTCATTGAAATAAAAAGAAAAACGTGGGATTCTTGAAAATAAATATGACAACGAAGTCCATTTGAGAAAAAATATTTGTTCAGCTGTTATTTCTGCATGTAGTATACGCATTTCCTGAAATGTGTAAGCAAGTAACCCGTAACCGCGAATATGGAGTATGATGAAGCCCATAAGTACGTTAAACGGTTGATTATATACATTATGCGTAAACCGGTAGAAGGAGCAGCGTAACGAGTTCATTAAATTTGACAGCATACAAAAATAATCCGCGAAACAGTGCAGGGAATCAGCTGCTCCTACCCACATAGGTAGGTAAGATATACAAACAACGAGCTTGTTATCCATGACGTTGAAATTAGAATTGGTCTAAGCTATTATCGTAGTACCAGTTGTGCTATTACCTCGCATGCTGTAGCATAAAGTTTGCTAAAATGACTGACTGTCAGACACCACCACGTGTTCAGCATGCGATCTTATAGTATACCTGGGCATGGGGCACATCAGAAATACCAATTATCAAGTAATTATGAAACAATTTAGTTTGGCAAATAGCTATGAGATTGGTTTTACTAATGGAAATCAATTCGAAACAAGAATATTCACCTACGTTTTAACTCACCCCTTTTACCTTCCTCACTCCAGTCTTAGTTTCAACCCAAATTTCCTATATATTTTCTCCTATATTTTCACGGTTTTCTTCGCGTGCACGTGCGAAGTTTGTAATCGCTAGTTTTTTACCTTAGAGTTTGGCCGATCGTAAATATTCACGTTTGGCCTTTGGCTCGTTTCGTGGGTATAGAATTAGGAAGTCTGACTCCTTGGCTCTTGGTGCACTTGAACCCAGAAGCCCCTTTGACATTTAAATAGAAATATTTCGTTCAGTAAGCCTGTTCTTTGTTCTGGTATTCATTTGCTCTCGTGTCTAAAGAGTTAAATTCTTGAACTGACCACGATCGTTCACTGTGCAATTCATTCCTGTTTTTTTTTTTCTTTTTTTTCCGATAGTGTTGATTACGACCCTAATTTGACCAGGCTTCGATTTCTTCGATTTCATCGATTCAAAATGCGATTATAAAATCTTTTATAAAATGGTCTCTTTGAATTTGGGTCACGTGAAAATTACTCGATCAAATTAAGATCGAGTGAAAATTTGCGGACGACATTATATGGCCGAGGAATCGCAGCAATGACTGAATGAAAACCCTGACCGCAAATGCTTGTGGGATCAATTACAGCTCTAGGGATTTAAAATAAATCAAATTATGACGTAGCTCGTATATGTATAACAGGTCAGAAAGCGTTCAACCCTCACCTGCGGACACTGGTCAGTATTGATTTACTCGCTGACAACTCTCTATTCCACTCGCTTTCTCTGTGATAGTGAATCGCAAAGTAGCTAGTACACCGCGGAATTATCTAGTTGGGGTTTGTCCCCTCTGCAGGGGTGGAAAACGTACTTATATACTTGCAGTGTTCGTGATATACCGCTACGCACCGTGTATCACGTGTAAATATGTACAAAAAACTAGGTATAGTAAGTTATATATACATAGATCACATATATATGCTTACAAAGTACGGCGTTTTAAACAGCGGCCAGTCCGCTTCGTAAGATAATATTTGTTCCGGATATCGTATGTCCTTAGGGCATATATGCACCATGAGTCGATAAAATCATTTTTTTTACACATTATAGTCGTAACAATTACACTTTATGGGTCCTATAAATCCCGGTATCATACTTTTTCAATGTTACAAAATTAATTATCCAAAGTTCATATCATTTAACTTTTTATTTTGAAACTCTTTCATCAATATATGAATGATAATTCAACATAGGGGTAGGTATTGATCATGTTACTTCCTCGTCACTGTAATCACGTCAAGCTGCGGGTTATCCATTAATTTTGGTTTATTTAATCGCAGAAACTGGTTGAGTGAAAATTTGGATTTACGACGTGTGATATGATGCGACAATTAATTAATACACCCTTCACCGTCATAAATAACATACGCTTCAATATAATCACTCTCATTAATTTATTTGTAACGTACGTATACGTTTGATCATTATTCTCAGCCTTTGACTTCTGACCCCTAGTATACTGGACGGATTTAACCAGCGGTAACACGCTCGTTCTCAAACATTGCACTTAGCTCATTTGGACTCATAATAAAATCAGTAAAATACGTGCAACTAGCCAAGCCGTATCTAATTTACAAATTCAATCCTCGATGCACATCGAATTATGTATTGGTAATGTGATATTGGAATCAAATTCGTAAACGTTTAATAAATTCCAGAAATAAGTGATTGCAGGTGGGACGGTTTAGGAATTTGAAAATTGGAAAGCTCAGAGTGCATAGCATATTGAATCATGCAATTTGATCTTCAAATATGTATAAATTTTGAAATAATATGAACCGTCGGTGCGTGAACATGTAATGGCTTTTCAAATTCCAAACTATGTTTGACGAATTAGTTTCATAATCCTCAACGACTATACGTTGCATGATGGGTTTATCGTTAACAACAAGTGTTTTACTACCATAAGATATCCACGGTTTGGTACCAGTTCAATAAGACACCTAATTTTGACATGTTTCTGATGTTTTTTTTTAACAAGGGGCTTCAGGTTTAGGTGAAGAAGGAAAGAGGAAAAAGTGAGCTCGTAGGACGTTTAAGTACGTTCAACCCATTCCCAGCTGTAATTTGGAAGGGTTTGCAAGGTGTGAGAGACACCTGTCAGTTCCTCCTCAGCCCTTAGCCTTCCTTATCTTGCCTCGTCGAATACATCCGTATCCCTAGCTGTGAAGAGCACCTCTTCCTTTTCGTATGTAAATACGTGTATGACGATCTCGACACATGTCGTGGGCGCAATCGGTGTCCGAACGACCGCGACGCGAGGCCTTCGACTTCACGATTACGTAAGCAGCAGCGAAGAGAAAGAAATATGTATGCATGAGGGAGAAAGAGAGCGAGAGAGAGTGAGAGTGATAGAGATAGAGATATATATATATATATATATATATATATATATAAATATATGGAGATATAGATATAGAGAAACGATTCAAGACCGCGTCTGACCTCATCGTTGGGAACCTGTCCCACTTAACCGGTGAACCTTCTGCATCAGAATCGTTGTGTGAACATCGTGCTGGAGGCGGTAGACTGGAACGATTTTATCATAACTTTGTTGTTACTGTTAGTAATCGAGTCAGAAAAATGTCGATTAACAAGAACATAAGGCATCTGACATCACTGAGTCTCAATTTTGCGTCAGTAACGCAACTTTCGCCTCTTTCAAATTTTCGGAGTAAAAAAATCACGTGAAAATCGTGCCACTCTTTATTCCACTATAAAAAAGAATGATTTTCATTCTTTTTTTCACTCAGTTGTAAAGGGTCGTAAGATTTTCGTGCCGAAAAATGTAGAGAGGATATTTTTCGTTTTTGATATTTCCGATCGATGAAACTTCATAGCATTTTTACCTGTAGCCATCAGACCGTAAGAAATCTCAATTCAAAAGACGATAATTTTTATTCCCCAGTATGATGAGGTATACGCTAGGCTCGTACTACCACACTCGTATGAACAAGCTTGTGTTTTCGTATACATGCATGCGATTTTCACCCCAGAATTGCCTGGCACAGAAGTTAGGCGGCGCTGGCGGTTGTATACATGCACAAATTCTACACACACTAGTAGCGTACTGGAATTGTACGTGCCTAGCGTATACGTATGCACTTAGATTAGAGGAATATGTGGTATTCAGACTCGGATGTACGTTAAACCTTTTTTTTCCTGATTACTTTATTAGATTTGTTAATGGACTGATGTAAGACGATTAGATTGGAACGCAGTTATCGTCAGGCACGAGTTATACCCACTTATTGTTAGTTTGGGTGTACTAGAGAGAAAAAGAAAAACTGATAAAGCGTGAAGTAGAAGCTACTAGGTCACGGTCTTCGCGTTTATAAATTTTGTTCAAGTACCTCTTACTTTCTGAATTATTAAACCACCGAGTGTTATCAGCTACATTAGGTATCACATCTACAGCTGTAGTATACACAGAAACAAGTTTAGCTAATATAATCCACACGTGGAAATAATTATCTAATCTTACAAACATATATACGTACGTATGTACGTACATACATGTTATACATTTATAGACCAACAATCTCGAGACTCGCAAAGTTATGCATTGAGATAATGTATTCGTATAGTACAGTAGGTATACTGATTACTCGATTCATATGATAGTGTGTTCGTTTCACTGTATAGGAGATTGACTAAGGTCTTGATAAATTTTATAAGCTCTTCGACGGGGTAAATTAATTATATCTTGATTATTTTCAACTGCTATTGAGTTGCAATTTTTTTACTATAACAGAAAGTCAAATGGCAGAATTTATTTCATATTCATTTCGATTGACTTTGAGATAATTATTGACTGTGACTCTCTGTCATCTTTGAACTTGAATCGATAAGGTGTTGTTGACAAAGTAGTTGCAAAAATTTATCATCACTCTACAGGCTTGATTACTATAAACAATCGATTGACACGTTAATTGAAGAGCTAATGTATACGATGTGCAGATAATTGTCTGAGGTAATCGCCATCCTTTAAGTAACTTCAGATGGATAATTATACACCTTACCTCATTTGTTAATTCAAAAAAAAAAAAAAACCAAACAATTAGAATTGTAGAGTTGCAGCCATTTACATCATCGAACAGGATTTATCATGAAAGACTGCATACGGATGCATGAATGTCCAAAATTATTATCTATAACCGGCATTTATATCTGGAATATGGAATACCCACTCATTTAACGGCTAATTATGTTCCACTTTTGACACGTTCGTGTGAATTATTACAAAAGTTTTGTGTATACGTGTTGATTCGTAAAAGTTACTGAATCACGTAACAATTCTGTAAGTCTGACAATGAGTAAAGCGTACGTGCAGCTACTGACGCAAAGCTTTTCTAAGATTTATTTTCAGCTTATCTATATCCATATCGAAGAATATGATTAGAAAGACTGTAGGTACATTCCATTCTGTTCTAATTTCACTAGAATCATTTTTTTTTTTTTTTTTACTTTTACTTAACCAGACTGGGTGTGGCTGAGAATAAGCGATCTCTTATGATTGTCTTCTTTATGCTCTTCCCCATTCGGAAAATTATTCAACCTCAATAGCGAGGCTCTAAGAATTCGTCAGTATTTGCGTGTATATATGGGTATAGGTGCACAAATGTATTGATATAATCAGACAAAGAAAGAATTGGAATTGTACAACGAGCGGTTACGTCATTTAGCGCGAATACCTGCAGCCGTCTAGCATTCAGTGTGTTTCATTTCAGGGTGGGGTTTCGAGGATTAACTATACTTTTCTTATCAGGAATAATAAATTAATTAACAGCGTATAAAATGCTAAGAAGTCAAATATCAAGCTTGAAAAAAACATTCTTAAATTAATTTTAACACATTTCGTCGCAGACGATGGCATGGCGTTCTCTGAAAACGAAGCAAGCTATCCTTCTTTTTTTTTTTTTCGGGGCTGATATTTATGCACTATGTCGAATGCTATCAACCCTTTATGTATTTATCATGTACGCGTTTTCCAGGAGGACAAGGTATTAAAAATAGAATACGCAATCAAGCCATTCCTCGTTGTTTCGATTCACGCGATTTCAACCTTCGCTTTCTGCTACTCCTCTTCCTGCTCTTTATTCTTTGCTGAATTGTTCTTTACCTTTCATTGTCTCCTGGCACGATATCGTCTCTCACGAATAGCTGTATACAAAACTCTCAATCGAGTCTTTCCCAGCTCAAAATAAGCGATATGCATATTTAATTTGACGACGAAACTTAATCATCCTTCAGAAGGAATAGGCCTCTGTTCTATACTACCATTCACCTCCGATAAAACAAAAAACCGATTTTTCTGTACATCAGTCGATTTCGTATTCTATTGAATAAAAATGTATACATTTTTCCCGTTATCTTTTCAAATGGATAAGGCTTTAGCCCCAAAATTTCCTAGGCAAATCTAATACCGTCGAGTTTACGGATTCGATCATATAGCAGTGATATTTCGTTGTCTCTATGACGAGTCACGAATCGAATTGATAGATCGTACAGCGTTTTCATTTAAATAATTTTCGGAATCTAGGCTACTTTCGACATTGATGGGAAAAAAAAAAGAAATAGGATCTATGAAAGTATTACGGATGAATGATCAAGAATACAGAACTTCAGCACGTATGTCGTATAGGTACATCTATTAATTGAGTTCAAATGGAGAGCAAAGTTTGCCCACCTGTTTCTATGCCGTATAGATAATAATTTTTGATCAAATCTCTGTCTAGTTATTAGTGAAAATGATGAAAATATTTTCTCAAGACACGCTACGTGTAGTGATTACCTAACCGGCGATAATAGTTCCTACGGCAGCGGAGAATAGATCGAAGAGACATTAATTCTATCGATTTGGCATCGGGCTTGGCCCGGGCTTTATTTTCTGTATCTTCTGGTTTATTTATTGTTAGTATATCTCCGCTTTGATGTGTCTTATGATTATATCCTTGGCAGGGAATCGATCCTATCGTGTGGATTAATTTAACATTATAATAGCGTAATGCGAGATACTTTACGCGTACAAAGATAGTAACCCAACAGCATCCGATATACTGCATATCGCGTGGTCCAGATCTCGATCTTGCACACATATGTGTCGACAGCTTCGGACTAACCGAATCCAAAAATATATTTCACGGATTGACCCTGTGATCGTAAACTGACTAAAAAATCGACAAAAATTGGGTTCGATGTCTTAGATTGTTCTTATTCGACTGATTGTCACATATTCACATTTCCTTTACATCTATAAAGACTAGTAGTAACTTTTCTACTCTGCAAGGAAGCTCTGGGAAGTGGGTCACGAAGATACCTGCGTGAATTCCTAAATCGAATTTGCATGATGCTGTCTGTGAAATAGGGGTGTTTCTCTTTTCCAGGTGGTTGGCTTTGATGTAAAGACTGATATAGGTGTACCGTTCGAGAGGGAGTTAAAAGTGGAAAGAAACTTGAGACTTGCTGCCGTGAGCTTGGAATATGTGAAAAAGCTCGCGGTACCTCCAACGTATGTGTGATATAGTATATGGTATTTGCGTTGTAGCTACACTTGACGAATTGTTTTGCGAGTGGGAATTCCGGTGTAAGATTCAAATTATGAAAACGAAAAAAAGAAAAAGCCGCGTTCATAGTTGGAGTACGAATCGTAAATTGGCAAGAGCAACGAATTAGGTTCGATGTATATTTGCCAAAAAAATTCTTCCCCAATAGAAACTTTCGTATGCCAATTTAGCGGTTTTCGAATATTATCCAAAATTAAACGCATAATTAAATTTCATCAAAATCCGAAAATCAGAGTCAGACAAGAATGTACTTTTATCAAGTTGAAGAAACCTGTCGTATACACAAGGAACCGGAAAGTGGGCAGGTAAAAGTCGACCGGAAAGTGACTCGGAGCTTTCAAGCTGGTATTTAATCGTATTTGTACATCAAAACGGTCGAATATATCTTTTTGATGTTAGAGATAGAGGCTATTGGTATAAAACCACTAGCGCACAAGTTCTTCATCTATCTAAAGTTTTTAATGTCACGAACCAGAAGTATAATATTTCTTATTTACGATGACAGTTTCTATTCCCTTACGTAGTAGCTGCAGGTATCGTGCCTCTTTCCGGCAGGCAAATAGGTTTCATTCCTCAGGATAACATTCACTATAAAATGGACTCAAGTGTCCTGGCTCGTGCCAGGCTGGTCTTGGGGGTTGACAGGGTGGTTTCGAGACGTTTCAAAAGTTACCCCTTACGCACTGCAATCAGCTCACGCGATCCTGACCCTTTTCAGCACCAGGATGTTCCTCGCGACCTTTTTCACTACCAAATTTACAACCATCGATGGAATTCCCCAAATTATACATTCCGGGGACATTCTTTTTCACCAGGCCTAACAGTTTATGGTGACTTTCGAAACAAGGGTGAAAAACGACAATGCTATACACCGTTCGAAATATACAATCATCAGATTTCCTTTGCCAGTAATTTCACTATGCATACACTTTGCGGTGTGTGATTTCGCTGTATTAGTCAAAAAAGTAAAAATCTACCCCATTGGTCCAGAGTGGCGCAATTTTCATCCCAAAAAAAATTTAGAGAGCTGCAAAGTTCATTTTTAACGATCTGGAGTGATTAACTATCCAGATTCTGGGTACGTCAATCAAAAAGTCAAGCATTTTGCAATTCCTGCAGTTTTATATCAACGTCGCTTAACGAGATGCAATTAATTATGAAAGGTGTTTCTGTTTAATTGACAAGTATCTCTTGCGGTTTTTAGCCAAACCGCAAGTATAGTATCTCACCTTTCGTCGCCTATACTCTGAGGGGATCGTCTTTTTCTCAATTTTTCCCCGGTTTCATTATAGACACGCAATGTATGTATATACGAGTTGCACCATACTGTGGAGAACGTGCGAATCCTTATCCGCGGTTCCCAAGGTTTCTGATTTACTTAGGCATAAATTTTGCACCGTCAGACGTGGAGAAAAGGCTTTCATTTCACCGCGTGTATAGAAGCGTCCATCAATCATATAACACCTTAATGACGCGAGTGAGAAACTTATATGTGAATGACGAATTTTTTTTCGCGTTTAATGAGTGAGAATAGCCAGTGGGCAACGAATAGAATGCTAATGCAAGTCCGAGCTAAGAATTTTGAAGCAGTGCAGCTTCCAGCGAGCAAAAATAAATTTTAAGTAGCAATAAAATGCGTTTTACACCAGCTGCTGTCGTCCCATAATTTTGATGGTATATGAAGCTTTATTCATCGCGCTGAAGCGCACACTTTATAGAAACAGCCTTCTTCCACCTGGCTTCAGCTTAATTTGCAACGCCTGCAGTTTAACGAAGCTGCAGCAGTTGTCGACGGCGTGGCCTCTACTTAAAATTAAAATAAGCCGCAAGGAAATCAACTGCGGCAGTAAAAAATATCTCATTTTTTTAATCTCGGATCCTTAACAGAGGCCAAAGGACCTCGAAAGCGCAGAACCGCAGGGACACACGTGTAGTGGTGAAATAAATTTGGGGCAAAGTCAAAAATACCATTTTATTGCAAAGGGAATAAAAAAAATAGAAGGAAGCTGCAGAGCGAAATTTGAGAACTGCTGCAGCACCACGCGAACGAAAATAATTACGACATGTGTGTCCCACTTCCCGCTTAATCCTCGCATGTGTTACCCTTACGATTGACCAGATTATTTTAGGCCAGTTTACTCGAACGCGTCTTGCTATCCTCTGATAGCCTCCATGCTATCCATACTTCGATGCCATTAGGTTTCATGCATAGATGTACTCATACACTAGGTGTGGATGATATCTACATGTGCATGCATAGGTATGGACAGGAAGGGTATATCATCATTCCTCGCACTGCATACTTTCGGCCAATCTCTGTCACGTCAAAGCACATCATCATCGCTTTTCACACTTCGGAGTTTTGAAGCGATGACAGCAAAGCGTCAAGGTCGCTCAAGGGCAGGATGTTGAATTGACGATTTTGTCACAGCTAAATTTCCGAGCATGCGGTATACATGTATTATAAGAGGTGCAGACATGGGACATGCTGTAATGGACTTTGGGGAGTAGGGAGAAATTTATTCATAATTTATGTGCCAGAAATCAAAAGGGTACCATAGCATAATGGTATACAAGGGCAGATTCATTAGAAAAATTTAAGACTAAATGTCTTTCACCCAAAAATCTCGAGATGCGGATATAGTTTCCCACTTACAGTAGGTCTGAGTTGACTATTGACAGAACTCCTTTTGATAATGATTGGACGATTTTCACGTTCGGTGACCGACTGATTATAGATATTGATCGTCTAGTCTTAAAGTTAATCGTCTCAAGTGAAGGAAAGCGTGAGTCATAGTGAAGCTTTAAGGAGTGGAGCAGCCATTTTTTTTCGCTTTGTTTTAACAGAATCATTAATACTTCGTTTCGTTTTTTGGATGGAATCGTGTCCATGATAACTGCACACTGCAGTTATTTTCATTTTGCATTCTAGATCTATCATGAAACGAAAGAGTTCATTAATTGTGTTGTGAAGATCGCTAGGGTATTATTTATTTCGCATGTGCGTTGATGCGTTGAAATAATATTTCCCAATCGGATTCGGGTTCGGTATTGAAATTTGATTAATGCTAATTTTGAAATGCCTGTCCCTGGGCATAAAATTTCACAATTACGAATTAGCGTTATTTGTAATTGAACTGAGCGCTAATTGGAATGGAATATACACATAAAGTGCACAGACGATACACTTTGCAAGTATTCATCATAGTTCTACCAACGCTCAACGAGTTCCAGATTAAAATGAAACTGTATCTACTTGGGATGACATAATCACTCGCGAGGCCACCTCGTCCTGGATATAATCCTGCCAAACCGCTTAAGGCATTCGCCATTAGTTTTACGCTACACAAAACGGCCATAAAAGTATTTTGCTACATAATATAACTATAACCTGCCTGGATACTATAAACTAATGGGAGAACCTGAAATACCAAAATGGCAAAATGAATCCCACTCCGAATTTTACCTGCACGCAATATTTCAATGTAGAATTTGTTATGTCATTTTATGGCTAAGGTATGCATAGTTGGATCGAAAAAATTGATAAATAGAACACACATCGATCTCGTAACATTTGGATAATTAAGTAATCAATACAATTAACGAAGATACAAAAATGTTTGGTAGGTCTGCAATTTTATTTATAAGAGTTTCTTTCGACCGTTTTGGAGCGCTTGGAAATTGCGTTTAATGACATGTCGTTGTGTCGAAGCCGATTTCTATCTTAGAATCGGAGATTGCAGTCGATCTTTAATCGCGTGCACCTAAATGACGCCACTGATTGCCTTATGGGTCTGAAGGCTGTTGGCTGCTGGAGTAACGTGACATTTTCAACCTGATTCCAACAAAATCACAGTTGGCATTTTTAATTACCTAGTTGGCTCGCTGGTTTAAAGAAGACAGAGTAAAAGCTACTCAGTTTCCTGTGGCTGACAAGGTACCTGCCTCGTTCCCTTAAATATGAAACGATATTGCCATAGGGAAATAAAAATGAAACAACCTTTTTGGAAGGTAGAAGTTTTCACGTTCGCTTCGGTCTGTCTTCACAAGTTGTGACAGTCCGTGAAACGAGATTCTATTTTTGGCTCATTGATTGTGTTTTCATAACGCCTCATCGAAGATCGTCTTGGCTTCTTAGGTCAAGTTTAATTAGCAAAGTGTTAACTTTTTTGTATCAGTTAATTTGACGTCTGATCTAATAATCATTCACGCCCATTATACACGCATCCTTTAATAATAACACCCACGTGGTTAATCGCCATTCCACTGAACATACGAATAAAGGAAAATAAGAGCAAAGAAATAATTAAAATCTCGTTTAAGCACGATAGAATATCTACTACTTATTTATATCTTTATACTTAACTGACGTAATATATTACTTGGAGAATATTAAAACTTGCGACCAGCTTGTACAATAATTATGTAACTTTTTTGCTGTGCAGAAAAAAAGAAAATAATTCCTATTTAAGACCGTTTCGATAGAAAAGGCATAGGTTACTTTAACATAATTTTATTTTTGTTGCAGATGAGCAGGAGCGCGTGCAAAAGAAGACTTTTGTAAATTGGATTAATTCCTACCTCTCGAAGGTAAGTATCTAAGCAGCTTGGTTTTTATTTTCTTGTCCTTGAATTGTGCGGGGCTGATCGATCGTTTGACCAATAAAATTGGCAAAACACTATAATATTCTGTTTCTCGCGTAGCCTGGTCTATACATATAATTATGTCGATGTTTAAATATGCATAGGCATGTATATTTATTACCGAAGATTTTTATTATACATATATTTTGAATTTCGTCTTGCGGTATAAACACGATAAGAAATTGTTATTGCATTCCATCCGAGAAGTCATCGTCATTCGATAACAATATGTAATATATGACAATTCGCTCAGCGTTGCGTCGTCGCGTCCATCCATGCCGCTTATACACATCGGATAAATTCAGCTTTCGAATTGCGTTACGTGCTTGTCTGCAAACGCGACAGCTTGACAGCTGCAATATAACGTATTGAAAGATAATTATAAGTTACTTACAACTTTCTCAGTATACTCCGGACATTTCAAACTCCTCTCTCGTGAGCTTCAAGCCTCGAGCTTGAAGTTGCAAGCTGCAAGTTAGGAGCTACAAGCCCTCTGCACGATTCGACTAAGTTGAAACTTGGAAATTATCGGCGTAGCTCGTACCTGGCTCGTATTTCACCTCATTGCATTATGCATATACCTACCTACTTTGGTATTTTCTGATACTTCTTAGATCTTAGGTTCTCAAATCTTTCGAGATTCACCAGATCGCTGTTTGGAATTTTTTGACCATGAAATAGATTAAGAAACCGAGTATGATTGATGAATAGAAACTATTGAGGTCAGAATTATTCAACTTCATGGTAAAAATACAAATCTTCGGGTTATTTTTTGTTGGTATTTTGGAAATGTTCAAGACAGAATGAATCATTTGAACAGAATGCTTTCTATCAGTCTGCACGTGTCTGCTGGGCCTCTGACTATGGCGCCTGACTATGCCCAGTAAACTTCTTAGGATAAAAATGCGAGACAGATTGGCACGTAGCCAGACTGGAGGAATTAGTTGGCCAGAATTGCGAAGGAGGTGCTGAAATCAGGCGGAAATTTGCCAATTTTTCTTACTTATTAACAAACCTGTTTCATACGAGATCAAAGTACCAATTGAAGCTGATACATGACCTGAAAGAAAATCCACGAGTCCATTTACTTTCTCTTTCTATCTCTTTCGGGCGTAAATGCAGCCACGAAAAGTGGAATTGGCTTGGAGCTTGCAAGGAGACTAGAAATAAGTCATTTTTATTCGCAACTTTCTTACTTTTCTTCTTCAACGTATAGAACAATTGAGAATATGATAAAAAAGAAATTCCTACTGGATTTCTAGGGTGCTTCGTACTGCATATCTGTCGGATAGGTATCTCTTGAATTTATATTTCCATTTATATTCTTTCAATCCATAAAATCTCTGCATTGATTACAGCGAGTTCCACCGCTTCGAGTGGAGGATCTGATCGAAGACTTGAAGGATGGAACGCGCCTTCTTGCCCTACTCGAGGTTTTGTCTGGAGAGAAACTGGTGAGAATGAATATTGGCTTGGATAGAATAAGAAATTGCTTTTGGCGTTATTCCTTGCGTCTAATCGATTCGACAATTTGTGAAAATCAGATGCCCCGTTGATTTTTGAGTCAAATATTTTACGTGGATTTGAAAATGTCTGATTAGCTATAAACAAGTCGTTAGATTTCTTCAAATAAAACGAACACGCGAATTTTTTACGATTGCACATTTACCGTTAATCAATTGCAAATGATATAATGTCAGTCTATGTGCGCGAATGAAATACTTTTTTCCTCAATTTTAGCCAGTCGAAAGGGGACGCAACTTGAAGAGACCTCATTTTCTCAGCAACGCTAATACGGCACTTCAATTTTTACAGAGCAAAAAAGTAAGTAATCGAGATCAGTATTCCTATGTATTCCATGAATTGAGAATTTGACAACCGTCACCGAGATTTTAATTACCCATATTATTTAATTTCACACTTATACAGTTGAATTTGTTCAACACTGACCATTCTCTCCTCTTCTAGATCAAATTAGTGAATATCAATTCATCCGATCTAGTGGACGGACGACCTCCAGTAGTATTGGGACTCATATGGACCATCATCCTGTACTTCCAGGTATTTTAGCTAAAACTTTTTCTATCCGTTACAGTATACAGCTATGCAATTATCCACGTCATTAGTAAGCGATAGCTGCTTTTAAATAGCGCATAACACAAATTGAGTATCTTGAGCACAGTATTCAAATCGGGTTAATTTCTAATCTTCGGGTTACGTGGAAAAAACTGTAGAAAATCCATTTGTCGAACGAAATTTTTCGCACATCATCGTTTAGAAATTAGCCCGGTTAAGCTAGGCCAAAAAGTGCGAAGTTGCTAACCGTATGTATTCTAACTAACAAGCTACGATCAAAGGATCGAAGGCGGGTGAGTAGCCAACAAAGCGTAACAAACAGTGTACAAAAAAAACCAAAAAAACCAAAAAAAAAAAAACAAAGACTAATGGACCTCGCCGTGGGTCCTTGCACAGAGCATCGTTATTGCATGTATTGCGCGACACTTTTTAGAACGCACGCTAGATGCCCGACCCCATAAGATTTGGCCTAACCGATCCACGTCTCGTATTTTCTTAGATCGAAGAGAACACCAGAGCCCTAGAATACCTAGGTCATACATGGGGAAGCCAGAGCAGCTTGGACAGCCTTGGTACCCAGGGGTCAGCGGCGAATGAACGCCGTCGACAGAGCAGTGAGAAATGGAAACAGGGAGCAAGAAAGACTCTTTTGCAATGGGTTACCAACGCGCTGCCAAAGTGAGAAGAAAAAGCTGAAGAAGGCCAAGTTTCCGAGGAAATGGATAAATTAATGCGCATTTTTTCGTTACAGAGACACCGGGATCCATGTACGAGACTTTGGGGAGAGCTGGAGAGACGGAAACGCCTTTTTGGCAATTATCGATGCCATCAGAGCAAACCTGGTGAACATCGCCGCGATGCGAGAGGCCTCGAACAAGTCTCGCCTGGAGACCGCTTTCCAGGTGGCAGAAACTGAACTTGGAATAGCACGACTTCTCGACCCGGAGGACGTCGACGTACCGCGCCCCGACGAGAAATCCATCATGACATATGTCGCACAATTTCTGCATAAATATCCAGAGCCTAGGAGTACCGGACCTGACTCATTCGCGGCTGTTCAGCAGGAGTACGACGCTCTTTTAGGATGGCTAAACGAACGAACTAGACAACTTGAGCAACTGGACAGGACCAACGCTTTCCCGATGAGCTATCCGGTGAGAAAAACTCTCAGATCATTCCTTAAATCGTTTTTCTAATTTCGATCTCACAATTCTTCAGGAAAATTATCAGTGTGTGTTCGTATCAGATAGATCGCATGGTCAATGAGCAACGTGATATTCATACGGCAATTAGGTAGCCGTGAAACTTGATCGCTTTACGATGATGAATGGGCATTAGTGATAATAGGACACGTAATAAGCATGTACAATATAATCGATTCTATGTTCTCTCGTTCTAGTACAAGTAGTAGTGATTTAATGTAGGCGTATCATCTTTGAGTTAACAAGCTTGTTGGACATGTGTTTATTTTTAGAGAAATTTTCAAAGTGTTCAGATTCGAAATGTGAGTAATCATATTACTCGCATTGATGATGTGCTTATATTTTTTAATGCTTCGGAGTATTTCACTTGATATTCATTCGGGACTTGTTTTATCTCCAGGAATATATGCTGTTCAGAAGCGAGACTGATGACAAATCAATCAGTTATCGAAAGCTGCAAAATCTTGTCGATACACCGAGCATGATCAGCATAACTCGCGACTCATGGAGACAGATCGAAACCTTATGGAATAAAATGGAAATTCTGGTAAGTCGGGATTCTCATTACTCACTGACTTTACTCAAAGGAAATAGGACCGAATCATAATCAGTTCATAATGTCTGCCATGGTTTTCGGTAGATGTTACGTTGGCTTTGGCTTCTGGATTCATCGCTTCCGGGTGAATTTGGCGAGGTGGGTAGATGGCTCGCTGGAGCTGAGCAAATCCTTAAATCAGACGACGACATCCCGGACGAAATGACGGAGGAAACTGCGAGTATAATATCAAACAAGCTGGAGGAGCACAAGAAGTACTTTTTGGACCTCCCTGAGGTAACCGAGAAATTCCAACAGGCCAGAGGATCTCCCGTCGCGCAACAAATTTCTCTTGAACAGCTTGAGAATATAGCTTCACGACTTGCAAGTCTTCCGACTCGCGCTGCCAAGCGCAGAATTCGTCTTAAGTTTCTGGAACACAAATGCTGCCTTATCGCGTTCCTTTTCTTAGTCGAGACAAAACTGAAAGGCTGGAGCATAAAGTATGGAGCGGAAGATAAGGTCCATCAGATGCTCGAACAATACAGGAATTTTGTCTCCAGAAATAGAATATTCCAGGAATTTCAGAAAGCATACCTGGATATGCAACAAGTTGTTGAGGAATACAAGAGGGAAGGAGATATTGGTAAGTTGAATAGACAAATATATCGATAATATCGATCTTCATATTATACAGAAAAATTCTCACCACGGATATAACAATGACGTGATGATGAGCTTTTTTATTATCTACTAAAAAATTGTTATGTTCACTTAGACACGATTTGTGATGAAGAGGTCATGCGACATGCTTAGTGTTATCTAAACACATACAATGATATAGCTTAACGGTTCGAGTTCATAATTATTTTTATAAATCTGACGCGAACGATAATGTATGGAAGAATAATGATACGACATTGAGTAACGCACTTAACGTTGTCATAGTTTTAATTAGATCTAATAAACACATGAATCATCGAACCTTTCAGATCGCCAGGAATGCATAAACACTGATCGCTTCATTCGCGAGACTGGTGAAAAATGGAAAAACGTATCAATGGATTTGCGCTGCGTACAAAGCATGCTTGAAGAACTTGTAGCTTATTGGCGTCGTTGGGCTACTGTTTCGGACGATTTTGAATCCTGGTTGTCCCGGGCAGAACCGGCCCTTGATTTACCGGACGAAGAGCGAATGGAATTTTTCCAGGACATCAGCGTTTGGAAGGATAAACATCAGCAGTTATCCGATACCGTTAGTTTCCTAATAGCAACATCCGACGAGCAGGTAGCTCTTCAGCTCAAAGATCGTTATGGCCGGATGACGTCGAGATGGGAACGCCTCTTCTCTGAGGCAAAGCAATATATGCATGCTGGAGATTTACTGCGAAACCGAAAGGACTACAGAGCTGGAGTTGAGACTCTGCAAAAATGGCTGCGAAATGCAGAATCAGTTTTATCAACGACGCAGTTGACTTCCACAGAACGGATCAAGTCCTACGGAGAACAACTTCAACTTCTTCACAACGAAGTAGAGGGCATCGAAGAACTGTTCAAAAACATCAGCAAGAAGTTCCAAACTCTGATCCAAGACTTGTCGCGTGAAGAGGTCGACAAGATGATGAACACTTTGAAAAAAGAAAAAGAAGCTCTCGTCAGAGTCCGTGCTTTAATACCAATGCAATTGCACTTGTATCATCAGCTTCTCGTGCAGCAAGAATCCCTGGAGGCTGGACAAAAGGAGATTTCGAACTGGTTGGACGAAGCCGAGCGTTTACTCGCTGGAATTAATCTCTCAGGAGGCAGAGACGCGGCTTTGGTTCACCTGGATCGTCACAAAGCGTTCTTTTCACGGACTTTGTACTATAAATCGATGCTGGAATCAAAGAACAAAGTTTTCTCCAGTATGGTCAAGTCAGTAGATTGCCGGGCGAGTGCTGAGGCCGCGGAAGGAGGCGCGGCTCTTCGTGAGTTGAATGAGCGTTTTGCTCACGTTTCACAATCGGCACAAATCTGGGAGCAGAGACTTCAGGAGGCTGTGCGTTGCTGGACTAAATTCCGAGAGTGTGAAAGACAGATTTCCGAGTGGCTTTCCGCCGCTGAAACTTTGATCAACGATAAACACATCGACAGTCGTCAGTCTGTTGAATATCACAAGAATTTCTTCGGAAAAGTGAACGAAAAATGGATTCAGGACTTGGTCAACGCAGGTCAAGATCTCAGAAATGCTCTGCCAGTAGAACAGCAGACTCCGATCATCGAGGCTGTTGACAATCTGCAACGACGCTGGAAGGAAGTTCTGACTTTCGCACCACTGCATCTGATGCGACTTGAGTTCCGCCTCGACGAAGCTGCTTTTCTACAATACCTTAAGGAAATTGAGATGGAAATCAACTCAGAACAGCAAGCCCTGATCAAGAATGACGATGTCGGAGGTATCGTACAACGCAACAAGGAATTCTTTGTGAGTCGCGGCGTTGTCTTGGAAGTTGAGCGCTGTCTTCAAACCTTGAAGAAAATCAGCACGGCGTATTATCTTCTGAAGCCAGATGACTCGAGCCTCAACGAAGCGGCTCAGAGAGCTGAAAATCAATGGGAAAACACAGCCCAGCGTGTCGAAACCCTCAGGGAGCAACTACGTAAAGTTCCCGAGCAATGGGCTGCCTATAGGCAAAAGTAAGACCATTAACTAAATTGAACCACATCGTTTGCTGATAGTGATTTGCGCCGAAAAGACGTTCAAAGAACTTGAGTGACATTTGCTGATGCATTTCATTACAGGTTCAACGAGATGGTACACTGGATGGATCACGTTGACAGCACGCTGCGAACTATTCTACAAGAAGTGAACTCCTTGGAGGAGTTCGAAAAGGAGAAGACAGTATTCCAGGTAAGAAGGAGTTATCATTAATTGCGGGTAATGTCACGTAGAAAATTTACTGACTGTGTAAACTGTATTTTTGTCATGCTAACTTGGATAGCTTCACACGGTAACGGTAAATATCTAAATTCCATCAGCGGATGATTCATGAAATTATACTCTCTTCGTCCTTTATCGATTCAACAGTTGAAATTCACTGCTCTTTACTCCCAACTTTTTCTTTATCAACAGCAAATATGCCGCGAGGCCGACAGCAAGCGAGAAGAGATGAAATGGTTGGTACAGACGTTGGATAGCTTAGCTTCGAATCGTTCGGACCACGAGGCACTCTCTGAGCAGAATCAGTTGGAACAACTAATTACCCGTTACAAAAACCTGATCCCAACAATCGAGATTACGATGACAAAGACGGACATTTACTCGAAAAGTTATACCTATCGAAAGGAGGTCCGCGAGGTGTGTATTCTGCTTGAGAAGGTTCGTGAGCAATCTACGGTCACTGTCAGACCCGAGACTATGGAGGTTTTGCGAAACGCGCTTTCGCACCAAGAGACACGTCTGACGCAGCTGGAACAGCAGAGAGCAAATATCGTCAGCATGCTACAGCGCGGAAAGGACATATTGAAAGATCAACATGCTCCGACGTTCGTCTCATCTGAAGTACAGCACTTGGAGTCAAGCTGGAATAATACCTATGGACAGAGTATCGAGGCTTTGAAAACTTTGAAGAGCACACAGAAGTTGTGGAGCAATTATCAACAGCAGAAGGAAGAAGTGTTGAAACTGATTGAGCAGGCTGAAGACGAGCTGAGGAAAGTAGAGGCTGGGTATCACGACTCTAGCCAAGTCTCTGCCGACCTTCAAAGCAAACATGAGCTGAGTATCACTCTGCGCAAAGCTGCTGAAGAAATGTTGAAGAAATTGCGAGACGTTTATAGGAACCTTTCGGAAGTTGCGGCTCCCGAAAAGAAACCAATCTTGGAAAAAGAGGTCACTGATATAGAGAAGAGGCTCCATGTCACCTTGGAGACGGTCCAGGAACGCGTTGTTTATCTTCAACAATTCAACGCTAAGTGGACCAAGTTCCAAGCTAGACTCGGCGAGTTGCAGTCTTGGACTCATCAGAGCGCACCGCAACTCCTTGCTCAGATACAGGAGATGTCAGCATCTCCTGAGGAACGCGTTCGCAAAACCGAAACCTTGCAGAAACAAATAAGGGAAAAAATCACCGTGTTGAAAGTTCTGGACGATGAGTCTCTTCAATTGATCAAGGGTAAGTGCACCTTCAAGCTTTCGAGGTGTAGACCTAAGTAGTACTAGTAGTAGCTTCTATACATTTTTTTTTTTTTTTTTTCATTTTGTGCTGATTGAAGTTATTTTTTGCCCACAGATGATGACGATAATCTCGAGGCGAAGAGGTTACGAGTGGAAATCAAAGACCTTCAGGAAGCTGCTGATTCTTTGAACAAGAGTATCGTATACCAGAAGGAAATGGCTGGTCGTAATTTGGCAACATGGAAGGAGTACGAAGTTGGAATTCAACAGCTCAAGCCCTGGGTCGAACAGGCAGAGATAAAAGCTGCAACGATTGGTTCAAAGCCATCAACGCTCGCGCAGGCTATAGAAATGCTCGAAACGGCTAAAGCCTTTGAAAAACAATGCGAGGAGCAGCTTCCGCAGGTGCAAGAATTGTCGGTTATTAGTCAACAGATTTCGGGTAGAACAGTCGCGCCTGATGAGGTCGACGCTGTTCATACTAGATGGAACTCCGTCCATGATGTAGCCATTCATACAGCAACGAAACTAGACAAGCTCGTTTCTTCCTGGAACACTTTCGAGTCAGAAGCAAAGGAATTCAACACCTGGCTAAAGAGTAGTGAGAAGGGATCTCTCACAGAACCAAACATCAAGACTCCAGAAACTGGAAAATTAGAACGTGAATTGGCTCGTCTGAAGGAATTCAACAAGGACATATCCGACAGACAGGCCCAACTCATATCCTTGACGCAGGTTTCTGACCACATCAGCCATGGCCTGGCCTTGGAAGGCGCGACTAATCTGAAGGCTCGGGTAGCGGAGATGAAAACGCGAGTAAACAAGCTCGCAGACATAGTCAGAAACCAGATTAACCAAGTTTCAGACGCTCTACTGGCCAGACAAGAGTTCCAGATGAAATTAACTGACTTCGACAATTGGATGTCGAGACTGCAGTCCAATATAGCTGAGATTAGCGATGTGAATGCCGACAACGTGGACACAAACCTACAAGCGGTTCATGCCTATTTACAAGAGCATTCGGACAAGCAATCAAGCTTCATCAATATTTACGAAGAGGTCAAGCTCCTTTCAGAACAGAGTTCACCACAGGAAGCAGCTGCTCTCAGTGAGCTTTACTCCTCGTTGGCTACAAAGTACAAGGCTCTCGAGGACGACTTAAACCAGAAGAAAAAGGGGCTGGAAAAATGGGCCGAACTTATAAGCTGGCACGCGGACACAAGCGCACAGTTGAGTCACAGCAAATATCAAGTTGATGCTCACAAACCATCCATATCTGACCTGGAAAGATTGACTTCAGAACTGCAGACAATGTCGACTAAGATTGACACCTGGAAGATACAGGTACCTCAGATTGACACAGCCATGGGCGTACAAGTTCGTGATAAATTGGAAAAACCATTAACAGCATCGGCTTTGGTGAATGAGCTTGAAGCCAAAGCAGTTACTCTGCAGACTGAGCTCACCACGAAGCGTGACAAGCTTGAGCATTTCAGTGCACGTTGGGATAACTTCAGAAAGACTCAGCAGACCCTCACCGAAGAGATCACTCGCACGCAAACTACTCTTCAAGATATTACCTTCAAGGTCGACAGCTGCGAAAAGTTGGCTCCAGCAGTAGAGCAGATCGAGAAACTCATCGCTGATCATCAAGACCGCGAACCTGATAAGGAGACTCTGCACCGCGAGGGAAATACTCTGATGAAGGAGGACCAGAGAACTGTGACTAACATCCAGGTTGTACTATCTTCTACTGATGCTAACTGGGAGAAAGTGAACGAACTGTTGAAAGAACAGAGGAATAAATATGCCGAGATGGACGCGGACTGGAAACAGTTTTTGGAAGCAAAGAAGAAGCTTTCCAGCCATCTTAAACAATCAAAAACACTGTGCCAATCCACTCAAGAAGTGCCAAATGATATAACTCAAGCCAATGCCGCTCTTGAGAAACATAAGAAAGCTGCCGACATACTGAAGAAGGGAAAACAGTCTTTGGAAAAAATGGACAACAAAGCACAACAGCTAATCAAGGAAGCGTCACTTATGCCAAACTTTAAGTCAGAATTGATAGAAAAAGATCTCGCCAAAATGCGGAAACAGTATCAAGACGCATACACGAACATCGTCGAGAAGACGCAAATTCACGAAACGCAAGTTATCATATGGAAGCAAATTGATGAAGCCAAGTATGAATTATCCAGATGGCTTAGTGATACAAATGAAGCGCTGACTAGTGCTTGTAAAAATTTATCCGATGCTGAAAATGGGCAACTCAAACTCGCCAGATACCGCGAAGAACTGCCAGCACATCAAGTACTGCGTCAAAGCATCGCCGCAAAAACAGCCCAGTTATCAAAAATGAACAATAATGCTAGCATACCGACTTTGAAGTCTCTCAACGATTTGCTGGATGATCAGTTTAAGGTTGTGAAAGAGGCAGCAGACAGACTAGAATCTGTGACTTCGACCTTCCATGAAAAAGAGAAAACTATTCGAGATGAACTGAAACGGTCTGCGGATGCCATTTCCAAGATCCGAGAGGACATAATCAAGTGTGACGATCTGACTGGAGAAAACACGAAAATTCTTGCGAGGATTAACAAATGTCAAGCTCTCAAAGGTGAACTCGAACAGGCTAATCAGGCTTTGAATGATATCGAAAAGAAAGTCACGGACATGTCGTCTGAATATCCGGCTATTTCGAAGTCCACTTTACCCAAGGAACTGCATGGACTACAGGCTCGCCGGGACGGTGTGGCCAGTCACGCAGATAAAGTCACCGCTACTCTGGTAGCCTTTTTAACAAAGTTGTATCACGAAAAATTCGGTGCTTTGCAACGTATGGTGGCTACGCATAAAGAAAAGGCAGCATGGTGCGAGCCTGAACACAGCAGTGATCGATACAATCTTGAAGTAAAAATGGCATCTCTCGTCGACGTGGAGTCTGGAATAGCCGACTGTGAGGCTCGCAAGGCTGATACTGATAACTCATTGAAACTCCTAGAGTCAGTAGAGAGCAAGGAAACTATGGTAGGCTTAAAAGCAGAACGTGACAAGGTTGCGGCCGATCTTAAGTCACTGAAGAAGAGCTATGCGAATATCAAGCAGGTTCTAGATCGCAACATTGCCTTGTGGCAAAGATATGAGCTTATGTCAGAGAACGTTTCTTCTTGGTTGAAGGAAACTGAGAATAAGATTAGAATCGAAAGCTCTATCCAACTTACTCTTCCTGATGTCGAAGATAAGATCAAGGAAATAGTTGAACTCCAGACAATCGTCTCGAAGTATGAAACGGAATTGAAGGATCTAAGCACCTTGGGCGAAGACATCATAAAGGTGAGCCCTGAGTCTCGTGTTGGACAATATGTTGGTCATTTGAACACTCGTTATCAAGCAATCGTGAAGTTCCTCTCGTCGCATTTGGAGCGTCTTGAAGAGGTGGGAAAAGGCCGAGATCAATACAATGCAAACGTGAAAGAGCTCGAAGTATGGATAAAGAACGCGGAACAAAAATTGAACAAGTTCGGTGAAATTTCCGGACCAAAAGCTATAACCTTCTATCAGTCGCGACTTAAAGAACTTAAAGGATTTGCGGACGAACGTGAGAAGGGTCAGGTGATCTTGAATCGCACAGCAGAAGCTGGTGAGGCTCTATACGCTAGAATTACACCAGAAAATCGTGAGACAATAAGGACAGAGCTACGCAGTCTCAGAAATCAAGTCGAGTCTGTGACAGACCGAGCGAATGTTATTTACAAACGCATAGAAAGCGATATGATGCATAGATCGTCATTTGAAGATAAATATTCTCAGGTGAAGCAATGGGTATTTGATGCGCAAGCAAAACTCGCGGAGAAATGTCACCTCTTGCCAAATCTCCAGGAAAAGAAACTAGAACTACACTTTTTCCGAACAATTGCCCAAGACGTGAATGTGCACAGAAATATTTTGCAACAGCTTCAGGACAGGCTTCCAACAATATCGGACGATGACGCAACCGACATGTTGAAGAGTGTGATTGATACTTACGATCAGCTCTCGGAAGATGTGGAAAATAGAATTAGCACTTCGGAAAAGTACGTGGCTAATCATGAATCTTATCTACAATCGATTGAAAAAATGCGAGACTGGATCAACACCCTCGTCAACGAAGCTGCATCTGTAACAGACGATCTGACGATCGATAGAGATACCGCAAAGGCAAAAGTTGCCCTCATAGAAAATATACTCCAACAAAAACCCGAAGGAGATCGTATAATGAAGGAAGTTACTGATCAGCTGAACGTAGTACTAGAGCAAACTTCGCTGGAAGGACAACAGCCGCTTTTGAAGTTGTACACTGAACTGAAGTGGGATGAATTCATCCAAAAATGCACTGATTCTCGTGACAAATTGAATCAGCTCTTCGACAGGTGGGCTGAGTTTGAAAAGGTTGTAGATTCCCTCGAAGCGTGGATCAAGCAGATGGAACCACAAGTGAAGGACCAGAGTTTGAAGAGTACCGAAGATACGAAGAGGATACACTTGCAAAAGTTGAAAGCATTGGAGGAAGATATCAACGCAAAAAGTGCGGACTTCAATGCCGCCGTTGAAAAGAGTCAGGCAATCGAAGGGGAGTCGGAATTGGCAACGAAAGTTTCTCGCCAAGCGACCAGGTATCAAGCTATCCGAAATCAAGCGAAGGAAGCAGTCGCGCGGTATGAACAATTCAGCAAAGAACACGGTATCTTCAATGAGAAGTATAACCAATTCTTGAAGTGGGTCAGTGACGTTGATGCAGAGCTTAAAAACCATAGTCAAATTGTCGGTGACTTGGCAATTCTGCAAGCCAGGCAAAAGAGCATACGAGACCTCGGTGACACACGTACTAAAGAAAATGCTAAATTTGAATCTGTGATTGATCTTGGAGAGAAATTATACGCCCATACGTCACCGGATGGCAGAGAGATTATACGCCAGCAGTTAAGAAACCTGAGAACTGTATGGGACGGTTTTACTGAGGACTTGCAATCTGCTACACAAAAGTTGGATCAATGTCTGATGCAGTTTGCTGAGTTTTCACTTTCCCAGGAGCAGCTTACCACGTGGCTTCGTGACGTGGAACGTGCCATGCATCAACATACAGAGCTGAAATCATCCTTGCAAGAAAAGAGAGCTCAACTCCAGAATCACAAGATAATGCATCAGGAAATAATGTCCCATCAAGCATTGGTAGAATCCGTTTGCGACAAGGCTCAACAACTGGTCGATCAAACTAAAGACACGTCACTGAACGTCTATCTCCAGTCCATTAAACAACTGTTCCAAAATATTGTAGCCAAGTCGCAAGATCTTTTGGAGAATCTTGAAGACTGTGTCGATAAACATAATCAGTTTAACACACAGTGTAAGAGTTTCACCGACTGGCTGAGCGGTGAACATGAAAAGTTACTGGATTGCAATGACATTGTAGGAGAAAAGGGTGAGATTACCCGACGTCTCGCGACTCTTGCTGCCCTCAAAAATGGCCAAACTCAGGGCGCTAATCGGCTTGCTAGTCTGAAAGAGCTGGGAACGATTGTTTCGAAAAGTACGGCGCCAAAAGGACAAGATGCTATGAATAAAGAAATCGTCGGTCTGGAAGCCGATTTACACCAACATCTGAGTGAAATTGGTGAGCTAAAGCTTTCCTAGTATATATATTGTGGCCCCTCGCCCTTGGTCCACGCCATATTTTTTGTAACACATGTGTAGATGTTACGTTTTTTTTTGTATATATTTTTGATTTTACGCGATCTTGAATAAGCGGTTAAAAAAGATTCATTTTTACCTGCCTGGAAGTGAGTAGCCGATTTTTTTTGCCCGCTGGTCGTAACACGGCTACTTTTGTCCCTGATTTCAGGTAAAAAAAAAAACGCGAAAATCGTGCATGTGTTACGAAGAAGTGTTTACGGGTCCGGTTGTTATAGGCATGGAATTTGTGAATCTTTGTCTGTTTCGTGTATTTTTATGTGTATATTTGTTGGCTAGAATCTGTGGAGAACAAGCAGGTTGGTGCACTGCAAAAGTGGCAAGAATTCGAGGATCAGTTAGAATCACACACGCGCTGGTTCCGGTCAATGGAAGCTGCGTTCCGAGATCAACAGCTTCAACCTACGCTAAAAGACAAGGAAACTCAGCTCAGTGTCTTTACGGAGAAACGGGAGTCCATTACAAAACAAGAACGCGAAATCGACGAGTTTGTCGACAAATCGCACGGTCTTCTTCAATCCAGTGGTGTGGATCGCATTAAACCATTAATTTCGCAGATCAGTAACAGGTGAATAAAACGAATCAGAAGAACAATCAAATCTGTATTTGACGAGACACTACTTCTCTCATCATGTTTTTCCATACCCTACATGTTAATGTTTCGACTGATTTTGCTGCAGATATCAACTACTTCTTGTGCTGAGTAAAGAGGTGATCCATCGATGTCAAACACTCGTTGACGACCACAGAGCCTTCCAGGAAAAACTGGAAGCCATTAACGCCTGGCTTTCTCCGTTGGAGCAAAACCTAGCTGCTCTGAAGAAAGAAGAGATTGGTGGGAATCTGGAAGCAAAGGGTTCTCGTTTACAGGTCCTTCTCGCGGAGCGGGAACAAGCCGAGCATCGTTTGGCCGGTTTAACAGCCGCAGGAGAAAGAATTCTTCCGGATACATCAGCTCAAGGTCGTGAAGTAATAAGAAACGAGCTACGTCATGCACGTGAACGATGGGATAAATTGGCTGAAGGTATTAAAGAGCAGCAGAAGAAGCAGGACGCGCAATCCTTGCAGTGGTCAAGCTACCAAGATACGCTACAACAAACTCTTGCATGGCTTGACAACATGGAGAGGACCTTGAAGCAGGATTCATCGGCCGTGTGGTCATCGCTACAAGAAATCCGGTCAAAGCTGCTTAAAAATAAGGTGAGATAGTAGATTTTAAATCATTGATCCATTAGACGAATTATAATGTTCCCATTCGTGAATCATAATGCATCATCTTGCCACCATTTCAGACAATCCATCAAGAGATTCTTGCGCACAAGCGCATAATTGAGGCCATATCCGAAAAGGCCAATGCTCTGGCTCAGAGTGCCCAAACGCCAGCCGACATCCAAGAGAAGGCAAAGTCCATTTCTCAGAGATACGAAAAGCTCGTTGACTCATCTCAGAAAGGAATATCTAATCTGGAAGCTCTCCTGGAGACTTTCCAGCAGTTCCATGATCTTCAGAAGGCTTATCAAGACTATCAGAAGCAGCAATGGGAGAGACTCGCAAATTACACCGATTATACAGGAAACAAAGCGGTTCTACAGGCAAGACTGGTCAAGGTGATCGAGATACAAGACAGTCAGAGTGAGGGCGAGCTGAAACTACGCGTTCTCAGCGATCATGTTGGACATAGTGCTGGCAGTCTTCCACCGAGATCTCAAGAATCTATGGAAAGAGATCTCACGAATCTTAGGTAAGTCATGGACAGGAAGTCAATATCCGTAATTAACTCATCTCTATTCTTCTAGAAATAGAGACGAGGTAATCCAATGGTAGTTCCTCAAATAACACGGCTGACAAGTATTTTATTTCAGATTTGAAAACAAAAAGTTTACAACTGCTGTAAGTGATGTTATTCGAGGAATCGAAGAACGAATCCAACAATGGAGCGAGTACGAAAATTCATTGGATAGATTATTGGCATGGCTGAGCGATTCCGAGGCTTCTCTCAAGAATTACACTTTGCGGAATACTATTGAAGAAAAGCAGGAACAACTAGAAAAATACCAGGTAAATGATCCGTTCATGTGGCACTTGTTTTTTGACGAAATTTCGAGGATCGCACTCACAGTTTTAGTCGTTATCCGTTCAATGTTATACCTTGATTACCGAAAGTAACTTGTCCAATAACACATGAAATAAAACGTAATTTAATATAACATGATTGACCGTTAAAACAAAGTTCAATATCTGTTCAAAAACTGATTTTTTTCCTACGGTGTATTTTAAAGTTCTTCAGTAAATACATCAACGAGAAAGGAACAGCTATGTATAAAAATAATGTCAGTATGACGAAGTGCTATAAAATAAATTTTGTCCGCAATGTACCTCACTTGCACTTCTTCGCATGGATCTCAATATAGGTGTTATTGTCGTATACACGTTAAGTGGCTTTAACGCACGAAGAATCCTTTACACGTAATGAAATGTCTTAGGACCTGCAAAAAATAGCGGAGTCTCGGGGTTCAGATGTGACGGAGCTGGTAGCGCTGGGTGACCACCTCGACCAAGTAAGGGATCATATTCTCTGACTCCATCCATAGAGCCCGGAGCTTGATTGGGCTTGAATCGGGGCTGGGGCTGGGGATCGTTGCAGTATCTTACCTATACTACTCACTTACCCGTTGCATTGCTTTCAGGGATCCATATAGTAGACTACTTTCTTCTCGTATAATTGAGCTTCAAGCTTTCATCGATGGCAACTGTCGGCGGGAATGCTTCGAACTTGTTTCATTGTACAGTACACCAAGTTGTCCCCTTTTTCATGACCATAAACAGTATCTTGATTCAACTATTTAACAGCCTTCGATTCTTGATCTAAAAATGTGCTTGTTGTACTGGACATTCACGGAAAGAGCGTCTAGTTGAAGCATAATCTTGAACCAAATACTCTTCGAGTTTCTCTTCAGAGTCTGGACAATTCTGTTGTAGATCTTCGAAGAATTGGTCTCTTTAACGACACGCTTTTTCTGCTATTGCTTGATGTATTCATAGAGATAGTACACCTAGGCCCTGCATAGATATTTGACCAGTATTGTTCAGTAGACACCCATGAATCTGTATCATGTAGAATGATTTGATATCATTTAATTCATCGAGCGAGGCCTACGCAACTACTATGTCTGTGTTATTGAAGAGCTTCAGGCTTTCACTATGTCTTTCTGTTTCGTCCTGTAGGAGGATCGCGCTGTGGCGTGCCTGGAGCGTCTATGCCTCTATCTCTTTTTGTCTTTGTTTCTATCTATCTCACTACCTCTCTATCTTTGTTAACGCATATGAAAATTAGTCTAACCCGGAAGTAGGCACATTACATTTATTCATCAAATGATAAACATACATCAGAAATATGTTATCCAATCGCCGAACTAGCAAAAGAAACTTTTTAATCAAACTTTGCCTATAGCGTCACGGATATTTTCACTTTAAGTGTTCACTCTTTACGTATTCCCGAAAAAAATTAATCAATAACATTCTAAGTAGACAAGTTTATTCTATTTCTGGAATTGCAAGGTACTAAAATCGTATCAATTTTCACCTTCACTTTCCCAGATCTGGGTTCGAGTGAAGGAAAAATCAATTACATCGATTTTCCATCTTTATTTTACCGTTTTACGTTTACTCGTTATACTTGCTACGTGCTTTTCTATCATTACGACTCGTATTGACGTGATATACAATGCGAGAGCTGTTCATTCAAGTATCATTTTATGTAAAAGCCTTGATAAATGACAGATTGCGATTCATGAAAACGAAAATATTGGCAGTGAAAAATTCTACATTCAAATATAAAATGATTCCACTCTTTATGTCATTACATTCCATTGCACACCGAAACGGAATCAGTTGATGAATGCAATTCACTTCCATAATCTTTTATCGTTTATTGAATTAGAGCATTTTTAAAAGTTCGATTTCATTTACAGCTGCTATATTATATTGTCACGGTAGAGGACTGCTATGTTCAAGACATATTCTGTCAATTCATTTACTCGTTTATATGGCATTGGCATGTTGGTTTACTGGTAGAAATTTAACATTTGCAAGGGGATTCTTATTTTCATTACACTTTCGTTACAATATATAAATATACTGCAAGGAAATCACACTAATATATCCACGTTCCCTACAGTCCTTGATCGTCAACCTTCGCCAGAATGAAGCAGAGTTTGATAAGATGAGTGACGATTCTGCGGAACTCATACAAATTAGCGGGGAAACAAGATTTTCCGCGAGTGTTCAACAGGTCACTTCTAGATTCCAATCTATTCAAACGACAGCTAAGGTACGTGCATCCGTTATCTCTCGATTTTCCGAAACAGAATAACGATTCGAACGTTATTTGAGCTGCATTCCACTCTCCATCATGGCTGATACATTCTATCAAAATTATGTCGATCTATGGCTCGCTTCTATCATTTTGTATCATTTCCTAGCTCAATATTGATTACATTGATATACAGGAGCTGATAAAGAAGTGCGAACAGGCAACGGCTGATCATGCAGCCTATTTGGAGCGATACAAACACTGTTCCGAATGGTTGGCAACCGCACAATCAAAATACCAAACATCTCGGGAGGGTATGTCAGGAACTCGTCAAGAGCTGATCTCGCACAGTACTGGGTTGAAGGAACTTTTGGCACAGCAGGCGTCAGCAAATCTTCTGGTAAACGGCACAGTAGAAGCTGGAGAGCGTCTTTATCCCACCACTGGAATGGAGGGAAGAGAAATAATTCGCCAGCAGCTTCTAGAGCTTCAGCAAGCCATCGAAACGCTCTATGATGGAGTTGCGTCAACGGAACGTGAAATACAAACGAAACTCTCGCGCTGGTCAGGATTTGACGAATGCAGCGACGGATTCAAAAAATGGTTAGACGAAGTTGAAGCTCAACTGGCCTTAGAGATCGAACTAAAAACGACTTTGGATGAAAAACGGGCCCAGCTTCAAGTCTATCGCACTTTTCTGCACGAGGCACAGTCCCACCAACAAGACTTGTTTAATTTGCGCGACAAAGCAGACAGTCTTCCAGATCGTACAGACAAAATTGATCACGTCCTTGACGAACTCTCTAAAAAACATGCCTTTATTCTAAAACGAGCTCAAGGATTCGTTGAAAGATATGAAGCAATTGTAAGCGACCATCAACAGTATAGTAAAGCGGTTCTTGACACTCATGAATGGCTGGACGCAACTCATAACGCAGTGAACCTCTGGGGTGATGTAGAGCTGGAGCGTGTTTCTTTACACACAAATCTGGACCGGCTACAAAACCTGCTACAAAGTCTTCCTGAAGATGAGCCACGCGTTCAGCAGATCCGATCATTAGGGGAGAAAGTAATACCCGGAACACTAGAATCTGGACAAGTGAATATCCGTTCGCAGATAGATTCTTCTCAGCAGGAATGGGAGGGATTAGTATCCGCAGTAAAGTCGACTATAGAGGCTTTGGAGAACAAGCTTCAACAATGGAACGAATTTGAGTCTATGAAGGAAGAGTGTCTCGCCTGGATACGCGAAACTGACACTAAACTGCACGCGGTGGACCTAAAGTCAACATTGAATGAGAAGAAGGAACAGTCAGAAAAACTTCGTGCTCTTCAGGGTGAAGTCAGGGCTAAGGAGCTTGAGATAGACGCTGTCACAGAAAGGGCTCAACAACTACACAAGAACATCACCTCGCGAACTTCTCAGATATCCGAACTTGGAATAAAGTATCAACAAATATCGAGCAAGGTTAAAGACCTGAATAATCGTTGGCAGCAGTATTTAACCAGTCATCAAGAGTTCGATAATCATTTGTCAGAATGCATGCAGTGGCTTGAAGATATTAGAAACAAATTAGCTTATTGCTCTGACCTTAGTGCGTCGTCGCAGAAAGACCTGGAGAAAAAAATGGACATCATTCAGGACCTCCTTTTGTACAAGGAAGATGGATTTTCTAAAGTTCAAGGAATCGTTGAGCTGGCCCAGACTGTATTGGCAAATACCGCTCCGCCCGGACATCAGGCGATAAACGACGCCTTGGCTAAGCTTCAAGAACAATGGAGTGCGCTGGCCTCAAAAATGCTGGAAACTAAGACAAACCTGGATGATTCGATAAACAATTGGGCCGGTTTGTTGGAGCAGATTCAATCGATTAATAAAACCGTGGAATACATGCAGACTTCGGTGAATGAAATATCACAGTTCCAATCTACAATGTCCGAGAAACGATCTCAACTGGAAAGAATTAAGACATTGGAGGAAAGAGTTCGATGCGAAAACATCGAGGTTGACAGTCTCAAGGCAAAGGTCGCGGAGATGATAGCTAGTGGGCAACAAAGTCTAGCTGCTTCCCAAGCACAGGACATTCTTAACAAGTTCGATTCTCTCTTTGAGAAAATAAAATCCCTTTTGTCAGAGCGTGAAGATCAGTACAAAGATCATCGTCTGTACAAAGAGGCACACGATGATCTTATCGGATGGCTGAGCCGTGCTCGTGAAAAAATACCATCGATGAAACAGCGTTCCTTAAGCGATAAACTTGCAATCGAAAATGCTGTGGCTCCGTTGGAAAGTCTCCTGAACAAAAAGGCCCAGGGTGAACTACTGGTCGAACATCTTCAGCACACCGGTGAAGTTGTGTGCGCTAGCACCAGTGCACAAGGTCAAGAAGTCATTCGGAACGAGATTCGTGCACTCGGGGAAAGCTTCGAAGGGTTGTTTAAAGGTATGTTGTACTTTTTTCATTCCAAAATTATTCTTTAAAAAACTCTTTTGCAAAGTTTTACGTCAAATGTTTAAATGTTTTTGTTTTTATGCAACAATTCTGATGGTTTTTCCATTTGCAGACATCAAGCAACAGAAAGACCAACTTGAAGCTACAGTTAGTCAATGGCGAGATTATAAGGACGAATATGAGCGCCTCAGTGATTGGTTGCAACAGTTCGATATTCTTATAAAAGCCCAGAAAAATGCCCTTTTGCCAAATGCTAAAGAGAAGGAAAAGCAAGTAAAAGAAGTGAAGGTAATCCTAGAAAACTTGCTGAAGGGTCAGGAGCAAATCGACAAATTCAACAAGACTGCATCAGGGCTACTGTCTTCACATCTTGACACGTACGTCAACAATCAATTGAGACACCTGAATTCTAGGTATCAAGTGCAAGTGAATCTTGCTAAGGATGTGGTTAAGAAAGTAGAGACGAATTTTGCCCAGCATCAAGAGTACGAGACAAATCTTGGCAAGGCTCATGCATGGATTGAAAATGCGAAACAAATTATCCGCCAAGGTACGGAAGCTGCATCTACAAGCAGCCGAGACGAATTGCAATCTAGACTGAATAAAATCCAAGAACTTTTGAGAAAACGTGAGGATGGACAGAACCTCGTACATCTCACGGTAAATTGTGGTGAAAAAGTTATGCGAAACACGAGATCTGACGGACGCGAGGAAATCAATTCGCAATTGAAAGAAGTCCAGAATGATTGGGAACGTCTCGTCAAGAAGATATCGACGACCAAAGTCCACTTAGAAACCAGTCTTCTTCAGTGGGCCGATTACAGTTCTTCTTACTCTCAGCTTCAGCAATGGATCAATGATCGCGAGGCAAAACTGCAGCAAGTTTGTGAGCAAAAGGTATCTAAAGCCAGGAAAGGTTTGGCTGGTCTCAGTTCATTAGCTATTGGCGAAAGGAAAGCCAATCTTCGTCAGACCAACAGCATAGTTCAAGACATTGTTGCTTTCGAGCCTATGATACAATCTGTGACGACAAAGGCCGAAGATCTTCAGCAAGCAACACCAGCAACAGAAATATCCATTAAGTATGAAACACTGAGTAAACAAGCACAGGAATTGTACGCCAAGCAGAAAGAAACCGTTGAACAGCATCAAGCGTTCATTGATGGTGGAAACGAGTTCGTGCAATGGATTCGAGCCGCGAAAGAGCGGCTTGGAAAATGCTCTGAACCCACTGGTGACAAAGAATCTCTCTCTAGCAAAATTACTCAGCTCAAGGTATTGCAGAGTGAACTTCCAGAGGGTCAACAAAAGCTGGAGAAGGCTCTGCAACAAGGCAATGCCGCGTGTCAAGTAGCTGATGCTGAAGATAAGGAAATAATCGAAGAAGAAGTTGCTCTTCTCCAAGAAGAGTATGATAATTACGTGTAAGTATTTTCCCCAGGATTTTGTCGTAGTTCTCCTACTTCTGTCGAGCCTGGTTCCATCATTAAAATCTTTTCTCTTTAGGGATTCCCTGAACAATACCAAGAGTCTGCTTGAGATTGGTATAGTGAAATGGACGGAATATGAAGATCAATTTTCCGAAGCGTCAGATTGGTTGACTCAAACTGAGCAGCTAGTACGACCATTCAACAAACTGCAGGACAGTCTTGAAGAAAAGAAAACTGTACTGGAAGAGTTCCAAGTTCATCTTCAAACGCTATTCGATTGGCAAAAGGAATTGGATCGTCTTAACATGAAGGCACAAATGCTTTTGGAAACTTGCGCTGATACCAGGATCTCAAACGCTGTCACCCAGCTAACTACAAAGTATAATGCTTTGCTGTCTCTGGCTAAAGAAATTATGCGAAGACTTGAATTACACTATCAAGTAGGTCCACTGCAGTGTTTGTCTTGCAAAAGCCGAAATAATTGCATTATAGTTTAATATATCGAACAGTTTTCTCATGATCGAACTTTTTCATTTATTCCAAACAGGAACATCAGCAGCACAACACGCTGTACCAAGAATGCGAAGATTGGATTGAACGCACTCGCGAGAAGCTCGGAGAGTGCAAAGAAGTGCCAAACACGTTAACGGAAGTAAACAACAAGCTACACACTTGTAAAGCGATTCGTCAGACTTTGGAACAGGGTCAGAACAAGCTCCGCTACGTGCTGGAGTTGAAGGAGAAGGTTATCATGAACACTGAGCAGAATGGCGCGGCAAAGATTCAAGAGGATACCGAGAACCTGAAATCGGAATTCGACAAATTATTGGTAGATGTTGAAGAGGCGAAACAGAAACTGGCAACCAGAGCTGGAGTCTTGGAAGAACTGAATAAAATGCATCGGTTGATTGCCGACTGGATTGAAGAGGTTGAACACAAAGTACAGCCCGAAGAAGGCTTCCGAAATGATCTTAGTGAGAAGCGAGCTCTTCTTGAAAAGTGCAAGGCAGTCCAGCGCGATGTGCACGGCCATGCAGAGACAGTGGATCGTCTGAAAGCTCGTTTGGCCGAAGACTCAAGCATACCGAAAGATACTTATGAACCAGCTATAACGAAGTATCAAGAGTTGAAGAGCCTAGTTTTTGCTCGAATCAGTGTAAGTAGACCTTCGTACCTTTTAAAATTCGAAAAATTCATACCCTCGCAATTCTGACTAAGTACTATCGCGATTCAAACATTTTCTTTCAGGATTTGGAGGAACAAGTAAAGGAACACGAACGCCTACGTCAGGCCCAAAACGACGCCGTCGAATGGGTGCGTCGTGCTAAGATTGAATTACAACAATACGGTGACACCCATGGCGAGAAGGAAAGGGTCATTGAACGAGAGCAGAAGGTAAACCAGATCATTTCTTCCATGCCAGAAGGTGAATTGCTCATCAAGAAGGCAATCGAACTAAGCGAATCCGTGGTTTTGACCACTGGCCCCGAAGGACAAGACTCTATTAAGCAAGACGTTAAGCAGCTGAAATCCGATTGGGAATCTCTGAAGACTCAGTCGCGTGAGAGCCAGCGAACTTTGGCGAACTGCATTGTCACTTGGACACAATTTACGACCGCCTTTGACAGTATGAAGAACTGGCTTGATCAGTTCAAGAAAAAGGTCAGCAACGAGTCCGCGAAGGATAACAAAACTCCTGATGACCTCGAGCGCTGCAAACGTATTGTTGAAGAAGCCGTTCGTCAAAAACCAGTGCTTGAAGATCTGAACGATAAGTGTGAAGCGCTTCTTGAAGTCAGTGCCTGCAGTTGGGCCAGAGATAACACAGTCCAACTCCAATCCGCCTACACCACTCTGCTGACAGAAGCTCAAGGCCTTGTCTCTAAGGTGGAAAAGAACTTATCCGACCATACGGAGTTCCTCAAGGCCAAGAAAGAACTTGAGGAATGGCTTCAGACTGCTCATGGTTCTGTTCAGGACTGTGTCGGAGTCGGTGACGTTAATTGGGCTAAAGATAAACTGGAAACTACACGGGTAAGTGACCGGAAAAATGAATTAAAGCCTGGATAAGAGTTGAAGAGAGAGTTTTTCGATCGAGTATCCGTGTAAAGTACGCTTTTTCGATCGTGTTTCCGTATTGAAACGACCGAAAATGCTGCATACTTCACGTATACTCGATCGAAAAATGTTGTTCGCACCTCGAAACGAAATAGTACATTGTACACCGAGAGCGAAAACGGGCGATTGCGCGCTTACAAAGTTGAGGTCCCCGAGGCAAAGCCGAGGGTTTCTCAACTTTATACAAGGCGCGAGCGCCCATTTTTTCTCGAGGTCCACATTGTACTAGTTTCTTCAACAGTAGAGCGAAAATAAGCGTTTCCGCTTCGCTGTTGAAGAAAATACTATATCGATGCTATGGATCTTTTTTCAAAAAAATTTCAGCTCGTTGCAACACGAATAACCGAGGGTCAGCATTTGTTGTCGACATTACAAGACGCGTTTGCCAAAGCAATCAACACCGCCCTCCCAGAACAACAGGATCAGCTGCGAACTGACATGGCAAATTTACGTTCGAGCTGGGAGCAGCTTAGCATGGATCTTAACAGCATTCAGGCTCAGGTCAAATCGGTTCTTAGTCGCTGGGAAGACTATGCAGATTCACGTGCACGGTTTGAGAAGTGGCTAAGCGATGCTGAAGCTGCTGTGAAAGTGCTTCCTGAGACCAAGGGTGAGCTTGGAGAAATGCGAAGACTTCTCGAGAGGTATAAATATGCCCAGGAAGAAGTTAAGGGCAAACGAACTGATCTTGATCATCTGCTGGCTGAGGCTGACGAGCTTTCTAGTTGGGCGAAGAACAACACTACCAAGGAAGAAACTAAGCTCTTATTGAATCGGTGGGAAAAACTGGGAAGTCGATCGAAGAAACGGAAGCAACTCCTAGAAGAGGAACTCCAGGAGTACAATTCGTACCACGCAGCTCTTCAAGATACGGAAAAATGGTTGCTGCAAATCTCCTTCCAACTTATGGCCCACAACTCATTGTACATTACCAACAAGGACCAGACAATAGAACAGACGAAACAACACGAAATATTGCTGGAGGAGATACAGAAGTATCAGTCCGTTCTCGATGATCTTAGAGCTAAAGGAGCCGGTCAAATTAAACGCTATGTTTCTGCCGCTCCGGGGATAAAATCAACTATTGAAACGCAGCTTCAGAATGTACAAGAGAGCTACAACGCGCTTTTGGGAACTGCTGTTCAAATCAAGAACCGATTAGTCGAATCTTTAGCCAAGTTCCAAGAGTATGAAAACACGCTGGAAAGCATAATGAAGAATCTAGATATTTACGAACCCGAAATTGCTCAGGAATTAGAAGCGCCTCTGGATAATTTGGAAGATGCACAGCGCAGCTTAGAAAGCGCGAGAATACTTCATAACAAACTGCAGTCTGAAAAAGCTCGACTTGCATTAGCGGTCGAAGCTTGCGAGGCAGCTGCTGCCTGCGTTTCTAGACCCGGAAGTCCGCTGGATGCACCACCCGTACAAATTCCAGCTAGAGAAGTCGAAGTCCGAACACGGCTAGAAGACCTCATAGACCAGGTATGGATTTCGCGTAATTTGTTGCTATTGTTGATGGCCTGTATAGAATTTGAGTAAACGTGCACGAATTTTTCTTTATGTCGTGTATTCTTATCATTTTGATTAAAGTCCTGACTTAATCGCTAGATTTAGTCACGTACTTGTGATTAATTGCTGCCGTTTCTTTGAAAATTGGATAATACATATTTCACTGTAATCTGTGATTCATATTGTTTAAATTATTTCGATTATCATCGAAGAATTTGTACGATTATATCTCTCGTTTACGGAATGTAGCCGCCTAGCTGATTTATGTAGCTTATAAGTTTGATACTTAATTATTTTGCTGATTTTTCCTGAATTAACACAAAAATGTTGAAAAATAGGAAAAGTCAAAGTAGTGCAATTTGCAAAACGAGATTATCTTCCTCCGATTCATAGTGAAGTAGATGTAGCACTATATAGCCAGTTGACTAATTTTTGCCTAATTCTGCTACTTTGATCTTCCAGTTTTTCTACTAGTTCATTTATTATTAATTATTGCATGAGTTTTATGTAATTCTCTTTTGTTCAACCCCCTATATGCAGAAAAATAACGAGGATTCAGAAAGACTGAAAGCTCTACTTGATATTATTGAGCGCAACGGCTTCTTAGCGAAACTTACTCATATGTGTGACAAGGTTTGCATTACTATTATTTTTTTATTTTGCTTGCTATTTTTTCACAGTTTTCATTTCATTTTTATACCCACCTTTATATAGGTATAACACCAAACGATGCATTGCTCACAGAACTGTTTGATCCCCAGTAGATTTTAATTTTTATACCTTCTCTTTCCATGGAAATCTTTCATATTTCGATGGAGATTAGGCATCATTACAACATGGTGCAGAACATGATCAAGATTTTTGAAAAATCTTTGCCTTGAAATTCTTTAGTAAACATATCTTTTAAATGAGCAAAACATGATCTGTTCAGATATTTTCAGTCTTTTAAGTGTTTCTGACTGAAATAATTTTTAGTCTAATTTTTTCGCCTCATAATGAAAGATTGAATTCTTTTTGATTGAAAATTTCCAATAAAGCTAGAATATGCGTTATTGACAACAAAACATGTGCCTCGTGATTCTCAGATGCAAACGCACTTGACTTCGGTAACCGAGGCGGTTGGTTCCCTCGAGGAACGGGCGCGTCAGCGTAACGCTTTAAACACTTGGGTAAACCAGCAACGAGCTCTTTGTGCCGAGTGGAAATCACGGCCTGCGAAATTAAGACCTGAAGCTGCACATGCCGAGCTCCAAGCGATGAACGAGTTGCTTACTGGGGTCGGAGAACGCCGAACTCGAGCTCTCACAGAGCTTTCTTCGGCGCAAGCAGGTGAACCTGACGACCTTGAATCAGGACTTGACAAACTGGAAGCAGAACTAATCGAGGCTATAGCCGGGAAACAGGCGACCCAAGACCTCATCCAGAAGTACAGATCCCATGTCCAGGAAATTCAGACTTGGTTCGATAATCTGTCGAAGAGAGTCGACGTAGTGGACAAAGGTAGTGGACTGACAATTACTCAAAAGATTTCGACCGTTCAAGAAATCACCACGGAATTCGAGTCTCAAGGTCCGGGTAAATTGGACGAGGTCAAAAAGCTCGGCGATCTCGTTATGGATTCGGTTAGCAACCTCGACTCTCAGCAGATCGAGGAACAGATAAAATCCGTCGAGAGGAGGTACGGCGATATCGGTAAAAAACTGCAACGAAAGAGTCAGGTTTTGGATATGACTGCGCAAGGAATCGAAGCCACGAGACGTGAGATTGATGAAAATCGAAAGTGGATTGCCGAGAAGAAGGAAATAGCCCGAACTTCCGAGCCGATTGGATATGAGAGCAGATTGGCTGACGAAAAACTCCTGTCGCTTAAGGCAAGTAACAAAAAAAATCCATGCAATTTATAGAACTAAGAACTCTAGTCACCAGCTCTTTCTGTGTTTGCACAAAAACTTTGTACACCTCTCTTATATTTATACAACGTATACGATAGTGTATCTATCGATCGATCCCCTGCAGCTTAATTCGAGGATATCGTTATCGTTTATTACTTGCGTGAGAGAAAAGGACAACAATAACTTGAACAATTTGTTCCTCTCCCTTTCATCTACCGCGTTTCATAAATTAGGCGTATCTCTGAGTCCGGGGAACGTGTGCTCGGTGCTAATCAAACTAATTGTAAATAAAGTTAAATTATCTATCAATTCTTCTGGTCTTATCGATTTTTATCGATAAAGTATGATGTATCGCATGATATTCCCCGAATAACTAAATGCGTTAAAAATTACGTAATATCTCCGATCGAATAAATCGAGCTTATCAGAAAAGCAGCGGCTGCTTCCAATGCTGAAGAATAGATATTTCTCGATGCTTTCTGACTTTCAAGACGTATTTGCTTTCCAGGCACTGCTTAAAGAGGCTGAGGGTAAACAAGTCCTGATTGGAACCCTGGAGAAGAGGGTCGGCAACATGCAGAATGAGCTGGAAACCAGCGAACAACAACAACTCGATTCAGACACTCGTGCTTTGCGAGGAGAGCAAGCAGAGCTTTGCTCCATCCTGAGACAAGAGATTTCAGCTGCTACTGCTGCTACAGAAGCTCGGCGTAAGCTCGAAACGGACTTGGAGCGTGCTAGATCATGGATAAAGTCGAAGAGCAATGATTTGAAAAAACTGAGCGGTTATTTACCACTAAAAGCAACTAAAGTAGAGCGGGACATAAGCCAACACAACGGTTTTGAATCCGACATAAAAACCTTCAACGAAAGCGAGCTCAATGACGTTCTCAAGCAAGGACACAATCTTCTCAAAGATTGCACCGAGGAAGATCGCGCACGACTTCAAGCAACGCTGAATACCATAAACGAGGAATACGACGCCCTGAAAAAGGAGGCTCAAGAGAAACAGGCGTCCCTAGCAGACCTCCTTCAAGGACGAAAAGCGTTCGAAAACGACTTGGACAAGTGTCAACGATGGATAAACGAAGCTGAAGTTGCGACATCTGTGGAACTTCGCACCTCTAGTGTCGACGTTCTTCGCGAACAGCTTGCCAAGGTGAGAAGACTTTCGATTTGTCATCATATTTAGTGGTCTCTTGATCATCCTCATTCCGAATACATTTCTTATTCTGTCTTTCAGTACGACCGATTGAAGAAAGAGGCGAACGAGTACGCCGAAGAAATCGAAAACATAACACAGCAAGGAAAATCGATTCTGCCGACGATCAGTGATGCCGACAAACTCGAACTCAGCGAGCAATTGAAGAACATGAGAGATGCTCATCGCAGAGTTGCCGGCATAATTAACGAGAGAGCTTTGGCTCTTCAGGCAAGTATTGCCGAGGCTGAACAAGCCGCAGCGAGAGTAGCTGAGGCCGTACAATTCATGACTGAAATACAACGGGAACTACAGGAGTTGAACAAGCCGATAGGATCACGTGCCGAAGATGTAGAAGGGATGTTATCAACCTACGAAAGAATTCTCGGTGACTTGAAGGCCAACAAAGCCAAGCTAGCTGATCTGCAATCAGGAAACGTCGGAGATCTTCACGGCGTAGTGGGCCAGCAAGACGATTTAATCAGAGCCCTAGAATCCCAGATAGCAAAACTACGACAGCTCCTTCTTCTGAGACAGCAGTTCATCGCTTTGGTTACCGAAATCATGACTTTCATTACAAAATACACCGGCGTTGTCAGGGACATAGAAAAATCCGGACAGACGACCGAGGAGAAGATCAAACGCTACGATGACGTGATTTTGAAGATCCAAGAATGCGAGGCTACCTTAGCTAGCGCGACTGACAAAGGACAGCAAATCGCAGCTGAGGGATCAGCCGCTGATCGTAACAGCGTTACTGAACAACTTCAGTCCCTGAAACAGCAGCTTCAGTCCTTAAGACGTGCTGTTGAGTCTCAACGCGAACAACACGAGTTAGCTGCCGCTGAACACAGACGATTAGCAAACGAACTAGCTGACATACTCGACTGGCTACAGAGCAAAGAAAAGGACGTAAAATCGAGACCACTTCTGGAACGAGACTCTGCAAGTGTTGATGACGAGCTGAAGAAGCACAAGGTTCTATGCGACAGTGTAAACGAATACCTGGAGAGAATTCGCGCTCTCAAAGAGTCGGTGCGACATGAAGAAGGCATGCCGGGTTCCCTGCAGGAAATGCTTAGCGAGGCTGGTTCCCTGATGACATCACTTCCCAGAGAAATGGACGACCGTGGTACATACCTGGAAAACAATAGACAAATGCGTTTGGACTATGCTGGTTTGACAGAAAAACTTCATGCCTGGGTCAGAGAAGCTGAGATCAGGTTACAGAGCGACAAGGATGGTCTAGACTTCGAAAATATACTCGGTGATTTGGAGGAGCACAAGGTAACTCGATGTTCAAACTTTAAAATAAGTTTACGCAGCTATGTATACTTGTATAGGAGTTTACGACTCTCGTCCAATTCTCGATGTTCTAGATCTACTTCAGCACGGAGACATCGATCCGGGAATTGGTGTCCCAGCAGATACAGCAAGCAGCTGACAAAATCTGGCCGTCATTGAACAGTTCGGAACAAGAAGAACTGAGCAGGGAGCAACAGCAGCATACTCAATTGCTCAAGAATACTCTGAACACTGCTAAATCGCAACGTGCACGTCTTGAACAAGGCGCTGAAACATGGCGCGATTATACGCAGACTTTAGAACGCGTTAGAGCCGTCATTTCTAGGACCAGATTCACCGATGAACCCGTCAGCACTTTGGCCGGTCTGCAATTCAATATTCAAAAAATAACTCACGCCCTCAACGACATACAGGTGAGATTTTATGCTGAAATTATTATCCAGCAATAAATGCGCGACGTGTTCGACCTTTCGTTTACTTTAGTTCAGCACAGATTTCATATGTCTTCGAGTTCTATAAGATGAATAATTCATTTCAAGGTGAAAATATATCGCGTTTGAAAAGTATAAGAGACAATCGCAGCCCACATTTTATTCCGAAAATTTATTTTTCAACCGTAAAATATTTTCCTTATAACTCAACGATATACCTAGTCCGGTTTGCAATTCACGCAATCAGACAACCTTGGTTTTACCTATCGTACGATTACGAAATACTGTTGAAGCGTTGAAAATTTCGAAAAAATTACGTAAAAAGAAGAGATTACATCATTGCCAATTGTGCGATATGACTGAAGCTCGCTTTTGCAGCCGGTCTCAGTTTATTTATTATTACAACTGTCAAAGACTAGTATAGGTACTGAAATAGATCGACCGATTTGTTTGGCCCATAGAATCAACAGTTCGAATTGGATCTCCTGAACGAACGTGGAAAGGAGGTTTTAGGCCAAGCCGATTCAACAAACAAGTCTATTATTGAGTCTCAATTGTCGGCTACTACTCTTGAATGGCGTGATTTAGTTTCCGGTCTTGAAGGACGTCGCGATGCTTTGGATGCACTTTCCCGACATTGGGAAGAACTCGAAGCCCAATGGTCAACGACTGAGACTCGGCTTAATGCTACCGAGGAACGCAATAAACTTATCGACAACGTGGTTCGATCCAAGCAACATCTTATCGACACGGCCAAATCTTTGAATGTGAGTATAAATTTTTGAAATCCTTAAAGTACAAATTTTGAAATATTGAGAGCGATGAAAGGCGCGGTTTTTTGATTTGATATAAGAATTAAAGAATACGTTATCACTAGAAGAACGAAGTCCTAAGAACAAGAGATTAATATGAGCGTAAAATCTTAGTTTGATGTACGAAATGAACAATTTTTGAAATGACGATTTTTGTAATCGGTGTAATATTATGTTCTCTCATTTACAAACAAGACAATCATTGATGATGTTTGGCAATGGACCAAAGGTTAACTACGTTAATGACGTAGCTATAGGAAAATGTGATAATAAGAATAAAGTGAAGAATCGATTTGTAGCAAAGAAATGACATCATCGTGTGGTATTATTAGAAATTATTAACCGCTATTCTTGGCGTTATGTTAATTATGGTATACGTATACATTATAATAGAAAATCAATTCAATTGCTACCGATATACAATACTCAATCAATCGGCAGAATTTTAACCGATTCGTTTTTAATCCTTTCTCTTTTTCTCCCTCGACTTGATAATCATGTCTGATAATTCGTCAGTACTTTTTTTTTCATTTTTTTTTGTGATTGACATTTGAGGATGCACTGTCATGTTTCTTGACCTAAACGCATATAACTTATTCGAAAACAAAAAATTCGTACATTTTATTTTATCGAAAGGATTAAACCACGACGTAGAATTAGTTCGAAGTATACAGCTGACCTTTCAACTCTATCCCCAAAACAGTTCGGAAGAGGGCAAAGTTGCCAGACTTGTACAGGCAGGTACCGCAGGTGCGTGACCCCCCCGAAACATCGAACTAGGGCACAATATTATTATTTGAAAACTGGTAGTCGATTTCTAGTGCATACCGTGCCTAGACCTCATCGTATAGTTTCATACAATCCTTAATTTTCTTCCTCGTTTTGTTATCGCAGGAGCTTCTGGCCGAGGGTGAACGACTGAAGCCTGCAACTGACGAGGTGCGAGCTCGCGCTAGTCCTGTTCTCGCCTATCTAGCTGCGTTTACAGAAGCACCTGCACGCATCCTTGAAGAACGTCTTGATAAACTTTCACAGTCGGCGCAGTCGTGAGTCAAAAATGATTTTTTCTTTCACTCAATATCGTCGGATTCTACGTCATCGCTCGACATTGAGGCCAGCCAGAATCCCCTCCCTGCCGAAACAAGCCTTAATACAAATATAGAATATTGATAGAGAGTTCAGGATCGAAGGATGCAACGTTAAACCGTGAAATGAATTCTGATTCAATACTGAAGACCTTTGGGCCGAGACCTTGAATCGCGAGATACTGTTTGCGGTGGCTGCATGTGTGGTGTCTTTTTAGCTGTGACACACCGGAATCATGTAATCAATACATGAATGCGTACAATCGTGCAAAACTTTTTTCTGTCCAATTCGTTTTGCCACAGACATTTATAATAATGTTGAAATTGTTGTAGACTTTTCTAGGATTTTCATTTATCGCGGGTTTCAGATGTTAGCTTAGATCAGTTATTATTCATACTAATCAATTTATTTCCCCTTTGACTGCGCGTAATTGGATAAGAGTGAATAGCGATGAAACGTGAAGCAAGTTTTATACCTGAATTTCAGAATTCAACATACTTTGAATATTCAGATTAAATCGGGCTGTTTAATTACCGCGATAACAGCAATATACACTTATCTAAATTTACGATAACGATACGGAATCCCCTTCAGATTTTGGCGGCCTACTCGAGCACATTTGCATGCGTGTGTGTTTGCGGTGGGCTTATGCTTTTTTCTTCTCATTTATACAATTAAGATGTAAACTTGTTCTCCAAACTTTTTTCAGGTATATTTTATAAACATATTTTGTCAGATTCTAAATTTGTATAATCTATGAATTTTTGTTTTAACGACCCTTCACTTTACAGGATATTATAATATGTTAATGAAAATATCGTATTTCATTCATATTTTTCAAGGATGTCTGAAATTATGTTCATATCATTATGGAACAAATATTTGCAGGAAACTTATTTTATTCAGTGAAATAAACGCGTCTGACTGCATCCTGGGATGATGATAAAACCCGATTGTTATAAATTAACAAAAATACTCAGAATAATTACTTCGATATTCGTTTCAAATATCAAGACTATAATATCGTGTACTCAAATATTCTAATTCAATTACATATGTAATTCGTCATTTTGATTACCCTAATGCAATTATATTTCTGCTGAATTTAAACGTCGGTTTCGTTATCACCTGAGCATTGAGTGTCTGAATTTTAATTGCCGCCAGCATAAAATCAGTCTCTATAATGCGAATGTGACAGCAACAGAAGTCCGTATAATAAATTGAGCTTTACACGATTGGTATAGTGTAATTGATGGAATTGATCAATTGCAAACAGATTCTAACGCCATACTTTGCACAGAACGAAATTCATTCTACTTTATAAGTTCATAACTTTATACCTGTACTCATATAGCGATAATATTAATCTACTGCATATGATTACACACATCGGGGAGTCCCCGAATGTTCGTCCCAGATTGCAGTCATTTTTCGCACATGTTCACAGCCTGTGCATATATGTGGATCTATATACTTGAACCTATATACCCAGGAGGATATCGTGTAACTAATTACATATAACAGGTTACATACATTTATATGTCCCAGGCGGGATGCGGAAATAACTGGGAGTATGTTGAATAGATTTTTGAATTTAGCTTCGGAATTCATCGACTCGTTAGTCGCGGTTCGTATGTTATATATATACGTTGTTACAATGGTAGTACTTAGTACTTATTCATTGCATCTCTGTTTGACCACGTCTGATAATTATATTGCGATTAAATTGAATTAAAATTCAAGGGCACCAGACTCTTGGTAAATAAGCAGTGATAACGTACCGCTGACCACTTCCCACAAGTAAATGAAAAAGAATACTAATTATTTTTTTTTTTTTTTACTAAGCCTTTCAATTTTCTTCCCAATTATATAAAATTATTATACCCACGAGGGAGTGTCGATTTTCCGGTATCACTTTATCGTCGACATACTTATAGAATCAATAGATAAGTCTGATAATGACATATGAATGACGTCGTGTGTTTGACATTTGCACAATTAATTCTCTTCACCCGAAACTCGGTGGGAGTGTGATAGGTTGAATTTGAATTGGTCAAATTGACTCGTCAAATTCACTTTAATTACATCGAAAAAATGAAACAAAATAACTTATAAGTACGTTGATTAAAATCAACCAATTCTTAGCTCTTGCGGTTAAAAATATGTCTGATAATTAAACGATTATCAAGAATTTATTATATATCTACGTTTGAATTTATCATTTCAATCAATAAATTCATTTTTATTTTTATACGCTGGTTCATTTAGTTCGAAAAATTCCATTTCCACCAAATACTGGAAATATTTTCAGTCAATCTTCTTGCAGTACGCACCCGAGTGGGGTAGCTCGTAAAAGGGTCGGGAAAACTGGAAAGAGAGAGAGAGTCTGGGTAGGGACACACCTACCGGTATTGAATTTTACACTCAATCGGGTTTCATCTCACATTTCGTGACTTGCGGTACCAATTCTAGTAATGATCAATACCTACGCGAAAAATATATCGTAATCGATTGATCGGGTGCAGGTCGGGTGGCAATTATACACCCGCAGTACGAATAAAAATTTAAGATATAGACTTCGTCGATGTGTGAATTTTGAATTAATCGCATCGCCTTAACTCCGTTAATCTATGTATATACCTATATAGTATATGCAATGACGTAATTGGTATAAGACTTCTGAATACAAATCGATCGCTCGCGCCTTAGCTCATCACGTTTTTGACGATACGCCGGGCCTTGAGCACATCGAGTCGAATTAATTTAGCAAAAAAATTTCGCAAACGGATCGCGGATGGCTCAGGACATTTTCTACCCTTAGATCACAAGCGAAGCTTTATTAAATAGTCCTTCCTTGTTTTAGGAGTTTGAACTCACATAAAAATTGGAAAAAATCACCAAAAATTTATCATTAGAAATTTTCCAACGCCCCTTATCACTCGTACAAGTACTCAAACTAGAAATACTTCAATACTGATTATAACTGAGACACGAACAAGGTGCAACCACGTGTGGAAAGTGACAGTCAGGATAGTCTCTATACTCCGAAATAAAACGTGATAATAAAAAGCATCGCTTCGTCGCAGATGCCTGAACCAGACGAGGCGCAAGCGCGAAGTTTCCAACGATAATGTAAATCTTGCGGTGATAATAAATCTTGACATTTACAAGATTATGTATACACGTATACATGCAATACACATAGAAATCATGTGATAAATCATAGTTTAAATATCGTAGTAAAATACATTTCTTTATAAGACTTGCATCACGCGTACCTATATGCGTTATACCTTACGTCAGAACCAAATTTGAAGTATGACACAATAGTAAACAGCCGGGAGGCCGCGGTTCGCCATTCCATTCGACTCGTAACCGCGGAGTAGCCAGTAGATATACGGAGGCGGATGCCGGTAGCATAATTCGCGGACTTGACGCACGATTCACTAGTCAGTCGTTTATAGTCAACCTGTTGCCTTCGGGCTGGTGTATCTCCTTCGCATGACTGCAGGATTACATCGAGTGTGTACCGCAAGAAAAGTGAAATTTTCAAACAAGCTTTAAAGCCATAGAAGTGAAGATCGAAAGTAGGAGGAGAGAAAAATTAGATTCTGTCACTCTTCAATCACAAATAAAAAAAATATACATATCACACTTTTCGCGCTACAAAAATCGCGCATCGTTATAGACGCGTAGCTATCGAGCGGTCGCGCAGTGATTTAGAAAAGGAAAGTCTGTTCGGAGTTAGCAGCGTGAGACCATAAGATCTCGTGCCCATATAATCTAGTCACTATTAAGTGTTCTATTAATAAGTCGTGACTGCATTAGTGAAGTTTATTAATGTGAATAGTTCTGTATAATATACAATTCAAAAAAAAATTCAATCACTTTTCATCATATCTATTTAGTTTTATATTCAAATCCTTAATCGATATGTATTTGACACAGTGAGCTTGCAGTTCTGCGAGCACAATGTTCCTTCAAGGTAAGAGCTGAGCACTTTTCGATACCCCCAACGCCTACACGATCACTATTCATGTGAATGCTTAGGAGACTATGTATTAGTTGATGTAAAGACCGGCTTTAGTTATTCTTGCAGTCTGAAGCAGTACTTGACTAAAAATGAAATTATGAACTCCGGTATACTGTCTCGGGCTCGGAGAACTTCCGGTGTGTCACTCCCAATCATGAAATATCACCAATTGTCTTGACCGCATCATGTAGTTTTTCAATCTTTCGTTTTCGCGACGTATTCTCTTTCAAACTTTTTCGAATAACTCTTCGACTAGTTAGAGTGGAAAATTGAACCAACAGGTGTCGGTATCGAGATATGCAGGAGATAGCGTCGAAGATTTATGGCTTGAAATTGACGCTCCGCGAAGGGGAGAGTGGCTCGATAATCATTGATTAGTAATTTTTTATTTTTTTTCATTATTCATTCATTAGGCTGTTTCTGTGCAATATTTTAATGAGGATAAATTAGAGGTGACTTTAGCCTCGGTCAAATGCCACATTTTTTTTTTCTTATCAAGTTAATCATTCAGACTATATAACCGCAAACATACAAGATGTATATATACTCGATAATCTTGAAATATACATCGCGGTCTGTACAGCTTTTTCACTAGAGTTAAACTTTCAAGGCTTGAAAGACCACATTCAGACCATAACGTAAGGCGAATGATGCATTATGCGATAAAGAATGTGATGCAAAAATTTGTAACTGTCCTTTGGAAAACAGGAAATGCAATTGTTCCGAATTCAACATTTATAACATTAGTCTATGAATCGGAGAGTCAGAGTTCAATAAGTGTCAAGGAACGAGTTGTAGCACTGCTTCTAATTCTATTGCATTAAATTCGAAAAGAGATGCATGAGGTGATTTTCGAATCATATATTATTTGTGCCAGAAACTATATTGACACGGGAAATAATGTAGTCGATAAAGCATATTGGGTTTCATTCTTGTGTATACCTATACCTATGTAGTATATGCTGCGAAAAATAGAACAGAACGATCTTTCGAGCAGTAGGTATTCTTCTTATTTCTTTTTAAAACTTTGGTGTTTTCCAGCTGTCGTTGTATCCCGCGTCGTTGCGTCTGGTGACAAAATATGCATATTTTGAATCTTCGCGAAAAGTTTGAAACTCAAATGGCACGTGAAAAGAAACGATTCTTTACGTTCTTAGTATTTGGATAACGTATATAGATCTGAGACCTGTCGAAATGTCAACGCGTTAGAAAACGCCTCGTATGTATTATAATTCATAATCATTGGCGAATCTCTTTTTGGCTCTAAATTTCACCAGAGGTCATTCCATGCTGTATTTCCTCAGCAGAAAAGACTCTCTCTAGAGATGATCCCGTGCAGAAATAGATCCGTGATAGAATGGTATTCGATTTTGGCAAAGATATCAGAGAGGCCATATATCAGCCACATATGTAGTAGTAGTAGTAGTTGTGTAGTAGTCATGTGAGGCATTTGAGTATTCGCGCGTTGTCTGGTACGTAAACTAAAAATACACTATCTTATATACGATTGCGTGTTTCGATTTGCCGAACCCGGAAGATTATCTCGAGTACTACACTCTAATTTCTTTATCTATTTCTTTCTTGCTTTCAGCCAAAATGAAAAATGAAATGAAATACAAAATTTGAACTCGAATCAACTCAACTCAACTCTTTGAATCAAACGTGATCTCATGTAGTACATTTTATTTTCGCTTTACGACAGCTCGCATATATTGCTTCCCTCTATGTAAACATAGGTACGATACGACATATTTGTTCGATGATTTAACACTCTAAGTATAGTTAGTATACAGGGGATCCGTTCAGAAAATTTATCGCTGCACTGGATCTTAATTAAACGTGACATATCCTCGGCAGATAATTCGGTGAAAAAAATATAAATAATAATCATAATAAAGTAAAAGTCGAGTATGGTGTTATTCCAAGTCTTTTCTCTCTCGAGACTCGGTTATGAGGTGACGTGGAGTTTAAATTAATTTCGATTCGTCATTCCTTCTTCACCTCTAAATTGAGCCAGGGTCGTTTTATCACCGTCGCAGTTAGCGTTATAATAAAATAATTCCGAATTACGTTAGCAGCCGCGGTTTTCATCTTACTTACTTACTGACTTACTTACTTAATTCTCAAATCCGACATCACGCCGATAAAGACTGCCAAGTTTAAAGGACAGCTGTCCTTGAATACTGTTTATAAATTACGTTAGGGGTACCTACCTCCATCCTACCGCATAGTTTAACCGAGAGTTTAGATCTCGCGACGACAACTACAAGGCAAAGATCACGAAGGCCTTCCCAACGAGTTGGCAAAGAATTAACTTGACCGGAAATAGAACGACTAAACTCTCTATCGAGATCAAACTCGTATCAAAGGTTGTTGATCTCAAGTATAGAGCGTAAAAACCATCTCCTTTCTTTACTTTTAATAATTTCCACCTCCTCGTCGGGCTCATCGATTGGATTTATCATTATAGATCGTTATACTCTACGAGATGTATGTGTTTCTCGATTTTCAACACGATTGTCCCAAAATTATCGTCTCTGTGACATAAATAAGTGTTTCTTATACTTGCTACTACGACATACGCTGTATTATTAGGAAGGCTGCATTCAGCATCTTATATCCGGCGTCGCGACGCCTCGAAACAGGGAGGGTTACGCATGCGTCCCGGCTCTTCGCCAGAGCTAGCCATCGTTCGCTAGCATCTGTTCGTGTCCTCCAGCACGCAATACGTTTCGAACCGCGAACGGCTGCTGTGTGGCTTGATCGTGCCGCGCCATATACTGTACTCCGAATTTTACCAAGAATATTTTTATTTTTATTTATTTATTTTTTCCGATACCTCGTACCTTCATTTTGACATTAACCGTGATACAACGTCAAGCAGTACTATAGGTGGGCCTATAACACCATATCGACTAGATAACTAAACCAATATACGCGCGCGGTGGCGAAAAATTCAGAGCCTCAAGTTCTTTTGTCGTTTTACTTTTAATTTTTGAAAACCGTGAAACGTTGGATTTCTTACCAAAGTTTGCAGTCCGTCACGTGCAGAATTTCAAGATTGTTTAACCGGCGTCACGTGGGCCATTGGTGTCTCATAATTATTGTTGCTTCGAAATCGTTGTATGTGATAAATAAGCCAGTTGCGATAATAGCGAATCTAAACATGATGTAAATGCTTTGATTAAACGTAAAAAGTAAAATTTTTGTTCGGGTGAAGTCAACGCTTGGATAGATTCAGGACTAGATATCTTAGCTTCTTCTTCTTCTCCTTTTTATTTTTTTTATTTTTTTCATTACGTATCCAGATAGGAGCGTAGAGATAGGTACTACATCGCGACAACGGTTATATTTAACAGACAGGATATATACGTTGAGGGATGGGGTTCAAGCCTCTGCGCATGCGTATTATGCCTATAAACCTTAGCTTATAACGTTTCATAGACAACATTTTTCGAGGAGCTCTTCTCCCCAACGCTTCGGCACAACCTCGCATTTCGCCCGTCTACTTTTAGCCAAGGCTGCTAACCGCTCGACACCCGCAGCTTGGCTCGACAATTCAAATTCTCAACTCTTCTCCCTCTCTCGCTCTTTCTCTCTCTCTCCCCTGCCTGGGATTATCGCGGTAAAACTGTCGACGGTCTTATTATTACCTTTTTTTTGTTGTTTGTTATAAGTTACCGGTGAACCTGGGTATACGACGTTCTTAAATTTTCAATAAAATTTCGATCGATAATGTCGACGAGTAAATTTTGCAAATCTTAAGGCTTGTTACTTTTCATACAAACAGGCTTGTCGATTCACTACGCAATAAGTCCAAGAAGGCAAGTGAGGACTTGGAAACATTCGAAGCGATCGAACACGAGATACAGGAGTTGAAGAAGCGATTGGAAGAGGCCCATCTTCAGGCAACATCTTTATACGTTTTTGGAGCGAACCAAGACGCGACCGAGACAGAACTCGGCGCGTTACGTTCGCACCTTGGAAGCCTTGTTGAGGCGGCCAAGAAACTTTCGGGAGACACTAAGGCGCGGTACCAAGCTAGCCAGCAGTTGGTTCCTACCGATCTTGGACAGCAGCTGACTGCTCTCGAACTAGCTGCCGAGAGCGCGGCTTCAGCGATGGAGGAAAAGCAACGTGAACAGAAACGAGCAAAAACCACGCGCTCTGACTACATCGCAGATGTCGATGAAGTACAGACGTGGATTCGCGCCGCTGAACTAAAGGTCCAGGATCGTTCTATAGAGCCGTTTAAGCTCAGGGAACATCTTCAAAAGATACAATCCGAGATCGGGCCGATAACCGACAAGCTCGAAAGGCTTACAAGAAACGGACAAGTCATTGTCGACAATACGAAAGACGGAAACGAGAGGGAACTTATAAAAAGCACCGTAAATAATCTGACCGAACAACTCAGTCAGGTACGATCCTGGCTAGATGAAAAGAAACAACAAGTTAGCGACACTTTGGATGCCTGGCAGAGGTTCTTGACTCTTCACGAAGCGGTTATCGCATGGGTAGAGGAGAAACGCGTATTTTTAATCGAGCCTCTACAGCTCAGTACTTTGATACAAGCGAGACAAAGACTTCACGATTATTCCGTAGGTGTTTCAATGACCTAACAATTTTCATTCGTCATTATTTTTCGAACCGCGTTTAGGTGCCTTAAACATAAATTATTATTCATAAATAATTTCAGACTGCGGTAAAGAGCTGCAAGCAGGTAAACAAGAACTTGAGTGACATGAGCAAGGAATTGGACAGCATTGGTCAAGTAACGAGCGTTGGTGACCTACCAGAGAAGCTTACAGACGCTGAAGACGCGAAGGTTGACGTAGAGGGTCAACTTCTTGAAAGGGTGGGTCTCCGGGGTTTGATAATTAGATTTTCATTCATTAAATCGCATCGTCGATCGGGGTCACGGTTCTACTACAAGTTCTGGTGATTATTTCAGAACGCATTGCTCCAAGAGACGAGTGAAGAATGGGAACAGTGCGAGAAAAAGATGAAAGATGTTAGAAGCTGGATAGAAAAAGCTAGACAAACTTTGGAATCACCACAGAGCAAGAAAAAACCGTTAAGAGATCAGCACGCCGCGAGAGAGAAGATGCTCAGCGATATTACCATCCAGAAAACTAAGATATCAATATCAGTAGAAAAGCTGCAAGTTCATTTCCGCTCCGGAGTTGGTGGTGACACGCGGATTAGCGAAGCTGCCAATGAATTGATCAAGGAATTAGAAGTCCTCAACGAAACTGTTAAGGAACAAGCAGCAACTCTTGAGACCTGTCTAACTCAGATTGACCAGTACCAACAGGTACAAATCCGTCTCGCGGTCACACGGGTCTTTGGCCTTGTGTAAAATGTTCGAAAGTCTAAAGGGAATGTCTTAAAATTTTGATTACAGGAAATACAGCAGCTCCGTCAGCAGATTGTCCAGGTGGAACAACAGCTTCGTACAGTACTGAGCCCGACGTATCTACCGAATGAACGAGAAAGGGCATTACAAGAGCAACAGGTAGGTCTTGTTCCGTATACTTTACTCACAAAGCACTGTGCTATTGCGCATAAATTAATTTAGGATTACTATATTTGATACCAACTGAAAAACCACCACCACCACCAATCTACATTTATTGTATGAAACATATATTGAGAGTTGTGATCCACTGCCACCGAATTGCACCTATAATACCATTTAACTGAATAACTGTTTGTAGTAACTTGTAAATAATATGCAAAACTATACTAAAAGTTATATTATATTATTAGAAGTTATTGATTATTATTCATCCCTGCAGCATAGTTTGGTAATTAATTTAGCCGCGTTCGCGTATACATTAGATAATACATGTATGTATTAACGATCTGCAGTATGAAACATCGGCACCTTTTATATACCTAATCTATCTAAAACCAATTATCAGCAAATCTGTAGTTGAATACATGATTTTAATAAGTGGAAACATTTTGATGCCAGAGAACGTTTGGCTGCGTGTCTTGTCCGCGACAGCGTAACGTACGTAACGGAGATTGAGGAAGGATGAGGTAAAGATCCAATCAGCTATCATCAAGGTGTTTCCATTACAGTGCCTCACATCCCAAACTAAGCACCCATTTGATCCTTTTGCCTATAAAATAATTATCACACCTCAAAAACCCTTTGCTGTATTCCATTTTACGTACATTTATTGTTATAACTATATTATACCTTCACTCATCTCGTTTATCTTACCTTTGCCAATGACAATCACTTCACTATTCACAATATCTTCACCATCACTTTTCTTGCTCTAGACAAGCGAGTCATTAGCCAATTGCTTATATGCTTATGTTCGTCACATGGACAAACACGCGCTAAAAAATAAAATAAAAAGCTCCCAACGAGCTTGCACGACACGCTGCAGTCACTGTATAACACTTGCATAATAGTAAATTAACACGCAAAACGCGATTAACAGTAGATATACTAACTTCTATGTGTAACAAAAATACTTTGACATATCATGTCTTTTGGGATGACGTCACAACTGGCGTGTGACGACGTCGCAGGAGATATACTAGACTAATCATTATTAACATTACGGTGGTATTTTATTGTACATACTATACATTCTTATACGTACATATACATATAGTATATATATATTATTATACATGGGTATTGGTTGGTATCTTGTTTTTGTAATTGGTTTTGTTTTCTTATTTTCTTTTAGTTTTAAGATTGTTTGTTATTATTATTATTATTATTGTTGTTGTTGTTACTATACATACACATACTATATACAATTAGGGGAAAACTTGATTTTGCTTGTTTGTGTTTAATTAGTTTTCACTTTACGTTGAGTTTGGTTTCTATTATTACTATCTTATTATGATCATTACTGTAATTGTTTATCACGATTTTTTCTTGTATATTTTATATATCATTATGTCACACACATACTGCCCTGGCGTTATTCGCTAGCTTTTTCTACACACAAAAGCCAAACACGTTTGTACATATTATGGGGTTTATCGGCTGTAGATTTTACGCAGTTTTATTATTTCCATCATCCATGTTCAGACTCAACAATGACTCGTGTCAAGGGTATCACCGACAAACATCGCACAATCAAGTGACTTCCCTGAACTTCATTATAATTAATTATCAAAGAAAAAACAGAAAAAAAAAAAGAAAAATGAACAAACTTCAGCTATTCGAAAAAGAAAGAAAAGAAAAAAGAACTTTTTATACAGGATAATTTTGTTTCGTCAGCTAGCATTTCATTTATGAATTTTGTTTGCTGCATCCTTTCCTTCCAACTGAACCACCCTGTCACTTCGTCATCTCGTCTTGTCGCCATCTCGTCATTCTCGTCATATTGAACTTGTCTAATTTTACTCGTTCATACATATAATCGCCATGATAACCTCATTCTCTCTCCATCTCTCTGCTCTCTTATTTGCGCTGTCGATTAGTCGTGTCGAGAGAAAATTAAGTCGCTACAAACGAAGATAACCGCGCGAACTGAGCGATCGAAACTCCTGGTGCAACGCGGATCGCCCGATGTCGAACCGTTAGAAGCTTAGATCGGTATCCCTCGGTGCCAACGTGGAACGATCCAACGAATTATTAATTTTATTTTTATTTATCGAAACGCGATTCACTCAATTATAATAATTTCTCAATTAAGATCTTTCGAGTTCCTCTTTATCTTTCATTATTTTCTTCTTATTTTTGTTGTTGTTGTAAAATCTCGTTATATTGTATCAGACGGCATGAAGATCGTGTCGCGTATAAAAACTGTTATTTGAATGAGTGGGATAGTTTATAATTACAAGATACGCAGCCTTCGTATTTCGTACCTTTATAGAATATGCAATTTATTAGGATTTCTCGATTTCTCGATTTAACGATTTAACGATTCAACGTGTATCAAATCCATTTTGTGAATCATGTGCCTTAGTATGTTTTGTAATTTTTATGACAATTATGCTTAACTCGTGACAATATATTATATAATGTATTGAAAACGTAAAATGCAATAAATGATTTTAAGAAAATTTCAAAAAACAAGAAAACTAAAAAATACTGAATTCATATCACTCTGGTATAAATATCAATTGACAATACCATATTCTTTGGCTGTTGCAATGGTAACAGGCCTTGCAGACACAGATGGACGGTTGGAGGCAACGCTCGAGAAATCTGGTGGATCAGATTCATGCAGTGGACCCTTACTATATTCTCGGGGGTGATGCAAACCCCCGCCAACCCGGGCTCGTATCTTACGCAGATATCGCTGCGGGCCGCATAAGTCCAAATTCTAGGGGTGGTAGCCCTCAGAGGGCCCAACGCGATGAGCCTCCTCCCCAGGTTCTCGTGCACGTACTACATCCCGCACCAGCTAGGCAAACGATTGTAGAAACTGTTAGTATCCCGGAGCCACCAGTAGCCATTCATCCCGTTCAGTATCAGCAGCAATCCGAACCACCCCAAGTGGAACAAGTATCAACACCGCAGGTATTAACCGTCGAACATAAACGAGAGAAACAAACTCGAACCACATCCGCGGGTAAGAGTAACGTTACAGAGAAATCGACTGGAAATACATCGAACCAAAAAACCGTTGAACGTCCTCCCAGACGTGGACGTTCTCCAACACGCAAAGAAACTTATAAACGAAAAGATAAGGATGTCAGAGATATCCAAGAAACAAAAGTTGTCAAAGAGATCAAAGAGATCAAAGAGATCAAAGAAGTACCCTCCATACAAGTGGAACGTGATCATGTTCAGCATCTTCGCGAAGTATCGCAAGAGACTCAAATTCGACAGTCAGATAGTCTTGCACCACGTGAGATAAGAGGACGTTCTCCAAGCCCAATGTGGATCCCAGGTTCAACATCTTACGCAGATATACTCAGAGGTAGAATGCAGGCAGCACTTCGTGCTGCGTCAGAACCAGCTGGTGATTCTCGTGATATGGTACAACTTTCGAAAGAAACGCGTCATCACGTTCCTCGAGAAGATACGGTATCTGTTTCTTCAAATCAGACCTCCCAAATTGTCATCAGTACCGTTACTATGCAAGAAACTTCAGCTCAAACGAACCATCCGGAGAATGTGGCACAGTTACCAATCGAAAGTCACAACCTTCCCGTCGAGCCTGAGGTATCAAATGTTGTCATAGATCCGTATCAAGGTATCGGTCAGTTAGACGCGTCGGAAAATGCTGAAGATTTGAACAGAGAGACGATAACACATTACACAAAGGAGACAAGAAATTGGTCCGATGAACCGGTAGAAAGTTATAACGTAATCGAGAATAAGCATTACGAAAATGTGAACAGACCACCGACAGAAATGTATGATTATATTCACCCGATACCTGAACTTGTAGGTTTCATAAATTCTCAACTTGGTGCTTATCCGGTAACTTCTTACGTTTACGCACAGGACCCACAACAGGTACAGACTTTAGATACGATTTCATTGAACCCTTACGAAGGACACATTGGATATACCGGGGAACATTATGTAACGCAAGGAACGTACTTGCCAACAAGTGCAGATTTATATCACCATCAGCAGACACTTGTGCAGCAATGTCCTCCCGGTAATACTATAGTTAGTCATACCGAAATCGTGCAACATGTCCCGAAAGATTTACCTTTGATTCAAAATGTTGCCCCAATCAACGTTCCTGCCCTACCTGTATCTACGGAACAAATTACTGAACACATTGAGCACAGGGAACAAACTATTGTGCAAACTACTTCGGTTCTGTCAACTAGCGATACGAGTTTACGAAACGAAGAAAGAGAGGCTTCCTTACCTGCTTCTGACAGTCGTGGCCACTCATTTTCCTACGCTCAGATATTGTCGCAAGGACTTAGTCCTAAAGCCACGACTCCTCCTAGGGGAAAAAGTGGCAGCGAACAACAGCTACGTCGATCATCATCTCCGAAAGAACCTTCTCCTCTGCAAAATGTCAAACTCCCGCACGTACCTGATTCAGAAAAGTCTCAGTTTTCACAAGCAAATAAAGATAACGATTGGGATGTTATGAAAAAGAAGGATTTGAAGAAAAAACAATATCAAGAAGACAGACCCAAACGCGAGGAGGAGAGGAAAGGATGGAAATTAAATCGACGAACCGATAGGAATACTCCTCCTAAACAATCGACCGAAACTACAACATCTGTTACTGTTATGAAGGAGCTTACTGAGCTTAAGAAAAATGTTGACAATATTCAAAAGCAAAGCGTAACCGTCGCTGTCGAACAAAACATCAATGAATCACAGCAAGGCAAGAAGCGCAAGCCGAAGAAGAAGAAGGTAGAGAAGTCTCAAGATGACGAAATAGAGAAAGCTCTCAAAGAAATCGAAGATATGAATAAACCCAAGCCGAAATCTACGAAAGAGAAATCTAAGGGACCGAATAAGCCTAAAGAAAATATCATCCAAGCGAAAGATGCTAAGATTGATAATGATCTTGCAATAAAGAACATTGACAAGCCTGCGAAACCAGAAAAAGTTAAGGATGTCAAGAAGCCCGCACATGATGGTGAGCCCAAGGAAAAGGCCAGACCCAAAAACGAACAGAAGCCCAAAGAACAGCCTGCAGTAAAGCCTGAACCTCAGCTTCCAGAAAAAATAGAGACACAAACAACAGCTGAGACTAAAGATAAGAAAGGTGGAAAATCTAAGTCAAATAAGGATGCAACAAAGCGCAAAGATGCTGTATCAGTAGATAAAGTCAAGACCAATAAAGACATTATTATACAAGAGCTAATAACGTCCCAAGAGAAGAAATCGATAGACGAAAAAATTTCGAACGATGATGCCAAGCCGGCTGACAAGAAAAGAAATAAGAATGAAGCCAATGTTGAAGAAAAAATAACTTCCAAGAGTGAGAGTAAGTCAGAGAAACAAATTTCGAATAAAGAAAAGATTAAGGCTAAAGAAGCAGCATTATCAACCACTGACGATGCTCTGAAAGATCGAGCGCCTACTAAGGATAAGACGAAATCTGAGAAACAAGGTACTCCCCAGAAGGAGACTAAGACTGTAGAACAAGTATCAACGAATCTGAAAACCTCTACCACCACACAGGTTTTGAAGAAAGACGAATCCAAACCGAAGGATCAGGTGTCTTCTAAGACCAAGAATAAACCTGACAAGCAAGAGACACCTAAAAAAGAAGTCAAACTTGAAGAGAAGAAAATATCCTCTGCAGTCAAAGTTGTCCCGAAAGATACAATTCCCAGCAAAACTCAGGCGAAACCTAGAGAACAAGCTCCGACTAAAAATAAGTCGAAATCTGAGAAACAAGTAATCCCTCTGGAAGAAGTTAAGCTTCCCGGCGAAAAAGTTCCGGAAAAAGTTGAAATTCCTGTCAAGCAAGAAACTTCAGTCAAGGATGAGGTTAAATCTGAAAAATCACAAATTGCTATCACAAGTGAGTCAAAGCCTGAAGAACAGAAGAAGCCCGAGATTCAAGTTACTTCAAAAGAACAGGTCCAATCCAAGACTAAGAAATCTCAGAAACAGCCTTCAAAGAAAAATGCTAAGCCCGAAGGCCCGGCTGTAGCAAAGGTTGACATTCCTTCAAATGAAGCAGCTGAGACCAAAGAAGCAAGCAAGTCATCTGTCATAATCGAGACAACCACCCAGTCACAAGTGATCACGAAAGCCGAGGTTAAACCGGTTGAAAAAATAGTATCCGAAATCAAGTCTCAACCCGAAAAACAAACTCCTACTAAAAGCAAAACCAAATCTGAGAAGAAAACTATTCCTACTCCGGAGAAACCTGTGGAACAAGCACCAGCTAAGGTTGAAACTACTCCTAAGGATGAGATTAAACCAAAGAAGGAAGTGCTACCTAAAGAAAAACCTCCAAAGGAACAGAAGAAGCCTGAGAAGGAAATCGCCCCGAAAAAAGTTGCTGCCCCTAAAAAACAAACTTCGGAAGAGAAAGTAATCACTTCTGCGGAAAAAATCACCACTACAATTGAAGTACAAGAAACTTCAAAAACCACTGTTGTTTCTAAGGAATCTTTTACGGATAAGACCGAACTGAAGACACAAATTGTTCCTCAGAAGGACGATAAGCTTGAGGAACATGCAGCTCCAGAAGAAAAAAGATTCGTTACAAAAGAAGAAATTAAGAGCACGATACAAACCGTTGTCACTCCTCAGCCAACTCGGAAAGAACCGGACGCTCCGAAGACGGAAGTTGTGGTCAAGGAAGTTGTGAAACAAATTCCCTCTGCAACTGAAACTGTACTAGATGACCAAAAGATCTCGAAGAAAGAGGTCAAGCCTAAGAAGCAAACTGCTCAGAAAGAGAGCAAAGTTGCAGAAGTAGCGTCTCCTCAGACTGAAAGTAGTCTGAAAATTCAAACTGATTCGAAGAGTGAAGTTCAAGTCCAGAAACAAACGACTCCAAAGGACAAGGTCAAGCCAGAAAAGGAGAATATTCCAGAGACAAAGGGTAAACCAAAGGAACAATCAACCCCCATAGTTGCAGCTATTCCTCAGAAAGAGCCTTCTGCTGTAGAAAAGGCTCTGCCAGAAAAGCAAATCGATGTCCAGAAAGATGTCAAGCCTGAAGAAAAAACACCTATCATAGCCAAGACGATTCAAGACGAGAAAATTACCACAAAGGACGATGCTACTAAAACGATACAAATTATCAGCACGTCGCAATCTACACTCGAAACAGTAAAGTCTGCAACACCTCCTGCTGTTTCTGAGAAAGAGGACGAACCTCTCAAGCAATCTACGAAATCGAAAGCTTCTTCCAAGCAACCGAAGGACACAAGCAATAAGACAAAACCTAAGGAAAAAGTAGCTGCAGCTGACAAGAAAACTGAAATTCAAATTACATCTCAGAAAGAAATTATTCCAACAGAAACAGCATCCTCCAAAGTTGAAGGAACTACTCGAGATCAAATTGATTCTAAGGCAGAGGCCAAGCCTGTCACTCCGATTTTGGTAAAGGACCAACTTAAACTAGAAAAAGAACAGGTTCTAACCGAGGTTGCTAAGCCTATAACAGAAAAAGTCCTCAAAGTTGAAGATCTGACTATTAGTCCAACTGACTTGACAACTAAAATTATTCCGAAGGAAGAGGTCATCACAAAGACCGTAATTGAATCCATAACTGTAACCGATACTCAACTGAAGCCAGAAGAGCCAAAGATTTCCGATGTTGAAGCAGCATCTGCAAAGGCAATAGCTGCGCCTGGAAAACAACAGCCGACTCCCAAGAAAGCAGAGAAGTCCGTGGAACATGTTTCTTCCAAAAGTGAAGCTACTCCTAAGAGTAAATCCGATTCAAAGGACAAGGTGAAGACTAAGGATCAAAAATCTCCCAAGGAACAGCGTATACCCGAAAAAGAGGCTGCTTTACCAAAGGGAGATCAACATTTGGCGCTAACATCATCAGAAACTGAAGTGACTACCACAAAAGAAACGATTATCAACAAACAAAAAGTTGCGACCACGACAGAAATTTCTTCTGACAAGTTTATCAAATCCGAAAAAGAAGCTATTGTTTCTGAAAAGGAAAAATCTGAACCGAAAATATCTGCAAGCGTCGTTGCTCCTCCTAAGGAACAGACTTCTTCCAAGAACAAGCCGAAGATAGAAAAACAAAGTACTCCCAAAACGGAGGAAATAAAATCTACGAAGACGGAAATTCCTCCCAAAGAAAACGTCACTCAAAAAATAGAGGCTGTACCCGAAAAGTCACTTGAGTCTCCAACAAGCTCCGTGACAGAAGTTTCTAAAACTGTCATAAAGGTTGAATCCAAGCCTGAGGTTCAAGTTTCTACAGATATTAAAGTCGAGCCTGTGAAAGAGGAAATTCTCAAGGATGAACAAACTTCTAGCAAACCGGTTATCGCCAAGGACCATGATAAGAAGCCGAAGCCTGAGAAGGAAAGTGCTGTAAAAATTGAGATTAATCTTGATGAGTCGAAATCTCTCAAGACTCAAGTTAGCCTCGAAGAGAAAACGATTTCTAAAGATGATGTGAAGATCAAAGAACAAACATCCATCAAGAACAAACCTATGTCTAAAAAACAAAAATCATCAACGGAAGTGAAAATTGAAGATCGAAAGATTGTCACGGATGAAAAAACTTCTGAGCAAACAAGTTCGGCTAAACTTGACACTGAGTCCGAAAAGCCAAAATCTCCCAAGATCGATGACAAACCTGAGAAGCGGGTAGATGAAAAAGACGAAACGAAGATCAAGGTTGAAATTTGTACAAAGCCCGAAGCAAAGTCAGTCGAAAAAATTGCTGTGAAAGATAAAACTGAAGCACAAAAGAGTATTAGCACGGATGAATCTAAGTCCAAAAAGAAAATAATTCCCAAGGAAGTTCATGGGAAGCAAACAACCCCAAGTACCGTAGATAAGTCTGAGGAACAGCATACTGCCAAAATCGAAGTTTCGACGACCGTACAAGTCAAAGCCACGGAAGAACTCACTTCTCCTGCAACTGTAGTAGCTGACGAAAAGAAAACAATACCTGAAGAACAGAAGGATGACTCTAGCAAACGAGCAGCGAAACATGGAGAAACTACACCAATTATAGAAGTTACGTCCAAAAATATTGAGACCGTAAGCAAAACGACAAAGAAGCCAGGTGATCGCGGGGACGAATCGAAATCATTAGAAAAAGTAACAGTCAAATCTGAAACTCATGTTAAATCTGCATCGGTTGAATCTACCTCTACAAAAAGGCAGGTGGATGTTCAAATAACATCTGACAGTAATGTTTCAACACCAAAGGAGAAGACTGAACAGCAGAGCAAGACTACACAGAAAAAGGCTACCGAGAAAGAGAATGTTGCTGCTAAAACACAGACGAAGATTGAGAAAGTTAAACCTGTCGAGAAATCAGAACCTCAAGAATCATCAAGAACAGAAATTTCGGTTACGAAAGCTGAACAAAAACCAGACAAGAAGCCGAAATCTAAAGAACAACGTGAAACGAAGACAGAGAAATCAACTGAACCTAAGGAGGAGGCTAAAATCACGGAACCAGTTAGGCCTGCTAGCGATCCTGCGTCAATACGCAAAGATGAAGCTGATTCTAAGAGTGTGGTTTCTCACTCTAAGACCAATACGATGCCAGTCATTGAAGGAGGTCCTAGAGAGAAAACTCATACGGGAAAAGCTCTCATAATCGAAAAAACAGTTACCACCGTAACAACCACAACTGCTGGAACGGAGGAAATAAAACCTCCTGCTGTTAGGTCTGTGAAGTCTGTTGAAATTTTAGAAAATGTCCCACTTCCGGTTACTGTAGGCACGAAAGAAACGGAATTGATATCTTTACGACCGGAAAATGTTGAGGCTACTCTAACGACTACCTATGCTAGGGTCGCGGACGTCGATTCTGCGCCAGTAGATCAAGTAGTTCAGTCGCTAGGTGAAGTCGTTACGGATTCAAAGTTACGTGTCCAAAGTCTTGCCGCGTATTCCACCGTTGTTGAGTTACAGGGAGACGAGGCTCCGTTATTTGGTAGTGTTAAGGACAGGAGTAGAAGTTATCACTCAGCTTCAGGTGGCGTTGCTCAGGTTTTGGATACTGTAGGTGATTCTGAAAAAGCTATTACCGACGATAAACAACCGGAGCAACAACCAGCCGTAGTTCTGACAGAGGAAGATCAACTATTCATGAAAAGTATCGAGGGCAAACTGAAAAAGAAGCCTAGAAAACGACCAGCTCTACCTGAAGAGTTTATCCAAAAAGAATCGCAACAACTCATCAAAGAAATCATTACTCCAAGTGATGGCAGCGCGAAAGCTGATAAAGAAGTTGATTCTAAACTAGCTGAAATTCAAACGCAACAGCTGGTCGAAATCACCGTAAAAACTAGTGACGTGAACAAGTCTGAAGAGAAAATCAACCAACGGGTTATCAAAACGGAACCGCCACAAGAACAAAAAGCAAAGAAAAAGGATGAAGAAAAATTAAAACCAAAGGAAGCGTTGCCAGTGGAAGAACCAGTCGATGATTATGACGCTGCTAAGGATCTCTTCCAGAATTCGCTGGAAATAATTAAACCGTATTGGTTGGATTATCATCATTATGCTGAAGCGGAGAAGGAATTCCATCAACACTATACTGTCGTAAGAACAATTCAAAAACAAGTTTTACCTTCTGCACCTGAAGGAAGGAGTTCTGCAGATATTGAGAAAATGGTGCATGATTCAAAAATGAAGAATCCGAAGGAGGACCCTCTGCCGATTAAACAACAGTCTGAAGAAGAGCTGAGACTACTTGCTCTGTCCTCCGAAAAGGTTAAATATTCAGGTACGAACTTTTTCGACATTGAGTCACAGTGGATCGAAACTCAAAGACAGAAGGGGCCTTCAGATGGTCACGATCTTGAGCAAAAAACCGAAGCTCCAATTGGAGCACAGAAAGACGTGATATTGAAGCATGAATCAGTTTCCGAAGTAATTAAACCAACCCCGGTCGAACCTTCGAAGAATATTCAACCAGCAGTAGTGGAGCAAACGAAGCCCGAGACAGTCGTTGACGCCTCAATTTCTGAACAGAAGATAATAGTTGACGCTAAGACTAGTGAGGAAAATGCTGAATCGACTAATTTGTCTCGATTAACTATTGTTCAAAAGGTTGAAACTGTCACAGAACAACGCTTGACTGAAAGTAAGCAGGTTTCAAAGACTGAAGAAATCAAAGATGAACAGGTCCAAGTGAAAGTGGAGGACAAAGAAGGTGTTACCAAATCGACGCTGAAAGCTATGCCTGTAGAACAGTATAAGGCTCAGCCGGAATTAAAGGCAATAGAGAAGAGCATTCCAAAACATGAGGAAAAGAAGGATGTCAAAGACTCAAAGCCTCAAGTACAAAAGATAACCGAGGTCCAGGCTGAGCGCAAGCAAGATGCTCCAATAACTGAGGAGGATCCTAAATCCAAAAAGGTTGAACAGAAACCAGCGAAATCATCCAAGATCGAAAAAGTTACTGAAATCAAACAAAGTATCACAGAAGCCGAGGTCCAGGCTGATCGCAAGCAAGATGCTCCGATAGCTAAGGAGGATCCTAAATCCAAAAAGGATGAACAGAAACCAACGGAATCATCTAAGATCGAGAAAGTTACTGAAATCAAGCAAAGTATCACAGAAGCCGAGGTCCAGGCTGATCGCAAGCAAGATGCTGCAATAGCTAAGAAGGGTCCTAAATCCAAAAAGGATGAACAGAAACTAGCGAAATCATCTAAGATCGAAAAAGTGACTGAAATCAAGCAAAGTATCACAGAAACTGAGGTCCAGGCTGATCGCAAGCAAGATGCTCCGATAACTAAGGAGGAAACTAAATCCGAAAAGGATGAACAGAAACCAGCGAAATCGTCTAAAATCGAAAAAGTTATTGAAATCAAGCAAAATATCACAGAAACAGCGGCAGTGGATAAAATTCTGTTGAAAGACGAAGTCAAACAAGACATAACTAAAGAAATTAAACAGAAACTGGAAACAGACAAATCCCCGGTCGTACAGGAAACTAAAATTGTCGAAGGTGTTGCGATAAATGTAATCCAATCCGAAAAACCACTGGACAAGGCGCGACCAGAAGTCCCTCAGCAAATTAGTGCACAGACTGTCACAAAAGATAAACCGAAACCGGACGAAGATAAGAAGCTCTTCAAAGATGCTAAAACAGGTGATAAGAAAGTGTCTCCAAAAGAAGGCAAAGCAAATGAGCAACCAGCTCAAGCTGCGGTTACACCAATGCCTAAAGAAGTGAAGGTTGAAAAACTCACCATCACTGGAGACCAAAAATCTGAAGTTGCACCCAAGAAAGAGTCTCAACGTCACGATGCAGTTGAATCAAAAACTGAAAATGAAGACAGCAAGGTGTCTGTATCCATAGCGAAACCCAAATCGGAAGTAGAAGTAAAAACTGATGATAAAACACATGCAGATCACAAAGGTAAGAAGAAGCCGGAAGATAAGAAGCAGCCTGCTCCGAAGCCGGATGTCAAATCAAAAGAACAACCAGCCAGTAAAGATAAAACAATGCCTACTACAATATCAGTGACGAAGGAGGAAGTTGTGGTAAAATCAGAAACCGTCATTAGTAAGTTACCTGACACTGAGGATAAATCTGAAACTCAATTGAAATCTAACAAGGAAAATCCGCCACAAGATTCGCCGAAGGTCACTATTTCTAAAGAACCAGATGTAAAGATTCAGAAAAAAACTAACGAATCGAAAAAACCAGCTACGTCGAAGCCAGACGATAATTCCAAGGGACAGTCCGAACCTGAAGATAAAATTCCACCGAAGGCGCAAACGGAAACAGTAGCAGCTGTGAAAGTGGAAACAGAAAAGGTCACTCAAACCGTGTCGATTGTCCAACCTACACCAAAGGACGAGGTCAAGCCCGAATCGGCCGTGACTAAAGAGCAGGACAAAAAGAAGATTGAGGTTGATGCTACAGCTGAACCTAGAGCTCCGAGTCAAGTCAAATCTGGAGAGAAACCCAAGCCTGTTCACCTCGTGTCGGATGATTCATGGATGGACCTTCTAGACGAAGATATGGCCATCGGAGATGATGGTTTCGACGATTTGGAGGAACCGAAACCCAAAGTTGTTGAGAAAACTAAATCGAAGAAGGAAATTATTGCACAACGCATGAATACAAAAGGAGTGCCCAGAACAGAAGTTAAAATCAAGGAAATAACTGAAAAGGTGAAGATTGCTGATCAACCTAAGCCAAAGGACGTTGATGAACCAAAAGTCACGATCTCCAAAGAGCAAAGTCAGAAAGAAATAATAATTCAAAGCAATTCGGAGGTTCAAACTACCGTGCAGAGCAAATCGATCGAAATACCAAAACCTGTTCATTTGGTATCTGACGATTCATGGATGGACATTTTGGACGAGGACATGATCATTGATGATGATGGGTTCGACGAGATTCAAGTTCCGAAACAAAAGGTGGAACCAAAACCAACCGCCAAATCTGCACCCTCGAAGCAGACGAAGCCCAAGGAATCTAAAAAATCAGAATCCACCACGGTTGAAAAGTCTGTTGAGCAAACCAAGCAAATTACGCAAGAAGTTCCAGCAATCGTTGAGAAATTGAAGGCAGAACATGTACCCAAAGACCAAGAGAAACCGGTCAAATTACCGGAACCTAAACAAGAAACGAAGCCTGATTCCAAGACGGATGTTAATGTTAAGGAAACTGCCAAGCGGAAGAAGGAAACTAAATCTAAACCTGTGGCACCAGTCTCTAAAGATGCAGGTGCTGTCAAAGAAAAATCTACAACCCAAGAAGACGGAGCACCTTCAATGCCAAAAATCGAAGATCCAGTCTCACATGATGCAAAAGATGAACCCACCAAGTTCGATAATCGGCTAAATCCAAACGCTAAGTCGTGGGCTTCTGTAGTTGGAAAGAAGAATGGGGCAGATACTCCCAAGTCTGATACAGATAAATTGAAAAAGATAGAAACTACTGAACAATCGCTAGATATTTTGGAACCAAGACAAAAAACTCCAGCTCCGGAGTCCCAGGCGTCCGAATTGCCGAAGGCAATAATTCGAGAAGAAATAACACAGCCTCCATCTGAGCCGCAAAAACCAAAGATTCAAGAGTCACCAGCGCCGGTGAAATCCTCGAAGAAAAATAAGAAAAAGAATAAGAATGTCGAAGTGAAACCATCAGCTGAACCCCACGTAGAACCTGCAGTATCCATCGAATCATCTACTGTCGATATTTCCGCTGTCGATTCCTCCCTTTCCGCAGCAGATATTCTTGCGAAGGACGCTAGTGGCAAATCATGGGCTTCTATCGTGGCAAGCTCGGCTAAAACTCCTCCACAATCACAAGGCGATGAGGCTGTTGTACTAACGTCTCAAATTATCACAACAGTTTCCGATATTTCTGTTGATAGTAAGGTCGACGTATCTACTGAAGATTCTATCCAGTCATTGACAGAAATATCAACGGAAGTGACAGTACAGCAAAATAAATCACCGACACATGCACGCCCACGAAAAGATAAGGCCCATAGCAGAGATAAACTTAGCATAGAAGTTACGAGTGAACCAACTTTACGCGATACCGAATCTCTGGGGGAAAATAAAGATCCAGACGTATTGGCCCTGATAGTTTCCGACCAAGAACACGAGCCTGAAGAACGTGAGATTAGCCTGCATAGTAAACCGGGATCTCCTCTTTGGGCCGATGAGATTGAAGACTTGAACGTCCCAGCTGCACCGCAAGAAGTGACGAGCTCAGATAATTCTGATAAGACTGATTCTAAGTCTTGGGCTGCGGTAGTTGGTACGAAAACTACCGAAACATCAACTTTTGTTGAGCAAATTGTAACGATCCGGGAACACAGTCCAGTTCACAGTTCTGTAACACCACACGTACAGATTCTCGTAGAAGAAGTTCCTGAAGCTGAACCGATTGAGAATTTAGTTCAAATCGACGATCAGGGATTCATGGAATATTTGAACAGGAAAGAGCTGCGATCTAGAAGGTCTAGATCACGGTCTAGGAGCGCTAAACGAGGCGGGAATATACCGTTGCAAGTCCATGAGATAGCTGATCAAGACTTTGACAGAAAAGATGACACTGATGTTGCATCTCAAGGTGTAAGTGACGTGAAGGGTGAAGAAAAACAAGAAATTTCCATTAAAAAAGAGGACAAGGCTCAGCCAGGTCGAAAAAGGGATGCCAAAACTAAGGAGCAGACAAAGACGAAGCAAACAAGTCAGAAAGAAGAACCAGCGAAACAACAACGCGAGAGTAGATCGAAGACTCAAGAGGATCTAGATAACGGAAACTCCGCAAAAGAACCTAAGGGTAAAGGTCAACCGAAAGGGAAGAGCAAAGGTAAACCAAAGGACCAAACTGTAGTTCCGGAACAAGAAAAGCCAATTGATACACAGAAGTCAATTGATCAAACTAAAGCAGAGAAGCCCATGGATGTACGTGATACCACTAAACCAGCAAGTGAGGTGAGGGTACAAGAAATTCAAGCTAAGGTCGAAGTGCCGGAGGATAAAACAAAACCAAAGGACAAACCGAAGGCAAAAGAATCCACTGAGGTCCAGGAAATCGCCAAGCCAGTTACTGATATTAAAAAACAGGAAATTGCAGCTAAGGTAGAAGAACCTAAAGACAAATCTAAGACAAAGGAACAAAAGACTTTGGGAGAGGCAAAATCCAAGAAATCGCAAAAATCGAAGGACCAGCCTGAGGCGAAGGACTCTGCAGTGTCAGCAGTCGATTCGAAATCGCAAGAACCTGCTTCGGTTCCGAAAATTGAAAAATCAAAGGCAGAAGCTGAGATCAAAGACAAAAAGATCTCAGAGGATAAAAAGTCAAAGAAGTTACCCAAGCCGAGCGATGAAGATAAAAAGACTGCGCAGACGATTGAACCAAAGAGCGAAGCAAAGCCCACCGCTGAATCTAAATCGTCGGAGCCTTCCGCCTCTGCTAAGATCGAAAAAGTAGAAGACACGTCGAAGACGAACAAACAGAAGGTGTCAGAAGATCAGAAGACCAAGAAATCGACGAAATCCAAAGGTGAAGGAAAAGTAACGGAGAAAACGGAAGTGAAAGACACGATACAGTCTAAATTGCAAACACCTGTTGTGATTGAAAAATCGGAGAAAGTGACTGTTGTAACAGAGCAGAAGAAAGAAGATGTTGTGCCGGTCGCATCTGTCGAAATTATTGAGCCGAAAAAATCTAAGGGCAAGACGGAACCGAAAGCGAAACCGACGCCAGTTACCGATCTCAAGTCTCAAGCATCTGAAACACTTCCAAAAGTCGACGAATCGAAAGAAAAAGTTCAGCCAGAAAAACCTGTACCTTTGAAAGACACGGAATCGAAAATGGAGACTAGAATAATTGTAGAACAAAAAACAACAGAGAATATTCCAGAAAAGGATACACCGAAAGCATCGGTCGAACCTCAACCTCAACAGCAAGACACACAATTGCCTGTGAAAGTAGAACAAGAAATAAAGAAGCAGGAACCAAAAGCACCTGAAAAAGCGAAATCCAAAAAATCTGCTAAGCAGAACGAGCCACAGAAAATAGAAGAGAAAACCGAGAAGAAGGATGACGCTAAAGCGAAAATTGAATCGAAGTCGAAGAAGCCTACAACAGTTCCAATTGAAGAACCTGAATTGGCAGCTCAAGTTGTTGAAACTAAGGACAAAGTTGAGGTAAAAGTAGAAACGGTCACAGAAAAAACGAAGTCGAAGAAATCTACGAAATCAAGTGAGCAAGAAAAACCGAAAGAAAAACCGGAAGACAAAGGTAAACCAAAATCGACTGATGTGTCCCAAGCAATTCCGACACCCGCTAAAACTGAAGAGCCAAAAGACAAGCCGGAGATGAAGGAGCAACAAACTTCGAAAGCCGAGAAAGTGACAGAGCCAAGTACTGGGGAAAAGAAGCAAGCTGAATTGAAACCGCAGGTATCTGAATCACCTGTGAAAATCGAAGCTTCGAAGACAGCGAAGCAGGAAAGTAAAGTGGATGAAGCAAAACCGAAACTGGAAGCTACGCTAGAAGCACAGACGGCAATCGCTGAAGTCGAGAAAATAAAAGACACGACTCAGTCTACATCCAAAAAAGATACTGGCGGTGTCAAACCGGCGGATGTTTCTAAAGATAAGAAGGAGAAAAAGAAACAAGCTGAGATTAGTGACAAGAAGAAAAGCGAAGATCTAGTCTCATCTAAGAAATCTGATGAACCCAAAGGACAACCGAAGTCGAAGGAGGAATTGAAGTCATCGGAAACAGCTCAGCCGAAAAAAGACAAGAAACCTGAACTTGAGATCAAATCGGAAACAGAACCTGCGCAAAAGGCACCGAAAGATGTCAAGGGACAGGTTGAATCGGAAAAAGACAGTAAAGCGCCTGTGAAAGAACCATTGGCTGTATCCAAACCAAAGGATACAACGAAAGTTCAGACTGATATTAAGCCTGACGCCACAGTGAAGACGGGAGTCGAAGTGAGCGTCAAAACGGAGGAGCAGACAACAAATAAATCGAAGAAGGACAGCAAGTCGAAAGATAAACCAGTCACGCAGAAAGATCAACTTGTTTCCGAAAAAAAATCTGTGGGATTAGAGCCTGGCGTATCTAAGCAACAGAAGGAAATTGAGGATCAGCCGAAGCCCGTTAGCCAAAAGCAAACGGATATTAAAGATAAACGCGATACTATCATTGCGAAGGATAAGCCTGAAGAAGCAATTGTGAAGGACGTTGTAGCTGTAGCTAAAGATCAATCAATAATTAAGGAGAAAGTTGATCCAACAGTCGATCAAAATTTGGGCAAAGATAAACCGGTGTCGAAAAAAGAACCAGAGCTTAGAACAGCAGTCGTTGTGAAAGACATTGCAGAGACCAGCGTGAGCAAGAAACTTGAGGAAAGCACGAAAGACGTGAAAGAAGTTTTGAAACCCATCGCACCAGCTGAGGGCAAAAAAGAAAAGGTAACACAAATCGCGGAGCCCAAGAATCTCCAGCAACCTGAAACTCAAATTGAGCGAAAAGAATCACAAAAATCTACGAAATCAACCGACGAAATTGACGAGCCTGGGAACAAAATTTCAACTACAATTATCACGGAGGTTAAATTTGAGCAAAAACCATTGAAGGAAGTAAAGGAAAAGCTCGTGATTGAGAAAGACGTTCACGAAGAGATCGTGATACCAGGTGAAGATTCGAAACTACGAACGCAACATCCTGAGTCCGAAGTGACTCCGAAACCGAAAGTGCAATTTTACATCGACGACGAAGTCCTTGATCTGAGTAAAAACGAAGAGAAACTCGTCATAACTAAAGAAGAATCAGGTCCAGCGGTACTGTCGAGGTTTATACCTTTGGACAGCGGTTTTTGGTTCGAAAAATGGAACTACCACGAGGCAGAAAGACTGCTCTTCGAAAGTCTGGCCGCCGTTAAGCCACAAGAAATTGAGAAAGAAAACGAGCCTGGCGATAAGGGTCCACATGATAAAGATGACGACAACGACGGTAATTCGCGTGCTAACGGTCCGAATGGTCCATCCGATGGAACAAATTCGCAAACATCCGCGGGCGCACCCCACACTGAACGCTTAGTCGCAGATCTTCCGGGTGGGATCGGTAGTTGGACTGATTATAGCACGTATTTAGCTACCGAACCGTTAGATAATCAGGAAGACCAAGCTCCGGACCATACGTCCGAGTTAGTTCGTAGAATGGCAGAAGAGATTATTACCGATTTAGATGTTCCCGATATTCCTATCTCGGAAACCTTGACCTCGTCTTCCGTCCTTTCCCAAGCCATACCGCCACCCTCTTCATCTTTAGGTAGACAGGCACGAACGTCCATGCAGCACTGGAGTTCACTCCGGGAGGTGGAGAGAGATACCATGGCAACGGCCGTGACCGGGGCCGAAAGAACCCGCAGGCTCAAGGTGCGACACAGTCTGCCATTGATCAATTTTTCAATATTTTTTTATATTGTTATTATTATTATTTTTATTTTTTTATGAAAAAAGAAATGTTTTACAAGATTTTTGTACGTTAAATCATTACTATTGTTTTCGCTGAGATTTTTATTGTCGACATTGATGTATTGTGCAATAGGTGTTCGCTTACGGCTCGCCCTCAACCCGCATGTCATAATATCGAATATCGTTTAATCTCCATCTCGCTTGCGTGGCTTTAATCACCCAACGATTTTGTACATAAATCCTCGTTGCTCAGGAACCCATATCATCGTTATCGTTATCGGTTATCGTTATCGTTATCGTTATCGTTGTATCATCTTTGGATAGAGCTGAAACGGAAATATTTTCTTGGGACTGCAGATCTTCGCTGAGACGACAATGTAGAAGCAGCCTTATTTCACTCCTTGTTTCAGCTCGATTCATTCGATCGTCTTTAACTCAGTAATTGTCTTTATTTAATTGACAGGTTTGCTGATTTCCTTCAAGCTAATACATTAATTCATCGCTGGAGTAAGATTGGAGTTCGTCGAATATGCACGGCATGAATTAAGCGATATTTCACTGTCGTAATCATCCCGCTAATTATTTGATCGTTTTAGGAATCGGTCGCGGAAGATTTCGCATCCCTGAAGCTTGCTGTGAGGCAGCTTGAGCTATCACTAGATTGTTTACCTGGAGACAGTCTGCAGTCTATGCTCTCAGCACTAGTGGTGAGATTTAGAATTCAAAATCGTTTAACAGATCCATTGTCCTTCCGGTTTTCCATTTTTTTTATTTTGTTTCTCATTTTCCGACCATGGGCTTACAAGAATAAAGATAACTTCGACAGAAATGAAGCTTTCATTCTCCTTAAGACAGATTGTGATCACTTTTCAGACCATACTCGCCGATCTACAGGTTTACGACCGACAAGCGATCGGTATAACGACGGAATTAGCGACGATCCCTATAGATCCAGAGACGCAAAATCTCTCGTTACTTCTCAAAGAAGTTCGTAAGCGTATCGCAAATCTCTCATCGCAAGCTGAACAGGGAACCGTAGCGTTAGAAAACGCGAGAAGTGCCCAAGAACGTCGTCAGCGAGAAGTTCAAGCCTACATGTCGTTCCTTGACGAAACAGAAATATGGATAAACCAAATCGTTATCACTATAAATGAAAAACAGTCTACAACGTCGTGCAAGGTTCGTAGAAAGACAATGAAAACGGGAGGTCTTCTCATTGCGTATAAAAAATTTGAAAAAAAATTAGATAGATCGAGGTTTGCAGTCAAGGGTGACCATTGATCCCTTGTTTCATATTGCCCATTCTCTGGCCCAGAACAAAGAGCTTTAGTGCAGATTTAGTAAACCTGGCTGAATTTAACAGGCACTCCTGGACGAGATAGTTGCTCGGGAGAAGCGAGTCGCGGAGATGGAATCACTACCGGAAGTGAGTGTCCTAGCGAAAACCATGAGGGAAGCCCTGGTGGATGTCGGAAATCGTCTACGACACAAGCAGCAGGTACTCAACGCTAACCACATCTCGGGGCTTTCGCACTGTTCGCAACACTCCACGCTAAGGTGGCGGGGTTCGCTTTTAGCTGAACTCTCGGGCGTCTTGTTAACGCAAGCAAGCCTGTAGAGTGTAGTTAGTTCTCTCATACGCTCCTCGATCATTTTCACGTCCAATTTTCATCCGGCTTAACAGACATCCCCCAATATCGGCACACGTGATTTACGCTACTCAGGTTCAAACCGTTTCCGAAAAAGTGAAGCGGTCTACTGGTCAAGGATCTGAAGCAGATGAAACCTCGATTCTTTGAGGATATCAATTTTTCTAGATAAATTTTGTCTGCTTAGAACATAGAACAAAACAAAACAAACAAAAAAAAAACGAAACTGGGCTTACATGCAACGGAATCTCTCCTGCAATTTTCACGGTGATGGTATCAAACAGTACTTAAACACACAGCACAGCATGGTTAAGGGATATTCTTTAATCCAAAAATACTTTAGTTCAGTAATCTGACATAGTCATCATATGTATCCCTATTTGCACCACCATCCAGCTTTTCATACGGAGACGATTAAAAGAAGCGTTTTTTTTTCTTCTTCTTCTTCTTCTTCTTCTTTAGAGTGTCAGGAATATCATACGAATTTGTTATGCAAATGCTACTTAGAATCGTCTGCGTGTACTACTATATTTCCATGCTCATATTTTCATTTCATCCCACCTGGTATATATTATTTTATATCTTCGCATATCATTTATCATAGCTTTAATCATACTTATACTATATATACATACTTGTTAATGTAAAAAGATAGATGTAATTTAGGAATTGCATGTACTTAAGGAATGTTAATACATTACTGTATTTTGACATGATTAAACTTTTCTCATTAATTCCCTATCCGTTATTTAATCACTGCTATACTATGTTACTGGATCAATTCTTAGCAATCTCCAAATATTCTTCATCTTTTATCAAAGTATCAAATGAGACACGAATAATGGTGAATTTTTTCATGAATCGGCCTTTTTCTAGCTTTAAAAATAAAATTCATCACTCTATAAATATACATGAGGTTTGTTTCTGTTAAATTCTGCTAGCAATCGAGGTACAGAATTTTTTATTCAGCCCTACTTCCATTTCTATCTTTCAATGCGTAATCCATTAGATTATACTTCAATTTGTTGATTGCTATGTTACTGGTAATCAGTTTTGATGAGGGGCAATTTAGATTATTCATGATCGACATTTGATGGGATTAGCAATTTTCTAAAACACATGATGGGTTCCAAGTAGAATCATTTCCAACAAAGATCGATACTTTTTATTCGCCGCGAACATATCAAAAATTTGACAAATAAAATCACCTGATCTGAAAAATTAAACCTATTTCTTTTGCTCGCTTTTCGTTGATTAAATCTGGCTCTACATCAGTCCCAATTTCACCACATGATATGTCGTAAAATCACACGTATAACGATTTCATTCGCATATAAATCTCATACATACTATATTCATCAGCTGTGCATCACTGCCAAGATTTTATGCGGATTAACAAACGTGAGTTTCTATCTGCCAAGTACATTGTGAAACGATAATCTAATTCGATCAGTAATATTCGGCAACCAGCGCCATTGATCTTACACAATACAGTGCTTCGTCTGATCGAACTCTACACATCTGCCATTGGTTTTGTATGCTAATCCGAATAAAGTCCTGACTAATTCCTCGCTTTTAGCACATCGCTAAGTATAACTCACTGCTGCTACCTAAGTATCAGTCTGTATCAGCCTTCAGCAGATGTGGACTGTCTGTTTTTTTCATTTTAATCAGCGAATAAATTTATGCACTCGAGACTTAAGACGGTAATAAAAGTCGTACAAGTAAAACAATCAAAAAATATCCGAGTTCGATGCTCGCGAATCATTTATACAGCTCTGCCATTTTCTGTTGCAATTATTATGAACTTTATATCGAGTTTATCTGCACTGTAAATTCTTGTTTTTTGAATGTGAACACAACTGAAGCTGATAAGAATGAAATTACCAGCATACTGCATCGATAATTAGGAAGTGTTTCTCCTATTGTTATCTTTTGCTAAAATTATAGGAGATCGAGGACATGGAGGAAATGGCACAAGCAGAAGACAACGTGTCTGATCGCGGCGAAGATACTCTTAACTCAGCGCCCTCCATTCATTCATCTTTGGAGCACGAGCCACATTCTTTGCCATCCCAAGCTGACGTTTCTCTGCAAACTGGCCAGAGCCTATTGCTCGATCCGATTCCAGTTGAGAAACCAGCACAGCTAACAAAACAGACGTCGACAACAAGGCCAGATCAAAGACCGGCTCAACTCACGAAACAAACGTCAACTACTCATATCCCCGTTTCCACGGCGTCTCAAACTGTACCAACAGAATCAAACACACTAGTTACGAGAGGTGCTGAGAACACGCAAACCCAAGAGATGATTAAAATCGTCAAATCTTCAGACGGGAATCACGACGTGATTGAAATAGCAACGAAGAATGTGCCCTCGAATTCAAATGCAGAATTTATTAGACGCGAACAGTCTGGGTCAATGCCAGACGACATCATTGTTGATATGAAGTATCAAGATGCACAAAAAACCGAAAATGCTACTTCGGAGTTGAACATATCACACGCTGCTCCACAAGCCTTTGAAACTTTCCTCACCGAACCTGATGACACGACGACTGAAGTAGTCGTTGACGCTGATGGGACAAAGAGAATCATCGTGAGAAAACTTCGGCGAACTTTGGTAACCAGCCAACAAACAACTCAGCAACACTTTACTACATTGTCAACCGCAGTTGATGGTAATCCTCCCGTTACGCAGGCCTTTTCGGAGGCTACGATGAGAGGACAGCAAGTTACTGTCACGCGATCTAAACCTGATGGAACCGTTGAATTATCAACGACACAGTCTTACGGTGGACGTGTTACCACTGGGGCACCAGGAGGCGAAATAAATGTTGAAGAGTTTGAGACAGGACCTCAACATTCGCATCAAGTAATTCAGGGAACTATTCAAGACCTGAGTCTGAAGCCAATCGAAGGTGAATCATCAACTGTTGAATCTGGAGAATATCAAACTACGACTTCTAGTGTCCATGCTGTTGTTCAGCAAGTAACACGTCGGGTGATCAGAAGAACTAGACGTATCATTCGAAAAGTGACAATCATCGATGGTAAAGAAACTACGACTGAAGAAGTGATCGAAGAACCGGAGGAAGTAGAAATTGATGAACAAGATATACCACATATTAGTATCAATGTTACCAGAAATGACAACGAAAGAATTATTGACAATATCGCTTTGGTTTCCGGAAGCGAAAGACCCATTGTTGACACACATACCGATGTGCAGACTTCTCAACAACCCCTTCAAGAAGGTACAGTGGCACTCACACCGGGAAGTCCAATGCAAGGGCCGTTCTTTGGCCCATTCGCCAAAGACATGACACCCAAATCTTCTTTTACAGAGACAACTCGACCTTCTACTATCACCGAAGCGAAACCAGATGTTCAACTGAAGAAAGTCGATGAAGTCGTATCGAAGAAATTAGACAAAGAGAGTCATGAAAAGAGATCTTCGAGCACGGAAGAAAAGGTAGAACTCGTTTTGGATGAGTCATTGAATGAGGATGAAGAAATTGTTAAATCAAGACCTTCTTCTGATGTTAAATCTTTGACGGTGGAATCAGAACGTACAGAAACACCTGGGGAAAAGATAACTGATAGTACGAAGATTACAGTTGCAGAAAAACATGCAATGGAATACTTACCCCTTGAGGTAATTGACGTCAAAGATCAGCCAGCAGGTCTAAGTCAATTGTTGATCACCACTGAAAAATATGAAATTTTGCAGACTCCTATCGACGACGTGTCGCTTGATGATTCGAAAAGTCAACCATCCGTAGCGACTACTATTCCAGAGGATGTTGTCGTAGCTCAAGCCAAGTGTAAGTCCGATGTACCAAGTAAAGGTGACTCACAAATTACCAAACTAGAATCAGGCACGGTAGAAATAGTAGAGCATGCAGGTAGCAGCACCGTAGAAGATTATAATAAACCCAGTATCCCTGTGCCAGAAGAAACTAAACGCCATGAGCCTGTGAGAATTGATACCAAGAAAGAAAAAACGCCTGATAAACAGCCTGATATTAAAACTTCAGAAGAACCGAGTCCAAAAACTGAAAAAGTAATTGTAAAGTTGACCGAGACTGAAAGCCTGGTAATAGAACCAATCGAAACCATTCACCAGACACCTGAGTCACCTAAAATTCTTGAATCCACGACACCACTAGTATTTGAAAGCCAACCAGAACAAGATATCACCAGACGTGTAGCTGATGATCAAAAGAAGGTTCAATCATCTACAGAGAAGAATATTGTTATTTCAGAGCTACCTGACAAGGAAAGAGCAGTGTTCACGTATCAAATTGTTACAGAACACAAATCGCAAGCAAACAATGAATTTTTAGCACGAGAACGTGCCGAATCATCAAAAGATCCACATTTGAGTTCAGTATCTTGCGGATCTGAATACAAACCTGTGGTTGAAAAGGTAGAAATATCTTTATCAGTACAACAGAAAGACGAAGAGGCAGGATCATCCGTTTTTGTTAGAACTCAAGCCGAACGTCCTCAAGTGGCTCCGTATCATATCGTAAAGGAAGATGTTGATATCAATCTCCCAGCTGAGAAAGAAACAGTTCATGTTATCCATAACAAGATAGTACAAACTAGCACCCTTCCAACAGCTGAGAAAGAAACTGAAACTAACTACGAGCCTTCGGAAAAAAGCGATTCCGACAGTACGACGAGTAGAAAGATTAGAAAAAAGAAAAAACATAAAAATAAACCTGAAACACCTGAAAAATCCGTTACAGAAGACTCTAGCGCCTCCATTACTACTACGATAGCTGATTCCATGGATATTAACGTACCGATGACAGATTCTTCGAAACATGAAACTGAACAGCCACAACCGGACTTAAAAGATATTACAGAACCTTCGTCTTTGATTTCAACTTTCCGAGATGATAACTCTGAACCAGATCACGGTTACGAACCTGACGACAAAACTACGGTGGACGAACTTTCCTTAGCTGATGACGAAGAGTGTGGAAAGAAAAAGAACAAAAAGAAGAAAAAGAAGAAGCAAAAAGTGAAAACTAAACACGAAGACAGCTCCGAAGTTCCCAAAACAACCACTGATGAAGCAGAGTTCACAGATGAAGTTTTAACTCTTGATGAAGAGAACACTAAGGTTGACAAAAAAGGTAAAAAGCGGAAACAGAAGAAGGAGGACACTCTACCAGCCGAAATCGAGCCCGAAGAATCTCAACCTCTGCGAACCGAAATTCAAACGCAAACAATAGTTGAAACGTGCGACGTAGGAGCTGGAATCACGTCACCAGAAGTGCCACAAATAATTACGAGCTCAGCTCAAACATCACCAGAACCTACAGCCGAGAATAAAGAACAAGAAATTCAGACCGAAAAGTCATCGGAGATTAATATCGAGATACAAACCTCTCCAAAACCTGCCATTGACTCATCTAATCAAACAAGCAAGCCTCAAACACCAGAACTAGAGCACTTGGCTATGCAAACGATCACACCTGTAGGAACACCGACGGAAGATGATGGAGTGCAAACGAGTCCTGTCCAGGAAGAGAAACCCAAACTTGATGAGACTTTCGTACAAACAAGTCCTGTTCAACCTGAAAAGACAGTTGTCGAGGAAATCTGTGTTCAAACTAGTCCTATCGAACCGGAAAAACCACTCGTTGAGGAATCCTACGTTCAAACAAGTCCCTTCGAAACTGAAAAACTTATTCTCGAGGAAACTTTCGTCCAGACAAGCCCCGTCGAACCTGAAAAGGTAGAGATTGAAGAAACGCACTCTCAAACCAGCCCTATTGAGCCGGAAAAACCAACCGTTGAAGACCATTCCATGCAAACCAGTCCCGTTCAACCTGAAAAGCCAGATGTTGATGAAACGTATGTCCAGACAAGCCCGATCGAACCTGAAAAGCCAACTGTTGAAGAGAGTTTTATGCAAACTAGCCCAGTTCAACCAGATTTACCAGAAGTCGAAGAGAGAGATATTCAAACGAGTCCAATAGAATCTGAGAAGCGAAAGATCGAGGATGTTTACGTTCAAACTAGCCCCATTGAACCTGAGAAATCAGAGATTGAAGACGTTGAAGTACAGACTACTCCAGCCGAAGTAATTGCCATGGAATCTCAGACCTCTCCAATTCAGGCTGAACCCACCACCGAAATAGAGACTCAAACATCTTCACCAGAGCCTAAAGCAGTACTTGAAGACGCGGTTCAACAAACAACTCCGTTACCAGATGAGACTAAAGTGATTTCACAAGAAGCTACGATACAGACGATCACACCAGAGCCTGTCGCCACAACGGAAACTGATATACAGACGAGTATAATAACCATTCCCGATATTCCTGTACTGGAAGACTCCACCGTGCAGACTGATGCACCAGAACATACGCAAATCGAAACTTCCGAGACCCAGACAACACCCAAAGAAAGTCCACGTCTGGTGGTTACCTCCGACATGGAAATGCAGACAAAGTCTCCAGAACCGACTATCGAAAGTGACGTGCAAACTAGCGCTGTTCAAAGTCCGGAACCAGTGAATGTCTCTGAACTAACGATTCAGACGAGTGTTGAGAAAATCGTAGAAACCGTCGAAGGAGAATCTCAAACTATTGTCCCGGAGAAAGTGGCATCTGTAGATTCTTCAATACAAACCAAAGAACGCGAACTTGTGCCAACTTCCGATGAAGGTGCTCAAGCCGTTCCAATCACCTCGGAAATTAGCGCTCAAACAATAATACCGGAGAAAATCGTTGTGCCAGTAGAACCTGTGGAGTTCAAGCCTGAGCCAATTAAGGTAATCACTGAGGAACAGTTAGCGCCAATAATTGTTCCTAAAGAGGTAGAATCCGTCGTACAACAACCCGAAGTAGATTCGTTGACGGATACATCGTATGAAATCCACGTCCATGCTACTATTGAAATACCTGATAGTGCTAGTCAAAGTTTCTTAGACTCTGAGCGTGCTTCAGTTACAGAGACTTCGCAGGACACAAGCATCACTGAAGAACTTTCTGAAAATGTCATGAGTTTAGAAGACGAGACTAATAGACTGGGAAAGAGACAGCGAAGAAAGAGAAAACACAAGACTAGTGAGGTTCGAGATCCAACTCCATCTAACAAGGAAAAGACTGATCTTGGAACAATATTTGGTCAACCTGTAACGGCTCAAGAGTCACTCCCGAAACTGTCCTACTCTGATGTGGCCAAGAAGAATTCTGACCGAACGAGATCTATGTCGCCTCCAGATTCTTCCGAAGAATCTTTAGTCAAGGAAGAACCTGGCAGCATTGTAGTAGGTAAAGTTTTAACAGATTTCGACATAGGCACCATAAAAGCTCAAGGTAAAGCCATTAAAATATCTGAAGACGGCTCGAAGATAATCACCTCAAAAGTTACAATCGCAAACCTCAAGTCTTCGGATCCCAATACAACACGAGTTCAGGTAGTGACGGTTGCTCAAGAACCTATATTACACCATGAACATTCTACTGGAAAAGTACCTAAGGATGTTCTCAAACCGACTAAATCGACAGAACCATCTCAACCCATGACTTCGATTTCGAGCTACTCTCCAATCAAAGACACATCAACCAGGCTAATGAAGACTCCAGATTCTTCTCAGCCACATATCGACTCTCACCAACCGTACAGAGAAGCTATAAGCATTGTCACAGTTCCCGAACCGATGGATACAACAGAGGAACACCTTTCTCCCACTGAATCTGTGCTGGCTAAAAGAACTGATACTTCATCGAAATCGAAAGTGGAGGTGAAGTCGTATGCTGAAACACTTTCCGATCGGCAATCTTTCAAAGTTCCTATCCCAGCGAGTAGTGACTTTGAGAAACGTGATAGTAGTCCAAATTCTAGCTGGGAAGACAGACTTCTAGTGTCGCATAGTCCGGTCAGAAAAACACCCAGCCCTACCACATTGCTTCTCGCAGAAGCTCTGGAGTACGGCGTTCCACAGAACCAGGTTTCGCAACGTACACGAGCCACAAAAGTAATAGCGGACCGTGTCAGAAACTCACAGACTGCGAAACAGACAAGTCATTTATCAAACATTTTGTACATCGCGACTTTGGATCAGGTAATCACACACGAATCAATCGAGGAACTGAGTGGAACTGTGCAACGCGGCTTAGGCCAACTTCGAGCCGCTGTCGAGGAGAGTGACACTGTAATAATAAAACACACACTGATAACTGTAGTGGAGACAATATCAACGTGGCTGGAATCGGTCGAGTATCGTATCTTCTTGAGCCGTGAAACCCCGCATGGGCCTTCGCACGATGATTTGCGAACGTTCATTGAACTCAAAGAGGAAATCCACCATGTCGAGGAAAGTGTGCGGGAGTTAGATTCCATCTGGAAGAACGTCGAAGTGCAATATGAAGAGGAAGAGCGTCACAGAATTATGGACTGCTTGGGTGCTCTCGAGTCCCAAGTTCAAGCAATCGAGAACATCACTGACGATGGAGAAAAGTACGCCACTGCAGAGCTGATAAAGTGGGACGAGTTCCTCAATGGTGTGAACAACATTTCAAGACTGGTCGACGAGCAGCGCAAACATTTGGATAAAATAATTGAGAGTGACGCGTCGACGCAATGGAAACTTGAAGAGCTTGAACAAATAGATAACACAAATCGTAGCCACATGTGGAAGACTGGGAAATTAGTATCTGCAGCAAGAAGTATATTGAAAGATTATCCCGGTAAAATAGTACCTGAAGAAGCCTATGCATCTCATGAAATGACCCGAGTTATCGAGTACACTATCTGCATCGAGAGAGATCGCTTACACCAGCTTCTCTCCCTTGCTGAAGAATACGAGCAAACCTTACGCGAATTTGCACAGATCACCGAGATCGCGGAGAATTTACTCGACAGTCCGATATCAGTAGCGAGTTTGGAAGATCTGCAAGAAGAGATGCAGAAGCATAGAAAATTCTTTGTAAACTTGAACCACTGCCGAGCAATTCTTGAATCACTCGAGGGCAACCTAGACAGAGAAACCAGAGCCAAGCATTCCGACCTCCACGAGGAACTCCATCGAAAAGCAACCACGCTTCTTGATCAAGCTGCTTCGCGCGCTCAGCAAATGTCCTTGGCAGCTTCCAGATGGATTATCCTAGAACAGGGAATCAAGGAGGAGAGGGGATGGCTAGGAGTTGCTCATCAACGAGTTCCTGACTTGCAAACTGTCACGTCTTCGGACTACGAACAGTACATCTCTCTTTACCAGGTGAGAATTCATTTCCGTTGTAACAATGTACATGGAATTTAGCTGATAACATTTAATCCTGGGATAACGAACTCAATTTTGATCTGGTTTTCAGTCGTTGTCATCTGACATCGCGACGCATCACGCACGACTTATTCAACTTTTGGGAGTAGCACGGAGCTTGGAAGAATTGGTACAGATTGAAGACCCTGAAGATCGATACGGCGAGGCATTGGACGTTATAATCAAGCTCCAGGATGAAGTGGAGTCTTCTTTGAGGAGACTTTTAGCTTTCAGGGAACGCTGGACCACCCAGGAAGCGTTGGTGGGTAGGCTAGAGAGTTGGATGAATACTGCAGAGCGAGATCTTGCCTTTGTCCGGGATCCATCGGGTGGAAACATGCGACAGTTCTGGGTAAGTTTGGTGGATAAAATATTTGAGCTTTGTGTGGAAGGCCCTTCCTCCCAGCTTCAAAATCTCACAATCCCCTTTTAAGCTGCTACGCCCGCTAAGAGCTTGGGCACAGATTCAGGTCAAATTCCAAAATAGAGTTGGCCCGTGGCCAGAGAAGAGTACACCATCAACTTTGATATTTTTAGAACAAATTTAGCCTTTCGGATAGGTTGCACCGGCGATATATGAGCCCAATGTGTTCAGTTATCTCAAAATGCAGAGCTAAGACTTTCTGCTCTCGAAATAATTATCCGATCGGGAACTGGTTTGGTAGAAAAAAAAACAAGTCAACGACTTTCAGAGCTAAAAAAAAGGGACCCGTTCAGAGCTCCGAATTTTCAAAACTCCGAACGGTCAAATTTCCGAATTTATTCTGAACGATTTCGAAATTTTCAGAAAAACTAACGTTTAGAAAATTAAAATTTCGAATGGTCGAAATGTAGATAGCTCAAGGCTCCGAAATTCCGATTTTCCGAAAGCCCAAAATTCCGTAAGTTAAAAATTCCGAAAGTCGAAAACTCCGAAAGTCTAAAATTCCGAAAGACTGAACGTGTTCTTAACGTATCGACTAAACGACGCGCGACGTCTTGATATGTTCAAGTTTCGATTTATTATGATTATGTTATTTTTTTCAGGAAATAAAAGCCCAATACGAAGTTCACAACAATATTCGTAACGAAGCAGACAACAGCTTCGAACAAGCACTAAGAATCGTTCCACTATCCGACGAAATGCTTCAAAGACAATTCCACGGCGAGCTCCAGGATCAATGGCAAGGTGTTAGTGAAAAGATAAATAAGATCCAAGCATCCGTTGCCGAGAATATATCATCGGGAGACGTCCCTGTAAACGAAAAGTTGAAACTGTTAGAGCAAGAATTGAACGAACTTCGTATTACCATAGATGGTTTTCACGGAGTGCTTAAAACCGAAGAAGAGCTTGAATTGTACGTCGAACGTTTATCAGTTCTCTTCGAAAGGGTAATCGTCATACAAGACGAACTAGGCCGTCTAGGACTACTTCCAGCAGCCGAAAGTGAGCGAGTTGGTGTCCTGCTATCATCGGCACGTCGTATCGAAGGACAAATTGGTGAGGAATTAGACGCTGCACAACTTCTCAGAGAACGTCTGCAAGCTCTGCAACGAGGACTCGCCCGAGTCCGAAGATGTCATCAAAGGCAGTCGTCTGTGCTTGATCAATGCGAAGGCTGCGAAGCTCAAGGCAGTGAGATAGTGGCAGCTTGTGTAGACCGATGTCATGGGGTCGCTGAAGAGTTGACTAATTTATGGCAAGATCTAATGGGTCTGCGTCAACTGCTTCATACTTTGCCGATGAGGACCAGAGTCTCAGTATCGCCCCTGGGTGTCGAAAGGAAAATTTCAAACCTTCAAGACGTTCACACTGAACTGGAGTCACGATGTGCCAGACTGCTCACTCTTCTTAGGAACAGATTGGGACTCTGGCGAAGATTCGAGAGGCAGTTGGAGCTGGTTCAACAGTCTGTCCAGGAGGCAGACTACATGATGGAATTACTTACTGTACAAGGATCGGTTGATTACGAAAGACTGCTGAAAGCTACAGAGCGTTTAGAGGTGAGATTTTCTCTTCAATTGATTTGCTAGTAATTTAATGATTTGGAAAATGACGTGGCTTGTTATATGAATTAGGGTGAGATCATTCTAATAGCAATTTATCTGAATAAGATCAAAGATGAACTTCTATTGGGTGTTTCTATATGAATGGCAAAGATGTCTTCATTTTTCATCTGGATGATCGAGTCATAAATAAATTGACTTCGACTGACGATCGGTTCTTTCATTCTACGAACTACGGGGTACACGTGATAGAATTCATTCTGTAGGATTTGATCTTGACAAATCTTTAATCAATGATTTTGGACTTAAAATTTTATTCGATATCTGTACATATACATGACATTCGTAAAATTATAGAACAGTGGGACTGAGTATCTTTATGATTGACGAAAAGTAGAAATGAATTATAAAGGACGGGGCTGATTAGTTTGAATAAAATGACGAACGTAATTATTACATTCTATAATAAACATAGTACTGGCTATTTCTGTACTGAGTACCGTCGACATAATAAGATTAGTACGGTGGGTGAAGCAAAACCAAAAGATAACAGTAAAATATGAAATTGCATGCCGCTTTGCAGATAACTTTGAATGGGATATTCCATCTCAACTCGACATGCCTCGAGACTTGACCCCTTTGAATCTAATCGAAACTTTCTTCGTGATTTGCTCCAGGTCCAAATCGGGACCAGTAATTTTTCCAGAATTTTTCGGTCCCTCGATTCGGAGATCCGAAGCATCAAAATTGAGATATTTATGACATCCAAGAATTTTTCATTAATAATTTCCTTGAGTTTGGAAAGTCGTATCAATAAAAACAAGGCGGCTAATCGATTCGTCTTGATTTAAGCTTTCCGAAAAATAATATTTCAGAATTTCACAATGATGATTTGGCTGCCGGAAATTGGTTTGAATGATAGAAACTAATGTTTCGATGATTAGGCCACTTACGTTTTTTTTTTTTTTTTTTTTTTTGTTGCTTCCTAAAATTCTGCGAATCAAGCGGAAATTTTTCTAACCCGAATAAAAATGGCGACTCTTATGGTTTAGTCGAAGTTATGATTTCTTCAGTATATGAAAATGTTATAATATGAGGCAGAAATTCACGTGATGATTATCACGTCGGTGATCGCATTTTTTTCAATCAATGGACTACATGACTTTTTTGAATAAAAATTTAATCAATACCCTCATTTTTGATGAATTTCAATTGACCTGACTCCTTATTCAAAAACCTATGTGATCCATTGATAGAACAAAAATGCAACATCCGACGAGATCGCCATTGCCTAAATTTCTGCCTTATATTATAACATTTTCAGATACTAAAAAAATCATAAATTCTGAACAACAAGAGTCGCCATTTTGATTAGGATTCCAAAAACTTCGGCTTACTTCACAGAATTTTAGAAAAATAATTAAAAAAATCGAAAGCGGCCTAATCATCGAAATATCAGTTTCTATCATTCAAACCAATTTACGGCAATCAAATCGTCATCGCGAAATCCTAAAATATTATTTTCCGGAAAGCTGGAATCACGACAAATCGGTCAGCCACCGTTTTTTTTTTGTTGGCCACGACTTTTCCAAACTCAAGAAATCAATAATCAAAAATTCTTGCGGATTTTATGAGTACCTCAATTTTGAGTCTGGAGATCTCCGATTCAGGCGGCCGCTAAAAATTCTGAAAAAAATGACGGGTTTCGATTCGGACAATTCGACCGGGAGTAAATCATGATAAAAGTTTCAATCAGATTTGAAGGGGTCAAGTCTGGAGGCATATGTTGAGTTGAGATGAAAAAATGATTCGCAACTACATTATGCATTTTATTCTTCAATATCAGGAGAAAACTGCAGGAGTATAATATCAAACGAGGTAAAGTGATCTTGAAGGTGTTATGCGAATCGTGGCAAAATTGAAAAAGCTCTAGTAATCAAGAGACGAAAAAAAATTATTCAAAATTTCATCAGAACATTTTCAAACTCGTTAACTGACTCGATGCTCGTTATTGCGTAAAAGAACCCTTTCATAGTCCATAAAAACAGAGAACTCATAAAGTTAGCAGCTTATAGTTGACAGAGAATTCTCGGGCTTCAGTGCAGCAGGTTTCAATGACCCTAGAAGTGTAGGATAAGATACGTTGACACAGGAATAACAATGTATTTCGAATCTTCTTGTTCCCTCGCAAGTTTCTCGACAATTTCGATACCATTTCAACGCTCATATCTTTAAATAAAAATTCTGACCAAGTACCGCATCATTACGTTTGAAAATTTGTGCCTCTCGTTTATTGAGATTATTACAGCTAATTATTATCAATCGATGCGGTCTGATATCTTGAAAGCATCATCGCGCTTATCAGCTAAAATTGTTGAAAGAAATATTTATCCACTAAAGCGTTAGCTCATTCCAACAATCTCATACTGTACGTGCAAGTGAGTGGTTTTACTTTTAAACGAAGTCACTATTATAGTCTCCAGCGACGATTGACTATAAACTATAATAAAATTTCACACTATCTCTTTAATAACCGGACGCAAATTAGGCGGTAATTTTTGAATGAAATATTAATTGACGAAACTCTTCCTTTCTAAGTTTAAATTGAAATGCCCACGCATCGTGACCAAGTATGCCCGTGGAGATAAGACTTTTTGTTTCGTTCGGTTCGTTCGATGCTAAAGCTTTCACACATGTAGATACCGCCTCACGCACATATAGCAAGTAAGAAGCTACGCAAGCGCAGCTACGAATCGTATGAACTTCTCGCTTCGCATTATTTTCATTCGGAATACTATCAGTAGCAGTCGCAGTGCTATCAACGGTCTTTACGCCAGTCTGGGGCCAGTCGTGGGCCAGCAAAGATCACGCGTTACAGATGCTGCGTAGATCAGAAATCGTTCTTTCTTTTGATATTTGAATAATTTTTGTCGTCACGTTTCTTCGTAATAATTTTTCTATAATTTAACGTTTATGACACAGTGCGGTCGTTAAAAACGTATTAAAATTAGAAATTTTACATTCATTATCGTGTCCCACGCGCATATGTGTCTGAATATATATATTTATATATATGTGTGTGCGTGCGTGTGTGTGTGTGCAGTGTCGTGTTTGCGTTAACTATTCAAGGTTCTTATACGCTGACTTGATGACTTCATAGCTCTTAAGACTCCTTGAAACTATCCGACTTATTCTTATAGTATGCATAGTGGCGTTATTCAAATAGCTTCGGAGTGTTTCAATTCAAATTGTATATACGAGTGTGGAAAGCGCGACTTCCGACGTAGCGCAAGTTCTCCGCATCGCTGCTTCCGGTACCTCTATAGGAATACAAATTCACGCGCCTACATGTTATGAAGTTCAGACCTGGATTTCAATATCCGAAATAAAAAGTCTTCACGGTTCGATATAACTGCAGTAAAGACTTGGCGGTGAGAATGATGATTTTTTCAATTTTTATCAACATCATATAATTTTCTACCCACGACTTCCGGATATACCGGATATGCAAAACAATACATGAAACGTTTCAAATTTTCGGAGCACACTTTTTCGTATCATTTTTAATCGACGTTTGTAATTAACTCATGGCGCCCGCATTTTATATACTACATAGTGCTAACTTCTAACAGCATTAGCACACCGGAATCTCTAAGGCACTGAACCGTAACGAATCACCTGAGCAGTCGTGCGAGTCTCGAGTCTCTTCCTAGTTTCCCAGGTCCCGTGATTGCATTGTTTCCCTGAGAATGTTACCTACGGATAATTAAAGCTCATATAAAGTCCGATGATGAAGAGCTTGATAATCGTCATTCCACATCCTTAGATAGGTATCATAATATCGAGGGCCATATCTTTGGCACCAATGCCAAAATTCCAGGAGAATTTTATAACAGGAAGAACGCAAGTTCGGAAAGCGCGCTTCCTAACACTGTGAAATGCAACGCGGTTCAAAAGGATTCTATTTATAGTTAAGCCGTTACTTTGCTTTAGTTTTAGTTAACTTTAGCACTAGCTAGTAACGGAAGTCTGTTGCAAGAGACAGTATCACTGGTTAGTGTCCATGTCGATGACACGCGGCTAGTTTTTATATTCAAAAATCATTTTTTTTTATCTTTATTTTAAGTAAAAAAAGTAAAAAAAGTCACAATTTTTATCATCTGTCGAGCCTGAGAAGGAAAAAAAAGCAATAATCATTCTATTTCGAATGATACCACGTATAAACGTAATTATCCTCATTTGCAAGAGTTCTGCCTTGGTGAAAATTGATGACATAAGTCATTGAACGAAAAGTAAATATTTTCTAAGACCGTTGCGAATTCTTCATTGATAGAGAATACCTCGTGTGCCTACATGTACTTCACTCTTACGCTTCATTGCTTTTATAGAAATGATTATCAGTAAACTCGTGTGGGTGCTCGTACCTGTAATACATGAATTTTTTCAACGATTATCGCTTGCCGCTGCAATGCCAGTCGTTATAATCCAGTTAGTAATAATAATTACTCGCAGTATGACATAATCGCTAAAAATTGTTGGACGCGCTGACCTAAGCGTTAGTAAATGTTGCCACGTGGACCTTGTCGTTATATTCTCTCGAGGCACGTGTGTTACATTACTCGTTTGAAATATTTGCCTTTGAATCGCGAATCCTTCATTATACACTTCGTTTCTAACGCTAGCTCGCTGCAGATTCTTCGGCTCATCAACAATACCGTTTCCAAAGAAATCCTTAATTCTATACCGGATTGCATTATTTTTACATAAATTACCTCCTTATATTTCAATTTATAATTACAGTTCATCGTATCACACAATTAGTTGGAAAAAGATTATTATTATTATTATTATTATTAATATTAATATATTAGACGGGTTACCATTTTCTGAATCATTTGTACTGTAGAATATATCGTACGTGTCTTGATTCCCCGTAGTAATATCACGTACGTGTAAAAATGTGGCTAAATAACGATCGTGACGTCATTATACGCGAACATATTATAGGTAATAAGAAAAAGCGAATAAATTTTATGTAGTTTGAAAATGTTGGTTCCCAAACCCAAAAGTGCATAGAATTCACTTTCGCGGTTCTAATCTGGTATTAGAGCGATTGCGAACCAACTTGCAATTTATCGCGATATATTGTGTGTGTTCCGAACGTGTTATTCGAATGTTGAAAAAAGTTTATTGATTCAAGCGATATATATGAAGGAAATGGTTTTAGGAGCGGCCGATTGAGTAATTATTATGTATAAGTGAAGGGTAATGAGTCAAGGCATGAGCGGATCGGCTGCTAACAATTGTTAACAATCATTTTCTCTATCGGAATACATAGCTGCGTGATCAGAATATTGTTAACCATGATGGGAATTCATTTTTCACTCAATATGTAAACTGATACAGAAAATGAATGGAAATTTATATTAACAAATCGGCGACTCTTTGGTTTGAAATGCAAAAAAGGGAAGAATCCATGTAGCATATTATGTATAGGAGGTATACCAACTTCGTTTCGTGCCTGAACAAATCACAGACATTTTATTACCGCGTATAGTCTATTTTAGCGTATCTTATCACCCCAAAGTTGTTCCCTCTTCTTAAACTTTAATCTCAATATTACTTCGGATCGAAAACCTCTCCGCACTAATGAGACCCATGATATGAACCCGTGCAGAAATTCAATCTTGGCGCTGCCCAGGCCCTGGCTAGTTATCCACGAAACTAGACTGGCTATGGCCAGGAGGGCTGTCCAGCGCCAACCCTGGCGTGTAACATATTTCTACTCAGCACCTAGCCAGACAAACTGATCAGGGTCTAGCCAGTAAACAGACCAGGCTCTAGCCAGCAATCTTATGAGTGCCCGGGAAAAAAAAATTTTAAGAAAAAAAAAAAACTGGTCCCGGCCGGGGATCGATCCGTGAACCGTGCGCTCGCCAACTCTGTCCGCTACCGACTCACCCAAGATCTGTTATTCAAATTATGAGCTTAAACGAATATGAAATATACAAATTTCATATATTCCAATTCTTATGGAACAAAATTTTACATCTGACTTATTAATTATCAATTTTATGGTAATTAAATGCAACAAACACGCAGTTATCATTAAATGATATTCTGTGTGAAATATAAATTGAGTTAGCGAAATTAAATTTATTAAATAAGCATTTAAGTAATTTGATGAATTCAGAGTTAATTTACATAAATGCTAACTATCAAGTATGTTAATAAAAAAAAAAAACATGACAAAAAATGCACCAGTAATTTGTTTAATCTCCTGGAAGTGCATTTCTTCAAAGAAAAATTTTCTGTAACAATTATCAATTAAAACTATGTCAAAATTATTCAATATTTGGTAACTTCGATTTCCTTCATTAGAACCTGGAAATTAATCAAGTAATAAAAACAATCATGGAGAAACGTTCTTCTATGATTTAATTTTCGAATTATATATTTACTTTTTCTATGATAATACATATAAAGTATACCTTCAATGATCAACGCGTGACTTTTCATTTTGTTAGAAATTTTGTAAAAATGTATAAAAGTTAAGTTTTAAAATCGATCAAGTTTACTTAATATTTCCGAATTGTAATATTTATTGAATGCATTTATTTACAAAGTGCACATTTTTCAAAATTAGAGAAAGAATATACACTTAAGTAAAAGATGACTTAACAATCATCGATTATCTGTCACCATTCATGTTTATATACTATAAATATTTATATGTAATGACAAAATATCATGTGAGTATATGACATTAATCATTATATATTTTTATGTATAACAATATATAGTTTTATACAGTATAATATAAAGCCTTGCGATACGCTATTATATAAAATTTTATATAGTTTTATATAATTGTATCGAACATATAATTCAAATTCAAATCCGAATTCAAATTTTACTTATCCGTTTCAAATCTGGCTAAATATTCTAAATATCCGATTCAAATTCGAGTTTAATCGAAAAAGTTGACTACATTCGAATTTGAATCAGATATATCAAATATTTAGAAAAATTCAAAACGGATAAGTAAAAATTGAATTTGGATTTGATTGAAGTCGATCTGCAATAACGAAAAATTAAACGCAATTAGTGTTTTGTCTGACAATCCTGATCATTGCTGACCAGTTCCTGGAGAGTTTTGCCAGGAATTATGCTGTTATACGAGGCATCTTGTCAGTCTGGCCAGTGCCAAGCCAGAGCCTGTCTAGGCAACGCTAGCCAGTAAAATCCTATCAGGCTCTGGACAGTAGCCTGGCATGCCAGTACAAATTTCTGCACGGGAAAGTAGGTACGATAAAGGCAGTTCAATTGGCTGCAGACCACAAAGCACCCTGCTGTCCATGCATTAAATCCAAATTGCTTTTCTCTATCCATAATCGACACATACGCGATTAGAATAAGAGGAAAATCAAACTTCCGCTCTCGACGTCGACAGGAATTGAAACCACAGTCTTGTCGTCTATGATTACGCTTATCACCGATTAGCACGACTTGCGGAAACCTAATTATTGTTGAAGGCTTTGGCTTTCATGTTACATAATTATTCCCAGATATAATTACAGACCAAGTTCAATCCTTTCCTCCGAGCCTGCATGTTCTCGGATTTATTCGTTCAGAAATTTTCCAATTTATGAAAAATTGTTCCGACAAATTTTGCGACCCGAAAAGAGTAATTCTTGTTTATTTCGAAAATTATAGGGTTTGAGCGGAGATTTGGGGGTCCGCGAGGTACTCGTTGGAGAACTTCGCGCTGCAGCGGAACCTCTACGGGAGTCTTGCGCGCCGGAGGTCGGAGAACGGGTTGAAGCCGCTGTCCAGGAGGCTGTACAAGCCTGGGAAGATACTAGGGCTGAACTTGACGCTCTTTGCAATAAATATCAGCACGCTGTACGTCTTTGGCAACAATATAGGGACGCTAGCGCCGCTGTAAAGGCTTGGGCCGACACGCAAATGGGCAGCGTGTCCAATCTGCCGCCCGAAGAAGCCAGGAAACAAGTTAAGGTAAGACGATTAATAATTTTATGCATATAATCAGCCAATTATCTGCCAACATACAATTATATAGACAAATATGTTATGATTTATATCATACGATTCAAATTTGAGAAATATTTTTCGAAATCACGTACATACCCCTAATTCTAAGATTTAGCTTACACTGTGTCATGCTCAAGAATCTGATTCTTTTTATTGGTATACCTATGTTAATAGATACGTGTGATTAGTTGCTAGAAAAATAGCGATATAATATTTGATATCTTCATACGTTGAGTCACAAAGTGGGAAACATTCCAAAATTAACACTCGATGACGTAGCTGGGTACGCGTGTAATAGCCATTTAGTAATGTGTATATCTGCTAAAAGCGTATTGCTCTAGCCAAAACGTAAACAAATTATTTATATCGTAATCAAGTTTCTTTGTAGAATTTGTAAACGAGGTTGAGGGCAACTGAAAATGGCTTGTAGCCCTAATTGAGACGATGACTCAAGGTTGACATAAACATAAATTTCTCCATTCTGCAGACATGCGGTCGGCTATAGTAGTACGAGTCTTTTTCATTTTTACAAAATTTTGCATCTAAATTTCTATTGTCATGATATTTCTCCTGGAAACATAATTGTTTCACACAAATCTTAATGACTATCATGAAAACTTTTTATCGAGTACCATCACTCAACATCCCCTACAATATTCTTGATCAATGATAGGTATTCATCAACAGCAAAGACACGCGATTTTCCATAAGCTAAATAAGACGAGAAAAACAAGCGTCTAAATCCTGGCTTACCTACAAGTGAGTTCAGTAATTTTTTCGACTAATCTGAACGATGGGTCAATTAGGACTCGTGACTGTAAATCATGACCATATTTTTCTTGGACACTTGAGCGTATGACGCATACGCGCTGGTATAGGTATATCTATGCCTATATCAAAGTACTTGCGTGAGTTTGGTGTTAAAACCTGCAGATGCAATATACGTACTGTCAATATAACACGTAAGAATTCTTATCTATAAACAGCCTCCTCTTCAAGAAATATTAACTCTTGCTGACTACAATGTTCTTTCTTCGTTTTTTCTTTTTCTTTTTTTTTTCTTTGATGAACTTCAAAGACAAAAAAGAAGACGTAATGTCGTTAGTTAATTAATCTACTGGATTAGATTAATTAATTACTCGTCCATTCTCGGAGACGATATATTAATTATCACCCCGCAATGCGGTAATGGGTATAAAGGCATATTTTACAATCGAGACTTCAGTTTCGGAATCAGAGTTAAAATGCGGATAACGAGATCAAAGGTTTCGCATAAATATTTATGTACCATATGTGTCAATGTCTTTCAACTTCATGCGGTTATAATGAAAGTGCGAAATTTCATTAAAATTACTTAAATTTATTCGACTAATAATATCACACAAAACTTCTCTGAAGTAATTATCTCTTGTGGTTTCTGAGGGCGTGCAATTATCCAACCTATACCTACCCTCCCTCTGCAATCACAATTATAAGGATAATCATGTTTTACCTGTAATTACTTTCGCACGTTATTAAATCCCCGGATTGTAGTATAAACTAGAACAATTCTCTCGACGTTGAAGAAGAATCATTTTTTTTTACTCATTTTCGATTAGGATTCATGTTCCTGAAAAAAATCATATCATATCTATCTTCTTCCTTCTGCACCATCAGGACACAATTTTATTCAAAGGGTGATAAATATCCGTTACAAGGGGTGAAAAGATAACAGACAGGGTCAAATAATTTAGCCTTTTAAAAATGACTAAAATCTGAATTTGGAACTTTTAGATAATTTTCAACAGTATTTCGAGGCTCTGATCATAGTTTTTCGATAAAGACACATGTGAGACGTCGCAGCTGAGTAGCAATGAAATTTCGGCCTAAAATGAAAATTGATTTTCCATTCCCCTAATTCTGCGTCTCTCTGTACCCTCGGCCACTTCGGGACCCCCTTCAATTAGTAATCATCCTGCAGTGTTGCTTCGGGCGAATGGCATATGGATGGTGACGCACACGAGACCATCTCCTCGGGTCTTTGGGTAGCTCGATGTTAGCCACGTGTGCAACTCTCGCCGGGGATTTCGAAAAGCGGATGAGCCAGAACTGCCGCCATTGTGATGGTCGCATTTTCACCCCTGTTTATGAATGGGGCGCACTGGGGTCCTCTGAAGCCCCCTTCGCCCCTAGAGCCCTAAAGTAGTGGAGGCGAAAAATGGCTGAAGATATTTGGGAAGGGTGCGGGGAAAATCGTAGGGGTCGACGACAGTCGGGGAAATATTGTGCGAGGGAGTTAGACGTACGCGGCGCATCGATCCTCCCAGACGCCAGTCTGGACCAGGGCGTCGCGACGATTGCTTCACTGATTTATCTGCGTTTATTATGCGCACATATACGTAAACCATAATTAAAAATCAATTTTCAATTCGCAAATTAATTTGCAAAATAATTTTACTATAATTCAATTGCTCACTACACACGTGGACGTATAATATATATGTGGCAATGCGCATAGTGTTAATATTTTTCTGTCACAAGTGTTTCATAAGTGATTAATGGATTAATGAATGAATTAATTCATGGCTAACGTCAATCGCGAGGTTCCACCGTTTTATTTCCACGCTAATAAACGGCGACTAAAATTTCGAAAAATAAATTAAAATAAAACCACTCTCTCACGATCAGTAGGTATTTTTCCGAAGTCTGAACACGTGCAGTGTCTGCTTCTGTTCCCTGTTCGGTTTAGCCCATGTGATGTCAATTAGTGAAACGTCAAACTGTCGACAACACGTGAAGAGGTTCAATTTAAGTGACAAAAACTAAGCGAATGGGTATAAGCTATGTGTACTCCGGAAGAGCTGAAGGTACAGATAAACATATGAGCTATTTTCTCGAGATCGATGCTTCTGTTTTGGTTTTGGTTTTTTTTTTTTTTTTATCTTGTCTTGTCTTGTCTTCGTAGAAGTACGATTTTTGGAACAAACGGCGCTCTACTATTTTATCTTCAGCTATACAGAGAGTGACGTTATCTCATTCTCTTGCCTATAAGATTACAGATTGCTGAAAACGGAAGAAAAAAAGAACCACTAAAAATACAGGGAAAACTGATAAGATATATTACCACATTGTTTTTTTTTTTTTTTTTTTATCTTTGTTGTACAATTTTTTACACAAATGTCTCGTATGACGGCTGTACACACATATATATCCGAGCAATTATATAATTGTTTTAGCTTTTATCTACAAATTCGTTTTCTGACGTGGGAGGTATAACAATCAAATTAATTAACGATTGAACTTCTCAAGAATCCACGCGTGTTTAAAAATTAGAAAAAAAAAAAAAAACTGTGGCATTCGTATCACAGACCAAGCGCCAATGCCGGCTTACGTACTTGAACCTCATTCAGCCGGTCCAGAATAGAACTTATAGACGGAAACTAAAAATGTCATTGACCTAACGTTTATTTTTATTTCATCGCATTGCTTTTCCTCTTCATTTGATACAATTTTTTTTTTTATAGTGAATAAGATAATTGTGAATATTATTTACTAGTTCAAAATTTGTCTTCCTTTTTCTTTATATTGTATGTAAGGGAGAATTTTCGCGATTCTAATCGTACCTAATGATTCTTACGAATTTCTACAGAAATTATAAATTATGCGTTCAGAGACGTACGGAATTGAATTTTTCGAAATAAATTATCCCCAACTTTTGATCGGCGTAACGAAATTATATAACACTATATAACTATTACGTTGATTACGAAATACTCGGAAGAATAGTTATAGTGATTATTCGATTGCAACTAAGAACCCATAATCAATTAGTTGAACTACCAATTGATTGATTAATTGACTTTAAGTATTTCAACTTACTCTCCAGTATTCGTTGATTATCAAATTAGTCAGAGATATATACACGAAATAGATAATTATACGACCACGAACTTGAAACTCGATAAATATATACGACGTATACAATATGTTGTCTTCCTTACCACTTCTAACGAATTGTCACTATCCTGTTCAGTTTTATTACACGCATAGGATAATTAACTACTGAAACATCTGGTGAGGGATACTCAAGCCTTATACTGTCTCTATAATAGATGCGAGATCAAATCAATTCAATATCGCTAGATTTGATGTGATGAAATTTTGATAAGAATCATTTTTTTCGTTTCTGAAATTACAAAAAAAAAAAAAATTTAATCAAAAATTCCTTCCAAGATGTTCTGCGATGAAAATGTACGCACAAGGAACCTTCCGCGAAAAATTTCCGGCGTACCTTTTTTCGATTAGATTTTCTCTTTTTTTGTCATTTCAAAAACGAAAGAATGGTTCTTATCGAAATTTCACCGAGCTATTTCCTTAAGTGTTCAACGATAAATTCGAACAGAGTAATAAATGCAACAAGAGGCCTTGTACTTTCGATAAAATTCTTTAAAACAGATAACTGTACGGTGTCAAAATTGAGATAAAAATTAAACTCATGTTAAAGCAACAGAGCCCAGTATAGAACCTCGTGGCGATATATGTGTCTATAAATATCCCTAAAGTCACAATAAACACACGCTCGAACATAAGAGTTGGTTTGTTCTGGGGCGAATGCCGAAAACTGGCAGCTGGTAGTTCCCGTCTATAGAGAGGCATTTCCACCTACAATTTTATGAAACTTTTAATGTAAATTTTATCCTCTTATATACTGCACGAACGAATCGGAAGAAGATGTTATGTATTCCAAATTGTGATTTAATTTATACACCAGGAAGCTGTTGGCCTCGAAATAGTTCGATTGCGTCAGTAGGATTCCATATTCAGTTGGGATCGGAGAATATAATACATCGTGAATTCGGAATCCCAAGTATATTCGAGCGAAATAAATTGATCGAAAAGAAATTTTACAGCTGTATAACAGTATCAATATTGTCTCTCAAAACAGATCATTCTGTCAACATACATATGTACGTAAAAATATTCCCTGCTAAATTTCGAGCAACTTGCATGCTGATAATATTTCTTTTAATTAATGGAAACATATCACATCACATTACTCAAAAAAAAAAAAAAAATCGCGATTATTCTGCATTTGAAAGCATCAGCTACACATTTCTGAGCCCCACTCACCCTAATCACAAAATTCCCTTCAGCAATATGATTCTTAATCGTGTCCCTCGCTTGATTGATATATAGGTTTGCGAGGAGACACTGGCCGAGCATAAAGAGAGATTGGCAGAACTTCGCGGACTGGTGGCACAGATTGCCTCGGATGTCGGTCTTGAGGCTGGTGGTCCTTTGCACACTGAGGTTGAGGCTCTAGGTCGCCGTCTTGAGGATGTGCGAGAAGCATTATCCACCCTTGCAGATACAGCGGATGCTAGAGCTCTCAATCAGGAGTTGGCAGTTGGAGATCTTAACCAGACAAAAATTTTCCTCGACTCTGTACAGCAGGTGTGTAACTTTTACTATTCAAACATTGAACGGTACATAACAGCCTTGTAAGACTCGCGAGCCTAACTTTGACCGGAAGTACGTGATTCTTATTCTATTTATTATCTAATTCCGGAAGACGTAAGACGCTGCGTGGAATAGAAATTGTCTCAAAAACTTGTTTCGTGTCACCATGTACACATCGAGGAACTGAAAATTGTGATCATATAGAAATCTTGCACAATCGTTCCGCGTTATCTATATCTCTGTGCGTGTTATATGTCTGATCACCAAACGTCGTCGTATCAATTTGTTACTTTTTATTGAGCATAACTAATTGGTACAGAGTTTTAGAATACGGAGTCTGATTAGAAATTGTGTTATGGTATTCTTGACAACTTCCAGATACGTGATGATGTCACGAGCTCGAGTGGTGCTCTTGACCTATACACACTGTCTCTTAGAATACTTAAAACAGATTGGTTTACCATACGAACAGACCAGTCTTATTTACATTGAGAAAATACAGAAAACTTAAACCCATCTTCATCCATGTCTCTTTGCAATACTGTTGACTTAAGAAGAAACCATGGATTCTGTCCAAGCATTTCCACATTTTTGAATAAACATGATTTAGAACATGAAAAAATAATGAATTCGAAGCAGAAATATGGCAAATGAACAATCGGTTACTCGCGGACAGATATCGCGGTTCTTTATTCGCGATTGGTGATTTGGCGGATTGATGTTTAACGGGTGTTATAGGTATATTATGTATAGCGAGTTGGATTTGCGATATTGCGGGTTATTAGTCAAGGCGCCTTTCTCGTTTACAATCGCACGGGGTTTTGGCGCGCTTCTGGTGCTTGGCACAACTCAATCATCCCCGAACACGCTTATATTTTAATTGTAGTTTCGAAACAATTTGTTATGTCAAGGTCAGTAGGCTTACCGAGTGGCAATTACATCGGTCACGGAATCCGCAACAGCTGAGTGGCTGTTGTTCGTACTTAACTTTGCTATAAACGTACTACAGTTTCGAATGAGCCCCAAGTTCCTCAATAGAATTTCTAAACGGCATTGGAATTCGCTGATTCAAGATCGAACACCGATTACCGACATGCTACCCTCATGCATCCATACCTCAATATTCAGCACAAAAATGTCCTTTCCACAAACCAATCTCAAAATTCAACCCCCAATGTAAAAATCAGACAAAAAGAGTAACAACCCCCCTCATTCTTTCAGAGTCTCGCTGCCGTAGGCCATGGCGACTCTAAGGAGCAGTTGAAACTGTTGCGAAACCATCTCCTCGCGTTAACACGAACCGAGCCTCAATTACAATCGATAAAAGATCGTGCCCTGGATGCTGCACCCCAAGAAACGTCTGTGGTCGAAGTACTTCAATTGTGGCAACGTGTTTTCCGTGAAACTTTCCAACAATACCACCGACTATCAGCTCGATTGGTTCGATCCCAGGATGGAGCAGCTGCCTTACGTCTATGGCAGGAATATCTCGCTCATGTACAAGCCTTTCTTTCGATGGGAGTGCCTGGGGATTACAGCGGGCTATCGGAGCACAGACATTTGTGCGAGGTGCACAAGAACCTCCTTACTGATCAGCAGAATCTCTTGTTGACTGTGAATTCCGAGGAAGGTCGGGACCTTTCTGTAGCTGAACAGTTCAACGCTTTGACTAATCTTCACAATGAAACACTCGCGAAAATCATGGAGAGACACGCCGCTGTACGTAACCGTCTCTCGGCGTGGGAAAAGTACAGACATGATCAGAAGAAGCTTTTATCTTGGCTGAAAGACACGGAGAGAGAAAGAAGCAGGCTGCAGCTGAGGTTCATACATTTACGAAGGCTGGACAAAGTGCTTTCGAAGATACATTATCTCCTGAAAAAATTACCCGCGGGAGAGATGCAGGCCGAATCTCTTTCCGCACAGCAAGAATCTTTACTAGTCAATTGCGACGAGGCTCTAGCAGCTTCTGTTAAAATGGAACATGTCGCAAACACGCAACGTATCGCTAACATTCGAGCTGGTCTTGAAACTTGGAAAGACTTCATCGTCCGGATACAAGAACTGAATGAAAACCATGAGAAACAAACCAGCAAAATCACATCAACCTTCCAAGACGTTAATCAAACTCTGAACATGGCGTTCCTCGTTGGTCCTACCAGCCTTACTCGGACTCGTGAACAACTAGATTCTCTTCAAGAACTGAAGATCAGACTGGCTGCTACTACAGCCGATCTTGAAACCCTCGGAGTGACCGCGGAACAGTTAAGAGAATGCTTGAGTCCTTCGGACATGAAAGCTTTGAACCAACACGGTTCTCTCCTCTGGCAACAGCATGGAGACCTCGAACATCAATTGGCACTTTTGGCTCACAGATTAGGGGAACGTTACAGTCTCTACAATCGATGGGAAACGAGGAGATCCCGATTGATAACATGGACGGAAGATGCCGAGGACAGAATACAGAACTGTGACTCATTGGTTGTGGATGAACCCGAAGAAGCCCTGAAGAAAATCGAGTCTGAACTCCAGGCCGAAATGGCTTTGAAACAAAGAGAATTAGAGTGGCTACAAAATACTGGTCAAGAACTGGTCGACGTCGCGGAGGATAGCATGGAGAGGGTAAAACTCCAGAAAGCGTTAGACGAGCTGAACGAAAGGTGGTCGAAGTTGTTGAGCGCCGGAAAAGCCCGAACAAATAAATTGGAAGACCTGATGCACACGACGAGTAATTTGGAGAAAAGAATAGCAGAGATTAGAATATGGCTCGGAGGGATCGAGGTGCAATTGACCGAGCCGTTCATACTGGAATCAAGAAACCAGAATGCAGTTGACAAGAAACTCCAGGATCATGATGTACTGCAGAAGATGATCGAAGCTGAAAGCGGAAATATCGGCGAGGTTCTAAACCTCTGTGAAATATTGCTCAGTGATTGCGACGCTTGGAAGGCGTCTTTCAACACTGATGCTATAAAGTCGGGAATGGACGGTCTGGAAAGACGATGGAAAACGGCTTGCGTCGGTTCGGCAGAACGCAAACGAAAGATCATGGTAGCATGGAAACTACTTCAACAATTGGAGAAAACGAAACTAGAGCACGAAGAATGGCTCGTAAAAACCGAATCAGAATTACAAAAGGTTGAAAGCAGCATCGACGATCTTTCGAAAGAAGAGACTGCTAAGACCGTGCAAAGGACCAAGAAGATCTTGAGCGATATAGAAGCCCACAGTCCAGCTCTACAAATACTTGAGCAAAGCTACAGTCGGCTAGCAAAAGGCGGCTTGGAACCGGACAATCTAAGATCATTAACGACTGATGTTCGCGGAGTAATTGACAGATGGTATGGTCTTCGACCTCGAGTGGAAGGCATATTGTCAGCTTTGCAAAGGGAGCAGAAAAATTATCGTGAATTTATAACCATCCATGGTGCAGCTGTAGTTGGACTGACCCAAATCGACGTCCGGTTAACGCAGCTTCAGCATTTAGCTACACCGGAACAAAAAGCATCGCCGAGACGGAGGCTCCAGCAGCTTACAGAGATCGAAAAAGAGCTGGGAGTGCAAGGCGCGACCCTCGAAAGGGCCGATAAATTAGCGCTGCAAATGATGGAAGAGAGTCATGCTGACAATGTCGGGGAAATTCAAGAACTTGTCGACGAGTATCAACTCTTATGGAAAGACATTAAACTGCGGGTTGCTAATCTTCGAGCCCAAGTAGAATCTCAGGAGAAGATCGAAGTCGATGAAGCCATACAAGTGGAGACCCTCAAATTTGAACAGGACAGTGCAGTTCAAGTCGACACCTTACCAAGGATAGTCAAGATGACTTCGTGTGACGCTTATCTCATGGAACTTGAAGGCGCGATCAGAGAGTGTCGAGCTGCACTAGACGCTCTTGAAGTCGCGGTTACACCCGATCCTACTGCTGGACCAGGTCTTCCTGCTGCTGCAAAGGCCATGGTAAGTGCTAATGTCTCATTTTTGTTCAACGTCATCTTGCAGCTCATTCCTGAAGAGAGTAACTGATAGAATGTGATTAGGATCTGATAGATCCAGATCCAAGAAACTGATGTAAGCGAACATTGAATCAGATCCCTCTTCGTATAGATCCATTATCTTCATGCGATTTCTTTTACAATTGTTGATTTTTAGTCGATTGCAATGTAGCAGATGCTGTGAGATGTTATAATTTTTAATCTTCTTGCGATCGTTCAGGCAAAATTAATTGGAAGCTGTCAATCCTCTGTGGAGCTGGTAAGACATTTACACGGTTTACTGGTGGGAGATGAAAAAGTGAGTGACGAAGCTGCGAAGAGTTCTGAAGTCGCAGTATTGTCGGCTCGGTATGAGGTGCTCTTGATCAGAGCGAGAGCAAGAGAACAACAAATAAGAGAGCTCAGGTATGATTGCCTTTCAGATTGGTAATCGTTATTTCAATATACTTGGAACAAATTACTGCTACTATCTTCTTGCTGATTTGAATTTATTCTACTGCATTAATCGCTCCGTAACATTTGGGTGTTTTCAAATAAACTGTGGCTGTGTGAATCGCTTTCATACATTAACAATGAAAAGTGATTTTTTTATTTCCTCAACTTCTGGGTTCAAACAACAATCAAATAACTCTGTGATACTGTTAATCAACTCTGTCTGTACTAACTCATCTTTATTCTCCATGTCCAGGTCTCCTCTCTCAGATGATTACTCTTTTCCATGCGAACAGTGAGTGTTTTAACTTTAACAGCTTAGTATATACTAACGATCTTCATGTCCACTTTTCTTTAAATCAAATAATACCAATACCTGCATAATTGTGCAAGCGAATGATTACTACAATATGATTTTTCTGTTCACAGTGACGGTGGAAGATTGACCTGCCCGCTTTGTTCGCGTAGGAATTGGGCACAGCTTGACAATGATCTTTGGAGATTAGAGAAATGGCTTCAGCTTGCAGAAGGAACACAGAGCGAACAACATTCGCCTCCAAGTCATATAGAGCAGCTAGAAGATGTGATTCAAGATCATCGTGAATTCTTACTTGATCTCGACAGTCATAAGAGTATCGTTGTTAGTCTGAATATAGTGGGAACACATCTTGCTGATCATACAGAAGACATAGAACGTGCAAACGAACTGCGCGATAGACTGGCTACAGCAAATTTACGATGGGACAAAGTCTGCCAGGCTGCGGCCTCTTGGCAAGCTGCTTTGCAAACAGCTCTCATGGGTAATCAACAGTTTCATCGTATTATCGAAGAACTTGTAACTTGGCTTGAAAGAACCGAGGTTTCGATAAGAGCAAGCGAACCCATTGACTTAACAGAAGAGACGAACATCATACAAGCCAAATACAATAAGTTCAGGTCAGTTTGATTGATGCTAAGCTCGTTATGCATGTGTGAAAAATCTATTTTAACAGCCATTTTAAACAATACTATTCTTTAGGGAGCTACGCAGTGATCTAGAACGATGTGAGCCTCGCGTCTTGTCTTTACAAGAGTCTGCGAACCAGTTGCTAGAAGAGCATGGCGAAGCTCGTGAACGTCTTTCAGAACTCCGCCTCCGGTTACAGTCGCTTCGTCGACTGACTGGTATTTATGCCTTAAAATTGGGTGCAGCTCTTGGATTAGATCCCAGAGAAGTGGGCCTCGCAGCAACATCTTCCTCCCTCGCGTCCCTCTCTCAAGATGTAAGAGTTTTGCTTTTAATAAACCGAATCGATTATTAAATGCAAATTTTTCAACATACATGTTATCGTTCCAAAGCGATGATGATAATAATAGAAGAAAATGGTACATAATTTTGAGGCAAAGACATTGTACAATGTTGTAGAGGAATTGAAATTTTCTAGCTTACTCAAAATTAGAATTTTTCATTTCGTATTTATCATTGGATTAAGGCAACGCAGGTAATCGCACTATAGTAGAGTCACATAGGTAATTTAAGTAAGGAAAATGTAGTTGAGCGGAATTGAGACTAAAAACTATGTAAAAATGACTAAATATATATCTGTTCTCAACTCCGCTGTTAAGTATTAAGTAGAAACCACACAGTGCACCGTATCTATAGTTGGTGTTTTCTTTTTTTGTTTAATTGTAGTTACTCGACGAAGCTACCTCAGGAACTGCTCAACTCTACGACGCTACTGCTGGAGAGTATGTTTCTTTATTTCATTTTAAAATAATAAAAAACATCTGTTTAAAAAGTAATACTAATCACATAGACTTTTATAATACATGAGGGGTTGCGGATCAGGTCGATCCCAACACGTTTGCTTCATTTATTTAAAACATTTTAAAAAAGAATAATGAAGTTCAGACGATCAGCTTTTATCAATTGCTAAATCATGTTTGAAAAATATAGTGTCTAGTTTTCACTCGTAGAGCACCTATACATCCTTGATATATAAATCCAAGTCAACGCGCTGAAATATTCATCGGTTTTATTTCCCTATGTTTCAGTGGTGACAAAGAAGATCGAACGGTATTAGCGCGAGGATATCGTTTCTTAGGCCGAGTGTTACGAGCCTCACTTCCGATCCAGGCGCTAATGCTGTTACTACTGGGTGTTGCTACTTTGGTCCCTTCGGCAGAAGACGATTACAGTTGTACGCTCTCTAACAGTTTGGCAAAAAGTTTTGGCCCCACATTAGAGTATCCTAACGGACCTCCTCCCCTGTAACAGTGTCAAAGACATTAATTTATTCTCAAATGCCAGTCAGTATAGTTCAGAGTATAATATATCTGTGCCAGGATAAAAGTGTGACAACTTAATACGACGCAATTGGCATAAGATCGATTGCTGATAGCGTGTGCGTTTAAGGATTATGTCTCACCGATTTTCTATACTGTGAAACAAAAAAATAACTTTAGATTAGTTAGTTTTTCAAGAAGATTTTGTAAATAAAAATGAAGAAAAAACAAGTATATATACAGCGGACCAAAAAGGTTGAATATTATCTTAGTGGCTGGCAGAGATATTGTTAATTTATTTTTTTGTATATTATGATATAATATTTGTGCAAACGGATAACTCGGAAGAAATCTTGATATAATTAATAGATACTTAGGAAACGAGATTTACGAAACTGTATTTATATATAACATCATATATTTATCTGTTGCATTTATAAATTCCAACGTCAAAATAATCCATACGAATATAATCCCAATAAGAGAATAATTATGGAAAGGAGAAAAGAAGGAAAAAAAAAAGAAAAAAAAAAGGCTGACACATACATCCTTCAATGGTAATATACTTAACACATACGAGTGACTGAAACGAATATGAATATTGAAGTTTATAATATATACTTAATCAAAGACGCGTGCCGAATGAAAATTGATTGTTTTAACTATTTTGCCGTAAACAGTATACCTATATAAATGAGGATGAGATCACAATAATTATATTTGAATATATATTTTCTGTTTTTGTTGTTGTGAGAATGCGTCTTATTTATATCATGAAATGTTCTCGTCCAGATTGTGACCTCTCATCCTATAAAAAACGATATAAATCCCAAAATATACCCCATAATAATTATTGTCTCATATACATATATATATTATACTAAATAGTAATTATGTTTAAACATATATTACACATACATATAATTCCTACGCTGTACTCAACATTCATACTAGAGGGGAACAAAAAAAAGGGATAACTTGCCTAACTTTATTTTTTTATTCATTTAGTTTTACTGAGATATTGTTTTAAGTCTCAATTTGGAGAGTGGAACATCCAACGTTAGACTTAAAGCAATATCGATGGTCCGATGGTGCTATTCCAGTTGCGGTTTTCTCGACAGATAAAAAAATCTTATATACATACATGATATAATATAATTGATTTGATTCTGATCAATTATCATTATTATTATTATTATTATTATTTTTATTATTATTGCCTAATTGTGTATCTGAATGCGAAAGTTTATCGAATGACAATATGGATAAGGGTGACATATTGAAAGTATAACGAAAAGAATCGAAAAACGAATGCGAAAATAAATATAATATAATTGAAATGAACGCACATATTAACCATAAGTTAATTGGCGAAATAAGAATACTTACCGGGCCTAAGGCCAACTAGTTACGCTTGATAATTTACATGTTTTTTGCTTATTGCACATTGAGCTTTGTTACGTATTTTTATAAAGAAAGAGCTTATAAGGTGGTGTATATCTATCGATATTATAATATATTGCTATAAACACTATTAAATATAATACAGTTATTTCAATTCTGTGTGTGTATGTGTTTTATTATTATTATTATTATTATTATTATCATTATTCCTATCATACCCTAATTTGCAAAGAATAAAAAAAGAAAAATGTTGATTTTTATAATAATTTATTTTTCGTTATCATACAACATAAAATATAAAAATCTGTACAGTCTTCGTTGATAAATGTTACAATCAATATACATTTTGTATAGTTTTTATAATATATAATATATATAAATATCATTGTTACAATGAAAATTCAGTCTACTGTATATCAATCCATAATCATCATGTTTGTTTCATCGCCGTTAACTGCTCCGCATATTCGAGATATAGTCTTTGCCAGCGAAGGTGTCCCCCAACAACAGCTAGTACATCGCTCAATAACTTGTGCTTGTTCATACCCTGGTGAAACAAAAAAAATGAGGAAAAATAAGAATGAATCAGAACCAGAAAGAGATAGATCTCTTAGATCCTTTCATATTTTAATGATAGTTCAGCAACTCACCAACATTATGGGATCCCAGGCACTCTTGGTAGCAGATCCGTGACTTGGTCCCAATAAATCGTCGAGTATTATCCTCAGTCGTTTTTCTAGCCCATCTATAACGTTCATTAAATTTTTATAAGATCCTGATGATATCGAATCGATGAACTAGTGCCGCAATCATACAGAAATTGATTACTAAATACGAAGAAAAAGCACCTTGGGTTAACAGGAAAGACACCAAAGCCATAAGCCAGTGAACATATTCCTGCGAACTCCCAAGAGCCTTAGAAGTGAGCAGTTGCTGTTCTAAATAAGCAACTACGCTCGGAGCACTGTGAGGTGGCCTAGGATGCGGCGGTGCACTTCCAGCAGTCCTGTGAAGAGCTTCTTGTAGAGATGATAGTGGGCCTCGTGGCGCTCTGCCACCAGCAGTACTGGATGCGACTTGTGATGACCAGCGCCATACCGGATCCTGATTATCTCCGATCAGAAGCCAAGTACCTGAAAAATTGATGAAAATTAACCGAATAATTGAATGCACTCTGTTCGTCTGGCTTAAATCATTGGCTGACTGCTATGGCGAGAATTTTTACCCATATCTTTGTGGTATATGTAAGCTCTCGCATTGGTAAATGACAAATGTGGCATTCCATTGTGTATGGTACATGACAATAGCGAAGCTCCAGGTGTAACTAGGTGCACAGCAGATGTGGAGACGATAAGACGACAGGATGGTCCTATTTCCCAGACTCGGACAGCGCCGCAGCTCGATATGACCATCACCTTGATGATGAAAAAAGGATTAATCTCACATGCTGATAGATACTATATCAAAAACGGAGTCCCCATTATTTCAAACGCATATGTATTTCCAATATGATGATTCAATACCATGTTTCCTATTGCATGAAGTTTGGCTAGAGGTGCTGGCGGAGCTAGAGGCGGAGCTGGTCTAGATCCTTTAGCTGGATGAAAAGTGTGAACGCTGCCATCTTCTAAAGCTAATACTATCACCGCGGGAGAAGCAGCCAAGGCGACTGCATTGTAACCGAGATATAGTTCCCAAATGGGTTCTGCATCAGTGCCTCTGAATACTTGCAGATGAGCTAATCCTTGGCTACTAGTTACAGTTACAGCGTAGTGTCCAGCCTGTTGAGACAAAGAGCTGGATGGTTTTATGGGAGGAAAAACAACGTGATTTCCGCTCCTTTCGGAAACCATTCTCAGTCTTTTATTAGGTGAGGAATGATGTGGCCTTGAGGCTGTTTGTTCGCGACGTTTCAAAGTCAACGTTGGTACCGGGGTTGCAGGCAGGGTAGAATTCAAGGCCGAACTAACGTTCGGAGTCACAACGTCGTCTCGTTTTTCTATAATTATAGAACTCTTGGTTTGCGAAGTGCTGGTGAACGTTGGTGGGCCTACACCACCACCTATCGATGTGTCCCTGCAATGAAAAGGCAATTTATTTGATCTGGTTCGACCACCAGGCTTCGTGTCTCCAAATTTCTACCAGAAACGTTATTTCTTGCTCACATTGTGTCCGGCGGTGGCGGAATGAACATTGGTGTGATTCTCCTCCTTCCATCAGATGTTCTAGTCTCAATTTGTTTGTTGATAGGACCCTTGGCCGGCGTAGTTGGAGTAACCGAAGGGGGTGGCACTGTGTTGTTTGGAACAGGTCGCGTAGGACAAGGCTGAGAAGGCGGTACTGGGGGTTTTAAGTTAAGAAGCTCGGGGGCCTCCATGACCATACAGCCCCCTTGAACCAGTGGCTTACCATACATACGTTCGTGAAGAGTACTCTGTAAAACGACATCCTTTTGCTTACTCTCGTTCTCTAAATGTTCTATCTCTTTATTGGAATCGGGCTTGGCGCAGTCTGTTAGAAGAGCACAGCTCCCTGAAGCAGGTTCTAAACTCTGTGGGAAAGTACTAGGTATGCTATTCAGAGTCCAAATCTCCGTAAAAAACGTTCTCAAAAAACCTTAACAGTATCTTCTCATTCCATAACAGCTTACAGGGAATTCCGTGTTAGCAAGTCAAAGCGTGAACTTGATGAATAGGATTATTAACAAGCTTATGGATGTTGGTCACCAAATTATTTGCAAAAATTTTCCACAGAGGCCAGAGTAGATAGATATTGTGCTATATACCTGCTCGGTGTGGTCCAATGGCTGGCCAAGCTCCTGCTGAGTAAATTCAATGAAAACGACCGAACCGTCCCAAGAACAAGCAGCCAATCTCAAACCGCACGGAGACCAACTAGCGTCTAATACAGAATGAGTGAATAATTCATGTACGACAACCAGAGGCCTTTTAAGTGACGTCAACCATACAGAGAGTGAACGATCTCTGGATCCTATAGCGACGCAACAATATTGTTGAGGTTTGGTGCTTCCTGGTGTTTTTTTTTGCAAAATATTTCCATTGAATCTCTGAAAAATAAATTTTCAAATTTAGCTGCCCCTCAGAAATCTTTTGGACTATATTATTCCCACTTACAACGCAAGTAACAGCTTTTCTGTGTCCGACAAAGTCCTTGTCTGTCGTCCAGCCATCTCTTTCAATAATTTGGGCCGTTGAACCTCCCCCATTCATCGCATGAGCTGAAACTAGGTATTGACCATCTGGGCTCCAGGATAATCTAAGAACATGAGTTGTGCCTCCACATTCTTCGAACGGTTCTGATATCAGCGCTTCCTCAGCCCAGTCCGTTGTGCGCCATACTCGCAAGGTTTTATCATCAGACTGTGATGCCAAGTACTTTCCTACCGGATCCCAAGTAACTCCTTTGACTAAGCCGGTGTGGCCTTTCAGCACGGCAACAACAGCTGGGAATTTAGACGCGTCCCATATGATTACGCTGTTGTCTACGGAAGCAGAAGCCAGCCATGGACTGTGCGGAGCCCATGCTAAGTCCAGGACATCTCCTTCGTGGGATCTTAGAGTTGCTATACATCGCCATGTCTCAACTCCTGCTTTACTACCAAAGATAGAACTTCCCCCACTACCTCCTGATAGCCTCCATATCATTATAAGCTTGTCGTCTCCTCCTGAGGCCAAGAGGCCACCACTGCTCCAACGAACACAATTTACACATGCTGTAAGAACGGGCGATAGACAAATATTGAATGTTTATTTTAGAAGGAATCAAACTAACTTTTGCTACATTTAAATGTTTCATGAAAAAAGCCCAAAGGCAGAAGACAAAAGACAAAAGCGACTCTTTTATTGCAGACTTGATATACTTTGCACTCAATCCAACTCAATTCTTGAGTAAAATTTAAAGATATTTCTGAACTATTTTGAAGAGTTGAATAGATTTGTGGATATTTTCAGGCCTTTAGGGAGTTTTGGTACCGCTGCGAACCCTATTTACCTAACAATTTTTCGTATTGATATATAAGCCAGCTTTTATATTGTATTACACAGTCTGTTGATGAATTCCAGTCTCTTTATTTGAAGATCAAGATTTTAGCTTGAGATATTAAAAATCGTGATAAATGAATGATAAAAAAAAGAATAATTAGATATGGAAGTATTTGATTACCAAGATGATTGTCTAATTGGCACAACATTCTAGGAACATTTTGATTAAGTTCGGCAGTTTCATCGCTTATTGGTTGCATATTCCATATCACTACTCTCCCAGAATCTCCTCCTGTTGAAAGAAAAATATATTTTTCAATTAAATATAGAATTTATTATTCTATTTAACTCATATCTCATCAATATTGAATTAATTAAATGAAAATTAGGCATACTAGCAGAAAAAAAAAATATATAAGGATTTTATAATTTATGTTATCATTCGCAATGAGCGATGTTTGATTGTCTCTTTTTTTTCTTCTATCTCGATTTTAATAATTTTTAGATATTTGATAACCGTTGATAACTCACCCTGTCCACCAGTCGCGAATCTTTTGCCATCGGGATGTATGTCGACAGAAAAAATGGGAAAATCTAAGACATAAATGTAGTTTAATTATATTTTCGGTAATATTTGAGGTTATGAAGTCTGGTAAATTTCGTTACATACCATCGTGTGTTACCCAGTTAGGTTTTAGCAATTTCATTTTAACGATACGGCTAATATCGGTACGGTATTTATTATTTCTATTATATTATAGAGAGAAATGATTCATAACCAGTTATCCAAAGGTACTATAACTTATCATTTATCACTTATATATACTACGAAGGTTTCATGGCAGTGCAGTGCAATAGCGACGCCAAAACTTGTTATTTTAAATTCAAAGATCATGCGCGGATGGACCCTCTATATGATTGCGTATGTATGCTATGTGTAGTACGATGGACCGACGGACGTGTAGAGAACAAGCGTGGCTCCCTGAAATACGGAAGCCCGGTTCGGCCAACCGAGTGCGACATACACTGTTGTGAGAATCAGGCTTTAACGACATACACTGTCGTGAAAAATCCGAATTTAGCGACATATACTGTCGTAAAAAAACCCGAATTTAGCGACATACACTATCGATAAAACCCGAATTTAGCGACATACACTATTGATAAAATCAGGATCTTCTAAAAAACTGAACAAAAATTGCATGAATTAAATATCTTTTTTGAAAAAAATTAAATATTTATATAATAAAATTGCAGTTTATATGATGATAACTTGTATGATAGGACGTAAATAAATAGATTGATAAATTGCGATATGGGTACATATTTATTTTTCAAAAATAATTACAAATAGTATGCTGCATAGCTACTATACTACTACTACTACTACATAGCTTTGGCGAGGGAAACGAAAGTGGGATAACAGTTTGTTCCCTAATCGAATTTTACTGATGAACATCTTCCTTTTTCAACGGTTGAAATAATTAGGTCTAGTTCAGCTTCCGGGCAAGGAGAACGGCCAGGTTGTCTACAGCAAAGAGTATAGGATAGAGTGGAAGCTGCCATAAGGCTGCAATGTGAAATGAGGATATACGAGTTTCAGCGCCGTATGGCGAGTCAGAGTCATGAACTAATCAAAAAAAGCTTATATACCGAGAATATTCGGTGAGAGTAAACGATCCCCTTCCTATGGAAAAACCTACACAGGCGCGCACCGCGTGCGTGAGGCTCGTTCGGAAGGGAATGAGGTGCCAGTAGCATCGCATCCTCTCCCGAACGAGCCTCACGCACGCGGTGCGCGCCTGTGTTGGTTTTGCCGTAGGAAGGGGATCGTTAACTCTCACCGAATATTCACGGTATAGTAATAACCGCCGGTGTCACAAGGGGCCGGAGACGTAGAGAGAGATAAATAGTTCCGACTCTGAGCCGTAAAAGCGCTGTGTATCGTATATCCTCAGCTTCCACACCTATACACACTCACCAAAGTAAGAATGTGTAATCGTGTACATGCATACTAGTCGCGACGCGAATAGCCCGGATCGGCATTAGCTCCCGGAAAAAGTGAATGTATGTACACGAATACACATTCTCACTTCGGTGAGAGTGTATAGGTGTGCACGGAGCGAAACTCTTTGGTCTACAGCATGGTCGTATACACACCTTCGTATACTTGGCTGATCAAAAACTCATTATCAATTATTATTGATTGCAATCGTTAGGGAATCGTTTGGGGATATTTGGGGAAGCATTTTTGTAATTTGGGAAAAATGTATTAATTTAGAATCAGTTAAATTAAATTGTGCGTATAGTTGGCAGACGCATGGTTGGAGAACAAAAAACTGTACATGAATTTGCTCTAAATCGTTTGGGGATCTCATAAATATACTCCTTTTCATTTGGGAAAGGTTGCAAATTGTAATTCATTGTTAATTCATCCTGAGTATACGCTAGGCACGTACAATTCCAGTACGCTACTAGTGTGTGTAGAACTTGTGCATGTAAACGACCGCCAGCGCCGCCTAACTTGTGTGCCAGGCAACTCTGGGGTGAAAATCGCATGCATATATACGAAAACACAAGCTTGTTCATACGAGTGTAGTAGTACGAGCCTAGCGCATAATAACCCTTAATTCTAGGGACTTTCTCCTCGACCGGGTTTCTCCCGAGATGGCTAGTGACGTCAAGTATTCACATTTACCGTCTGTAATTGCGATCGAATGCAATTTGTCGTACATGCAATCGTTTGATGGTCATTTGGAGATGTTCAATGATGCTTTTCTGACGTTTCATAGCCAACCGATTATCCGTAGGATAAATGTAAATCTCGCCGGTGGACGGGTCCTAGGAAATTTCGCTTAGACCGACTTCCCCGGCAAATTTTTATCAGCTGTCGAAAAACACTCACACTCGTGCGCGAATTGCTGCTTTTGCGCTCTTGTATCGAAATATTCTATTGTTGTATAAACTATCGTGTGTACCATGGAGGCGAAGGTCTTTTACGCCGAGCGTATTTGCAATACGAGTCGAAGACGAACAGGCGTTTGTCATAGGGAGTCACAGGGGACATACGCCTTTCTTAACTGCTTCACCGAGTTAGGCTTTTCTTTCCTGCACTGCTGAGTTACGCTCATTTGGATTTAAGTATCGGATTAGGGAAAAAACTGTTATCCCACTTTCGTTTCCCTCGCCAAAGCTATGTAGTAGTAGTAGTAGTATAGTAGCTATGCATACTATTTGTAATTATTTTTGAAAAATAAATATGCACCCACATCGCGGCTACGGCAATTACGTCGTCTATAGATATCAGTCATAGACATCAATAGATAGGTCGTCAGTTTGACGGAAAAAGGGGAACTGCCTTTACCATCAGAAAAACCACTTTCCTCAGATTCGCTCTGTATAAGCGTGAAATTACAAAATAAGGAATTCTAGATTAGAAAGACATCGCATTATTTCGAAATAATTTGATAGTATAAGCGTGAAATTAAATAATAAGGATATCTTGATTAGAAAGACATCGCATTATTTCGATTCAATTTGATATTGTAAGCGTGAAATTACCAAGTAATCATTTGTCGATTAGAAAAATATCGCGATATTTCGGCCGGGATTCGATCCGGGACGCACGGATTCGCTCGAATTTATACTTGTCGCACGCTTTACCGACTACGTTAAACTATTTATTGGAATATTAGAACACTTTTTCGTATTTATTTCAAATTTGGCATCTGTCTCAATGACATCATGTGTTTTAATGCAGCTAAGATATCGTAATTATCTGAACATCCTAATTCCAAATATCTTCTTAATTCAATTTCTTTTCCAGAGTTCCAAAAGTTCTGAAGAATAAAATTCAGCTCAGACTTAAGTTAGCTACGTTTTCGTGCACGCAATTTAAAATACTCAAATTATTCAGAACAACCCTCACATTCAATTAGTGATGAGCGAAATCGGTATTGGTCTTGCGGTCTTGTCTTGGTCTTGCATTTTTGCAAGACCAAAACCAAGACCAAGATTGCGTGCACAAGACCAAGACCAAGACCAAGACAAAGCCTGCAAGACTGGGGCGAAAACAAGACCGAACTGCAAGTCCTTTGCAGTTTTGCTATACACTTATGTCATGTTTGAACTCGGTAAAGAATAAAGAAGAGTCCAATTCATACATTGGTTTCAAAATAGTCATTGCACCTTGCGTTTCAAGTTCTGGAGTTTCAAATATTCTCAATTTCTAATATTCAGACAACCCTACAAGCAATACTTTGGCTGGACGTAAATAATAGGTCTGGTATGAAAAATATATATTTAAGTATGTACCGCGTGATCAGTCAAGTAACTTTATATTTTTTCCTACTATTTACATTGTGTAAATAGTTAAAAACCACTTGCTCTTGTTACTTGCGAAAGTTATCGGATACGTATAAATGAGCCATCAATCGCAGTAGGGTGGAAAGGAGCAAGACTGCAAGGCTCTTGCAAGAATCTTTCGAGTGTGCAAGACCAAGACCATTTCTCTGAGATCTATATGAAATTATTAACGGAGAGACCTGAAAATTCCAACTGTGGTCCACGGTAGCGGTGAGCCGTACGTGTGACTGATACGCATAAATAGCGTTTCATTTACAACCAATGGGAATTCGTAGGAACCTTAATACAAAATCAGAAGATGCTTATCGCGCTCGATGCATAATTTATAATCACGTAGTCCTATACGTAGCAAAGCCAGTCCACACTCCACACGGTGAAACAAGAAGTGCGGCTCCCAGCTTTTCTAGTAAGCATTCCAGTATTGTTAAATAATTATTGTATGTTATGAGCTTTTCCATGCGAACATTACATTCAACTGATGTTGCTCGAAAAATGGATGACAATAGTATTGTTGAAAATACGGGTTCTGCAGTATCATATAATTCTTAACATTCTGAATAATAACTTACAACAAATCGGCATGAAAATGAACTTAAAAAAAATGTCTTCATCTTGGTTCTCCGAATTCGTGTTTCGGCTTCCACATTCATGTAATTTTTTTCAAAAAAATCGAATGGCTCGAACTTGACGAAAATTGATTTTTTATAATTTAATGCGTTTCGGGACCGTGCATCGCGTGACGTTGGCCTTTTTTGCGTTTTTAACGCCTGGACTCGGATAATATTCGAAATGTAACACAATTCGACCAAAAGGAGGTGGGCAACTAGGGATGGGCCTTAAATTCTGGAAGCACAATGTCAAATTAGTGATCTGCGACCGAAAAAAGTTCATGGTACAAATTTTCATTTGAATCCGTTCATCTATTCTCAAGATATCATCATTTTTATTCTTTTCGCTAGAATTTTGTTATTCAAATAATTCGAAAATAAAAAATGTCAGCGACTAGGTCAGTTCGCATGGAAAAGCCCATATATTATGGGGGGATTCGTGAATTACAACTCATAGTTGCATCCTCTCAAGTCGTTAGATATCAATAAGAAGAACCCCGCCATCATTGGATGATTAAATTTGTTGCTTCATTACGATGTTCCTGATTGTCCACTATAATTGTCACAGTCATCTCCTGTTGGACAGAATCTATGAATCCGTGAGGAAAATACGATTCCAATGACAACTCATCGGTGTTGTTATATTTCTTATGGCCGGTTTCACCAACGTCGAATAACTTTTTATTCATAAAATAACGCTATTCATTGAATGAAAGTCGCAAATACAATGTAAAATAGTCTTTTGTTTTCAATGAATAAGAGTTTAATCTACGAATAAAGTTATTCGACATTAGTGAAACCGGCCATTAGAGTTGGAGTCTTGTTGCCATAAAGATGAAATAAATTCAATCATTAACTTTTGCGGCTGAATAATATCACTTGAATCATATCCAGACCGAAGATGTCGAAAATAATGCTCATTGCTCTCCTTGGATTGTTGTGTATTATCGTGACGATGGAAGTTGCTGCCGAATGGGAAGTAGTCGAAGTGAAGCCCGCAGAGTGCAGCAAAAAGGGACAATATGTATGTATTAAAAAAAAGACCCTTGTAAATGAACTGAAGCCCTAAGATCCTATATTCAGATAAACTTGAGTGCCAAGTTATTACCTTTTTCTTCACGTTATGTGAACTGAGCATCACTCTAGGATACACATGATTCGGGAAAATAATTTACCAATGTGGAAGAGTATAACTCTGATTTTGTGACAAACGTTCCAGTCGATAATTGACACTTTTCTTTTTGCAGTGCCATTCCACTGCTGTGGACCTACCAGGGTGCTGTAGCGGCCTTGAATGTTACCATTGGTTTCTCTTTTTTGGTGGACTTTGCCGATAGTATATAGTTGTATGACTTACCTCATCATTGACAATATAACCATATACAACAAGCTTGCAGTGTTACTGAAAACAATGAATATGTATCTCGCAAAATAAATATCTTCTACTAAAAAATAATTTTACAATGATTCCTATACGTACATCCCTACGCCCTTATAGTGTTTTTCTAGCCCACCGCTCAACCGCAGAAGACAAATTCCTAATTTGCACCCAACATTAGACATAAGAGTTCAACAAATGTATTTGCCAAAACCTCCAATGCGATTTGAAATACATAATATTCGCTCCGTGCACAACGGTGCTAGCGCCGTCCGTGTCAAAAAAAAAAAGAACTTCATGCCCATTAATAGTCTATAAAAACAATAATATAATACATGTAAACGGATATGCATGGATGTTAAATGAGCGGTTGATTGGGCGGTTGATTGGGCATGAAGTTCTTAAAAACATCACCTATGGCGCTACCGCTGTTGCGCTCGGAGCGAATAAAGTACATAGACATATAAGAATAGACCACGCATCCAGGCCGAGAAGCCGGGAGAGCGATAGAAAGAGAAAGTTGCATATGGGACTCTGTGTCTATGCGCGTTAGACAAGGATAGAAGGGGCCCATATACTCCGACCTCTCTTTCTATTTCGCTCTCGCATCCACCAACGGGCCACCTCCGTATATGCGCGGTCTATTCTTATATGTCTATGATAAAGTACGCGATACCTATTCGCAAGGCGGTAAGACATTCAGTAGCTATTCTATGAAATCTTCTGAACCGACCCCACCAGATCGTTTACTATCACTATGTAGTTTCCTTTAATTTTGAGATGTTCACTTTGAGTCCAGGGTTGCGATTCAATAACTTTTATCACTGCTATCGCACTGTCGATAGATATCACAAGAGTGATACGTGTACGTGAAGTTCTTATGATATTTATCGACAGTGACAACAGTGATAAAAGTTATGGAATCGCGCCCCAGGGGTACAAAGAATTCTTGATCTTTCGGTGACATCTGATTCAAAGAGACAGAAATGAGAACGCTTTTCATATCAATAGACGTACTGAATCACCATAATCACGTTTTGACTTTGCATGATTACTTACTTCATAACGCTGTTTCAGGAAGTATTTTAACTTGATTAATTTCATCGAAGACATTAATATTCGCAGCAAAATAAAAAAGGAGGATATAATAATATCATTGCAGCAAAGTGAAAGAAACAAATGTGTGTTGCAAATATATGGGGCATTTTACGTGAAATGAATGAAAATCTACGAAAAATCAGAGGTTTTGTTACCCTTATCAACTAACAAAAACATTTCATAAAGTTTAAATAGATTCTGAGGGGGTCAGGGTTTTGGTTTTGGTCCCATGAGTCAGAATGTCTCCAAATATATCGGCAAGGTATCGGAAAAAAATGTGACTTGTAAACTTTGATTTTCCCGTGCAGAAATTGAAAGCTGGCGCTCGGCAGACCCTGCCCAGTTCTCCTTACTTCTGGCCAGTTGTTAGGCAGGTATACTGCCAAGTTCCAGACTAGGGATGTAACGCAAAACTGTCTAATGCCTGGCCTGACAAACTGACGAGTTTCTGGCCAGTAGGCTCGCTAGTTTCTGGCCAGTAAACTCGTTAGTTTCTAGTCGGGAAACCCTGTTCCTAGTGAGAAAAAAAAACCAAAAAACTTACGTACGTGTGAATATTCGATTTCACATTATATAACTCTCCACGTAGATCTATAAGCAATACCAGTTCGCTGCGAAAAACGCCGTCCGATTTTTCAACCTAACCGGGATTTGAACCCAAGTCCGCTCGCATTCGCTGTATTACTAGTCGCACGCTCTACCTACTACGCCAAACTCTCCTGTAGTAATTGGCCTCATATTTTCCTATTTGTCGAAACTTATGATCGAGCTGCCAAACTAAGAGCTAATAGATATATCAATCTCACCGATCAGTATCATGAATGACCAGTGTCAAGGCGAGATCAATTATTTTATGATATGGGCGAGATCAGTAAATCCAGAAAGAATCTGGCCAAAACAAAGTCAGACTTTGTTAAGTTCGCTCTGGCCAGTAAATCCAAAAGAAACCTGGCCAGTACCAAATCAGGCTTTGGAGAGTTGGCTCTGATCAGTAAATCCAAGAGAATCCTGGCCAGCACCAGGTCCGGTTTGGCCGACTTTGCTCTGGCCACTAAATTCAAGATAATTCTGGCCAGCACCAGGTCCGGTTTGGCCGACTTTGCTCTGGCCACTAAATTCAAGATAATTCTGGCCAGCACCAGGTCCGGTTTGGCCGACTTTGCTCTGGCCACTAAATTCAAGATAATTCTGGCCAGTACCAGGTCCGGCTTTGCCGAGTTCGCCCTGGCCAGTAGTATCTGGACGGTACCAGGTCCGACTCTGCCGAGTTCGCTCTGGCCAGCAAATCCACGACCGGCTCTGGCCAGAAGTCGGGCAAACTGGTCAAATTTCTGCGCGGGTTAGGTGTATTAATTGATTTTTTTTACAAATATATGTTTGATTTTTCATTTAGTCAATGTAGCAAGCTTTCACATGATATCTTCATTTTGTTGATAATTAGGGGAGACCGGGGACAAAAGTAACAAGGCCTCCTACAACGCACACAATAAAATCTAGAAGTTGTGTTTTACATAGTAGTAAGCTTGGTCGATACTGCTTCAGTTTGAGCCATCGACTGCGCCCGTGCGTGAAATTTACACGTTTCAGTGGAGATTTTGTGTTTTTCAAAATGTAAAAAATTCAAATTTTAATTTCTTTTTTTCCCCTTCGTTCAAGTACGAGATTTATGTATCTACTAACATAAATAGTTTGGTTTTTTAATTTTGAATGAATCTATCATGAGTTCTTCTGTCCACGAGAAATGAACTTTTTCTCTGAGGGGTCACCGGGAATGAGGTCCCAGTGGCTGAATTTTGAAAATGTTTAAATGAAAATTTCACAAAATATTCATCAAATGTTTATCTTTGATATGGTAAAAAGTTCGAATAAAATATTTCGTTTATTAAGTATGAGAAAAAAATTGGTGAAAATATACTTTTTTTAAGCCTTCGAAAGCCATGTAACCCCTTAAGGCAAATGAGATTTGTTATTGAGAGAAGGTATCAGCCGATACACTCAGTGAAATGAGATTTGGTTTCACCCCTTGCCTATTAGGTTCCTGAAATAAGTACATACAATATTGGTTGTCGACTTTTTCTTGAGACGTTTATGAATATTTATAGTCATTGCTTTTCACCTGTGTAAACTGTACATCCAATATATTGGCCTCTTTATGTAGAGTTACCTGTACAGGGCCGTCTTAGGCCACGCAGGGGCCCCTGAGCACACAGAGTTTGGGTCTCGGGGCCCCAATCCGGCCGAAATAAAGAAAAATAAAAAAAAGTTGAGAAAAACTGAATCTCAATTATTTTTTCAATTTTTCTTGAGGACTTATATTATACTGCCCAATCTATACAATGGCTTAAAATAATCCTCACATTTGATAAAAGTTCTATTAATTTTTTCAGAATTTTAAAATGGGTCGAACTTTGAGTTGATTTAAAAAATCATAAATGAATAACGGTCATTAGGAACAATTAAAAATTTTTTTTTTTTGAGATCCTGAACCTGCAGACAACTGTATGAAAAAGAGTCGATAAAATCCGAGATGGTCAGGGTCAGACGTTGGTCGAGTTGACGTGGAAAGCCGCACCTGTAGATATTCACATGTGAATATTTTTGGCGAAAATATGAAAAGATTTAGCCGTCACTTTCCTCGAATCGAAATATCAAGTTCAAATGAAATATCGTCTTGTCTATATATCGCAGAATTATCATATTTGTTATATTTTGCATCCCAAAAATTGAACAATTGAAATTAAAAAAAACTAAGTTCAACAATTGGTGATCACGATGGTTTATTAAGAAGAGATTTACTCAAGTAACGCCTTATAATATGCAACCTGTAGAGTAGATTATACATCCGATCGTGAGTCTCGTGTGCGTGAAATTAAAGAACTGGATATTGATCATATCGATGATTCATATTGTCTCCGCTGCAAAGTAGTAATATTCAAAGATCTCGATGAAATGAAATGTAAAAAACAAACAATAATTAACAATTCATTTTTTCCGAGATAAGAGAATTGAAATGAACCCAACTGCAGAATGTAAAGAAATTGAATGATTCTGAGACGAAATATATTCTTCTTAATTTATTCCAATCCTCTAATATTAAGAGAGAAAATAATGACTAATTGTAGGAGTAGGAGATGAGGGGGTTATTTTTAATAGCGAGATAATTAATAATTGTGTATTTAAATAATAAACTTTATTTAATAAAGTTGCTTTGAACTTTACACTTTGATTAGTACGTTTAAGAAAATTAGAAAAATATCAAACTCTGCAAATCAACATATACAAAGGTGAATAGAAAGAAATAGTGTATGTGTATACGAGTACTACGTTATACTGTATCACAATTTCGGTGAACATTTTTTGTGACATTCCTTCGTTAATTATAACTGAAAATTCGACACTATTTAATAATGCGTTCAAGTTGTATTCTATAATATGTTTACAGATACTAAATAACGCAAAATAATACTTTTATCAAAACGGAGGAACGTACAGAATGCATTACATCGTCCAAAATATATGTTGAATTATTTTTTATTTTTCATCTCTTTATTCTTGGGCCTTGTACACTCTCGTGCAAACAATGTCCTCCAGCTTCATGATCTGAAACAGTTAAAGACAATAAATTAAACTCTACGCATTTCAATTCCCCTCGTAATTTCGAGGAAATAAAAACTGAACATTGATTAGAAAATCAAGGCTTCGATTTCGGAGTTTATTCTTCTCTTTCACATACATTTGCTTCCGACAATACACAAAGGGTATTCCAAATTCTTTTTTTTTTATAAAATTTGAACGGCAAATCGTAACAGCCTCCTAACATTAATTTGGTCACGTTTTCTCGAGGCTTAGTCCTCGCTTGAAAACCAAAATAGCATTTATAATTGAGCCGATGATATCGTTAACTAACACACGTCATATTTCGTTCACATTTAAAATGAATCTGTCACGCAACCTTAACATCGTAGCTTCATAAGACTGAAGATTCGTTATATGAATCAACGATGCGCTATGCTCTGGTTATTGCATGTTTAAAAAAAAAAAGAAATCTGCAGATGTGCATACAGTTGCTGATGATTGTATGCATAGTGATCATAATAACTGCGGTATATAACGAACTTGCTGAATTCAAATACTTACAGCTGTCATCTCCGCGGGTGTGAACTCTCGCTCTATTGTCGTCGTCTGTTTCTCTCCCTTCTGAACTTGGGTGAATTTATTTCCATCGCGAGTAATTACGCTCTTTACTTTACGACCGTCAATGGTCTCCTCCTCGAATTCTTCGCCGAGTTTAAACTTGATTTCAGAATTCTTGAAGGTGCTGGTAGTCTTCAGGGTATATTCACCGTCATTTTCGATCAACTCTACGGTGGGGCTGATGCTGTTTCCCATCTTCCGGGTCACCAGACCAACTCCTGTAAAATAAGAAACGGAAGAAGTCGATTAGCCGATTTCAATTTTGAAATTTCAATCCATTCATCGGGAAAAAAAAATTCTTCAAATATGTGTTTAAACGCATATCGCAGGCAGTCGCGAGATTGCATAATATAAGAGTCTGCGAGGCGTGTCAAATATCGTTGATACCAAAGTTCGTCGATAACTGCAGCAGTACCGCAGTACTGTAATTATTACCCAGACGTTGTTGGACATGCGCATATAATATGGATATACACACACAAAGATGTACCTAGTGTAATGTGTATCCACAATATATTAGCAGTGAATAAGCGACACAGTTATTTGCAAAGCATACGACTTTTCACACGATCGATGAATAATATTTACATGAAATGAAAGGTTTTTTTTTTTTCTTGCTATAATCCTGATCAACGGTTTAAACTGTATATGGAAACTTTTCGAATAATATAAATACATGTATTCATCAATTGCGCTATTATCTGGGCCTCGGCAAAAGCACCAATTGATGTAAGAACCAATTCATAACCGACTGTTACGAAGATTTAAATGATGGCTATATAGACACGATGAATCAGTGTAAATGACCTATGATTAGGTAATATAAGAATTCTACTAAGTATATCGTGCGAATCCAACGGTCGTCTATACTTAGTATTTACCCGACTGATAATAATTCACGATGACCTTAACCGTCAGTACTTATCGAAAATAAAATTGAAAAAACTAAGATTACCGCACGAACGACAACTCGCTATAACCGAGAGAAAATTAAGTTCTGTGCAAAGTTTAGCTCGTTTTGTTCTGTGTTTAGCTCGTTTCTAGCTTTTTGCAATGAAAAAAACAATTGTACATTCGAAAAGCATGCACGGACTGCATCGTTACTCAAATAATGCGGATCTGTACCTTTTAAACATATTTTTTCCGCACCAATACCGAGAAATAATTCCTACTATATAAGAAAGAATGAACTGATTAAAAAAAATGAAAAAAATGAGATAGGAAAGTTTGAACTATGGAACATAGAATTTGTGACGCGAAAATCTTTTTGAAACTTCTATATCATAGAAATATAATTGAAATGGTCCTTATGCATTAAAGATATCAAGTTTTTCAATCAGATTGTGATTTGATTTGAAGATATTGATGCAGAATTTTTAAATTTGGAAGCTTTATTTCGATAGTAGAAATAATTTGGCAATTTTGGTCAAACCATCTGTATAATAGAGATATCAGTGGTATAAAATCCCAGTAAACCGGGGTAATAATAAACTATTTTGAAATCTGCAGATGTACAATTTGTAATGAAACTCACCCAGAGTCTTCATGTACTCATCGAAATTCTCGGACTTATCAAGCTTGTATTTCTTTCCTACGTATGCAGCAGCCATTTCGAATGGATATAATTTGGACTTGAACTGACGGAATAGTTTGATGTGTTCTAGTCGAAGTAAGACTGACTCCTCACGAGCTTGCGGAACGAACTTTATAGGGCTCCTCTAATCGGCAAATATCGTTTCTGATACGAATGTATTTATAAGAGATGTGAGTTCTCGGTCATTGGTCGACGAAGATTCAGAAGGAGCCAATCAATGATTGATCGACGAAGGCTCGAAGAAGAGGAGTGATGGCATATCGACGATGAAGTTTGACCCTCCGGATGATATGTGTGTGACAAGTATACACCTATTCATAACTATGACTTGGCGATTCAAAGTATCTGCAGCTCAGTGCAATCCATGTAGCTAAGGAACTTGAGAAATAGGCGAAGGCACTGCATTTTACGATCTATTACAAAATAGACGATATCAATTTTAGCTCTGTTGCACTTGCATGGATGTACCTGCAGTTACGTGCAATTTTCATTGTTTTACTCACTCTAAACGCGAATTATTTGAGTAAGATATTCGGTGTTATGATTACGAGTTATAAAAGATCAATTGTTTGAAGTTCTATAAACGAATAGATGCATAAAGTGAGAGTCCTATGAACCAGACAAGTGGAGACATTGCACCAGTCACACCACATCTATGTATAATCATAAATTATAACTTATAGCTCGTAAGCTTGCGACTGATTGTGAGCATGAAGTGATAAAACCAATGCAGTGGTACCGTTCGCAGTCTGAACACGAACGAACAATTATATGCATTAATTGTTATAAAAATAGAAAGTTATCAAGTCAGACAGTTAATAATACATGCTATGTTTTCAACCCAATGAAAAAATTAATGAATCTCAATACGTGAGTACAGAGTCGAATTTTTCATTGAACCACATACGGCTTTCTACGTACGTTGAGTATATTATAATTAATCTCGCAATTAAAATAACGCTTGTAAAACATATCAATAATATCAATATAATCTATAAGGTAGGTATATCGTAGGTATAGATATTATAACTTATGGCATAACTACAGTCAACACAACATCGTCTTGGATTAAGATTATCAATTTATTTACAACCACAGAGTATTACGGACTGTAGCATAGCATTTCTACTTTAATTTATATAGGTATACGTCGAAATGTTTGTACTGTATTAAGCATTGAGGTGCAGAATGTTTGGGAATGTCATAAAACGGTCGAAAAAAAAATCAACCATATCGCGTGAGTGATATGAGATAAGAGTAGCTACACGACTCAAAAATTCTTTAGAAATGACAGGATTATTTGTTAAAATTTGTTGAATCGTAAATTCTGTTTGCGAAGGACGTATCTATCTACGTTGGGGAAGTAAAGAAGGTAAGTTAAGGAACTTGGCGACGTAGTACTTTACTCGCAAAGTTTCGTATAGATACCTCAATAAAAACCGGTTATTCAAGCGCAAGGCAAGAGGGATAATGTTGGAACGTCGGAAACACACGTGAACTATTTTTAGCCTGAATATTGTAGTCTCGGTTGCGAACGGAACAACTTTATCAATAAAAATGAAAAAAAAAGAAAAAAAATAGGTTCATCAATGTGAAAACCGAAACCTAAATTGAAATGCGTTTGATAAGATATCAGGTCGCGAAAACCTATTATGTACTATGAAAACTTCTAATTGTTAGTCAAGTTTGAGCGAATCCGTTTGAGCGATTAGATGATTTGTGCATGACAGATCGGTTTGTGAATTAATGTCTAATTCGGTTTTGATGCATTGTCAGAAAAATGATTCATTTGATAAGAAACTTAGTCGTAAAATTGATTGGTGAAAGGAAATTTTTATTCATGCAGACGACTATTTAAGACAGTAGATAAAATGAAATTGTCTAGGAAATTATATCAAGTGTAGAAATAAACGAGTTAGGTAAGTATAACATAACAGAATTCGCTCTTTTCATTTCGTATAGATTTTTTCTTTTTTTTTGTATGCCTGCCACAGATGAACAAAAATTTATTCACACATCGAAATAATTTGGCGAATTTAGTAGCTTGTATGATCGCTGATCAGGTATGTAAGTGATTTTACCATTGATGAACATATAGGTAGGCCAATTGAAACTACTCAAAGTTCGAAAATAATTTTCATCCAAAGCAGCTTTCCAGGACGAATTCAATGATCAATTATTCAAGTATCTTTCTGTGGTATGATTAGATGAATAATGATATACGTGAGTTTTAAAACAAAATGACACAAATCTAATGAATGTAGGGTCTCTTTGCATACAATCTCTTTTCATGGACTCTGCCGAGTCTACGAATCGTTAATTCCGTATAATCGCTGCAGCAGTCGGACAGTCAGTTGAATTTAATTTCTGATCAAACATGACTTACGAAGATCAGCGCATAAACGCCTAATTCTTAGCTAATGAATTTTAAATCCTTCTTGCATTCGCCGAAAATCCTACTCGAAAAGCCTTTGGTATCATGTCGTCGTAATCATGACGTATACTTTATCGGAAGTCGACAATTGGTTTAGACGAAAATCTACCTAGTATACGTATATATATATATATAGAATCCTAATACGATAAGAGACGATGTTTTATTGTGATTAATGAGATCTTATTATTTCATGTGACAAATCGGCTGCTATAACCTACCCCAGAGATTGAGTAACCATGCATGTTTTATCTCTTTTAAGCACTCCAGTATCGCAAATACTTAATAGATAAAAGTGCTTCGTCTTCATGCCTTACTCATTAATATACCTATACCTATATATGTGAACTGCACCGATCGCAGTTCAACTTTCAATGATTTTTAAACGTATGTTAATGAACAACTAGCGTTACCAGTTCTTGCATAATCTCTAAGTTGGTTACATTCGAGTTCAAATTTATGCAGAATAATCAAGAACTAACAATTCTTTAACTGACTTAATCAAGAACGAAGATTCTTTGTAGCTGCAAGGGTTATTCATGCCAATGTCAAAAGATGACCGTTTTTTTGACCTAATGACTCAATAAGCAGGTCGTAATTTCATGCAAGATTTCCATAAAGGAATTAAACGAAATCTCCTGAACCATATCCTGATAGATTTGCGTCAACAGCTTGCATTTGCGCCAAGGTTTCGCTAATGAATGAAAAACATATCATTTCAGGATGATGATCAGACTTAGGGATGAATGAAAATAGGATGTAATTTATAGGAAACAAGAAAAACTGGAAAAATCGGATTCGTTCGAATCGATTTACCAGCTGTGTTACTCAATCAGAACAACAAGTTCGAAGGACTTTGTGATCAGATATCGGTGCACATATACACGTAAGAAAACCAACTTGAACATAAACATAAACATATATGTATATGCGGTTGTGTACAATGTATAGTCTACTGCTATACATATTATATCGTATATGTAGAAGAGTGAAGCAAGTGAAACCTGCGCGGGACGGTTACTCGCTAGTCTAGTACTTCTTGGGTTACTTGTCCCTCCTTAGGTTACATTGTTCCAGGTACATGCAAACTACCAGACAACGTTTTTTTAATTATCAATTTTCTTCCCTGCTGTATAATGTGTACTGCAGTGTTCACGTTCAGATGCATTTGTTGACCGATTGGAGGCTACCCTTATTGCAGATTATTGCATTATATGAAATCAAACAGTGGATAATGAATCATTCTTAGTTCTCACGTTCGCTGATCATTGAAATCAATAAGAAAATGTTATTATAATGACATACTTATTACCAAAGTGTACAAAGATTGTGGTTTCGACTAGCGATTAGAAAGATGATAAATTTGGATTATTAGATTGAAAGATATAGCATCATTATGAGTATATGGTCATTTCAGCCCAGCAAATGTGATTTGAAAACCTGTGAATGTGTCAGTACTCAATCTGCTAAGTAATTCTCATCTCGATTCTGAATGCTAAAACTATTTTTGAATTAGGCCGATCTATATAAATGATTGAATGCGAGAGGGGGCAAATCGATTTGGTATCTTATGGTCTTCCCATTATTCATAAAATTGCAATCCCGGACTTTCTCTATTGCCGTAGCATCGCCTAAGGCGAAATGATCGTAGAAATGAAGTTGATAAAACGATATACGTATGAATAACTAGGAGCTTACTTATCGCCCACAAGTGTCAAATTTGACGTATTTGTCGACTCGCCGGCTAGCCCTGCCCAATTTTCTGCCACGAAATATTAATCATCGTTATCTGATAGATAATGAAGAAAGAAAAAGAGATCAGCAACTCAAAGTCCACAAGTTTTATAAGTAGACACCCAATTATAATTTCTTTATTTTCGTTTCTCTTTTTCTTTTTAACTTTCAGCTCGTCTTATTTATTATCATAATAATTTATGAGAAGAAATAAATTGAATGAAGGGAATCACATCATGCAAGAAATGATAACGAGAACGACAAGAGGCATGCGCAGCTTATGGGTACATAAATTACATACAAAGGCTAGGCCCTAGGACGCGCGGCGTCGTGTCGCGAGACATCAACGCACGGTCCCGCATCTAGACGCATTGGATGCGGTTGCCACGCACGCGATTGTTACTTATTAGTCTACATTGGAAAATAAATTCAGTTCAGGGACTAAATTGGGCCTCAATTGGACTGTCTGTCCGTCTAACCGACCGCACGACGAACGAACGAACGAACGAACGAACGAACAGTCGGATGCACGTCTTCAAAGTCGGTGGTGGTAAGTCAATGCATCGTCATTAATCTAAATGAATTAAAATTGATTAAATCATTGACTATATTTCAGGGGCGGGTCCGGGCATACACAAATCCTTTATTCATTCCATGAAACCATCCCTTATTACGCCGACGCCGTTATACCATAATATCTACTTTCTCATCGTATTGGAAAATCATGCTAAGGGATGAATACTTCGAAGAGCGAATCTTCATTCGGGGAATAGTTTTCATTTTGCCGAACGAAGACCGCAGGATGATCAAAAAATTTGATATAAATCAAAGTTCGAACACAGATATTTGAATTTTTATAAATGAATTTTCTTTCTGGAATTATTTTTCTTTCAAATTTCCGGTTTTCTAAAATTTGTTTGGTCATCCGCTCTTCGTTCGTAGAAATGAAAACGATTCTTCGAAGGTAAATTTGTTCTTTAAAGTACTTTTGCCGTGGCAGCATTTTTCAATTCGATGAAAAATCACGAGGAACGTAGGCATCGCGTTAATAACTCATCAAGCCAGACTATAATTTAATTATGAATTGTGTTTATTGCTTTTCGATTCTTTGAGATCAAACTAGCCAGTACAGAAAATATATGTAACTGATAATGACGCGAATGTTGATAAAGTCTTACTCCTCGTTGACGGCGTCATATTATTTTAGAGACTTGAGTCTCAGCTTCTGTATTCATAATCTATTAAACTTGCTGCATACAGCATAATTAATCTACAGCAGAAATTCCGAGCAGAAAGAACTGCCTAAATGCGTCTTATATGTTATGAATTCAAACGATGGAACTATGAAATACTAAGTCAAATGCTGAACTAGTTAGTGCTTATACGAATTATAAGAACGAGGCGATTTCAAAGAACGAACTGTTCGATCATATAGCTTCCATAGACGAGCAGGTCGATAAGCTTGATCACTAATTTTTAGAATAGTTTAAACCTTTAGAATCAGCCGCAGCGACATCTGTCGTAAAATTCTAGAAGCGTATTACCGAATCTCTAGAAATTAGAAGCGTTTAGCGCTTGATTTTAGATTTGAAATTTGAATGCAAAGACTGCACCGACTATGAGTGTGTTTTTTCTCATTTTCCCATCGTATGCTATCGGCCTGTGATAATTAAAATACACCCACAAAAAAACTGGGATCTGAATTTCTCAGTGCGGGATCCTAGCCGGAACCTGTGAATCCGTACATGCGCAAACTGGTATAAAATTTGCATAACATCAATTCTAGAGTAAAAATCAAAAGTCACTCAATTTTTAAGCTGGTTTATTCAGAATCGAAATTTCAATACAACGCAGTCTAAAAAAAAAAAGCGTAGTTGTTTCAAAAATCCGGCTGCTAAATTCAAACCTGTTTTATGAGTTCTATATACCTAAATATATTTCTGATTCATCGCGACAACACTATGCATACTGTAGTACATACAACAGCGGAATAAACAGTCCGTATAAATTATGTAAAAATATTTTCAACTGTTGAATATTTTCTAGCGATAAATCACATTGTAGAATTTCATTGTAACGAAATTCTTACCTTAGATATATTATTATGTATGCTCGAAACTTCATACGCTCTTTTCAAGAAAGCTCACAGATATCATACATCTAAATGCAGCGCTGATAAGATAAAAGAAATTCACCAAACCAATTAGCAATTGGCCTCGAGTTTATAAGCCAGTTAATCAATCAACGATGTAAAAAAAAAAAAGAAAAAAAAAGCCACGTATTGTATTATGTACACCAATATGTCTAGAGGTAACATTCAGCTATCCAAAGGAGCGCTGAAATAACATACTATATGTACAAAAACCGTGCCAAGTATTTTTGTAAATATGAGTAAAAAAATTGCCAATGTCTATAGTTCTTGAACAAATACGAGAATGTAAATATAGATGATACATGCATACGCATACATACCTAAAGCCTTCATCAATTCCTCAAAGTTTTCGCTGCTGCTCAGCTTGTATTTTTTTCCATTGAAATCGGCCATAATGTTGTAATAATAAAACTCCCTCGTGAATATTATAATATATATATGTATGTATATATATATATGTGGAAAGATAGTACGAGCTGGTTTCTTGCCGGCGAGCAACTGATCAAGGAAAATGTCGCGGAGTATGGATAGAGAACTGCACTGGTTTCATCCCCGCCAAGTAGTAGCGGGTATAACGCGCATCGCGCAACGCAAAAGTCGGTTTGTGATTGGTTGAAAAAAAACCCGCGTCTATATTCGACCAATTATAAGATTTTTAGTTTTAAATTGGGGCCTAGTCGTACGTTTCCGTACTATAGTACAATACAGTTAGTTATTTTTTTTCTTTTTTTCCTTCTCAACGCAATTAGAAAACAATACGATAGCAATAGAGGCGTTTTACCAACTCTCAGTAGGTAGGACTGCAGTCTGTTCAACGATTACGAATGATTGGCGTAATCGCTATCAGAGATAATAATATATTCACAGCCAACTTGAGGGTGTGAAAAATGTTTAACAAATTATGATAATTTGATGAATGAAATACTATGGGCGAAAGAGAAGCTTGTTAAATTCCTAACATGAATCACTACGCGCTTTATGATTATACGTATTATTGTATACCTATACTAGGCTCCAACGCACCATATAATAAGTTGAATCGAAAAACAACCCATCGTTGCGTCAAGGGGCGAGTAATAGTATCTGGTGACGCGGTTAGCCGCAGAACCGACGAGTCTGACTATTGCAGTATAATACTTTAATATACATAGTATAGGTATTATGCGGGGTACATAATTCGACTCTTGATACCAATCTGAAAAAAGTACTATGCATGTATTTGCCTTCATCTTCGATATAGTAACTGAGTGCTCTACCTATAGATTATGACATAATAGGGAAGCGAAAGTTATTCCAAGTGACGAAAAAGATATGCATTGCATATTATTCTCGGTTTCTGCAAGCAGGGAATGCTAAAGCATAACGCAGATTCATCTGATCCGTCAAACCTCGTGCAAGCAGCCCATTATTAATTCGACGCAAATGAGAAAGAAAAAGGAAAAGAACTCGAGACGTGTTGGGGGAATCCCACATTCCCATTGTTATTTCATGCTCGAAGTATTCGAGGTGAATAAGAAAGGAGAGAAAAAAGTTCCGGTGTTAAGACTCGTGTGGGTATAGAGAATTGGGGGGAATAGCGAAGAATGGGATCCGCCCATGGTCGCAATTCCTAACGCATGTGGGCCCCAGCATAAACCGAGAGGTCCGCCAGCCAAGCTGGGCCACCTCGGTTGCGGGAGATCAATATATAGAGACGCAGGATCGCTCACGCCACCGTCGTGCACACGCGTATTGCCGCACACCCTTGACGCCCCTCTTTCCTCTTAATCTCTCGGTCTTTACAGCCTGCGCTTTATTAGGTCGGGAAGTAGTGGGCCGAGCGACGATTCGTGAGAAATTCATCTACTACACGACTCTTAGCGCTTTGGCATTTATACTTATGTACTTACAATTAATTATCATTCTATTAAAGTAGCTATAGTATATTTGATCATATTTATGCATTATGTGTACATAATATAATAAGGACATATATATATATAATGTGACTATATTACTGTGTGTATGGAGTTTATTTCGAAAATATACAGCCGTATGATTAATTTGAGATAATAAAGAGTGACCATTTTTTTACCTGCATATTTCAACGGATCAATTTTATTCGGTACACAGATATACTGAACCGATAGCAACGAAAGTGGGTATCGGATATCCTCGAACTTGACACTATAAAAGTTGTGTTCAGTATAGTCACACACGAGATATATAGAGCGCGAGGTCTTCATGTGTATAATATGTTATCTGGAGCATTATATGCTGATGCGTCTGTGGTCAGAATTCTATAGGAATTCCCGTTTTTTTTTTCATTTTTTTTCATTTTTTTTTTCAGGAGTGAAGAATTTCTTGGATCCTAATCGCAATCCGACAGAGTTCTTTATCTATTTTTCAGTAATAATGTATAATGATAAGCCTGAAATCTGAGAACAGATTATAATGTTCATCTTTGGACTCCTTGTTGAGATAAAATTGACAGTTTTTCAGGTTTCATTATCGTGAACAAATCAAATTAAAAATATCGTTTGAAATAAGCCAAGCCTAAGCACGTATAAGGTATATGACTGAATGATACCTTGATTTCGGAACGAATTTAAAATCATGCGATGGAGTAAGACACGCTTGGGTTAACTTGCGCCGAACTATATAATACGTACGTAGACGGTAGAACAAGTCCAATTCTGAGGTAAAGGTAGATTGTTCGGGTCTGATGGAGGGGAGTACAAAATTCGTACATGAAACTTGTAAACTGTTCCGCCAAAGAACATCCGAGTGGAACTTACTTGTGTGATAAGAATTCAAAAGTGAAACAGACGCAAATTTTATACTCTTTGCTGCAGCTGATCACCACTACTTATCTGATATACTCCAAGGGCAGTTGAATAACAATGGTATATTCTCAAACCACAGAGAGATAAGCTCACGCTCACTAATATAATTAATGAAGAGGAACGCGACGCGAGTAGGTAGCTAACTCCGTTTTTTTTTTTTTTTTTTTTTTTCGGACTTCGTTTTCTAGGCTTATAAGATGGTTGGGAATGTAAGTTCAAACTGAAAAAGTCCAACAAACGAATTTCGAAAGATTTTCAGATCATTCAAATCATTTTTTTTTTTTTTGTTCACTCATATGCGGCGTTCGTTCGTATTAAACCAGAGAAAATTGAGATAAGAAGGCAGAAGCTGATGGATGAATTTTTTACGAAAGGTGTAGTCGAATATATCTCTTTTTAATAATTTTATAACATTGAAATCTGCACCAAATCTGCAAGGAATAAACGTAATACTGCAGCCATACCTACATGTCCGCTAACTCAGCGTCTCGAACCATATGTGCAGCGGTTGCAGTGCGATTCGGCTGAAATTTTGATAGGAAATCGTGGACCCTGCAGCGCTGATCTGCTAATATACCCTTTTTCCAAGTTTCGCAATGACATGAATTCTTGAGCCCCAAAAATTCGGTAATCGTTTTGAAATTAATTAACAAAACTATGGAGATTTTGTTTTCATTCAATAAAAATCGAGGTTCTTTACTCCCATATCAATGATGCTGATAGTGATATTTTTACGAACTCATTTAAGCATTATGTAAAAAGTTCGTGAATTACATGATTACAGAAATTATGCGAAAATGAATCCCATCCTATTACTTAGTGAGTCGGACATTGTTTTCTAATTAACAAACAATTGAGATATCAATTTTAAACCCTTCTAAATGTCTTTTCATTCTCGGTAGGGTGCCCATTGCGTCCCACAGGCCATATGTTCCCCTGTTGGATTATGTTGAGAGTTTCCAATAACCTTTTTAAGTATGCGAACAAAAATTTATTTGTAGATATTTGTAACATTAAATACATACATTTCCTATCAGATCCCACGCTCATCCCACCCTGAAATACAACATCCTTAGAAAAATATATCGAGATTTTGATATTCTGATGAAATCATCAATATAATTCCCAAGATTGCGGAACATGTAAGTAATCAGTTTTTTTTTTCTAAAAAAAAAAACTCATTTCTTTCGCTATTTCTTGAAGATCAGAACATGTTCAGACTAAAAAGATTTGCTCAAACTTCTAGACATATAAAAAAAACCTTTGGTTATATGTTCTTGAAGAGGTATAATCGATAAGATAAGAATTCGAATAGGATACCGAATGTAGTGTTCAATATCCCTCAAAATATGAAAATTGATTGACGTATTTCTTGAGAACGGTAAGACCTACATGTTTGAAACTTGGTAGACTATCTTATCTCAGCGCACACATAGAAGTGGTAAAATTTCAGCCATAGATCGAAATTTCGTTTCTGGATTATTGAACTGTAATTGGTAGAGATGCCTATCCACTTAAACAGCGCAGAGATAAGCTCACCGATAGATATTATTTCTTTCCTCATACTCGCGGGTCGTTCACCCATATTACACTAGAAAATTGAGATTTTTAAAAGGCGGAAGTGGTTCGCTGAGTGAAACCTAATCGCTGCTTACACACTAGTATGTCTTTTTCGGGAATCTCTGCACGTATATACCTACGTATCTCAAGTATAGGTATACCAGGTGTAAATAATTCTACAAGTTTAGTCTTTATTTTCTATACTTTTATTGACAAAGACAATAGATTTTTTGTGAAAATCTACGTAATTCTACAATTTTTCAATTGAAAACTATGCAGTATTCCAAATTCCCTAAAAATTTGTAGAATCTTTCACCACGGTGTAGGTATAAATCGCAGTGAAGAATCAGTCCGTCAATATTTTCAATCATTTCGTTCACTGCAGTAAGCAGAGGGGTTTAATAATCCTAAAATGACCTAACGGTCGGGCGCGGTTCTTCCTAATTTAAAATGATTATAACCCACACATAGGTTTGATATATATATATATATATATGTATATATATATATATATATATATATATAATATGTACATACGTTATATACATATGGCGGAACTGTGGCCTGTCCAATACAATAATTGATAAACCGACTTCCTTTTCTGCGCGGTCTATTCTCGTCCCTCACAATGCAGTCGATTAGGAATAATAATGATGAACTATATTATCTCAATTGTCATGTATGCATATATCTATGAAATTTGAATATCAAACTCTTTCCATTTCCGAAAAAATTCATAGGTAGGTGTTATACCTTTCATAATTCGATTATGACTAATCCAATACCGTAACACCCAGTGGATGCAGTACCGAAAGTCTAATAAAATTGATGGACGGAACTGACAGCAGTATGTAGCTGGTTAAAATTGGCCTCAGATATACCTACGGACGTGCGCGAACGTGCGAGTACGACACTTCCGGTATAGGGAAGCCTAGTAGCCGGTGCGGCGCAGGCCCTACATCCCATCAAAGTGTAAAAGCGCGGACAGCTGGGTTCCTCGTCGGTCGTTTCAACCGACAGGCTACAGTCGGTTTAATAAAACCATGCCATGCCGGTATGGCATGCGCCAAAACTTATCGCGAACCGAATATCTCCCGCGGGAGGAATGCAGCTCGCAAATATTGGTTTCGCAGCTATGCTATATATCGTCGCGCAGGTATAACACACGCATTTCCCCCCGGCACGGCATAGCATGGCCATGGTAATACTATGTCAGCCGATTCGACTTTACTCCACTGTTTCAGCACTGCTGCAGCAGCCAGGACCGACCCTGTGTTCATTTTTTTTAGGACAGGTAGGTATATCATGCCACGGGTTCTCATCTATGTCGTGTTACATGAAGAAAAAAAGAAAAAAAAGAAACAAGAAAAAAAAATAAAAAATATTCTGTGATCGATATTTTCTATTCAATTCTAGGCACAATATCATTTCGGATTTGAGTTAGCTGCTCGTCAATCAAGCATGGCTCAATTCCTTTATCCTATTCTCTCTCCATCGAGCATATTGTGTATCTGTGCATGGGTCGGGGAAATTACTCGCCACGACCTTGAGTCTGCAGGCCTCAACTTTGAGGAACAATTAATCGCAGCATCTGTCCCGGTGTTAAAAACCTTGTATCATGTATTGTCAACGTTGTTCAACGACTGATGTATACTTTCAAGGCTACGATCGCTCCTAACTCATTACATTCTTACAATATTATGCATGTATATCATATTTTCAGGATTGAGGAAATAAAGTTTTTTTATTGTCTTAATAATTCCGTCAAGGCTCGTTTTCCATACTCCTGAAACATTCGTTACCATAATCACTACGTTATCGCATGAACGCAATATCGTAATGTAATGAAATTCTGTCGGCGCGTATCTTCCGCGGAATAGTTCTGACTGCCATCGTGCCGGCGTCTCAGAGCTGCTGCCGCGTCTCGCCTGTTCCGAGACCGGGGCGGAAACTGTCTGTCCGTCGCGTTTAGCGGCTGCGAAATGTGGCAACACCGCTGCGTAGGTTCCGCCGCGTCACGACTCGCAACGCTGAACACGCGCCGCGGGCGGCCGGGCGTAGTTACGGCGGTTTGTCCGCCGTCCGCAGTCCGCAGTCCGCATCGGTGCGCGGAGCAGTAGCCGCAGACCCGTTTTGCGCTTGAATAACGCGTATCGCAGTTATATCAAGCCGGATATAATACCAATATAGGAAAACGGGATCTCCGCTATATTATTTATTTTTTCAGCTTAAAATCGTGCGTTTTCCTTTGTACACATACATACCTTGAATTCATACATCATATCGTAACAACGACGATTTAGCCTTCATAGCATTCGATGATACTAATCATCTTAGCCGTATGAGTTTCGACCGTTTTATATCATCGTCGGTTACCCGATTATCAGAACAGAAAAAAGCCAAAACACAAACGATGTTTGACACCGAAAAATTCATCGTTGAAATACAAAAACGACCGGCTATATACGACGTTAACTGCGAGGAGTATAACGACAGGAATGCAAAGATGGACGCTTGGGACGAAATGTGCCAGGTGATGGTGCCCAATTGGGACAACTTGACGAACGAGGAGAGAAACACCGAAGGTACAATACACAAACGTATCCATACATAGTTTTACCCAACCGCATCATCGATCGATCGCATTTATTGATACCTACTACCTTATAATTTATACATACATACCTATACGTATTAATATTATCGCGATGTTATCTCGCTCTATGTACAATCACGTGTTTCTTATATACCATGTATGTATATCAAAACTATATACAACATAAGCGTATAATAAACACGAGAGAATATTAATTACTGAATATTATACACCATGGATTTTCTTATACTTAAATGTACGTGTAACATAGTTTTATCCTCGACATTTTATTCCTTATTTGTAAAATAAACTTATGATTTTTCTTTCCTGCCTCGTGTATTCTATATGTATAAAATAATTATTGTCAGATATGTAAATATAACAATGATCAATCCTCCGCGCTTTCCTGCAGTCGTATAGACTTTGTGTAGACTTACACCTCGCCCTTCGCTCTCCTCTCAGCTCCAGAGATCCGTACGGAACTCTGTGTATGAGATACTTTGCGGGTAAAGCGCGCAGCTTAGCTCGCAGGAAAATTATTATCTCCCGTTGCCCCCGTTGTTCCAGGGCATGGCTGTACACGTTGCGCATGCGCGTTAAGCGTCTAGCTGCAGCGCAATGATCGAATTAATTCACGCGGTTTATACACTAAGTCGCGAAACCGGCCGGTTCTTAATTATTATTATTATTATTATTATCGTTGTTATTTTCATTTTCAATAGCTGCGGTTCATTCGTGAAAAAATCTACACCTGATTGAGGAATTTTTTTTCATTATTATTGATCGACTTGATTCGATTTTTCTATTTCCAGAAAAAAATTTGCGAGGAAAGTGGCGAAACATAAGGGACTACTTTATGAAAGAGTTGAAACTACAACGTTCACAAAAATCTGGTCCAGCGGCTCGAAAAAGAAAGAAATACATATACTTTGATCAGTTGTATTTCTTGTTACCGACAGTCGAAAATAAAAGGTAGATTTTCTGCTAAATTCGTCGTAGGGTTGAATATTTTTGCTTGATTTTATTTTTGATTTTAATTGTTTTTTTTTTTTAGAAACGTTATCAAGAAAGCTTCACCGCATCATCCGGACAGCGATAGCGAAATGGATAATCCGGTAATCGAAGAGTATGATTTTCCCGCGATGCAGCCGAGTACCTCAAGAGAGTATAACAACGTTTCAATGAGTTTGGCACAGCCGAAAATGCGGGGAAGATATTCAACCCAAATTTGTGAGACTTCTTTGAACTCGTTCGACAACGATATACACGATATTTTGTCATCCCATAGCCAGCCTATGATACAAGACGAAGATTACGACCGAATGTTTCTTCTCTCTCTTTTGCCTATGATGAAACAGGTCCCTGACGTCAAAAAACTAGATGTTAGAATACAAATGCAACAGATTTTAGCTGCTGCATTGTACGCATCTGAATCTAAATGATGTAAATATTTTCATTGAACTGTTTTTATTTTTATTTTTTTTGATTTTTATTTTTCCATCATTATTTCTTTTTCTTTTTATATGAGAAAAGAAAAACTGTTCATCTTCATATTCGAAGTGTGAACTATCAATGGCATTAATGACGTCAGTTGTATGACGTCTCGTGATTTTTATACTTCGGATCTTTGTAAATAAATATTTTCGATTATTCTTCTTTCATTATTTTTATTGTTATTATTATTATTATTATTATTAATTGTGATGTACGAATGTAGGTTTGAGACTGCGTATCTCTGATCTGATCCGTTGTGTAGTAAAGCTTAACGCAAGAATTGCTGGTATCACGATTAAGGATGAAACGCAGAGTCTTATGTCCCTATAGAAAATAGTTGACTACTCGTTAATTAAACATAAGTTCACGAGGCTCATTTGATTATTTTACGTCCGATTAATTATAGGTGGAAATATTAAACACAAGTTTCTGTTTAAGTTTCATTAGATGTATCAATACTATAATATTGTATGTTACCTGTATATCTGAACAAAGACATTTGGATAAGAATCTGATGATCAGATTATTGATCGTGAAAAAAAAAAATATATATATATTTTTTAATTAATAAGAATATACGCTTTTATTCTACCTATACCTACTATCTCCACAATTTAGATTCCCATTCATGAAATATACCCATTGATTTATTGCACGTATTTTACCTGCAATGATTTTTTTTTTACTCGATCGATGCGGACCTTATCGACTGTAGTCGCGAAAAATTCCTTCTGTATCAGTTCGTGATGTTACAGATGTCACGGGTAACGATCGAGGCATATCAAAGGTCTGAAGGTACATCGCGGGTCATCGATAAAGAAGAAATGATCATGACTACACCGTTCGAACTTGTGCTATCGATAAGATAGTCTGCGATAAAGTTTTAGAAGATTTAATTTCAATTTTATTTGAAAAAATGACAAAAAATAAATAAATTTTTTTTAGAAAATTCGAAAATCCCAGGAAGTTTCGTTGAAGTGTTTGAGAATTTCGAATTAACCCTTTCAGTCTGAGATAAAAAAGGAAAATTCTCCAAAAATGTCAGGTCAATAAACTGCTGGATACAGTTTTTCAATATTTGCGAAGACAAAAGTCTAAAACCAGTTTTCGTCATGCGCGAAAAATAACAGAAATCAATTAATACTAACTACTCGGAATTTTGTATCTGAAATTGATTTCGAGAAAGAAATGGTCATTTAGCAGTTCACTAGTCACTAGTCTCGAGTTCGTTAATAAGCTTTTCGGAACTGAATGATACAGGATAGGCTCAACTGCCAATGTCGATGTGTGGAATATTGATGTGAGTGTTCGGTAACATATTATGGGATCGTCGTGTGACTTGATTGGAAATAAATCCATCCCGTTGAACCCCATCGTTTCTAATCTGTATAGACCATATCGAGATGTTAGTATAGGGTAGAACAGACGTATAGGCCGAAGTGTAGGCGTAGTTAGAGGAGCGAGCGCTGTTCGACCGGAAACAGTAATTACGTTTTTACGGAAATCGTTTCTAGGCTCTGCGATCCAATTTCCAACTGAGCTTCCAAGAGAGCAGTGACGCGTGCAGGTCAAAAGGCGAGAAAATTAAAGAGAAATAAAAAAAGAATATATGAACCGAAGTCATAAATTCCGTCGACCCCCTAGCTGCAGAGGAGGTGGGTCTTTGAAAAGGTACATTAACATGAAAAGAGAATATTTAAAGCCTTCATTTCAACGTTGGAGAAATGATAATCGGTTGACGGTTTTAATTAGGGCTGCAGAGTACATCCACGGGGCGAATCCGGCCACTAATAAAAAGATTGAATTTTTGAGAGAAAATTAAGTCGAATAACTTGCACATTTTTTAGTCAATATTTGTGTAAGCTGATGCAGTTTTAGATCTTCAAACAAAGTTTCATGCACAATTTCCGGTTCAAAGATGAACCGCTTGCAGATTCATCTCTCATTGCATATGAAGGCAGTCGCTTCGCTCTATGCCATTGAGATGCATAATCTAGTAGCTAATCCACCAGGCTCACATCAGTTGAGTCGAAACTGAAACTAACTACTGCATACGACGCTACGTACAGCATATGTAATATTATCCGACAACCCGAAGGCAATATTTCGAAAACATTTCGTATCGACGAATGCTTTGAATGCCAATTGGCATAACTTAGCTGTTGTCGCATACTTGTTAGTTGTTGTTGTTACACCGCCAGAATGCTGTGAGCAAATGCTGAAGTTAAACATGCCGCAATGAATAGCTCAAGCAGTTATAGTCAATTTATACTAATTGTTAAATGCACTTGTGCAGAAGCCGCTAAACAACCAAAGAATCACTCCAACACGTAGTTCTAGAATTAGAAAGAAGTTTATCTCGAGTTTAAGTTATCCCACGCTTTGTCCACCCTGGAACATTAAACGGGCAGTAATTTTAAGTCATAATTATTTCTTGACATTAGCATTTTATCTTCTTTTCTGCAAGTCGGAGAATAAACTAAGATTTTACTGCACGTACACGGCATATGGTATAATGCATTACAAATTGAGGGATAAAACTACGTGAGGAATGAGTCTTTTGATCATATAAGTACTTCACGCCACGCAGTTCGGTGCAAACGTGTGCAGCTGCAGTTCAATAATTATTTTTAAGTCATACATAGAATTATTTCGCGATTTGAGTTCATTCAAAGTTTAGAACGTGAACCTTTTCTGTATGAGAGTTCAAGTTTAAGGATCAAGGACTAATAACAATTGTCTGGTTTGCTAAGATTACTAGACTGGAAATGTAATCTAATTTACGTTATAATTTATGCCGAAAACGTACTTCGGGATTAAGACACCATCCTTGCAGGAGTTGGTTGACTAACAGTAAGGTAAGGCTTCTTACTATGGCTTGAGCACGATTCCAAGGCTGCAACTAGAAGATAAATTAAGTTTCTTCGTAACACGCGTGCAGGCACCCCAAAGAGTCAAACTTGGATTACCATCTGTTGTAATTACTGTCTCTTCGAAAAGTACAATGAACAAGAATTATCACTTTCAATGATTTCTAGTTTATATACCAAAACTGTAGAATTCTGATGGAAAAACCTAATAGGGAGAAAATAAGGCAGTGTCAAAGTACTTTCATTTTACGATAGGACTTTCTAGCATAATGCTGGTGTCATGTTTTTCTGGCAACTTGCCTCCTACTCCCATCCATCTGCAGAAACGAGGCGTGACATCCTTTGGCATTTTAATCGACATATTTGAGTACTTTTCAAATTTTGAATCGAAAATTTTGCTGACTACTAGCAGACCAACGGCCTGAGAAGTACACTGGCAGGTCTTACTACTTGCTAAGATTTTCCGTGGACAGAATTCCTCCGATTATTTCCCTGGGATTTTCCGAGTTACAACACCTGCTCTTTTCTCTTCCGAGAACGAATGGCACTTTCTGGTACCTGCAAGGATGTTCGGGTCTCCCAGGTGCAATTTGTGATACGAAATGTGTACTGAAAATCTAACAGTCAACCTCGGGACTCACCAGATGCTTAGGGCCACAGTTGGGGATAAAAAGAGAAATGTATGGTAGGGAAAAAGAGATCTTGTCGCCACATTGTTCTCGTCGAATGCTTTCTTGGGCTGCTGCGTATCCAAAATGGCAATCAACTCCGGCTGCAGACACTCTTCGTTCTTCCTTTCTTTCTTCCTATTTATTCCCTTCCCAGTGAGAGGTAAATTCGTTTTAGTTATATCTACAGGCAGTGTTATCCTAGTGTTCATTATCTTCCTTCGAGAAAAAGTATACATCCATGCAGGTATGAGAACGGCTAAATTGGATTTGGTGTAATAACAGTTACGACGCTCTGCATGAGTCATTCCGCACATCAAATCGGACAAAATTAATCAAAAATGAAAATATACTCGAAAACGGATGGACGATACTACTATAAGATCAAGGTAGACTGATTAGGCGTGATCTGCGTGCTGTGACTCTGGAAGGCCGAAATTTTATTCAAACTCAAACGAGGGATATCTGAGATCGTATCAGATGTGATCTGGCTCGGCAAATATCACTCCCGAAAGTTTTCCCCGACGCTTTTTGTGTCTGAACAAATTTCTGTGCACAGGATGACAAAAAGTAGCTTTCCTTCACCCTCTGTCTCCAAGATTATTATCGTTACTTAGATACGGAAAAGTACGCGGTTGTATTTTAACAAAAAATCACCTTTTGGCACAAAGAGGAATAAAAATTTATAAGAATACGATGATAGGTATTATATACGTACGCGAATCAATGCAAATCGTAACATATACCTAGTTATACGTAGTAGGTACATGGTCAGTATAATTTTCTAACGTTTTGCATAACTTGGTGAACTCTAGCCGAGCTTCAGGACTGAAGGTCGGCCTAAAATCGTAATTAAAATCTCGATTACCCTCGTCAAGCTAAGAGTATATCCGGTCATGTGTATCATCGCATCTTTATGATTCATAGTCTATACATATTCTGTGCTTCAGCTCCGTACTGATCCGTCTAGTAGTGGCTAAAGCTGTCCTATTTTCTGGGTGATAAACTCTCTCGCTAGGTATATGCATACCTAAAACCTAAGCGAAAACGGCTTATAGGTACGTAGGTATCGCGATGAGGGGTTCTACCTGTTTAGCTACGATAAATATATGTATCTACCTACAGGTATACATAGATACGAAGGTATACACAATATAGATTCAATAAATAACTCGCAAGCGATTTCCTCAAAACTCCTATATCACAAAAAATTCAGAGGCGAAAATCTATCAGACATTACAAATATCACATCCGCAAGGATATTCACCACTTCGAAACCGTGGCTGACGTATCTACACTGAATAGATTCAAAGTGGAAGAATACCTCTATCCAATCAACGATCACGGATACATACGAGACGTGTAGAACTTCTGAAGAAAAAAAATCGCTTTCGGACGCACGCTTTTTTGCTAAAGATTATCAGGAGGGGCTCCGACCCCTTCTTTCTTTCTTTTTTGCGTTTCTAGCGGTAATCCTAATCGCAACGAATTTTCTCTTATTGGAGTAGTCACGAAGGATATCTGACTCCACACATCTGTATAAACACATAAAGAAATGTTCACATCCGCGTGCTCATAGATTATGGCTGTGTAATCTTCGGCTATTACCTTATACCGCGTTCTTCCATGAAAGTTAGGACATGGCTATAATATTCGTAAAAAGGTCAGGTATAACACACATGTATCTATCGATCGAAAGTTACTTTATTTATTAATTTAGAAAATGTTTATACATTGATCTGGAATTTATTGCCAAGTGAATGGACGTCATTGAGTCGTGGGAGTATCCTGAGTTCTGCTGATGCAGCAATGGCCTGTAAAATTATCATCATGTGATACCAATATGAATTTCCGGTCTCGTGATGGTGCACCAAACGCTATGGCTTTTTATCGTATAATATAGGTATGATGTACCTATATGCGGTGTATGTGTTTACCTTATACGTATAGCTATATGCGAAAAGAAATATCATAAAGGAGTCATATAGCAGGATCAAAGTTCGCCATGTCTTAGAAAAAGCACGTATTTCGAGCCGAAATATTATACATATAAAAAATGTTATAAAATAATGGGATTGTCGAAGTGATATCCTGTGTTCCCGAGAAAAATTTTTCTCTTACGACGCACGATCGTTAAATGTAATATGGCAGCACATATAGATGGATGGATGCATCGTTGTTTTTGTTACCGAATATCAACTCGATACGACTTATATCGATTTTCCCGCAAGGTAATTTGGGTTTGTGTCTCGTTACTGTTAATGACATCACCAGGGTCCTCTTATATCCTCATCTGGGTCAGAATGAGGAAATTTCTGAAAGCGCAGACGTTTTCAATTATAAAAAAAAAAAAAAAAAAACGATGCGATATAAAATTGAAAAAGTCACGAATTTGGAGATAGAGAGGGAAAAGAAATGGAGAAAATTTGCGGCTCAAAGAAACTATTTGGAAAAAACAAAAAAAACTTTCTGCAAGTCCAGGACTCCGAGGTTTTTAACCGCAAAGGTGTAAATTAAAGGCAAAGAGACCCAACAAGAGCTCTACTATACGGCAGAGGCTCAACTAGTGGTGGCTGGCCGGCGCACAAGCAGAGCATACCCCGTGCGTCGCGACGCCGCAGCGTCTGGTCCACAAGGGAAGGTTTTTAGGGATGACTGTGGAGCCGCGACTCGCAGCATCCAGTCGCCTCTAAGACCGCGACGTCGCGTTACTTTGGACCCAAGATTCCCGTGCGACAAGTCGCTCTAATTGCATAAAAGTCAATCGTTGGAATACTATATACAAATTTCTCTATATAGTGATATCTGCAATATAACTTCCTTCATATCACTTTCAGAGTTTTGTCATTATAAAGAAAGGGTAGCTTGAGATTTTCCAGCCCGTCATCTTGAGTACGTTTTTATGAAATTTCAAACTACTTTATGCCTTTCCCAGCATCCGATTACTAGTTACTATTTTTTTTTTAATTAATTTTAATTTACTTTTTCAATCAGAGATATTAGTATCAGATTTAGCTGGGATCTTAGCGAGGAGGTTGTTCTATTTAGAGATAGAAAATAATTGGGCAAGTAGAAGATCTTAGTTCCATTTCCCTTCACCTTTAAGACTTGTTGATATATTAGTTTCTGCAAAGTCCAGCGAGTCACGAATTAGGACAGAGAAAATAGAATAGCATATAGTTTATCTTGTTGATTGGAGTAACAGATTGTTCGCCAACTCGCGGAGGTCTCCGTTCGCGAATGTCTTGCTGAAGTTGCAGTATGAATGAAAAGGGGTTGAAATTTTTTTCTTAATCAATGAATTAATTGAATTTCTTTATCACATACTAACTCGGGTTTTATCCGAGATAAATTTTTCCCACTTTACACCCTGCAATCGTTTAGAAATTAAAATAAGAAAAAATTGTGTCGATTTTGAAAGCTTCCTTCAGTTTTAGTATACAGCGATGTAAAATACCTTTGAGTATGACGTAATGTAGAATTGTTTGCGGTTTATTTTCGACGCTTACCTCTCAGTCTCAAGTTCCGGTGAACCAGAAAACTATTTAATTAATCAAGGCTGCGTTAATAATCAATTCATCACCGCATTATCAAGCTCACATCGCAGCTAATGCGTCAATTAAGTTTTTTTCGTGATTTTTTGTATTTATGGTTTTACCCACACCGCATTAATATGGAGTTGTAAATTGTTTGAATAATTCATCCGTAGAATTTTGTATCATTGTAAAATAAAAGTTTTAATTTAATTTAGTTATTTGAAACAAAACATCTGCAGGCTGTTCGGCGCGGAACCCACCCTCGTAAAAATGTAGAACCGAATTGAGGGAGATCCGTAGATCTTTGCGTAAATTTTTTAAACTTTCGTAAAACTTTTTTCGCCGTTTACTTCCCGATTCTAAACAAGGTCTACAAGGTTTTTGGGACTCGGTTTATTCTCAAATATATTTTTAATGCCAAAAACTTGAGTCGCCTAGATGCGTGTTTTTCGTTTTTCTTGACTGAAAAATTCAACCCCTTAGAGTCCGAAATAAAATTCAGCAAAATAGTTGCTCGGAGAATTCCTCCGAGGTTGGTAATATTATTTTGATTGCCTTGTAAAATGTTTCGAAAATATATAAAAATAGGAAACGAGTGAAATTGATTTGTACATTCTTCTAGAATTGATCGACGTAGCTGTCAGCGTGTCGATCCACTGATATAAAATAAATATCTGTGAGAATATCTCATTCGCGATCGTCCGCACTCTGCGATAATAATCGCGGTGAACCGACGACCGCGTAGATCGCGGCGTCGCGACGTTAAGCGTTCTGTTCTTTCGCGGATTCGAGCAATAAACAAGTGAAAAATAACTTCCGGGCCGAAGGCGCGGTAAGAATCGGGGACAGAGTTAAAACCGGATGCGAACCACACGCCGACACATTGGAAGGGAAAATATTGACGGCTGTCAACAATTTTTTCACGACATCCCCTTTGGTTAACAAAGTCAGACTTCTGATGGTGAGTGAAATGGGTGTAGTGACCGATCTAATGAGTTATTAAATTATTCAAAGAGGTATATTACTTCCGGGAAATAACTTTTTTTTTTTTTTTTCAAAATCACTGCCACGCTGTGAAGAAGAATTATATTGACTATAATGTTATTTCAAAGCTGATCATCAGTTTTTTTCTTTTTTTTAGACATAATTCAAAATTCATTAATGATATTTGATGAATTCAATTTTCAAATGCGAAAAATTTTACGTGACTTTCAATTACTTATGTCTGAAAATAAAATCAATCAGGTCTGAAAGAACTGTGTCAATAGAATGTTTCGTCGAATCGTAAGGGTGATTTGAAAATAATTATTTCTAAGGTGTGTATCCCCCAAAGTCAGATTGAGATTAATGAAGAGATATATGGTTGAAGCTGTTCTGATAAGACGCTAGTTGTCAGCTTTATTTGTAAAAATACCTAAACTGAAGTAGGACTTATATGTATATCAGTCACGTCTTGTAAAGAGCATTGCTCTATCCTGTTATACCGCATAGATATAATATAAGCCTGCAGTTCTCTTCCCTACCAATACGCGCAGCATTCTGAAATCGATCTTCAGGATGACGAACAAAGTGGATAATCTAACGTTGTCAAACAAAAAAAATAAAATAAAAAAAAATCCACTTGATTTTCCTCTCGAAAAAAAAATGTCAATCTGTTTATTTCTACAACGTAAGAACAAATCGATCCTTAAGCTCCTCACAAAATCGTACAATAAATCATGCAAATATTTTAATCCACTAGGTACTGTCTTTTCCACCGTTGGAAGTAAATCCATCATTTTACGTCGCGTGAATAGTTAAAACGGTTAATCGAGGGGATTAAAGCACTTTGAATTACTGAATATTCTTAACGGTGGTTAAGTATATTCCTACGTGTATTCAATAAACCCATTTCGATTTCGTGATAAGAAACCGACAAAATGAAAAGTGCCTTTTGCTAATTGAACACAAATCTCTACGTTTTCGACCCTCTGAAATCCGAAAAAACATGTTTTCAATAAAACGTCAGTCTGTTCGTCGATCCGTCGGTTTATGGTATTCCGACGTATTTTCGGTCCACAATAATACAAGAAAGCAAAAACATGAATGAGAGGCAGAAAAAAATAAAAATCGTGCAACTCTATAGCTCAAGATTAATATCATCTCATCAGCTCCAGCGCACATGAACACCTTTACCAATTTTCCGCACTTTTTTGTGTACATAACGTCAGGAAACTGAAACAAGTCGTTTTTGAGAAAGTTAATTTCTATTTTTCGCGAGGTACCCGTCTTGCCTCCCCCGCCCCTACATATAGAATACTTTTTTTCGGAGATAATGTCTTTTCGAGTTCAAACCAATTACTGTATTCTGTATATTGCTGATGAAAAGTAGCGCGAAAAATCACCGTCTTATTTCCGTCTTGCTATTTTCTTTGAAGCTTATCTGTAAGGGATGAGTATAAAGCAAGATTACTTCGGTTTAATTAAACTGACCGTGCAGAGGTGTGACGTGATTTAAGCTAATCAATCTTTACCGTTCCTTGCTGACTTAAGCTAACCGAAATTTACTCAAGTTGACCATAACTCGACTTGGTCAGAATTTAGAGCTAACCCTTAACCAGTACCTACCTACCTCGCCACTATTTTCTGTAAATTAGAAATTTCTAATCCCTTAAGGGTAGTTACTTGCGGTTTGTAATTGGCTCGCATTTACATTGTAGATGTCAACAAGCTACAAGACCGTAACTCGAAGTTACTCAGCCTATTCAAATCTCCTATGTTAACAATATTTTAATGGGACAAATTTACATATCTCTCTTCTCGAAAGATATTAAAGTATAAATGTTTAATTCCTTGCTAAATTTTACTGACTTTCGTCGAGGAATGTAGTATAAGTCCTTGTTCATTAGAGATTTGAGGAAAATCGATCGCTTCGGTATTGAAAAGTGAACAAAAATTGGGGAAAAAAATAGTGAGATGAAAAACAGAATCCGCTCTCCGCATCTGGAAGCAACTTAAAGCCTGCTCCATCCTTTGAGAACGTGTCTGCGGTTATAAAAGGCACATTTCGTAGTTACATTACGAAGGCCCGAGGCTATACTGCTTGACGAAGACGGACTAGCTGGACCTTCTTAAATTTTTTTCATTTTTCTCTCTCGCCTTCGCAAGTTTTTCCTCCGACTACTCCAAGAGTTTTCGGGATATAGCGATGGGTATTATTTACTCCGAGAAATTTTACTCCTTCTTCTCCTGAAGATATGAAAAAGGAAAGGAAAAAATTGGGCGGAAAAAAGAAGATAGAAACTCAAAGAGGGAGAAAAAAAAATATATCGAAGATTGTGGATCCTCTTCACGTAATTTTTATTATAAGCCTGAGGGTGAAAATTCCTTCACTTCGTTTAATCAATGAGCTAGGAAGTACTCGATTGGAATGAGGTGACAAATGCCTATAGACTCACAAAAACGATTCCCTCATTCTCACGAAACCATTTGCATCGTTGAAAATCATTTTCGAGGATTCGAATCGATTTATGAAACGAATGATTCTATACTTACTTTTCGTAACGGCTATACTACCGATATATGGTATCAACTTATCATCTGGTTGCGGTGACGCAGTACGAATATACATTACGAAAATTCCCGCAGTTGAATTTCATTTTCCGGACGTTTTGAGTTGGTTAAAGTCGTGAGATGAGGAAACGGTGATAACTGTCAGGGATTTCGTTTTCATTTCAAGGACGTTATGAAAGCTCTGAAAATTTAAAGCTCTCGTCTTTCAGGTAGGTATAGAGGTATACCTCCCTCAACGTGCCTACCTATACCTACGGAAATAAATGCATGGAACGGTTTATGAATATTTATAAAGAGCTGGGAACAAGCCACCAGAGGATTCAAAAGTTAACTCATACCAAAATTCGAGACTGAATTTACTCATAGAAATATCTCACTGACAATTACATAAATAATAGAGCTATAAGAATCCCAGTATATTATAGAAGAAAATTTAACGATAAATTAAACATAAACTTTGATTGTACGTCTCAAACTATTTCCATATGAGGACTGGAGAATCACAGAGGAATACATCTAAGGTATACGTTTTTCAAAAGAGATCACCATTTTCACGAAAAATAAATTCAAAAATGAGGAAATTTCTTATATTTTAAAAATGAGGAAGAGAAATTTCAATTCCCAAGTCAGTCTGCAGTTTCAATCTAACTCTGCGGGGGCTAGATTCAATAAATCGCAAGTACGAGTCTGCTGTAGGTATCGTAATATCTTGAATGAAAAAAGAAAGCCTTAAAAATTGTTAAAACGATATAAATTTCGGTTATACTACACCCCCCTCCTCGGTAAAACATAATATCGTATAGTAATATTCCTCGTTCCGTGATCCAGTTTCCCCTTCGATTTGATGCTGTGAAATTGCCATGTGTATACGTACAATATAATACAGAGTTACTCTATGGCGCCCCATCAATGTTTTTTACAATAGATTTACCCCGTTCGCCTTATGCGAAGATATTTCTCCCTAAATTTCACCTCAGTTTCTTAGATGCTTGAACGAAGCACGCCCACACACACCTTAGAATATATTTATTATACAAGGTGGAATCCTGCACAGCTGTAACAACATGTAGGGATCAATATTAACCCTATAGGGATTGTATAGGCCGATTTTCGTTCCGATCAGAAAAACTCACTGAAGTGCTGCAGTATGCGATATCTACTTGATCGAATAATGGCCAAATAGCATCCCTTATGGCTTACGTGACTTGGGTTAGTCATATTTACACTTAAGGGAAGATGAGCATTGCTGTTTCTAGGTACGTGAAATACCTGTAGGTGTATTCAGCCAAGGGGATGAATTACGGAATTCTGTTTTTAACCATCGGGGTTGAAGTTTGAGTCAAAGAATCTTTTCAACCCTCCTTTGCGCGTTTCATTCTTTCATGTGACAAGGCTTATATCTGAATTATTGAATATTAAATTTCTGTAAATTATTGCGGGAATTAAGATTTCTTTTTTTTGTCCTTATAAATATTCACGAGGTTCATTGAGCCGTGAAAAAATATATATATTGATTTTTTCTCATACAATTGTTATTTTCTTTCCATTAAGTATCGGAGTCCTTTGAAATTTTCTTCCCCTTTGAGAAAAAAATAAAATCAAAAAAATACAACACAATTCATACTTTCGAATCTACCGATTAATCTCAGCTTCGTTCCTTAATTCCGCGTTCATTAATTTTACTCCCTAATATTTTGCGTTTCTTGCGCAGCATGAGGCAAAGGAAAGTCGATTTATATCATTTCTGCGAGTTCCTAATGAATAGAAAATTAAATGCATGCTCGTATAGGTATGTAGGTACGAAGAGCTTCCTTCCGATTTAAATTATTCTTTGAAACTTGATGTTTAATCCCCCAGGTGACTAGGAACATGCAGATGTACTTTGTGCCATTGTTCCAAACCTCTTCCCATAACAAAACGTATGTTTTCTTGAGTAGTAATTAATTTACCCCTTTGAGACTCACGCTAGTACGTGATGGACCCATAGCACACATAAGACGTGTTATACATGCTGGTCGCAACATAATTACAAACCTATTTGCATGCCATTATTCTTGGAAACGTCAACAAGCCACCCTATTCAAGTCTTCAGTTGTATTCTGTCTATCCAAAAGGTTAATACACAGAATTCTCCCCTAATTGCGACTAATTCAGACAGTTGAAAACGCCCGAAATATATTTTGGGTTTACGCAGCAGCCTCTCGCGTTTCATTACGCGGGGTTTTATGGTTTTGACAGGATTTCAAGGGATCATTCTAACTTAAGCCGTCCTTATAATTTTACGGATTTTTATTTTCCGCAATGCACGTATACATTTCGGCAAAGTCGAGTCACGGAGCAGGATTTTTTTTTTACCACCATATATATACCAGATATGTACAGAAAAAATAAATACTGTTATTTCTATTTATTGGTTGAAAACCATAAGACCTGTACCAGTGCCGTAATTCTAGAACGAGTAAACTTTGCTGCAGTATACTGTATAACTGCATCAGCACGTTACTCGTTTGGCAAAAGCGCCCGTTTACCACCATAAAGATCGCGAAGAAAACTATAAAGACTGCAATTGCAATAAATGTTAGAAATTTTTTTAGACCTTAACAGCTACGGTCCGAATTACTCGATCGGAAGAAAAGTTATGGTTATTCTCACACCTTATAGATGGAAAATCTGCAAGTACCAATTGCTACCCTCTTGGAATAAATTATTGGAAAAGCTTAAGCTAGAGTTTCCTCATTACACAATATTAGTAATGTCAAGAAGTGAGGGATTGGTGTATAGGTATATAAACAGACTGTTAACTGACAACATGTAGGTATATATCCATGGCACTTTAGTTGATTAACCCTTCATCAACCCCTCTGGTGAAAAAAAAGAAAAAAAAAATTCCGTAACACGTAACGTTATTATCCCGTTTTTACTCAATTTGCAAAAGAGTTAAATAGGGTGAAAAAAAGGGAGCAATGGGGTTTTTTTTCGGGGTAATTAAAATCGCGTTATATCATCAGTGCAGATATTTTTGACAATTCTAAGGGCATATTTGTTCGGGAATATTAATATGACCACTGACAGATCCTTCGGCATTGAAATCCTTGAGTCCTGCATTCGCCAGGGCGATGTAGAAAGTAAGGCAGTGTGTCAGGCGCCAAACTCCAAATAAAAGCGCGGTGGCCAATGTGCAGGTCGAGAAAACGGTCAATACAACTTATATAGCTGTATATAAGGTGAGAACGGAAGCTTAAAGCTTTCGCAGAAGGGCACGTTGTGCAAAAGCGCGCAGTTCTAGTTTACTTGAACCGTAGTTTTTTCTACTATTCCAGATTACTTCGGATATAAAGATACTTGATCAGACCTTTTTATTAATAAACTTTTTCTCCTCGGTCAGCTTTATTTCGTGCATGGCTTGCACAGCGGCCAGGAATTGGGAGGAAGGCTTTTTGGGAAGGGCTCTGGATTGGCTTCAAAAGTTGACCTAATTTTGGGCCGAAAGGTCGTAAGTTTTTTTTGTTTTTTTATTAAAATATCAACCAATAAATTGTTGATGGATCAACCCTCAGTACTTTCATCGGTAATTCGTGGTAGCATTTATACCTCGTTTCAATAAATCGTAGAAGTGTAAGACGTAGGTATCTTGTGTGCAAATATAGGACGTCAGATACGGTGAAAGACAAACGACCTATATGCTTTTAGACTATTATCTATTTATCATCCGATAAAGAGCGGTGCGAATTATGAGAAAATCAATAGAAATAATAAGTAGGTACAGTAAGATTTCCGCACAGATGATCGAGGAGGAAAAAAGGAGAAGAAAAAAGTAAAGCTCTATATAATCCGCAATACCTTGCGATCGTGTATTTGATTGAATCGGGTATAATGCGTCTATACGACGATTTATTCTGCACGTTTTTTTTTTCTTTTTTTCTTTTTCTTTTTTATAATACCACATTAATTTATCTTACAAGACGTCAGAGTGAATGAAATTGACATAGATTTTCCACGCTCAATAATAATTCCTTCCAGATCCTGAATAATTTGAAATCATTTTTTTATATCTTCCTTTTTCGCTCTTTCTCTCTACCTACTTTTATATTTAATATCCTTAATCGATGTGCAGGGCTGTCTTGATGGAATCCACTTGTTCGTGAGTTTATGATAAGGAAAAAGCTCGCGAGCCTCGGCTTCTATAGGTATAATAAATAAAGTATTGAATTTATTATTTACGAGAGAGCATAAAATTTTCGTATATATTATAGCCGCATGATAAAAATACGCGGTTAATAATACCAATTGAATTGAAATAAATAATTTGCTTGAAGGGCGATGTATGCAGCCCTTGTAAATAAATTCACCCGTCTGCAAATTCAACGATTTTTTCGCTTCTTCTTTATCTCACTCCGATACCCCTCATCTCCAAAATACTTGATCAAATCGAGAACCTTTCCTCAACGATCTTCCGCGGTATCACAAAAGAATACTTTCAATTGAATTTCTCAAAAACGCGTGCTGCGGAGCGGTCAAGAGGTGTTTGCTCTCCTTGGCTCAAATTCTGGATGACTATAGAATATCAATGGATTCTAACAGGATTTTTCCTACCCATATAAAGATCATCAAAATTATTTCAAAAATATTCGGGATACTGGATTTGAAAATGATAATAAATATGTGGTCAATTATAAAAATCGTTGAACCTGCAGTGTTAATAAATTTTCTAAGGGATGAAATTTTTGTGAAAAGAAAAAAGTAAAAAAAGAAAAGAAAAACTGTTTTTGTTCACCGTTACAATAAAGATCAGAAATTTTTCTCTTATATTAGCGTATTCAAAATGGGGCACGTACTGTAGGTATAACCTGCGATCTTTTTTGGTCCAAAACCTTTTATGTCCGTGTCCCACATCCCTTAGTTCTTCTAACTTTCGCACGTGCCTGTGGTCGAATACAAAAACATTCCTAAGGTACAAAACACGTTCGGTGAAGGAGGAAGTACCTCAATTGTCTACACGTTTTTTTTTCTGTGTCTTTTTTTCTTTATTGTCTTCGTCTTTTTTTATTTCCTCGTGTTTTGCCGCATATATATACAGAGAGAGGAGAAGCGCACAAAAAAGAAATAAAAAAAAAACATTTGTGGGTATTGCTTGTGAAAACGAGCCGTACGATGTACCGCGATGTGACCTATGCGCGTTTTAATTCACATAAGCGGCAAAAGCCACACGGAATATAAAATATTCAAAAAATTTACCGAACAAGAAACGCACACCTATATAATCTGAGACTTTATACTCTCAGAGGTACCTTTGTGTTCTGGTCTGATCTCTGCCTATTATTATTACAACAATTCAACTTCTGAAATTCTCCGGGTCTTTTTAGATCCCTGAACCTTTTTTCGCTCTTCTGTTCTGCGTGGGCGTTGTCCAATCTGTCGGTGCAAGAACTTTTTCTAAATTACGTTTCCGGTTAGGATATTTAAGCTGCTGCTGCAGGCTTGAGGCTACAGGATTTTGGGTCCTGGATAGGATAGCTTTACGAATATACCGATCAGTATTCAGACTGGCACATCTTCGTCGCGATGATACGAGATGAGAGGATTGAGCTAACAGGCCATACGGTCACTGGGTTACCTGATTCGGGGTAGATCGCTCCGCGTTACCTAATACGTGAACACTTTTATTAATTCACTTTACACATATATATACGTTCATTTTTTACCTTTCGCTTTCTCACCGCGTTATGCCCCTCTATCATGATTTATCGACGTTATTCAAATCACTGCAGATTTACGATCACATCATGGTAGAATAATGTTGCACTTTCGAGGGGTAACTCAGCGATAACAATTTGTAAAACCCTCTAAGATCATATTTTTTTTTTGGTTTTTTATTTTTTTCTCGATCGATAATGCACACCAAATATGTTTGAACAAAGTCTGCAACTTATCATAATATATAATATTATGTCGTTTATTTTATACGCATATTCAACATAACTTAACTCTTGTTCCGCAAAATTCAATCTGCTAATACGTTTTTGAAAACGATTTTTCATCGAGGTAAAAGCTGCTTTCGATAATCAGACATCAGACTTTCCAAAATCTCAAATCTCCAGTCTCACTTTTAATCAATCATGAAGCGAAATGCTAATCATTGGAAAATGAAGTTCAGCGAATTGAGTAGGTAATTATTTTTCGACTGGCAGCGGCAACATTCATAAAACTTCCTATTTTTTTATTGTTCTTCTTTCCCCATATCAACTTGACAATTTATTTACGTTTCACTGATTCATCTAGTCTCTATAGTCACAATCCTGGTTTTCTCGTTTTCCCCAAGTTTTTAACAATCTAGTTAATTAAAGTTGACTTTCCGACCGAGGGTGTGCGAGTACCATACTTGTAACTCTCGATAAGAAACTCAATAATTTGTCGGTGAATAATAATCATTAATCTTCGTAGAGCTTATGATCTTGATGCGACGCATGGGGTGATGATATAAGCCGTGCATAGAATACGGGGAATCCCCCTTCGTACGTGTCGACTTTGCAGTGGTTTGGGACTTCCCTGAGGCTGGGGAGTTTCTTCCTCGCGTGAATAGTTGATACATCGATTAATTCAGCCGTGAATTTCTGTCAAAAATGGATACGTATAGATAATATAAATAGTTTATAATTTGTAAGAAAAAGTGTATCTAATCAAAAAATGGCTTTCATTAACATGAAATAAAACCTAATTTCTCGCAAAGGGGAAATTTTTTGTCCTTACCAATTCTATAAGATTAAAAAATTAATCTAAAAAATTACAGAATATCTACTCAGCTATAGTCCGTTTCTTCTGTTTTGTTCTTTTTTTTTTTAATTTTTTTTAATTTTTTTACCATTAAATTGAAGTTAGTTGAGATTTGAGTGCTGATGATCTCGAGGAGTTTGTAGGTAGGTACTATGGTCTGAGTTAAAACTTTTTAGCCGTATAAATCAGGGGGCATGACGAAGTTTAAAAGTTTCTTTTTTCTTTTTTTTTTTTTCTTTCAAATTAATCTCGAAGCTCCGTTTGGAACTGAACGTCAAGTTTTTTTCTTTACGACTGCACCTACTATTTTGCAAAATTCATTTGTATTTACGATCCTAGCTGGTAATATTTCTTCTTACCGCAACACCGAGCGATATTCACGTCTATAACTCTTCGCTGTGCTGCGTCCTGCAGCCAACAATCTGTTGCTCTAAAAGCAACCACCGTATACGTTAAACACAGCAGAAATATGCAAAGTCTAAGATTAATAAAGTTTCATCGCAAGTTTTCAGTTTTCAGCGGCTCAGAAAATCTACCCGATTAACAAAATCCTCACTTCTCATAGTCGCCTAAAGCGACTGAAATTTTTCACCCTTATACAGATATAATGAGTCAGGGTTTTTCCTTTTTTTTCTGATTAATCTACTCGGACTAATTTCGAGACAAGAGATTCTCCGCAAATTACCCATACTATACCTGATTCTTGAAACAGTGTTTTCATACCCGTAAAATCCGAATTTAAAAAGTGGCCAAAATTTAACGCAACGTTTGATGCTCACATGACGTGAAATTCGCGCTGTGCTTTTCGGGCTATAAACTAAATCTCAAACGGATGGACTGCGGTGGCTGGCTTGACAACATTCAACAAATTTCTTTTTCTTTTTCCAACTTAGTCTGTGAAAATATTCACCTACAGAATATGGAGTTCGGAAAAATTAAATGCACATTTATAATACAGAAAAGTTTAACAACTTATATTCGCAGTCGAGTTAAATTGCGGTGCAGATGGATGAAATAGATTTGTTCTATCAGTACCTATACTCTTTTTATATACATTGCAGTTGGTAATTGAATGTGCTACCACTTACATCAGAAAGAAACGTGATACAACGAGAGGAGGGAATTGTACAAATTCACAAACAGATGTACTATATACCTATGTGTCTGTGTGTACATACATGGGTTAACAATGCAGACATTGTGTAGCAGCAGCACCATCTGTGATGCACTGCAACTGCAAGTAAAGAGAAAATATATTGCGGTAACTGTATATGTACACAATAGTAACTACTATATACTACAGGTATATACCTGCGTATAGTACAGGTATATATGTATGTACACATTCGGTGGTTAGAAGGGACTCGTATCCGAGTGTTTAAATCGGTATCGTAGGTTTATGGGAACAGTGGTCCTGCGGGTTGGAACGAAACGGCGGGCGTTTACGTAACTCCCTTTGCCATTCGTTTTCTACTTCATGAATTACGGCTCTTCTCCTCTCGGTTTATGGAGAACTTAATGCCTCGAACCTTACGTTCAGGAATACTAAAACTAGGGAATAAAATGGTTGCAATTGACGCAATGATCTCGAAACCCTCATCGTCTATGAGTATGTGAAGTTTTTCAGAAATAGCATACACGGAGGTTGGAAGTCAAGTTCCTGCATTCCAGAAAATGATAAGCGATGCGTGTTCATCTTCTCTCCACAATTGAGGTGTTAGATGCAATCAAGGCACTCGATATTGCAGCAATGTATATTGCAATAAACCGAAGGATGATTCACGCGAACGGAAGAGAGCATTTACCGTGATCTTCGCAAGAAGGGCGGATCACTAACACTACGTTAGACTAATCACCAATAAAAATAGATACATAGTTAATATGCATTGCGATGTATGTAATGCCCATACTGAAACAATGGTACAATATTCCTTCCACACCTAATCCCAGCTGAGCTATATTACTATACGATCTCCCAAAATCTCTCTCGGGAAATTCCGAAATATGCCAATGTTTGGATTTGTGGTGCGCTATTCTTCGTGGATAGTAGCAGTCCTATGATTTTGCACCATTGAAAGCCAATTGTTGTATTTCTATGCAATTTTATGCAACAAGCGAGCATATAAAGCTCGTATACTAGTTCAACAATCCATTTCACTCAATCGGTGATATTTGCGCTCGCAGTCAGTAAAAGGTCTAGAAAAAGATCGTTTTGAAAAACATTCATAATTGAATTATGAATTTATTGGTGTCTTTCCGTCAATTATCCTCAAACGTCATTGCATCAAAATTATGTGCGAAGTTTTCTCGGTTCATTAAGACTTAAGATCATTATTTTACATCTTCAATTTTGGCCTCGACTTTGGTAATTATTTTAGCCAATTAACAAAGCTGTGAAAAAGTTCCTTTATTCTTATTATAAAACGGGTATAAACTTTTTAAACGAATCGTTTGCATGGTGGCAGAAGAGGTTTAGAGAAGCATGGAAAACATGATCGCAGTTCTATCAAATACAGGGCGAAAAATAAGTATGTACTGGAATATGCTGTTTATGGAAAAACCGAATTCTAAAATGAACTTAGTTAAAAAAAAACGACACTAATTAGTATAAGCATTCAATTTTTTTACAGTAAATAACTTTTCCGCATTTAGGTGTTCGCTTATAAGAGAAAAAAAATTAAAGATATATAAAAGAAAAATAAAGTAAAGTAACGGATGAATTTGAAGAATTCCCTATGGATCACGGTGTTTCGCACGTAAACTACAAACGTAAAGAAATACAATGAGAGAGAGAGAGAGCGAGAGAGAGAGAGAGAGCAGGTTATATTTTCCAGGTAAATACGTGCCTGGAGTCTCACGCGATATGGTTTCAAAAGCAGCGTATAATTCAGATATCTGCGTGGAATTCAGAAAATTTTTTCGCTTCTGAATTCTGTATGAAGTTTAAACATTTGTTTCATATTGGTAGACAAAATTTACGCCACTTCTCACCATCGTCATACGACTATCATGTCATTCCACTTCTCTTTCTTCTTCTTCTTCGTCATGCAATGACGAAAAATAACTTAAGGGGACCAGTACAGCGACTTTTCGAGAAATTGTCATAGTCCGAAATCAATTTATTTCATCACCAAAGTTCATTTCACATCAAAATATTTTTCTTTTTCCAAATCATGTGTCGTAAGGATTTTACAGCACCGTTGGACCGATTCAGGTCATCTTGGATTCATTTTCTTCAGAAAACAAATCTTCATCATGTGAATGCAGGAATTTTGAAAATTTTTCGTTTTGGCCAAGTTATTTAAGAAATGAGTGATAATAATTTTTGCAAATTTGGTAAATTGATCATAACTTATGACATAATTTTTTATTTTAAAATCCCTACATTCACAAGATGAGGAATGGTTCACCGGAGAAAATGAGACGTCAAGAGATTGAATTGGACCAACGGTGTGCCAAAATCCTTACGACACATGATTTGGAAAAAGAAAAATATTTTGATGTGAAATGAACTTTGGGTATGACATAAATCGATTTTGGACTATGACAATTTCTCGAAAAGTCGCTGTACTGGCCCCCTCAATATCTTACCAAGGAAAAAATTAGAAAAAAAAATCGATTTTCAAATGACATGGGAATCGATTTTATTTAATTGCACATTAATTTGACCACACTCTTCATACATCGCGTTGATTATTATTATTGTTACCGCCAAAGGCATCGTGCGTCGTTCCGTATGGGGCGTCGCTTTGCATCGAAACGACGCTAACGCAATATAGGGGTGCGTATAGAGTTCGGTTCGTCCATGCCATGGGCCGTGAAGGCAGTGAGGCTCGAATGTCGTTTGTTATTTGTTCTCAGGGTTCCTTCGAAGATATTTCTCGTTTGGTTTCGCAATTCGTATGCATAAAGGAACGAACGAACCGGAGACCCGAACGACAGATTGGAAAAGACGCAGGCACGTTTTTTTTTTTGTTTTCTGTTTTTTCTCTATTCTTTTTCCGTCAAGAAGCAAACGCGTATACAAGATCCGCTTTTTGAGCTGGTTCATGTTAAAAGTGGCTAAAAGAATTTCACACCTGAATAATACGCCAAGGCAGACTTCAAGTCTCGTTCTTTCGCTGAGAATTAGGCTTCTTGTGAATCGTTGATCTTTGCGAAGATTTGAGATAGAAATATGTTCAGTGTACCGAATTAAATGTTTACTCAAAATCAGCTTTCTGCGCGTTCATAATAAATAGATCTTCAAAGGCTGAGACATTTTTCAAATCTTATAGATCTTCGATTCGGTTTCGTCTCAGAAGAATTTTCAGCCTTTGTGAATTAGGCCTTTGTATGTATAAATCATGAGAGCTAAAACGCTGCAGGGGTTTAAATCGTTCAAATCTTGTCCAAAAGTACCTAATGCTAACTTGACTGCAAATTTCCTATAGATATCACGCTTTTATAGCTGTATTTCGATTTCGAAGTGTCAAGGGAACGGAAGAAAATTCTATATACATAAAGAATTTCGGGGCTATCCTTTACTTCAAACCTTTGAATTAATAACGATTTTTTTGACTCGAGCTCGATTTCCATTTGCAGCTTGGCCCAGGATATATATTCGGCCCGAAATTTACCCTCGGGAATATTATCAGTCAGAAGACAAATTTGCACGTATATGTATACCGAAAGAAGGAGCATCGGATTGAATATCAACCAAATGTTTCAGTCAGGGGTTAAAATTCGTATTTATTTATAAAATATACCATATATTTCGAGGGTAAATTATATATAACGGCGAAGATTTTAATACCGCAGGGTAATTTTTTATGCAGATTAATTCTACCCAGGTCAGTAGAAAAAAAAAAAAAAAAGAAAAAAAAAACCTCATTCTTTTACGGAGACTATGAGGGAGAACTGAGGGTCGCAAAACATGCGAATCCCATTAATCCAACTTCGAATTTCGTCGGGTTGCCGAAGTCACGATTCACGATTCACGATTCGGTTCAGTCGAGAATAATACGAATCTCATTGACTCCTCGCAATTATAGGTATACAGGTACCTACTAGATGTACAAAGAAGAAGTCGAAATTCTATGTAAAGATTTACAATTACTGATTGCAGGTAACCGTTTTGTATTTAGGAAATGAAAATTTGCGAATATGATAATAGTATGAAAAGAAAGCAATTTACCTACTTCGTTTCGCAAATACTACTTCATATATATGTAGGTATTTACCCATGGAAAAGCGACGTTTTAGTATAATCTGTAGTTTTGTTACTGCAGGAGGTCCTCAATAAATGTTGTTTCAGCCCTCTGTTTGACGTGCTAACAATAGGATGGGCCAAAACTAAGTTTATAAACCGTAACCCTTTCAGAATGAACCCACATCGTGTAGACAAATAGAGATCTATGGTTTAGTCTAGTAATGACTAGCTAAGTGCTGTTTAAGTAACACTTCGTTATTCAGACATTTCAGACTTCAGAGTTGTAATTCGTTTAATATCTGCACCAATTTGTTAGATCATTGCTGTTTAATATTAGTCCTTGGGTAATTGAGTAGCCGTAGTAGTTCTGAAGGGTTGATTACCACCCGCCTTCGACGTCAACCCTTAATAAGAATTTCGGTACGACGCGGACGTAATAGCGAAGCAAAGGAACAAAATTACTGCAAATACTGGTACCGCGATTTCATTCGCTGCACGGTTCTCTTCGCATATTTCGTAAAATTTTTAATCCAAGAATACGAAAATGTGTTGGGAGGTAAAACGAGAGGAAATAAGATAACGCAGACTCGATGTGAGCCGATAAAACGACGCAAGCAATCATCGTTCGGGGGGATGTATATTTACATACAGCGTGCCTCGAACATCCCTATAATTTCACGAAGGAATCCGTTTTTGCTTCATGATTGCGAAGGCAAAGAATTAAATTCTCGAAAAATTAGGTCTGATTACAGGAGTTTTGTAAATTCGAAACGTGGCTTGACTTACCATTTCTAATTGCCAGTCTGCTGCAGAAGGTAAAGGGAAACAGTAACAGGCAAGAAATGTCAATTAAACAAGATTGACGAAAAACCACAAGGAAAATTTGAAGATTTGAAAGAATAAAGAAGATTAGGAGACACGGATATTGACGAAAAAATTCTCCCGGAGAATTCGACTAGATCATAAATGATATGAACACAAATATACCATCGTCTGATAAGAAAATTGTAAAATAAAACGTTTTTTTCATACTTTTGAGTATTAATTTGCGCTTGAATTGTCCATTTCGAATTGTCACGAGTACGATACCTCCCTTTGGACAATATTATGAGCGTCAGACGCCTTTTTTTGATAAATTGGAATGAAAGTATATAAATGACTGTGTCGTATCGTTGAAAATGTAATAAGGGAGGAAAGGAACGAAGTAAACGGTATCATGGGACCAAATTTTTAAGTCATGTTTATTTCACACTAGGTATTCCGGATTGGCTCTTGGCGGAAGAATTGCTTTTGAAATACTCATTTCAAACGCGTGTCTTTTAACACACGCAGCTTTTAGACGGGAATTGAAACTGGAGTATCCATGTGGGATTTGCGAAACGTTTTGCTGCACCGGAAATGTAGTATTCCCAGTGAAGCGACCAAAGCGATACTTTTCTCCGAGTTTTTCAAGTCTCTTCTAGCCTCCGTCTATATAGCACAAGTATAAACTTAGGTACACTTATTCATGTAGTAAAGCATATGCCAGAATCGTTTGAGTTGAGCCAACCTTTATACCAGTCCGTCGTTTTCTCGAAGGACTTCTTTCGCAAATTTTTCCTTTGAACTAACGGTAGAAATTTTCCAGTCCCGCATAATTCAGTATGTATTTAGTTACACAAATTGGAATCTGACGAAAAGGCAGAGAGGATTTCAATATTTTCTCACAGCTATTTGTTCAGCGAGAAATTTGTATATCTTTAAGACGCGTGTAGCTCAAAAGTGCCATTTTCTTTTTTTCAAGATAGTATCGGAAAAAAAAATATGAAATCTGGATTTAAAGCCTGAAAAATGATCACAATCTAATAGCCACTTGCAATTTGTTCGATTTTTTCTTTTTTTTTTTTCATAGCCAATTATGTATTCGGCAACACAATTTTTTCATTGTGTATTGCGACGGAATTTCCACTAACTGTATTCATGCAAATCAATTAACTTTACAGAAGTATTGGTGAAAATCACTGCATGTTCATTATTTTCTTTTCGTCATTGAGTATTGGCCATTAATAGCGGATTCGAAATAATGATGTAACGATGAAAAGCTTCGATAAGTGCAGAATGCCGTCTCTTTAATTAACGACTCTTTTCTATATGACGAAACAAAATAGATTAATAAAAAAAAAGGACAGATTAACGGCTACAATCTTCTTGTTATCTTGAATATGCATGTCGCTGTAATGAATCCCCTAAAAATGATGTGGCATCTTAGTTTTGTTATTAAATAATAAATACTTAAAACTCATTCCGAAATTTGATTCTGACTAATTGAGGCGATACGACGCTAATGGATGCAATCAATTTATATTTAATCATTGGAGCAACCCTCATCGAACGTAATCCGAACTAGGTGGTAAATATGTTCATGGTATAATTACCTACCCACCTCATTCGTCGGTTGAATCCATTGACGAATGACCTCATCATTTGCCAAACGTATTCCTGCGGGTCGATAACCGCGCTAATCGGCATTATGCGATAATGTTATCATTATAACAACTAGTTCTTTTATAATTGATGTTAAGTATCTTTTATGTTAAAAACATTTCCTATATTCCATAACAATAACCCTTGATTTTTGTTGTTCTGGTTACCATTTATCATTCTGGCCATTTCTCTGCCTATACCTATCGTCCTGTAATTACCTAATTAATATCAAGGGAAGAATGCTTGCCTATAACAAACGATTACCACTCATCGTTGATTTATACTATAGGATGATAGAACACGCTCTAAATTCCCAGTTCTTTACCTCCTTATCTACTTTGTCCTTTCTCCTTTCTCCTTCATCCCTCATCCCCCAATTTTCACCCACTCCATTTCATTGATTCCTTGTCAGAATCAATAATTCTTACCCATGCAGGTATTGATCCTATTGATCATTAAACACACTATCATTAAACTGCCACATCATTCTCTCTCGATTAAGATAATCCGTCGTTTCACGCTAAAGCACACATAAATGATGATTGAAAAATATTTAAACACTCTGTAGGGTAACAGTATGTCCGATCAAGACATAACAGATCTATGGCCATTAATAATACCTATTCTTACAGAAAATTTCCGAAATATTTTTTTCGACATAATTTCTCATGTCTTTTTTGTATGGAAAATTTTTCTCCCCTGCACAACAGTCAACATCTCTTTAATCTTTACACTGCACATCTTTTTGCTCCTTTTCATTCTCCCTTGAATCTATACAGGGAGCAAGTGCCTTATCTTGTTTCTACCTTCCGGGTATTTCACCCCTATAATTATTCACGCTCAAATCTAATAAAAATTTAGCCTAAAGTAAGAAGATATGAGAGAATAAAAAAAAAAGAAGACAACAGGACGAAAAAATGTGTTGAATCTAAGGGCGGAAAAGGCAACCGACTTATCTTACCCTCGTAGGTAGGTACCGACACCTTCCAGCACCCTTATAATTGAAAATGAACAAGAAAATCTAACGGAATAACAAAAAATATAGGAAAATAGTTGATCTGGAAGGGCGAATTAAATCCACGAGGAATCGTGTTCAAAGGAAATAGGTGGATCAGTTCCGATCAGCAAAAAATACATATGAACATGCGATCGGAGGGTTGAGAGGGTTGCAGGAACGTTTCGAGCTGGGAAAAGCCGCTTGTTGCTGTTCGACTAACGGTTTTTTTTTCTTTCTTTTTTCTGATTCTTTTTTCCTTTGCGAAGGGGAGTCCGAGGAAAGGTTTTCGCAAGGTCTACTCAGTAACGAAAATGTTTTTATTCTGATTAAGTATGAGAAAGAGAAGAATGAAAAAAAAAACCGATAAGACAAAAAAAAAGATTAGAACGATTGACCTCAGAGGTAATGAAAACCTTTCGAGTTTTTGAACCTGCAGCGATGAGACATGGCAATCAATTACGGATCTACGCAGAAAATATACCTTCGAATTTTTATTCAGGTCTACCTCGTTTTATCACATCTACGAATTTGGCCATTCACCCGATGGATAGATACATACGACGTAACTCCTGCTAGTCACGATAATACAAATCATCCTGTTCTTGATATATACTGTATACGATAAATTACATGTACCTACACACGTAAAAGATTTTACCTTTCGTTGATAAAACGACATTATATTAGAATGTCACATAAAGCAGCTTTGTCTACGATTAATTTTTCCTTCTTCTGCACATAACAATCTAATTAAAATTAAGGGGAGTCCGCGGATGCGGATTTATACGAAATCCGTATTCTTTGTCAAATTATTTTGTTTCTCTTATACCAGATTGGGGTAGGTACTCTGATCTCGGAGTAATTTTAGTACTTTTTTTTTTTCACGAATCTAAAATTAATTTTTCAGGTAAGTTGTGTTGAAACGTAGACGAAAAATCGTTCGTTGAATAATTTTCTGTATCAAATACGTCGTGAAATAATTAAAATGAAACTTAATTTTTACTATTAGAGAAGAATCGTCCCCTTGGGTGAATGTTCAGTTCCATTTCTTAAATTGACTTTTTTTCACGTATAGAAATAATTACCTACAGACTCACAGTTATACTTATAAAACTGTGATGAATAAAAATAAAATAATGATAACGCTAATTTCCATTGTTATTTGCCTAATTAGCTGAAATTATCCCTGCAGACATACTTTGAGAAAGGAAAAAAAGAAACAGAAAAATTACTTCAATTAAGTGTTTGATGGTTAACAACCAGCACAATGCGATAACCCTGCGAGTATAGTCTCAGACTTGGTAAACTCTGGTAATAATATTATAATTCTATGACGTAATTAGAGCACTTCACTTGGTGTGACTTGAAGCGGTAATATTTAGCGGAACAGATAGCTAATGTTGGACGTAATCTTGACTGGTTCAAACCCTTGGTAAATGTACCATTTTCCGGCTTTTAGAAAGGGTTGAATTTCCCGCTTACGCTGCAAGTGCATCGTAATTCATGAAGAGAATGTGTGTCTTTACGCACGAGCCTGTAAATGACTAATTACGGATTCCATCACGAAAGACTAAAGTACCACAGGCGATTTTTTTCAGATTACTCTTTTAATCTCGTCACGAATACCCGGGATGTATTGAAAATGGGTGCTGCCTCTACATGTGCCGAAAGTAAAAGAACGAAGGAATTTAATAAGTGCTTATTGCTGAATGAAAATAGAAGAAAGTGTCTGCGTAGGATTTCATTTCCGCAAATCGCGTGCGGAAACTATTTTTATACTGGAGAATGAACCAGAGCCGTTTATCTGCCGGCTGCACTATACAGGATAAAAGAAATGCGAAACTTCGATGAGATAGAAGAGTCTGTTTGATGCTGTGAATTGAATGTAAAATCTCGATCCGTGAATGAAACTAATCCGAAAATCTCAGAAACGAAGACTCTCAATTGTTGGATGAAAATTAAAAAAAAAAAAATCTCTCTATCAAATTTTCGTTCTCCGTGTAAACCTCACGACGAAAACTTGGCAGATTAATGAAACGAAAAGACATTCGTGTTTCCCTGAAATTCCTCCCTATTGTACCTCTGCGTTGGCGCGATGTATCTTAATTTGTTCTTCCCGAGTCTCTAGAGACGAATCAGATACTCTGCAGGAATTTACTTAAAAGAGATTTTGGTTTTTTTTCTTTTTTTTCTTCCTTGTGAACTTCCAGATTGATGGACACTCTGCCAGATGTTTGATATTGAAGAAATTCGTTTTAAATTCCTTTTTCTTAAACTATACTACAGAGTCTTGAAGACATTTCGTTTCGATAATTATTAATTACACGACAAATTTCGTATCGGTATTCGATCATCAATATTGAAAATGCTCTGTGATAATCGTGAGGTAGATTATATCGTATCTACATATAAAACGTTCAATTAGAAAGATTATTCCAGAGTAGGTACATATATATTATAAATACCGTCAAGTTTCAACCCTCTGCAATTTTCAAACCTCGAGTAATTGAAAGATTCGTTATTGGCGCGGAGTAGCGAGTGGCTCGATTTCCATAGCTTTTGTATAATTGGCTCACCCATGATTGAAAATTGCCATCGTTCTCAGCCTGCGTAATGGAATCTAGTGTGGAAGCTGTAGGTACTTGTTGAAGCTTGACCAAACCCCAGCCCTTCGTTCAGTTTTAAAGCGTATACGAGGTTCGCACAGTGCGTTATAATTAGAGAGGAGAGTAATTAATGGATGTATAGGTACCATGCTGAATACCGTCAGCGTTACATTAAACTGTGCAAATAAACACGAAGTAGGTACATAATATAGCCGAGCGAGTAATGAGAGTCGAATGAAGTGGCGTAAAAAAAAAAAAAAAAAAAAAAAAACACAAAATTGATCCAAAACCATTAAAGTCTCTGAAAAAAAGCTTGTAAAATGGATCAATCGTCTCCCAACGATTACCTGATTAAATTTGGGTACTCTGCATCGCTCACGCGTATTTGATTTGTTAATTCGTTATAACGGTCTCTTGTACGATAAAATCCGATTAACGCTTTTTTGACCCCGTAGAAATCGACCAACCTGATTTCAAACTCTCGGGAATTTGGATTAACGCGGATGAAAGCACGAACGCGATCCACGATTCCACATAATATTTTCAATCTCTCTTCATCCTCTCAAACATTTTCTGGTGGGTGTACCCAACTGCTCGCGCTAAAATGTTGCTTACTATATTATATTTGACAAATCGAAAGCTTTTATCATTATATCTATTTTGCATTACCTTTAATAAACTGTTACTCTCAAACTTAGCACACTTCTATTTGTGCAGTTTCACCTTTTCCAGAATCTGTCAATGTCTGACGATTATTATCAATACTGCTGCAGGATGCTCCGAGACTTCCGCGCAGTGTGTGAAAGGCACAACCATATAGGCATAATGGCAATTTCTTTTTATAGGGAAATAAAAGGATACGGGGAACAATATTCTTTTAACTCACCCCCATAGGGGTATATACCCTTCTTATTCGTTGATTATTTTCATAAAGTGATAGCCGATTTCCGGCTTGTGGGTATCAAGCCTCGATGTATTCTTTCGTGTGTTTGATCGACATTGAGCGACGTATTTTCGTTATCCATGAAAACATCCTCCGACTTATGTCATGTAGTAGGTAGTACCTACCCACTTATAAAGTGATATTTTCATGGAACGAAAATGAGGTACGAAATGAGTTCGTCTTACCCCGAGGGACTGCCAGGTCGACGTCCTGTGATTATTAGGGCGAGGAAATACGGTGGGCTTCTTCTTTCCATTGCCTTATTTTACTCATCGCATTCTTTTCCCCTGGCATGTCGTGACTCTTTCCATCAACATCGTCATGGCTGTACAGTTTTCTATATAAAACAAAAAGAAAACGAAAAATCCTGCTCCTGGATTATAAGGCATTCTCTATACGTCTGCGTGCAAGTATTTACCTCGTCTTATACGCTCTCATAGCAATGCCACGTATTTTCAAGAAAAACCTAATTTTTGTATGGAATGAGCTATGGGATGATTTTTAAATTTGATCGTGATGATCATTATTGAGTATACGTAATATGTATTCTGCAACCACGGTGCAGCATTTCGTCGAGAGAAACTATATTGCATTTAAATTTCTATTATCCTATCGAAGATCTTTGGAGCTTATTTTTGTTGTTTAATGTCAAGCTGAAGGGGAACTAGTGCAGGAAACTAGATGAAGAAGCAAAGTTTAAAGTGGAAACTTGAGGCTGAAACTCGGACGCTTCCTGCGATGCAATTAACTTCCTGAAGTGGTATTTCTACCGTGTCTAGTATTCGAATTTGGATTGTTGCACGGTTGTTTAAATTGTGTCTAGACGTTGTCACTAGCATGAAACTCTGGAAATTCTGCCTGCACGAAAGGCAGAAGCAATATATTTCGTTGAATTCGCAATAATCTAAGATTCGAATTTAAGTTAACAAATAGATTGACGGAAATCAAGTTTACCTCCAAATACTTGAGTCAAAGCTCGATGAAGATTGGATGTCGATCAACACCCCGATACTTAATCTTGTTACTAAGAAATCCGATAAATTCAGTTTGGAAAGATAATCAAAATCAAAAAAGCAGGTCATCTGCTGACTTTTTTATGTAACTGCTTTTATAATCCGATTTGAGATTATCAGGATAATGCAAACATAATGTATAATTGTATAATACCATGAAACTTGAGCATGTGAACTAGAAGCTCACACTTAGATGAAATAGAATGAACTTATCACCTCAGGCATTGTCTAAAACCATCATAAATTCAACATCAAATTTCCCAATCTCAGATATGCCAGGGGATCTGCGAGTGAACCCTTCAAAATCTACATAAACTGAATTTATAGGATACTTCACTGAAATATTCTTACGACCTGGATGTCCATATTTCCACACGAAACATAAATATGAATTGAAGTTATATTCTCTGCGGACTATACTTACAAAACGATATCGAATCGGAACGGAAATTCTAGTTTCATCCCGTAAAATTTCAATTTTAGAAGTCCAAACTATCGAATTTCAGAAATCCAGCTTCTGCCTAATCTTGATAAAAACGGACATAACTCTTACCATTATAGGTGCAAACTAAAATTTCATTGCATGCACAATCCTACCCTGAAATTCCAGACCTTCAAGTCTTCGGTGAAAGTTAATGATAAACCCACAATTCGTTTAGTTGTAATGACAATTTGTAGATCTAATAATTTCTACAATATCTGTATAAATAAAGTAAGGTTTTGTAAAAAATCTTCATACAATTTGACCAACTGTTTAAGCTTTACCAGATTTTTACCCTTTCACCAAAGAGACTTGGGTTCGGTTAAAATTCTATTCTTGCGGCATCTGCCTGATCCCTATGAGGACACTTGAAATAACGTTGATACCTCGCTCTTCGTTTTGACGTTCGAGTGACCCTCCTCAGGGTCGTGCGAAACCCTCGACCAGCAGCCACTCAATCGCAACCTTCTCAGCTTCGGAATTCTTCATGGGAAACGATCTATGGTTCCAAGCTATTTAATTGCGAATGCGACGGTATGCTGGGGTCAGGAAACGAAACCCCTGGTATTTGTTATGCGAACATGCAAAGTGCGAAGAGTTCTCGTCCTTCGATTCATCACTTTAAAAGCCCTAAACGCAGTCAACTTGAGTATTTTATACGGCAGAAGGATCGGGACGGGATTGATAATATCCCTGCAGAGATGCGGAGTTTCGCGTCCCCTCATCTCGCGTTTACACCAGAATCTTTGGTTACCTGCTACTTGCTACTTCAAACGTGTCCTCACCCTACCTTTTTCGTCCTCCGCATCCTCCTCGTCGAGGACCGTACCTCTTCAAAGTATTCACGTTCAACAATAGGTTCCATTCATCGGAATAGATCCGTTCCAACTTTTGATCGAATATTAAAATGGCTATGGTTTATTAACTCCAAATATTTCCTAACGAATATTATGAAATATTCATACATCAATACCTAATTCGTACTTGTGTCAAACATTCAAATCATGGGATGTCACAATCAACGAATTAAGATTTTCGACTCTCGATTTTTTGGTAAACGCATGTGACCTATCAGAATATCGACGCCGATTGGACCCTTTTCAAGAAATTAAAGGGATGTAGTGCTATGGCTTTGCTCGAGTTTATACTCACAAGAAGAGTGTCAGACCTCCAGGCGATGGATTTTGTCCAAATTTCTATGAGCTGAAGAATGAATTTCATTTTTATTAAGTGTCTGAAAAATCCCTTACAACCGAATGCGATGATATTGTTCAAAGGAATGGACCGTTTAGTTAAATAATAAATCAAAGCAGTGTATTCGGGTCTGATGTACTGATGATGACCCTTAAGATAAGGGAATATTTAAAGAACCAAATCTCAGTTGGAAAAGTTGAAAACGAGTTGGGATCTTGTAATGGAAATACATTATACATAAGCCTAAGACAGATTTTTCAATCCTTTTATCTCGATCTAAAGTACAAATTGTTGATTCCTCGACTCCGGAGCATGCGGAAATTACATGCAGAGGTACGTACTGTGGCAAACGCGGTTGCAGTGAGTTTTTTGATGAATAGAGAACGAGCGCAGCACTTACTGCAATTTGAGGCAAAAGTTTTTCGTATTGAGATAGCAGAAATCTGGTGTTTCAATTCATCTCTTGTGCCTAAAGATGGTTAAAAAATTTGATAACAACTTGATACAAGTACAAATTTCATGAGAATACTTTCTTCTCAACCATGACGAAGTTGTTAACGTAAATTTTATATTCTATCAAATTTTCACCGACCGATTTCATGTTGACTTATGTCTGATTGGTTAACTTGGTTTAATATTAACTTTCTCCTTAATAATGCGCTGTACATAGCAGCTGCGATTTATATACCATGGAAATTCGGTGGGTGAGTATAATAAGGGGTGTGAGGGAATGATCTCTCCAATTTATAATATCAAGTACTGTACCAGAAGGAAATATGTAATGGAATCAAAACTTTCAACCAACACATATATTTCATCAAATATTTTCACACGGTAAAATCACATATATATATAATAACAGGCACAATAAAATGTTAAATTTCTAATATTAGAATAATATGCTGCATTAATAATAAATTAATAATTAACCGTAGGTATAATTTATTTATTTATAATATAATTATAACCATTTAATTAGATATTATAGTTTATAATATATAGAGCCACATAAAATGAGTTTTGGCAAGTACTAAACCTAGTTTGAATATTTATTTGAAATCCACAGCACACGTACTAATCCATACATATTATATATGTATGATCAAATATATATATATACCTTATGATAATATAGAATATGAATGGACAGAAAGTCACTGCAGTTTTAATCCCCAATACCACGAGATGCGCGATAGTACACATACAGGTATACCTACATATAAATATACAGATATATTTTCTCTATAAGCTATTTCACGCTTTCACAAACTTTGAACGTTTAAAACACGCCGATAGTGATAATTTTGATCAAACTTAAACACCCACAACGCGTGTTTATCTATCTAGTAAAAAATCCAACGACGATTAATTAGTTATTTGAGAATTAATTGGCCGGTCTTCACCTCGCGACTAGACAAGAAGCAGAATCTCTTAGAATGAGGAAAAAAATGGATCTATAAGTATAACTGTTGAGTGATAAAAGTAATAATATCGAGAAACCGAAACTCTGCGTAATCGTTGTAAAAAAAAAAATAAAAAAAACGATCAAATCGAATTCCAAAAAACTATCAAATCATAGCGAATGCAGTGAGCTGATTCTCGCGCTTCTCAATTATCGGTATGGTATATTTCCGAAACGATGATTTCGTGCATGTTATATATCATACCAGATGAGCGTCAGACATCAGTAAATGTGTCGTTTATATAATTCGAAATATCATCCCCTGGTCCAACTTCCGTTTTAATATCAAATTTAATTTAGAATTAAACTAGATTTGATTAGTCTGGACCCCGGGGAGCTGGGGCCACAATTTCATTTTATAATGCTACATTATCCCAGTAATATATATTTCCTGCCAAATGTTGTGGCGGAGTCACAATCGGAAAACAATATTGAGGTCCATTATTGTGCCGAATAGTATTAAATTTTGAATCACCCTGTGGCCAACATATCGAAGCCTGAAAGTTCGGATATAATCCTGAACGCATGCACTCATATTACGTCTATTATCGATTTCAATGATTTTTACCATTATCTCGCTTCTTTTTTGAAAATTCTAATTATTTCTGTACAGATATAAATTCGCCTATAATAATTATTATCAAGATTCCCCATGAGTTGAAACTTAAATTGATTAAGATATAAGTCCGAGAAACATATAAATTTTGATGAGGGAAGAAAGATTCATATTTTTGATAAGAAAAAAATCACGACGTATAATATATATCGTCGTCTGAAGATTCTGTCTAGTCGTTGCGAAAATGGCCAAACTCAATCTGGCTCAGCTTACAATCCGTTGGGTGGTTTCCAGCCAATAGTAGCAGCACATATTTTAGCGTTTTGGTGCAGATTGGCGAAAGCAGCTTTCATTATGATATCAGGTAGCCAATTTTCTAACATCTTGAATTACTGATCCTTGGGAAAATATGAAAATAAGTTTTCGGTCATTATCTGTCCGCAATATTTTTGCTTATATAGGGATAATTTTTTTTTTCAAATGTAGACTCTGGGAGTTTCTTGTATATTTAAATAAAACTCTGTATATTATATACACCAGTAAGTTTCGTTGCTTGTGTTGATTAATATTGACTGCAGTGATGATAAGCGAATTACGCACATAAAACGAAGTTCAATCACTAACTTGGTTTTATCCCGTATAGCCTTGGGCATACAATTTTTACCTTTTACTAATTAGCAAATATTTCTGTGGTCTAATTAGTCTTTAAATTGCGGGAATTAATTTCAAACGAAACGCGTGAAAAATTGCCGTCCAACTAAGTTCAGGGCGAGGAAAGGCGATAGGGGGATGGGTCGAAGGAGGAAACGGTAGGGAATGAATCCGTGAAGGAATTCACGCGATTCTCGGATCGAAGTGGATTTTAATCTACTTTAAACGACGCTAACTCGTTCGACGATCATAGTGACAGTTTAACAGGAATCCAGATAATTCTGAACATCAAGAGTCGACATTTAATACTAAAGTACCCTAACCATTATTGGCATTCAAAAAAACTTTGTTAAAAGGGCCGATTTCCGCGCTTTTCCAAGATTTAATCTCCACGTATTACATCGACTATCTAAAATCTGAAAATCAATGATTCTGCGCCAAACAAACGAGAAAAAACATCACCTTATGTGCGGGTATGGATGAAAAAAAGCTTCACACAGGTGAAGTTTCAAAGCTCTATCTTTGCTAGCTGCTGCAGTGACATAAAATGTCGAAAAATAAAAGACGAATTCGTCTCCAAAGGCGAGAGGCGAGTTGTTGCGGTCCATCGACCCTTTATAATTCTGCACTGACCCCACACGTACTGTGAACTTGGTGAGAAGAAAAAAAGAAGAAAAAAAAAGAGACGAAGAAAAAAGTCGGAGAAGGGATGTTGTATCCATGTATAGGAAGACAGGGAATGCCTTGGTTAAACTTTAGACTTACCCGAAATATCGGTTCGACCATAAAGTTTCCAGGAAAGAGACGACCAAATTGTGCAAGACGGGTGAATTTCAGGACCAGGATATAAATAATAGAGTAGGTACATAACTTTACAGAGTCGAACAAGAAAAGAACAACAAGATAGAAAATCATGTCACTGAGGCGTGCTACCCGAATTATATCTAGATCAAGGAATTTTTTTTGATTTTTTTTTCAATTTAATGCATGAAAGACTAGCTGATATCCAGAGGCACAGGTTAATCGGCGAAATACGTAGAGATGAAAATTTCAAGTATCTCATGCAGAGGCAAAGATCGGAATATTCGCCGAGTGGTTAGAGAATATAATTAAAAACCTTGATCACTAACAGCGATTTGATTAAACCTAATATCTGCACATAATTCCCATAGGTACCGAATGTTGGGGGGGGGGATATTTCATTATCAACTTTCGCATCAGCTTGGGAATAATAAAGTACTAGAAACGCGTCAGTCATCCATAATAATTCGTAAATAATTTAGTACCCTTTTAGTTTGCCGAAAGTAGGTATGAAATATTAATGAAAAGAAAAAAGTAATAATTGAAGCCTAGATTCGGGTGCTTTAGATAAAAAAAAAAATGTCGAGTAACGAGACACGAGAAAAATTCTTCGGAGTTGATTAATTTTTTAAAATCAGTATTTGGTATGGAAATTTTTTTTCAAATTTATGTCAAATTTGTTCGCAAACAGTTGGGAAAATAGATTCTTGTTTTTCTACAAATTTTTCAACCCTCTATTATCTACAGTAACGCCTCGATTTATTATTCGTGAATTAATTCATTCATCGCATTGTTATACGTATATCAATGATCAATCGGTCTCAGTTATCGATCTATTCTGACAGACTAGAGACGCGCTCATATATCTTACTCGATCTTGATCAAAGGGAAGCTTCGTAATAAACTTCATCATAATAATCTACTCGGCCACTTCAAAGAAAACGTGATCCAGTTTGAAATTTTCGGAGTGCATAATTCAGTTTGTCAATAAAGACCTGCACTTTAAAAAATTCTGCGTTCATTTAAATAAATGATCGTTTTCGAAGTATCTACCTACTCAAAGTTAAAGTTCTCATGTTTCTAAAAAAAAAAAAAAAATCGCGAATTCACTTTCCGATATATTATTATAATGGGATAACTTCCACAGACTCAATTCTGAACTGAGTTTCATACTTCTTTCTATACTTCGCATGAATCTAAAACGAAAATATTGTACCTACTTCGATCCAGAATTTGATCCCAGTGATTTTTTAGCGATAAATGCAGTGAGCGAACTTTCTTCTTGGTAAAATCTATAAACCTCCCCGGTGATCACAGCTTCCTATATACTACCCAGCTTTAGCTTTAGCATGGGATCGAAAGTAGGCAATAAAAGTGGTTAGAGAATCGCTTGAGATGTGGTTATACCAAAATCGAGGTAAGTATAAGCCGCGAGGAAGAAGAAGAAGCAGAAGAAGAAGAAGAGTAGGAAAAGTTGTTCTAAATGGTTCCCAAAGTAATGGGAAATTTATGCGCTTAAGTTAACAACTGCAATTCAGTAGAGGGTTAATCACTCGTGGTTATGATTTGCGAGCAATAAATTTGCTCGAAGTACTACCTATGAAAATCATCCCCCTTGATCCCTCTTGAATATATTCAAGTATCAAGTCGTTTGGGTTCGTTAATCGTTCATTAATCTCAATAATCAACTGAGCGAATGTCTTTGATCACCCAAATTTCTGATCAATATGCATTTCAGAATTGAATCTCGACTAAGTGATTTTCGACTTGGGATATCACGGCCACAAATTCATGTATAGACATACGTACAATTTGTAGAAAATATGTCAGGTCAGAATTGAAAATCGAAATTTTCCAAATCAGGTATAATTCATAAGTAATTAATGATCAAACCGAACTTTGAACTTGCGATACTTACAGCACGGCGTTGTTAACACCCAGGATGACAGAAGGCAACGATCACGAACCACGGTCGTCGTCCAACTGCGCATTCTGCTAGCTTTGAATACATAACTTGATGTTCAAGTCAACACAAGCGTCATTACTTTTTCACAAATATGAAAGCCTGATCGATACAGCTCGGTAGCCCGTGTCTATGTACCGATAATAATCCACAGAGAACGTGTGTAGGTGTATTAGAATAGTCGTTAACTATAGAGGCGATAAAAATTGATAAAAATCTACGCAGCCTTTGAAATGAGATACGCGGTCTCTATAATTACTCCGATGCTTTGATGCTAATATTTTATTAATGATCAAATCGTATCGCTCTGCGGTCACACCGCACGCACGGCCTTTCAATCATAAAATAATTAGACGGGATCATCCTTATTCATTATCGTCACGTCAATTATAAATTCCATGTACACTTATTCTATGTTATAGGGTAAAAATTGATCCTCACTTAATTACCTAATCTTAGGTTGTATGATGGAAAAGTCGCGCTTTCAAATTGGCATGATTGATATTGGAAACTACAATTTTTGTATTTCTGCTATTGATCACCCAGCATTTCAATTAGACTATAGTGATATTGGAGTATCCTTGTATCTGTGCAGAATATGAATTTTATTATTGACATAATGATGTCACGAAGCCACTGCGTTCCGTGTTGAATAACGAATTATTTTACACCTGAAACCACCCACGCGATTTCAAACAATCACGCAGTCAATTACTTCTCTAAATAATCAAGAGCATTCATACCTTGAACTTTCGCTAACGATCGATATACCCATTAAACCATAATTTCAAAAAAAAAGTTTATCGCACGGATTAGAGATAGGCGAAATTGTATCAAAACCATGATCAAGGGGTTTTCATGCTGAACTAAGATGCAATTTTATGGAATGAGAAAGAGCGAAGATTGAGGCAAGTGAAATGTCAGGGAAACCAAGGGACCTCGACTTTGTGCGTTACTTTAAGGAAGAGGGGATTGGACCAAGTCAATCCATTCGGTTAGTAATAACGAGATAATGGCAGATAATGATGGAATTGTCTCGTTACTTCTCATTTACGGCGGTTCTCGGTCCCAAAATTTGGTCCATCGAGAATCGCCCCTTCTAGTTAAGGTCGAGCTGATCATTCGCGTGGGTATTAGGTACCTACTCCCATTGTCATTACGAAGTCAATTTCCATTGCCCAAAGGTACCTTATACCGCCTGTGCTGCAGCAAGAATAACCTCACGATATCTTCCCTTTAAATTAAACATTATTGCCAGGAGTGAATCAAGGCTTAAGAGATCCTGGAGTTGATTAAGCCTTGGGCAACAGTAAACTGGGTTACCTTCTATTTTCTCTTCATCAGGCATCTCTCGCGGATCTCTTCCTACATTTTCTGCGTATTTTAACCACAGGAGTTTATGCGAGACTCGGAAATTTTATACATTCTAGACATTTTTCGACATTTTCACCTCTTTCAGAATCGCAGCCGTACAAGAGAATACGAAATTGTTTTATAAGGGGGATAAATTTGCTTGTGGTTGTTCATTTTCAGAAGGAAAAAAATAAAAGACAAAAAAATTAGTTCTCCAGACAGAATAGCTTGCATAGCGTTAATACCACTCGCACATTCCTCTCGTTCTTAGAGTTTGGAGTCGTTCCAAAAGCGCAACACATTTCGTACCTGAATGCTATACAACTGCTTATTCGGAAAAGTCATTCAACAGTTTTCGAGTGAATAGTTTCTGAATGAAATGGTTTCGTTTCGAAAATTATATACATCATTTTCTGCCACCTGTAGCTGGTAGGTACCACGTCAACGACAAAGGACTTTCGATAGGCCAGGCTTCCTCCTAAAAGTTCATTTCTCAACAGGATTAAATTTAACTTTGTCCATCGACTACATTATCCAAACCAACCCTAACTATGGCCGCAACTCGGGCCACAAGTAAAGGACTTCACTTTTGGTAGGCAAATTACTTTGCATCAACTTTCTCGTCAGATTTAAACACCAACACGTCATGATTTTAAAGTAATGTACCCATAGATTCGTCCAAAACAATTTGAGAATTTCTGGCTCTTTTCCATCTTCTGACTCTTTGTGGCAAAACGACGTATAAATTATGCATTTTTGAACCGTTTGACTAAGATCTTGCAGAAGACGTCTAGAAAAGCATTTCGGAATCCATTGCACATATATTCGTGATATATAGCAACGGATTCGAAGTACGTAGTGGCGAATGAGGAGGGTACAAGGCAAAATAAATTGTATCCGATCCGTGGCGAATATAGACGTTCGAATACATACATACATACATACATACATCGCTATAGATATATATATATACATAGAGAGTTCCTTCAGGGTGGAGTGAACTGATCGCGATCCCCTTTTCAGCTTTTTATCATTTAACTATCCAAGAGTTTCTCTAAGAGTAAAATACTCATTCGCTGTACCTATAACACGAAGCTGATTCAATCTGCTCTCGTTATCCGAGACAAAGGCGTGTTCAGTGAAAACTTTATCCTCCCATTATATTCTCTTCGTACATTGGAAAGAACTCCTATTTTCAATCGAGATACTCAAACACTTTATTTTGCCTTTAAACGAACTGCTCGCTTTGTTTTCTGTGGTTATAGTAGAGCAGGATTTCTTCGAAAAGTTTCTACACATACGGATTAATGTTGATGAAAATTCTCTCATCCCATTAGCCACACATATCGATATGCTATGATGATGAAATTCGTCGTTATTTTCTGTGCATGCAGCGTGCACCAAGCAATTGGCAAATTAGATTATTGTCCGTAGCTGTTAGAACTACTAAAGTAAATATTAATTCATCGCGACCTGCAGACGGAAGTTAACTCCCCATTTGGGTCAAGAGAAAAAATAACAGACAGGTAGAGACGACAGCAAATAGTCACGTTGTCACATAGGTTGCGGGCGAAGAAGTGGCTGACGTCTAACTGACCTGAAATTTCCTGGACTGACATTCGTCTGTTTGTTTACCAAATATAAGAGTACCTATTGCGTCAAATAGACTTAACGTGTTACAAGCAAGTGGATTGCAAATTTTTCTTGGTATAAGTAATATCCATGAATAATAATTTTTTCTCACCTCCGGGCCGAAAGCGACAACTTTCGTCCCGCTGCGCGGAACGAAGTTCCCGTTTTCCGGCTCCGTCGATGCGAAAAATCGTATACACTCCTCGGGCAGTAAATAAGAAAGCCCCAGATCACATGTAATTATCGTCCGAGGCGCAGCCGAGGTCGACAAACATGTGATCTGGGGCTTTCTTATTTTACTGCCCTAGGTATGTAATATACTATTACTCCAACATAATTTCCTTTAATATCGCGCTATTTACGACACGCGACATTTTCCTCCTACCTTCCTTGACCAAAGTCTTAAACAAGCTTTGGAGAGTTATGACATTGTCCTGTTAACTTATGGCTGCGGAAGAGAAACATCTGAAACTTGGCAAATCCGATTTAGAACTGAGTCACGACTAGACTGAGCATACATGCCTAATTATTGAGCAAATATACTAATTGTCTCAATTACCGCGGATGAACTTTATTCGCTAATTGCGACTCGCCTATAGCAGGTGACTACTATGTAGGTACTGTAAATTTTCATTCATTTCTAAGTCACGTACAGCTGAAGCTCGTAACTACAGTTTAACATTGTTAAAATTCATTAACGATTTTCCGTATAGCTATAACATAATGATGCAAGACATATGAGTTCTGCAGCGAGCGTAATTTCAAACGTCCCTAAGACTGGCTGGGTTCACGATTTATCGCTGGAAACTCTAAATCCATGAAAGAATTCTTTTCTCATTTTCTTCACAGCCGGAGATAATAAAACAGCTAATAAAATTTGCAATTAAAATCTGACTCGATTCACGAGCATGTATTTTACCATATACCTATATATATATATTCTACCGTACATAGATAATATGGCTGAGTTATTATCACGTGTTAATTTATTTTATATACCGAACGTTCGAATGGAATTGAAATGTTATATTACCTACCGTGTGGTATTCTATGTCATGATTTAACTCGAGAATATCAATTCGGCAAATGTTATGTTGTGTAGCCTCATTTCTATCGAATATTATGCGAACCATTAATTTTACGATAATTTACGACATTTGTCATTCTGGAAAGCGATCAATCCTGCCTATTCAGAAATCGATTGGTGGTCTTTCTATTCAAAATACCGCATAAAGGCACTTATTTCACGTGTCGAACGTGTCACACAAGTCACTTACCCATCGATCGAGTCTCGATGTTCACATATTGCGCTGAAGGGATGCTACACACAAACGCGACAAGTCTAACATCGCTTTCAAGAAAATAGGAATTTCAAACATATGTGTATATATGCCACGGTTAAAGTTGGTCAGAACTTTTTCCACCGTCTTGAAGCGATCCTCGACAAAGTGCGATTTTTTTTTTTTTTTCAGCTAAAATAAAACGAAAAATAAATCTAACAAATTTTTCGTTTTCTGTTTTCAATTTTTTGAAGACGCGTCAAACCAGCGGAGTGGTCGGCAGCAGTACTGGGGACGAGGTGGCAGGTGGGCCCTCCAAAGCAGCGATAATGTCATCAACGTCAATGCAGTCTGCAGCATCAGCAGCAGCAGAGGAGAGTTCGGAAAGCTATGGACTACCCAGAGCACTTCCGGTCACCGCGACAACGTTTCCGGAAAATATGGGACTCCCAACTTCTAACACGCCAAGCACACCGTCAGGGGCTACCAGACTCCCGGCCAATCTTCTCTTCGCTTTACCTGCCACACCGCAACGTTCTGTCTCCAGCACCAAAGGACCGGCCATCACCAAGGCACAGATGAAAGGTAATAAATAAAAATTGCAAGGATGCACAGGGAGAACCGAAAAGAAGTTAAATATTCATAGAAATATGGATATTGCGCCCCACAGCTCTTGGAGCTGAGATACCTACACCTAATTTTGCATAGAAGGGTTTATTTTGTTTGAAAAACTAAATTTCAAAGTGGTGGAAGTAAAAAAAATGCAATGTCTACATGCGCAATTTGCTCTTTGGTCTACCACCTGTGGCGTTAGCAGCTTGGTGTACAGAGAAATATTGACCACTCTGACCAATTTATTATTTATTGAAAATGCACCAAATTTACTCACATAGGAGAAATTCAACCCCTAATATTATCCCGCGATTAATATAACACGAGAACCTAGGTACATAGGAGATTTTTCTTGACTTTATGTATGGTTGTTGCAGTACTTTGGGCAGACAAAGTGATCGAGAAATATTACGAAGCTTATCCTTACTGCAAATATCATTTTCGCGATAAAGCAGATGTCTAATTTCTGTTTTCTTCGGATGATCATACTCGTGTGTCTCATCAGCGAGTCATACAACTTAGAACCTCGAATGAGGAATGAGATTACACGCGAAGCTCGGAATCGAAATTTGTAAATTTATCCAAACGAGCTTAGGCCAAAGTTACTCGTATATAATTAGTTTTATAATTCATGACGCGGTTCCCTGATATCTTGGAGGCTGCATGTATAATCCGGGTTTAGGTATGAAATTTGATAACTTGCCCACGAAGCTGAAACGAATCGTGATGTAGATACACGGAGTATGTGGAACAAAATTCCTAGGCGAATACACCTGGCCTGGAGTAATTAAGTTAACCGCTTTGCGTACCTACAACCTGCTCTTCTATTTCTTGAATATTTGCAGCGTGCGAATTCCGCGCAATATCTTGCGTCTACTCTATAGCTAAAGCTGATTCTGGTTCGGGATGTAAGAGCCAGGGAAGCCTAATGGAATATACAGACACCCGAAGCTGTAGTCTGCAGACTCGAACCGTATTGGGCTTTCCCCTAATAATTTCTGCTTCGTAAATTCCGACTATAGCTCAACCATAATTCGATCTTCTTAGCCTACTACGTGGCGCCCGTATAGCTTCCATAAATAATTTTTCAGTTTTTTTTCTTTTCTCCTCTTTTTCTTTTTCTATAATATTTTTATACACGTGTTGTTAACAATGAATGAAAACTACATACTACAAGCATTTGTTATATCTGCACGTAAGAAATCCATCAAATTTATGGATTTTCTCGTTGGGCCTCGTAACTCACTCGAAAAGCTTTGTGGGTACCTACCTAATTCAGTTTTCCATCTAGGAAGAATCCTGATTCTCATATTTTTCCTTAATTCAACTCGCCACGCGATACTCGCTATAAATCATACCGCGCAAGTTCACGCGAGCTGAGGCGCGGTTATCGAATTGAAGAAATATTTCTTGATTACAGAATAGACCGTGTGACCGAGCTCAGGTTCATGGCTGCTGAACTTAGCCTAGTAATTCAAGTTACCCACTCTAACCTGAAGTCCTATTATCATGGCTTATTATACGCGTGGTTAGAGAGAGCCCTGAATCCGCTTTTCAGGACTTATAGCTTCCTAGTCTCTGAATTTTTGCGGAGTGAAATTTCACTCCATTAGTTCAAACCGGCGCGATATTCGCTCCAAAAATTAAAATCTAGAGATCATATGGTCGGATATCCGCGAATATCATTCTTCTATCTTCGGTCTGCTCGAAAATAATTCGTCCTGCATCAATATAATTGAATATCTCTTAATGAACTATAAGGAATGAAACACTCTGCTCTGATACATCAGTCGAAAACCCTGAACCTTGTAAAAAATGTCAAATCAAATTCAGACGAAACGAAATGCAGAACGAAAAAAATATATTCGGAGATGATGATCGAAGGTGAGTCTCTGTGACTCTATATCTGATCCGGACACTCGGCTAGAACGTAGTTTAATAATCCCATTTTATGTGTCAACGAAATGCATTGTAAACTCAGTGGGTACAGGGCGAGTTATAGATCTACCTTTTATACGACGTCTGTAAAACCGCATAGGTGTATAGCGAAGTGCGTAGGTACCTACATCGCACAAAGTATGGAATAGGTAGGTATTGCCCAATAAAAGGTGGTTTAATCGCAGGCTGCATGAAGTAGGTACATACGTGTAACGAATTTATACTGCGTATTGGTTGTGCTAAACTTCCTGCATGCATGTCCCCGCGCTCATAGTTCAATAAAAAGAAATTCATATAAAATTGAAAAACGGCATTAAATTCTTCCGCACGATATTCGCTGATGCATTTAATCAGATCGCGAAACGATTGTGCGTATGGGGACCGCGTGTTCAAAGTACGTACGTTTCAGCTCTCCATATCTTACGCCTCTGTAACTACACACCATAAATTTTGTCTGTATAGACTATGGAGAGCGCATGCGAATAAATTTTCATCATTTTAGTACGAAGAAGATATAAAGTACAAATGTACCTATAAACGGTGTTTAACTTCCATTGGGGAAAAATCAAACGTAAAAATCACACCTCGTATATTGCGGTATATCTAAATCACTCGTTTATCGGTACGATATTTTGTCGATTTCCGGGTTCGCGTCGCTAGGAAAGAGATAAACCTGCATAGCCACAGTGAACACATACCTACCACATCCCAACCCGCATTCCTAGGGGCGATAATATAAATTACCTGCCGTTGTTTAGCCGCTGAGAGTTGGGGCGACAGCGCGTTAGAGGCATAAGGGGTTGTTATGCCTCGGCAAACTACCTTACCAAGATTGTCCACGTATTATTTTCACCACAGATAAAGTTATCTCGATTTAAGCACCAGCGAATCCTTCCATCTGTCCATCCGACTGTCCGTCCTTTCCTCCTCTCTCGTTCATTCGCTATTCAACGGACGAACGATTTCACCGAATAACTTGGCCCTTCTATATACATATACCTATATATACCTACCTTCCCCGAAACCTTCAGAGGTAAATTTACTTATGCCATTCCCTGCAGCTTCGCGCTTATTATATTGTCCCGTCTTATTAGAATTAATTTACCCACTATAATGAAGAGCCTTCTGGCTTTGAGCCGTATTATCAACGGCCCTTTCCATATTCAGATGGATGATAATTTCCCATATAAATTTGGTGTGTAATGGAAATAAGAATTATATACGTCATGAGGTGAAGTGTAGCTCTGAGTTATCGATCTTGAATTTTATCAATTTTTATGCAGTTTGTTATAGATTCTGAATTATTCTACTATATGCAGAAAGTTTTGAGAAATAATGAGAAGCCATTTCCTGATAGTAGGTACTAAGTGACGTTTTTTTTTCGTAAGATAAGAGCCAAGCGGTTTTTAGCGCTTACTGATCAGATTACCCACATTTCAAACGGCGCGATTTACGTTTCCCCAAAATTTCTGGCTTTCACCTCTCGTGGCTTACGAGATAATTCCGCACAGACGGAAATATATGACGTAGGTACCTATACGTATATGTATACGACATGAAATAATGTGATACGGACAACGCTGAATGATGACCACTATATTTATCACAACGTTGTTGAAAAAAAATAAAATGAAAATGAAAATGAAAACGGAAACGAAACAGAATTACCTATAGCTTTGCGTTATTGATTTACACACCCATCTTTCTTTTTTTTAATTTTTAGATTTTTCGAAATTCTCGTCTCTGACTACTGCATACGTTGATGTGTAATCCCGCCCGATGCTTCCGATGTTAAATTTTGATATTAATGGCGTAACTTGGTGCGGTCAAACATTGGCATACCTATGCATATATCGAGACGAACGTAATGGGCCGCGAAATGAGGCTATTAGAGGTTCACCCACGTCCTCCCCTGAACCGTCCGAATGTAAATCTAATCGTACATTGAAATAGCTTTCACAGTAGGATTCGAAGTGATATATGCCTTTAAACATGAACCGTTTGTGACATTTCTCGGATTTATAGAATAGCCCGGTTTATAATGGTCAATGAAAGAATCTGGCCTCTATAAGTCCTAAGAATTGTCCAGAAATGAATTTTCATAATCGAATAAAAAACTAGTTCAACGAAGAACAGTTGATTATAAATTATAATATATATACCAAGTCATGAACTCATGACAAGCGTTGCTTTCATTCCAACGCACCCATAATTTCCGGGACTTCCCAGATAAGGAGTGACGTTTGTATGCTTGTCAGTTGTTATAGATATTCAGAGATCTGTATAATATATTATCTTTGACGTGATTTAGATAGTCGAGGTTTCTTTTCATAGAAATATAGAATTAGAAAGGCCCAAATTGAAGATAAATTTCAATCATTATTTTCCTCATCGATCTTCTCAGCTTTTTCTAACACGCGTTATAGTTTCATGAAATATTTTCACGCCTTAAGTTATGACGTGATGATTGACCATTGGCAATATGCGGCTATTCTGAGAGGAAACAATTCCGTGTTATTTTTCAAACGAGATTCATACATTCACTCTATTCTCTCGCGTACTATTCGAGCCCGAAGTAATCTGCGAAACGGTAATAGGTTGTATTTCCTTTGCCGATGTGTTCCTCTTTGTCTTCGACAAATAATCGAATTGTCAATTATCCCCTATGGATACGTACGCGACTACATACTACATACATACATACCTATACTGACAATTTGATCCTTGCAATACACCAGACTCACGTGTGAGAATCAAACGCAATTTCAACGGCGCCAACTTGTGAGCTTGCACAACGACATAAGCGACTTCGCACGGTATAATAAAATACGAAAGCTGGATTTCATTTTTAATCAAGAATAATTTCAATCGTAGAATCGCGTCAATTTTGATCATGCGTTACGTTTCGTTACGTGAATATGGCTTTTATTTTTTCTAATGTAGATATCCCGAGCTAGAATTAAACGCAAGAATTTACCAAGAGGAATTTAAACAGGAATTACCGCGTCTTGGAAGTTCACAGATAGATGCGCCTGAGTTCGAAAACCAGTGAATCGAATTTCCAACGTAACGAGCAGTTGCACATAGTAGTTTGCCCATAGGTAGTATGTACCTACTTCTATACCCGCCTTCTCATTCCCATATACGTTCGAAGTTCTTTCGAAGTACATATGTAGTACGTAAATAAATGTACGTACGTACATTCACACATTCCACGTCACATTTTATGCGCTGCTTCTTCCTTCTAGTTCTATATAGCAGCAGTAGCAGCTAAACGAAGGTAAAAAGGAGAAATTCGAACTGTTGCCCTATGGAGATAAAAAGAAGGCTTTAAAATGCCACGTATAAATAGAACGGGCTTTTCTTTTCATCTAAAAGTAACCCGCAGAATCCAGTCGAGCTTTATACTAATGAACCTGCGTAAAACCATCAGAAATTAAAAGAGAACCTAGAAGTTGAGTTGTGAATGAATGAAAATGGGTGTTGACACTTTACTGTGAAACAATCTTCTCTGTAGGCAGTAATACGTAATCATGACAAAAGCCATTATATTCGCATTCATAGAGGATTTTATCAGCGGCTTTTGTTACAGAGTTCAGAGAAGCGTTCAGGCTATTCGACAAGGACGGTGACGGAAGCATCACCAAGGAAGAACTGGGACGAGTTATGCGCTCCCTAGGGCAGTTCGCTCGCGCTGAGGAGCTTCAGACTATGCTTCAGGAAATAGACATCGACGGTGAGTATTGTTTTCCAAAATTATACGGGTTGACAGACCCTCATATATCCGTCCCTACAAATTATAATCTTCACATAGGTGCACCCGGTATACATACATAGATCGACGCCGATATCTCACTTTGCGCGCGTAGATATGTGATGTGAGCACTAACGGATGCCTCAATCCGATGTGTGAATGAATACGTACCACGCGAGAAGAGATATGGGTGTAGCATAATAATACGATCATCATTCATCCAAGAAGTTAAATAATTAAATTAAATGTACTACCTGCAGATCGTGTTTCTCGAGAAAAGCCATTCGTTTTCTGGCCTCGTTAAAGTGGTCTGTGCGTACCTATAGGTACCGGAAGTGCCACAGTGGAGCAATTTATTTTACAGCCATTATCAATTCGGTGTTTCGTTGGTTTTATACACCCACCTTTTATCCCTCTTATTGTTTTTTTTTTCTTTTTCTTTTTGTGTTTTTTTTTGTTCTCTCCCTTCGCCTTCCCTTTCATCGAGGACGTTTACTTACCGAGTTCCGCTCTACCGCGCGGATTCCAAAGTCTCCGGATTGTTGTTCGGAGATAAACTTGTTAATGAGGGTTCGGAACCTGCGCCCAGGGCGACCTGTTTGCAGCCAATTTTCTCATATTTTTACATCTTTAACGAACCTAACCGCAGCCCACCTCTTCCCACACAGATCTATAAATGTTCACGTAAATCGCAAGATGAAACTGTTTTCAGCTCCGAGATAATGCATATCAATCACACCGTGCCAATATCAAGTGGACCGCGAGAAAGGCGCGATAATTCTTCTCTCGTCAATACGAATCTCTTTTTTGGCGATACCAATTCTCTCTGCAGGCATTCTATCACCCCGTTTTTTGAAATAAATAAATAAAAATTGGAAATTGATGCAGAAGAACTACAAAAAGCAGTTCAAATAAGACGACAGAGGAATGTCAGCCTCCTTACATATATATGCTGGTTTCGGTATGAACCATTTTACATGAAATTGCGCATGAGCAATATCGCGTGCGGAAAAAATTCAACGCGGAATTATACCTACCCGGTTTCATACATCGCTCTCGATTTTTTCGAATATAAAAGCGGTGAATAAATACGAAAGGAAAAGTCAGGTGGAATTGCGTCGAAAGGTGTGAGGGTGTGTGATATCCACAAAGCGACCGATGGGCTCAAACTTGGCAATAACTAGTCGCACGACCAGCCCGTCGTTCTCAATCTCTTTTCGTGTGAACCGAGTGTGAAATTTCCCCTTTCTATACTTTATATCAGATTCTATATAGCAGCTACTTATAACTCATTTTAAGATGTACATACGCGCGGCTGTTCCCGCGATATGCTATATATATGGTATAGATATAATATATATATGGTATAGATATAAAGCTGCACGATAGATACGATAACTAGGTATGTATATTTACTACAACCGCACATAGATAATGAAATTTATTTTCCCTTAATCTGAACCGACACGACGCCGAATCGCGTTTCAGAGGATTCAATACAGATACCAATACAGGGTTTAAACGACGGATTCAAACTTTATTAACAGAATTCTTTGCGCGCTCTAGAAGCAAACGGTCCCTTTTCTTTTTTCACTACCTCGATTCGTTTCTGCCATATTAAAAATACTCCTCAAGATACCTGCCTCGTATCCTCTACCCGATAACTGCATCCTTTGGTTGTCTACATCCAGTTGACAAACACGTTAAAGTATCTCTTGGATCAAATTTTTGATGAAATATCATCCAAGTAGATCTTGAGAAACGTGATTTTTATCCCGATATTGGAATTATCGATAAGGTGCGGTGACGTTCAACAGACCAAAACATTGGGTAGTATACTACCCCCTCAACAAGTTTTCGGAAAAAAGATGAAAAGAAAGGAAAACCGAAAAAAGTGCTGACCGGATTTCAACTGGAATGAAATTAGATGATTGTATTTCCATTCCATTTTCTGTTTGCCCCTCGTTTAACTCGATCCGCTTTTATCCTAATCCGTCGCAACTGCGACTGGCTCGATTTACGATAAAACGTAAAGAAAGAAGGAAAGAGAGAAAATAAAGAAAAGGGAAATTCGAGTGGAACGGAATGGGAAGAGATATCTAGACATAAAAATACATAAAAAAATCTCTCAAACTATTCACAACTAATATGACGTCATTGATTCCCTCAACGTGAATTTTCGGTGATAAATTTTGCGCGTTTAGGGTCTCGACGCTTCGCAGCTTTCTGACTTTTCCTCCCAAAATCCCCGAGCCAATTCTAGCGACAATTGAGACGGTAAAGTCTGGGCTAAGCTACAGCTTAAGCGAACAAATAAACGGCCACACACTCGTATACCTACACTTGACGTTGAATGAAATTTTCAAAAGTCCTAACCGATATGTGCGCGAACTGGCGGGTCAAGGCGTCGGGAAAATAAGTTGGCAATCTAGACCTCGTAACAAAGTTGTTGGGGGTGACAGCGGAGTAGATTGGGTTGGTCGAGGCTAACTTCGTACGAAGGATGTCAAAACCGTTCCAATAAGTCTTACTGCAGAGAAGCACAGCTAGGGTCCTTGGTTGATCGTAAATGAGAAATTACACCCGGATGGTTACGGACGCGAAATTTCTAAACTGGTAGATTCAGAATCGGGTAAAATCACTAATCTAGGCTGTCCGTCACGCGTCATAGAATACGGAAGCTAAATTTGCAATTATTTCAATAATTACTTTCCCAGACTGAAGCGAACCATCTATACTTCCTCATGGACCATGAAAATCGCCCGAGTAAAATTTGAAACGTTTCAAAGCTCTGCGTTGAGTTTATATACCTATAACATACACACGAAGCGTATGACAGATGGACATATGAAAATTGTCCATTTGTATGTACAAGTTCCTATTATCACGATCCTTTTGTCTTTCTATTCAATGGGATATCGACACGGCTAGTTGGTCTGTCAGTTGATAACTATTTATCGATGACCCTATTCCCTGGCCCCATACCAACATGTGCCGGACGCACGTCGAAGACGCGATCTACACCACTATTGTTCAAATTTGTTACGACTATTGGAGTTCTTCCTAATTTACCTTTTCCCACATTTACCTCAAAGCTGAAGTTATCAGAAAAGTTTTAAGGGGTAAAGTCTGTCGAAAAAGGGACTAGGACTCCCCATAAATTTCCTAACGCAGAAAGTCCACGTAGGACTCTATTTCACTTGGTCAGTTGAATAGAAATGTCATAAAAATAATTTTCCGATATGTCGACGACTGACTCTGAGGAAAGCAATCAAGCTTGGAGATTTTCACGGTATTTTTATTTCAAAAGGCTGCATTTGCAGAATTGGCAGGTAATTACATGCCACCCTTTCACTCCACGGTATTCTGGTCGTACATGTAACAGCAGCCGCAATGTGTCAAGTCGGATTTTCACTGTACCTACGCGAATAATGAAATTCTACGTTCGTATAAAACGTCGAAATTTTGGAAATAGTTACAGGAACGTTTATAAGACCGTCATTTTCGAGATAGAGTTTCACGTTACTATCACTCGGCAACTAATGCGGGAATACATTAATGTCGGGTAATTCTACGCGGTAAGAAGATACTCTGAATAATTACAGCCCATGGAACAAATGGTTCGTAACTTAGCCTCTCAACAAACGGCGCTTTATCGCTTTAGCTCTTTGACGTTTGTTCCTCGATCTTTGAGAGTATACGTATGTGTGTATGTATGTATGTATGTATGTATATGTACATACAAACCCACTCTTTTGGTACTTCAAAGTTCACTCCTGGCTGATCGTCAGACATTTTACGTCTGCCCTCCACCAAGAGAATCGTCGCTTATACTCACACCGATGTCATGAAGCGATTTCTTAACTGCGTTTTCCAAAGCTTTTGATACTCATTGCCAATTTGAGATCAACCATTCCGCAGAAATGATCAATAAAATAAATTCATTTCACCTCTACATTCGGGGCCTTAATTTTCATTAATGAATCGGTGCAAGCTTTGTGTATGTAGTACCTACTACATGGTCAAAACCCAGACGCTATTCAAACTTTGAAAACATCTCTGGTCCAGATTCTGCAAACTTGGTGAATACCGCGGTAGGCCATTCATCCACGTACCACCTTGCTGCAGATGTACGTCTACTCTCATTCTCGATATTTATTGTTCCGAGTCAGACAGATAACAGCAGGTTAAGTTACGACAAAGGACCATTCATGAGCGACGGAGCATCAGTTCGCACTATATCTGCGCTTGTTTTTTACATTTTCAATTTTCCGCTGAAAAAACAAGAGGGGGGGAATTATGTAATCACCCCGGAAATAAACGGTCGAGCTTGCACCAGATCTCCACGTTTTTAGCTCCAGAGGATCACCTCTGACCATTTTCAGATGGATGTGTCTGCGGGTGTGTTTAAGATAAATTTTTTTTCAAGCCACACATCGAGAGCGAGTGATTCGAAAAGAGCGTCGAAAGACTGGTAATAACAAGATCGTAAAGTTCGAAATTCTTTCTTCGAAACTTTGAGAATTTGAGCGATTTGATATTCCGGTAGCGACAGACCTTATCGCGTTATCTGTTCGGCTTGTAGTTGAAAAACGTTGGCAGTCGAGTGTTCGAGGATTTTAAAGAGAAATAAAGTTTTACTCGCCCCCGGGTCGTAGGTACCTACGTAGGAGACTAATGACGAGCTTAGAAGTTGTTGAGGTCAGCGTCAGGTTATCGCGGTGTGCAAAACTGTGAGGCTTGGTCGAATGGAGGTATTTTTAAATCGCAAAAACCACACAGTAAAATGCAGATCGCATTATATTTCGACCTCGAACAGACCCGACGTTCGTTAAAAATTCAAACTTCTAACGTGTGTCCGCAAGCATAAAACGAATTCCGAAACTTTTCATGCCCCAAAAATTCAAATTACAGCTGTTCGTAATAATGAGCGAATTAACATTTTCCGCGCGTTATAAAGAAGGAAATTCTGCGACTAAAAAAAAATCGCGAGGTTCCGCATCGCCTTCGCCAATTATCCTCCTGTCATGTCAATCAGACGCCTCATTTAGCTCTTATCAGAAATTTAAAATCACTGGAATCCCCATAATTTTGCGCGAAATTCGTTGAAACACGAGTCGAAGTGTCAAAAAGTGATTTCCAATTTACTCCCGCAGTGAGTAGGATATTTGGTAAGAGAGAAGAATGTAGCGGACGCATTCTCGCGGGGGAGTTTCCCGTTACAAAGATAGACGCCAGCTGAGGATCAGTCCCTTCGAGAATTGTCCCTGGGGTTCCTATGTAATGCAATTACTTTCCCGTTGAGTGCCCATCTGTCCATTCTCTCTTTTTCAGATGCCTATGTGTTTGTACATACACCCGATCCTTTGGCTACCCAGCTCCTGCAGGATTGAAGCTGGAATTCAGGTCCCAATCGTTTCGTTGAACTCTAGTGGCTTAAAAGGACGACGCTCAATTAATCGTCACGGGTCGCAAACTTAAAGCCCGCTGGGCATTGACTCGGTCAAAAACTATTCGACGTTTGAAAATTGAGATGCTGCATGTTCTTGAATAATTCTCGACGAATTTCAGCCCCAAATTCATGTAACATAGTTTTCATACTTCCTATAAGGAAAAGGGAGACAAGACATTATCACGTATGCATATCGTGCGGTTTTCTCGCGGTCTTTTCCAAGGAAGTTTGCCACATATTGAGGGAGGAAGTAGGTAGGTAGATAGGCCTGGTACGTACGTGCCGTGGAAGAGTATGAAAATTTATTACCCCTTATATGCGATAGGTATAGCAAAAGAAATAAGGTGCGTGACTATTTCTTGTTCTGGTAACCAGCTTTGGGTAAAACAAGTTGGAAAACTAACTCTTCGGTTGAGCTTAACTAGCAGCGATATTCTCTGCGCGGGTCGAAATGTAGTTTTTGCAGGTAAACTTTTCCTAGTTTCTAAGTTTCGGAACCACCCTGCTCCTGCAGGGGTTGTTGGATTGATCAAAGAACTTGCGGAACTTACGGAAACACGTGCACAGTATCTAGCAGGTATATAATGCAGAAAAGCTAAAGACCGGGTAAATTTAATTGCGAAAACATTGGCTACCTACCCTTCGCGTTAGGATATCTGTGATTAGGTTTTAATTCTACCCTACGGTATAACTACAACTGCGCTAGCTGCGTTTACCCATTTTACCCAAAGATTAAACTGCGATAAGAAAACCACGTCCAGAGACACTATATCTCGTAACTTAATTTCGCCGATAAACTTTACCCTTGATTAAATTTCAACTTCGTTTTGGCTGAAACTTTTTCTTAGGCTTATACGATGGACGGATGATGATAATCCGATTTTCAAAGCTAAGCATGATTTTGGGATTAACAAACTTAGGTATTATTCTCTTACGACCTGTGCGATCTTCGTGTATAAATCTGCTTAGCGGGGGTCGAATCGGCTTCGCAATTCAGAGACAAGAGGTGATTTGTGATCCTTGCAGGCGAAAAGGAAGAACATAAATGCAATAGCGGTATAACTCCGAGGGAAAAATTCTCAAGTCCAATAACGGATGCAGTTGGCTCGGACGACGGCCAGTCGACTCAAGATTCGTACATTTATATGCATTTGGATACGATATACTTCGAGCTCAAGACTCCGATTTAGTTCCATGAACGCTGAGCCACACAAAAAGAGTTTGCAAGGGATTTCCACTTACGTCACCAGACAGACAAAGCTCTAAAGCAAAACGACCGAATTTCGTTTCAGATTTCTTCTGCTCTGCCTTTTTTTCAGGAATTTTGAATTTCACCGAGGGAAAGATCTTGCTAGGTTTATAAAATACAAAAATACAAAATGTGAAATAAAAAATGAAAAATACAGAATCCTCCCCGTTTCATCCAAGTCGAACCTGTTTGCTTAACTTCAATCAAAAACCCGTCTTTATTTACACTTTGCGTCTCGCGAGATTTGATCAGAATAAATCATAGTACCAGTAAATCAGCTTCTGCAAATATTAGCAAACTAGGCATGAGTGCAAAGTGCAACAGCGGTTTGAAAAAGGCGAATTTTTCCAGCCTGGTATTTCGTCTGTTTCCATTCTGACGCCCTACTATTTTAAGAAAGTAATTTGGCGGTCGATTTCCATCCGGGTTTCGATATAATATCGCGTCCATAGGCGACCAAAAATAAGAAAAGAAAAAAGATCGTATCGTAAACCGGAAAGCAGAGTTTACAGGCACGTGGAAGGCCCATTCTGTGCCAATATCTCGCTAGACCTTTCTTAAAAATTGGCCATAACGTACACCATCCTGAATACATACAAGGTAGATCCGCAGCTATTCTCCGATCCTATACCTTCATCCTTCTGTTTCGTAACAGAAAAGAGCTTAACGGCCCGTGGACTGTCAGCTACGGTCTAGTTGTCCGCAATAACGCCGATTACATACCGACCCGCAAGAATCGAAAACATTTTTTTCAACCCTTAACAGCTGTGAGTCATTATACCCACACATGTCTGGAATATGTAAGAAAAAGATTTTTGAAAAGCTTTCAAATCTTGAATCGTACTAGAATTTTTATATCTGGCTTTTCAGGAACTCGAAGAAAATAAAATATCGAACTTACGACGAATAACGCTTACAGATTTGCGAAAGTCTTTTTCATATACATACATATAAGATATAGATAAAATAGGGTAATTCTGCTGCAGTCAGTTTTGAGGATCAGCGATACTTTTTCTTTTGCTTTTTCTTTTGGTTTGACGTTGGCTTGTAGCTACATCCTTAACTCGTCCGTGAATACATCAGTAGCTCTATGAAGGAATTCGCGACAATTATTATAATATTACTTCGAAAGAGCTATAGGGTGAGTAAATTTAGCCGTATAAGGTATGAAGGGCCTAGCGATACAAAAAACTTGGAAAGCTTCTGCTTGATATTCAGGACGGAACTTACGAGCTTTTAGACTTTCGCGAAGTGTTAATTGCTATGAAAATGTTTGAACTGTCTGAAGCTGATGCACTCGAATTATTTTGTTGTTTTTAAGTAACATTGCTCAAGGCGCGGGCGTTGCAAATGAAAAAAAGAGAAGCTGTATTTATCTTGTGAAACTGACTAGGTACAGAGAGGTGAAGAGGGAGCTAAATAGACAGTAAAGGATCGCGGCCAGCTGTTAATTTAATTTTGAAATTTAGAAGTTTGTTGTGTTTGTATATTATGAGGAGAGAAAAAGAGAATATACTTCCCTAAGTACACCCGCTCAATTTCGAATTTTAATCGATGGTTAACTAAGTGCGTGAGAGTTAAAGTAAACAGAGATAAAGCAGCTGGTTCCCAAATTCGGTAGTAAAAGTTTGAAAATTCGAACTTCGAAAGAGCCGCTGAGAGATCTTGAAAAAGTTCGCAACCAAGTAGGGCTTTCCATCTCTATTCAAAAAAAATCTCGCTATATTTTGAATATTTTTGAATCTCTGGTTAATTCGATAATTGTAGATAGGCTAAAGACAATCGATTCATCCAATCTACAATTAATTCGATTCAATTGCGATTGGAGCCACGGCTGATGGATAATTTACATCGAAAACGCGCTTAGAGCGTTCTCAAAAAAAACCGCGTGAATTAGTTCCATCAATTGGGAAAAACGATGCTTCAACTTCCGCGAATCTTATACCAATCTTGTTAATTAGTCAGATAAATCCTGCAGCCCGATATATTGCGGAAGTTTGAAAAAACGAAGATATATACCAAGACTGCAGAGTCAGATCGGTTTTACATTAGGCGCTAAAGCGCCAAGGGAAGTAGCTATAGCTGCGCGCACACGGCGAGCTGAGGATTTTGGGGTAGTCGTCTTCGGAAGCCGTAAAGCTCGTTAATCCTCTGATGGCTTATCCAGAGACTAGTTTTGCCCCAGTCTGCCCCACTGGTTACGTTACTTGGATTAACGCGACACTTCGGTCAATAACCGTCGAACACCGTTATTTCTCGTTAAACTCGACTACGCTTCTTAACTCTCGCCTCGGCTCTGTTCACGGAAATTCAAAATCGTCTGTGCGTGACGAAGGAAAAGGCCTAGAAACGGCCAAAAAACAATAATCGGCACAACATAACTCACGTTTTCCTTGCAGCTCTATTCCGCATCATCCCTTTTCGCACCCGTCCTTATGCGCTTTTATCGCTAATTATAGCCTCGTTTTGATGCAATAAAGTGTAGTGCGTTATATCCGATCTAAAGAAACGCGCATGAATGTGGCGAGGCCTTTGGCGCCTGCAGGTCTTGGAACCAATTACGTTTTGCTTGAAGGAAAAGGGGCTTTGATATATGCGGCGAAGAAGATGGATGATGAAAAAGAGCGAGTATAGTATCCCATGTTATTTAATTTTTATTTTTTTTTACACTCACTTTCTCAACACTTTAAACCTACTATGCGTACCTTCAGGTACCGTGTCCAATTACGCGGTCTGCGTACGCGTCCAATTAATCCAGACTCCCTTCGGCGTTTACGACCGCGATTAGCGGCTACGGTCACGACAATTTTACCCTTACCTTTTTTTTTTTTGCACAGCAAAATAAATGCGAATGTATTAATCGTAGCCGCGGATAAGCTCAGCCTGAAGCTGTGTTTCCCGATACAAAAAGAGATACGTTGCCTTTGAACAATTATTGCTCGGTACACGAAAGCGGAAAGCTGATTATTCTCTGTACAAGGGAACAGCTCCTGATCACGCTGTCTCGGAAATGAAAAGTCTCAATTTCGATAAATTAAATTAGGCATGAATGCGAGGAGCTTATGCAGTAGTCGAAATCTAGCGAAAGAATTTAGGATGATTCTATAAGCTGTTTTGAATTTGACGATAAACGGTGTTCGGGTTTAATTAAATTTATCATGTAATATAATCTGATGTAACGTAGTTAAGTTCATGTTTACTCTATCGCGGAAACTGAGATCCACCCCCGGCAAAGTGAAGTATTTAATTAAGGCTGAGATGATCGCTCGGCAACATAAAGTCAAGCCATCCTCTTATTTCTCGCTCTTTGAACTTTGAAACCCGAATATTTTAGCCTTTGCATCTATCTTTCATGGGTGGACATTTTTTAAGGGGTAATTCCGTGATGGAACGTCTCGAGGCGTATACTATGGATTCGGAAGTTTCATAATATCAAAAGCACGCGGTTTATCTCGCGTTGAGAGACACACTTTGTCAAATTAATTACTGAAAAGCTGTGTAGTTAATCTGTTCGGACCTTAGCCATGCCATATAGCTGTGCGGGTATAAACTGAAGAAATATACACCTCGAGACAAGAAATCCTTAGGGACAATTTTTCAGACGCTTTTGCTTCACGCTCGCCGACTAATGTAGCACTAGAGTTTATTAGGGCCGAAAGTCTGCAGGCGGAAAGAAAAGACAAGCAAATATACCCCGGAACGGAAATGAGAAACCTTTTCTTGAATTTATCCCCACCATATGTATGTGTATACGTTAGACGAGAGAAAAATAGCGTTCGTCGAACTCATCTTAGCTATTATTTAAGGCACTTACAAAAAACAAGGAAACTAATCGAAGGTCAAGACCCCGGTGGCAGTCTTTAGATAGAATATCGATTAGTTGTCACTTCCGGTAGAACTAGTTGGCACAGTTCCTGGCTGACAGAAGAATGGCTTGTTTCAACGCTCCGCAAGCACACGGTCCATCTTTTCTACTTCTTATACGTCGTGAAACTTTTCAGCTTGCAATTTTCTTGGATCATTTAGTTTCAGAACTTATAGATAGAATTTTCGAAGCTTACCCTTAGAAAAGGATTGCCAAGTACACCGAACCTGGTACCTGGCAGAAAATCTGTTCAAGGGACCAGTACAGCGACTTTTCGAGAAATTATCATAGTCCGAAATCGATTTATCTCATCACCAAAGTTCATTTCACATCAAAATATTTTTCTTTTTTCAAATCATGTGTCGTAAGGATTTTACAGCACCGTTGGACCGATTCAGGTCATCTTGGATTCATTTTCTTCAGAGAACGAATCCTCATCATGTGAATGTAGGAATTTTGAAAATTTTTCGTTTTGGCCAAGTTATTTAAGAAATGAGTGATAATAATTTTTGCAAATTTGGTAAATTGATCATAACTTGTGACATAATTTTTTATTTTAAAATCCGTACATTCACAAGATGAGGAACGATTCACCGGCGAAAATGAGACGTCAAGAGATTGAATTGGACCAACGGTGTGCCAAAATCCTTACGACACATGATTTGGAAAAAGAAAAATATTTTGATGTGAAATGAACTTTGGGTATGAAATAAATCGATTTTGGACTATGACAATTTCTCGAAAAGTCGCTGTACTGGTCCCCTTGAATCTCTTAGTTTCGGAAAAGCTACGTCTCTTGGCTATTCGTTTGATTCTACCGAAACTACTCACCCGAAACAAGCCAAGTTGATGAAACAAAAAAATAAAAATAAAAAAGTGTTGATCAAAACGTTATTTTCAGGTGACGGAAACGTTAGCTTTGAGGAATTCGTAGAAATCGTAAGCAACATGGGTGGTACGAGTGCGGAAGCTGCAACGGAGGATCAAGAGGAGAAGGAACTACGTGACGCATTTCGGGTGAGATATATAATAAGAATCGAGTGATTATTCACCATATATATTCCTGCTCCATTTTTTTTTTCTTTTTCTTTTTTTTTAATTTTATTTATCTTTATTTCTGTAAGATAAACTTCACGCCTTCTTCAACCGTATGTGGGAGATAAACGAAACTGAATTGCACCCCCGCTTACCTACGTGACTTTTGTGTGATTTACATGACTTCCACGTTTTTCTTTTCCACGTGACGCGCAGACGTTTTCCCCCTTTTTTTTTTTTTTGTAAGAAACGTGAAAACTACTAGGATTACACAGCGATTCCCAAATGCGATATAAACGTCAGACTTTTCGCCAGACTGAAACCTTATATACCTGCCAACCTGCAGAGCCCGATGAGATATTTGATTCTTCCAAGAGTGACCCCATTCAACACCTTCTTTTTTTTCCGAAAAAGATAGAACGTCTTCTAGGTATATAAGACGTAGCGTCCGATCTGCAACCCTCTACAAAAATTTGAGGAAACGTCGCGTAAAAAGTATGAACAAAAGAGATGAAGAAGTATTTGAATATATCACGGAAAAAGTGTCGAATATATTATAATTATGACGTAAATATTCACGTTGATATTGTAATATTTTTGTTAATTATGAAAAGCGAAAATGACACGCTGTCGTTTCAACGAGAAATTCTGGAGGTGCATTTCCATAAATTTAAATACTCTATGTACCTATAGCCACCGGAGGTAATGAACGGACACAAAATTCGTATATGTACGCGCGGTAGAATCAGAAACGTATAAATACCTATATAGGAATGCGATTTTTTATTGGCAAAAAAAATACGCGTGGTATTTAAATCTTAAAATTTTCTCGACTCGCTTGGTGTTTGTTCAATTAATTAAGCCATAGTGCTGCGTCATCACACAAGCAACGTCGTCGTCGTCGTCGTCAGGGGTAATAATGAGTTAAGGGAGTTAATTCATTCTTGATAAGCCCTCCTTGGCGAACGAGTGGGATAACAGCGGTAGCGAAAAAAAAAGAAGAAAAAAACAAAAAAAATTGCTGGGTCATTCCCGTAGGAGCGATATCGTGGGAATGGGATATGTGTAGCGATTCATGAAAATCGTACATACCCTGGTAGAAAATTGAACAGAATTTGACCAGAATCTGTTGAGTTTTCTGGTGAATGAGCAGATTCTGGTCAGATTTTCTGGCCAGATACCTCATCAATTTGACGACAGTTTCTGGCCAGAATGCCATATGTATCTGGGCAGATTCTGTTGAAGAGTCTGGTGAACGAATCTGAGGTGTGATTGGAAGTTATGATAGAAATGCAGGTAATTAGAAAGTTCAATGACAACAAGGTAGGAATATTTTCTGTAGAAAATATTGCATTATTTTGAAATAGTATCGTATACCGTTGTATTATGAACAATATAAGAATTTAATTACACAATATTTTAATATGCCATTTCGTTATAACCTACGACCAGACAGCTACCGCTACGTCGTCTGAAGATATCAGTCATAGGCATATGAAATATCGGTAGATCGCTTGTTCGTGGTATTTGACAGCGTTGTCATTGACGAAAATAAATAATAACGTAATACAGATCGTTCACCAGATTCTGGTCAGATTCTGACCAGATACCCCTAAATATCTGACCAGGTTCTGCCCAGATTGTCTGCCCATAAGATGGTGAATGGCCAGAAAATCTGATCAATTTTCTACCAGGGTAGGTATATATAGTATAACGTACCTCCAGCAGTGGGTAATTCGCCTTTTCTATTTTCCTCCTGCTATTGCAGCTTTCTCGCTAAATTTCATAAATTATCACTAAATTTCTGGAATAATAATAGAGAGAATTTCGGGGATAACAACGTCAACGGGGTCCGTCGTTTGATTTTCGGTTTATTTAGTATTCGCAGGTAACTCGCTCGCCCTCTGCAGTCTTCGTGCGACTAATTTGAAATATTGAAAACCTTATCGCGAGTTGTGTGATTTTATTCAAGCAAATATTAATCCGCGGCTGAATAATTGAATAAGGAGCAGATGTATCAGCGGAATCCTTCTTCTGAAGAAAAAATTAAAAAAAAAAAAAAAAAAAAAGATAAAATATCAAACACAGTACCTATAGTACATGAATATTTATAGAATGTCAGGGTTATCTTGATCTTCTTGATTGACTCTCGGCCTTGGCACACATCGTTCAATGCGCCTATAACGAGGCTTATCTTTTTTGGCAATCTCCTCGGCTTATCTTCTGCTGTTTTTTTTTTCTTTTCATTTTTTTCATTTTTCTTCTTTTCTTGTGTCAAATCCGGCCAACGTCGCGTCGTTTCTTTATCCCCGAGGGTTTTTTTTCTTACCCTATACTAGACTAGATCAAAAAGTACAACAATCTTTTTCATTCGTTTTCAAACGGAATCTATATACCTGTAGGTAGATGCTAAGACCTGTACCGTTTGGAAAGAATCGAAGAATCGAACTCGGGTAACGAGAACTCTTTGAATTCATACAGAACCAATAATCTGGCTGCAGTTGACGGGTTGGAAAATCTGCACAAATTCATGTTTACATGTACTCGGAATATGTGGATGAATATTCACGTCGATGTGTATAGCCGTATGCATACATGCATCATGTATATTTCGTAGGTGAATTTATACATAACTGAAAAGCTAGATGCGGGGGTGTGAGATATACTACCTACGTATAGCTGCAATGTATGTTGGCGCAAGTGAATCAATACAGGCTCAGGTAGGTAGTGAAAAGGTGATTCGAGGAAACTGTTTGAAATTTTATTTTTTTCGCTTGTTTACCTCCTTCCTCCTTCCTCCTTCCTCCATATCGACGTCTACCCTTTCACCCGTGATATAGGTAGGTACAGGCAGAAATTTATATTCGCTAACTTGTTTTACGGGTACGAATGCGAGATTGTGCCGCAGTAACTTTTATGTTATTGTGTTGACTCCGCGGAATATTTTTGCCCGTTTATGGAAATCCAAACTCGGAGGATTTCAGGTTAACGCGGTTTGTGTCCGTCGAGAAGTTTTGTTTTTTTTTTTTTTTGTTTTTTTTTAATTTTTTTTTTTTTTTTTTGTTTTAGATTTTTGTTCGTCGGAAACGACATACCCTGCAAGGTAAAATTACGGACCTTAATTTAATCATAAATGTTGAAATCACGAGAACAATCTCGTTAGGCTAACAGAACAGTGGAAAGTAATTAGTGAATTGACTACCGATCGTCAAAACTGGTTCCTCAGTAACTCGTCGAGAATTCGTTCAATCCTACGTATACCTACACCCTTAGCTATTCATTCAAAAGATATAATCAACGAATTTATCAACTCGACCAAAAATACGAAAGTTAATGAAAATCAAATGAAAGCCTGTCGCGAATATCGCTTAGAAATTTGATGAATCAGAAAATAAATGGGAAAAATGTTATACAGCTGAATTATTGAATGAAGTTGATGAATATAGTTTTTTCTTCCTCAATTCTTTTCTTTTACTACCTATCATCGAAGTATCGATTGACAAAATTACGTTCGCAGATTAAATTTGTTAAAAAAATCCGAACCTTATCACATATTTTCTCATTGAATTATGTTCCTATCTACAAGTGAAATTGATTAACTCAATAAGCACATTGACGATAGCGATGTTGTATCTTGAAAGCAGAAACCTAATCTCATCCAGAGCATAAATCCAAGAGTGTCGAAGTTTAACGATATTAAAGAAAAAGAGAAAGAAAAATGAGTCCAATCGCTAGGGCTTTAAGTATACTTTGTACTTTTAAGGAAACCATTAACTACAACTACTGCATTTTTGAGCTCTTTTACACCGATGACATATAAAATTCTTAGCAAATTCTGTATAACAGCGTTATATCTTCATCTTGTGATAAAAATGGTACAGGTATACTCTCGCATCTTGTAAATTGCTGAACGCGACGAATACAAAGGGTATGAAAGCTGTTGGAGTTTGCAGTCATTAGACCGCATTGTATAGCAGCAGTTTTACACCCTTCACATCTGCAGTCCTGCACCCTGCACCCTGCGCGCAGCAGAGTAAAGAAATTCAAAAGCGTTAGTAGCTCAGAAATAGATTTTCTCTCCTAAATCCATGAGGTTTTATGAGCCGGTTAAAGAACGAGTTTTAAGCGGTTTAAAATTGAATTATCACATTTTTTCTTTTTTTCGTTTTTTTTTTTTTACTTTTTTCAAATTGTTTCTGTTTTTTTCTTTTTTCTCTCTTCCTTTGTGACCTCCTCATGAAGGTTTAGCGAAGTAGAGTGTAAAATTACTCGATTTTCTGGCTCGTAGAGATTACCCCAGTAGTATACAGGTTTCTTGCAGTAAAAAAAAGAGAAATCGTGTTGTTATAAAATACGGTACGATATAATGATATATTGTAACATCGATTTTTGTTCTTTAATGAATTTACCTCGTTTCTACGATTTGATAGATTTGAATATTGCCGCAAATTTAATCTCAACTTTAATTGGGAAAGTGACAGAAATTAGTTTACTTACGCTGCAGCTATAAAGTGAGATATATCTTAAATAGTGTAAAATTAAGCATGAAAATAATCGTGGCAGATAACAATTATAATAATTTCGAAATTCCGTCTTAAAATTTGTCCGATTCTAAAGTCTGTTGGTTTAAGAACATAGGAAACATAAACGCGCAGTAAGGGATGAAATTTGAAACGTTATAAACTTCCGTTTAGATTATAATAAGAGTTTAGACCGTTTTTGTCTTTTATGAATAATTCATACCTTCTGCAAGATGTTTTCAAGAATATTATCGAGGCATTGCCAAACTTTCTCTCTAAAGCAGTTAAAGTATAAACTGTATGAAATTAGTACTAATTAATTTCTATAGTAGCGCGGAGCTGCAGGTAAAAGAAAAGTTTTTAACCATCTGATAATAACAGAATTTTTGACTCGAGAAGAAACAGCGTGCTGCTGCAGTTGCTCACAAGCAGAATAAAACTTTTCGAAATTATCATAGCAGAAGGTAAAAGTCCGCGCGAAAAATATTTTGAGTATAGAAAATACCAGCCTGAATCGAGAATATCTGTAGGTAGGTACTACATACGTAGCTGCAGTAGTACATAGAATGACAATTTAATATCAATAAAAATAACGCAAAGGCTAGATCCGGACGATACAGTATACAACGTTCACAAAGTCATTGGCTGCAGAAGGCAATACAGCCAAAGTACCTACTAACAACCGTCGTAAAAAACCGGGTGCACGTAACTAAATCGATAAGCAAGAATCAACTTGGAAGTAAGTAAAGAAGAAAATTAGTTCAAGAAATACTACCGCGTGAGCTGTAGAGGAAAGAAGGAGAAGAAGAAGAAGAATGAGCGACAAATATGAGATAAATGAGATTAGAGTAACTGATGAATAAACGTTCAAACTAAAGAATTTTTTTTTTCGTTTTCTTCGATTGGTCGAAGAAATTATTTCGATGCCTTTTTGGCATTATAGAGACGCGATATTCAGCTTTTACCTGTAAGACACGCTGACAGCCGAATTAAGATACAGTGACAGAAGGGTAGAGGGTAAGATAGATGGATAGATGCGGAGTGTCACGAGATCACGATAAACCGATCGCGCGTGAAATGAGGCTGAGTAACGAGCTAATAGCTCGAAGAGGGTGCAGGGCGAACGGAGAGAAATCGAAGAGCGATTTGGAGTCAATTCTATCGAGTTCAGTACGGAACCGGAAGTGGTTAAGGGGTTGAACTTGGCGTTTTATTTTCATACACCAAAGCATTCTCATCATCCGTATAATTTTTCTCTGTGAATGGACCGAGAAATTCCCTATAGTAGTTCAATAGCAGAAAATCGTTAATCTGTAATCAAAGTCTCGGTCCGAACGGTCCATGCAGCGGAAGAGGAAAGATACGTCTCTGATTTACTTTGCAATTTTTTTAATGTTTTTTTTTCCAATTTTTTACGATTCAGGTAAGTAAAACTACGATCGTTATCTTTTCTGAAAAGTAGTAGGTGCATGAAACGTTAACGTGACCAACAGCTATCACCATAAAAACCTTTAGTTTCCCAGACAGATCGATGTCGAGGCCATACACGACACATTGTATAGTTAAGAAGTCGATATTTTAATCTCCGCGACCTCGTGCAAGCGATTTTCTGCCGCTAGCAGATTGTACGTCGCGTATACCTATTCTACTGAAGTAAATGAGAAATTTTTTTAAACCCGTCACTATCGCTTCACTTTTTGGTGTTACCTCCAGTTTTTAGGTAAGACCGCTGACGATCTGTATATAGAAGCAAAATTTGAGTAAATGAAAATTTGTTTCCTCTGCAGCACGATTAACTTATTGATGACAAATTTATGTTTCAATCCGAACGGAGTATAATCTTTCTGTTATATTTTCGGTAAAAACGATGAAATTTGCTGTGCTAAAATTAAAACCTAATTCACTAAACCACCCTCGATGTAACAGGGTCAAAATGTCAGTGACATGTTCTGCTGCGATCGCTTTTACAAATTCCCTAGAGCACTAGACATCAATTATATGATGAAACAAATTATCGGAGCGTCAAACCCGCGAAATTTCGCAAACCACATATGATGCTACGATATTTGCAACACCGCGAACGTTTTTACAGATAGTATGTACATAGGCATATATGGGTATGCAATATGCATATTATATATTGGTTTTATAATTGTGTTGAAATTTAGTCACTAATATACACAATCGTGGATAAATATTTAACTAGTGGATACACAATGGTCAGTGAACGGGTAGATTTGAGAAAACAAAAAGGTAAAAATACAATTCCATTCATTCTACCATATTTGTGCAAAAATTTCGTATAGGTACACAAGAATGAAATACTGTTATTGTTCGTATCATTAAACATTTCCTTCAATTAACAAACCCACAATATCTCCACTGCTTTCAATTAGCTTTTTTTTCTCCCCCATTGCCCAGGGGTTCATTTATTTTAATCAAATGAATTACCTCCAGAGTGGGATTCACTAAAACTCTACCACCACATCCGATGGGTCTGTGCGGTAAACCAAATTAAAGTCTTTATACTGGCAAGAATTATCATGGTTTTTCATTCGTCTGCACTTTGACAGAATTGCTGAAAATATTAAACATGAATCACACCATTAAACTATACGTTGAGCAGAAATTTGCAAATTATTATTAAGTGCGAAAAATAATCATCACCGCGCTATCCTACATCGGAGTTAATATTATTCTAGGTTTTTTCTCATACAATTTAGCAATTTGAATATTTTCTCTGAAAATTTGCCAACCGCATATGTTTATATGCATACGTGTAAATGTTGTTTCTGGACGGTTTACCTATGCATAAATTTTAGCACTGCTAGCGTACCCACGCCACGATTACATACACGTAGAAATTGTGCAAGCGTTTAGCGTGTCTCACTCTGACGGTGAGGACGGTGATTTCAAATTCACCAACTTCATTGTCCGAACCGCCTAGTTACATGGCCCATACTCTATAATACACAACCAAACCCCCTCACGGTCTGATCACCAGGATCTTCGATGTAGTTAAGCAAATTTGCTCGCGGTTGACCACTGATAGTCAAGTACATTGGTAAATACGTTGATATAAACAATTGATCAGACAACGTTGTGCTGCGTGCAGAATTCTCCAATTATTTCTCTCGGTCATGCTGCAGTAGGTAATAATTGATAAAACTGCATCGAGATGTTCAAATGAAAGATAAAATAGAATAGCGTGAAAGAACTGTGGATTAGATCGCGAATGATCAGAGGAAGGCAATTGGTCGGGTAATTGGCACGGAAAAATTAGCACGTATGTATTTCATTAACTGTTGAACAAGTTGAAAGCCGAGTTGGCTTTAAGTGATAGGTATATGCATTAGTAATCACTAATCAGCAATGTGTCCCCGCGATTCGTGAAATAATTATACATCACTGAGAAACGTTACGATTTCGACGCTTCTCTGAATCGGCAGACGCCGCTTGATTCAATAAGTCAATTATACTGTATAATTTTCGCAATTCCAGTTCGCGACGATGATCCAGGGGTGCGTCGTTGAAGTAGGGAAACCCCAGGAGCAATCTACACTTTAGAGGTACACAGACTCATCAAGGAATCCTGAGGGGCGTTATACGTACTCCTCCTCGAGAAACACTCACTAAATCTTAAAGCTCGAAGATTACTTCTAAAACGGGTGTATAGATCTTGGTTTTTGGATGAAGAATGAATGATGGAAATAAAAATCCTCGGTGAAAAATTGTCGCTCTTGCAGATCGCACGATTAATTTTTCAGCAATCATTCGGAACCCTGAAGAGGCAAGTGCAGGGGTTGAATGGCCGTGAGGAGTTTAATTTTTTGTGTCGAAGTCTTTTGCGCTTTTTATAAAATCAACATTCAAAATGCACTCTGATTTTAATTGAACCAATTCAATTTTCCGTCTAAGTATGAACCGGGTTGGGTATCGGGGTCGATTTGGTCGTCGAATTTAATCGCGATATGAAAATTTCAACGGCTGATATTTCTTACGGGCTGTTAATATATATATGCTCAAATTTTAGGGCGCTTGGTTCAAGTGCCTTTTATAGCTTGCGCAGAGACGATATCAGACGAAATTAGGTTCTATTAATTCCGATCACGTTTTGGCCAGTACCTACCGAATTGAAAACGGGGTTAATTCGATTTTCATTCATACCCTAACACCTACACGCAACACACGGAGGTTTAACAATCATCTGACCCCGTTTTTGACCAGTCTAATTCACACGGAGTCGTCGGTATATCTACTCTTAGTTCCGAATCACAATCTGATTGAATATATCCCATGCATCCTGATTGCTCGCAGCCTTTCATAGAAAACTGAAGATCAGGTATGAACATTGAACAAGATAATGATGGTGCCTTGCTCCTCATTGGAACTAAACCGACTGCTTAAATGATAGAAAACCGCAACACTATACGAACTCTGTGATCTAATTAATCCCTGCAAATTCTTCTCCTACGTCTAGTCCTTCTGTTTAACTAGCTTAGTTTATAGTTCGAGTGGCTCGCAAAGTTGTGTAACTTCTAACAAAGCAAATTTTCAGCATTTCTCATGTGCACCGTACACAAGCTCTATATTGGCGTGTATAAGTTATTCTTTATTAAGAAGGGTAGTACTACGCGTATACGTGTTGGTATAAAGCGCATGCAGGAAAAAGCTCTTTCTACTCTCCACATATTACATAGGTCTGCAGGTTTAACTTACGATCTACGGAAACTCTGGAGCAAGTGGAAAGAGCTTTAGTACCTATGTAGGTATAGCTATAATGCTTTGGCTTTCTTTAAATCCTCGACATTTTTCATTTCTCTTTAACGCACAAGCGTGTATGCAATAGGTATGTGATCAAAATGTGTAAGATACGAATAACTGTATTCAGTGGTTATCTAAACCCGCACAATCATGCTGTCGTGCGCGAATTATTAATGAAAATGAAACAAAACGATCGGAAAATGATAATTCAGTAACCACTATAGGCTCTTCTATTCAACGCATTTCCACATATGTTATCACGTTATGGTATTCTATAAACGATCGGCGCGTGACATATTCGGCAATTGTGTTTCTTCTATCGATCTCTATCGAAGTGCGATTATAGGTAATTAGGCCCTAGGATACAAAAGTATAAGATATTTCGAAAGAGTAAAGTTATTTAGATGCCCTATTTCGATACCATTGATTATTCTCGATGCCACGTGGGTGGTATCTGCTTAGAGTTGTTCGTCGTTTTTTCCATTTTCTTTTTTTTCCTCCCTCTCTCTCTCTCTTTTTTTCTTTATCATCGCACATTCATGCGACACACATCGAGATAACGTGTATTGCTGTTTATAGTCACCGCCTCGCTATACGATCATTCGATTATTCTGGCTCGTATATCCAACAGCCATGCCATGTGGAGAGTCGAAACAAAGGAATGTCGCGGTTTAGTTTTTTCGCCAATTTATTCCTCGATTGCTGTTCTAGTATCCAAAAACGTAATAAACAAAGCAAAAGAACTCTCATTCATAGATAGAAACCAGGCAATTCGAAATTCTGCAGTTTCAAGACCAACGTTAGTAACTCGATTCAAAGATCAGATCCGTTCGCTCCCACGTCTGCAACACACTCGACGATATAGCGTATAACAACCAAATAGCGTAATTATTTTCCTCGGTAAGTTGTTAATCATATTTTCAGCGGAAAATTATAATATATATTATAGGTACCGAAAGTTACACGGAGATGCAGAGAAAAAGAGAGAGAGGGAGAGAGAGAGTTCTGCAGAGTCATGTAGGTACCGTTTCGGATTCCCTAATCGTTTTACGAAGTTTCAAACACGTTTTAGGTCTACCACTCTACCCTATAACCCGCCTTATACACTCTACAGCGATACCTTATGCGGTTAAATTTTCTGTGAAATTTTCAGCAGTGAGTAATGCCCCATAGGTATAAAATTTAGCTTATGTAAAAGCTTTGGCAAAAATCGAACATCCAAAAGCTAAGATCGATCGATCTTAGACAAATCTTTGTAGATTCACATATTTCTGAACTTTACTCACACGGGTGTGTGAAGAAGACTAATTTTAAAGATATACTAAATCAAGTGTTATCCTCAGACCCTAAAACCTTAAAGCTTACTCATATTAAAGCAAATTTTAAATTTTACTGCACTTAGTTAATATGAAGGCATAATATATCCGGCCAGCTTGATAGCCTTCGTTTATGTAAAATATATGATGGATATACAGTATGTATATGAGAGAACAAACTGCTCTACTAATCCAATCCGATGTTTACTACGATTATCTTCACTGCTAGCTTGATAAGCTTAAGTTTGTTGGGGTTTGAGCTTTATACTTCGTACAGTGTCCTGAGCTATCTTGTACTTTGTACTATACCCTATGTATGTAAAGCTGCATTTACTCTTGGATATGACTTGTATCTAGACCAGACGCGACCAGCATGACACACTGGTTTGTGTTAAACTACTATATTCAGACCCAGGATATATGGATGTTGTCTATTTACCTAATATTCGATGATCGAAACCTTGTCCAAGCTGGTCAGACAGCTCGACCATTTCTGAATTTATTCATAAAAAATAGAAATAAAAATTCACGTTCTTTGGTCGCGCCATTACAGGCGAAAAAATTACTGGAAAAGGGCTTAAGCTTTTGGATGATATCCGTTTGTACGAATACAGCTGTGATGCAGGATTACGTCACGTTGAAACGTTTGAGTCGTTCGAAATGATCAGGGATTCAGGATTTTCGTCGACAAAAGTACTCGAGATTCATCTCGAGCGTAAAACCAGCCTCAATTCTGTACGAAGGCTGCACGTATCTTTTGATCTCATACTCTTATACGTTAGTACTTAAAATATTGAATACCGTATATAGAGGGAAGAATTTTCACTGCATAAAAATATCGTATATAGATTTGCGGAGATAAATGAATACAGCGCATATAGATATACAAAGATTTGCCAAATTACTTTCAACGCTCATAGTACTATCCTTCCTAGTACTATTATTCCTATACGCTAGGCACGTACAATTCCAGTACGCTACTAGTGTGTGTAGAATTCGTGCATGTATACGACCGCCAGCGCCGCCTAACTTGTGTGCCAGGCAACTCTGGGGTGAAAATCGCATGCATGTATACGAAAACACAAGCTTGTTCATACGAGTGTAGTAGTACGAGCCTAGCGTATTAGGAATAATCGAACGTTTAATACGCTCGAAATTTCAGCTGTAAATCTATTCCTGTTTTTCGTATAAAATATTCAGAAGGTATTAAAGTCAAATCGAATAATAGTAGTACGTGATAAAGTATCTACTCGATATACTCAGCACGTGTACCTACCTACTATCGACCCTTAAATACACAAAGGATATAATATTGCCTAGTTCGAGTTCGCTTTATAACTCGTTGAACGGAAGTAGTAGATAAGTAGAAAAAAATACTAAGTAAGAAGAAAAAAATCAACCTGTACCTATACATATTCATATGAGAATCAATTAGAATGTGGAGAGGCATAAAGGTTCAGGATTTTGATAATAATACAGCTTTGAATGTATATTAATATGTGGTTGAACACCGTGCAGATAATACGTTTTTTTATTTTTTGGTTTTTTTCTGCCCATGTCAAAACGTGTGAAGTTATTGTTTGTTCAATCTAGAAGAGTGCGTCTTTCTTTAAGCCGTAGTAGAACTTTTCTTTGAAAATTGTTTCCATGCCGCAGAAATTGGAAAAGGCACTCTAAAAAAAGGAAAAAAAAATCTTAAAGATGATGAACGGCAGCTCTATTGTATGTACGAAGATTAAGAGATGCGTAACGAGTCTCTGCGTGTATATTTCCATTTTTTTTATTTTTTATTTCTGCTTTTTTTTTCAGGTATTTGACAAACACAACCGTGGGTACATCACCGCCTCGGATCTTAGGGCTGTCCTCCAGTGTCTCGGGGAAGACCTATCCGAGGAAGAAAGTGAGTATCTACCTAAGTACGTCAGTTTTTCTTATACTGTGAAAATAGTTTTTCGATGTGACTGCGGTGACTTATTGGAATAAATTTTCAAGGTTTATTCCCACTGCTAAACTCTCGGTGATTGACGGTTCACTAATGCAAAACGGCTACACATATATATATGCGTATAGAACGTATTGACTGATGGCTAGCGGTCTTATTTTATTCATGTATGCAAATTGGTCGATTTCTTACACAAAGCTAGCCCTGTAAGTTGTAACTATGTAGTAATCAATATCTGTCCACATAGGCTTGTATGCTGTCAAGGTATTACGTACTTATACGTCAGCATGAGTGGTGCGGCAAAATATGACGATAAAAATCCGAAAGTTCAAATTGTATGCACATGACACATTGCACCGCCGCGCCGGGGTCGTAACCCTATCGTATCGTCAAATTATTTTGCAAATCATTTTATCGCCATGTTGAATTACTTTGCGTAGGTAGGTACGATGCGATTAGGTTTCTGTATCAACAACTGCAGATCGCAAAGTCATTCAATCGCTTCGGCAAGCACCAAGAAAAAACTCTTTGCGTATGATAGAATGAAAAATTACATTGGATGAGGTGGAGATTAGGCCGTTTTTAGAACGAAAATTATTCACCCATGATATCCAATCGTGAATTAAAATTCATAATAAATAATAATATAATGGAAAAATTTGTCGATCGGGTGATGTCTCTGTACATATATCGAAATGACAGGCGAATCACCAAACGCAGCATATAATATGACGAGATATGTCAGGATCGAATGGTTCGTCGACAAAATTTCCTCCTGACAGCTGGGATATTACGAGATTTATTTCGGTCCTATTCTGACTGAGGAGGAACCTTGTTTTTTCCGGCGGAGACCGTACCTTCCTGTTATAGTCACTGATTGATTGAACCACAGCGGTTGGATTGACGATCACAATCACGATGTTTAATGCATATTGTTTTCAAAAACATTTCGGGATTGCAGCAGACTTATCGAAATCTGTCTCGATGAAACAATTAAAAAAGGAAAAAACATCATACAAAGATCATTTTTCTTTCGATTAGAATTTTTATCGCTCTCATATTATGTCACGGAAAATTCCAAGCCCAAACGTTCCGGGACTATAATCTATACTGATCGTAATCTCTGATTGAAGTCGATTTCAAACTACGTGTCTGTAGAGCGGCTGTGTTCCCTTCCATAATCTACAAACAACCAAAAATTGTGTTGTTTTTTTTTTTTCCGCGTTGATCAAATCCAATATCACTGTCGTCATCCATACATCTTCCCCAAAGCTATACATGCGAAGGGACTAGGTGATACGGTCAGTTTTTATCTACCCCGTTTCAACTTTTTGCCATGTGAGCATAAACTGATATATTGTACTTCCTGCATGGGAGGGGATTGGCAGTCTTTCATGTTTATGTTTATGTTCATGTTCATGTTCATGTTCATGTTCATGTTCATGTCAGGGTTATCACCGGCCGTTTCATAGTTCGGCTTTTCTTTTTTACGTTTATTAGTTCATTGTACACGGTCATATGTATAGTATGTATAGATTTATAGAATATTGATTACTTTTTATGCAATTTAGTTTAACCGTATGTTTCAGTCGAAGATATGATCAAGGAGGTAGACGTCGATGGAGACGGTCGTATCGACTTTTACGGTAAGGATGTTTCCCCCTTTTTACAAACTATAATGTAGGTACATGTATAAAATCACCTTTTTATTGAACGATAAACTTTCGTTCCGAAAATATATTCCTCATGCGTAAAAAGAATTGAAATAGCGAAAATGAATTTCGCGAGTTTTCCTTGTATGCTATACCTACACATGTTATATATCATCGTGGCATGTCTTTTGATCCGTGAAACGAGACCCAGGAAAAAGGAATACGACTTTTAATGTTGCGGAAAAAAGATGTAAAAATATATGAAGATCTTGACCACCGTTATCAAGATGACCCCCTTTATGATCCATTTTACTGATATGAATATAGAGTTGAAACTTCGGTTCCCACAAATCGTGAACAACCGCAAGTATCTATCCGCGTTAGTATAAAGCCTGCGAAAGTGTCTTCTCCGCACGAATTAGACGGTCATATCGTCAGTTAGTGAATACGACGAACGTGTCCGGAAGTCACGTACCGAAACACTTCGAGGACAGAAAGTTGGGCTTTCGCGGTTAGGCAAAGTTACATCCCTTCACCATTAGTCCTTTTAGACGTTCCGTGCGTTCTCGGGAAAGATCATGCACGTAGATTCGAGCACCGCTAGATCCACGCGATTAGAAACTTAGAGATATCGAAATTGATTGCCCACAGATGTTCCCCGAAAATTGATAAGCACATGGCGATATAAACAGAAATGGGTTACGGTCATGGGAATGCAAATTGGTCAGAATCTCTTTTCAGGTGTTAAATTTTTTTGGATGATATTCCAATCTCGGAACAAGTCCTGTTCGTCTGCCATTGCAGATCGTTAGGCCGTATAGGTTCAGTTTCTGAATTCGAAATTAGCTTAGATAATAATTAGAAACGATCGAGTGATTAATTGTCTTTTTTTTCTCCTAATTTGTGGATTCAAAGCCGCGTATTTCGATTTCGCGATTTCCCCGAGGTCTGGTGACGCTCAATTCTTTTTCACGTTACATGGCATACGTGAACACGATAGACTTGGATCACGAATTCGCCTCATAAAAAAGAGAAAAAAAAAAGAAAGGTCATCGGGATCACAAGACGCGCACGTTTGACTTTTACGGCCCCCTTGAACCACCTCTTCGCGAAAACCTTCGCGAATCGACTTCGCCTCTCTTATATTACCCTTGTAAGACTGATGTATCACTTTTACGTGTCAATTTGCGATGAGCAATTTTCGTTCTTAGATGCAGAGTCCGGGGATTTTGCAAATTGGATAAAGTTTTTTTTTGTTTTGTTTTTTTTTGTTTTCTTCCAATCAGCTAAAAATGATCTCCTTTCGTTTTGTCTTTTCAGAATTCGTCCATGCACTTGGCGAGCCGGGGATTGACGAGGACGAAGAGGACGAGGAAGACGAGCCCCAGTCCCCAGCAGACTAAATCCTACTGTATCTTCCGCTTCCATCTTCTTAGATAGAATAAATTAATATGTGCCGTCGATAAAGAACATTCTTGTACGCTGCTATAAGCTCTAGAAAATCGCGAGCTATAGTATGATATAATCTTCGCTCTGCACTGTGCAAAAGAAATAAGTAAAAAACCTAAAAACGAAAAAAGAAAAGAAAAGAAAAAAAAAGAATCAGTCAACGACAAGAGGAAGAGGAGAAATATTGCAGTCGGACTTTTCTCCTTCCGGCTGCAGTTTTCGAATTACTTGAAAGTAATTTAACAAACAAATATAGGGGCCAAAAAGGCAATAGACTTGGTTCGAGCTCGCATCAGCTGTACATAGTCGTATGTTCAAATTTATCAAGAGAATACTTCGTTTGTTCGTTTCCATTCTTTTTTTTTTTTTTTTTTTATTTCTTTTATTTTTCACAAATTTATAAGTTTGAAAGATTCTTTATTATAAGAATACGAAACATGTACAGCTGAATAATTTCTAGAGAAACCAGGTGACTTTGCGCGTGTTCCTATGACCCAGCGACCTCGTAAATCGTTGTTGCGCCCCCGGGAAGCACATGTGTAACTTTACGACGGCAACAACCCCGTTTTTGAAGGCCAGTCAAATTTTAGGTATACGTATATTACATTCGGTCTCTGCGCGTAGTCGCACTTTTAACTTTCAACTCTTTCCAATTTTTCGCAAGTAAAAGTGAGCTGTGCGACTTTCGATGCAGAAGATCTTTTTTTCTAGTGTACGCTAGCGGTTCAAATGTCGTTTCAATATTTTCAATTTTTGCTTTTTCTTGTTTCTTTTCGTTTACTTATGCAAAAAAAAAATATGACTGGTATTCGAAATTTTGGGGATGCATTTTACAAGCAATTAAACGATTTTAAAATTCAAACATATCCTTCTATCTCGTCTACGTAATCATAAAATAATTATAAAACAATTAATACTCTCCGCAACGTGAGCGTAACTCTACGTTGAATGAGTACCTATATTGTATATCTACTGTTAAAAATAACGAAAAACAAAAAAAAAAAAAAAGAAAGAAAATTGAAATCTTGTGAATATGAATCGTTTAATGATTTTATTAATTAAATAAATCAAATTTTCCCATTTCTATATTATACATATTATAAATATAATATTATCTAAATATAATGTGGAGTGTCGTTTTTCATGCTTGTTCAAAGATACATACATACATACATACATACCTAAATTTCTATCAAAGTTTGTTGATATTACGCGTACGAATTAATTAAGAAAAAAAGATAAATAAAATCATCGTACCTACCTACTATTATGAACATTTTTTCAGATTACTATATATTCGTCTATATTGCTAAAAACACTTTTATTAAGTCTCGTACCTAAAAAAAATATCTAATACTATGCTAATAAATTAATAATAAACTACATGCTGTTCCAAATATTTTGAAAATCTAATAAATCTATCACAAAACGTTTATCGATCAACTTTTATACTATATTTCCTAAACATCCTTTATATTTACATCACAATATCTATCCTTGCCCAAGGTAAGTATACATGTAGAAAAAAGAAAAAGGTGTTAACAGATCATACTTTCAATACCAAACAGCAAAGTAGTATACTTACCTGAATTGATATTCCATTCGTACCTACTCCGATTTAACGCTACAAACTTTTTCAGGTCTGAGAAATGATAGTTTCTAGGAAAGAAATAGTAGAAAAAGATGTTTTTTTCTTCAAATTCGAATTTACAAACGTGATCTTTTATTAGCACACAATAGCAAACATTCTCTCCTTGAGAATTACAACAACAATGATAAATTTTTTTTTACATATAATGGTATCTATAAAATAACGTTATAAAAGTTGGCGTTTGAAATTCTGTGGATTTTCGTTCTTTTTCATCTTCTTTACGTGCATAAGTGTCTACTGTGATTCAGGGTATACGATAAAACTAAGGAATAACAATTTTAATTACAAATATTAATCTTTCTCACATAATAGACACAATACTACTTTTATTATCTTAGATGATACGAGTTTTAGATGAATGCAAATTAAACACATTAAAAATAGAGGAGCAGATTATTTTCTTACAAAAAAAAAGCTGCAACAAATGAAACAAACCTATAAGTGAGTTCATTGCTTTAAAGATGATTTATGGAATTAAACAATGATAGCGAAAAAAAAAACACACACATACATGAGAGCAGAAAAAATAATGCTCAAACACATGTGTGATATTTAATTAATCTGCGAATACCTTTTGTATAATACATATGTATACCACGTAGTTTGATTAATACTAACTATTATTTGATCAACTAAAACCTTGGGGCAATATGGCATAGAAAAATTGATTTAAATTGTTGGCTAAAAAAATTGGCGATATTTTAATCAATTATTACATATATTGGCAAACTAACTGTTCAAGAAGAAGTAACGTTTTGAGGCAACATGTGTCCTGTGTCGCCAAGACAACGCAGAGTAACTCTACCGCTAGGATATATACTGACCCAAGTAATACTCGCGTGATTTAACGATATACGTAACCAGGCTTCAGGTGGAAATTGCAGGGCTCTGTGAACCGACAATATAGTTTATTGAGTGTGTTATTGAAGATTTTAAATCCGCTAGAAAATTGATATTGAAATTCATTTATTCTTACCTGCAGACAAAGTATCTTATAACATTTGCATGGCAAACTAGAAGGGTGTAGGAATCGTGACTCTGATTAGAATCTGCTCTGTGAAAATATCTCCTAAATGCAGCTTCTATTCTAGGTCCGTCTTGGAAAAACTGCTGCAACAAGCACCTTGTGAATTATACTGTATTTTCGGATTTTATTATTACTTATTTCTATTCACTGAGAGATAAACTCACGAATTTCATTGCACATGTGTAAAACTTTCACTCTGAATTCAGGACAACAAATAATTAGAAATAAAACAAATCAAGCAGTTCTATAAACTTTTAAAAGGGTTATTCGCATTTTGCAGAGAGGAGTTCAATCCTCGTTAAAACCTCTCGTTATTATAGCCCGATATTTATATCCTGCTGTTTCATTCCAGTAAAATCCCAAATTGTCATCAACAAGGAGTGAAAAATGATGAAACACCATTTCCAAGCACAAAAGAGAAGACTTTGGGTTCTCGTTTTCACATAAAACTCCGTCATTTCCCATCTTTCCATCAACCCCATTCATGCTTACATATTTCTCAGGTTTCCAATGTCCAACGGGTGGTTCTGGCGGAATAGGTGCTCCCTCTTCCAACAGGCTATCGTCCTTAGTGGGAACATCGGGTAAATTTTTTTCTATAAGTTTTGAAGTTTCTTGTGCTCTGCTCATGGTCGATCTAACAATCAATGAATAAGGATGAGCCAATTCGTTAAGACGGAGGCCAGTAGATTCTGCCTGTTTTCTACCTAAATTTCATAAAAAATCTGCTGTTAGAGTAGAACGATGCCATTCTAACTGAACTATGTATGCCATAGCTTAGGTTTCCCACTCACCAAGCTCGGTTAAAATTCTCTCAGAATCTGTCCTCCCGTGTGTTTGATACTGCCCATGTCGAATAAGGAACAAATGACGTACGGCAGTGACTTTCTTAGAAGCTAATTCTTCGTTGTATCTATTCTCGTCTTTCTCATTGTTTACTTTGACGGGTTTTATCAAACTCTTTGGGTCTCTTCTGCGATTGCGATAACATGAAAATCGAAAGGGTTGATGATTGAACGAAGGAAAATTCAATCGCTTGCAATTTTCGTTAGATAGTAATGGGAAGTATGATATTCTTGATGAATGAATCTGTTTATCGAAATGAGAGAATCTCTTTTAATTTATGATCGCTATGTGATTTAATAATAAATTTAGTAATAAAGATAAGATAAAGGTGTAAGTGCGGTTATTATAGGTTAATGAAAAATCCTAACCTATCCCAATTCTGGTCCCATTGTACAGACGGAGTGTAATTAGTGGTCCATGAATTGAGTACATGGATTGATTCACCGCCACCGTAAACATTGTAATAAAGAAGTACGGCTCCACCGACAGCACCGAGCCCGGAGATAGCGTATTTTTGAAATTTCGTTAAACCCGGCATATTTTTGGAGATAATAATTTATAAATAATACTATATCTACATTTATTTTTATCTCTCGAGTTTTGTGACGTTTAACTAATAGCGCGATAGGCCACGTGGATTTATAAAATCTGCGATATACTCGAGAGAAACTTATACCATCAAGAATGAAGAGGTCAAACCCTAACGGATTTTCATTTTAACCATTCAGGGCGACATCTGACTTCATTCTTAACAACGTGTTTTTTTAATAGGTAACGTCGAGCGCGTTCTAACCGGCAGCTCTTCATTTCAATAATAAACTATATGAGAAAACTACTATTTTACGCCCTAGGTACGAAAACTAATATTGGACATTGCTAGTCTGCACAATGATGATTCATTCGAGTGGGAAAATATCTTCGAGAATTTTAATCTAGGGCCACTGTGTAGCAGATTCAAAATCCAGGGTTGGGTAAACGGATAAGTATTGCAGCAATTAATGTATTTTAAAAGTTTATTTCTTGTACATATATGGAATCACTTTCTCGTTGAGGAAATCATTTCTTTTCAAAGCTATGGATGAAATCATGGAAAATCTTTTGCACACTAGGTTGTTTAATGAGCATATGAAATGTCTCGGTATCAAAATCTCGGTTCTCTTTTAGCCATGTCATTGCTGCCTTGTGTAACTGCAACTTCGTCATAGATCTTGGTTTGGCTGAAAAATAATCCTCGCATAATCTTTCGTAAATATATTAGCCTAAGATGTATATTTGGAAATAGTCGATTGATGGTATACAGAGATTACACCTTACTATAGGGAATCATCGTATATTCGTATATTATGTGATACTTACAAGATATTTTATTACGAGACAATAAGACATAGTTTTCACACTTAACAATCGCGTATTCTTGATCTGTAGCTGATTCATCGACAAGACCAATTCTCAGCGCATCTTCAGGCGTATAAAGACAACCCCTAGATAAGATTTTAATCACTACAATCATGGATATAGGTAATAACTAGTAATTCTAAACCCAAAACAATAATAATTACTGTAATAACGATATCTCTGCTCGTCGATGCCCAATAATATTGATCAATGTGTCCTGAACCCACTTAGGAACAACTAAACCCAGCTTTATTTCGCTCAGTCCAATTGCATGTCTTCCCCCCACGAATACTCGATATTCACAAGACATTGCAAGAACACAGCCTGCTAGAGGACAAGCACCCTGCAATTAAAAATATCCATACGATTTGATGATCCTAGTTTTTATTGTAAACTGGTCTGATCCGTATCAACGTAAATTTAAAATACTGTAGGAATTATTTCCTGGTTTAGAATAAGAGCTAGAATTCTTGGGAATTAACTTGGACATACATTAATCGCTGCTGCAGTAGGCAACCCTGTACCGTACAAAGTCAACCAAAGTTCCTGGAATGAATGCCAGTAAATTTCAGTACGTTTTATATTCGGTTGGTACAATTCTAATACCTCTAAACCACCGGAAAATATTTTCGGCAATGCAGACGTCAGTATAATACCTCGACATTTATTTCGTTCTAGTTCTCGAAAGTTGGAAGTTAATTCCGTTATTAACTCCAAGCTTAAACTGTTTGCTGGAGGTCTGTTCATACATACCGTGGCAATACCTATTGTTTCGAGTAATATCTTATTAGTAGGTAATCAGTTACTAATCATTTAAGTATATTAGATATTGTATGTCATTTTGTTAATGAGCTGTTAGTATATGGCACAAATGAATGGTAATACAATCATCGTTTTACCGGTTCGATCATTGACCGTAATATCAACTGATTTAGCGACTGATGCATACCGACGTCTGGCCAATGCAGTCGCTAAAATCTTGACATTATGCTTTCCCAAGGCAGCCATATCTAAAAGAAATAATAGCCAATAGGTATATGAATGCAGAAGACGTATTGTCCATATCATGTCATATCTTCAGTCAATGTCAGTTTCTATCAACATAATTTCATTTTTTCCGAAATTTTAGTATTGCTAAAAAATTCCATAATCGAACAGCTACGTAATTGCAACGCAAAGTATGTTTTCCGCCAAAATGGGATAAAAATTGGATGTATTATGTATCTAGCCACACAAGCTTAAATTAATTGTGCTTGGAGTGGGATACGATTCAAAATTCTTTGGAATCCTATGACCACTAATTTAAATCACTTATATATTACAGTCATAGATATCATTTTTTTGTGACAACTCCTGTTAACCATATCAGACGAAAATATCAGTTTCCAAGATCAGTTCTTTCAAATATAAATATTAATATTGAAGTTTGCAAAATTGTTTTACAACTATACCGATCGTTTCACCATATTACCCATATGTATATTTATTCTCATTGGAATTTTATTGTCGTGTCATTCATTTTTGCTTTTATTTTTTCTAATCACTCTACAGTGTTCATTTTTAAGCGGACATCTTTCGTCTAATAAATTGAATTTATATGACTTGTCCCAAGAATAGACTATATGATTTTAAATATTAGATCTTCATTCCGATTATTTGATAAAATAATATCCTACTCACCTAGATATTTTGTGATAGGTACCTACTACACCTAGCGCTGATTTCGTTGAAAAGAATAAATTTTATTTGCAAAACTGATGTTACGTAAGTCTGTTAACGAACGATGTCTCGATAATTTATATGCGCTTCGATTATATAGGAGCCAGTGGGACAAGGATGTAAGTAATCGAATATATTGAAGCGAATTCAAACTAATGCTATTCATTTACATTACGCAAAATAATGTATGTATCTACACTTTCCTGACAAATCAACTATGTAGGCATGTCAGATTTATTGTAATTCCGAAATGTGATCAATTGTGTTCGACATCAATCTTGAAATTCAATATGCGTTTATAATACGCATATAATTACCCCAAAAAGAAAAAGATCATTGAATTATTATAGATCATAAATGTAGACCGATTATATCTTATCTATGGCGCGTAAACTTATTGCATCTTCTCTTACAAATTTAGCGTCTGAGATTTTCAGAGAAATTCTTTCCTAACAAAATGAATAATGCGAATTAAAAACACGTGTTCACACAATCCCGCGCCGTCCCACTTGGACATTATGGTAACATGACGAATTGGCTCCAAAAGGAATCACTGAGGTTCAAATATTATACATTATACATACTATATAGATCGAATTCGTTAAACTTCGTATATAAGTACCGGCAATCGAATACCATGATGAGAAGAAATGCATTGGTTTGAATAAATACGTCTCGCACTGTATAAAACAGATCTGAAGCAAATCACAATCATGCAAATGAACAAATAAAATATATGGGCTGTTGAGGGAATTGAGGAATTTCCATATTTTTGGCCGTGCAAAAGTAGGCGATCAAATCAGCTGAAATAAGTCGAGAAAAGCATAATAAGAACAGGAATAACCGCGCTTTTTCAGTTTCCAAGATAACAGCTATTGTTAATAATGTTGTTTTTTTTCTCCGATGAAAAAATAAAATGGTATTTCATTTGCATTATTCTGTTGCCTGCATATTATATATCTAGCTGCTCGGAAAAGTCCTGCGCTTAGATGTATAATACATATCACGCCGTCCTTTTAGACGACGAAAGGTAGGCGTGCTGCCCCCTCGCGGTAGCCCCGTGAAGCTAGGGATAAGATCGGACGGTAATGAAGAGCAGTGAGGTGCACTGCTCTACCACCCAAGAGATCTACTTTCTTACCGACAAGAATATTGGTAAGGTAGAAGTGTTCGAAATAGAATTATTAGTTTTTCAATCATGATATGATAATACAGCAGATATAAAAGAGCAAAAAAAAGCAACTTTAAGTTCGATTGATCGAAAAAGAAATAAGTATGAAAAAAAAGAGCATCCAAAAAGCAGAGAGTTTGGTAGCGTGACGGTCGGCGTCCTCTTCGAGCGCAGCATCCCTGACCTCTGTACCCCCACGTATAGGCACAGAGAAGCAGCGAAGCGTTTTGCCCATTCAAATGATTCAATCGAGATTGGTACCACGTGCTAAAATCTACATACGCGATTAATTACACAACGATTACTATTAAAGGTGAATTTGAACAATATAGAATTAGTTATACATATTGATAAATAAAATGTACGAAGTACTGAACGAAATGATCTGATTATTATTTATAATGAATTTTATTCCTGAAAGACATGAGTTTTTTTTTTTTTTTAATCATTTTTAGTGCCAACTCACGCGAATCATTTGACTCTATGAAAAAAATAGAAATAATACGACGTCCTTAAATTATCGCGACCTGCCTGCCCTACGCCTCAATCCCGCAAGATCCACGAACGCGAAGAATATTCTATAACTGCACGCATTTCGCACTCATCCAGCCCCCTCCCCCCCCCCCCCTGTATTAACGCGCGCGAAATTCTACTTTCGTTGGTATCCATCATGAATAAAGATTGAAATGAGTATCACACTAAGGTGAAATCAGAAGAAATGACCATGAGAGGGATTACTTTTCGAAATGCGAATTTAATAAATTTTATATGTTGCAAATTATGGGGAATAGAAACTATGGTTATTAATTAAGTGCTTGGAAAAGTCCGCAATAATCGTGTTTTTAACAATACTTAGGGTAGAAAATTATTTTTTCAAAATTCTGCAGGCAAAAGCGATCTGATAATGAAAAAATACAAAACATGAACATATCTAAGGTATAATATACGTACATACATGCGAAATGAATTATGTTACCGTCACGCTACGCGATAGAGAAAATAGAGAAACAGATATAGTAAAGTGTGTAGATATATGTATCATATGTAAGTACAACGGTCTTTCTGCCGATGCTATAATCATAAATCATAGCGTAATATCGGCGAATGAACCGAGGAATATTTCATTGCATGCGAGACTCACCATCGTCGATCTTTCCGAATATACGGTAAAGGATAAAAGAAATCGGAATTGGAAGACAGTCACCTCGAAATGTAATCCTCTGGAGAAGAAATCTTGGAGCGGGGGGCAGGGGCAGGGGCGGGGGCCGGGCGTGGGAGGATACACTTGATTGGTGCGGGTGAAATAAACATATAGGATGCCTATTTGATATCGTATTATCGTGGGTATAGGCGTTCGATAGGATCGTATTATATGTATGAATTTCATACTTTCGACGATTTTTATACACAAATAAACAAATTTTGATTATATGTATGAATTATCATACCATCGACGAATTTTATACACAAATGCACGAATTTGGATTATATGTATGAATAATCATACCATCGACGAATTTATATACACAAATACACAAATTTTGATCATATGTATGAATTATCATACCATCGACGATTTTTATACACAAATACACAAATTTTGATTATATGTATGAATGATCATACCATCGACGATTTTTATACACAAACGCACAAATTTTGATTATACGTATGAATTATCATACCATCGACGAATTTATATACACAAACGCACAAATTTTGATTATACGTATGAATTATCATACCATCGACGAATTTATATACACAAACGCACAAATTTTGATTATACGTATGAATTATCATACCATCGACGAATTTATATACACAAATGCACAAATTTGGATTATATGTATGAATTATCATACCATCGATCAATTTTATACACAAATGCACTCTGGATTATACATATATATATATATATATGTACGAATATCATACAATGGGTGAAATTTAAAGACAATACTAGGTATACTTCGAACCATGTGTACGAGTTTAATTTTATTAAAATTTAAATAAGACTCGAGATCACTGCAGAAGCATTGCATCAATAAATTGCGTATTTATTCCACATTGCTATATACACTCAGACACTCTCCCGGGTATAAAGTGTTCGAAATACGCTCTACCGAATCTAGCAGGTGAATATACTGCGTATAGTTGAAAAATAATAATGAACGTGTCAAATAATTCGAATGTATTCTAATAATGAGATAAAGACTCGTTAAGCCACCGGGAGATGGCGTTAGGGCAGCTGTTGCCACCTGCCGCCCTCTATGTTAACGAATTTAATTACGTAACTAATTGACACGTTTTACGTATTTTTACGTATCTTTCCGTATACATCCATCTTTCATATAGTATGCATCACAAAAAACTATATTACCACTGAGATTAACGGTAGGGAAATGACAAAGATTGATAACGCGATGATCGTTAACCGTCAATCCGTTCGAATATCGATATATGCATAGGTCAATATAGTTACCTCAATAGTTGCATAAAAACGCGTCCCGGCGCTTTGACCCCAAGTCAAGCCTAAACAATGGCCGCCACAACAAGTTGGCGTCGCGATCCCGCCAATTTAATCTACGGAAATTACGATCAATTACTTGTATCGTATTTTTATACGGCGAAATTAGGCTACGGCGATGAGAGAGAAAATACCAAAAACGTAAATGAATCGCCCGATTGAATTTATCAGATATTAATCTTGGCTAACCCGCGAACCGATTTCACCGATTCTAACACAATAATTAATTGAGCCCTCGATTAGCCCGTAGAAAGTTGTTGGAAAATCGCGACTCGGATTTGATACTACATACTCACGTTTAGAGAAAACCGTTGGCAAGCAAATCGCGTACCCCTTGCTACCCCAAGCCGGACGTTACTGTTAATAATCACGAACTATAATATTATGGGTAGTGCTTCTTCTTCTTCTTCTTCTTCCAAAGACTTATCACCCGTTAGGGCATGTAGTCTTATGGGTAGTGCTTACCCCCTCCCTTTCATCGTACGATCATTTTCACCCTCGTTAGAAGATGCGCGATAATCGATTATCGAATGATCATTATACCTCTACTTTTTTAGCATACATAAACCATACCGATAAAACTGAACGCATTAGGCAATATTACGTCTAGTTTTCAACTACGCTCACACAGAGGGCAGCAGGGTGATCGAATCGCCTATAACCCCGGAGCGATTCATCTCATTTTTAATAATTGAGCACGTGGCGAGATGAGCGATAAATTGCCTGCGATCAGGCGCACGAAGATCCCTACTATAATCAATCTGAATTTACCCTACGAGTCAGCTCGCAGTTACATGAAACTGTGAATTCCAGTCGGTATTACACGCATGAATGACATTTCAGTGGTATTACAGATTCCAACTAGAGAGTAGAAAATAGAAATATGCAGAGAATAATGTGTTCATTAAAAATTGATGTACTATAAATGGCCCAAAAAATAATGTCATCACTTGAAAAAGCATTATGCAGACGGCGAAAAATCGAAGCATCCGATAGGTTATTGCTATCCGACATTAGAGCGCCAATTTGACGTAAGCGGTTGATAAATGAGAGAATCCATGTTCCATTTTCGATATTCCGTCGTCTGTAGACTGTATCACGTATACGATACTCGGGTTGTGAATCTCTCGTGTTGTATTAAATAATCTCCTTGGCAGTGTCCACATGCCGAAATTTTGAAACATAACATAGGGTTCGATCTTGTTAAAAGATTGAACCAGTTACTCGAAGTGATCATGAAATACATAATAGAGTTACACGTCAAGGTAGAATATAACCAAAAAAACTTGATCTCGTAATATGAAAAATTCATCGCACGTTATTTTATCTGAGTATAAATAAGAAACGTAAAGAGATTGAGAAAAAGGAAAAGGAAAAGGAGAAAGAAAAGGAAAAAACACAACAACCATTACATAATTTGTCAGTAAACATAATAAACAAAATTCGAGGATGACATCGCTCACTCGTCCCAGAGCTTGCACCACCTTATTAGCTAGTGCTAAATTACAGTTTAGCACAAGTCCGATAACGCCAAAATCTCACTATGATACGTTGGGCATAACTCCAAAGGCGACTCAAGATGACATAAAAAGTGCCTACTATAATCTGACAAAAATTTATCACCCTGACAAGAATAAAAGCGAGGAAGCAAAGTTGAAGTTTAGACACATCACAGACGCGTATGAAATATTAGGTAATTATAAGTCGAGGAGAATGTATGACCGTGGAATGAGGCCTGGCCTAGGAAAGACGGACGCAAGAACTGAGGAAGAGATCAGAAAGGATGACGCTCAAACGCGTTTTTATAAGTCTAGAATGAATAGAAGCAGGGTTCCAGCCCCTCCTGGCGGCCGTGATCCAATTTATAATTTTGATGCATGGGCCAAGGCCCACTATGGGGACTTATTTGAACAAAAATTAAGAGCCAAAGAGCAATGTAGAGATAATGAGAGAATAAGAACACAGAATCAAATCAATGTGGAAAACGCTAAAGGCACGTTGCCAATTTTTCTGGTATTCTTTACGGTGATCGCTCTGATGTTCATGTCAAATACAGACGATAATTACGATAAGAACAAACTGGCTACTGAAAAGAAGACGTCCTCTTGATCCTAGGACCTTAGTAAATCAAGATCTTTTCGATCTTGTATATGTTTAAACTCGTATAGGATCAATTGTCAGTCGCTAAACTGAACACATTGTACATAGTAGGAAATTACGAATATAGTGTTATGCTGTTATACAAATAAAAAATACTTTATTTATATCCTTAATTTATTAATAACATCCCATTTACTAGAATATATATATAATATATGTATATATATATATATATATTTATATTTGTTTATTTATTTATAGATTTTATCTGATAGCTTATAGAAACCGTGTTCAACATATAAATTTACAATTACTCTTGATTAATATATTTATTTAAAGTAGTATTAGCGCCCCTAAATATCGCGTTGTGCTTTTGTAGCCAGCGTTGAGTCGACGAAAATGAAATCAGTTTTTAATTTTTGTAATGGGAAAACAGGCAGAATTAATTAAGTGGTAGAAATTTATTGAAGCTAATGTGCGTCGGGCACGAGTAAAAAAAGAAGAAAAACATCAAATTTTAAGTTGCAGAATCTCTGTCTAATCTAAGTGTATATATATTCGTAAATATACAATAAGTGTATGCTTATAGTCTCATAGTATTATTTATATAATATATTCATAGTATGGGCATAACATTATTCTGAAACTCAAAGATTAATGACCTATTTAACTTTTTGATCCTGGCTCGGAATCTGGCTTATTACCTATGTACTTCAAATCTCTGAGTGTTTGAATAACGTACACACACACATTTTTATGCCATTGAATTTTACTCAGATTTTGGCATTAAAGCTGTTCATTCTTTCAGCCATCTGTAACTATCGGAACAAGAAATATCATCCAAGTCAAAGTACACTTTATCATAACAGCTGTTTGAATAACAGAATATGCATCTTAACATTTGAAACATATGAAAATTATTACTAATTTTACCTGGTATTTGGAATCAGTATGGTCTATACATGGGCGGAACAGGCATAGGCATTCCTATCGCACCGGTTGGATAAGGAACAGAGTGATGTCCCATTCCCGGAAAATTTCCAGGTGATGGATATCCCATATTAGATGGTGAAGGACGAGGCTTGAGCATAATTTCCTTCATTTTATCAACTTTTACTTTACGAAGATGCATTATCTTGCGACGTGATAAAAACTGCTCTAAAAATTCGTCCACTTCCATTTCCTCATTCAAAAAAGTCTCCTTTATTTTCTAAAATATAGAAAAATATTTATAAAATATAAATCTCCCATCCTAATTCTTACGCAAGACATCCATCGTCATTCCATATATTTTGTCATTTTCACCTCAGATTCTTCCTCGATTTCTGCCGCAGATGTTTGAAGAAGAGCCAATGCTGTGTCTACAGTCATTGTCCCAGATTGTTCCTCTGCAATGAATTTTTGGTCAATATATGAAAGAAGAGAATGAATAGGAAATATTTGAAATTGAGTAAAACTTGATATGAATGTAGTGTGAAAGACGTAAGATTATTTTAGACGTACTTAGCTGATCAAGTTTTTCCATAACGCTTGAGCATAGCTGACTTCCCTTTTCGCTAAGTTCTCTAATGGCTTGTTTACCCTCATCTAATTTCGGTTTATTAGATAAGTTAAATTCTGCCATAGATCTGTTGCTTGCTAAAAGCAATTCTTTTTCTGTGTCCTGATCTTTGAACTGGAAAATTTTATCGTTTTTTTTTTAATGAGTAGCCTAAAAGTGGTTTAAATATTGTTGAAAATTCTAACCTAAGAAGAAAAAAACCTAACCTGTTTAACATCTTTGACAAGTTCTTCGAACTTTGTATCGTCGTTCAAAAGTTCTTTGAGTTCCTCGTTGTTCAGATGAGAGAGTAACCCCAATGTTGCTACGATGTCAGGCTCTTGGTTGCACATTTTTTTTTTGAAAATATTTATACGCAATTGATTAACTTATAATATGGTTCAGTCAGACCTCGGTAGCGTCACCCATATATATATCTATACATACGTATATGTATGCATGCCAATTCAGAAACAGCTGATTACGATTGGTAGTGTATAAGTGGTAGATACTAGAATGAAAAACTGTCAAAGAAAAGAGATATACATATACATACAAAAAATCTTGATCCGGTGTCACCGATGAGTCAACTATGCATAATAGGGATGACTAAATTATTATAATACTTTCCCTATGTTCCCCTTAGGTTATTTTGAATTGATTAATGAAAAAAGAAAAATAATGTTAATAAAACGATATCATTATTTTGTATGTAATATATTTCCTTTATATTTTTTCTTATCGGGTACTATATAATTATGTATAATATGTAAATAAAAAAGCGAGTTAATAAAATATAATATCCTACTATACTGAACAGAATGCAGAATAATTTTATTTTTAGTTTTATTCTATATGCTTATACATCTTTTGGATATGTATGTATAAGCGAAATTCCTAATTTTTATATAATTATTGACCGGAAAATAATAATAATAATAATAATAATATACCTATGTACCTATGTACCTATATTAAAAAAAAAAAAACAAAGCTGAGATATAGTATTATCCTATAATATTAAATGCCCTGTACAGTATAAATATTGTTTTAATAAACACAAAGCTTTTTTGCAAAAAATAATTATTCAATATTAGTTATATTATTGATAATAGTATAAGGCTGCTGCTGTGGTTATCTTGTTATTCTTTAACTTTGTTCCTTATTTCTTACTACACAGCATGAGATGACTATGCATAATAGCCAATAATATTGAATTCCTTCCAATATCCTAATATACATACAAAGGATTATGTATACCAAAATGTAGAAACAAACAAAAAAATAATAATAAATAAATAAAATAACAGATACTCAGGAAAGTTTGCTTGATAGAACCCTTGGTTTTTTTTTTTTCATAATATCACACTCTTCACCTGTACTTATTTGCCGCCAAAATCCACTATGTATACGTGAATAGAAATTCGCTGAACGGAAAAAGAAAAGAAAAAAAATTGTTTTAATTATTCAATTTTATTTTGTTCCGTTTTTTTTTTGGGGGGAGTTTTTTTTTGTCTTTGTACATAGCGGTTATACAAAAAAGACTTTATTACGTGTGTGTACCTATACTAGTTAGTACAGAATAAGTGATTTATTAGAATAACTCAAATAACAGCGGTTTAAAATTATTATAGAAAAAAAAAATCAAAAGAAACATCAAGGTTTTTAGTGAGTTCAAAGCAGATATTTTAGCACATGAAAATGATAAAATATGATCACCGATCTATCAATTTTTTCGATTATTTTTTTTTTTTTTTATCACATTTATGAACCGTCTGAATTCTTCTGTATTTATGTAACTAATAAGGTAAAATATCGTAAGATTTGTATGAAAGATTGAATAAAATACGTAAGATAACGTGAGCTGATTAATTACCAAATTTACATTTGTTAATAATTAATCAACAATTAAAACACGTTTACGTAAAATCGAGATCTCCTTATAAAACATTTATTATTATTATCAATTCATTTATTATCGAGTAAAGATTTTCTTTAATTAAGACAGTATTAAGTATTTAAGTTATAAACATGTTAATTTTCTCAATTTTATCGCTTGATTTATAAACACGTCTGTGTAAATAAATTTTACGATAAGTTTCAAACTGAAGGTGCAGTAGATGTTGTTTCATATCTAATAAAATTATACCTACATTATGTATGGGGTATATTATTAATTTTTAATCTAGGTAATATTAAACTTTCATCATTTGCTATACAAAGATTAGATCAGTGTGTACAGTTTGAAGAACTCGTACTTAGATGTTTTATTATACTCTGATATGTAAAAAGTTAAAGATTTGGTGATCATATAATAGTATTTGATACATATATAAAAATATCTACTCTGAAATTACCATTAAGAAGTAAATAAAAATAAAAAATAAAAAAAGTAATGTCATACATAGACATAATATATTGTTTAAAATTTTTTAATGATAATTAGCTGTTTCCTAACACTTTGTTAATCATTTTTTTATGTTGAAAGCTATTATTTAACTTATTTATAACTTTTATTATGTTTTCATCCTCTCACAATTTATATTCATTAATCATTATAAGATTTGGTATACCTATACAAATTGAAAATTCAAAACAAAAAAAAACACGAATTTAATATTAAGTATTGAAAATTATGTTAGTTTTTGTGATGTTGTATATTTTTTTTTTGTTTCTTTTTCCTTTTTTAGTAACAATTCATTCATATTCTCAACAACTGGATGTTGGTTGCAAATAAATACAGCTTATTGTTATTAATAAACGCATTGAATGACGTTATCTAAACTTTGTTTGTATTTTTTTTATTATTTTCAATTATTTTTATTTTATTTTTATTTTTATTTTTGTTATTATTTTTATTTATTTCATCATCTTTTTTTCCAATCACTCTTCGCATTTCAAACAAACAGGTCGTCAATAGCTTCGCTTGAAGCCTGAGTCGCATAGTACTAATGTAATGGCTCCATTGTACCAAGCAGAGCAACTGTCGACCCACAGTATAACACATTATACTAGCACAACTGTTGAAAAATTTTTTGTTTTTTTTTTGTTTTTTTTCATTTTTTTTTTTTTTTGCTTCAACTTAAATTCAATAAACTCAGATGCGTTCATCTCTGGCTTGTCTAAATCGTCCAGATTCTGCAAGCCTGACTCTCCACCCACCACGCAATAATTATTATATTGGCAGTACTAAAGCTGTACTAAATAAAAAAAAAAATAACAACCAAATTTACTCGAAGAGCTCGCAAAACAATTTCTATTGAATAGCTAATTCATATATTTCAATCCTTAATAATACGATGCAATATGGAAGGTAGTCTGTCTGTTTCTTTGATCAGAATTTATTCTGTGCTTCTTACCTGCTTTTTAGAATCAAAGTTAAACTTAGTTTTGAATTTATTTGTTTCTCTTTTGCTTTTTCTTTTACTCCTAGGGTAGCAGGTTTTCATTTTTGAAAATTATTTTGGATTTAATACTACCAATTTCGTTCAATCAATTCATCGCTAACTTTTGCGTAATAAGTTATTTGAGATACAATAGTCTTTAATATTTTTCTAAAAATAATAATTTCAGATATTATTTAATCACCGAATAAGGTAATATATATATTTTTTTTTTTAGGGACAAAATTGCCGAGTAAATATGGTCATAAGATAGTAGTAAAAATAAAGAGAATATATAGTAGATTTAGACTCCGTCTCAAATAACAGAAAATAGAGAGCTCAAAAATTGAACGCATCACAAAATAGTTTCATGATAATTTTTTTTTAATATAATGACGAATGCATACATTTACACACAATTTATGAATAATTTCGTCCTAATCAAGATCGTCTAAACCTTTCCTTTCTTTCACTTTCTTTCACTTTCTTTCTTCCTTTCTTTCTTTCTTTCTTTCTTTCTTTCAATCTTATTTAGCAACACAAGTTAATCACAAATAGTGTATACAATATATACGTTTTTTTTTTTTTTTTTTAATAAGAGCTAAATGTAAAGTTGCTTAATCAGCAACAAATAATTAAATACTGTGGTTTTATTTTTTATTTTTATTTATTTTTATTTTCATTTCTTTTTTTTTATTTGCCAGTTGAGACATGGCCACTGAAAAATTCGTTCTATTGTAACTGAAAAGGTAGGTAGGGTATATAAGATAAAAACTGTTACGTGTAAAAATATTTGCAATTATTTTACAAATGCCTAATAACGAACCACAATCGTGAGATAGATTTCATTTGGTAGGATGAGGAGAGATCCTAAAAACAACAATATTTAGTTGTGATCAGTTTTAATTTACAGGATGCCAATTTACGACTCGCAATGGATATTATAAGTAGTAATAATAATGTAGTATTATAATACAACTTCACTCGGATAAAAACACACATATTCGCCTAGCACATTTATTTCGCTAAAAACCCTGCTGCAACGACACTATTTTTTAATGCAACCCATTTTTCAAAACTATTTCACAAAAAATCTTGATAGTGTATTATAAATTGTTACAATCATAAAATACGCTAATCAGATTCGGTATTTATTATTTATGTATTACACATTTGAGTGTAAAATTACAAAATTATATCACACTTAGAGAAAAGTAATTGAGATGAAACGGTGAGATCGTACAAAAAAACGCTTCATTTAGTCTACTATTTTGCAGCCCCACTTTATAAACTCTACATAGTATCTAAATGGAACGCAATATTGGTCCTGGGTTTTACCATTATTCCAATTTTGTGTAGTTAAAGCAATTCTATGTTTGGTCTCACATCACCTCAACTACCTCATAGATTCGACTTATGCGACTAGAAAATCTCATCGCTTTTCATTCGCTATCAAATTTCTTACTAAAAAAAAAAATTGATCCTTTATTAATAGTGATAGATTTGATAGTCGCAAATGTCGAGCCTCTTTACTTGGCCAATATCGAAATTAATGTTGATACAATTGAATAGAGAGAATAGAGAGAATAGAGCGAGAGAGAGATAGAGAGAGAGAGAGAGAAGAAAAAGATTCCATAATCTCTGAAATTATTAGAAATAATCTAACGAGATTTAAATGCAATGGGGGAAAAAGAAAAAAAAAAAAAAAAACGAATGGAGCCTGGAATGGTCTCCGTGTATTGCAGGAATTACATGTAGACTCTCATTCACTGTTTATGGAATTGCAAGACTATTAAGCAATGATTATATCACAAAATGTCTTTACCTCATATATTTAACGAACTAACTTTGATTCATGTATTTATTTAATTAATTAATTAATTAATTAATTATTTATTTATTTCTGATACTTTATACCATTCGAGACTTCACACAGTAAAAAGTTAAGGTATTATGCTTTGATAAACTCTGATTTTAATTTCAGAATTTGAATACAATCACTCCCGTTTTTTTTTTTTTTTTTTTTTTTTTTTTGTTCCAACTATTAAGCAATATCAAAAAATGTACATTTCAATTTATTAGAAACATTCGAGTTATTCAATCAAGATTTCTAGTCGATAAAATTTAAGGCATTACTAGATCCATTATGTTATTAAAAGCAGTGTTTACTCAATTTTTTTAATTCATATAGTATAACTAAACTATAATATTTTTATTTGTCAATTGATCCAATAAAAAAAAAAATTGTATGAAGCTCTCATTTATCAAGAATTTTTTGAAACGAAGTTTAATTTAAAAAAACGTAACATATGATTTTAAGGAAGACTTTACTACCATGAGATAGCTTAATCTTTCAATTATAATAGCTCTGCATTTTTTTAAATCATTTTTTCTTTATCTGAAATTATATTCAATTACTGCTTCTAATGTTCAATTTCTTTCAATTTTCATACAAACTAATACTATCTCTTTAAGAATTAACAAATTCTGTACAGTAATACAATATTTCTCTCCCATCTTACTAAAGCGAAGGTATAATTCTTGTAAGAGCACTGGATCTAGATTGAGAAAAAAAAAAAAAAAATGGAAACTCTTAGGAAAAAAAAAAGAAAAAAAAAATTGCTACAACCAGACTTACAAGATATTTAATCTGAAAATATATTTAGCGTATGAAAATGATCGAGTTAATGTTAGAAAATGAAAGAAAAAGAAAAGAGAGAGAAACACACAGAGACGACAGAAGAAAAAAAGAAAAAAAAACAAGCACTGGTATAGTGAGAGTTAGCTTTTGCTGCTAAAATATGATAACATTCATCAATTATTCCATCATATTCGTAGATTGAAGAGAAAAAAAATAAAAAAAATAATATTCAAAATAAATAGTCCAACATATTTCTTATCGCAAATTGTATTTACCATTTAATCGATGCAGACATACGGGTGTGTGTAAGAATAATTACAGATAACAAACGCGCTAAGTAAAACGATATATACTACTACCCGATCATACTATTATCCAAAAACTCTTTCCTTTTATTCATATTATTCTTATATTTTAAATCTGATACAATAACTACGAACCCCGGTACACGAAATAGCGTCGCCGAGCAGGCATTCACATCTTACCCACAACAAAAACCTCAATTTCATCTCGAATCCTATAACAGACAAACAAACAATCACCTCGTCTTAGCTTACCTCGTTAAAGGCATAATTATTTTACACTTCTTGGCTCTGTTAAGTATATAATATGTATCTGTTTCGTGGTGGTGGGTGTGGTGGCTGCAGACAAAAGGATACACTAGTATCTATGGCAGAGCGCATTTCATTCAGATTTGTTGGGGTATAATAATAATAGGGACTGCGGGATAAAATTCAGTCCTGCATTTCCTCCGGCATCTCGTGTGGATTTAGAATACCCGGTACTGCCATTTGCTGTCGTCTCTTATCTTCCTGCGCAAGTCGAAGCGCTGTTTCTCGTTCTTCCAAGTACAAGTCTGTGTCGTCTTCACCTGTATATTCCTGAAATGGATATGAAAATTCTTTACATCTATTACCTCTCTCTCAGAATACGATAAACAAAACAGTAGATTTAAATCTCTATTTGAATAATTGTGTACATGATAATTGACGAAAAACGTAATATGATTGATATGAACTAGATAATACTCACTCGAATTTGAACAAGGAAGTCCCTGAGATGCTCTTTGAAAGCAGGTATATCTTGATCAAGATTGAACAAACCCTGGACCGTAATCTTTATCTGGTTATCGCTCAAGTGTGGAAATGCAGCCCTCAATAAACTTGCTACAAATTCTTGAACGTAGAGTGTATTGTCTGGTAAAGTGCCTAGTGGTACTTGAATCCTTCCTAATTCTACTAACGTGAACATGTACGCCAGAATCGTTGCATGCATCGTCAAGCCTGTGTATAATGAAGGATAACACTTAGTATAAACAATATAAAATTCATTTTCAACAAGGAGCAGTAAAGTAAGAAGATGCTTACCAGCTGTATGCGAGGTATCTGCTACAACGCTGAATATGTGTTGTAGAATATCAGTGAAATAGGTTTGATAAAAACTCTGGGCTGCTTGGTCGTGTACCTCGATGTTTTGCAAAAGTTGATAAAGTATTTGTAGGCCAGTATCTGCGACATTTCTCATTGTATGTTTAAATGCCCAAATAATGGAGTCGAGAACCAGCTGGAATTGAGCCGGAGGTATGGACAGGAACGCGGGGAAGCAGTGGCTGTTTACCGCCTGTTGAACAAGAGATGCGATGAGTGAGAGATGAGAATCAGAATGATTTCGAAAAAAGAAAAAAAGATATACATAAGTCGTAAGACTAATGACCTGCAATAATAGGAAGAAGTTCGTTCGGTGCTCAGGGAATTCCTCAAAGTCTTTGTTAATCATTTCAAGAGTACATTCAAATACAGCGTCAAATATTTTAGGCACTTCGCTAGTGATGTGTCCTTCTAACTTGTTGACAATAGTAGCCATTGCGCTAAGCACTTCAGGCTCTCTAGCGCAATGTACATTTGTCTTCTGATAATCCAGCAAGACTGCGTCCAATAATGGCGGTATGAAATTTTCCAAAACCTTTTCAAACAAATTAATGAACACAGTGTTAATGAAGAGAACGGATAAAATGTAAAAATCCATAACGATGTATAACATGCTCGTGTAATTGGGTCAAATTTTATAAAACAGACTCGATGATCCAAAATGAGGGTAAAAATTACTTGAAAATAGGAATACTCACCATTTGATGATCAGTTGACCTGCTGACCCAGTCAGATATTAATTTTAAAGTTTCCTTTTTCACGACTCTCATACTTTTAATCAAAGGCTGTTTCATCACCATTTCCCCATTTAAAGCTATTGCTGCAGTTATGTTTTCACTCATAACCTGGAACGTTAAATAGATTTTATAGCAGTGTGTGAAATTCTGATAAAAAGAATAATTGTTATTTTGGAATGATCGGTTCAACGTTTGATGTACACTTAATTCGGATTTCCAGAGATCGTCATATCCTGTATTCTCAAAATGTTTATTTCTAAATATTGCAAGCATCATGTTACCTTGTAAACATTTAACATATCTAAATATATTCTTCCTAGCTGCATAACGTAAGGATGCCCAAGAGCTTTGCAAGCTCTAACATTAGTTTTGAGGATACTAGCGAGCTGCTTAACAGCTTCTTGATTTTTCAGTATATCCACATTCTGTGAAAAGAAAATAAATAAATATAAATAAAAGAAGAAAAAAAATATGTTGAAACAAACAAGTTGTAATATTCAAACATTAGATATTGAAGTTCGAATAAGGATCTTAAAGAAATCATACAAATAAATTTTATACAACAGCTTATGAGCCTTATATCTATAGCACTTATGTTACCTTGGATGCTTGACTAATGATGTCATCCCAAACTTGATTAGGCAAAAGCATATATTTCTCTATGAGCTGTTCCTGTATAAATGTATCCACTTGAGCACTTATCATGTAACCAACAGCCTCGTAGAACGTATGCACCTGTAAAATGTAAAAAATACATACAATTGTGAAAAACATTCACCAAGTAAAGGATCATTTTCAGACTTGAATGAAGATTATTCTGAATAATTTAAAAATTTGGATTTAATTACCTGCTGGGTTTGTAGATCACAAATAATACTGCTGATTGTAGACAGTATCTCTTCAATGAAAGGCAATGCCTCGCCAACTTGAATGGTTACAAAATGTCGTCTGCATTTTAATGCTATTTTGATGAAAGTATCACAGGCCATATCTTGCACTCCGTCATGTGTTTCTGTTGAAGAAATAATTCAGTTCAAATTGATTAATTAAAATTTCAAGTGAATTTCGAAATGTTTCAACCTTGGAAAAAAAAAGAAACAAAACATTTCCCAATATTTGATGAAAGGAATGATAAATATCATGACTATTTTCTCACCATGCATGAACTCAAAGAGCTTATTGACAACAGTCTTCAAAAATTTCCAGTGGGCTCTCAGAAATCGTGGATATTGTCCCACGACATACATGATGTTACTTGCAATAATTGCTTTGTTATCTTTCCCCTTTTTCTGTTCGCACAATCCAAGCAAATCCTTGATCACCGTCACCAAAAATCGCTTCTCATCTTCCTCGTGCATCGCGCCTGAGATACTCCCAATTGCCCAGCATAACTAGACCAAAAATGATAATTAATATAGTGCGAACGATGATATTCATCCTAAATTTGATAATCTTTATCGCTGTTCAAAGCAGCGTGATTTCTTTGTTCGTAATCCTAAATTATAGTGAAATACAGCTTACGGTATTGAGATTCTTCCAAGACCACTCTGTACCGTTAACTTGATTCTGTAATTTCTCTGTCATAACTCTTTCCGTATCCAAATAGTCAAGATGCGTTAGATAAACCAAAGTTTCTCTCATATTTTTATAGAGATTAATGGAGTCTGTGTCTTTCATAAACTCCCTGACTACCTCGCCGTTCTCGGTTTCTACCACAAGCACCTCCTCGGGTTTAGCCATACGGCTGATCATTATGTATCGAACTTTGGTCAATACCGGACAATAGAATTGTCTTCTTGGCGGTATGACCAGATTGTTTTTAGCCATAAACAACGGCGACGGTGTAGTGAAGGGATTTTCTCTATACAAATCGGCGGCAAGCCCGTTCCAATATTCTAAACAAATCTTGAATATTTCAACCTCTTCTACTTCGGAGATTAAGACGAGATAATGAAGCGCTTTTAACAGAGTCTCGTTCAATTGCTTCTTCTCAACAAGAGGCCCATGTTCCTTAAGATATGTGCACAAAAACATAGCTAGATTCTGAATGAAATTTTGCTCTTGGTCCTGACCGACTGCGTAAGCGTCGCGTATGTTAGTTTCGAGTGAAAGCATCTGTTCCAATTGCTGCATTGTGCTTGCAAACAAAACGACAAACATCTCGTCATAGCTTGTCACAGTTACCGCAGCTATTTCAGTTAGACATTTTAACGTTACGTTGCGAAATATGGGCACGTTCAAAAACTGAAATTTGAATGAGTGTTACGTGACATTGAAAAAAAGACAACGTAATTAAATTATAACATTGAATGAGAACTAGTTCTACCTTGAATACCAAGGTGTTTATAAGCTTGGTTTCAAAAATATATCCAAGTGGAATCCAGTTCAGGAATCTTAGGAGAGTTTCTAGGGTCACAGCAACCAGAGGTACATTCTGCGAGTTGTCCATAACAAATTGACAAAGTTGGAATATTTGTGAAAACTCGCTACACATTGTGTCCTTCAAATGTTTAGCCTTGGTCTGTGTCATCTGACCGCTTGAAAAGTCGAATACTTCTTCGGAAAGAAGTTTCAGAATCGCCATATTATTCTGACATAAACTTTCGTTCGTTTTACTGGCACCAACTATATCACCGATGAAGGATTCCCAGTTCTTTGGCCATTCTCGTTTAAGAACCTGAACACAATGACCAAAAATTTACATCCACCGATCGATTGACGACTCAGAAAATTGAAATGCCCCTCTCTTTCTATTACCTGTACAAGGATCATGTTCAGTTTATTAAGGTAGACCTTTGAGGCCTCCATTGTTTCAGGATCGCTACTGGTCTTTATGATCAATCCGACAATGTATTTCTTTATACCCTCGCATTGATTCCTCGGTAGAACTTTCCACCGCGTCTTTATTACCTGCTCCAAAATCTGTAGTGCGTAGTACTTTGTTTGTTGATTCTAAAGCATATAATCAAAAGTTAGACACGTCGCTGCGTATCGAACACCAAAATCTTTCAACAATTTGAAGATATATTGGATTCCTGGATTTCAACGAGTCTCAATGTTCGGCATGATTCTTCTGCTTCTTCGACGCTTCATCTTACCTGTGAGTATTCTAGAATGGTGTCAACGCGGGTCCATGCATCTGGGTGTTGTTTAAGGGTAGTAAGTACTTCTTGAGCAACACGCTGCTGTTCACCGCTCCCATCGTACATGCATCCAACTATATTGTCTAGAAGCGTTATGTCCAGCTTTTGGTTAAAGTCCAATAGTTTGGACGCTTGCTCCGCGAGTGTCGCCATTATGCTTATTTAATATCCTTGCTTTCACACACTCAATCTAAACACAGGAAAAGTTTTGCCTTTAACTCAATTAGCTTAATTTATGTTCCTAAAATCATTTCATCGCTTCCACTTTTAATCGGAACGCAAACATTTCTTTTCTATTTACACTTTACCCAACAACTTAGAAACGCAATCGCACATAAATTATGATAAGATAATTTGAAATAACAACATTTTTACTAACAATAAAGTTTCAATATCAGGAAGATAATTGAAACTTCGGGGGGGAATCAAAGTTCTCGGAAATGCTCCAAAATGGTGTATCATGTATTTCTGGATTATCAGCTGAACGAATGCTGATTAAAAATTAAATATCTTTTAAGTAACCATAAATTGCTGTGATTTTAATTAATTATAAGGAAAGACGATGACGTGGTGTTAAAATTCTTAATAGTTTGCAAAATTTATATCCTCCTTAGTCTCAAAACAAAAGATTCAACAGTTTTTTAGCGATTATTAACGATTTGTTATATCAGGTTTCAAATCTTTCGCATCAGGCTCTAAGCGCAGATATCGTATCTACATACTGTGAAAGTAGATTTAAAATACTATGAGAATTACAAACGCTAGAAAAGATGGTCGTATCTGTGCTTCAAAACACTCGTGAAGCGTATTCTAAAACACGATGATATTGGTATCGATAAATTGGTCAAGATTTTTAATAAAATAGCAAAAGACATAGCGATGTTCGATCCACCACCATAACTACGTGTCCAACGGAAAAGAAAGAACAAAGATAACGATCGTCAAATTTTCTAAATCACAACACGATGCCATAAATCATGATAATGCATAAGCTGAGTAATATGGAGTTGAGTTTAACGATGGATCCTAAGAGAGTGTTAAATTCACTATTTACCGTGAATAGAGAAAATTTGAAATTTAGGATATCTGACGTGGGCTAATGCCGAATTGCGGTTTAATTAAATCAGATGAACTCTTTGTGAGATTAAAATTCCGAATAATGCAAGTCGACGTGGATAATTCGTATGAAACTTTTCAACGATATAGTATCGTTGCGAGTTTAGTGGGGTAAAAATTTATATGAAAGTAAAAAAGAGAAATGAAAAAAAAAAAAAAAAGAGAGAGAGAGAATTAGGTACCTTGAAAAAACGTTGCATTCATTATTCTGAATGCATAGCATTGATAATAATTGATATCTCTAGTTTTGTAAATGGAGTAATTTTGTAACCTAGTTATAATGACCGATCAAATAAATGAATATTTTAAAAATATAAAAATAGTGTTATTTCTTTATTTTTTACACGTATGCTCCCCCGCGTGCATAAAAAAGTGAGAAAAAAATGATACAAAACGTGCCGCAGGGGAGGTCACCGCACTGCGACCGACCGACCTAACCTACATCTGACAATCGCAAACAAGGTTATGTGAATTTTGGGTATTTCAATATCGCCGAATGTTTACATGGCGATCGTTATATTGTTGTAAATGATAAATATGAAAGATTATATGAACGGGTGGTAAGAATTTCAGTGAAATAGTATAAATTCGGAAATTTTCAAAGCCCGGCTGCCGTTTTTCCCATTGCGTCGTTGCCCGTTGCAGGGCGAATGATGATGATTTGTGATTAGAGGTTTGGGACCTACCGTATAACTCTTTCACACTGTTTCCCGTAACTGGGTTAGAAAAAAAATCACGTTTATATTTGATCAGTCGTAACGTTTTATAATAATTAATCACAAGCACAAAAGGGCTAAACACACAATCGACGATTCCCGCGCGCGACACAACTTCGCTCCTCGTTCCACACACTCGCACGCAGTTTCGCTCTTTCTCACTCATTTCTCGACTCTCTACTTTCTCTCTTTCTCTATCAGAACCAAATACACTTAAATAAAATATACCCACCGAGGCTGATGTTCGTCAAACCAATACTTTGCCCAGGTTTCATGCGAATTTCTTATATTTTTATCACCGATAAAACTATCAAACCCGTCACTGTGTCGTCGCGAAACCCAACCTAAAGATTTTCGAAAATAATAACAAGATGGCCGAACGATTTTACGCGACAAATGCGGAGAAACAACGTTTCCCATTGGTCGGTAACCCCAATTCCTACCAATCAACGATCAGATAAACGATACGTTTCCTACTGACGTCAGTGAACGTCACATGACGTCACGGAAACACGTGTGCTCATTTTTAGCATTAATACAATTTAACAAATAATCAGATTTTCAAATCGCATTATATCGTCGTAGCATATTATCCTCGATTTAAACGGTTCAAAATTTATGATTAAAAGTTATATCCGCCTCTCTACATCCTTTAGATCTCTCCAAATAGCAGCAAAGCGTTATTTGAAATACCGCAATATGTATAAACATTTGAAAAAACATCGCGTCACATTATCTGACAACTATATTACCTTTCCATTAAACATCACACCCGTAGTCTGCTATTCTAAATGAGAGTCATTTGCATTTCGCGTTTATGTATGACAATGTCGTGTCAAATAAAAGGAATTGCTAATTTAGTAGATTTGGTTAATGTCAAATATCATTTACTCAAAGATGCGCTCACTAGATGTAAGCAAATCTTATTCAATATTTAATATACATATTATCAAAATTTATAACCCTCATCAATCATCGTATTAAATCAAACAAATGACAACTATCTACATACATGTGTGTGTGTGTGTGTGTGCGTGTCTATTAAAAACATCATATTTTAACTATTACTAATTCGCTTTTCAGTCGATTATGTACCGGACAAAGAATTGCCTCTTCAAGATATTCTCATTTCATTATCACCAGCTGGAGACATTATGGCAATTGCATGGAACAAGAATATGGTTATATTAACGTGTAAGTTTGATATGACGACAAATCGTTCCGTAAGGAACATTGCTTCATGTTTTTATTCTCCGTTCATTTTATTCCAATAATTAACGATCGTCATTCATATCCTCTTTGTCGTCGCAGCTAAATGGGACTCGCAAGAGCCCGGCGATGTTAAGACAAAATTCCACATGCTATGGAGCGGAGAAATCACAGATGAGGAAAAGTGAGTGCAGAATATGGATCTGTGTTAATTTTGGTCCTACCGTTTCATTCTTTTTCTTAATCTTATGAAAAAACGTTTATGAATTGTTTTATTGATATTAAATGATGTTGTATTCACAGCGAACAGATAACGTCCTTAGCTTGTCTGCCGCTGATATCTCTGGGAAAAACTAGCGCCGGTAGCGGCCCTGATTGGACCTGTATGGCCGTTGGATTTTCAACAGGATTTATAAGGTTTTATACAGAGGTGAGCTTCCGGAATGGAAGTAAAAACCGAGGGAATTAGATTTTTCATCATAGTTCTGGGTTGAAATGAAACTAAATGCACTTTCTGCCATCCCACGACCTTAATTTTATGACCTTTTTATTCAGACTGGAGCATTATTGGTCGGGGAACAACTCCACAATGAGCCAGTATTGGGTGTTAAGTGCCAATCGCATTCTCCGCCTAGGCATATCGGGGATACCGAAGTATCTGAGGAAATTCATGTACTGTATAACACCTCGGTTTGCATAATGCAGGGATTTCCACTATTCTCTACCCTCAGAGCATGTAGAAATCATCTGGCAAGAGGTGATCAGCTGAAAAGATGTTTACCGATAATTTCTTGGCTCTGAAAACGACCAGAATCTCATTTTATTTTATTCTATTTTGTTTTATTTTATTACAGTACAGGCGAATTGCAGCACCAAACCTCCGACGGCTAATCTCTCTTATAAAAAATGGGGATTTAAGAATCAAGGAATAACAAACGATTGTGAAATCATCGGCACGACGTCTGTAGACACTTTTGATCATCTGATGTCAGCCTCTATTTGCGGTGGTTACAATGCTGCTTATCGATCCAGCGCTCCTCAGCACAGTTTAGTCATGGCAACTGGTAAAAGACCTTTCATAGGTTTTCATTACGCCCTGGAGGGTGGAGCTGCGCCTGTTTTATCGGACGTTGCAATTGCTATGGCAAGCAAGTTAGCCAGTGCGATTGGGACTGCGGTTCCGTAAGTCAAAGCTGAGAATTGAATAAATATTTTCATTTTTTACAAACTGATCACAAATAAAGTCAAACAATTTATTCCAGCTGGTTTCGCGGGAGCAAAAAAGTTCCAACTTCACCCGAAAAGGCCAGAGGCTCTATAAGCGAAACAGCAGAACCAATGATCTGCAGATTCGGATTGAGCGATATCATGAGAGAAGGTGACTGCATCACTGTAAGCCCTAACAGAGCTTTGTCCATAATATCGGACGCAATGGGTAGAGTTACGTTAGTTGATAACAGACGAGGCGTTGCTGTGAGAATGTGGAAAGGTATCGTCGACTCTATAACTTAGATGCGTTTAATTAATAATATTTACTAATTTTTAAAGGATTTCTTTTTCCAACAGCAAAATTATGTGTGTGATATAAACTTCCTTTTTTGTTCTAAGGATACAGAGATGCCCAATGTGGATGGATTGAAGTTATGGAAGAAAGGCATCGTGGATCTCACAAAAGTCATGGCAGTAGTGGTAGTAGTTCTAGCAGTTCTGTCTACGGTCTTCGAGTAGCTCTATTTTTAGCCATTTACGCACCAAAGAAAGGGGTAATTGATATTTGGGGTATTAGACAAGGACCTAAAATCACCACTTTTTCTGCGAGCAAAAATGGACGGTATGTTATGCCGAGAACAGATTGATCTTGTTGAAGTTATCATTTCTTCACTGATTTATGGATAAAATTACTCGTTGCAGATTGCTGTACACAAATTATGGTCTTCTGGGTCTTAACGACATGACTGTTACATCAGCAAACCGAGCGCAGTATCCTTGCGTGTTTATCGACCCTCTGGGAGGTCTGAAAGAAATAACTGTACCATTTCACTTTGCGTTGAGTAGCAAGAACGGAAAGAGAGCTCGGGACTTACACCTCCTTAAAAAACTGAAGGCGTTTTTGAGAGAGGAAGAATTCGACAATGAGAAATTAATCAACGAAGTCACTTCTACCTGTTTGGATTTTAAAACTAACGAGATACGATTGCAAGTTGTGGAAATGCTGATGATCAATAAGCATATCACTCCGGAAGCAATGTTGGCAGCTTTGAACGTCTTCGTTGAAAAACTTTCACAATATAGTCAGTCATTTTATGATTTAGGCTTAGGAGAATAAACCCATTCAATATTTGAATCATTGGACAAGAAAGAATAGGGGGAATTCTATTCGATTTGTAAAGATCATTTGTTTGTATTTTCAGAAGATGGAGAATTGGAACCGGTAGCTAAAACCCTTTATCAAACCTCGTCGCAGCTTCAGAGAGTTATCGCATTCTACAAATCTGTTCAATTACAATTTGACAAGCCTCCGGAATACAACACCGTTGCATCGGACACATTGCCCAGTAGTAAACAATTGTCTGGAATTCTGTTAGCATCGGAAAGAGAAATCCATCGGATTTTAAAGTTGTCAAAGATGTTAAGCGAGTTTGAAAAATCGAAGAATAGGCCACAGGCTAAGGTCCTGTTCAAAGAAGACGGAAGAACGTTTTTAGACTTTTTATCTTGTTTCGAATTTCGTGGATCTGGAGATTTAATCGATATAAAAAAAGATGTTAAAGAAGAGAAGAAACTCAACATTTGTAAGCTACGCTCTTTCATACATACAATTTTCTAAAAGATTCTTGATTTTTGTAGATTTCCTCAATACTAATACCCGTTCAATATTTAATCCTACAATTTATTTTAGGCCAATTGATGTTCCAAGGCTGGCTTTATTCAGATGACCCAATTACCAGTTGGCAAAATGCAGCTGAACAGAGTTGCATACGGCCTGCAATTTTGATGCAATTCGCACTGATCTATTGGCTGCATAAGAAGCCCGGGGCGCCACTGGAAGTCGAGTTAAAACGGTTCAAGCAGCTCCTGCAGGCAATTTGTTCTTTGACGGGTAAACTACTTCATGACGATTCACATTAACGCTTTGAAATTGTGGAATAAGACTTCTGATCGATTTCGAATGAGAAAACTCCGAAACTCACTACAAACAATGAATAAAATTCTCATCATATCAAGAATCCAATTCATCCCTGAAGTTGACGTAAATATTTATCAAATATTTCCAGACATAGAAGAGATCTGCGCTGAGTACAACGAAATGTCTTCATGGTGGCGAGAGATGCGAAACATATTATCGGACTCGAAGAAACCATTCAATGCGCTGACTGCTGCAATGGTGTGTAGAGCGGTGGCAACGACGATCGAAAAGAGCCGAGATAAAGCGTACAATAATAAACTCAAGGATGATAACGGGAACGAAGGTGAAGATATGGAGAATGGTAACAGCGTTGAAAAGATGGAAGATTATTCGGACAAAGAATCTGGTCGGACTCCGGAAGAAGAGACTTACAGCTCGACAAGTGAATGGGAAAATGTGAGCAAGGACACTTGCCAATTTACCTCGCTGATCGGAAACCTGGAAGACATAACTATATTGCACGCCGTAGTAAGGTGAGCAATCGAGCTCAAACCAGACTGTATATGATCATTATTTTCCAGTTTTCATTCAGAACTGTTATTGTATACTTACAGCCAAAAGCCACCGTCAGATCATACGACAGAATTTTTCAGCACGCCATTTGAAACGACAGATATTTCTTTGGGCTACGTTCTTTCCAAAGGGAAAGGTATTGCAGGATTAATTATTTTTGTCTATCTCTTGCGATAAGAAGCGTATAGGAATAATCAAATTCCATAACTGGTAATAGGTGATCATTCTCTAATCTATTTTCTTCTTCTGTTTAGGATCTGTGTCTGAAATCGTTGCTAAATGGCTCAGTTCGTCGGGGCTTGATCCAGCGCGTTTGATAGACACTACAGACGTGGAGTTTGATCAGATGCAATTATCCGTCGATTCTTTAAAGATGGCTGGATCATTGGACGAGGCAGCCGCCATGGAATTGTCACAGCAAGAGCAAATGAGACTGCTATCTGTTTCCGTAGAAATTGGTAGCGAAGCAAAGGCCGATTCTACTGCACAAAACTACGTATTAGGTGCGTAGAATAATTCTAATCGTATCATTATCATTATCATCCTCATTACCGTTATCATCCTACTTCCAATGTACTTAAAAAAACATGATTGATATTTTTCAGAAAAAATAACTCTTTTGAAGAGGTCCTTCCCATACAGTCTTACGACAAGTGTTTTGCTCGCTAATCTCTCCTGGGAGTTTACTATGATGTGGAATAAGGACGTCACGCAACTGGAAGCTCTTGAAGCAGCGCTAGCTGTTCTTAGACAAATTCCCATGAAGCATATGCGACAAGGTTTACCAATAATCACCTTTTCACAGAATATATAAAATAAAACAATATCTGCATCAATTCAGAGTGCATTACGCTGTACAATTCACAGCTTCTTCTTACCAGAATCATTTTTCAGGGGTGTGCTGTCTTCTGTGGACGATTCACATGAAGAAAAGAATGGAAGCTGCGGCAAAATTGATGAACAAAATGGGAAAACTACCCAAAGAAAGACTATGTTTACAGGACGTTGGTCTTTCCGATACGCAACTAGTTACTCTACTGCAAAACTGCGTTATGTTTTTAGACATCTTCTTGGACGTAAGTATCCTGCGTACAATAGATAATAGAGATCGGGTTTTCTTCATCCAACTATGCTCTTTATAGGCAGAAGTAATAGAAGCAGAGAAAAGTTCGATTGTAAAATCAGAAGAAATTTGGGAAGGTCATCCCGTAGGTCCACAGCCATTTGCGGCTTTAGCGGTATCCCAAACTCCTGCTTGGTATGATCTTGTCATGTTGCATCTCCAGTTAGCTAACGTATTGCATATGATGGCTCATTTCAATTTGAAAGTAACAAAGCCGTTGAACAATCTATTCGACTCTGTGGTGAGTGTAAAAATGGTATGAAAACTGATCGCAGGAGTTTGTAGGTAAACATTAATTATTTTATTCCCACTTTTTACAGTCCCATCCGTACTTCTTTCAAGATATAACAGATAAAGCCATGCTGACTTGGCACAGAGACGACAAACGCGATAGCGCAAGGATGGATTTTCTTTGTCGTGTTATCACTGCTACTATGGATTCTATACATCAGGAAACTACAGAAGGAAATAACTTCAGTTCTACGCAAGCTATTTCATGGATGAGCAAATGTCAGACTTTAGCTTCTATATGGAAGATAAATAACGACGAGTTAAGGATTCATCAAGTTTGTCAACTGTACGTTAACGGGTTTGACCGATTGGGTGAAGAGGTGAGAACTGAGAACTGAATTCTTCTGAAAAAAAAATATACCTTCTGAGTTCTATGTGCAAAAACTTGTATTCATATTTATTTTCAGGTATTAATGGCTGTGAATGATACCGAAGGCCTAGCAGCGAACCTGCTACCTATAGCTGGTCGAAGAATGATGGCTTATCTATCTAAAACTCCAGATTTACTGGAAGAAGTGTCGAGAATAAGCCCGACGCTAACTACATATCTCGAAGGCTTGGTAAGCTGGATGTAAACAGATATTAGACTGGATTTCACGTTCGAAAGATCTTCTCCTGGGTTTATAATAATTATTGTTATTCAATTTCAGTGTTTAACGGGCACAGCGTATACCAGCTGCTCAAATAACGATACTATAGAATTAATTCAAAGGGTATCAAGGAGTTTGCCTGAAACTCATGCCGATTATCATTTTGCACAACTAATGCTGGACGCCACATTCATTTATGAAGGTAACACGTGATAGAAGAGTTTAAAATACTCGTAAGACAAGAAGTACATAGTATAAAATCGTTTTGCATGTGGATTATTAAGAACTAGTAAAATAGACTGAAAATCGATATTTGAAAAATATTATCAGAGCAACTATAATAGCACATTCCTTCGAAAATGAGAATAAGCTGAAAGCTAATTGAACTATATATTATGAATCTGAAAATGTTCTCTTGCTATTAATTGGCGAACTGATTCATGGGTGAAATAAATTATGTGAAAATTTATCACTACTTCGTTATTATAATTAGGAAAAACAACTACACATGATATTAATATTCCTAGGTATTTATATTGATAAGGATTGTTAAAGTACAACAAAGTCCATAATAAATTGAGAATTTATTCCTATAATTAGCTATAATATGTCCAAATAAGCTTGCTCTTTTCAATTAATTGAATAGATATATAAAATCGCGTAGAATATCATTGAGCATTCATAATAATTGTTGTTTTTGTTTTTAATCGTTCTTTAATCAATATAATTGTTTAAATTTAAATAAATAATTTAATTCGCTGTTATTTTATATATATATATACATATACATATATACATGGTATAATATTGTTATTAGGCAATAAATTAGTTTTATAAGTATACACTATATACATATGATGTAAATTCAAAATATAGGTAGAACGGAACTACACTGTACTATGTAAATATTATTATCTTATTTCTATTTAAACAATTTATTATAACTCCGATCATGTAATGTGGATAAATTTTTATAAAATAAAACAAAATCTTAATAACTATTATATATACCTATACTTGACTTATTTACACCTATATATTCGATCATCACCCAAAGGACTTATCCAAGATTTCGTGATTTTTTAAACTTGGAACGCATCGTAAATGGAATTATTTGCCATCTCGAAATTAATTTACAACCCTTAAGGGTGTGATTAGATTTTTTGGTTTATCTCCGTAACCGTGAGGCTGACAAAAATTTTGTGAGAAGTATTTTTGTAGCTTATTCAATTATCTATAACTTTGATTCATAACTTTCCCGGCTAAGATCAATAGTAAAAAAGTTATGAGCAGAAAAAGACGACAAATAAAGTGACGAAATACTTGTTATACCTTATACCATACTTGTCGTCTTTTTCTGCTCATAACTTTTTTATTATTGATCTTAGCCGAAAAAGTTACGAATCAAAGTTATACATAATTGTATAAGCTACAAAAATGCTCGGTACAAATTTTTTGTCAGCTTCACGGTTACGGGGATAAAGCAAAAAATCTAATTACACCCTTAATTTCGAGATGTTGGCCGAATGGCAACACCCCCCCAGTCCTGGAAACTGAGTTTTACACTCACGGCTGCCCCCCCCCCCCCCCCCCCCAGAGACGAAAATAAAAAAATAAAAAATTGCTCCCTACCCAAAATGCACGGTTGCCCCCTTTTCGAAACTTTTCAACATAGAGCATTAGCCTTTAATTAATAATCTAACTAATTGATCAAGTACTCTGTAAATTTGGAAATAGTGGAATAAGTGAATATTCACTGGTTTGCAGTGAATAGTCTGCCACTAATTCAATCAGTGGCAGACTATTCACTGCGAACCAGTGACTATTCACTAATTGTTAGTGATTTTCACTAATTCAAATTTAGAGAGTATTCGATGCAAAATACTATAATTGATATCGCGTACCCCAACGCAGCTATGGAAATAATTCCTCGTATATGTTCCACCCTGGGGTGTTAATTTTCGGCGAAAATTTCGGATTTGTTAAATATCCTCCGAGAGAAGCCAAATACGAGCGAGTCATAACGTAGCTGAAAAAAATCCATAGAAATAAAAATAATTTCATAGACCCTCTTAATGATGGTGTGTTTCCCATTTTCATACTAACGCCCAAAAATAATGACCACATGTTCATTAGCGAGGCGATATTCTCATTTAACAACAGACCCAAAGCTCCGATAAAAAATAATGTGATAGCCAGCATTATCCATACAGATTTTTCGGAATCAAAATGATCCGCGAAAATCGATTGATCCATAAATCAGACGCTGCATGCCTTTGCGAATCGTTCGAGGAATTCAATATTTTTTAAATCCAATTTCGTTACACATAGTATCACCATTCGTCCTCTCTTATGAATGTGATCGAAATTTTTATCGATTGAAATTTCGCTGAAATTTTGCGTGCAAATAATATTGTTTCTTGCTAGTCCGTCGATTTCAGAAGGTGAAGCTACTGCAGTTGATGGTATTTTCTTCAAAACTTTGTCACTGATGAAATGATCACTAATCAATCCGAGGATTGCGACGTAGTTAGAATTCGACTGAATCACATTTTGGTTTATTATTTTTGCAGTCACTTCAATCTATTCGAAATATTTACGGTCTGTTTCTTATGCGGAATTTGAGATTTCATGACCCGTTGTCTTGGCTCGGAACACGTATGACATTACGATCAAAATTGTGAAAGGATTAATCATTTTCTTTATCATCATTATTCCAGACCCCTGATTCAGTTCACAAGAACGAAAGATCTTCACTGGTCTTCAATAACTGATTTTTAACTTCCCGTTTCTCAGTTGTAGGAGAAAAAGAGGAAATTATTGTATTCACCCCGAAAATGAAAAGTTGAGTTCTCACTAGATCCCCTGCACGTTTTAAGGCCTGGAGAATCATACCTCCAATCATTTTCAGATGGACGTCAGTAAAAATCAGTAAAGTTAAAGTTTTTCTAAAACATCACTTACCTGCGCGATAGAATACCATAAATTGGTGATTTTATCAATTATACAGAATAATGTTGGTTGAACATTCTCTGCTCCGGGATTACGAACATCAAATTTTATAGTGAATACCACAGCAACATCGAACGTCTATTTATTCATGATTTATTTTTATAATCTATTTCAACACATCCTTTTTTCACATTCTATAACTTACCCAATATTACTTATAATTTACGGTTTATAACTATAATATAATTAATAGCATTATCGATAGGTCTTATAAGTAAAAATTAATTCTATTCTACACGCTAAAAAATATAATTCGTTAACTGCTTTTAATAATGCGTATCAATTCGAAACTATCTGCACTCGTCGTTCATTCTATATTTATATTGATTATATCTAGATCTAAGATTTTCGAATTCTGATCATTTGCAAATTTGCTGTTCATTTTAAGCTCTATATAAATTTTTGCATTGAATATGCAGTTTTAGGTCTCTCGACCTTTCAAATTTATACATGATGGGTCCTAGTTTTAGTGATTTGAATAAAACATACTATCACACATTCTCAACATCCATACACGTTTTTAAACATTAAGTAATATCCAAACCTGAAAGGTATCAGAAGTGTATATCAGCTATTTGTTATGTAAACTCAAATTCTGTGGACAATTTATGGTCCTTTTCTTATCTTCAAGGTATTGGAATACCATAATCGAAAAATCAACCCCAATTAATTATTTGCTCATCTACGACGGAATTTGTTTTCTAATTGTAAGTGGCGTTTGTTCATTTGCACCCATTCACAAAATCCAGATGAAAAATCGAAATGAAAGGTGAGAAATTTTAGGCAAAAGAATCAAAAAAATCAAGAAAATTTAGACCCTAATTATGCATTAAATCTGATTTACTTGACTGTTTCATTCAAAGGTTTATTGGCAACTCGAAAAAATCAGATCATCCATTAAGGAGATTTTCCAATCCATGCACTCTCTGATCTTAAATCATACGCTTAAAATTAAAACCGAATTACATAGCCCTGAAACTGCGGACGTACGACGTTCTCCCAGTTTGTGAATTCGCAGTGATGAATTTCGCTGCCAGGACTACCCACCGTTGTCAACCATTTTTCCCTGATAAATGTGAAAATTAGATTGCAATTTATAAAAAAAGAATTACACAACATTACGGATTACAAACATAAAATTTACCATTCTGCAATTCGAAATAAAAAAAAAAAGAATGAAAGATGAAAAATATTTTAAATCTTGGGGCACGTTGTATGAATGCTTCATAATTCATCCGAGTTCACTATTGCAGGTTCATTCACCTAATATTTACTATTACGTTTCGTGATCGCAATATAAATTTCGATTACGGCCAATTTAATCAAAATTTTGTCTAAGGCTGTTCATCATCATCATAATGCAATTTGGCAAATTTCCAACAGCACAGGTCTGAAATTTTTCCTCTTAGCAGAGCGCAACATTTGGCTACAAAATAGACTCTTAACATCGTCATACATTACGCATTGTCTCGTTACTATGACCCTTACTCGCGATTCGCGAGGTAATTGATGAGTGATCTAACCGTAGTATGAGATTAAGCTATGAGTAGTTTTCCAAGAGACCAATAATAACTGATTGAAAAATTTTTTCTGCAAACAATTGCAAAAGGAAATTCAATTTCAAATCTGATTCCAAGAAAACGGTACACTACATTCGTACTCCAACGCGAATGACAAAAAGGTTGATTCGATGAAGCAATAGTGTCATACATGATATAATAGCCGATTTAGGTATACTATATTAAGTTGCTGCAATTTCGCGAATCGTCAACACTTGGTGGTTCTAAGAATCAGAGAATCGCAGGAGTACAGCATCGTTTTTCAAACTATGAGTCTCGTGGAAAAAAAATTGATATAAAGAAGACACGTATTTCTCTTCTTTTTTTTTTTTAAATTTTTTCTGTTTTTTATCAAACAAGGTGAATGCAGGTATCTTATTGTCAAAGAGACGTGCCTGACCTCTGTTTTATTGCTCTGTTTATTCTACGCCACTGTAAATGTTTGCTAAACAGCCAATTGGCCGTCGAACCAGTAACTCACCACTACTATAGAGACATCAACATCTTCTATCTCTTTTTTATACTTTGACCTCGCATCTAATCCTCTTGCTTCTCTCTCTCCTTTATTCTTAGCACCTAATCAGACCGAGTGGAGTTATTTTTAATCGGTTTTGTCGATGTAGACGTTTAAAGGCGATCAGCTGTTTTTTAACAATAGTTGTTATAGTAAATTCAAAAAACTTACTCCATATGAGGATAATTAACGGCGAGAGAATTCATACAGAAATTATTCATTTTCATTTCGGCTCGCATAACTGATTAAGAAATTCATCCCTCATTGGATTCTTCTTAGAAATCATGTGAAAAATTCTTATTTTATCAATGAGCCATCCAAAGAGCAAGTTACCGATTTCTTCCCCTTGGGGGTAAAAGATATATAAACGACCCTAAGAACGAGTAGCACGAATTATGTACGAATTTTTATTCGATTATATCTATCCTCATGTGTGTAATGATTGATTAAAACAATAAGAGACGAAGGCAAGTAAGTAGGTATTGTCTTATGAGATTCTGTCCAAACTATGCAATTCATATCACGATATGAATTTCGAAAGAAATAATTTAAACCTTGTGTCTCTGCCCGCTGTCGTTGGTTAAATTAAGTGGTTGAGAAATGGATTAGTAGGACTAGCTCACATCTCGAAATAACGACGTGCCTGTAGTCACAAATTCTAATGATGAATTTAAAACGATTATTGCGCAGAGAAAAGTTGACTATACAAATTGTGAGCGGTATACTGTATGTATACCAACTTGTAAAGGGTGAGTATCAGTCATGGTGTTTTTCAATTTTACGAAAGAGAAGGATAGTCAACTTTTATCTATTCATATTATACAACAATAATGAACAGTTAATAAATTTTAAATATTCAATATACTAGCATTCGAACCTAGGAAAACAGAATCAAAGAAAATACTGACTGAGCTATACGCAACTCACAAGTTACACGCGTGGCTTCCTTACCGTGTCCGACCACATATTGACAAGTTCTACTCGGAAAGTGTGCCTATTGACTTGCAAGATTACGGCGCTGCGATTACTTGGATTCAAACATTTCCAGAGACTTGGAGGATAATTTTTGACTAATTCGATTTTGGAAAATTGGTGCATAGTGAAAGCTAGTTACACTTTACTGCATTGGTGTAATTATTTCTCTGTGAAATTTCACATACACTCTTCTCCATGGTGGCCTGATGCTTTTTGACTGACTAAAAATGATTCGAAAATACGGGCCTTTTCTTAATTTCGAATTATAATTCAAAAAATATTGATCAAGACCTTCCTCTTATAATCAAAACCGAAAGATATGGTGGCATGAATTTTTCTTCCGAACTTTATCACTTTGGCAAAAAACGGGTCTATAGGTTTAATCGTGTTTGCAAGAACGTAGAACGTCTTCAAAGTAATTTGGTAGTGACTTGCGCATAAAGGAGGTGGTGATGTATTGGCCTATTACTTTATTAAAGCCAGTCTTCTGTCTAATGGCACTCGCAATTTGTAACTGAGGTCATGCTTAACAGTCAACGAATACAAATGCTTCGAAGACAGCAATTTCGTACGATGGTATATGTATACCGTGACATATTCGCTTAGGTACTTTCTGGGAAACGTCATAATATGCTTTGCAGCACAATCATCATTCTCACTCCGCGTGTTTTTTAACGATAACACCTACTTGCAGTTTTAGAGTTGTGCGAAAATAAGAGGAATCAACGTTTTGCAGTCGCAAAGATTTCGCGAATCCATTAGTTGCACACCGGTTCAATTTACCCACTAATCAATGTCTGCCTCATACAGTCAACTAGCCAATCAGTCAGTCGACTAAATTTAATTCATTGAAAACTCAAATGAATTTCAAGTCAATAATGAAATCCAAATAAACTAAGTTTTTCGCCAACAATTTTACCGAGATCTTATGAAGGGTCCTTATATTATGCAATTTCAATTGCACATTCTTCGAGGATTGCAGCTAATATAAGAAATCATGAATTCCTTTCCGGGAAATATTCAAATGAATGAATAATAATTGATACTCTCAATTTCAACACTTATTTATGGTGTAACTTACATCTGTTCCACGAGCGCCCTTGGACCTTGCATTTGCCCAAGGATTGTTCCCGTTTTACTATTCTTCACCCAGCCATTGATACCCAGCTGCTGACATATGTCTCTAACATATTTGGTGAAGTATACGCCTAAAAGGATCGGCGAATTACTTCGTGCCTTATTAAAGTTTTTTTTTTTTTTTATGTTTCAAGTTATTTTGTGTCTTCGTAGATTGAAGAAATGATTTGCTACAAGAAGACGAACGAAGATGTGATTCCAAATCTTTCGATTCGTTAAATTTAACAATTTTCCTTGTATGTTAGTGAGATTTGAACATGAATCTGATATTTTCCAAAAAAATTTAATCCTTGATCAAGGCAATGAATCACACTCGAACGTCTTGGTATAATTATTATGTAAAGCCTGGAGTTCCGTTAATAAAATTTGTCCTTGCTTGGCATTTATCTACGGAACTCACCCTGAACTTTGCCAAAGACCTCGAATTCCACGGATACGAGAGGCTCGGAGCAGAGTGGGTCATCCGCACCCATTTTATTCCTAACTTTTCAAATCTTTTATTCTAACTATTTTGTTGTTTTTGCTTTCTCTCTTTCTTCTATAGTTTAGTTTAGTTTTTCTCTACTATCTTCGATTTTCCTCTCTTCAAATGGCTCGATCTTTTGAATGCGAAGAGACGGGGAGGAGCAGCAGCAGATAACTTTTTAACACTAGCTAAACAAATTTTCTTTGATCGACTAACTCTCGATGATGAGACTAGCAAACTGACTCTTGGTGCAACAAGCCGTCCCGACGCCTCAAATAGACGTTGCTCCCCACTCCCCTCGTGGTCAGAGGGCCAGCAGGTCATTGGCGATTGATTGAAAATCAATTAAAGTCTCACAGATAAAAAATGAAATTTGATTTTGTTTTTCCATTCTTAAGGATCTAGACTCCTTCGATAGACTCGATCTCATGCTACGTTGACGCGAATTCATATCAACCCTTAAATTTATTATGTATAAATTTGATTTATACATAGCTTTCATTATATTCGGTGCAACGAAGACGTTTGCACTTTCATAATCATAGAATTCAGTGACTAAGGGAATAGAATATGTTTCTAATTGTAATTAGAAGAAATAATATCATTTGTCAATTGGTTCAATTCATAACGATTTTACTCTATATTATATCATACAACGTTTTTAAATACGAATGATATCGTGGCATGAAAATATCTTCATTTTATTATCGAAGCCAATTTTCTTTCTGACTTTAGCAAGTAAATTTCATCGTTATAACAATCGGTAACAAGCTTTGCAACGACGTCGCGACGTTGATAGTTAGTTTACGTAACTATCCAAAAGTGGCTCGTTAGTGGTGAAAATATCTTACGCTTGACGAGAAAAAAAAAATTTCTAATTATTATGAGACATTAATAATTTGACACATAGTCCTTCGACGAGACAGTGACAAATATATTACACGCTTGCTCTATAGGATCAAGCGTATAAAATTAGATGAACACGTCTTTCGCTTCCTCGACGTTACTTAAGTATCTGAATTTTCTATCTGCTAAATAAATCAAATTTAAAATTAAATGGGATAAAATTATATTCACGATTTAATAAGCCGATTATTTAAAAGTGCATAATCAATTCGCTGTAAAGGGAGCGAACGATTTTGCAAATTAAACAATTCGATAATAATCATTTAGCAGGATTAACATTGGCTATTAAATGTAGGCCAGGAGGGCAGCAGCACTCATCAATGAACTAAGTACTTCCGATGGTGGTATTGTCCCGTCATTATCGTAGTTAATTAATAATTAGTACGATGACGTAATAATTGGTATGCCCATAGCAAAAGCCGGATTTACTGCTGCAGGATGCGAGGGAGAAGTTTAGACCAACTTATAATAGTCGTTTATTATAATCTATTACCATTGTTATCCAAGGTCCTTTTTGTCGAGCCTTATACCTATACATACATATATCTATAAGTAGGTACCTACGAAGTATATAGATACCTACACACCGCGATGTATCCACATGTTTATATTTTCGATTACCTAAAGTCTGAACTGGACCACAAGTTCATTATAGCCGAGGAGATCAGATCCGGTACCTACGCGGTTTTCGGATCCGGCTCCGGCTCCACCCTCGCAAGGGTCTTTTGCGGAATATGATTAATGAGGATGCAGAGCCTATGAGTGCGTAATTTGTGTGTCGAGTTCAAGATCAAAATTATCTCCCTAATTTATGTTATGTTCTTTTTTTTCTCTCTCTCTTCTTTTTTACCGATTAGTGTGATTAGAAGATATAAGATCGTTTGAAATTTCATTACTAGATTATTATATCAATATGTCACTGGGAAATATGTATATAGACAGAATTTTCAAATAATACAAGTCACGGGGTTACAACATTAAAATATTATTTATTTACATCGTTATATTAACATAATACGGTGTTACTTTGGTATGGGTAAAGATTTTCTAATAAATATAAATAATAATCATTATGGCGCACATATATACTTAAACGTTTATAATATAATATCATATTATATATAACAATCTCGCATTCATTCAAACTAGCAAAATCTCTGCAAGAATATTTGGGTCTATTTTTTTTCTTTTTTTTTTCTCTGATCTTCTTTTTCGTTTCTGTTTTAAATAAAACTACTTATCTCCCTCATTCGGAGTATTTACAATTATTAAAAATAATAAATTTATACAATTCATATACCATCATTCAAATCATGCACATTAATCCTGCGATTTCAATTCAGATTTTGAATTCACGCGTCTGAAGCTTTTCAAAATCTGGAAAAGAAGCAGCAGGTGATGTAAATCGGAAATAAATTCACCAAAAACACCTGCGCGTTCAAACCTTTAAATAAAATTCGGGCTTATTCATCTCTAGACTGTGTGCTGCAGCGAGCTAAGAAATGGTTAAGAATTTTTCGAAATTTTTATCTAAATCGAAGAAGAATTTATTCAACATCTTCCACTTTTAACGCTTCACTATCGTATCACTCGGGGCACACTTAAATATAACTTTCGTATTTACATTGATTTTTCGTATTTTACACTGACTTTTCATTACGTTATTATCTTGCTTATATAGTTAGGCTCGTGATTATTAAACGATCCAATAATTTAACGTAATCATGTATGTATGTATGTACCAAGCCAAAATTCTATGGCGCAATTTTTTATCTCAAAATTAATCTACGAAGCGAATACTGTTTTGAAAAATATTTACTGCATTTGTTTTTTTATTCTGTTTTTTTAATTACGTGTGCATTTACCTATACGGAGATTTTAAACTCCTCTTAAATTCCGTGCTCAGTGGATGCTCGAACTATTAGACAGACAAATTGAGTTACTGTCTTATTGCAGCTTACAATAAACGAAAAGAAATTCAACCGATTTCGCAAAAGCTCAATAAATCTTTTGGCTATCGACCAAAAAGGTTGTCGTAACATGTTGGCCGCGATGCTTCAACACTGTTATCAAACATACGCATACATATAGGTGCTCAAAACTTCGGGCCGGAGTTCGAAGACTCAACGACTGACCAGGCATTGATTACAGACCAAAAATCTATCATATTCAGATCACCAGGTGAATAAACTCTAGACAAGAGACTCGGGATTCTCTGTACCATTAGCAGAATTAGAGGTATTCATCAGGGCTCCGTTTTCCTCCTTTTCAGTACGTTCTGTAATCGTAGCCAGGTCCCTTGAGGCCACAACGAGGTTCTGTCTTCTCGCCTCTTTCTTCTCTCGTTCGATCTGCGAAAGGCAGGATAAAAGTGATCTGGTGAATCAAAGTCGAGCCTTTTCCGAGCTCAATCGCAGCTCTTTGAGGTCGATTTGTCGTCGTCACTCACCTTGAAGAACAGTCTGAGATAATGGCACGGAAAAACTGCGCATTTTCCCTCAGCTTCTTCGGCGTCTATGTAAACACCGCGTACAAGAATCGAATTGCTGCAGTTTAGGAGGACTAGAAATGTGAAACATCCAAGGTGTGTGACCCAGCAGGATAATTCAGGATCGTCGGGAAGGAGCCAGAGACCCAAAACGTTCCATACTCCTCGCCAGACATTTACTGTCCCTGCGAAACTGACCAGAAGGAATATGTCGACGGCTGCAAGCCGAGGAAGTCCCTTGAGCCGGGTGCAGGCATAGCGCATTAGGGGCTGCAGCGAAAATGTTATCACTACTATGGTGTAGCCAATTACCTGGAAAACATTGAAACACCATATTTATGATGATACGATGTAAACCAGAAGTCGATGAGCATGTTTGGTCCCTAATCGTTCATCAAGCTTACCTCTACCAGATGAACAGACAACTTTTTGATAGTCTAAGTAATCGATTCCTTTTTGCCAAATTTTGTGCTCAATTGAATTGCGACAAGAAAACATATACTTGTGCATCTGCGGTGCATCGAAGTCGTTGTTCATATTGCAAAATCTAAATCGTACTAAGGGTCTGAAATTTTGCGTAAGTTACAGAACCTTTTGCGCGAGTCAAACCCTGGTCAAGTACAGTGGAGCAAGTTCAATCTACCCATTCATAGGATTAATGTCATTAAATGGTGGAATGCTAGAAGCACTATGCCGGTTAGTTAACCTACTTGAACGTCAACCTCTATTATTTAATCGCTTCTTGCTAAACGTTCGTACCCATAAGGTTTCGACGTCTGTTATAGAAGTTCGCAAGTTTCTTGACTCGCAATGTCAGAACGAGCGAATCTTATGATTCGATTTTTCCATTACCCAGAAGAGCATGGCAGTGTCCTTTTCACTTCCGTTTTTTTTTTCATTTTCTCCTGTTGTCTTACTACCTACGATTTCTGAGAAAATAAATTACTGTTCAAGCTTCCACGGCCAGAATTACTCCCATTATCAGATTTACGATATCTTATAGCGTGGGTGGACCTCGTTAGCATATTAATTCAAAAATTGGGTTTCCTCTCGCGATCATATTTGCTCGACGTTAAGTCAGCAGGAAATACCAAACTTCCTTATCAGATATGTGACCGAGACCAGCGATTAGCTTAAAAGGCATGAATTTTTCGCAATCATACATGCCAAGTAATTTTCAGCAACTTTATATGGTAACGCGTTACCATTCCGTTGATACGAGTTAATTTTTTCAAAGGTTTCATTCGGGATGTAAGTCTGACTATAAATTCAGCTGATTTTGGAAAATTCTTCATTTCTTTCTACATACAAAACTTTCTCAACACTTTTGGGCAACGAGCATTACATCTCTCGCGAACTGCGCGGGTGTGAACGTTACACCACATTCTAACTAATGTTGGTCGATTTAGAAATTGAACGAATGATTTTATTGGTTCTATGATCGTTTGTGGTGTGATAAACAAGCCCTGTTAAAGTGATATACATAACGTACGAAGCGCGGTCAGACATGTGCCTCGACAATCATGCAATTGGCGAACATTCAATTATATAATCGAACCATTCGTGGCCTGGCCTAGTAGTCCTCAAGCTCTTATTGCTTTACAAACGTCTTACTCACTTGACGGTACCTCCGAGTCATATTTTCAAATGTCATGTTTTTGCTTCACAAATATGTATCTTGATGTTTGACAAACTTTCAATTTCTCATTTAAAGTAACATTTCTGGCTCCAATTTGAAAAATCGTCATTAAATCGTGCTGTTTGGAATTTACTAATCTAAAGCTAAACAAGAGTCAAAACTTCAGTTAGATTGACCATACGGACATACCGTGATCAGCTGCAGTAAGTGGTAAACGTTTGGGCTGAGTCAGACATACACCAGTGGAAATACATGACGGTAAATATAACGTGTGGCACGCGGTGAAAGACCTCGTCAAATTGTTAATGAGTTCTGGAAGCTCTTCTCACCGCATTATTGAATGGATCACATGTGATTTTACAGTCAGAATTTATTTCAACTTAAAAATCCATTAGTCTAGCAAGAAAGGTCAAGACTCCCAAAGATAAAGTAAAATTTGTCGAATAATGAGTGTCGTAACGAATGATGGATTCCTTCTGCACGTATTTTCGGATCCCATAATAAAAATAAAAATTTAGTCCAAATGTGAAATAAGACATACTAATCGTTTTGAAATACTGTTTTTTGTAACATATGCACGATTTTTGCGTTTTTTTGACCCATTAAGTGGGCCTAAAGTGGCGGTTTTCAGACGAGCGGGCAAATAAAAACTGAAAACGCCCGCTGCTCGATTTAGCGGGCGTTTTCAGTTTTTATTTGCCCGCTTATGCTCGAGCAGCGGGCGTTTTCATTTTTTATTTGCCCGCTAAATCGAGCAGCGGGCGTTTTCAGTTTTTATTTGCCCGCTTATTTGAAATCGCTCAAAAACGCGAAAATCAAGGGCTAAGACCTTTTGACCTTGTGTGGTTGCAGTACTCGTCCTCGGCTCGCAAATGCACTCGTCTTCGACTCGTGCTAGCTCGCCTCCGACTCGTACTGCAAACTCCACACTCGGTCTGAAAAATCCCACTTTACGCCCTTGGTACACAATATACTATTGTGAAGCTAAACAGCAGTGGGAATTGTATTTCTGAAGGTGATCGACACGGAAATAGCTAATCAAACAAATTGGATAAGCCTTAGCCTGCAGACTAGAGTAAATACGGAATTTTACAACCCCGAGATAAGACATGCATTTTTTCTAGACATTGTGGCGAGTGTATTAGCTAGTGATCACTAGCTTCTTGATAACATTACCGGTCATCACGTTGGAACTTAAAATATAATCATTATGTACTGTAATGTTAATCAGAGATTAGATTAGTTTCAGTGGCTTTTCAGGTCGCCAAAATAAATTGCGCATCATTTTTTTTGCTGATCTCAATGTCATCGTGATGTTGACCCATTATTTTATTCCAAGTTCTTTATGATCCATAAATTTTGTCACAATTATAATTATTATCCAACTTTGATTTCGACGGAAATGGGACTCTTTAGTTCCGTCTATCTCCCAAAAACATTTAATAAAGAAATAATTGAAAAAAGTTTACTCACGATGGACCCAACTGCTGAATATTCAGCATTATCTGGGAACAGGTACAAGTCGAAAATGACCCAAACACCTCGCCAGACGAATACAACAAGCGTCCCCACAACTCCAACGCTAAACGCACAGTCCAATATGTAGAGGACCCAATCCCTGGTATTCTGTAAAGTCGGAGATTCATCTTAGATTGTAAAAATGTGAGTTAGTTAGGCTACCGATTTCAAACGATTCGGATCTTCAAGTAATAAATTATGCAAGTTCTGCAACGTGCATTACACTCGATGCGAGAGTCCTGATAGACATCAATCTTCATCGTAAAAACTTTCATCGATACCGTAATTATACATCTTTCCCAGAAGTACGAGAAAATTTCGAGAACCATTGAACAATATGTAAATCATTGATATTATTGTCTTACAATTGGATATAGTTGTAAAGGAAAATATCATTAATTGCAGTAGCAAATCAGTGCTATAGAATAGTAGGTACTACTGATTTCACATTTCGTAGATTTGATTTGATATTTTATCTTCAATACAATCGGTTTGAAATTAATTATATGACTAAACAAATTGACGGTAGATTAACTCCGACTGATTTTTATTCTGCAACACGAATAGTGAAGACATCTTTATAGCCATCGCTAAAATAAATTAATGAAAATATGAAAAGCTTGATTCCATAATTTATACCTATCATTTCATTGCATCCTACACCGATACGAATATTATTATTTTCTTGGATTTGTGTGCTTCCTGTCATTTCTGTGAGACGTATTTTCACATCGTGTTTTTGCACGGAATTATATAATTAAAGTCAAGATGCTAATCACTAAAACTTACAATTAAATACGTAAGTACGACGTAAGTTGCGCTATAGCAGTATACCAGTAAACTTGAATACATGATAGCGTCTTATCGCCAGTGAAATTTCGAAGTCTGGGTGCTTATATTCACCAACTTTTGCCACATGCATGATAACTGCAAAAATTCATGTGAACGTATCCCAAAACAGTTTTATAATAATAAGATAAGTAAAAATATGAGTAATACTTTAGCAGGCGATATTTTGACGTTATCACATTGCAATTATGAATGCAGTTACACATACTATATCGCAAAAGTTAGCGAATAAGCCCCCTGATGATCATATTATATCGTATGCATTCTCTTACACGAAAATCTGTTGACTTCAACGATGAAAGATCTAAATGAATTTCAATAGCTCTCAAAAATTGTCAATCGCGTATTTTCACGCTACTCAAATTTTGTTCTTTTTTTTCTTTTTTTTTTTGCGCGACTAATCGAGTAACCACATCACATAAACCGTGTGGCAAATCTACGTAATCGAAGTTAAAATTTAGTCTGCGTAATTAAAAAGTAGGAAAAGTTCATCGACCTAGACCGTGCGGATAACGAAAGCTGGTAAATAATATCTAAGATTCAAAATCCAGTCATACATATAGCATCTTGAAAATTTAAGAGGCGCGATTATCTTGGCATGAGGAAATATTCAGAATTTCTATGAATTTTTCTCTTTAATTGTAGCTTTATCTGTTATATCGAGTTATTAACATTTAATTAAGGCCTAGTAACTCAGGATGTATGTGCTTATAATATTGAATCTATCATTAAAGTTGTGTCTTTTGTAATTAGAGAGACGCTGTAAATCAGTGATACATACTAACATGAAACGTATAGGCAACATTTTTCCCTCGATTTTTCCTATCTTCACAATTCCTTGATAATGAAAAAAGATAACGAAACGAAGGCCTCAAAATTAGCTGCATGTTTCAGTGATTGATTGCATTAGAAAAATCGCCAATTAAGAGCCATTATAAAGCTTGAATTACAAGTCACATAAACTTTCATCTTTCTCTCATTTCATTTAAAAAACTCAAGAGTTAATTTAACCGACGCAACGTAACGAGATACAGACAAATTGCATTCTCAACTTTCTCACGAAAGCTCGCACTCCTCAGACGTCGTAATTTATCACGCGAAATTTATAGCTTTATCAAATATTTCTCCCATATTTTTACCAGACCTATAAGAAAGTTTTCAAATTACTATACGGTCGAAGGCGATTTGATCATTTCAATTTCATAATGGTAAACGAAATTCGACTTCTGACGATCATTCTCGATTAATTTTGTTGGAACAAAGACACACTAATATTTGTCAAAGCTGCGACAAGACGACGCCGCTAAGGTTCGCGATGCAAACAATCCGCACCCTGACCACAGGTAAAATGATTGAGACAGAATGAAAAGAAAAAAAAATTATCTCTAGCATTTATTTACTTTAAGAGTGATCTATTATCGGTCATGTATACCTACCTACCCGCGGTGAGCTTAAGGATCGAAAAAATTCTAAACACATAACCGCAGCGGAAAACGCCTACCTGATCCCACTTGACGAGGATACGTAGAATTACCTAGACTAGATCAGATCTACTGACGACGAAGCACCACGTGGCTGCTACGTCATTCACCGTTGGGTTTAGCGCGCGCAAGTGATTAGTCCCAGTTAAGAATCAGGCCGCTTATTGTTAGTAGCTTGCGCTGCTTGTGTCTTGCTCGAAGCTTTCGCGTGATTTTTTTTTTTTTTTCGGGAAACTAGAAAAAATACTTTTTCTTTTCCCTCTCAACGGGGGGGACTACGGTGAAATTTTGATAGAGACGATTTGTGCGTTTTTTAAATTACTAAAAAAAATCTGATCAAAAATTCCCTGCAACAAAATTCAGATTGTGATAGTAACTAGTATGTACATCGAAAAGAAATTTCAATCTCCTGAGATGAGAGCGTATGCGCAAGGAATAGCTATCGCAGAAGATTGAAATTTTTTTGCAATACACATACCACCATCATCTCAATCTTGTTGCACGGAATTTTTGATTAGTTTTTTTTTCTCTTTAATAGTTTGAAGAAGCAAAAAATCATTTTTATCAATATTTCACCGAGGTTCCCCCCTCAAATTGAGAATCATGAGCAAGGAGGTAAAAATTTTCAAATAAGGGATGGAGCCCCGAGCGATTAATAATATCTTTGAGAATAAATGAACAACTGAATGAATTTTGAGAACTTTGACTATTCCTACAACTTTTTTTCATTCTGTTTTTTTTTTTTTAAGGGGTCAGATCAATGGAAGAACTGCATTTTTTTAATAATGAAAAACTGCACATGTTTAACTATGATAAAAACAAACGCATTCAGTTTGCGTTAGATCAAACCTGACTATCGAGTTCCCAGATATATATACATATATACAAAACGGCGTACAAGAGTGTGACAGACAACCAGGGGACACAGCCGGAAACTGTGTATAATATTATGTATGTGCACCGTCGCGCGCGCTTCGCCATGTGCGAAAGCACTACTTTTGTCAATATGTTAACTCCGCAGATAATCTTACACTTTTAAACCAACAACTGCGATCCTGGTCACAGTACCCCAAGATTCACCCTCAACCTACAGGATTTCAAAATGTTCAAGACTTCGTGCCTCCCATAAAATTGCAATAAAAAAATGATCAAAAGCTTTCAATTCGCAACTAATCTTGGCGATTTATAATTTCGAGCTTTTCTTAATGGATAAAGAGTCTCTCTCATCCAGGAGGATATCTTCTAACGTCTCGACTCTAAGTCCTCCGAAAATCCTCTCTGAGAAATAAGTTCTTTTTCTCACCTCCGGGCCGAAAGCGACAACTTTCGTCCCGCTGCGCGGAACGAAGTTCCCGTTTTTCGGCTCCGTCGATGCGAAAAATCGTATACACTCCTCGGGCAGTAAATAAGAAAGCCCCAGACCTTCTTTATTTTACTGCCCTAGGTATGTAATATACTATTCCCAATTTGGAAACATGGTTTTCTGAGAGCTTTTACTCCTTTTCACTGTCCCTTCGTTAGTATAACAACTTATGGTAATGCACATTACGGTATATTGTTGCTGACTTACGTCGACCCGAAACATAGTTGGTACTTCAAAATAGCCAGGACAAGAGTCAACGGTGAGGCTGAACGGGGGTGCTGAGATGTTCCTTATGCCCCTTAAAACGGCAAGAGCTATCATGGCTATACCGGTAGTGGCAAAAACGGTGCTGGGCATAATACCGGTGGTTGCATCAAGAGCTTGCCATGCACCACGCCAGACATTAACACAACAGAAGCCAAATACAGCGGTGTAAAGTCGTGAACCAACGTAATAAGACAGCCGATGTTTATCGGGGTGAAAATATTCCTCGAGAAAATGCTGTGAAACACTGAATATAAACAGGCCGAAAAATCCTATTATTATAGATGCTATACAGCTGAGAATCTCGTCGTCTGGGTATATGTAGACATCACTTAAGCCCCAGGTTCCTCGCCAATAACCGACCACCATCGGGGCTGCGACACATGCCGAAAATACGGTATCTAGTACCGTCAATACCGTGTAATGCACACTTCTCGACGAACGATTGTCCAATGCACCCGTTACGCTTGCACCCCGAAGTTCTACCATTGTCCAATCTTGTATGGCACCCGACCTATTGGCACTTGACATTATGCATTGTCATAGATATTTGAGAGATTATTTCTATTCTGAATCTTCAGCGGCTATGTGTCTTCCCCCTTTTCTCCTTATTCTTATATTTAAGATGAAGATTATTATTCTCCGACAGAATTGAACGATTCGATCCACGCCTTGGAATGGAAAAGGTAAGGTAGCTGGGCTACGAATGTTATCCTCTTGGAAGTGGATAGAAGAGTCTGCTTTTAGTTCGCGGACGCACAAGGAGTGACATTTGCAGTCCTGGTGTTAATGATTAACTATACTTTCACCGTTATATTCTCTGTGTTTTTAAGATATTCCATCCCTTAATTATGAGAGACGATTTCTTAGTTTTTAGATATCTCCTGGCTTATTTTCGTCTCTTTGAATGATCTTCGATTCTAAATTTTCGTCATCATAGTTTATGTGCCATACGATCTCTGGGAGTGCAGGATCTTATGTCTTGTCAGGCGACAAAACCTCCACTGTATTCCTCCCTCTCTCAACCGGTCTTTAAATTTCTGGGGTCAAGTCATGTTCGACTTTGTCCTTTTCGGGAAATATACTTCCCAAGGAATATGGCGATAGGAATTTGGGAGGAATCGTCTCGGGTGGGTGAAGAATGGTACTTTTTTATACTTCAGTCGATCATTTTTGATGGGAAAAAATTGTTTTTTAGTTTTTTTTAGTGCTTTCAAGATTCCCGTCGATAACGGCGTCGTGAAAGTTAAGTTTCGCGAATTTCAAACGACTCCGAATTCGCCCGGATTGACAGGTCAGAGCCGGATACCGGGTGGATACTGGCTCGCTCCAGCCACTGCTATCTTTTATCAACTGTTGGGCACAAACTAACACCATCGCATTATCACGTTGTACATAAAGTACTCTGGATCCCTCCTTCTCCCCAGCCTCTCACGTGTAATGATCATCCCAGCTACGGCATGTCTATTGTGGCGCATACGTATATGTGTATAATATATACATATGTATATTGCAAACGGTAACGGTCCATGTATACGTACGCTGTACCTATAACCGCCAGGAACCTCCTACGCTCGCCTATAGCATCGCGGATGCGACTTTATCCGTTTTTAAATGTTCAAGAAAACGATGAAACGTCATAAAGCACAAGTTCACGGTATCATCAGTGTGTTTTCATTGCGATGAAAACGGATAGCGATGTTTGGTCCCCGTTTCGGTTTCAAGATGCAAAGTGAAGGATGTGACGGTCGACTCTTCGTTATAATTTTACTGTTATAGTTGCAGACCTCCTTGCGTTCATAAATACGAAAATGCTCGAGGTCTACAAAAATCAAAGTCCTAGAGCCAAAATCGAAAATGTAACTCAACGAAGGGCTCAAATGAGAATGTTGGGCTCAGTTGAAACTCGCGAGATTTTTCCGAGCCCTTAAGCTCACGCAATGATATAGCTAAGATTTGGTAGAGTTGTTGATGAACTTCTCGTGCTTGCCAAAATGCTCTGGGATTTGGATTGGACATAAGACCTAAGGATTGCGACACAACACAAGGCGAATGAATGTTCATAACGGGAACGAAGCCGTTCATATTATGGTGAAATTGATTAATGTCAATTTCTCGAGGATTGGGAAAATCTTTAGCAACGTTAATCAGCTGGAAATTCGACCCCGACCATTTGAGGGCTAGCTTTGTTTCTTCCCTTTCAAGTCCAGTGCTCACAGCTAATTCTGCACTTGTTGATAAATTTCATGAAACGTGGATTGGAAGTGTGGTAAAAAACCAAAAAAAAAAGAACATAGGTGTCTTCTCAGAGAAGCCAATTGCCGATAGCTACCTTGAGCTATGATTTTTCTGAGTGGCGTTTCCTGCCAGCAAATCCAGGGCTTTGTTGTGGAACCATCGACGCTAATCAACATCTTTTTGTGCCCCAATCAAGCTTCGGTTTCAATAATCTTCTCACCTTGGCTTGACACGTTTATATCATGCGCATTTATCAAGCTTAAAAAGCCTCCTGCAGGCTCAAACAGTTATTGATGAAAATAATGGGGATGGAAGCTTATTGAAACCAATTTCCCTTTTTTATTCACTGCCACTTTTTCCTCAAACTTATAAATACCGAAGAAATTTTTGGCTCATCGGCGAATGCTTCCTGCAGAAGAAACATAAATTTACTACAAAATCAAACTTACCACATCGAATCTCGTTGGGAACCGGAATACGTATCCGCGTTTGTCGATCCCCACAACGTAAGGTGGAGCTAAGAGATTTCGTACACTACGTAGTAAAAATAAAATCACAACACTGGTGACCGTCGCGAATCGCAAGAACCTGAATTAGAAAAACCAGGTGAATAAGCACACTCATATAGTAGCTATATCCATATTTAATCAATGCTCAAGAATTGTTCGTATACTTCGCAAGATCCGTAAAATTAAAATTTTTACAATAAATGGAATCGAATTTTGTGATTTCCAATTTTTAATCACTGCGTATGTATGCAAATTGGAGTATAGCATGAAATGTATTAAAAGTATTAACGACGAACAAAAAATTTGAACTTTTCCCTCCAGGAAACATGACGATCATTTACGAATTGATTGAGAGGATGAAGAAGAGGCGACGCCAGAAAATTGGTCCTCTAGAGAATTAGGCATGCGTAAATCTTGACTGAAATTCAATATTTTTATTCGTACGGAAAAAGATTTTGCATTGATCACAGTGCGTCGATATTCAAATGAATATGAAAATGAGATGATGAGGGGATGAAAAGCAACTCACCATTCATGTTCCGCAATACCATCATCAAAAATGAGCCAACCCCCTCGCCAATGCATGATGCAAGCAGTTGAGAAAACGTAAGTGTATGACATCCTCACAAAACGATACCACAGGCGGGCAGAAATACATTTAGCTTTTAATTCCTGAGCGAAGTTAGCGTGGAAACGATTTTTCAGTATGGCAAAAATGATGTGGAGTCCCATCCCAAAGAAGAAACAACCAAGGGCTGAAAATCTTGCAATTAAAAGAAAGACTTATATTAATTAAATGTGGTGTCTGGCTTGTGTGTAACAAGCAGATCAGCCTTCGTCAGTAAAATTTAGATTGGTCATGGGGTTGAGTTCGGAGCTCAGAGTCTCCTGATGAAATGTTGCATTAAATTTCAGTTTCATCCATTGCTTCATCAAACTTATGTGCGATTTGCTATTATTGCTTCTGATGCTAATGAATGAACTGATTATTGCGTTGCGGTAAAACCGGGAAGAAGCTCGAACTTATACCTTTACTTCACGATGCATAATTCATCGATGATGACTATAATTGTTCGGAAAGCTTTCACCCTGCTTAAAGTCCTTGAAGACCATTTCTATGATTAACAAGTGCATCGCAAATCAACTTGCCCATCTACACAAGATTGAGTAGTGGTATTATTAGCGATCGATTTCACTGGGTATTGACATTATATCTATGGTATTGACCATGAATAAGCACTCATGTTCGCATCATTATACAAATTGATATTTTGCCTTTGCATTATCAGTATTTTCATACTCTGCGTTAAAACCGTGACCCGATTAATCCATTTTCTGTTATTATAAGCCAATGCCAAATACCAAGGTTTGCTAATATGCAGTAAATTATTAGCCAACTGTTTATTTTTACATACATATGCAAGTGTATAATGACTACAGGTGTCTTTAGTAATTTTGCGTATTTTACAAAAATTACCGACATCTTGGGGAATCGAGACATTTCAGCAACATACAGATTATTAATCATGCGTAAAAGTGGTCCGCGTCGGAGTTCCTACGCGAGTATCAAATCCCATTAAGCAACCTTTTAGAGTTTGATGAAACAGACGGTTTCTGAAATGGTGTCAAGATCTTCATGACAGATCAAATTTCTTTCGATATTCCGTTTGTGTATTTAGTATTAGTTTTTATTGCGGTTACATTTGCGTTAAGTAAAATGATGAGTAGATATGAATTTCTTCATTTTTAAGCTAAGGTTGAAACAAATACAGCTCAGCCCAGAATTTTAGGGCTTGTAAACAGAATGTTTCGCAAAACGTCAATTGTAAGCGAGAACAAAAACAAAAAAACTGTTATCTGCCCTAAAATGCTTGAAACTATTAAAAATAATGAAAAATCAGAGGGAAAATGACATACAACTCATGGTGTATATCCATCAGTGTCCAAAGACCTCTCCAGTGACAGACAACTAATGGGGAAACGACTGCAACCGAAAACAATGCATCGGCTATTGCCAGAACCCGTTTTTTCTTCAATTTTCTTTTCGGTTTTTCCTCTTCTTGTTTTTCGCTCGATTCTTTCGTTGACATTTTTTCATCCGATATCTTCTCTTGTTCATTCTGCAACCGTGTTCAACAATAGAACGCAACTCCAAAAGGTAAATTTGCAAAATTTGAAGGCAGCTTATTGCTTGCGATAAAATGCGAAACAAATTTGCTCACTCAGACATGGAATAAAAAAAGAAATTGATAACGTAATTTGAACTTACCGGACAGCTCGCTTCTCGAGTCACAAAAAATGTCGCTATGCCGTTCAAAAGCACAGCTTCTTCATCGTCGGTGTTGTTCGAAGAATTTTCATTTTCATTTTCATTTTCATTTTCGTATGATCCCTCGATATTACTCGAAGGTTTTGAAAACGGCGTGGTTCCGCACTCGGAAATCTTCTGTTCATCGCATTGCATCTCTTCTTCGAATCGATGGCAAACTCCTTCTTGAGGATCGGAGGATGGAGCCTCTTCCGATCGAAGCAGCCTGCAGTTCTCCGGAAATATTTCTCGATGATTTTTTTGAGAATTTGATTGTTCCTCGTGTTTGTAATTAACGATTATATTTCTCATATCAATAATATTCTTCGTGCAGTTCTGAACGTCTTTATCAACACCGTTCGTGGCAAGATCCGTTGTTACTTCGCGATGCATTTTACAATACAGACGAAGTAACGAAACTTACTGACGGTATTTAAGCTACTGTGAAACGATGCTTATCTTATCCACAATTTCTAGAATACACTGAGCGGAAATTTTACTATGCAGAAAATATTCGACATACCATGATAAAAAATAACACTGTGCAGCAATGAGGGTGACATTCATATAGACGTACATTGCACGAAATTTGATCCAAAATATCGGAAAAGATATAAGAAAAATTTGTATCAAATTTTGTGCGATGCAGTCGGGAATCTTTACTATGAAAATTCTCTCCGTGATATTATATGCGATGAACCAATATGACTAGTGTGAAACCTAGATGAGTACCTGATTGATTGATCATATAACACGAGGGAAACAATAAGCTTCATAAATATCTTTGTACTTTGACTGTAAGATATAATTGGCTGCGTATTTTTTGCCGTTTCAGGATACCCTCGAGTATAGCTGATAATCGCAGTTGTTGCATATAATTGCAATTATAGTTATCATTGTTTCTATACACAAACAAATGGGGAATAATGAGAATATATACGATGCTGAAACTCGGCAAGTAGGGTGAATTCAACTTTCACGTAAAAAAATCAAACCACTATTGATAGATATGTTTTTGAATATTCTTGGAGGGTGTTCACCTTTCAGAAAGGAAAATTCACAGTAAAATGCTCTGCTTAGAGTCCGTTCTTCTTCTTATATCATACAGGATACTAGTTACACTCAATTAGCATTCTTGACTCAATGTATTTATTCATGTACATACATACGTATTCACGCGCGAATTCTCATATCGTACTGAATCGCACAGGTGGTAAAAGGCTATGGAATAAACGCCTGCGCATAAGTAAAATATTTTTCAACCAGACTAGGTAATACCACATGGATATACTTCTACTGGCATCGAGAAAATGAGCAAATACTTTGAAACTTGCAAAACTTGATTATTACAGCAGCAAGCTTATAGAAAAACTTATCAGATAAACAAATTCGTATATAAACTTGACGATAACTATACGATATTCTCTCGGTTTTCCATACGATCTATGATCAGAAATTCTCAGGGCAGACGAGATTTAATTCACATTCAGCGAATGTGCAGAATTTTTAAGTCAAAGTCTCCCAAAACGTTCATTGCTATAACTTGACTTCTAATGAAACGATACTGCACTGAGAAAACTGTATTTTTCGACTGACAATATTTCTTGTTCTGGGAACGAAACTTGGTATTGCTCTACTAACATTACATTGTATTTTGCTCAGAACTATACGTATTTTGCTGAGAGCCATACGTATTTTGACTACAACTAAACTCGCTCGGTAATACTTGGTATTTTGATAGGAACAATACTGTTTTCTCAGTGTGCAGAAGAAAATAAAACTATGTCGATACCGATTAATTACATTAAGTGTTGGCATCGGTTAATGAATGGCAAGAATTCGTTTGAAACCATGTTTTCCGAAAACCGGTTAAGACTTCAGTCTTTTGAATGAATGATCTGTACCATATCCTCATCAAAAAATGCTACATAATTTCTTTGTCAATGATCTGCATAGCGGCTCATTACGTTACGAAATAATGAACGTACATTTCATGAACACCATCGAGCTAAGAGATAAGTGAACTAATCCAAATTCGGATGAACAGATTCTGAAGAATGCACGAAGATTCGAAATCATGAATACATATAAATTATACCTTGTAAAAAATGCTCTTTTCATAAATACGATTTTAGTTGAAAATCACCCTGGTGAAAATCTCTACTTCTACGAATTTTTAGGGAAATTCGGACATTTCATAGTTTTTCATAAAAAATTGTAGATGTGCGTCGTTTCTCATAAAAAATTGTAGATTTTCTCAGCATTTCATGAAAAATTATAGATTTCAGTGGATCATCATAAAAAATAGTAGATTCTCGTACCTTTTCAGAAAAATTCGTTGTTTTTGTCATTCACTTTAAGAAAAAACTACAATTTCTTATGAAATTCTACGAAATGTCCGAATTTCCCTAATTGATCTTAAATATTCGTAGAATCATTTTCACCAGGGCAATCACCCTTTTTTTCGAATCTATTACACATCGATCTGATTATTGGTTCATTTCGAACACTCAATGTTAAGAAATTTCCATTTTTTCTGGTATTAGACGATGAGGAAGAATTGTGAAGACGAACTAGGACGTGATTTACAATCGCAGTTGTTAAAATTAACAACTAATCAATGACTGCAAATAATGCATCCAGGTGATAAAATATAATATGAGGATGTCAATAGGCATATGGAAATATAGAATCGATGTTACATCTTCCTATTATAGACGTAATAACTAGCTTCTGGATTCCCAGTGAGCGGAATAAGTTCGAACACAATTGCGGGAAATTAGTATATTATGCCCCTAGGGAATAAAGTGTTCTTTTTGACGAATGTGAGGTTTGTCGCCGGTGCGAAGCGAGAATGACCTTCACACTCGTCTAGAAGAATACTTTACACCATGGTGCATACGATATTTTATTCATCCAAGGGCAGAAAGTGCGTTGTTTATGCGTGCAGCCGGGAATAAAGTACGCACTTTATTCCCTAGGTGCATAAGTAGTATATTATACGACGTGGGAATAAAGTGAAAGATTATTCCCGAGGGCGGGTTTACTGCCCGGACGAAGCGAGGGCAGTAATCACCCAAGGGAATTTTCGCAAGGGCAGTAAGCCCGAGGGAATGATGCACTTTATCCCCATGTTGCATACAATGTTTTATTCACTCCTCAGCTGTAACCACTTTATCAATCTTTATAAATTTTACGGGAATAATGTACATTATGTCCGCAAATCTGCGGGAATAATGTACATTATTTCCCGCAAAATCCAAATTTGCGGGAATAATGTACATTATTTCCCGCAAAATTCAGATCTGATTTACGGCAAAATCCAGATTTGCGGGAATAATGTAGATTATTTCCCGCAAATCTGAATTTGCGGGAAATAATCTACATTATTTCCCGCAAATGGGAAAAAAATTAATTTGCGGGAAAAAAAGTATGAGAGGGAATAATATGCTACATTACGCCCGCTTTTCAGGTCAATAAAGTGGCGATTACAGTTGAGGAGTGAATAAACATAATAATAAGAAATTGATCACGCATTTATTTGAACGCGTTCTGATCAGTCTGACCAAATTCGATTTTCATACTTTTTGAGTATAAGTAATAATCCAGAATCTTTCAAGCCATTTTGTACTTCGAAAAAACAATCTTCTTAATCTCAATAATATTCGCGAATCACGTAGTTCAAAGTATCCAAAAACTCTATAAAAATTATTTCTTCGAAATTTCAAAATTCCTTACGGTCACAATAAAAGGCAACAACAAAAATCGACGAAACAAAAACTATCAGTATTATTCTATTTGCAAATTCCGTATATTAAGAATAAGCCGAATTAATCGATATAAATATTCAACATCCTTTCGAAATCCAATAGATTCAATCTCCCTGCATCTTTTGATCTAATTGATTAGGTTTTATTATAAGGTATAGACTCGTTCAGATTCAAACGAATATCATTCATTTTTATAACATAATATATTGCGATTAATGAATAAAAGACAGAAATTCAGTTTTAACAACTTTATTCAATTCCTCTCGAATAAGTTATATCATTTACGTATATGTAATGTATATATGTATGTATATTGTATATATATGTATGTATGTATGTATTGTATATAGAAAGTGCAGCAACACAATATGCAATATATGTATTAATTATTATTTGTTTTTTCTTAATAAATCAACGCACAATCACAGGTCTAATCACTGTTTTATATAACTAATATTTCTTTTTTTGTTTTTTTTTTTACAAATCTTTTCTGCAACTCGACTAGGCATAAAAAAATTTTCAAAAATTTTCTTCCATATAGTTACATAAAACTCACATACCTATATCTGTTTAATTAATTAAACAGATTATCTTTTATTCTTTGAATGTGACGTAATTATATGACTAGAATAAATCGAAATAAATCGGAATAAATAGCGGTAGTAGGCGTAAATATAATATTATATAGTAGGTATATTAAAAAAAAAAAAAAAATAAAAAAAAAAAAAACTTATATGAGTAGGTATACAGATATAAAAGGTATCTTTGTTACGTAATTAAAGATCTACATATGAGCATTTACTAGACCACAATACTAAAAGAGGCTCTCAAACTTGATCAATCATTAAGTGTAGTTTACATTATAATTTAACTTCAATTATACAATTATTAGTCAATTATATTGCGTCCATAAAGAAACTTTTCAACTAAATATATATTATAGTGCTGGTATAGAATGTATATAATATAAATTTCTTATGAAAAGAATTTAATTTTTAAATTGAACCTACTATCGCTTACACTATGTATCAGTATGTGAAAGAAGTTCTACTTAATTAATTATTCCATCAATTCAACTCACTGTTAACTAATCACCAGTATATCAAGTATCTCTTACAATTTTTTTTTTTTTTTATTTTTTTTTTTTTTTTAAAGAAAAGCCGATCATCTAATAGAGTTATTAGAATTTAAAAGCTGTGTCTCATCCTAATGTGTTGTTAATATTTTTAAATGCATAAACTGGTATTATATATAATTCATTTTTGATTTCTCGATTATAGTAGGTATAATGTTAAATTTAAATCAGTGCTTTGAATAAAATTGTGAAATTACTTAATTAAAATATGTATATCTATTGTCGAATATATAATTAAATCGGTATTTACAAAGTGTAAATATGTAATTTAATATAATAAGTCTCGAAATTTTATGCGAATTACAGTAATGTTATAATTGTTTGATTTCAATGTGCTGATTACTTATTTATCATAAATTTGTGAAAAATAAGTAAAATATTACATCTAAGCGTAACAAGTCCTCCAGATTGTACAGAGTAAATAGTAGTACCCTTTTTATCCCCCTTCCATGTATTCGGAAAATTTTCAGTTAAAGACACATTACAATGCTGTACAAAATCTCAGATATGATATTATTGAACGAAACCTGGGAGATATAGTATTCGGAAAAATTGTTTGATCATCTTTTTGGTTTCTGATGGATGGGCCATATCAATATAGTATAACATTTTCATTTCTTATCGCGACAATAGTTAACATTTAGCACAATGAGCAATACATTCAAAAGCATGATACACATGTATCGTGCGTATATCATTGATTTCTAAATACTGTAAGAAAAAAAAAATTCTCTCGTCTTTGCGGAAATAAGAATTATTTTCTTTCATTTTAAATATTAGTTAACTTAATTACTTATTACGTACAAAGCATAATATATAAGTGTAATTCGAAGGCGCGGAGATACTCACAATATGGCAATAAGAACTTTTTAGTATAAAAGCAAGAGTTTGAGATTGTTCGCAAATATCCAGCGTGGGACAGATTGAAGAGCTTAAATAAGCTTTTTAGCTTATAATTATTTTCAAAAAATGGTTTAAGGCATTTTTTAATACAACACAGATCATCTCATCACATATTATTATCACACAGATAAACTGATTCCAACAATTTTGATTACAAACTGTCTGCGGTCAAACATAGGTACCTATATATCTTTGTAATAAGCCTTGATCTTCGTATAAGTAACTTAATAACGATTTATATCTGTGTTGTAAAATATTAAGAATATGCAAGCCGTTAAGTCTTTATCATGAAAATTATGAGATTAATACAACTCGAGTTAATAATAGGAACTTAAATAGCGTTCAATATGGACTTAGAAGAGTAATTATTAACATTAATATTGTTCTGTATGATTATATTGTTGAAAGCATAAAAGATATTATTATTTTCTTTTTTTTTTCCAACAGTTCAATCAATCTCAAGCACCGATCTTACCAATGCATTATTTAACTCGACCATATATATCCTGTTAATATGGATTATAATGTATAACTTTATCTAACCGACTAGACTATACAATCCTATCATTCAACATGTAAAAATCCTACATCCAAGCAATAAAACGTTAATCACTATCCATAATGGTTATTTCTTTACTGGGTGCCTCTTTCAGCTCTGACTCGTCTACGAAATTGTTTCTAGAATTCTTTTCTTCTATCGACTTGACACACTGAAAAAAATACACAATTTCAGAAGTTAGTTATAAAACATTACATGATTTATTACATTTTAACTTACATTCTTATCAGCGATAATCAAATTATTCAAGAAATTATGCTATGAGAATAGATGAAGATTATACGTACGTCTTCAACTCGTATTCTTGGCGCACTGATTTGCTCTGGGAAATGCCAAGGCTTGTAATCAGCTTTGTGGACAGATTTCCAACTCGGATAACCCACCGCTGCCTTGTGTAGCTTTTTAACCATCTGGAAAATTGAATACACCAAATGTTTGTTCTGAAAATAATTCATATTCCAAAAGATCCTTTCTCACCTTAGGTGCGAATATTTGAGTAACTTTATTCACTAGCCATACAGGTAATTTTCCATGTGGATCCGTGTGCGATACATAGCCAAGTTCGCAGCCATCTCCGTTGAGAGATTGCCTCACAATGTACCCTGAGAAATAAAACGAATAAATTTAGTATAGTGTGAGAAGGACTATGATTACTCGTCTCTTTTCTATGAAACGAAGCTTTCTTCAGTGTCATTTTCTTTCCATTAGCAAAAATATGGAAACAATCATAATTATCAACTCCTAAAGAACTGTAAAAGAAAATATACTCTAATCCTCTAATCTCCTTAATTATAAATCAGCGCCGAACCTGTGAGATAAGATGTTGCTCGGACGTAATTTTTGTTGGGTGGATAGTCTTTGTGAAATACAGAATGATTGATAATCAACTGTTCGTGCCCAATGTCAAGCCACGATCTCTGCAATACAAAATCTCTGTTTTTCAAAGGCGCCGGACAAGCCACTGAAAAATAAAACATTATATTTGTATGCATACTTCAGTCAATTATATGATAAACTGTTATTGCATTAGTTTAGTCAAGAAATTATTCGAGTATTGTGTTAGATTGGTGTTAGAATTAGAATTAGGGGCCCAAACTTTAAGGGAATTTCTTTCCAAGTACATAGTACAACAATGTCTCGTCAATGGAGCGAAAATAAAGAAATGTTCACCCAGAACGAAGTACTCTGATATACTATATACATACGTATGGATCAATTATGGAAATCTAAGTTGGAGAACATATATACTCACTTGAATAGTACCCAATGTCATTGTTGGGATTAAAAAATCCAATATCCTTGGACTCAATCATGTGTGTATCCCAAACTTTTCTATATTCAGGATCGTGGAGGACGTCGTATAAAGTTTCTGGTAAAACATCAGGAAATCTTGTCTTAATCTATGAACGTATGAAAGAAAAAAAACAAGGTTTCTTTAAAAAATCAAAATATATATATGCTTGAATATCATAGGTATATAAAATTGTTACATATCCTTATTAAATAATATAGGTACATAGTTATGTGTATATATCATATACTTATAATAATAATACTCACTTTAACCATTTTGAAACTAGTCCCAGAAACGGTCTTAGTCCAAACGGAAAGATCAGGTTTGTTGTAATCTAGTCTCCACTCGTTGTTGCCATCGTATAATTTTTTCAATTTTTCAAAATCTCTATCCTCCGCTATCTTCACTACTCCCACATCCATGTTACAGCTGATTTATCCGTTCATTAACTTGAGCAGAAATATTATGAAAAATTATATTTGATTTAGAAAAAAGAGAGAATAACAAAAGAATAGTACATTTCATGGGTAAGTATAGTGTGCGATGCGTCTTATCTAAATTCTGATATTTAAAATATCTGATGTTAAGTAGGTAGAGCGAAGTTTTATAAAAATATCATTCATTAATACAGAGGTTGTTTATATACTATGTAATAATGTAAGCAAGTATGTAATGGATAACGAGATAGATAAAGTTTTTCTGAATAAAATTGTGTAATTCTTGAACTTAAGTGTAAGTAGGTATATCGTGACATTTGACACTTGACACTTGACTCGCAAGTGTCATTTAACTATAACGTGTGATTTCACCTACCGAATTATCGACGATTATTATTTATCACAGCTAAGTACTTAGAAGGGAAATTTATCAAATCGAGAGAGTAGTACGAGCCCGAAAATGCAATAAAAGCTTCATAAATCGCGCACCTACCTACTACTTATCACGTTGACAATTTTTTTTTTTTCTCTAAATCGCGATGTGTGTATACGTGTAACGTGTTCTGTGTATAGGTAGGTACGTGTGTTGTGTACTCGTGAATTTGCGATTAGATAAACGATAAAGTAAATATATATCGAAACTATACGGACTGACTGATATCGCAATTCGCACTTATCCGCATGGAATTATTTTAAATGAACTATAATTATCTTTAGATCAATTTATTAATCACTTTTTTTTAAATTAACTACTATAGAGGTCGAAGTAAACGAATTGTGAATTTAATGCACATCGATATAGCTGTGTCTGCATTAATCGTTCGCACGGCGTAGATGTAGATAGATGCTGCAGTATAATAAGAAAATATATAATATTCTGCGACCCTGTGTGTTAAAACAAAACAGAATAGGGGATCTGCGCGTTCATAATACGCACATGCATATTCAATAAATAAATAAATAAATAAATACATAAACGTGAGTAATAAGTAATATTCCTTTATTATTTCATTGATGAAACAATACAGTTTTCATTCACGTAATAATATGTCGTCCCGTAATTGACAAATCTGTATTATATCGAATGATCTGTCAATATTGATAACATGTCATCGGGATCGGATGATGACCCCTTGACGCCCTTGATTCGGAAATATACGTCAAACCGTAGTACGATTTTTGAGGTTATGTTCAACCACTGACTTGTCACTTGACTGACTGCGCGTCAAATCACGGTGATTAGACCGGATAAATTGTTTTTCGCAAATAAGTATGTATGTACATATATTTTTATCTCTTTTATTACACAAGGATAAGTTCATGGCCATTGCGAAACCTCCGATGAACTTAACGCGATATTATTAATAGCCGTATCTCGCCCTTCTCGTTTCACATATCACATACGTTGATACATTTTTATTAGAAACTCTTCTCTCATTTCTATAGCAACAACTAATCGTCTGTATTCTACCTTTTTTATCATCAATTTATTACAACGTGAGTTTATCTGACTTTGTATTATTCCACCTTATTTACTCCACAATTATCCATTGCTGCATATTGCGTTTTTAATTAAATATTCATTAGTTATTATATTTGAATTTTATTCACAAGATTAGGTTTTGATTTTTTTCTCTTTCTGTTTTTTTGATTTTTTATTATTAATTAATTAATTTATTTATTTATTGTTTTTCAGCGTCAATTCGAATCAAGATTTTGATTAAATCTTCTAATGGCACCAACGGACTCTCTGAATACCGGGAATACGATTCTGGATGATAAGATCAAAGAATGGTTATCATGGAACAAAGTATAATACCTTGATTTAAACACATGGGTTTGATTATCCTCTCGGAATTATAGCTTGGACGAAAACGTTAATGAAATATAATAATTTTATTCGCCAGGATTCGGCGGCGGAGAATGAAATTCAAAACTACATAAACGAAGGAGATGTTGATACGCTATCAAAACTATTTTTAAAAAGATTGGAATTTGGCACCGCTGGACTCAGAGGACGTATGGGTCCTGGATACAGTCAAATGAATGATTTAGTCATAATACAAACCGGTCAAGGATTCGTTGAATATTTATTGAGCACTGTTTCCAATGCTGAAGATAAGGGAGTCGTTATTGGCTACGACGGCAGATATCACAGCAAAAGGTGATAGTTTTACCATGAATTGGATTTTAGGAATTATCGATAACTCTAGATCGCCGAAAAACCATCTTATTCAAATGGCAGAAGAGCGCGATACAAGAATTGCCTTGAATTACAATAACAAGGATGATAATTTGCCTCTTCAACTCGTTCACCTTCATTCTTTCTTTCACAGATTTGCTGAACTCACTGCAGCTATACTCATGAATAACAACGTGAGAGTTTACATGTATTCAAAGGTCTGCCCGACTCCGTTTGTTCCTTACGGAGTTTTGAAGTACAAATGTGCCGCTGGTATAATGGTCACAGCGTCTCACAACCCGAAGGAAGATAACGGGTACAAAGTTTACTGGGATAACGGAGCTCAAATTATTTCACCCCATGATAAGGGAATACAGAAATGTATTTTGGAAAATTTGAAACCCATAGAGGCCTCGTTTGATACTTCGGGGGTTTATTCTAATCAATTATTCAAAGATCCACTCGAAGAAGTCATGCAAACTTATTACAAAACTCTTAAGGACAGCGTACTGTATCCTGAAACTAATAGGAATACTGTTCTCAAATTTACTTACACCCCGATGCATGGCGTGGGGTATGAATACATGGTCCAAGCATTTACCACAGCTAGTTTCAAGGTAATCTTGCGTTGAAAATGATCGATAAATGCAACGAGAGCAATAATATGAGCAAAATTTCATTTCAATTTCAAATTATAGCCGTTCATCGTTGTTGAAGAACAAAAAGATCCCGATCCAGAGTTTCCTACCGTTAAATTTCCTAATCCAGAAGAAGGTAAAAGTGCACTAGATCTGAGCATTAAAACCGCAAATCAAAATGCTTCGACTATTATTTTGGCCAATGATCCAGACGCGGACAGACTTGCTTGCGCTGAGAAGAACGAAAGGTGATATAATTTGATTACATAGAAAACGACAATTTAGGACAATTTTCAAGCACCGTTTGATCATTCCAAGACTCAAGCGCAATGCAGAGAGTAATTCTTGAACTAATTTTCATGATATTATATTTATTTTCAGAGACGAATGGCGTGTATTTAGTGGAAACGAATTAGGAGCGTTGCTAGGATGGTGGATGCTGCATTTACACCAAGTTAAATTCCCAGGCTGTGATTTCAGCGATGTATACATGCTAGCGTCAACAGTTTCCAGTAAAATACTACGATCCATGGCTAACAAGGAGGGTTTCAAGTTCGAAGTAATTATAATTGCGAATCTCGTTCAGAGAATAAAAAGTCTGTCTCTACACTGCCTAATTCAAAGAAACCAGAATGCTAAAACCCTGATAATTTATTCACAGGAAACATTAACAGGTTTTAAATGGATGGGTAACAGAACAACGGAGTTATTATGCAAAAATAAATCGATTTTATTCGCTTTTGAAGAAGCCATTGGATTCATGTGCGGATCTGCGGTATTAGACAAAGATGGTATTAGTGCGGGTGTTCGAGTTGCTGAAATGGCAGCATATTTAGAAACCATGGGAATATCGCTGGGGAAAAAATTAGACGAAATTTATGCAGAGTCAGTATTCCGTCTTCGGTTTTATGAACAAAAATCTATATCCTGATACCCAAAACTACTCAATATTTCTTTTGGATTTCAAAGTTCGAAATCACGGTCATAGTTTCAAATGAATAAAAATTTTATTCTAGATACGGTCATCACATCAGCGAAAACTCATACTTCATTTGCCACGAGCAGCTGGTGATCAGAAGTATATTTGAAAGGCTGAGAAACTTTGATGGCAAATCGAGCAATGTGAGTTAAATATTTTTCTTCATTCCCCGATTAGTTTATCATGTTTGCTAATTGCGTGACTTTGGAAAGTCCCTGTAGCGCTGGCTGATAAAAATAATACTGTGTACACTAACAGTCCGCTAAAATTTCATACATTTTTCGTTTTTTTAGTTTCTGTTTGAATAGCTTCAGCAGAAGTACCGTTAAGTATCCTAAACATTCTGTTTTCAATAGCTGATGTGACTCGTTGCAGTCAGTTTCCTGCTAACAAGGTCCGATTACGTTGTGGTAGATAAGAAATTCTATCACGATAAAACTTTTCCGGTTGCAATCCTACTCTAAAATCATTCATCTTCATAAGTCGGACAATTATTTTCTTTGAGTGTGAAAAAATCATTAGTTCGTCTTCCTTTATATCGTGTATGAATATCGTAGAACGTAGAAATACCACGAGGTTGATATAGACTATCTTGCCAGGATGTTAAAATAAATAGCTACTGGTGACTTTCTTCCTGGAAAATAACTGGCCATTCTATTAATAAATAACACACACCACCAATGACACAATGTGCATTTACCAGCATTGAGTTTGCTGTGTTAATTTATGGAATATCGTAAGGTTTTAGCTCACTCATTAAAGTTGCACGTATTCTCACAGTTGTATCCTTAACAGTATACATATATGCGTGTTGTATAATTTATGCTCAAGGTAAACAAGTTTCCAGTTCTAAATGATAATTGAATCGAAGAATTTAAAAGCAACATTGGTCACTAACCAGCCGTATTGAAAGTAATATAAAATACGTGTTGGAGTATAAAAATATTTTTTTTTAATTGGTGTATGGTACCTTATCAATTATCATTAAAGACGTATAGTTAAATACCTCGGTTTTAAAATAACGCCTTATCATTATCAAAGTCGGATTATCCAATCGTCATCGTAGCTCAGAAACACTTGGCCAATAAAAATGATTCTACCATCTTAATTGAGGACACGTGCCTCTGGAAAACATTTTAATATACAATTGTGATAGAAGCGGTGCTCAGTTTCAATCACAATTTTATACGGACTGCATCTAGAACAAGCAATATTTTTTATCCTTCGTAAACACCGTATGTTATGTGTTAATTTACAAGTGCGCATAAATTAAATTTATTTCACGTATCTAATATAACTGAAGGTATCACTAGTCGGATCCATTTTTTATCAATATATGATACTAATATCTAAAAATTTATCTATTCAAGTTGAGTTTCATTTATCGGTGATTTACTAACTTCACTTTATTTATATTTTGAATTTCATTTACTTCTGTATCTCCTGTCGTATCTTTGAAGTATAATTTTTTTTTTAATATATTCTTTGAATATTGAGATTTTTTTAGCTAGTTTTCACCGTTTCTATTCGTTCAGTTTTACTTATTTTTGTTTTGTGTTATAATTTTGAAACTTTATTTATTTCTTGAGTAGAGTAATAATTTTCTAATAAATAGTTCTTTACTCTCAGTTTTCACTCAATCCTAATAATAATTTATCATCGAGTTAACGTGATACCATCGTCAATACATAAGTGAAAATAAATAAAATATTATTTACGCAATCGACAAAAGTGCTGATATAATTGTCATCTGAAACTATAAAAAAAAAGACTGTAAATTTTACATACCAAAATCTGATCAAAATGTCAAACAATGCAGTGTGGCCGGACAAATTGACCGATATGTTCCTCACCTCCCTCACTCTTGTTCCGTTTCTCCTTTTGGGTACCTTAGTCATTCCCGTAGTCCAGTCCTTATATTTTCTTACACCTTTCTTCGAGGAGACTTCGGAAGTAGGTATACCGTAAGTGAGGGAGTCCTTCATTTCTTGGCTGTAGTTCTTTCGTCCAACAAAAGCTCAACGCAGCTAATATCGGTAATTCAAATACAAGATAAATCCAATCACTCATCTAACTTGCAAAAGAAAAATTCGTAGGTACATATTTCATTTTCATAGAAACTTCACTGATTGACCGATGCTAGATGCCAATCTTTTGCAACTTGTTATTCCTTTAGTATGAATAAATTAAAGTCCAAAGTACAAAGTGCTGACTCTGAATGACTCGGTAGGAGCTGAGTTAAATCAAGCTCCATAACAGAATGACGATGAACGACTTTTTCAGGAAAAACTTCCAAAAAACTTATTGACCCAAGTAACAGAGCGTAGAGAGAGACGTTTTATTGTAGCACTTTGTTCATCTTTAATTATAATCGCTCGACCATATTATAAAACTCAAACTAGGTCACGTAATAAACTGTGTAAATGTCTTCTTAACTTCTCGCTTCTTGCTTTTCATTACGATTGCACGTATTACAGATATTTCACATCTTTGAAACTAGACATGGTTTTCCCATGGAGATTGAGAGAAACTCTAATAACGAACTGTTGAACTGTTTACAAACAGAGATTCATAAAGTAATGAATTTTTTGCTTATCCTACGCAGTATCCAAGCAGCATCCTCGCAGGCAAATATCCAATAATTGGTATTCGGGATCTAACTACTGGATACGACAACACGCAGCCAAACAACAAGGCAGTTCTGCCAGTTTCAAAGTCCAGTCAAATGGTCACATTTACTTTCAAAAATGGCCTTGTACTTACACTACGTACCAGCGGTACGGAACCAAAAATCAAATATTACACCGAGCTGTGCGCCTCGCCAGATAAGCAGTGAGTATTTCTACTTGAATACGTTAAAAAATGTTTAATCATCATTTAAAAACCACTTCATTTCCCATTCATTCTATAATTTGGAATAAAAATATGTGTACAACGCTTCCATATTTTCCAAGATTTCAAGTGTTACGCTAATCTTTTATTATCTCTAAGCCGTTATTTGAGCAGATAATAAATCTTTAAAATAGAAGTAGGAACAGGTAGATCCATCGACGTTACATAATGCTGCTGAAACTTATCATTACATTATGTAAAGCTCTTGTTTGACCATGAAAAATTGGCACATGCCTTTCGAGCTGAATTAGAAAGTTTTTTTTTTTTTTTTTTTTCTGTTTGATAAGCGATGCTCGAAGTAGGACAGTTGGGTTTTATGTTTGATTAGGATGGAATCAAGGAGGTATATTATTCAGCAACTCTGTGACACACCTTTCGATGATAATCAATATTTCATGTATTTTGTTAGGATTATCTTATCGCTGATCAAACACGCCATATTTTATCTCTATTCTGATGACTTATTTCCTTCTTGTTGATACTGTCAAGGGAAACCCGACTCCTTTCCAATAATTAACTTCATATACATGCTCATAACTGCGTGTACCAATATTATTAAAAATGCAGTATCTCTGAATAATATTCACCCGAATAACAGAATGATTCATGAATTGAAGTATTTATGTTTAAAATATATTAATATTTGTTGACCCCCAAGGTGCGTCTTAAGAGAAGCGCAGCCCTAAAAAACTTCTCTCCTACATATATGATATGAATAAGCTCTGATAGTTCAATGTCCCCTAGTTTGCTATAATTTTTAAAAAGTTTTTTCTTTTTTTCTCTCCGACTCGGTTTTGCATACGAAATATTTGACCCACTTCCATGGAATCAATTTCTATTCAAATTACATCACTGGTAGGTAGTCTTAAAAAACCTGTTCAGTTGATATCAGTGCTTTGCTGGACTTAGAAGAGTGGAATAATTATCTAATAAACACGCAATGCTACTAGCCACTCTATCATATGATTTTCATATGATTTGATTTCTTTTTTCAGAGACCTAACAGAGCTGAGGAGTATATTGAACGAAATGGTAGCTGCTATTGTGACGGAATTCCTTCAGCCAGAAGTGAATGCACTTATAGCGAGAAGTTCATGAATCAATGATTATCTGAATAGCGATTGTGATATGAAGTATGAGATATAATTGAATGATTTTTTTTTTTTCAAATTTGTAGAAATAAGAAAACAAAATAAGAAAACAAAACAAAACAAAACAAAAATAGTTTACTACTAGTCAAAAAATATTTGTATCACAAGAACTGCGGACCGGTGTTTGTTAAATCAGAAATAATTTGTCTGAAGCATGTATGTATGTACGTATTTTCCAAATGTTAATATTTAGGTGATAGTCCATCGGACTTATATAATCTATTGTTATGTATACATATTGTTCTTTTCATGTATTTCGATAAGGAAACAATGATTAATTTTGCAAGTTTTTTTTTTTTTCCCAATAAATTACTGTATCGATTTACAGTAAGTCATAGGCATTTGTTGATAATTTAATGATGCTTTGTCTTATATAACGTTCCAATTACAGAACTGGCAAGATATAATTATAGCTCGATATTTAAATCATTAATAAATATACATATATTATTTCGTATGTTTACGTTGTTTGGATTGTTTGTTTTGTAATATACATTTTCTAGAAGTCATATATATTGAAAATTATATTCTTTATGGATAATTGAATCTGTTATACCTATACAGCTGAGTAGATATCGAAAATAAACTATCTCTAGACATTATCGATCATAAATTTCGTACAATTGTAATAATTCATTGTTATTCTTATCGCGATATATTGATTAGAGCTGATACTCACCTGCGTCAATATTTCCTATACGAATATAGGTAATCATTATCAATCAACAAGGATTTGAATTAATCATCGATAAAGTTATGACAATTAAAAATGTTGAAATAATTTAATATATATCTAGTTTTATGTGCATGTATAATAAAATTAACAAGCGATATCAAAAGTAGGGCAGTCATTAATCTAATTGAGCCTCTTGATGAAATGACATTATCAGCATATATGACTTCTTGAATATTGTAAAAACCCCAATGCACGATCATTATTTCACATAGCCCTGTGACCTAATGACCCAGAATGATCCAAGATATTACCTTATTAATCGTGATGAGACAAATCTGACTGAAAAAGCAACGTAGATTGAAGAATAACTGTGTTTGCTATTCAATCATAAACACATTATCGAATACAAGAGAAAAATTGGGAACATCAGCAGTAATGATGCTGTTATTTCACCCAGAAGTATAATTTCCAATAAATATGTACATATTTACTTATTATCTTGAAAGAAACATTCACTTCGTCGAATAGACTTTTCATTTATTTCAAATATTATAACAAGCCAGTCACGATATCAAAATAGAGAAAATACAATGAATATAAAAATTCTTATTCTTCAGGCTTCCCGTGCATCAATTATCATAACTACCATATTTAACAACGATTAATCAAGTTGTATATATAAAATATTTGCATTATCAACAGTCATGCGTCGTTACTTTTCAATATTCTCTTAGTCTCACTGGGTTCCTTGATTCTTTTTTGTATTTACCTTTCGTTTCGTTCTACTTTTCTTTCCATTTGCCAATGTGCGGAAGGTGATGCACTATGAACAAGTTACCAAAAAAATTTATTCAAATTATATTTAATTTGTTAACGATCATACAAATTCCGAATACCAAAGAACATGATATTATCTTCATGAAATCATATTAGCATTCTGACTTACCTGCTCATCCAGAAAATCCATCAGAGCGTTGAGTCTGCATTTTATACCTTGGGCTTTCAATGTTGCATGAAGTTCCTCTAATACTAATGGTTCATAAGCCAGAATTTTGTTATGTAATTTTTTATCCACCTTTATCAAGTTCCTAAGAGCATTTTCGAAGTCTTTGGTATTACCAGACTGGCTCAAAGTATAAAGATCATTGTTTTCTGGATCTCCGTAATCATCATCGTCATCATTTGACGAATTACTCACAGTTCTATAAAAATATAAATAACATTAATCTTTGAACAATAAATGTTATTCCCCGATTGGGATTTTAGTTTTCAAATATAAACCGCATCAAATTTATCAATAAATCGAACATTATTTCTAGAAGATGTAGAGATGAAGATGTTCGAACATTTTTTTAATGAGAAAGTTGAAACTCTGATATTACCTTAAATCAGACTCAATATCATCTGTATTTTTCCTGCTGTTCATTGCCTCTGAACTATTACTTCTATTTAATCTTTTAGGCGGAGGTCTTTCATCTTCGCTATTAGATTCATCAGGATAAGATGCGATGTTGTTACCTTCCACAGGCACAAATGGATGTAACTCGTTATAAATATGTCTAAGAAGTTGTTTAGCTCTATTACGTTTCTGGGGCTTTATTCCATACTTTCGTAGCTCGTTCTATTCGAAAAGAAAAAAAGAAACGAAATGATAAATAAAAAAAAAAGAACACCATTGTTGTCGAAAGCTGATTCGAATAACAACATTCACGAATTGGCTTACTCTCAATTCTGGCGTTTTCATAGCACTATAATTAGCTAATGGTGTTACATCGTCTGATGGCGGTGCCTGCTGCGGTGTCGTTTGATCGTTATAGCTGCTAATATTCGGTTCTTGTATGGGTGGAGTTTGTACTCTTGCTAACTCACGGTCGAATGAATCGTCCATAAAATTTATCCCACCGTTTGATTTTGTCTTGATAATATTTTCAGATACTGATTTGACGTTCAATGCCCTTAGAGAAGATCTCGAACTCTTTTCTGGTGTGATACTTTCACGTCTCGATTGTCTCGATCGCTTTCTGAATGACTTTGATCTATTTGCTAAAGAGATTAATGGGCTACTTTTCGTTTTATGGATTTTAGAGCTTTCGCTATCGCTAGAATCACTGTCTAAGATGTAATACTTTTTATCTGATTTCCTGTCTACTGCTTTTTCCCCTTTGTCTGATTCCGCTAATTTTGTTTTACGAGATTTCGTTCTTGGGGAATCTTTACGACCTGTGAATTCCATGTCACGGCATTCTGAATCGCTTGCTTCGTAAAGTAGACTATTATCGTTGAGACTGTCTCTAGGCATCCGAGAACTAGACGCTATCGCAAATGAGGTACTTGCTTCAGAATTAGGAAATATTTTCACGCTGGCCCTGCATTCAGCAAGAATATTATCAATTTCGTCTGTAACGCCTGAAACTGAGTCAAAATTCGTTGGCGGAGGTGAGAATATTCCCGATATTTCACACTCTGGAGACGAAATTGCACGGTAATCCTTATCAGAAAATTGTGACTTTGGTGTTTCATCAAATACAACATCCAGTGTGGTATCTGATTTTGTTTTAGAAAAAGAATCTCCTCGCTGATAATGCCCAACTTCCATTTCTTCAGCGTCGATGTCTTCGTTATAAATATCAGACGATTGGTCTCCATCTGCGTTAGACCGTCTCTTAATTTTGTCAGCAATTTTTGGCTGTTCCAAATGTGATATTGACTCGATGAAGCACTCGGTATCAGTTTCTATATCAGATATGTTAGTTTTCCTAGTCCCGCAGTCATTTTTCATAATTGAGAAGTCTGTGTCATCTAGCTTAACGTCACTGAGACTATCAATTTCTGGTTTATCGTCAAGAATTCTGTTACCAGATTTTCTTTTCGATGTGAATGAGCGCTGACTTTTCCTATCTACTCTACTGTTGCCTAATAGATTTGAGGATTCTGAAAACCCAGTTAGATCTATTTCTAAATCTGATAGTTCAACGTCCCCGAGTTTCGCAGCACTCTGGTCTCTGTCCTCCGACTCCATCGAGCTTAAACTTTCTGGTGAATTGTCGACTTTATCTTCGCCTTTGAATGACATACTCGATAATTCTCTGTGAAAGTTTGACGTGCTTTGATCCGGGTCGGTGTATTCATACTTGGATGATGAGAAACTCTTACGTTTTATTTTTCCATCTTTATCCCATAATTCCTTGTCTGTATCTTTGATACTTTTAACAGAGCTGTGGGAGATATTATTTTTAAGAGCAGCTCTGTATTTGTCTATGCTATTATGGCTGTGTTTTCTCTTGTACTTTGTGAACATAGATAAGTCTTTATCTTCGGTGTTAGCAGAACTCTCTTCCTCTTCGCTATCCAGCTTACTTTCCCTAGAAGATTCTTGCGTTAAATCAAAAATTGCCTCTACGCTTTCATCTGGTTTCGAAGATCTTCTTTGAGATGGCTCTATCCGATCCTCAATCTCCTCTGCTTTTTCTTCTTGGTCGAATTTCAGATCTTTTAATTCACTTGAGCCGGTTTTAGACTGTAAGACATGAGTAGATTCCTCTTTTTTCGAGTATACATCTGTAACAGGCTCATGAACAGCCAAATTAAACCTTGCTGGATTTTTTGCGGCTTCTAGCTCAATATTTTTTTCAAAAATACTCAATTTGTTTCTTCGCTTTGATGGAATTTCGTTATCCAAACCAGAATGCAGGTCATTTTCAGCAATGTCTTCAATCATAGATAAAGTATTGCTTTTGTTAATACGAAATGGGTTTTTATGCTTTCTGATTGGAATAGTTTCAACCGATTCACAATCAGAGTCTGACTCAGATGCTGTTTTAGCATTCAATCTTTGAATTTTTTCAATTGCCATCGTAATATCACCCTTCTTCTTCAAAACGGGTTTAGAGATTTCCTTTTCCTGATCAAAATTCGCAGATTCTGACTTCGAATTACCAAAGCCAGCAGAAATTGGTTTAAAACTTCTCCCCTTACGCCGAGTTGTGACAAAAGGTTTATCTAATTTACTGCAATTACTTTCTAGCGACATATCAGATTTTTTATTTGCTTCCGGGCTTTGAATTCCTAGATATTTGCAGGATGGAGATACGACTTCAATATCTGCATCGCTGCAATTTCTATCATGATCAGGATCACATTGACCTCCCTGTGGCGCTGTGTAAGTGTGCGCAGAATTCGAAATTGTGCTATCGTCGAAGATATCGGGCGATGTACACCGATCTTCTTCGAGTGTTTTATTTATCAGCTCAACATCAGTATCATTCTCGTGATCAACACGACAATTTGTCCTATTTGGGGATAAACTACTACTCTCAAGGCTTTGAATATCTGTTTTACTACTGAGAGCTGCTGAAGCATTCGTCGAAATTCTTTCTCCAATTTCTCCATCTGATAATTTTGCATGCGTAGTTGCAGAAGAGTCGTTACTACTGCTGAAGCAGTCCACTACTAAGTTATGCGAAGTATTATTCTTTTCTATCACATTCATAGATCTCAGTTTATTTCTTTTTAAATTATCGGTATCAGAAGATCGCTCGTCAATAACTGGCTCATTTGATGCAGGTGCGTTGCATACAGTGCTCAATGAATTTATATCAGTTTCTACAGAAGCAATACTGTCTTCTTCCTCACTAAGCTCACTGGAATCATCGTTAGTCATTTTTGCTTCTACATCCGTTTCAACTTCTGAAATTTCAACCTTTTCTGATTTTACTTCGTTAGCTTTATCCCGCAAGTAAGCAAACAGCTTCTTGAGTCGATACTTTCTTGCGAGCACTCTGACCCCAGCCAAAATATCAGGATGATCAAAAATGCACGCATGTCTTTCAATAACACCGCAATAAACGTATTCTAGAAATGCTTGTGCAGATAGAGAATCTATTTCTGGCCATGAAATTATTTGCTGAATTTCATGAGCCTTGTCTGGGTCGTTACGGATCACATCTTGCAGGATACCGTAACATCTTGCCCAGAATACAACCTGATGGGCGTGTATTTTAACGTCTCTCTTAGCGATTATCACTACATCGCTCATGTAAGTTGCGCCAAGCATGCATCGCCAATCTTTGGATAAATTCATAACAGAATATTCGTCCGCCTTGTGGTTTACAGCCGATGGTTTCTTGTTCTTAATTATTCCAGTTTTAGAAACACCTTCCGCATCTATCAGAGGAGACTTACTACTTCCAGCAATTGTATCAGCGGGAATGTCCGCATCTTGGTCTGAAGATTCCTATGGAATAAAAACATAAAAAAAATCATTATAAAACGAGAAAATTGAATGTCACAGGAATAGATCAATTCTTTTCATCATTTTAAACATTCACAACGAAGCTGTAAGAGATATTTACAAGTTTGGATGTCCCCGGTTTTGGTTCTTCAATTTCAGTCTCTGGTTTTACTTTACATGGTGAGACTTCTACAAGATTACAAGAATATGAATTTATACCAGTAAGAGATTGCTGAGTCTTTTCCCATAATCTGTCTTTCTGTAATCAGAAAAACGAAACAAAATGTATTAACTTCTTCATAAATACATATTATGAACTTAGAAATACTATCTTCCTAATCCAACGCTCACTTACCACGCAATGATAGGATCGAAGCAAGCGACTTCTGAGAGTGATATTCCCCTCCGATTTTATAACTTTCTCTACATTTTCCATCAGCGCTTGAGTTACCGCGTCATCCCCCATAAGAACTTCAGCAATTCGAACCGTTAGAAGACGGTCTCTTTCTTCCTGTGTACGAATTTGCAATGCAGTTGGTCCCGCAGGTCTTTCTGATGAAAAAATTATGGTAAATATAATATTGAAAGGAATAAATATTTGTAGATTTGACTACAAAGAAGAATTAATTTGCAGAGACTTCACAAGAGATATATATCAAAACTCGTGCATACTCTTCCTCGACTTTCCACTAGTAGACGCAGTCGCAGCCTTATTTGTAGTAAAGCCAAAATTCTGAAGAGTTTTCCTACGCTCTTCCGTTATCTCTGCATTAATTGGTAATAAACACGGTTCACCCGCCAGCAAGTGAGCCTCCTCAAATTCCTCCGTTACCTGTGCTTCGTGGAGGGACATCGATAACGCCAGGGCTAATTGTAGCTGTGGATCTTTCTCTGAAATCTTTAACAACATTTCAGTTCTTAGATAAATTGATTGGAGAAGTTCACCTCGCCTCACTTCTCTTAACAAGGCATTAATGTTACCTACTAATTTTTTAGAAATATTTTTTTTCGTTAATATCGGAGGGGCGGCAAGAAGACCCAAAGCTTTTCTCTCGTCGGCTTGTTTTTTCTGCAATTCAACAGCGTCCAATAGTTTATCTGTAGATATTTTGTTCTTAGCTGCACAAATTTTCATGTGATTATGTTGGGCGTTCGCATCTTTGTAAGATTTGAAACAAAGCGGACACAGAAAAGCAGTTTTCACTGTAGACTGCGGCTTGAAAAAAGACGACTCTATCGATGGCTGATTAACGTTCGACGGAGTGTCTCTATTGCGTCGTTTCTTGCTCAAAGCAGTTTTACTCTCTTTCTTTACCAGGCGTTTATTCTGCTTTAAAACAGTCGGTTTAACATTGAAGTCCGCCAGGGATTCATTCATCTCGTTATCTTTTATCGGTGATCTAAAATCACACAAGCTATCGTTCTTCTCATTTGAACTCAAGCGTCTAGAAGTGCTCGCAGAATATTCCGACTCCGGACAATATTCTTTACTTTTTGAGCAATTAGCAGAATTATCGGACTCTCTCACCAAACTAAAAAGAAAAAAACACAAAATTTTTTTAAACTATTTTATTCCATTTAAATTACATATTTTAATTACAATTCAGAGAATCTATTCGTACAAAATCTGAATCAAATAAAAGATGAGTAATTTCAAGATCTATCATTTTCACATCGCAATAAATGATTACAGGCATTAGAATGCACGATATTTCCAACTTGAGATCATTTTCTGGTTTCAGATATTGTACCGAAAGTTTCTCGCTGTATAATCAAATGGGTGATGATTATCGTACCTCTGATTATCTTGTTTTTGTATAGGCAATTTGTTTCTTATTGATAAATTTTTTGCTTGTACTTTATTTCTACTCTCTAATCTCCAACTTTTAGGTAGATTTTCTGGATCTCGATTCTCCATATTGACTAAATTCTTCTTGTTCTATTATACCTATATTTCTACGCAATATGTGTATCGACGGTATTGTTTTTTCTTTTTTTTCTTTTTATCTAATCTCCAATTCTCCTTTCTGTTTCTTTAACAATATCAGGTTCACTTCGTTTCTGTAATATTGTCGAATAAGCTCTTAGCATCAAATTATTTTTCAAAGTTTCTTCAGGCGTAGTATCTTCCAGTTCCTGCTTCCTAGCTTCTCCGAGCAACTCAAATACCGTCCAAAGCTCACGATTGAAGGGAGCGATCCTGTCGATATCATAAATAAGTGAATTGAAATTTATGAAAAAAATTAAAAAATTTTTTAAAAAATTAAAAAAAAGTAAGGTTATGTCACAACAAATCGAGACATGAGTGAAATGGATAATGAATAACGATTAATAATCATCACTTACATGTATAATCCCGCGGCAACTACAGTATAAGCAACAAAAGTCGCGGTAATCCAATTCCGTACTCTATATGCCGGAGTGCCTTTGAATCTGCGAGGTTTTCTATTGCTAACATCTATCGAATCCATCGGCTTCATTGATCTCAAATATATGATAAATGTGTTAGAAATATCTGACAATATTAATTCCGACTTTGGTTAGGTTATACGAGTTAGTTCAAGAAAATTCATTTTATGAACCTCAACCTGCATGCGTGCATATACCTACTGAGACCTACTGTGTAGGTATAGTAGCTTGAACAGATCATCGTATCATGGTGTTAGTGTCTTTATGAGATGATAGAGACCGCTAGCTAGATGTTCGAGGATCGAGACTAGTGAGTGTGTATAGTGATAATGAGAGCAACTTCACGCGGTTGATAGGTGGCAGCAGTTTTTACGTCTACATACTACATACTACATAGCTATCCGCGTAAAAATGCGTCATTTGTCAAATAATAAATAATTCTTTTTATTAATTTGTTTTGATGCATTGGATATGTTGCATTTGGTAAGTCTCTTATTAATCATTATCACGCTAACATTATCATATTTACCTTTAAACAGTTTTAATTAACACAAACAAAATTACACGTCTTTGTCAATTGTTTTTTTTATATACCTACTTGCGTTAAGACTCTACATACTATTTTATAAAGATATACCTATACGATTATCCGCAGGGGTTTATAATACATTTTCTTCAAAATTATTTCTCACCAATTAATTAATTATATATAATAACACCCCCATTCGCTACATTAAAAAAAGAAAAAGAAAAACTAAAACAAAAAAAAACAATCATCAACACGTTTATTCATCTCTACACATTCGCCATACAACATATTATTACACACGCTCTTGTTTTTAAAATATAAATGTAAACACTACTCCCCTTACATCCCTTACCAATCCCAACATTATTTAACAATGAACTATGTTGCATAGATCTAGTTGTGTAACAATAGATACGAACTTTCATGATCATGTTCAAATCAAACAAGCATCATCCTTTTTTCTTTTTCTTTTTTTTCTACTTTTTATTCAAATGCATTTCAGATCGAAGAACGATGGGGTGTGTTAACAGTCGGGCGGACATTAATGATCTTCACCCGAACATATTTCAAGTTATGAACGTCGATGATTTGGGTAACTTGATAACGCCCGGTCAGTTAGAAATAACAGATTTAGATATAGTTTTATACCAACGTGGTAAACAGCCGGTAAGGTGGCCTCTTCGCTGTCTACGTCGCTATGGTTACGACGCTGAAATATTCAGCTTTGAATCTGGAAGACGTTGTTCTACTGGGCCGGGAATTTACGCATTCAAATGCCGCAGGGCTGAGCAACTGTTCAATCTTGTGCAAACTAACATTCAGGTAGTTTAGCTTTTTTTTCATCGGCTGATGTCAACTTGAAAAATCATATCGATCTATAAATATCAATGATCCAAATTATTTCATTCATTTTTCTTTTTATCTTATTCAGGTTTGCAACAGTAGCGGAGATGATACGATATCTAGGGAACTTCCGGTCGCCTCTCATCCAGGCACGACGGTAACAACGCGAGTAATGATGCCTTCGGAGCCAAATTATTTAGACCCAACTCCGGCCAGAAGCAACAGTCGTATAGGTCCGAGATTTTCTCACAGTCAACAGAATGGAATCGGAAGATTAGGCAGCGTGGGAAGTAGCAGTGGCCCCATGTCTCCGCAGGGTACAATGGGGTCACCTTCACCGCCGCCTATGCTGCCGCCGCCACCTCCGATTCCTCATCCTCCTCCGTCCTCGCTTTACGTCAATGAAGAAGTACTGACGTCAGCCGCTATCGAATTAGAACACAATAATAACAAAAGTCTTAGGAGAACTATGCAGAGGTATGCTATTATCCATTCATCATTTAAGACAATCCGAATACTAGATTCACACGATGTTTATAACATTCTTTATTCGCAGGTCCTGTACGGTCAGTAGCACGACGTCAAGTAGTGGTTTCATGGCTTCGGATCCGATGCCTTTACCCTTACCGCTAACTCAAGAGAAGAGTAGTAGAAGCAGGCCTCCCCCTTTGCCGATGGCGTCCTACATAAATGTCGATCTAAGCAGTGACGCCAGTCCGTTGTCTCCGTCTCACAGTATTTCCGATTCTACACCGTTGAGAGAAGAAGCGAGTGAACTTGACGGCGCTGAACATGCTTATATGAACATCAGTCCTGGTCAAGATCACTATGATACAGGGGCGGCAAAAATCCGGCCGTCTTTACTGGCGCAAGTACAAGCCGATTGGGAAGACGAACCTAGGCACTGTTACGCAAACCTTGAATCTAGCGATATAGAAGTATTGAGGAAAAGATTCTCGGGGATATCTTCGGCGGAGAAATCTCCACTGCTTCCAACTACTCCGCCTGCTGGCCCGGTCAGAGAGGTGAATTATGCAGTTTTGGACTTGGACCAAAAGAATTGTTCGGCGGCTGTGAGCCCTGAAGGTAATATTAATACCACGAATACTTTAGCCCCGCCGGACTCACCTGATAAACCATTGAAAGGGTACGCGACAATAGATTTTAACAAAACCACAGCCCTTTCTCATTCTGTTAATCCTAATCTTGTTAACGACAACGAGGGCTCTAGAAAAACCCGACATAATTCGACGATCAACGACTTGGCAGCTCCATCTAGACACAGCTCGTCTATTAGCGAGTGACCCATACTGTTACATACCTTTATTATTTTAGAGGTATTTTGAAAAAATAAGAAAAAATAAAAAAAAGCATAAGGTTTCTTTAAGATGAGATAAAGAACGACCCCATGTCTTTGTATAATAATGTCTGCTTTTATAGCTTGTCGAATTTCAAATAATGAGAAAATTTTTCTTAACAAAGAAATATTTTAGGTAGCATATAAATATATATATGAATATATACGAATTGAGGTAAATTTTTATATAATATAACATGGGCTACGTTTCTAAGAAACGTTATACAATTTTTTTAAACTACGACTATGTTATGCACATGATATAAGACAAGAATGAAATATAATAGGGTCAATTATTAATGAAATTAACATTTCCTCCGTTGTTAAATTTCAGTAATATTTAATAAGGCTTCTACATAGCTGAAATTACGAAGAGACTAGGGAACTTGAAATGTTCTATTGAATACGAATATCAAGAATTTGAATTCACGCTTTAGTTTAATTTCTAATTTTATCAATCAAATAGATTACAGCTCCAATGTTACTACCAACGACGACTGTCTATCTCAAAATTAAACAACGAAATAAAAGATGAATGGCTATCATTGATTTTCAATATCGATAAAATTTTCAGTTAACGAGAGTTGGAGGCTGCGTTTTTCATTTCAAGAAAAAAAAAAAAAAATGCTCAATGCTTAACTAAACTTCTATGACGTTGGATTTGTACATAGTAAGAAATAAATTTACAGTCGATATTTCTAGTTGATAATTTTACACGTCAAATAATAAAGTAATATCTTGTATTCTATTTGATGTATTATCAAAGTTATTGATTACTGATCTTATATCGTGTACATACACATAATCGTAACAATAGTTTGACGGCAGTTGACACAGTGATATGATACGTAAATGTGATAGGTGTAAGGCCTATGAATTGATAGTAAAATAAGTTTCGCAAGACTCGTTCGAAAGAAAGATATATAGATATATATATGTATATACCTATATATATATTTCATTAGTGATGAGCTTGTTAGACGTTATGCCAAATCGTGAATAGTTTATTTTTGGACCACATTGTTGAACAAAAAATTAATTATTTGCACATAATTGTACGTTGTTATACCAAATATAAAGAAATTTCTACTTCATAAAACTCTGGTTCATCAGTTGCCAAAATTGTTCGATGCTCAAAGGCAAGGAATAGCAATGAACAGAAAAAAAAATGGTAAACAATTGTTTCTGGTATTTTTAAATAAATCTACAATCAGATTATTTTACGTTTATATTAAATCGGTATTGATACGGTCTGTGGTCCGCAGAAGAATACTTAGCATAGCTTTCCCAAATTTATTAGATTTATAGATACTTTAAGAGATATTTATGTTAAGAGCCAATTTGTAAATAAAGTCATAAGTTACTTCGCACGAGTCTTGTGTGAAAAAAATAAAAAATAAAAAATAAATATATATATTATATATATTACGTAACGGACAATTAATAGCAGTGGTAAATTAGGTATAGATATGCCAAAAGAATATTAAATGTATGTATAATACAGGCCAAAGAAATTAGCGTAACCAGATTTTTTAATATGCAAAATGAATTTCTGGTACTTCTGCTGAGGACATAATATTTCTTTTCTTTTTTTTTTTTGCTCTTTTCTTTTAATTTTTATCAAATATTTGACTGAATTATCGCGAGTATTTCAATACATATAAGTAAGGTGAATATCTATTTTGTTTTCTCATGAATCGATGTACATACATACTTGATTTAGGGGTTTTATTAGGCAGCTGAAATAATTGAATTCTGCAGCTTATAATTAGTGTTTAAATCCTTATGTCCTCGGTATGAATGTTTACCAAATCGCCATAGAGCATTTGCTCTCTAATCGAACTAAATAAAAAATGTATGTATAAAAATATTTTTTAATCATAATTCTCTAGAAAAAAAAAAAAAAAAATGTTGTACATTGGAAGAAGGCACAAAGTTTATAGAGATCAATTATTCCATTCCAAAATCAAATGCAATCTGTAGTAAAAAAAACCGTATAGAATAAGATCTGGTATAATTCGCTCACGCGCAGATCCTATAATTATAAACATTGATCTGTTTGAGATGTAATTAATAATCATCTTTTACGTTTTAAATGTTTTCACTCATTAATTATTGAAACAATTTTAAATTCCTTAACATATGACGAGGCGCACAACTCTCAGTTTTCTAAATAGTCGAATACCCTATCAATTTGTTTAGCAAAAATCTGGTACAACGTTCAGGTAAAAATTGATTTTCTTACACTTTTAATACTGTGATTTAGCAGCTTATATACATATATATACAAAATACGTTCTACAACTTATTTTAGAAATTGGAAATTTTTCTAATTTTACAATCGGTAATTGGAAAATGAATTTTTTTAAATATACATATATATTTCAAATTTCTCAAGCTCTATGGTATTCTAATATATTATCTTATTATTATTATATTATGTTGTAATCGAATTTTGATTATGACGTTATAGCAAAGACAGAGCAGATGTAATTGATAATAGGGATCTCGTTGTCATACATGGACAATAGATCGCTTATGGCCTATATTATGTTATTTATTATTTTTATGAGCCGTGAAAAAAAATAAAAATTATATAGGTATATTTAGGTGTTAAAAAAACTAAAAAAAAACTAAAAAAAAAAAAAAAAAAAATTATAGAAAATGTCATATACATATAGATTAAGCTTTAGATTTTAGATATCCAAAGTTTTTGACCAGCCAAAGAGTTTTATCGGTCCTGTTCATTCAGCTCACTCGCATAATTTACTTTTTGTAAATTTAATTGTTATTTTCTATTATTACGCATAAGTATAATGAGATTACAAAAGCGTACTGTTATAATCTAAGGAACATATTGTCACAAGAAATGGAGCATTGAGAAAACGGGAAAGATTTAGCAGGCATCTTCAAAATTCAATTTATTTTATTATTCATAGCAATTCTTATTCTATATCAATAATTGTGACGCATTGTATATTTTATCTTTGAAAAGTGCGTATCTTTTGAAGAGCATCAGTGTTAAAGATCTGTCGTTTAAATACAGTACTCTAAATCTCTCTCCCATTTTTTTGATAACGGGTTGTGCCAAAAACAAAAATACACACAAAAAGAATATATTTATTTCGTAATTGTAAATTCTAAATTAGCATAAATGAAATGTCAAATTAGCTGTAAAATTTAAGAATAGATAAAAAAAAAAAAAGTACCTCGTCAGGTTGATAAAAACTCAAGTACCAAAACAATAAATAAGCATTGCTCCATTTTTTCAGCTACAATGACACAACCATGTTTGCTATAGGCATGTACATCGAACTGATTTTTTATTGAGATAATAAATATATTATATGTATGCAAAAACTAGGTATTAGATCTATATTATTAGATAGTTAAAACATAAAGGTCAACTCTCTACTGCTGAAAAAAAAAACAAAAAAAAAATTAAAAGAAGAAGAAGAAGAAGAAGAAGAAGGAATTGTTGAAACAAACTTACCGTCTGTTATTGTTAGAGCTACCACTTGCCGTTCTAAACTTTTGTTAAATCTTCAACAAGCATTTGGTCAGGAATTTGTTCCACTTTTATGTGTTCAGACACGTTGCCTCATCCAATACTTCGTTACAGTGTATAAATAATATTCAACATTCCATCTTTAGAATTTAACAAAGTTCCTAATCGAGAAAGCAAGAACAGGGATGCTTATGTTGATTTCTATACGTCATATATTACTTAATGCAGATGAGGCAACTACTAAGAAGAGGATGGATAATGTTTTAATAAGTATTAAATTAATATGGTAACGGCAGTCGAGATGTGATCTAATCCACCTAGCAAGTATAATGTCAAACAGTAATTCATGGATTTGTAAAAATATAGTAAAGTAACAAAGTGGAGATTTTAGAGGCGGGCAGAATCATACTCTAAGAAAAAGAAACTAGGCAAAAAAAAAAGAGGTTTTCACGGTACTTTTTATCACCGCACAAGCCCATATCATTACCACAAGATATGGCAATTTTTCACCCTCTTTGAATGTGTAAAATCTTGTAAATTACTGATAAAAATGAATTGAGAAATCTTATAGATCGTTTGTTGAGGCATCAGTCGCGGGAGTTTAGCCCATAGCTTATACATGATTTCAATAATTCCGAATGTGATGAAGTGATTTTATTTTTCTGTAATAATTATAATAAATTACTGATAAATGTAATTAAATATCGCTGAAGATGAGCGGCTGATGTATTGTTACAAATGAATAATTTATCGCCCGTCATCTTTCTTATACATATTTTTATAAATCCATCATGATATATATATCCAACATCAATGCATATTTTAATAAATATATAAATACTATAGCTTATAAAATAATTATTTTATAAATAATTGTACATAAACAACCAAAGAAGCACATCTCATTTCATTGATTTGTGCCTCATTTTGAAATCATACCATATGGAATATATGAAAATGTTGTACAAAAAAAAAAAACGAAAAAAAAGAACCCTCCGTTTTTATCACTTTAAAAAACTATCAATATTCCTAATCCCTGCAATCAATACTCTAACACTGTTTAACAGGATGTGATCAGTCTTTGTCTGACACTTTTTATACAAATTATTTGTAACGTTACACCTGTTACTTTAGCTTAGTAAAAATCTCTTGCTAATCAGTTTAAAAAAAAAAAGAGAAAAAAAACTAATTAGTTTCTAAATCGGAAAATTAGAACTATAACTTCTAATGGGGATTTTTCTTTCTTTCTTCCTTAAGGGGACATAGAAGTAAAGTTAAATAAAAAATGGTATTAAAGAACGAATATTTATTCAAAAATATTAACAGATTTAGCTACATATATTTGATACAAGTTCATTTGTTTGATTGTTTCATATTGTTTCACATTATATCTAGTACAAATGTTATAATTATCAATTGCGAGAATAACAATTGTATTATTAAATAAAATTTAAACATATTATCGAAACTGTATAGATAAAGATGTTACTTTGGTACAGTTGGATAGAGGCCATTGGCTAAAATCCTTAGTTGGTAAACCATATGAACCGCATAACTAAACAAGACTGAATAACTTGTCAGATCTTTCAATTTCCTAAATACCCAATAACTATAATATCACAATAATTCGATAAAATTTTGTCGAACAAATGACACTGAAATGTATAAAAATAACGAAATTACATTACATAATATAAAAAAAGATCGACGAATATCTATACGAGACAATTGATCAAGCAGCAAGTTGGCGACGTCTCGTCAGCTCGTGGTTAATCAAAATCGATATATCGGGATGACGGTGTAGGGTAGTCACGCAGTAATGTGCAGTTTGGCTAGGATCAGCTCCAGCTTTCAATAAGAGTCTTACAGCGTTAACGAAACCGCTTTCAGCAGCCACTTGCAAAGACGTCAAACCCTCGTCATTAATTTTCTCCAATTGTGCCAGAGGCGAAGTAACCAGTAGAGATACAGTGTGATGAAAACCTCTTGCAGAAGCTAAATGCAGAGGTGTGTTACCCCCAGCATCCTGTAAACTTGGATCTTCGCCACGTTTTAGAAGGCTGTCTACTACTTCGGGCTGATTCTTTCTCGCCGCAATGTGCAAAGGCGTTTCACCATATCTCGATGTAATACCGACCGGAGTATGAGGTATTAGAAGAAAAGCTGTGTTCAGTGCTCCGCACTCGAGAGCTTCGTGCAAAGGAGTTTCTCCGCGATCATTTTTCAGAGCCGGGTCTGCGCCGGCTTCAAGAAGCGTTCTTATCATTGGTTCAATTTCGATTTTATGACTATTGCCAAACGTCGATGAAGACGCTAGCAAATGCAGCGCGCTTCGACCTTGATGATCTTTCGCGTCGACTGGACCAACTTTTGCTAAAAGACCGAGCGTTTTTAATGCTATGTCAAAATTGTGATGCAGGGTTTTCGAACTCTGAGCGTTCGCCAATTGCCGGGTTAATATATGCAACGCTGTCAGACCCCCGCCGGCTTCTTTTACCGTCGATGGACAGTCGTGGTTTAGCAGCTCTTCTACTATCTCGAAAACGCTCGATGGACTTCCGTTTATTATCGCACGATGAAGGGCGGTCTCACCCCGCGGAGAACGGACACCTGGATCACAGCCGTTTGAAAGTAAAGCTCTGTAATTAGATAAAATTTCCTCAAATACGTTCACATAGATCCGATATATTCATACGAAAATATCAGAAACCCTTTCGTTCGATTTTGGATTCGAAATCGCGAGTAGATTGTTTGTGGACTTTATTTCAAACCATATGTACATACTTTTTTAAATAAGGCATCGGCATGATTTTCGAAAAAAAAGCCCAATTTATTTTAGTAGCACATACAAGTTGCCCGAAAATAATGCGGTTTGGATAAAAAATTGACCGGATCGCTCGTTCTCGAGAGAAAAAAAAATGTCAATGCTCGAAAGAATTTTGCCGCCGAAGCAAACGATCAGAGAACGCGCTAACATGTTATACAGCTAAGCGGCTTCAGATTGCTTCGGACACATCGAAGTCACGCGTCGATGACTGGACCGATATAATATGTCTAAGCAAATTAGAAATGTATCGAAATATGAACACTGATCAAATTTCTTTCTTTTTGTTATTTTTATTAGCTTAGCTACTTTATCATTACAAGTTTAGAATTATATATATATATATAGTTGAAGAAATAAATGTTGAAAACATAACAGTTCCTCCTGTATTATAAGAATGTCAAGAATTTTGTTTAAGCATGCCATGAAATGTTTAAAGCTTTACACATACTAAGTTATTCGTTCAATAAATTACCCTAATGAAACTGTTCATTGAATACAAAGGATTGATTAGCAATCGTAGTAACGGCCTGAAGAATGTTGAATCTCGTAAGAAAAAGAAAAAAAAAAGATATCTAATCATGAAGTCAGTTCTCAATTTTTATTCCCACAATAAAAATAGCCGAGATGTATAAAGTGTAAGTTTGTTATTAATGTTTGAAATTCTGTGCCAAGTTAGTGTTTAAAATTTGTGTAGCAATTATGTAGAGCGTAAGCAAAATTATAGGGTTTATTTCCACAAACATGGAAGAGGAGTAAAGTAATGCATTTAGTGCAGCATTTGAACTGGATATATATTTTTGTTATTTTAGGACGCTGTTAGCCTCGATCCTCTTTAAATTTTATTTATTTTTTTTACCTGAGAACCGGGAGACTGTGATTTGTTGCCGCAACAAGAAGCGGAGGATCCCCCGAAACGTTCCAATCCGGTTCGTCAATATTTTGTACAACTCCGCGTGCCATAAGAATCTCTACGCTTTTAGCATCTCCGGTCCGAATCGCCTCGTGAAAACTCATCTCACATTCTGGGTCGTATTCTTCGAAGCTTTCTTCCTTTGATAATTCAAAATTCGCTATTCGTCCCGCAATCATATTTACGCCCGCTAAACGATAACTGTTTTGCGGTGCCTTTTGATCTTTCGAATGAATGATATTAAGGAAATTATCTGTTATACTATCCGACGATGCAGAGCTGCTACTACTACAATCGTTTGCTGGATAAATTTTCGTTCCGTTTTGTAATTGAGGATTAATATTGACATGCGATATTTTATTGTCGATAAGAATTTCTTTAGACTTAACAATAAACTCTCGGCTTTTATTCTCATCCGTAAGATTAAAGTTCAAGTCTTTTTTCTCTTCTGGTAATACATTCATTTCCGAACTATTAGACGATAATTGAAGTTCAGAATAATTCGTTATCAATTCTGAGTACGACTTTTTATCGACGATATTGTTTTCGTGGAAATTAATTTCCATATCGTCTTCTGTCCGTATAATTTCTTCAATATTAACTATCGAATTCCTTACATCAATACATGAAAAAGTTTCTTCAACGTCCGTGCAGATTATCTCCTCTAAATTTTTTTGCTTACTAAGCATCAAACAAGTTTCCAAAGCGTTGCCTTCATCGGGGCTTGTGCAATTTTCATCGTCTTTATTCGCCGCTATAACGTTTTCAACTACGTCGACGCATCGACCTGTGATCGAAGAATTTACAGTTTTAGCTACAACGGAAGTTTCAGAAAACGATAATTCCTCCGCCTTTCGACCTACGGCTTCAGAATTTTCACTCATCGCTCCGTTTTCTTCGTTATTTGATTTATCCAAAATTACAACAGCGATTTTTTGCGGACTAAAATCAGCCGGCATATCGGAATTATTTTTCACGTTCTCCTGTCTACGAGATGAAATCTTGTCGTCGTCGTGAGCTGCGGTCATTTTTTAAAATACTTGAAATTCAATTTATTTCTTTTGTTTTTTTGCGCAGATAATTTCAGTGTCACAAAAACCGGAGTCAATCCGTTATTTATTATGGCTTTAAAAATCAGAATCGCATTACTCAGATTAGAGATAAAAAAAAAGTCGAATTCGATGCACTCCAGATGCTTTTTACTCTTCAGTCAATCGGATGCACAGACCTTCATTCACCTGTAGGTATAACTATCAATTTCAACGGCTGATATTAGGTCAACAACACTCGTTTGCGGTAAGAAGCGTATAAGAAGAGGCGGAGACGACTAAAAGAGACTAAACTAAAACGCGTCCACGCGATGCACACTGCAACCTCCCCTCCTCAACAACACGACGAAACTCACCCGAGCATAGGCGCCGACCTCGAGGAATGCAAAGAAATTCTACGAATTAAAAGACTCGAGAAGATTGTACCATTCTTCGATTATTTCTACAGAGTGCGTCTATAACGAAATACGAAATAACTTCGAAACTATTTGATATACATGTTTATACCTTATGCCGACAATTTTTGCCTAATATAATTTTATATGCGTATACCAACATCAATTCGATCGCAGCTGCCTGGGGTATAATACCTAAACACATGTATTTGCACAAGTGTTATCTGCGCAACTTCTTTGAGCTATAGACTATTGACGATAATTTGTAAATTAATACTCATTTCTTGAAATTCATAACGGAATATTATGGAAATTAGTGAATCGCGTAATATGATATGTGGGCAGAGGAGCATATAGGTATATGGCATATAGGACCACGAATTTACCCCAAAGTTTATAATACGTTAAGAGATATTTTGGTGAAGTGCATGGCACCGAAGAGCTATCTATTCATGTATTTCTGTTGGCGTCCGCAGCTTCTGAGGCCTAATAAAAATGCTGGTTAAAACAATTAACCGTAATAATAACACTCGCTATACTAAACGTTAGCGAGCGTTAGTACTTACGATCATAATATGATGTAAGTTTTGAAAGATTGCGCGTGCTTCGAAGTATATATGTAGAGTGTTTTTAGTAGGTATACCTGATGTATAAATATTCATTTTCCATCTACATACTTCTTCAAAGTTCAAATAACTAGATCGATTCCTCGCGTTTTTGATTTTTAATTTTATACTCTTGGGTTCGATCGTTAAAAGATGGGAAAAGATAATCAGAAAATATGAACAATGTGTTAAACATGTAAATCTTGCAGTTTCGATTCTTGATAATATTCTATCATCTTATTCACTATAGTCGTGAATATATCTAAATTCTGATTCGGAGCATACCGTGTTTTTGCTTCTAAAAATGAACCTTCCACCCGCTGTGCGGCTAGTTAGAACATAATCCGTCCCTTATCCCCTAGTATTATTGTAAAGGTACAGAATATACCTGCAGATCGAGTCTGCTTACTATAACAGGTCGAAAAATCAGATTCCGAACGGAATTTCTTTGTGGTCTTTTCCAAATTTCTGAAAATCGTTATTCACAAAAATTTTACCGTTTCATGTTTAGGAGTCAATTTTCATACTGTGGAGAAATAGTTTATCAGCAAAACAGGAATAATAGTTAAAGTATAAAATTACGTCGTTCGAAAAATTGCGCAATAATAAATAACGCGCAAAAAACTATCAATATAGAACGGTCTTTTTTAACTACGAAACGTTTTGAAATAGGAAATGAAACAGCTAATAAGATCGGATTTATCAGAGGTTCAAAACTTCATTGAATCGTCGTGCATGTCGTCTCGCGTGTATCTATCGCGAGTTTAAAAGGAGTGTAAAGTACCGGATGTGGAAGAAAGATGATAACAACGATACTTGATATAGCTTAATGCGGGTGAAAAAAATGTTCATGAGTTTGCTTGATAATTCATTGCGTAAGCATTTCGCGTATATACGCGTATAAAATATAGTCATTAAAGTCAAACGATGCAGCGATTTCTCTTCAAGTTACGATTTGTATAATATGGTTTGATCTCTCGATCGCGAAGAAGTGTGTATATATAACGTATATAAGTGTGACAGATATAGATATATACAGACTTCGAAAAGAGAGAAAACTTTTTTCCCTCTTCTTTCTTTTCTTTTCTTTTCTTTTCCTTTCCTTTATGTTATTTTTATTTCCTTTTCTTTTTTAAAGTCTAAGCCACATGTGCACATGTGCGTGAACCTGCTGCAGGGTTCTCCCCTTGTGTTACATTAGCTTTTTTGTCCCCCTTAAAATCTTACGGATGAAGGTCCGTTCGTCCGACTGAACTCTGCCTTGTCACAGACAGAACTCTGGGGCCAAGGGCAATGTAGGAGTAAATAAGAAGGGCACCGTTCTGCGTTATGATAGAAAAAGAAAAAGAAAGAAAAAACTTTCATTTGTTGAATGTTCAATTTTCGTGTGACTCACCATCGTTTTATGTTAGATGAACGTTCATTGACGTTGATCACAGAACAATAAAATAAATAAACAAACATTTGAACTTTGTAATCAAAAGGTCAAAAGAATTTTTTCACACAAAAAAACTCATCGATTCACAGAATTATTTTTAAACAATTGGTCAGATCATTTGCTTGAATTTTCATGAATCCACGTGTGCGTATCATATGATAATAGTAGAATCTAATGTTTGTTTCAATTGATTTTTTTCGTCTTCGGCCGCGATGTTTGCGAACTATTATCAATATTACGATTTGTTTAAGCTGGTCTATGGGTTGAATTCTTTCCTCCGCGTTGAGAATTTTCTAACAATAATAATAACGAGAGTATCAGTAGCAGAGATAAGTATGTATACGTATATACATGAAAATATTATTTTTTTTTTCAAAAATTAATGAAACAGATTGTGGTGTAAGCTTGTAATTTTTCTTTATTTATTTTTTATTTTTTTATTTTTTCTTCATCTTTTTATTGATAGTCAACACGTAATTATTATGAATATTTTCACACTTTCACTCAAAGTTTTACACCTTGGAATATAATTAATAATTATTGTTATTTTTATTACAATACAAATAAGATGAAATAAATTGATACAAATTTTTAAGTTTTTCGCTTATGTTATACATACATAGTTTTGGAATAATGAGAGGAGGAGAAAAAAAAAACTGAGAGAAAAAAATAATATTAATAATATTACATGAATAATTAAATTCAATGGGTCATTTCATTGTTTTAAACGGTAATCCAATGTCTACCCTAAATTATTCAATACCATTCGAATCTTAATCTTCTTTCGCATTCCCGTTACGGTCTCCATTCTGACGGCTCCTAGATCGTCGATACAAAGATCAATAAGAAATAAAAAAAAGAACACATTAATATAATCAGAGTTAATAATTTTTTTTCTTTTTTTTTTCATGCGTTATAGAAAAACGTTTAATTTGAAATCATTTTCAATGATAAAACAGCGAATTTATAAAAAAAAAAAAAAAAAAAAAAAAGTAAATTCATTAGATTTTCGATGATTGTTAATAATTTAAGTTCATAACAGAGTCAGATTCTGTGATGTTAGTTTTTAGTAATAAAGTAGTGAATTTATATTGAATAAATTTTAATACCAAATGCCGATGTTTACCGTTTACCTGCTGCGGGACCTTGAGGCCGATCTTGATTTGGTTCTGCGTGGGCTGCGGTCTTTAGATACGGACCTGGCCTTACTGCGAGACCTGTCCCTATCTCGACCACCTCTGCTGCGAGAACGGCTTCTTGAAGCTGAACGAGACCTGGAGTGCTTGCTGCGAGATCGTGAGCGTGATCGAGACCTAGAGTGAGACCTACAATGAACTTGACATTAAAATATGGATCGTTTGATCTGTGCCTATGATATAATGTTTCGATGTATTTGATTTAGAACAATTTTTTTTTACTGTGTAAAAACTGTTGTTACCAATTCAAGAGGCATGCTGCTTTCTTTGAGCACATATACTTATCAATATTCCTATTCCCTATTCCCTAGTCCTTTCTTCTAGTATTTCCTCCAATGATAATAAGACAGCCGATTCTTTCAATCTCCCAAAGAGAGAATAAAACGGCTGACTCTTTTTGGGTAGGCTACTACTTAATTACTTACCAATTCATTTCAAATTGTCATATTATCAAATCAAACTATCATTCTAATCGAATTTATTACTTTACATGGCTTGCTGCTGCTGCTGCTGCTGTAAGTTACAGCAGTTTTGAAACCAAAAAATAATGATATTATGCTCCGGCAAATTAAGGTTTTTTTTTGGTTTTCTCGTGTTTCAGCTACCTTCCATAATAAACAATTATGCTTTCTTAGCATTATTAGTTTGTTAGTTTGTCATCAATAAATTATGACACTGGATATCTCTCCTCTTCAACAATATACGATTGTATATGTAGTTATATTATACCAACATGCACCGTTAAATATTATTAATTGGTAAAACATTCCTACCTATTATTATATTAATTATTTGATTGTAATTTAGAATCGTGAAAGACAGATTACTTGAGTGAAATATTCTTGTTAAATTTATACATGGACGAAAATGACTAACCAATGTCTTTGTTACCGAACAAAAATAATGTACAGTAAATGGTTTTATCTTTGTTTGTTTCACCTAAATAATTCTTCGAATGATATATTTCATGAATAGTATACATCGCATCTGTATTATCTCATTCATCGATATAATTCAAAGAATTTCATTCGTCATAACAAATTAAAAATAAAAACATTTCTTATCATTTTTATTCTTCTCTCTCTAATTCACATTAAAGAAAGAATCTGTGGAAACAGTGTGTCTCTACGAGAGTAGAGTAACGACTCGTAAAGCCTTCGACTACTAAAAGGTGTTCTAATTCCAAAATTGCGACTAGATTGGTTAATCTTTTTCGTCAACGATGGTATTTACACCGGACTCATTCTAGATTGCCGATTTTTATATATTATATATTTATATATTTCATTTAGTTTTCGAAATATCTGATTACTGTGTGTGTTCTTTTTTATATACCATAATTTGTGGCAGCCTATAGTAGGCGGGTTGAGTACGCGAAGTGACGGCAATTGGCCAGGAGAATGGGAGAGTGGGCGAACACATATGCAGACGAAATCGCGCGAGGGTCAGATGGACGGACGGACGGACGGAGAGTGGCTAGACGAGATGGCTGGACAAAGAATGTCTCTCAGTGACGGGTGTACGGTACTACCGACGACTAGGCGCGAACTGCGAGCAGATAGAAGAAGAAGGCTGGATCTACCAGACGTGCCGAGGTGAGCAAACTCTCTGTCTAGGGTGATGTCAGTGGTCAGTGAAGTACCGAAGTGCGCAGAACTAGCCACTCCGTCAGCCATGTTTCTCTCTTTCTCTCTGTCTCTTTCTCTCGCTCTCTTTCTCTCGCTTTTCTCGTAGAGTGCAGAAGGTAACCCAAAGTAGGTGGGTGCTCTACGCTGTAACTCTACGCAGTGTGTGTGTCACAAAGTGAACCCAAGTCGAATCTCGCGAGAATCTCAGTAGATACACATTTCTCAATGCGTGTGTCTGTGTTCAGCCGCATCTCCTATAAATAACGGGCAGGATTACATCGGCTTCGTCCTTCTGCCAGTTTACCAATTTATTTCCTATCAATCACTCTCTACTTTCTTTCTTTCTTTCTTTCTTTCTTTCTTTCTTTCTCACTTTCTTTCTAGCTTTTTTATACTCGACTTCCTTACTCTGAACCAGTTACTCAACACATTCATTTCATCTCTCTATACTTCACCATTCACTTACATCTCACAGAGATTACTGCCTGGTAGGGGTCCAACCTGTTTTTTGCCTCAACTTTATCCAATTACAATCAAGGGTTTGAATATTACCATATTTACGATCATAATATGAAATCCATCCGCACTTAGCAGATAGAAAAATTGACTAACTTACTTTACTTCAGTTTGCAGAAACACCTTTTCATTATAATTATACATACAAGTATATATAAAGTTGAAAATTTTTATTTACCAATCGCCACCATTCGTCTCTCTTACTCAATTCTCCAGTTTCATAACTATTTTTTTCTTTTTTTTACACATATAACGATGAAAAGTATTTAGATATTTCAAATCACTAAATCCAAAGGATAAGCGATGGAAAAATGAAAACCTTTACCACAATTTACTATAGAAAAAGTAAAAAAATTAAAGATCTAATTACCAGCCATCTTTGTTCTTTTCACACCGTTATTTGACACGATGATTAGAAAAACATGACTCAATATTTTCCATAGTTTTTATTGCTTATAATTAGCGTGCAATTAGGGGGTATCCAACGTTGGTAAACCATTTAAGCTTCACCTTGCTTTCTCAAAAACAAAATATCCAACAATTCAAAGATTTCATTTTCAAGATAACTATAGCTCCAAGATCTGCGCTAAGCAATCAGATGGTACAATTAAATTTGAAGAAAAAACAAAAAAAAACAACAGAAACTCTCCCAATACTTGAAACTAGACGCAGTTCTAAGTCGCGCAGACTAATTACTCGCCATATACTAGAATACAGAGAGAATGAATCTCTGCTGAATATGGCTGCTGAGAAATATAATATCGAAATTTTCAAATATTCTTTAATATCAATTGACCTGAAAAGAGATATTTACTTGCAAAAAGAAAAATATATAAGTAATTTTCACAAGCGTGAGAAACGAACCTGCGCCTGCGAGAACCGCGATGTCTTGGACAGTCTCTAGCGTAATGACCTCTCTCGCCACATTCGTAGCATCGATCTTCAGGATGAAAAGGTCTTCCGCCTCCACGTCTTGACGGACCGCCGCGATCTCTCAATCTTTTTCCATTAGATGGTTCAACTCTTGCTCTTCGTCCGCAAATAGTTCTTCCGTCAAGTCCCCTTACCGCATCTTCGGCGTCGCGGGGATCCTCGAATTCAACAAACGCAAATCCAGGAGGATTTCTTGCAACCCAGACATTTCTCAAAGGACCATAATACGAAAAAGCATCTTCCAATTCTTGCTTAGTCGCATTACTCCCAAGATCACCTACGTAGATCTTACAGTCGGATGGGTATCGTGACATCTGTTGAAAATTTTCTCCATTTTTAGACTTTGAACCAGTTGACTCGGACTTTGAGATAGAAAACGGAAGAAAAATTTTTCGAGAATAAATTCAATTCAATTCAATTCAATTCAATTCAATTCAATTCAATTCAATTTATTTCTTTTTATTACGAACAAAAAATTATTTAACTTTAGATTGACTCATTATTCGGGTTCCTTAATTCACGATAAAACTACGCATTTTATTTAAAGAAGAGAAGAGAAGAGAAGAAAAGAGGGGAGAGGGGAGAAGGAAAAAAAACGCTTCAGATTGCGAGAATATCGTCGAAAATTATCTACTTTTATACATACGATGGTTAGTGATGATAAAAAAAATTCTTAATTTTGGGAAAGAGACAAAATCGAGAGTCAGTGAGTGATATGTAAATAATTTCGACGGTTGCGAACGGCAGGGGGGGGGGGGGGGGGGGGCTTTTTCAGAGTCACTATGCGATAACGTTTATACAGTCTCTTTTTGCGGATAATATAAATCGAACATCGAGTATCTAATAGGGTTGAAAATTTTCGTGATGAAATAATATACGAATTTTCGAATTTATGGATATAAATTAACGTGGGGTAGGAGAAAAACAGTTTATTATCTTTTCTCTTTCTTTTTCTTTCTTTTATACTAGTGTATGAGATTCTGAACGCCATCTTTGCGATCCATGGAAGCCGAAGGTTAAAATCACTTACGTTACTTTAGTAATGAAGAATTTTTGTTCATGTAATTATTTATGTATATTAATAAACTCACCTTGTTCATTATTGAATCACGTTATCGACCTCATACGTGCGAAATATTCTTGGATAAAATTAGATCCTTTCGTTGAGAAGAAAAAAAAAGCCGGCTGTTCTACAAGCGCGGCGTCACCCTTCCTATAACGCTATCGATCACGACAAACACAGAACACAACATGGTGGCGGTCTCTCGAAATTCGGAGCGGTCTGGGCGGTCTACGTCATCACCGGAAATGGTCGACGCCGCCATTTTGATATTATTCGATTGGGGGAAAAGCGGGAGAATTTATTATTTATGAATTATGAATATAAATACATTGGGAATATAGCTTATAATGTTAAGGCATAATTTATGACAAATATGGTATAGGTGTTCGAATAAATACAATATGAGACATGATTAGATTAAGAAACGAATCCGCACACTGTATGATAATTCGAAGATAAAGTTAGTGTCTGTCTAAAATTGATCATGAATAACAAATAATTAAGGGTATAAATTAATCTGTCTGCATCGCAATATGATTATTATTATAAATAATTTAATTGTTTTTGTACATAATATGCGTATTAAAATGATGTTTTGATGAAATAATAACGCATGCGGCGCCTCATATTTTCGGCCCTGAGAAAACGACTCCCCGCCCCAAAGGCTCGCTAGCAAATTCCTTGTGAAGTCAGCGATAGAACAAGGCTTGTTTTGTTTTCGGTACATATTCGCTATTCAGTAGCTCCGCTGAGTTGGTGGACGATGGTGCTGCGAGAAGTGTTATTGTAGATCTGTTTTTTTATTTTTTCTCTCTCGTACATGAGATACCGTACTCTTTCAATGAGAGTTAGTTAGTTTGTTTTAACGTGAAGTGAAAAAAAAGAATTGGAGAATAGTTTAATAAATATTAACAGTAGTACCCCAAGTTTAAATATTATTACAAATGAATTTTATTATTTGATATTAATGTTCAGGCGGATTTTCGGCATTTTATTTTGCGATGTACTATGCATAGGCGAGTTTTGCGGTAGGTCGCGCATCGAAAGAAAAATGACTTCCTTGAACTTGAAGGCTAGCGACCCCGAGAGCATTCTTTCGCTCTTACAGGATCTCGCCGACGTACCTTGCGATGTAGTGCAACAAAAATTGAACAGCTACGTAAGTTGTTATTTCATATAAACAATCAAGATCAGAGTGACACTAGATTATAACTAATTATATAACCTCAAATGTATGAAATATATCATTTTCACTCATATATACGCAGATTTTATTCTTGGCTAATGCGCGTTTCTATGTATTTATGTTTGTTTTCATTTATTACCTTACCGAAAGTGTGTGCCGACGACAGTATGTCAATATTAGATGAATCCACTAATACACCGCCTAGTCGTTTTTATCTCTTTATGTATTTCAATTTCTTGACGACGTAGTTGGTTATTTCCGAATTTAATCTCTCGTCACTTTTTTTTTTGCATCTTTTTATTTTTCTAGTTTTTTCGGTATAAATATTTATCGATGTATGTAGGTATATTTTGACAGAAATTACCTGTCGCTATAGATTCTCTATAATTAATTTTCAAACCATCTGCCAAGTCGGGTTACCAAAACGTTTCTTTATCTCTGGAGGTATGAAATTTTCAATTTTCAATTTTATTTTTTTTTCCCTCAATATATTATTATCACGCGAAATGTTGTTTCGTTATTATAAAAATTAAAATCGAATACATTTCAAATGATATATTCGAAAGTGAGAAAAAAAATTTCTAAATGTTATTTATAGCAACTCGAATTGACAAAAATTATTCGATGTGTTACTACGTGTAAAACTAAGAAGAAGAAAGAAAAATAAAAAATTTACCATTAATTATGGTTCAAATATGTAATTATTTGTGCAAGTACGTATGTAGTTTGAATGTGAATTTTCTCAAACCCACGTCACTTGCTTTAGTCAATAACCAAACCGTTTAGCAGTATAGGATTTGAAAAAAAAAAAAATCAAGCAAACAAGTCGTGTAACGTTATTCAACTTTGTACACTGAAGTCGAGTTCACATTGTTTACAGATATTTCCACTCTTCTATCAATCATCTACTTTGTTTGGACTACGTTATACTTGCGAGTAGAGAAACTAAAAACAAACGAGAGAATTCTAACGCGAAATTTTATTCCATGCAAAGAAATTTACCCTTTTTTACATTATCTTACACTTAGCAGAACTGTAAAATACATTCTTCATCGGCCTTCTTAGGAATTCAGAGTTTGCATGAAAGTTTTTTCACTCATTCTCAAAACAGGGGAGATAATTAAAAATCATTTCATTGATTTTGCCTTGCATAGATTGATTGCACCCAAGAAAAAGTAGTTGTCTTAGGGCACAGGTCGCATTGCTCATCGACAAATTTAGTGAAAATATTCTATATCGATGGAATCTTTTGAGCAAACCGAAGATATTTGATGATTTTTATTTTTAGATGCAAAATTTTTTTATTTTAAGCCACTCATTTTTATAAACATTGACCAAAATAGTACGGAACATGCTCAGAACAACAGAAGACTGAGTTTATTTCTATGTATTATTGGTGTGCCCCGAAATGATATAACTTTAGAATATTCCCTCCAAATTTCAAAAAGTTACAATAAACGATGCGACCTGCACCTTGAGACAACCACTTTTCCTTCGATGGCCTCAATCTATCTAAGACAACTGCATAACATTTTGAATAATTTGAAATTGTATTTCTAAATGTATGTATACTTGTAATGGTACTTGTAACTTGTAATAAAGATAGTAAGTCTATGAAATATTTTTTCAAAGTGTAGCAGGGATTGGGGAAGAAATATTTGCAATGTGTAATAAGAAACGCATTAATTCGTACACACTTTTCTATAAGCCACTATCATATAAAATTTATGAATTTCAGTTACAAGCCACCACTGGATCAAAAGTGGTATTCCTAGCTCCGATTCTGTTAGAAACGGAGGAGATGGTGATACATGTAGTTGGGGAGAAGATTCTTGAGAGAGAGCTAAGGTTCCCAGTAAGCCAATCCAATGTAATATTCAATATTTAGGTATTTTCTCTTTGTGTTTATTTATGTGATTATTTAACACTTGTTTATTTTTTATACTGCCTAATACACGATTATTTCACTAAGCTATTTGCTGATTTCTTATGCTTCTGATATTGGAATGTGTTTAATATTCATAATTAGAATTGAAAAATGTTGCTCTAAAGCAGCTTGGCTTTCATTGACGTGAAAAATGATATGCATTTTGATAATGAATTCGTTATTTTTGCGTTACGAATAATGTCCCAGTTGATCGAACACTCGAGCGACCTTGGTGGGATACGAGTTATGAATATCAATTAATCAGGAACTAAAACTGGGTTTACGCTGTTTTGATAGTACCACACGTGAAAGATTAATCTATGGCTATGTAACACATAAGCAGTTTTGTTTGGCGTGTATATCAGATAAGCGGAACAAGTCAAACATCGCCTCATTAGCTGACCCCCAGCCGCTGCTAAGCGTCCGCACTTTGAAAATGTTATGGGTCAACATCTAGCCTTTTCATATTTTACTCTAATTTTTAACTATGGAGTACACACGTCATATATTATGCGCTGGATCTGATAGTACATAAAAGTACTTGATTCTTTTATATCAACATTACAACATGATCAAGACAACTGATAATCAAACTATGTACTACATTCTCTCCCATTCTTACTTTCACTAATTCAATGAGTAAAAAAGAGACAAGTATTATTTTCATTCCAATTATTTTCGTAATCCGTTTATCAGCATTCACATTTTGATTGCACTTCACCATCTTTCTTTAACACGCATTACCCCGTGTGTATATTATTGTTTATCTTATATTGCACTAGCTGCGACAATAGGAGATAAATAAATAGATAAATAAATCGATCCTGACAGGCAGCAGAACTGATGGATCTGTTTTGTAATGCCTTACGTAATGCTGTTGTACAAAGTACCGAAGGTCATATTATTCATAATGTTTTAATTAGATGAATATTAGATGTCGTTCGTCTCACCTTTTGTTGTAATTGTAATTACATTCAAATGATCAACACATCTGTCTTATCTGAGATAAACAGTTAAAGAGTTGATAGAAAAAAATAGCAGATGGCATTTGCAGAAGCTTATGTTTCTGAATACATCAGCTGTAGTTCTCATAAGTTGATTTACGTTTTGATTGTTCAATATTTATCAAATTGCTCAATAAAATCCAATCGGTATAAAATTGATGTGATCAGTATACTGCACGCAAAAGGTATCCATAGTATCTTTTTTTTTTTTTTTTTTTAACTAGGTGATAAGCCAGTGCTAATGAATTGTGTGTAGAGTAATAAAAAGATATTTTCCCTGAGTTAGTTTAGAAAATTAATTTTTTAGGCTTTTCTTCTTCACTTATGCATTGATTTTGATATATTTAGCCACTCTCAGGCTTATATATTGATCATATTAGTATAAGAAGCTTACGAATTATCCCAGGAGAATTGGCTATGTGTATAGTATGACCGAAATCGTTTTAATCATATATGCCGTACGTTTTTCTGAACTGTCCACCAAAGTAATCAGACTTTCAGTAATTACGGGTAATAAATATTGTCCATTTACCTTGAGTATTACGGGAGTTTGATGTTTTACTTCGTGGTATAGATTTCTAGTTAATTAATTGAGTTGTGTAAGAAAGTATACCTACTCCCATAACAGATGAATTTTATGTTATTACTTAAGAGCGTCTTTTATTAGATACTTGCCATAATATGACTCATGAAAAAACCAATCTCACAGGGCCATAGAAACAGATAGCTATATATAATAGAACCTCTTCTAATCTTATCCTAATCCCACCCTCTTCTACTTCAATATAAAGATGGGCTCGTATTTTCTTACGTGTTGAAACAATCTAAGTATCGAAGTTTACCTTTCATTGATCAGACTAATCAAATGCATCTATTCTTATTATAGTTTCTCCGAACTCGTGACAAATTCTGAAATTAAATCCGAATGCTTTATTTGGGCTGTAGGTTCCTATGCATGGCATTCGAATACTGAAATGATAAATTAATACCCGGTGGTATATTTTATTCTTATTTTCAATGGCAGCATAATTTAGTATCAATACATAATGAGATATCAGGTACGACGAATTAAGGTTTACCAATATGAAGCGTTCTTATTGTTAGACTTGAAGTAAATTATTAACAAGTTCTATTGATAATTCTTGTTTTTATAGATCAGTTCGAAGCAATCTACCACTTAAATCTGATCATATGAGTCATTTTTATCTCAAAGTACGAGGAACCTATTTAATTCCATTTATAGTTAATACGAAAGGTAGAAGAGTAAACAGATCTCATCATCAGGAAGTCAATCATGTTTGTTTCACAAATAAAACTATTTTCAAACTTGAGCTTCTTACAACTTCATTTTAATAGTCAATGTAAAGAAGAGTTGTTTGATATCTATGCTTCATTAATAAAAATGGCATAAAAATAAAATTTGAGTGATAGCTCCCTTTAAAACTTTGGTAAACAAAGATTGATTAATTATAAAAGGAAGCAGACAGGTTTAAAGGTCTACGGAAAAGCAATTATCTAGTCAGAATTAGCTTAGCTTACTCAAGCAATTGAAGCAATTAATGTCATTGGTAATTGCCAAGACAATAGTAACATTAAATATTGGTGGAACTCATGACCTTCGATCATGCGACCACTAATGGTCTAATAGCCTTTTGTACTATTACACGTAGCCTCTGTATAGCTTGTCGTTAAATGAATATGTCCCCTCAATTGACAATAAAATTAGTTCAAATACTGCCTGATGTCTGGTCTTTGAAATTTAATGATTTCATTGTATATTAACAATTATGTTATAAATTTAGGCAGGTCTTCAAGGCGCGCAAAGTAGGAAAAAGCAGTAATTAATATAGCAAATGTTGACGACCGCTTGATTTAAATATTGAGACAAATCATTTGAAAATTGATTGCATAGAAATCTTCATTCATTATTTCGGTAAATTCAATTGCAGCAACAGTTTACGAGAGCCCAAATTTTGCTAGTCATGAATTGTGATATTTCACAGTTCAATCCATGTGTATCAATGATTTCCAGTAATGATAGCCTGTTTAATAGCCATTTGTGTTTAATCATCAATAATTGTGAACCCCTAATATATTAGTCCATAGTCTGAGATAGATAAGGATCAAATAGTGTTACGTCTTTATATATCAAATTAGCTGGCAGATAACGACTTATTGGGTAGGATATTTCCAGTAAGCGTTTCCGTCAATCAATTAAATGAAATCATTCATTGTGTATCTCGATTAAATTTTGCAAAAATTATCAAATGACCAAGATATTCAGGCATTAAAATTCAGTTTCTAAACTGTTGGTAATAATTTTTGATGATTATTTATCCTCCCTGCACTAAGGCATTATATAATAAACCTGCGCATGCAGGGTAATCTCCCTTGATAATATTGCTAATCAATATTCTTGAATCCCTGTTGTAAACTACTATAGGAGCATCCATCAAGTTATGAAAAGATAGGCCATACGTTATGGATACAAATTTATTACCATGATATCATTTTGAGGGTAAGATATTCGTAGAGATCAAATTGGTTCTTTTAATATCAATGCGCTTGAATTTGGCTGAAAACACTACGATATGTTCCGATGGTTTACATCAGTTTCGAGTCACTCATATCAAACTTGTTCATAAGTGTATGCCTATGTAAGTAATGAGTTGTTCGATATAATTGCTAACAAATACTATACTCTCGACTATACTTTAGATAATAATGCTCAGCTATCATAGAAAGTGTTCATTCATTCTCTGAATGTAAATTGTATATATATGATATTTATTCTTATTATAAAGAAGAGGCATAAGAAGTGTATTTAACATAACAATTGCTGGGTCAACCACAGGTACGATCCTAAATACTTTGCAGTATCCATTCACTTACAAATTCCATTCTTGTAACACTGGGCCACCGAATGTTACATAAGTTTCTCTGGGAATTTAAGCGCTTTGTTTATCGGTAATCAATTGTTAGATAATACATTTGAACATGGTATGCAAGTGTGTATGAATAAACAAATCTTGATATTGGCTGTGTGCTTTCTAATAATCACATGAATTATACAAAAGACGGTTTTTTTTTCGGATCACAATCGTTTCCTTTACAATCTATGAATGTGCAAGTGTATAGATGTTTGAACAGAATCCAATCACTGTGTAAATTGCTAGCGCTAATTGTGGGTATGCTAATATGAAAATTACTTATCATTAGAAGTTTTTCACATAATAATTTAGTATGTTATTATTCAAATGAGATCTTATGAATCGCACCATATTCTAACATTAAGAAGCCGTATAAATATTTCCGGACAATATTAATAAAAGGAAGTAATATGGATTTAGTTAATCCAAGTTGGCGAATGAATTGTAAACACAGAATAACTATATTTCGGGTCGAAATTTGTTATCTAATTATTTGCTATTCAGATCTTTCTACGATGCAGATCTGTATATCCCCGTATCAAAAAATCAGTGGTAGAACTAACATCCGATTCAAAGTTTTCAAAAATAGAAAACGAAACTCCACAATGTAAACGAATTGGGGAAAAGTATCGAAATAATTTGTGCCCATCATCACCGTATGATATTGATTAATTTATCAGGAGTTGTTATGTTTATATTGCCATTTTATGGAGTATTACGTCCAATGGACAGTGAGGTAATGTGCTTGTAGTAATCCAAGCCATATAATCCAATTTAATAGCATACGTGTAACGCGGGCAACAAGTCATCCTAGCACAGGCGTGTCTGATTGGAAACTTGTTTATTTATACCTATCAGTGGTTGTAGCAATTTATATATTTTTTCATAAATTATCGGAAACCACAGAAGCTACCCATAAATAATTCAGGCACGTATTATTGAACGTATCACATTAGAGATACCCGTTAAATGGAGACAAAGTAGTTCTTTTACATCTTTCATATGCAAATCCCCTATACTTGCATAACGATTGTCGACATGTGTTAATCTACAAATATCTATACATCAGACTGAACTGATTTGGCCTCTTCTTTTTCTTTCAATACATTAGAAGTAGTAAAGTTTCAACCAGTTTTTGCTTTCATATATTATTTCAAGTTAACTTGTATTGTAATTGTTTCTGATATTTTTTTTATTTTTTTTATTATAGTTACTATATTATTAGCTATGATCATCGGTCCAGAATTACTTCTACACCCTATTTGCTTGTAACTTCATAATCTTTTATCTGCATTGATACTGTGATATTTCGACGTCACAGTTTTTAAGTACTGATAAGTTATCATACCGTATCACCAGTGCGTAGTTTCACTAACATATTTACTCTGAATTAACATTAATGTGTAGAAAATTATTTGACTTGTAATTGATTATTCTTATATGATTAAATTTTGAAAAAAGATAAACATTTCTTTACACAAATTAATAAAATATTCATTTCTACCCGAAGGGAGGGTTTGTGTGGTATTCGTATAGTATCCTGATTCTTATTTACAAACAACCCGTCCTCTTCTGCTTGTTCCAGTCAATAAAAATCAATCTCTTTTAATCTAGGTCTTAAGTACTTCAATGTCGTTGTGTAAAATATAGTCATTTCTGCTAAATGTTTGCTTTTGTATTTATTTTGTATTATTTAATGATGCGTTTATGTCATTCATGTATTTCTGGATTAATAATACACAATTATTTACAAGAAGTATTTTTATTTGTGCCAGAATCGAAATTTTTTTTTTCACATTTGTGCATAAGGCTTTGAGAAAATATCTTCTCTTACCTGAATAATAAAATGATCCTAATGAACTTATGAAACTCTTTTGTCATATCGAATTACGTAGCAGATATATTCATACTTTGTACATAGTTGTGTGTGTGTTTGAAATTGATTTCGAGATTGTAAGGCTACAAGTGAGTATATTTTCAGATACTTAATCACGTTCTGCACAGAGCTGTAAAACATCGGAGGTCCGTAACTGCAAATTCAACAGAACTTGATCAAGAACTATTGCAGCATCTTCATTCAGTTGTCGATCCAGTACCAGATCTGTTTTTATGTATTCCTGTTCAGCATCCTGTTCAGCATCATATTGCCCTTGTTGTGTGTCTGATAGATTATGCTGACAGAGACAATGCCGAATACATGTGCACAGAAATCGTCCAGGAATGCTTCAAGTAAATTATTTTCTTTGTATCATATCGTAAAAGATATTCTCTCTCTCTCTTTCTCTCTCTCTTTCTGTCTCTCTCCTTTTCCCTCTTTATAACGCAAAGTTATCAGTAGCTCTCGCTATATATATGCTCAAGGGATGTCTTGCACTAACTCATCATGAAACTCATCATGAAACTCACCAGATAGTAACTTGACAATGTATCTAACAATAAATGGTATTTTTTTCATTCATACCTATATTGCAGAATAGTGCGTGCGCATAATTTGTCATTTTGTCGTTCCCCCAAAGAAGAAGAAGTGATAATATTCAGCATGTAGGAAAGTCTGCTAGAATGAATAGCATGATATGTTACATGAAAATAAATCTTTCAGATATTGTCTGGGCATATTATTGAGCACCTTACGATGCCAAGAAGAGACACGATTGAAATTACAATGCCAAGCTTTACTTGCCGTATCTAGGAAACTGTTTACACATTTGGGTAATAAATTATTTCATTTGTTAAACATTAATGTTTATCAAGCTAACAATGATATGTACCACTGTTAAATTGGAAGACTCTAAAAGGTTGGGCTGATTCTACAAATCGACCTTCCCAGAGAACTCTTGTTACAACGACTTTCTTTTAGTCTTATATTTTTCACAAATTTATTCAATTCCAATCGCGCTTAATCATAGATTTCCTTAAAAATGATTTTTTACAATTCATAGGAGACTTGTCGGACCTTCTGCGAGAAATTATGGCAGAAGCGCGAAAGTTAACTAACGCTGAGAGGTGTTCATTGTTTTTACTTGACCCGGAACAACAGGATCTAGTCGCAAAAGTGTTCGATGGTGTTTCTACGAGAGATGTAAGCAATATTGCTAAACATCACTCTCGTCCCAAAGTGAATACTAACATCATTTTTTTTTTGTCGCTATTCTTGACTAATAAAATGTAGAAACAGCTTTGTCTCAAACACAGTTGTGTTAATATTTATAAATGAATATAATCTCTTCACAGTCTGTAAAGGAAATGCGAATAGCTCGTGGTCAAGGAATTGCGGGTCATGTTGCGTCATCAGGAAAACTTCTCAACATACGAAACGCTTATGACCATCCATTGTTTTATAGAGGAATAGATGAAGTTACGGGATTTAAGACACGAAATATTCTGTGTTTTCCTATACGAGATGAAAATGGAATTATTGGTAAATTCATATTGTGAATTATATCGCCTAGAATTTTCTTTGCCCAAATGCATGAAGAAAATTCTTTTCAGATATGAATTTTAGGTCCACAATATTAATCACTGAGACTATGTGTTTCTTATTCTTTAGGAGTAGCCCAATTGTGCAATAAGATGAATGGATTATATTTTGATGTCTGTGACGAGGAAGTGGCTACAGCGTTTAGTATTTATTGTGGCATATCCATAATGCATAGTATCGTTTATAAAAAAATTCAAGATGCACAGGCAAGGAATAAGCTCAGCAACGAACTCATGATGTATCATATGAAGGTCGGTATCAATAAAATATTAAACATTATCTGGCACACATCCAAATTAGGTCATTAATTAGGGCCAAACTAACTTATGCAAAATTTCTTGTAATAAAAACTGGTATATTCTGATTAAATTACAAAACTAAAGCGTTAGATCGAATCTCTGAATGATTCACATGCCTGGATTTGAAAAGAGAGAATCACGATGCCCAAAATTTTTCAAATACTAATTTCTACGTGATATTAGATTAGTTATTGACCTAAAAATACACGTGACAATCATTGAATATAGTTTTTCTCTTTTTAATCTTACCATTGGTGAATGCAGCAGGTAATGTAATTATACTCTTATATTAAAAGAATAGAATTTTTACAATTTGAATTTGTAAAATCTATTCAATCATAAGCGATGAACTGATATTCAAGAAAGCTATTCGACAAAGTTCATTCAAACTAATTAAATATCTTAAATATCGAAGCATGAAATCTTCATTCATTATGCATAACATAAAATAGCAACGATCAACAATTCGAATTTTCACCTAATTTTATCTTTAATGTTTTAGGTGGAAGCGGAATCGGTTCAATCTCTCTTAAATTGTCGTGATGATCACAGTATTAAGGACTTTGATAAATTTCACTTCAGTCCTCGTAGCGTACCTTACAAACATATGCCATGCTATGTACTTAAAATGTTTAACGACTTAGGCTTTATTATGCATTGGAGAATAAAGAGAACAACACTCGCTAGGTAAAAAAAAATTCAATAATCTTAGAATTCATTTTGTCGATCATATTATTTTGCAGAAAGATATCCCTCTCATAGTATCTAAAAAGTTTTTTAAGAATTAAGAAATAATTTTTTTTACAGATTTATATTATTCGTGAAAAAAGGATACAGAGATGCGCCTTACCACAATTGGGTTCACGCTTTCTCAGTCGCTCATTTTGCTTATTTATTAATAGTAAATTTAAACCTTATGAAAGATGGCTATATCACTCCTTTACAAGGCTTGGCATTCTTGGTATCTTGTCTTTGTCACGACATTGATCACAGAGGAACTAACAACTCTTTTCAAACAAAGTGCGGCACTGTTCTTGCCAGTCTTTACAGTTCTGAAGGATCTGTTATGGAAGTAAGTATCACTCAATATTAATTAGACATTATATTGTAAACAGTTTGAATAATTAATCTGCACCTTGCGCAGTGACGAAGAAACTTTCATTTGGGATTGAAGTTCGAACGAGAAATTAATGAATATCTAATATTCGAGAACGAAATGATCAGTTTCGTTGATACAGTCACTGAATACTAATTACGTTATAATATGAAGACGTCAACAATTTATTCTCATTTTATAGAGACATCATTTGGCCCAGTCAATGTGTATCTTGAACACTGACGGTTGTAACATTTTTGAGAGTCTATCTAGCGAAGAGTACAGCGAAGTATTAGATTTGTTGAGAAACAATATCCTCTCTACTGACTTAGCATCCCACTTTCGCACTGCTGAACAACAACGTGAAATGATTTCAGCCGGTTACAATAAAGACGATGCGACACAGAGGAGGCTTCTTTTAGCCATGTTTATGACTTGCTGCGATCTTAGTGATCAGACTAAAAATTGGAGAGTCACAAAGAAAACAGCGGTACGTGTTGAATATCCATTGAAATTTATTTCAGTAATTTAAGTACAAATGGATTAATTACTCGATACTTTAATTGTAGGAACAAATATATGATGAGTTTTTTTCGCAAGGAGATTTAGAGAAGAGTATGGGCACTGCACCTATTGAAATGATGGACAGAGAGCGTGCCTCAATTCCAGATCTTCAAGTACAGTTTATAACGAATCTTGTATTACCTCTTTTCAGGTATTTAGAATTTTCAATATTGGTAGAATAATTTTAGAAATTCTATTGTAATCCCTGTTTATTCAATTCTAGAAACTTGGCCGATATGTTTCCTTCGGCGCAAATTCTTGTCGATGTAATTAATAACAACAGAGAAGTGTGGAAGTTGGCAAGAAATCTTTTTCAAGAGCATAGTCAAAACGGTACCAAATCCATGGACATTTTACTTGACCCAACGTTAGAGGAACAAGTGCTCAAAGCATATCAAGAAAATGCGGAGTTTGAAGATGAGCCAAACTCAGAAGTCATGGAAAATAGAGGAGATGTTGACATTGGAGTCACAGACGAAAATTGAAGTATCATACAAGAGTAATTATTAATATTACAAGAAATCTCTGATAACAATTCCATTCTAGTATGAAAATTTTTTAAGATAACAACCAGAACGTAAATTATTTGCTATTTAGATCCGCTGATTGCTACGTTATCACAATATGCAATTAACAATTCTTGATTGCACCTAGCAAACTAAAGGATTATTGAAAAGGAAAATCGAATGAAAAATGTATCAAAAACATCTCAGTCTAAAAAATTTCGCTGAATTTAATTTTATAGAAATTTTACTTGGGTGTAATTTTCAAGGTACTTCGATGAGGTTGCATAAAATTCTATCTGGCTATAGGTAGTGAGTTTTGGATTCAACTTTAAATTCAAATTGGCATATTTTATCCCTGAGATATATCCTAGAAAAAAAAAACAAAGAAAAAAAGAAGAAATTATACATATATAAAGGTATATATTTTTTGATGGTTTAAATGTGAGATCAGTGTCAAATAACACGAGTATTAAATTAATTGTATAGAAATTAGATTAAAAAATAGAAGAATTTATTGTCGAAATTTATTGGCATGGCTTTAGCGAAGGTAGCCGTTTAATGTCAGTATTCCATGGCCAAATTAGTAAGATGCGTTGGAATATACCGTACTAAACGTGTAGTTATATAAATAATGATAAAAACATGTATGTACAAAGGAGGTAGAATATAGAGTATAAAAAAAAATAATAAAAAAAATTAGGTATTTAGGGAAATAGTGTATTAGAAAACTGTTTTTAAATGTAAATGTTCTTCGGGCCGCACTGAACTCTAACTATATAGTATAGGTAATTCATTGTCCAGTGAATGAATAAGGTTTTTGTTTTGCTGATGAAAATGTTCCATAACGAGCTATGAGCGGCTAGCTAATTATGATTGAAAAATTTTTCCTCTATGCCGCGTTAAGTTTTGAAAAATATTTAAATTTTTCAATATTACGGAGGCTCAAAAGAAATGTCACAATTCCAAAGTATTAGTTGAATTGAAATTGTGTCAGGTATATAAGTAGTTGTCATTGCATTTTAGTCAAATTTCAAGGCAACAGACTAAAGTAATGTAAGTTAGTAACTTTATAAGTCTTAACAATAGTGAAACAATAATTGCTCTAACTTTTAGTCGAAGTTCAGATAATGAATTTTGAAAAATTTCATGCTGATAGAATGATTGCTACACTCTTAGTGATGATTGCAACCGTAAGCCTAACTAGTTGCACATACAGAGAAAAAATAAAAGATAATTGTTTTTGGTGCTAATGCTCAATCTATGAGTACAAATCGGCTATAAAATTATTTGGGATTGCAATTGGGAGGAATTTTAGCTACAAAAAATTTTTATGATAAAAAATGGTACCTATATCATTTCTCATAGATATTTATGGGGCATTTCATGCCAACTCCTGATTCACAGAATCAGGTGTCAGTCAAGCAGGCATGGAATGCCGTTTCTACATTATAATATGTATTGCCTAAGACGAGAGAGACTTTAAATTGAAACTACAGAGATTTGAGGTCCAATGATTCCTAATTACCTATATCCTTTAAAATATTGAATCGTCATTTGGATGAAAAAATTCTTTCATCTACGTTTCTTGTCTTGACCAAAATTGATGATTTATAATTGTCTAGCGATAAATACCATTAGGTGTATTACGCTTAAACAAAACTAACAACTGACTCCATACTATTGTATTTCGAGTAGTATCCTATTTGGAATATATTCCTATACTTTAATAGTACTATAATAGAATATAATAGAACTCTCAAATTGAAAGTATAATTTAATTGACATACTACTTTTGTAGTTGTGTATACAAATTTTATCAATTTTATTGTAAATAGCTCAATATTATATACTATTAATACTACTGTAATACTATACTATACTAAATAACACTAAAATATTAGATATAAATTCAACCGCTGAAAATGGTCTGAATATAATAATAATAATAATAATAATAATAATAATGATGATGATGATGATGTTTACTTAATATACAGATTTACTGTACAAAGTCATGAATCATAAAATATCATATCACTTATCAACTAAGATATAATATTATAATATTCAACATAATTTCAACTATCTAATGCAAAGCGATGCAAAATTGCAAATACCTATATCAAAGAGCACAGAACAAATAATAACGATATATATATATATAATATATGTATATCTGTGCCAAGAAAACAGTGATCTGTAACATCAGTTTATTTAACATTTCATTCATAAGTTCAATATTATATAAGTAATTTGTATTAAGTTTTAAAGTAGAAAACTGTTTCCATGTATGTACTATATATTATATGTATTCGAAATTCATGTTGTTGCATAAAAATTGTATTATCTTTATATCACCACATCAGATAATATCATCTATAAGTTTAATTTTTATTTGTTATAGTATAACTTAACAATAAGTATAAATGGTATGTCGAACCATATCATTAATTTTATGTATAATATCAGGCTTTGTAGATTTATATTATCAATGTTGTATGTATGAAAATTTGTATATATATATTTATTAATTATTTTTTATTAGTATTATTATTATTATTATTATTATTATTATTATTATTGTTACTAGTAATCTGTATATTGCCGTTGAGAGAAAGAGAGAGAGAGAGAGAGAGAAAAAAAATTTAATTCTATTATTGTTTTTGAAAACTTGAGGCATTTTTTTATCAAGGCTCAAATATTTGCCTATAAAAATATGCCTTATTAGATACTATACATACTTAATGAAGATTTTTTTATTGTTTAATGCAAATTACTTTCTCAGAGCCAAAAGAAAAGAAAAAAAAAAACGAAAACAAAAAAGAAGGAAAGACAGTAACAATGAACAAAAAAATAAAAAGGAAAACATAGTTTCAATTATTGTGTAGTAATTTTCGTTTATTTGTCATTGTTATAATGTTTATTAGACGGTAGTGTATACATACTAGATATTTCTGTCTCAAATAACATAAATATGATAAATTGTGATTAATGTTTAGTACGAAATATGTAATATAACAGTAAGAACAGTCTTTGAGAAAAAACAAAAAGAAGAAAAAGAAAAAAAAAACCATTCTAGTCACGCATATAAGTAATATGATTTGTATAAAATGTGTAAAATTACACGATGTATACATCCGAGTACTTGAGGTATTAAATATTTTTCTTTCTATTAAAAACATAAAAAATAAAAAAATAAAAACTTGTATTCTTTTCTCAACAAATTCGTAACTAGATATACCTATAAAAGCTGACACCAACACGTATGAGTGTATAAGTAGGTATGCCAACTCTTCATTAACTCTCTTCCTATTCTAAATTTAACAATAATTAAAAATTCGACAAAGTCTTGGAAAATTGATAATCATTATTATTATTCAATACTTTTCAAAATGTCAAATTTTCCTTACCTACACATGATAATACAGTTTTATACTATGTATGCTGATATGATTGTATAATGTTAGGTTGAGAACCACTAAATCCGAAACAAAAAAAAAGTAAGAAAACAAACGACATAGGTGGCGCTGACTGTAGCGATTCAAACTGAAGAAACGTTATTTTGTGTGGAAATAAAGTTGGGAAAAAAGGGGGTTCGGGATGCAAGTGATGTGTTGCTGCGCCTTTAGCCTTTTAAATGTTAACATAATAGTGTATTACTCGTAGTTATTATCTCTCAATTTGTTTTTTCTTTTGTCAACGTTTCTTGTTTATTCACCTACGTTAAAAGTATTATTAATTATATATTATTACGGGTAGTCAAACACTAAACATTTCATCTTACTAATCAAATTCTCTCCGATTATTATCATCTACGTACGGAATAAATGCCACTGCCCCAGACGGCTTCCCGCGATTTACCATAGAAACCACCAATGTAACGAATGGAATATACGCAATCATTACGATCCTGTGAATATAAATTAATTGAATATCGCCCAAGTGGGAAAGGGAAGAGAATTATTTAACCTTACAAAAAAAAGAACAAGGTGCAAACTTGACTAAATAAAAACCATATAAGTTATAAAATACTGAGATTCCTAATCGCGATTTAACCGGCTCTCGAATATGTATGTAATTATTTATTTCCATATCCCTGACAGACAAATTTTCACACATTCATTATTATTATTCTATTTTTTTCTTTTTCTAACCTAAATTTGATAAAATTCTTTTTCTAAAACACATTCGTTCGATAATTTGTCGTAGGATCTATACAATGATGGAGGGTTGGTCAACAGAAAGAGTTTTCGATGTGCTGCGAAATGAACTGAAAGACATATCTGAACTCAGTGCTAAATGTGAGAAGGATATAGAGGATGCACTACACGAAAATTTAGAATTTTTTCGTAACATGATCGCCCAAGTATCGGATGAAAATTCTGGTCCTCTATTGCCCAAAACTCCAAAACCTAATGTCAAAAATCAGATACAACGTATAGAAACTATTCACGAAGATGAAACGGTGGAGTTTGAGGTGACCAGAACGGCGAGCATCGTACCCGAACTAAAAGTAGAAATTAATGCTGAAGATGATAACACGTCCAATCGTAGATCGAGAAGGACTGCATCTAAGAAAGCCGCTAGCACGATTAAGCAGCAACAATCTTCAACTCTTAAAACAAAACTAAGGAGACCTTCGGAGTCTGACGAGGGTATTGGAGAAAAGGTATCAGATTATTTTCATTTTTGCTGATTAGGATCTAATGTTCGTCAATTTGTCTTCACGATGTTCTTTTTTTATCGTTCAGGAAATTAAAGATAAGTACAGCAGTTCAGAGGACGAAGCATACCGACCTACCAGGCAGTCAAAGACCAGAAAAGCCTCCATTCAGAAGAAGAAAAGTGATAAGGATTTGCCTACGGAGAATAGGAACGGGACATTTGTATTGGAAAGAGTGACTAAAAATCCTAGAGAATCTTTGGAGAGCAAAGAAAGAGCTTCGACTAGTAAACGTAAACACGATGAGACCAGATCACCTTCTCCCCGACGTAACGGCTGTAGGAGCACCAGAACTCGGAGCACCAGAACTCAGAGCGGAGAGCCGGCCGCCAAGAGAACAAACGTCATTGATGAAAGTATAGAAAAATCAAGCCTCGACGATACCTTGGAGTCATCCATTTATGAAGACGCAATTGGGAGGCCGGCGCCCATTCATAATTCTACTAAGATCATCGATACGACTGTTACTTTGGAACCAAAATCTAGAGAGCGGTCTAAAAATTTGAGACAAAGATCCCGGCAGTTAGACGATACTTTGAAAATACCAAGCGATCCAAAGATAAACTTAACTGTTACATTGGCAACTGCGACTAAACGCGGTAGAAATTACGCTCATAATGAACAGGAGAGAATGGACGATGAAGATGTTGTCGATTGTACTCCAGAAGTTAAAAATATGATTAAAACTAGCATGCAGACTGGGTATCAAGCCAAGGCGCGAGCAGCAAAGAACGCGCACAAAGCAAACCAGCTGTTTAGTCCATACGCTACAGATTCTGTTAAGAAACGTGTCGAAGCGTTTGAACAAGCTGGTTCTAACAGTCCTAAAGCAGTAGATATCGACGCTCCGACTCGATTGACTAGAACTAAAACTCGAGCAATGGCAGCGGCCGAAGCGTCGGTTAATATGACTCAGCTTGTACAACCTGTACAAAGTATTGCACAGAAATTGGCGCGCAAATCTTTGGCTAAAGCGAAGAAAATTTCGCTTGCTAAACAGTTCAAAGACACTGACGATAGCAAGGAGGTAAATAACGGAGTCGATTAATAAGATTTAATCAATGTTTCCATAACTATCTTCTTTCGTATTCATTCTAATCGTAAATCTCGAATTTCAGCTTTTTGAACTTTCTTGAATGATAAAATTCGTTCAGCTTTTATATTTGATAACTTTTTTTCTCTTTGTTGAAGTTGAATGTACATAAAATTCTAACAATTGATGAAAAAATGCGCAGGTTCTTGGCGATAGATTGTTTATACAGTTTGTATGTTTTTATAGAATGAAAATTCGTGCTATGCGCCAATAAAACCTAACAGATTATTCGCATCGAGTGAAAAACTGATGCAAAGAATGCAACTGAAAATAACACCGATAGGAAAAAGTCGTCTACAACAGCCCATGTCTGTTAATCGTCTGCAACACACACCTTTGAATGTGCAGCCTCTTTCCAGCGTAAGCCTTTCTCTATCTCTTTCTGTCTCTAACTAAGGCTTTAAACTTTAACAAGATCGCAAATCGTCATTAATCTGATCATTTTTCAGCATGTTATACATTCAAAACTCTAATACCTTCACGATAATTAAATTTTAGCACTCAAAGGCCATGTCTGCATCTCGCACAAACATTATTATGAGCGTAGACTCCTTCCTTCAACCTACCAAGCAAGCTCGGAAGCTAAGTTCGGTGGAAAGAATTGAAGAGAAAAAGAGAAAAGCCAATGAAGAAGATGCTAGGAAAAAAAGGGAGGAGGCATTGAAGGCTTTATCAGATGAAAAGAGAAGGTGAACGGGGGATTTTTGTCTATTAAAAATCTTTAGTAAACAAGTCTTGAAATATTTCACTTTATTTATTCGATTTTTTTGTGCTCGTTTTTAACAGGAAGAGAGAAGAAAAAGCGCTGAAGAATAAACTGGCTAGAGAAGCACAGGAGAAATTTGATCGTGAGAAACGTATGAAGGCTGAAAAAGAGAGAGAAGAAAAAGCGAGAATCGCATTGCAGATGCAGGAGAAACAACGCGAGGAAGCTGAGAGAAAGCGAGTCCTCCAATTGCAGCGTGCACAAGTTTGTTTTCTGAACCGATAATGTTGCATAAAGAATGATTCATTGTTTGACTTTACACAATTGATAATATAATACTTTTGTTCGTTTCCAGGAAAAAGAAGAGAGACGTAAGCAAGAAGAGCAGTTGCGGCTACAGCGATTACAAGAACAAGAAGAAATGGAGCGTCAATTGGCTGAACAGAAGCGAAAGGAGCAGGAAAATGCTGAAAAACAGCATCAACGTCGTCATGCAGAAGCTAAAGCGCAGCAACAGGCTTTAGCTGAAGCTGCAAAGCTCAAGGCTCAGCATCCAGCGAAGGTGAGCTTGGATATAAAGTCGTTAGCAAAAGTCTGTGTAATTCGAAAGACAATAGTTTTTATTTAATCGTTGTAAAAATGATCGGCCATTCATTACATTTAAAGATTATTACTTTTCTCCCAAATTAGCCGACGAAATACTTGAACAACACTCATAATCTACCAAAGCAGGTGCAGCTTCCTACCTCTTATCAATTAGAAAGTGAAACTGACGAAGATGATGATGCGTCAGATACTGAAGACGCCCCCAAACACCCTGTTCCCTCTTGGGCTACTGGTGCGTATAAAGAAAATCTTGAGAGTTTAGTTATCTAAGTTATTCATATTATAACTATATATTTATTATTGCAGCTCATGCTCGTAAAGAGCAACTGAAGTTACAAACTTTCATACCGACGTATGAAGTGCATAGGTATTTTGATAGTAGACAATGCACACCAGATCTGACTAAAATATTTGAGACGATTGATAAGAGACGATTGAAACGCACTTCAAGTGCTATATGGAAGACACCTCCTCGCTACTCTATGATGTACACAGAATAATCCTGAATTGCATTTACCAATCGACCACCTCTCAAACAAATTTCTTAGATTTATTACTTTCACTTTATTTATATGTGCATATTATTAGCACTAATGATAAATATGGATAATATTATTTCTCCGTGTTTGGCGATGGTGGATACACTCAACACCTACTCATAGATGTTCAAATTGGTTGAAAAATGAATAAGCTCAAAGTGAATAATATGATTTAACGAGAAGTATAAATCCATTTGATAATGAAACTTTTAAAGCTACTCAAATTTTCCTTAGTATTATAGTAATAATCAAACAGACTAACTCACTACTTGTTGTTTAATTAAAAGTAGGGTAAAATTATGTTTCTAACAGTGCCAAACCGCAGAGCTTTATTCACACCAATTAATCGCAGGAAAAGTTTTTTTGTTTACGATTAGTTAGAAACTGTTTGTGTATTAAATTTTAGTTTAGATTCGTAATTGTTTATCTTATCACTCTATCAGTAATATACATCATATTAGTTTCCCATTAAGTAGAGAATATCAATTTATTCAAAATTCATCTAAATTTCATATTAGAGAATAAAACCAATATATAAAATTCCATTTTCTCGACAATCATTATTAATTTAGATATTTTTGTTTATGAAAATATCAGATTTATCATCACATGTGATTGAATTGTCAATGCAAAATTAATGATCTATATAATAGGTACCGATTAAAATACACACATTTATAATTTTCATATCGCTTCGATTTCTTAATTTTTACATACCGTTTAATGTGAACTTCTAGATTGATTAGTCGGTGAATTGTTTTCTGCTTCAGCTAACTTTTCAATCTTAGTTTGTGAATTTCGTTGAATTTCTTTCGTTGGGACTAGCATACCCTTCGCTTTGATTTTTGGAAGCATTACACTATTGAAAATGAAAAGATTTTTTTAAGAACATTCTCAGTTCTTATCCTCAATATTCAAATACAATAATTGAATGAATATAAATGTTACTTTATCACAATATCAATATTATTATTATTATTAATATTATTATTATCTAAGGCATCAATAATTGTTCATTCGAAAAGAGTATTAATGAATACTCACGGTATAGATTTATGTATCAGTGGTGGAACCGGAGGTATCTTTATCGGCTCTAATTCATGCGTTACTAGATGTGTATATACGGGAATCTGGATATCAATGAGATAATATTCACTTTAGAGACACGAGAATTCTTATTACAACATGGAATAACTTTAGAAATATATTTTGATGATTTTTTTAACTGATACATACGTAAGCCAACGAACTATCCAAAACTGGTGGTGCACCGTAAGCATTCGACCGGGCGGGTAGTTTGTAGTAATGCCCAAGTTTAGGAGAGGACAACCTCGTGCCATACAGCATATATCGCTCGTGTTCTGGTACTTGCTTAAGCATTTCAGCCTCCTCGGTTTTACCCTCTGATTTTTGTTGCATTTTACCTCCGTTCAAAACCTTTTCATATAAAGGTAGAGTAACGACGATGAGTACTAGCTTCCCCCCCCCATTTTACCCAAATAATTTTTAATCTAATTATAGTTTAATTTTTTATTTAAATAATCTAAATATAGGAAGAGAAAAGTGAAAATCATTTACTCGACAATGAAAATAAATGTATAATTTTTGATATCGTCTTTCCACTGCACTTGGACAAATACATAAGCATTTTTTACCTTCATCGTAGTAAAACTTCCAACTCCTTTGATGTCGGGAGGCAATCTGTACGAATTAAAATACTTTTGCACTGAAGTATTTGGAAGTAACGTAGACCACGGTCTGAATGTACCCAATGTTGAAATATAGCGTCCGTTCAACGCCCACAATCTTACTGTATGATCTGAACTACCGCTAAAATGGAATTTAACTGATAGTATATTTATTTCTGTTTTAACATATTATAATGATAAGTCAGATCGGATCAATATTCACTCTCTTTCATCGTATTCAAAGATTATTTCTGATTTGATGTAAAATATGCTTATCCTTAGTATTAAGAAAAAAAAAAGAAAAAAAAAACTTGTTTATCAATTTTGTACAACGTCGAATGACCAGCGAAGAAAATTTCACTATTAAACTATTTTATTTCCAGACGGGAAAAAAAAAGTCAAGAAAGTTTGATTACCAGTACCACTTAAAGTTACCTTATTATCAATTTTGCTTCTGGTATATATTCAAGAGTATTAACAGTTTTGCGATGCGCACGAACTGATGAAAGTAACATTGGCAGTGGCTGATTTCTAACAGCCCTTTTCGCACGTCCGTCTATTCGATCTTTCCACAAAAATGGAAATTTTAATTTCAACAGTGGTATGCACAACTTTGGAGGATTTGGCATAACATAATTAGAGAGTAACCAGACTTTTATGTAGCCAGCTGTATGACCTAAGAAAGAATGGTATCGGTTTTCTGTTTAATCAATAGCATTTGGTTGCCAGGAATAAGTTTATCACCATGAAATGAGTTATTTCTTAATAATGTATCAACTTTTCATAAGTTCCAATTGATTGCAGTTAATCGTTAAACCGGGAAATCATTTAATTTATATACAGGCTTGGTGATCTTATGTTATTGAAATTCATGTCGAACCTGTAATTAAGTATTTGTTATTGAGATCCGTCGCCAACGACATGACGTAATCACCCAATGCATGGACAGCGGAAAAGCTGGCTAAAAATCCAGCTGCGGGATGATGAGTCCATACTTGAATCATACCGTTTTCTAATGATAAGATCAAAGTGCCGATATCAGGGGCTACAGGTCGTGCGTTAAGAAAAATCATTGAGTATACACCGACTACTCGTGTAAAATTTAACGTCGATTCTTCATGTTTAGATAATTTTGTTTCATCGTTGGCACATTGGAAGTTGTTTGATGTTGAAGCTCTTGGGTTCGCCTTGATATTTCTGGTCGTTGGTGCTTCTAATTTCTCCTTTATTTCCTTTTTGTATGATATGGCATACCTGCGTAATGGTATCGAAAGCATTATTTACAATTTAGTTCATAGTGAGCTAAAAAGATGAAAATATCTTGAGAAAATACTCAACTTCCTGTTGGATTGTTCGCGTGATATCTTCTATAAGGCTGCCCCGTCTCTAGTCTCCAAAGAATCAGCTCACCATTGTAAGAAGCTGTTGCCAAAGCTTGAGGATAATTAACAGCGGCGCAAAGCACATCGTCTGTGTGTCTAGTTTCCCAGTTTTTCTTATGCACACCAGTTTCTGTGTCCGCGAATTCAGTAATGTGCCGATTCCAGCCGGTACAAAGTATTCGGTTCGATAGCCAGACGATGCTAGTTATTTCACTATTTGGTAATACTCAGATTATGTTTTATGATGTATGTTATAATACTTGGGTTTTTAGTCATTCAAGAATCAGCAATGACCAATCCATTCTTATGGTATTATATTGAATACTGATAAAATCACATGCCATTGGGCTTCGATGCTCATACTCCGTATACAACTTCCAGAAGTGAAGTTCCACATTTTTAGTGTTCCATCCCTAGCGCCAGTGAGGAGTAAGTGTTCAGACGTATCGAAACTGGCAGCAGTTATTTCGACCGGAACTCTTTCGCCATATACCAAATTATAGTGAGCTTTTTTTCGGAGATGAAGGCGATGGCCCGTCCAAGGGTTCCAGACTATTATGCAGGAATCCAAGCCAGTTGTAACTACCTGATGAACATTAGACCGGAGAGGTAATATCTTGAAGCTTAAAGATCATCGAATACACGTTTGAGCTTACAACTTTGAATAAGGAATTGTACAGCACACAGCTAACTGGTTTCGCGTGTGTATATCCGTCGGAGGCTTCCTCGTTGATCACATGCTCACATGTTAGTATGACGATTTTCATACTAGCAATGATCAGTTTTTGCGTTATCGGATTGTACACAACAGACAGTGGAGTATGTTCGCCAAGCTCGCTTGGAAGACCATTATAAGTCTGTTGAAAATGTATTTTATTCATCAGAACTATTCCGCGTACAGACATTGGGTTGATTTCAAAAGAATGATCTTTGACCTGAATACAAGTCTGGGACAGGACATCCCATACTTTAATACATTTATCTTTTGCCAGAGAATATATTCGTCCTCCAGCATTCTGTGTAACTAATGCACAAATTGTCGCATGGTGTCCTTGGAGTATACAATTAGATTTGTTAGGGACAAATGGATTCCAAACTCGGATCACACAATCTGGACCTCCTGTTACTAGGATATGCCCTTCTGCACAAAAAAGTTGAATGTGTTATGAGCTTGGATAGAGAACTATGTTTAGCTCTTGAACTCTTGATAACATAAATTGACGACAAACCTTCACAAAAATCGAAGCATGTTACACCTTTTGCTACGTTGAATACGTATTGCATCTTTGTGCCAGTTGCATCACTGAGAAAAACTGAACATTCTGAGCATATACCGCAAGATATAAAGGCTCGGAGATTTCCATAGTATCCTACCTGGCGCACCCAATCAGAGTGAATGTTCTTGAATTCTGTGACTTTCATACCTTGCAGTTCACCCTAGTATATTTTAATTTATTTATTACTCAGCTATCTTTGATGGAGTAAAGTAGGTATCTCACTGACTTATTCACTGTCATAGGTATGTTACAATTTGTTGTCGGTGCTAACTCTTGCTACAGCTTCATAACGCAGATGAATCAAGTCTCGTCGTGGAACGTGTTTGAACGGTCCCTTTCCCAGTGGGCTGAATGACATCACTTTAACAGTCCCTCCCATATCGCCCAAGACAATATACGAGTTCTCTTTAATATCAGGACTGAAATAGTAGCTCATGCAAACAACTGCATTCTCTAAACTTGATATCTACAAGCCAACGAGATAGTACAATTAAAATGGCATACATTTAATTGGAAAGTCATCGACAAATGCCTTTCCTTCATCACGAATGAACAAATGATTCTTTTAAACAATGCTATGCACCTACTATTACTCTGAGATCAAACTTCTTTGCTACAGTATCGTAGAATCGAAGATCGCGCTCCGAAGAACTCGTACAAACTATCTGGATGTCTGGCAGCACAACCATATCAGTTATGGTTGTAGGGCATACTTTCAGATACGCTGAAAGTTTGAGCTCGCTATTTATCAAATTCTAAAAATTTTGCACCTATCCTCGAGCCGTTATCTTTTGAATGCGATTATTAAATCGGAATTCACATTCACAAATACGATTGTGAAACCTCTTACGATTGATGGAATGAACACTTCGCTCGTATTCAAGATCCAACGACCAATAGTTAATCACGCCATCCCTACTTGCTGTTAGATAGCAGCCTTGTAGAAAGTCCCATGTTCTATCCTAGAGAGGGAAAGCAATGTTCAAAAATTTGGAAATAGATATCGCTGACAATGAGACTCACAGGATGAACTTCCGGGCAGAACGTAACTCTGCAGATAGCATTGCGGTGATTTGTTTTTTGTACTTCTGGCTCACCAGTTAAAGGCAGCTCTAATGTTTGCCGCTTAAGAGTGGTGTCCTTTTGTTGAAATTCTAACAGCAAATAAGTAATAAACTCATCCCACGTCGTATATCCATTATTTTTCACATTTATCTAGTGGAAAGTTTTTCAAGTTGACGAATAATCGAACGACTACTGCAGAATGTATAACTGAATGAATGAGGTGCGAAGAAGTTGAGTATACTTTGGAAAATATTTATCATAAAGTATTTGCAAAGGTGCTTCAATGTCTGATCCTTGAACAGTAGAAAATACAAAGATGTGTACATTTTCTCAAACTCCTAATCGAGCGATTATTGGTTTAAATTACTAAAACTTCAAAATTTTTGGATTCTCTTTCTCCAGTGGCAAAAGTGATGAATTATAAAAGTTGTGGAACATGCCTTTCTAAGCAAAGTCCGAAACTCTTCATCTGTAACGTGAATTTTCAATATACTTCTGAATGCATCTTGGAGTTGCGATTCGCTCAATTCCTGGGATTCAGTAGCCTACAGCAAAAGTCGGAATAAATAAGAAGTAAATACGATAGATAGCATTGGGGAAGATATATTTAATAAAGTAGTATTTCTATATACACCCAAGAGATTCATACACTTCTACGCCATCAGAATAAAAAATGACCTGCGTTACAACTGACCATGAAAGCCTCGTGCAAGTTTATCAAGTTTTCTTCTGTACATTGTTCTTCGATGTTTTTTTGGCTGTAGAATTCTTCAAATTGTCTCGCAATACTGAATAATTATGTTCATATTAGAATAGGGAACAGCCATAGACATTGTAGGCAATACATTTTTTAGAATCAGAGCCTTTTACCAAGTAATGCTATGATTTGTTAATTATAAAAGATATTTCGCATCAACGAGATTTGGATAATTCATATCATCATCAAAGAAGAATATATATTATTCATAATCAGCATCATAGTTAATTGAATGTCTGTCAATTACAAACCCAATATCAATAATTATAGAAAAATGCTAACTTTGCTTTCTCCGTTTCCCTCCAATTATCCATAATATTGGGACTAATATTTTATGTATATAATTGTCAAGATAATATTTATATACCCATAACATGCATGTATACTACATAAATGAGCTGACTGTGGCAACTACTATTCACTTATTTCATTTAAAAGCGAAAGTTCATATCATATCATATCATATCTACAAGATGTTGTGAAGATAACGTTATAATATATCATTGTTGAAAATTATTCTCAATCAAAGCCAATAATTTGAATTCTCAAAGGTTTTTATTTTTCTTTATATCAGAGACAGGAATAATCAATAATCATATGGTCAGGTAGAACAGGTCATGACTTCTTTTTACCTAGTAATCAATATTATACTACCCTAACACAACAGAGGATGAATAAAACTTGTTACATTTTCTAAGCGATGGATCCCTTATATTTAGGAATCAGTTTATTCAATAGACGCAAGTACGAAGAATGCGCAGCCATATGTACTACTCTATTAAAGAAGAATCCGTTGGATCAGGTGAGCGATAAATTAGATTCAATCATATATTTCAGATAAATTTCCTACAAGATTACGAACATCAATGGTTCAATTTATTCATAATTAACATGCATTCTTACGCAGACGATCTGGATCCTCAAAATGCGCGCTTTGACGCTACAAGTATACGTGGATGATATAGAAGGTGAAGAAGAAGGAATAGCAGAGAGTATTTTGGATAACGACACCATTGCCTCTATGCCTCGACCAGGAACTTCTCTTAAAAATCCAGGCACAGCATTAGTAGGACAAGGTTTTCGACCAAAGACAGAATCAGGTGTGAATTGTAGCGTAGTTTATTTTCAAATTGAAAGACATCAATCATGAAGACATAAATAAGAATAAATTTACTGTCTGCGTCATTAAAGGCAGACCAGTCTCAGGTGTCGTTCGACCAGCAACTCAATCTGCGAGATCAGAAACTATGGAACAAGCATTGAGAACTGCGAGAACATCAAAGACCGCAAGGCCTATCACTGCGAACACTGGACGTAACATCAGGTAGAATATTCTATACAGATAAGGGATCATTCAAACAATATCGGCACACTTGCTGACAAATTATTCTTCTTTAAGAACTGAAAATGTTATAGAATAATTTCCATTATTATTTCAACGCAAGATAAGAAATCATTTATTCCAAGGAATGAAATATTTTCAGACTTGGCACAGCGTCAATGTTAACGGAAACTGATGGACCGTTTATTCAGCTTTCACGATTAAACATATCAAAATATGCGGCTCAGCCTGGTATCGCCAAACCGTTATTTGAGTATATTTACTATCACGAGCACGATGCGAGATACGTGAGTTGATATCTAAGCCGAGACAGAGCTTGAGCTATTATTTCACACTACCTTTTCAACATTCATGATGTTTACTCAGATATAGTTAATTGAATAAGTTTCACTGATATTTCAGGCTCTTGATTTAGCAGTTCAGGCAACTCAAGCGTGTCAGTTTAAAGATTGGTGGTGGAAAGTTCAATTAGGTAAATGTTATTACGCTCTTGGACTAACTCGAGACGCAGAACATCAGTTCCGATCAGCTTTGAAGGACCACAGAACGATTGAAACTATTATTAGATTGATAAGGGTCTACATTAGATTAGATCAACCATTCGCGGCATTGGATATTTGTAAAGGAGGTCTAGACCATTTTTCAAATGAAGTAAGTGAAACCGACTACTGCGGATGGAAGATAGTTCGCACCTAGTGATTTACCAACCGATTTTTTTTCAGGTAACTATACTTACAGAAATGGCTCGCGTCTTTGAAGGCTTAAATAATATGCCAATGTCTATAAAATACTACAAATTAGTTCTACAAGAGGATGCAGCACACACAGAAGCTATCGCAAGCATTGGGATGCACCATTTTTACACCGATCAACCAGAAATAGCATTACGTTACTACAGGTAGAATACGACGAAATTTAGTCATTAAATATTCGAAGATTCTGCTAAAAAGTAACGATGTTTCCCTGAAGAAAATTGCTATCGTCTCTCAAAACTTCAAAAGCTATATTTCATTGCTAGGCGACTTCTACAAATGGGCGTCTTTAACGCTGAACTATTCACCAATCTCGGTTTATGCTGTTTTTACGCTCAACAATACGATCATACTATATCATGTTTTGAAAGAGCGCTCAGTCTCGCAACAGAAGAGAACATTGCCGATGTATGGTATAATATCTCTCATGTGGCCATCGTGAGTTTCCTAATGATAATAATTTCTAACATACCCATTACGATACTTTATAACCAGAATTTAAACCCCCGTTCATAAAGTACCCGTGAATTAAACCCGTGAATTAGTTTTCAATTTATTTACACAAAGTGCGTTGGCGACACACAAATGGCCCAAGAATGTCTGAAGCTAGCGATCGTCGCAGACAACAGTCATGCTCTGTCGTACAATAATCTAGGAGTATTGGAGACTAGAAATAACAACATCACAGCTGCTCGGACCTATTTCCATGCTTCAGCCAATATTGCTGGCTATTTACACGAGCCGTACTATAACAGTGCGAAGCTAGCGTACGAGGTATACTTTGATTGGAAGTTAAAATCTATGAAATTATTGAAGTACATAGATTTGTGTGAAAGGAATCTGGAGATGTTTGGATTCATAGTATATCAGAATCCATCGAAGTTATGGATATTCAGTATGGTAATTCCGCTTAATACTCTCTTAGCAAATATTCATTTGTTCAATTCACAGATCGGAGATCTTCAAACGAGTTACATCGTTGTTCAGAGGGCATTGCGAGCCTATCCAAATCATCAGGAGAGTGAAGAACTGTTGAAACGATTGCAGAGGCGTTTTTCTCACGTGTGAAATAATGATCAGTAAATATGTACCATATGGAATTTGAGAGTTGATGTCTTTTTTTATTGGAACATACGACTTATGCTATTTTTTTTTATAGATAGTATTATACACGTATAATAAATATCATTAATTTCATTTGACATTAAAAATAAAATACTTATAATTCTAGAAAATGCAATATGGAAAATTGATGATAAAGTGTTATTTATTAGGATGTTCAATAATCGCTGGAAGTGTATACATTCGAAGAATATTCCATTTTTTCAATACCACATTGAGGAAAGGAAAACAGGCTGTTGTATTAAATATTAATTACCTGCGTTGATTCAACGTCAATAGGTATTTCACGAGGCTTTGTGCAATTTTTATACAGTCTTAATATGAAAATCAATCAATCATCTTTCATTTGAACTTTTTCACGTAGTATGGGATATCACTAGCCACGAGATGACAAAGTAAAACAAAAAGATGGGAAAAACTGCCAAAGCTTTTCTCCCTGTTGGCTGACTGTCTCCGAGGAACGCCATTGAGGCTGCAAAAATCATGGTTCAACTTAGTAAAATTTGGGAATGTTTGAATTTCAATAATTTTTAGGAGTGATAAATATTATATTATACAATCCAAAATGGACATCTTAAGACTAAATAATCCCCGTTGTATAAAAAATACTCACCGTACGTCGCCCAGAGAAATCCAATAATCGTAATAATAAATCTTAGAATAAACCAATACAGAGTTTGGTCAAACAGCAATATAATTCTGCAAATAATTAGAGCTATGGTTGTCGGTAAAAGACAATATCCCAGAACGCAAACACTCTGGAAAAATGATCTGAAAAAATAACAGAATAGTGAGGGTTGATAATCGGAGACTTACTTCTTTCATGATAAAAGTTTCAGAAACAAATTCATCAAAGGCAAACACAACAAATATGATTTCGACGAAATGTAACTCACATATTGCCTCCCAACAATTTCGAGTTAAGAGTAACGACCATAGATCCGATCCAAACTATAACAAATACTTCAGCAAATTCTGGGCCGCCGTCGTTTGCGTTATCAGCATTATCGGATGATCCTTGTAAAATTCTGTTGATAAAAAAAGAAAGTCAGAATATTTTTTTCGTTCCTTAACTTGGAGCATAGAAAATATAGACAAAACTGATTCAAATTTACTAATTAAGAAAAGAGAAGTACCCACATTGCCATAAATGTACATAATACCAAAGGTCCCCAAAGATCCCCTGAAACATAATCGAAATGTTGTTAAAATTACGAGAGTAGATAGTAATGACTCTAGTCCAAACATCTGTACAAATAAACTCACATTCTTTGAGTAAACTCTTTTTCTCCTTTGGATATAAAACGTGGTAAAATTTCTTTCCTACCGCACGCACATCTCTGAGCTAAGTGAAAAAAAAATTGAATAATTTAATGAGGTTCATGCTGAAGCTTTGAAAATAAGGAAAATAATTTTCAGATAAGATTCGTACAGTAGGTCTCTCGTTTAATCAAATTAAGGAACATCACAGCTAACTAACTTACGACAGTGTCTCTAATTGGTTCGTCGAGGGTGTTGAAATCTGGTTCTCCAATATTTGCTTTTTGTCTAGTACCAACTGTCATCTCTCCTTCCACGTGTTGGGGATCAACGGCGTACATCGTGTCATCATACATCTGCGAAAAAGATGCATACATGACAAGTCTATGTATATTATAGGTGTATAGTATCGTAAGAACTGACACATCACTGAGAACCACCAGTTGTGTTTAATGAATTTTAAATGTTAAATGACAGACCGACAACCGCGTGTGAGCGATAATATATTCTCGAATAAATACACCTGCCGGATTTAGGATCCCGTCAAAACAGACAATCGACACTAAATTATTTTATTTACAGCATAATGTGGTTTATTAATTTACGAACGTCAAGTTTCGCCTCCTCCATGGTGGCCATGTTTGTTGCCGATGTGTTAAAAAGAATTAAAATCCAATGAAAATCCCGCTAGTTTATTCGATGCTCGTTAGATGGCGTTGCGATTTCAATTCTCAATCCAAAGGATCCAAAGTAGACGATTTCGTGGATTTCAAAATGGCCGCATTTGAAATACACGACTGTTTTATCTCGATTTTTTGACTCGTTATTTCGTATTCGTTGAGAGAAAGGGTAACTGGATGCGCGTAAATTGACCATAAGTATTCGCGCGGTATTTATGTATCAGAAAATAAGGTGAATAAAATATTTCGATATGCAGACCCGGAAGATAATCGCATGTTTTATCATACCACTCGCATACTGTGCGGCGCACGTGCAGCAGGAGACGACGCAAAACGAACCAATCAACACGCCGGATTCGTTCGAGCGCGAATCTGTTCGAACTGATCCGAATGAACTACTGTGTATCCTTAGAGCGTAAAATTAGTATAATTAAAATACTCGCGTATTATTATACCTTAGCTAATGAATATCAGTTAAAAAACTATTCGCCCGACGTCGTGGAGAGCATTTAGAAGCTGTTAGAGGATTGAGAAAGATGGAAAATTACGAACGCCAGTATAAAATGATCACTGTTCTGGCTGAAAAAGTATTTTTTGTCATTCAAACTAGCCGAGGTATTTTAGAAAGCGCTGGTTTCGAACCTGGTAATTCTTCATTTCCTGAAGACGTTAATCTGAGAGATGGTAAATCGAGAATAATAAACGATGATATTATAATAACTATTAAAATTTCACTTGATCATAAAAAACATTATCTAAATTTTGAATATCTTTCATTTCATGTGTGAATCTTGAATGATGTAATTAAAAAGCAATATAAATTTTCATTTTCAGCTTTGTCTAATATTTTGGAGAACACAGCATTGTTTGGAGACATAATTCTGCATTTACCAGACATTAGCCACAGAGTATTAAACGCCCAACAGCAATGGGACACAATGATGCAATGGTCGTTGAATTTTGTTAATCTGACTCAACATCTTTTAGATAAATCTACAATAACTATGATACACCTAGTTGGCCAGGAGCTGAATATCACAGCTAGAGAACCTGGCTACTTTAATCCATACTGGGCAAATGCTATTGGTGGATCTAGCGATAATGATGAAACAAATAAAAAGCAAAAGAAAATAAGCAGAAAAGAAAAGAGAAAAAAGGGTCCTAGGATGACCAAGATAGAGTTGTAGTTGATTGTAGTCTTCAATCATCTGAAAAAGTTGAGATACATTCATTCTAGAAATTCTTAAACTAATAGATTCAAGATTAAACATTTTTGTCAAGTTCAAAACGGTCGAGAAGACAACTTCTCACCACAGTCTGTATCATATAAAATGTAAATAGAGTTAGGCATTGATTCTACTTCGCCGTTATCCGGATTTTAAAAGATTCGTGATTGCAAGTACTAAATGATGGAAAAAAAAGAAAAGAAAATTAAGTCTTCTAAGATTATAATTAGTTTTATGAAGATAAGGAATAATTTTTAGGGCGGGATATAAAATTGATGATAATATGCTCAATATAATATCTGAAATAAATAACACGATAGTCATTTGAGAATGTTCTTTAATGAAAATTGAAAATAAAATAGACAATCTTCCGATTATTATGATGATATAAAAATACGATAACATATCATGTGATTAACAATTTATTATAATTATATAATAATTGGACATATTTATACAGAATATTGTTATGCTATGAAAGATAAAGTTCTTAATTGAACTAGTATAGGAGCTTACTCAGTTTACTAATTAAATCTGGTTTTAATATCGTTAATTCATCTGCCTGAGAATTAAGACTTATGTGTTACTTATTGATTATTACTTCAACATGATTATTATACTTCGTGTATAATGTTTATAATTAATTAAGAATGAATGCCAAGTTATTATCGTAATATGTATATCTAAAATGTATATTTTCTATACCTATAGAAAATTCGGTACGATTGTTGTTTGTTAATAAATATTTCGTTGTACAGGTACTAAAGACTTTTACAGATTCATTTCAATTAGTGACAATCTATAGGAACAAATGATTACGCAAAAAAAATTTGCATCGTATTGTAGACGTGAAAAAGTTGGAATTCTTCAAATAAAAAATCAGAAACCGCGTAAATGATGGACTGGCTACAGTTTAATATATGAGAGTAATGGAATGCTGAGTACTTTGAAAGCTTTCTATATACAGAACCAGAACATCTGGCCGTAAACTTATTTAGGAAATCAAATTGCGACTTGGCCCTGGAAGCAAAGTTTTTGAATTTCTCGCAGTGATTTCGATTTCTCTCGTATACTTACGCTTCAAGTTTCCCGAAAGTTTCGGTAACCGCATCATTTCATTTGCGCTATGAACATAAAATTTCAAAAGGTCATACGTTCCCTGGATTCATGATGAGAAAAAATGAAAATAAATAAAAATAAAAATAAAAAGTTATAAGAATGTAAATAAAAAGAGTATCGAACATATTATACTGGATTGCGTGCTACGTGGCCAGACGTCGGCTACTTCCGTTGGATGAGTAAAATTTCTCTTCTTCTCAATTAGGATCCCTGGTTATCGGGCGTATAAAACGTGTCGCGTGAGTATGTCACGCGATGGTAGCTGCTGCAGGTACAGTCAGTAAAATAATCAAGGGAATTAACTTCCCTCTCAGTTCTGACTTCACTTTATAAATACTTTCGATTTATAAGCGATATGAAAATAAAAAGTTGTTCAGATGCTGAATGATTTTAAGAAATAGTAAAGTTCCACTTTACGCGGAATGCCGTTTCCGAAAAACTTCGACAAACTTATTCAGATATTTTGGCAGATCATTTCATCGTATATTTTGAAATTCACAAGAATTTTTTTTTCGTAATTTATGAATGCCCGCATCATTGTGGTAAGAAAAATTACACGGGCTGGTCCATTGGTTCCTATAATAGGGATGAGATGTGTGTCAACGTTATGTTGAACAAAAATCACAAATTTATTCGTATTTCAGTCAATAAGTGATGAACCGATCGCCAGAAATACCATTATGATGTTGTTTAACGAATTTACATTTTTTCGCACTCCCAAATGTCGTTAGTGAATACAAAATACTCGGAATCCCGTTTATGATATCGTTTTCTGAAAAATGAAAGTCGTTTTACAAGCCGCATATCAAACCGGCATATGATTGAGGCTCTCAAACTCGATGCGGCATAAGTCCATTTTGTAAAAAATTACAAAAATGCTAAAACACACTTTGGGACATCGATCAAATCTATTCCTACACGTAATTTCCTTATTTCGTAATTTTTTTACGAAATCATTTTCCACCACTTTCATTCTGAGAAGCTCATTCAACACCGATATACTTTCGGGTTTTTCCTACATCCACATCCACACCTGTACGTCATTATTATTCATCTACCTTTTTTACTTCATTATTTAAGGTATAGCGATACTATAGTCTCATCCTTGAACTTGTGATGACGAGGTCATTAATATAATTCTCAAGTTTTTATGATCGTTGGTCAAGATGATCTGCAGATCGTAATAACCCGTGAATTACCTCATACGTTATAGTTTTTGATGATAAAATAGAAAAATGTAAAGCTTTTTATTAATATTTGAATGAATATATCATCACCTCGGCCCCTCAAGGACCAGAAATCCTGAAAGTTGTATGACCTCGTACTGATGGCAGCTCCAATATGCATTCGAAGATTGCTATACAACTACGAAGTTAATATATGTAGGTATGTATGTACCTGACAGTTTCAGGTACCAATAAATTGTCTCTCTTTCATTAGCAGTGGAGACGGTAGAAAGTGGTCAGCCAATGGTTGATCGTTATGGTGGCGACGGGTGCACCGTGAAATCGTGAAAGAGGGATCCTGATATCTGTATGGGGACAATTCTGATCAGTGTTGGGCGAGCTGTTCTTCCTCATAGTTGTAAAGTTTTACAAAAGTTATACTAGAGATAGTGATTAAAGCTATTTATTCATAGTTTATTGAGCTTCGTCGTAACGAGGTCCTAGGAGGAGTTCGAAAAGATCAGTTATGAAGCTACAAGGATCGGTGCTCTTGTGCACCGCATTACTGGTCACAGGTGATAAATCTTTATTTTATTTTCACACAAGAAAAACTCTACATGTATAATACGTGTTTTACATTTTTAAGTAATTTTATGTATAAGATGATTTAGGTAATTATAAGATAAATGTTTCATAAGTTTATCTCGTTTCTGGTGTTCGTAAAAGTCGACTTTGTAAGTAAATATGGTGTCGTGCAGGTATGATGAATATCGTTCATCAGATTTCTTGTATATGCTGAATTCCACCAATTATTCATCAAGAAGAGTTCTTTTTTTTTTTTTTTATATATATATTTTATTTCACATCGTGGTGAATCGTAGTTGCAGTTACCGCGTGAAATGCAGTTTCTTATTGCAAAACAAGCCATCTTTTGAAGACTAATGGCTTCTGCAATACACATAGAGAATTGATTTACTATCGCAGGGATGAGCCGCGTCCGGTGTGTGAATAAATGATTGTTGCATTCATTTTGATGTTTATTTGATTGTGCATTGACTATCCTACGACAAAATATATGCAACATGTTGAGTGTTCATTTGTTTATGAAATCTCTAGAGAATACATAAGATTTTCAACGCTTTCCAATTCCGACTGCGTCATTACATGGCACCGCGAGCCTGATGTAAAATTGAACTCTCCACGTGGTCGCAAACATTATAATACAGAACGTAATACATAATCGAATAATTCATCGATGTATTATATAATTATTCGTCAAAGACGAAAGTTGACTATTCATAAATGCATCTATCGTGGTATCCCGGGTATAACTTGTAATTAAGAAATACGCCCGAATAGCGGTTTTTGTAATTTTACACATTCCTTCGAATGTTTACATCTTTTAATTCGACACCCGTATGGTAGAGGTGTGTAAAATAATGTATGTAAAACGTATTTATAACGGTATTGTCACCTTTGGGTACGTAGACATTATGCTACATGCTCATGCTATATTTGTGTATACCTTCACTTTCCATTTATTATTTAAAAATCAAACGGTAATATATCGATTAAAATACGCAGTTCATTAAATCATTTTGAGTTTTTTTTTCCTTTTTTTTTCTGTGTTACAGTATATCGTTATCCCACTGAAATAGTGAATAAATTATAGTCCACTATGGCACGACTATGAAACTTGATTACACTCAATATATACATTTCACCGCGATGCCTAGTTTTGAAAATAGAAACATACGTAGGTATAGTTTATTAGGGACATAATAATCTGCAAGCCGGTGATCTCTCTTCTTTCGCCAGAATTTCAAACCTAAAATTTTTACCACGAAAAATTGAATGCAACTATAGGTATACCTATTTCGCTTTCATAAATTATAGTCGTGTCGTTAAAGGATATTTGTGAAAAAAATTGAAACCCATTTCACGTACTGCAGTCCGGTTTTTTAAACCGCAAGTACTGGTCGGTTGAGTATGCATAACTTAGATTGAACCTACCTTTCTGTTCTTCACAAATTGCGTTAAATACCTAACTATAAGAAAATCTCGAAATGATGGGTAAATGTGTTATGCGGACAATATTGTGTAATGTTTTATTTTGAAAGTCGATATAGTACGTAATCTATTAATCTAAAATATTTGGAATTTCGGTAAAGGTAATATTATCAGAAACGTTCGTATGTGGAGAGCCTTGAGTTCTGTTTACGATCGTATAGATCACGTATCGCACTTTCTAAGAACGCGTCTGCAGCCTCTAAACGGATTTCTCTCTCCAATTTATTCCCGATCATGACTTTAGGGATGTGCGCGGACAATTAGCGTTAATTTCCTGATCATATAAATTGGATAAAAAATGTACACATAAAAGTGTATAATTACAAACATGTTTTCTATTATATAAGCTATAATTCTATCCCTGCAATGGAATCATTAAAATCTCCAAGCATATCGTTTAATGACAAGAGACGACTGTCAAATCGCTTAAATCAAACAGAAAGAAGCCTCGGTGAAAACTTTCTCGCGTACCGGTTTCGATTTCGAGCTTAGTCTATCCGTTACTATAAAACTTAATCACGGAAATCACAGTATTAATATACATACGTTACTCTTCAAGCAAAACTTGGAATTCAATTTTCTAAAACACAAATTCAATGTTCAATTATCGTGATCGATAATAACAGTTGCAAATATTCAAAATTGACTTTTACCTCCGTATAAATGTGATATTTTTTTTAAATCATAGATGCACTTTGATAATAAATGCAGTTGCGCCCGATGCACCCAACCCAAGTTAACGTTGAGTAATCAATTAGCTGTAAACCCAGCGAAAAATAATCATGTTCGAAAAATAGGCGAATACTTTTTGCAAATAAACTAGCGAATAGTGATGTAAGTAAGTATTGAAATATTGGACTGGAGAGTGTGAAACAAGGCTATTTGATCAGTCGATTCATATTATGTTATATCACCAAGAAATATGCAACCTTGGATTAAAACTGCGCAAATGACGTTGCTTACAGTATACAATAATTATTGCATGTATATACATGCAGAATGATAGTTATATAGAATAAGATGAGAATTGGTCGTGAAAGTTTAGTAACTGTAGAGCCGGTTAGTCATTTGAAAACACGTGTGCGGTATATGGGTATATATGGTATGTATGTACATATGTATACCTGTGTATATGCATATTCGTATACATTATACATAATTATACCTGGATATACCTATGTTACACACGCACGCAATATATACGTTCTGATATCACATGCACCTGCAGAGAGAACTGCTACGCTAAATTTTCAGCCTTGACATTTATATGGGTGCGTTATTGCAATTCGTATAGATCCCTAGGAATTTTCCTTCACCCGAAATTTAACACACGTGAAAAAATACGGACGCTCATCAATATGCAAGTCAATACGCATACCTATGTATGAAAATGTAATTGCTGCTGAGATACAGCTTACAAAAATGCAAGTTCGGCTAATGGCCAATTACCTACAACTGTAGAAGAAAAAAAATCATTTCAAGGTCCTTGTATAATGTTAGGCGATATATTTGAAAAAAGAATTCTATCACCATGCCTTTTTTTATACGAAAATTTGAATATATATTACTCGTTCGCCGAAGTTTAATGATTTATGCACATGAAACCCGATTCATTAATAGCCGACTAATTCAGCAGTTATTGAATTACGTAAAAAGTTTGTTCGTGAGATATACCAGCTATTGCAATCTAAAAGTTCGCTTTTTAAAAGAAAAAAATAATTTGAATAGGTAACAAATAAAATGCAAGGCCAGTGCGTGGCATTTTGCCACCAATATGTCAAGTCAAATATGGCCTGACGCGCGAAGATGGTATATAGAAAGCCGGGCTACCATTGATGTCAGAGAAATTTAAAAGTATATTTATCAGACTCGAGTAGGCATACCTATAGTGAAATTGTCAATATATCCTACCTATGTATATGTACAATTAGAATTGCAATTAGATCAATGTACATACTACAAATCAGGTCGGACTTGTTCGCAATCTGGTCAACACCATTATAGTCTATCGTCCTTTCGGAGTTTTAGATACCTACATAAACGCAGAAACTAATTTCAATTTATATTTGGATTACAATAAACGCGAATGAATCATTATAGGATCTGACCTAATTTGTTTTATTTTATTATTTCTTCCATATAGTTTGCGCTGCTCAAAATAAAAACGATGATAAAAAAGAGCAATTCATATGCCCCGAGGGTCTAGGAAATGGTAATTTCGCTGATCCTGCAACTTGTAAAAGATTTTATCAGGTATAATATTACTCATCGTACTACATAACATTGTTACGCAAATGAATATCAGAATTTTTTTTTAATTGATATTCATTTAAGCAGCAAAAATTAAGCAGCATCATTAATAAACGGATTGTATTTATTTAGTGTGTAGATTCGTACCCCTACTTAAACAGGTGTCCCTCTGGCCTACACTTTGATGATATAAGTAAATTCTGTACGTTTAAAAACGAAGCACGATGTGGCCCGATTCCCGTCAGTAAGTATACATTTCACATTTTTTACATCTTTTTTTTTATGTTAGCTATTATTTTACCATCAATTTTAACATCGTTAAGTGTTACAATAACTGCGGGGCAGTATTTGAATTCCCGTAATTCGAAGATCGAATATCAAGATGAAACAAAAATCGTATCATTATGGAACAGAATAAGACTTAATATGATTCTTCAAAGTGGTGCATATAATACATTAGAATATGACAATCTGTAATAATAATATAATTACAGCCCCAGCACCAATAACAGAAACACCTGTAGATCTAGCAGAAAAATGTGATACTGGTAATTGCGAATTACCATATTGTTTCTGTTCTCGCGATGGTACAATTATTCCTGGTGGTTTGACACGAGAAGAGGTATTCATGAATGAACATTTGTCTAAGAAAGATGATAGCGAAATACTGTAAATAAAAGTTACAGAATTTACTTTATCTTACAGACACCACAAATGATTCTCTTGACTTTCGACGGTGCAGTAAACAACAACAACTTTGATCACTACGAAAAGATCTTCACAGGAGACAGGCTCAATCCGAATAACTGCCCAATCAAAGGCACATTCTTCATTTCACATGAATACTGTAACTACAACATGGTCCAAGGCTTGGCTCATGATGGCCACGAAATTGCTGTTGAGACAGTATCGTGAGTTTAAACATTTTTCAAATATCATCAAATTCTGTTATCTATACTAGAGTGAATAAAGGACAGCTTGTTTTCCTGCCTATTCAAGGATCTGATGGAACTGGATACACAAAACTTTTAAAGCTAATTGCACATAAGTTTTCTCTCCCACATTGAATAGCAATGAGTATTCTTCCTTTATGTATTCGGTAAAAATTCCATAAGAAACCTCGAGGACTATTAAGACTATGTTTTATGCTTCACAGTCTTCAAAAAGGTTTGGAGGACAAAGGATACGAAGAATGGGCAGGAGAGATGATCGGCATGCGAGAGATTTTGAAACATTTCAGTAACGTGACTCGCAGCGAAGTCGTTGGCATGCGTGCACCGTATCTTAAACCAGGTCGTAACACCCAATACAAAGTAATTGAAGATTACGGTTTCATATACGACAGTAGTATCGGTATATCACCATTGAGAATTCCAATTTGGCCATACACTCTCGACTACAAAATTCCCCACGAATGTAAGGCTGGAACATGTCCGACAAAAATATTCTCAGGCAAGTACTTATCTCTCGTTACACAAAAATATCGCAGATTTGAGACGATAACATGTAACGCAAACTATTTCATTATCAATTTTATCACAAATGTTTTTTCAAATGACTGAAAAAAGATCTTGGTACGATTTTACTGCTAGAAAGTGATAGACGGATGATAATTATTCCTATCGAGAAAAAGAACCAGTCATTATCTTTCATTTGAATTTTCAGGTGTCTGGGAATTGCCTCTGAATGCTCATTACGTTGAAACCTACGAAGGTGGGCACTGCCCGTACTTGGATCAGTGCGTTCTCCACAATCACGATCCTAACGAAGTTTTCGAATGGCTACAGGAGGATTTCAACCGTTATTATGATCAGAATAGAGCACCTTACATGATGCCATTCCACACTAATTGGTTCCAGATTAAAGAATTGGAACGAGGTCTTCACAAATTCATCGATTGGGCGCTAACATTGTAAGTGTTGGATCAGAATCGAAGAGTTTTCTCATTTTGAAACCTATTTTAAATAATTTTCATTCATTTCTAGGCCCGATGTATATTTTGTCACAGCCACGCAGGCGTTAACTTGGATAACTGATCCTACAGCGACAAAATCGTTGAGTACTTTTGAAGGATTTCAGTGTAAGAAGAGGGACAACGTTCCGGAGCCAATGTGCAACAATGCTAATAAGTGTGCGCTCGACTTTAAACCGGCAGAAGCAAATGTTACATCGACCAGGTAAATAGATAATGAATATTTCACAGAATAGCTTCTTTTTCTAAATAATTTCTGGTCATATTTATATCGCGAATTATTTTTATCTATTTATTACAGATATCTGGAAACGTGTAGAGAGTGTCCGAACAAGTATCCTTGGTTGGGTGATTCTAAGGGCACCGGATTATTCAACGACAACTATAATCCAGAAAGGAAATAATTTCATTTTCATTTTCACTCAAACTCTGATTACACTCTAAGACAAATCTATCCATAACATTATGCGTCGTGAAATAGTTTAATTTAAATAAAAAAAACTATCCATGACTATTTCAAACAGCATAATACGTACCAAGAAATTCAAAAGACTGTTTATGACAGTCACACATTCAAATAAAATATTCAAAAAGAATATCTTAGCATTGGACTGAGTTTCAATTAAACTAAGCATATAACCATTGTCAGAATAATTCTTACGAATTCAGCAATAATTTTGTTATATCTACTGAGAACTGCTGACGTAGTTTAAACACAGTCATCGTTCTTGAGGATTTATGACTATGTATTTTTCAAAAATAGAACAGTCTTGATTGACTGTTGAAAGAAAAGAAAAAAAAACAAACTCTGCAATTGAGTTTAAGAAGAAAATATATAATTCGTAACAGTGTGTAAGATTTTCATGTTACATTATATATTATGCTAAATGCTCTACGATTGTGATGTAGCAAAATTCAAATTGCGTTTATCAATTAAGTGCCAAACAATTTGCTATGTAGCTTATTGCTCAAGTTTGCATAAATATAATAAAATAAGAAATAAAACAGATAAATATTAAAAGATATCGTAGCTTATATTCCATATCCTTGAATCTAACGAATGAACTCAACTAAATTAAAATACTGTCTCATTTCTAGATTATATACATATACAAACGATTGAAAGAAAGACAAATTACCAGAAGTTTATGAATAATGTTTTTCAATGCAGAAATCCAAGTTTTTTTTTTTTTTTAGTAATTTTGTATTTCTATATAATGTATATACAAGAAAAGTAATCAATATCAACTGTTACAGTTATCCATAAACATTACTATTGCATATCAATGATCTATGAGACTGATGTAACATGTTAATCCTTTTTAACGAACGGGGTACCACGGCTTCAGAATATCACCAAACTTTTTACGTTCTGGAAAAGTGAAAATTTTTCTGTCTTAGATTAATGCGAACAATATAATATTTGTCGAGTTTCTAAGAACCTTTTTTTTCTTCAATAAATCAATTCTAAGAGACTAAAATTTGAGTAACTTCAATTTACATCATCACTACATAGCCAATGATTGATTACAAATATCCGACCGACTTTACGGACATAATTTTTTATTGATTATCGCTATTACCTGGCTCTGGAAAATCTTCAGGATGAAGAGTGATGTAATGGCGGTAAATAGCATCTCTTTCAGCTGCTGAATCTAGAGTACGTACCTGCCACCAGTATACTAAACCCCCTCCAATTATAGGAAACGTCAGGTGTTTTTGAATGCCTATAACGAATGATCACAAACAATATTCTAAACGGGTATAACACAGTTATTTATTATTATAATTAAATAGTACAGGTATGTGATGTGGTGTTGAATCTGACGTTCTCGTTCAAAACGAAATATTTATTTATATGATCATTACTTGAGTTCAATATAAACTTTTTCCTTTATCCAATGTCTAGGAGAATCACACTTCATTCAATAACATAGCGGGGAAAGATCTGTCGGACATACATATACATAGATACACATAGACGTGTAGTTAACTCGTTTGTATGAAATAGAGGTTAACGAAAAATGTAGGACGCATTGCCAAAGTATGAATATAGAATGAATAGACGTTCAAATTTTTACCGCGATTTTAATGCTCGAAGAGAAATAATATTTTTATCTCAAATATGTATGTATAGGTAGGTAGACGGCTATCGTGTCTCGCGATTGTTGCATAATAACGAAAACTAAAGTTAGGTTAGATTAGGTTAGGTTCAGTTCTGACGAGTTAATCGATCCTAAATTTATGTTTATTGCAGATTTTACATTGTAAATGTTTAAACTGTTTAATAGCATGATCTACTTACCTGAAAACATGGGCCTTCGACTAGCATAATTGACGTATAGAGCTGTTAGGAAACCTGAAACACCCGCAAGAATTGGTGAAGTATATCCCGATAAAACAGATCTTTCTTTCTCGGGATCAGATGTCAGCAATTTTAAAGCCCACGATACATCAGTCTCTTTGTCCGCCATGTCACCAGGTGTATTATGCAGTCCTTACAATTCAGAATTAGATCGAAATCGTTGAACCTCGCTCCGAAGAAGATACCAAAAATCCTTCCTTCTTCGGAAACGAATGTTTTTACGCAAGTCCGCAAGTTCTTGTTCTAATCGGATCAACTAATCGAAATGTTCTGTCAGGTGCGGATACGACTATCGATATCATTGTCGCAATCTGTTGCCGAGGCGCGGGATTTTTGAATATATTTATCGGGGATTCCCGTATTGGTACTTTGAGGGATATCACTTCCTCGTCAAGAAATGATTATACAAATACTATAATATCATAATAAGGATTAATTTTTTAGTAAGAAGTCCTGCGATTGAACACAGACTCATTCAACAAGTGACCCGCAGATACGAATATTCACTGTATATGAACGCTTTAATAGTACCAATAGTTGATTAAGTTATGGATACACTATGTATGACTTAGCGAATAAATACAAATAATATCAGAATCGTTTGGAAGAAAGTTATCTTCACATACATATAAATATCTATTATCTCTTCAATGAATGCAGTAGATTATCACTTATAGTATATTACCGCTTGTTGCGTTTACCAAATGTTTCGAATAATGTATTCACGGCTGATGAGTTTTATGTTCTGACAGTTGTTTGCTGTCACAAATCAAGCTATTTACATTTTCAAATAACGAATAAAATACAATATGAGTAAGGTATACAGAATAGTTTAACTTCGATCATATACGTATATTGTCATCCCTCTAGATCTATTATTCAGTATTTTTTAATAAACTAATTCATTACTGTATAATAACTATCGCAGAATAAAAGTAGCAAAAGAAATGAAACTGAGAAAGAGAAACGGTCTGCAGAAGCAGGAACTAGTGAAGTTTTGCTATCTGAAGAACCTGCAGATATTCAAAGAGCAATCGAGATAACTATCGAGAGTATTGAAAATATATCAAGCATTAAAATGGTCAGAATCCTTTTTATTCTTACATATTCTTCCAGTATCTCTCAATTCATGTCTCTAGACACATAAGAAATAGTATTACTCGCTATACTATGGAGTAAAATGAATATGTGATACAGACCAAGAAATCACTTATAGTCGTATCTACTCTTCATCGCATACGTAATAAATATCATATGTATATGCAGAGAGGTAAAGAGGATACGGGGATCTTGATACGAGTACAACACAATGATATCACATTGGGAGAAAGCTTGTCCCCGAAATTAGGCGATGATGAAGCCGCTCCTGATTTAGTTAACATCGATTACACCATCTTGTTTACAATAGTAGTAAATAAACAGAATAGCATAGGGGCCGCAGTATCTACACCAATTTTGAGTACGGCAATTTTGTGTTCATACATAATCGTAACGTTAGAGATGAAGCCATGTAGTTATATAGTTCTTTTATAAAGCTATCAGACACATTGTAAATACCTATACTGAAAACTTTGATCTCTGCGATGAAATGAGTCATCTTTCAATAGTCGTTCAACATTTTTCAGTAACAGCTTTAGAAAGTTTGGTCGATAACTCCGACGGGATCATAATGTCCTCTGCGGGCGATGGATCTAGAGAAAATGTTGGCAGCAAGAATAAATCGAAGCGAACTTCTGCCATGAAACTGAAAGGCTTTAAGAGGAATCAAAGCTCAGTTGTTCTAGGAATATGCAATTTCGATCTCATGCCACTAATGTTGGGTGGGTGTATTCGAGATTTAACTTTATGTTACATCTTTTTATGAGTAATACCCATAGGTGAATTGATAATACAGGAAAAGAATTCGGAATTATTTTTATTAGTATAACATATCTTTAGGGGAAAAAAGAGTTAAAGAAAAATTATTATTGGAAGCACCAACGACCCATAATGTTGGAGAACCGATTATTCCTTGGAAAAACTTACCCCGTCTAACTATCTCCGCAAGACTACTTGATACAGATATTTTTCCTCCTGATATGAGTGTGAATTTTCTCACAATTACTGTTGAAAGTATTTACAATCTGCCATCTTCCTTTATGGGCGATATGGAGTATAAAGCAAGCACTGTCATATATGCGGCAAATAAAGTATGTGATAATGAGCAATAGCTTCAATTTAGTGTTGAAATCACTATCATAATTCTTTTCCTAAATGTAGATACCAGATGATATTATATTTGATGGCGGTGTAAGGACAAACGTTCCTGATATCGAGAAAATCAAGTGTTGGCAGTCACTGGCTCACTTACAAGGCCGTGTAAAACACTCTAAATATAAATTAAATACTGAGGTTGCCAAAAATAATGTTATTGATAAGCTAGTTATGGATAAGGTATATAGTTTTTATTTAGTCGCATAGTGCATTGTGTTCTACAATTATCCCACACCATCGGTGCACTTTTCCCTCTTATTGTATATCTAATTTTTGTCCGCGAAAAGTTATCGGATGATGCACCCAGGGTGCAGTGGAATTCTATGCGACGCTCTTTGATGCTACACTCAGGATGCGAAGCAATGTCAAATATAATCAAAAGGTGATTAGCTATGACCGCATGTTTAGATGATGAGATTAAAAGCTTGTTATCTAAACAAAGAGATTGTTAATTTACATCTATAATCTCTTCTGGATATTAGATACAAATTTTGGCCCTTCTTTTTTGCTGTGAGTGGAAGAGCAAAGGACGTTGGCAAGCAAAAAGCAAAAGACGCTGATGCTATGCTTCTCTTTCAATGCTACGTTGATGTTTCCGAACTTCTTTATCCTGGAAGTAAGTGAAAGTGGATTAAGTCACAGAATGATATCGGAGTTAGTCATTAAATTTGAATGTATACAGCAACAAGAACTCGAACGGTGGCACAATTGCACACATTCAGTTTATCAGCTATGGCAGAACAAACAGGATTAGATAAAAGCGTATTTGAAAATGAGATATCAAAGGAGCCTGTAATTAAAGAGAAGGAGTTGAAAAAAGGGAAATCTTCTACTAAGGGTAGTTCTCTGCCAATGGTTAGTCAACTATATCACACATTCAATGACGCGAATTTAATGATTTGTAAATGAACCTTTAACCAGACGGCGGCAGTATCTACAGAGTCTGAATATGTACCAAGTTTTCCAGTAATATCAGAAAACGGTGAGCCTGTATTTGTCATAGTCGAATTTGAACTGCATCATCCATTGCAACCCGCTCGAACTTTGGAAGACCTTACTGATTGGTATGGGAAATTTGTATTTCACTGGCAATAAAGACTACGTATATTAACATATGTATGACACAGAAACATACCACACTTTACAAACCATAAATCTGGCTCTGATTTTGCAAGTGCGATATTTTTAGCATAGACAAGATGGTACACCCTTACGTCTTGCCGCCCAATCCATACACGAGTGATCTAGCTGAAGAACACTACTCAAACTGTATCAGAAAACTGGTAGATACACTGTGTGGCGCATACCAGGTATCGATTCGTAATTATAACGATGCAATTTTAAGTACAGTTCTATGAATATGAAGATGAGATAAATAACAGAGCGACCTAACTTACAGGATTTTAGTAGAAACTGTCCAATGCCTGACATGACTCAACAAAAACCACACAAGGTCTCATCACCTGTTAAAATATTTACTACAAGCGAGGATTCTACAAGCGAACAAAACACACACAACACTTGTACCAAGACTACACGATCAACTGAGCAAGACAGCAGATATAGTTACATCAAAGTAAATAGACTAGAATATCTACCATTCGATGCTGGTATACAGAATTAGAATTTAAATGACGTTATTTGAAAACAGAAGAGTGTATATTAAATATTTCATATTCTCAGGACGAAATTGAATGTTTTATACAATATCTTCATGAAACAGGAACTTATTTGAGTGTGCGGAGCACCTTAAAGAATAAGATAACAATGCTTCTAGATCAAAAATTCAAAATCGAAATGCCTACGCTTAGCACTAAAGAATCCCAGGTACAAATGGATTGGTAAAACATAGTGAGCATAATAATATCACTCTACTTATCCAACTTTTTTGATGTTTTTTCAGAATTTCGTAGCCACAACTTACGTGTTTCTAATTGAACAGATGCATTGCGCACTAAACAAAGTTGTAGAGGGCCAATATTCTGAAGGGTCTACAGATTCCGGCCTTGCCTCGAGTCAAAGTTTCTTCGCTGAAGAATCTTGTGTACTCGGATACATAGACGATGCAAGAAAAGAGTATTTGGATGTATGTATTGCAATTTTATTTTCACTACAAGTAACTATTTCACACTATGTGCTCGCTCCGATTGACTCCCCAGATGATAACAAGAGACAAAAAAAATCCTGATACATGGATAGAGTATGCAATATATTTGATACATATTAAAGATATAGATCGAGCTACAGAATGTTGCCGGGAAGCTATTGCTTTGAACAAACAGCACAAAATTGCGTGAGTTCTATATATTAGTTAGAGCTCTTTAATTAATATTATTGCAATACATTTTGTTTACGGTGATAAGTATCCAGATTATTTTCTTGCACAGATTACTTCTCTACGGTCTAATTCTCTCGCATAAAGAGGAGTACCGTGATGCAGAAATTTTTCTGAATACAATAACGCAGGTTTATCCTCGATTTGCCGAAGGGTGGGCAATTCTCCACCTCTTTTATCTTCGAACAGAATATTATCCTGGTATCTAAGTCGCATTTAAACAAATATTCTGATCCTGTGTAACAGATAACATTCTCAATCGCTCATTGAACAACATTCGTCATATCAAAAATCTTCAGACCAGATTCAGGAGCACCTTTCATATTCTAGGAGCCGATGTTACTATTCAAATCGCACAAAAGTGTATGAAAGATAAAGATCCAGATACAATCAATATGCCGTTTTTAAATCGCGAGCCATTGCTTTGGACAACGTTAAATTATCCAAAGGACAGAATCTATCTTGTAACTGCAGTGTTGCTGATGAGATTATCTTGCCTAGATGTGAGAAAATCAATTACACTCTTCCTCAATCATATTCATAAACTGCAAATCAGTCTTTCACTTCAGTTCGCAGGTATAGCGCTCGCTCAAGAATTAGCAGACATGGGTAGGACGAGATATCTTTTATATTACGTAGCTGTACAACATTACATTGAGAATAGATATGCAGATGCAATATGCCATCTTAAAGAGGCAGTAAGCATACATGGAATGGTATGTGAATTAGCAAAACGCTCCCTAAGATATCGAGTATTAAATCCGAGCAGAAAAGAATTGTAGTGTATATGTAAATGAAATGGAAATTTCTAGGAATACTCGGTTGCAAGTTTAATGGGTCATTGCCACTTAGAACAAGGCAACTTTGACGAAGCAATATATTGCTACGAGTTTGCCAACAGTTCGTTCGATCGTCCTGAAGATCTGCATCTTGCCCAGTTGAGGTAAACGTTGCTAATATTGTATCCGTCTTCTCTTCTCGGAGCAGGCTGGTATTAGAATTCCCAGAATTCCCAGAATGTTGAATTAAATAATATATTTTTCAACTGGAAAATGTCTCGTGCAGTAGAATTATTGTACATTGTTTCTAGTTTATTGAAACTCATTGAATATTAGATTGGCCAATTTGTATCTCAACACTGATCGATACGAAGCTGCAAAAAAACTGTTCCTTATTGTTTGCAAAAATTCACCAACTTATAGATCATGGCTTGGTGTAGGAATCGCTTTATATCACGTACGTTAATTCCGCCGAAATAACTTTGAGTATACATAGTTCTTTTTATAATAACACCTTCGTCATTACTTTACGTAGTTGGGTGATATGAAAAGTGCTGAAACATCACTGACGGAAGCTAATAGTTTGAACACATGTAATGCTGAAGTATGGGGCTACTTATGTCTAGTTAATATGTCGTTCCAACGTTACGATGAGTTTCTTCAATGCTATCGACAAGTTGTAAAGGTAATAGCTTCTTCTCTCGTTAAGGTTTGGGAAAAAATAAGAAACGATTATATTTTGTTAGCAAGCAGTACGGGTTTATTGACTTTATTTTTTTCTTCATTTTATCAACTATATCAGAACAATCTTACGAATTTACGGATATGGACGATGATTAAAGACCTGATGAAGAGTCTGGATTATAAGACGCCAGTACTGTCAATAAATTCTCAAGAAAATTTGGTAGATGAAACGCTAGAGAACAAAGGTCACAATCAGGCTTATCAGGAGTCTGATGGTAACTAAAGAAATAGAGTAGAGCGAGTGAGTGTATTCCCGTAACGAATGACCATATCTTCTATAAGATTGTTGCTTTACAGTTTTTAGGAATAATTTTACCATTCATAATTTCATGCTTTGTCAGTAATAATAAAACGAGAATGAAAACACAGAATTATGTTGACTTGGAGCCATCCTATTATTAGCTGCGATAAATGGGGTGCTTTGTAAGCAAACAAGTGCTTTGATTATACGGGTATCTAAGAACCAAATTGTTGTCTACAGAAGTATAAAATAAATCATACAAAATAAGATATCCAAAATAAAGTTTACGTATTATAGCAACTAAAGCTACAGCGTGGAAATTTTGATGCATATGTATTTGCATCCTGGAGTATTAAATTATTCGCATATTATTACGATAACTTATTAGTATATCAAAGTTCTTCGAAAGACATTGAAGCTGCGTTAGTACTAGTGTAAAATATTCAATTGATATTTCGTGAATATAGATATATTGTATATATGCAATATGAAATCAAGAATAAATTATAAATAGGTGAAAACACATCGAAATACATAGTACTCAGAGTATAAATAACAAAAACTTAAATAGTAACAACAAAATAAATATCCGTAAACTCTAAATGATGCAACAGAAATATGTAAAATATTAAATTCGCAATAAATAAATTAAAACAAAAAAAAAAATTGTTTTCATGATCTTTTTAAACTTCTTTAAATCTTTTTTTCTTTAAAACTGCAGTCTCGCACCTTAAACTTTAAGAGCCAAATATCTAGTATAAAAATATTTGATTGTTTTTTAAAATAAATATTAATTTTTTTTTGTTTTTCTCTCTTTTCGTTCTTTCTTTCTTTCTTTTCTATTTAGTACTTATATGCGTATACGCATATAATTATAATGTATAGTTTTATAATAGATAGAAAATACTTTTTTTTGGTGCTACCATTGAAACCAATATGTGCATTTAGTATATACCTTTCGAAAATTATATGATTACTATTATTATTAATGTTGTTATAAACATTAAATGGCAGTATTATTATTATAATTCAATTATAATTGATAAAATTATAAATATATGTTAACAAGTCGAATTTATATGGTAAAAATATTACGTCAGAAGATTATACTGCCAAACAATCACGATAGTTAATTATTGAGAAAGATAATCATTATTCATTAGTCATTAATGGTAATATAACAAAAAACAAGACCGAACTTAATTGTATTCGAACTGTAGATTATGGATACATTTCTATTACCATTTGAATGATTATAACTAAATATATTGTACCCTAATCATACAGTTGGCATGATAATCGGAAAGAAAAATTCATTAACGAGCCTTCATAATGGATTATGAAATCTCATTAAAAATTGAGATAAAATTTACAAATTTGCAACATATATATAAATTGAGCATTCAAAGTTAAATATCATTTTTTTAATATTTCAATATTTACATCATGCCATCTGTTTCAATAACACTGAAAGACCGCACCCTATATTTGCACTAACAGTTTTTGTGCATTAATATACATAGTATAATATGTACAATACAACCTTTTTTTCTTTAAATTAACGAATTTTTTTTTCATCTTCTGAATCTTTGACAATTTAATTATCGATATCATTTGAAATTTGTTCAATTTTTGTCGAATCTTTAACAACTTGACGATCAAAATCATTTGAAACGAGTTCAATCTTTGTGGAATCTTCCACAATCTGATTATTAGTATCATTCGAAACTTGTCCAAGCTTTGCTGAATCTTTAACAATTTGTTCATCGACATCATTCGAAACTTGTTCAAGCTTTGTTGAATCTTTAAAAACTTGATTATCGATATCATTCGAAACTTGTTTTTCATCAGTCAAGTGAGTCTCTGTTTCATGAGACAACTCTACCTTCTCAATCACGCTGGTAGATTCTACAATATCTCGAGCATGTTCGATTTCATCTGTAATTTTTCCAGATTCAAGAGATATTTCACTTTGGAATTCACTTTTTGCAGTAACTGCTTCCTTTTCCAATTGTTCAACCTCATTGGTATCTACCAAAGGAATAAAATTATGTTCCTGCTTGGGTTCATCCTCAGATATTTTTTCTATATTCGTTACTTCATTCTTGCCATTATCCGTATTGCTGCCAATAATCGTTGCGGCTTCTACTTTCTCTTGCGCTTCACTTGTGATTCCTGGTAATGCTTTACTGGTCTCAACATCCTCAATAGTCTCAATGCATTCATCAGTTTTACTTCCACTAGAATGCGGAGTTGTAGATTCAGCCTCTGTCTTCGTCTCAACATTTCCCACAATTACCTCCTTCTCAAGACCAGTGTCAGATGTGTTCATAGATTCTTGACACTCGATAGCATCTTCCTGGGCCAGAATCACTGGCTCAGAGTTATCGATTGATGTCGTATCCTCAGGGAGACTTTCGCCAACTTTTCCCAAGTCAATAGATGCGCTAGAAGTCTCTAAGTTACCATTCAGCTTTGATACGTCATCATTTCCATTTTGGTTTTCTTTGACTGTCTCAATTGGCACAGAGTCCTCGGAAACCTCTTTTGTGCAATTATTGTTAGTACTACTGACTTCTTCCTGACTTTCATCGCCATTGGCTACGTTTCCGGTAGATTCTTTGACTGTATTAGTGCCAAGATCGTTCGGTTCGGAATTGCTTTCGTTTTTAACAGATTCTTGTGTTTCCTTAAAGTTGCTGTGTTGGAAATTCTTAGATTTGTCTGTTCGCTTGTTCGTTCGCTGTGGTTTTGGCGTAGAAGCATCTTCCAGCTTTCTTGGTACTGGAAATTTCTGCGAATCATGTTTCGTCTTCTCAGACGTTCGTCTTTGCGAATGAATTGGTTTGAATGAATCATTAGCGGAATGATTATTCTTTTGCTTAACGTGCGAATCCCGTTGACCAAAATCCGCCTTTCTTTGAAAATGGGGTGACTTTGGAGAATCCTTAATTTCCTTTCGTTGCGAATATGGCGATTTGGGGTCGATTTCCCCGTGTCTTTGCTGTTGGGAGTCATACTTGAACTCTTTCCTAGTCAAATATGGAGACTTTGAGTTAATTTCAGCCTTTCTCTGTGGATGTGGACTCTTAGGAACGTAGCGTTGCTGTTCGTCGATATCCCGATTAAAAGAAACACGGTTCGTTTTATCATCAGGTGATTTATGACCAGAGAATTTCTCGTGTTCATGACAAACCGCCTCTGTTTCCGACTGACTGCTGTATAAAATACGCGGTTTTTGGCGCGGTCCAACTCGCCCTGTACCAGCAATACTCGGAGAGCTAACTGAAAAATGATTCGACGATTAAGACCTTGTTCGAAAGAAACAAAACATCAATTTCTTCCATTTATCTGACTAAAATTCTCCTGAAATAAAATCCAAATCACATTCCACGAACTCCTGTACTACATACCTTTAACGCTCATCACAGGACCCTTAGGGACTGTTGTGCCATGATTCACAATGACTTTGATGCTTTTATCAGTCGCCACAACGGTCCGTTCATCAATCCCATTCGGAGAAACTGGAAGTTTTACAGCCGGTGGTGATACAGGCCCATGAAATTGCTCAAACGAATTTGAATGCTGATAGACTCGATTGTTATGAGATCCTCTCGAGGCACCGCGGCTGATATACTGCTTTCCCCCACGACCACGAGCCACATCATAATCATTTCCTAGTAGAAGTATCATGAATCAGTAACAACAAAGTTTATGACTAGAAATTCAGTTACGATAGTTTGCTTATATCCATCATACTGTAAATACCAACCATCAGCTTGCCACTTTTCGTATTCCTTGTGGTCCTTTTTAACAACATCTCCGATGTCTAGTCGTGCTGATTTAGTTGCGCCTGCTTCATCTTCCTCCACGTTTATCTGGGATTAAAAAAGTCTGTTAAAACTTGGTACATTTCAATTTGATTAATCTTTGATCATTCTTGTTTGCAAAATCTTGAATTATTATTTTCCCACACGCCGAATGCTATTATTTACTTTATTGTTATCCCATTCTCTCCGCCAATTGCCCTCAGCAGTACGTTGCCGACTAATCCTGGCTTCGTCAATTCTGTTACGTTCTGCCCTCCAAGCTTCGTATTCTGGTTTTGTGGCGTCTTTTGGCGCAGCAGGTCCTCGGTATTCCTTTTTGGAGAACAAAAAAAATGAGTCGATGAATGCCAGCTTTAAAATAGCTCAAAAAATAATACAGAAAATCGTTGATCCTTAATTCTGGGTAAACCAGAATGAGAAACAGAACAATCTTTACACATCTTTCAATTATTGTCTCAACCCACTTTAGAATACCCTTCCCGACCCCCGCCCCGTCTCCTAGAAGAACCTCGTAGAGGTCCGCCACGTCCTCTGCTCCGCTCATTGTCTCTCAAGTCCTCTCTATTCCGCTCCTCTCTTTCAGAGTCGGCTAGAAAGTTGTAAGAAGGATCTGGGGGCGGTCCGTCACCCTGAAACAGATGTTATACATTTTCGTACACAAAGTGTAATGATTACGAAAAAATAAAATGATCAAAGCAGCCAAGATATCTCATAATAGACTAATTCTGATATACGTAGATATAAAAATTGGCTTTTCTTTCGGCACATACATCCGCAAAGACGTGTATCTTCTTTCCATCTCCGCCTCCAGCATGGTACTGTTGCTGTCCTCCCCGATACTCTCTCGCGTAAGTTTTGGGCTTAGAATTACCGTTGCTTCTCTGTGGTGGTGGGTTTGAAAATTCAGGTGGTTCTTTTCTCTCTGGCCAATCGGTAGGCGGAACCATTTTTACTAGAGCGTTTAATTTGGCTGCGTTCTGCTTGTCTGCTTCGACTTCCTGCGTTTTCCAATAAATTATTGATAATACATCGATGAATAAAAAACAGCAAAACTTGGTAAAAATAGATTTGAAATGATTTGGAGATGAAGATTAACTACATACTTCGTGTCTTCGACGTATCTCTTCATTTTTTTGTCTAATTTTGTTTATCTTCTCTTCTAGAGAATTGGAAGCCATCTGAAAGAGTTAAATGAACAAAAATTAAACGCAAAGTAAGATAAATTTGTAAATTACACACCTTTGCGTTATTCAATATTGGTGTATTATTGGAGGATAGATTACCTTATCCTCGCAGACTTTAAATCGACACGGTGACGACAATTATGATGGATAATATAAAATGATAATTATAATGCAAGATGGATAAAATATCGCATTGGCTATATAGGTAGGTGTGTGTAGGTATGCATACATGTAGCATACGATGTACAGTTAGATTGAGAGTTGATATATTTTCATATCACGTTTTCTTGCGGTATGATTATCCGTGAAAGGAATGTAGTAGCTGGAAGTCTTCAGTTATTTATTTGATTTTATTTTATTTTATTTACTAGATATGCTATAGATGCGCTTACACCTGTAAATATGACGGTCGTCGCATATACATGCATACATACACACATGCATACGTACGAAGGTGTATAATTTTTTAATGAATAAAAACTGCAACGAACACACGCATACCTTATTAGTTTGTAGAATGAGACGATATATCATCAGCGCGTTGTCACTCCATGAGATAAACAGTCAATTTTTGTATAATAAAGAAATGCAGAAATATGGGACGGACTATATTTATTCACACAACCTACCAATAACCAAACTAGAGCGTGCGTAATGCAGCAGCCAGATGGCATATCGGCATTAAGGCTGTCAAAACGCTTGCGCAAAACTCACTTCCTATTATCAAACTTTTTAAATAGTTTATTACAAGAGGATAAGAAACGATATTAAAAAATATCTCTGAGTTGTGGATTGAATATTGAATAAATTATCTCCCCGTTCAACAAAGCTGGTTTTTTTTTTATTATTAAACTAAAAATTAATGCGCGATCTTGAAAATAAACAATAGCAGCCTATCAGCCATGAGGAAGTGTCAAAGTGACAGCTAGCAGACGACGCGTAGAAATTATCACTTGCCAAACCGGGGACTAAAGACTATTTTTATTGCATACATACCTATGTGTATGTATACGCGTGATGTCTACGACTGATTATACGGTTGGGTAAAAAAAATTACCGTTTTTTAATCCTCGATTAAAGTAAATAAATAAAAAAAATATGTCACAGATTCTTAACGCTCTTTATTGTTCTTCTATTATTTCTTAACCTATAAATGTTGTTTGTTATTACTATTATCGCACTTAATTTTTCGACGATTTAAAAATCGTAATAAAAAATCCCAGATATATATTCAGGCCGTTCCTAAATCACCTCAAAGATATTTAATATCTAGTCAATTGTAAACAGACATCAATCACTGATAACTGTTTATAACCTTATATATTATCTTTGATCAAGAGGTTCGGCACATTCAACGCATCTACATCTACATATGCATACATACACGCATAATTCTATCAAGAAAATTATATTAAAACATTGAGGATGAATTAAGGGGCAGAAAATGAGGATAGCAAAGTCCACCGTGATATTTTTGATCTTCGTATTAATGCTCTCAGTGTTTGTCGCCAACGTAGCAAATCTTATTAACGTCGATTCACACGCTGCAAATGATACGCCGCTTTACCAAGGACTGGATGACGCCGAGCCGCAATGGCTACCTCCAAAAAAATACCAAATCCAAGATCTTCCTGATCACCTGATGTGGTTTGTGCAGGTTCGTGATAATCTCTAGATGTTTAGTTAATTTTTTATATATTTATGTATTTTTATTTTTTTTTTACACTCAAATATAAAAATAATTTAATTCTACCATTTATAAGGTATCGGATATCCACATAAGCGTCTTTCAAGATCAATCAAGAATCACGGAATTGAAAGAATTTTGTGACATCACGATCAGCACGATCGAACCGTCGGTCGTTCTCGCGTCTGGTAAGCTGGTTTCTTCATCCAACGTATATTCTCGTAACGATGTGAACGATGTTCTCATAACGATGTGAATTTTCATAGGTGACTTGACGGACGCGAAGGCAAAGGACAAAATGGGCTCGGGACAGATACAAGAAGAATGGGAAAACTATAGAAAAGTTTTGAAGGAGTCGAACGTTTTGAAGAAGACAGTGTGGCTTGATGTCAGGGGAAATCATGGTAGTTGATAAACGCTAGGCGTAATTGATCGGCTTTTGTTCATAACGTCTAATTCAGAGTATAACGAGGATCCCTGTGTTTGAACGTTTCACAAAATCAGATTTATTCCTTATTTATATTTCAGACAACTTCAACGTACCGAGTGTGATATCTAAAGAAAATTATTACATGAATTATTCTGTGCAAGGAAAGGAGCATCCTCGTTCATACATGCATCAAATTGCAGTCGGTTCAGAGAAATATACTTTTATTGCTATTGACGCCTGCTTAGAACCAGGGCCTCGTAGACCGTTCAATTTTGTTGGTATTCTAACTGGCTCTGAAGCTGATAATATTGCTAAATTTGTACAGCAGGCAAGAGCACAAGACGGAGATTACATTGTGTGGTTTGGGCATTATCCCACATCTTGTATATTGGCACAGTGTAGCGGAGGAGTAAGAAGTATTTTGGGTAAGCCGTATCGTATTTGCTATGAATTTATTCCACGAATATAAATATAAAGCAAAGTTTTGTATCGCATACGATTATAATCAACGCATTAATCCTCAGGCAGATACAGAGAAGGACTAGCATATCTTTGTGGACATTTTCATATGCTGGGTGGCGCCGTTCCTTACATGTATACATTACAGCATGCAGGATTTCTTGAATTGGAATTAGCAGATTGGAAGGATAACAGAGTGTAAGCTAAATGGAACGGGGCTTGTTAGTCTTAAAAATCTTATTCAGCATTTGACGGAGGTCTGAAGAAATATTTAAGTTCTGAAATATACATCCTGCAAAATCCAACATACCCTGCTAACACAGATGATACATGATAAAAAATATTACTTTGTGAAACATGCATGGAAAATTGCACAGTTGAAATTGTTTTTCTTCATAAGACGTTGCGATTCCAGTAGATGCCTCATTTACTTTTGCTTATTGTTAGGTATCGTCTAGCAGCTATAGATCACGGTCAATTTTCATTTATTGACATAAAACATCGAGACTGGCCTGTGGCATTGATCACCAATCCGAAACACGCACTATACGTGATGCCACGAAAAGAGAATTTACAGTCTATTTTTGAATCTACGCACATCAGGTAACCACTGCTTTACAATGCGTTTTTCACTCATCCTCGTATACTATAGCTATTACAGCCCTGCATCAACCCGATACATTAATCGGTCAATGAACAAAGAGAGGACTGGCTATCATTAATTTATAAATTAATTTACTCAACGCTATAAGCCGAGAAGAAAGCACAAAGCCATTAGAACAATTCACCTGCAAACTCTTTCCCTATTATGTATTTTAGTCACTTTAAACGCATACTAGAATTTTTTTTTCCTCTACGTTATCAAAACTCATCTGTGATATTCGCTGTTAGAAATTTCCATTCCTTATTACACACAACGCTACGTTTTCAGCCAATATAATTCTTGCAGAGTATTGGCATTCTCTATAGCTGATCTAAAGTCCGTCGAAGTACAGATAGACAACGGTGAATGGTGGCAATGTCGGCAAGTAAAAGGCCCACTTTACGTTGTCCAATGGAACCCAAAAGAATACAAAAGTGGGCTTCATCATATACAGGTTTACTTGCATGTTAAGCTTACATGTTTCAGAGATATTATAGAGTATTCCCCCTCTCATTAATTACTCAACGTTATCATTTCCATAGGTTCGAGTGGCGGATGAAGACGGAAGAGAAAAGGTAACGAGTCAGCCGTTCTCCCTGGATGGAACTCGTTTGTCATTCCGAGTCCTATCCAGAATGGTCCTCATGTCTAACATCAGTCACATAGTGAGTATTGGAAAAAATTTGTTCAAATATTTTTTGGTAAACGTTAATCACTGCGATGAAATGAGAGCGATATTCTTCTAGCAACTAATAGCCACTAACAAGAAAACAATTATTGCAGTTTCAAATTTTGTTCGGAACCATGCTGATCATGTTGGTAGTTCCATTGAGCATTCTCCGGTTTATGCACAAGCTTTGCGAATGTAAGCAAGAACAATTCAGTCCCTATTCTTCGTCGGCTTGAAGTAACATCAAAAATTATATAAGAATCACATTTTTAGGTAGAAAGATGCACCGTCCTAGAATCCGGCTAAAGATATTCAATTGGTGGATCCGAAAATTGTGGGTTCTATCCACAGTTGACCGCTTATTCTTCCCTCTGATATTTTACGTGTTGTATTTGACAGTGGGTATGTATTCGTGTGTAAAGTTAGCGGATCTTCTCCATTGACAAACTATAGATTTTCAAAACAGTCACCCATAACTTTAAACCAAATTTGTACTAATCCATATTTAGGTCCGTGGGCTGTTGGAGAAATAATAGAGAATCGTACTGGGACAATATTTGCGTGGGGTACTTGGGTGGGATCATCTTATCTGCCTGGATCTTTCACCTACGCATATGGCTTTTTTCAATTATTCTCTTTTCAACTTCCTCTTACACTAATCCTAGCTCACCGAGTTGACCAAAGGTGATTTTTCAACCACTAACGTACTTGATTAGATTTTTCTGCTGTTCGAAAATTCATATAATTATTAGCAAATACGAAGCGATAGAATCTAATCCCATATTTTCATCTCGACTAAAATCTGGAGAAATCATCTCTCCGTTATACTAACAGAAATTTAATCTCCCGCAGGCTATACCTGATTGAAAAACCACCAAGAAAGCCTACAACGGTACTTAATCTATTACTAAGGCATACACCGTTCGTCTTATTGATAACGATGCAGGCAACCATGGTATACTTTTTCTGGCTCGCTTACGGAACCCTGACTATAATATTTGGCCCGATGCGTACTTGGAGTATAATTTTAGCCATTATATTATGGTACCAAGCTAATAGAATGCCGGAAAGTTGCTTAAGGTCAGTATCTACGGTCATTTATCTAAAATAATTGAATTATATGAATAACATGAATATATTTTCTCTATAATAGGAGCGCAGCAGCTGTTTGGTATCCAGGAAGTTCTATAGTAAGTAGCGTAGGCAACGAGGGTAAATTGGAGCAGCCTAATAGTCATAGATAATCGTTGAAATTTATCTACCTGAAGATTTCTATTAGTTATTATAAATCAGAGTTTGAACAATCACTAATTTTATGTATAATTAAATGATTTTTCAATATCCGGATCTCACTCTTTAATAGAATCTATAGAAATACGTGATATGATAATCTACCATAAGTTGTTACCTCCGATAGTTATTCAATCTATGAACTTGTAACAATCTGACTTCAATTATACGTACCTACCACAAATGTTTTCCAATGGTCAAGTTCAAACAACTTTTTGTCTTGAGAGCTGACTCCAATCTATTACTACATACATACTTTAAAGTATGATGAATAATAATCAATTGTTGATCATAGTTGTTTTTCAAATCGCACAATATTATACTGTGATTAGTCTTATGTAGTAGTATGTACTTACATCAAGTAGATGTAGATGTAGATGTACGTACCTATTCAGGTATACTAAATATTTACTTCCAATAGATGAAGGAATTAGTAATTATTGACGATGGTTTTTTTTAGTACCCGAATGTTACGGTGTGACAATTATTAATAAGAAAGAGCGAACAGCCAAGCTCAGAAGAAAAATTTGATATAGTAGTTCTTCTTGATAGAAACAAAAAAATTATTAGTATTTTATCAAAGTACCTAAATTCCATTTGAGATATTTCTCATGAAAGTAACTAGTCTTATTCAAAGTGTTTGTTATCCTGATTTATTGAGTTATATTAAACTATTTGCGGATTATGGTTGGTGGTATCGGATACATGCAAGTTCCAGACTGAGAACTATATTCCTTAAAAAAAAGAAAAAGAAAAAAAAAATAGACAAATCTGTTGTTACCAAAACTGTATGAAAGTATTCCTCGAGTTTGGGTAGTGTTGTGTTTTTAGTAAACGAGATATCAATATCTCATGTAATGTGTAACTAATCACGAAGGAATGTATGCGAAAACGATTTACCTATCTAACACTACCCATTCTTTATCGAACTGTAATGTTAATTGATGAATAAATCAATATGTTAATATACTCATTCTAGTAGAGATTAAAGTCAGGAAATATATTTAACATATCTCATATTTTTAAATATAAAAAAAATAGCTTTCCTCGACGTTAGAAATATACAATAAAATTGCAAGTTGAAAAAAACATAAATAATAGTATTTTAAACTCCCAATCCTTTTCAAATGACATGTAGTCTTAAAATTAAACTCATCTGTTAACAAAAATAGTATGTATACGATAAATATAATTACAATATGAATCAGATAAATAGTATAACATTTGAATAGTTTGTTCACGAAAAAATTCATCATTTCTATTACAATTAAATATTAATCATAACGTCCCTAGCTAAAATTGATTCTCATTAGAAACGAATCTACATCATAAAGCGCAAATCTTTGGAAGAATCTCTCCGCATCTTCCCGCTATTTTAACTTGAGCATACTGATCCCCCCTTGTCTGACCAATGTTTACTATAGATATAGGTTTCTTTGCTTCAACAGCCTGGAGAATAATTCTCAATCCAGAAAATACTGAAAGAGAAGATCCGAGCACCAGTAAAGAGTCCGCTGACTCTACTTCGTTCTTCACTCTATCCACCCTTACGCGTGGAACATTATCTCCGAAAAATACAATGTCAGGCTTCAATACTCCGCCGCAATTATCGCATGACGGTACTACGAAGTTTTCCACTTGATCCTGAAATTCAAACCATATGAATCTGACTATAAGAAGTTAATTATTATTGATGAACGATGATGATACCTGTGATAATTCGACGTCACCGTCAGGCCTCATCATCTGAGCTTCGGCTTTCATGTCTCTATTGTTTTCTTCCATAATATTCTGTAGCTCGTATCTACAGATTTTGTTATCGCAGTTCAAGCACATTACTCTAAAAGCAGTTCCGTGAAGTTCGATAACGTTTTTGCTCCCGGCTTTGAGATGTAGATTATCTACATTCTGGGTAACTATACAGCTCACTTTTCCCTCCGCTTCAAGCTGTTTCAAAATATTGTGTGTGACGTTGGGGGCGAAGGAAGAGAACCTGAAATAAAAATATATTTTTTCTTTGTTCGAACCGCATTTAGACTCGGATAAGCAATTGACCTTCCAAACCTCGGCCATCCTACGTAATTTCTTGCCCAATATCGTCTCCTCGTTTTTTCACTTTCGCAAAATTCTTTGTATAATACAGGCCTGCGGTTACTTCTAGCGTATAAACCAACGCCCTCAGATCTGTAGTCAGGAATACCACTTTCGGTCGATATCCCAGCGCCCGTTAATACGCACATTTTATTTGATTTATTAAAGAAATTTTCTAATTCATGTAATTCCTTGTCTCCTATCGGCTGGCATTTGGGCACAAATGCTAGCGTCGAACAACAGCTGATACGATCTGTCAAATTTTTTAACGCTAGACTGTTGTGCAAATTGTGTATTCGGTATAGTTCTTTCATTTTATTTTTTTACACATATGATAATTTTTGCTAAGATTTCTGTACTTTTACGCTATTTTTTTAAACTATGTATCATACAGCATCTTTTTAACCTCAAATGTTAGAGGTTATATAATATCTTTGATATACATAATCATAGCGACCGTCGCGCGGCGACAAGAATAGAGCTTAAGGCTGGATTTTCATGCGCAGCAAACTACGGCTGGGTTTTCATGGACAGCAAGTTGCTGCAACAGCAAATTGCTGCAGCAGCGAGTTGCTGCTGCTGCGCATGAAAATGAGGTTTGCAGCAGCAGCAAGTCACTGCTTGTCAAACGCCCGTGTTTTCGCCAACGGTTCTCATTTCTGTTTATTCTAATTCTTAATATTTTAATTTTTAATCAGTCAATTCGGCGTTCGGGTAGATGGCGTTTCGGGTAAATGATAGCGTCAACAATTGTTCTCGATGAGACACTATCATTTACCCGAAACGCCATCTACCCGAACGCCGAATTAACTGATTAAAAATTAAAATATTAAGAATTAGAATAAACAGAAATGAGAACCGTTGGCGAAAACACGGGCGTTTGACAAGCAGTGACTTGCTGCTGCTGCAAACCTCATTTTCATGCGCAGCAGCAGCAACTCGCTGCTGCAGCAATTTGCTGTTGCAGCAACTTGCTGTCCATGAAAACCCAGCCTACTACTGCGGCGACAAAATTTTGCGGCGACAAAATTTTGGCATGATGACGCTACCTGCAGTAGTGACGAATGCCAACTTCAACGTTTGTATACGTTTTCGATTCGGAGTCGAGTAGAAATAACGTACTGTTGTACGTGAATTATCATCTTGTATAGATATTAGAAAAAAATATTATCGAAATGGAGGATAAACTTCGGCAAATGGAAGACGAAATGAATAGGTATTTACGAACAATTATACAATTGAAGAATAACCTCGAAATATTGATAACCTAACCCTAACTTTTTCTGAGGTTATCCTAACCTCAAACGACGCGATACATACAATATTATTTCATTGGTAGAGTGTAGAACTTTTTCAGCCCCTTTTTCCTATGTCTATGTCGATTTACCCGATTTTCAATATTGCAATTAAACTCATGCTTGATGTGTTTAATGAAAAAATAACCTAACCTCAACTAACCTAAGCAAACCAAAGTTAGATCGAAAAATAAGAAGAACGTCTCTTTCGAAGAACACCAACTGACATTATTCGAAAATTCTGTATCACCATAATTTCTAAATTTCCAAATTTCATTTTATTATCAATAGGTTCGAGGCTGAGATTGGGGGACAGCTAGTTACGCCTATCGTCAGACAAGTCATAGGAGTAAATACATATAGTCAAGTAGCCAGGCAGTTGGAACAACATGAAATACCTACTCCGGTTGTTGCAGCCGCTGCAGCGACACTCGCGTTTCCACCGATGCTCGGATTTCCACCTCCGCCACCACCCCCGCCGCCTATGCTTATACCCCCGCAAGTCGCTAGGCAATGTAAGAAATTGGAGATGGATTATAAATTTCTATGTTTTTTCATCGAAATGATCAAATATCCAATTATTTGCGAATTTATGATGATTTCTATCTCTTTTTATGTTTTTTTTTTGCTACATGATACTCTTACTTTTGTGAAATGATGAAAATGATCTTTCTAGCAATTTCAATGTCGACGTATTCATCACCTGCGCAGATAAGCAACCCATTTCTACCAAATATGGGAGATCAGAGTTTGAGTGCCACTCCAAAGTCATACGAACCAACATCAGCGCCGAATATACATCCGGAGATTATTGAGCAAATAATAAATACCAAAATTCCTGACGACGATGGGAAGAAGAAACCAAAAGCTAAAGGCGTTAGTACCGCTGCTGAGTTAGCTATTAGTCAAGGAAAGGCTAGCTCAATTATGGCCAATGCTAGCGCGGAAGAAACTCACCCTAAAGGAAAGGGAAAGAAGAATAAGAAGATCATTAGAATGGCTGGTGGACAGACTTGGGAGGATACATCTCTATTGGAATGGGATGAAGGTGAGAATATCGAATGTGAATCGAAATTAGCAAAAGATTTTCTTAAGAAATTAATGCCATCAATTCATTACGCTGAATGAGTTATTCTTAGCACGACGACAAATTCTTTGATTAGTTTTTTTTTTACCCAAATCTATTTCTTTGTATCAGATGACTTCAGAATATTTTGCGGTGATCTTGGGAATGATGTTACCGACGAAATGCTTGTCAGAGTCTTCAGCAAATATCCTAGCTTCCAGAAAGCGAAAGTTGTGAGAGATAAGAGGACGAATAAAACCAAAGGCTTTGGTTTTGTTTCGTTCAAAGATCCACAGGACTTCATTAGAGCCATGAAGGAAATGAATGGTGAGTAGCTTGCACGTTTTAAATAATCTTCGAAGAGTCCGTCTCGGAATGCTTCTATTCCTGATACATTAATTATCCATCTAGCAGAAAACTTTATAAAAGCCTAAACCGATATGAAAATAATTTTGTTATTGTTCATTTCTTTGAAAAATAATGAAGATTGAAAATTCATATGGACATAATCCTAATTACGCCATACCTCCGGTCTTTGGAAATTAATGTTGAAGATGTTTTGCATTTTGATTATTAATCGGGTCAATAAATGCTGCGTCTTTGAATAATGAATCACAGTTTACATCCTGTACTTGGAAACATAGCTTTTTATTATCTTTAGATCTTAATAAACTAAGCATTTTTATCAAAGACTATTGCAACCCTGTAAATTGGATGCTTACAGTTGCCGAATAGGATTTGAATGAACGTTATTGATAACGAAATAAAAAAAAAATTCTAAAATAAATAAATACCTATGAAATTAAATAATATTAATAAATAAATAATTCATTTCGTTTGACTAAAAATACTAATTATCGACATAAATGATGATGATGATGTTGTTGTTTTCATCTGAAGTACACATAATATAACGTACATACATAATGCGCTTGATAAATTTTATATTAATACATTTGCGGAAACTCTGTATGTTTAATTGAAATTTCTTGTATACTATAAGTTACATACATGAGGAATTAAATTAACTGCAGTTATCTCGATTGCAAATTCAACATATCGTTACAGTAGAGTTTTGAAATTTAGTCTATACCCGCAATGCCAGATGAATACTACTCTCGATTTATATTAATAATATTCCAAAATTTTACAAATCAGTTCATTCTAGCCCCACCTGTTGAATAACGATCAATAACTATGCGTATTAAATGTAAATTGACCTTTTTTTTCTTCAAATAATGCTTGTGAATATTGTTCTGGATTACGATTATTACAATTCATCGTTATGGATGCGACTTTCGTTTATTATCAAAGAGTACTTTCATTTGGCAAACTTTAGATTGAGATTAGAATAATTTTTTTTTTTCTTTTTTAATAACTTTTTCACATTGCGTCAAGTCGTAGTATAGATTCTATTTTCCAAGTGGTCCCCATCCGTAAGACACAAATAGTTGAGGTATTATAGAATACTGTCTTCTTGGTTGACCAGAAACTCCGTTTCTTGGCGCAACACGATTATTGGAGTGTTTAGACGGTGGCCGCGGAGCAGGGCTTTCTAATGGCAGTGCTCTTGCTGGTTCGATTTCATTTGCACCTAAAATTTGAGACAAAATTCATTACCTTTTTATGAAATATAAATTAAATAGAAAAATTTCAAGAGCTTAGATTCGTTGATGAATTTCCATCTTTATCAAAGACAAGAGAATTAGTCCACTTTCCAGTAAAACAAATTTTCTTGTGATGTACAAACTCGCGATTCGAGATTGAGCTAGAGATTACCTGTATTGCTGTTAGACCGTGGACTATGAGGGTTTAGATACAATACAGAGAAGGGCATTCCGCCAGCTCCCCATCCGCGAGACATAAATACATCTTTCTTTGCGATTCGATTTGTTGACGGTGGACCAGCCGCAGATGATTGCACAACTGGTGAATCTCGTTCCTGATGACTTCGTAGTCTGAAATCATCAATCGTGCAATTGATATTATTAATATAATTGCATATCTTGTTTTTCTTGAAAGAGATGAAGCGTTCTTTAATCGCGACACTGGCACTCGGATCAATTCTGATTTTCTGTGTAGTTGAAGAAGCTGATTAGAATTGTTCAACTATTAATTAATACAAATCATTAACATTAACAGTTGGTTCCGCCCCCGACATTTTTAATCAGAGTATGATGAGTGTTTCGAAATTAAGGCCAGTTCAAAATACACAACTTAAATATTTATTGATCTTGATAAGAAAGATAAGAAATTGGTAAAAAATTCTCAGTTAATTAGAAATTAGAGGTTTTCAAGACCAGTTTATCTGGAAACTGAAAGATAGAAATAATGGTATCTTCTAATAAGTCGAAATCGTAATTTCTGACTTGAAACACAATTCTCATGTATTATACAGTTAAAAATTTCGATTCTGTGGTAGTGAATTAAAATTCCACAAGCATTTCTAATCTGATTCATTCTTACCTCATTCGCAGTGCGAATAAGTAGATGAAGTAACAATAAATTCATGATTTCAAAAATTCGTGGACATTTTTTTACCTGATAGACTTTTGAGTATCGAAATTATTTTCATTGAATTGATTCAACCTTTTCAACGATAATTGGAAATATATTACATTACGACGTTGTAAAGTCGATCTAATCATGAGAATCGTTTTATTATCGTCTGTCTAATCGGTTTATAATAAATTCTCTGAACACTTTTCGCAAGAATGAGAAAGTCGAAATTAATCAATTCCGAGTCAAGATTCAAGACTCGCCGAGATCTCGTGAAATAAATTAGGGGAAAAAAAATCTTGAAGTTTAAGACATCGGAGAGATAAAAGAAAGTTACGGATTTATTAATTAATCCATTCAATTGTATACTTATGAAGAAATTTACCTTAGAGGAACTTCGTAGTAATCTCGCTTAGGTACAGATTCCTGTTCGTTCAAACGTTCCCAGCATCGTCCACCGGGTGAACAATCCACCATATTTTCATCCCATGATCCATCAATCGCCCTGGGTATAATCGGACCGCATTTTATCAGGAATATATTCAAGCTCAAAATTATAGTCAATTGATAAACTATCACTACTCTAGATTCTGCGAATGGAAACATTTTTTCTTCGTGAGTTTCCTTTATTTTTCGTTTTCTTATCTTTCTTTTTCTTTTTATCTGCAGCTAGTTTTCTCGGTTTATATGCCGCTCTACTTCTGAAAACATACAAAAAAAAAAAAATATACTTCGGTTATTATATGCAATTGCAACAAGTATACAGATATAGTATTGATTCTTTCGTATTATATGAGAATCAAATTTCAGAATAACTATAAATGCCAAGAAACAAGAAATAAAAAAAAAACAAAAAAAAAATAAGAAAAGGACATCCCAGACAGGAACTGTACATTAGATTGTTTATCAAATGTCTAGCAGCTACTGAAACTACTTGCACAGTAGCCGCGTGTGTTTGCGTCTAAAGACGTTGATCGACGACTTCATGAATTCACGTAACCATATCGATATTAGAAACTTTTATAGAATTTTTTTTTATTTCTTTTATTTTTTTTTTTTTAAGCACGCCTTATCATACGTCCCGCTAAAAATCGTACATGCAGATAGTTTGACGCGTGTCTCTAGATTTATTCTAACGATTTTTTTTTTTATCGTACCTTTTCACGGTCCGTGCCATCGCAATCAAAAGCTCAATAATCGGAAATATGTTTTTTTAATTTATTCCATAGAATAATTTGTTACAAAAAAAAAATAGAGAAAAAGAATGAAAGAGCAAAATTTCATTTAAAAAAATGCTCCTTTCTGTTCTTAAGGAAACCTCGTCTATACTCGATGTTTGAAAATTTATTAATAATGAACTAATAACGTATCAATGTTTGGGTATAATTATTTAAGAAGAAAATCAGTGTTCGTATAATATAATAGCAGCTATGTACTCGGCGGTTGTAGAACGCACGTGTATTGCTTGTTAAATTTCGATTACATCCCTCGAGTAAAGCGGTACCTCGTGGGCCATTATATTATTTTTAGAAACGCAACTCTTGAAAGGACTCGCGAAGTTGTTGAGCTCATTTGCCTTCCGTATTTACGAACGGTATAATCCTATTTTTTATCGTTATTTTTACGATCTTAATTTTCTAAAGAAGAAGAAGAAGAAGAAGAAGAAGAAGAAGATTGTCAGTCTTTATATGTATCATAACGAATCATGATCAACCTCCAGCTTCTTTGTTGGTAGTTCATACAGAGCGATTTTTCTTTTTTCTTTTTCCCCCCTTTTTTTCTTCTTTTTCCTTAACAACAGCCCGGGAAATTGACACGTGTTCAACGAATGACTTCAGTACTGAGTTTTTAAAACTGGGGAATTTTTATATTTTTATGACGCAAGGGTTTCGTCTATACTGATCTTTTATGACATTATTGTGTCGTTTATAGTCGGCTGATAGCGAGGCGCCGTTGATAAGCTAGAGGTGGCTGAAAGTTCGCTGGATAGTTTACGACGAGAGTTGTAGAATTTAAAAAAAAAAATTAGAAAATATACACTTTCCGTCTGCAATATCTATCACTCGTTAATCAGATGACATTTATTCTTCGATCACGCTGCTTGTCGCTGGCTATTTTCTCAGGATATTTTTTTTTTCTTTTTTTTTTTCTTTTTTTTATTCTCCGGTTTTATCAGATTCTTCTATTCAATCAATATCTTTGTCTTATTCACCTAACGTTAGTTTTATATTCATATGAAAATTGGAAACTAATTCGGTAGATTTTTAGACTCTTTTACTTTCAGCGCTTAGATTTTCTTGTTCATATATTATTATACAGTCTGAAGTTCAAATTTCTCCAAATTCTTCGGGATTGAATAGAAAAAAGCTTGAGACTCTTGACATTGGTTCAAGAATATTTTCATCTTCTTTTCAATTTTCTCGCACACTTTGTGCCAGGAAAATAACCTGGACTCATAGAAGTACATACGAATTTCGCGTATTTGAGCGTCTCAATACGTTTCGAAATATGTTTATTTGACACACGCGATTTTTCGTACATATCAGGCTTCGAAGCGAAGCCGTCCAGATTTTAACAATTCAATTTCATTCCTAATTCACATCGTACTCCTTTTTCTACTTTATTTCACTCGTAAAAATCTGAAATTCAACTTCGGAAAAAGAAGATAGATTTTTCACGACGAATATTTTTTATACTCTTCGCGCTTTTCAAGCAACTTATAATTTCGCTATAAAACCAGTTCAAATTGCAGCCGTAATTTCGTTTTATAAAAATTTGAGATCTACTCACGTTACGTATTTAACAATTAATTGTCGCTGCACGCATATTATGCGGGAATTTATTAAAATAAATCAAATATAGTATCGTGAATCGTAAAAATCTCACTTTTTGGACTTGTGGTGAATCCATTCTCTTCACTTCACTAATTGAGTAGTTTTAAATTCACCAAATTTGGCAAATCACCGCCCCCATATTTTACCGAATCTTATTGACACGTCGAGAAAATTTCGTATACTGTAATACGACGATTAATTAAATAAATTTAATTATGTATAGGTATTCGCGATTCGCATGGTTATCCAGCTCTTCACTCGATTTCCTTTCTAATTGAACTTCTACCAAAGCAACTAACGCGTGTTACGATTGCGAACGACAACTGATGTTCCAAGTCCGAAACGATAGAGATTTATGTATCAGTTACATAATTTGATTGAGTTCCAAAATTTTTATTCAACAGACCGCTTGTACGATATAGTACTGCGCTTGTTTATTTCCACATTCACGTTTAATCGCAATTTAACTTTCCGAGAATTTTGCAATTTGATACCTCTTCCTCCCTTAATCAAAGTTATTACCACCTCCTATATGACTCCGACAAACTTTCTGACGATTAATGAAATTTTTCCACTCTTCTTATATTGTGTGTTGGGGAACATTAAAGCACGCGTTTTCATTCCCGAAGGGAATAACTTTCGAGTTATTTAACTCAAGCAGAGTTTCAAAACTCGCCAATATAAGTGAACCGCGCTTCAAACATTCATAAATTTTCACAATTTCGACAAAATCTGCATACATTAATTGAGTTAATTTCTATGTCACTCAATTCCTGTTTGATGATCGTGCTTTGAAGCAATTTGACGAAACAGCGAGTAAAATCATTACCATTTAACGTCACGATTCAGCCTCGCTGAACTCTAGTCTGAGTAACGGGGGCACCATTCGTTAAAATTAAAAACGAGCTTAGTAACCAATTAATGTGAAAGAAATACTGATTTGGAAAAAAAAATTAAATTTTTTTTTTTTAAATTCACTTACGAGTAATTTTTGATTTCATGAACCAGTATGGGCGAATTTTTATTGTCTTTATAATTTTAATTACGCTATACCACTCCTATAACTCCACTCAAGGTTCAAGAATATAGAGACAATAATTTCACGAATCGAGTAAAAACAATTTAAATGTCATCTGTTTTTATATACTTCTGTACTTCGGAATTTCTGCAATGCGTGAATCTATTTCTGTGACATTCCTGATATATTTAGTCCGGCGTTGTTCTGATTGTGATCAAGTGGGGCGAGGAGAAAAGGAGGAAAAAGTGATAATTTTATAACGTGGAATTCCACACGAGAATTCTCACACATGATTTCTTGGCTAACCTTTTATTTGATGATCGCGTGGGAGGTATAAGAGAGTTGAATAAAACTTCAGAACGGTGAACAGAAAATAGAAGTTAAACCCTTCCGTGTCACATTATTATTTTTATAAAATATCAAAATGACTAAACTTTATCTTCATATGATCTTTTTGCAAATTATCGTCATGAAAATTTGATATCCTTATTATATATCACACCTTGACGCGACGGCAATAATATAATAATAATAATATTAATAATAATGGTAATAGTAATCGCGTTAACATTCACGCGATTCAACAAGTGCAAATATAATTGATACTATTATCGAAACGTTTCAAGTCATCGTGTCAAAGGCTAGCTTCGACCTTGCTCGCGGAAATTTCATTATGGTATACATATATACCAGATCTTACTTATTAATTTATCGTTATATTACCTACTCTTTGAAAAAGTCAAATTTTAGGTGCGAATATTATATGAAATGACGAATTTTCAAGGGGGGAAAATTCAATCGTCTTCAAAATTAGGAGATAGCATCTCCCCAGCTCTCCTTCGTCTAAATTAGATTTTATTGTACAGATATATTCAAAATTCGTACGTGCTGTACAAAAAAGAAGAAATATTATGCACACGACATTTTCATCAAATTAAAAAATTCTCAGGCTTACAATTATTCATCATCTTGCACTTATTCCTGCGTGCAAACGATTTTTATATGTACCTACTTCCATCCACTTTCTTATTCCCTTGATCCTCAATTAATTTCTCTAAATATTTTTTCAACATTTATATTTGCTTTCTTCTATACAGCTTTCTTGCTATTGGATGAAATAATTGTTGTTTCAAAGATATGAGTCAGGATCAACATGTGCATATCGTTATTAAATTTGATTATGATTATCTGCGGGATCGAAGCCAACTATAGTAGGAAGATCAAGTCGCGTGCCGTGCTATTTATATTTAAAGTTGAGCAGTATTTCTATATTCAAAAATTTCAATCAATCTAAACGCCTCAACGCAACGTGACGTATCAAGAGTAAAAATCGTCACAAATTTTTACGCAATATATCTGGTGACGGATATTTTATTGCCTCAACGGTCTTTATAAAACTTGTATTAACCCAGCCAAGAAACTTCGAACACTAATTGTTCCTTTCATTATACCAAAAGATTTGCTGAAAACTCGAGTTATAAAATATAAACGTCAACTTTTCCGCAAAATTATCTCATTTTACGAGTACTTTAATAATTCATTGACAATGGAAGAACCGTGATAGCATCGCTTTCAGATCAATTTCAAAATTACTATTAACAGCTAATTGTTTAGTGAGCCTAACAGCATGTACTCGTTCTCATAGCTATATGCATAAAATCAGTTTATATTTGCTCGTAAAAAAAATTTCATCAATCAATAAGAATAAACTAATTGACCTGTCCGTTCCATTTCGGAATCGGAAAGAATTTGGTCAATTATTTTTGGCCTGTTCAAGAATTGGTCAACTTAATTATAATTATAGATTGTGTCGTAAACTTGAATTTTTTATCTTTAGTATACCCATAATTAAATTTGGGGCTACGTATAGAGTATAGAAAATTAATCGTTGCAGATCAGGAGCTTTGGCTTTATCAAAGGATACCAGAAATTCAATCAAATATTGAACAGTTTTACTAAATTAGAGTTGAAGTTAATAAATACCAGAGTTCATAGTAAGACAATAGTTTCTTGGGGAGATAAAAAAGATAACAAATTTTTGAAATCTCTGTTCGGAAACCGCGAGGTCTACTCCGATGTTGTTCCTTCGTTGGCATGTTTTCACATCTGACTATCAGAGTTAATGAAGCTAATCTAAAGTCAGACGTTTAGTTTTTTTATGTTTTAATCTTTTTTTTTTTTGTTTCATAGTTGTAATTTCCCAATTGCTATGCTCGAGGTAATATCGTAATTATTCGCCGAGATTGGCTCGTTAAATTTATGCAAATTCTGTGGTCTTTCAAGAGGTGCGCGGTATTGTCTCTTATCAACCAAGATGTAGACGTAAAGTTACAAAGGGGTAGTTTTGACAAAGAGCCAATTTCATTACCGACGAAAAGTTGTCAGTAGTCATCAAGGTGGTCAGAGATTGTAATCAAAGTGTTTAAACTTTGTTCATGGGAGTTCACCCGAATTTTGTTGTCTTATTTGTCTTCCTGAATTAACTATTGTCCCACGCCTATATCTACACAACGATCTGAACTGTTGGCTACATTATAACAGGAACATAAACTGACCGCGAACTATAGATCTCGGTAAATTTAGTCGAAACATTTCCTTTGAACTAAAGGAACCGACGTACATAGTCCACACTCTCAATTGCTCGGTAATGAAACCCGAAGGAAACCTGATGCGATGATAATTAAAATAATTAAAGCATTGCAAGATTTGGCATAAAACTATAAACTGATGAACTTTTTATAGAAACTCGTCAAAATGTGTCTCGATTTATGTAGGAGTACACCGATGTGCGGGTTGATGATATCTTTATATATTCTTGCACGAACGAGATGTCAGACCGAAGTCACGTGCAGTATTCTCAATTTTCTCTTTTGATGTCAGCATCAATATACACATCAATTGGTATTCATAGTGTGAACCGTTCGTTGCTGATTTCGTTAGAACAATACCTCGCCAAATTTTAGTGAAAATTAGTTTTCTAACTCACTCTTTCATTAAACAAATTTTTCAACGATACGCGATTGCAGATTTTTAGTAACCAGAATTATCTGTTGAATTAGAGAAAATCGAGGTGTAGCATGATGATAGTGATTTTTATAGTTTTACTAATCATTCAAAATGGGTAAAAATACAGAGCGATCAGGATATAACTTTCGTTTGCAAAGATGCACGATCTTTGATACATATTTGACATGGATATCCAAGGTTACAAGGGTGGCGTTTAATCAGACAAATAGCTTATCCAGAACGTTCATGTCTTCAACCCTTTTTCTTTGTCTCTGCGACTCATGAAAAATATTTATTCAAAATTTGTTGGATGAAAACATACAAAATAACAAAAATTGTAATCTTTCATCCCTCAAGATTTAATTACATACTTTCGAATATAATTATTCCAATGTGGAAGAATGATTACCCAATAAATTCTCAGCTACTTCTTCAAAGATTCAGAATTGATAGAATTTTTTACAGAAAAAAATGATACGGTCTAAGTTTACAATTGTTTTACGAAAAAATGAAAAAATAAAGACCGTAAGATAGACGCAGCTTTGATGAATAAAAAATTTCTGGAGGTAGTATTACTGTTCAAGATTTTAAATTTTTTCCATACGCTTAGAAAAAAAAAATAAAAAATCCGAAATTTGATTTCAGACTGTCAATTTTAATTTTTTTGTATGGCAACTATAACTAGCGATATTTATATTTTTAAACGCCGGTATACGGCCCGTAGAACTTATACACCTGAGTTTTACTTACCTGTTGCATTCGCAGTCGTTTTCTCTCGGTTCTATACCTCGTGGTGAGAGTTTCGCGTCGGTGTCGTGTTTTTTTTTTTCTTTTTTTTTTCTTTTAATTTATTTTCGATTTTGATATCACTTATATCGTCATTACTGACCCCAACCCTGTTCGAAGTAGTTTTTTTTTTTCGCGAATTTCACGAAATAACACTTTGGTTTTCGTTTACTGCCAGGGTGACGGCGTCGGAGTGCGTCGCGACGAACGGTGTCCCGGTACTATAATTCAACAACCCCTACCCGATCCAGACCTCCCACCCTTAGAAAACAAGCCAATCAGATTTACGGACTTTATGTCAACCAATCGAAACAGTTTTTCAAATTGTAGATGAATTAGATGCATGTTGAATAAAAAAAAAATTATATATATATCTCAGCTTTGTAGGCGGGAAAACAAAAAGACGAAATAAAAATTTCTTACCAAGATTGTACACCCTAATATGTACAGCGACACTATGATACTATATTATGATGACGTTTTATCGCCCAGTTAAACGCCTATAACGTTATGGTCAACCATAATTGGTCAAGGAATCGAATACATCCCTTAACTACTTACTTGCTATTTATATCTAATACTACTAGTTCAATTGTTCCGAGTTAATGAAAGATAAAGACTGCAGGGATAGAGGGAAAACGAAGGTTTCATTCGCGCATTGAATTGATGCTGCAGTGCAATTTTTGGAATAACTTTAATCACCGTTTTTGGATCATGACTTTGAGGCGTTCGCGATCTTTGAGGAATTCGAAATTTTACTATTGAATAACTTATGCAGGGAGATAAATATTTCGATACATTACGTAATCGACCTATTTCTACATGTGGATTACAAAAATAGGGATCGAATAGTGTATTTTAAGTCAAGATTGTTGAATATTTAGAACCCCACACACTGAATAGAAAACAAAAATGTGCAAGCGATAGAATGCATGTTAAAAACTATATTTAGTTTCCGGTTATATATAATATTTCACAACTTTACATATATACATATGCTAGTCAGGAATTTTTTGATATATAAATTCTATATACGCGCCCTTGTATATTACCTATCTATATATTTAATGATATTAATATTATGAGTAGGCGATGACCGTAGGTTGTATTAAATATATAAACATAAAAGACACACTCGGTATAGAAACAAGAGTGTTTGTATTTTACTTACACTAGACTGCAGTACGTATTGCGACTAGTCAAAATTCCACAAATTTTTATTTATTTTCTTTTCACCCGAATCTTCGACAGTTGAAAAATATAAAAATGAATTTCACACATGATGTGAAATTATCTTCAATAATTTTTATCACATGTTTATCTTCATAATTAATTGGTCAGTCTTATTTTCCCGTTATAATTCGGACTGCATGCAGATCTCAAGATTTACTTCGTCCTTCTGTAACAAAAATAATGATAATTTTATGCGTTCATATGTCGAAAGATTTGAAATTTTAAGTTAGAAATCCTGAGACACGAACGTTTTTAAGTAGTACAAGTCGGAGCTGGGCAGAAGCAACAAGTAGTTCCGGCCTCTACGTGGTCGGGCACAGAGTACCAATGAATGTAATACAATAGGGAAGCTTTGCGTTGAAACCCTCCGAATTCCACTTCCGCCAAATTTGTTTCGCTTGATTAGAATTCGGTATCAACTATCAATGCGCTCCATTCGCCAGAGATTAGTGGGCAATGGACTTCGCTTCATGATATAAGGACCGTGAAGACAAGACGAATTAAGAAATTACGAAAAATTAGGAGAATGAGAAAATTTTTATTTGAATTAACTGTGAACTTCTTTTACTGCAGAACTTTTGAATGGAAAAAAATATTGAAAAAGCTTCGGAAAATGGATGTTTTGTCACCTGATCTTTTTAAGAAGATTATACTCTTTCTTGATACGTGAGTGATCTCAACAAACGTGAGATTCGTGCAAGGTTTAGCTTAGATTATCACGATATTTAATCATAATCAAAAATCGCGAGTCATAAAGCTCGGTAAAAACAGGCTTTCTGATCCTTGTTGACATCAGAAAAGCTTTTGTCCTGCCGGGAAGCTTTTCATTCGTTTAAAAATACGACCTGTCATGAGGATTGATATAATCTCGGCTTTTTTTTATTTTTTATTTTTTATTGGTTCTTAAAAATTTCAGAAGAATTTTTTATCATTCGAAGAAGGCTCGAGCAAACCTTTCAGCTCAACTTCAATGGATCGTACAAATCTATTGTCCTTAAGCGTTATGGTTCTCATCACTTTTTTCCGTCTTATCAGATTAGGGGAAATTTAGGGTTTCGATGTCCGTCTCATCGTCTGGCAAAGCACTTATCGAATATCGCCTAAATTTTAAACACCGTGAAAGATCTGCCTGTTATTTTTTATCCTTCATTATATTATATCAGTTTGCATGTTGCAATTTAGTGACATCTACTTCTTCTTCTTCTTATCTGATTAGTATATGAACCCTAATTTTTACGGTTACAGTAGATTTGGACAAAAAATATTATTCCTAAATGAAACAATTTTGGATTTTTCGTTGGAACAGAAAAAATTCTTATAAATTTAAAAATAATTTACATATATATCATTCAAATCGTTAATTGAATCAAAGGACACGGATATGATGTGAAATTGAACGGATATCTGAAGAGCGTTTGAGGTACCGGAATTTCCGGTGTAACCTTGCGCAGTTATGATTAAAATTACACTGCTGATCCTCCGTCCTTAGATAAATAGAAAAAATAAAAAATTAGAGTTAATTGGGAAACATACTAGGTACTAATTTTCGGAAATACATATTCAAACAAATATTATTCCATCTTCAACGAGTCGCATAAGTACCTAGAAGGTACAAAAATTAGATAAGATTGTATAGGTGAGAATTTTTTCCCTTAAACTCGATTCGAAGAACAGTCTCTCATATAAGAAGGACGTTCAAATTAATACTCGTTATTGAAAGAATCAAATTATGCTCATTACATACATTATATTTTCTTACAATGGTAGCTTGATTGCAATTGTCGAATTATTTTTCTAAAGTACTCATAACTTTCTACTTGAGTTTTTGTAGTTTATCAAGACTTTCAAACTCTGTGGGTTGCGATAGCATTTTTTCTTTTTTCATTCCACAGTTTATGATAAGATGTGATTTCGATTGGTTTCACAACATTCTCTAAAACTTTAGAGTCTCTCAATATTCTCGAATACTTTGTCAAATTTCATTCACGTTAAGCTCTTTTAGGATCATTTTCACTATAATATTACTTCTAATTTGTTTCGCCCTGTAATTATTTATGAATTTATTTAATTAGTCAAGTCAAACTTCTATACAGAAACTCTATGCGAATGATACAACCATCTTTCCCCCGAGTTCTGCAGAAAATCAAAAGGCATTTTATGATAATTATATGGGGGGACCGCGGAGTACCGTGTAAGATTCGTAAAGTACATACATACATTTCGTTAATTTGATGTTAAACGTGAATGTTGATTTTAGGCAATGCGCAATCTACTTAGTATTTCGTAAATTTATATTCCACTCGAATGCAGATATATATCAGTACACGTGTGTAGGTTACATGTTGTTGGCCCGAGTTCAAGGGTACGCACAATTTAGCACTCACATCCCTTCCAGCTTTTCGTTTTCCACGTGAATTTTTTCGAATGGTGTTAAACGTGGGAATCATTTTCGCTCGTTAACTTCTCACATGACTGAAAGAAGTATATATTTCACATTTAAATTTGATTATTGATGAATTTCAATTCCACTAAAGCGTCGAGAATAAAACAGGTATTATATATGGCATAAATTCCCAGAAATTTTATTTATTTTCATTTTGTTATCGATAATGTACCTATATGGGTACATATGTATTTGTCGTAAGATCGAAGTGGCGGTGAATCAAAAATAAACTATAATATATATATTTCTTTTTTCTCAGAATTTTCGGGCTATGTCTCTACGACACTGTTGAGTATTTATTCTCGAAAAGTATTTGTGGTAAATATTTTCAGAGTAAATAGGAAACAAGAAACAAACGAATTCCAAGAATATTCTCAATCGCTTTATATTTAGCCTCGAGATATATTTATACATTACTAAAATCGGGTTACAGAATTATATTGCTTTTGGTATTCTGTCGAAAGCCATTTTCATCATCGTGTGTGTTCATGTGTGATTGGAATTATTTGTCAAATCTTTTTTCCTCGAATAAAAATCTAATTTCGTAATTTTTCTGCAAATACTCTTCACAGGAATTATTTAGGCAATTAAAAATTCAGTGATTATACCAAGCTCTCATTCAAACTGCTATATATCCGAATACATTGCGGTTTCAAAGACCAGTTTACTCACAAAGGAAATGCGAGCGTACTACCTATCGTATAATATATTGGATGCCAAATTCTTCGCACCTTTGTTCGATGATCACGTTTCTTAGTAGTCTCCCAGTGAGAGCTTCCAATCTCTGTCATATCATGGAAAAAAAAATAAGACGAAAGAAAAAATGTCACGTTCTTAAATATGTACACGCATTATATACCCACGCGTCTGAACGACATATTTTTGAACAATGACAGAGCTTGGATGAAAATCTAAGGAGAAAGATGATCAGCGGTTCGTTTTTCCAATTTAGTTGGTCCATTGTCAGACGAGTTGAAATTTATTTAATAATCAATAGGTACATGAGATTTCTAGATTATTATTCAACGTTCCGCAGCTCTTCTCCCGGAGTCTGTCTTCGTCAATTTCTAAGACTCAAATGTCAAAGCTCGGCGTAACAAGCATCTTAAAGAGCGATAAGCGGATTATATAGTACCTATTCTGTAATCTCAGCTATAATTCTAAATCACTACATTAATACCCAATCAGGTGTCGATTACCTCGTTTTGCTGTCGGGAAATTTCCAATAATTCGAAATCCTCGACAGTAAAATCGACAGTGCGGTTACCCCGAATGCTTTGAATAGTAAATACATGAATTGATAGCAAATATGAAAACCAGCTGCTTTACGTGATTCAGATTTCATTATATCATGCGCCGTGCGATTTGCATATTTTACCTAATCATATCTATCCGCATGAGGGTCCCCCGTTTTGGACGAACATTTTTTTTTTTCGCTCTTATACTGACGAAATATTGTCGTATGTACTCAAAAAGAAATTCCCTCAAAGTTTGAGCCCTTAATTCCAATTCTAACACCAATCTAAACAGTTTTTAAATTTTCCCATTTAGAAAGCATGTAAATTTAAGGATTTTTTTCAATTATCTAATGCTCAGCTGTATTTTATGATGTCGTCTTATAACGACGACGATTTACATGTAGGGAATTGATTATTTGAAGAAATTCTCTTTTAGGTACATACAACAATATTTCATCTATGGAGCGAAAAATAAAAAATGTTCGTCCAAAACGAAACACCCTAATACGCATATAACTATAGACGGATTACAATAAAGCAATATTCATTTATAACTTGAAATCAAAAGTAGGTAGTCATTCTTCCCTTAAATTAAGGGTAGAGGCGAAGTTGACTGAATCATTATAACGTGTGAAAAATATCACGTGTGTTATATACTATACGACCTGTTCGACAACTTGATATCAGTCGATATTAAACAGACTACGTCACGACGAACGGTCGAAAGCTCTGTTATTAACATGGTAAAGCATTTTTAACCATCTAACCGTGAGAATATCACATCAGGTTTAGTCCCTCGATGGTTTATACATTTATAATCTAAAATCATCGGTTTTTTTTTTTTCTTAAAAATATTTCAGGAAGGTATGTTGGATCGCGGCCCATTAAACTGCGGAAAAGTTCTTGGAAGCAACGCAACTTGGACAGTGTTCGCAAGAAGGAAAAGGAAAAGCAAGCACTTATCGGTTTGCTGACCGGTCGGTGATGGTGCCAATTTAATTAACATCGCCTATTGACTCTTCTCTGAAAACCCAAAATTGATCGGTTCTTTTTTTTTAACTTTTTATTTTTTTCATACGATCAGGGGTGAAAAACACAAAGAAAATTGTAAAATGTATATAATCTTACTATTATATAACATTTATTGCGTGGTGTGTTTAGGCACAGTTCTTTAATTAACTCGCTCCATATTGCGATGCGATTAATTTTTAAGTTATTTTCAGACCTAGTGATGTACTTTTGAATAAGTATAACGTAAGCTGTTGACTAATTATGTATGTTTAATTGAAATTGTTATTTTTCACGACGAAGTGCAGGGCGTGTATGTACAGAAAACTTATGTATTTACAGTTCTCAGGATATAATAATCGAATTGGTAAAATCTGAAAGAAAGGTGATTAGAAAATTCACACGCATCAGCTGCTTTACTTCACGAACATAAATAAATTACATGACACTAAATGCATTATGTATGGAAGGGATGAAAAATAATCCGTATGATAATTGCTCAATGCTTGCAGGAAAAACACTGTGAATAAAAGTTTCAGCATTCTTCAACAATTATCGATTCGATTATCCATTCGAATCTAAATCGACTGAAGCCTAGGGCTTTTTGAAAACCATTAAAATGTTATTCGTTTATCTGCTTATGTATCGTCGATGAAAAAAAATGGAGTACATTTTTAGGTATAAGAATTCATACCAGCTTTGGAAGTTGGAGATGACAGAATAAAAGTCTGCGAAATAATGAAAAGAGAAATAAAATGAAATGGCAATTCTGAAAAACCAAATGGATATTAATAATTTATTGTTACAGTTCTTATATTGCTTGACAGTAATAATAATTATTTGACAATTTAAAAAACAGTGAAATTTGACGCGAAGCAAGATTTTTCAATAGGCTTAGATTTTGCTTTCCAAATACAGACGTTGGAAATTGAAAAGTGAGATTAAACGTAGGTATGGAAATACGGGAATATGCATTCAGACGGAAGTGCTATATAATATGTATTAAATTCTTCGAAATATCGTATACTTCACACAACGTATATACTGTGTCGATGATTTCTTCTACATACGTTTCGCAATATTGCGAATAAAATTGAATTCTCCATCGCGACGAATTGAAAATAAAATTGACTCAAAGCGAACTTGAAAGCATTTCTGATTCCTCAAATTTATCGTCGTCCCCTCTCGATGCGTCGCGTTTATATAGCGAGCGAGTTTGGTAAGTAGACGGCGTTCTAAATGCGTACAATAAAGAAAAATGTATCTTATTCTGAATTATATAGGTATGTAGAAAAATTCAAATCCAATTCCAAAAAAAAAAAAAAAACGAAAAAAAATTTCACAGCAATTAAAATCCAGAACTTCCTCCAAACTTAATCTGAGCAAATCTGAATGGTATAACAATTTTTTTGTTTTGAGAAATATGAATGACAGCATCGATCTAAACTCATCCCTCTTACTTCTCGTCAAATTATTGAAAAACCTGGAATATAATTTCTAATATGCCAGCAATGACTGGCGCAGATGGAGAGGGTGGAGAGGGTGGAGAGGCGGACCGCAATCCTCTCGGGGTAAGTTGATGAATTTTATTATTCGCTCGTGCGTTGTATAACCCTTTGGTTTTGAGAAGGGTTTAAAAAATTTTTTAAAGAATTTTTCGCCCAGATCGAAGATCCTTTTAGGAATACGAAGGGGAACGAAACGATCTAGGCGATAGACACGGTCAGGGAAAATCATTGCTTCCAAACGGCGACATGTATGTAGGTTTTTACTGCAAAGGATTACGCCACGGTAAAGGTATATACGTTTTTCGTAACGGGGCACGTTACGACGGTGAATGGCGACGCGGTTTAAAGTATGGTCAAGGTACATTTTGGTACCCGGACGGAACCAGGTACGAAGGTAAACCCGCGTTCTATTTTTTTTTTTTTCAATTAGAGAAACCGAATACCTCGTGCAAATAAAATTGCAATTATTCACCGCGAAGACAGAAAATTTAAATTACACAATAATCCCCTGTAAACTGGGCTCAGGGGACTGGAAACGAGACACGAAGTATGGCTTTGGTGCTTATTACTACGTTAACAAGGACATTTACGAAGGGTCTTGGAAGAAAAATTTTCGCCATGGGATGGGGACGTATTTATACGCCGAAACTGGGACAAAATTTATGGGGACTTGGATCAAAGATCGTATGCAGGGTCCGGGACAATTAATTCATCCACGACACCGTTTTCACGGATTTTGGGAGCTCAATCAGGTCTACGAGATTTTTTTCTCCGACTTTTATACTGGCTCTCTTCTCATCCACCTTATCGCCGATCGCTAACACAATCGCTTGTGTAAATTTCATTCAGCCCTATGGCCGAGGATGTTTTACCTTCGAGAACAACTCCATGCAGCATGGACACTACATTCACATCCGTGATCCAGACTACGACGAAGTTAAAGAAGAAGCTGATAGACTGGCTGCGGTGCTTTTAATCTCCTTTTTAGTTTATCGGAACAATCTTGGAGAATTTTAATGAGATAAGCAACTTGAGATAACGGTATTGCAGGAAGAAACGGCTGAAAGAATATCTGATGAAGCAAATCAGCTTGCTGGAATCACAGAAGGTGTGGAGGGTGGCAAAGATACTTTACCACCTGAATCGCCTTCTGTCGAAGAGCCTTTACCCTTGAGAAAAGGAATTATTCCAGTATGGAGAGCCCGGTATATTACGGCATACAATCCTGATCTGCTTCCGACAGAGCCAGCACCTCTACAAGAAGAAGTAAGACGATATATTTTAGTATCTAGGAAAAAAAAGGTGTGAATCTCGTTTCATCCCGAATTGAGAATCGCTCTGAAAATATTTTATTGGTATATAAAAATGAGCCGGTTCTTCCTCTCAGTGAATAAAAATGCAATTTCAGTAGAACTCGCGTGCATGAAACAACATATGAAATATTTTGAATACGATTTCAGTCGTTCTTTGAAACATTCACATGCTACAAAGGTTCAAAGCTTTCGGTGAGGATATCGAGTGGTTATTGATATACAAAAAGTCTTTTTTTTTGTATTTCTGCAGAAAGAGATTTAACGTATTTCCGAATCGTTTGTTTAGGGTGTTTGCAGTTCAAGACGTTTATTGAATTACATTGCTTATTAATAATTAGTTGGTAGAAAAAAAAAAATGCTGGATATGAAAAACGATTTCTTTGCGAAGTATTCTGCGAGGGTGAAGTTATTTCTTCGTGATGTTAGCTGACTCACGATCAGAGGCGACCACAAGCTAGGGGAGGAGCGTGGGGTACAAAAAACTGATAACGTTCTGGCCAGATTTTTATTGAGATTGGATAAGCGTGCGATGTTTACGAAACAAAGATGCAAAAAATTACTGTTAAGTCGTAGAACTCCGATTATCTTCATACATTGCATTACGCCCTCATATCCTATCACTTTATGTGTTAAAAAGAAAAAGCACGATATTTTTTAGAAATTCAAATAGAAGAGGGAACAACTGTTGCAATTTTACTCTCAGCAGAAACGTGATGATAAATTCAATCTTGTCTGCCGGTAAAAATATGAGGAATTATTTCGCAATCGCGTCTATAATAAGCAGTTCCGGTTGTCCGTTCGCTTCACGCGCTCCTAATGAGATTAGGATTTCTGCGTAAAAGGGCAATGAACTAGGCATGTTCGTTCTGTTTAATCATTCAGTGTCTTCCGGTGTATTCAGTGAGTCTGAACCCGCGACAGTTTGGTTCTATTGTATTTATAGACATAGTTTAATCATGTAAATACTCCTTCGCATGGAATGTTCACAACGATTGGTGATTGGCATTAATGAGAACGTACTGTCGCACAGGCGTCCCTACAATCACTAGAAGACAAATGCGAGGAGGACCTCTGGCCCGAGAATGAGGAATATCTAAAATACGAAGATGATGGAGAATACCGCGGCGAGCATGGCGAATATTTTGAAGATTATGACGCTCCGAGCGCGGATGCTGAGTCGATCGAAGATAAGGGATAATAATCGCGCGACCCGAAACCTGGATTTTCTTGGATTATTTTTGATGAATGTTTTTTCCAAAAACTATGAAAAATTAATTCTCTGAGCTTTTGGACCATTAAAAACAACAAAAGCTACAATTCATACTTCAACTTCTAACTATACTGAAAGAACGATGAAAAGTTCGGGTGCTTCAATGTTTTCGAACGGTTTCCGTGAGTATTTTTTTTATTTTAAGCGATAGTTCAATTAGAAAGGAATTCACTTGATAATAAAGGATTGAGTACAATTCTTGTTTTTTTTTGTTTTTTTTTTACCAGTTAATTAGGATATCAATTACGCTGAATATTCAAAACTATTAATGTGATAAAGCGCCTGATTTAATGCCACCCGCAGACCTTCACGGATACTGGATTACCGACGGATCAATATGGCATCGAATTAGGAACGTCAAGGATACTTTTTGAACATTCTTACGAATTTCAGTTATTATAATCAGTCATATAATCAATAGTGGTAATCAGTAAGTTCGGCAGCACAGCGAATTCAAATTAATTCCTGCACGCGATTGAAGTAAGCGAAAGTAGTTCACCGCTAACATATTAGGGCCTCCACCTCTTGGATAAGTTAGAAATCACAAAGTCTACATCGAGGTGCCAAATGGTAATGCCATCTCATGGGTAGAATTGATGAACTAGTTTTGCCGCAAACATACGACCGCCTTACTGTTCGCAACCTGCGTGCCATTTGTTTCCGGAAAAGTTGCATATCACAAGGCGTACTTGGGTTTGCGGCAATAGTAGTTCATGTATCAAGCCGGGAGATGGCGATACCATTTCGCACCCCTAAAAGCCAATTTTGTGACCTCGAATCGATGCTAATCAACTTCTTCATTATTTCCTCCTTTCCCTATCCTGTGATTTTTCTATTTCGCAGGATCCAATAAAAGAGATGTGAAACAGGTCGAGGAAATGAAAATAAATGATAAATAAATTTTTCAGCTACTTCGTCAAGCGTCAGTTTATTATATTTGCGTTCATATACTCGACTTAGAAGTTTCGAAACTTTTAAAATCAATTTAGTATTATGTTACTACTTCTTTTTTGGTAATTACCCCGTGCCTGGCACTAGGGGGATATATCCAACCCAAAAGAAGAAGAAGTACTACTTCTTTTCGGGACAGACCAGGCCAACTTCTGCGTCTGTGTTCCATTGGGGGATGGGCTTTGATTGTAAACCAGGCTTTAACCGCCGTATCGTATCGTTCGCGTCTGCAAGTATAGTAGCGTAGTTTTGGCGCGAAATAGAAATTATTAGCAACTTTGTCGTATGAATTCGGCGACAAGAATCTAAACAGATTCTATTTTAGCTAAACCCTCCACTCTCCTGACGTCTGTAATAAAGCTAAATCAACAAGTATAAAGCGTTGAGAATCTACACTTGTTCTTGACTAATTCGTGCTACTAAATAACCACTATTTCCGTTTCCCGCTAAATTTTCTGATTCCGGTAATGGTATCAGCGTTTGGTGTACCGCTTCGATCTGTTCCTAGTATAAAGTATTATTTAAATCAGTTATAACTAACTAATAGATAATAAACCAAAGATGGTTGGATCTGGCAAGATGTACGTGTGCAAACGTGGTGAGTAATAAAACATTTAATTAAACACAAATTTCGCAAATACATACAACAAACATTCTACTATGTCCGAACGACGAATGTGAGTGTGAAATTTTCTCGCCCTCTAAAAAACACAATAATCTGATCTTACATTCCCCCCCTCAGATGGAAGGAAGGAAAATATTCATTTCGACAAAATAACATCAAGAATACAAAAACTATGTTACGGTTTAAACATGGACTTCGTCGATCCGGTAAGCTCTTTATCTACACTCATCAATCTCCATTTGTCAAACATGCGACTTATCAATGTCTCGTGTATTACAAACTTTGATAAACGTTATATCGTCGTCAATAATTTATCTCCTCTCTTCTCTCACCTCATATCTATTAAATTTCATAATTATCAATTTTTAAGCTCAAATTTACTACCACTGAGTGAAATTTATAGCGAACTCTCACGTCGTCTTATCATAATTTTTTAATCAACAATGCAACAGGCTGCGATAACCTTTCGCGTAATCAATGGCCTCTATTCTGGAGTAACAACCGTCGAGCTGGATAACTTAGCTGCGGAAACTGCCGCTACAATGACCACTAAACATGCTGATTATGCTATCTTGGCTGCCAGGATAGCCGTTTCAAATCTCCACAAGGAAACTAAGAAAACATTCAGCGGTGCGTTAGGATATTTTTTATCGGGTTTTATTCGGTGAAGAAATTTGGATTCTATGTGATTTTTGGAATTTTTTTTTTTATTACAGATGTAATGTCAGATTTGCATCACATGGTTAATCCGCATACTAAACTCCACACGCCTATGGTTAGCGAATACTATTATAAAATCATTCAAAAACATGCGGAGAGATTAAATTCTGCAATTATATACGACAGAGATTTTAGCTACAATTATTTTGGCTTTAAAACACTTGAGAGAAGTTATCTGCTGAAAATAAATGGCAAAGTTGCGGAGAGACCTCAACACTTGTTGATGCGTGTTGCCGTCGGTATTCATGGAGAGGATATAGACAAGGCCATTGAGACCTATAATCTATTGTCTGAAAGATATTTCACTCACGCTTCTCCAACACTTTACGCAGCAGCCACTCCAAGACCACAAATGTCTAGGTGTGTTAAGAAAAGGGTTTAAAAGATGAAGAATTAAGAGTAAAGCTTGTGATATTACTATAAGCTTTAATTATAGTAAACTTCCGGAGATTATACGATACAGGAAGACCAGGGAAGCGCTGCCCACTCTTCGTTCGTAACGTCGTACGCCCAGCGACCAATCAGTTCATAATCTTGCCGCTATCGCACCAATTAGTGAGCGTTGTGGTCAAGATAATATGGACTGATCAAAATGCTCGTTATCTCCAGAAGTTTACTGTATTTGTAGATAGAATCTAGGCTGAAGGCCAATCCTTGAGACTTATGTATACGGAGTACCATGCCTGCCGCCACAGGACTGCACGCCTACTCAATACGCACGCCAATCATTGTCGAAATAAAGTTGAATGTTGGGGAGTGGGATTAGAAACAAAGAGGGGGTCATTTAGCGGATAGCCAATTAGCGAAAAATGGAGTTACGTGGGCAGCGGCAGTTGCGGTATTTCGTACAAGGCGTATATGAATTTATTGAGTCTCTTTATCTTACAGCTGTTTTTTGTTGACAATGAAAGAGGATAGTATTGAAGGAATTTATGATACACTAAAACAATGCGCGCTTATAAGTAAGTCTGCGGGAGGTGTTGGATTGAATATACATTGTATCAGAGCTAAAGGTACCTACATTGCTGGAACTAATGGAGAATCTAGTGGACTAGTTCCCATGTTACGTGTTTATAACAATACGGCAAGATACGTTGATCAAGGAGGGAATAAACGGCCGGGTGCCTTTGCTATCTATTTGGAACCATGGCACTCGGACGTTTTCGAGTTTTTGGATTTGAAAAAGAATACCGGTGAGCTAATTGGCTACGAAATTTCACCGCCGGGAGATATCAGAAAATTTTTAAGCCATGGAAATTTTATTTGAAAATATTAAATTTTACAATCTTAATAGGCAAGGAAGAGGTGCGAGCTAGAGAAATGTTTTACGCTCTTTGGATTCCTGATTTATTTATGAAACGCGTTTTGGAAAAGCAATCGTGGAGCCTTATGTGTCCTCACGAATGCCCAGGATTGTCGGATGTTTGGGGTGACGAATTTGAAGCTTTGTATACGAGGTGAGGAACAGAAATTTGCTTGATTTTAATCATGAAGAATTTAATCCTATAATGGTATTCGATTATCTTTCATAGATACGAGAAAGAAGGACTTTACAAACGGCAAGTACCGGCCCGTGACCTGTGGCTAGCTATAATGAACTCTCAAATTGAGACTGGAACGCCTTACATGCTCTACAAAGATCATTGCAACCGTAAATCAAACCAACAAAATGTTGGAACGATAAAATGCAGCAATCTTTGCACTGAAATTATCGAATATTCAAGCCCTGACGAAGTCGCAGTTTGTAACTTGGCCTCAATTGCCGTCAACATGTTTGTCACTCCCGAAAAGACCTACGATTTCAAGAAACTGAAAGCAGTGACAAAAATCGCAGCCTACAACCTGAACAAAATCATCGACATCAACTACTACCCAATTCCAGAAGCTGAAAAATCAAATATGAGACATAGACCTATCGGTACAGCTCCAATACTCCCAAAAAACTTTGTAACAAAATGTATCCAAGTCAAGCACAGTATTATCAGCTGTTTACATTTCTAGGGATCGGTATTCAGGGACTAGCAGATGCCTTCCTCCTAATGCGATATCCATTCGAAAGTGAAGAAGCCCAGAAACTGAACATTGGTATATTTGAAACGCTTTATTACGGAGCGTTGGAAGCCAGTTGTGAAATTGCCGAGAAAGAGGGTGTCTATCCGACCTATGAGGGTTGTCCAGTCAGCAAAGGAGTAGGTTTCTATATAATTTAGAGTTTTTCAATCAATTACCATAACTACTACTTGTGTTAATACATTCCAATGATTTTTAGATCCTCCAATACGACATGTGGAATGTAACACCAACAGATCTTTGGGACTGGGCAGCTCTGAAGGCTAAAATAGCCAAGCACGGAATAAGAAATTCATTGCTCATTGCTCCAATGCCGACAGCTTCCACCGCCCAAATTCTTGGGAATAATGAATCGATCGAAGCTTACACAAGCAACGTTTATTCACGTCGTGTATTATCTGGAGAATTTCAAATCGTGAATCCACATTTATTGACCGATCTTACGGCAAAAGATCTTTGGGATGAAGACATGAAGAATGAAATTATTGCAAACAATGGATCTGTACAGGTCAGCTTCGAACAAGATGGATTTATGTGTAGATATCTCTTCCGCGTGATTCCAATTAATATATGATTTTTATGTAACAGGATATCGAGCGCATTCCCGCCGACTTGAAAGCTCTGTATAAAACGGTGTGGGAAATTTCTCAGAAAACTGTTTTGAAAATGGCTGTGGATCGGGCGGCGTTCATCGACCAATCACAATCGTTGAACATTCATATGGCAAAACCAACGACTGAGAAACTTACATCGATGCATTTTTATGCCTGGAAAAACGTGCGCATACATTAATCCATAATTTAATCTATGTCTCATCTTTTACCAAATTTATTTATTCACTCATGATAGAGATAATTACTCAAGTTCGAACTGATCGCACTGAGATTTGAACGAATTATTGAATGCTAATTATTATCAGAAACCTTTTACGAAGTAGCAGATTCTTTTCTTACCAATAATTGAACAGACTTGTTAATATACCCAATATAAATCATGTTACAGGGTTTGAAGACTGGGATGTACTATCTTCGTACAAAGCCTGCTGCAAATGCTCTTCAGTTTACTGTGGATAAGTCAAAGCTGAAGGAGACAATTTCTACACCTAATGGTAATCACAGTCCAATAAAAGCACAGGACTTGACTGAATACGACTCGCCTCAGCGTCGAGAATTATTGGAGAAGATGAGGCTAAGGCAACTCGAAGAAGAACGTGAAAGAGAATTAGATGCAGTACTTGTGTGTTCCCGAGAAAATGGTGATGAGTGTCTGGCATGTGGATCATAACACTCGAATAAAAATCACCAATTTTTTTACATTGTAAATAACTGAGACCCTCAACAATTATTCGCGTTTATTCTAAGATTGATATCTGAGGAAATCTTGTATCTCAGATTTAGTATTTCATTAGATAGAATATGATAGTTTTGTTGAACAAATATCGCAAGTACCTAAACTTTGATAGACACCAATGCTTGTAATAACTGTTGGCTAGCAAACGGCTATATCTTGATATGGGTAGATCAGGTGTTTGATAGTCACGTATTAATTCTGTGAAATAAACATAATGTACTTATTTTTTATTACTATGATTGTGCCTTGTTCATGTGTTCTTCACAATTATTACTAAACAAATGAGAACAGAAACGGTTTCAACATTCATTATGATTTATGACCTGTTCTTCGAAATTTAATATGTTTACGTATCTCTGAATTTTGTAAATCTACTCGACTAGTATCTTCCCATGAAATATAAAGCACACGTCACAGCCTCCAGACAGTTCACATTAGATCTATTAGAAAATTGACTAACATAATTTGTATTATTTAGAATAATAATAATCATAAGCTGTAATTAAATAAGGATCATTCGCAATAACATTTATTCTTTTTCTTTACGTGTAATGTTAGATGTAGTAACTACCTTGTTTTTGTGTTTGATGTGAAATTAAAGCGTACACAAAATCATGAAGCCTTAATCTGTTCACGATATACTAAACTCTTCGAAATATTGCTGCATACACTTTTATCTTGTATTACCAAAACACATGCATTCGTCATGCAGAAATTACATTAACTTTAAGTCGGTATATACTTTTTATAATATTTTTTTCATAATATATTTTCAAACAGTGCAAACACCGCTCAAACATCATTTATTTTCAGCATCTTAGGTTTTAATTTAAGTTAATAATTGTGCCTTTATTCTAAATGTAAAGATTACGTCAATCACTGTTCTTGAAGTGACCAAAGTATCTGCATTTTCGTAAATATATAATTATACTATTTGAAATAATTTCATTATGACTTTTCATTATACCTAAAATAATTCATTATAAATATGTAAAATAATTAAGAATATGAAAGAATAATGGTAAGCAATGTATAACATTATTTATTATTTTTTTATTCAAGGTATTTCGAATTAAATGTTTACAAGCAATAATATAATTAAAGATATGAAATAAAAAGCAAAAAAAAACTTAAATCAGACGTTACACCTCTTTTACATTGGCCACATATTTTCTCTTATTCATGATTCGATTTTTCATAATTACGTTTTTTTTTTTTTATTAATTATTTTTTCTCTTTTTTTTCTTCTTTTTCATTTTCATTTTCATTTTTTTTTTTTTTTTAATTTGTACTTCTCTTGGAGCAATCTTGTGCCTTACTACCTTATAAGAAATCATTCGTTCGATTGCTTGCCCAACACTGACAGACTTGCGAGGTTCACTACATTAACGTTATGAAAATTATAGTATTTACAACTTTGCAGCTTGGTTCGCATGCTAAAAGGTATTCATATTTTATTATATTTTCACCTTAGTGTATTAATTTCGTATTTCAATTATAATATGCATAGTATTTATAAACAAGCTCTAAAATCTTCAATATTATGAATGAAAATTATTTCAATAGAATCATAATGCTTCGAAATGGTAAACAAAGACATAGATGTAATCGTGTTATCGTTACATCTGTGACAGTGTTTGAAAATTTTCGTTTAAACGAACAACGCGGTTTCTCGAATGAGATAAGGAGAAAAAAAGAATAATATAATAAAATGAGCGAATCAAGCTGCACAGTTTCCGTAATAATGATAGTAATAATATATAATAGTGCTTAATAAAATTGTAGATTAATAGTAAATTAATAATTATTACCAATAATAATAATTACACACCACTTCTAATTAATAATTACTGGAAATATACAAAATGTGTAGAAAAAGGAAAGTAAACTTGTTTTTATAGCTTAATGTTTTAAGGTAAAATACATAAATGTATTATGTTAGTACCATGCGTTTCAAGAATAATCTAAATTTCTTTTATTGAACATATGGAGAACCGAATATGGAAAGAAATACATTGCATAAGTTAAGCAATTTGCAACACAGAATTGAGAAACATTGATCCACAAATATTAGCAGTGCATCGCTGCTAACTTTTCTAATATAATTATTATGAAGTGTGTTGTTCCTTGACGATTGAACATTTTAAATAATAAATAAACAGTATAACTTCTATTTATTGCTGAATAGAATACCCAACAGTTGTGGATCCAATCCAATTGTAATAATGCCAACAAATTATGTGAACCGATAGTTTAATACGGTGCACCATTGTTCAAATAGCACCTCTGTAAAATGCAATTGCAATCAATATATACATACATTAGTTTGGTATGTATTGCTGGTCACTCAAAAATTCAACTAATTCACTATTTCCAAGTTCTCTATTTGTCCAAGAGATCAATTTTGAAACTCACGGTAGATTCATGTGTACTATAATAGTATTCGTATTTATGTTATGTATGTACCTATAATGTTGTAACAATAAAGCAATATGCAAAGGTATGGAGAGTTTACTTTGCTCATTTAAAGTCGGGGGTTTTTAAATAGCATATTCTATGAATATACATAGGTAACATAACGCATCACTTATTAATCAATCTTTGTCTTACTTTAGTTTTTAAATTAACAGACTTGTTACTGTTACCTGGTTCATTTTGTAAATGAATATATAATGAATACAGTCAGAAAAGCAAGCGTTAAATGCGATCAAATAATAGTCAGATGTTAATATTTTCACTGAAAATATCTAGGTGAGAATAGCTGATCTTTAAACCCCCCCTAAATGAGTCTATTTTAAAACAGTAAGTATAGTATTACTTATATTTCATAATATGATGATTAGCTGATGAATATCCCGCTTCTATTGTTACTTGCATCGATTTGTGATATTCCTTTCATTACATACAAACTTTAGCATAGCCTTATATTATAATTAAAACAGCATGGTCAGCGATATAGTATAATTAATGAATGTAGAAAATCTATAAAATTGTCGAGCCCTTTGTTATAATATATATGTATAATAAATCCGGAAAACTCTATTTGAAAAAAAGTAGATAGGGTAAAAACTATAGGTACAATAGTATATATATACCTGATTTAAATATAATATATTAACGAAATCTATAATTATATTAATCGCCGCGGCTGACCATTCTGTGATAACGTGTTACAATGTAACTAAAATCGTCAAAACCTCGGACATGCCCACAATTTTGTCTACCTATCAATTAAATATTAATTAATTAATTAATTATCTTTCTTATTATCATTAAAAATTTCTTCTAGAAAATTTTCCTAATTTCACCTAATCATTTTCAACAATATGATTAGTATCTCAGTCAATGTAACATTTTTTTTTTTTTCTAATATCAAATTTTAAGTGAGCTGCTGCCTGAATGTCGTTTTGACGATCTTAGTTTGAAAAATTATATATATATATATATATATACATAATTTTTTTTTATTTATATTGTAATGACTGACGGAGGTGACAATTGTCAGTAAATATATGACAAACCGTCACCCTAGGATTTTTCCTAGATTTTTAATATTTTTCTCATACAATCTTCACGGAATAGACGATATTATAGCAAAGAGATAACGTGACATGTGTATGTAATATTTTTTTAAGTAATAATGACAACTATGAATACATCGTATGTTAATGTTATTAATTATTATAGTAATATATCAGTAAATAGTAACCAGTAAATAATAATCGTCATAATATAATGAAGTTATAAATACATCACAGAGATTTATGTTTTTTTTTTTTGTTTTTTTTTGTTTTTTTTTGTTTTTTTTTTTTATATATTCATGTTGCATCAATCGAGAAAGTGCATCGCGAATCATTAAAACAAATTGATGGTAGACAAGAATCAATTTTTTATATCCACGCAATCATACGAAACAAAATTTTATTCTCGCTCATCAATCATTCATATATCTTAAGAATAACTCCGATATGCACTTCCTCGATATTACCCCTTTCATTTAATCATTTAATGGATTAATTAACGTGTACAAATTGAGTGTTGAATAAAAATCCGAATAATTGTTGCCCATACACGTTTTTCATATTATGTATTTTCATATTTAATATCCATGAAATCAGCATATTTGGTAAGAATTTTGATTAATTGAAAGCAATGTAAGGTATAATAATATTATTTTACCAGTATTAAAAGTGACTGTGAGCTCGTGTATATGTAGTGGAAATTTTTTTTTTTTCTAATCAGATTTTTGTTTTTTTTTATTTATATTTAACTATAAATGTGTACAATCCAAGTCAGTGGCAGTCTGTTCTGTGGTAACTGTGTTTACAATGTGCAATCAATTATATGGTTTGAACATTCAAAGTACAGTAAACCACTTTTACACATGCTATAGGTAAACACAGTATGAGTGAGGAACTTTTTATTTTACTTATGCCCGCAAACTCCGGTTCATTTCTATTTTAATTATAGCCTGATTTTCTTTACTTCAGGTTCGGATGAAAGTTTTAATCACTTTTATTTTCCAAATGATAATATGAGTTAAGTATAGTTTCATTTTATTTAATTTTGCTTTAATGAGAAGAAAGTTATTTTATTTTTCAGACGATGATAATCGAGAGGATAGAAATGCAGTTTTTTTTTTTTTTTTTTTAATTTAGACGATGTATAACTATACACTAGCATATAAAAATTGGATCTTATAAATGCCAAGTAATCTCAATGAAAGAAAGAAAGAAAGTCAAAGAAAAAAAAAGAAAACAAATAATTAATCATCACATAAAATATTGGAACTGTTTTGTAACTACCATCCTATCCCAAAGTAAGAGAAAACTGATTCATACCACTAAAGTTTCACATTTTTTAAACCGGGTATCGATTTTGTATCAGCTATATAATATGTCTGTACTGATTGTAGAATAAGAAAAAATTTATTTTAAACAGTTCAAACATTTTCACAGTACTATTAATATATTCCTTTTTCTCTGCACGCTTATTCGCCCATATTAAACACTACTCAGTTCTGTTCCTGTATTTAAACTGGAACACATTTCCTCTCCGTCATTTATACTAGATCTTAGCTATCGGCGACTGAACTTTTTTTTATCATTTAACAACAGAATACCAAGCATACAGTAGTACAGTAGTTGTTTTATTTTCGTTTTTTCATCTTCTTTTTTTCAACATATAATTTTCATTGTAAGATATATTACGTAAAGTAAGAGAAAGAGAAAAAAATTCTCACAATGCAAACATGACATTAGAATCTTGGCTAATCAAAAGTCCAAGCCAACAGAATTGTCCAATATTGAAACAACCGTGTTGAAGCTATAAATTTTGATCTATTAAACAAGATTTTTAGTTTTCAGTCGCCAATCGCTACACAGTTCCAAATTATCTACACTTAATCTTAATTTCGTAATCGGTCACTCGTAATCTGCACAGCCTAATCCACTTGCCTAATATACTTTGAGAATTCATTGATGATTGATTAATGATAATGATAATGATTACTATCCAGCTATAACATCCTGCAGGTCTTTATAATTTGATATAATTTATCCAACAAGAAGTGAGACAAGACAAGTAGATTTAATGTCATATTTAATAGCCAAGTTAGCATAAAATATAAAACGTTCAACTTTTATATTTAATAACGATCATCATTTTTATAAACTATTATAGTTTCACTAGCGTATCATAATCGAATCATGAAGAGAAAATGATAAGCCGATTTAAAAGACAATGATGAATATATTGTCGCATTTTCATTTCATAATCAATAAATATATTATAGATAAAATCGTTGTAATCGTTCTGATCAGTTTTCACTGGACATTACTGATCTTTAATACTTGGTCAAAAATTATATTCAACTACAATCGCGTATTTGCTCACTTCTTGGATGAATTACAAGAGTATTGGAGAAGAGGTACCAGCGTATTGATCAATGACAAAATGAATCTGTTTGATGATTTGTCAAGAGTATCATTTTTCATTGTCAATTATTTACTGTGGTTTTCAACAGTAATGATAAATCGTTTCTGAAAATAAAGCGCTTGGTTCTGATGCCGCAGCTATAGAATTCCTTGTATTATATCATATTGGAATTGGATTGAATTTATTTAAAAAAATATTTATCAAATATCGACGTATTCATTTTGTGATAAGTTGTTGACTCACATTATTTATTCCGCATGATATGAATCATCGGTACTCATCTTCTCCATATGTGATACTCTGAGATATGAAATAAAGTATATGGTCTATGTTGCATGTATGTATAAAATTGTTATGGTTGTATAGCTACTAATGTGCATACGCTAATTTGGATACTCAGAAATGATCTAATAATATAATTGAGTTATTTAAAAGCCATGACTCATAAAAGTGCCTAATTATTAAAAATTATTACAATTTGGTATCCGCTCGCCCTCCAATTTATAGAAACGAATAGAATTTAATAAATAATTTAATACATTGGCTAGAAAAATTTAGTAGCTAAGCCTACGCACACTTGGAATACACATCGAAGTAATCTTTTGAGTGGTGAAATGACGAAAAACATTGTGGTCATGCACGCACTAAGTCACGAAATCAATTTATATTATCTTCAAATATAGGTAATATGTACGAGTAACGTATAGACGCGAATTTTCTTTTAGATAGATATACATATATACACGCACAAAGGCCCAGAGAGAGACCTTGTGTGTGTGTGTGTATTTGTTTGAGATGTGTATACACATGCATTCGGTATGCATTTCTATACCCGATATACAGAACGTCCCATAGAATCGTTTAAATTCCCAACAAGTGACAACAAAATTGCCTTAATTTGGACCTAACTTTACAATCTGATGATAGTCAGAAAATGTGTTCTACTATTAATCCATTTTTTATTTTTTTTTTTTTTTTTTTTAATTTTTCAAATTTTTTCTTCGCAAAAAGCTAAATATCAATAAGAAATATGTTTCGAATTGATCGATGATAAAAAATGGTGAAAAATTTGTTCAATTTATCAATTTTTCAATAGTAGTTAAAACTACCATATTTTCAGACCAGGTTTACATATACATAATACGAACTCTTTAAGTCTCTAGCCCAGATAATTCATTCTATTAGAAAAAAAAAAAAAAAATGTCAATTTATTCAGGATAAAAAGATCCCAAGTAGAGTGAAATATTGAAGAAAAAAAGAAGAAAAAAAAACTGAATAAAATCTAATAATCCGACGCCACCTGGGATATTATTTTGAAGAATATTATTCCAAATCACCTAAGGCTCTGCTGTTCAATAGAAAACATTGAAAGGTTTTTAAATGGCTTTCTTTGAATCACCCTGTATAATCGTGAAAAATTCCGATTTTTTGTTACGCAGGTAATTGGACTTAATAATCTTACAAGTTATTCCCGTACGTAGCATAGAGTAATATTAAGTGATAAGCTCAACGATGCAAATATACAATAAGTAATTAAATGATTGCAAGATTGTAAGCTCACCTGCATATTAGGTAAAATAATATCTCTTAATTTTTCGTTTCACATGGTAGAAAAAAAAAAGAAAAAAAATTCCAGGGAGACTTTTGAACAACGAAATACTAGACAAGATATAGATATCAAGCATATTCTTAAAAATACACTGTTTAGGAACAACACACTTATTATGCGAGTAAGCTTGTTAAATGCAATCCAAATAAATACAAAGCCAATATAGTGCATTGTTGAATTACACTTGTAATCACTGCTAATGCTACATATTGAATGACTCGTGTGATAAAAACATATTTATATACTACACTTCTTAGAGTATCGTAGTAGTACCTAGGATCACGCGTGTCACGTATACAACATTGCTAATTTATATATATATATATATACATACAGTACAATACAGTTTTACAGAGTAGTGTCACATATATATATAATATTAATAATTTTACAACTGTAATTTATTCCTTTCTTTTAAATAATTATTATGATAATATAGTAATATTATCATTCTTTTTTATTTTATTTTATTTTATTTTTATTTTTTATTCATTTTTTCTTCGTCGTACGTACCAACTAACAATTCCTACTGACCTAATTTACTAAAATTTTACTCGCTTACCTAATCTTAGTTCTGTTTACCATATTGTAGATATTATTTTCATGTACTATCTTTAATATTATTGATCATATCGTTCATTATTCAATATCCAGCGTCGTAGAAAATAATAATAATAATAATAATAATAATAATAATAATAATAATAATAATAATAATAATAATAATAATAATAATAATAATGATAATGATAATGATAATAATAATAATTAGGTATGCATTATTATTAATTAATAATATAAAAGTAACATAACAGAGAGACACAAAACAAAAAAATTTACATACCGGGCCTCCCATTGGTCAGTCAGTCAGTCTGTGGATTTCTCTGAGCCTTTTTAAAAGGCACAAAGTTTGCAAAAAAAAAAAAACAGAAAAGAAAGAAAGAAGATAAAGAAAAAGAAAAAAAAAAACAAACAGATTGATGTATCATAATATTTTTCAATTGATATTTCTAGGGACTGATTGAAAAGAACAATATTATTATTATTTTTTTTTTGTTTTTTTTTTCTCACATAAATAATGTTTCGGTGTATGTATATTGTATACTACATACTTCACTCCTTGATATAGGTGCGATACTATATACTACCTGCATTTATGCTTTACGAGGTAGAATTAATATCATAGCAATATAATTATGTATTTGCCATCACTGACTGACTCTGTCATACTAACTCTACAGCTACATGTGTACAAAGGAACAAAAGTCTCGGTACTCGATATTTGGCACAGATTAAACAAAACAAACAAACAAAAAAAAAAAAAAAAGAAAAAAAATTTCAATTAAGATTTTTTCCATGGCGGTGCGCACAAACTCGAATGTGTGAAAATGCAAAAACGAATCGCGACCGTTATAATATCACCTAAAATACTCTTGTATTGCATCTTAATGTGTGTCAAATATTAAGTATGCATATTTTGATTTTTTTTTTGTTTTTTTTTTTGTTTTTTTTTGTTTTTTTTTTTTTTGTTTTTTTTTTTGTGGCGTTCAACAATGACTGAAAACATTGAGAAACATATTTTTTTTGTCATCAGTTTTTCTGTAACAACGTAAAAAAAGAAAAAAAAAAAAAGAAAAAACCGTAAATATCTTATAATACAGCGTATTCTTAATAATTAGGAATATTATTGGTATATAATAATAATAATAATAATAGTAATAATAATAATAATGTTAATTCTTAAAGACTAATCTTACTGGAGGAAAAAAAAACACTTGTAGCTCGATCTGTGAAAACATAGAAAAAAAAGAAACTAAAAGAAAAGTAAAGAAAAGAAAAAATTTAAAAAAAAATAAAACAACAACAACAGTCGTCCATCGAGCGAGATTCAGAACAGGAGCGAGTGTTCTTTGTTAATTCGTAGAATACATAGAAAAAACCGGAAGTATTTACAAGAAAAGTATTATTATACGATTGTTTGCGTAGTTTTATGTATATATGTATATATACGTAGTTATTTTTAATAAATACAGAATGATCTACCTAAACTCCATGTTTTTTTTTTTTCAAACACTCAACGTTTTATACAACAAAAACCGTTAAACACAATCAATTGAAACTGCCAAATACTGCGTTTGTTAGACACATATATATATATATATTGTCAACGACTGATATGATCTTTTCACCAATTCTTAAACGTACTCTGAAACAATGTCTACATACTGGAATAATATTCAGTTATAGAATCAAGTTGCCTGTAACGATTTCAATGCTGTATTCAAGTAATTTTTTTTTTTGTTCTTTTTTAATTTAGATGACAGGCTAGAACATCAATTTCAATCATGTATCCATTTTTTGTTGATATTATTTAGGTAATAGGAATCGGCGAACCAAGTTCAAGATCGTGCAGTGTTATGTATTTACAAGATAGTTTAACACTGTCACAATCCAATCCTTGATTTGCGTATAAAGTAGTAGTAATGAGAAATTGATATTTTTCAACAATTATAAAAGATGTATTCTTAGATTACTGTATTTCAGCTTTATCGTACCAGTCTTTAATCTTCTGTACTGCAAGATGTAGAATATTATTCCGAGCACTTGGAACGGTGTGATTAGATATTCGAAATTAGTTACATCTCCTAAGACCAGAAATTAATAAAACATGAGCCATATCCAACGCACTCGTAAATTTATGATATACATATTTTCAATACTGTAGCGAGTTTAGAAAGGATGTTTATGGCTCATTATTCATTAAGATGGTTTGCAAGTGTGGAGCTTTGGCTGTGTCCAAAAGTTTTGTCTAGGTATTCCATTACCGAATGGAAACGTTGGTGGTAAAGAATTTCGATTCAATATTATTGACGAAATTCCGAACAAAATGCACAACGAATTTCGTTCAATGTATGAAACCATCGAAAATTCCATACTCAGGAGTTTAGCGAGCGATATAAAAGAATTCACAATAAAGTATCGAAGAAATGATCTGCATAGTTTTAAGTAAAGTCAATGTACTGGGATCGTAGGGATTAATGTTTTGAGCGTGGCGTGATAGAGGATCACGAATGTTTCACAACGATAACACCTGGTCGTTGTTGGGCTTGCTGTTGCGTGTGGAACTGAAGAAAGTTGTTCATTTCTGCATGTAGCAGCCGTTTGGTCGTTGTTGCAGGTGCCGCTGCTGGTTTATTTGTAAGCGCTAACGGTACATCTTGTGCTGGTTCATCACTGAACAAATGATCGCCTTCTAAATGACGTATCGCTTCAACGATAGTTTCCAGGTTTTGTCGCGACGTATTAGCAAGGTATAGCCTTGCCTGGGGCGTTCCATCGTCCAAGGAATTTGCTGGCGAGGGCAATCTGGAATGCAGAACATATATTTACTCTAACGGTGTTGAATAAAAAATACATGATAATGGAAAGTAAATCCTAAAAATCCAATCAGAGAATAAATTTCAAAGTATAACTGTTAAGCATACAAACCTTTCGACCTCAACCTTGGGCTCAGCTTTCATAGCAGCTTCAAGCACGCTAGGTAATCGCTGAGGTTCAGCGGGTGGAGAAAACGGTCTTGTAGGACTTGTGGATATAAACTGAGAAGAAACGTTTTCAAATTCAGGTGGTGTCGTTGCATAGGTAACATGCGTCGGTGAGAACGATCCGAGTTTTTGTTTGGTAGGTGTGGTGAATACCTGGGTTTGAGAGAATGTTACAATCTTAGGAGTACTAGGACGGGAAATTTCCTCTTTTATTTCATCTGGTACCATTTCTGGTAGAGGGGGAGACGGGGAAGGACTGGGATCCGGCGTCGTCGTTTCAACAGTTTGCGTCGAACCTACGGGAGGCAAGGTAACCACCGATACAACCTGCAGGGAGGCAACTGCATCTTCCGTTTCCTGAGCCATCACATTGTCCGTATGCTCTATCACCTGCAAAACATAAAAAATCAACTGTTAGTGAATTGTAACTGATTACGTTTTATATGGATGGATGATTGAGTTCAACAATGGAATTAGACAATTTGGGAAACATCATGCCGAGATCTAGATTACTTTGTGAATTGTCTGGGTGGATATTCTGTTGGACAAACCTCGTGTGGTTGATAAGCGATCAGTTGATTATCCCTGAATCTTTCTGGGTATATTTGGCTTTGAATTGCCCTCATCTGTTCCTCGGTGCGTAGCCTTGCACGCCGTTCTCTTTCTAGCTGCCGTCTAAGCTCAGCAACTTCGCTGCTCGATACAGAATGTGCCTCCGCAGAGACAGTAATTACAGATAATGGTTCAGGAGACATACTCCCTAATCCTTCGTCTCCACTTTCATTGACATGCATTGGCAAACTGACAACCACTCCTGTAAAGAAAAACCGAAAATCTTCATCCCCTATTCGCGTAAAGAGCCTAGATATTGAAGTTCAAACATAGTTCGAAAATGCATGCATCCTTTTTTTCATCTAGTGTAGCACACTGGGGTACAATGAACCATTGGATGCTTTAGAGATGGATGAATGATGGCAATTTGAGAGGTCTTATATTTCGGGGAATCTAGAATACGAGCTCTTTTCTCGTACCTACTGTATGGTCTGCTTTCTTTTCCAGACTGGTTAACAAAGAGATGAATAAACGAAACGGGCTCGTTATAATGGTGAAAAGACTTTCTTATTCGTTTTATTAAAGCTAATCGTCTGATAGCTATCGTTTCCGCCTTCCCCACTATCGGTCTAATTGCGAACAACTTTTGTCGCAGTGTCGCATACCAAGAGATTTTAAGACCCCAGGGCACATGGATATGCGAACGTTTCATCTTCTGTTGCATCGTTTGTTATATGCCAAGAAAATTCCCGTGATACTATTGATTACAGGGACACAGAATCACGCGTTATGCCATTACTACCTCATCTTGCCCCAAGGGCTTAGGGCAGAGTCACCACGATATTCGCGAATGATTTTCGACGAAATAAATGCGGCGAAAATTTGTCACAAGAAATTTGATAGGGTTCAACATTTCTGATCCTTTCTTTGTGTTCTATGAATTTGAAATTTACCGTATGCTGTGCATCGAATGGAAAACAGATTGAGGCGGTCACACATAAGAGATATAGTTTATTTTTGCAGATTCTCCTGAAATGTAGGAAATAGATTTTGATCGTACCCTGGTTATCGGCCTTGCGTTTTTTGATCGGTACATCGCCACCATCGTGCTGATTGACCAATCGCTTCAGTTGACAATTCTGTGATAATAGTTGGGTCTTCTCTTGTTCCAACTGATAAATATATTCCGCCGTTTGCTGCAATATCGCCGCCTGTGAACAGACAAAAAAATGTCGAAACCAAGTTAGCAACATAAGATAATAATCGCATGAAGCGCTTGGGTCTAACGTAACACTCAGATACCGATCTCGGTTGAAATTTATTGTGAGTCCCAAACAGATGTCTTTTCGTCTAGTTGTGTGTTTTGAATCTAGGAAAACGAGACACTTGTACCTAACAATAAGTATCTCACGTACCTACACATCATGTCTGCTGTACAGGAAATTCTAAATAAACTTTAGATCGTTAAAGTCCAGATCGAGTTGATTATTGGACTACATATTATACAGTACCTACATTACGGTATAACTAACGTATATGGAACAAAGCAGCAAACATTTAATCTATATTATATCTCTCCTCGGTATCTGTCTTCAGAGGCAGGTCAACCTGTATGTATGCATTGAATTTCGGACGTTGTATAAACAACGGACGTATAGACGTGGATTACGCAGATGCAAATTTTAGTTCGTTTTTTTTATGTTTTTGGGAAGAAAAGTTCCGTTTCATTCTTTCCAACGGCATATTATAGTGCTGCCGCGTTAGATTTCACAAGTAGTTCATGCGATCTCGCAATTCCGTTTTTTTTTCTTCTTTTTTTTTTTCTTCTTTTCCCTTTGCGCCGCGCATGAAACAAGGGTGTCGGGTTCCTTATAATGGCTCCCGCGATGAAATGCTCAAAGTTACGACAGGTGATCCGTCTTAATACTTTAAAGCATTCGTTGCGGCGGTATTGCTAGAATTATAGTCATATTGCAATTTTATATATTTTTTTTTTTTTTTTCTTTTTACCGTGATAATCCGCCGTTACCTCGCAAGGATATATACACTCAAATTGCATTTTTTTTGTAGCATAATAAAACCAGAGTTATTGCCGCATCTAAGGCTCTAACGCTGTAGGATTAAATTGAAATGGTATTTTTTTTTAATACTACCTACTGCAAAACTCCGTTTACAACTGCGTATACTATCGTATTTTCTTATTCTTCATTTCTTTACTATACTATATCGCACATCAAATTTCGAATCACCAATATTTGCATTTGAATTATATATAGGTATGCCGAGTGCAATGATCAATCAACATTCGCAAAAGCTTGACAAAAACCGAATACAATTGATCATTTTATTATCTGAATCATACATACATGTATCATCGTACATATATTGATTATATATGAAGAAAAATTAAACGATACGCATTTCCGGTTTATCAATATTCTGTGGAGATAATATTTCGCAGTATTTCGCATTGCGTCATCGCAATATCCGTCGCCATATTGGCATCGAATAACACGTGTAGTAAACAAGAATGACCTCGAAAAGGGTTGACGAAAGCAAAGAGTAAATTGATACCGTAGACCTGGGGGCCCTAAATACCGGGTTGCAGACTTCGATCGCGTTTCGCACCTGCCGACAGTCGACAGGTGGTCATCGAACAGATGCTGCCTGAAGGGTGCAGCAGCGTATCTTCGTTGTATTTTACGTAATTAGGTATACCTCAGTCAGTGTAAAATAGAATTTCATTGAACTGACATGACCTAATCTCTGCCACCCCTCGCATTCCCCTTTGTCGTTAAACTTATATCTCATTTATGAATCTGACGGCGAAAGCGATCCAGGAAGCCTTTTACACTATCTAATTAGTAATTACCACATAGGTATACGAGAGACGGAAACAAACTCGTCCACGTGCTCGTCTTTCTTCGGAATGAAAACCGCGAAAAGGTTTTCTCGTCGATTATATTCGATTGGACGATATATAAGTTTTTCTAGAACTTCGATAGAAATACGGAAGTATTTCATCGTCAGCATTCCCTATCCGCGATGACCGCATTTTATACCGGAGACAAGAATTGCCGTCGTTAGTATAATGTTGCATTTTAGAGTGTATGCAAATTGCTGAAAGCACGATACTTGCGCATTATTGCACCGCCATAAATGTTTCGCAATAGAATTTTAATCGCAATCTCGCATTGTATGCTCCACCTTCCCGATCGCTCAGTGGCTCAGCTAATTTTCAAACAGAGAATTGATCGATCCAAGATAAAGCTCACCTCGGTTATACATGAAAAATTGTTGAGAGTCGTAAAATCGATATAACGGGTTATAATTCACTTTGATTTTATTCAGACCATAATATATCCAGTTACTCGAATAGTAGACGTGGAAAATGTCATAGTTGAAGTACAATACGTCGTAATGGTGGACATAATATTACCTATACAAAGCTGATAGCCCTTCGACCGTCAGTTTTATTCGAGATCATTAATCCATCGGAGTAATTGCTGTGCGTGATTTTTATACCTAAGGTCGAAAAGTAAGACGCAAATTAAAGTCTTTATAAAAAATATCGTTTTAAATGATTCGATCTGGGTTCCAATGAGGTAATTGTTAATTTTAAGGTGTTCTTTAAATACCTAATTATATGCACGACTGAAATGAAACGAAATGAAATAATTAATAATGTTTGTTCGTTTATGTCGTTATTATACGCAGAGTTTTTCACATCTCAGTTAAATCTGTACCCACGCGATTGAAGTTGGAATCCTGCTTAAACCTCATTCGTTATGAACTTATGAGTATCATTTGAGATTCTGTACCTCTATATCAGTCGCGATATTGTTATCAGGAAAAATTATAAAACAATTATCATCGAGAACGCAGAAGTACTCGGAAAAGCCTGATGGAATTAATTAAACTTTCCAGGTTCGAGTTCAATTCGTCTGCATAATGCAATTCAATTAATTAAAATAATTAGACTCGACGTGCACGATAATATCACAGAATATTTTCAGCAACAACGAATTCATATTATGTATAATGTTATAAATAGTAACTCCTTCGGATGCGGTATTCGTCGAAAGTAAAAAACAAACACGTTTGCTATATACTGACGTGATATTACGTTCCAATTGTCGATCAGCAATAATTTATACAGACCCGAACACCTCCGCGACTATATAAATCACCCTCAGAATTACAATCGCAAACAGACGACTGTGCAGACGTGGTAGAACATGTAAGTCTTTATTATACTTAAAAACATTTCGCCTCCCATAGATTTACCCTAGAGACCATTTCGTCTGATCCATATCTTTGTGTAAATAGCGAATGAATAATAAGTCGATTCCGTGAAGTGAAATGGCAACGTATTTGTGTTGAATTAAAATATTCAAATCGTAGATATTAGATGTATGCTGAATTAACACCCTTAGCTTCTCATCTCGCGATTTTTTAACGCAATCAAATTCAGTTCAAGAATTTCGATGTACATCAATTTCTTGCAAAAAAAAAAAAAAAAAAAGAAAACAGGCTTGGTATTTCGTATTAAAACGTGAGATAACAATTCACACAGGGCCCCGGACATAGGATTGAACTTTATAATAAAAAATAAAGACACCGATGAGTTCGACTTGGAAGAAGTGATCAACAAGGATCTGGATACTAACGACAAGTTTTATCACAAACTCGTGATTCCCAATGTGATATATTTCGGCGCCTTGCACGTGGGAGCTCTAGTTGGAGTCTACTACCTTCTGGTACACGCCAAGATCCTCACATTAGTATGGTGTGAGTCGAGATGAAATTCTTTATAAATTAATCATACTAAATAATAGAGTAATAGAATATTTCAAAAACAATTTTGTGCAAACTATGACTTAATTATCCTTAGGGGTTTCTCTTGGGTTTCTTTCCGGCGAGGCCGTAGCGTTAGGCGCTCATCGCTATTATTCCCACAAGAGTTTCAAGTCAACGACATCATTCAGACTGTGTTTGATTATCTTTCAAACAATTGCTGGACAGGTAAGACTGATTTCATTCATTATACCTTTCCGCAGAAGCTACATCAACCTGAATTAAATGCCTATAGAAATGTGTAGTTGTTTCATTATCCAATTGTAAGAAAACGAAAAAAAAAAAACGCTTCGCATCATTCGGTGAAGAGAATTTTCTTGACATTTGAACGGTTTTGCTCATCATTCGCTAATAATATAGCCCGGAATGACAGTAGTTGTAGGCACTATACATGTATATAGTTGACGGTTCAAATCTGCTAAAGTAATTTTAGCCTGAGATTTTTCGATCCCTTGGTTAGTTTCCTTAACTGTATTTTAATGACGAGAAATAAAAGGATCTTAAATTATACTTTAATAATATAGAATAGCATGTACACTTGGGCGAGGGATCACAGAGTACACCATAAGTACAGCGACACCGATGCAGACCCCCACAATGCAAAGAGGGGGCTTTTTTTCTCCCATTTCGGGTGGTTGGTCACCAAGAAACATCCTTTGGTCAACGAAAAGACGAAATGCATCGACGTCTCGGATCTCCTCGAGGACAAACTTCTCATGTTTCAACACAAGTGAGTTACCTACATGCGCATTTACGTACATATAATGTCGAGCGGAGCCGAGAACGTGATATAAAAAATAATTGGTCAATGACCAAAATTCACTTGCAGATATTTCGTACCGGTTTATGGACTCGTGGGATTTCTTTGCCCCACTTATCTCCCAGTTTTTGCTTGGAACGAAGATTGGTGGACTTCCTTCTGGGTTATATATTGCCTCCGCTACGTAATCATACTGCATCTTACTTGGAGCGTTAATTCATTGGCTCACATGCTCGGCACAAAGCCTTACGATAAGTAAGTCTCAAACTCCCAACCATCATATTGAAAAAAGGAACATACAAATGATTCAAACATGGATTTGTGCGTTCGAAGTTCACGCTTCTTTCATGATTGTGGGAAGAACGGTACCCACGCATATCCTACGTATATTTATTTGTTCGGTTGACGATTTCAGGCGACTTGTAGCCGTGGATTCAAATATAGTAGCAAATTTGACCGGAGGAGATGGATGGCACAATTACCATCATTCATTCCCGTGGGATGCTAGCGCGGGCGAGTTCAGTGTACGCGGTGGTTTCAACACTAAGGTTTTGCACAAACTTAGGGATTACGGATTCGTGTATGACTTGAAGTCTGCTACAGACGGGGTAATCGAAGGTCATACCAAAAGACACGGCGATGGAACACGCCCAATTAAAGGAGCCAATAAAGAGGAGAAAAAAAATGAAAACCAGAAAAACTGTGCAACGAATGGTCCGAGCGAAAAACTCATGAAAACGAACTAAGGTCGAGTTTCAAACACCTTTCGATTCAATCTCGAACTATAGAAGATTATAACTATGTAATATAATCTATCGATTTTAAAGAGACCAATTAAGGTACGCAAAGTATGTAGTAGGCACGTGTAATACTCGAAAAACAAAATCAAAAACTAAAGAATAAAAATTCCACTCATATTTTTCAAATTTGTGTCTCATTTTGAATGTCTATTAAATTTATCGCCTCTTTTCTTTCCCCATCTTATTCTCCAACCCCTGTTATGCATGTCACAGAATGTAGATGGAGTTCTTCAACTGGTACCTAATGGCATTAAAAAATTGGTTTGTTTTAATATCGAGGTATATATACGTTAACGTAGGGTACGGCGGCGTGCAAGCGAGAGATACGAATTTGGGTAGCTATATTTTAATTAATCCAATTCGAATCAATGAATACCGATTCCGTGTGTATGGACGCAGAAAATCAAACGATTGGGAGTAATAACAGTTTCCTTATTCATGTTTTAATCCCGTTTGAAAATAATTCAAACGGAAAACTCGAGCGTCTATGCGTCGAGCTGATGGGATATTAAATTTCTGTCAAAATTCAAAACAGTTATAACGTTTATCAGCGAATTATCTCTCAATCATTAATATTGATTTGCGCATGAAAGATGTTAAGATTTTTTGTCAATTATAATATTGAATAAATAATATATTGATGATAAATGTGCGAAGCCTACTGTAGGTAGATTTTAAAATTTAGGTATCAACCGCGCCCTAAATCGTCAATCCTACGCCGGGGACGTCGGCGCGGTCGTCCTGACCGTTGTCGTCACACGCGATAAGCATTTGCATGCGCGCTCATGACATCACCCAACCTATGCTTCTGCGTGCCGGTTTTGCTTATGGGTTTCGTGCGACAAAAATGTGCTAAATTTAGCGTACGCGCACCGAAAGAGATTTAAAGAAAGAAAGATCGAAAGAAAGAAAGAAGGAGAGAAAGAGAGAGAGAGAGAGAGAGAAGGACCGCCCGAGTTCATGTACGCGAAAATTCCCAGAAGGCTCTCCAACAATAATATTATAAACGGCGACCGGATGTAGCTCAATTTTTTTTTTTTCATATTTTTTATTTCATTTTCGTTTTGTTTTTCATTTATTTCATTCCTTTCCTTTTCATTTCATTTCGTCGCTGATCATATGCCTTGCGAGAAAAAATAAAGGAAATAAAAATACAAAACAGCAAGCATTCCACTGCAATCTTCGCCATCCTCTCAGTACTCGCATCTGCAGCAGCCGGGACAACCTAGTCGGATTATGTTTCGGTGGGATCGGAATAATACGACACGAAAGTTCTTTATTTCGTTAAATTTTTTTTTTTTTTTCTTATTTTTCAATCTTCCCATTTATTTATTTTCATCATTATTAACGGAACTTAGCTTATGTTCTATGTATATGAACGGCATTGCCGAAATGCAAAAAAAAAGAGAAAGAGTGCCGTGTGAGGCTAGTACATGATTAGCTTGAATTTATAAGACAATTTAGTTTTTATTTAAAGTTATTATGTCAATAAAAAACGATCGCGTTAATAAAACATCTTGTTTTATTTCTCCGATAAAACAACGATTTATTTTCTCATTTCGCTAACTAACGTGAGAGATAAATCTAATTCGCGCTGCTTGTTTGTGTCCGCATATACTCTAATTGTCAGTTGTTCTATAAATTATTATCATTATCGCTTCGAGATACGGTAAGTGCGTTAATTAGATTATCCAGAGAATAAAATACTGTTAAACAAGCTACGAATCTTAAAATAGTATTTAAATCATTCCATATTCGATTCATTGATAATCAATACCTATTCGATTCGAAAGTGAAATCCCACGATGTATGTTACTACAAGAACAAAAGAAAATGGAACAAATCTTTGTCTTTATAATTAGCGAATGAATATGGAAAATAAAGTTTGTTCACACCTCGTGAAAAATTTCTTAACTCCCTGATTGACGTAATAATTTTCCTAAATAAGACAGGGAGCTTCGAAAGTCTTACGAGCTGTTGAGTCGTTAAGAGTAACGCCATCTGTCACTAGCTCGAGTAACTAATAGAGGTATAAGTTTATGTCCTCAGAAACCTCAATCGGTAGTTCATTTTCGCGCGTCAAAATTTTCGTACATATTACGATTAGCGAATTTGTCGTAAATATGATAATCGTAATAGTGACATAGTACATATATTTTTTCACCGTTATCTTGAAGGTGGAAAATGAATAGCATAATTTTAAACGTATTTCTTATTGTCGACTATATAGCTTTTTTATTTCGCGAATATTACGAGCACGTGTATAATATAGTTGCAGGTTTTAAATGTATAACGTACTCAACCGTTTTCTATACTTACAACTATATACAAATGTGTATAAGCTCTATACCTACGTTCATACTATACCTATTATATACTGTATATAGATATGTGTATATATACATGTATATATATATATATATGTATAGTATGGCGTACAGTCGACTCGCCTAAAGTTACACCGCACGTGCCGAAATCTTGCAAATATATCTCTGTTCCACAAAGCCGGGGCGGGCCAAGGTTGTGTTCTTTCGCAGAACGTGATAGCAACTAATTGAGCTTTCGTTTGCAATTATTACGCACCGTACAGTATTATCCCCTAGCGTGTGTATGTCTCGTCTTACATATGCAAAAGGTGAATAAACGGCGTCTGTGTAATTGTATAATTAGATTAAACGAAAAGTATATATATAAATAATTACAACATTTCCGGCAGCATAATGGTCACACTTTTTTTTTGTACGTATAGTAACGATGTCAATTCAAGAATATGGATTCTTGTTATTCAATAAAATTGCTTTGCATTAATAAAATTGAATAAATCCGAAGGTATACGATATACATATATGTAATATGAAAATCTGCTGGGCTGCGTGACATTGCAAAAAGGTAAATCGAGGTATGGCATGACGCGGGTATATATTCACTCATTTATTTATTTATTTATTCATTTATTTATTTTTATTTTTTCGGTAAAATAAATGACAAGAGAATAAAACGGAGTATAGGTATAAAACCTGCGTATATAAAACAACTCTTCTTTACACTCGATCAAAGAGACCGTGCGATTCGCGAGCTAAAATCAAGGCCAAGCTATTACAGATTTGAAATTTTTATTTCGATTGGTTTGCAAACGATATATTATGTATATGTAGTATGTATATACATATAAACCTTAGAATATGATTGAATAAACGTAATTTGATTCAATACGTAAAGACTGTTTAACGTTATTTTTTAATCCCCCTCTCTCCGTATTACGATAAAAATCTAAATGAAAAAAAGAAAGGGAAATCGAGCCGCTAATGATGTAGAAGGGTAGAAACAATAACGTACGATAAAAATTTTTCACCTCTATTCACGTGGAGAAATGTGTTGAACACGTACGTACGTATTTTATAGCTCTACATATCTATAAAACTATCCGACCGCAAACGACTGTCCGACCTGTCAACCGTTATCATTTCTATAACGCGGGTGTTCTTTCCATTAATCGAATTGAGCGTACAAACAACTTTGTCAACTTTGTTGTTGTCCCGTACCTACGTACTACATATACGGACATACATACGCAGTTGAGTACATAGATTAATACATAGATAAATACACACCGCGGTTGACAAGAATGAATATACACGTGAGTTTATGAGTTAGAAACGCGTTGTAAAACACGCTATCCTCATGCACTGCGCACCATAGGCATGTAACATATTTTATTCAGTTACTACCGGATATGGTCATCTATTATTTCATGATCAATTTCAAAGAGTTTAAGGTTTCCTTTCGTCCCATGAAACGAATAACGGTATAAGTACATCATGTATGTAGGAGATATACATGTATGTATGTATGTATACATGACCTGCTGAAAGTTTTGAGCGAATGAAAAGCTCCTCGTTCTCTTCAGTAAGTAATTCTAAATGCATTTAAGGAGGCTGCGAGTTTCTTTTGTGAGAATCCCAAACCCCGTGTATACCTAAAGGTCTGCACACATGCATAACACAGACGAAGAAATATCGTTGGTGGTAGAAAGCAGCTGCCGCAAAGACTCGACGTGGTTGTGTGGTGGTAGTGGGATTCTTCCTGCTCTTTCTACCACTTCGTGGGTAGAAAGACGATTCACGAAAAATCAAGGAGAGGGGATAAGGCACAGGACCACCTGGCTATCCTTGGGAACAAAGAACGCCTTGAGCAAAATGCCGAAGTGCTTAAGGAATTCGAGTAAAAATATGCATATCTTGTGAAAATGAAAAATTAAGATTCCGCAAATTAAGTTACAGAAATAAATCCCAGCCGATGTATCTAATTAGTAATTACATATACGAAACTAGAATAAACCGTTTCGATTCGGGCAAAAGCATACCGTGACATTAGACAATATCAAGATAACAGCACGCGAAAATACGAAGAAAAAAAAGAACTTTTTTTGTTCAATTTGATAAATTGTCTAGTTATGACGTCACCCTGCCTCACCTTTCTGGTATAAATAATTATAAACTCTTCTATAATTTCCGTAGGATCTTTATGGTTCCGTTTAGCCCGATTCTCTGGTTATTTGAAAACGATATTTAAGCGAATATTTTGAAACGATCGTAAATCCAGATCGAAAGGGAGAAAAAGCTACTCGAGATTGTTCCATTGAAAAAGACCCTCACGGCCATCATAAGCTGCGAGAGGTTCTATCATTCAGACTTTGTGTCTACATCGTTGAACGAAGTTAAGGTGGTAATTTGGTAGCTTAAAGTTAGGCGACCGATCGGTGCCAACAGGTTGTCGTCGTCGTTCGGGGAATCCCTTCCTTCCCAAAAAAAAAACTCGTATAAAGAACCTAGTTCTCCGCAAAACTTTCGCCCGGGTTTTGCTTAAGAAGCATTTTTCTGATCAACATAAATCTCTCGCAGTAGTAAAGCGGCGAAAAAGAAAAACTGAACGTAGTATGTATCAGATCTCAAAAATCTCTTAATTGCAAAAATAAGAAACCGAAAAAACGGAAAAAAAAAAGGAAAGCCAAATAGAAAAAAAATTGTTGAAAGATTCGAAAAAAAAAAAAAGAAAAAACTGTTCTTCAATACGCGATAGATTCAAAGCAACGGATAACCGCCCGCTTGTCTATCCGAGTAGATCGAATCGTATATAAATCCATAAACGAATGGATGCTGCTGGTGTAATACTGGAAGGTAGCGCCACGCGATAATTCTAGCGGCACGGTGGGATGCGGCGGTTAGTTTGACTGTTGAATCGTGGACCTTAAAGGCTTAAATACGTATAACAGCTCAGCTGAGCCGATCTCGGCGAGTGGCGTCGCGTCGCGTCGCGTCGCGGCGTAGCCCCGTGTAAAAAGGACTTTAGGCTTACACGCTCGTCTCGGCAGCCCGTACTCCGTAGCATTCCACAACTGGTTACTTATATTACTACTACTACGAGGAGCAAGAAGAGAGTGCCGCGGGGCGCGGGGAACTGAGGAGGACGGATTGACTTGGCGTGTTTCCGTCTCGCTCCTGCCCCTTAAAATCTTATGCGTCAAACCGACCCTCTATCTTTCTCGTTCTCGTCTTTCTTCCCACCTCATCCTCCGACGAGAAGGAGGAATGAAATTGCGGTCTTCTTGTTGCACTCGCATTCCACAGGCCCTCCGCCGCGCCACGCCACGGTACTGCTGCTGCTGCCGTTGCCGTTGCTGTTGCTGTTGCTGTTGCTGCGGCCTTTCAGACTAGGCTGCGCTTGCGGAGGGCCGACGAGCAGCGCTCCGTTCACTCCTTTTCTCATGTATGTAGTTGTGGCGCAGATACGGACACGAAGGTAGGTATATATCGGTATTTGTGGTTACATTTACGATCATCATATGGACGGCCGAGAATAACTCTACACCATTTTCAGCATGCTTTGTGGCTTGATTCTTCTAGCGGACGTTCCAGCGCAGGGTATACACACATATACACCTACTATGTTATATGTAGGTACTATATATAGGTGTATGGATGTATTAGGCTTAGCATAGGTTAATTATATATATTCCCGTAAAAATAAAAGATAAAGAAAGATAGTATACAGGCAGGGGATTACGCCGCGTAATTTTATACTTCGGAAGTATAAAACAAAGTCGGCAACTAATGTGGGTCATTTAAATTCTGCAGCGTGAAAAATTCTACGCGAATCCTCCGCGAGTTAGACCGACGACGATATCATTAACGTGGGATGAATTTATAAGATTGTTCTCCCGGGGTTTGACACCCCTTGATGCAGACACCGCGCCGGGGGTGTATAACGTTGATTTCGATCTACAATTTTAGCTCCGGAATACATATCCTCGTTCGTTGTACAGCGACACAGGATAAAATTTATCCACATTTTTTTCTGTTTGTATGTATGCTTGTTTGTTTGTTTGTTTTTGTTCAACAAACTCCTGTGAGAAAAAATTTGCAAAATGAATTGTATTTCTGTGTATAAAATAAAAATCAGCTGCTCCTGCGCGTATTATTTTTTAAAATAAATTCACTATAATTTATACGTAGGTAAGTATACAGTATAAGCTTCACGTATATTAATTAACGAGATATCAAGGCGACCTTAATTCCATTTGTTAATTAATTTGAAATTTGAATGAAGAAAATCCCGCGACGAAAGGGATTATTATTATACCCTATCGCCTCTAGTCGGAAATAAACTCTTTACGACGGGGCTATTTAAAGCAAGGCTAATTAATATTAACACAACCAACAGCAGCAGAAGCAGCAGCAGCAGCAGAAGCAGCAGCACTAGCAGCATCACGAACAACAACATTTATTCATAAGTACAACGCAGTTTGTGGCCCCCGCCATCCCCATAGCGGCTCATCCCTCATGCGATAATTACAGCTATTACGAGTAGGAGGCATTCATTTTCAGTAGCGCGCCAACTAACGAAAGCACATAAAATTAGCATTTTTAGGAGTTATGACTAGCTCGCAGATTCCCCTGCGGAACATTCTTCGACTTGTACTTTTGCTTTTTCTTTCGTCTTGTTCTTGTTTGTTCTTGTTCATTTGTTTTACGGGCTGCATGTACTTTTGCAGAGGTTTGAGGTCTCGGCGATCATCGTAATATCATACATCTGCAACGCTCGCTAATTTCACTTAATATATTATTCAATGTTGTGACCATTAAATTATTACCAACGAATCATCAAATTATACCATTCAGTTCTCTTAACTACCACGTGATTTATGACATAGTACCTACGTTTACAGAACGTTATATTCTCATACGCTATTCGATTTAAGTATCGAAATTATATACGTACGCTGGGAACAGGAAGATATTTCGATTATGAAAACAGCCTGCATCGCCAGTTACCTTATATACCGGTTAAATTAAATATACCCAAAAATAAAATACATATTTATCTTTCGAATAACAATAATTTTTATATCATGTTATTCTCCACGTGTCCAAAGAATCAGACGAACGTTTTTATTCAATGAAACCTGAAACTCGAACAAAAAGAGCAAATGATATTAAAATTGAAGAAAAAAAAAGGGAAAAAAAAGAGAAAAAAATTAAACAAACGAAAAAAAAAAGAGTCAGCGCACGCCAACGTAACAGGTAACAAGATCCTAAAAAATGCTGATCCTCTGGCCTTGCCGAAACAAAGAGCTGCAAGTTTTTTTAGAAACTTCTTCCAGTATAACGAAAGGGCTGCTTCTTTTTTCCCTTTATTTTTTCTTCATGGGCAAAATCGGTTCTTTGTAGTTGCCGATTATGCAAAACGTGCGAAATTCTTTGTTATAAAAATAAAAAAATAAAAATGAAAAAAAAAATGAAAAATTATAATGAGATACGTCTGAAGCTTTGCAAGAAATTCGAATTTTTAAAGAGGTTTAAATTTTGCGCACGACTTTGCAGCCGCAACGCGGGTTTTGAAAATAACCGTGTCAAGAGACAGTCGCGCTATTGCTGCTATGCTCTTCCTTCTGCCTCTGATGTTATTGTTGTTTTATTCTTATTCTAGCCGTTCAAAACCGTCGTAATTACGGACTGGCGCCACTGATTTACGTACTCCTTTGTGCCCAGGTTTGTTGGTCCGCATCTGTTGCGGTATGTTGCGCGGGTCAGGCGTCGCGGCGCCAGACGACGTCGCAGGACGATTAACCACGCGTTTTAGAACTTCGTCCAAAAATATACATCAGCTATGAAAATACTGTGTTAATAAAAAGTACAAGTACAACATTTCTTCCGAAAAAAAAAATTGACAAAACATCATCGGAATGAATTTGATCAAACGCAATGATGAAAGAATAATAAAAAATCAAAAAAATCCTCAACTTTTTAAAAATACATTCTTTTTTGGGACAGAACTACACTTGCGTCTGCGACTAAGGTGATTGGACGCTTACAATCTACTAGATATGTAGATGCAGTGTAAAATTTGGCACGAGACATTGAGAGGCGTATAGATAACTCAAGATCGGGTATAGTGAGCCGAGTAAGACAGAAAGTTGGTCACCCTGCCAGGAGCGCGAACACGTGAAACCGTAAATTAAATCCGGTCTAGACAAAGTGACGTAATGCAAACTGCATAATATTCATATTAATTCTTATTGCACACCGCTAAGTCCGCGGGTTGTATTATTTAGGTATGTAGTACCTACGTCAGGAAGTATCGTTACCTTGTCACGATTAGCGTCAAGATAAGAGATCAGGAATAATTTAGGAAAAGTATATACCTATCTTATAAACTGAATAAACAGACTTAGCAGAAAACTTGTACCCATACAAGTACACAAGATCGTGACGATCTCCGACAGATATCTTGGCTGGTTTAAAATTGGCAATTTTCTTTCTTTTTTTCTTTTCTTTTCTTTTAATGAAAGACGTAATTATCTCTTCCTCGAATGATGGGGGAGGGGGGGGGGGGGGGGGGGGGGTAAATTTTTCCAACAACTTTTATTTTTCTTACACTAAATGTATAACGAAAAGAGTTTTGTAAGACAAAGAACGTAGAAGTTCATTATACAGCTAGAAAGGAAACGGAAGTAAAATAAGAAGAAGATGAGAAAAAAAATAAGAGAAATAGGCGAATTTATCCCGCAACGGAAACAAGGAACAAGAGTAATTAGAATCTCGAGGCAATTACGCGAGTAGCTCGACATTTAAAGAATGACAATTATAATTTGACGCGGGATGGTAGTACGTATAGTAGCCAATATATGTATAGCTGCAACAGCGTACACCGTATACCTACTACTCCATGTTGCTGCAGGTATATAAGACAAGTATTTAGTACAAGCGGATATTCAATTCATAAAACGGCGGGTAAATACTTCGGACAATAAATTGACCGCGTGGTTAAAGAGGACAGCGCATGTCGCCTGTCATTGCTTGATAAATTACGTTGACGGTAATAGGGGATATTACTGCTTTTGAGGTCGACACCGCGCCGCCGTACCTACTGGGAAAAAGAAAATACTACTTACCGCTATTTCGTGGGATTAATACAAAAAAATAAATAAAAAAAATTGATAGAAGAAAAAAGAGTATATCGAAGAAAACTAGTAACATTTCTATCAAATCGTTTCGAAGAAGATATATCTGTATACCTACTCCACCGACATCGGGAAATATCTACCAAACGAAGTATGAAAGATGAAATTACACAGATATATTGTGTATAGAGACATCCCTTTAAGTGTATAATGGACGCAATATTGAAGTCCTGCAGATATCTCAGATTCTGGACTGGACAGGTCAGAGCTAATAGACATACGATCAAGAGAGAAGGTTGTACCTACGGCTTCATTCTATATCTCATTGTGTATGAGAAAAGTTGATATATATTTCATATTTCGTTTCCGAGTTATAGCGGAATTGTAACTACGTTTTATTAACGAATTATTTGTGTGGAGTTATTTTTCGATCTTACATTTGTTTCTCTTTGTTTTTTCCTCAATTCAATTCCGGCCTGTAGTAATCTAAACGGACACAGACACGAGTCGTAATTTGCATAAACACATAACTCGGTTCAACAGACTCTCAGCCTCGTCAAGGTTTCTGTATTTATACTTATATCCGCGATATATCCGCACATATACACATACACATACACATCTCCTTCATAACTGGTTTACCAAAAATTTCGTTGTTACATAATGAAAAATGAATGATAAATTATAATATGTATATCAGGTAATTCGCTAACTTAAAACAGCTTGAGAATCGCGAAGAGAATATTTTCTCTCCTCCCCTCTCATTCCGTTTTATATGTGACCCTTCGCGATACGTGGAACGCACGCATTGTCCCGGACACGAGACATACGACTAATACCTACATTTTGAGTCAGATATTGATAAGGCGTCTGCAGCGGTGTGTTTCCGGGTTGTATTTTAGGCCTTATCGGAAAGATAGCTCGTACGATTGACAACTACCTAACGTTTTACGATTATATGCTCTCCCTCTGTATAACGTCGGACTTTTATCGTCTATATCGGAACTATTAACAGCATGACAGCTTCGTACGGGTCGCATAAGTCGTTCCGGTCAACGATCGGTTGGCACATTAAGCCAGCTCAGCCTTTTCCACCATAGACACCCTAGAAATTTTCTTTTATATTTATTTCCGGTCGAACTATTCGCGCGGATAATACGGAGAGAGTTACGTTAAAATAGTACGAATTTGTCGAAGAGAAACAGTGCACGCCTACGCGCGTACCTATATCGCGCTTCCGGTAGATGCGGCTAGTCGAGTTGGTGATGCTGGGTCGACGAGATATGCGAGGAGACAGGACCAGATAACGTGGAACGAAAAGAATTGAATTACGATCTTGATTATAAGGCGTGAGCTCTAGCCAGTTTCAGTTCCAGTTCTTCTAGTCTTCTAGTGTCACCAGAGATTTACAAGACGGTTGCAGGATAACTCGGGAACGATTTATATATACCTACCCAAGTCTACGACATTATACTTTACACATTGATAAACATTCGGTGTACAAAACTAGTAAAGAAAGGCGTGCTTATCAGCACCCAGGACTCAGGAGTCTCTTTTTTTAGTTAGAGGTAAAAAAAAATTTGAATTTTGTTTTTTTTTGTCAAGGAACCAAATTCTGACGAATAAAGGTGAATCTAATAAAGTTGAGAGATAGTTGAAGCAATAACAGTTTATTTAAAATTGCGGTTAAAAAAGAATATCTGCATCGGTATAGAATGACCATCGATCACACTTGCAGCAGAACCGCGTGTTTCGAAACGTTGCATCTATACCGCCCGCGTAGTAGCTGCATGATAGGTAACAAACTATAGAGGGAACAACCCCGATTCTAGACAAGAGAGGTAATTAGCAAGCTATCCGTTGTTTACAGGATAAACCGACGCCAACGCCCGTGAGGTGAATCTAGGGTCAGGGTCAAGGCCAGAATGAGTGTCAGCATACAACAGACGCGTGTCACCGCACTCAGATTACGTATAATATATTGTATATATTTTCAAAGCTGTTCTGTATCTGATAATAAAAAAAAAACAAAAAAAAAACAGCAAATTGAATTCGTTAAAATGGTATATAATTAAAATTGAAAAAATGAAAAGGAACACATGACATGCATATCTTTTTTTTTTTGTAGGTACTAAATATACAGTTGCGATCTCAATATCGTTATACAAGTTACAATTATAATTATAACTCTTTCGCACGATTCTATTGCCCACGTTGTAGAAGTTGAAAAGTGAAAACGTGGCATAAACTAAGTAAAATTTATCTCTACTGCAGCGTAGAGATGTCTAGGTATATCTTCTTCATACGATATGTGCAGCATACGCGCGATCGAATAAAATCTACATCAGTCAGATACAGAGACAGCGGACGCACCATAGTAACGATGGGACGTAGAGTCGTAGACAGAAGCGCATTTACCAGCTGTTGCGACAGACAATGATGAATGATGTTCCTGTCTACCTACCGAACGCGGGGAACGGTATATAGGTAGATGTAACCATATAGTCAGCTGAATGTGGGTGCAGGCAGACTATAGCAATAACTGAGTAGGTATAGATACCAAATTGTAACGAATAAATAAATCTCTTCGATCAATCATCATTTGGGTAATATTATAGACCGGCAACTCGCATACGGAGCGATATATTTTATCTGTCGTTAAACCCCGCGACTTATGTAATTTTATACTGTAGGTACCTTATACCTAGGTACTAAAAGGTATAAAATAGAACCTCAAGACACGGAGTTCAAACAAATGTTGCGTGATGATTTTTTTTTACTAGTTCAGTTTTCTCAAGATATCAAGTTCGTTTTTTATATATATTATATACTACATGGTGTCTCTCAATTATATACATTATAAGAGAAAAAGATTTCGGTGATTTAGTACCGTTCGTCAATTTTGTCATTTCTTTTTTTTTTTCTTTTTCTTTTTTTGGTTCAACTTTTTTCACTTTCATGACTCTCGGTTCCCAAGACTCTAATTCGTAGATCGTACTAATTATACCCATTCGACGCCCTAAATGAGGGTCGACACAGTCTCCTTGAGCCATCTGTCAGTCTAGGGATCCCCTGTCCAACTTCACCGTCCTTGAGACGCGCTATTAGGTCGCAAAAATTCTATAAAGTCCTAAATTGAGTTTGAAACTGTCGAGTAAACGAAACCAGCCCTTTTATATCCACCCTCGATTATGGATCGAGACATGGATAATTATGATACGTATAAATATAAGTTGGCGTATAAGTTAAGTGCGGGAATTCAGAATCGGGATATATAAACGGTGGATCAAGTCCTCGTATCGAGATACAACTAGGGGCCCCAACGGTCGTCGTACGTTTACACTTTACAGCTCCGTGAACGGACTTCGGTTGAGAAATGTCGGTGGCCAGCCATCCGCGGCTTAAGAACGAGAGAACGAACGAGAGAACGAACGAACGAACGAACGAACGCGACGCGGCGCGGCACGGCGGATGGACGAACGGACGACCCTGACCTTGACTGTTTGACAAAGACGAGAGATCCTGAGATCCCAGTTCTTCTCTCTTATTTTCTCGGCCTGTAATGCGACGGTGTCTACTACGCCGCACACGAGAGAGAAAAGGGGACAAATTGTCGTAGAGATAGGTACCTACATACATGCGAGAGTAAAAATCTTACGAAACCAGATGACCGAAGGGAGGAGATATATATATATATATATATATATATATATATGAATCCATGTATGGGTAGTTAGTTACATATTATGAGTTGAGAAAAACGTAAACTCGAAGAGAAATATCGTAGAGTTATAATTATCTCTGTCACAAATATATCTCGTAATCTGACTACGCGTACGTAAAGTACCTAGTGTAAATTATTTAGCCTCTTGAAAGAAAGTCGTATTACAAACGGGATTAACGAGCCGTAGCGGTTAACGGAGGGTCGAGAATGTAACGATGGGTAAATTAGCGGCACCGTTTCGCAATTCGGTGTGCACGTGGCTTTAGAAAAAAAAAAAAAAAAAAAAGAAAAAGAAGCGAGTCAAACCGGGCGCCGCATATATGCCGCATGGCAAAGGACCTGCGAGAGACTAGAGAGGGGAGGTGGATTCAAGATCGTAAGACGGCGAGCCGCCAACCCGCCCGGGCTGGGAACTGAATATTGCATTCCAAGATGAAACGTGGGTACGAAACCAACCTACCTACCAACCTACCTACCTACCTACCTACCTCCTATCTACCAATACCGCGGATATTATCGATACAAATACCTACAACACCCACACACGGATCAAGAATAAAAAAAAGGGGGCGACGTGACGCTCAGTCTTCAACTCAGATAGCAGAGGTACCTAAGAGGACTAAAAATAGTCAAGGAAAGAGAAAGAGGATTCTCCTATAATCAACATGCACATACTCTCTCGTCGTGTGCATACGGTGCACTGTATCGAAGCATACCTATATAATACACGTTAGTATGCACACACGCAATACACGCTTTCTACGGAAGATAAAAAAGCAAGAAAGAGAAAAAGAGAGACAGAGAGAGAGAGGAGAGGAAGCAGAGGCAGTGGCACGAGAATGAATAAGTGGAAAAGAAACCGGGAAAGAGATAGAGATAGAGGATAGAGAGAGAGAGAGAGAGAGAGACGGGACGAGACAAGCGAAGCACTCGCTCGGGAAGATTCCAACGTTTGTTTCTCTCGCGGCAGCAGATCAGCTGACTCGGCGCGTCGAGAGAGTTATTGGTCAAGGCCAAAGGCTTGTCTTCTTTAGGTGTTCTATCTACACGGTATCCTCCTCAGCTGCAGCAGCGTTGTCGTACATGCATACTTTGTTCGTTCAAAGTTATAGCCGGTGTATTATTCAGCCGTGAAATTGGTTTGAGTGCCGCTTTAATTCAACGAATGATAATTACTAGTAAATGGTATTATTAGTTTATACCTGTACCTACTATTACATAAGATATATATGTACAACAGATCAATTTTTGAGTAAACATGATCAGATATTGTATTTTTTTTTTTTTTTTTTTTCATCCCTTAGAATAAATGCGATAAATACATAAATCTGATTTTTTTTTTTTGTTTTTCTGTTATCTTTGAAAGATTTTTTCTGACACTGTGTCTTACACCGTAGGATAAGATGGGTGACTGAGATTGGATTACAGGAAGTGACGTCACTGGCGCGTAAACGAAGCCTCCGCTCTCTTTTCCAATTTACGCGGGTAATAGCCGTTCATCGATATTGGCCCGCGACTCGCGCGTTCCTTCTTCCCTTTATTCCCCGCTTTATTTCCCCCACTTTGTCTCCTTTCATCTGTTCCTTCGTCGCCCCCGTTGGCAACGGGGTCCAACTCGCCCGAAGGACTTACATTTAAACTCCATTTCGTGACTCTTAAGTAGTTGTAAAGCTCTCGAAAACTTTAATATCCAACCTTCCAGAAGATTAAAGATTCACTACTATTTGTCATTCCGCCACTTTGCGAAGTAGCCGACGTTGCCGTCGGAGTCTACAATTTTATTCTCCCAAGAGAAAGAGGGACAGAAAGAGAGAGAGAGAGAGAGAGAGAAGGAGAGAAGGGAAAAAAAGAAAGTTTAAAAGCTTCCGATGTTCATATCGTGAGAAAAGAAACTCGGAAAATATCGATGTAACCGAAATTAAGGTTCATGTGTGACGAACTCGTGCTTGTAATACACACATGCATGCATATAATTATAAACGATGAGGTAATTGTTATTCGTAATTTCTTTTTTTTTTTTCTTAATCGCTTTCCAGACGCATCATCGTTCATATACGAAGATTGCCTCGAAAGAAATCTTTCCATTGTTATAAAAATAGTTTAAGGATAAAAATCGACGAGGGGGTAAATCAACGTTGTATGGTAGCTAGGTACCTATATCTTTCACGTGACTCATAACTGATTATGGTTACGAACCCCATTATGTAATTGAAAAACTCAAAGACAGAAGACGCTCAATCAATCAAATAAGGGGGTTCGTGGCAACAGACACTTTGATTACTGCAGTCCCTAAGGCTTGTATTGTATGTATGTACAGTACCTACTCAGGACTCGAGTCAGTATACCAATTTAACGACATCACATTGAACGGTTTATAATATTCGTCGAAATATATTTTTTCGCATACCTACTCCAAGATATCAATTCTCGAAGAATATATACATAACAATAAAAGAAACCCATAAAATAAACGATAATTACTTTATACATGGTAGCATGGGGGACGAAATTAATGATTCATATATTATCAGATACGTATATGAACGGCGAAATAGTTCGCGAGATAAAGATACTTGGAGAAGAAAAAGTCGACGGCATTGCAGATGCAGCGAGGTGCTGCACTCTGTCGGCATTATACGACCGACATGCTCAATGCTCCGTTCTCTGGTCCCTGTACTCACCCCGCACGTCCCGCGCTACTACGAAGCGTCGACTGACGACGACTCTACTACGGTACGGCAGATACGACTACTATAGTAGACGCCGGGCGTAGAGGGTGAAGGAACTGCACGTGTATACACATATATATCGTCTATAGGTTCGTGTGTTAGTGCGGAAGCGAGAGAGTCGATAGTATCAGAGGGAGACGAGGCTATACGAGAAATGCAGCGTACGTCGTGTATATATAGGTATATAGTTATACAGTATACATACTCGAATGGGCGGCGGCCGGGTGATGTTGGCAGTGTGTATAAGCGCGGCGTAAGGCACTCGCGTAGCTAAAGCTACGCTATATTACTCTGGCTTGTATAAGCGGAGGTTTGTAGTAGTAACACGAGGTTAGTTAGAGATGGAATGTTGAGTGAGCGGTTTTAGCGCGATCTTTTTCACAGGATTGCAGGGAATACACGAAGCTGTTGTAGATACCTACTCGTTCAGAATTATCTCGTTAGTTTCTTTTCAGTTTAACTTGATTCTCAACTTTGAACAGATTCGTACTACCACGGCCAAGGACAAAGTGTGATTAATATCAATCACCTGTATGAATAATCCTCATAGGTGTAACCCTAAGTTATAAAAATTTACCCATTTCATTTCTGATTGTACTCTTTGTGATGTTCGTCATTAAAAATGGATAAAAAAATACTTAAAAATACCTGTTTTCCTTTCATAATCTTTCCCTTGTTTCCGCCGTGGAGATTCATTGATCCGGTATTCGAGCGCGATGGGTTACTCTTGTCGCACTTGAATATGGAACGATTTTCGTACCGGTAGGTAGGTAGGTAGGTAGGTAGGTAGGTATATAAATGTAAAAGAGTTTGAGCGGCGGAAGTGAAACGAACCTAAATTAAACGCTGGTTAAAATAATAACAGAGAGGCGCAGCAGTTCATTCATGCGTACTTCACCGAGTGGGCAATCGGCGGTGCAAAATTAGAATGCAGCTGACGTTTGTTGGTTTAACCGGCGCGATACACAAAGAGCGACCGACTTAAGCCCGCGTATATTTCGAGAGGGTATCATCACGCGGAAACTTTCCTCCTCATTGTCAATGAATTCAAAATTCAGTTTAACTCATCTAACGAAAGTTTGGAAATTTAACTTTTGCTTGCACTTCCATGAAAACATGAAAAAAAGAATCAAGAGGCAAAAAGTCATTGAGGTATAGGAAATGAAAACCTGGATTAATTATATCGAATGATCGAAGGATGTAAGGAAATTGCAAACAGGTCGCAGATAATACGCGCACGCAGCTATACTGCAGAGAGTTTACGTAGATCGCATATACATGTATGCATGTATTATAAGAGCGTCGTGGTTCCGAACGGTTGCGGTGACCGACCACAAGCTCATTTAAAATGTCAGCTCTTAACGTTTCTCTTTGAATTTGAATTTTATTTATCATATGGAAGTCGTTGCCGTCTCACGTTACGGACAGATCGTGTTCGCTAAGATCTTCGATTTTCTTTGCTTTCGAGCGCCGCAAGATCGCGAATAACGATCGTGCGATCCGTCTATACGTACCTACCTATATAAACCTAGGATACTTATACATTTTCATAAATAATAAGAAAATCTTTCGAGCACGCGATCGCAAAATATTATTTTTTATTATTTTTAATCTTGCGCGCATTTATATATTTACTGATAAACATAATGATAAGTGAATATAGATATACTTTTATTATATAATAAGAAAGAAAAGTACTCCGTACTAGACATAAATGTATATGATATACGAGGAAAGTAGATTCTTTACCGCTGAGAAGATCGCAGGGTAAAAGATATTTTGATGAAAAGGTATTGGACGATATAAGAGCGAAAAAGATGAGGCTAGACGTCGAGGGAAGCTGTAATAATATGACTTACGTCTTATAGTATAAGTATAGGACTTATACGGTACTATAGCTGAACAGGAAAGTAGAGAAGGCGCAGCTTGTATTATTTGCAAGCCAAGTGGCTGCAACAGAACGGCTAAAGATAAGTGGTTAATATAAATATAAACAAAGGTTCATTAAGCCGACCGTTAAATCGCGGCGGCATGGCAGCAGCGCAAGTTCGAAACGCCAACGGCGCCTTGGAGAGAATACCTATACAAGTTACGCAATACATTATAACCGCACGTCGACTTCTCTCTATCAGCATAAGCGGCGTACATACGTACGAGTGCACTCTCAGCTATTTTATTGCAATCGTAATACAAACAATGTAGCGCCACGTTTTCGGTCACGTATTTAGGTTGATGCGCATGCATCATGCCCGGCTCCCTATATTATCTTTATCTTCGAATCTTGAAAAATGGGCGCGCCTTTAATCCTTATATTGCGATAAAGTTATTCCTATACCGTAGATATATAGGAATAATGTAGGTAAGGCCACAATTTGGAGTGAAGGAAATTTCAAAAAAAAAAAAGAAAATAAAGTTTAATAAAATTGATAATAACCGTTAAATTTGCAAAATAATTCGATATATTGATTTATCTAATACATGTTTGCATTGTCATAAAAATATATTATACGATTCGAGTTATGTGGGCGCATTGTGATCAACGGGGTTCACCATACGACCGTAATCATTATTATAGTATTACGCAACTGCACCACGCTCGCGATGATTGATCAGTCATCAGAAGTCGACCTTGCCGGCGCCTGTAATTTTCTACATATATATAGAATCAACTATATAATATAGCAATGCGCAGCTGCGTTGTTACAAAATGCTTTTACAGCTGTATATCTATATCTATATGTATAAACATTAAACATACGGTTTTTTTCTCACGTGTTATTAACAATTTGTACATAATTTTTATTCAGATTCATCGATCTCATCGATACCTATACCTCTATATACCTATACCCACCTCGCGGTTCATTGTTCCGATTACAAAACGATCGTATAGAAAGGCAATAGGAAATAAAAAGTTATTTTAAACTTGAGATACTGAGAGATAGATAGATACGGCGGGAGGGAGGGAGAAGAGTTTGGGTCTTCGAGAGGTCACCAATCTCTATAAATTCTTATTCGAACGGTCAGTAGTACTCCGTTCGCGTGTGGTTATATGGGTGGGAGCCTGGGAGGGAGGCGAACCGGATTCCTCTTCCGCACTGCACCACGGAAGAAGACAATATATAGGGGAGACAGGAAAGCGAAAAGCGGAAAGCGGAAGAACGAGGGAGGAGGAAAGAGAAGGGAATATATTCTCCCTCTCTCGTCTCAGGGTTTGCTTCGATTTGGTCGATAACGAGTCTTCTACGAGGGAAGAAGGGCGGGAGGGAGGGAGGAAGGGGCAGAAATAAAGAAAATAAAAAAAGAAAGGGAGATACGCATACAAATATTTTTTCGTAAACCTCAATCGTCTTATTGACTCTAAAAAATACTAAACCGTGCGGATATAATGAGTGAGAAAAAAGATGAACGTAAAGTGGATGAAAAATAAAGAATAAAAAATTTAAAAAAAAAACACACAAGGCAGAGATTAGAAGAGAAATATATATAGAAGAGAGCGAGAGAGGTATAGAAAAGGGGTGGTTGCGCTCGACCTGTGCAACGTAATGAATGGTTGTAGCAAGGGGGGCAACGCCCTGCCGACCAGCTGACTCAAATGAACCAGGCCTAGATGGCTCGGAGGTACCAATACTAGTGCTGCCCGCAATTCCGTTCATGTTTATGCATATACGGAGCGGAATACTGCACCACCCACGCGGGTCGACCTAGTAAAGGCGCGGTGAGAACCCTCGAGAGTTGCAAACTCACAAATTATGCGGATGTCGGTGGGTAGTGCTGTGCTGTGCTGCGCTGTGGTTATCTATAGCTATATATTATACCATAGGTATATATATACACCGCGTTGGTAGTAGCTATATATAACAACGGCATAACCCGGGTCTTGAGGACGCGATAATCGATCATAATATACATGCTGCAGAAAATCTAGTCACGAAAATTTCTTCACTTTTTTACTTTTTTCTTTTTTTTACTTCGTCTACACTTACCCCCGCCGCCAGACTTCATAGCGATTAGAATTTTTTTCATAAAATCTCGCTCACGTACCTGAAACAAAAATAACAATACATAATAAGAAAATGTCATAATACATATAGTAAAGATAATTCTATAGGGTACTAGTACTGATTTTCATTGACTATATCAATATATGATAAATTTCTGTATTTTCTTTTCTTCTTATCATTTTCAAAGCTATAAAATATCGTCTATGTAATTGTGCTAAAGTTCTGTATCAAATTATTACAGTTCTCTATGTCTTATAATATTATGATTAAATGTGTAAAATATGTATAATCATAATTGGAGGGAAAAAGAAAAGGTCGCTTTGTAGTGGGTCGATCCGGTTCGAGTGGGTCGACGATAGTATTTGGGTTCCGTGCACGCTGGGGCGAGGACCCCTTGTAGCGTGATGAGCGCGGGCGTCGGCCGTGACGTCACGGAGAACGAGAGGAGCGTCGCCCGGGCGAGTAGAGTGGAGTATCGACCGACTCTATATACCAGCGTCGGGACGCCGACCCCCGCAAACCGTGACGTCACTACGTCAGCTGGTATACCTACGCTGCTGCTGCTGCCGCTGCTGCTACTGCGGCTGTGAACCTACTATGCGGCTGAAGGAACCCGCCAACCGCCAACGCTAACGCCAACGCGATATGTAGTATAAAAGTGTAGAGATTTCTACGGAAGAGAATCGTTGATCAGACTCGAGACTCGGCTGCAGGAGCCAGACCGGAAGAGACGGAGGCACTCCTCCTCGCACATCTTTGCTTTTTCTCTTATATTATACGAGTTTTACTCTTTCTATCCGCACTTTGCCAAGACTATCTTTTCTCCACTGCGCTAATTTTTCGTATGCCATGAATATTGAATATATACCTATGTATATACTTTCAGAGAGAAAATTATAACGATGCCTCTGGTATAACAGCAGGGTAGAATAATTATAGGTACATATAGGTATAGACTGATTAAGCAGAGAGCTTCTAGACATTTGTTTTCTCTCTCTCCCTCTCTCTCTCTCTCTCTCTCTTTTTCTAATTAGATTAAAATTAAAATTTGATATTACTATATTAGTAGACGAGTGATAATTAATTATTTGCAAAATTTATAGGTCAATTTAAACGTTTGAAATTAAAAAAGCTCTAAATCCTATGTATTATAATTATTCACGAAACGGTAATCGCGCCTTAATAATACCGTCAATGAGTTAGGATTAAATGAATTACATATTATTGCCGTTCGAGCAGCTATCTTATCGTGAAAAATTGAGTCTACTAATGACAGTGAACGAGTTACGTCGCCTAAAGTGTAGGCAATAAATTTAATGTCCTTTTCGAGTCGGTTGTATTATAATTATTTTTATGACTGAAACTCTTTCGTGTTACAAATGACAGTGAAGCTATTATTATCAATACCTCGCACGGGTATACCTATACGATCTCAGTTCTCTGTCAGCGGACAGTCCATTAAATTCCGTAAATTTGTAGGCGTAAATACATGTTTGAAAAAGCAATATATTATATGCCACATCTCTGTTAATTGAAAAGGAATTACTTTTCTATTAAACGGTGTTACCTTGGTGTTCATGGATACATATAGATATATACAATTACATATATAAAAATATACAAGCATGAAGAAGCACTCTACAAAGCTTACAATTTCTTCATATCAATCGTATGATTGATATGTACGATCCATGTTTGAATTTATCAATATCATATTTTTTTTTTTTTTTTTTTTTTTTTTACGATCACATCGTTACCCGTTATACGTGTTTCAGCGAAAATTCACAAACAATAATTTCAGTCAACTTAAGCCCTCAACAGCATCAAAATTCAATATATGAAAACTTGAAATGCGGCAGGTCGTTGTAATTAATTTTAATTGAAAATGTCGTTGATCTCCCCCCCGAATGTGATGATATTCGATGATAACAAACCGTACGGTCCATTATATTATCAAATATCGTACAAATACGTTGAAATTATTATGTATACATGAGTAACTTGATTTCCCTATGCTTTATGTAACTATACCTACCTACTATTACATTTGGCTAAATAATTTTGCGGCTTATTGTGAGTCCTTTTTTTTTCCTGCCCTGCAGTTTTCAGCAATGGGCTTACTCGGCGTCTAAATTTTTTTTCTGTTCTTTTTTTTTTACTTCTACTTCTCTCCTCGTATACCCGGCGTAATTGACGGTAACTTTGGAAACGGACGACGGCGTCGCCGCGCCCCTAAGGCCCTGGCGTCGCGACGCCGTTGCCGTTGCCGTTTTCCCCCTGGGCGAGAGGCTTGGCAACGAGCGTTTTCTCCTTGACTGTGACAGCGCTCTTCTCCTCTTTCCGCTTTTCTCGTTTCTTTATTCGCGATTACGTTATGTCTTTGGTTCCGACGACTTAGCGTGTGTTACATGGCCGCGCAAATCTTTCTCTCAAAACTTCTCTCTTTCATAGTTATATGTTTTTTTTTCTCTTTCTTTCTTTCTTTTTTTTCTTTTTCGTGACGTACCCATTCACTTTTTTCTATATTTCATTACATTTCTTACTGACACGTAGGTATAGTATACGAAAGAATTTTTCGTTTTATCGCTTCTTTTTCTCAAAAGATTATCCCATTTCTTCTCTTCTCTACGAGGAGCGCATCAACTCGCTTCCCATATAGGAACCAACGACAATATAGACTTGCGAAAGATGTTATAAACGTACGAAAACAACCGACGATTTCGCAACCCGGCGCCATTTCAAACTATACGACATTTTCTTATATATATATACATTTCTGAGAACGCTATATTGCTATTATTGTGTACGAAACTATAATACCGGCGTTTTGACACGCGTTGCTCATATAATATAACGGAAATTGTAGGTATTACCGAGAATAACATAAATATACCCGATCATATATTCAGCTTTGTTATAGGTACGTACATATGCGTCTAACTATTTCCCAAAGAAATTTATGAGGACTTTAAATTTTTATTTCACGCCGTTTTCGACCCCTCGATAAAATTCAATTCGCAAAATATCACTACGATTCTATATAGCTATACAGTCCAATACGTAACTTTAGGCGGCAGATTATTCAATACTTTCTCTCAGCTTTGGTACAATGTGAACTTTGAATTATGATGTAACATTACGGTTCAAATTAGTTGAAGAAAAAAAAAAAATTAGTTCAAATTTCACCGAATCAAAAGTTGCCAAAATTTTGATCGAATTTGTGAGAATACCATGATTCGCGATTCAACATTTATATGCGACTGCGAAAATATCTGATGAAAAATTGGCAGCCATGAACGTGACCAAGCGTATCACTAGCCAATTTTCCCTTCAAAGAAACATATAGAAGAATTTTCTTCCCAAATCTGACGATAAAAGATGTTAATCTTTGGACTTGGGTCCTCGCCGAGTGTTACGAGTGTCCTTCCGCAGCGGGAATCCTTCTTATAACACGTGATTTTTTGGCTAGTATATAAGTTTTTCTATATACCTATTCTTTTCACTGCGTAGATCAGAATCGGTCTGAAATTCTCTTATCTTAAGAGACGAAGGAGACAAGTCTTCCATAAAACGTCGACGACCCTTACGCTTAGAAAATATGAAGTAGATTCAGGTAGGTATTCAATCAACGTAAATACTATAGGTGTATAAAAATTTTCACAATTTTTGACCACATAGTTTTTTTTTTTTTATAAAAGAAAAAATATAGAACTACTTTCGCTTATTCGATAGCCATAATCGCGAATCTACATGCATATATAAATACACATAATAAAACTACGTAGATTGATTTCGCAAATTTCCCAGACCTACGCAACTACGAGGCTAGTGAATTAATGTTAACCGGCTGTCAATAGGCCAGCTCAGCTCGTCAGCTCGACTCAATTCAATCGAGGTTACGCGTGTACTAAGTATAAGTAGGGTATAATAAGTACACATATATATGTGTACGCGTACGTACATATGTGTAGGTATTTATGAAAGAGTTCGTCATCGAGTGGTGTTAAAAAAAAAGAAAAAAAAGAAAAAAGAAAGAAATAGGAAAGAATCACACAAAACAGCAAATAGATATGAAAATAGATAAAAAAACAAAAAAGGTTGCAATTGTCTAACGTGAGCACAACCTCATACTTTTCTCTCTATATGTTTGATGCGAGTCACTCCGCTGCAGTTCTCGCGGTTCTCGCAGGTCGAGGAAACTGCATTCTTGTCAAGTACGTTTGCGCAATATTCTCAGCAGCTATTCGCTTATATACTATGTATATACATAAGGCAAAAGTCAGAGATTGTAATTATTCTCTCGACCGTACGGTGATTGCTGATCGCGTAACGGTTCGCGAAGAAATTCCGCATTACCGTTGGTATAGGTATAGGTATAGGTATAGGTGTAGGTGTAGGTATAGGTACATATAAATATACTAGACGTATACAATTATAATAAGTACACGACAGTTTTATTTTTAATAGATTTCTCCATATATGAACAATAAACATATTATTCTACTCTTTCATTATTATATATCAACGCGAATTCGTAATTAATGAATCGCGGTTATAACCGCACGCGCGCGCGAATTGATAATTATCTAATTAGAGCTAAGAGATACGTCGACTGAATGAAACAGCTACTATATATTTATTCTGTTGTAATTATGTTATTCTACGTTTTTTAAAAACACAATTATCATGCGATAAGATTTGATCATCGTGGTCTCTTATACATATACACCTATACTATATACCTATATAATTCATTGAATAATCATTCAGCCTTCTATTTATATTACTATCAAACAAGTAAACATACACGTATAATAATAGAATTATTTTAACTAACGAGACTTGATTAGTATATACATATATTATATATACAGAAAATTAGGCTTGATTCGATCCAACAACTGTCACCCTTCTGTTACGTCGTATTATAAGTTATAAACAGAAAGAATTGTGCGATTTGAAAATAAAAATCTGTTTACATCTCGCGATTATAAAAGCAGACCGTGCGTAATGCGTATCTTTATGCAGGTTGACTCATCGACGATGATTAAATCATTCATCCGTTCTATAATCTGCTGTCGACAGTTTTACATCCCATGATGATGTTGTATGATCAAGTACCGACTGCCAGGCATTCACTATTCCGCAATAATTGTCACTATAAACACTGTTCGCTCTTCGCTAGCTGTTTTTTTTTCTTTTGATACTCCAATTCGTCTCTATTAAATCGCGCCAGTTTCAAGACAAAAGTATCATAGAATCTGAGTGACTCTTATTTTCTATACGGTATGAACGGGTGTCTGCATCCACCCGCACGTATAATACACGCTATTCGAAAACGAAAAACTGTGATGAAGAAAAATTGTTGATAAATGAAATTCGATCTTTCGAATTTCAATCATCATCGAATGCATTAAATGCGGGAGGATGGATAGGGACTCGTTCGCATCGAATCATATTTTACTATTAAGCGATGCGATCCTGCGTCGTACAAAACCGTCGAGTTAAAAACCGAAGAAACCTGTTCGCTATTTTTGCCTCCTCGAACACGCAGCTTATTTTTAATCAAACGAAGGCAGCGTGGCGAGAAGGAAACGTCATACCACGGTAAAGGTGTCCCGAGTTGTCAGCTGTGCTGACGACATCGATGACCCTGACTTCTCTACGCGGTTTATATACATCGCTGTATATTCTACAACTATACAGAAGAGCGGAAAAAAAATGTCTTTTCATACTTTTTTTTGTATTTTCTTAAATAATGGAACAACCAAAGTCTCATTACAACGCATAATGTACACAATAAAAGTAGACGTTGAATGGTGATGTATACCTACACATATACCAAAAACGCGCAAGAGGATATGAATAATACTAGTATAAACGGTTGAAAAATAAAAATCACCGAAAAATTTATCGCTGTCGAGAAAGGAAGACGAAGACAAAGAGGAAGAGGAAGACGAAGAGGAGGAGGAGGATGAAGAAGAAGAAGGCGCGTGGGAGGGTCGGCTGAGTGTTGCGGGAGTTGAATAGCTGTCAAGGTTCAGCGAAGAGGAATGCGGAGCCCCAAGGAGGAGATCGGATCTGCAGGTCTTATCCGAACAGACAAAACGGACTCTGCAGGGGATTGAAAAGTCGGATGATGTAAAGAGGATTAATTAAGAAACCCGTCGTCGCGAGATCAGAGGGGGGGCGCTGAACACTCTTATCTAAAAGGATAGCCGCGCGAAGATTCATAGGAAATTTTCCGGATTATGATTGCCAATAAGTATACAATCTGTTACGTCATGTGAGGCTGAAAATTGACTGCGAAGAAAGGAACCGCGCGATTTACTTCGCCCGAACTGTATACCACCTCTTTAATTTTTGTTAAGAACAAATATGAAGATGAACAACGGGTTTCAATCGTCATATGGAAGGTTTATCGTTGACAAACTGATGCATAAGACAGATATGAACATTATCCAAGGGAAAATCGAACTGGTATTATATAATATTCAGAATCAGATGCGGGAAAATAAAATATAGTATTTCTTGGAATGATCTAATCACGTATTATATACGATCCAGCTGCGATCATAATGCGAAGATAAAGAGAGGTTCTCGATACTGGCGCCAATACCGTATGGCTGACAATTATTAGAGGGAATAAAAAAAAAAAAAAAGAGAAGAAAAAAATGAAGTAAATCAAAGAAGAATAAAAAAAATGTGAAACATGTAATTAAATAAAACCAATCATCATTATCATCTTCTTTAGTGTTGTTATTGAAAGCAATTACACAAAAGATAATGAATAATCATTACTGCAGCAATAATCTGCTGTTTCTTGTTTACTATCGCATATCGAGCTTGAAAACGCGTAATCACTATTCAAACAAGGGATCGGCTTTGTAGAACAGCTCGATCGTGTGCGTATGTCTATATAGGTACCTGCAGAGCGAGAAGGCTTATCGACTAATTCGATAAGTAAAAAAAAATCCACTGACTCGTCTGCGGGATAAGTGATAATTGAATTTCGTCGAACGAGAAAATTGAAATGAGCAAATAAGGAGTGAGAGAAAAAAAAAAGAAAAGAAATAAATAAACGGTACCTGTGACTGATAACACTTTTAATCTTTAGGAGCAAATAAATCGATTCAACTTCTCGACGACGAAGTTCGATCAGTCTGGGAACGATTACGTAACCATTTTGCCTTTGGAAGAGAAAGAAAAAGAGAAAAAGACGAAGAAAAAAAAATGACAAAATGAAATAAAACAAAACGGAGGAGAGAAAAAAAGAAACGAACACACAATAAAACAAAGTATAACACTGTAATACTATTGTGCGATGATTTAAACGTCGTAAATCTCGCCATCTGCTCTCGCTAAGATATAATCTTTGGCCTTGATTCCTTGAATCGTATCGCGGCTAAATCAGTTTAAAGTTACAAGTTCCGGGAGAGTGCATCGACTGTGACAGTCTCGATTGTCGATATCGTCTTAATGACGCTTCGCGATCATAATCTAATCCAAGCGTACGTACAAATCTGGGAAAATTCGTTGTATCTGTGAAATCTGCCTCCGCGTTTTATGGTTTTAACCGTTCATTTTTTCACTTGTGGTGAAAAAAAAAAAAAAAAAGGCGCATGAAAGATGAAGTTATTCTTATTTCTTGTTTCTTGTTTCCGTTTTTTTCAATGAAATTGAAAGACCGGTGGTGTGCGCAACTAATATTTTCGGTTGAATTGCCGTCTACGCAGCATCTTACTTTAGCGTGTCGCGTTGAACACGCTACACAGTTTTCTTACAGAGGAGACAAAGCAGCGGGACGGACGGGCGTTGCCGATTCGCGTGAAACCTGACCTAAGACAATCCGGTTTACCGTAGCCTAACTAAACATTAGAAAACGTAACAAAACCGAAGCAAGTCTTAGCCAAAAGAGACAGCTAACTGTTGCCAAGAACTAAGCGGTAACGAGAAACTGGTAGAAAATAACGAGTAACGAGTAACGAGTAACGAGTACTGTCAATTAACGGCGTGTAACTATACGCAACTTTGTTTTAATACTAATAAAACAGCTAAAACAGGAGGAAGAGGAAGAGGAAATTGAGGGGGAGGAGTAGGAGTTGGACGTCTCAGCTAGGCTGAGAAACGGGTCACTCTATGATGGAAACTTGGCTCTAGAATTAATTGTGAAAAACAATAAATAATTAGACGATCTTGTGGCAGTAGGAGAAGAAAATTACACGAAACTAATTGCGTCAGTCAGAGTCGTCTTCTGTATAGTTGCAATTAAATCAACTCTGTTTATATGATCAATTCAAGTCAATTCAATTCAATTCAATTAATTTACTTTACTTTATCCTACTGATCACCGATATTATGTTAAACGAACGTAAGCTCAGAACTGAGGGTATAATTAAATACGAAATTTCAAACTTAGATCGTGGGAGGGACGATGATTCATCATAGAATGAGTAGATAGATAGAACAAACAAAGGTAGTAAATATCGGGATGATTGAAAACTATTAAAACCAATTTTTTTCAATGAAAAATAAGATAAAGATTATTTGTTTAACGACATAATTATTGGCCTGCGAGTAGTATTAATTTAAAAATAATCAGACCACTCGTTTAACGCCAATAGTTTTATTGCATTGTAGTAAGTACTGGCAAACGTGTTTGCGGTTTTCCTGTAGGTACGAGGTCTTAGATTGTATTTATCGTACTATCGTCCGCAGGGTCTTTTGTCTTGGGCAGCAAAAGTCCTTGTGTGTTATTACCCGGTTGTAAATACATCAGCGGCGTCGATAGGGATCAAGGATGGCCGACAAGGAGGATAAGGAAGCGTGTGCGGATGATAAACGTCACTACAATTTGCTTCGGATCTGGTGCTATCCATGTGGTCAATTTCTACCTTGTTTTAAAACCTCTATTTCACTTCACTTCTCTTCTCTTCTCTTCTCTTCTCTTCTCTTCTCTTCTCTTCTCTTCTCTTCTCTTCTCTTCTCTTCAACTCTTCCGGCTCGAGGTATAACAAAAGAAAATTTGCCCGGAGCTGTACAGGACTTCATAGTCCGCCCACGTACCGGTTTCCCTTTGTCTTATTTTCGAAAACATTCGACCATTGAATACTAAAATTTGTGTAAAGGTAAATCCAAAGAAATTCATGGCCACTTTTGTCCGCAAAAGAGCAAAAAATGAATTGCATATTATTGCGAGCTGATGATGTTGACTTCTATACGTGCGATTCGAGTAGGTTTATAGATACGAAGAAAACCACATACTATGTCTCACATAGTTTCACACACGGCGAAAGCACTTCTCGGTAAAACAAAGCGTTTTCTTATTCTTTTCTCGGAGTTTTCCCGAGCCAAACTCGTTCGTTAGTAAACGGCGAAATCAGCCCCCACCCTCCAATCTGGAACGACGACGAGAGACGCGAACGCTTCTTGAATAAGAAATTGGTCAACGTTATTTCTCAATTGGCTGAATAATTGGAGGATATTTTGTCACCACTTTGTGCATTGAGCGCAAAGTCGAGACGATTCTTCAAAGAAGTACTCGAAAGATACGGCTACATTGGCCTCTTTGATCTCATCTCCCTCCATTAAATAAATTCCAATATACATACGCGTATAAAGAAATTCAACGAATTTGAATAAAAATAAGATCAGAAGAACTGTACGCATAAAACGATATTTCATCTGGGGTATGCCCACTACTTTTGATTTTTCAAAGTGCTATACCGAACTACGCCGCCCATCAGAGGGTCAGAATACAAGGAGAAAAAATTTTTGTCAAAGTGCAAAATCAGACGAAAATTGTGGACATTCGACATTTTAAATTCATGTATGCATAAAAAAATCTCAGTCACTTCATATTGTATGACATTTTTGACATCGTGACAAATTTTATCCGTCAATTCATATGAACTCAACGAAAATAGTCAGAAGTGCTGATTGAACAACCCGGAACGATGAAAAATCAAAAGCTTATAAAATTTCAGGCGTACGTAAAACGAAATCGACGCTATAGGCTTTGGGATCTTTTCGATTCTAAAACTTCGTTTATTTTTGCAGTGTCATGAGTCCCATAGAAACCGAAAAAGAGAAGGAAAACGAGCGAAAGAGAGAGAGAGGGGAACGAATATCTTCGCAAAGCCGACAACTAACAACCCTTTTGAAAGTATAAAAATTACCGGAAGCTATTGTCAAGCTGAGTTTGAGTTTTGGGGCGGGTGTTATAAAACGGCCAGAAATCAAAGGGAATATAATAACTGTAATGCTGGTGCGTCGACCCTTCAGCATTTTAGGCACTTTGTACCAACGGAAGTGTCAGGTTTGACGTAGATTCGACCATTATCTCCCATACTACGGAAGGGAAGAGAAACGGGCTCGTCTCCCCCCAGCCCCCAGCCCCCTTCTCTTCCTCTCTTTCGCTCTATGTACCCAACTGCTTCGATATAATACATAGGAAGCGTACATACATTGTAGATACGATGTGTGTATGTCTACATAGCGGAGGATCGACAAAAGCATAGAAGGCTTCGGCCGTTCAAGTGTTTCGAGTACGTCAAGCAAAGTGAGTAAACCGTAGGGCATTTTAGCGTCTCCTGACGGTCGCTTAGCGAGCAAGCAAGCAAGTAAGCTCACGAGTGAGTGAGTGAGTGGAGAGATATCTCCCAGTCTTTTCATCGCTCGTTTCATCTCTCGGTTTCCTCGTCGAACCCGAGTCCTCGCCTCTCTCTGTGTCACTTCCTCCACTTAGCACCGAGTACTTAGCGGCCCGGAATTCTAGGAGAGGTGCTAACAAGGCACCTGCAAGCGCGTAACGAGAGAAAATGAATTATCATTCCTCCTGGAATTTGCGTTATTAAGGATCAGGGAGCGAGCTACGAACCGCTACGAAACGCTACGAAAAATAAGAAGAAGAAGAAGAAGAAGAAGAAGAAGAAGAAGAAAAAAATTACCTTTTTACGCTCTCAAGGATTCCAATAATCCCCTATAAGTACCAAGAACTGCACTTCGAAAGATATCAAGCATCTGAAAGATTCCTACATCTACGAAGTGCTCAATATTCTCGGATATTATTGTTATACATATCTTGTTTAGAAGAGAATGGGGGAAGAAGAAAAAATAATTTGGCTTTGGCAAATCGGTGCGAGACATTGTCCTTTGTTATATTTTAACTTGTCGGGATAATCACTCGCAAAGATTCCCGATAGAATTTTCAAATAAATGAGTGAGGGTTGAAGAAGAAAAAAAGAAAATCTTCCTCGGGCGATTTCTTTTCACGATCAGCTGTTCGTGTCAGGTAACGTACAACAAGAACTTTGAAACCTAACAATACAAAAACTAAGCTCTAGGGGGACACACCCAACCCAGCGTTATACAATTTTCAAATATTTGCCTCAATTTTCATCGGGGAATCTTTCACCCCATGTTTTTTTTTTTCACGCATATAATATAGATGTATACACCTATATACGTAAATTTTGGTACACACAGGGGTGCTAGTATTTATATACATATAGGTACATATGGATTTTGTTTACCCTACATACGTAACATGCAAGGGTCGAGGCATCGCGGCAAACCTTATGCGTATGAAATACCATAAATATTTTATTCCCGAGTCCTTGCCCTGTAATAACGTATATTATACGATTTCACATAAACTCATATAAAACCGTACGTATACATACTTACATACATATATGGATGTTATATAACAAAGGTCCAAGAAACAGGTGTATAGGGTATACCGAGCGTTTTCGGTGAAACTGGCGACCCCCTCCCTGCGGCGAAACCAACACAGTGTCGGTCGCCAGTTTCACCGAAAACTCTCGGTATACATTTTGAGCCGATATGTATTTAAAGCTTCTCGATCGAAGCTAGTTTCCATGAGACAAGAAATAACGAAAATTTGTCTACTTATACCTAACGCTGCGTAACAGATCGAATCATGACGGGATGTATAATTAATCTTTTACTATTTTCATTTTATTTTCTTCACATTTTCTCCGCACACAAATACATATGGGAAATTCTGTATCATATAGCTAGTATACAATATACTAGGTTTTGAAAGTAACTTAACAACACATACATCGGTATATAACTAGCGCGTTTAGTCGAGTCGGAGTCGTGGAGGGATGGGACTGGCTCACCTTGACGGGGTCCTTCCACTCCTGCGGGGAATGCAGCGCCGAGTGAAGCGGCGAGGCAAGCCAGAGGGCACAGAGTTTGATCTTAGGTGGGGGGAATTGGGTTAAAGGCCAGGGGGTTCAACGGGGGACGGAAAAACGACGAGGAATTAAGAAAAACGATGAAAAATAAACAACAGCCTGTACATATATACATATATTATATTATATACGTATATATATACATATATATATACCGTCGATATAATGCCTACGGGTATAGAAAATAGAAACGCGTATATATATAGCAATATACATACGTTTACTTTGTACAGACATCATTTTCATACGAAGAATTTTTTCTACATGAACACAGATTTCTGTTTTTCTATTTTTCTATTTTTATCGATTTTTATTGATTTTTCTTGATTTTGTTCGGATGCTAGAAACAAGTCCCCTCCAGCTTGGCTTGTGCTGCGGTGGCTTGTGTTTGCATTTGTAATAGGTACTACTTGAAATCTTGATCAAAATCCTTTTCCACATTGTGTGCCTATCCATTACCTAGTACCTACTCTCTGCGGGCGTCTTTACTTTGCATCATCTTCTGTCATGGAGAATAAACAAGCGTAACTCAACCTCTTGACCGAAGGGAAAGGACTTTAGTCACAACTTATAGCAACCCTAAAGCTAAAGCTGAACCTAAAACCCGGCTGTATCAAATAATCAAAGATTACAATACCGACCCTCAATCTTTCTTCAAAACTCTCGACCTCCACTTACGTAAATATCAATTTTAAAAATTATTACATAAACCGCGATTCCTCCGGGCGAAATATTCCGCGTTGGGATAATATTGACGTAGAAAATAAACGTCGTTTTATATATTATCAAAAATCGAATTATTCATCTCACTTCATATATTTCCGGACAAATTAGTCGCGCGGCGATACATTTGATCTCGTTTCAACTGAATTCACTTCCACTACTAACGATTACATTTTTCAATCTTATATCGTCAATAACTAACTCGCGTCTGGATCTTCAATTTTCATTACACACTGCAGCATCATCGACGAAAATGGTCCGGTTTGCCTAAACCCAACCAGTTATAAATAGGTTTTATTCCAAGCCTCAAATAAGATGGACGAAATTTGATAAGGCTATTCAAAAGTTTAATCAACTCCAGGACGCTCGTTACGTGAACGCATTCCGCGATAATAACGATCATCATCATCTCATAATGATGTTATGACTAGAAAGACAGGCATGGCATGGCATGGCATGGCAAGAGCAGCGCGATACCCACGACTACCACACTCTTTGCTGCTGCTATTGCAGGCAGGTATAACATATGTGTATTATATTTATGCCTTCTTATCAATTACGTAAAAGTTAACGACGCTCCTTGAAGTCTGTATTATCTAGGCAACGTACGTATACGAATCAACGTTACGTGACCAGCTGAGCGACCAAGTACAGTAATTACTTAAACCGAAGGTTGTGCAAAAATGAGATGAATTTGCGAGAGAGAAATAGAAGAAAAAGAAACGTTTTGTTTTTCTGAAAAATTGCAACAAAAATAAAACGAACCTCAACTTGCGTTTAATTATTCATATATATATATGTGTCGATATTTCGCGTACTATATATAAACCGTATAAAAGTATTTAGCTATTTACGCTGAAGGCATGATGATCGAAGGTCGTATTTGCTATTTACAGATGAACGATTCCGCGTAAATCTTGACAGATCCTTGGCCGGTTGCCACGGATCTCCATCGAACTGGAAATACGTAACAGTTTTATAGGATGGTTAAGTCCGCAGCAAGATGCTGGTAATATGCCTGTGCGGGTATAACGAGGAAAGATGTATAAGAGGGATGAGGGAGAGATGATCAATAATTATCGTCACTATTTATTTGCGAATATAATTATGATAACGAAATGAATGAAAAAAATAGAAAAATAACGCGAGAAACAAGACGCCACTCCATGTAGGTACAATTAGGTATGTACCTGCGTAATACGGCGCCCCAGTTGTTACGTCTGTTCAAGATACGAGACATATAAGTATTCGATTACATTACGCATTGTTATGTCATCGTGATATCTCAATTAGTCACCAACCTTCGATTATTTACATTCAATTACAGATCGTTGCTGCAGAATCTGCAGCATTCTGGGTAAGTGAATACGTGAAAGGATCGGGTTTATACGATACCGAGAGAATAACATTATTCAAATACAAAATTTCAAATACCTGCAGCATGAAGGGAAAAAAAAAACCATTCCTCTTTAATTCCATCAGATGTTTTTCTTTTTCATCACTTATTTCAATATTCTCAAAGAATTGCATAATTTTTCTTGTAGAAATGTGAAATTATTCAAACGAAATGATTAGAGTGATGTTAGCGAGAAATGCAAAAAGAAAAAGTGAAGCATATAAAAAGAAATTCCTTCCCTTCAGCTATAGATCCTAAAAGCTAATCAACGCAGATTCTTGCATTCAACCTAAATACCCATTTCAGGTATGATGCTGCATTCCGTTTCATTGCAAGGAGCGAGAGCCCGCGGATTATATTATTCCTACACGGAGATTGGCCGTATTGGCGCCAGTCCCCATATGGCAAGGTCTAATCACCAAGCCCGCGGCTCTGTGTGATTTTATTTAATACATACGGGGAGTGGGCAAGTCTCAGTTCCATATTCAGAAATCTCAACCCATGTACCCAGCTAAGGAGTGCATCGATGATATGGGGAGATGGAGATCGTGGATACATCTTTTTCGCAGAATTTTGCGTCTGCGTGTGTGTATACATATATAATATATTCGTAAGTGACACGATTCTTCCGTTCACTCGAATATATAGGTACCTATGTTTCATTTTTGCCTATTCTTCTCTCTCTTTCTTCGCTACCCATGCTTGTCCGTCGAATTGTAAGAATCATGCCCCCTGCACCGGAATAATATCTCAAAGGATGAATTTTCTTTCACGGAATTTATGGTATGATTTTAAAAATGGTATGATTTTCCGAATCGATAGAAAAGCACGAGTAGGTATGTAGCACCCACATCATATCACGCGTTAAATATACAGTATTGTAGTTTAAACTCTAATTCTCTCTTACAGTCACGTATTAATCAATCTTCGGTTGGTTTTGAGTTATAAAATATTTGTCGACTACGGCACGTATGGGTATACCCAACTATATATCTTTCCACCTGTCTCAGTCGTACGGCCTTCTTATTACATACGAAGCTGCAAGAGAATTATCGCTACGCGTTACCATATTCGCTAAACTAGTATAAACAGTTTGAGCAAATTACTGCAGTAGTAAAACATCGCGGTTTTGTACACACGCGTGCCTAGATATACCTATCTAGTATGTAGCTGGAACTTATTACTGACTTTGTACTCGGGGCCGCGAGCGTTGATGACAGATCGACTAAACTTTTGAGAATATGAATAAGAAGACTGCAGACGGCAGCTAATCACCTAGCGGTAAGAAATTTATTAAACCTCTCAGGAGACTGCCGCCGCCTCGTAGTCATCAAACAAGCCAATTTACTCTGACAATATATTTATTCGCGGAAAAGATTTTCAGCCGTGAAACTATACGGTATGAATGCAGAATTGAGACGCAGGTACAAACAATATCTGCAGGAGATATAGTTACGTCATCAATGATGTATGCTGCTGCAGCGTTTCATACGGGGGTCTAAAGCTAAAGAGTTTTAATTGCGGTACCGCGTTCGAGAGACGAAAATTTGAATGCAAATATACATAATGTGATGCAGATGTTGTTGCAGTTTGAGAAAGAAAGAAGAAGAAGAAGAAGAAGAAGAAGAAGAAGAAGAAAAAGAAGAAGAAAAAGAAAATAGCAATGATGATAATATGATGATGATGATGATGATGATGATGATGATAATAATGGAAGAAAAAGGCGGTAGTCGTGAGTTACGTCAGAAACACGAGGCTTGAATTAATGCAACGACAAATCGCGATAATAACAACGATGCAAAAGTCAACAAACCCATCGATTCACGCGCTCTGTCGCATGACCGATGACTCATTACGCCAACGGCCGCGCGGTTGTACCGCTTTGCTCTACACCTAAAGGCTATACAATACGCTATGCTGTAGCATACCGCGTTGCGATCTACTAGCTCCACCGATATCATGTAGGTATTTATACCTATGTGTGTGCACTGCAGTGCACAGCCGATGGGTGCAAGTTAGTCGGACACAACCTTATATGGTGAAACAGGAAAGTTGAGATGTCAGATTCGTCGAATCAGTTGGCAAAAATATTTTCATCTTAAATCTTGAATTCAATTCAACGATTCGATCATTTTCCTTTCTTTTATTTTAATGATAAAACAGAATTTCCATGACTGGTACAATGCGTCGAATTGAGAAAAGAGTTGTTCTTCCGTTTTTGGTATTTTTTTTTGTTTGTTTTGTTTTCATTTTTTTATCGCACGTGAATATATTTCCCGGTTTTTGAACTTTCGAAAAAGTTTTTCAAAGATATACATTTTCTTTTTTTTCGTATCGATAGTGAAAATCAATTTTCTTAATACTTGCGGCCTTTTGAACCACAGAAGAATAACTGCAGAGGGAAAATTTTCTCTTATTTTTTTAGATACATTTTTTGATTTAGAATCAAATTTCCTCGAACTTTTTTTTACCGATTTTTGTTATACCTACTTACAGGCTCACTGTCTGCCCGGAAAGGCATAGGCCATAAGGAATGATCACGCCGTATTGATATCGCTCTATAATTACCGTTTGACATTCGTGCTTACACGTTCGTGAACGGATACATACACATATGTCTATATCTATATAAGCGTAATGATAATATACAAGAGAAAATCGCCCTGGAAGTTGTCACGCCTTGATACGGTCTCGATAAGAATCATTAGCCTATGTCATTACGTAAAATCAGAGATACGATAAGCGCGCTGCAGTAGGTATAAGGCCTAATATACGCGGTGCCTGAGGGATCGTAAGTCAGAATAGTGAATGAAAGAGATTAAGGTTTGATTTTCGTCGTTCCTTTAGCTCCCCGGAATTATTGAAGTCGAATTAATGAACAGGAGAGTTCGAACTTTTATAATTTCGCTTAGGCACGTCGCGTTGTGTCGCACGTCATCAGCGCTGGATGCATTCAGCCTTCTTCTATAAACGTACGCCGTTACTAATCGCGCGTACAATTACGCGTGTGCGTGACTGACACACTTCGCGTTATTTACGACTACATCAATGTCGCCCGGCACGGCGTAGGTACCTACCTATACAACGCAAATGGGTTGTAAGTTTTAACGCGTTTGATTTTTTATTTTTTTATTTTTCTTCTTTCGTTCGTTCCTTTTTTTTTTTTTTTTTTTTACAGATGGTTGAGCCCGGTATACCTATTATATAAGACAAGAAACAAATCGACACCGATTTAGAGCTAGAACACAAAACCTGGAACCGCAAGCACAATAATTTATTGCCAGTTCTTGAATCCATTCCTTGGATTCGAGAAAAAAAAATTAGAATTCTTTATAGTAAAATGTTCAATGTATTCTAGAAACAAATAAAACGAAAAAGATGTGAAAGATACTATATAATATACGCAATAATTATACAGTCTATAATTAGGCATAGTTTAAAAGAATAAATTGTTACTCACGTAAATGTACGTATATAATAAATAAACTCTGCATTCATCGTTAGTGATCATTTATTTGCTTATATCTAATAGTGATTATATACGCGTGTGATAATTTGATGGCGAGATATGTATTAAACAGCTGTAAGTCATTACTGTTGCAGTTGTAGTATAATACGACTAATCAGTGACGCGGATAATTATTCGAGGATGTGATATAATAAGCGGACAAAAATTAGGTCATTTACTTTGATTGCAATAAAAAAAAGACTAAGAATATCATCGTGCAATATGTTATTCACTTTTAGAAATGCATGATTGATTTTTTTATCTTTTTTCTTCATTCCAACGTGAGTTAGATTATAATGCGATGTATTTTAAAAGTTGTTGATAAATTATCGAAAAAGATATGATAAGAATGAAAGAAAAAAAAAAAGAGGTGTGAAAAATTTGACGACATACCAAAAGCTCATACTGAGTAACGCGAATCTATAACTCCTCTGACTCTCAGAGTTGGTTGGCTCCGGCGTACAGTGGGTATAATAAAAAGTTTACTACTATCGTAAAGGGATTTTTATAGAACTATCCTGCGCAAGAAGGAAGAGTGAGTTACCTATATAGACTCGTTGGGTTGACGTCTAGTTTGACAAAGTAAAAGGAACAAAGATCACTATTATTTTACAATCTGTGATAAACCTATAGGATTATCCAGTTTTTGTTTATATCTTTAGTAGATGTACTTTCATCGAGTTCATATAGAGTCGAAATTTATTGGCGCTAATTATACCCGACTATTAATAAATATAATTTTGTTGTACTATAAGGATATAGTATATAAATTATCGATCGTGCAGCGTATAATATATATATATATGACAATAAGTAAATGGTAAGATGTCTCTATTGACAATATGGGTATATATCATATTAATTATGTACATAGTAGATATATAGGTATATAGCTGAAGACGTCTCGTCTCCGTTTGCCTTGTCCTTGTCTGACGATATCATCACACCACGCCCTATAATAGGTATAATGTTTGCTTATAGGTATACGAGAGGTGTTAAGAAACAGAAAGGGAGAGAATTTTTTTCCTCCGTTATTTCAAAACTGATAACGAAGCTACAGCAAACACTCGATATAATAACGTCGATTCGTTATGTAGGTATACGTATACCTATACGCTAGGCACGTACAATTCCAGTACGCTACTAGTGTGTGTAGAATTTGTGCATGTATACGACCGCCAGCGCCGCCTAACTTGTGTGCCAGGCAACTCTGGGGTGAAAATCGCATGCATGTATACGAAAGCACAAGCTTGTTCATACGAGTGTAGCAGTACGAGCCTAGCGTATATGCAATAAAACAGCGTGAACTAGAGAGTGGACAATCGCATTGTTGACGGACCTAAGCGCGTATTAGTATACCCATAATATATATACCTAATATGTATTATGACAGAGGAAGAAAAGAATAGAAGAATAAATGTAACAAGTGTAAAAATTTTCAACGTACTCTATACATATATATAGAAATAATCCAATTAACGAAATGAAACAATTAGGCACGAAGATGGGAGGAGGGGTAATAAAATAAATTTGAAAAATATAAACGGAGTAAAAAATGAAAGCTTTTATAAAGTAGCAGGCGGTTGGTGTTTCCTGCGCTATACACAGGCATCGGCCGTTTTCACAAAACGATTATTACCTTCCAACGGAGGCTGCTGCTTACCGCGGGGAATTATGAGTCGGCACGCTCCAAGCAGCGCTAAGGTATAGTAGGTAGTAGAATATCGTGCGGTAAACACGGTTACGCGGGCGAAGGGACCCTCGCCAACCACCACGCCGCTAAGGCCCGGAGAGTTACCCAGGACTTTACCCGCACACGACGAGTGCAAACATCATGCTCGGCCACCATTTAGTATTACAGTAATTTTCTCTTTGTTCCGTGTCCTGCAGGGTAATGACTATCGTTGATTGGCTACGTGACCCGGCACCTTCACGCCGCTTCTCTTATTCTTATGCGGCTTTATATAGCGTATAGTTTACTATATATAGCGAAAAATAGTCACTCTAAACGTGGAAATATATTTTCTCACCTCCGGGCCGAAAGCGACAACTCCCGAAGTTCCCGCTTTTCGGCTCCGTCGATGCGAAATAGTATATTACATACCTAGGGCAGTAAAATAAGGAAGGTCCCAGATCACATGTAATTGTCGTCCGAGGCGAAGCCGAGCTCGGCTTCGCCTCGGACGACAATTACATGTGATCTGGGACCTTCCTTATTTTACTGCCCTAGGTATGTAATATACTATATATTATAATATATTATAATATAATATAATACACCTCTGTCAGGGATCTTAACGTCTTTACTGCATCTCCCTAACGTTGTGGACTTTCAACTTGTCTGTGTTGGTTAACTTATACTATATGCTCTAGTCTCGACACTCTGCACACGCTTCGATCTACAAAGCACTGTTCTATCCACCTACCCGCAGCAAAACGTGACTAAAACACGATAATTACGGATTAGAACCGTGAAGATTGTCGATTACCTCTCTCAGAGTTTACTGCGATTTAATGACTTGGAACTGTTAATTAGTTGCATGCTAGCCACGCGGTTGTTTACTTTGTTACAGTCAATACGGCGAGGAGTTTTTCTGCCTTTTTCGCTCGTCTTGATTTGTTTGTACATTTTTCCTGCTTTTTCTATACACCTAAGTAAACGGGAATTAGAGGAAGGAAGACGAATGAGACAATGAATCGACGTTTCGGTTTCAATCATGCTACAGCGTTTTCCATTTATGGATAAACGCGGAGAGCGAATGATCGAAAAATTTGAAAATTTGAAAATAATAAAAATAAATATATTCGTTCTTGGAAATGTGCTTCTGGTGGCATGATTTTCAAATTCGTTTAGTTAAATTTACACGTTTCCCTAACCTTCCTCAATTTCTGGGAACAATAACAGAGACATAAATTATTATACGAACATTTACGAGGCTAACCGTCTATCGTCGTTCGTCTGGTATATAATATAACTATTTTAAAGTCTAGCTTGAAAGCGGAATAAATATTAAGATTTGCTTTTGGAACAGACCCAAATTTTCACGATTAAAAGGTCAAAGATCTTGCGCATGTACACGTCTGTAAGATCGGAAATTATTAACACTTTTATAGAGAGTCGAGGATAATGTTCAGTCGGATTAGTCTGCAGTCGGTATATAAATTCAGTGTTTAAATCTCTCTATCCTATTCTCGTAACGTTTTACTCGCGGAAAAGTCCTCCTTCCTTACTTCCTTCCTTCCTTCCTTCCCTATTATGGCTTTTATATTATGTAGGTACTTTGATTTTATTAGGCATTTACTTTATTCGATTCACACCACGGACAAAACCTCAAGTTTTATGGTCAAATTTTACGACTTCTTTTTTCCTATACGACTAGACTATGTGGAACTGAGGAATGACAACGATTCGGAAACGGCGGGTGGGTATAAGGTTTAACCGAACTCACGACAGACAAAAAACCTCTTAAATATTCAATCGAGACGTATAGACGTTGCGACAACGATCTGACGGTGGATATCATCCGATTAACCCTTTTCAATGATAAACGGGGTAAACACGCCGTGAAAGAGTTTTTTTTCTTTTGGTCTTTTTTTTTTAAAACCGATGTTGAGAGAAGTTTCCGATAGAACAGTTTCAAGTAAAATCAAGTAAAAGGCGAAATTTGTAAGTCATCGTCTCTCACAGTTTGAAACGGTGAAAGTAAACTCAGTTGTCGTGAGAACTGAGATCAAACGTTGCTTCGATTTAACTTTCAAAGAAAAATGGAAGAAAATTTGAATTGAACAATTCTTATACATAGAATAAGAAGAAAAAAAAATGGTTCTCTTTATAAGCTGCATATATTTTCCCCATAATCAAATTGTCTCAGAAATATCCCGTTTAATTTCTATATTTACATATGTATGGGAATCCTTGGCAATAGAAGGGACTAACCCAACCCAACCCAACCCAACTCAACTCAAACCCTCAACCCTAACCAGTAGTTACCACATATACATGCTCATGGCTAAAATTTTACGGCAAAGGATTCCGGGGTACGATGTTACGAATTAACGAAGGGTTAATTTTGCATTTCGTACTTTGTAGAGCCGGAGGCTTTTTCGCGCATTTATATACCGCGAGGTAACTAACGTGTCTTGTATATATATATACATACATGGTGTAAAAGCTGTGTACCTATATATTGTAACAAAATGAAAGAAATAAATCAGGGAATTTTTAGCAAAACAGATTCAAAATGAGAATCTTTTGATATTATGTCTACGAAACGAGCTCATTTTACTCAGAGATCCGTTTTTTTTTTTTCTTATTTAGGAAAGGAAGAATGAGGATCTGTTCTCCTCGTATTTTTACTTCCCGAAGATAGATTTACAGGAAACGAATTTGTTCTGACAAACTTTTATCTGTTTCCGCTCTTCAACGTTGAAAATCAGTATTCAGCCACGCGTCAGTGTCTAGAGTTTTGAAATGAAGGTAGCTAGAGCAGTGACCACGTTTTTCTAGTACAAATAATTTCATTCCAATCGGAGTATAAATCCGCGCTAATGAACGTAGAATTTTACTCAATTTCAGAATTGACAAAAGATAAAAAAAAAGCAGAAGATCCAAAAAGAATGCAAAAAATAAAGAAAAAAAAACGAAAACAAAAAATTCGGAAAAATTCAATTTCACCAGTAATCAATGCATGCATATGGAAAAAGTGTTTCTGTCAATCCCATTCCCAATGACAAACTAACGCGTGTTACCAAAATGAATTATGGAAAGGGATGAGATGCGGATTGAATTTTTAATGCCGACCAGCTGCACGGGCCGCTTCATCATATTGCAGCGATCGTATATCATCCAAAGTGTACACGACTTGAATTTTTATTGAAAACTTTCGTGTTTTCAAACTCAAAAGTATAGATAGGTAGAAAAAAAAACAGAAAAAATGAAAAAGGTTGAAATTACAAGAAAGTCGAGGAAAAGCCGCATTTAATGAGTAATATAAATCGAACCTTGAGTAATTTTATATTATCAAAAGTAAATTTAAAAAAAAAAAAAAAAAAAAACCCCACATTTGAAGTTTTCTTCTAATTATTGTATCGTCGAGTGAATGGTATACTTACGTACGGCCTATACTCTTTATGAGTCCCTGGTATTTTTCGTATATTTATATATAGCTTACCTGAAACAGAGAAGAGAGAAAAAAAAAATTAAGGAATAAATAAAATGAAATCACGTATGAGTTGTAATTCCGTGTGAGGTAAAAGCAATGAATAAATTATATAAATCGTAGATATGTAGGTATTATGTTTTCAGTATTTCTTTCTCAAAGATTTTCCGCACCTGCTCCCCCCCCCCCCCCCCCCCTTCAGTTCCGGAAATGGATATACGGAAGCATATATATATATATATATGATAGTTGTATATAAGAAATGTACATACATGCAGAGGATCGAGGCGGGAGGAAGTATAAGGATAAGCTAGGAGCTCAGGAGGATCGTCGACGCACGTGAACGTGCAGGAGATGGTGGTGGAGGTGGAGGTGGAGGTGGAGGTGGAGGTGGAGGTGAATGTGGAAACACTCTGCGTAGTATTAGAAAGACATAAAATATTGATCTTGGGTGCGTTAAATTTATCGACATTGGAATATATTTGTTTTACGGCCTGTAACGCGCAGTTATCCCCCCGCACGTACACCAATATTGTATATACGTATACCTACCAGCCGTATAACCATCCCATGTCAAGTACTATGAAACAACCGAAACCCCCGGCCCAGCACGAGCGTAGATCTCGTCAGTATTCCTCGCGCGGGATCTACGATCTTACGCGTTTCGCATACATGCAATTCTTATGACGTTAGCAATTTTCAGAGCCGAGGGGGAGACATAGAAACATATATACCTAGAGAGATAAAGAGAGGGAGAATTCTTGAGGAAAATGATATGAGGCAGCTCTTCGTTCCGTTAATTCTATCAATCGACGAATCGGATAAAATCATGATCAAGATTGTATTTTTATGCAATTTTTCACCATAAGAGCATATGGTTCGTTCTGATTATAAAGAAAGTTCGCTTTGAAATATCCATAACTGAATAAATGGTGTATTTCTTGATTATCTCTAACCACGTGAGATTCACTATATGCATATACTATTGAATTTTGTAAATTAAATATAAGAATAAGTGTAAATGTTACGAGCTTGTAGGATAAGGATTATAATTCGCATAAATATACTACATATCGAGTATATATCACGTTAATGATAAGCAGCGTGGGCGTCTTCCGTTTCATTATTATGTATGTATCCTAAAATGATTTTTGCAAACTTATCGTGTAAACAAGTTTGTATTTTCAGGTGTACGTTTCCTAAACGCTCTCGTGAACAAATACTTCTACCTTCTAAGGCGGCGATATGATATGATATTGCCTAACCTATCCCAACCCGACCTGACCTCACCTAAGGAAGGTGTACCATATAACTTCGACGAAACTCGGAAGCTCAACTTGTAGTCTCTAATTAATAAACGGAGGATCGCGTTAATGGGCGTATCTCAAGCTAAGCTAAACTAACATCAAAATTTTAGACCATAGCTAGTAGACACTATAAGCTGCTGTTACCTATGAAAGAAAATTAACGCTGAAAAATATATCCTCAAAGATCTTGAATCTATTCTTTGACTTTCTTCTCAATCAAACAACGATTTTTATTTTTCATACCAAGCAGGTAGGCACGTCTTGGTGTGATAAATCAACGTTGAATCGATGACTTTGATAAATGTCGGTAGTCATTAGGCTGTTCCTACCCCTTCCGGTAATCAAAACTTCGACTATTCTCGTTATTACCATTATCGTTATTACTATTGTATTTCAAGTTCTCGATTGATAGGTAGTGGCACCTTTTACAACGCTTAAAACTAGATTAACAGGTGTAATGTGGCTATAGCCAGTCAATTTTTCTTTCCCATTTACCATCATTATCAAAGTAGACGTCTCTCTTTTTTTTTTTATATATTCTCTCTTTCGTTTTGATTTTTTAATCCGTTTTTTGTATTCTAATTTTTTGTTTTTTTCTTTCTTTCTATTTCCCTGCATCCACGAAAATTCGTTCATGTTCTTCGCTTATCTTTCAAATTACTTATGACTCCGTCATATCAATTCTTTCACGATTTGCGATTACATACGTGTGTATAACAATTCTACGTCGTGCATAATTCGCAACGAGTCAACGCGAGCTGGTCGGTTTCTAGTTGAGTAAATTACCAATGAATGCCAATAATTTAACGAGCGTTAACTATAATTTATTACTACGTAATCGGACGGCCGTGTACGTCTTCGGTTGATACGCAACTACGATATGTATGTACATACGTTGGATAGGTCAGGAGACTGTTGGAATATAGATAACCATTTTTTAGGTTGATTTTATTCGTTATCATCACGATGTCAGCTGGTCTACGAATAAACTCGCGTATATATAAAATCTACGTTCATAAATAAACGGCATATATTATTCGCCACGTGGTGCGAAGCCGAAGTTGGATATAAGCGATAAGAGTTTTAGCGCGAGAAGACTACGGAAAATTTTCAAATTTTTCACAGACTACGCAACGAATGATATAAATCGGAGAAAAGCAAACAAAAAAAAGAAAAGAGTCTGGCATCAATGAAAAAATGAATCATCTACCTCTTGATTTAGCCCCTTTAATCATACAGCATCCTCATCATCGACAAGCCTATATAGTCTATTATTCTGAGTTGAAAAACGACGCAAGAACATGACGCTGCCCAGTCGTAAAGTCTCGTACTTTATAGTCTATGTATCGAAGGTGAAACGATCGTATGAATCTGATATTATATGCATAGTATCTATATTCTATACATATAAATTGGAATTAATTTATAAGTGGTTGAGAGTTAATATTAATGTAGTAATAAGTAATAAATTCTGCGGAAATGAATGACCGGAAAATATATGGAATAGTAATTATAGAATATATTATAAGAATAGCGAGAGTTGATTGATCAGAGATTATATGTCATAATAGTAATTACTGGTATTATTATATCATCTCAGAATTTCACGCCTTCTTAAGTAAGCAAGCGTGGAATTGGATGAACGGCGAAGAAAAACGTATGTAGGAAACTGGAAACAGCTCGTCTTGTATATCTACGGAAGTAGGAAAATAAACGAATATGAGGGAGTGAAAAATTAGCATTTATATTGCATTCAGTAATTTATGGACGTCAGTTCTTTGCACCAGATAATTATTTTCTTTTAATTTATAACTGACAATAACATCCATATGTGAAGGTGGGTACCTACACTTTGGGATCATTGTCGCGGAAAAAAATGATAGAAGAAAAGTCATGAAACGAAACCGAGTATTCAAGTTCAGAGCGAATAGAGGTATAGGTACTCGTTGAAATACTCTCGTACCTACTGGGGCATAATAATTGTATGTACACCTTTGCCCCCCAAGAGCGGTGTATGTATTTACCCGCGAAAACTCAAACAGAGTTAGGAAAACAAGAGAGGGTCGGAAAAGGCGACCCAACAAATGCCTGGCAAATAATTACTTGATTAACAGTCGCGCATATGAATTAACCCCGCACGCATAAATATAGATTCCTGTTCAATTACACCGACGCGAAATATCGCATGAAAGAAAGAAAGAAAGAAAGAAAGAAAGAAAGAAAGAAAGAAAGAAAGAAAGAAAGAAAGAAAGAAAAAAGATCAGAACTTATTGAAAGTGGGTCAATAACTTCAGAGGAAATGAACAGAAGTATAAGAACCACTCAGCTTTTCTCAGTCCTGTAAATCTCAGGAGGGTCTCACAATCCGTTGATTAGCTAAAGCAGCTGGGCTGAATATTGAACGGCTAAAAATCAACCCTCCGATAATGATTCTGCGTGTTTGATATTAAAATTGAAACAACAAAGAATGAAAAAACAAAAATCTTTATTGCTATTGCTATTGCTAGGTAATATCGGTTTATAGGTATCGGGCTCGTGACGATGTGCGTACATTCATACCTACTGACCGCACAACATGTGTTTATTACTATACAGTCTTATCAGCTCCGTCATAGTCTCGCCTTTTAATCCCCGAGGTTAGCCAGTGGAATTGAATTGTGACTCGGATTTTTTTTCGCTCGCTAGTCCCAACCTCGAGTCACGACATCAGTGTACGTAATCCGATTGCTTACTTGTAGTACCTACTTACAGTGTCAGAGCGTGTAGCATTGATACAGGCTTACATACTCATGCGCTTATACGTACTTATTGTTAGATATATGTCTACAGATAGGCGCCCTCCCGTCGCGAATGAATGAAGGACTGAGGGTATCGGCTCGCAATTGCACGGTTATTTATAGACCCATATATGTGGTATCCATAACAAGAAGAATCGATTTCCGAACGTTGTGTGATCCCAAGGGTGAAATTCAGCGAATCAATTCATGGCAGAATCCGGTTTTTTATTTTTCTAAATATTTTTATTCATTATTTTCGCAGAGATCTGGGATGAGAGTTTGTGATTTCTTTTAAATCCTTCAAGAATTAAAGAGGAGAATGAACGATTATGCGAGGCAGAGAGTAGTAACGGATGTCAACTTTTCTAATTCAGTCACTGTGCATACAAACAGCTTTCTCCTCAGTTTCCGGCTGCCGCTTATAGGCTGACGTCAACCAATTCTTCGAAAACAACGGTTGGCTTGGGATTTTCATGGTGTAAGTGTAACGAAACGGCATTAGTTCAATTCCCAATGAGGAAGTGGAACTAATCAATCAGTCGATTGCATTAACGACTCATTGGAAACGGAATTGTGCAACGTGAGGAAAAAAACTGAAAATAAAAAACAAGAGCGAAAAATAAGTCAAAAAACAAATCAAAAAACATCCCGTCAAACTAGGCTTGAAAAATAACAGACTTCCATAAGTATAATCAGACCTTTTCCGCATGAACTCTTAGAACGGTGATTTCATTCCGTGGAATGCATCGAGGATCAAATAAAATCCAATCCAATCGAATCGAATCGAATCGAACACCACCTCATACCGACACGACAAGGCAATAAGCAGAACCGCACGACTTATATACATAGCAAGTTATACACCCCACCTTCATCATCATCCAGAGTTCAGGACCGCCAAGCCAAACGAAAGCCTAGGCCTAGAGAAACTTGAGAAGCGATTACAGCGGGGATGGAATCTAGACTAATGCCAGTACATGCGGGGTAATGGCCAAGTTAGAGGGATAACGAAGCACGATATGGACAAAAAAATTGTGATATCTCTTTGGCTTTGGCTTCGGAGGAACAGTTTTTTTTATCTATACAGGAAATAGGAGTAAAAAAAAAGGGAAGAACGAAGGGCGCGGTTTTTCCCTCTCTTTTAAACGGGAGCTTGAAAAGGGACAAAGATTCGTTTATTCATGCTTATAGACACTGAAGAGCTGCGCGGAGCTACCCTGGTGCAGAAGGCAAAGGCAGTTCTCTAGCCAAGTGCTAAAATCATGTCCCCATTGTGATGCGAATGAGACGAATGTTTGTCGCTGTTCATAAATATTTGGAACCTGTCCAAAATAAATCGTTGACACGCGCGCTCTGTTTGACGAGGGCAAATAATGCCGTCATTATTCGATCCTATCTTTGTCAGACAGTTCGCGCGGTAGTAATGCCCCGAATTCTGAATTCCGAATTCCGAATTCCGAATTCTGAATTCTGAATTCACCATCCCACCATCCAACGATTCCGCGATTCCACGGTCGCACTTCGGTTAAGCAGCGCGTCTGGTGGTCCCGATGCAAATTTACGCGCCGTTTTGAGACGGCGATGCGGGTTCATACGGATAAAAATTCCGCGAGGTTCTTTTATGCTTCGGATACGTTACACGTAAATTCGTTTTCTATACCTTTCTACCTACCTTCCCACCTACCGCTCTCCAATTATACGATAAGACTGTAGCTGCAGACAGCACGCAGAACTTTTACAGTCGAATATAAAAAGAAGAAGAGAGGAAAGGGGCAGCGCGGGAAACGAGAAACTTTACAACGCTTTCAGGCGACAAGAGAAATGGAAGAAAAGCGTTAAAAAAAAGAAAGATTCCTTTCGGAATATACGTTTCCTTAGCATATAAGACATGATGTAATCGCATAGCGAATTGGCGCTCATTATACTCGAGCGGAAGATAAATCTTTAGCGACAAATTTAACGACGTTTTTATCTGAACCGATTCACCTTTCCAAAACGACACCAACGCTTGATATTCTAACCATTTCAAGGTTCGACGATCGACGAAAAATGACGACGACGGATATACTTTGTGCCAAGAAATTCTCATCATAATCACTAATTGCACGATGCAGCAGCGATGATGTTGACGTATAGATAAACGCTAGATCGAAACGTTAATCCATCCGACGATTAGTCAATCTATGGTTACGACGAGATTTCCGCGTACGAAATAATATACAGCAATGATTTATGAATGAAACAAGAATAAACGATCGTCAATATCTAATCGTTTCTTTTTTCTCTCTCTCTCTCTCTTTCTCGAGATTCTGATTAATGAAAAAGTTCGGATTATAACATCACTCGATGATAGGCACATATGTTGACGCGGCATTTATTGATCGATTTTTAATGATTAATGTATGGTCTAAGATTTTTTCGAACCTAAGGAGAAGGGAGAATAACGAGAAGTTATAATATAGGTGTACGAAATCTTGAAGTTGTAGAATATATGGATGCTGGTGCGACGCGTGGGCAAGATGTAATAAAAGATGTGGGAATAAGGAGTGGTCGTTATTTCTATATGATCGTATTTTCAGGAATTTGTGATGCTTCAGAGATTCAGCCTTGGAGGTTTAATCGACTGACCATCACTGACCACCAGACGTGGCACAGTGAACAATATTACAAGGTGACCCAGTGCAGAATAACCACGACAAGCGTAGAGTCACCCCTTCAATAGTGACCCCCAGTGAACCCTGGTAACCTGTCCCAAGTCCACCGAGCCGTTTCAAGGTTCGCTGGCTCTGCGTTGGCTCGAATCAGCTGTTCGCCGAAGAGAAGCTGGTTGAATATACGTATACAGTCACTGTATGGGAATTTATTCCCGGTATAGTTTCCTTTCTAATTCCCCCTACCCCCAACAACGACACGACTGACTCCATCGCTCCTTCTTATATGTCAATTAACTCAAAGCGGAAACGAAGAAAGACGCGAAAATTTTAATTCTTACCACAAAGAGTTCCTGCATAGTTCTTTAATTATTCATTAATTAGTTTGGGTTCATAGTTTCAATTTGAATTGATAATTAACTATGATATCCTGCCTTGGATCGCGAGGTAATTTATACTCGTTACTATTTCGGTGTAACTGGTATATACAAGGTACAAGCTATGAGGCTCTGCATGTAAAGATAACGAGGATAGTGTATTTAGGGGTAAAAGTGGAATTAAAATTTCAGTACAAACGGAGATAGCCATAAAGGGCTTAATGATGGTAATTATCTCGAAATTTTTTGAGGGTTGCTCCGTGTGTAAAGGGTAACCCTGAAAGTGCAGAAGAACTCTGAGAAAGCTGAGCACAATTTCTGCGTCGAGGGTAATACACCACCAACGTGGATAAAACCGCGCGAGTTTTTCATTGTACATCGCTACCCTTTATGAACTCGTCCAATTCTATTCAAGGCTTAATTCACCTGCTACTGCCGCATGTCCGAGACAAGTTTTAGTCATTAGGAGCTTTTTATAGAACCAGCCAGAGGGTTTATACATACATATTTTATAACCCGGCCATATAGTAGTAGGTACATAAAATAATTATCACATTTTCAGTCAATTTTCTTATCATTCTACCGAAAATCGAATTCCCAAGGCATTAACGACAGAGAGAGAGAGAGAAAGGGATTATAGGGCGCGAATCGTCAGGCCACAGGTGATGCAAATGGAACCGATATAGTTCCGACATTATCTTTCGCGACAAATTAGATCCGCCACACGCGTGGTCAATTTGGTTAATCTCCAATTCAAATGTTACGCTTTGAAAAAAATCAGCAGCCGCACCCATACCACATTAGGTACCTACAATCTATCCATGTCTATACGGTGTAGCTTCGTCTTGTATAAACATACACGCTACCTATCTACCTAGTTAATATTAAACTGTGAGCTGGATTAGGAGCGAGTAACATAGAAGAAAGAAAAAACAGAGATTACATGGATTGCCATTCAATCACGAATCTTTTTCTGTTCTTTTTGTGTTTAGGATGTAAATAATAAGATTGTGACACCTCGAAGATGTGTCTATAGTTCTTAAATCCTGCAGAGCGTGGTAATATGTAGAATGACGATACGTATTATAAGAGGAGGCTCCCGGCTCCGCACCGGGCGTTGAGACGACAACACTTTGAGAAATATGAAAACCCTTTCAAGGAAGGTACACCTAGGTTGTGAAAATATATTCTACAGGTTTCGGTAGCGTAAGCACGGTCGAGGTATATGCAGACTACCCAAGTGGGACCCGGTGAAGATAATGTTGTGGAGGATGTGAGGTGCACGCGGAAAGAGACCGGTGGGGAAAGTAATACACACTGCTGCAAGGCCCTACACGTGCCTACGCGCTTTTACGAGATCGTAATTAGGCCCGGTACATAGAAGACTCTCCTCTGCCCGCGTCACATTCAACACCACGACCACCACCATAAACTACGACTACTATTACCATCGTCTTTCACGCGCGCTGGGGAACCACTTCGCTTTATGGTAGTGAATTAGCCTGAATAATTGAAGAGCGTCGTCGTCGTCGTCGTCGTCGTCGACGATGTCGTTGTGCTACAGGGAGAGAAGGGCGATTATTAGAAGAAGAAAGGCTGGAGACTAGGCTGGAAGTTACAAAGCGTATTTTTGTGGGAAAGAGAGAAAGGGAAACCCGAGGGTGTGACCGTGATGGGATCATCTGGGAGATCCTCAGTAGGTGCGTAAGTAAGGCACAAGGGACACATTAGGTACGGGAACTGTGCAGTGAACTCTCTTTCGACTCTCTACTCTCGACCCTCAGATCTACTACCAGGTATAGCCTCTTAGTGCTTCAGCTTGGCTAATCGAAAGCTTCTCGAATCCTCGAGTTAATTAATATAATGGATTTTCGGGGCATATTAAACCCGGAGAATATCAGCCTATATACTGTGAAAAGAGCCGGAGGACGGACCCAACCGAGACTTTATTTTGCCCATAAGGTTTATCCCCTTATACTCCAAACCCATACCTGACCTAACAATCCTAATGAACCGTTTTCCTCTATAGTTTTTCCAAGCACATATCTAGATATACCGATATAGTTCTCTATACCCAATGAATGCATGTGGTAAATGGGTGAATCGCCAGATGAATAGATCTACTCTGCGATACTAACCGAGTGAATTGGGCTGGGAATTAAACTCCGATGAATTTCGGAATCACGAAGTGATTGGCTGGTCGCGGAGATCAACGATTCAGAGATAATTAATATTCGCTATTCAATGCCGGAGCGATATATGTATAGGGGGCGACAGTATACATATATACACATTGATTTTCGTCGAATATGTGGCCGCCGATTAATCAATTCCAAAACACATTTCACCCTCTGGCGTAGATATATAAGTTAACTGGTCTAGAATGAATGAACATAAACGAAGTTCTCTCGGCTCGTATATAGAATATTTTATTTGAATTTGGACTGTATGAAGTTTGTAGAAAAAAAATCAAAATTGAAGAACATATTTTTAAAGATTTTTTTATGGGATAATTCTTTTGATTTCTCTATAAAAACATGAACGACATTTTATTTTCTTTCTTCCATTGAAGAAAAATCAATTAGCCATAGTCTTATTATATTTTTAGAAATTTTCTTCCATATCATTCGACCTTGTCCGTATTATTTAAGTTTCATAATTATGCGTGTATTTCCCGGTAACTATACGTTTAGCCTTGGATTTCAGTGGGAAAACCGGGACTCAGAAGCTTGACGTGTGAGCTAATGCCGAATAGTAATTGCATTAATAATCGGGCGTATTCCTCTAACGACGCAGGTAATTAGCGTAACTGTTAATTATAATTGACGACCGTTTCACGGACGGGTGTGTCTCTTTAATAATTATTATCCGTTTGAACGTGTCTCTAATCCTAATTTCGCTACAAGATAGATATACCTCATACTCCAGAAATTCTACAGCTTTCAGTCGCGACTTTATTTACAAAATTAAGAAGAATGTTGAAAAATGATAAAATATCTGAATTACAAAATTGTTATAAAATCGATGGGGATAAGATGGATTTATTTTAGCGAGTGAAATTTACTCGTAAATTCTGTCTTTGGTAGATGAAAATCACAAGCAGCTGAAAGCGCAGCAACAAGAGATTTTATGAATACAAGTCAATTAACGTATCGGTCGGCGGTATCTCCCGACGACGGAAACTGCAGCAGCAGGCAGAGTGGCGTCCCAGAAGTTCCGGCGCGGGCGTCCGCGTCGGGACGTCGGGACGTCGACGCCTACGCTCCCCAGCGTTTTACCTACCAGCTAAGTACTATAGATCGTAAAACGTTCATTCTAATTGAATAATTCTTATCCGGTTACAAAATCCGGCTTAAATAGTGTTTGTATAAAGTTCGAAAGAACACATAGAGAGCCGAAAAAGCACCCTCTATAAATCCTGGTTTAAACCTAGAGTCAAATCCGTTTATCGATTTAAATTGGGTTTATAGAATCGAGAGCAACAAGTTTTACGCTCCCTCACATCCCTTCGTTCGTACCTAATAGACGTAGCAAGCGGAAGGCGAAAGGATATAATCGCTGAGAATTTCGGACGGGTACCCATAAGAGAATGATGAAGGAGTTCACCGTAAAAATAACAAAGACGCACGCGTGATAAAGTGGAATGAATAAAATATCCCGCAAATTTCGTCAAGCAAGGGGATATCCTCGAACATTGATAAGCGGTTTAAAATCTGCCAAATTATTTCCTGCGTATATTTCGTAAAATTTCTTAAAGCTGAAAAGGTATACAGGCACTTGAAATTTTCGAGCTCAGAAATGTATCATAAATTGCGTACAAATCCATTTGACAAAATGTATTATAGCTATATATGTGGATATGATATTTCTCCACATTTTCTGTATAAAGTGACGCCCCCGCATTAGAAGCAGAAGTAAGTATAGGTTCGAAGGTACGTAGTAAACTGGGTTTCCTTGGCGCAGCGACCCTTGTTTACTACCCTTCTGCAGTGTTGCGTGTTACGGAGTATACGCTTAACGCAACGCAATGTAACGTAACGCATAAAGTAACGACGTTGGGCTGCATGGCGTAAAGGCTGTTCCATTTTTACGACCCGAGGAAGAGAACGGGTTCTGAAACCCCGTAAGGCTATATGAGACATTTTTCAAAATCAACAAAAGCAAACAATTGAATTTGAATTTGAATTTTTATTCAAAATGATAAAAAAAATTTGATTCGTTGATTGACTGCCATACGCAAAAACTATATCCCTACTAATCTGATCGATCATTCATATCAATTTAAGTCTAAGTAGTTTTTCTTCTTCTTCTTTTCTTTTTTCGCATTTATTTCGCATCCGATAATCAGCACAGTGGCTATAAAATCGGAGTGTGTATAAATTACTCGTCGCATGTTATAAAAAAATCCATCAAATTCTCTTTCCTTTTTTCTCGCAAGATTTTCAGTCATAAAATTGCCAGTAACAACTCTCGCCCTCTCGTCTCGATGGTATAAGAAAAAAAAAAAAAAAAAAAAAAAAATAGAATAATGAAAAGAAGGAAACTGAAAGACCATTAAATGCAGATTACTCAAAGTATGACAGATAAAATGGAGCCAAATTCTTTTTTACATTTTATATACTAGGCTGACGCCCCGAATCTAGGGGTGAGGCATATGACTCGTATGTAAGTTTATTCAAAATAAAATAAAAAAATAAAAAATAAAAAAACGAACGCGTGATCAAAGAAAGATGAGTTTCATCTTCATCTTAGGGATCCACGATCTGCACTTCGATCAGCCGAACTTCATACGCCTTTATGCTCTTCTTCGCCCATCCATCTATCCATCTTGAAAAAATTGTAATAATATTTTGAACGGTAAAAACTAGCAGAGTACCCGATAACAATTAGTCCTCCAAGCCTAGGGGGGAGATGCTAACGTCATTTTAAGCACCGACTCACCCTAAGTTTATGTTTTCAACGACTTGGAGGGGCTGCGGGGCACCCCTGCGGCACTTTACGACCGCGTAGGTAGGACGCCAGCCACGCGAATCCGACTAAAAATCGGTCTGACGTATCAGAACGAAAAAAGAAAAAAGGGAGAAAAAAAAAGTCGCCGTGTTACGGAAATCTTTAAATCTCTACCGGCTCTACGGCATTACTATACGACGTGTGCGAGCGAGCGCAGTCAGTTGAACCATAAATTAAATCTCAAGTTATATACGCGGCTAGGATTCAATCCCGGAATGAAAACAGGACTTTTTTCTATCCTTGATACTGTGTAATTGAATTCATCAATTTTGTTCCGTTTTAGGATATGCTACGCTGACGGCATATCTGCAACCGTTTGCATATTTCTGTCGGCGAATAATTTCTGCGCGAAGAGTGTCATTCCATAGCGGCGACCAATCCGGCATTTATGGTCCGTTTGATGGGCTTTCTTGTCGCATAAACGGACGCCACCACCATATCCCCGAGGGGGTTTGTCCACGACGCGTAGGCACTTCTATACTTAGAAACGCAGCGAGGTAGGTAGGTGCCCATATCATACCCGCGCGATGTCTCTGTACCCGGGTATTTGCTCGTAGTTGTTGTACGAACGAACGAGCGGACCGTTCTGCTCGTTTCATCGCAATTTCGCATGTATACGAGAAGCTTTAGTGCCATGCCCATGCCCCCATACCGTAACGAAATATACGGGGCGAATAGTGGGTACCATTTCGTTCCTCGTTTCTTCACTGCAGCGTTAGAAAATAAAGCCATATCACTTATTCGCCAATGGCCGTTAAAACTCGCAAGGATCTTCGTTCGTTCGTTCGTTCCTTATTTCATTTCTTTCTTTCTTTCTTTGTTGCGTCTCCCATTTCGCTCGCCGCGGTAGAGCAACCAGCTGCTGCTGCTGCTACTGCTGTTGATCGTTATTGCGGTATTTGCGGTTTCGACGTCGTCGCCGTTTTCTCGATCTTGCTGCAACTCTTCGCGGACTGACGTGTCAACGCTGTAGCTGTGCAAAAACCGCGTGATAATTCGAGATCAGATTATCAAGCTAAAGGTCAAGATTGAGGCCGAGTTTCCTGCCAGCGATTTCCGCGAGATAAATTTCAAATACGTAAACGGAGAAAGAAAATTCTGAATCAAACATATGTATAGCGTAGGTATATGCGATTTTTGTGAACACAGAAAACATTTTTTTGATCCACAATCCCACGTTTTATTCCCCCTCGTTGTGTAGAAGAAAATGTTTCGAGTAAAGGGGATGAAATTCGCTGCAACGTTGCGTTGCGTTGCGTCCGCGTAGTTTCTGTCCCCGTATTTCCGTCACGACGTTAAATCAACCGACGCCATCTACGTCAGTTTGCTCTACGCCCGCTTGCTTTCCCGGGTGCTCGTGAATCATTCCCAGAGTCTTGGGTGGAGTCTACATCGTCCCAAAGCTCGTTTTACGTTTCTGAAGACATTGCGAGGTGCTCCGTCACAGGTTGACCCGTTGTTAACCCGCTGCACGATATAATATATAAGGAAATCGCGTCTCCTTATAAATGCGAAAAGTTTTAAATTTCATATATGAATAGGCGCATTGATCATCGGATCGGTAATTAATTTTCGTTCAAGAAAATAATAAACTGAGATTCCTATAAGAGTCTCAATTTTTCGCGCCATTTATAATAAAGAGCGAAAGAAAATTTCTTCGAGAAACTTCCGCGCTAGGGATAGGAATTCACTTTAATTTCACTTTTTTTTTTATCCTCACTTTGATACATCCCTTAAATTCTTGGCTTTTAATTAAAACGATCTAATTACCTGAAAGAATCATCGGAGACGTGACCTTTGATTTCCAAAAGCACCGGCCAACGAGTAATCAGATAAATACCCCCAGAATCGTTGCACGAAAGATAGGGATGTCGTGATAGCCCTAATTTCAATTGTCTTATCCTAAAGGAGGGGCGATCGCCTCGCCGAAAGTCAACGAACTGATTAGAGAAGTAATCTCGGGATTATCTATAGAGTCGAGGCAATTTTTTTGCCACGAAAAAAAAAAGGCAAGAAAAAAAAACGGGGGGAAAGAAAAACGAGGGAAATTGTTACCTAGTTTAGTTTTTTTTTATCATCTTTTTTCCCCATGATATTTTGTTAATTCACGATTCGAAAAATGGTTGAATAAACGCAAAAGGCTTTTCCCTCTCTTACTTTCTTTCATTTCATCTAATTTCTTTCTTAGTATTCGAGCTGTATTCGCCCTGTTCTTTTATTCGGATTTTAAGGGCACCGCGGAAGTTTAATCAAGACGATACTTCCGGTTGATCGATTAAACGCAATATCTTCGAAACCTTTTCCACTGATATTTTCTTACGAAACGAAAATCTGATCGTTATGATGAAAATTTGAGAAAAAAAGAAAAGCAAACGATATTTTCCGTCCCTGCAGATACGATTAGCTCATCATATTTGAAGCGCTAAGATTCTAGCAGTCATTAAAGCAACAGACCTAAATTGGTTGAACATGAAAAAGAAAAGAGAGAATAAAATAAAATAAAAAAACACCAAAATTATAAGTAAATAAATATTTGTGGGTAATAAGATCGTCTTGTGTCATAGCGACTGCAACTACCCGAGGTAACTGACCCAGCCGCGTTACGCAAGCCTTAACTCCGCTTCTATGAGTCTCTGGTTCTACTTGTTAGTGACAGAACTGAGCCACCTTTGAGTTTGAACTTTTCAAAGTTTTATACGTGAGGTGAAAGAATAGGAGACTGTGAGAATCGAAAACGAAAAGAACGAACGTATAGGTGTACCGAAATACGATATAAATTCTTCTTCCTCTCCTAGCGAACTTTGCGTGTGTAGGTACGTTCCATTCGCGGAAAGATTGACTTAAATATTTTACCCAGACCGACGTCGACTTGATAGTCGCGACTACAGGTACCTACCGTCGCCGAGTGTCGTTATAAAATGTAATATTATTATGCAGAACATATTGCGCACGTTGCTCCGTTTAGGCTGCTGTGCTTCGGCGAATTTCTATATTGTAAACGAGGACGCGAGTCGTCGGACGAGTAAGTGTAGTACATGAGGTACGAGCTAGGCATGATGAGGAGGTATAGTGATATAGGAGGATTAACAGTAGGAAGAAGGGAGTTGCGGAAAACCGCCTGGAATAACAATGCCAATACTTTTCCTCAGAATTTTATATAAATAGCTCCGAGGTGACGAGACCCCGTTTATTTTGACTCAAGGATTCACCGCACATCGTTGAAAAAAGAAAAGAGCGAAACGAAAAAGACAATTAAAAAAATTCGAAAACGTGCACCGCGGGATTTCGCAAAAACGAAAGAAGATGAAAAACGAGGAAAAAAAAAAGAAATAATTTATTACCTAGATTGAACTCTGACCCGAGTTCTACCTACTTTTTGAATTTCTCATGCTCTCAAAATGGGCTGCAGAGTCCGATTCCGAATTGTCTTCGTTTTTGTCCAAAAATTTGTAGAAAACTTTAACCTACGTTGACATTTTTTCTAGATCATGTATTGAGGTGCGTCAATTTTCTTTTCACGTATGATTTCTATTCAGGTATTCGGTCGATGCATTTAAATAAAATACATGCATTCATATATTTAATATTATGATCATTGGTATTCCGCGCAACGCGCGGGGGGATGCAGGAAAAACTATTGGTTCCTTTTTCATTTCAGGGGGAAGCCTCGAAAAAGCTTGTCATGGTTTTTATTGTTACTTCGTGGGAAACCGTATTCCTACATCTTTGCTTCGTCATTGTATCAATTTGATCGGGAAGCCAAAGCACATGGCTTATCGGTCTCGTTTGTCTAAAAGTCTCGATATATAGGTATAATGCGATGTAGATTATAGACCCCACGAATATCTATACACATCTCTCCAATGTGCGTTTGCGTGTGCGTATGTACCTATATAGGTATGTATATATACCTAATACCTATTCGAATACGCCGCATTTCGCACTGGTGTGAAAACATTTGACGCGGCAAATTTTTGTGGACTTTTAAATTCTTTCCTCCTTAAACTTTTTCCCTCGTTTTCTAATATCCGTAGCGCGTCACTTGGAAGTCGATTACTTTTCTTATTCCGTATTCTTTTTATTTGTCTTTCTCTTCCTCTTCCTCTTTCTCTTCCTCCTTCTCTCTTATTCTTCTTCTCTAGTCTATCTTTAGCGCTATAAAAAATGTCAAGTAATTTATTTCCCTCGGTGTTCAATCGAATAAAAATAATCGTTCGGAATTTTCTGATCCCTTTTTAAGCCCAGCTGGTGTTGCAGTATTATAGAGAAACGAGAAACCGTCAACTGCGTCATAGTTTCCGAGGAATTTTGTTTACTCGTAATTACCGTGCGTGCTAGTAGGTAGGTAGGTAGTAGATAGGTACGTAGGCATGTATTATATACACAAGTATTTCCAAGGAATTACGTGACCCATAAAAACACAAGGAAGTTCAGCAAAGTTGTCACTGTATAAGTAGAAACTCGCAGTGACGTTTTAAGCTCCGCGTTGTCAGTTTTAAATTTCTAATAATCACCCATGAACGCGAAGTTCGTATACGAAAACGAGAAAAGTCCTTTTTACAAAGGGCTGTCAGCAAAAAAAATAAAAAAGGAAGAGAGAAAAAAAAATTCACGTGAAAAATAGTCGAGAGGAATTAATGACATAAAAAAAACGAAAATATATCAAATCATATGGAAGAAGAAGAAAAAAATTGTTAATAATAATAACAATAACACGAACAAACGTCACGTCAAAGATCAAGGACAAGAATTCCTTAAAAAAGAAACGGAAGAGAAATTTTCTTCGACACCCCAGGCCCAACTCTCGACGCAAGGATCCTTTCCTTCTCCCTTTTCCCCAATTTTTTGTAAATTTTTCTTTTTTTATTTGCTTATGTTTTCCTTTTTCTGTAGGATGCCTTATTCGCTCTTGTAGGTGAATAGGACTTGCAGCCCCCCTAGTTTTTCTTCATTTTTATCTTCTTTTCTTTTTCGATCTTCTATCACCTACAAGCGTTTTTTTCATTTTTCTTCGTTTTTTTATCTTCCCTTTACTTTTTTTCACCGGTTTTTTTCTTTGGCGTAAAAATACTACAATTAACGGCGTAGTGCCCCCCGCCACTACTACATCGCGACCCCGAGGACAGGGTAGGCGACGTGCTTTTGTTTCCTTTCCTTCCTTTCCTTCCTTTCCTTTGCTTTCCTTTCCTTTCCTTTCCTTTCCTTCTCTCTTCTCTCTTCTCTTTTCTCTTTTCTCTTCTCTTCTCTTCCCTTCCATTGACTCCCTCACCTCCCACTACCCGCCAATCCCAACTCTCCCCGTGACTACTACCACCAGCGGCATCACCACCAAGCCATTTCCGCTCAAGGGAAGAAGGTAACCATGGAAACGAGAGCTCGGTGCATCCACACCCGATGCAGTTACGCGCACGTTCAGGGTAGCCGAGGGTTGTCGGGTATCGGGGTGTCTGGTCGCCTGAAAGTCAGCCGCTGAGACACCTAATTAAGGATCGGTGTACTTTATGCAGCGGTAGGGGGAAAAAAGGAGAGGAAATAAAGCTCGGAAAGTAGCTTACGGGGGTATTGGAGAATCTAATACCACTTATATGTCCAAATCGTACGGATGTATACGGATAAAAAGAAAAGAAAAGAAAAGAAGAGATATATATATATGCGAACGTGCGCAACATCGTTAATTCTGATTCAACCCCTTTTCGCCCATACCTACATATGTACCGGGTTAAATAACAAAACGTAATTTAACTCGCGAAAATTCACCCCGTCTAGAATTTGGACAGAATTTTATTTCGAGTTATGTACATACAAGTTCGAATTCACAACTAACCCCGTAGATCACAATTTCTCCCTTTCGTATATTTCGTTTTGAAATGCTTCTCCGCTGCATCCCTGACAAAAATATGAAACAACACGATACCTACATACATGATACTTTCATTAGACCTAGGTATAGCTACTCCACCCACGTTTCGGTAGAAAATTTCATTTCACAAATTCATTACAACTTAAAGATTTTTCGATACTCTTCATTCGATCTTTTTTTGAATTATTCAATCTTCAATTCTCTAATAAATCTCTAATACCTCTGAGATGAAGACAAAAATTGACAAATAAATTGCGAATTTATCATAGGCGTATCTCATATGATGACATTAATTCTATCTAAGAAAATTATATAAATTTGATACATAAATGACGCAAAAGCGCGATGCGCAAAATTCGCCGCGTATTCAGCGAGAGCCGCTGGTCTCTGGACCCAAAGCTTCGGCTTTTGAATAGAAGCAACGCACGGCGAGGCGAGGCAAGGCAAGGCAAGGCGAGGCGAGGGTGAAACGAGAATATATAGGCTGGGGGGTTAGCGGCGTGGAGGGCGGCGAGCAGAGGGTGTCTTGAGGCCGACGCCCAGATCGATGCTTTCGTCTGAGGCTTCTGTAGGCGGAGGCTGGCTGGCTTGTCCCGCGGTTGTGCCGTGTGCCAAGGTCTGGTTCTTCCGTTTCCCGAGAACCACGTGACGTTTTATTTCTTCCCCGCTCTTTATTAATTTCCTCGATTAAACTCAAGACAGCAACAATTTTCAACGCTCATTCTTACTTCGGACCATAACCGAAATTACGTTTTTTCGTTCGATTCGAAAAAAAAAAAAAAATTCTAATCATTTTTGTGGACAAGAAATCGAATGATTATGTTCAAATTTTTCATAATTTTGTATTTTTTGTACTTTGTTTTTGTTACTGTTGTTTGAGGAATATTTTGACTACGAATTGCGGTGGTAATGACGAAATTCTTCTTTTTCGATTGAAGATCTATTCGCTGCAGGATCGTGCAGTAATCTTATAAGTTGAGATGAATAAAGAATGATTTGAGTAAGATTCTACAGTAGTTTCATAAGATAATCAGACGCTTTTTAGGGCAGATGAGATTCTTTGACATTGGAAGGTAGCTAAAAGGAAAAGTGGAAAATAAAAGAAACACGTCGTACTGAACTGTTTGAGTAAAAAGCGGATGAAGAAAGAGGTGAAAACTGGGGCACAATAATCCCTCTTGAAACCCTTTCGTTTTCCTTCGCTAGCCACGTTTGGCTGTTTTATCAAAACAACCCCTAGGAAGGTCCGCGGCCCGGGCGACGAGTGCGGAGGTCGCGAGGGTTCGAGGCGGGTTGGAAAGAGTGTAAGAGCAAGGGAAAGGGAAAGGGAAAGGGAAAGGGAAAGGGAAGAGGGAAGAGGGAAAAGGGAAAAGGGATAACAGGGCGAAGGGGAAGGGGGAAACGGGGAAAAGGGAGCAAGGGAGCAAGGGATGCCTCTCGCGAAGCCCCTCTTTTCGAGGAGGGCTCCATTGTGAGATATTTGGGTTCACGTCGAACCGAAGGAAGTGATGGTGACGGCACTCGGAGCGCTCTCATTGTCGTTCTAATTGTCCTTCGTGGATAACCACATTGCTCGAACCCCGAGGGTGTTCCTGAAGAGGATGTTCAAGTGTCTCCTTTTCAAAATTCAAACTACTCTAGATACAGAAATATATCTATACGGAAAAATTTCATTTTTTTATCCCCGCAAAATTTCGTCCAACGTCTGAACAAACTAGAAAAAATGAAACAAGAAACTGTAACAATTTTCAATTCTGGTCTGTAAAGTTCTACTCGGAAACAAATGTGATGTAATGAAAAAAAAACAAGAAAGAAGAAAAAGAAAAAAAAAAACCGGCATCAAATTGAAATTGAAGAAAAGAGTTACAGGTTACAAAAGCTGAACGGACACTTGAACTCGAATTTACGAGGACTGCAGATGTACAATACTCCAGTTTGCAATCAAGAATATTTGGCTTGACACAGAGGGGTGGAAAGTCCCGGTGACGTAACTCCCCGCGTTCTCATTGTTGTTCTAATATTGTCCTTTGAGAATAACTTCCCGCTCGAAGTTAGGGTTCCTGGAGTGGATCATTGGGTATCTCATTTTAAAGGCTCAAGTTCCCTCGATTGATCAGAATGTCTTTGCATACATCAAAGTATCTATCTATCTGATACTAACGCGATTATAACTATCGTCATAAAATAATGATAAATGAATGACTAAGAAAATATGAGAAATAAATTCAAAACTTGATGCCAATATTCACGAAAGAGGAGAGAGAGAAACAAAAAGAAGTTATCGCGGACGATGAATATATATTCCGAGTAATTTAGAAACGAAGGAAAGGGTCGTCGCGTCGATTACGTAATTCTACATTTTCCTTCCCTTGTCGTTAGATAATTTATAATCGTCCTTTGAGCCTTGAGGGTGTCCTGGAGAGGAATCTTGATCGAGTATGCTCTTTGGAGAATACAAATTACCTCGATACTCAAAATATCTTTAAGCACATCAGCGTACCTACATCTTCGCCGCAATAAAGATCTCAGAATTAATTGTCGGGACTTGAATCGTAACGTCTTCAACAAAATGGATGTAATTACAACGTTAATTAACACAACTCCCTCGAGAGGGTAGGTACCCACTTTGTGGCGTCGTCGTCACGTCACGTATACTCTGAGTAAAAATTTCTTACCACATCTTGAAACAGGAATATCTCATCTGTTTTTTTTCTTTTTTTTTTTTTCACTTCCCTCAAAATGAAAATTTAGAAATTGACAAAAGATGATTCTCCTGACGATGAATCAAGTTCCGGAAAACTATGAGGGTAAATTTTTCTTCTATCCCCAATTTCGTTGTACTTTCGTTACGTTTTTTATATTGCATTTATTTATCTACTCTCGTATACTTTTTTTCGTCGTCTTTTTCTTCTTCTTCTTCTTCTTCTTATTTTTTGCTTTTTTAATCTCCTCTTCGCGCCTGCAGCACCCTTGCCGCATTGGAGTCTTTGACGACTCGCCTCACGTACATCCGCACGACCCTCCCTCTCTCTGCCTCTTTCTCTTCCTCTACCTCTTCCTCTCTCTCTCTCTCCCTTGCTTCTTCTCTCTTCTATCGTCTCTTAGGAGACGGTATGCTGACGTATCGACGACGCCGGCAATTCTACAGGGACGCGGAAATACTACCTTCAAGAATTTACGATCAGACCCCACCAAGATACGAAGTGACTTGCCAAAATTACCCTTATACTTAACCCATCGATCGACCCGACTGCGTTACCGCGAAACGGTTTACTCTAATTTCCTCCCTACTTATTACATATATATATATATAAACACCCTCCGGAGTTAAGGACTCAAAACTCGAAGGTAAATTCTCTGTGGGAAGGACTCCGCGGGGGTCCAGAATCCTTGAGGCAATCAGATATTCAAAGTATTTTCAATTCACACCTATAAAATACCGATAGGGACGGTTTTGTTTTAACGATAAGTATAGATTTCCCCTAGGTCAGTTATTATTTCCATCATTGTTGTTATCATTGTTATCATTGTTATCATCGTTATCATTATTCGCGTAAGACAATCGATGAGTGGAAATTTTCGGGGCGATACGCGACCCTGGGGTAACCGCGAGTGAGCGCATAGGGGTGGGTGTAGTCCTGAAATTGGCCAAAAGCACTCGACCTGACCTTGAGCCTGCAAAGGCAAATAACGGGACCTCAATCTGGGAGTAAAGGACTCCCTCCTCAGAGCCCCCGGAAGCTTTGAAGAGGACACGTCGGCTTCAATAACCCTCGCAGCGGGCAACACCTTTGATATTTAACCAATGAATTCAGGGAATTGCGTTTGGCAAAATCACAGAATCCCCTCGAGGCCGAGTTTAGAACGGAGTAAAAGAGGAGTCAAGAGGATTCTCGGTCCTTCCTCTAACCACCTGCGGGTCTCAGACTTGACAATTTACTTCTCACATCCGCTACCGTTTTTGAAAATCACCCAACAGAATATACGAAGATAGAATCTCGAATTACACGAAGGATAGAGGAGTTTGCAATTTTTATTAATCCAATACCGGACTAAACCTGCAGCTTTTTAACTACGACCTGGCAATTAATGAGAATAAAGTTTGCGCTGCAGGTAACGAAAGTTGAATATCGTGATGCAGTTTGTCGCCTAGCTAGCTATATGGCAGTAATTTAATCACATCAATCCACCCGGGTGTCATATACCCTTATGAAGTCACGAGTCCTCATAAATTTACCATACAGAGGTCCTTAAATAATAATTCGATGGTTTCACAGCGCAGCTGCTACCCTCGTTAGGACTTTCATCTTCTGTCTCCTATATAGCCGAGTTCTCGTCACGTGTCACAATTAGGTACATGCGTGTATATATATACCTACCTGTATGTCACGTATGTATTCATTTGCGCACTAACTATACAATATATGAATATTTTATTTAAATTAAATGAGAAATCAGTCTGATTGAATATGAATATTTCAATTAAAAAGCGAAAACAATGATCACCCGCAATCTTCGAACATATAATATCTGAAGTAGCGAGGAAAAGCATCGCGCGAAATGAAAATCATTTTTTCATGTGAAGACGCGGAGTAACTCTTCTGGTATTTATTTTTATTTTTGGGTTTAAAAAAATTATACGGAAAATTCGACACGCCACGTTTCGTAAACCTTAAGATTTTTCAGTTTTTTTCAGTTTTTTTTTTTGTTTCTTTCTTTTTCCTATTTTTTCTCAGATGAAAGGAGAAGAGATTGAAATGAAAGAAAAAATTTATATAATGAGTTGAAAAAAAAATAATCATTGGTCAAATAATGTACAGAAAGTATTTCTTCATGGGAATTGAACGGATTGAACGGAGTGACGCGACCGTGAAGAGAATTTGAAAGCCGCGTATGGTATACAGGATGCCGGGCTGCAGGGTTCATTTTTCATCTAAGCTTATACTCACTAGGGCACAGATTTTTCGGATCCATCGTGAGAAAAACAAAAATGATTAATGACGTACTACACACATATAGGTATAGTGATACGTCCGCGCGTAGAAAAATATATGAGATTGTATAGGTATATGCCTAGGTGTGTGTGTGTATACCTATATGTAGCTGTGGTAGCGAGGTAAAAGAAAAGATAATGATTTTTAAGTGAAAATGTTAATGAAATAAAAAATAAAAAAAATGATAATCTCGTTGGCACTTAGCTAGTACGTGCCTGTACATATTTCGTTGATTGATCGCTGTTGGAAATGTATTAAGAAAGAGAGAAGAAAAAAAAAAAATTATTTTTTACACCATATAGGGCTAATTGTGTTAGCAATCAGAGAGAACAGATGGTTGTAAGGATCAAGACTTGACTTACGAGTATCAGCAAGAACTGAGACGTTGACTTAGGCACGCGACCGGTGAATCAGCGCAAAACACTTACCTGAAACAAAAAGAGAATTACAATTATAATTAGTCGGCAAGAGAACAGCGCCTCGCGGTCGTAGCAATACGATAACTTCGATTACAATGATTAGCGGAGATAATCATTGCGGGTATAAATTTATTGCTACCCACTAACGATTCGTAGTTTTACGACCAGATTTCATCCCGCAGTTCTGTACGATAAAAAACAAAAAAACATTCCTAACGCAACCGCGAAGTAGCATTGAACCGAAAAATGATTAAAAAAAAAAAATGAAATAATTCTGAAAAATGATAAAACTCCAAAGTTAAAATGTCATTTGATCATTCCAATGAATTCCCATGATGTATTGTATGCCTATTCCATACACGTACTGAAACGATTAAAAGTTTCCGCCAATGAATAAATTCAAGGGCAGGATATGTGTAGCTTCCTTTAATTTGCAATTTGCAAGTTTTCGTTCTTTCTTTTTTTTTATTCATTGTTCAATTCCATTCTCACTCGGTGGGCGTGGAGCACAAAGTACGTACAACCGGCATACTTCATAGTCTGGTGATTCGCGAGGGCTTAATTGTGTCATTAATTTGGTGTTTCAGTTTTGACACTCGAATTCGTGTCCTATACAGGCATGTTTTCGGGATATTTGGTAGAGTATAGGGAAGAGTAGGGTAGGGTAGGGTAGGGTAGGATAGGGCGCAGATGTTTCGCGGAGCAATCAGTCGGTTGAATCTGACTTGGTTCGTATGACAAAACGTCGTTAGGGGATTCCCTCACTTCTGCTGCTGCTTCTGCTGCTGCTGCGGAGTAGTAAAGTTAGAGTTTGTTCGTTTTCTCACTCACTCAACAACGACAACTACGTTGGCTCGCCTCGACTCGTGGAAGCAGTGTACGGAAGTTGTAAACGCGGTTTGATTGTTTACTTGACTATTAGTTTTAATTAACGTTCCAAATTTCAGCTCCCCTTTTCCACACAAAGCCCACCTAGCCCGTTCGTCGTCTATTAATTCTTCAGCAAGACGTACGAGCTACGAAATAGCGACAAAGGTAGCTACATAGGTACGAGTAGCAAAGCATATGAGTAAAAAGCCAAGGAATTTAAATTACTGCACCTCCGTCGCGACGTCCGCTATATACTTCTCCGAAAACACACACACACTATCTTCGCGGATTCAGGAACCCGAAACATTATTAGAAAAAAAAAAAAAAAAAAAAAAAAAAAGATGAAGAAACGAAAAAGAACAATTTTTGCGTATGAAAAAAATTCACTGCAAAACTTTATCTGAATTTTATTGTAAAAGTGCACAATTTCATAGAACGTGTGTTAATATTACTCCGAAACTTATCGTTCATTTGAATAAATTAATGCGTTATGGTAATGGACTATTCCTGAAGTAGTAGGTATAGTTTCGAAGGAATATCATATTGAATCAACAAACTAATAAGATACTGTTTATTACTTCCATAGAAATGAATAACCATAATGAAACTATGTTCATCAAAACTCATCCTACTCCTCGCACTGATGTAATCGAAATAATAGGATTAGGATAATGCAATTCTGCTTATCATATCCTCAAATTAGAGGCGAAAACCATTTATTTTTATACATTAGTGGGCGAGTTACTTTTACTGTGAGATAGCGCTAGATGTTTTTCAGGATTAGCGCGTATGTCCACCTGCCTGCGACACTAGGAATTATACCTCGCCCGCGGTGAGCTAGCGCGTTCGCTAGTATTAAACCAAAACTTTCGACTCACTGAATCCACGCGAATTATGTGTTAATCTGAGCAGAAGTAACACGTCGAAATGTAACATTATTATTATATATTTTATTTTACTTTTTTTTCATTTTAAAGAAGAATGCACTTCAAATTATAAACGCGTCATATCTCGTATGAATTTAAGAATTTGACCGAAGATTTTTTTCTTTTTTTTACTATCAATTAGATAAAAATGAATCCTCCACGTTGAGGATAAAGAGATTTGATTTTGTGTATAAGATTTGTATACCTAGCGTATAATATAGATACAGATATATGGGATTATATGTATAGTTGAACGAGAATTTATTGTAATGTAATGCGTAATGGAATTTATTCCGAGAATTAATAACTCTTGCAATGGTGAGCCGTGTTGGTGCAAAGTAGCCAGTCTAAACATAGACCCGCGGGATCGAGGAGCAGCGTCACATCCGGTCTCTGATCTCCCCTCTTGACTGTTGCAGCCGGTCAAGTTCCCGACCTGCAGGAAGTCAAGTCAAGTCGTAGTATATAGTAAAACGCTTTTACATCCCGACACGATCGCGACGACGCACGCCGCACGCCGCACGCCGCGTGTCTTATCGTTAGTTGTGCTATAGGTATGTAGGTGTATATTAATTATTACTGCTAATCACGTTATACTAATACCTATACAATGCCCTGCTGCGTCATATACCTGATATGATAATCCTTAAAGGATTACGTCAGACCTCGAAGATGTTTTTACAGGATTTAGCTTGCGTTTGAAAATTTGATTATTCAAGATTATATATACAGTATAAACCGGAAGGAGGGATGTAAGTGCTAAAATCCAGCCCCTTCGCAGAACCTAATAATAAATAAATTAGACCACCACGCACCGGTTTCAAGGAATTCAATTCTCGTATTAAAGGAGATGAGGATACGTTCGGTTACCCTTTTTTTCTTTTCTTTTTCTCAGAGTGAAAAATAAATATCAGATAAATAATTGTCGTTGTTTGAAATCATGGTTGAAATTCGGTGTGTTACATAAGTGAATGAAGTATATATATATATATATGTGCAGCATGTATGTATTATATGTAATTAGAAAAATGATCGTAAAGCGTCGGTGAGGCGACGCACTGACTGCGATTAAAAAAGTAATTGCTATTAATGCAAAATCCAATTAAAAATATGGTGCTCCAATTAAAACGTCCGACACGAGCGGAGGAAAAGAGGAAGAGAGAGTGAGAGAGTGAGAGAGTGAGAGAGTGAGAGAGAGAGAGCGAGAGAGAGAGTAGGGTTTTCATTAACAAGAGTCTGCATCGCGTATATACCTACCCGCAATGCATGTGGCTGGTTTATACGAGTTAGTGCACCACGTACGTTTACCATACTTACGTAAACTTAGCCACTACCTGCACCACCACATTCCTATTTGCAAAAGCCTTAGTAGGCGGATAGTTTGAAGCGATACACTTCCAAGAGCACGTAAAGGTGTGCGACTGCACCCTCGTGTACTATGCCTACTACACGAAGTCGGAGTAACGAGTTAACGTAGAAACGGGTAGGGATGAGTATAATGTAGGCAGGTTCACTTGCGCATTGATAAAATGTAAAATTTCATAATTTCAAAATAGCGTTGAATTTTAACGTAGGTACCTACTATAAGGGTGGTAAGAAAAAAGTGAAAATATGCGTCCATATACTCCGAGAATTGATTCATTTATACAATATGAATAATAAAGCATGAGTTTAATTAATATTTACGTAATGAGGCGATCGGAAATGAATATACCTACATATCATACATTGCCAAAGATAGGTAATATTATAGAAAGTGAAGAGAGAGAATTGGCACAAAAAAATTTAAGGATAAACAGCTGTGGTCATGTACCTATTTTGTAATAATATTCTTCAAATCTGAGAGAAATCGGTACCTATTTTCGAAGAAACCATTACCATATTCAAAAGTATAGTACATTTGTATATGTATAACGAGAAAAGAAAGGGGAACGCGAACTGTAGGTACGGTGAATTCAATATTATTGATGTTATTATCATTATCTAAATTTCGATCAACTTGTTGAAAGAAAAAATAAAAAATATCACTAATGGAGTAAGATATGAATAAAAATGTGTATTTTTATCAGTTTATATTAGTATAATGAGGAAATGTCGAAAGTTTCTCAAAAATATTCATTCTTCCGAGAATAATCTCGACATCTTATATATATTTCCGTACAGGTAATAAAATATACCTTATATAGGTTGTGAAAAGAATCCCGAGTTGCATAAAAAATGACTAGTTGTCTTGAAGAAAAGAAAAAGAAAAAAAAAAAATACGAAAAATTTGAGACATCAATGAGCATTGCTGACGATGTCAAGCGTATTTCCAAACGTACCTACAGCTGTAGCAGCTAACTCGAAGCGGAAAATCTTGGTAGGGTGTGAAAATATTTTGTAATAAAAAAAAAAGAAAAAAAAAAAAAAAAGAGTGAAAAATCCGCTTTTCGACTCTTGTCTGAAATATAAATTTCTGAAATTGGAGACATAAGAGGTCTGTGAAAAAAAATAAAAGAGAGAAAATTTCAATAAGTCTTATCGTCATGAATCGGTCGCGTTGGCGTGGCATTGGACGGGTAGAAGGACACTTGGTGTGACGTATCCATAGTACTACTTTACTACAAGCCAAAGTTCCGCCTCTTTCCGGCGCGCACGTACCTCGACGTAGTCATGGCAATATTGATCCGTAGCCGGCGGTCGCGAGTTCGTCGTAGACGCGGGGGGCGTCCAGGGCGCCGAGGAGGTGGCAGAAGCGTTGCTGCTGCAGGAGGCGGTTTTCGGCGCGCGCTTTTTACGCTTTAATTTAGCCGGGCGGCAGGCAGGGACGCCACGTGTGTCTCAAAAAAGTATAAGTATTACAGGATGCGTTATGAAGAACGAATAATCGCGGATCGCGATTTCCCCTTCCATTCCCCTCACATCTCATTCACGAAATCGCGTCTTTGAAAATTCTTCATAACTCATAAATGGAACGGAAATCGATTTGTCTACATGCAATTTAACGGAAAGCACGTGTACATCGTCAAGAACCTTGCGACTCCATTCACACACAAACAAGTTGTCCAACAACAGAGCCAAAGGAAATAAAATGAAAAAGAAAAATAAAGATAGAGATAAAAAAAAGAAGGGAAGAGGAGAGAAGAAGAGCACTCTTTATTATTATGCGCTAAAAAGATCGATTCCTCTACCTAAATCACCGGATACACCACGTGGATCTCGAGGGTGTAGCGTCGTCGCGGAGTCTCTCGTGGCGTCGTGGTTCTCAAGAACCTTTCATTCACATCGTCGGCGCACGGTCACATGTTAATCGTGTACATATTTATATTATATATGCGACAGTATTAGAAAAAAATATCGATTCCCTAGCCTCCGGCTCAACTCCATCTCCCAGTTTCCGGTTTCCCCCTAACACGAGATTTGGGAATATAAAAAAAGCTGCGAACTGAAAGAATTCCAACTATTTGCACACATTTCTTCCATTCTTACAAGATGAACATTACAGAAATGAAAAAAAAGAACACAGATCCTAAGACAGGAATTATCGCAAATCCGTGTCCCGAATCCTGAAGCTCGAAGGCTTAGCCTCAGGAGGTTGTCGTCTGGTCCATTAAGAGGGCGGATGAGAAAATCTGGCACGAGGGTAGAGAAGAAAATACGGTGTGAATATATAGGAAAAGCGAGATGGTGCTTTGAATACGGGTCGGTGGTGGAAATCGAGAAGCGAAAAAAGAGAGAAGAAGAAAAAAAGCTGCAAGCATATGCGGGAGTTGTGAAAAAAGGAAAGGTTGTCGTAGGTCGGTGCAGAGAGCGCAGCGTGAGAAGCCGTTCCGATTGCAAATCCGATTCTGACTGCAGATTCGCTAACTACTTTTGTTGGCCATTAAAGTTTTCGGCTTTGAAACGTCATGTCGGGTCTTCAACGCGCGAGTTTTTCGCAACTCGACGTGCGGGTCTCGGGCCGAGTGATCGGAGGGATTGGCGTGAGCGGAGGGAATCGCGACAAGGAAAAAAGCGAGAAAGTACTGTATTATAAGTATAGGTGGAAAGTCGCCTTAGCCGTTATTTCTGTCTAGGACTCGGACGGACTGCGCTTATCCCTCGGTATTGTTGGACGAAAAGCTGCTCTTTCCTCCACTCCTAATGCACCGGCTAAGGCAAGGCGGGAGAAAAATCTGACGTGAAACTGAAACGGATAAAGAAACGCGGGATGACAACTTCCCAGGATATAAAACAAGCGGAGAACGAGTCAAGCGGATTAATAAATCAAAGGATGATCCTACAGGATAATCTTTACTACCCCCCCTATCATCGCCACCTATTCCTCTCTTTATACCTCTCTATGGATTTCAAGATTGTATACTTCGTTTGAGATACTTTCTCACTTTTATCAGTCTCCTAATATAGAGAGTATCTCCTTGAAAAAATTTATAAGCTTTATACATTGTCTGCCCGATGCTTCGATCCTCGAATTATTTCCAAAAGAATGAGCAGATGGTATAAGAAGCAAAAAATGAAAAATAAATAGCTTTTTGATGAAACGGTTCGAAATTCGATTTCGGCATATTTGAACGATGAATAAACTATCAGCGTTATGTATATGACAGAAAATCCGATGTGTTAAATCTAGGAAAAGCTAATGTATGTAGAAGCCGTTTAGTAACCGTGGATAATGTTTAACGGTAGTAAAACGACGAGACAAGAGACGTCAAAGCCGCTGGTAAACCCGACAGCCGCAAACAACGATAGCAACGGACTGGAGAGCCGCGTATTATCGATGCGCGTATCCGGGAAATGCACACTCCACGACACGCTCAGATGTATGTATATATCTATGCCAAGGTGTGGGTGCAGTAGCCGTGTATACACGGTGTATATCCGTGTACAACCGCTAGCCCGCGCGTCTTCCATTCTCTCCATAAATCTCCTAGCTCCGGTTCTACTCGCCGGGCCGCTTGCCTGAGGGGAGAATATTCACAGGGTTGTTTATTAGCGAGGCTAGTATCGCCCGAAGGTTCCGCGAAAACCAGACTTCTGACTTACGGTTTACGAGGGTTCAAACCTTGGGGATAGACCAGCGAACCATGAACCAGCCACCGCGACGCCCAGCAAGAAATAGCCCTCACCCTCACGTATGAAATAAACCTAAACCACCGTCTGAAATCGGGGCGAGAATTTCAACCATCGTTTTTCGATTCATTAATTTTCATTTTCCCGAGTAGAAATGAGGTCAGGCTCGAATCAGGCCCATGTCGGGCCCGAATCAGGCCCGGATCAGGCCTGATAGTTGCCTGATGTAACGCTATGTTCCGTCAAGGCCTGATCAGGCAGTACTACGGAATACTAGAGCCTGATCAGGCCCTGACGGAACGTAGCGTTACATCAGGCTGCCTGATCTAATTTCTACTCGGGTTCTTACCTCATTTTCATTCTATCGTGATTTTGTGGAAAAAGAACGAGAGAAAAATGGTATACGATTATTAGAATTGTTACAAATGGTTGATTTTCTAGTTTTTTCATATCGACTACTGAATACCTGGGTGACAAAAATTACAGACGGGGCACTAGGCCGCGAGAAAGTAATTTGGAGTCAGTGGCTCGTCGAGAGTTGGTACAGCGTCAATGAGCGAGGATGGGATAAAGAAGTAGGAGGTTGTGGATGAGCGAGGGGTGAACGGTGAGAGGTGAAAGGTAGAGGGTAGAGGGTAGAAGGTAGAGGGACGATGGACGAGGAGAGGAAAAGAGTTTTTCTTTTATATTTCACGCGCTCGAGTAAATCCGCATCCACTTCGTGGATAAGAGAGTTCAGGAAACAGAGAGAAAAATAGAAAGAGAAGAGGTGAGAGGTAAGAGGTAAGAGGGGAATTGGATGGAGTGAGAAGACGAGAGAATTTCAAGAAACTGCGACATTCGCCTATACCTACACCTACACGCCTCTGCATATATATAGGTATACCGTGGCTTATATACTGACACAGCAAGCCTGAAACTCGAAACTTGAAACTCCGGAAACGGGAGCAGGAACGGAAAACTACTTACCTAGACCTACTACGCTACTACCACTCACTGTGTATACCAAAAGGCAAGACCCACACCCAATCGTTCGAAATTCAAACGCGACGTACCACGTGCGAACCCACCGCGTTGTTTCCCCGCTTCTCTCTTCTTCGTCACTTTACTAGTAGTCATAGCAATAGTGGTCGTAGTAATAGTAGTAGAACTAGTGTATGGTAGTATCAGGCGTATTCCTTCCTATCCTATCCTATCCCACCCTATCGTATCATGTCGTATCTGGCTAGTGGGAGAACCGCAGGCGCCGTGGCGATTGCCGTAATGATAATTGCTCAGTGGTTGAATAATAAAGTAGGGATTTGAGGAAAAAATAGAGAACCGACGTGGTGCACCACCACGATAACCACTGGGTCTACTACCTCCCTGGCTGGGTAATATTTAAAGATATATATGAAATGCATTACTTGTTATGCCGCTGAACACCACGTGTGTTAGTGTTAGTGTTCAATAGTATGATACCTGCAGTAGTATCTTTTCTATAATGAGAAATGTCGAACAAGTTCGATGAAAATGTTGACAATTCTTTTTTTTTCTTTTTTCCAATAATCTAAACCTCAATTTCGAGTATTTGATAGATTAACCTACCATTAACGATAAACAATCACTCGACCTATATCGCTGATAAGTAGAATCCAATTTATTATCGCTTCAAGTACATGCGCGTATCGCCCTATAATATGTATATAATTCGATCTCTGATTAATCAAGATAAGTATTATCGATGAATATAATCAGGGAGAAATAGAAAAAAAAAAACTATTAATAATCGTAAAGAAACGCGTCAAAAATAGTATATTATGTGGCATGCCCGTAAACCAAGTGTTTTTCGGCGAGAATAATGATTTCAGAACGAGCTAAAGGCGAGCCGAAGGCGAGCCGAAGGCGAGCCGAAAGCGAGTTCTGAAATCATTATTCGAGTCAAAAACGGTTTACGGGTGCGCCCCATACTTTATTTTTTTCGAAATAGGCATGAAAAGTCACTTTGACGCCTGTTGAGATTCACAGACGAAGAGTGAGGCTATGGTGCGATCTGTCACGCACTTCGAGTTGCGCATCTCAACTGCCGTATAAAGATTTTATACGGCAGCTTTGGAATGCGCACTTCGAACTGCGCATCCAGACTGCCGTATAAAGACTTTATAGGGCAGTTCTGAAATCAGCCATATAAAGCGCTACTTTATGGATCGAAAACAGGCGTCATAAAGTGACTTTTCAATGCCTATGCCGAAAAAAATATTTTATAGACTAACTTTCGGCTTATACATATTATTATTCATTAATTAATAAATAATTATGTATTTTGCTAATTTGCTAATTTGTCGTGGCTATGAAGCGCGTAGGGAATGCGATACTGATCATTATAATATAAACTAATCACGTAATCGAGTCTAGACGAACGGTTAATTAAGATATGTCGGTACAGGTACAGCGGGTAAATGTTTTCAATTTTTTTTTTTTTTTTTTTTTTTTTTGCAATAACTTGATCCGCAAAACGAGTTGATCAATTCAACTTCCTTACAAGGCATGTCTTGTCGAAAAATTTCTCATCGTTGAAACGCTACGGTTTTTAATGAAAGCAAGTAAGGTAGATATATATATACAAGAAACCCGCGTGTTTTCGGTTCGTGTAGTTTTGCCCTGGAGTCAGTCTTTCAGGCCTGCACGATGAGACGCACCATATTTTATCTCATCCTTTTATTTTTATTCATTTTTTTTTTCTTTCCCCTCCTTCGTTTATCTTATTTTACGTTATTTTTGGTACGATATAGCCGACCGGTTTTTTGGCCGAGTCTTTACTACCGTATCGGGTAGGTAGGTAGGTAGGTAGGTAGGTAGGTAGGTATGTACTTATATTATCCAATGTTCGCGAGGCTTGTTCGTTCGGATAAAGATACTCGGTCGAGAATTGAGTATATATTATACAGAATGAAAAATAAGAAGGAAAAAAAACATTCGATTTTGTATATTCGCAAAAAAAAAAAAAAAAAAGAAAAAAAAAAAGATTGTATCGGAAAACGTTGATCACACTTCGTGTAGTAGAGGTATTATACCTACTACGATTTATGTGAATAATTGATTGAAAAATGGTCTTTTCGCAACCGTACAGGTATTATACCGCATCTTTGATGCCGTTGTTTGACGTTAACAAAATATGCTAATATAATACGGGTCAAAATTGTCCGAGTCAACAACGATTTCCAGCGAGGTTTAGCGTCAGCTGATCGTGATCCGTTCCATATTTGGCTCGTCTGGGGCGAGTTCGCAACCTACGCATTTCGCGCCCCCCTGGGTCCGAGTGGTAAACCTCTATCGTGGGCCGGGAGACTTACGACTTACGACGGTTCGTCCGACGACCAACTACCACTGAATAATTGACATGCGAGTATTTAGGGGACATAAATCGGCGGGAGATAGCTAGCCGGTATAAGATTTATCAGAATCCATAAATAACGTTATTGTTATTATTATTAATATTATTGAAGTGAAAAGACCATATATAGTTGACGATAAATGAACATTGGTGAAATTTACCTTGAAGAAAAATGAAAAGAAACTATGAAAAAATAATAAGCCGAATAGGTAGTTGTCCGTTTAATCGTTCGGAGAACGATCTGCTATGTTGAAAAGTGCAGAGTGTTCGTGGCCACAGACGCGCAAACAAAACTCCCACGAAGTCCCCTTCGCGTCGGCGGGAACAGCTCCGTGGTTGAATGAGGAATGAAAAAAAAGAAATAATAAAAAAGAGGGGAAAAATAAAAACAGAGAGAAAAAAAGTTAAAAAAAAAATAAAATAAAATAAAACTCCCATGGAAATGCGAGGCGTAGTAAATCGTATAGTATAGTCAGCTGACACGCACACGCGAACGAACAACCTATACGCATCGGCTTAGTGCCTCGCACTCGTACTCGCGATACTAGTGCTCGTCATCTCTTTCTCTTTCTGCTTTTCCTTCTCCTTCTCTTTCTTTTTATCTCTCTCTCTCTCTCTCTCTCTCTCTCTCTCTCTCTCTCTATTCCCCCGGCTCTTTCTCTCTCGCACTCGCATTTGTACGTATATGTATGTATGTATAGGCATGTATGGAACTACGAGAGTTGCTGCTGCTGCCGTTGCCGTTGCCGTTGCTGTTGCTGTTGCTGTTGCTGCACACCCACGGAAACTGCACTCATTCATAAAAGTAGCCAGAGTTGTACCAGGAGCGCCTTAACGTCGACCGTTCGCTCGCTCGCTGGCTGGCTGGCTTGGTTGGCTGCTTGGTTGCTTGGTTGCTTGGTTGCTTCCTCGCCCGCCGGCAATTTGCAAACCCAGACATTGCTGCAGCAGTACTACTCGGTGTGCGTCGCCCATTGTCATAGGTGGTATTGCACCCGCTCGTTTATATATGTCGCGACACGATACCTCTATAACCACGTGTATGTATGTATACCGATGAAAATTACCTGGCCAACGACATACTCGGCACGAACTTCTCTTTTTTTTATACATTTTCTTTTGTTTTGTTCTATCCGTTTCTAAATACTGTATATCCTTAAATTAAGGAAAATTAATTAATTAATTAATCGATTAATTTTCATACATTACTTATTCTTTATTATTATTATTATTATTGTTATCATTATTATCCTTAAAAAAAAAAATCAACGGTTTTTTGTTTCAAGAATTTCAATCAATCGATATTTTTTGTTTTTCTCATTTTCAATATTTAGCAAATTTTGTAAAAATTATTGTATTATTCTTAGAATAGAATAAATTCAAAAACCTTATACTAATTTTGTGAGTAAATTATCATTTAATTTGCTAACGAATATCTGTTATATCTATATAAATAGTCGGAAGAACGACATTTCGTTTCGTTAGGTGATGTGACGTGACGTGACGTGACGTGACGTGACGTGACGTTTGGTATAACCCCTACGTCAAGTATAGAAGATGAATAAAAAGCCAAGCGGTTAGTCGTCGGGCAACGGAACTTTGAACGTCGTAAGATTGACGGCTTTTTTTTTTTTCTTTCCTCTATCTTCCGAAGACGTAGTGTTGTCTTGGGTATACGAAGAGAAGAGAAGGGAAGCGAAGAGAAGGGAAGCGAAGAGAAGAGAAGAGAAGAGAAGAGAAAAGAAGAGAAGAGAAAAGAAGAGAAGAGACAAGACAAGACCAGCGGTAACAGAGGCTCGTACACGATGCGAACTGGAATGCCATTTGCCAAAAGATGTCGTGCGTCTAAAAAGTAAACGCCGTTAACGACCTACATCGCTTTAACACCCGGATGCCTTAAGAATTCCAAAAGACTCTTTTTCCCTCCATACAAGTACCTATAACAAATTCCCGGGGGATTCCCCCGTCTCTTATTTCACGCTCGCGTGATCAAAGTGGAAACAAATAAAGTCATTAATTATATAATTGAAAGAAAGAGAAAAAGAAAAAAAAAAAACTTTTTCATTTCATATTTATTACCTTATAAGGGGCGCTCCAGATTGAGCACATCTTAATTTGGGGGTAGATTCTCCGTGAAAATTTCACTAATAAATTTTTCTTTCACCAAAAAATTCGAGGCTGCATGCACCAATACAGTTTTCGAGCTACGAAAGATCTTAGCTGACCTTATAAGACGCACATAGCCAGGGTACCTATACTGGTCAACTTACAATCATATTGGTCAGCCTTATCTATCTCACCTATATGCAGGAGTTCTGTGATCCGTCGACTTTTGGTGAAGAAAATTATTGTTATGAGTCTTAAAATTTCATGAGGTATATCTACCCTGAAAATAATCACCCTGTATCAGTCGGTTGATGCACGATCTAGATTCTCGATTCACTATACCTACTGAATAATTATTTCCCTCGTCGCATTCAGCCAGGTAATATAATAAGCGTCATTGTGGAAATGACGTAGATCTAATGTTGATTGAAGAAGAGATGTATATACATACATGATTCGTATCTTCTCGTCTTATATCTATACCTTTACCTTAAACAGCGAAACAATTGTCTCCCGCTTATTGTATCCTAGTATCAATTATTTACCTTTGTTTCCAGATCACAATCGCGCGTATCGATTGAATTTAAGGACTTTTATTACCGACTAAACTTCACTCTACTTCACTCCAAGTTTACTTCTGTAATAAAAATGAAAATTAAAGAAAATAATACGTAACGCAGATATGCCTACTATTTGAACCCGTGGAAACGGAGATCGTGTTGGTAATAAGAGCAGAAAAATTTAATTCCGGCATATTTCATCATATTTTTTTTCGCGTGAGAATATAAACTCGCGAAAAAGGGTTAAAACAATGATTTCAAGATTCCGAGAGCGAATATGATGGGGGCTATTATTATTATTATTATTAATATTATCTCGTGAATATTTCATACTGAATTATGTGTTTTTGTTTAATGAAATATAGCACGTATACCTTCCAGCTTATACCGATCGGTAAGAAACGTCGATAAACTATACGTACAATAACCCCGCAGTGCATACAGCAGCGAGGTCCGGAATTTGTTCAACCCGTAATTATAATCAGGCTAGAGCCGATGATCGATGTGGATTAAATTATACCTCTACATATCCCGTGACACAAGAATTCTTGAAAACGCAACAAAAAAAAAAAGGAAAAAAATGGAAAAAAGAAGAAAAGAAAAGGAAATACGCTCTTCGGGGGGGCCCTTAGAAATCGTCAGACATTAGACCTTAGACCTTATAGAACGCAGACTGCAGACCTTAGACTTTAAAGTATGCCGTTGACCTCTCCTCCCGGAAAGGCCGGCTCGCGGAAATTCCTCTTGACATATTTGCTAGTGAAGAAGGGTCACTCGTATAGTTCGCCGAAGACCCGACGTTAGCTATAAAGCGAGGTATGTATAGACCGGATATCACGCTTACTAAATAGACTCGGAGGCTAATGTAGTAAAAATTTGACGATGAGAATCTCGAATTTTGACAAAACGAGACAAATGATAAGATTGCGAAAATATTTTTCACTCAAATTGTGGATAATTTAATTAGAAAATGTTGGGTACGTCAAGGAAGCTGTAAGGGATGTACATTGTCGAGTTTCGAAAAGCAAAGAAAAGTCGACATTTCAGATCCGTGAAAGTGCAGGAGAAAAATAATTGGGGCTGTATTAGAAAATGAAAATGCGATTTCCGGTGTCACCCTAATTTCCATTATATACTGACACGCGATACACAGACTCATGCACATCGTTGGGTGGAAAGAGGTCAATTCTTGAACCCGAAATAGGCGTGTTAAGTACATTATAATCGTACACACACCACATAACTGAAATAGAAATACGCTCACTGTCTGGCTATGTGCTGCAGAGGCGCGTCTACACCCCACATCCCGCAAATAGTAGATATACCACGGGTTTTAGACACCGCAAAACGCATATGTATATGTATATATCAAGCTGCGTCGTGTGGCATCAATAATTTTCGCACATCGCACACGAACATTACCGAAGAAAAGACAAGAAAAGAAAGAAAAAAACAAATACTTTATAAGCTTTTCGTAAAGAACCTAATGAGATTATTACGAAGTAAAACAGAGAAAAAAAGAAATTCAAAAAAATGTAAAAGAGAAAAGAAAAAAAAATTGAGAGAGAAAACAATTTGATCTTTTTTAGATGCAATTTGTTTATTTCGTTATTTTTTTTATTTGTATAATTGAATATTCGAATGAATCTTGTTTATTGAATTTTAACCGCTATACGCGTACATATCCATGGCTGGTCTTTTGAGTTGAAAAAATACGGCAATTACCTATGTCATCGTCGTACATGGATCTAAGCCTGACATTTAGTTAGCCATTAGTCAAGAAGTATACCTACGCCTGAAGCGAAAAAACGACTCTTTCCAAGCGAGGAACAAAGAATTGTAAATGTATACTAAAATGTGTTTAAATGAGGAGTTGGGAGAAGAGAAAAGCATGCGGCGCTGTGTATAGTAGACCCAAGAAATTTTCATCCGCGATACTCGAAAAAAATATGAGAAAACAAATTTTTCTACTGTCGAGATGAATTAGGTATATAAACCACGAGGAAAAATGGCAAATTATAAGAAATAATACATAGGGGATTACATAATTCATAAATGTTACTACTATGCGTTGTTATAGTTCGGAAAAATGAAAAAAAAAAAAAAAAAAAATTGTGCAAAAATCTAAAAAGTCTAGAGAAAATTTTTAAAATCATGATTTAGATGGATATTTTGTAATATATATAGTGTATCCTGTTACACCGGAACCGTATCAGATTGTGTTGGCTTAGCCGGAAGTATAAGACCGACGTTGTAATTTCAATACTGGGTCAAAATTAGCGGGTTTTATTTTTCGCGGTGTAAAATATTGGGCAAATAAAAGGAACCAGCTTCGAATGGCGCGAGGGACGTAGGGACGTAGGTAGGTACGTACACACGAACGACCGAACGAACGAACGGACGGACAGTCCGAATCCGCACGTGCGAATCCATTAGCCTTGTCCCAGTCTTCGGTTTGGTATGACCTTCGAAATCGGTCGCGGCCTAATTCTGCGCAACAGAACTTCGCGAGGAAAGCTATAAGGGTACATTCACACCGTATCGCATCTCGGCTAGACGCGCATATTTATGTAAGAGATACCCCATACCTCCTCCTTTCTTCTCTCTCACACTTACCTCGCTGTTGAGTTTAGAGTTTCAGTATCACGTTTCTAAATTTAATAATATTACACGTAATACATGTGCATGTATACATATAGGTGTGTGTATATATAGGTAAATTTGCCGCAACGTACACCAACAGTAATTGTAAAACAAAACGAAACGAAAAGGAAAGAAAGGAAGGAAAAAAAAAATGAGAAAAACAAATAAAATTTTCGAAACAAATTTCTGTGCAAATATAACGAAAATTTGCATCTCTGAACGTAAATTTTTATTGACGTAAACATTTTTATGAAAAGAGTGAAAAAAAAAAAAAAAACAAAAAAAAAAAATTACCGGGAACAAATTGAATTTTATAACCGCTAAACTTTGAAGATTTATGTGATAATATGTAAATTTTATAGTTTTACGATACCCTAACTTCTTAGTGTATTTAAAACAATTTTTTAACCGTATACCTGTACTACCTACTTCTGTTTCGGGGATTCTCTGTTCTTTTTGTTTTTTTTTTTTTTTGTTTTTTTTTTTTTGTTAAAGATGGAGAAAAACTGAATCTGCATATTTTTTTTCGATATTGAATACCATTATGTATATTGTCCAAGTAACAGTTCGAATCATCTGTCTCGAATAACGTATAGCTATATCGATTAGGGTCTGAAAGTGAAACAAGTCAATTAGCTAATCCCATAGAATCGCGGGGCGCGGGCCTATCAAAACGCTATTAAACGCGAAAGTGGATGAGACCCGTTTCGTTGCGATCAGTTATTAAGGTTTATACTCTCGCCTTTTTCTGCGTATACGTAATATTATGCATGTATACCGACCTTAGGTTTATACATATACATATACATATACACCCACCTATAACTTCAGTGAGAAACTATATTCCATTTATAATACGTACCTATATCTATATATCTACGTATCGTATATATAAGTATATATTCGACACACATTCAAATAGCGAACATTTACTCGGAAAGCATTTAGCTCGACGCACAAAGCTTTGTGTTACTGACTCGAGCCGCGGTAGTTATGACTTTAGGGTTTACGGTTTAGGATTTAGATTTAGGTTTAGATTTAGATTTAGGTTTAGGTTCAGGATTGGATTTAGGTTCAGGTGTGTAGGTGTATCAAAATCTACTTGGCACACCTCGCGTGAGAAGCGAAACCGAAACTAAACCGTAAACCGTAAACCGTATGGAACTAAAAGTTTGGGAAAAACTCGCTCCAACTTTTGACCCAACAATATAATATGAACCTCATTCAAATTGGGTAGTATGTGAATGAAATGCGGATGAATCGCTGAAAAACTGTAGAACAAAAAAAAATGAAACGACGAAAAGAATGAATTTTTCAAATTAGATAGATTCTCGAAAATTTATTGAGCAGACTTTTAGGTAGCATATTGGTGAATATTAAAGCGAAGAATGGATGGCTGAGTGATGGGTCTGATTAAATTGGGCAACCCGGAAACGAGAGATTTTACCTCGTATCAAAAGGGGAGCGGCAGAAAAGTATAGGTAACGCGTAATCTCCGAGTCTGCTGACCCCTTTGGTGAAACGAATCGTGACAGAATAGGGCTTCAGAGAGAATCTCTAAACATGAAAAGGAGCTACAGGCCCTACACGTATAGTAACACGTGGATTTTAACTTTATATACGGGGTTTCGGGGTGTGGTTTTTGTTGAAATAGATAATTTTTATTATGCAATTATATGAATATGGCAATTCGCGATGTATTGAGATGAATAGAAATGAAGAAGGTATTAATAAGAGATATTCATTTCGAGACATCTTGAAGAAATTTTATTCAGATGTGAACCGCGATATGTGAATGATTCAGTCGGTCCCAACTATCCGATGTATGACGATGACGGTGTAAATGTGTAAATGAAAGACGAGAAATAAGTGAAGAAAATGTATTTGAATGAACTGTAGGCATTATCCACGTATGGAGGATAACTCGTGATATATTTTAAAAAGATAAGCTGCATATATTTGTCGTAAGTCTTTCGCGGCTTGAAGCAGTAGGTAGGTATAGGTGTAGGTATAGGTACCTATGGTATATGAAGTGGATTACCAAACGCTGGTTATTAAGTATGTATTAACGAATCTACGTGTAGAGGCTATCTCTCTCAAGAATTTTTTAATACGATGAGCTAATTAACCGAAATTCAACCTGTTCTTCCCCTCTTCCTTTCCCCTTATCGGATCCTCGTACAGCGTGTCTTGTACTCCATAATTCGTAATTTGTATGTAGAGATTAATGAGATAATTGAGAGAAAAAAAACAACAAAAGAACAGGCAACAACGAAAAGAAGAGAATAAAAACGAGAGTTTTTTCGTCGGCTTGACGAACTGAGAGAAAAATAACAGCGAGAGTGCAAAAATAATGAAGATTAACGTAAGAGAGACAGAGAGAGAGAGAGAGAGAGAGAGAGACAAGGTGGAAACTTCTTCCAAGTAGGTAATATACCTACCTGCGCGGTACACCTACTACCTTTTTTATACATATTTTTTTTTTTCCCCAACTCTTTAAAGTTTTTTTTTCCACCACCGACGGTTTGGCAATCGCCTCGCGGTAACTGCGATCTATATGAAATTGGCAAAGAAAAAGGTGTGCAAACTTTTTACAATCTTTTATTCGCGAATTAATAGACCTTGCGTTAGATTTCATCGAGTCATTGAATGACTGAAACCTCAAGATCAAAATTCAAATGGAATTAGAACGCGCGTGGGATACAGTTGGTATAGTTTCGAACAATTGATTGAATGTTAATGAAATTCTTATACGATATAGGTAATATCTGAAAGTTTGTGTGTTGAACGACTGCATAAGTGCCTATATATCATTTTCAGGCATCGGTGTAAGTAATTTGAGAAAATTTAGTGCAGAATCGATTCATCCTTAATTTCTGATACCAAAGTTGTTAGATAAGTAATTAATCAAAACTAATTATTATACGAGTTAGCAATACATCGGCAATGAAATCTGAGCAAATAAACAGAAAACAAAAAATAAGATCTCCGTATCATAGTCCTTAGTTAATTAATTGATCAACTAATTAGATAATAAATTAAAACAACGCGTTGGTCTCTTCTGTTTCTTTCTTTTTCTATTTTTCTTTTTTATTCATTTAATAAAAAATTGTTTCACCTATACATAGTTCTATAACGAGGCAAATTTTCTTCGCCAAAAAGCTGCACATTAATAATTATATCGCGGTGAATAATATGATGGAATAAAATGAGAAATGAATACATAAACGTGAAAAGCGAGTAGGATCTATAGGTCGCACGTATAAAAGCCAAAGATAGTAAAGTTCAACGGTTCGCGGTCTATGAGAGTTAATCTAGTTGATGTAAGGACAAGTACTTGGTAAAGGGTAAAGCATCAAAAATGTGAGTAGAATCAAGCTAGAGAGTAATGGTGTTAGTTGGGTAGATGTCAGCGACGATTTCATTAAGGTTTGCAGTCACACGGTAGAAACGAGAATCTCGTAGTATACGGGTGCTTCGCGTAGTACTCTAGCTTCTGTTACGACAATTACGTACTACGAGTTAAATTTATGCAATAGTAGCTCGAGGGAGAGCTACGAACAACTCGCAAGGTACAAACAAGGGGGTTTATCGATTTTCAAATTCACCGAAAGGGGTGAAATTTCCGCGTGCGAATTCACCCTGTATGAAAATATCTAAAACCTATCATCATCATCGTTATTTCATTTCATTCTTTTTTTTTACAAACTTCTATTTATTTTTTTCGTCATTTGTTAACGGCTCGTTTTACGCCACTTGATTATCTGCACAGCCAACGTTCATGCAACAAAGACAACAAAAATTACAAAAATTTAAACAAAAATGAACAATTACTATTTTGTTCGTCGCACATTCAACTCGAGAGAAGTTTTATACTTTTACTATAAATTTACACGCGGTTGGTCATCAAAGTTACGCGGGATAAGCATGCTTACGTTCTTCGGGGGTATCTTCGATCTACGATCTACACTTTAACGACGTTATAAACCGACGTTAATTGCAATTAATTGTAACATCCAATTAGCCCTTGCTGTTCGAGGTTCAGAGCCATAGTCGGTGAATAAATACAGTGGTACTCAAATTGCAATTTTTTCCTTTTGTTTTATTTTAATTTATTTATTTCGTCTCTCTCACTTTCTCTCTGAAGAAAATTTTGAGGCATTCGAAAACTGCATCAAGACATAATGGAGCATTTTTGCAAAAAAAAAAATTGACTAATTTCCTCATCTATGCATCATGAAACGAATCTCACCGACAAAGTAGCTAGAGATTGCTTTCGCTTATTTTTTGTTTGGGAGAAGAGAAAAAAGTGATATGAGTAAAAAAGTTAACGCGCGGTTAACTTTCGCACTAAAATAGCTTTATAATATTCTTAAGCTAATTACAGAGCTCGGACCGCATCTGTCCGTCAAAACCCTATGCGGATACTGCCCACGTGACAGCTGTACGTCTACAGTGTCCGAAGCGAAGTGTGACCCAACCTACCATACCTACGTATAATAACCACGTGTAAAATAGTGCGAGAAGAACAAAGAGAAAAAAAATATCATTATTTTCACCAGGACTAGTGTCAGAGTGTAGCCAGAGACCACAATAGAAAGAAAACGACAATTTTATATGGGTAGGAATTATAAGCGAGCGCTTTATACGCGGTTGCGAAACGACCTTGTCGAATTAGCATAAATTCGCAATAAACTCAGCCGCCTAATTATACGGTGAGATCAATAATTCGTACGTCACACTTGAGTTTCTTCAAACTCGTGTCGTCACATTCGGGTTATATGGAAGACCGGGGCAAAGTGCGGACATCCAGCTGAAAATTGATGAAAAAACAATTTTTCGAACAGAAAAAAAAACAGAAAAAAAAAAGAAAAAAGATCTTTCAGGGAATTATTATTATTTTTTTTTTTTTCATCAACTTTCAGCTCGGTGTCTACTTTGCCTCGGTCTCACAGCTATTCACTACTAGCTACGAATTACGAGTGAAGAATGAATCTAGACTGAAGCCTAATGCCTTGGGGGGCTGGAACGACCTATGCGCCTTAACCGGAACAAACAAAATTTAACAACAGGCATAGTGAGAAGAAAGGATCGAGTTAAACGGGCAGGGAGTCATTTAAAAGACATTAAAGAAATTCCATTAGGAGTCAAAGACATGCGGAGCTGCAGACGCCCACGGCGTCTTTCTTAATCCTCGTTCTATAATATCGTTTCACACTGCTCGACACGATCAGTCAAGTGTCACATATGGGAGATGAAGAAGATAAAATTCGCGAAAATTATTCAACGAAAAATCGTATCTATTGGAAAGATAAGTACCTACCAAAATCGTGAAGTGGGGAAGAGCAAAAATTGAGGGGACCAGTACAGCGACTTTTCGAGAAATTATCATAGTCCGAAATCAATTTATTTCATCACCAAAGTTCATTTCACATCAAAATATTTTTCTTTTTCCAAATCACGTGTCGTAAGGATTTTAGAACACCGTTGGACCAATTCAGGTCATCTTGGATTCATTTTCTTCAGAAAACAAACCCTCATCATGTGAATGTAGGAATTTTGAAAATGTTTCGTTTTGGCCAAGTTATTTAAGAAATGAGTGATAATAATTTTTGCAAATTTGGTAAATTGATCATAACTTATGACATAATTTTTTATTTTAAAATCCCTACATTCACAAGATGAGGAATGGTTCACCGGAGAAAATGAGACGTCAAGAGATTGAATTGGACCAACGGTGTGCCAAAATCCTTACGACACATGATTTGGAAAAGAGAAATATTTTGATGTGAAATGAGCTTTGGGTATGAAATGAATTGATTTCAGACTATGACAATTTCTCGAAAAGTCGCTGTACTGGTCCCCTTAACAATTTTCGTATTCTTCTTTATTTTATTTTTTATTTTTTATATTTTCTTGTTCCTCCGTTTCTATAAGCCAGAGATTATTTCAGATTTGGATTCTGAGTCCGGGAGCGTAATGAGAATCTGAGACATGAATAATTCTCTTGTCCGCAACTATTCTTCTTCGGCAGACGATGTGTAGTACCTACCTACCTAAATCGTTTTTTATCGCTAGTTATTAACTCGACGATTTGAGCCGGTTATTACTTATTACCTTATAGATCGTAGTTACAGCTACGCTGCACAGGGTAATCCGGATTTATTGAATTCCATAATGGTGAATTTCTTCTAGATTATAAGAGATTAACTCAAGTTCGATAGATATACCTATTGTATCATAATACGCATACATGTGTACATAACTATAATTCGATGTAAACTTCCACACAGCCTAAAATCACGATAATAATGTGGTAAAAAAAGAAAAAAAGAAGAAGAAACAAAATGAAAACGTTTGAAATTTGAATACTACGAATACCTACAGAAATACCTCTATTCTCTAATACATAGGTATATACATATAGACAAAATATCTAATGTACGACACACCGGTTACTACTGCAGTGTACGCACACTGAGTTTAACGCAATTTATAACGGCCACTTACTCTACAATCTAGCCAATTACAATCCTGCCTATATATTTGTACTCAGAAGAGAGCTATCAAGGTATCAGGCGACATAAACTGATGACTTTTTAGTATCTAAAAATAGGTTTGAAGAAATAGATAAACGCGTTATGTCGCATAGTTTTCTTGCAAAACCGGCTATAGAGATCATTCGATTTTAGAAAAAGACAGAAACAAAATAAAATAAAAAAAAAGCAGCACTAATAGAGAAGAAATAGTTTGAACGCGTGCAGCTACATAATTTTCTGTATAATATAATAGTAATAAAATATTGGCTCGCGCGCGTAGATTTTATATCTGCGGTGTAAAATATCGGTTACAGTAACACGGTGGCTCTGCAGAGTCTAACACCCATCTACATATAGGTGTATAGATACATTGGTTCGATATTATCGCTTGGCGATGTATAAAATGGATCAATTTTTTACATCGCCTTAATTCGCGGAGGTTGATTGTTGTTTGTTCACTATATTATAGTCCACCACCACTTGATGCAAACACGATGACTACACGAGTATCAATTTACATCTCGTCCAGTAAGCCATAAGAGTACCTTACCTTACCTTGTCTTACCTTGTCTTACCTTGTCTCACCTACCCACCTATCTATGTACCTACATACACTCGAACATATTACCTCAAAGTTAGAAAGTCAATCGGGCAACTGACTGAGGCTGACACCAATCGCCTTATTAATTTTGACTAATTTTTTCAACGCCCTCATGATTGTTAGACAGAAATTTTACTGATGTTCATCTCAACCACCTATATGCCTCATGAGTAGGGGAGACCGGGTACAAAAGTAACACTTTTTTTTAAACTCTGATTTCTAGCTATCAATGATATTTTCGATAAAATGAATATAGCCCTCTGAAACTTTCGTCTTTACTCTACAAATGTACATCATAGTTTTATTTAATATATCTTGGCTTCTAACAATTACAAGGCTGCAAAAAAAAGTGTCGATTGTTACTATCGTCCTGAGCGTCAGGGCGAAAGTAACACACTATGGGGACGAAAGTAGCATCGGGATTTTTTGAACAAATCAGTACGGATACTTCACTTAATCTTACAGGATTCCACAGAATTGATTATAATGAAGTAAAAAATATTATGATATCATCAGATAAACTCCATTTATAGTAAATCAACTAATTATTGAATATTTATGAAAGAATAAAACTCAAATATTCATTTTCTTCACTATTATTGAAATAACAAGTTAATAACAAAAACACAAGAATATTTTGATTGTAAGTAACTTCGAGGCATTCTAAAAATCAATGAAAAAATTACAATAGGTACCTAATGCCTGGTTAACATAACCCCGTGGTGTTGTGTTACTTTCGTCCCCAACCTCATTTTCCAGAATAAAAAAATTATAACTTCCAAAAAACAAACAGTACATAGAACTTCTACACCGCCACTAATAAAGCGACTTTTCAAGAATAATCTGGCAAAAATTCATTGTAGTATTGATATATTTACTACAGGTTTTCATAAGAATATCAAGAATCGAAAAACTTACTTGAGGCGGCAAAAAACACAAAATCTCCAATAAAACGTGTAAATTTCACGCACGGGCACAATCAATGGCTCAAACTGTATCAGTATCGAACACGCTTACTACTGTATAAAACACAACTTCTAGATTTGATTGTGTGCGTTGTAGGAAGCTTTGTTACTTTCGACCCGCTGTTACTTTTGTACCCGGTCTCCCCTATATGGGTGTACATACCTAAGCAAGTTATAAAGCTAGGTATAAATCTATATGATATTATTATCGCACGTTATACACATAATTGCGAATAAAGTTTGCATCAAAATTGTACGATGCGAAATTTCCCATGTACCTGCTACATCATCAATTACTGCAGAAATTGATGATCAAAAACTGTGTCTCTCTGGCTGCAGTAGGTAAACAGTAGTAACGTACCTACCTGTAACCGTCTGCGATCTACATGACGGGAACTAGGCTTTCAAATTAGTTGAACCGCTAACTAAGTAGTTTCCTGGTTAATTAATATTAGTTTACGTTCAATTTCCATCGCTCACTCACAGGCAGAGTCGGGTTCCGGTTCTCGAACGATAAAATTTCAATATTTGCGTAACTGCTTGTCAATATTCAAGAAAAAGAGTTTGAAAAAACCAAAAAATTACAGAGCAATTATGGGGGTGAGTTTAATTATATCAGCGTTAATCTTTTCATTCATATATGATTGATTCAGAAAATTATTTTCACATCAGGTAAACGATAGCAAGACGAGATTTAACCGGTGTGCAATATTTCCGTGTGACTCACTGGGCTTTTCGTTACTATTGCATTGTTCAGTTTTTGGAACGGATATATAATGCAGTGGCATTGAGCCGCTTCGTGACAAATGTTAATAACATTTCACGCAGACCGGCGCCATAGACACATATGCAAAATCGCGATATGCCTGGACCTGTTGTAATATCTTAGCCCCTCGACAAAGAATCAAGTGTTTCAGGTTCAGCGCTGCGCAAAGGCGAACTCTTGTGTGTCGCGTGTAAAAGAGAGAAAAGAAAGAGTAAGAAGTACGAGAAGGTTTAGAGAGAAGAAGAAGGCGAAGAATAAGAAAAAGAAAAAGCGGAAATATCGTTAAAATAAAGTGAATTAAATAATGAAATATGTAAATCAAGGGCAAAAAGCTAAAAGACTTTGTCTCCTCTCGCCGGGCTCTTCGGCTAAAAACTCCACGAAGCCTGGGCTAATTCGCTCGGGGGTGTAGAATAGGCGAGATTTCACAGTTTCAAGGGTTCAAGGTTCAAGGTTGGCGAATTTAAACTTTCCGAGTGTTCCTTTTAAAAATTAAACGTCGCGACGGAACGCGTCACGTTGACAGCCCGCGTCTCCTAATTCCATTCGCGTGAATTCGACGAGCGTCTGACGCAGCTTATACACGTCGACACGTCAAATAAGCGTCGATTATAACTTTACGCAATTTCAATGAAAAAGAAAATAAAAGACAAAATAGTATAGGCAAATTTCATGTTTTTCGCGATTCAAAAAATGGGGAATAATGTAAGGAACTGGATATCGAAAAATTGCTTTTTCGAATGCTGAACATTGTTCGACGAGCTGATATTTTTCATAATTATTACAGTTTCTTCTCAGGTGCGTAAGACGACGCGCGGGTAGGTATTCACTGACAGCGACAAAGTGTAAGTCGTAAAAGGCGTGGTGTAAAATAAATGAGCACATATCCATCCATATAGCGAAAAAACAAGTCGGCGAACAGTATCGTGGTTAATGCCTATACGTCCCAGCATATTTATTATGAATATAAATATCTGTCTAGGTTTAGTCTACGAGAATATCGTTAATGCGTTATTGTCAGTATCATTTGTTGTATCTTTTTGTCTATTCATATTTTCATATACGTTGAAATTCAGAACGGATCTCTCTGTGTGTGTAATAAATTCTCACACGTCTCGGTCTCCCTCGAAATTCGCTCGATACTCTTCCACGGCATAATACTATATAATATATTATAGATTTCAATTATTCAAACTATCCGACCGAAATGAACATGCCTATTATCTAGATACAGCATAATATATGAGATTCGCGAGTTCATTTTACAATGTAAATTTTCATACTACATATTGTTCTATTTGTTCAACTGTTGCGAATCGCCGCACGTGTCAAGGTAATATACAAATCGTAAATCGGCTCCGTTCGTGATCGTCCAGCGAACACAATAATATATTTACGCAGATATATCGCCATTATCTCCCACATACGTTTAAAAATTCTTCAATGTACGCAATTTGAAAGATGAGAAAATAAAATGAAAAAATGTGATTTTTCTCTTTTTTTTTTATTGACTGCATAAAGTTCGTCGAATTATATTGTAAATCAATTTAAAGTAGCTATACGATTATCATCTGCAGTGATAATAAAAGGAACGTGAAAACTAGGGCTTGATTTAAAATTGCAAATCGAATCGCCGCTGTACCGCGGGAAATCCCAAACACACATTCTATACCACCGATCAGCTTGCCGCGATTTAACAGACTCCGCGAACGATCAGCTGACTCTGGTAGACCGAGGAATTGAAAAGTTTTACCACGAACGCGAGAGTTCCGTAGTCATTTTCACTCCCCAATTTTCTATACCGTGAAAACCGGATGGAGATAGAGCGGAGATTCGAACGGTCCTAAAAGGCGTGATTCTTCGTTTTCTCTCCTTTTTTTTCTTTTTTTTTTTTCTTTTTTTTCTTTTTAGAATGAGAAATAGAGAGTGTGTGTGTGCGTGTGAGTGTGGGAGCAGAAAACTGCAGTATAGTGTGAAAAGGGATGGATATGTTTAAAAAATGATCCTTCATTAGAAAGAATTGGGTGAAAAATCATCAAAGAGAAACTAAAACCATATAAAGACGAAAAAGAAGTGAAAAAAAATAAAGCTGGATATTTGACGGTATTCAAATTCAATTTCCAGTCCTCATGCACTTTTTACGATGGAACGTAGGTATAGCAATATGAATTCATATGTTAATTAACTTGAAGAGTGATGAAAAATTGTATAAAATTTTGAACCGTGATTATTTCTTACATATGGACGCCTGATGGAACGTCGATTATGTAAAGTCAGGCAACCATAACTTAAGTAAGAAAAAAAAAAAAAAGGAAGAAAATCTATATAAGTGATCACGTTTTACTCGGTCCGTAAATCACCGCTCTCTGCTAGATCGCACTTATTGTTAGTTTCCTCTGGGGATAAAGCGTAACAGCTGACTAGCAGCGACTGACGTAAGTCAATGGGCCGGTGATTTTCTGTATAGCTATTCTCAAAGGGTTAGAGGTATATCTCGTAATAACGATAATGTCACGAGTGTCAATTTTGCAAAGGCCTTGAGAAAACGTTTACGTAATTGCGACTTAGGTGCAGATTGATATACCTGCAGTTCTTCATTTATTTAATTATTTAATTATTTATTTATTTTACGAATTTGAGATTATGATCCATGCGAGAAAATACTCGAGAGACTTACTTGGTTAATAGTAGCCCTGGCGATCACAGGACCGTCCGATATTCAAAATTCTGTAATGTTCGGTAGGTACATTATGCGACTTACCTGAAACAGAGAAAAAATAAAATAAAACTAACAATCGAAGGTCTTCAAATCTCCGCTCGTGTTAATGTCATTCGAGAGCGAACAAAATACGTCGTATTAATTTCTCATCGAACTGTTAACAACGTTAATTCACTATGACGCGATCTAATTTCGATTACAGTAATGCAAATGAACAAACATCCGCTACTACAATATCAATCATCTACCCATAGGTATAGCATGCGATAACGTTCATATGAGCAAATCTCTGTCTGGCACAAGATTTTTCAGAAAGCTTTACGAAATACGAATAACGCAGCGAAAATCGGGACATTTTTTTCTACATATGTACCTACAGTCAAAATACCAGGATAAACAGGATTCAAACAGAAAGTAGTAAAGAAATGAGGAAAAGCCTTGAAATAGTATGATACAATCGCGTACTAAAAAAAAAATCTACACCCACTCGGCGGCGAAGTTAGCTATAGATTTAGAAAATAAAGAACTTTAGAAATACGTACAAGCACATTCAAAATTGGAAAGTTTACTGCACGTTCTGTCAGATCTGTACGTACTACATGTACTATACCTATATATGCGTGTATATCCGATCGTAAGACTTGCTATAAATTAAATAAAATGACAGCCTATATAAACGATCGAGACGTCAATTCCAGGACTTCAGGTTAGCCAGACAGGCTCTATACGTCGCATGCAAACACACACTATGAATTGCGTCCTCATGTACATAATATGTATGCAGGTTGTACGTTCAAGCAAAACGCTCTCTTTACCTATAGGAAAAATCATGCCACGGGATGAATATATTTTGAGGAACAAATATTTTCTTTCAGTTTTCTTTTTATTTTCATTTTTGCAAACATGTTTCAAATTTTGGTTTGTCATTTATGTTTATCGTTAATTCAAATCGAAACGATTCACCGATGAAAAATTTGCTATCCAAAATATTTTTACCGTATATATAAGCATGATTTTCCGAATCGATAGACAAAACCTGCACGCGAGTAATAGGTACAGCATCACCTTTAAAGTGCGGATATATGATTCAGAGGGAATCCTACGTCTATATATCTATATATACACAGTGCGCCGCTAACTCCTTCGAACAAGGTACTATAATATATAAGGAACAGAATATAATAAAATGAAAAAAAAAAGAGCCTAACTACAATCACGTAATACTTATTATAGCTTAACGTGTGTAATACATGTATAGGAGTGAATTTACACGTATAAAAAAAAAGCGAAAAAAAACCGCTTCACGTTAAATATTTATCGCTGTGTAGGTAGGAAGGAGCCTGGTGAACGAAGAATCGTTTGTAGGTCTTTGGGTGAATGTACCCACGCGCGCGAGGCCGTCGACAGTCAACGTTCAGGTTCGGCCAAAAGCTTTGACTCGTTAAATTTATATGCGAAAAAAATTTTCTCATCGAATAAAAATTGTCTCGATAAAATATTCGGAGTCTGTCTTTTTTTTTTTTTTTTTCCATACATCTTATAACGATCGTTTGGTATACGATTTCCATACCTATAAGCTTACTTATCTTTCATCCCTTATCCCTTAACGTACCTATACTGAAAATTCACTGACGAATTATAACCCGGAGTATATAAATTCGCGTTAACTAAAGTAAAAATAATACATAAACGTAACTATTACTTAGGGATGCCAAAGAAGGCGCGTGCGAGTTCTAGACGACAGCAATCGACGCCTCGCGATAAACCCTCAGGGCAAATTTGGTTTATGGACGTCTTACGCTTATATAGGTATATGTACATACTACTTTATATACACGACGACGCCACTTTCACTGTAACATATTTTGTGATTTTACATTACGCGCATAAGTTCGCGATGAAATAAATACATAGGTATACGTCGATTAAATGGAACGAGTATCTGTGCGTTACCAATTTTTCTACTTTTTTCTTTCTTTCTTTCTTTTTCTTCTTCTTCTTTATTTATAGATTTTTGTATGAAAAAGTGATTCGATTTTATACTTTTATATCTAGGTACATACAGAAATATATAATATTGACTCAGACTGCAGTTAGGTAAGGATCGACGAATTCCTGATGAATTTATACGTTTATATCTGTAGATATGTGTACTATACAGAATCATATTTCGGGGAAAGAAGATTTTCGGTAATTCAAACTCCCCCGCAAGAGCAGTCGCTCAAATCTCCGTAAACTCGATCTTCGATATATAAGGAAACGTGATATTTCTCGTACATAAAACTCAGTCAAAGTTAACCCGACGTAATAAACTGGTTTAATAAAACTCGAATAAAGTTCCGTACAATATACTAATCAATAATCAGTTTACGCATATAATTTTTTCACCCCTTGCCTGCATAACAAGACAAAAGAAAGAGATTATACTCAATTCTACGCAAATCCAACATCAATCTTCGCCTTGTTTCACTTCCCCATTGTTACTTCTTCCATAATTTTTTTTTCCCCCTATTTTTTACTCTTCTTTTTTTATTTTTTATTTTCTACACATAAACGCCGTTACAAAAGAATAGCGTCATCATAAAGCACCACGGACGGTCGAGTCGAGGGTAAATCCGTAAGGCCGTTGACATCGTAGGGGATATGTTAGATAGGGAAGACTAGGACAAAGTGGGGCACCTCAACTGAAAATTGATTAAAAATAATGCTTCTTCTTTCTCTCCGTCGAAAATTCGTCGGAACTTTTTTTTCCAATTTTCAGCTGAGGTTCACTTTCACTTAGCACCGACCTGAGTATAAACCTAATCTATGCAATTAATATCGGCATAATTATCATCACGATTTTTCTAATCATTTCTTTTCTTTTTTTCTTTTTTCTTTTTTCGTTAACGTTAATATTTTCATTATTTAATTAGCATCATCCCTAAGGGTATGCCTCGTTCTTTGATGGTGTACATCGTTTGCATGTTCAGTCTCAAGTTATTTGTAAACAGCTATGTTTGTCAACAACTATACTAGTTTATGCTACGCATAATATGCTGCAAGAGACAACACTGTCCCGCAGGTGTTGTCTTTTGTTTTGTAATCTATGATATTTGCTTTTCTCTATCTGAAGGTAGGTAGGTAGGTAGGTAGGTGATAGGTATAGGTATAATGTTAGGAATATATGTGTTAATAATATTTTCTCTCATTAATTCTACATATTATATACATCTCTGTAATTATCGCATTACCATAATCAAATAGTAGGTTACAAAAAAAAAATATGTATTCTCCATAATTTTTTTTGTTTTTCCCCAGCCTCTGCAGTTCGTACTTCTCTGCACACGAAACAACGACATTACTTCAGAATCTTTTTTTTTTCATTATTATTCTTTCTCTCGCTTGAGGCCCGCGTCTTCAAAATTAAGCCTCGGGCAAATTGAGTCAAGTTTTACCCTCAATAATTCTCTCCTGCATTCTTGAAGAGACGCGAACATTGACCGGGGACACTTGCGTAACGCGAAAGTCAAACAGAACGGAGCTAGGGAATTACGACGACGAGGAGACAGACAGACACAGCGGAGGCACACGCGGACACATACCTACACACATAGATTTATAATAGCCAGACAGTACGTTGATTGATCAAACTCATACCTATACATATATGTACTGCAGCGAATGACTAATCAACGAGTTATTACATACTCGGGTGTAAACCGATCTGTGATAAGAAAATTTTGAAATTTTCCCACGGGACTTGATACGAGAATTAAAATGTTGAATTATTTAACAATATGAAGAAGAACGAAAAAAAAAAATATGAATGTAAAAAAAATGATAGTATATATTTCTGTTTGAGTCGATGATTTATTGAAAGGAGTTTCTGTTCTGTTCGAGGATCGAAACCGATGAGAGTATTGCGGCAACCGCATATATCCAATAAAGACGGTCCTATGTCGTAAAATTTTTACAAAGGTGCCGCGACGCGGGTGAGGCGAGGCGACGATACGGCCTGTTTGTAGTCGGTTTAACGTTCGAGACTTTCGGCCGCGACTGCAGCAGCAACATCAGCAGGCTAAAGGAACCAGAATTCCTCGACCTGGTTCAACGAAGTTGGGTACATATATAACGATGTATAAGAGGCGCGACCGTGTCTCGCGTGTCCGCGAATCGTCCAGGTCGGCGAAGTAGGTAGGCAGGTAGGCAGGTAGGTAGGTAGGTACGTGTAGGTAGGTAGGTACCATACTTATACTTACGTAAGATCGACAGCATCGCGTAACGCTATCTCTTGGTGCTACGGCCACCCGGGCACCCTGGCCTTTCGCGATCGACTTTCAGCACGAAAGGGGGTCGGGTTTCCCGTCTTATGATTTAATTGAAAAATTATTTAATTTTATATATATATATATGTATATATATATATATATGTGTGTGTGTGTACATATAAATTCCACGTCCGTTTATCTTGATGAGAAAATATTATTTCTAATGAATCTAAGTGTATGTCTTGAATGTATATGCATATGATGATTAAATAATTTTTAGTACCTTATAGTATACTTACATACGAGAGGTTTACAACTTTATAATTTATAATTTTTTTTTTTTTTTTTCGCCAAGAGAATAAATTCCAACCGTGAGAAATAAATTTCCGATTATATTTGAGTTATAGTCGCGTATAAAAGAAATGATAGTAGGTATATAATATGTATTACAGCTATGCGCGGTGTTAGCGAAGTGCGAAATACCGACAATGAAATATTTGTCAATTAATTACTATATATATTGATATTATCTCACGTCTGTAAATATGTACGTATATAATATATATGTATATATATATATATATTTAGGTATATAATTTATAACGGTGTCATTGGCCACTCACTGCGTTTACGTAACGGAAAGAAATACGGGGACGCGCGTATATACCGCACGGTACATAATGTACAACTATATACCTGCGCATACCTAGATACACAAATAGGTACTTATTTCTCTGAGTATATGAAAGAAGGAAGATATGTTCAAGCGGGAGAGTCCCTGTCCCTGTCCATATCTCTCTCTCTCTTTCTTTCTTTCTTTACACACACATACTTCTTGTACTATTCAAAGTTCTTAAGGCGAGAAGAAAATACTAAATTAAAATTAAAAAATTACGCGTCCGAAAGTAAAAGGTTTTTTTTTGGAGTCAATGTCCCCTCGCGCAGTATTATCAATATATTAAATAAACTCGATGAGAAGAAACGTTATAGACATTCCCTTCATATACCTAATATATACCTAATAACGTAGTACATTCCTAACTGCACTCTAAATCAAACGAATTTATAAAAAATAATAATTATTATTATTATTATCATTTCTATTGGTTTTTCTTCCAATTTTCCTGAGGTTAACCCGTAAAGGTCTCGACCCGGTGCAAGTACAGTGACTCGCATGCAAGATAGCAATTAGTACAGAGCAAAGTTCGGTAATTGCATTCAACTGCACCTGTCGTCCTCGTCGTAATTGTAATTGTAATTGTAGTCGTAGTCGTAGTCGTCGCGTCGTCGTTTTCGACTGTTCTATAATCATTACATCTGTTGGTTCGCGCGCTTATCTCTTCTCTTCTAGGTATAGGTATATGTATCTATCGCATTAAGACTAGTGTGTTATATTGTATACTTCCTATAACTGCATGTTTGCATGCAAATCATTATATTACCGCGCGTACTGTTAATCGGCCAAAGAAAAGAAGAAAAGAACAAAAGCAAAGGCCCCCCCCCCCCCGGGGGGGGGATATATTATTTTTAGTTTAGTCTCTATTTCTAATGATTTATCGTTTACCGGTTGAGAGTTAATCATCCTATATATAATTATGTATATATAAGTAGAAACAAAATAAAAATGAATAAAAATCCCATAAATGACGGTAAAACATTTGTAAATTAGCACGTCTGCGGTCATTGGTAAAATTTTTCCGTATATGTAATACATAGTCTAGACTATGAAAATCTGCACTACTCCAACAGACCACAGCGTGCGTGCAGTCAATATATATAGCTATACATAAAGGTAAGGTAAGATACTCCACGTCTATAAAGAAAATGAGAATCTTGTGTGAGAAGGCAGGCAGGCAGGCAGGCAGGCACTAGCAGTAGCAGTAGCAGTAGCAGTAGCAGAAACAGAAGCAGTAGTAGTAATCGCAACAGCAGCAGGACGAAGTAAGAACATAATAATAATATATAGTGTCGAGTGTCGGCAAGTCACGTTCTATAAATAAATTTTCTTTTAGAATGACTTCTTCTTCGTCTTCTTTTTCTTAGGTGTAACACGGGGCACACACGGGAGCTGTAACCGTCCTGTTCTGTCCGTCTGTCCGTCTGTCTCTCTGTCTGTCTTTCCGTCTACTCGCCGCCTGCTGCAATTACGTCGACGAGTGTGAATTGTGCACGTTGCCGTTTACTTCTTAACCACGTCGTACAGTAGCAAAGTAGGTATAAAAAGAAGAAGAAGAAGAAGAGGAAGAAATAAGAAAATAGGAAAGAAAAAAAAAGGTGGGAGAAAAGAACCCCCCACCCCCCAGAATTGTCGAGACTGCAATGTAGACCATAATATGCGGAGGAGGCTCGTTAACACACAGAAAAAAACGAAACAAAAAAAAAAAAAAAAGGATTGTTGTAACTTCGGAGATCCGCTCGATTTTGGTACACATCGTGATGACTTTGCAATAGGAAGAGTCCGTTGCGAAATAATCTTTTTTTTTTTTCTACTGGGTTTCATTGTGATATGACGATCGGATCGGATGCGGAGTTACAGGAATGCATCAGGAAGAAGACTATATTATGTACTTACTTACGTATACTTTTTGTTATATGAAAAACTAGCCTCGTGGTTCGAACCTCCCAGAGCGAGATATCTCGATTAGTTACGTATTTACGGTATAATACGAAAAAAATTCAGCACAGCAGAGTATAAAGTTTCGATTCAAAGTGGGCACCGGTTTCCGAAATTTAAAGAAGACGGAATTGGCCATATACCACGTATATTACCTATACGTAACGCAGGTCTCGGTAAGATAACGTCACGCAAATGTATATACACGGAGAGAAAAAAACAGCACTGGCTACTACTTTGTACACTAGTTAGTAGTGTGTCGTCGATAAAACAGGTTTACTGTGCTTTTACAGTAGTGAGTGCTGTGTAGCACACGCCTGACTACTGTCAGAATACGACTGAGTCTTGTTCTGACAGTAGTCAGTCGTGTGCTACACAGCACTCACTACTGTAGAAGCACAGTAAACCTGTTTTATCGACGACACATTACTGACTAGTGTACAAAGTAGTAACCAGCGCTGTTTTTTTTTCTCCGTGTACATACTGCGCATATGTAGGTATGTGTCAAAGACTCGGAGTTTAACTATAGACAGAACGAGAGCGAGAGAGGGAGGGAGAGAGAGAGAGAGGAAGAAAGAAAAAGAGAGACAGAAAGTACAGCGATTAATTTTTTGCCATTCAGTTAAAATCGTCTTTGATTATCACCTGCCACCTTTCTGAATCTGAATGAACAAAATAATGAAAAAAAAACAGAAAAGAGTTCAAGGCCATTCAAAAAATATCTAACGATCTATTCTCGAGACGAAATGAATCGCAAACGTTAATTTCTAAGGCAAATATAAAATTCCAAGTAATATCGAGGATGTCCACAGGTTTTTTTGTTTTTTTTCTTTCTCAAATTATTGTGAAAATCGATACGATATCAGCGATATGTAATAAGATGATTGAGTGAGCAAATGAAAAGGTTCTAGTCTCGTAGTAGGTATATCAGAATAATTTTTGAAGAAAATGCGAAACTGAGTTGGTATCACACAGTCGGCATTTCATTCGACATATTGACAGCGTGTGTCTTCCCTGCAGTCAACCAACATCTACTCGTTATGACAGTCAGTTTATCCCCCGCAATCTCCACGTCTCGTGCATAAGGGAGGTGGATGTAACTGTCTGTCTGTCTGTCTGTTGCTCGTAGAGAGAGGAGAAGAGGGAAGCGGGAAATGGAAGGAGGATGGAGTAAAGAGGAAAGAGGAAAGAGGACAGAGGAAAGAAGAAAAAGGGAAGAGGGAGATGACCCAGATGCAACGTCGGCTGTTCAAGAATCTCAGGCGCAACTATCGGAATGAAACAGCTCACCTCGACGGAGGGCATGCCGAACACATGTAAAGCCCCTCTAAGTACGTCGAGAGTTTACAGAGTACGTGTGTGTGTACGTATATTATATATATATATATATATATATCCTCAATATATACTTTTGACACGTACATGGGTAGGAATACATATATACACGTACTGACGGCGTGGCTTGGTGAGTACTACGTATGAACCGAGTCACGTGACGTCTGCACTTGCAGTATTCCCGCCGTCCTTGTCGAGATGGTATGGGCTGGCATATTTCCCATTTTCTAATCGTTTATTCAGCGATTTAAAAAAATCCTTGCGATTCTGATCCCGCGAGGATTTATATAAAATGCTAAGCCGCGTGTATAAGAGGATCTTCAAAAAATCTGAGACCTATATACATGTATATACCTAGGTATAATAATTTCAGATGGAAATGACAAAAGGCAAAATTGCAACTCTCGGCAGTTCCCCGAGGGAATCCCATTTCTTAAGGCTTATGCAATATGTCGATCTTCAGATGTCTTATGAAAATGAAATGAGAGAAAAATCTAAAGGAAACAGGATCCTCCATATAATAGTACCTATAGTACGGGATCAAAACACAAATAGGAAATCTACCGGATTTTTTATTCGCAAAATCTTGCGATTATTCATTCATGAAAAATGAAATAAAATAAAAAAATTTCCTCATTTTTTAGTCATCCCCTCTTCGTTCATCCAAATCAAAGTGTTCATGCCGTGTCACGATTTCTGAATTCGATGAAAAAGAAGCACGAGTAGGTATGTCATCCTCTTAATTAGCCGGTAGAAATTAATCGAATCAAATCTGTGTTTATTCAGAGTCCGCTGACTCCTGGAGTCTAGATTCTAGACTAAGTTATAGTAGTAAGTAAGTGAGTAAGTAAGTATAAAGTATAAAGTAAGTAAGTTGTATTATAGTTTGAGTTTAGAGTGACTACTTAACGCGTGGCTGAGTGCTTGAGCGTCAAATCCGCGTCTACTCTTCTCGTTGATTGAATAAAATAAATAGAGTTGAGAAATGCGAGATAATTAAGCGAGAGATAACGGTCAAGCAAAGTTAAAATTAGCCTCGCTTTGATCGGTATAATCTCGGCAGTTTTGTATTCATACTTTTTTTGCATAGTAGTGCATACAATGATAGTGTACCTTGTTTTCAATTTTATTTTTTCATTTTTATGCAAAAACCGTTCAGATTTCAATTACATCGTGTTATAAATTGAAGCGATGCGAAAAATCTATCCAAATTACTTGTCTGTTTTTTTTTTGTGCTTTTTTTTTTTTGCGATATCGCAAATTGCAATTTCTGAAATTCCCATGAGGTACGGAATCATAGTAGCGTGATTTTGATCACTAGTTGAATGTCAGCTACAGTTCTAGCTAATAGCCCAATAAATGTAGCAATAAAAATATCGAAAAAAGGAAGGCGAATTTTACGACCCTAATTATGAACATTGTGGATAAGTTTACACTGATCAAACGACTATACGTATATAAAAGCTGTTATTACGGAGCTGAGAGTAGCGATAGGAGAAAAAAGTACAGAACATAAATCGTTCATTTTTTCCATTACTCAAACTTTTATTTACAAATCGAAAACTTTTCCCCGTTGCCATGGTGTCATTATTGAAAAAAAAAACAAAATCACATTCAATCGCCATGTATGTAGTTGGTTAAAATTGATTTCATACATTATCATGTGGCTCCGGTTTGGTATACACACGTCGGGGTTTTGTTAACGTTTTACAAAGTGAGAGCTGCAGGCGTAGTCTGCAACTCGATAACAGGAACAAGAAAGCATTTAAAGAAGCGAAGAACTGGTGCAGTACGAGAGCGGTATTGGAGAGGGAAGAAAAGGGAAGAAAAGGAAAGAAAAGGAGAAGAGAAGAGAGAAGAGAGAAGAAGGTTCACGTGGGGAAAGGCCTGGTTTATTTTTATTTCTGTCTGGCTGACGGGTACGAAATGGGTCGAGGTGTCTGCGGCTACGCACGCGTGTGGCCTTGCGTGTTCGTGTGCGTGGGCGCACGCAGAACAAATTTTACATCGACTTGGCGAAAGCCTGAGAAAGTAATTAACAAATGATGACCGTCTGAGAAATGATTTAGTGTTTTGGTACGATTTCGTCGAAAATTACGAGAATTAGGTCAAAAACTAGATATTTTTCATAGTCACGGGTAGAAAAATCGCAAATCGACTTACACCGCAATTTCTGTCGGGTACGTAAAACGTATTTCCAAGTACCAATACCCACAAAGCAGAACTCGATATGTAACTTTTGAAAAACAAAAATCCGAAATTCGCCAATATTACGCACGTAACGTAAATGTATACCTAATACGCCTCTGGCTATAGCGGGGAAGCGAATTGTACCTACAGCTAATGGATAAGCCGCGTAATGAACAACGATACATGGTTACATGTATAGGGTTTCGTAATTTTGTTTCAAATTTCTTTTTTATATTTTTTATTTTTCATTTTTTGATGCACTTTACAGTCCGCGATGTGACCGGTGTATCCGTATTGTGTGGCGAAGACTGCTAATTGTAAAGAAGCCCTTTTGTAACGTTGAACTGCCGCGAGAAAGGGTTCGAGGCGATTAATCGAGACGTGGAATCGATATCACTTCGTTTTTGCAAAAACCTTCTCAAATATCTCGGGACCCTATTCGCCGACATTCTAGTCTCATTATCATTATTTCTTGCTGTAATTGATATTGTTATTATCATTGATGCTCGAACACGAGATTGAAACTCTATCTTTGTTATACGCAAACTTAAAAATATTTTCTGATATGAAAATTTCGGAAAATTGTACATAAATGCGAAACTTTTTCATCCAAATTTTCGCTCATACCAGAGTTCGGAGAGATAAATTACCTTTTTCATAGATCTATACCGCGCGGATTATTTTTCTCCTTGAAGAAAGAAAAAAAAAAAAAAAAAAAAATTGCTAAAGAAATGATATTAAGCGGAAGAAACGAGCCTGGAGGGTAGATTTACATCGGTATGATAAATCTCCGGACGTTATATATGTATATACGCGAGGAACGGTAGACTTTGAAACGTTTAAAAAATCAAAGAGTCAAGCGCCGCTGTTTCTCGCCAGATAGCGAACGGAATGGGTCAAGGGTCGCGGGGCAGCTGTTGGCGCCTCGTCGTTTACGAGGAAAGAAAGATTAATGAAAAACAAGCGGCTTGAAAAGAGTTGCGACAAAAGTTGGGAGAAAAGTTTGAGCATCTTTTAAAGTTTGCAAAAAAATAATCGTTCATATAATGGCTAGTTATCAAATAATTATAGAAAACTTAATTCACAGGGTCGAACTACTGATCGCTAATAATTAATAACACTTCAGGATGAAGAATAACCGGTATAAATAAAGCGGGGGAGGAAAGGAAGGGAAGGTTAAATGTCAGACTTTGTAGGATATGGACATATATACCGAGAGTTTTCGGTGAAACTGCTGACCCCCTTCCTTGCGGCGAAAGCAACACAACAACGTACCGCGTGCGTACGTTCCGGTTTCGCCGCAGGGAGGGGGTGAGCAGTTTCACCGAAAACTCTCGGTAGATAACTATGAGTATGAATATGCACGTATATGCAGATACCTACTATACAGGCGAATAAAAAAAGAAAATAAGTATCAAAGAAAAATGAAAGAGTAAAAAAGGAGGGTAAAAATGGAAAAAGAACATCGGTAGGTAGTAATAACTTACGGTGGGTAAAACATTTTAGAAATTATAGACCGTGTATATAAGTATGTAGGTATAGTTGGTTAAAAATGTTCCGGAATTGAAAAAAAGAGAGAAATAAAAAAAAAAAAACAGCTCAAAAACGCCCGATTTATTTTACTATCGTATGTATAATTTTATCCCCGATCGTCGTTAGCGTCTTCGATATAATCGTGCGCGTCGTTCTTAGATCGCGTGGTCACGTGACCCAGTGTATACGCGTCGAATATAAAGCGATTAAGATTCCGTCTGCGTTCATTGAGGGAGCTCGATGTGAATGAAATCCATTGTCGTCTATACTCGAGCAAGTCGAGCCTCTTCGACGCGCCGACGAGCCCGAAGACGTCACTCTTTCCAAGACTGTATATTGCATAACGGATGACGTCGTCGCACCTCACCTCACCTTACCTCACCTCATCTCACCTCACCACGTGACGCGACGTGACACAGCCTACAGCTTGCCGAAACAAATATACCGACTTTTTTTTATATCGATTGATTGAAAAATTTTATATCAAAATCCATATTTCAACATTATTTCGGTTATTTAAGCAAAATCGGTTCATTAAACGTTGTGAAATGTGTTCCTTCCGAATATCGGAGAATTCATTTAAAAAGTAGAGAAAAATGTGTTTCCTGAATACGGTAACAGGCTTAAAACTTGGGTCAAACTTTCTGACCTCGTACAGGATGTCCAGTCAATTGTGAAAACGAAATTTCATTATTTCCATAATCACAGCTTTTCAAGACAAAATTTATGGCTGTTCGGTCAGCCTTCGATGAACAATAAATAAAAACGCGCTCGTAATATGCAAAACAAAAATCCGGACTTTCGGTATCGCTGGTATCGCTATAAGAGATATCATCGTTTTGATGACCCCAGATCTTTCACCAATACAAAGAATTTGCGGAAACCGTCTATCACACGGATTTCATACACATACTAAAAACTGCTGACGGTTCAACTATAAATGAAGAGCGTGGAAGACTCGACTTGGGTAAGCCCTAAGTGCAAATATTGGGAGATGCCGGGCTCTTCTATTACATATATAGAACAGTATCGTCGTGTCGTATAAGCCTAAGATATGTATGAGTTCGTCGGTACATTATACCATAATATGATATGCCATACTCGTAATAAATACACATGGGCACGAAGTAGTGTGTGTTAGTAGATTGCAGTCTGCTGATATAACGCTCGTAATTACGGGTTTTAAGCGAGCGAGCAAAGCAGCAAGCGTGGACTCGTTACTGACCTACATAATTATTTGTTTAGTTAATTATCGTCACGAGACGACGCGATGTTGCATACAGACACGTCGTCACCTACTACATACCTATGTAGGCATATGCTCGATAAGAAATGGAAAATCTTTGCGTGTGAAATCGGTATCAGATAAAGAAACGAATTTTTTTTTTTTTAAATCGATGATTTTTTTCAGCTTGACGAAACAGCGTGGCTATTTTAATCGATATCATCGCTTTTTTCGTACGAATATGTAGCGAGGATATTTAATTGTCTCGACATACCTATATCTGGAAAAAGTGTGTCAAAAGATATAAACGGGATGAAATGTTGTTCCTGTTTTCTTACCTTTGAGAGTTTCTCGCCTTCGTGATGGGGCAAGAGCGTCCTGAGGGACTGAAATCCTGCATTGATGCTCTGCATCCGTCTTCGTTCATTGCTGTTGGCGATTTCACGCCTCATTCTCTTCTCTTGCTCCATGTGGCTTCTCGGCGTCCCCCGTACTACGATTCCGTTACTGTTGTGCCCGTTTAGATTTATACCTTGTTCGTCGTTGGACTCTTGAAGAAGGTCAGGGTGTTCTCCGACAACCACGTGCGTGGCTACGGAACCCTCGTCCGCCCCCTCGCTACTACTGGAACATAGAAATAAGCGATATGGTTGAAAATTTTTGTTTCATTTTTGTACTAAAATTCAGAGCGATTCAAAAATTGATTTGAATCACGCGCAAACCAACAAAAAAGATGAAGTTGTCCGTTACGTTGAAAAAAACTTAATGATTTCACGACTCATCAACCATTCATCGCTGAATCATTCACGAGCGCGTCTATACCATAAGTCAGGATTTAATCAAGCTTCAATATTATAACGGAGGAAGTGATTGTAGTTAGTTAGACGAAGCTAGGTAGGTACGATGAGTTACCCAATATTTCGGGTACCTATGTGTGAAAATATCAGTTTCGATAATTATTTCATCGATTGAAGGTATCCGTGAAAATTTGGGCAAAGTTCGTTGCTATAAATAGAAAACTTTTACCTACATACCGAAAAAATGAATGAAAAACTAAAGAAACACATACGAATCAAGGAAATCTTAAGTCCTGAACGTTACGCATGAGATACTTTCGTATGGAATACTATAATCAAGCGACTGCAGTAAGGTTTCGAAATATTTAGTCATTCCTATATAACAGCATATGGTCAATCATTGTGTCTCGATAAGTTACGATTTATTTTTTTCCCCGAGGCACTAGCTAGCGATATCGCCAATAGCGAATTCCAATCTGTTTGTATTATGCGGTCGGGTATTCATACTTATTGCCCGCATCGTCTCTTTACTTGTTTTCAGGAAAATTTCATTAGTCAGCGAAAGAATGCGGCTGACTTTCCGATCGCTTTCAAACAGCTCAACGTGGCGAGAACGTGCGCTTTACAAAAATCTTTTCTTTCATGAGGCAGGCACGAGAATTTATTTAATTAATTATCTTTTCAACGAATTGTGATTAGCTATTATTAATTAATAAATTAATCAATCATCAATTAATCAATCTTTTCGCACTCTAAAGAATTCGCGAGTGAAGTAAGACGACAAAATTTCTCAAGGTCTTGGATCGAATTTGGAATTGAATTTTAATGTATACAAATATATACACGCACCTCGTATCGTTAGAGAAAATTTTTAATCGCTGTATCTTCTGACTGAAACCACGAAATCGGAAGTCACTATAATTATAACGGAAACTGAGAAGCCGGAATATGGCTTATGAAACGAGATAAATAATAATAATAATAATAATAATAACACGCTCGGCAGTGTGAGAGTCTTGTACTGTGTGCAATTGAATGATAATTCAACTTTAATATTTCCTCAAATAACTAAAAAGAAAATTTCATTTCGTTCAGTTTTCGTAGATGCATTAAATTACCGCGGAATAATTGTGGCCGATAAAAACCACAATTCATTAATTGATTAGCTGCTTGTTGTATCCAATGTGAATGATGTGAATTATATGCGATTGAAAAAGAGGAAGAAAAAGAAAAGAAGAAAAAAAAGAAAAAGAAAACCATGGCGCCATGTGGGGCAGATAAACGGTCTAAACGAAAAGAAGAACTCAGCAGCAGGAGTCAAAGACTCGTGAAGAAATTGATCCGTGAACGGATATAGCGGGACATGGATAGACAGACGTGCGAGCGCGGTCTGAGTAGCTTTTAAGGAAATTGGAATCCTTGTTTCCTTTCGTTTCCTTCCACTTCTTATCGTCCCGAAACGTTATTATCAAGTTCCGTTTGTTTCCACAAACGATACCGCATACGTAAGGATTTGTTAGTCCGTTTATATATTATTCCCGTTCTCACGCGACGAACATCATTTTTTATTTTTATTTTTATTTTTATTTTTATATTTATATTTACATTCCTTTCTAACTGAAAACGTGAGAAATGGTCAGTTTACAAATATATATATATAACGAGAATCAATTTGTCTACAATATCAAAAAAAAAAAATACGAAAACTATAAACGACTCGTATATAATATACGAATATAACCAGAAAATTATTTCTCGTAAATCAAATGTCTAAACTCCCACACACAAGTTTTGATGCGCCAAAAACCTATGTACAAACTTTATCTTCTTCATACACTCAAAGTCAAGATCACTCGAAAAAAAAACAAAAAAACGATACAAAAAATTAACAAAAAAAATTCAAATTGTGATAGCCTACTCTTATAGTTTTTGCATCGAAAACAAAAAAAAAAACAAAAAAACGATCTGGTGAATCCTCTTCATTGAAAATGAGATTTCTTAAGCTCGCGTAAAACGACCCATGGGCCAAATTACGATTTGCGAATAAACAGCTGACTGCATCGTTCGTCTGACCTTGGGGATACAACAGGCTCTGACGATTTAGCCGGCGACCTCTCCGAGCTCATAGATAGACACAGTATCGCACGCAACAATTTGCGCACTAGTCGAGTAGGTATTCGCTACCATGTGGCGCAGTACCTGAGCCTCTGAGGTCAAACAATCAGATATAGACAGATATATCTGCTATATGCTTTATAGCGACATCAATTTTTTTTTTTTTTTCTGCCCCTAGAGAAATTGATCCCATTATAGTACAACGCATAAAAAATATTAGATGATAATAATAATAATAATAATCAGAAGAAGAAGGGTCACCCTGTTTCTCAAAATCGAAATGAAAGTAAGAAGAAAAAAAAAAATGGAAAAAAATGGAAAAAAAATTAATGAAACCAATTGCCTTATACTTGAATGACATTTCTCATAGTTTTTATATAATAGCGGAAAATAAACAACGAAGTAAGAAAATAAAACAAGGAAATATAACCACGATTTAACCGGATCTATAAAGCGAACAAATCGTATCGTACAATTTAGATATATAGGTATATAATATATACCAATAACAACTATGTATAGAAAACATTCCCACGCCGTTCGTTTGTCTGCTGTTGCATGGGTTGGTTTAGCACGGCTGTCTCTACTCGACCAAATCGAACGGACAGCAATAGTAATATAGTAATAGTAATAGTAATATTAAATTAAAACTATAAGCCGAAGCTGTAGACATCGCGTCACGGGTACCTAATAGAGAGAGATCGACGAATTCTCAGCTGAGAATAAGATCGTTTAAAAAATTATTCTCCGAAAGATTTTTGAACCGACACGACAGTTTAGTTACGAGAATATTTATCCGAACGAATTTACCCCCGGTGACTTTGTTTTTATTTCGATTAACGAAGAGCGGAACTTAATCAAAAGAGAAGAAAAAAAAATTCCGAAATAGCAGAATTTAAGAAAATAAAAAGCAAAAATAAAAATTCGCACAATTTTTCAATGTCATAAGCAACGATTGGAGGAAATTTATAAACATGAGGAGGTTTAAAAAAGGGATAGAAGCGTATAATTATATATGTCAGAAATACATAGACTGTCGAGACTTAAAAAAGTGAAGAAAAAATAAAAAAAAGTTTCGCATTCGTTTTGTTTTTTCTTCAGATTGTAAATCATGCTTACTAAAATACTATTTTAGCGAGTATTGAGTCTGAAGTGGCCGATAATTTATTGGTGATAAATAGCCTATGCCTTTATTTTAATGCATCTACTTTATTTTATGAGAAATAACTATACATTCGTTTATATACACAAATAATTTCAAGTTTATTGGATATGATATATTATGTTATATTATATATATGTATGAATATTATATGTTATGAGTAACACGTATTATTTGTGTGAGCATAACAGCATTATTGTTATGCTAAAGAAAAGGAAAGAAGAAAAAAAAAAGAATCTCAGAGTGTAAATCGCGCTTATGGATGAGAAAAATAATGAATTATTTTTATCAACCAGAATAACTGTTTCACTGATTGAATAAAATACAAAGTCCAATATACTTGTTTGAGATTGATACGGGGGAAAAAAAAATACATATATATATATATATATCTAATTGATTGATAAATAAAAGAATATATTTTTTAGCAGATTTTCCCTGTTTTTATACTCCAGTTTTGCGAGGAACCACCGTCGTCGGTGATAAAAACTGAAATATTCAATTTACCAACGTTTTGAACATTTCTCCCGAAAAGTCGAGTTCAAACCGCGTTGATAAAGAAAGAAAGAAAGAAAGAAAAAAAGAACAAAAAACCGGAATTTCATAACCAAAGTGAAAGAAATATGACCGAATATGCGATTATTTCACTCGCTAAACGTTTTGGTAGCCAAAATCGGCGACATACCGACCAACCCGGTCGAGAGACGTGGTGAGTCATCGCCCGGGGCCGTGACCTTCGGCGTTGCTCCACGGAACACGCTCATTCCACACGTGGCGGCGATAACCAAAGCATGGCAAGCAAGAGGCAACCAAAGCTCCGCATCTACGCCGTCGACACCATAATTGGGCGGACGCGTCGTCACCAATATGCGATCATAAGATTCGTCGATGAAAATTTTTACACTTGGATAGCCTCGACTCACCTGCCTTACTCTTCATTTTCGGATTTCATATGAATTTCGATATATATGTATGTATGTGTGTTTGGGTGTGTGTGCGACAGAACGCAAAGCTTTTTCCTGCAATGAGAATCAAATAAATCTTAGTTTTTATTTTCTTTCATCTTTTTTTTTTCCGGTCCAGCAGTATAAATACATCGCACTACAACTTCATATTTCTCGGTATAACTTTCGGTCTAAAGTATAAGCATATTACCTACTCCTAGTGTTAAAGATCAGCGTGTTGACCCATTATATCATCATCTGTATAGCCTCATGCATTTTTTTTTATTTTTTTCTCTCCAAGAAGATTTTTAAATATACACGACAAATATGAGACATAATTTGTAAGCCAGTATTTTAGTCACATAATGAAGACCCGGATTGTAGATAATAATAATAATTACTCATACATAATATATCCAGCTTGTTTGTTTACAAAGGAAAAAAAAATGGAATAATTAATTTTCACGAGCTTTTAAGCCTTACTTTCCACGTATTTTCACGAATTTATTGTTTTCCTCTCTATCTATCCATGTCTTTGTTTCGCTTTTTCAACTTTTCCATATGAAAAATATCAGAAATAGTCCAATAATAATTTATTTTATATTTTTACAATTGTAAAACGAGGTATCGTTCATAATTTGATTCTATAAACGCACAACTGACTATAATCTTGGAGTATTCATTAATAAAGAACGGGTCACCGGCCCTTCGTCTATGAACATACGCTATAATGACGATTCAACTTCCGTTCTGCCAAGGCCCGTAAAGGTTCAAGGACGGACATTGGTACACGTGGAATTCGCGTCCGTCGCGTATTATCAGCTGGTGTGTCGGCGTTCTGACGTCACTCGAATGAGCCAGCCAGGCAGGCAGGCAGGCAGTAGTCGCATCCCTCCCAGCCCACCAATTTCCTCTACCGCCGCCTGCCTCACCTTCCTACTATGTATACCGCGACGGCATGGGATCGGCGAGAGAACGAGATCAGAGCGCGCGCGAGAGATAGAGAGAGGAATAGAGGAGGAGAGAAAGAGATAAAGAGAGATAAAGAGAGGGAGCGAGAGATGAACACAGTACAGAGTATGGACGGGAGAATATATAGAGAAGTGGGTCGCCTAGATTCCCCCTTTGGCCAGGGAGTGTGTATTGGCGCGTGAGTGTTCCCCCCTTACGCCCCATGTCGTCGGCACTGCGTAGCGAGTGTAAATATAACCCCGTTGTAATTAGATCTATCGCGGCTACTGAGTGAGTCTGAGACCCCTCCCTTCCCCTTACGTCCTTTACCCTTTGCCATTAGCCATTTCTTGTACCTAGGTATAGACACTAACCGCCCAGCATCACTACGGACGACGATGTGTCTAAGGTACATACTATACATGGTATATACCTAGTGGGGATAGGTATATTAATTAGGTCGTGATATAAAAGATGGAATATTTATCTGGTATACGGGAATGATATATAGCCTGTATAGATCGCAAGTACATATTATGCCTGTAATATATGTATATATGGGGATATAGATCTACGTGTATTATACCGCGGTCGGGTGAAATGAAAAAATTGTTGAAACAAAGTAAATAATGAAAATGATATCGCTGATTGAAGCGCGTATATATGTATATATTTATACATATTCATAAAACGCTCGATCAATCATATAATTATGTACTTCTTATACCTACGTGTTTGTAATGATGGAGATATACAGATTACAGCTATTATAGTAAATTATGAAACAACTATATATAACATATGTTGGCTAACGTGCAGAGAGTATAATACTGTATAAACAGAAAGTCGAGAAATATGAGTAGCGTGTTATCGCGATTTTTTCTTTTCTTATCTTTCACTCTGCTTCTTTCTTTCTTTTTCTTCATCTTTCATTTCATTTCATCTTATTTCATTATTTTTGTTGTTTTGCACCGCTAATCGACAGCCGTACAATTCTTCTTGATCTTTCAAAGAAGCTTCTGTACGGACACGCGGTCCTACAGACCTGACGATGAGAATAGCGCGCGCTTCGCGGTACGGTCGTACCAGTGACGGTGGCGGTGGCGGTGGTGGCGGAGTATCAGCAAAAAGTGAAAACACATCGAGAATCAACCGCGAGCGGACGGACGAACCGACGCGACGCGACGCGACCGACGAGGCTAGTGAGTCACGCACAGCTGACGGCTGGCGCCACTCAGCTGGCTGGCTGGCTTATGCGCTAGCATATCTATTCCCGGCGTCTGTCTATCATCAGCTGTCCGTCCGTGCGGTAAAAGAAACTAATCGGAGATCGAACAATTGAACGATGTTTCTTATGAATTCTTTAGAATTTTTCTTTCATTTCAAAGAACTATTCCTTTTTTTTTTTTTCCTTTTCTTTCCCCGAAGGTGTACGTATACGATATAATTTTGTAAGAGGACGGTATAGCACGCACTGCAAGTTGCAGTCAGTTGGCAAAATGAAATGACAGTAGCAACAAAAAAAAAAAAAAAACCCAAAGAAAACAGAAAACCAAAAGGGATACACAGCAGGGATACCAACCCAAAACTCACTAGATGTTTCTAATAAAATCACTATAAAAATCACCAGATTTTTAGCAATTTTACTATGAAAATCTAGTGACTTACTAAACTGCTGCTAACAAGTTTTGGGTCGTTATCCCTGCTGTACCGCATCCACAGAAAGTCACGGTATACAAGTGCGTTTGCCGCCACCTATAATACCAATCTCTGACAGAGGAGTTACGTTTAAGTCTTGTTTACTCGTTCCTCGTTAAATATTAATACTATACTATACTTACGTAATGACGGGGCAGGAGCGCGGGTGTTCTGTCGAATTCTAAATTCGACTTCGCAGTCGTCTCGTGCAAACCGAGATCGACGCGGTCTAACAATAAGCGAATTTCGACCTTGCGACTGGAACAGACAGCTGGGGGATCTACTGTACTCGTCTATCAACGTTAGGATATAAATTAAGTAACTCGAGACCGATGATCAATAGCCGAACCCAAATTATAGGTATCATTAACCCGAAAATAGGTAAAAGAAGAATACATTTTTTTTTTCCCCGCGATCATGAGATAAGAATTACCATCAATTTTTCAGCGAAAAATATAGGAATAAGACTGAGAATAAATGAACAATTCGACGATGTAGGTAAGACCTTGCGCACACAATATTATATGTCTTTTGTTTTTATAAAAACTCACAGATCGAGAAACGATGAATAATACAGTGTTATAGATATGTGCGCTTGTACTCGATGTTTGCGAAGACGCGTGCCGTCAACGGCTGTAGGTAAAACCTATTCCTTAAGTATCTTTCTAACTACTTTTCGCTAGATATTTACGTTGGTTTCGTGTCAAATGCGGACGATTTGAAACATCGATCAGTCATATTATTTCCGCGCTTCTAGATTTCAGCAGCAACAATATATATTTTGTTACTTCATGATAAATTGTTAGAATAATTATACATGTACAATTTTACAATTTCCGGTCCATCATGTGTATCACGATTTTCGACTATGATAAGAAGAAGAAAAAAAGAAAAATGAATAAAAATTGAAATACATATATTTGAATAAATGGGATAAATCAAAGCCGTGTGTTGCTGTCGCTAATTCCTCCTTCTGATCGTTATACCCATATTATAGACAAACCCGTTAATTTCCCCATCGACTGCACTTATAATATTCCCCTTCCTAAGGTCAATCTTTGCGGACAACCTTGTCAATTACAATCAATTACAATCAATTACAGAGGTGAACATCTAACGAATTGGTGAGTTAGTACCCCGCTCTTCTTCGAAAGTGGGTCTTTGTTCACTTAATCGCGTCTTCTTGGATATCTTACTTTGACATTATACGTCGCTTTAAAAAATTCACGTTAAATCGTCGTTAATGGGGCTAAATTTACGGACGAAGAACTTTCTAACGAGATTGAAATTTCAATAAAGAAATTTTATATACTGTATGTACATATATACCGACAAATTTTTTTATTTACTGTTCTTTTCGTTTTATTTTATTTTATTTTATTATATTATATTATATTTCCCATTCTATCACACAATAATTTAAGAAACTTTCTTTCTCGCGATAACATAACTGCGCGTAAATATTTGTGGAGAAATAAGTTTTACTCAACTCTATATTTGATAATATAGGTCATTCTGTCGAAAATCAATAAATATATGTAATTTTGGGAAATCTTATTCTACCACGAGATATCTATCGCACTACGCATTCATTTTTTTAATTTTGAATCGACCCGTTGTATTAACTAACGTGAATATTGTTGCAGCAAAAATGCATACCTAGCTATTTAATAAAAATACATAACATAACATCACTTATTGAATGCAAAATTCAAAAAAGCATTTAAAATTGAAAACCATGATTCGTCTTGAAGAAAAAATGATATATTTTCAATCATTAGTATATATATGCCATGATAAATATGTACATATATTATCATTTTCCATCCTTTGTCATATAAATACTAAAATCGACTATGAATCAAAAAAGAAATACACATAATATATATGTTTGAAATCGTTTCCAAACCCATAATATCCACATCATCCAGATTCTAGGCGACCCACGTTTCTCGGTGGATATAGGGGGTGTCGAAGGGAGAGAGGGATCAGGGAGGATTGTGTATTTTCGAAGCTACTGGGGCGTGTGCCCCGGCTCAAGGCCAACGTTGATGGCGCAGCTGCCCTGCGTGCATCCACGGCGTATATATTGTACGCTTCGGTAGCCCTTCCTCATGCCCCTACCCCCCCTGTCCCCCACTCGCTCCTCCCTCCCACCCCCAGTTGTAGAGCATGGAACGAGTACGCGAAGGCAACCCTCGTAGCTCCGGCATGGTAAGCTCCCCTCCATCGGCACCGCGTGTACCGTCCCGCCTGCTTTAACCGGAAAGAGAGCCACCTTCGGTTCGCAGACCAGAAAAATAGTGTTTATTTTTATAATTCCCTCTGCCCTGCATCGTGCACCGCTCAGCTGGCTCAGATATATATATATATATATACATATGTCGTATATAGTAGGTACGCCGGAGCGCGTAGTACGTCTCTATGTATGTAATGTAACTTCATAACCGAACTGAGCCGTGCCGCGTACCGTACCGTACCGTACCACATCGTATCGTACCACGGCCCCCGTACCTAACCACTCGAGGGCGTGTAGCCACATGGATATCACTAGGCCCGCGGGTTGTTGTTTCAGAACTCTCTCCCTTTTCTACTACAAGATCTATCCGGACAGAGCATTGCTCGCACGAAAATATGTATACATATAGGTACTTGTGCTTTTTCATCGAATTGAAAAATCATGCCAATCATCATTCGGGGAATCGTTTTGATGTGGATGAGAATTTGATTTTTTTTTCTCCTAATTTTTTGGTCATTTGCTAATCGTTCATTAAAATAAAAACGATTCCACGGAGAAAAAAATTCCTTATTAAAATATTCTTGCGGTGATATGATTTTTCAATTCAGCATCACCGCTTTAAGAATCACAATTTGAACTGCATTTCTCGTGTATATGAATCGCGAGATTTGAAAAAGTAAAAAATATTGCATATTATTAGAAAATACACAAATTACTTCATAGACTCAACAATTTTCAAAATAATCATTTCGAAAAATATATTGTTCTAACGTATAATTAGATAATTACTATAATTAGATAATTAACATAATTGTTGTATGACATGTATACCTTTGATCAGAGAAATAAATTGTTTGCACAAGTTTATACCTATATAGTGTAGATATACATATATAGCGACTCTGATAGAAGCGTTTAAAATTCGAATACCACGTGTGACTGAGTATATAAATTGAAAAAAGAAACGGGTCGAGATCAGTCTAGCTAGTTCTGGGAGGCATCGGGACGCTGAGAATGTCGCGACGCCTCGCTTATACTCGCTATGAGTAGGACCACGTGCTCGGGAACACGGTCGGCTGCGTCTAACCAAAAATAGCCGTCGATGAAGACGGGGACGACGGACGCTTTGGTCCGGACCTATATCACTACCTTGGCCCTCTTAGGAAACGACGATGTTCAAGTTTTCGTATAGGATTTTTCGCTCGCGATCGAATACGATTCAAAATTAAGAAAAACTAAATAAATTACAAATCCCAAAAATATATATTATATAATCCTATATAATTTATTGATCACTTCAGAAATTGTATATTAAAGAGTACAAGCTATATAAATTCGTTTCTTGTTTCTCGAAAAAGAAATGTCCAGAATTAGATTAATGCACCAATTATGCTAATCGGACTTTAGTTCCGAGACTAAGGGACGCGAGGCGTCGCGTCGCGACGCCTTGACCGAGCTACATACGTCTTTAGGTTAGAGAGGAGAGGGTAGGGGTTCAATGAACTTTAAAGTTGCCTCAAAGTCGCATCGCAGCTGGTCCGTATAGCGGTGCGGTCAATCAAGCCCCGAGTAGTTGCACCACCACCGCGATGAGGGGTCATTGGGTCAATCTTACCGGGCGTCTCTGTAGTACGTATATACCAGAGAAGAAATTGGCGAAAATAAAAACGTCAGATCAAAAGCAAGCCAAGATTTACCATACAGTCACTGAAGAGTATCGATGAATTGATCAACATATGTCGTACATTCATCGCGAAAGAAATGAAAATAAAAAATAATAAATTCAACAAAATTACGAATTGATGAATGTCAAAAGCAGCCAACAGGATATACGTTTGCTTGAAATGAGAAAAAAAGAAATTGATCGAGAATAACAAATAATAATAACAATAATAATCACGATAAAAAAGCTTGCGCCGTATCCTGGGAGCCGTAAAACTCTTTGAAAGTATACAAGTTTTGTATACATAGGTATATAAGTACCTATACCTATGAGTCGTATAATCTATAAGTTTTGAACTAGCTTCCTATATACCAGGCTAAAAATCTCTTCCGGTGAGAAATCCGTAAGGAGATATCAGGTTACCATCGTTGTCCTATCACCCTACTCTTTGCATACGTTTTATATGTGTATATGTACGTAATACTGGTATACGATACGATACGATATTTGTTCGTTCGTCCGTTACGTTCCTTCGTTCGCGAAAAACATATATATACCTATAGCTGTATGTATAGGGAGAGAAAAGAAGAGAAGAGAAGAGAAGAGAAGAGAAGAGAAGAGAAGAGAAGAGAAGAGAAGAGAAGTTGATCTGAGCTAGACGAACGTAAGAGCGAGCCGAAGAGTAGACGCGGGTGTATGGAGGATACGCAGACTACGGAGCGAGAAAGACGGACAAACATATATTTAGCGAAGTATGACGTCAGGCGGGTCGACGCCGTCTCGCAGCTGCCGCGTTGCCTGCCTCTTCCTCTGCCTCTGCGCCTCTGCTTTTGAATCGGTTTGCTTGTAATCGGAGAAAGAATATTGGCGATAGCTCGAGCGACAGTCGCGATTGACGAGTTAGAAAAGAAAGAAAAAAAGAAGAAAAAATAAGAAGATATTATATCGAATAGTTTGTTCTATAATATCAATAATAATAAATGATATAAAACTAGAATTAATTCATCTCATTAGAATTGCGGCACCGAAAAAAGATGCGGTCGTATAATTAAATATTCAGGGTAAAAATCTAGACACCGTGAAGTGTGGCCATGCCATGGTGTAAAAAGAAAAAAGAATAGTAATAAAATAAAAACATGAAATCAACGCAGAATTATGGGGCGGTTAGAAAGAATATACATACATATAGATATATATTTACGACTTTGTTATAGGCAGGTGTTTCTGACAAAGATATAGGTATATCCTTATACTATATACCTAAGATATACGTATAATATATGAATATGCATATATTATGTAGTACGTATATCTAGTATACCTGTATCATATACATACCCGTAAATACCTATAGGTACGCATATATATGTTTACGAATCCTACAGGTATTATTCGGGACAGCAAAATTGTATTGTAAGGATATATACCTATTTCGACGAGGCTAGGCTAAGCTAAGCTAACCTTAGCTTAGCTTACCTAACCCAACCTAACCCAGTGCACTTTAACTTGGCCGAAACGAGCCAAGTTGCTTAGAGGTACCTATATACTATGCGCGTCGCAAAGTTAAGATCCAGTCGAAAGGGACCAAGTGAATACCGGCTGAGCTAGGTTTATAATACCCGTGTTATATTTATATATGTATATAGATATAGGTGTAGATATATACCCATCGGGGATTTGGCCTCGTTGAAATCCATGTGAGATTTTGGGTTGTCGGAGATTTGAACAAAGGACGTACCTCTGAGACCAGGTAAGCTCAAAATAGGCCGAAACGTACTAGCCTGCGGCCTTTGTGTCAGGTATAGGTATAAGGTATATCGGTGTATACACAGCTTGTATACGTATAGATATATATTAACGCACAACGAGGATCCTGGACGTATACAATCTTATATACTGTATACGAGAAATTTGCGCGGGATGAATACAGGTATAACGCAAATTTAGTCTTTGGACCTAAATCTTATATGCTCAAGGCTCAAGATTCAGAAATTTTCTTTCAATGATGTAGCGAAACAGCCACCAATACGAAAATCTTTTCTCGAAAAATCAAACGACGCGTATAAATTTCATTGAAAAGTATGAAGATTATTATTTATTCGTGAATCAAAATGAAAGGCATTTCATCTTCGTGAAACGTAAATAAGTGACAAAAAATTGTGTTGGTACGCGGCTAATTTCACTTGTAGATTTGGAATTAACCGAAAAAAAAAGTAAAGTAAAATAAGCTTTGTATCGCGTTGATTTACGTCTTCCCGCATCGAGTGTCTGCGCTAGTATAACTAGTATTCGTATTCGTATTTGATGTTGTTCTTTTTTTGTTGTTGTTTTGTCTCTGTATATAATGTACACGAATTATTAACATATTGCGGTACGATTTTTCACCCGAAAGTAGAATGGTAATTTCTGAAATGATAGCTGGTTAACGATATACCGACAAGGACAAATCGCTGCAGAATACACGTGACAGCGTAAGTACATACTATTTGTTTTGTTCGTTTGAAAACATTGAATTATACCTTGTCAAAATCAATGCTTCCATATTATACCGTCGCGGGTCGTCAATGTTTCATTGTCAGCTGAATTCATTGATTTCAAAGGGGTTATCAGTGTCGTGAGTATTCCGACAAAGGCAAACAGAGACCGGCCAACCAGCCAACTAACAAACCACCCAACAAACCAACAAACAAACCAGCCAGCTAGCTAACAAACAAACAAACAAACAAACCAACGACTACGACGACGACGACGACGACGAATGAAAACTAGCTTGTCGAGAAATTCACCTAAGCCTTTTCAAATTTGAGCTATATCGTATATAATATATTTCGTATTCTAACGCTTCGCATTGTAGAAAGAATGAAACAAAAAAGAATGAAATGAAAAAAAAAAAAAAAACCAACGGCACTCTAAATTAACGAAAAACAAACATTGGATATTAAATCGATTAGAACCTGTACATATATGTATAGTAAACCAAAACGCGTGTGTGAAATAACATATGTAATAAATTGAATGACTTTAATCCGAATAATAATTTATGTGTACAATAGGGATATTCGTCAACAATTATTCCACACCTATATAGCCTATCAAGGTGCCCATATGAAATAACCGTATCTAAGAACCAGGTGTATAAATTCATACGGCATAATATACACCCTTGAACTGAAACGTGGCATTGTGTAGGTAGGTAGGTAAAAAAATAAAAAAAATAAAAAAAATAAAAAAAATAAAAAAATGAAAGAAAATAAACTAAAATGCATCGTTACTACTACGCAGTATCGCGTAAAACCCACGCGGACTGCATCGTACGCAGCAATATAGAAGTACGCGCACGCACGCATACGTATTCATACATCGAAGAAAGGGCCTGCGTGACACAAAGGGACTGGGTTTCCTAGTACCGCAGGGACGAGTACGTGGAGGAGGGAAGAGGAGAAGGAGAAGGAGAAGGAGAAGGGAGACTCGAAGTGGTAGATAGCCAAGAGGGTGACGGCGCGGCGGTGGGACGAGGCGAATGGAGGGAATCATCGAGGAGAAAGGGAGCAACGGGACGGAGCGTTCGAGTGGGGAGAAAGAGGAAGAGGGAGAGACCCTACGAGGAACTACTTTCTCCCCCTACCTCGGGCGCTTCCGTCGGTAAAGTTAGAGTCGGAGGGGGATAAAAGACGATGGGAGAAGAAAGAAAGAGAAAGAAAAAGAGAGAGAAGGAAAGAGAGTAGGGGAGGGGGATGCGGCAGCGAAGGGCGACGCTTCGGAGTCCGAGAGAAGCTGGAAAATTTCGAGAACTTCTCTCTTCTCTATGCCGTATAAACGCCGCTATGTATATATATATATACACGAATATAGGGTAAAAAACGAAGTTAAGGAATGTGAATGAGGAAGGAAAAAAATGAAAGAAAGAATAGGAAAAATGAATAATAAAAAAAAACAAAAATAATAATAACACGAGAAAAAAAATGTCACGCATATGAATATAACACATAGTATATATATATATACTAAATATACGAGGAAAAAAGGTAGAAGAATGGGTTATTGTATAGAATTTTGAATAACAATTCTATTGTAATTCTACAGAGAAGAAACTTTCTAGCTTTAGAGTTGGTTTTCTTACGAATATTGAAAGAAAAAAAAAGAAAAAAAGTTAACTAAAGTGAGAAAAAGACGCGTTCGATTGATGTGGAGTCGAAGTTGTACGTGTAGTTTTAAAAATGAATATATAGATCCTCTGTGCTCTGACCATAAGCAACATATAAATATCATTAAATACACATAGACATTAATATACCCAGCTTACATGCGACTGATACAATTTATGCTGTATATTTGGCGATAACGGGGTTTGGTTCTTATGCAAGTGCACGAGATGCACCGCACGTCGACGACTATATGGAACGCGAGAGGTCACAGAGACACCATTGTTGTCTGCACGTCGTGCGCCGATGTCGGACGGACGTACTAACGAAAGAAAGAAAGGATGGATGCACGGACGGACGGACGGACGGACGGATGGGTGGGTGGCTGCTGTAACGGCGGCGGCCGAGTTTCAACGCGTTGACTGACGAGTAACCCGCTATCTCTCAACCTCAACGGGAGGTTTGCGCCAACAATAATAACAATAACAATAATAATAATAATAATAATAACAACCATAACTCCCTCATCGAGAATAATAATAGTAATAATAATAATGATAACAACAATATAATGGCAACGTATGTACGATGTATGCATGTATGACTCCGTCGAGGGCGCGCGTACTCTCGACTGAATCGATTCGAGCGTGAATGGATGGCACTAACTTAGCTGTTATGTATAGTATGTTACGTGTATGTATGTATCTCTTTCTCTTTTTCTCTCTGTTTCTTTCTCGTGAGAGGATTGGATCTTGTATATATGTCGCCTTGCGTATACCTATACTACTATGTCGTATGTTAGATTAGTTTGATAATTCGTAACTGCAACTGTGAATTAATAATAATTTATTTATGTTATTACGATATCTATATACGTACGCAGTCGCTCATCGATCTAGTTAACATAACTTTACCTTTACTTTACTATATCGTGCTTTACGATCGTGGGATTTAAATCATTACAATATAATTACTTTATCTTCATATTTCAATATCGTAAGAATATTACGACACTTCGATATGTAATGACACGTTCAGTTCAGTTCGTATAGATTTATATATTAATTCAAATATAAGATATTATTTTCCTTCTATTCTATTCCTTTATTTTCCTGACATTACACCCTGCAGAGCTCGCGGTCGGGTCGATCCACCTGTTAGATAAAACGCGATATAAATATTCCGAGGGAACGTCGACAGCTGCTATATAAAGACGATTAAAGCTTAGACCTTGTTTGTTTCGTAACATAAAAGTATAATATATTGGTTGAAAAAAATTTCAAGTTTTTTTTCTCTTTTTCTTTTGCTTTTTTTTTTGTTTTTGTTGGAATTTAGAAAATTATACATTTGTTGAAAAATTTGAAAAACGTATACTATACAGGTATGTTTATGTGCCCATAGCATAGAATTTGGAAGTGGTCAGTAGTAGGTAACCTACATAGTACCCTAACTATATGACGTATTAAGACCGCGCAGCTGGTGCAGGTTGCTGACGATAGAAATAAGAAGGGGTATTTTGTTAACAAGATTAGGAAATATGCAGTTGCAGCAGCAGCCGATAAGTCCATTCCTAGACGAGGCCGACCAAGTGCAAACGTGTACCTAACTACATACCCAGAGACATACCGCGGTGCGGTGCGGTGCAGTAAGTAAATCGAATGATCTCCTTTGCGTCAAATAGTTTATTATACATATGTAACAGAAAACAGTTACACGGAAGACAATGAAAAACAGTAAGTCAGTCAATCTAATTTGCGTGCGTCTCATAATTCGACATATCATTCGCGTTATTTGAAGGTAATATTACACGCCGCGAATTGATAGCGATACAGAAACAACGATAATGAATGAGTTTATGAATAGAAAGAGGAGGTTGGTGCCGATTCATCTTAAAAATATCACGTTTCTGAACGGGTCAGAGTTCCCTCGAGAAAAGGGGAATATATACATAGGTATATATATATATATATATCTACACGAAGAATGAAGATACTATCACGGTATAGAGTAAAAACTACTTGTTGGACATTATTACAGAGTGGGACGGTAAGAAGCGAAAAGAGGGAGACCGGAATAAAGAAAAGGACGAGAAAACCTAGAGGTAGAGAAATACAACGAATAAAACGAGAACGATTAAAAACAACAAGAGTTAAAAAATCACAGGGTTATTATGCTACAATATACGTCCATATGTATATTATATATATCGATCTTAGTATAACAATGTATGTATAATTATATACAATTAGCGCTCGACTATGGTATATTTTTCTTAATTTATTGTTTTGTTTTTCACTCGCAGTTGGATGATTAAAAAACAAATAAATGTTCCCTCCGTTATTATATACCTATACATACATTCATAGTGTGAAAATATGAAAACATGAAAATCAAACAAAATTCGGCAATGCGGTAGGTACGGGATTTTAAATCACTAACTCACGATACGCGGCTGCAACGTCGAACGTAATACTATACCGTGACAATCAGGTGAAACCGAATGGTCCGATTCCCCACCCGGCGGATATTTCGTATTTTTATGGGGTTAGCCACTCGTTGCGCTGAAAAATTTCTAGGGTGATTTGGCCGCGAGGTCGATGCAACAAAACACCCGAAGGATTTTCAGTGCAACGAGTGGCTTTCCCTATAAAAATACAAATCATCCGCCGGGTGGGGGATCGGTCCATTCGGTTTCACCTGATTATCACGGTATATCTATACATATCTATACATATTATGTATACATATATATACTGCCTGTCTGCCTCTATCTATTTTTCGCTATACCAAGTACACGTGCACCGAGTTTGTTGAGTGCAGCCACCACGAGCCTCAGCTACCTGTACACTGTACAGTATGTATAGTTGACCGTGGTCAAGATTTCGAACTATAGTATAAACAGTATTCTACTCATGTAATATACATATATTATGCCAGAGGGCAGGTTAAGACTTTTGTATATATGTGGTGTAATAAATGAAATCGGTCTACTATTACAGAAGCGGAATTTTTGTGCACCTTTAAATAACTTAATCGCAAACTTTAATTCCACCATAATGGTAAACGCTTTTAAGATCTATTAGGTAGCTGCTGCTTGGTGTGCCTTAGGGATTAAGCGATTAACACTTGAGAACAGTAATATAACCTGGGTCCATACGAACCAACAACAACAACTAAGATCTGAGTTGAAATTTTGTTTTTCTATTTTTCAAAAAAATTGATGCATAGTTAATATTTCTATTTTTTGATTTTTACGGTAGTAGGTGTGAAAAAATGAATAAATGAATAAGTAAAAAAAAAGCAAGGGTATTCTTTATATTGATAAAAATGTTACGCCGCAAAAGATGAGTGAAAAATGGATGAGAACGAGTACGAGCAGAGGTAGTACGTATATAACAACGAGAAACAACAAAGAGCTTGGTTAGTCGCCGTCAAGCCTTAGTAGGTTATTTTTAGATCTACGCTCGAATAGCTACACGTAACTAATATCGTACGGTATTAGTATATGTATGTACCTTGAGAACGTAACCCAACCTGTTCGCAGGTTGATAAAAATGAATGATCATCAAACCTTAGAGTGATAATACATAAGTAATGCGATAATATTATTACATAGAAAATTGATAATATGTATGTATATATATGTAGAAATAAATTTCATACAAAAAAAAATTAATAAAACGATATTATAATCTATATATAGATAAAACATCATGAGTTGTAGAAATAAACGATGCTAGTAATGTGTGTAGTAAGAGGAATGTGAAATTGTGAAAAAAATGAAAAAATAAAAAATGAAATAAACAAATAAATAAATAAAAACTTTGATAATTAAGTCCGTTGTAATCAGTTGATTATTTTCTATGTACTGCCGTCAGCTGATAAAACGTGATATATACCTACTATGTGTATACGTATATATATAGTACCGCAGACAACAATTGACGCCAGCTACGTCATTGGTTACCAAGAAAATTGCACAAACAGCATAATATAATACCGTGTATCATAGATACCGCTTACTTACTTATAATACATACTATGATGGGGAAACTGTTATCCATATACCTAGATATATATTATATACACAGAGCTAGTGGGAGACTCGGATTGTGTGAGTAACGACGTACGTACTGGCGCCAAGTGTTCATTCAATGCTTTCATCGAGCATATATATATATATGTAAATATAAATAAATAAATAAATACAATAATCAACATGCTGTATACAATAATATACATCTATGGCGTGCAATTCATTTTTCCATATATACACCATAGCGCATGCCGTGCAATAGAATATGAATACATATTCACAATATTATCACTATCACAGATATAATAACGTTTCGGCGGCGTGCCTTGATCAGTTTCTACACCGTGGTAAAAAAATAAGAATAAGAAACGATGATGAAAATAAAAATAAAAATAAAAAAGTCCCCTCGCTGGCTGCAATCGTCAGACAAAAGAACGCGACGTGAAGGCAGGTGTCGTCGAAGAAGTACAGTGGCGTTAGGCTAGACAGAACCGACTCGCCGCGTGTGACGAGCGACTCGAATTTGTCGAAAAGAATTGAGAGCGAGAAAAGAGAGGTTTCAAGAGACACGTGTGTAGAAATGAAAATATGTAAACAAGAAGGAGGCATTCAGCCGGCCGGCCGGCCTGCCGGCGTGGTTCTCTCGTGTTATTTATAGAAGGAAATTATTGTGCAACAAAACGGGATTACGTAAGTCGCCGGGTCTGTCGTCGTCGTTCACCACACCACACCACACCACACAACACCGCACCCGGCGAAGGCGAACTCTCTTCTCTCTTCTCTCTTCCTTCTTATTACGATTCAGAAGTTTCGCTGTACGATTACCTACTACGTAGAGTATATTATACATACATGTATACCGCATTTTTAACGGAAGTTGGTTTCATTATCTGAAACATGTGCAGGAAACTCGAGACTTTCTGTCATAATATTCACAACGTTGTTATAATTCTTTACAGAATAAAAACACGGAAAAATAATAACCGTTTCATTTACAACTTCACCGTGTTACGAATTGTCACTCAATGGTATAGAAATTTAACGTGAGAAATATGAAGACAAAAAAAAAAGAAAAAAAAGAAAAAAAAAAGAAAAACAATTCATTTCAACTAAATTATTCCGAAATATAAATCGTCGTTGAATAAACAGTGAAAACAGTAACAGTACCCCGCGTGTGTTTATTTACTTGTTTCCGTTTCTATTATTATTCATCGACATACCGCCACAGTTGATACATACACATTCATATTTAAGGGGGTAAAGAAAAAAGAAAAAAAAAGACCCAAAATTATTCCCTCTAGACACGCGCGTATCTCGAATCGTGGCCGATAAAACGTTTAATGAAATACCATATGCATGTATACTATACTATACTATACTATACTATATGCAAATATTCGTATGATGCCAAAGTCAATTGTAGTATATGTCCTATAGTACGCGACGGCAAATGGCGAGGTAGTTGATAAGCAAAACAATGTGAAGAAAGAAAAGAAAAGAAAAGAAAAAAAAGAGTAGAGTAGAGTAGAGTAGAGCCGGCCGGCCGGCCGGTGTCTCACACAGCTGAGCGAAATGAATTCGTTTAAATGCGCGTATATCGCGCGCGACGCGTCCCACGTTTCTAATTATAGAAGTTCATTATCGCGGTAGTCGGTCGCGCGAGCGTACCGAGGTCCTAGTATTTCGTTTCGTTCGATAAGCGAATAACGTGGAGCCAAAAAGTTCCACCCCATGTATGGGGGTCGAAGTTGAGGCATAGATGTCAAGGGGTTTGGCGGGCGGGGGTGTGTGGCGAGGTGATAACGCGCGTTTTTTTTTTTCTTTTTTTTTCCCTAAGCGTGTAATGGCGCGTCATTTTTCGGTTATAAAATATGATTTATCTCGTCCGGTTTACCTGCAGAGTTCGGCTTCCTGCTCGTCAACTGCTTCAACGATTTCCTCCAGGAGAATTCTGTCGTCACTATTACTAAACACTGACATAATTCGCTGATCCGCACCACTATAACAACGCGTATTTCACGTCCCACCGTCACAGAGATAAACAGTAACCACCTAAGTAAAACACACTTTAACTCCAAGGTATTTACGAGGTTGTACACCACGGGTCGGGTTTGTCCACGGGGCAGCCACACCGCGGCGCACACACAACGCCCGATCGCGTTTTGTAATGGCGATCTTTGGCGGGAAACAGCTGAGGGCCCCCACGACGCACCGTGGATCACTCCGCCGCCGGCTACGCACTACAACTTAGTTTATTACTCGTATTATTGTATACACAAAATGGTGTTGAAATAAAGAAAAAAGCTAACGATTATCATCGTACGATAAATATAATAGAATATATTCGGTTAGATACACGCGAAATAACTCGACCGAAGCGAAGGACTAGTTTTCCTCCGTGTAGCTTACGCTAGACGTGCGCCACGGCCGCGCGGGAAACATCTGCCAGCTGGCGGAGGCCCCGCCCATAGAATACGCCGGTATCCCCCCCACCCATTCCCGCCATCCCTACACCGACCGTTTCGTACCCGGCAGGCTGCTCTCTCGCTGCAGTGTGTAGCGTGGTTTTAGCGTCTGTACGGGAGCGTACGATACGATAGGTATTGTACTACATACGTATAGGTATATACACGATATAGAAAAAGAGAGAGGGAGAGACTCGCCGTGACAGTTGACAATAAAAATTCCCCACTCCTGCCTACCCCAAGAGCACCCCCACCACCGTTACATTTACGTTTACGTTTACGTTTACGTTTACGTTTACGTTGCGGTGTAGTACGCGACTTCAAACACTCTGCTGCGCGTACCCACGCGTATTTCTTTTTTTTTTTTTTTTCCTTTTTTCGCGACTCGAGGGTTGCGAGAATTGGAAATTGGAAACGCGGACTGCGCAGAAAATAATAATCGATACCATTATGGATCCGATGAAAATTTTATGTTTCATTATCATGTTATTTAGGGAATAGAAATATGAAATGAATGATACACGTTGATATTTTTTCATTGATTAAATAAAAAATACCCTTTCATATTTGTCTCGAATTATGTATGTACCTAGCGAGAAAAATTGAAGAAGATTATTACAAACGTTTGTATACATACGTTGTATGCACACGAACGCCGGTAACCTGAAATATGTAGTTATTAGCGTGTGTGTCGTAAGGCCGCGCGTTGCAGACGGTAAACTGAATGAACTTCGGTATGAGTATAGTAAAACGAGCAGATAACCTGATAAACAAGTATTGAAATACGTTTCGCCCCCCGTTAAGAGGTTTTTTAATATTTCTGATTTCCCTTGAGCCATGGCTTGGCAGTTGGCGTCTGATTCAGTCCTGAGATTTCTTAGTTACAGAATACCGAAGCGAGTGAAGCTAGATACGAGACAAATGTCGACATCTAGTGAGAGTCGTCGGTACCAGTTGAATATGACGTCACGATGTAGTCCCGGCAATAAATGGAGGGAAATTAAATTTTAGTTTTAATACAAATAAGACCTTTATAATTATTTGCAAATTTCTTTATAATACAAGTGTAAAACATTCATTATTTAATCAATTTCTCCTCTCATCACTTATTATAAAAGGAAATTATTCGACGAGACAAACTTTTAGAAATAAAAAAAAAGAAAAAAAAAGAAAGAAAAAATATGGGCAATTTTTTTTTTTTTTTTTGTTTTTCTCTTTCATTCGTACAACGTACAACGTACTTAGTACCGTGGTCAGATAAATATTGAATCTCATAATCTTCCACGATTTCCAGATTCTTTGAATTTTTGAGAAAAAAAAAAGATAATTAAAATAAATTTTTTGTTATCACTTCAGGGTAAATTAAATATATATGTATGTATACCAATTAATAAACGCTATAATGTATACTACCCTAAATATCATGTACACTGCAATTCGTGTTGACCCATTAGACCAAATACATAATTAGATATCAACAATATTAAGCTGACGGTATTCGCAAGATTAAACAATACTTTAAATACATATTATGTTCGTTGGTAGAGGGGTAAAATTGGAAAATCAAAATCTGACGAAAAAATATATTCAAAAAATATATCAATTATACTCCAATTATTTTTTTTTACACATCGTTGTATTGATTTTACAATTATGAAATGGTATGTATCAAGTATCGATCAGAAGGCAAAGAAACTTTCTACTATGTAATGAAAACCGGCGATAAAAGGAGAAAAAAAAAAGAGAAAAAAAATAATCAATTTTTCGAATCAATCCCAAGCCAGTACCGTACCATGAATATATAATTTCGGTTTCCGGATGGAAAATAAACGAACAGTAGAATTTATAGGAAAGCTAGGGGAGGGAGGCAAGAACTAGCACCGATCCCAAAAACACCTATTCGGTCACCAGTCCGAATCTTGATATTATACCTAAATCTCAACATCGATTTCCACCTCTTTTCATTTTTTACCCACCGATGTATACAAAGTATTGTTCAATTTTTAATAAATACAAAAAAAAAAGAAAAAAAAACATCGCTACACCTTGCGAACTAGTTTTTCAGTCCTATGGGTCAACAAATGTTCATCTTTTGCATCTACAAATAACATTCTAAAAATAATTATCAACAATCTCTTTTGCACGTTGTTTCACTGATACTTAGGTCTTTTTTTTATGTATTTTTGTATTTTTTTCTATTAAAACCATTTGGCAATGCAAATAAAATGTTTTTTTTTTCTCTTTTCTTTTTTCATTGGTAAATAAATAATAGAAATGCCACTCTTAAAATGAGGTATTATCAGTATTTGTAGATGCAATAGAAATGGGGAGAGCTAGATTTAAATTTACATTCAAATCGACTGGTTTGATTCACTGTATCGGTGACTAAGCTATTTTACTGCTCTAGATGCCAGGCAAATGCATACATCATCATTATACAATAATTTTCAATATTTGTTATTTTTAACTTTTTTTTTTCTTTTTTTTTTCAGTTATTTTTTTCTTTCACTTTTCACACGTGCTGCTGTTCAGACAAATTTTCTTATTAGAACCTGATACTCTTGATTATTTGTACAGGCGACCGATTGCTCTCAATATTAAAAAGAAAAGAAAAAAAAAAAAAATTAATGTCATTATCTACATAGTATTGGCAAATAAAAATGCGTTTTTTAAACTCAGTAAGATACATACAACATGGGTAATGCATCTTTCCGATATAAAGTGCCTTAAACAATGGATTTACACGTTCTGGCCGTGTCAGTTGACTAAAATTAATGCCAGCAATATAGTAAACCATAGATTTTTCTTTCTCAATAAATTATATGCATTTACGCAGGAATGTATTCCAGATTTATAATAAAAGAATTTGTTGGGAAAAAAAAAAAAAAAAAAACACCGAATTCTGGTTTTGTATTCAATTATTTCCACCAATTCTTCTCAATATTATATTCGTTTTAGTAAAGGGTAATGGGTAATTCCTCAAAACTCATTTAATTAATCAATCAATCCTTTAATGACTTATAGCCCTGTCGGGCAAGTAGTCGAAAACTCATTTAGTCTGGACTACGATGTATTCATATAGTATAGAAAAATCAAAGAGGAAAGAGATTCATTGCATGCTTATTAAATATGAATTGTTTTTTTTATTCCTTTTTTGAACTATATCCAAGTGTATACGAATACAAAATCAACTAACAGCTCTATTCGGGCGATAAAATTCAAAATCTTTGACGATTAGTTTGCACAAAAAGTTTGTGAGTCATTCAAGACAGAAGAAAAATTCGAGGATATTTTTTATTCCAATATTTTAAGAAGTTATAGATTTCATATAATTCGTAGAACCACCCGGAGGTAGATGATCGTTATACACCCCGTGAACACTACAACGATATGATAAAAGTATAGAAATTAATTATTTTTCCATCGAAAATACAATCCGAGAATGAAATTTGACCACACGAAAAATGATTCAATAATAAAGTTGATTAGAAATTATTCTTTGCAAGTAGTATTCCAAGTTGATAAATTGATTTTATAAACAGAGCTATACTGTTTGGTACGAATTTAAAATTCGTAAGGCTCTTCTAGAACGAACGTAACACTTACGTATGAATTGGTAGAAATTTATATTTACAATCAAGAATAAATTAAGTATGTAACTTGCTGATATTTTACCTGTTAAACTATGATTTTTAATGTAGATGAAAGATCAGAGATCACTATAGGTTTATTTTAAAATCGTTATTGGTCACCTAATGTAGTAAATTAAGAAATAAAACGTAGGTATTTCTCTCACATGCCTCTTCTGTAAATCCATGTTTACCCTATATTAATAATCTTAACAAAGGTAAACTATTAATCTAGCTGTGTTATAATAATTTTTTCAGTCCTAGTTTCAACCGTTCCTGAGCTGGATTCACTTTGATTTTCAATTGCTGAATAAGATCAAATATCTTCAGAGAAGGACCAACTTTAAAACCAGTTAGATCTATAATTTGATCCTTAGTCAAGGTGAGCAAGGCCTTGCCGTCTATTTTACGCTTACTAAAATTGTCACAGTAAGTAGCACAATCATTGACACGGAGGAACTGCGCGACGTCAAAAACATTCCATTCGGTCGGCACAAGATCACCTGATTCCGAACTCTTTTGTGGACCATCCGCCAATCGAGGAATAAACTTGTTACTAGCTGTCGTCACCTGAAAGCGAGAAAAATTCTGTCAGTATAAGTTTTCCAAGATAATTAGACGCCTGAGCGCTTCACGTTATAATATAGTTATCATATGTTCTCTATATAGTAAGAATATACTATATGTAAAGAACCCGGCATCAAAAGCTAGTACTGCATTCTGAAAGTATCGTGTTAAACGCTAGAGGCGATATCGGACGATGATGTTTGGTGAGTGACCAGGCAAGGGTATCCCGAACACTACATGATCACTACCTTCTTTATCGGTGGTCAGTTCTTAGTTGCGTAAGGATTCCTATTTAGGCTTTTTTCCTACGGGAGGAATCAGAGGAATTAGATATTCCGTGAATAAGATACAAACTCACGTTAATATAAGAAGTGGCAGTCCTTTCCTTGGGTGGTATCAAGTTTTGAGCCTCACTCCGTGCTTCGCTTTCAGCGTGTCCTTGGCCGGAGGTAGGGCTAGGTAGTGTTTGGTCAGGTCCTGCAGGTTCCTGGGCTGTTTCCGGTTCTCTGCTTCCCTGTTCTGGTAAACTTTCTAATTCTCTTTCCCTTTCGATTTTGGTACCCTGTGCCGGCTGCGGTTCTCTCTCACGATCACGGCTTTCCATCCGGCTACTTTGCCTGGGCAAAATATTTTTAGCACAAGCCACCTTTCCTCCCTTTTTCGGTTTTCGTTTACTCTTACGTTTAAGGCCTCTCGGTGATTTTACTGTTGAAAAAATATTACTCATTACCTGATGACCATCGAAATTCAATAAATTAAAATCTTGTGATTGAAGCGCGCAGCCAGGAGCGATAATTGATTAATCCTATTACTTCGATTCATTAAGAATTATTATTCCAGTTTACCAGTAGGACTAGTGTTTTTGCCAAGTATACGGGGCCCTTCTAGCTTATGGTCCACAAGGTCGCACCATCCAACAGGGTAAATATCTGGGCTGTGACAATCCAACCATTGATCGTACTCGTCTTCCCATCCGTCAAAGTGTACCCTTAATAGTCTGCCAATTACCCTAGTGATTGTAGCTACACACACTAATCGCGGATCCATCAAATCTGCTGCTTCTAATCGCATTCCTTCAATAAATCCATGCTGCGGAATTTCCTACAAGGAAAATTATTTGCGTGTTAGAAAAGTAGATTTCGCATCTTACTGCAAATATAGATGCAATAACTCTGGCAGAAGTTCTTGTAAGATGATAATCTTGGATAAAATATAATACAGAAAATGTTCAACACTGATAGTTGGTTTTAGAACGTGAGAATATCTCACCCTATTGAAAAGTTGTACGGGTGCAGGTATGTTGTTGGTTTCCGCCAAGTAGGAATCCCAGGTGAATGTGGTTGGGTCGTATCCTTTTGGCGGTGTTAGCGGTAAGCCGTGTTGTGAGCAAAAACCAATAGGGAAAATACAAGGCGAGCAGGAATGATAGCAGAACCAATCTGCGCCGCTAGCATCTTCGTCATAGCTGTCGATTCTGATCATTATGTAGTCCTCTTTCAAAACTTGCATAACGGTAGCTGCACATATAGCAGAAAGATTGAGGGGATCAATTGCCTCGATTTTCATCCCCTCGCGGAAAGTGTAACCTTGATGAGAGTGGTGGTTCTTTTGTGCAAGAAAATAACTTTCCGTTGCATCATCTTCGCACAATTGTTCTAGCAAAACACGATCCAAATACTCTGAGTACGCGTCCAGAGTTTGTCCCACTCTTCTGGCCCATCCGACAGGATGAATTAAGGGTGAATCTTCGTGGCACCAAAAGCCATTGTCTTCTGGAGACGAGTCGTAATATCTTACGTGTAAACGTTTTCCTATTATTTTTTGTACCGTTGCAACTTTCACCTGTGAGATTCTATTTTTGTCCACTACTTCTAAGTGAAGTCCACATCTAAATCGTGACTTCATACTATCGTTAACTTTGTTGTAAAAGTTTGTCGGCAATGTTCTAGCCCCGGTCAATCGCCTCATTAGAAAATCCTTCCAATCTTTGTACTTGTTTGCTATAGCTGTGTGATCAAATAAAAGTTTGTCAATATTTGTTCATTCATTTTACCAACTGAAATAAATATATATAGTCCCTCTTAGCGTGAAATATAAATTCATTTCACTCACTGTTCGGTGGTATCAAAGGTTTTCCAATGGTAGCGCACCAGCCAACAGGATGGATATCATTTGAGCATAGAGAGACCCAGAAGTCCTTGTCAGCATTATGGCCAAATCCTTCATACCTAAGTAAGGCCCTGTATCCAGAAATACGAAGGACAGTCGCAACCCAGAAAGAGTCAGGAAATGCTTCGCAAACTTCGTCGCAGTCAGTGTTTTCCACTTCCACCTTCATTCCTACTGTTATATTGTCCCATATCTCAGAAATTGGTGCCTATAAATACAAATCAACAAGAGATTGAGCTCAGAAGTTTGAAGACAAAGAATCAGCAAGCACAAAAATAATGAAGAAGTATACTTAAATTATTTAAAATACTAAAATAGCCAGTTATTCGAAGTTCAGTGTTGTATTCAGAACAGGAATAAAGTAAATTAGCATACATGTTTAAAACAGGAAACTGGTGCGGCACAAAATCCTGGCTCAGTAAGTTGTTGGGTCCAATCGTAAGAACCAGCCATTTCTGCCGTGCGTTTCCTTCTCACTGGTAGATCTTCGGGCATTACAGGCTCCGTGACTACTTTCTCCTTCTCTATTTCAGCCCTTAAATATTCCTTCGAGTCCTTCTCCTCGTCATCGGGAATGATCTGAGAAATGATAAAACAAAATATGTATACAAATTTATAAAAGAACTTTCATTGCTTACAGCACATTGATTACACAGTATGATGTATCGTTAAAATTCATGCCTAAAGTACAACAAATTACTTAATCTATGTAGTTTACAGAATAGAATTGGTGCCCTCAGACACTTGATTAGCAGTTAACTAAGCGTCCGTCGTTTATCACATAATTGAATGAAATTTATCATCGCAATGTATATTGGTTGCAACTATCGTTATAAAAATACACATTGTCGGGTCAGATTCAGATTGTGAATAGCCAACTTGTCCTCGCTTGATAAGCCAATGAAAACATCTATTACTTACAGTACCGTCTTTAGCGATGGGTCTGCAGACCCACGCAGGTCTGGGGCCCTCAGTCGTAAGAGGGCCCTAAGTTGGGAGTTATATTTTAATAAAATAAAATACAAGTATAAATATTGAATTAAAAAATGAGAATAAAAATGTTGAAATTTCAAATAATTAAATGATAAGTTTTTCTCATCTTTGACTGATCACATTTTTCAATTATAACATTTACTGTAACAGAAATGATAACGATATGGGAAACTCTGATGATATCCTGGCTTGGGATGCTGCAGTACCGAGAGACGGTGTTGATTACTTATATGCTGAGTCTTGCAAACTGGGTTCATGACCCGTTCACATACTGCATAGAAACTATTGACATTACTGTACACGTTATTTACAAATAGAATTAGTAGTCGTTATATGACGAATAAAAAAATAGACGAACCTCATTTACAGAAGATTTAACATCTTCTGGTGATCCGGGATTACTTGGTGTGCGTTGCTGTGGATGTGACGGACTATAGGTAGAATCAGCTGTTGGGGCAGTGTGCTCCGAAGATCGGGCACAAGCTCTGCTACAAAACCGACGCTCCTTAGTGTAGAACGCATGCTTTACACCAATCGCACCACATTTTTCGCACACAGCTATAAGATAAGTAAATATGACCCTTTTTACTTCGTTTGCCAGACATCGGGATATAAAATAGGCATAGAAAGGCCAGTATATATCTTAGGTGTTGGAAATTCGATAGAAGCAAAGTCAGAATATTGATAACATGGATTTATCTCTGTAGATAATATACAGTTTCACAGATGAAATTAGTTCGTTGTAGTTTAAAAATCAAATCTTTTTATCAAATCGAATATCAATAGCGATCGAAAGTAGTTTCCAGCTATTAAAGACTTGACGTCTTGCAATGAATGAAGATAATTTTTCTAGTCGAGATTAGAGCGCGAAATCAAATCTCATTGAATGAAGTCTGAATATAAATGAAATTGAGAGCAAATCATTCAGGATCGGATATGTAGAGTTAGACAAAGTCTTACCAATGCCATCTTTACGGATCGGTATAAAGTTTAGATCCGTATGTGGTTGATAAGCGATTGGGGTCTTCAGGACAAGGCCTGGATGTTTAATAGGTTTAATTTTGCGATTTCGGTTGTCTTGTGTCTGTGTAGCTGCATTGGTGACCACTTGTTCGCGATCCTCCTCAGCCATGTAATCTTCTAGAGTCATGTATTCGCTCATCTCGGGTCCAGTTTGTGGGTCATATTCCTGAAAATATTTGTTTCAAGATAAATTAAGTCCAGATATTCTGACGCACTTTTCTCCAAATGAAAATACAGGAAATTATAATTCCAGTGGATGCTTGAGATGTCGAAGGCTCTATCAACTCTCAACTCACGTGCTGTATTTCTTGGGCATCTACGGCCTCCATAGCTTCGTCAGGCTCTGAGCACTCAGCGGCGAACTGTGGGGCCAAATATCGCACCATAGTCGGTGGTGCGATGTGATGATTACGGAGGTCTTCAAAAGAATGAGATCCATGAGAGAAGAAGGGGCTTTCTGGCTGGCGGGGATCGAGCATTAACTCGTGCGTTGGCTCCCCGTGCATCATCACGTCTCCCATCCACACCATTCCCAGCTCCGGCAATCCAGGGATGGATGCATACACTGAATTCAGAGAAACATCCATTCCTGATTCAAATAATTACCAATAATGTATTTCCATCGATGCAATTTCATCCCATAAATCTAATCCCGATAACGTGAATCTAGAATCAAGATATCTGACCGAACGATGAACTACAAGCTCAAAGTGGCGATGCTTTGTCACGCGAAACATCGTCTTGAAAATCATGAGTAATGAAAAATGGAAAGTGGATACTTTCTAGGAGAACAAAGCGTGAATGTTTCCACGCCAACTAATATTTCTAGACTTTAGTTAGAGGTATAGACTAACGACCCCGATATGGAGTGGATTAGCAGCAAACGTGGGAAGAATGACAATAAGTAGTTTATCACAGTTTATAGGTTATGTTTCCCACGGAGCCATAAGCTTAGACCTCATTAGTCTAATCGGTCAGAACTTATTGAAATATTTGGACCTATATTACTGTGTTGACTTCTGTAAAGAATGAAACCTCAGAAATGTTGATGATTCCAAAAATTATCCATCAATTTAGAAATTCCATTTGATTTTGTTGTTGGAGGAGGAGAAAAGCTCCGACTATATACCTGCGCATTATTAATCTTGTCTTTCTTGCGAGTCCAATGTCATGCGATAGATTGAAGTAAAATAATATAAAGTTGAAAACAAGCGTGAGAAAAAAAGTCAATTGAAGTAACTGCAACTAAACCACTTCAAAGATATCAGACTCTGATATACAAGAAGTTATAACGACAGCTTAGAAAACGTTAAGATCGATAATTAAACGGTTTGCGTTCAGTTAAGTTATAAATCAAATCAGCCGAAGAGATATATGCTGTAAGGATGATGAATTAGTAGAGATGCCTACGTATCAACGTGAAATTGTACTTTAGATATGTACTTTCCAATTTGGGGTTATACGATGTGTGTGTGTGTGTCTGATTGAAAATATCAACGACCTAGTTGTAAGAATGAATAGAAAACACGATCTTTGTGATAAAATTTTATTACAAACGACATTTGATATGGGTTTAATGACCGTGTTAACATTTTTCGGGCCGATTATTGTCGGCAGTATTTACCATGTTAGGTGAATTGTACAGATAGAGGCAAATGTTATAATTGATGAAAAGTTATTAGATGTACGGATAGGTGAGATCGCGGATTAACATCATGACGATTATGTACCTAGTGTGCGATTTTTGGTACCTAAACGAGGTGATAACCTTACCAATCGCGTTAAGTGGGGGGGCCGAGGAAGAGCAAGGGAAACGAAGCGGCTGTAAATTAATTACGCTCCTGAAACCGACGCCTGGCGCCCGAAAGCCTGCGTTTATTTAACCTTTTTTCATCCATTAGGTACGGGCCGGAATATGTCCTTGCAGGGCTTCGGGAAGACATGGATAAAATACTAATCCGTGCAATAAAACGATAAACTATAAGCCCCTGAAAGTCGCGAGGTGAATTGTAAACAGTAAAAGAAATATACAAACCATTGGGGGCCTGCATGTCCATGACAAAGGGTTTCCGAGGGTTTATTCAGTGATTTTTACCCAGTATTACCGCAGTCTGTATTTTTCACGCAGTGGATACTCCATCCCGATCGATACGAAGAACATTATCATCGAAATTCTCACCCGTATTAACAAATTGACTTAAAAAATATTATTTTCCGCTACATTACCGAACAATAGCGCAAAACATTCGTGTGGTAGGCCTACTATTCGCTTCATCCCCACCATAACCCTCGTTAAAACCAGGGCCGTGCGTATGTAACACGACAAATTTTCTAGTTGAAAAATGAGAACGGAGCCAAAATGTCCGACGATATTTGTCCAGTATGAGTATTTCCGTCGTTCAATATCAACCAATGAGATCTATAGTCTACAAAATACGCCAATAAAATCATGCCATTTTTAAAGCGAACGCATATTTGTAGCTGCAATGGAAATACCCTTGTTGAAAAGTACCGAAAGCTTTTTGCATTCGAAAATCGAGTTTGATTAAAAATAATTTGAATATGATGTACTTTTAGGTAGTTTATCAAAAAAACTCTCAAATCCCCATACATATAATCAAAAAAAGTTTTACATCATAGCCGACGACATCTATGATTATTTTATTCACACGTGCCAATACTCAGGACTTTGACATCGCCTTGAATTTATGTTAAGTCATTCAGTAATAAGCTTTCACATAATATCTATTAGCAGTTTTCAGATATTAGAATTGGACATACTAAAGTTAGATGATAATACGGATTAGTGGTATTAGAGATATAGATAACTACTCCTATTTAACCTGGGGATTAAACAACTGCCGAAATTCTATAGTCGATAATAATTCACGTCATTATAGGTAGAACTTTCGTGTTACTCCAGAAGCAATTTTTCAAAAAGAAATCAGGTAATTTTAGTGTCAACGAAACAACGTATACTAGTGTTCTTGTTTTCTCAACATCATCATTCATCACACTACTGTATCTTCTTCTATGCGTTATGCAAAAAATTGTTTAATCTACAGTTATGTCAGCGAAGGAACTGCTTATGCCCATGCCATGGGGTCACATAGCAGCTAAAGCATGGGGTTCTCCAAAAGATGAGAAAGTTCTAGTAGTTCACGGTATTTTGGATAACGCAGGAGCGTTTGACCGTCTAATTTCGTTATTACCACGTGGTTATTACTTTGTGTGTATCGATTTACCTGGGCATGGATTGTCTTCGCACTTGCCCGCAGGGATTCCATTGGACTTTTTAAACTACGTATTATGTATTCGCAGGGTGTTAGATCATCTGAAATGGGAGACTTGTGTTTATATGGGACACAGTCTTGGGGCAAATGTGGGATTCATGTTCAGCGCAATTTACCCTGAAAGAGTTAGAAAAATTCTTTGCATCGATGCGATAGGTAGTCCGCCACTTTCCGACAGAAAACTAATCCCATCGATTCGAGGATCATATGATCATGTTTTGAGCATCAAAGAAGAAGGGACAAAGATAGCGACTAAATTTTATACAAAAGAAGAAGTTATGTATATGCTAATGAATTTGAGGAAAAATGCCCTGAATATTGCCGCTGCTGAAGCACTGATGAAACGATCTGTTACCAAAGTGGGTGAAAAATATACGTTCAATCGTGACCGCAGACTGAACTTTGGCTTACGCCCATTACTCAATTCTGATCAACATATTACTATGATTAAAGAAATTCAAATTCCGGTGTTAATCATCTTTGCCTCAGCAACAATTATTTCAATAGATGACAGGCACTGGAAAAAAATCCTTGCAAGAATTTCATTACACAAGAATTATACCATGACAGCAGTAGAGGGCAATCATGATGTGCATAACAATCATCCGGAGAGACTTGTTCCCCATGTTTGTAGATTTTTGGGGAGTATCAAAAGCAGTTTATGATCTACCCACTAGGTTTAGCAAGAATTTTATTATAACTCTTCCATTGAGTTATCATGTGGTACTTGTATCTTAAAAACGGGTTATACTCAGTAAATAATTAAAAAATATCTGTCTTAGGACTTTGTTTGATTGATTACATACTTGTATTGTTAGATAATCGAATTTAGTTTAAAATAGAGCACAGAAGATACTGTTTTTGGATTTTATATTAAATGTAAAGATGTAAACAGATCTAGGTATCAAAAATGGTCTTCAATGTGCAAGAGAAATGAGAATCAAAGGAAATAATAAGCTGGTAATATATTATGGTGCCTGGTTGCATACTTATTATTCTTAGTTCTTACTATGCGAAAATTTTAGGATCTAAGAAAATTATATTATAAGTTATATAGGTAGAGGTATATATTTTCTATGCATATATGTTATGTACCTATAATATTTTATTTATGATTATTGAAGTTGTAAAGAAAGAATAATAAATATTTTTTACATTGCCTTAAATTTTATCGATGTAGTATAATTATCTCCACAAGTCTAAAAATTTTACGGAAAAAATGAGTTGAAAATTGTGCAGAGTCCATGGAAGCATGGAGATGGAAGTACCGCCTCGCTGGTATACAGGTATTATGTAATAAAATCGCGAATCACAAATCTTGATATGTGCAAAGTTGTCGATGGTAGTTGGTGCTTTTAAATTTTATGGTTATGTTATGTTGTGCTAATTGTCAGTCGTGAGACTTCCCCTCGTGTTATTAACAATTTTACTACTGATTTGAGTCCCGATTCCGTAAACTCATTCATTGACATCTTATGGAAAAACAATGCCACACTTGTCAGCTGTCTAAATAATGATACTGATATCACGCTCAAATATTACGATTGTTGAAGTTACGTCGTAAGATAACATGTGGTTTCCAATGTTCTGAACTAATCATACTCACTGTGATAATTCATAAGCAATAATTGCGAGAAATTGCAGCAATAATAAGCAGAGAGGAAAAACGAGACGGTGAGTTATGGTAACGAATATACGTTAACGTTTCATTTCAGCGACTATTGTTCGATGAGTCAACTAGATGCGTACGCAGAGCAACAGTTCTCATGATACTAATTAAGTAATTACACTCTCAAATTTGTAAAGATTTCTATAATTATACCAGAAGCTAGAAACTCATGTTCCAGTTAATTTATCCAAAGAATACGCGTGTATCTGCTTACGCTTTTGCTTCTGGATCAAATTTCTTAAATATATTCCAGTCATGAGTTTGAATATTGGAACCGAGGAACTCCGTCTGCCTATGCCATGGGGTCATATAGCAGCAAAGGCATGGGGTTCTCCAAAGGACAAACATATCCTAGTAGTTCATGGTATCTTGGACAATGCGGGATCCTTTGACCGTCTGATTCCCTTATTACCACGTGGCCATTACTTCGTTTGTATTGATTTACCTGGCCATGGTTTGTCCTCTCATTTCCCGGCGGGAATACCCTTGGATCATTTCCAATATGTTCTAGTTATACGCAGAGTCTTAGATCACCTAAATTGGAAGAGGTGCTTTTACATGGGTCACAGCTTTGGAGCACTTTTGGGATTGATTCACAGTACCCTTTATCCTGGAGATATAGAACAGCTGATTGTTTTCGATTTAGATAGTGCCATACCTGTTTCAAACGATCAACTCGTTGGCTCCATTAGATACATACTAGATTATGTGCTAAAGCTTGAAAGCAATGAGAATGTAGCTGTAAGATTGTACACAAAAGAGGAAGCACTGCGCACTTTTACAGATCTAAGATACAGTCCTTTGACTAACGCAGCTGCTGAAGCTCTGATAAAACGATCTGTTACTAAAATAGGAGACAAATACAAGTTCAACCGTGATCTAAGGCTGAATACTGGCGCATTTCCGTTTTTGAATAATGAGCAGCATGCTGCTATACTTAAACAACTTAAAACTCCAGTATTGGTTATTATTTCATCTGAATTGGCACTCATATCCAATGATAATCCACAGTCTGCAAAAATAGATCGAGAAAACAAAAAAAATAGCTTTGTGATTGTTGAAGGTAATCACGACGTTCACAATAACTATCCAGAGAGAGTTGCTCCTCACATTTGTAAAATTTTTAGTAATCTCAAGAGTACTTTGTGAGCTGGTCATTTCTTAATTTATGATTACCTATAACTGATCAGGTAGCTGTTTCTTACTTAAGTCAGCAATCTTCACCCTTACAGGTATCAAAGTATTATATTCATTTGTTGCAAACTATCTTTTAAAATCTTTCGGCATGTAATTAGGATAATTTAGGATTTGTGATGAACAGATATATATATTTTTATACATTGATATATTATTTAAATGTATTTTATAATTGATACAAATGTGTTGTATAATAGAGTTTTAGACGTTGTGGGAAACAACACCCAATTATCGTCTATATTTGCGCTGCTCGATGTAGCGTCTATACGCTTGTCCACCTTTTAGGAGCTTTACTTACCAGAGAATTGCTCTATATATACTCTGAGACCTGTTTTATATAATTGAAGCATAAAAAAATATAAAAACTATTTTAATTACATAGGTATGTACCAGTGTTAGTATTGCGAAGAATATACTGTTCCCTATGTAGAATACAGTTTTTATGAATAAATAAATACAATTATATCTGAATACATAACTTCATTCTCACCACTGGAAGTTACCTAATGCATTTTCTAGCTCAAATGGCCAATGGGAATGACCTCTGATTTTTAATAAATAAAAAACACGTTCTATTTGGTCATTAAAAGAATTTATAATTAGGTGTTCTCTCACTTTCAACTGTAGCCTTGTGACATGTGGAAGTGGATAATCGAGTAGTGATTTCCCCCCTCCACCCCCTCGTGTCCCTTTACTCTTCCTGGTCGCCTATTCAAGAAAATCTTATTTTTCATAGTAGCCATTATTAGTTCTCATCATAGAAAAAGAAAACAAACATTTTTCAGCCGTTGAATGTTTGGTAGTGCATCTTCAACAGTCTAAAGCCATCATTTTATAATTTTACACCATAAGAACTGGTATGTATGCGCAGTAACTAGAAGGAATCAAATAAAATATTAAAATCCGGAGCTTGTATACTAATACTGATATTGCAAGTCACCTGAGGAATGTTCTATTTCAGTGTGTGTGATTATAAAAATTGAATTCTCCTTGCAGATCTCATTTGTTGATATTCTTATGGGAATATCAAGAAATATTTACTGTTCATAATGACCACTGTTTATCCAGTTAAGGAGCTACATATACCTATGCCATGGGGTCATATAGCTGCCAAGGCATGGGGTTCTCCAAATGATAAGCATGCCTTGGCTGTTCACGATCTGCTTGACAATGCAGGAACATTTGATCGGCTGATTCCGTTATTACCACCCGGCTATTACTTTGTCTGCATTGATTTACCAGGCCATGGATTATCATCTCATTTTCCTGCAGGAGCACCATTGGAATATTTTGATTATGCTTCAGCCATCGCTAACGTTTTAGATTATCTGAATTGGAAAACATGTATCTACATTGGTCATAGCTTCGGAGATACACTGGGACTGTTTTACAGACAAGTATATCCGGAGAGAATAGAGAGATTGATTGGCTTGGATTCAGACGATATCCCATTAGTTAAGAATGTGCAGCTCATCGACCGTATTCGATATATACAAGACTATGTTATGGAAACTGAAAGCAATGTCAAAGAACGATTGTATAGTGAAGAAGAAGTAATCTATACTCTCATGTACGCCAGGTGACAAACTCTGAATGTGTCTGCTGCCAAGGCTCTGATGAAACGATCTGTTACTCGAGTGGGTGACAAATATAAGTGGAATCATGACTCAAGGCTCAATATTGGATTGTGGCCATCGTTTGATTATGACCAGACCTTTGCAATTTTTGAAAAATGCGAAGCATTGATCATCCTTTCAACTGCAGCATCACCCACTTTTCTCGGCAACCAACTGGTCAAATTAAGCACAGATATAGCAGTTTCAAACAAAAAACTTAAATCTCTCACTGTCGAAGGTAATCATAATGTTCACACAAATCATCCAGAGAGAATTGTGCCTCTAATATGTAAATATTTATCAAATCTTAAAAGCAGTTTGTAATTCAGTTTATTTTCAGTAATAATCTATCGTCGGAGCATTAGGTGTATCTTTCTACAGTACTGATTTCTTTTCAAAATTCATTATAGCTAAACTCAGTGATATTGGTATCATCCATCTGTGTCAACTCGGAGTACGCAAATCCTCGGATGATGCTGTACTTAAGTAAGCACGGTGTTTCATTTCTATAGATCACACACTCATTCTGACTATGTATGTACAGAAATAAGAGACTTTCATTGTAGTTTGATAATATTATAATAAGAATAAAATTGAATGATTATGCTGCATTAATTATTGTAGGTTTTTTATTTTTTTTTATTAGCACACAAGTACAGAGGGTTTTCATATGTACGAATGAAATTTGGAGAACTGCGAAAAGTAGGGGTAAATTTTATTCTTCAAAAATATCAAACCTTTTTGCAAATCTCTTAGACTCAATTTGGAAAATCTACAATTCCCTAATTCTGGATACATTTTATTTAATAATCTGGTTTAACACTCGTTTTGATATTTTTATTCCATTTGAAAAACCTTTAGGCACAATTAAACTGTAGCTATAAATGATTGAATGTAAATTCTAAAATGAATAATAAATAACAAAGTAACAATTAGGTATTTACATATTTTTATGTAGACGGACTGAATATGAATTCTATATATTCATCTCATCAACATATTAAATTTCACAGATTATGAACACTTCAATAATTAGTGAATTGAATTCCTCAATATACGAATTACAAATAGTTTTACAAAAGTAAATTGTGTTTTTACAAAAATAAGAATGACTAATCTGATATTGGCCTGCAATAAATATAGCGGAAACAGTAACAACGATGGAAATAAAAGTAACACAGAGTATATCACATTATTCTTCGAGATAAGTTAACATAAATAGATTATGTTAATTAAAGAAAAATCTGAAATTTTACTACTGTCACTTAGAAGATGAACCCGTTCTCCTATGCTTGAATGCTTTTTCCTTTGAAACCAAACTGGATAAAGTCTTAATTATAGATCGAACTCAATCACGAAATCTTCATCCTCAAAGTCTTCATCGTTCGAGTCATAATCAAGGTACAACGCTGGGAATTCCAGTTCCTCTTCATCCTCTGATACAACTCCATGGAATAACATGTTGTAGCACGGTGATTGGGGACTGCGGAAATGTTGATAAGGCATATCTGCTCTTAAACGTGTTCCACACAACCAGCAAAAATACGTATTGCATCGCTGACAAACCATCTTATTACAACCATCGGATTTCTGAGGAAAGGCAAAGGAAATTATTACATCGAGCTATTAGTCAGTTATCAATTATCAGTATTATTTTTAGCCAGTGTGTTATCGGCTTAATGGATTATAGCATAAAGAAATGACTAATTCCTAATTGAATCTGAAATAGCGTCATAACCGATGTTTCAAATTCTGAATAGAAATTCATACTTCGTGAATGAAGGTATACCTCAATTGCAGCATTGCAGTGAGGGCAGGTCCGGCTATTGGTGTTTATCCAGTTTTCTGACATCGTATTTTCAGCCAGTGTTTGTAATTGTTTTTTACCATATCGTTGTTCAAGTAGTACCTTCTTATCGTCAGGAGCATTTTGGTATTCGGTAACAAGTTTCTGCTTTTCAGCTGTGGAAGAAACGAAAAAGCATTTCATTTTAAATTCATTCCAGGGTATAAATTGGCCTCAATCTTTTCTCTCCTCTCAATCCTTAACTCACCTGACTTAAATTTACAGGGTTCAATTCCATGATAAACCATTTTACAATATAGACAAAAGGCGTATTGACACGCTGGGCAGTTTGCCATTCGATCGTTCGGCTCTCTACTAACAGGGTATTGGCAATGGGGACGTGGGCAATAAATAATATCAGTCATCGTGTCCAAAGCTACGCTTAGCAACGTCGCATCATACTTGGCGAACAACTCTTGACTGACTAAATCTTTCACCTGTATGAAATAAAACGATAATATTATTGTAACATGATTACAATTATTAATTACAAGAATTTAAGAGACGTTATGTACTCACTTGGCCCGGAGTTGCTTCTGAGGAACATTTTTCCTCTGGGCAACTAATATGCTTAACATTTCCATCTTTGATTCTGATTTCTAGGTATGTAAGTATGCATTCTTTACAAAATACATGAAAGCAAGGAACAAACTGCGTAGAGTGATCTCCCAATTTGTCTAAGAAGCAGATCTTGCAGGTGTAAAAGTTTCTTTTAAACTCAATTTGCTTTTGTTTAGAGTCGTAATCGACTAGCATTTGGACCGGATTTCTACCGATTAAACGATCTGAAATGGCTCTTTGGTCCAAAAATTTTCTAGTCCTTTTTAATTTCTTGCCACGTTTTTTAGTCGAATGTTTTTTTTGGGCTGTTTTTCTCATCGCCGAGTTCGCCACTTCTTTACTATGTTCTAAATCTCTGCTATTTGAATCTCTGCTGATATTAGCATGGTTGTCTTTGAATTGTCGAATTTCTTCAACATTTTCACTTTTTTCTAGAGCCATTTTATAAAAAGTATAAGCGTAATTGATCCCAAGACTTTCTTCAATATTCAAAAACTCCAAAGTCTCATCTTTCAAGAATGCCATCCATGTGAAAAGTATCTCAAGTCCTTTGTTCTCCTCCCATAACTGATCTAGTCTCTTACATAATTTTGCTATAACGTGTTGGCTCAACCATGACGAAACTAGAGTAAATTTTGGAGGAGAGTCCGACGGATAGTTTAACGGTAATGTCAGAAATAACGATAATGGAGGTAAATGGGATATCGGAACACATTCTAACGCTTCTTCAGGGCATCGGCTATCTTTGTAAGTGAAATAATAATCCTTGGGCAGCGTTACGTAAGCTTTTAGAGTACATTCATATTGATCGTTCTCCTTGTGGTATGAGAACTCTTCTTTGTTATAGATACTCTCTAGTGCAACTATTTCATCTTTTTGTTTCTCACTGTCGGTTGACTGAAAATAATTTATGAATTTTCATCTTAAGTTAAGTTAGAAGTTCTAAATCTTCCTGAATTTCTATGTGTCATAAGATTTCGTCTGATTTTAATGATTTTACATAATTTCAAGGCATTACATCAGACTTCAAATGATTTCGTTGAAATTTGTATGATTTGACATTTTCTCTTAGTATTTCATAACAATTCGCAATCGATTATTAGAGAGTGGTTAACCTCTTTGAGAGCAATGTGTGTTATCAATGGATTATGTGTTGTATCAAATATTTCTAGGTTATGTTTTTTTGTGAATAAAATTGTACAATAAAATTAATACAATATACCATTTTCTTTGAACCGTGTTTATGCAGACGAGCGTCAAATATAACCGTGATTTCGATCAGTTGAGGTTTCTTATTTTCGACAAATGTTTACATCAATTTATAACGAATTTAAAGCGGACGAAAAAATGAGAAACATTTCACGCGAGTTTATGCAGCTGTTGATACGTGACAGTTGTCGATCAAAATCGAAACCTTTTTTTTTCTTTATTTCACTACTTGTTTCCATTTCCTGCCAACGTCAATTCGGTCGTCGTCAGCTGATAGAACAGCCGTGAAAACCACGCACGCGACTATGCGGCATGATGAAAATTAGTCCGAATCGAATTATGATAAAACGCGCGCGTGTGTATCGAAGATTTCTTAGGTTATAAATTTTTAGTTTTTTTTTTCTATTTTCGTATATTCGACATGGAAAGTGGCGAGACATTATCTAAAATGAGTTTTCCGATATACATAAACGCCGTGATGTCAATACTGTCATATTACTTGACAGTTCGTTTAATACCAAAGTTTAAAGACATGTTTATAAAAGCTAACCTGTTCGGAATCGACATGAATAAAAAGGGCAGTGATAAAATGTAAGCGAAAATTTCTCACTCCGAATTAATATATCTCACATGTTTATCTATCCACAGAAATTTACACCAAATATTTATTCGTTATTTCAGACCTGAGGCATTGGGTGTTGTATCAGGATGTGTATTTCTAATAACAATGTTCTTGTTCATCCCTGTACCATTCACAGAGTATATATTCAAAAACGCAGACTTTCCCCATAACGAGGTAAACGTTATTAAAAATTAATTAATAATGCGTCGTTTAATATCTTCAGCTAACATATCTAGTCATAAACGTGTTACAACTTTGATCATTTCCACATTTTTTTTTGTGCAACTCCTAATAATCCGATAATCAAATTCTGAAATCTTTTGATTTCAGTTTGTCGAGTTATTAGCGGCTCTATTATCGATATGCTGTATGTTGTTATTGGGATTTGCAGACGACGTTTTAGATCTACGCTGGAGACACAAGCTTTTGTTACCCACAGTTGCCTCGTTACCATTGTTGATGGTTTACTACGTAAATTTCAATTCGACTTTCATCATAGTGCCAAAACCGCTTCGAGCATGGTTTGGCTTGTCGGTCGATCTATGGCTACTTTACTATGTTTATATGGGAATGCTGGCTGTATTTTGTACAAACGCTATCAATATACTGGCCGGTGTTAACGGGCTTGAAGTAGGACAGAGTTTAGTCATAGCAGCCAGTATATCGGTTTTCAATGTAATAGAATTGTCGGGGAGTCTCTGGAAAGCGCATCAATTTTCGTTGTACTTCATGTTACCGTACATTGCAACGTCTCTTGCTCTTTTCAAACATAACTGGTGAGTATTAAATTCTTTTTTTTTTTTCTTCAATTTAGATTTAATATTTAATTTTAGTTGAGTAATAACGATTTTTTTTTACAAGGTTTGAACGATAGAAAAAATTAAAAGCCCTGAAAATACTGATCAACGAATATAGTTTTACTGTATCATATACATACGGAGAAATTCAGGCATGTAACTGAATTCAAAATTACAAATAATCTTCAATTGTTTAGTTTTTGATTTTACAACGCTAGTAAAAAAGATTTATAACTGTATAATAATTCTATAAATCATAATATAAATAGAGTGAGAATACAAATTTATTTAACATTTATACTTTAATCAACATATTAATTCAGTGTATAAATTCGATTCTGCACTATGTGTAGTGTACAGAGATTAATTGAGTATGAGATAATATCACAGTTGTGGGTATCGCCAGGTCGTCAATAATAGTCCAATTTAGCGTAGAAATTATCTACAAGCCAGTCGTATTTCCACGTATTATTCATCACTATGTCAGGAGCGAAATAGGGATCGCGGGATTTGTAGGCTCTGATAAGTGCAGTCTTGTTGTCTAACCAGACGCCGGCTTCTATTAAATCTTCGACGTATGGAACGTCGACGTTTAGCTTGACGTTCTTCTCCTTTATATTAGCCTTGTGACGTAGAGATGTAATGATATTGGCAGGATCTTGACAAAGATAGCAGTACCATCCACCGTAGTGATTAAGATCCCCTATGACTAATCCTAGAGATTCACGGTCGCTAATTTCACCGTCAAAGTCTTTTGGTAAAACAACTGAGTTTTGATGATATGCTTCGCTCAGTAAACTAATAGTAGATGCCCCAATTACAATTGATGTTCTGAGTGGATGCTGCCAGAAAAATCCAAAGACAGACCATCTCAATCTGAAGCCAATAGGTTGCGGCCATCCGTCGTATACCTTAAGGAACATTAGTGCTCTTGGGTTTAAAATTTGTTCGGGTTCAGTCGTTACGTAAATATCATCCTCCCTCAAGTTATGAACAATCTTACACATCTTTTCCCATATATACTTGGATATTACTCTTAACGGTTTACGTATCTTACTAGCTATATTAATATACAAAATTTTATCCTGTTCTCGTTGTAAGAGACCTTTGGCAAGCTTGTGCTTAAAGTTATCTTCCGCGTTGCTAAAGTCACAGATTACAAACAGATCTACAACTTTATAAAGTTCTTCAACAATTACTTCCGCGATTGCTGAATTGTAATCGTTCAATGAAAACACGTATACTATACGTCTCAACGTCTTCCTTTGCTCCAACTTTATGTTTTGTTTCGAGGCCATTATCGCTCGCCAAACTACTTCTGGCTGACCACAGTCAGACCCGTGCCATCCCTGGCTGCAAATACACCGTTTTAACTCTCTGCTATTATCCATTCTTCGATCGTCTACTCCGTCTAGCCAGCATGACGTTTGATTGTATTTTTTGAACGACTTGAATGTATGTTTATCTTCTAAGTATATATTGCTCTTGATTGTCCTGAGATACGATGGCGAATTGTCGATCGTTGGTACATTTTGTATTGCCTGTAATCAAGAATGAATGACAAAATTAATATTAGAATTCAATTCCAAAAGTTTCAGGCGTTTAAGAAAATATCTAAATTCGTTGATTCGTTAATTCTTTCGATTTTGGTCTTTACCTTCGAGATTCCAAGTTTCACAAACGTCACTGAGCTCTGAGTTGTTGGTGCTATAGTTTCCGGAGGTGGTGTAGAGGCCACGTAAATTACAACGATAAGAATTTGCAAAACCAATAACGTATAGAGCAGGGCCAGCTTCCCATCTAGTCGGCCCTGCATATCCACACGTTTAGGCGTTAACTTTCAGAATTACAAATCTCACATTTCATTGCTTGATTTTGAATCCTATTAAACACCACGCCCTTCAATCAGGATCACACTTGACGGTGATAAAAGGATGCGTGCATCTTTTCATCTGCAAAAATTACGGAGCATGTATAAATATTGAGTTAAAAACTTGTCTCATTAAATTCTTTTCAAATTTTCTATAGTTTTCATCTTCGAATCCATTCCTCAGTCGTTACATCTGTTTTTCAAATTAGCCGCGCGAGACAAGAATTGAGAATATCAGCTTCTGAGGGCGTGTGCGCCTGCGAAAGCATCCCGTCTTACACTCGTGAGATGCTTGAAGCGAATTTTTGCTCCTATTCTGAGATAAGGATTGTGTACCTTGTATTAGACTCTAGAGATCGATCGATCGATCTTAATGCGAGTATATTTCAAAAATAGAATATCTTCATCATCACGAACTTAGAATCTCGGAATCTCGTCGTTTTGCGGAAACAAATTTCGGAATTTTTAGACAGAAGATATATGTAATGCAGGTCTCAGAATTTGTTTCGACTCGAGCGCTTACTTCTCATAAATTTGAATGTATAACAATCGTACGAATCAAAATTTCGGCATAAAACTCGCGTCTAGGCTTTCATATCCGATTCATTGAGAATAATGATTTCAAAAATTGGTATGCGCTTAATCAAGTCTATGAGAAATTAAGATAACGATTAAATATTAGGAATCAAAGTAATGATTCATTTAAAAAAAGTAAAAGATGATTAGAATATGCACGTAGTATCGTATCGTATCGGGCGTGTCGTCTGAGACTCGAGACGACATTTGATTCGTCATGAATGGTCAGTTAAGTGGTAAACATGACCGTCACTAGCACGATGACGTCATCGTCGCTCGAAAACCCCGCAATTTTGAATCGCGGAATAACTCGACGCTCGGTATACGCGCGAATTCAACGTCCAGTCACAGTGCCTAGCAACAGTTCAATTGTTGTTCACTCACCTAAAATTGTAGTCTTCCTAGCCGCGCGTCGAGATACATCTGAGACGGAATCGTCCGCCTCCCGCATGTCGCATATTTTTAGAAACTATTAGAGTCAAGCCGGAGTCTCATTCGAGAACCGGGTTGAAATATATACGGGTAGCTTAGTTGCTCCGTTCGTTACACTTTACCGAATGCGAATGTGAATGCAAAATCTAAACCACACCCGAAATACGGCGAACTACTGTGTGCGCAGGGCAGACACGCGCGCTTGCGTTCCGCTTAACTTTACACTATATATTATCTACCTACCTATGTATATGCGATCGCGTGTAATTTCAACTCACCAATTTCGTTTATATAGTTCTATGAGAGCTATGCAAAGTGCAGAGAATACACCTACATACATATACATACATGAGTCATTCGTTCGCGGATATAATAAGCAGGAGACATGCGAATACGCATTTCGGTCAGGATCGGATGAAAATATTTGGAATGATCATTATCTTTTAAGAAATTATTACTTGAAGGGCATTCATCAATATTTCAACCGTTTCATTGAAATATTCGAATAGACATTATCCCGCAGGAGATGAACTGTTCGAATTTTGAATTTGTAAATTATAACAAAGAAGAGCCTATGGATTTCTGCGTTCTTCCTTATGCGCTATAATTTTTACAATTTGAAATTCGATGATCATTGATCAAACGATCAGGCGAACAAAATATGGTTTTAAAAATCGGTACACTTACGGCGGGTAATCGTCTTATACGTTCACCGCGACTATTATTTTTGAATATTTCCAAATTTTGCACGTGTCGTTATTTCGCGCTGTAAAATTATCGCGCAAATACTATCACCGCTCAGTATGCTCACATATTCTAAAGGCGATTAATTTATCGCAACGTTATGAATAATGATACTAACAGTCTGTCTGCTCTTGGCATACTGCGGTCTCGAGGTCGATTTCTTACATCTGTGATTCCTTTTTTCTCTATGAATCACCGCTACCTGTACAGATTTTCAAATCGCTACAAGGAAAACATCTGCCTTTGGCTTATCCAGGCTTAGCACAGGGCATACTCATAGTATAGCAGAAGTAGCAGCTGTTGCTCCTTTCTCATTGTCAGTCATTGAACTGCCAACCTTCTTCTTCTTCTTTTTCTTTTCTTGAACCGAACATCTCCGAGAGATTAGATCGCGTCGCACTATAATGTCTTTTTTTCTCGTACTAATTCGCACGTAACTGCGAATTGTAATGAAATGGAAGATAATAATTGGCTTAACTAAAATGGTTTAAGTTCATATTCCACTTCAATGAATGATGATACATATGTTTATTAAAACATCTTTATCATATACTTATACAGTCCGACCTCTCAATAGTTCCGAGCAGGGATCAAAGGGGAAGAGTTTTTCCACGAATCGGTGTTCCCCCACCATGTACCTTCAAGCTAGACTTTGGCACTTACCTCTCAATAGTTCCGACCGCTTTACGCATTCGATTTATGACAGTGTAAGCCGGCGCATAGACTTTTAGTTTCCTTATGGTTCGAAATAACGTTTGGAATGGAGTTTCGGCAGGCGGAACTATTGGGGGGTAGATATACGAAATCCGAGCTCGCAGTTACTCGTTTGAGTAGTGAGGGAAGTAGTTCGCACATCAAACTGGAGAAGCGGAACTATTGAGAGAGGCACTATTGAGAGGTCGGACTGTACCTACTCTTGAAGAAAAGCACAATTTATTACATCATGATTATGTATTTGAAGGTATCCATCGCGAGTATTCGTGGGAGACACTTTTTGCTATTTATCTGGAATGACGTTTGCTGTCGTGGGTATTTTGGGCCATTTTAGCAAGACTATTCTCCTATTTTTCATACCACAAGTTATAAACTTTTTGTACAGTGTACCACAACTATTTCACTTGGTACCTTGTCCAAGGCACAGACTTCCTAGGTGAGTCTCGTCACGCTCATCCAGTAATAATTCTAAACTTTTTGTAAATTTGAAAAATATTGAACTGATTTTAAGTAGAATTTCAATACTTTTGATAATTGAATTGATCTATCACAGCTATTAAATATCGAATTCAAAAAACCTTTGAATAATAAAATTTCGAATATTTCAGATATAATAAAGAAACGGATAAATTGGACATCAGTGTTACAGTTTTCAAAAAATCCGATTTAAACGTGCTTGGTAAGCTTAAACATGATCGAAATAAAGCCCAACAAATTATATCTCCTATGCAATATGTATAATTATGCTATTGAATAGGTAAAATCGTTCAATAGAAATAAATATCATGTTTGTAATTTTATTGTAAATATCTTTCCTCTTCTGGAATTAATTCTGTATTTATTCACAGCTAAGCTTTGCATGTGGGTCTTCCGTACATTGAGGATTGTAAGGTGGAAGGAGAACAAAGAGGGTTTAGTAACATGCAATAATTTAACGCTGATTAATTTTCTGCTAATTATCATTGGTCCAACTTCTGAGCCACGTTTGACAGGGATGCTAATATTGATTCAGGTAATTTTAATCTTATTATAATACTGCATGAAAAAATTCAGTAATACTTATGGATGAAAATTTCTTATTTCAGATTGTTTTTAGCACATTGGCTTTCTCAATCAGATATCCGCTTGCCTCTGTATTCTATGATGTTTGAATGAAAATTATCACGAATGAATATATATGAATCTTGTAGTTTTATAACGTAGAAATTATTATTAGTTTGTTATTGTCAATGTAACACACATCCTATCGTACCAAGTCTGAGGGATCATAATGATCGAAAAGAGTGTTTAATATTTTGTATATAAAACAATACTGTGTTAAGAATCAAAGAATCTTATATTTACTATCAATTAGAATGTAATATATGAATATATTATACCTGTATGAGACAAGTATCGATAATTTGTTTGCCTGGAAGTGTGCCGTATGTGTATAAATAAGTTAAAATGCCTTAATGAATTTAATTATATAATATTGACTCATTGAAAATTTACTACCATCAAATTTTCGAGTGTAATTCTGATTCTAGACATTTCGGTTTCTTTAGTATTTACAGTATATGTAAATAGCTGGAATATTATACGACTGAGTAAAAGGATCAAAAAACACGCGTCAATTAATTATTAGCTGTTGGCAATAGGTGTTTTTATTTTATATAAGTTGTTTCATACAAGGAAATATGTTGTCTTGGATCGAAAGAATGGTATAGAATTTCTCATATCAACATTGAAGAGATGTTTTTGAACAACACTCTAGTAGGATTACATGTATATTATGAAAAATCTGTACAATTCTAATAATTATTGAACATTCGTTCAAAATGTTATCTTATAGAACAAAGAAGGGGTCATTTAGTGGCATAAAATCACCGAAACATATACCTGCCATTTATAATATCGTAAACGAAGACTACTTATGGTAAATTTTTGGAACAAATGTTAAACCTATAGGTATAAAAATCTATAACATAACAAATGTGGCTGTACACGAGTTTCAAGCTTAAATTTCATACGAATACATCTAGAGAACGTAAATCTATCCACGGTTCGAAATATTTTTCATGTGAAATGAAAAAGACAGATAAAAATCAGGATTGTTGTATGAACGGTTCTTCTCTTTCCGAACATGGGTAATAAACGAACCATAGATTACTTAATAATTAAATTCACATGGGTATATGGCCTATTCAACATTTATACTAATACTAATTATCCACCAGATAGAAGTATTTACATATCATCATTATCGTCGGTACTTTTTCTTGACCGTGATTTTTGTAATAAGTGATAAGAAGCTGCGTTTTATGATGAGATCTAATTCAGTTGTTGAAAAAAGTAAAATAAAAAAGAGTAACTTCTCTCAAAATTAAATCCACATCATTATCACATATATTTTTTTCTCCCGACTTGGCAACATCATAAAACTAATAAATCTATACAGAAATAATAACAGTGGGATGATACATAGTTGAAGAGGAACGGATCAGTAAAGTACTTTGCCTTCTGACATGAAAAGGTTGCGAACTATGGAATACTATGAATAAAATAACGGCCAATGTAGATTCAATCGCCTTTTTCATTGCATAAAAATATCAGTGCAGTTTGATATTTCATCTAGTGTAATATTTCTGGATTATTCAATGTACTACGATTCCATAGGTGCAGTTGGTGTGAGCAATTGACATTGTCTACATTCCACCAAGTAAATGTGTCCATTGGGACACCTGTACCAATCGTCTTGTTCTAATCCGATCAGCCTGAAAGTTATTTCTTTCAATTCATCAACTGAAACCTGCGACTTGAGTGACTTTTTGAGTTCAAAGAGTTGTTTGTAGATTGTATCGCTTCTAGAGTTAGTGAACTTTGCAAGGTTTAACAGTCCCAAGTAAATAATTTGCACTTGTAATGCATTATTTCGCTCATCTAGTCCCTTAACTTTCTCAAATTTGCAAAGTTGGACCTGTGAAATGATATGGTAATTTAAATTGATTGAACATTGATTAGATTATGATACCTTTGCCACAATTCCACGACACCTGCATCTCTGAAATTTAAATATTTGCAATTTCATTACCATATAATGCAATCTGCGGAATTCATGTTTAATATCATCCATCATTTGTTGAGAAATGTTATGCGTTGTTGGCAGAGATGTCATCAACATGATCATTTGATTAACAACGACAGGCCAGTCATTGATATTCCGATGGGACTGTGGAATGTCTAGAACCTTCCTCAAAACCATTCCAGTAATTCTCAATTTAGTGCTGACATCCTTGAGAGTTGCGGCACTTATGGTCTTTCGTTGGTTTACACGTGCTCGTAGACTTTCAAATAATTGCTTATGAGAATTTGAACCTGAAAGTATATCCAATTATTAATACTAAGTTACTATAGCTCATCGCATCTTATTATTAATCATCGATTCATTGTGCGTATTTCCCAAATAATCAGTATTATACCTGGGAAATTCGTTTTATAATCTCTTTCAATCAAGCCAATATCATCAAGAACTTTCTGCTGATCAGCTCGTAATGATTGGAGTCTCACAGACGTTTGCATATCCACAATTTCCATGTTCTTACGTTCCTTTTTTATTCGATTTGCATATCGTGTACAAGATGTGATACGAGTTTCGCATATAGGACATACTTTGATACCAATTCTGTAACTCCTTTGCCATTGCCAATCAAGATAATTACTTTCGATGCAGTGATTACACTCTGGTAAAAATACAAACCTGTGAAAAATAGGTGAATATATAAATCACGTTGAAATTTCATTAAAATTCTATTTCGAATGAGTGACGCAAACCTTCTACTATATATTTGACTTAGCTCGTCTTACCGTGGATCTGGTTTATTCTTCTCAGTATTAAAGACCGGTAAATCTTTTTCATTGCAAATGCGACAAAGCGGTGGGCATAGTTCACCACAAAATCCAATGCAAGGATGCCCGCACTTAAGTCGTTTGGGACAAGGTTCATTACAGCAATCTATATCACAGATTTCAGAGCACAGCTTATCACACTGCAAATGTTTGCATCGCCAAGCACAGGGTTTCTGAAAGAAAAAATGCAGGCTCTATGTTATGAAATGTTGAAACAAGATACGCAACAATCATACTTCAGTCAAATTTGGTATTCCAAAATGGACTTCATAAATCAATATTCTTATCACAGCTAATTTCTTAGGGATTTCCATGATTACATTGATGTATTTTATTGTAATCATAAATTTGAAAAGCAATCAAATGAAATTAATAATTCGTTGTCCACTCACCTGACACGGTGTACAAAGTACTCCACATTTCTTAGTACATTCGGCATGCTGACATCTAAGGTTGCATGTTTTGTTACATGGTCGACATATATCTTTGCAAAGAGACTCGCATCTGTAACAATGAAATTTGGTGATACATGAAGAAAGAGTTTAAAATTTGTAATAAGAAACGAGCTAGCAAATGGAGAGGATAAATTTTGTTCCGGAATTCAATGTCCAAAATCGATACCGTCGAGGTTTTACAGACTAAAAATTAACTTCAATTATTATAAACGAAGCAAAGGAGACGTTAGTGCCAATTGACGAGAAGGATATTAGGAGATATTTAAAAGAATAATACTTGTGGCCACAGACGAGAATCTTGCTGCACCGTTCACGACAGGGTTCGTGTATTCTACCTTGTTTGCAGGACCCGCAGCTGCCACTGCACATATGACCGCAGGGTAACATAGTAGCACAAGGCGTCGTGCAATGTTGCAATAATTTATCAGCATATTCTGCTAAACCTAGCATACAGAAAGAAATTGGATTTTCAATACGAATTATTGATGAGTCGTGAATAAAGCATACATTCCAATTATGAGATGGATCTAATAGAATGCCTTTGAACTGATAGGATTTGAAATGAAAGGTTTGAGGTGAGTGAACTCACCAAATTCTATCTTGTAACAAGGTACCGGATACATATGTTGGCATAATGCGGGTTTGAGCAAAGGTCGTGGGTATTGACATCGTATAGTGCACGGTTCACCGCATAAAGCTGTACATGGGTGTCCACAATTGAGTATCCAGGAGCATTTACTTGTACACATTTTAGGTAATGGATCTTGGTGACAAGGAATTTTAACTTCATGCCCACAGCTAGAAATAATCTTGTCGACCTGTAATATTATTCATAAATTGTATCTACCTCTAATATCAATAGACATATGCCTTTGAGAAGGCACAAGAATGTAGAATACATTGAATAATCTCAAATGCGGTGAATTGAATTAATTTAGGGTAAAAATCTTATTGGATATGATGGGAATCATAGCATTCAATCATAATAGATGAAATATATGTGCGCAGTATCATGCTGACCATTTCTTCACATTTTCCGGACGGCAAGTTACATTTCATTCTGCACGAATGACCACATGGTAGGTCGCGCTTTCCAAGTTGAGTACAAACTGTTGTGTTCACATCCTGTGAGCATGCGACTGTGTGTGTGTGACCACAGAAACGTTCCTTAGGTATTTTTGTGGTACAAACTCCACACTCTTCATAGCATTTCTTTGGACACAGGTGGGATTCTGGGCAGCCAATTGCCCTTCGCTTACAACTTTCTCGACACACGTACTAAATATAAAAAGTACAGAAGATATAATTAGTCGGAGAAATCTGTTCTAATTTATATTACTAAAATAATACTACTTCAATCCCTCTAAACAAGCGCATACCTTTATATGACGGGGATCGTCATCGATGTGGCATTTCTTTACACACGTATGTCCACAAGGTAATGGTTTCTTGCAAATATGGGTACACGGAAATGTCGAAGACTCCCGATGACAAGGCTTTTCAACTGTGTGACCACAGCGTAACATAGCTGATACCTGTGAAGAAGACACTGAATCAGTTCAGGAAAATTGATGAATGTGCAATTTTTTTATATATTTATTATTTAATATAATACCATAGTTGTGCATCGATATTCTTTCAGATTTGTTTTGCAAGGAAGAAGGACAGAATGATGGCAACTGAATTCCACCTCGATGATCTCCTGACAAGGTTTGCAGGCTGCGTTGCATAACAGTTTACAACGATGGCCATTTGAACATTTTTTCAGACAAGGTTCTTTGCAAACGTATTCCTCGTGATCCCGATCTGAAAGATGACAAAGCTTCTGGCAGATATGATCGCAAGGCAAAGGTGCATCACATTTACGTAAGCATCCTCCGTTAGGAGAATTTTTGAAGTCAGCAGCTCGTCTTATCTGAAATTGCATAAAGAATCGATTGGACGGTTTGATCGAATCATGGGTACTTCAATGTGTGAATAATTGTAAAGAATAGCATTGAAGATAGTCTAGTTCGACGAACTTATACCTCAGTGAATTGCTCGCAGTGAATTTGGCATTGCAAGACAAGACAATCTCCAATAGCATTGTTCTCTTTTAGAGCGTCATTGATCTTTGGCCAAATCCGATTTTTCATTAAGAGGTTGCTCATGTTTCCCATTATGTAAAGTCCTTCACGAGCACGTGACAGTGCAACGCAAACCCTGTTCTCTGTTTTTAGGAAGCCTACATTTCCTCCGGGATTGTTACGCACCAACGATAACAGTATTATTCTGTTTTCCTCTCCTTGATAGTTGTCGACTGTTGTTACACGGACATCACGTAGAACTGGCATACCTTTTTTAGACTGAAATTCAGACACAATAAAATAAATCAGATATCAAACTCCACTCAAATTACTTACAGTAATGAAGTCAATTCCTAATAAGTTTTCTTACCTCTTTGAACTTGAACAACTGACCGTTGTACGTACACAGTATGGTAATTTCATGTGGCGCATACCCTTGTTGTATCAGGTATTTAGCAAAGGTGAGTAAGAACTTGACTTCAAAGGGATTAGACACAGACTCTATTTCCACCGAGCCCGATTCATGATTTTGATGATTTAAGAAGAACAAGTTCTTGTCCATTCCTTTGACCGCAGGATATGTAAATACAGATATATGGTTTTCCAGTGTTTCGTATATAGATGGTGATATCAATTCAGCAATCTCTGGCCGCATCCGATGTTGAATAACTAACTGCGTGCACCTATCCCGCATCTTAACTATTCTCTCGAAAAGAGAAATGTTCAAGTTGTAATTCACTTCCAAATTATAAGTAGCTGGTTTTGGTCTGAGCTGCTTATGATCACCAATCAGAATTACTTGTTGACAATGTTTGGTCAAAGAGCAGATTACATGAGCCTCAAGAATTTCTGCTGCCTCCTCTACCAGCACTGAAAGAATGCGAAGGGTTGAACATCGGTATATCGAAGATTGCTAATCCAATATAACATCGCAAATAAAACTTAACGATTGAATTACCTATAGGAGACCGGAGAGCGCGCAATGATTCATGTAGTCTGGCTGCACCTGTAGTAGTCAATCCAACGACTAGAGAATTACGCATCACTTCTAAATCAGTCATTTGTTTGAAGTCATTTAATTGAGAAGAAATTTCTTGAAATTCTTCTTCCAATTCTATTATTTGGTCTTTGACTACTTCATGGCTGCTCGTCAACCAGTGACAATAGATTTCCCAATCTCTATCTTTCGGGTAATTTCCCTGGGCTGATTCTTTGCTGAGAAGAGGATGATGGTTCAGCCATGCCTTGAGGTTTTAAATATTTGTGATTAAACATGTTCAGATTGTAATTTGTATCGGACAATGATTGCTACTTGATAAAACTGAATGAATTACCTGTAGGATAGTTCGCAGCGATTTCAAAAGCCTAAGATTTTCCTTCAATTCAGTACCAAGATAAATGGTTTTTGATTTCTCAGCTTCAGATTGATTTGTTAATATTTCTGCTTCATATTTCTCAATGCTAGCATCCAGATGACTCATCTCCAAACAAGTAAACTCTGAATCATTCTCGTGTACGACAGTTGCTACTTCCAAGTCATCGTCAGCGTCTATATATTCATTTTCAGAATCACTGGCATCATCGCCTGCTTCTGACAGTGGAGAATCTGACGGTGTTGAATTTATTCCAATAGCTAACACGGCCCTTTGTGGACCGAATAGTTTAGTGAGTAAATCTCGAGGAGTTAGGCCTTGCAGATCTGGGTCATGGCAGTATTGACGCAATACATTTGGTGAAACGACAGACGTATCGCTTGTCAGGGCTCTTAGAACCGAGTATGTCTTGCCAAGTGTTATCAGTATCTTGTTTAACTGCCTTTGATAATAAGTCATACGCTGCCATGCGCGATCCTTCTTTTTTTCGTCTTTATAGTAATCGTTGCGTACAGCTTTCAGCTTGTATTTTGCCAGATTAGGATTTTTTGATTGTTCGCCAATCCGGACCAGGGACTCTGTATGAGAAAGTATACCCTCGAGGAATTGATCAAGAGCATGATTCGTCAAGCAGACCACAATCATGGGGGTGGGACGCTCTGGATTATACCAACTTGATGAATTGGCTAATAATGTGCTGGCTATTTCCAATGCCATAAAAGTCTTTCCAGTTCCTGGCGGCCCATGTAAAACCGACAATTCTTGTAGAAGGGCACATTTGAATGCTTCGTATTGGGATACATCGAGCCCGAGCCGACTGGCGCTTGGCCATCGTCTCACATCCATTACGGGGATCTCGAATCCCTTGTATGCATAGACTCTGCTTTTTTCAAGATATTTTGGCGACCTTGGAACAGATTCTGCATCTACTACGTATTTCTTCATTGGAAAATCTTCTTCAGACATGTAGCGCAAGCTATTGAGGGTATGGTAGTAGGGCAAAAAGTATACTTTTGATTCCACCATAACATACTCGCAATTGTACATGTCTCGAGTGATTTTTGTTCCTACGCATGGCTCAATGGTCAACTCGCCTTTTTCTAAAAGTTGTGGGTCAGCGTCGGCCACAGTTGCGAACAGAACACTTTCGAAATTATCATTAGTTAGGCACAAGAGTGATCCATACATGAAAAGTTTTGATCGCAGCCAGTTCATTTTTGGTATTAAGCCGAAAAAAACAGTAACACCAACTTTGTTCTTCACAACAGTTGGGCCGATCAATTTGACCTTCTGGAAAACCCTTATATCCGTTATCTGCGAGGTACGGACGTTCGTTTCTGCCAATCTTTTATATTCGTGAATACCGGTTCTTAGCGGACATATAAAGTCTTCGCGTAACAAACGGAACTGAACGTCTAGGTAATGGTCAACCGAATCATACGAGCCTTCAATTTTACAAGGCCTAATGTACGGAGTATGATCATTGAGATCTTCTACAGTTGGTACGATACTCAAAGTCCTGAAATCCTGCAACATCTCGTTACCAGGGGCTTGGGCATGTTCCTTCACCTTCTCCTTTAGCGTAGAATATAACATCTGAATACGAGCTATTAAAATATCATCAATTTCATGACCTTGTTGTGTCATCAGAAAATCGATGGTGTATCGCGTAGTTGACCGCAAGATCGGCAGTAACTCATCGTGAGCCTGTAGTGGAACAAAGTCGACAAGTATTTTACAAAAATCATGTAAATGATTCCAAAACTGACCAACATCTTCCCAGTAGAATTTGTTAGCTTTTCTGTTATCTTGAGTCTCTAGAGGAAGTCTGATTAAATACTGTTCTAAATTGTCGAGAAATTTTGTCTCGCAAGTCTTGCTAAGAATATTTATCACAATTCTAGTGAAATTAGCTTGCTCAAGTTTTCCCAAGACGCGAAGCGTCAGCACTAAAAAGTCTTTGTTCATGTCACTGTTGAGGACAAGCATGAAGTCAGGATTGTCTGATATTTCAGTAGCTATATTATTTCCATTCAACTTGCTTAACGCCATCAATTGATGAAACTTGAAATATCTTGAGAGGGGTTTTCCTTCTTGTTTAGACTGTGAACTCTGGCTAGAGTCTCTCCGATTATGACCATGATTTTGACCACGGCCACGATTTTGATTACGTCCATGATTTTGATTACGTCTGAAATGAACGTAAGGAAAATAATCATTCAGATTCTGTTCATTAAAAAGTTTCTCTTCAACAAGTCATCTAAACCTAACAAAACTTCCAAGTCTATAATCAAAACGGAATTCATCTGTTCTCACCTTCGCCCGCGATCTGGCCCTTGAGATGACTGTGAGAAAGGTGAAGATGACCGCGAGTCATTTCGGTCTCGGTTTTCATCAGGTTGCACAGTTCTAAATGCTCCATGATACCAATCAAATACTTCATTAGTTTCTGGAGGTTGTTGTACATTTTGTCTCTCTTGAGCAGGACGATGATGAGAATTATGTCCATGGCTCCGATATGGCCTTCGTTGTCCTCTTGGCCTGCTGCCTCGATTCGGCCGGTTGTTTCCACCGCTATAATGTTGTCTCTCCGGTCCCGACATTATGCAGTAATTTATTTTGCCTGCATGAATATCATAGTATGCCTGTTATCAGAGCTTATCTACCATATCCTGATGAATCATGATGTTTATAATTTAGAAACGACATTGAAATAAAACGGGGAGAATGTAAAGCTGTACTTATTTTATAATATTCTCATTTTCTCATAATGTTAATCAATTAAAATATTGAGACTTCATTCCATCAATAGAGTAAGATGCAATATGGTATGGAGTGAGATGATTGGTATTGTTCACTTGTTGCTGACATTTATTTTTCATATCAACACTTTAATTAACACAGAAAAGGATTCTAGACTATAAAAATATGGCTAAGAAGTCGGCTTAATCATGTATACATCATACCTTTATTTTTTATTTAAAACTTTTATCGTGATATGTTTGGAGTTTTGTGGTTATGTGCGCAATATTATTATAGCTTGTATAAATTGATATCGGACCATTCCTAACCTGTATTGATTATTCAATAATTATTAAATAAATGAACTTACGATTTCAACTGCAGTTATAATCACAATTAATAACGGTACGTTAATAGCTTCTTATAAGCTGAAATTCATGACGAATAGTTGAGCACCAGACACATCATAAGTATAAAGTAACTCTTATGCCCGTTTGTCTCCTATCGTAGGTTATTTATAGGTTATCTGACGGAAAAGGGGGGTTCCCTGGAATTGTTGCGTGTGTACTCATGAGGCGAATGTCATTTTAAACAAGACTGTTTATTTTATTAGAAAATTGAAACTGATGTCTAGCTATATGCATGTTCTCTTATGGTAAATTAAACGGTCGCTTTCCATGTAAGCTACACTAGTACTTGACATTGAACGATATCAGTTGGATTCAACAGCAGTGCCAATAGTGTCCCAGAATTTTTCATGTCGGTGTACATGGGTGTTCCCAAAACCTATTTTACGAAGGAGATCATTGGACGAACGAGAAATAAAAAAATAACAATGTTATATCATGCTTTTATAAAATTTATATAATTATATCAAATCCAACAAGCGCACGCATATGCGCATATAATTATTAGTGAAAGAATATTGGTATATAATATGTAGATTTACAAAACTGTTCAATCATAAAACAGACATATATTCAATATTAATAGAACGTAACGGAACGTAGAACGTAGGGTGCACGCACAATAGCAATTACAACAATGATACTGTGCTATTAATTAGTTACATACAACTGTGAAAATGTCATTTCATCCATTTATCCATCACATCAAATTCCATCGTTTTATTTTTATCCAATGAACACACATCTGCGGTATAGTATTTTTCTAATCCCCAATTATCACGGTAGCTAGTACTTACTTTTAGTTAGCATTTTATAAAAAAAAAAATATTAAAAATTAATTCTTATTCGTTATTTTATAACATTTTTTAAGTGAATACTTCTGGAGCTGGTTATTGGTGTAATTAAAACCCTTTCAACTTACAAAACTATATGTATACTATTATCTACTCATAAAAATATGCGAACATATCTCCCGAACTTCTGCATAAAAATCACGTCCTTGCGAAACAGTAAATCAGGGCCACCCTGGCCAAGCAGAATGTAGGGCTCCATCCATTTCTGTTGCCACAGCATTATCATCTCTAAGTCGATGCGAGCTACCACCGATCGCTGCTCCACAGTCCGGACATTTACTTTCGTGGGTTGCGCCGCCGCATTCACCAATCGAATAAGGGTGCCCGTTCGGACACTTGTACCAATGACCTTGTGTCAAACCGATTGCTTTAACGATCATCTTACGTTCGAGTATAATATCACGTTTGAACTTTTGTAACTCAGTTATTTTATTCCGGATTTCCAATCCCATTTCTTTAGTAAATCTTTCGACGCTCAGAAGTCTGACGATCACAGCATCCCAGTCTTTTTCATTTCCTCGTACTATTCCATCGTTTATTTTTTCCGCCTCTATTTTGCAAATTTCCGCCTGTAATATGAATGTTTGTTGTAATATAAGAGCTTATAATTCTGATGAACAGAAATGAGTCGGTTAATGAGAACTGAGATCGCAATTGCTCGAATGAGTAAACATGCAATATTGGAAGAGTTTTCTATAGTCATTCTGTTGATTAATTTGCTTTACCATGTAATTCAAACGGTCCAACTCCAGCTGTATATCACCCAGTTCTTGCTTGGAGATTTGGCCTCTCATTGGAGGTGATTCTACCAGCATAACGACTTGGTTTATAACAAATTTAAAAGAACTGACTGTACGCTTGTTAATCGATGCTAATATTCCAAATATTTGATGCAGAATGACCACCGCAATTCTGAGCCCTTCAACTTCTTGTGAACTCAAAATTTGCCTTTTCTTATTGTTTATGGGGGCTGCTCGGTTTTGTAAATTCATCAACAGTTCCCGCAATTCCCGGATTTCTAAACATTGATCAATAGTATTTTAGTGAATCATATTATAAAAGTTCTATCCGACTGTATGTTAGAAATACTTTTTATTAAATACCTGCTACGTTTGGGTCCATAAACATATCTTTTATAGCTTCGAGATGTCGGTGTTGCTGTTGTTTTAATCGTTTTTGGTTGCCAAATACTTTTGCTTTGACGTCCAGTACATCCTTTAGATCCTTCTTTATTTGGTTCATTATTCTCATACATTTTCTTATAGGAGTCCTGCAGCGAGGACATACTTTCATTTGGATAGACTCACTGGAGTCAGTCAGCCATGTCAAAAGTGCACCACTTTCTATGCAATGGGAACAATCCTCAAGAAATACAAATCTGTAAAAAAAAAAAATTTCCAACAATTTTTTACGTACTAGTTATCTGAAGGTGTATCTGTTTTCTTTCATGACGAAACACCTGAATAATCATTCATTTTCTATAGGTAGATATCATGTCAATATATTCCTGAACTTAAGTTTACCTTGCGTCTGGTTCATCTTCATCACCGAAGAAAATTTCTGTCAATTCTTCTTTGTTACAAATTCGGCATAATGGCGGGCAAGGATCACCACAGAAACCAACGCACGGATGATTGCATTTCAACACTTTTTTGCAAGGCTCTTCACACGGTTCTATATCACATAATTCGGAGCAACGTTTAGTACATCTTTTGTGCTCGCATCCCCATCCACATAGTTCCTGTAGGAAAAAGAATAAATATAAATATCTATAGGTATAGATAATATACAAAGCTTCAGGGTCGCTAAAAAATAAATTCGCAATAAGGTTTCAATCAGACTGTGAAAGCTGGCAATGTCTTAAGCTAGAATACAATAGCCGACCTTCAACTATAGTTAATTAATTAAAAATCAGTCGGGTAATAAAATAACTGTAAATAATTTTGTTTAGGATGATTAAATTTCCTAATTCTCATCTTTAACAATTGATAAATTTTGCGTGTCATTACTTTGCAAGGTACACAAGGGATCCCACATTTCCTGTTACACTTGCTATGACGACATTTTAGTTCGCAAGGCCTTTTGCAAGGTTGACATTCCAGTCTGCAGGGTACATCGCACCTAAAAAAAAGTACAAATTCACAATATTTTTTGTCATGTTCATTGAATGCAATTTTCAGTTATGAATTGAGTCTTATTTTATGTCAGCAATCTTATGAATGGCAACTTTAAGGCTGTCTAAATAATACTTTATACATGCTAAAAGATAATCGTTAATTACTGATGTCCACAGATAAGAATGTTGCCGCAAGCCTCAGCACAAGCGATGTGTATACGCCCTTGCTTGCATTGTCCACATTTTCCTTTGCAAAAATGGGTACAGGCTAGTTGAGTTTTGCATGGTTCCTTACAGTACTTCAATATCTCGTGGGAGTTTGATGCTAGTTGAAGGAAACAATGAATTAACAAATTTTCTGAATTCAAAAATAATGGCAAATGACAATCTATGTCAGTTCTATCAATAATAATAACTAATTCATGTATAACGACTCACTGAGTGCAGTTGTATCCAAAATTTTACTATAGTTTACTAAATACTAATTCTCGACCTACCAAATGTTTTTGTATCTATTAATGAAATATTTACCAACTCCTTGCATATAACAAGGCATTGAGAAGATGTGTCCGCATAGTCCAGGCTGACTTCGTTGTACCATGGTCTTGCACTCCCTAGTGCATGGCTCTTTGCATTTCGCTGTACAAGGGTGACCACATGCGAGTTTCCTTTGACATTTACCGTCACATTTAGAAGGTGTTGCTTCTTCGGAACATTTTACCTCTACCGTGTGGCCACAGTAGCTTATTTTCTTCACCTTGAATATTATTGTTTAGACGAAATTAACGACAAACTTTGATCGAAATTTATCTTAGTTTACGTATTAGTGAATATTATATTCAATGAATTCTTGGGTTTTATACTTTAAGGGACAAAAAATGTTAAAGAGTTGTAAATTCATACTTATACTCACTTTTACTGGACAATTTATACACGGTTCATGGCACTTCAGTTTACATTCATGACCGCAACTCATCTTACGCTTGCAAGGTCTCGGACAATCCCATTCTTCTACATCTGCAGCACATTTGATCTTTTTAAAATAATGTCCACAAGAGCGTGTCTTTTCTACGAGTATAGCGCATGGTGCACATTCCTCATGGCATCGCTTCTTGCATGGGTGATCGTTGACACAGTCGATGTTTTTCTTTGGACAGTCTTTAGGACACTTATACTAGAAACGAAAATTAACATCAAGTATCATAAGAGAATAGGGGAATAAATTCAAATATTCAAAAACTCCTGGTATATTTTTCGATAATATTTATCTGATGTCTAATAAAAGTAATCGCTTATAGAATACCTGGATGTGATCAGGATCTGCATTGACATGGCATTTTAAGAGACAAGTATGACCGCATGGTAAACGGTTCTCACAAGGATGCGGGCATTCACATTCTTCGATAGAACGATAGCAGGCTTTTTTAATATCGTGGAGACAATCGGGTAGGGTGGCATCGATCTGAAAATCACATCATGAAATTATTCTAATTTATTTATATCGCACCCGAATATTGTAAGAAATTTGAAATCTACATAAATATGTGGATTTCAAGTTTCATACTAAATAATTCCAGACAGTGATAATTGCATTTAATTACAACAGGAGTGAATAATGATGAGATTATCACATCTGGAGAATTTGTCATACAGGTACCTGAATATAACACTTAAATGTGTTTGGGTCGGCCGAACATGGCATTTGGACAGTGTGCTCACATTCAAGCTTGCGTTCCACTATCACTCGACATGGCTTGCACCCTTCCCAACACTTCAGTGGACAGGGATGATCATTTGGACAACTATCGTTACAGGGTTGTTTGCATTGAAATTCTAGATGCTCCCTATCATATGTGTGACAAATGCTTGTACAAGAATGTCCGCAAGGTAAATCTGAGTCGCATTTCTTCAAGCAGCCACCCTCAGGACATTGTTCGAAATCGCTTACGACTTTTATCTGTGTGAATAATGATATAGAGTAACAGTGAAATGGCTGGATATTTGTTTCTGTATCAATCGTTCGGAAATTAGTTACCTTTATTAATTCCTCGGAGTGAATCTGACACCGTAATTCGAGGGAATCACCTATGGCGTCTTCGCTTTTTAAAACTTCCTTTATTTTTGGCCAAATAGTATTTTTCACCACAAGATCATCCATGTTTCCCATAACATACATGCCTTCGCGAGCTCGTGATAGTGCCACACAAACTCTATTCTCTTCCTTAAGAAACCCAATGTTTCCTTCTCCGTTATTTCGAACCAAAGACAAAAGGATGATACGATTTTCTTCTCCCTGATAATTGTCGACCGATGTTACACGCATCTGTTTCAGAATTGGGTAACGACTTGTTTCCTGAAACAAAAATAGAACAGAAGTGATAAATTCTTAAAAAATACAAACCCACAGAACAGATTTGTTGGAAATCCGGATTACCTTCATCAGCGCGAACAGTTGGCCAGTATACGTACAAAGTATAGTGATTTCTGAAGCATTGTACCCTTGCAATAATAAGTGTTTGGCAAAAGCTACAAGAAATACTGCTTCGTATTGGTTCACCCAGCTTTCTTCATTATTATGGCTGGTTTCACGGTTTTCGTGATTGATGAAAAACAGGTTTTTCTCCAGTCCTTTAACGTCGGGATAATCGAGTACAGATTCATGATTATAAAGTCTTTCGTAAATTGAGGGTGTGATTAGCTTAGCAATCTGTGGCCGCATTCTATGTTGGTGCGCCAACTGGGTACAATTTCCTCTAATGTTGACCATTCTTTCGAAGAGAGATATGTTCAAATTGAACTTTGTGCCTAGTTGGTAGACCGATGCCTTTGGTCGTAGCTGCTTGTGATCACCAATCAGAATCACATGCTGGCAATCTTTAGTTAAAGAGCAAACAACGTGTGCTTCAAGAATTTCTGCCGCTTCTTCCACCAATACTAAACAGGGTGAAGAATTTTCAATCATTGAACGATGAATTTCAGAGACATAAGAAATTTAATAAACAATCTAGTTCTACTGAGAAAATATTAAACGTCAACTAGATTTACCAATAGGGGCACGCAGGGCGCGTAAAGATGCGTGCAGCTTGGCAGCACCAGTCGTAGTCAGGCCGACTATTTTGTGTTCTTTTAGTACAGCTAAATCGACCAGTTGCTTAGCTTCGTTAAGTTTCAATCGTAATTGACGATACGTTGTCTCCAAATCAGTTATTTTATTCATTGCGTTGTCATAACTCATCCTTACCCATCTCCAATACAATCTCCAGCGAAGATTACTGGGCGGATAGCGTGGCTGGTTCAATACTGGATGTTGCGCAAGTTTACGCTATAAATTCCAACATATATCAATTAGTATGAAAAAAGCTATAAATAGATGAGTAACAATTGCGATTGTTGTGTTTACCTGCAACGACAATCGCTGTGCATTCAACGTGTTGAGATCTTCTTGCATTTCTAAAGTTGGATCAAACGGTAGGGCCTGCAGTTCTGCACCAGCATCTCTGTACTGACGTATTTGTTGATTAACGTTTGCGATCAGTGCATCCAAGCTTTTCAAAGGAAAAATTGGCCTCACAGAATCATCAACTTGGAATTTGTAGTTCAATTCTAGTTCATCGTCCATAGGCCTGGTATGAACGTCTTCGATTCTGTCTACATCCATTATTTCAGCTAAATTTTCCGGCTGTTGATGTGGCGCAGCGTTTCCTAGTTGTGGAGTTATGTTAATCCCGATAAGCCAGTTTACCAATTCTTCGTTAGATTCCATTTGTGTTAATGCTGTATCATAGCAATACTCAGTCAGACATCCCAAGGGTACAATAGCATCTGGGGTGGTCAAATGCTTAACAAACAATCGAGCTTTTTCCATTGAACTCAAGATGCTTTCGATTTCATGTTTTGTCTCATACATTACTGAACTCGCACCAGTTCCTCTATGAGTTTGTATCATTTTGCGTCTTTCCCCAAGTGTATATGGCTGCAAAGCCTCACTTTTTGATCTACTGCCAACACGGACTATGGATTTAGTGTATTTAAGAATGCCTTCTAGAAATTGATCGAGAGCATGATTTGTTAAACAAACAACAACAATCGGCCCATGCCGTGCCCAATTAAGTTTGTTAGCCAACAAAGTACCAACTATCTCTAAAGCAATGAAGGTTTTCCCTGTTCCTGGCGGTCCTTGGATTACTGCAAATTCCTGAGTTAGTGCACATCTGAATGCATCGTATTGTGTTTCGTCTAATTCTAGCTGTCTAGGGGTTGGCCAATACTCATCTGCCCCGACATGTAGATCGAAGTCTTTGTATCGCAGAACCTGACCGTTGGCGAGATATCTGGGAAGCTGGATGGAAGTATCTGCACCCACTAGATAATTTTCCATTGCAAAATTCTCTTCATTCATGTGTTGCATGGCATTGAGCACTGCCAAGTATGGTTCAAAATATATTTTAGATTCTAGTACAACGAAATCAGTGTTGTACATATCTCGAGTAATTCTTGTTCCTTCGCAAGGTTCTATCAAAAGATACCCTTTCTCAAGTTGTTTTTCATCACGATTAGCAACTGTAGCAAACAGGACAGTGTTGAAATTATCATTGCTGAGAAGTAGTAATCCCCCGTATATGAACCTCTTAGAACGGTACCAGTTTATATGTTTCATTATTCCAAAATACACTATAATGCCAACATTATTTCTAGAGACCTCTGGGGCTATTAAAGTAACTTTTTTATAAATCCGAAGTTCATTGTTTCGATAATTCTGGGATCCATGCAGATACTCTTGTATCCCGCTGCGCAAGGGTGATACAAAGTCTTCTCGTAACAAACGAAACTGTACGTCCAAGTAATGTTCTACCGAATAGTAAGCGTCTTTGATTTTACAAGGCCTAATGAACGGCTTTTGATGATACAAATCCTGTACTGTGGGTATAACGCTTAATAATCTGAAGTCTTCAGGTGGATCTTCTTCGATGTCTGGTTCTATGGCGATAGTAGCACGTGCTTTATTCTTTTCTGCAACTTTATGGAGTTCTGCTTCTAATTCTTTGTGCATATTCAATGCATCGTTTTTGACTTTTTCATCAATCTTGTATTTTTTGCTCATTTCAATAGTCATTGCAATCGGGCATATTTTTTCTAATATATTTGTTAGTTCGTCTCTAGCTTTACTAGGAAGTAGTTCAACAACTTTTTTAAAAAACACGATAAGATTGGACCAAAATCGGTCTTTATCTTCGTGGTAAAGTTTGTTCTTGATTTCTTCGATCGGACTTTCAAAAGGTAGTTTGGTCAAATAAGCTTCCAAGCTTTTTAAGAAATTAAATGAACATGCGTGGCTCAGTACACTCGTTACAATTTCAGCAAAATTTCCTTGACAAACATTGGTCAAGACTCTTAGTGTGACCACAAGGAGATCCGGAGTGGTCACATTACGTAATAAGTCTTCAAATTCAGCTTTTTTTCCAGCCAATACAGTAACGACTTCGTCGCTATCCTTTTGACTCAACTCATTCAATCGATTGAAGTTAAAATATCGTCCGCTATAATGATCTCTGTTACCGGGCCGCTGGTTATTACCGGGTCGCTGGTTATTACCAGGTCTCTGGTTATTACTGGGTCGCTGGTTATTACCAGGTCTCTGGTTATTACCGGGTCGCCAGTTATTACCACGACCCCTATTTTGCTGTTGTTGCGGTGGTTGATTGCTATGAAATGAATACATCATGATTAGGTAATATATCTATAATCATTGTGAGAGCTGTATGTGGTCATTTCTTCATACAAATGCAAATGATAAATAATAAAGAAAAATGCTCAATTTTGTGGAAACGAACCAACAAGATAGTAACGAATCTTTATTTGTTGGTTCGTACCACAGAAACAGATTCATCTTTGTTTAACGGGAATACTTATCAATGGGATATGAAAATGCCTGACCAATGGAAACGTTACAATATAATGCGTGGTATTTTACAGTACTTACTCGACATCATGGTCTCTTGGATCCCGAGGGTTGTTGAATGGTCTATTGCCTTGATTACCATTTCTTCTGCGATTTCTTCCATTTTGTTGACCATTATTTCCTGTTATTAAACCATAGCTACATTTGAATATTTGTTGATGTTTAGTACCACTCTACAAAACCTAATCTACCCTCATCAACAAATGATGATTATCGATGCTCTACACACACACGCACACACACACTACGCTGAGTTGTGTTTCTTATCGCATACTGAAACTATTCAATCATTCGAAGGAATGTAATTAATATTGACTCGCTAGCTTAGGACTCGGACTTTACCATCGTATTATGCATGTAATATAAACAAATTATTTTTAGGTTAAGGTAAACACGGTAAATTAGGAGGTTAATTTGCAAAAAGGATTTGCTTCATTGGCACAATTTTAATGCGGTATGCTGTTAATTTGGAAGATCCGTTTCCGATTCGAAGAAATTATTAGATTGAACGAGAGAAAAAAAAATTAGAAATTTGGACCCTTTGTAGCTAAAATTAAATTGCGTGCATGAAAACAAGGAAGTTTATTGTATGAATAATACGTACCAGCATTTGGTGGGATCAACGGTGGAATCCTATGCATTGTATCGTATATTCACGCCCAAATCCTGGCGCAAAAACATTAAAGGTTTTGGTTTTAGTGCGAACGTCACTAGGCACTATGATTTTACAGATCTTTACTCGGTCGAAAACCTTTGTGAAATGGTCCGGCGACAACGGCGAAATATTTTTCAATAGCTGGCTACGAGGGCGTTAGGCAAAGTGATTTAGAGAGGGGAAGTCCCGTATGGTTTCGATTTCCGAACCGTCATTTGTAGGTTTTTACTAAAATAAATGACCTCGCTCATGATCGTCACGCATACACGATACGTGATGGTATGCGTATACATACACATGCGTTTTCAGTGCTAGAGACGCCGTACCGCGCGCGGTGGAGACCCGATAACAAAAGAACGGAGCTGATTCCCAACGAACGATTTTTTACTTCGATCATTGTATTTGTCCAGAATCTGACCAATCGCGGAGTGCCTAGCGATAGTTGACGACATAGTTGCAGATGCGTCATCGGGGAACGGCAGAGGCGGCAAAACCACTTGAATTTAAACCGAGAAAACGACGACGAAGATTAATTAAATTAATTTTAGTCATTACCCTGTATGCTTATAATCCTTTCGCAAAAGGAAAAAGAATTTTTTCTTTTCGTATCACTGAACTATCATGAATAACGTGTGACCGTCTTCTCACAAATTGTATACAACTCTCTATTTTTTTTTTTTTTTGTTTAATTATAATATAGTTCTATTTATAGTCAGTTTATTTCATAAACAATTATGAACAACATTAGATATATTTATATTTTTTTCAAGAGTAAATAGGTATAGCATATAATAAAGTAACTAAAAATCTTATTTACTGATTTTGTAATTTTACCAGTTATCGCGAAATAGGTAAACTAAATAAAGAAATTTGTCTTGCAACATGCTGTAACTTATCATTATCAATAACAGAACTTAAACATACTTAAATATCAATTTGAATGATAACATCAATAGTAAAATCTCATATGACTTCCAAGAGCCAAATCATGGAAACAAAAAATTATAATACATAAACATTTATGTTGTAGATATAATGAAGAATTTTCTTATCCACATAACGATAAATCAACGAATATACCTATGCTGATAGATATTTGTGAATAAAGAAACTCGTAACACTTATCATGAAACCCAATAGAATTAGAAAAAAAAGAAAAACAAACAAACAAAACAAAACATCTTCTACTCTGTAGAATGAGACTAAATTCCTCCTGGCCAAGCTGGATTTGTAGCTCCGTCCATTTCTGTAGCTACTGAGTTACCACTTGTTAAACGGTGCGAACGTCCACCAATGGTATTTCCACATTCGTGACACACGCTTTCTTGCATAGCACCGCCACACTCGCCTATCGAATAAATGTGTCCCTTGGGACACTTGTACCAGTGGCCTTGCTTGTAGCCCATTACTTTAACGATCATTTTACGTTCGTTTATCAAAAGCACCTTGGCATGGTGTGATGTCTTAAAATCATTCAGATCATTCACAATTCCCTTTTCTATTACTTCTGAAAATCCTCCAAAGTACTGAAGTCTTTTCATCATATAGTTATACGGATTCTCATCTGCAGGGATCAGATTGTAATCCAAGCCAGCCTCTGCTTCCAATACACATACTTCGATCTGTAGAAGAATGATAAAAATGAATTATTTGAAACATGAGAATATGAAACTTAAAATTTTCTATAAGAAACTCATCTTTTTTTATGAGTTATAGACTATAATTTATAATATCATTATAGATATAGTAAAGCTTCACCATGTAATGTAAACGCTGTAATTCTCGTTCGATATCTTTAATTTCTTGATTAGAAATCTGGCCTCTTGACGGAAGTGACTCGAAAAGCATAGTCATTTGACTTTTTACAGATTCATAGGAAGAAACAGTGCGATTTTCTATTCTCCCAACTTTGTCGCATATTTCCTGGGAGATGTCCAACACTATTCCAGAGGCTTCGGCCGCTCTAGAATTAACGATTTGTCGTCTATTTTCTCTTGTCACTAAGGCCATACTCTCATCTAAGTATTGCAGAAACTTCATTCTTTTGAACTCTAAGGAGTTACATGATATGTTAGTTTTTCTAGTAATCTTATTCTCTTATATATCAGTGAGATAGAATATTATAATTTTATTACCCTGAAATACTGGATTATTTTTCATGTCTCTTATCTTTGTGACAAGTTGCAATTGTTGATCTTGCAATTTTGCCTGATCCCCAAATATCTTCTTTTTCACGAGTTGAATGTTTCTCAAGTCTCTTTTAATCTGATTTGATATTCGCATGCATTTGATTATAGGAGTCTTACAGCGTGGACATGTTTTAACTTGGATTGACTCGTTAGATTTTGATATCCATGTCGAGAGCCCTTGACTCTCTATGCAATGTCCACAATCTTCTAGAAGTACAAATCTGTCGAATATCAATTTTTGTTATCTCAATTGAAATATCGTTTTGAGCTTAATTTTTTTAATAGCTTGATCATGGTCATAAAGATCGTTCGGAAGATACAATTGTACCTTGCAGTCGGCTCATCTTCGTGACCAAGAAAAAATTCGTCCATCAGTTCTTTTTTGTTGCAAATGCGGCACAGTTGTGGGCATGGTTCACCGCAAAAGCCAATGCATTTATGTCCACACTTCAACACATTAAAACACGGTTTCTCGCATGGCTCTCTGGAACACAACTCAAAACATCGCTTCATACATCGAGTGTGTCTGCATTTTGCTGCGCATGGTTCCTACGATGAAAAAATATGCATCTATATTATACTGAGGATTCAGAATAAATAGCAAATTATTAAATTTCGGAAATTCAAGACCAGGGCGAATGCAAGTAGTACTCGAAAATAGAAACCATAGTATGTAATATTTAGGAATCCTGAGTTGCTAAATCACCAATTTACTTTTCAAAGTTATTCAGTTATCTCCGAATCCTGTTTGTATATCTATACCTTGCATGGTGTACAGAGTTCTCCGCACTTCTTGTTACATTTATTGTGTTGACATTTTACTTGGCAAGGTTCCTTGCACGGTGGACACTCCTGTCTACAGGGAACTTTACACCTAGAAAATTAAACCATCTATGATATTTTATGGTATATAAATTAGCTGAGTCTGAACCCATGCATCAAGTATAAGATAGTAAATATGAATTATAGTATATTCACCCATGGCCACAAATGAAAATGTTGCCACATTTTTCCCCACAGGGTTTATGTATACGTCCCTGTTTACAAGTGCCACAAGTGCCTTTGCAGATATGATCACACGCTAGTTTAGCTCTACAGGGTTCCTTACAGTACTGCAGTAACATTGAAGAGTCGACATCTGCTCACAGAGAAACGTGCCAATGTTAAAAGTCAACTTCTAGAGAAATTGTAACAGCTTTTTGAGGATGTTGTAATTACCAGTTTCTTTTAAATGACAAGGGACTGAGATGATATGTCCACACAATCCAACATTCTCTTCAGTAATCAAGGCATTGCATTTTGTTATGCAAACGTCCTTACACCGGGCAGTACAGGGGTGCCCACATTGCAATATGAGTTTGCATTTATTTTTACATTGGGATGAACTGGGAGTTTTGCAACATTTTACTAGTACTTCGTGACCACATGTGCTTGTTTTCATTACCTGTAACGAATTTGGTGAGGCAATTTGTTTTCATAAATACGAAACTTATCACGAATAGTAGATAGGATCTCATCCTCACCTCTTCTTCACATTCTTCATTCTTTCGAGCACATCTCACCGTTAACTTGTGCCCACAACTCTTCTCATGTTGGATCATCTTATAACATGGTACTTTATCTACATCACCAGAACATTTCCACATACGTTCATGTCCACAAGAGCGTTTTTTCGACACAACCACAGGACATGGCTTACATGTTTCATGGCATTGCAACTTGCATGGATGATCCATCGTACAGTCGGCATTGCTTTTTGTACACGGTTTACGGCAAACATGCTGTGAAATTAAGGTTTTGCTGAGTATTTAAATTAGTAAAAGTATCGTTTAGCATTGAAGAGTGAAAAGTGCAAGCATGCTAGCGTTCATTTCATAGCTATGATCGCTAATTCTCGAGAAACAGTTGTATCTTCTATTTTTGAAAAGCTGATAAGTCGTCTGATCTCAGGAAAGATTAACAGTTCACTAATCCTACTTAAATGCTTAGGAGTATGACTCATTTATGAGATACGATGATTAATTACATACCTTCAAGTGATCAGGGTCTTTTGTAGCGTGACAAGTCAGTTCGCAAGTATGACCGCATGGTAAACGAATTCCACAAGGATGTGTACACAGGGCTTTGTCGAGCGGCAAATAACATGCCTTTTGGATAGTATGCTTACAAGCGGGTAAGATGGTATCCACCTAAAAATCGTCAAATATGTATGAGCTGTGAACACATGGGATCAAATAATTCCTGAATTTTTTCTACATCGTGATTCATACAGATACAACTATAGTACATATCAGTATTAATATGTATGTGAATGAAATTTTGTTTTACATACTTTAACGGGGCATCGACATTTATCAAGATCTTCTCCACAAAGAACGTGCACAGTATGTCCACACTTTAGTTCACGATCCACAGTTACTTTGCAAGGTTTGCACCCTTGGTAACATAGAAGTGGACAAGGATGATCGTCTGGACAATTTTTAACGCAATTCACCTTGCAAGTAAAGTTCACATGCTCTCTGTCTGTGGTATGACAAATGCTGGTACACATATGTCCGCAAGCCATATAGGTGTTGCATTTTAGTAAACAGCCTCCTTCCGGACATTGTTCGAAATCACTCGAGTCCTTGATCTATAAAATAAGCATTTATTGATCTTCTATACCATTCAAAAATTCATCAATTCAAAATACGTATTGTATGCGCTCGTACGTTACATCTCTGAAATAAAAGCGAGTAGATTATATGATTGTGCAGGATGCTTACATTTGTTGATTTCTCAGGATGGAATTTGCAGCGCAATTCAAGAGAATCACCTATGGCCTTAGACTCTTCTAAAACGTTATTAATTTTTGGCCAAATATCGTTTTTTCTAATAAGGTTGTCCATGTTTCCCATAATATAAAGGCCTTCACGAGCACGAGACAATGCTACACAAACTCGATTCTCTTCCTTAAGAAATCCGATATTTCCTTCTTTGTTGTTGCGTACTAACGAGAGAAGAATAATCCTATTTTCTTCACCTTGATAATTGTCGATGGTCGTTACGCGTACTTCTTTCATGATTGGGTAATAATTCCTTTCCTAAAAAATACAAACGATTGAATATTCTGATTGAAATAACGGATTCACTTTTATAGTGAACACATAAATACCTTGATGAGCGTGAAAAGTTGACCAGTATAGGTGCAGATTATAGTAATTTCTGTACTTTTGTAGCCCTGAAGTATCAAGTGTCTGGCAAATGCTACCAAGAACTTAGCCTCGTGCGGATTCGTCCAGCTCTCTTCATTGTCGCGGCTGATTTCTCGGTGCTTATGATTTATGAAAAATACATTTTTCTCTAAACCCATTATGGAAGGATATTCAAGCACGGATTTATGATTGTTTAGAGTTTCGTATATGGAAGGAGAAATTAGTCTGGCTATTTCGGGTCGCATTCTATGCTGATGTGCCAACTGCGTACAACTTCCTCTAATGTTTACCATTCTTTCAAAGAGTGATATGTTCAAATTGTATTTTGTCCCAAGATTATAGACAGCTGCCTTAGGTCGTAGCTGTTTGTGGTCTCCGATCAGGATAACATGCTGGCAACTTTTAGTCAGCGAACAAACGACGTGTGATTCAAGAATCTCTGCTGCCTCTTCGACCAGTACTACAACAATGAAATTATTATATATAAACGTAATATTATTGTCACTAAAAACGTAAAAAGTTAAACTATTTGCACCTATGGGGGCACGAAGGGCGCGTAACGATGCATGAAGTCTAGCAGCAGATGTTGTAGTGAATCCAACAATCCTATAACGTTGCAGTAAATCCAAATCAACCATTTGTCTAGCTTCGTTGAGTTCTAAGGTTGCCTGTTGATAGTCTTTCTCCAATTTCCTCAATTCCTGCACTGCATTCTCGTGACTGGTCTTCACCCATTTCCAATAATATTGCCAGCGGGTATTCGGAGCGACGATTTCTGGCTCTGATGTTAGCAGCGGATGTTGGGTTAAGTTATGCTACAAGTTGAAGAGATTATTGTTTTAATTATTTCTGAGCTAAGTACAACAATACGAATTGTACATGTTAACTTCCATAGTACTTTTATCGATCTGTTAAATCAGATGATGGAAATTGATAGGAATCATTACTGCTTAAATAAATTAAGCAGGAATATGGCATTTACGAAGCTAACAAGGCCAACTTTTATCTCGGAGACCTCATCTGTTCATTTACGGACCTCCAAATAGAGTCGTTGTAGCTGTAAGGCATCCAGTTTACTCTGCAATTGTTGAAATTCAAGTGATCCTCGAGACCCTAAAAGCGTATGTATCGATGCCTGAATAGACGAGATTCGGTCTGCAATGGATCGAAGGAAAAATATAGGTTGTTCCTCTTGATTTGCGTTAAATTCATTTACATAATTGGGTTCGTGATAATCACTCGATGACATATTATCAGATTCTCCATAATGTTCGTCAACATCCATTTCATTGTCAGAAATTATTTCCCCAGGTTCAACCTCCGTTTCCATTGAATCATTGTTATTTTGCAATAGCCATTGGAGCATTTCATCATACTTATGAAACTCGTGTAATTTATCGTCGTTGCAATACTCCTGCAGAAGGTTCAGAGGCACAACAGCATCCTTTGTATTTAGATACTTCAGAACTACACGAGTTCTCTCGATTTTACGTAATATACATGCGGTAATGTATTTCTTTTTATTTGCGATTCTGAGAGCAAATGATCTATCGCATTTCTTAATTGACGGAAGTATCTTTCGTCTTTCCGCAAGCGTGTACTCGGCCAAAGCTTCACTTTTTGATCTGCTACCAACGCGAACTATGGAAGTTGTGTACTTTAAAATCCCTTCGAGAAACTGATCCAGAGCGTGATTTGTCAGACAAACAACGACGATCGGCCCATCGTCTATCCAGTGTGATCTGTTCTCTAGCAAAGTGCGAATTATCTGTAGCGCAATAAACGTCTTTCCTGTTCCTGGAGGACCTTGTATAACTGCAAATTCCTGAGTAAGAGCAGCCTTGAATGCTTCATATTGCATTTTGTCTAATTCCAACTCTTCAGGCGAAGGCCAAGTTTCATTATCTCCCATCGGCAGTGAAAATCCTTTATATGATAATACAGCATCTGTTTCCCGATATTCTCCATCAGGTCTAAGATAACGAGGTAGCGAGTTGGATGTGTCTGCATCGACCAAATACTTTTTCATAGGAAAATTTTCGACATTCATATGGCGCATAGCGTTAAGAACCACGTGATATGGTTCAAAGTAAATTTTAGTCTCCAGCATGACCCAATTCGAGTGATAAAAATCTTCGGTGACTACAGTATCCTCGCACAGTTGAATAGATATTCGTCCTTGCTGGAGCAATTTTTCATCCCTATTAGCTACAGTAGCGAAAATAATGGAACTGAAATTGTCGCTACTTAAACAAAGTAGTCCGCCGAACAGAAATCTTTTGCTATAATTCCAGTCCACACGTGTCAATTTTCCAAATGATGCAATGAGACCGACGCTGTTAGCGGCTTCTTCAGGTTTGAGCAGTTCTACTCTTTTGTAAATTCTAAGCTGAGTGTTTCTGTACTTCTTTGGTCCGTGCAAATACTCTCGTATCCCATCTCGCAGTGGGGCGATAAAATCTTCACGTAACAAACGAAATTGGACGTCCAGGTAGTGTTCTACCGAATCGTAAGCTCCTTCCAGTTTACAGGGCCTAATGTAAGGATTATTATCGCCCAAGTCTTGAATCGTCGGTATAACGCTCAAGGATCTAAAATTCTCGGGGGGATCCTCTGATTGTTTTAAAACAGTCGAAGTCTCCTGGACTGTATTTCTGGTCTTAAATTTAACAATTTCTTCTGATAATTCGTCGTATATTATCAGAATGGTATTTTTTACATTATCATCGATTTTGTAATCTTGCATTGTTTCAATGATCTTTATCACCGATTTTGTTTTACCCAAAACTGTGACGAGCTCGTCGCGAGCTTTGCTGGGAAGAAGTTCAGTCATTTTCTTAAAAAGCACCACCAAGTTATTCCAGAATCCACTTTTATCTTCCCAGTATAGTTCATTGCTTGATTTATCTTCCTCATTTTTAAATGGTAATTCGGTTAAATAATTTTCCATGCTTTTGAGAAAGGTAGCAGAACAAGCATGGCTTAAAACGCTAGTTACAATTTCCGTGAAATTAGCTCGACAAATATTGGTCAAGACCTGGACAGTGAGTACCATAAGATCTGGTCTAAAAATATCGTTCAACAACTGGTCAAACTGGTCCTTTTTCCCCTCCAATTCGGCTACGCAGTCATCGCTGTTCATTTTACTCAACTTTTTCAAACGTGTGAAAGTAAAATACTGTCGTTTATTCTGATCTACGTTTTGGAACGACCGATCATTCCCTTCTCTTCTCTCGTTCCGCTGATACGGATGAAACCTGTGAAGAATATACGAACCCTTGATCATCACTGTGAGACAATGTGATGAAATATTCTGATCGTTTCTCCCGCGAAACGCCTAATATTATATTTCAAATTCTCTAACGGAATAGACTTACCGATTGTTGACGATCGGTCTCCTTTCTGGACTCGAACCAATCGGTGGTGATTTTGAGTTGTCATCTTTCTCGTTGTTTCTGTGTCTATTTTTACCTTCAGAAGAGTAATGAGCGAATTAAAAATGTTAAGATATCAGGTCCTAAGGTGAAGCTGTGTTCATTTTGTTTTAGGCACTTCAATAAAAGAGAGATATGATTTGCAAATTTAGTGCATTGAAGATGTGAGATATCATAGAAAAAAGAAATGTTATAAATTCGAATGAAATCAAATATTAAGATTAAAATTTACGTACCAGAAGAGGAACGGTAGACACGAAATTTTGATCTGTGCATTGTATCATGTATGTTAGTCTTTTTTTTATCCATAAGTATTAGATGATTAAATAAGTTCTACTTCTGACAATGACGAACGGTCTCACATTGTTTGAATAATAAAATGAAGAACGAAACTAGGCAACGAGATTGAAACAATTGAATCAGATGCCTTATAGTTTTGTTTTATACTGACAAAACATAACCACAAGCGTACTGTGATAAGCAGACCGTAGTTATACGGGGATCCCCCAGTCTGTACTCGCAGTATCCGTAATGATGTAATCTGCGTTCGTGAAGCGATGGGTGTAAGAATGACGTCATATGACTTTAGAAGCATACTCTGAAGATAATAGCTCTACCTAGTGATATCCGACGTTACCGAGCGCGTGTATGCATGCGTTGCGTTTATTCGCCACAAGATGGTTTAATTCACAAGATTCACGCTGCCTTGTATTCTTGTATTCCAAAGTTTCGAAAGGTTTCAAACAAGAAAGAAAGAAAGAAAAAACGTGTTTATTTTATTGAGAATAGCATGGGAGTATACAGTATTTGAATTTTGATAATTAATAATTATCAGAATTGATGAAACCTTCATGAAAGTATGATGAACATAGGAGAATTCTTATTTTCGTACATTTGTTGTACAGATATCTGTATTACATTATTACAAAGTATTCTGGATGTCAGCTGATAATTTCAAATATTTTTCTGTCCAGAATTTTGCACATGCAACAAAACATTTAATGTTAGCTCGAACGAGTCATCAGGTACTTGACAACTATGATAGCTACTTTTCAGATTCACTTTTTACATGTACTCTGAATTATTAAAACTTGATTCCTGGCGGCGATAAAATTTCGCCATATTAAGTACTTCTCAATCTAATAATTATATTAAATGGCTACGACGTAGAATATTAATAACCAAGTGTCACTTACTGATACCACTGTAGTTCCATTACAAGATAATAACATGTGTCGACATCAAGCTCTGATTAGGTCCATCTATTTCTGTAGCAACTCTCAGGATCAAGGTTTGGCATTTAAGATTACTGATTGTGGCGGTCAAGATTTAACCGGATTCGACTACATGCCTACACCAAGGCGATAAGTCATTAACGGATAAATAAAATAACTGATTGTGGCGAGACTTTCTATTTTTAACTGTATTGGCATCTTGGAGTGTGGAGTGATACTCTAATGTAAGAAGATAAGTGTAGTATTAGAGATACAAAATTCATCTCCTACAATTTCATGATAATACTATTGGAAGAAATAAGATGTAGAAAATACGAAGACAGTGAAGCAATCATATTGTTTCAAAAATTTCTTCTGAATAATTGTCTTTGGACCTGACCAAATGTTTCTTTAGCTATATTAGCAAAATAGGTATGAATTTTAGATTCAAATGCACTGATATAGTTCTATGGATGAGGATCAGAGCACCAATAATATTGGAAGAGAGTGTACATAAGTTGAATAACGACACATTGGATCCACAAAGCTGCCCCACTACATTCTGGTAGCATCTTCTGTTGATGAGATATCAGAAAGGACGCTCTTAAGCATTCAAAGTACTAGCATTGAAACAGCATAGGCTTTAACTGATGACATGTAGTTTGCAGAGCATGTATCTAATCACAAGAGATCAATGAGGGTCATGCGGTTTTACGTAAAGGAAACTTTTCCATGAATAACAAACCATTTAATACCCATAGATAGGAGAAAGGAGATTGAATAATATTATTTAAAGGAACTGTTCATTTGCAAACAGTGGTCATATCAGTACACACTATGGTTTCTCTCTCATCTAATAAAGCAAGTACTTGCTTGGTGGTGCTCTTCTTCCTCAGCAATTGCCAGAGAGCTAATTGTGGTGGGCCAATTAGAAATGTCGAGAATGAAGTACGTCCAGAAGTTACGACACCTCAGGGAGCGGTTCTAGGTGTGAACATGGTCACTCATCACAAAAGGAAATTCTTTGGCTTCAAGGGAATTCCATTTGCTCAACCACCAGTTGGAAATCTGAGGTTTGCTATAAGACACACGAGTTGCACAGATGCGAGAACATAATAAAAGCGAGTTTGTTTGTAATAATGTTGGGAAGCTCTCGATCCAGGTAGTTAGCCAAAGTTTTGTTATTGGTGGCTAAAATTGATTTGGAATTTTAATATGTAATTTCTGTTAAAATTGTCGCATGACTGCTGCTGATAACAGAGCTGTGTCCGATTCATTCTCAAAGAGGAGAGTTACTATGTAATTATTTAATCTAAATGCTGTAGAAAGTAAACATGGTGAATATATTTCCCTGTATGGTTACAATCTAGATTCAAGGGGCCTGTACCACCGGATCCTTGGAATGGAACTTTAGATGGCAGCAGAGAATCCAACGAGTGTCCTCAGGTCGATGGCGTTACATTTGTCGGAGACGAGGATTGTCTGTATCTCAACATTTATACACCGCAGGTTACACATATTCAATTTTAATTCATTATTTGATTATGTATTCGCGAAACCCATTCAGTTACTAATTTTATTATCAACATCATTGACTGGTTTTTGAAGAAGTATCTTCACTTTACAGCTTCCTGCCGGTGAAAATTCCACATTACTACCAGTTATGTTCTTCGTCTATGGTGGACAGTTCAAAACGGGAACCAATAGTGCCAAGCGATGGGGTCCAGAATTCATCCTCGACAAGAATGTGATTCTTGTAGTTCCCAACTATCGTTCCGGGGTCCTGGGATATCTCAGCACAGAAGATGAAGTCGCACCTGGCAATTATGGCTTGAAGGACCTCATTCATGCTCTGGAATGGAACCAACACAACATCCAGTACTTCGGTGGTGATCCAAATCAAGTTACTCTTTTTGGAGGAAGTACAGGAGCTGCATGCGTTCATCTTTTGTCGTTATCGAATTTAACCAATGGTGAGATTGATTCTTCGAATTCAAGCATTTCACAGACATTTTTCTATTGAAGACGAGTTCACTGTTGTTTCAAAATCTATGTTTTTGAGCTGCATACGTGGTGAATTCAGTCTTCTCGGTTAAATAAAGCAACCATTGTCTGCATCTGTATCCCTAACAACTAGTCAATTCTTTCTCCAGGGCTCTTCCATAAATATATCACTGAGAGTGGATCGGCACTTGTCCCTTTCATTCCACGATCCAGAAGATTATTTGCGAATCCCGCCATTAGACTCGGCAGGCATCTTGGCTGTCCGACTAACACATCAAGTTCCCTTGTTGATTGTTTGAGGAGTTTCAATGCGTCACAGCTCGTTGATACAAACTCAATATTCGAGGTCTGGAATGGATTACCAGTAGCTACCTGGACTCCAACTGTCGACGCGGATATAGAAGGAGCAGTATTCACAGATACGCCTTCAAACCTGATCGCAGCTGGAAAAATCCGTGATCTGCCTTGGATTACCCATGTTACCCGCGACGAAGGAATTGTTACGACTGCACGTAAGTGTTAAGACAACAAACTGAATTATCAAAGGTTTTTGAAATGGCAGTGAAGCGCAGTGTAGGTACAAACATAAAATGCTATAACTTAGCTAGATACGGTTCTTTTAGTATGTAACTACTTTTTGCTTTCTTTTCAGTATTCTACGAAAATCCAGATTTGTTCGAGGAGTTCTTGGACAATATTGACTTTATCTTGCCTCTTATACTCCAATATAATACATTAGTTAGCGATGTGGCAGCTTACACTGCAGCCTTAAAGTCATACTATTTGAACGACTTGTCTGCTGATCGGAGTCTAGTAGGTGTTCCAGTTGCGTTAACAATTTAAGTTTTTTCTCCGATTAGCATGTAATGGATTGCACTTTTTCAGCTGTTGAATAACTTGACACAACTTACGAGTGATAGCTATTTTACCTATGTTGCGTACGCCGCGTTACAGCAACAGCTGATTCATGCAAAGAGCCCTCAGTATTTTAGCTCCTTTGAATACCGTGGCACAGTCAGCTATAGCTACCTTTTCACTGGTGGTTCCACAAAGAATTGGGGTGTAGCACACGCTGACGAGCTTCTTTATCTTCTCCCTGGGCCAGATGCTCAATTTGGGCCACCAGGCTGGAAATTTAGTCGCAGTGATTGGGATATGGTCGAAACGATGGTCCAGCTGTGGACCTCCTTCGCGATTAACGGGTAAGCTTGAGCCTGAAGTAGTCAGACATAGCTAGGCGATGGCAGTACTCTCGTAGCTTATCTAACGGTTGATTGTCTTTTCAGAACGCCGAGTACCTTTAGTCAGAATGGCACTGTTGTTTGGGAGCCGTACTCGTCCCGCGATAATTATCTTCGCATAGGAAATGGGCCTGATACAGCACTTGGAGTTAAACACGGTTTTCTTGTAGACCGAATGCGGTTTTGGAAAGAGCTCACTGCTGCTACATCGTACATCTAGCATTCACAATTTTTGTTGCAACTTGCCTTGAATAATTCAGAATCTTCATGTAGTGATACTGAATGAACAAGTAGGAATAAATACATCGAAATTCATGACCCTAAGAAACTCGTTGATCAATATCAATTTATTTGCCTATTACTTATGTTAGAGAAAAACTAACTGCATCAATTCAGCCAATTGTTCAGCCAATTCAAGATTCCGGTGTCAAATACAAAGTAAAAGTGTAGTAAAATGAATACAGTAATCTTATTCCAAAAATAATTACTAGTGAGCAAAGGAATTAAGCTCGTAACTTATGAATATTTGTAAGCTGAAAAAAAAAAATGATCAAATTTACATTAGATAAAGAGATTAACAGAATTAATGAAACGTTCAGCGAAGTGCGGCAAAATTGAGAGAATTTTTGTTTTTTCGTATATTTGTTACACAGAAATCTCTGGACCTCTTAAAAATATTCCAAGCTGACACTCAAAGACTGCTAGATGTCGGATAATTTGTAAATATTTGCTTTTAATGAGACATGAGGTAACAATGATTATAGTTACTTTTCATTCACTTTCTATACTTTCGAAAGCCATAGGTTTGTATTTTATAATTGAAGAGCTTTCAAACTATAGACTTTTCTAAATATAAAATTATATTGCTCAAATAGCACGTCCACAATTTTAACCAATTTAAGAAACTATTGTCCCACAATGTTACTACAAACTTGACCTCTTGATGATACAGTTTCGTCATACTAAGTATTTATCAACTCAAAGATTATATTTAATGGCTGCCGTGGAGAATATTAATAAATGAACGTCAGATGTATCCACATCAAGCTTTGATTAGATCCATCTATTTCTGTAGCAATTTCGGAGATCAAGGTTCCGCTCAATTTGGTATGATAGATTATTTATATTGGTGATGATGTTCATTTTTGCACTGGGTTTCCAAGATATTGGAATCTTGAAGTGTGGATTGTGGAATAATACTATGTATAATGAAAAAAAGTAAACATTTGAACCAAATTCATTCACTGCATTTTCATCATCGGCTGTAGAAGATACGAAGGAAATGAGGCAATCATATTGTTCTAATCATTCAAAATTTCTTCTGAATCATCGTCGTTGAGATCAATTGTATGCCTCGTCGAATTATCACAATAATCATTTTATATTGAAATGCATTCGATTCTAATACTATAGTTGAGGACCGAAGTACAAATAATATTTAAAGAGAGATTACATAAGTTGACTAGCTGCTTAAGGCTGACTGACGCTGATATGTTAATTATTCGAACTACATCTGCAGGGCAGAGTTCATAAAAACATGTGGGGTTGTTGATTATTAAATCTAAGTTCTTATCTATTGATGAACAATTGTTTAGGTCACATTCCAGAATACCGAAACTGACTATCCCTGTATATTCGTATATGTTTTGTATTCGATGTAAATGTGTGGGACAGTGTGGGTAAGATGGACTGGGTGCTCTGATATTTTAGAACTTAGGGGGTGAAATTTGTTCGTAGGTGTGTATATGTTACCCCTACCGGTCGACCTCCTCGGACACCCTTAAGTATTGTGGTATCATTGAAACCATAGGCTTTGAGTAATAACTCACAGTGACTGACAGTTTACACAATCAACATAGAACTTGTATCTAATCACAAGAGATTAATGAGGGTCATGCGTTTTTACGTCAGAGAAACTTTCTCATGAATATCAAACCATTTAGTATCCCTAGGTGGGAGAAAAGAAATTAATAATATCATTTGAAGGAACTGTTCATTTGCAAACAGTAGTCATGTCAGTACACACTATGGTCTCTGTCTCATCTAATAAAGCAAGCACTTGCTTGGCGGTGCTCTTCTTCCTCAGCAATTGCCAGAGAGCTTATTGTGGTAGGCCAATGGAAAATGTCGAGAATGGGGTACGTCCAGAAGTTACGATACCTCAGGGAGTGGTTCTAGGTGTGAACATGGTCACGCATCACAATAGGAAATTCTTTGGCTTCAAGGGGATTCCATTTGCTCAACCACCAGTTGGACATCTGAGGTTTGCTATAACATACATGAGTTGCACAGATGCGAGAACATAATAAAAGCGAGTTTGTTTGTAATAATGTTGGGAAGCTCTCGATCCAGGTAGTTAGCCAAAGTTTTGTTATTGGTGGCTAAAATTGATTTGGAATTTTAATATGTAATTTCTGTTAAAATTGTCGCATGACTGCTGCTGATAACAGAGCTATGTCTGATTCATTCTCAAAGAGGAAAGGTACTATGTAGTTATTCAATCAAAATGCTGTAGAAAGTAAACATGGTGAATATATTTGCCTGTGTTGTTACAATCTAGGTTCAAGGGACCTGTGCCACCGGATCCTTGGAATGGAACCTTAGATGGCAGCAGGGAATCCAACGAGTGTCCTCAGGTCAATGGCGTTACATTTGTCGGAGACGAGGATTGTCTGTATCTCAACATTTATACACCGCAGGTTACACATATTCAATTTTAATTCATTATTTGATCATGTATTCGCGAAACCCATATAGTTACTAATTTTACTATCAACATCATTGACTGGTTTTAGAAGAAGTATCTTCACTTTACAGCTTTCTGCCGGTGAAAATTCCACATTACTACCAGTTATGTTCTTCATCTATGGTGGACAGTTAAAAACGGGAACCAATAGTGCCAAGCGATGGGATCCAGAATTCATCCTCGACAAGGATGTGATTCTTGTAGTTCCCAACTATCGTTTGGGAGTTCTGGGATATCTCAGCACAGAAGATGAAGTTGCGCCTGGCAATTATGGCCTGAAGGACCTCATTCATGCTCTGAAATGGAACCAACACAACATCCAGTTCTTCGGTGGTGATCGAAATCAAGTTACTCTTTTTGGAGGAAGTTCAGGAGCTTTATGCGTTCATCTTTTGTCGTTATCGAATTTAACCAATGGTGAGATTGATTCTTCGAATTCAAGCATTTCACAGACATTTTTCTATTGAAGACGAGTTCACTGTTGTTTCAAAATCTATGTTTTTGAGCTGCATACGTGGTGAATTCAGTCTTCTCGGTTAAATAAAGCAACCATTGTCTGCATCTGTATCCCTAACAACTAGTCAATTCTTTCTCCAGGGCTCTTCCATAAATATATCACTGAGAGTGGATCGGCACTTGTCCCTTTCATTCCACGATCCAGAAGATTATTTGCGAATCCCGCCATTAGACTCGGCAGGCATCTTGGCTGTCCGACTAACACATCAAGTTCCCTTGTTAATTGTTTGAGGAGTTTCAATGCGTCACAGCTCGTTGATACGGACTCGATATTCTTGGTCTGGAATGGATTCCCGTTGATTACCTGGGGTCCAACTGTCGATGCCGATATAGAAGGAGCAGTATTCACAGATACGCCTTCAAACTTGATCGCGGCTGGAAAAATCCGTGATTTGCCTTCGATTACCCATGTTACCCGCGACGAAGGAATTGTTATGACTGCACGTAAGTATTAAGACAACAAACTGAATTATCAAAGGTTTTTCAAACGGCAGTAAAGCGCAGTGTAGGTATAAACATGAAATGCTATAACTTAGCAAGATACGGTTCTTTTAGTATGTAACTACTTTTTGCTTTCTTTTCAGTATTCTACGAAAATCCAGATTTGTTTCAGGAGTTATTGGACAACCTTGACTTTATCTTGCCTTTTATACTCCAATATAATACATTAGTTAGCGATGTGGCAGCTTACACTGCAGCCTTAAAGTCATACTATTTGAACGACTTGTCTGCTGATCGGAGTCTAGTAGGTGTTCCAGTTGCGTTAACGAATTAAGTTTTTTCTTTGATTAGCATGTATTGGATTGCACTTTTTCAGCTGTTGAATAACTTCACACAACTTATGAGTGATGGCTTTTTTACCTATGCTGCGTACGCCACAGTACAGCAACAGCTGATTCACGCAAAGAGCCCTCAGTATTTTAGCTCCTTTGAATACCGTGGCACAGTCAGCTATAGCTACTTTTTCACTGGTGGTTCCACAAAGAATTGGGGTGTAGCACACGCTGACGAACTTCTTTATCTTCTTCCTGGACCAGATTCTCAATTTGGGCCACCGGGCTGGGAATTCAGTCGGAGTGATTGGGATATGGTCGAGACCATGGTCCAGCTGTGGACTTCCTTTGCGATTAACGGGTAAGCTCAAGTCTAGAGTAGTCTGGTAGCATATCTAGCGGTTGATTGTCCTTTCAGAACACCGAGTACCTTTAGTCAGAATGGCACTGTGGTTTGGGAGCCGTACTCGTCCCGCGACAATTATCTTCGCATAGGAAATGGTCCTGATACAGCACTTGAAGTTAAACACGGTTTTCTTTTAGACCGAATGCGGTTTTGGAAAGAGCTCACTGCTGCTACATCGTACATCTAGCGTTCACGAATTTTGTTGCAACTTGCCTTAAATAATTCAGAAGAATATACCTATGCGTCAACTGTGATTTTTAGTTTAAAAATAAAGTTATGACGCCAAGAGAATACATAATATTTGTTATGTAGCTTCTCAGTTTAATGTATTCAATTTCTAGGCAAAAAGATCTACATGTCCATCTATTACTCGCAAATTGCGGAGCTGGTAGTTGGTCACTTTTTCTACTCTCAGTCATTTTCATAGCAAAATTCCCTTGTTTTGAACTACTTTACAATTGCGCATATAATTTATTTCCCAACTTCTACTCTCAGACTTCTGATAAATCCAAGATTATTATATCACATTAAATGTTCAAATGAATTTGGCTTTACTTTCAATTCCAGAGTCTCAGTGATTTCGGGTGCCTGTGTCGTAACTACATTCTATGAAATTGTAGAATAATACTCAAGCTCCTCAAACAGTAATATCAAAATTAGATTAAAACGTTCTTTGTAGGCGTATCACGATTTATTTTTAATCATTCATCAGCATCTATCAGCATGTTTCCGGTGTCAGAAAGTATGAAATATAGCTCAACAGTATTATACTGATACGTTACATATTATGAATAGATAATCATTCACGAAGTACATTACATCGTTGATTCCTAATTAAAAATGATAATAGTATTTCTTAATTTCGGTGAAGTTTGTTTATTTGAAAAGAAACTAGTTGAAGCATATTATACATAATCAAAGTAGTCTTATTTCAATAATAATTAAAAGTAAGGAAAACAATCATGCTCTTCAATGAGATGCTCATGTTTAGTAATAAAATACGCTCTCGAATTATACTATATTCCTAAGCTTATTATTTTATGTGTATACTTTCAAACTGAATGATTATAACTTATTCAAATATCGATTAACAATAAAAGACACATTATGAGAGGGGCAGAAGGGTGCCTCTTAATGATACGGATGTATTTAAATATAGAGTACATCGCTCCTGATCAGGCAGAAAGACTAGCAGTATCCATTTCAGTAGCCGATGAGTTATCATTTCGCAAATGGTGCGATTGGCCACCAATCGAAGCCCCGCACTCGTTACATTTGCTCTCTTCCATTGCACGGCCACATTCTCCGATTGAATAAATGTGTCCGTTAGGACACTTGTACCAGTGGCCTTGTCTGAAGCCCATTGCTTTAACAATCATCTTTCGTTCAGCATCTTTCATCAAAGTTTTTTTCAATTCCAATAATGGTGCAAGCCGAGTGATTTTTTCTTTAATATCAAGTTCAGTTATTTCAGTGAACTTTTCAATACTTGTAAGCTTCTCAATTACAGCTATGAACGATATTTCGTGTTCCACAGAGTTGCTGTTCATCAAGACTGTTTCCAAATTCATTTTACAAATTTCCGCCTGTAAAGTCAAATGATATCAATAATATGAATTTATAAAACCAGTTAAAGACTGTGGTCTCAAATTGATTGTATTAAAAAGTTACACCTTACCATGTAATGTAATCGTCGTAGTTCTGGTTCGATGTCTTTTATTTCTTGATTACTAATCTGCCCTCTGATGGAAAGCGATTTCACAAGCATGATGACTTGATCTTGTAGCCACGGATAAATTTTAACTGTTTCATCTATATTCTCCAATTTTCCAACTATCTCTTGCAAGATATTAAGTGTAATCTTGGTAGCTTCGATTGCCCGTGCATCTAAAACCTGGCGTTTATTTTTCTTCGTTACAGGGATTACTTTCGGTCGCAAAGTATCTAAGAACGTCATCAAATTGCTGAAAACTGACCAGTAAATTTTTTGTTAGTATCTTGCGGCATTGATAATCATTGTTTTTATTTAAATTAGTTAAATTTTGGATAACGATTCAAAGCAAATGAATAAACGGAAATAAAATTAATTCAGGTCAGTTAGGAGGATTAAGGGGTTACATACAGTCAGGAGGCCCAAAAAAAAGCAATTTTTCAAGAATTTTTCCTGAGAAGACTTTTAAATTTATTAATGTACAAATTTGTACACATATTATGGTAACTTTTAACTGTATTTCAACATTTTTCATTTGTAAAAATGATAATTTTGAAAGCTGCTATAGCTGATCTCCAGGAGCTCCTCTCAAAAAAAGGCGCCTTGCGGTGACCACGATATCTCTGGACTGGATCATCTAAAATGAAAAAACCAAACGGATTTCGTTGAAGTAATGTATAAACTTGTACTTTATCGAAGGAATAAGCAAAATACATTTTTTTGACGGAATGGCGGCTTCTCAAAAAAAAATGTTGGTGAAAAATTGATTTTTTTTTTTTTGAGAAGCCGCCATTTTGTCAAAAAAAATTATTTTGCTTATTCCTTCGATTAGGTACAAGATTATACATTACTTTAACGAAATCCCTTTAGTTTTTTCATTTTAGATGATCCAGTCCAGAGATATCGTGGTCACCGCAAGGCGCCTTTTTTTGAGAGGAGCTCCTGGAGATCAGCTATAGCAGCTTTCAAAATTATCATTTTTACAAATGAAAAATGTTAAAATACAGTTAAAAGTTACGATAACATGTGTACAAATTTTTACGTTAATAAATTTAAAAGTCTTCTCAGGAAAAATTCTTGAAAAATTGCTTTTTTTGGGCCTCCTGACTGTATGTAACCCCTTAATGACAACTCCATAAGTCCAGTCTTTGGGAAAACATTACAATTAAAGATGATTCTAGAATTTTTTCTATATCTATGAGATAGATCAGTAATTTATTGATGTGTCTACTTTTTAGAACTGGATTAGTGGCCATCAGATTTATTCCTTTGAGAAGTACTCGCTGCTGTTCCTGCAACTGCGTTTGGTCACCAAATATTTTGTTCTTTATCAGTTGCACGTCCTTTACGTCTGTTTTAATTTGGTTCATTATACGCATGCATTTGCTTATAATTGATTTACAGAGTGGGCATGTCTTCATTTGTATTGACTCTCTGCACTCTTTTATCCACTTCAAAAGCCCCTGACTCTCAATGCAATGTCCGCAATCTTCTAGTAGTACGAATCTGTCATAATATCAAATTTTTAGTCAGTATGTATTTATCAGAAATTAGAGAATTATCTTTTGTGTAGTCATTCTAATCGAACCAAGCCAATTAACTAAACTCCTAATGTGAATATAATTTCACCTTGCATCTGGCTCACTTTCATGGCCAAGGAAAACATTAGTCAGTTCTTCCTCGTTACAGATTCGGCATAACTGTGGGCACGGTTCACCGCAAAAGCCAACACAGGAATGACCACATTTTAAAGTTTTCAAACATGGTTTATCACACGGCTCTCTGTCACACAACTCGAAGCATCGTTTAGTACATCTCAAGTGTGGGCATGCCCATCCACATTTTTCCTGCCATTGAAGATCTTTTGATTAATTTCTTTCATAAATAAGCTGAAGTTACGGGTGTTTGAAAGAAATTTCAACAAAGAAAGAAGATCACGTCAATGGAAGTGCTGGATCGTCAAGATTATGAAATTTGACAATACCCTCAATTGCAAAATGAGAAATTTGGAAGAGGGTTCGAAAGTGTGCATCTAAATTCTCATCTGATCTATTTTCAATTCTTAATCCGATTTTTTATATGAATTTCGTGATATCGTTGATGATCAATTAATTGTAATTCTACCTTGCACGGTACACAGGGCTCTCCGCATCTTTTTCTGCATTTATTGTGGCGGCATCTGACTTCGCAGACTTTTTTGCAAGGAGGACATTCTTGTCTACAGGGAACAGCACATCTGAAAAATAATATGCACTTGTTATCGCTGATAGTTTACATCAAGTAAATCTGAGTTAGATCTTTCATCGAAGTGATACAGCAAGACATTTTATACTTGTAATGAATTGATAGATTTTTTCAATGTAGTCGTACATATTTTGATTCCCATTTCAACTAGTTGTTTAAAAAAAAATTACAATTCATCTTACCTATGACCACAAATCAGAATGTTGCCACAATCTTCACCACAGGGCACATGTATGCGTCCTTGCCTGCATGATCCACAATTGCCTTTACACAGGTGGCCACAGGCCAGTTCAGTCTTGCACGGTTCATTACAGTATTTCAATAATTTTTGTTGGTCTCCTTTTGGATGGAAAGATTAATAATTAGTGATTATGACAAATTGCATGAGTTGTGCAGTGCACAAAACCGAATCATGCATAGAATGAGAAGGTTCTCTAGCTGCAATGGTAGCTAAGAAACAATCAGAATTATTTTTCATCTTACAGTTCTCATAATTTATAGATAATGGACTAGTTACCAGATTCTTTCATGTAACAAGGCACAGAGAAGACATGACCACACAGCCCAGGTTTAGTTTGGTGTGTCATTATTTTGCACACCGCAATACAGGGGTCTTTACATCTGGCTGTACAAGGATGTCCACACGATAATTTGCGTTGGCAATTTTCGGTGCACTTTGAAGGTGTTGCTTCTTCGTAACATTTTACTTCCATCTCATGCCCACAAGAGCTCATTTTCTTCACCTGAAATTTTGTCCATTCCAATGATCTGTGTTAGTAAGTTTTATGCCTTGAGCACCGTATCAGCAAAAACTCTTCCAATAATGTTATGAAGAATTTAGAACAAAATCTTAGAATTGAAGTTTACACTTACCTTTACTTGGCATTTCCCACAAGTTGTATCACATATCAGTTGACACATGTGGCCGCAGTCCATCTGACGTTTACATGGTTTAACGCATTCAATTCCTTCTACGTCTTCGCTACACTTGCAATCAAAATAGTGCCCACAGGAGCGTTCTTTCTTCCTTTTAACATCACATGGAGTGCACTTTTCGCTACATCGCTTGTTGCATGGATGGTCCAAGGTACAGTTGAGATTATTTTTTGTACAATCCTTTTTGCACATGTACTAAAAAAGGCCGAATCACCATCAGTTATTGAATACAAAGATAAATCATTGATATACCTACAAAAATGACAACATCATACACTAAACGTGCCATAGAAAACTGTAAATAAAATACCTGCAGATGATCGGGGTCGTTATTCACATGGCAATTCGATTCACAAGAGTGACCACATGGTAGTCTTATGTCGCAAGGATGTGGGCATGGATAATTCGCGACTGACTTGTGACATTGTTTTACAACAGCATGGTTACAATCAGGCAAAACAGCATCTACCTAAAAATGTATATCAGTCTATGAGATTAAAACAGATCTATTGTTTCAAATTCAAGAAGAATTTATATTCAAAATCCAACTATGATCATTTCTGCAAGAATGATAATCAAAATTATATTTCTCAAGCTCCGTTCTTTTCAATAGTGGTAACATACCATCACAGGGCATGGAAATGTATCAGAATTTGCCGAACACGGGACTGATACTGTGTGACCACATTTCAGTTCTCGATCACCAAATACAATACAGTCCTTACAAGTTTGCGAACATGTAAGTGGACAAGGATGATTTCTTGAGCAAGTTTCACCACAAGGTTGAGTGCAGTTATATTCCTCATGCTTCCGGTCCGAAATATGGCATACGCGTAAACAGATGTGTCCACAAGGTAATTCCGCGTTGCATTTCTTTGAGCAACCTCCCTCAGGACTGTTTTGAAAGTCCATTGCGGTCTCTACCTGTAATCGAATCATAATTAGACTTAGACTGCAACTACGGTGCTGAAGATTTGTGAATAATTCAGTTCTGATCAGGAATCTTATTAAGCTGTCCGCTTATCATCACATAAATTAACAGAATAGAATTTACTGTGAATAGAAGAGAATCTTTTTATTTATTCATGTTCATGTTCATTTTTGTTTTATTATATTCCCTTAATACCTTTGTTAATTCTTCACAGTGAATCTGACACCGCAATGGTAGAAATTTACCGATCGCATTATCGTCTTCCAAAACTTCTTTGATCTTAGGCCATATATCATTATTGGTTGTTAGATTATCCATGTTTCCCATTACATAAAGACCTTCACGAGCACGCGATAATGCTACGCAAACGCGATTCTCTTCTTTGAGAAATCCAACGTTACCTTCTTCATTGTTACGCACCAACGATAAAAGGATAATCTTATTCTCTTCTCCCTGATAGTTGTCGATTGTTGTTACACGCAAATCTCTGAGTAGCGGGTAGTGATCTTTCTCCTGTAAAATGAGAACTTGTTTTAATATTACCTAAGTAACAACATTGTACATTTCAGAGCTAGACCTTCGTACTCATAGAGAGTGTGACTCTTTGATTAGATGAAATAAATAATTGCATAAATTCGTCAAGAATGATTATACCTGCATCATTGTGAATAACTGACCAGCATAGGTACAGAGTATAGTTATTTCGGACACGTGATACCCTTGAAGTATCAAATGACGGGCAAATGCGACCAAAAATTTAGCTTCGTGTGGGTTTGTCCAAGTGTCTTCGTTATGATCAGAGCTCACTTCTTCATGAGTGTGATGCAAGAAGAACAGATTTTTCTCCAACCCTTTGACGGAGGGGTATTCACATACAGATTCATCATTGTGAAGAGTTTCGTATATGGATGGAGAGATCAATTTGGCAATCTCTGGTCGCATTCGATGTTGATTTGCCAATTGGGTATAATCTCCTCTGATATTGACCATTCTTTCAAAGAGGGATATGTTCAAGTTGTATTTGGTACCCAATTTGTGAACGGCTGCTTTTGGCCGAAGCTGCTTGTGATCTCCGATCAAGATTATTTGTTGGCAATATTCAGTTAAGGAGCAAACTACGTGAGCCTCAAGTATTTCAGCAGCTTCTTCTACTATAACTAAACAGGTAAAAGGATTATTAGAGAATAGGTAGTCATTTAAATAAATTTCAATCTACTCGACTGAGAAGCTCATTTTCATTAGATCGCTGTTTAGTGGAGCAAAGTTTGGTAACTCTACAGAATATTTACCTATTGGTGCACGTAAAGCACGCAAAGATCCATGCAGTCTTGCTGCAGCTGTAGTGGTAAGTCCGATAACATTGTGATTACGCAGTATTGCCAGATCAACAATTTGCTTAGCTACGTTCAGTTCTTCAGCTAACTGTTCACATTCTCTTTGAAGCCTTGGTAAAGCGTTCACCGCATTTTCATAACTAATTACTATCCATCGCCAGTAACTTTGCCACTGCAGATTCTGACGACCACCTCGGTTGTTCATGTTTATCAATGGATGTTGGGCCAAATTTTGCTAATAATTCACAAAGTGTTATTTGCATTGAAATCATGTCTTAAAAAGGGGTGAAACTAAATTTTTTTACCGAAATTCATAGATTGAGTTTGCCGCAGAAAAACTGATTGTTGCTGGACATAGATTGCATCGTTTATCGACAGTATTTTAAATTTGCACAAGATAAAGATGAGAAAAAAAATTATTTCTAAGGTGTATAGTCTACCTCTTCAATTGATGTAAACAATTCAGATTTGTATCAATGTTATTTTATATTTAGACTTTTGTTTCATACATACATGTATAGCATTATTACGATAACATCAATATAGTACCAACCTGTAAAGCTGACCGCAGTACATTAAGATCATGAATGTCGTATTCCCATTCATAAGTAAAATCAAATGGGAGTTCATGCAGTCCTCCTGCCTTATTTCTGTAGTAATTTATTTTCATTTGAATTTGAGTAATTACTGTATCTATATACTCAAAAGGCAATATATCATCAGCAGCACGCGAGTACGATGATATCGTAGGTAAGTAATCATAGTCGAAACATGGATGCCACGTGATAAGTTCGACTCCGACTCCAAGCCATCGTAGTAATGCGCTATCAGACTTGAGCGCATTTAACTGTGGGTCATCACAATATTTAATTAGCTGCTTTGGAAAGACAATAACGTTTTCTTGAGTCAATTTCCGGATCAAGCTAAAAGTCTCCGCAAGTTCTTCTAAACTATGGTATAAGTCGTTTTTTGCATGGTCCATATTCCGTTGTGCACCTCTCTCCTCCCACTGGTCATCATCGTCGTCGTCGTCAGAATCTAGTCGAGGCACTATGAAATTCCGACGTCGATTGTTCAGCGTGCACCTTTCTAAACTCGGATTTTTTGATCGACTACCAACACGAACGATAGAATCTGTGTAATTCAATACACCATCAAGAAATTGATCAAGTGCGTGATTTGTTAAGCATACAACAAGAATAGGTCCATATTTCTTCCAATGCTGAGCGTTTTGCAGCATTACGCGAATTATTTGCAAAGCAAGAAACGTTTTTCCAGTTCCTGGTGGTCCTTGAATCACTGCAAAATCTTGAGTGACTGCAGACTTGAAGGCTTGATATTGCATTTTATCTAATTCAAGCTCATCTGCTGATGGCCATTCTTTGTCTGCTACTACAGGTAATAAGTAATTTTTGTATCTCAATTTGATGTCTTCTACGTTCAGGTAACGAGGTCGAAATGTACAAGTATCAGCATCGACTAAATAATGTTTCATTGGAAAATTTTTAACGTTCATATCACGCATAGCGCCTAATACTACAAAGTATGGCTCAAAGTATAACTTTGATTCTAGCATGACAAAATCATGTTCATAGAAATCTTGAGTGATATCAGTTCCGTTGCACGGCCTAATTACAATGATTCCATTTGTCAGATCATTCTCATTGCGATTTACAACCGTTGCAAACAAGATAGTATTGAAATTATCTCTGCTCAGGCATACCAGTCCACCAAACATGAGTCTCCTGGAATCTTTCCAATTCCAGTTCTTGATTCCAAAGAAAATCGGGGTACCAGACTGGAGCTCTGTTATCTCTTGGAATACAAATCTAACTTTTCTGTAAATACGAAGGTTTCTGTTCCGCCGTTGAGTAGGTTCATTCAAATATTCTTCCAAGCCATCGCGCAATGGGGATATGAAATCCTCGCGTAGCAAGCGGAACTGTACGTCCAAGTAATGTTCCACAGAATTATATGCTTCTTTGACCTTATTAGCCCTAATAAAAGGATGGTTATTGAACAGATCCTCTATTGTTGGTACAATACTCAAGGTCCTAAAGTCTTCAGGTGGGCTATCGTCTAATTCTTCAGTTTTAGTCTCACGAATCGCGGATCTTGTCTCAAACTTCTTAATTTGTTCTTGCAAATAATTGAACATATTCAATATAGCAGCTTTGACGTTGGCATCGATAACGTAATCCTGGTTGTTTTCTATGTTCGTTATAATGCGGCTTGTCTTGTCTAAAAGCCCTGTCAATTCATCCCGAGCTTTGCTGGGCAGTAGAAGAATCATGTTTTGAAAAATGTGTATCAAGTTATGCCAGAACCCGTTTCTGTTCTGCCAGTAAAGTTTGTTACATTTCTTGGCGTCAGATTCAGTTTCAAAACACAATGACATCATATAACTTTCCAAGCTCTTCAGAAACGTCTCGGAACAGGCGCGGCTGAGTACACTCGTTAAACTTCCAGTGAAATTGCCTCTGCAGAGGTTTGCCAAGACATTAAGCGTCATTACCAACAAGTCCGGCGTGAACGTCCCGTTCAAAAATTGCTCGAATTCTGTCTTCAGTTTTATTAATGTAGATACAAGATTGTCACTATCCATTTGACTCAACTGTTCCAGCCGAGTGGAATCAAAAAATTGTATGCTATAATGATCGCGATTATAGTCACCTCGGCTATTACTGGAGGCATAAGGCATGTGTTGACGATTTCTGAAAAATTATATGACATTTCGTTTACGGCCATATAGTTGAGGGGCTTTGATACACGCTCTGATCATCCCAAAATCATGATTCGCAGTTTCTCCCGTACCGCAAAATGTAAAAAAAATAGCTCACGCGAGTATCAACGCCCCTTAATTAGCAAGGAGAGAAGTAAAATTGTGAAAATAGAAAAAAATATCTTTCTCAAAGTACCTAGATTGGTAGGGTCTACCACCACCTCTAGAAGGTCGACTATTTGAGCTACTGCCCCTGATTTGATGAACCCCATGTTGTAGAGTCCTGAACATTTATGAACACAATATTGTATAAGTATATTAACAAAAACGCCTGAAGTTCGTGGTATAAAAAAAAAGTCAAACATGTGCAGAAATCCTTGTGCGGCATAAATGTAAAGATAATTATCAGTTGTTTGGACTATAAGCTCCCAACGTTGGAGCTGATAAAGCGAGAAAAAGGCTCTGACTATAGCATGAACTACAGTTGCGGGATGTTAGCAGATAAGCAGTGCAGGCCATGAGTGAAATGGCGATATTAAAATGCTCGTTGGTCAAAGTGGCTTTTTATAATAATATAGAACTAACGATTGTTCCCCGAACTGAGATCCTCTCTGATTGTGTCTTTGGGAGCCAAATTTTGGAATATCTGTTCTCTGCTCTGTGCTTTCACCTGTTTTGGGATTTCGCCGATTGTTAGTCCCGTCGCCGTCTACGCAGAGTAATTAATACATGTAATGGGAATAGGCGGTTGGACACCATTGAATTATTTGATATATTCTTGGTATCCGTTGATTAGAATTATTATGCAACTAATATTGTTGCATTGCAAAATATCAGACGGACGGCATCTGCTTATAAATAGGAATTCGAAGTTACTGTTTAGTACGTACCGGCGGTCCAACGATACTTCGAGTTCGAACCACTCATTTTATTTTAAACACGTTTTATAAAACGCGTAGATGAAATCAGATATCACTATTTTGTTATAAATGTCCTTTATAATTAGCTTACATTCTTCTTAAAACTTTTAATACTTCGAATTTAACCTTGCCAAGCATCGCGGTTGAACTCCTACTGTGAGTCTGCAAGGTAGAACAATGAACGTACCATAATAGCTTGCGACCGACTGCAATTTCAGGGGTTCCCCGGTCTCCGAAGTTTCTGTCGCATATACTGCGGGCCACGCCTGCTATCTCTCTCTCTCTCTCTCTGTTCCTATTCGCTATGTGCATGTCATGTGTATGCTGTATGAGATGTATTTAGGAACGCGACACAGTCTGTATCATCTTGAGGCTTTCATAGTTCATGGATGTGATGTCACGGTAGATAGTGTCGCAGATTTTTATTCCCATTCTAGTTCTTCGCAACGCGTATAGATGTCACTCGTCAAACTTATGGGCGGGAAATTCTCCAGGCATTTCAGGCATGCGCAGATTGTTCGAGCGGGGAAATTTTGAATCTTGTCTAAGAACTGACAAATTCATATTCGTACATTGAAGCAGTTTTTGAGTTTCAATGGCTTCCACGTTACATTAATTGATGAATTCACACAAGAAATAAAGTCCGGGCCAAAAGTACCAAACAGTAGCTATCAATGCTTTGTGTTCAGCATCAGTAGATCCTTGGAAAATGAATTTGTCTTTAACTTTCCATCGATTCTACATAGTCAGATCATTCAATCTGGCTCATTTTTGGCTTCTGAAAAGTCGAAAAATCCGTCGAATGTTATAACATAAATGAATTTCTTTTTGAAGAATAAACATTCGAAATTGCTACGTCATCATGAGTTTAATTCGACTTGATTCTCGCGTTGATCGCAAAATAATTCGACGTTCGACCTGGTTTGCGCGCCGGCGCACAATCATGACAATTACGCGGTTACTTCCATATCGAATTCGCTCGAAACATTCTGACTAATACAAAACCACACACGAAAACTCTAATACACGTTCAGCTCACATAAAACATAAAAGTTACGGTCGCTACGCGGAACACTCCTCGTCAGGCTTAAGTAAAGCAAACAACGTACAGTTTACAGTCTAGCCAGCCCTATTATACATCGCATAGAATCGTTCAGTGAGAGATAAATATACCTGATCGAATTTATATTCATTCATTTATCCAGAAACTTGCTACTAACTAAATCGTGGTGACTTAGGGTCGCTTGCTTTCAACACCTTCCGTGCACCCTAATTATTTCTAAACTGGTACATATCACTATACTGCAAAGCTGCAGCTTTTTGTTAATATTGTTTTCGCTGTTGTGGCCATACATAATTATTGTTGCGCTCTTGTAATACGTATTATTGTCGTTGTCGTCGTCGTCGTCGTCGTCGTAATCACTTTGTTGTTGTTATCGCCGACCCACCCTTCTCGTGGGTGCAGATACCCAACCTGTATATTGCTTGTACCATGAGATTTCCGAGATGGGAGCGCGCATCTCGGGCAACGCGCAGCCTCCACTCTCGCAGCATCACTACGGACTCGGTTGCCCAGTAGCCAAGGCTCCTCGTACTCCGTGGGTGGTTCGGTCCCCACGTAAACTTCACCACTACCAAAGTCCGTGCAATTAAATAATAAATCGGATATTGTAACAGAAATTGAGCTACACTTGCCTCGCTAATGGCAGACCCAGATAATAATTTCGACGACGAGGTAATATTCTTCAAACTCCGTATTGAAACAATTTGACTGAAAACATTTTAAATTCACAACGACATACATACATACATTCACCATTTCTAACGTTAGCTGGTTCTTTTTTTTTACCTCTTGACACACGTTATATTGTACAAACAAAACAACATCGTCTATTCATTACCCTACATACGAACAACAAAACAAATATTTCAGCTCATCGTCACCTACAATGCACAAGCCCATGTGACATTTGCTATGTGTGCGTTACTTTTGGACAACTCATTTTTCGACTTGTCCTAGTCCCCGGATGACGGATTAGCATTGCATGTTTACTGATCGTTGATGCATGGATTCATTTTTCCGTGATCACTCATTGTACCGACTCAATTTTGCTGTATAGTATATGATTACAGTTCTCGTATCTATGAATTCGATTGCACAGAGGAATGAATCGAGCTATCCAACTGTTTTGTTATTTTGTAAACCTGTATTTTGTGTACACGTATGCTTTTGAGTTTAGAATAATGATTGAAAGCTTTTAGCAAGCATATGTTGATTTTGGAATTATGGCACATACCTAGAAACAGTAGCATATAGCGAGATGAATTTATGTTATAGAGATATTAATTACCTGGCACGTAATATCGCCTTTATTATCACACCGAAATCCCCCTTCGAAAAGAACTTTCCAATTGCCACATTTAATTAGGAGGAAAGTGTGCTTTCATTTCGCTTACTTGAAATTAACGACCCAATGAAACTTGTTACTGACGAAATACGAGCAATTAATAACGTCAATTAATAAGACGTCTTTTTAATGGCTCGGAATCTCTTGTCTACCATTTTACTCGGAAATTATATTATATAGGTATATCACATTCGTGAATCGAGGCGCTGAGAGACTAATTAAAACAAGTATCGGAATACAAGCGTAGGAATCGATCCCAAGACTTTTCGAATCATTGTGGTATTTTCTTCGAATAGAATTCCACATGTTCTGAAAATAGAAATAAAAGGCTACACTTAAAAAAAAAAATATCACACCACTCTGTAAGATTTTACGAACTTCAGAGTTATAAGTTGTAGCATACATATACCTATTCGCAACAGTAAGATCGAATACTGTTAGGTCGTGAAAGTAATTTGAATGCATTACGTTCAGAAACAAATATACGACAGTGACTTGGCTCCATTTTTGATTGGAATGAGAGGAGAATAGGGAGGAAACGAGGGGCTGAAAAGCACCTGTACATAATGGCACGTGATATTAAATTGTGCCCATTTATCTCCTTAAATTTTTCATTCGTGACTGCAGATCTGATTGTGACGAAACCGTGATCGACCCATCGCTTAAGATACTATCGCCATTCATTTATAGAGTTTGAAGTAATTCTCATATTTCCCTCCATTTTTTTTATTCGCAGTAAAGGAAACAGTCGATGCTAACATTCGTGCGGAGTATAGTGAATCGGAAATTTAAGTAAATTTTTAATACAGATCGCCAGCCATCCACACATCGCGATATTATTCACGTATTATATGTGTATTTTTACGCGGTCTATTTCAATTTCATTTTATAGCCTTGGCATTGACCGTCAATCACATAGATATGCGAGTATAATTATCGCAAGACAGGTCTTACATTGAGATTCTTGCAATTTCAAAAATCACATTTTATTCCTTCCATATCGCATACCGCGCCAAATTAGTTAAACTTCGAATTTAAATTCAGCTGTAAATCAGACGAAATAATTTCCTAATCCATGCTAATTAAGGGTGAATATTTGTAGACGCAAAATAGCCGATATCTAAACGAGACAGTTCCTTTTATAGACCCAGTTTCTAACTTGGAGGTAAAAGAAAACTTTTTTATTCATTATTCCGAGCTATTTTTAATGTCTTTATTACGGTTCTTCTAATTACCCGCAACAGAGTCTGTAGAAAGTTGCGGAGCCCAAATGTCCCGCGTTTTTACGCGATCGATATAGTGCACAGTTTTCCCAGTCTAGAATAAATGACATGCCCAAATATGTATAGAATGAGGTATATAAAATACCTATATACCTATACAGAGGTGCGAAAGAGTAATGGTTCCTTTTATATTTTATTTCAAGTTTATTCTAATGAATACAGAATATTTATATATACGGATATGTATAGATATACGTGGGTGGCAGGGCTAAACACGTGCGCTCTTTTTTCTGGGATAAAGTGTCGACCGTTTGACCTGCATGCTTTGCTAGGCGCACCGAGCGGCTATCGATTCAAGCAGCAGCTGACTGCCACCGGAGTTTAAGTCAGTTGCTGGGAGGTGAGGCTTTGCCTTTCACTATAAGTATATACACGCAAGAGGGTAGCTGGTGGTTAAGCCAAGATTAGATGTTGCCTTAGCTTGCCCGTAAGTCTTAGGTATCTATGGGTAGAAGAGGAAGTAATAATGTCAAGTACCTACCAGTGCGTCTTGTTGGCTTTTTTCCCTCATGGTCTTCCATCCCCGATCCTCGCGGATTCTCTATAACTTTCATTGCCAAAATTCTTTTTTTTCTCTATTTCTCTATCCATCTATCGACCTATTTATCCCTCTCTCTCGCTTTCTTTTAAGAGAGATAGATAAAACAAATCAATCAATCAATCTTTCTCTATTTACACTTTTCAGTTTTAACTTATAAAATTTCACCCTACTCAGAGCTTTCAGGCTTGAGTTCGACGGGGAAAATGTTAAGACCGTTCGATTAGTTATTAGATCATATTATACACCTCTTAGAATTTTATTCTGCTCTCGAAATTACCTGGATATACTTATAAGGGGAAGCCTGTATACAGCTGATTTGATCAGAATCGCAAAATCATTTCTACAATGGAAAGTAAAGCTCTGGAATTTGAAAAAGCTGCGTGAATCTCTTCAAATTACTTCCTGCACAAATAGGCCAGCAAAGTTTGAATCGACTAACTTAATATCCGTGATGCAAGCCACATTTTGATTACCTTTCAGATATTGAGGTTTCAAAAAGCTCCTTTCGTCAAGAATTTCAAATTCTTTAGTTTAAACTTATCTACATCAGTTGTGGATATGATTTGAAGATATTCACGTAGCTTTTTTGAATCATTCCATGATTCCTCACGTTGAAAATTGTCTTAGAGTATTCATGAAGCTGTATAGGCCCCCTTTAAAGTTGTTCGATTTCTGCTGTTTTGGTTAACTTAATTTGAAGCTCGGTTCAGAAAATGGCAAAGTTCTTAATTGCTCATTATTCTCTTTGGGATTTTCGAGTTTATTACTTATTACGATCGGGTTGCTAATATATATTTTTAAAGCTTAAATGAACAAAGTACTAGTCTCAGGGCGATACGAGTCTGTAATAAGCTTATTATGTAAGCTGCAACGTTGGGTGTACCTACCTTGTTAACGTAAGAGGATCTGGTGTAGTTAATCTGTTATTTTAATTTGGTTCGAAACGAGTCCGTACTTTGAATAATACAAGAAGTCACTCGAACTGCACTGTAGCAACTCTTAGTTATGTTAGCTGATTTTTAAATTTCGAAGAATTTATTCTACGATAAACAATTAGTTAATCTGCGATTCGATTTTTCCACTGCAAACTCCGGGGATAAACTTCCGAATAAACATTCCGCGAGAGATCACGTTATTGTTTGCCGTTACAGCCAGCTACAGTAAACAAGCTATATGGCGGTTAGGCAAATTTTGTTGAATGAATTTAATTATAACGCTTCTCAGTTTCGATTCGGTAAACTCAGTAGACGATATTCGGTTGAATTGAAATTTCATAGTAGTAGAAAACGAGCCGGAGAATCACCGTAAAAACAGTCTGACGGCATTGTGATTTAGAGAAAAACGCCGTTTTTTGACTGTCGACGAAACATATTACGATACACATTTCACCCCAGATCGTATTCAGTATCTTTTTATTACGAAATTCTTATGGGATTCGTTCCCGGTCTAGGATTCTGATTTTTTCAAGTCCTTTTTCAATTCATAGCTGCAGTTTGTATAAAAATGTTTAACGTTAAACATTAGTTGGTTTAAAAACATGTTAAGCACAAAGGAGAAGGTCGTTTTTCAAACCTTGTGAAAAACTTTTAGGAATTCTCCTCCATTTTATAAAAATGTAATTTGCAAGGCTTGTTATATCGTGTATTTATAAAAAGTTCCTTTCTTCTGACGTATCACGTCAATCACGGAGGGTAAAATTCAGCCTTCCAATAATCACTACGATCATGGCCTCTCTTAAACTAAAGTGGCAAAAAATTCCCACTGCTTTTAAAGAGAATAGTACTACGCCTCGTAAAACTTTCCGACGAAACATTATACTTTATTCTTCCTCGAGGTCCGTTAAAAATGTTTCTAATTCCTTGCACGACACGGGTTATCAAAGCCCATGATTCAGTTGAAATATGCAAACTTGAAATTTTCATAAACTGTTCACAGTTTTGCATGTCTCCTTCAACATTCATCTTCCACGACATTAACATGTTACACATTGTTTCAATGTCCAGTACACCACACATTACACAGGTTGCCATCAATACAGAAAAGAACAAACTGCAAATGAAATGAGTTGCATGGTGGATAATATGGTGATGAATGTAACCCATTCTACAATATCATTTTACAATATCATGTTAAATTCTTTAATCCAGGTATTCATCTTGGATAATCCAAGCTGAAGAACGTTTCGTACTTTAATTACCCCCCCGAGTAATCAGCGTGCTTATATTACGGATTTTGACGCCAGATAATTAATTGTTTCGAGGAGAACACGGCTCGTGAAGTTTCGTTGGAAAATATTTTTTTAATTTTGTTTCATTCTCTAACTTTGTACCCTTCGTATATGATTTGCATTTAATAACCGTATACGACGTATTTCATAGTTTCAAATAATTGTATCACCTACAGTGCGACCTCTCAATAAGCACGCCCGCAATAAGAACGCTTCCCCAACTTCTCGCTCGACCACTACCCCCACTCCGAGCTCGAATTGCACTTGGGTGCGAATGAGAGAGAGAGACAGAGAGAGTGAGTCACTGAAGAGCGCACGCATGGTGGGGGTACTCGAATTCTTGCAAAACCTCTTCCCCTTGGGGGCTTTTCGTTCTTATTGGGAGGTCGGACTGTATATATTATCATTCAATAATTCGCACAATCAGGCGTCTTCACTCGACTCACACTACTTTTTATTATTTTTTACTATACGTAATGTGTGAGCAGGGTCGAACACGACACAAGACGCCATAAATTGCATGGCAAATGATAAAAGCGATGTATGATCTCTAACTCGCAAAAAAATCGCACAATTGGTGATAATTTGTTAAAACTAGGAGCTCGTTTCGACTAATCCGAATCAGAGGAACTGGCGGGGTATTTTAATCGCTCTCCTCGTAATCATCGCGGTTCTTGCTCTGATTGTGACTTCAGTCGCACTGCTAACACCTCCTGATGAAGGCCCACGAGTTCGCGGTTCACGTTTACGCCTGGCGGAGGTAAGTTTACCTCCTCGATCCTGCGAAAGAGATTTTTTTTGTCTCTGAAAAAAATGTGAAATTAAACAACGCCGAGTATGGAAATGAAATGCTTTTACTTTTCTCTTAGCCCTTTTTTTAGGATACAAATATATTTCAGACTCCGTTTACTCGCATTTCGCATTAGCTGTAGACCGCGAGAGTGTGCTGATTGATGAAGGGTTAAAATATTGCCAAGTCATGATCTGTGGAGCCGAAAGTGTTTCATCCCGCGTAATCGATTTGAACAACTTTTCCTCAGTCCATTCCAGTCGAATCCGTTACATTTCATCTTAATTTATCAATGCCACGTTACCACGGCTTCCTTCCCGACCTTTTCCCTCGTCCTGATCCTGCACACTGTTTTCTTTCTATTTTTTTGTTTTTTATCCTGATGGCGCGGAATGCAATTAAGGTCGGTAGTTTCAACGACGATAACGCACTAAATGTATGCGCTGCTAACTTCCTCGTGAAATTTCTTTCCGTTTATTAGATTCATATAAAATCGCCGCAGAACTAAAAGTATAACCATGCTATAAACTATTCTAATTGCACTCCAAAACCGTGTCCATAAATTCTATTTTATGATGTTACGATGCCGGACGGGTCACCTAAAAACCTACTACGAGCCTAAAAAAAAGTCCCTTTCATTCCCGTGGGAATTACAAGCGGTGGAATAAATTGTTTTCAACAAAAATCACACTCGTTGCTTCATCCTTCGATTCTGTGCAGAAGCACAAGGGCTTTTTAAATACGCCACTTTTTGTCAGGTTTTGTCTGGAGATTTATCGCCGTTGTTATTTAATGGAAGTTGGGTGAGTGGACGCCATATTTGTTACCGGGACGCATCGGGTGGCATTTCCCTGTTGGACTCTTCCGATCCAAACATTACCTCGCACAGTCTTATGCCAAATTCAACTTTTGTGAGTATGCAAATACGACGTTTTAGTTTCGATATGGTCTCGGCACGAATTAAAACTAGGTAAATAACGCTGGAAATTTACAGAGGCGTTTAAATCCAGCAAAATTTTCGCTATCTCCGGACCACAAGTATTTGCTACTGGCACAAAACGTGAAGAAATTATTCCGACATTCTTATCTCGCACAGTATATCATCTACGATGTAAATACAGGGTAAGTTAATTTATTAATCATCGTGTAGAGTCCGAAACATTCATTTTAATTCCGTGTTATACCTACATGCAGATTTAATGGGTTTTTAAAACAACCGGGTAAATCCCTTCCCCGTAACGGTGAATTTTTCTAAATAAAAAATTTCCAGAGAAACAATACCGCTAACTCCCCAACCGGAGATAGACGCTCATCCATATTTGCTTCTGGCTCAATGGACACCGAGGGGTCATGGGCTCGTGATGATTCAAGATTACGATATATATTATCGGCCCAGTCCACTCAGCAACACGGGATACCGCGTCACCAATTCAGCGATACCAGGAATATTGTCAAATGGATTGCCAGACTGGTTGTACGAAGGTATAAATAAAGCCAACGAAATCCAATTGGTAAAATGTTTATAATCCCGCGTTGTATTCGAGGGGGAACAGTAAAAGTCGACATGTTCAGCACAGATCGCGAATGATTGACGGTAGCTCTTCCATCAACGTATATAACATATCATCCGAATACACGCACATCCATATGCATGTACCTATATAGGTATCGTTGGGGATTTCGATTACCTTGAATGTTATGTTATATAATATTTTGCGTTCAAACTACATAAAATATACATATGTATATACCTACGTTTGATAAAACCTGCTGCAGAATAGGTTGAAAGTTTTGGGCTTTTTTTTTCTACTTTCCATTCATTTTTTATTGCAGAGTGGATCGTTGGATTGAAAACCGTTGTATTATACTTCGGAGTTTGAGTTCCCCTTCATAATACAGCTTCGAATATGTATTACATTTATGTAAGATTATTCAATCCAAATGGAATCGGTGCAGATTTTTTTTGCCGATTTTTATAAAATTTATGTTTCGCGCAGAGGAGATCTTACGCAGTGCAGAAGCGATATGGATGTCGAAGGATGGGCATTTGATGCTATACGCGTCCTTCAACGATTCTCTTGTCCAAGAAATGAGAATACCATGGTTTGGCGAAGGATCGAAGACTCTTTACCCGGATATTCGATCCTTACGTTACCCTAAGGTAATTCATAGAAAAAAATTTCCAAGAATTGACCTGACCCTTATCGTGTATAGAATCAGAACAATTCGTATACCCATGGGCACGTGCAGCAGTGTGTATAATAAAAAAATAAAATGCCAAATATTGTTTTGTAGTTCTTATTGTTCCCAGTTTAATCAGAACAGAACAGTTATAGCAAGGATGAATTTGTTGCAGCCAGGAACGCCGAATCCTTCGATAAAATTGATCGTCGCTGATTTGGCTGACCCGAAAAATATTCGAACAAGAATAGTGAGGCCTCCACCTGCCATAGAGCACGTGTAAGTTACCACCGACTTCCTTATAAATTTTGATCAAATATTTCCCCGGATGACTGGCGAACGGATCGATTAACACGTTAAGTTCTAACCACGTCGCGTGCTGGACTATCGATTCTTGTCTTTCCAAGACTTTGGTCTGGTTTTAGCCCAGTCACACCACTCCGATTTTATAATAGATTCTTCGTCCTCGAGTCTAAGGCTCGAAAAGGCAACTGCCAAAGAGTCAAAAGACACGAAAAGACAAAGAGTGAAAAAGTTAAAAGCACAATGGGTTGGTGGTACTTCGGCGATCGTTATACTATCAAAGTATAAAGTCATCCAATAAGTACCTACCTACCTTTTCAGGGAACACTACTTCACCACAGCTTCTTGGGTCTCACTAACAGAAGTTTGCATAACGTGGTTGACCCGCGCTCAAAATCTGTCGATTATAACAGTGTGCAAAAGCCCCATGTGGCATTGTCAGGTGATTTTGAAATATAGTTTTTTGAATTCAATATGCATACACATTATGAAAGAAGAAAAATGAATGCTATCGACAAAGGGATGATCCATAATTCACAGGAAATTCAACGCGTCATAGGGGAGGGTCGAGGTTGGGTGGACACGCCACCGGAATCTCCAGTGTTCTCAGCAGACGGAAGTAGCTATGTAGCAATAATACCTGTTCGAGACGGGCCCTCTGGATACTACAAGCATATCGTCCTGGCGAACGTTTTAAAAAAGAGAGTCGTCCCCTTGACCCATGGGAGATACGAAGTAATTCGCATCCTGGCATGGGATCAGGTCAACAATACGATGTAAGTTTAAACAAATACACGCCCCTTACGGAAAAAAAAACCCTCAAATTTTAGGGGTAAATTCGCACCCCCAAAGTTTTGGGGGTTTACCATGAAAACTCAGGGTTTACCCTCAAATTTTACCCCCAACTCAGGGTTCGCCCCGTATTTGAGAGTAAAATTTGAGGGTAAGCCCTGAGTTTTCATGGTAAACCCCCAAAATTTTGGGGGTGCGAATTTACCCCTTAAATTTGAGGGTTTTTTTCCGTAAGGGGCACACACATACACAATAATAATATCGTATTGGAAAAAAAATAAAAATTAATTACATCTGTGTCCAATTTTTAATGAAATGTATGAAATAAAATGTGAAAATTTTACGCCTTTCGAAAGGGATACTTTTATCTCGTTATTACAGATATTTCATCGGTATTCCTCAAGCGCATCCCGGACAAAGACACTTGTATCGTGTAAATTCCCAGCCTCCTCATCTCGGTTCATCTCTTCATGCTCCAGTTTGCATTACTTGTTCAGCGGTGACAAATCCTGAAGCTCAATACAACTCTGAGAGACCTAGCAAGCACACGGGTGTTAATAACAATGCCAATAACAATAACATTAACAATAATATGAACACCAATAATAATAACAATAATAATAATAATAATAATGGTTATCATACGTGGCCGGACAGCAACGATTGGGCAGAGTATGAGTTGACCGAGTCTCACAGTGCAGTTCAACCCTTAGAAACACCGGGAAAACGAGATAGTACGAAAAAATCAACAACGAGTAAGTAGATGTATTTTTATACCTTTTTAATATTGTAATGCATATTTGAATTTTGACCGGTGATTAAATATTATGCGATCGATAATGTAAAACTGTTACCTTTTTTGATATTACGTACGTGAATCCCCTTTCGTACATTTTTTTTTTTTATCTTATATACCTATACGTATACCTATGTAGATGTGTGAAGTATTTTCATTTTGTTTGATACGTAAATTGATTTAGCCTGATTAGTGCTTTTATATAATTATTGATCTCTCTTTCTGCTTAATATTGAGATGGTTTTTAGAGTTTATGATAAATTACTATACTAATAGAATAGACGCACTCATTAATTGACACACGGACACGTCTCACTAAAAATCTTCATAATGGATCTTAGTGAGATAAGATTCTATAATTTATAGAATTTGAATTTAGAGAGAAAAGTTTATCTCTTGCGTTCATTTCTTCTATAATTCTACAACGCCTAGAGATCAGTCTTTCATTGACAAATTTACCTCGATGATCTCGCCCGTTTGCGAATTTGCGATAAGTTTTTCATCGAAGAACGGTCCTCCCCAGTTCTTATTTTTCAATCTTTACTCAGCTTCTTTTTCGTTTTTTTCTTCTTTTCGTTTTCCTCATTTCTTTTTTGTTTTTTGTTTTCTCTTCAACACTGCGTTACATCGCTACACTCAGAGTACTTGCTAAATTGTAAAAAAAAAAAAAAAAAAACTATAAATTTATGTTAAAAAAACAAGTTCTGATTATATGAGTTGCTAGAAAAGTTATCGCGGTATAGATATACGCATAATATGGACGGTATAATGATATCGCAGATGTAACATGACTATCTTAGATGCAAAGAGCACTTTTTATTTCACCGTCCTTCAACGTCTCTTTGAGCCAGTGGGCTAAAATAATCAGTTCAGGATAGAAAGGGTTAACAAAACGAAGTTCTTCTCTCGTATAGTCATCTGAATATCCTCAGTCTTGTAAAAATGCAGAAAAAAGGGGTCCATCATTGAATAGCTTGTTAGTTAGAATACCGATCATCAAGCTGTGGTACTGAACTTGAGTGTTCGCACGTTCAAAGGCTGCACTTGACTTCCTCCAAAGTGAAAGAGTGTTTCTAATCGGTGCCATCCAGATTCTGTGGTAGTAGGTGTATAGGCTTTAACTTTAGAGTTTAAGGTATGTGAAAGGAGCGAAAAGAAAAGAAAAGAAAAAAAAAAAAAAATCTTTGCCAAACGTCAAGAAAGATCGACAAGAGAATTTCTGATCGAATTCATCCCTTGTCAGCGATGGTTGTTGGTCTTCTTCCTGTTGTCGTTGAATATTTCAAGTTTTGTCGACGAATCCGTGCGGTTGAAGGATCACTTCTTTTTTATGGAAATATAACAAGGAACAGTTTATTATATCGACGTCTATAGATACCGCAGTCCTCCTCGGCACTCACACACCCTTTACCGATATTATAGAGTTATAGAGTTATAGAGTTATAGATTATAGATTGATTGACTCTTGACTCTTTTACCCGGCATTGTTTGCAAGTCTCTACAGCCGCCTTTGTTGGAAGTAGTTGACGGTGGCCGCCCAGAATCCTGGCGACAATACAGAATACTGCTGCCCTTCTGTGTCTGCCCTGTAATTACCATTAATTGCCATCTGGCTGATCCTAAGCACCTGACAGCGGTGCTTCGAGATCGGAATACCGGACGCGATGGCCAAGTTAATCAGGTAGAGACGGTACAGTTCTTTACTGTTAGATATAAGCTGAAATAATATATATGAAAAAAAAAAGAGAAAAAAAAGATATATATATATATATATATATATTATATTATATATGTGTTTATATAATGGAATGGTATGGTAAAAAAGCGCTTCTTAGATACATTCGTATATGTATATACATGGTATACATCTATTTATTTATTTTTTTTAACGGTATTCAATGTTCAACATACAAGTGGGCACGACCGTTCTTTTTTCATTAAAAATTTAACGAACATATTATATCTTATACTCATGTTGTATTGTGCAGCCTTTGTGCTTCGTTGTTGCCGATAATAACTGCAATCACAAATATGATATATATAATACATTGTTCAACGATATATGCTCGCGGATATATCATCAGCTGTGTTTCACTCATCATTCTTCTGCCCGAAAATCGTTCGTCTTTATTGTTGTTATATTCTTTTTGTTTTTGTCTATTATAATATTTTCTTTTACGCTATCGTTGCTATTTTTAATTATTTTTTTGCTCGATTTCTGCTGTGTTTTTCGTTTTTTAATAAATTTTGCGCAAGGTACACATACTTAATAGGTTTCTTTTTTTTTTTTACCTGTAAACGATGAAACTTAGCTAAGGAAAAGAAAAACAAAAATGAGAAGAAAAAATAAATTAATTAATTAAAAGTTAAATGCAAAACAAAAGGCAAATATTTCTTGCCGTGTACCTATTCCTTGTATGAAATATTTTGAGAGAAGCTTTGGGTCGATCGTTCTGTCGTTTAAGTAAGGAAAAGGTGAAACTTTTCAGTCACGTAACAACGATAAAATATAAATCTTCCATGCCTGTCATCACAAAATGTTATACATTAAATGTTACGCAACACTTTTCCACCGTCACGTTTTTGGTCTTGTATAAATTTAAACTGTTATGGCGTAAGCTTTAAACACTATATTTATCGTGTGGGTCCTTACAGACTAGGTAGTATAGCTAATGACTTTTTAAAACAAAGAAACGTGAAATTACACATGGAACACGCACTTAAGTTTCTACACACTTTATTCTCCACAATCTATAAATTAATATAGTTGATTGATAATTACCATCTTCCTAAAATCAGACACTACTAGGTGATTACACATTCAACAGCTGATATATAATTAATTGCGTGTGATGAGTGACGTAACATCTATCTGGTATCACGTATTTCCTCTTAATTTGATAATTTTGAAAAATTCCATCAAAGCATGTAATGCGATAACATACGAAATGCCATGCGATACCATCTTAAGTTTACTTTAAAAATCGCTGGGATTTTGAGTGACACGCAGTCATGCATTCACAACGCACACATGACACAGGCAACGCGTATATCGAGTACCAAGCCGAGTGGTTAACGCGATTAGAAACGGTGGACAAAGGTCAGGGGTCATTCGTTCGGAGGGTACTACCTAGGGTGAAATAATTACGTGAGAATACGTGAAAAATTTACGTGACCGAGTTTCGACGTCAGCACGTTACACGTATATAGGTACATACATTCTACCCTGCTATACCTCCACCACGCGATCTAGTACATTGCGTAACATACGGATAGACACGCAGAAATAATAAAATAAATGAAATTTATCAACGTATACTGCATAGTTTGTCCTGCTATTCGTGCAAACCTAGCGAATACATAAAGGTACATTAAACTGTTGATAAACCGTGATTTTCAGTTAGTCGAACGTATTTTGATAAAACAGTACCTACCGATGATCAGCTAAGACCATATTTCATGGACGGTTGGGATAATCTGTTTTCCAATTATTCCATCATTCGACAATTACCTATGTCGTAATTAATTATTATTTAGTTGAATCTGCTATAGCTATACTCTCCTCATGAAAAGAAAAATCGGTATAAGTAATGTAGTCTTGCAATGAATATTTTTTATCTTCATCCTAAGGGATGACGCGTACAGATACGCACATATACACTGCATGTATGTAGAAAAGAGATAAACCAATTCAATTTTCGGAAATTTCATACGCTATGTAGACCTCAATGAGCGCAGCGATACATTGAAATACAGCCAGGATATTACATTACGATCTGTGAAAAATTTCAGCCGATGAAAGATATTTGGGAATAGTCCAGAACGGTGGAAGTGGGCTGCTGCATAAAATAACAATTGAATATAAATCTGGAGAACAAAGTTTTAATTTACACAATTTGAAAGTTATATTTATATACATATGTATTATACATTTTTATAGAGCTTCAAAATTACTAACAATTACAGCATTGCGGTGTTCCGGAAATCTTTTTCAAACTTACAACTATACTCGTCTAAGCAATAACTGTATACCTATACTTATCCTTAATTGCAACGAAACTGATATTTTTTTGTCCGTTCGTTTGTTGAAAACTCTGCAGACTTCCTTCTTTTTCATTCGTTTCTTTTTCGCGAACCCAAGAGCCTGATTACTGCGATTTTTAAATCGAAAGAATATCGGTTGGGTGAGCGATAAAAATGAGGGTAGAATTAACAAAGCGAAATCAGTCAAGTATGGAAAGTAAGGGTCACATCTCTCGGATTATATACCTACCCTTCGCTGAAACTTTCCCGAAATAATTAATCTTGAAAAAGAATAATTAAGCCAGGTACTACAATGCGTTGCATATAATATATAAATAAATGTGTAGGTAGGTATACAATAGGTATGTCTCGTTTATGTCAAGGCACATAGGCAGATATATACCCTGTAAATATGTAAATACTAAATACATAACGTTTGATCATTAAAATATCCAATTTGTCGGCGTAACTAATGATGTACACAGTTAAGGTAAAGGTACATAACTCGTCGAGTATCCGGAGGCTTTTTATAGTAAACTTGAGATGAAAAGCCAAAATGGGGAATATACATATCCTGCTATATATACTCGGTCATGTATATATATACAGATACACGGTATAACATATATAGGTACACGTGTGTAGATAAACCATATCGATATAATTATTTATGAAAACACATTGATAATACATCGAGAGAACACGTGGGCATGAATCCAGTTTATTGATATGCGGCTTATTGTATACCGAATGCTATCTATTAGGGTTGAATCGGTGAGATTACGGAGCTGCGATACCGGAAGGAACTATTCTCCAATGCAATATCATTTTTGCAGAAAATTTGGATGCCTGCCAATATCATAACGCCGTGTTTTCTCCTGGATTGGATTACTTCGTATTGGAATGCCTTGGACCAAGTATACCTACGGTTGCTCTGTACAAAACTACCTTGCCAGAGCCACGCTTTATTGGCCTTCTACAAAACAACACCGCGCTTCGGGTAGGTAGAGAAATAAAATTCAAAAACATATCCCTGCAGCTGCACGTTGGGAAAGTTTCAATTTTCAAAACGCACATTTCACTCATCATGAGATCGTCGAAAATTTATTTTCTTAATATGTATAGCGAACAGAATTGTATGCATGAGCTTCTCCACGCATTGAAGTGTAATTAGTCTTTTCGTTAATGAAATAATGTTACAGCGCAAGGCGACAGAATATTAACTGAGGGATTTCAGTCAGCCAATGGAAATTCCGAAATTCTGTTTGGCTACAGATTCCGCACACATTTTGATTAATTACTCAAGCTTTTTGTACCTTCGTCTCTTTACTAGGTCGTTATGGTTTTGTGTATAGCCTGCATCCCTCAAAAGGGTTGGTGAATAGGAAATGATTTCCCTTTAGTAAACCCGCATGTGTTTCTCTCCATATTATTTAATATGAGATACCCATATCCTTTGTCAAGTTCAACCCTCAGAATTACACCGTATTCGCATATATATATACATAGTTGAAATAAATTTCTTCAAGAATATTAATACGCGAGGTAATATCAATTAACCGCGGATAAATCAGCCGCGAGACAATAAGTCGAGAAATCCAATTAACATATTTTTCCGCATTCACTCGCTTCAAGAAGTTTACGCGAGGCGATGGAAGAAGCTTTAGAAATTTTTAAGAGATTAAGAAAATTCGTAGCAATTACAATGATTGCAAAAAAAAGAAAAAAAAGCCCCCATTCCTAATTATATTTTCCTCCTCGCGTTTTTTATATCATCGATATTGAAAATCTTTCTAAACCTTAAAGCCGTTAATACTACGTATGAAATAACTGTGTTACAGGAAAGAGTATCTAAAATTGCTCTACCCCAAATAAAGACGTTCCCTGTACAAATAAGTGGCGGTTATAACGCCCAAGTGCGTCTGCATTTGCCGCCTGGTTTACGAGAGGAAGAAATCACGCGTTATCCCATGGTGGTTCAAGTGTATGTAAAACATCGTTTTTCTCCGTTAAAATCCCATCTTCATTTTATCTTAAACCCCAATCGAAACGAGTTCATTCTCTCTTGCCCACCTTTACGTATTTAGGTACGGAGCTCCCGGTTCCCAGCTGGTGACAGACAAATTTAAAATTGATTGGAACACGTATCTGGCCAGCAGTAAAGGAGCAATTGTAGCTCAAATTGATGGTCGAGGTAGTGGAGGTCAGGGCTATCAATTGCTCCACGAAGTATATTACAGATTGGGATCAGTCGAAGTAGCGGATCAGCTAGAAGTGACAGAGTGAGTAAGACTAGCATATGTGATATGTATAGATGAAGGGTCTTCGAGTTTTAGATCCGAAATTTTCAGCGAGCGCACATTATTAATTCATGAGAAAGTAGAACTTCAAAATCCAATTTGAAAATTAAAGTTTTCTACTTTCCCGGGGATTTACATATTTGTTTTAGATACTTAAGAGATTCCCTACATTTTGTCGATAAACGAAGAGTTGCCGTGTGGGGATGGAGTTATGGAGGATTTGTTGCAGCGTTAGCCTTGGCTCAAAATGATCAGAACGTTTTCCAATGCGGGATTAGTGTCGCCCCAGTTGTTTCCTGGAAACTCTACGGTTAGTTTTAATCAGCAAATCCATAAATGAATAAATATTCCCTAGGGAGGTAATAACTTTACCTGTGCATATCTATGCATGAAATGGAAATTTATCGCACGTTTAACCGAATACCTACGTACTTCATACGCAGATTCGGCATATGCCGAGAGATACATGGGCTCGCCAAACGTGACGTCTAATTACAAGGGATACGAGGAATCCGACGTTTTCAAAAAGGTGGAACACTTGCGAAATAAAATGTATTATTTGGTACATGGAACCGCGGACGACAACGTGCAATTTCAACAAAGCATGGCCCTCGCTGGCCACCTTGCAAAAAAGGGAATATTATTCCGTCAGCAAGTGAGAGAACTACTTAAAACTCTGTTATATAAAAGTATTTTTCTTTCTTCCCCTCATGATTTTTCCGAAAAGGAAAATACGTATAAGACGTTATCCTGATCCAATTGAATGTATAAACAAATTTGAATGAATTTTTTCTTCTATTAGGTCTACCCGGACGAAAGCCACAGCTTGGCTGGGGTAAAGGGACATCTTTATTTATCAATGGCTCAGTTTTTAGAAGACTGTTTTCGCAAGCAAGTACCCGTTGACACAAAAGCTGGATTGGGAAGCGGAGGGTATGGAATATAAGAAAACGAAATATAACAATTCGAAGTGAAAATTTGAGCAAAGTATGTTAATCTCTCGATGCAATCTACTTAGATATAAACATCTCCAAATTGTGTTCCGTTTGAAAAATAATTTCCGTATACTATTATAAATATTGTTTACTTAAAACCTTCGTTATTGCAGATCTCTCTTTCTTTCCTATTCTAAAGAAATTTGACAGTGCTTTTGATATCGAATTCTCCGCTGTTCACTAATTCTAAAAATTCTAAAAATTCAATACACATTTATATATTCATATAATATTGTGTATACATATAAGTTCGAAATGTATATCTTGCCAATAACGATTTGATACATTATTCGAGCGATATATATATATATATAACTCATGACTTGGAGTATATTTTTTGGCTAAATCGCGAATATATTCTAAATTTTTGATTTATTTGGAATTAATGAACGTATCATTTCGGGCGAGTAATAATCAAACACGTTCTATTCGACGGAGTACCTATATGAATAGAAATTTGTCAGCAGATGATTATTACGTTATGATTTTTCTGTAATTAAGTAAAGTAAAGTAAAGTAAAGTAAAATTAAAGTAAAATTAAAATTAAAGTAAAGTAACAATCAGATTTTAATCGATCTAAATTAATCTTCAAGATAACAATATAGAAGAGTAGTGAAAGGTTGAATTCTTCTTCTTCACTTCTATGTCGTCTTTCACGCGTATGTGATATCAGCTCTTAGCAGAAAATACACAAAATTCTATATTTATATATATATAAAAAAATAAGAATAAAAAAAATAAAACTTGTCGATTAGATCGATTGTGTGTCGCGTGTATCGTAGAATCCAGTTCGTGCTCGTTCGCTATATAATAGAAGTGAATTTTAATATTCAAATAGCAAAGCAGAGCAAACCTTGAAGCGTTGCTACGTACATACATGTATATGTTGTATAAGTTACGACTTATACGATATATAGTACCTAATTCCGGTCACCCGGATGCATGCTTTCGTGTTTCCCTCATCGCGCTCGAAATTATTAAAACGCTCGAGAGACGAGAGCTTCCACGACTGCGCCATATAATATGTGGTATAAGGTACATACATACATACATACATACATATATACATATATACGTTAGGTCGATCGATGAGAAGAATGTTTAAGCATGTTTAAAACTGCAGTGCTTTATCGACCACAGGTCTGCTTTGTTGCAGTAACTGTTCGAATTCTTTTAAACATAATTATAATATAACGTAGTAAATTACTAGCGAATTACATATATAAATTATACATATAGAACGATATATTATTATTGCTAATATATTAAAAACCACTACACAATTATACATACCTATATATAATATTCAATGAAGAAAACTCATACAATAAGAGGCAATAAAATTAAGTTACTTATTGTAAATATATATTGAAGCGCGAAGAATGTTCATCCGGTTCTTTAAATGCTAATTGATCGATATAATAATATTAATAATATAACAATAATAATAATAATAAAAATAACAATAATAATAATAATAATATCTAATATTATAGGTGAAAATGTGTAAATAATTACGAACGTGCGATGTATTCAACGAATGCGTTGATTATATAAACTATTACACTATGTAATTTTAGCAATGAACATAATATACAATATATATATATACTATATATTTAACTAGATAAACTGTAAAGAAATTAGAAGAAAAAACCAAAAACTAAAAAGAAAAAAAAAACAAAAAAAAAAAACATGTAACAAACATATAGTAGTCACTTTAGAAACGGAAATTAATTCTGTCGTACCAATTATTATCGTTGGAAGTATATATATTATTAATAATATATTTATAATTATCTATTGCAACATTTACAAATTTACAATCGGTGTTAGATATGTACATATATATTATATATATTTATGTATTGTATATAAATATATATCATATATAATATATATAAAATATACGTAACGGCGCTGGTCGCGATAATATTATATATTAGGTATATACTTTATTTGCAAAACGTGTGTAATAATTTATCTTTACCTACAGTACTATATTATGTATTGTTAAAATTATTATAATAAAATTCTACTTTTGTGACTGTCAAATAGTGAAGAAATCTTAATTACCCCTGAATTCCATTTAATTGACGGTCATGGTCGCAGACTCGCATATAAGTGCGATTTACTAATTCGATATTACATATTATTAGTTACACGTGAAAAATAAGAAAAAAAAAATGTCGTTTCTTTGTTTTGTTACATATTAATGCGATAGAACATATGCTATTCGGAGAAAGTTCATCTAATATAGCTGAGTTCAGTTTATCAAATTTAAAACAGTCCCTTATCCTTTTATTTCTGTCTCAATATTTTTGTCGTTGTAAATTACAAGTCCTAATTAATTATACGAATAGAAGTAATAATCCACGAAGATTATGTGACGTAAGTATTTTCGTCAAATTCCGAAAGTCTATATAGTGAATGCTGTTGCAATGAATTAAAAAATTTAATATTATGTACATTTAGCTAGCATAATAGTCGAAGTAATGTCAAACTCCGAAATAATTATTCCTGCTACTTCAAAGTCAGAAAATAATTGTCATGAGACTCCAGGGAAAGAAATCGAAAGTCAATTAACCGATGAAATAAATAACTGCTTTGACATTCTGCATCAGAATTTTTCGGAGATAAAAATTATAATAAAAAATAACAAGGAAGCTACATCAATTGTACCAAAGCCAAGCCAATTTGACCCGAACGCTCCCAGGATTCGAGTATTCGTTAAATCCATTCGCAGAAAAGGTATGCATACCACTTGTGTTTTAATGAACATCTTCAATGAAGGGATCAATGTATATTTTCCGTTTCTGCAGAGAGCGATCTTGTGTGCGATGTAGCGTTAGAAAATAATGATTGAACTGTAGAATGAATAATTCTTTTCGAGTACAAGGATGTGAAGATATTATATACGTCGATTTCCTTGTGAAGACAAACGTTTTATCAGAATAACGTGTTTTAGGTAATTGAATGAATTTTTGTTCCACAGCTAAACCGAATTACAATTGAACTAAGATTTGGTATTTGAATACAACAAGTGGCTGTAAATTTCAATGAAGAATCTTCTCGCATAAAACGCATCGCGTTTTTATGATTAGTAAGATGTTATTCGATCCAGAATTAACGAAGGAGTTTTTCTCATCGGCTTCAAGTTTTTTCATTAGAATCACGTAAAAATTTATTCCGTCTTTAAGATGTGAGAGTAAATGATCATCGTGAGCAAAAAATGATAAACGAAGAATATATATCAATAGAGGACAATGATCACGATGGATTGGTGATCGATGAAATCAGAGACGTCGTTCAGACGATTGTAAAAGCGGTTTTTCGTATTATAGAAAATAACTTTGACCAACTAGCTAACCGGAGTTCAAATACTCTTGGCATGCGAGTAAAAGATAGTTTAATCCTGAAGGTTCAGCAAACGTACAGAAAGGAAATTCCCTTAACTGAATTGAAAACTTCTCTCAAATGCAGTCGACGAATCGTCGATGATGATCTACAGATTCGGTTTCTACCACGCATAGAATCCCCCGCACAGAGTTCAGCTGTCAGTGAAAATCTATCGACTAAGCGAAAGAAGTCTGTCAGCTTAGCCGAGGAGGTGAAAGTTTTCAACGGAATTGAAAATGAATTTTTTCCCGAAAATGAAGTCGGGTGCTTGAGCGAATTGATGGATACTCAGAACGACAGAATCATGAACCACGAAAGGAATCCGGAAAACGAGGACCAAATGTGCGATTTTACTTCACAAAAGAGTTCTACTTCTGCAGTGGAAAGCGAAAGTTCTTTCTTCGATAAGTTTAATACGGTTGGAACGACCGAAAGAAGTACGCGGTCGTTCAGCCGAGATCAGAAAATTGAAATGCATAAAACAGCAAGCAAAGATGACGAAAGATCTGAGCCACGTATTTCCTCAGAGGATCTAAAGAAATTTAATAATCCAGGAGAGAAACCTGTGATTTTATCTAACGCTCATCTCGTCTTGGATGAAGATGGTATATTGCAAAAAGCACAAACGAGTGGCTATTTCACACGTGACATGATCGAGGATGTACCGAATTTGTCCATTGCACCATTTCCGAATGAAAATCAACTCATTGTTAGTTTGGTAGAGACAACAACAAGAGAAAATGTTCAAACGCAACTGATTCGGCAGGGTAAAGGAACATCGATTAAATTATCGGAAACGGAGAATGGAGATGACCAAACTTCAATACACGATGAAGAACAAATCGAGCATGAGCCGATTGCATCAGCAAAGAAGCCTTCAATTTCAAACGTTGAAAACGAGATAAAGCATGAGGAGGAACAGTCGACGAAACAAAGTGCAGAGAAAGGCGAATCCGAAATTTTTAGTGATGTGCACAAAGATCATCCAAGGGATGGCTCCGACGAAAATTCTAGCATCATCGATGTTCTGAACGAGAACAAAGTCCTGCGGAAGAAATCTTCGACAAAAAATACCAGAAGCAAACGGAGTCGTGAAAATGCGAAAAGCAGTATTGAAGCTCTCGATTTCTCGGATAAAACTGCAAGTGAAAACAGTAGCGTAGAAAAAAAGAAAGTTAAACAGATAAAAAAATGGATGAATGAGTTTGTATATAATCGCAGAAAGTCCATTCGGGATAAACACGGGGATGAGGATGAATCGCGAGTGGATTCACAACCGAATCAATCACTCAAAAACTCAAATCAACAATCCGCAACAATTATCGCAGTGGTCACAATTGATAGCGCGTCAGTAAAACTGGGCCAAAGTCAGACAGCTTCGGAACATAATAACGAAGATAAGATTTCGGAAAAAAGAATACTAGCTGGCATTACCGTCAATAGTGAGGAATCGCAGGACGACGGAGTCATATTTACGCCCGAAGCGCAGTTTAATTTTGAAAGATTGTCTGACGTTGTCCAGAAAATAAGCGATCACGAAATTTCCGAGATAAAAGAACGGTCTGCAAGTTTAAGTCAGAGTAAACGAGCAGACAAGGACGAACGCGCAGGTAATGAAACTGTCAGATCGTCTAGAGATAATGGCGATAAAGGCTTATTTAAATTCTTAAAAAAAACTTTTTCCACTGACAAGGTGGAAGGTGGGAGTTCAGTGAAACTTCGTAATCCTTCTTTAGCACAAAAACGTGTGAATAAAAATAAAAATGATGAAGAAGCAGCCGCGATTCAAGACGCTAAATCAGAAGGTAGAGGAAATAGAACATCAACGAATAAAGAAGAAGGGATAAGCACTCATAGCGCTAATTCTGATACTGAGGATGATCCAGATGCGGAATCAAATTGTACAAAAGCAGTTGAAAAGGGACAAAGTACAGAAGGAAATATCTCCCTAGCGTATAAGTTTCCCAATTTATCGTCTGAATATGAAGGAGTCAACCACGACATGGTCAACGCAATAGAGAACCAAGAAATTGGGAAAAATTCTGAAAAAAGAACATCTTTGTTTTCGAGAATCATCAGGTCAAAAAATCGTACAGAAAAAAATATCACGTCAGAAAAAACTGCAGCAGACGATGACACGGTCGATCAGAAAAAGAACAACGGCACATTGCAGCAGCAGCTCGGGGAATCGATGCTGAGCGATGAAAAATTAGGAATGATATCCTCATTCGACATGAAAATGAGCAGCACGCCAAACTCTCCTCCGTCGGCGAAAACTTCGTCGAGAGTTTTTTTAGGGGCAAACAAATTATCTAAGAAATCATCGAGAACGGAGAGCAGCGCGGATCTACAATCAACGAACGATCCTTCTTTAAAACAAAGTTCGTCAAAAGTTTTCCGAAAAGCTAGTAAATCATCGGGAAAATTGTCGAGGACAGATATCAGCGACGTAATAATTCCCGGACCAAATAACCCAGCAGTAGAAACTTTGGTAGTATCTTCTCAGGGCAGGAACGTACCAAACCAAACTGATAATTTCCACGTAGAAAACACGAGTGCGAGTGAAAACGAGCTGAAATTAACTCAAAGATTGAAAACCAACGATAAGTCAGAAAGTTCTTTAAAAAAAATTCAAACCCAGATATACCCAGTTGCTGCAGATAATATCTTACAATTAGATCTTCTCAGCTCAGCACAGAAAATGATTGACGATGAAATTGATAAGGTGGAAATAAAATCAAATCGTTCACATTGGTCGCTGTTCAGTAAGAAATCGTCGGCTCGGATAAAATCTGATAAACAAGAAATTAACGAACGAGAAAGTCTAGGAAATGATGCAAAAGATTATGCAAAAGAACCATTGAAAAGGCAAAAGTCTATGCTGAATGTAGCTTCTACATTGTCTGGGGAAAAGGATGGGGTTATTAGAGATGATTTACAGCCGGAAAATGACCTGGATATTACAGACAATAAAAGTTCTAAGTCGTTTTTGGACGTCAAGACTAGTAAACTTCGAAATAAATCGGAAGATAGTTTGAAAGCTTTGCAGATACATGCAGCATCGATAAATACGAATGTTGATCAATCTGATCATCCGATGGAGCCATTCATCAGCTCCAAGAAACGAAACAAATTTATAGAAGGGTTGAAGCGTGGTCTGCAATCTAGGAGAAGCGATTCAAAAAGATCCGGAGGAAAAAGCGAGACGAAATTGAGAGTTAGTTCAGAGTCGCAGACTGATATGGACGAAGAAATCACTTCGGAATCTTTAACTGAGACCAAAGATGGGAATGGTATTGAACAATCATTGAACAATCACGGGAGATCATCAGGGGTGATCATAGATGACCTTTTGCTAGATCACGAAAAAGAAGCTGGCAGTGTTTCGTTGACAGATGACGAGCATAGTTATCCTCAACAGAAATCTAGCATTTTTCAAAGACTTTCTGAACGATCTATGGAAAAAGGAAGTAAAGTCGGTAAAGTCACGGATCTGGTCGAAGATGTGATTCAGAAATCAGTATCTGAAGTATCAAGACAATTAAATGAAGAGATACCAAAGAATATAACGAAAGTTTATTCAGTTGCTGTTGATAGCAACCCCAATCGAGGTCACTCTTCGACTTGTAAAATCACCGATTTATCATCGAACCTCGATCTCAGCCAGGATTTGGGCGAGAGAATTCCAAATGAACTTGAGCTCGTTCTAAAATCTTCTGAAGAGTTGGAACTAAAGCCAGAGCAAACGGAAAGAGACAAATTTTCTTTCAAAGTTAACAAATCATTCGCGAAAATATTGCAAAAAATGTCGTTGACAAATTCCAGTAAAAGGATGTCAAAGTGTTTGGATGACGATGAACTTTCTAAAAACGAAGACACCATGAATGAGCCTACCAAACACAAAGAGGAAAAATCTTCGAAAACTACGAGATCAGTACGGAAAAAATCAGGTAAGGAAATAAAAATGAATGAAGGAAACGCAGTCAACGTCGAAGAGGACTTTTCGAGAAAATCTGAACCTATCGAAGCTCAAATAATATCAGAAACTGAGTCAAAAAGTGAAACGGATAAAACCACGATTCGGAATTCTTCGCAAATTTCTACTGGGAAATCAGAATCTTTGGTCATAGCGTACGTGGTAGAACCGTCAGTTAAAAATCAGTCGGACGGATTGACCGTAAATGGGGATGAAGTACAATTTGATTCGAACCTAATTGAAAATGAAACGCGTGAACAGCAGTCACATGATTTAATGAGACAGAATGAAGAGAAACACGGTTTACTCTCGAATATAAAATCTATATTTAAGACATCGAAAAAATCAGAACCACAAAAACGTTCTCTTACAAATATCGAAGATTCAAAAAATATAGACGTGATGAATAAATCGTTGCATTCATTGAAGACTGCAGGGTCATCCGAAATAAATGTTGAGAGAGAACAAAGCGTTCATTCTATGAAGGAAAGCTTAGAAATTCCAACGATACAAAGCATGAAATCATTGCAAGACAACAGAAAGCGATCTAAGAATAGGAGAAGGCCTGGTCATAAGCTATTCGACGACAAAGACACTCCATTCATCACCGAAAATATTGTCGAAAAATCATTCCAAGCAACAGTATCAGGTAATTTCATGCCGAGACAAGATGAAGACACAACTGTAGGCTTTGGAGTTGATGGTAAGGCAAACAGTTCTGAGGAGTCAGTCGCTAAATCAAACTCACAGATGTTACTGGCAGATGACGAAGTGGCAGAAGAAGAAACTGTAGGGGTATCCGACAGGGGAAAAGGATCGAAAAAGCAGCAAAATCCCGAGGGAAATACGAAGAAGTTCGCAATGTCGTTATCTAGAATTTTCAGCAATTCTTCCAGAAAGAGGAACGGCGAAAAAGAGTCTAGACCCGCAGCTGACTCACAAACAAACCCAGAAGAACATTTCGAGATCACAAGAATACCGCTGTCATCGTCAGACGATTCCAGCGCCCAACGAAATGACAAAAAATCTGAGGTGACAGAAGATAACAGAGAAGAGCTTGTCGCTATTAAATCATTGGATTCTATGCATGATTCAGATAATCGTACTGCTAACAGAGAGTCAATCGTAAAACGATCATCAAGGGTTCTGGAATCTAAATATACGACGAGAATTTCTAACGACGAACTACTTCGCCCAGGGCAAAGTGGCACAGTTATATTTTCTGCGGCTATGAAAGCAGATCAGATAGCTTCCGAGAATGAATTAGCGCAGAAAGATTCGATCGACAATGTCCAAGAGATGGAAAAACCTCCGGGAAAAATGTATATAGCTAAAGGCACAATTGTATCTTATGCGCCGATGGTAGAGAGCGCGAAATATATATCAGACGAGCTTGATGATCGATCCAATGAAGATGATCAACCCGAAAAACGTGCGAAGAGATCTTCTGGAAAAAATTTCGCTGCGATACGTAAACTTTTTTCTCTGGCATCGATCAGAAGCAGACAAGATCACGCGACTATAGAAGATCGGGCGGATGATGAAGACAAGAAGGAATCTTTAAATTCAGTAAAATCTAGTATAATAAGACATCGAAGGAACAAGGATCGTTCAGTTGATCAATTGAATGATGAAAACAAACGGGAATCCATAATATCGTTAAAGAGGATAAAGAACGAAAGAGAGGAACAAGAAAGCTGCACTGAAGTTAAAAAACTGTTGAGTAGATCGAAAGTGAAGATTCGCCAACCCGAAAATACCGAAAGTCCTGTGGTCCACAACGAAGTCCTGCTCGTTAATAACGTTGAAATAAGTCGGATCGAGTCAGCCAACGTACAGAGTGGCAAAAATAGCATTGATGATTGTGAAAACGGTTCGAAACCCGCGACGATGAAATCTGATGAAGTTGATATCGCAGAGATTAAAGTGAATCCGAATCACGATGGCTTGATGCCAACACAAATCGCGGAACGTGTTGTAGTCGACGATATTGTGATTCCACCTGCGAGCCAAAAGGATTTGAATAACACAGTCGACATCGAGCAGAAATTAAGTCAAAGATCAAGCGATACCAGAAAGGGCAGTCTGTTGTCCATAGCAAAAAGTTACATCAAACGGCGCACCGAGATTGAGAAAGAAGAAGAAATGGAAGGTGTTAATCGATGTGCGGATAAAAAGAGTGCTGATGAAGAATCAATGAGGCCGTCAACTGAAGATTTGAAAAAAACATCGAAGGAACAAGGCGTTGCTAAGACCGAGAGCGTATTTTCGCGAGGCTTGAAGAGATTGTTCAAAAAACGAAGCTCTGTTGTGGAATCTAATATTGCCTCAAATGACTACGGTGATGATGCTGCAGACGATCTCAGTAATTCGCTAAATGCAGAAGCCCATCCTCATATGTCAACAAATAACAGCATTGATGTCATAATTGGAACCGAATCTCACGAGTCGGGGAATAGGCAAACGAGCAGAGCGTCTGATGATACACAATTTACTGTCTATAACGTAAATTCTAAAACGAAATGTCCTGGTAAGTATGAAGAAAACAGTCAAAGACTGGAAAATGAATCGTCTGCAGCTCCGAGTATTTCTGAGACACGCATTGCGGACGGTTTTCAAACGCAAGCTAATCCCGAGAGCAAGACTCGCGTGGATCAAGAAGAAACTGTGACAGACCATCAGTTCCATACGAAGGTACAGTTCATTCAAATCGTCAAAAATACGTAAATCTATGAAATGAAATGATTCCAATGAAATGGAAATTGTATTCCCTCAGAATACATTCCTGGCAATTATTCGATGCTGAAATGAACATTTGAAGATTTCTTGAGACTTTTTTTTTGTGCCAAAATGTGTTAAAATATTGTCTGCAAAGGAGTTTCAAAGAGAGGTACCGAAGGTTTACAGAGACTTTTTGAACGATTACTTTCGCAGATCTCGTCCAAAGACTTCAAATTAAATTCGAGTTTCGCAAGCAAAAGGTCCACCATTGTCATGATGGCAGCTTCTGACCCACCCAGAAAAGAACCGCAAACCGAGGACTCGAACCGCTCCAACCATCCGCGTGACGAATCATCAAAGTAAGTAAAGAGGTTGAATTTTTTTAGTGAAGATAATTTCAATCAAACCATATTATAAAGATATGCAGAAAATCATTTTATACATTCATTCATCAGCATTCGCTTTATACCTTGATCCCGTCACTCGATGAGATCGTTGACCAAGTGAAATATCTTAATGCTTTTGAATAATGGGGAAACTCTTCATGCTTGCAGAGGCAGATATCAGGATTGATAAAAATCAAATTCCCTTTTTTTTCTTTAAATCTATAAATATTGATTGTGCAGTGATCATATTTTGAACAAATTCTTTCAGCTCTCCGACTGCCTTCTACTATTTGCTAGGTCCTTCGTTAGACGAGGCTCTTGTAGATGTGAGAGTTTTGTTTCAAAACCTGATCGACAAAATAACAGGTCGGGGCAGATAACGAATATTTCTTTCGCGGTGTATAAAATGTGTCTTTACGCCTACAGAACTTTGAGATAAAGATTTCGTAGATTATTATTATTATTTTTTTTTTTCGTCCACCGGTGAACATATTTATATAGACAAGTATACAAGTTAAGCATACATTAACCAATGGCCTTTGTAAATTTCAAAACTATATTATCGAAAGACTTGTTTTCAGTTTTGAAATACATACATACATAAAAGATATGACTAATTTGGAAGAAGCGGTATAGTATAGCCTACTAATTCATTCAATATAATTTTATTAGAAGCTAATATTATTTACATTAATACAATCGATGATCCGTTAGGCTAAAGAGAATTACACTGGTTACGAAATAACACGTCATTGTTTGAATAAAAGTTTCGTAATTATTCTAATAATAATCGGTAAAATGCTAAATATGTATAATTATGAACTATATAATACAATAAAATATGTAATACATAACATTATATCTATTATGACATCTATTATAGTTGTCTCCATTTTATGGCAGCCAGTATACATAAATTATTACCTAAGGACGCGCGTATACAAGAATAGAAATACGGGTCGATATTTGTTCTCGTTGTGACTATAATTAAACTATAAAGTTGACATATTTAGATGGGATTTAAAGTATAAAAACTTATTACTTTAAATTATTCATGACTTTGAATATAATTAAAGCTATAACATATATTGAGCGTAAATTTTCAAAACTCTTATTGGCTTCAGCCTTGAAATCTCATTATTCACAGTTTTTTTGCTTTTTTTATTTATTTATTTTTATTTTTATTTTTATTTTTATTTTTTTCTTAACTAAGGAAAAGATTTACCGGCAAGTATATTACCGTCCGCAAACTGCGCTTACGTACATATAGTTTTCTTGTCACCTACGGGAACTCCTCTTCGTCAAGGTGAACCTGCTTCGTCAATCCCAGTTTAAAATTGCTGCCTCGAGCTGGCGATGCGCCGCGCCACGCCACGCCACGCCGCACCGTCTCGATCTTGATCCATACCAACTTGGTTGAGTGCAATTCTTCCTTTTTTACCCTTTCCCATACAAGATCATGCAAAATGTGTATTACATTAATGTGTGATCAGCGTATGCACGTAACGCTTGGCAAAAGGACTTCCATGATTAATAATAATATAACTATTATTGTTAATCATTGCAATTAATGTTGCCTTTCAGCTCACATCTCAGCCTGTGACATTCTTCGTCCGTATATTTTACAGATTTATGAAGTACGACCGATTTAGTGTCTTATGTTTATAATTGTCAGTCTGAAAAGAGACAAAGTACCTACTATCATTTCTAAAGTGATCGAATTTTTTTTCAATATAAATTCGCTGACAAGATTGAAATGAAGTTGATTTTCAAAATGAGATTCAAATTGTACATAGATTTATTTAATAATTCGTATCGCAGCGCGTTATAGATGTCGGTATACCTATTTTTGTGGAATCAGATTTGCTCGTTCATAAATCCGACTTGACGAACTTCTTGTTCGAACATCTGCCCAAATGCAGTAGCATGTGATTCTTGAGATTCGTAGGTTTACTGAAACCACGATTACATATGTGACACCTGAACGGCCAAAGACCGTTGTGAACATAAGTGTGACTTTTCAAATCACCTGGCGTTGGGAAAGACTTTGAGCACTGCAAACATTTGTGTGGTTTTTCCTGAAAATCAAAATTACAACATTGATGACAACTCCAGTGATTATCCCTGACAAAAAAAATAATCAAGTGATCCAAAACGCATGTTTGAAAAAAATCAGACGGTTCAAAATTGACGAGAGGTTTGTTTCGTCTATCGATTGAGATATCTGATGATAAACATGACGATTATTTTATTGCATTTTTTTGAATATTTGACTGACATTAGCTAATGAGATCCGATCGATGCGTATTCCGCTTTTGATCTGAAGTGGAAATTGTTGAACTCATTAATCGGGTGAACGTATACTGCAGCGTGGTAAAGTTGAAAACTGAAAAGTGAGGATAGCGAGGATCGGAGTAGAGCGGTAGTACAACAACACTACAGCACTAATACCGACTGAAATCGCCCAGGGCAACGTTCTCTGTCTCTCTAATTGGATTGCATTCCACGCGGGAGCAAGTAATGGACCAATTACAGTAGCTGATGGCAGGCCTACCTGCGTTGCTCCCGAGTATCATTACTTCCAAATATTAGAACCCGCGCATAATACACAATGTTTTCGATCCTTTTTAACAAGCGGACAATATCTATTTCCACCCTTGAAATATCACTATTCTATGCTTTTCAGAATCTCGAAAATCCGCGTACTATTCGTCTTTATATTCATTCCAACCGAGTTGATCAATCGGAAAACAAGCAACAGAGTACTCAAACATTTTTGCAGCTCTTTCAATTCGAGTGATTGAGTGATAAACGGGTTAGTCAGATTATAGGTGTATTCAGGAAAGTATAACTAATTATTAATTAATAATAATAAATCCAGAAGTGAAGCGATAAGCAACAAATCGCGGAATATTTCTGGCGACGAATGTTAAAATATACTCGACTATGTGCTCGAGGAAGATTTGCAGAGCCGGCAAAATGATTTTGCTCCGATATTCAAGGCAAGCTATCTCGACACGCTCAAAGCAATGCCGCTACTAGCGTCGGCAAAGTGACCAGCGGTAGCCAAGACTGGTCAACGGAGATGAAGCCACTGAGATCTGTCGAAATTCTACAGGTCGTATCAAAATTCATTATCCACCTGCCGCGTTAGACTAAATGAACAGTCTGAGATTCGAGTACGATGAACAATTCCATATACGATCTTACAGTGTTTGCAATTTTTTTTATCAGTTTTTGGGTTCAAAAATATTAGAACACTTTAATAGTATATTGTGTACCAAGGGCGTAAAGTGGGCTTTTTTAGACCAAGTGTGGAGTTTGCAGTACGAGTCAGAGGTCCTATACAGGACTTAAATGTGCCACATTTAGGTCCTAGGACTTAAAAGTACTACTTCGCTAAACATGGCTTTGTTATATAAAATATGGTGTGTACCAAGGCTAAGTGGGCTTTTTTAGACCGAGTGTGGAGTTTGCAGTACTCGTCTTCGACTCGTGCTAGCTCGCCTCTGCAAACTCCACACTCGGTCTAAAAAAGCCCACTTCACGCCCTTGGTACACAATATACTATTCTTTCAAAAGGCTCATAATTCAATGATTTTGACGAGCTCTGTAGATAGATTTCTAGCAAAAGGAGAATAAGACACGGATGTATCGCAAGTTTATAGTACGCCAAATTAAGATTCTGGTATCAGTTATACTCGGCAGGTTTGTTGATCAGTTTTGAAAGAAGTGTTGCAACGTTTTGTGAAAAAAACAAACTATTCACAATCCTTATCTCATCAGCAATTGAAACGATCGCATCGGTTCAAGTCCGTTGAGGTTTTAAATTGAAGCGCTGGGAGCGAAACAAACCGGTGCACGCTGTAGACAGAGGTGAGCCGATTGAGTGAATTCTTGTATTCACCTTTCAAGTCTGAACGAACAGTGGTCTGCCCGAATTCATTTTCAAGCTCAAGATTGTCTGAATTCATTCTGATTCCATCCGACAAAAACCGAGAAAGTTTGAACATAAATCTCCTCCTACTTGCAGACATTTTTATCGCTTAATCTACATAACGCATGTCAAGTACTATACAATCAAAAACTAACTTCAAATCATCCTCTCGGAATGGACCCATCAACAATTGCACAACTTCGAACATTACACTCATATTTTCATTCGTTAATTGCAATATTTCTTACGCTCACAGTTAAATGTACTAAGATTTTTACTTCCGTACTTCTTTACCCCTCAACAATTACGCAGGGATAGTATGGGATGCACAGGAATACCTATAGGGCCTTGCTAATATCGCCATATCTTTTTCATAAATAATTATGCTAATGGCGGTTTAGTACGTTGTAAATAATAACAATTACACTACTGCACGTATGTATGTAAGTACACACTCACCTTTATGTGAGTCATACGGTGATAGTAGAGATTGGAAGAAGCGGTAAACTTCTTTCCGCATACAAGACACTGGTGCGGTTTTTCTCCGCTGTGAATTCGCTTGTGTGTGTTTAAGGAACTTGACGTCGAAAAGCCTTTGTTGCAGACCATACAGACGTGGGGTTTTTCGCCTTAAATAATATCTTTGTAATGCATTATTAGTGCGTTAGATAAAAATTATACCGAAAGAGAATACCTCGAAATAATCTTCAAGTGAACGTTCGAAATTTGAATCTTCCTCATTAATATCAAGAATAAGGTATGCTGAGTTTTGTAATGCATGTATAGTGTATAACCACGTGCATTTCGAGTTGTCGTTTTAATAGTCGTAGATAGTATTAGTCGATAGGTCGGTCTCACCTGTGTGCGTTCTCATGTGCCTTTTAAGTAAGGAAGGTCGATCGAAAGATTTCCCGCAAACTTCACAAGGCAATAAAACGCGTTCGCCTCGCTTCATCGTCGTCAAGATGCTGCATTCTAAATGATCACCAACTAAGGATAACGTAGACGTCGACGATTCGCCGGATGTCGATTCGTATTCGTCAGCCTCGTAACAAGACGGAACTGCGGACGATGACTGATGCGACAATAAAGCCATTGACAGATCAAGGGGGGATTCTAAAAGACAAATCAACAACCATGGACGAAAGTTTAAAGTTTAAACTAATTATTCATGATCCCATAGTGATAACTATCGTGTACCGCAGATTGTCATTTTTAAAATTGGGAAGCATTTGCTCTCGAAATTCTCAACCCAAACTGTAATATTATGCACCGAGACTCGGTTGCGCGGTTTTCTCCTAATATGAAAGTGAATCCTATTAAATTATTGTGTATACGAATGAAATGGAAGACAATGAATTGTAGATACAAGTTGAATTTCAAAAGCGGTTTAAATTTTCGATCAAATCAGCTTCATCGACCCTTAAGCGTAATTTGATTCGAGAACAGAAAAATGCAAGATTAAATTATACGCGAAATACAGAATAGGCCTACAAATCTGAAATGCAAATATCGAAAGAATTTTTGTCGGTGCAGATCAAGGCGGCTACTTGTGATTCAAATGTGTAGCGCTCACAGCCATTGAAAGACAGTACAATGGGTGGCAACTGGACGGTCCTTAGCTGTTTACTCCACCCTGCAGCTACCATCTTCAACCCAGTTCGTACCGTTGACAACAAGCTTCGGTATTTCTTATTATAAAGAAAAGTTTTACTCCGATAGAACCTTTGCAGAAAATATTTGGAATGCAGGATTTTAATTGCTTCGAAATTTAAAACCTCAAGGACCGATGAGTTTCGAAAAAGCTGCAACGTCTGCGCAAAGTCAATTCTTTTCAGAGTGAATCGATTTTTCTGACAAAAACAGCTTCGTTGCGATTTCAAGAACTGACCCTCATGATATGGTTGGAGACTTAAAACCCACTTGAATCATTAGTTCTCTTCTATCGTAACATTTGCAAAGCTTTAAGTTTTAGATGCAACACTTTATCCGTCATCCCTGTTCATACAATCATTTGACACCCTAATGACTATACTGGCACTGAAGTAGGTATACTAACACAGTCTTCACGTTATCGAAGAATTATGAATTATTGTGGTAGGACACCTTATGCAGTTATAAACGTAAATACAATACGTACCATCCAAAATGGAATCGATCGTGTACCTGTAGATTGCGGTACGTGTCCATTGAGCGTGAGATATAAGAACCAAATCGTGATCATCTACAGGTACAAAACAGGCCGCCAGTTCTGTGTCTGGCTGAACGTCTTTGATCACTTCAAATATCGGCTCCCCTAAAGTACCAAAGTCTTTTAGTTCTAAGTTATCGAAAATTCGGCAGATATTCATCTATTGTCCAATAGAAGTGGAAGTTTTGCTGAACTTCGAAAAAACCACAGCAGTACGCGTTTGCGGATTTAGCGATCTGCACTGGGTGAATTTTTTACCTCTCTAAATCTATGAGTGATTCAATTTAATGTCGTAGAAAGACGAGCTCTGACGTTAACTCACCTCTAACTTTTGTGCCGATAAGATTAACTTGATCGTTATAGGTCTGAACAATGTGTAGAAACCGTATCCAATTACACTGACGATAATTAAGATTATAACTCGAAAATGACACCTCGTCGTAGCAGCCGTACTCACGCCTTATCTAAAAAATAACAGCTGTCAGTAAAAGCTATACCACCATTGATCGCTATAACAGCTATCGAATGATTATGTTTCGTCGTTTACCAATTTTCCCCAGTCTACAAATGATTATAGGGTGCGAAACCATGGGCTACGCAAAAGCTTTTCGATTACTTTAATAAACGTGATTCGCTCAATAAATTGCGAATTATGATAGTGAGCTATCCACGTTCTTGCCTGCGTGAGGAAAATCAGACCAAAATTTTCTTTAGCCATAAAAATATCTCGTTAAACGGTATAATAAATCCTCGTTACATCTTCTACGCTAATTGGTACAAAACATTATTGTTATATTATACTTCCAGAATTCTGACTGGAAAAATTGAAATTATTAACAAATCGTCTGCTTCGTTAGCAATGTACTTATACCTGAATTGGCAAGGTGAAACCAGTATTCAGGGTGGAGTATACGTAACTTTTAAAAATAACGTAATAACTGTTATTTACTTGAGGCGTATCCATATAGTGCAGCTCTCTATATAACTGAATCATAATACCTTTCTCTTCGGTCCAGAGCTCTCGATGCTACTGGTTAAACGTTATAATGTACGTTGTTTCCTTCATAAAATGTAATAACAAAATAGAAGTCTCTATCAAGCCTCTCTTCGCCCTCATGCATAATATACACTTGCGAAATAGATCGTATACAACTCCCAAAGTCCCATAAATGTAGGTAATATCACTAAATCGTACTAGAACATTGTCAATTAAATGACCTGCCCAAGAAATGATGTTACTAAAGTTTCTGTAAGAACTGGACGATGAGATAAATTTATTTGTTAACAAACTAGTTACTATTTCCACGGACATTAATGTGGCTGCAGAATTCTGCGATAGCAATACATGTCGCTATGCCTACACGTGTTCTAGTTATAACATGTAACTTTTTACTGAATAAGTCTGCAGAATAGGCTTTTTCCTAACATCAAGTATATACGGTGTTGATTATTACATATACTTGTTCATTTTATTCAATAATTTGAAATAGTGTGAGCAGCTACAACTGAAGTATTTTTTCTTTGATCCATCCTCTATACAATATCCTCTACTACTGTTTGTTCTTAGAGCCGCACCTTAAACCTATCCTTTCTCATTAATCACACGAGATCGAGCTGTGATGCAGTTATATAGTAAACGAGAAGAAGGTGCTAGATCACCTTTGAACAGAATCGTTTCTGTATCCTGTTCTCCAAGAAACGTTATAACGAAGTATCTGTGATTATTATTACTCTATGTCATCCACAAAACAGAATTGGTTTTATCAATAAGTTAACAAGGGGCTGTATAGTTTGCTAATTCTTTTATTACTTGCATAACTCATTATAGACCAACGTTATGTTGCGTCAAGCAATTAACAGTTTATCTCATATTCTTGTAGAATTCCTTGCACTTACGCAATTCTATGTTTGACAATTGATCGATTTTATATATTGTGCATACCTGTTTCCTCGGATTGCGAAATTGATTAGATGTAAATTGAGAAAATGGTACCAGTACGAAGAGTAAAAGTTATTCGCCGTTTTTGTCTGCAGAATACGGCGAAAGAAATTCTATATTTAGAGAAAAACTTGCTCGTCGTTAACACAAGTGTAATTGGGTAGCTATGATCGTTACGCAACTATAAATAAAATACATCGTACTTACATCGTTGTCGTCGAGGAGAGAGTACAAATCAATTTTATCGAACCTTATCGATCCTTGAAACGGATATATGAGCGTTCCCGACGGTATAAAGACGTTGGACCACACCGAGATCCGCATCTCGGACAAGGGCGCATTTTTAAAGAGCTTGTACGATGGATCAGTAGCAAGAACCAGTGAGAACTCTTTTGGTATCAAAACACAAGTTTCCATAACAAGTTATTTTTCGAAATTGTATAAAAACACGCGCACCTTGATTAGCAGAGATTGAGAATAGAAGAAGAAGAAAGAAACTCAACCCAATTATATCGAAAAAGAAGTTCTGTCAACTAAACACCATTAGAAAATAATTTGGAAAAAATTTCGAAAATTGCTAAACCATTCAAGCAAACGAATGACGATTACGTTTCGAGTCTACCACGGGATTTCAGTGGAACCTATTTCTGATCGAAGTGACAAGAGTGAGATGAACGAAATGATGTGTATATTCTCTGACGAGAGAGAGAGGCAGAGATCGAAGGAGAGACAAATAAGTTATTTCAAATAATTGTGCAAGGTGCAAGCAAGGTCTTCGCTCGCTGGACGAGATTAACCGACTGATCTTGACCTTGCGACGGGTTAGCAGCATTTGCTACCGAATGGATCCCCCCACTCGCTTACTCGGCATCGTCCTGACTCCAAGCAGTCACAAGGAAGCCGTCTTTTACTGCTTAAGAGAACCCACGTGGGCGACTCGGCACCTGTCGCTCCCCTGCCTCATGCTTGCCTTCATGCCTGCCACGCACCATCCCAGTCAATACTTATACACTTGCCTAGATTTAGTCTGCACCGAACGTAACTTGCCTTTAGCTGCATACGATATAAGTGCTGCACCGGTGTCCACGTCTGCAGGTTGCATACATGCCTATATACTATATGCTTACATAAATACTGCGGAAAAGTTATCCGCTGGCGTCAGCGACTTCTTTGCTCCTAATTACAAATTATTATATACCTATACGGTTACGCGATAGATAAATTTTTACGATTCATAAAATAATTTCGAAAAGGAGTTGTAATTATGTCGGCAATATATTCAGGCGAAGATATATAGGTGTACCATGTATTCCTGCATATATATTATATGTCCATGTTATTTATTTTATTCTTCCTTGGAGATTTTGCGACCGAGGTTTGTCCTCTTCTGGAAATGAATGAGCCTGATGGAGAGGACTTCTTCATTGAAAACTAGTTTTGTACGCCTCTGTGTACAACACGGTATTACGGTTCAAGCTTGGATAGAAAGAGAAGTCACGCTGCAGTATATCCTTGCGCAGGTAGCCCGTAAAAGAGACGCGTTAAACTCACATATATAATTGACTTAAGTTTTTATGCGAGTTTTGCATACATTTTGTTAAGGATTGTTACATCGTTAGATGAGGAAAATTCATTCATTGCAGATGCGTGGTTTATGTCATAGTCTTAAGATTTATTGTTGAAACTATAATATTATGTGTTATACGTTAACATAAGCATGCGGTGTTAAACTGAATAAACATTATGAAAGCTATGATAAATTGTGATTTTTTTAAGCTATAACGAAAATGAACAACTTATTTTGCTCTTTCTTCGAATTGTTCTATTTCGACCGCTTCTTTTTGACGATTAACTGTTCGTTTTCCGAATCGTTGAACGATTCTTCTCCATCGCTTTGATCTTTTTTCTGCAAATCTTTGTACTTTAGACTCTTTTGAAATCTATATATCAAAATGATAGAATTTCGATTATTATTGTACTGATCATTTGCGTAAAATATATCTTATTACCTTAAATACCATATCGTCGATGCGACTATGCCTACGATTATCAAAATCGTCAGAAAGAATGCAGAAAATGCTACAAATCCTTCGCTCGGCATCCAGCCGAAAATTGGACTTGTCAGCTTGTCCTCCATCAAATGAGTGCGCCAATTGGGGGGTCCCAAAACTGTAAAAATCTTATGTTGCAATAATAATAAAGAATATCTGTTGCCTGCTGACTCCTTCAGATAGTTATTATCATCCAGTCTAGGAAATGCTATGTAAATAAGTAAACGTGTGAAAAACCATAAGATTAACACGAGAGGATTCTTGAACTCATCGTTGGCGTCCTGCTATTAAAATTCTCGAATTTGAGCAGATGAAGATTATGTTGAATAAATAAGTGAGACTGTTAGAAATAAAACAGTATTTACAAGACAAAAATACGGTCTATTATAGACAGCAATGCATACCGCGAACTTTTATCACATTTGTTGTCCATTTGAAATCCAAATCACTTTGTACTACTTCACACCTCCACTCGCCATGATGCGACGTGTTAGCTTTAGGAATGTGATCTACATTAATCTGAAGAATAATCAAAAAATTTGAGAAATGATTTCGAACGAATTGAATTACATGCTGATACTTATTCCATCAATTTTGGAGAGATGGGATATTACAATGTTCTTTTCATAAGTTTTTGATTTATAAACTTAGATATAAGGCAACAGCACTATACATTATACTCACTGCAATGGGAGTTGAGACTCCATAATCTTTAAAAACTCTGCCATTTAATATCCAAGAAACTTTCAGATCTGAATAAATATATCCTAGTACAACACAGTGGCAAGTAACAGAGAAGGGTAAAGTTTCTCTAATAACAAGTTCGCTTCTCGTGGGAATGACAGCTAGAGTAAAGATCTTGAATATGAGGTGAGAATCATCTACTCGATGCAAGGTTTGTGTGTATACACCAGAGTCATTGACAACAGAGTAACTTATAGCTGAAAGATGCAGAAGTTATTCATTAGTAAGAAGTTCACGTCTTCTAATGATTCTTGTTTCTGCACGGAAAGATTTTCACCAGACTGGTTCCGGTTCTGCACACGACTCAGTCGGGTGCTAGCGAAAAATAGCGCATTCTGGTGCAGCACCACACTGAGTACTGTTCAGAACACGACTCATTCATGTGCGTACACGAATGGTTCGTGTTCTAAACAGTACTCAGTGTGGTGCTGCACCAGAATTCACTATTTTTCGCTAGCACCCGACTGAGTTGTGTGCAGAACCGTAACCAGTCTGGTGAAAATCTTTCCGTGTGGTATATTTGCAGATAAATGTGAAACTTACAGGCTGCAGTATCTTCTAGTTTAATTCTATCTTCTTCTTCCTCTAGAAAGATTCCATTGCGAGACCAATTTATCTCAGAAGTAGCCGTTTCGTTTCTCAGAGCAGAAACTATGTCTGTATCAGCAGTTAGAGCTGCTTCATCACCTTCCTCGATAATTATTGACTTGTGCTGGATTTGAATCCTTCTCTTTATCAATGCAAGAGTCACTGAAAATAAACTTACGTAATTAAATGATAACAATAATCCGATCACAAACTGTAAGCCCTATTACCATCCGTAACGTCGTCGCATTTGTTCATATTGCAATGGCCACTCGACGTACTAGGTCCTAAACATGGTTGGCCTCGTATGTTGGGTTCGGGATTGTCACAAGTTCGCTTTCTTACTCCCATTCCTCCGTTACAGCTAGCGCTACAACTCCAAGGACCCCATTCAGACCAACCTCCGTCCAACGGAGCTCCGTCTATATCTGAAATGAGCGTGTGGAAATCAGGGTTTCCAAGAAAGAATCTTAGGTTCAATTTGATCAGACAAAAATAAAGGCACTTGCCTGTTGGTATACAATTTGCAGCCCAAGTCACCCATCCACCTGTGTCGACGGAGAGAGAAAACAAGTAGAACAGCAAGGGCAAATTGTGGATGTAATGGAATACCTCAGTGCCATTGCGCAGTACCTGAATGGTGGCATTATGGAACCTTAAACCAAAATAGGTAGTTGAATTGCAGACAAAGTTTGATTGAGTTTTGTCTCTTGATTGGAAGATATTTCATGTTAATTGATTGTTAAATACGTTATTGTTATGTTAGTCCAAGTATCGGAGGTAAATAACGGTCCATTTGCATCTTGTTTGTGTAAAATATGAACTACAGGAAGCTTGTTCTTTATGAAGAAGATCCATTGTCCCATTTCACCAATGGTCAACGCGTAGTATCTGCAGCAAACAACTTTTTTAGAATTGCTTACTGAAAACAGATTGAAAGAGAATAGACATGCTTACCCGGGTGTAGTGGGCAGGATCAGCAGAGGGAGCAAAATAACACCTTTTCCGCGAAGCATGAGTACCAGTCTATGAGGGCTCGGTGTCTCTTCCTTTTCCCAAATAGAAATTGGAAGTATTCTGCTGAATCGTGTCGTTGTGGTTTGTTCTATATGACATTCTGTATAACTCTGTCATTAAGTGCCAATATTCTGAAGACTACACGAAAGTAATATCTACTAACCAATAGCAATAGTATATTACATACCTAGGGCAGTAAAATAAGGAAGGTCTCAGATCACATGTAATTGTCGTCCGAGGCGAAGCCGAGGTCGACAAACATGTGATCTGGGGCTTTCTTATTTACTGCCCGAGGAGTGTATACGATTTTTCGCATCGACGGAGCCGAAAAACGGGAACTTCGTTCCGCGCAGCGGGACGAAAGTTGTCGCTTTCGGCCCGGAGGTGAGAAAAGCATAATAACTGATGAAATAACCGATAAACGATGGTTGGAAATATGCGGCTTGATTAATATAAAAAAACGCGACTACTATAATTTTCAGCGATTGTCAAACATGACGAATTATAGAACAAGCAGCAAAAAATAACTTCATCGCACTTATGTACTTGTATCACAGTTGAAAGCGACTCCGATACTGTTACCAAGTTCACTGCTGTAGTAATAATATATTGGAAGGAAAGCCTTGGCAGGTTCTGGATCTTTCCATTCAAATAATGGGTATGGGGCACCCTCGTAGGATAACTTTATTTCCCCGCGATCCATACGAATCACAAATCCAGTCCATCTGCCAAGGTACAAAAGGTGGGGTAACGTTTTTTGCTTCACCAATTTGATACCTGCATATATATATAAATAAGCATATTCAATGTACACAATAGTGCATAATAGTATATTGTGTACCAAGGGCGTAAAGTGGGCTTTTTTATACCGAGTGTGGAGTTTGCAGTATGAGTCGGAGGCGAGGTCAAAAAGCCTACTTAGCCCTTGGTGCACATCATATTTTTTGTGACAGCACGATTTTCGCGTTTTTTCTTCATTATTCATAATTTTCTCGCAAATATTGAAAAATATTTCAGGGGGCGTTTTCAGGTTATTAGCGCCCGCTTACGATCGAGTAGCGGGCGCTAATATAATAAAAACGCCCGCTGCTCGACGTAGCGGGCGCTAATATAATAAAAAACGCCCGCTGGTCTAAAAACTGTCACTTTAGGCCCGCTTAATGAGTCAAAAAAACACAAAAATCGTGCATGTGTTACAAAAAATAAATTGTACTCTTTATCTTGAATATTTTTAATGAAATTGAGATAATAGTAATTCAAGACATCGAACTACCTGCTTCTTTAGTTTCATAGTAGAGAAGTACCTTCTCATTATTCATCGCACCAACTTTGAGAATGAGTCGGGACTGTACTTCGTCTTCGCTTAATATTACAAATGTTATAGAGTCTGGATGATCGGGTTCCCATTCTTTAAGAGAGAAATGAAGTCCTTCCGAACGATATTCTGGTAGAACATATAAGCGCCTACCACTACCGTGACCTCTCACGAGAAAAGTGCACTCCTCTATGATCAACAACAAAAGTCTTAGGCAAACTATAATTAATTAGCCTAGGGACGGTATAAAATTTCACACAGAGAAAAATACATACCTGGCTGCTCACAGTCTCTGACGTTACAAAGGTCCTGTGGTACATCTGGATCTGTTGTATAGCACCATGTGCCAGCTATATTACGAGAAGGATTGCGGCAGTAATTAGTAGCATTTTTAGCACTTTGCTCAGTATATAGCGTGTCATTTAGGTAACGTGGATCAACTTTATGTATTGGTGTCGAAACGTTATTCTTTTCAGTCGACATTATAGTACTGCTGACCGTTGACTGTGGTGGTGGAGTTGTGTGTGGAAATTTTTCTGATGAAGGCTTTTTCGAAGTATTATTGGCTGGTGGTTGCAGAGTGGTTAAGCTTGAATCATTTGTCGAAACGTCTCGTGGCCCAGGAGATTTGGACGTAGTCTCTGTATTTTCATATAGCTGAAAGGTACCCTGATGATAATTAAGTAAGTTGTCATCATCATCTGGTCGCTCAGAAGTAGTTTCCCAAGTTTCTTCCTGTTGAGTAGTGCCTGGAGTTGATTTGGAAGTGGCTTCCGAACTTTTTTTTTGTGAAAATGTAGTTGGTTTCAGATTGAACAAATCATAGTCATCGTCATCATCTTCTGGTGATTCGGATGTAGAATTTTCAATTCCATATGGCTGAAAAGTGCCTGGATGATAATTGAACAATTTGTTATTGTCATCATCTGGTTTCCAAGTATTTTGATGTTTAGTAGTGCCTGAACTTGATTTGGAAGTAAATCTCGACTTTTTCTTTGGTGAAAACGTGGCTGGTTTTAAATTGAAGAAATCATTATCATCATAATCTTCTGATGATTCGGATGTAGTCTTTTCAATTCCATATGGCTGAAAAGTGCCTGGATGATAATTGAACAATTTGTTATTGTCATCATCTGGTTTCCAAGTATTTTGATGTTCAGTAGTGCCTAAACTTGATTTAGAAGTAAATCTCGACTTTTTCTTTGGTGAAAACGTGGCTGGTTTTAAATTGAAGAAATCATTATCATCATAATCTTCTGATGATTCGGATGTAGTCTTTTCAATTCCATACGGCTGAAAAGTGCCTGGATGATAATTGAACAATTTGTTATTGTCATCATCTGGTTTCCAAGTATTTTGATGTTCAGTAGTGCCTAAACTTGATTTAGAAGTAAATCTCGACTTTTTCTTTGGTGAAAACGTGGCTGGTTTTAAATTGAAGAAATCATCATCATCATCATCTTCTGATGATTCGGATGTAGTCTTTTCAATTCCATATGGCTGAAAAGTACCTGGATGATAATTAAACAATTTGTTATCTTCATCATCTGGTTTCCAAGTATCTTGATGTTTAGTAGTGCCTGAACTTGATTTGGAGGTAAATCTCGACTTTTTCTTTGGTGAAAACGTGGCTGGTTTTAAATTGAAGAAATCATCATCATCATCATCATCTTCTGATGATTCGGATGTAGTCTTTTCAATTCCATATGGCTGAAAAGTACCCGGATGATAATTGAACAATTTGTTATCATCATCATCTGGTTTCCGAGTATCTTGATGTTTAGTAGTGCCTGAACTTGATTTGGAGGTAAATCTCGACTTTTTCTTTGGTGAAAACGTGGCTGGTTTTAAATTGAAGAAATCATCATCATCATCATCATCTTCTGATGATTCGGATGTAGTCTTTTCAATTCCATATGGCTGAAAAGTACCCGGATGATAATTGAACAATTTGTTATCATCATCATCTGGTTTCCAAATATCTTGATGTCTAGTAGTGCCTGAACTTGATTTGGAAGTAAATCTCGACTTTTTCTTTGGTGAAAACGTGGCTGGTTTTAAATTGAAGAAATCATCATCATCTTCTGATGATTCGGATGTAGTCTCTTCAATTCCATATGGCTCAAAAGTACCTGGATGATAATTAAACAATTTGTTATCATCATCATCTGGTTTCCAAATATCTTGATGTCTAGTAGTGCCTGAACTTGATTTGGAAGTAAATCTTGGCTTTTTCTTTGGTGAAAACGTGGCTGGTTTTAGATTAAATAAATCATCACCATCATCATCATCTTCTGGTGACTCTGGACTGATAGCTGAAGCCTTCGGGTATCTAACAAGTCTGTGTATTCGATTTTGTTTATGAATTTCCATAGCTCTTGGCTGCTGGGCCGTCCTCCGAGTATGTGCAAGCTGTGTCTCTCTTGGTAGTCTCGAACGTAGGCCAACCTCATCCCATCGTTGGCTTGGGATATTGAGAATACTAGCTTTCAATGCATTTTCCCTTTTTACTTTCAGATTCATGAATGCGCTAGCCATCAACGACCGGAGAGAGATATTCTTTCTGGCAGCAGTTACTGCTTCATATTCCGATACCCACCGAGCGCATTTACGCCCAGAACGTGTTATAGACATAGTGCCGAGGTAATCGTTGGCGGTTCCTGACATTTTACATTCTGAAAAGTATACTTAATTAGAATCATCAAGTTTTGCCTTTATGTAGAGCACTCACCAGAGGATCTGCATTTTCTGATAGGGCAGTACTGTTTTTTTACAGAAGAGCTTTCCGATTGTGTTGCTGTATAACAAAAGGGACCTCCAGGGTCGTTTGTAGGATTTCTGCATTTATTTAAAGCCTCAAGTGCTGATCCATCAATAAAAATATCTTTTTGTTTATCAGTTCTGGGAATCTATGCAACATACACAGAGATCTATATCAATAATTACTTGCTCGTCTTTATTCTCCTGATCTACTATTTTTGATAGAAAAATGTTTTGAAGCAATGATTTTAATGTGTCGCCCACTTTACCCTGTCGGAAATCCATGGAATACATGGAATTTGATTTTCAGTTGTCCACTGAGAGCCTTCATATCTTGAATCTGATGAACTTGAAATACAATTAGGAAACCAAGGAGGTTCAACCACGTCAGCTTCTGCCGATGATATAGACCATTGTAAAACTATACTTAATGGAGTCAATCAATCAATATGTGCAAATATATATTCAAGACTGATTGTGGATATCAAATGATTAGCATTGAATCATTATTGTTCCATAATTTAAGTGAATATTATGAAATTCACCTGTTGGAGCACAGAAAAGTGTCCAATGTACTATTGTGTTCTCGCTTCCAATACTGAACCATCGGAAAGTCGGGATGCTGTGATGTTCAATGGAAAATACTTCCTGTCTACCATAATCTCGATTCCAGAACATTTGTATCGCAATTCCAAAAATACTTCAAATAAACCAGGTGTATGCAAAAGAAATGATGTAGAAAATGTATACTAGAGAGATCAGTCCTAAAATAGCTTGTAATTCAATTTCATACAGTTTATATGGTCTAACTGACCTCATGGAATGACTTGTCGTTTTTGAGAAATGCAGTTTTGTACCTGATTGTGAACTCATGCCAAGCCCAGTAGTTGAGAATTCGCTTAGTTTCGAGATCCAGCAAAATTTCTTTCAGGGAAGATTCTTTCTCTTGATACATTACTAGGGTAGAATCATGATGCCCTATCACTATCTGGAATTGTTGACTCATAAATTGAACGATAAAAAGTTACGCATAACAAACTTATATCTCTATTAAAAATTCAATGTAAAAATATTTGAGTCAAGTGTTTATCTAGTGATCTGCAGTTTCGCTAGGTACAATGTTTGATGAAAAAATATATTTCCATACCAAGAGGCATGGATATGGTACAGCGGGAGTCTGCGTGAGTTGAATTGTTGCCTTGTGGCTAGCTCTTGTATGGAATTGAAGATCGTGAGTAGTGTTACTTTGCAGTAAGGGCCAAGCTCTGAGAAATTCAAGACCAAAAGTCGTATGTACTTCACACGCTGAAATCCAAGAGTTTACAGAATGACTTCATAGTGTATCGATCTCACTGAGAATTGACGTACTGTCCTCGCAGAATGGCATGCTCCATAAAACTCCAGTTCCCATGACACCATATTGGAAGAAACTTTCTGGGTACATGCTGGATATGGTATCCTTCTTTTTAAATTCGTCCAAAAATATTGGGTTTGCTGCGCCTTGATGCCCAACCGAGATGAAACCGCCACCCCAAGCAACCCATAGCACGGTCCACTTTGAGCCGAGAAGGATACTTGGAGTTTCTTCAAAATCTTTCTCATCCTGCGAACGTATTGCTATTTATTTTCTACTAGGTAAATAAGTAACTTCTACCAAATAGCAACTAACGTTGGTGTGTGGATATTCCTGCCCACTCCCAGAATTTGATAGGATAATCTCGACACCTGCTCTCCACTCCTGCGCAATCACCTTGGCTGAAGTCGGCACTTGTAGATGGGTGAATAATAATCTGGCCTGACCCTACGATGATGTATTTGATTAGCGCATTCATAGATTTAGCTGAAATTAGAGGCCTATATAGCATACTATGTGCTCATCAGCAGGGTTCCATAGCTTGATCGAAAACGTGATGTTACCAAAAGTGCTATTTAAGCTTGTCAGAGTAGAGTAGACCGAAGCGTTCTTGGAATAGACAAGACAATCTAGATCAATAAAAAAAAGTATTGCGTATAATTTGCAAGCGATTCCTGGATAAAAATACTGGATAAGTCCAATTGACTTATTGTGCAAATTCATCATGATATAAAAGCTGGTTGATACTTCAAAGACGTCTATGAACTGCTATGAACCTTTATCATCACAAAATGGAACACTACAGTATTCTCTTTCAACAATGTCATAATCTTCAGAATCAACCCAACACCACGGACCACCTGAGCTGCCATCGGGATTTCTACAGAAATTTTTTGCCTTATTACGAGACAAATCTGAGAAGTGATTGTTGGAGAATTTCTCAGTCTAAACACAAACACAATAAATATGATAGTGACTCAATGAACCATGCACCTTATAAATGAAACCGATCATCATAATTGTACCTTATTGATGGCCAGCTTCAAACGTTTATCCCACGACTTACATTTTCTACCAGACGAAGTGGTATCGTGAGTACCACCATACTCCGAACCAGTCCCAGATACTCTACATTCTTAAAATATTATAACGTAGCAGGATTTAGGATTAAATATGGATATACATTATTTCATCTGAAGTAGAATAGCTATTATTAAAACTGAGACAGAGTCGACCCTTTCACCTCCAAAATTACAGAGAGGTACTTCGCACTCATCGTCGATGAGCGTTGGCTCCATACTATAACACCAAGGTCCTCTTGGATCTTTAGTTGGATTTCTACAATAGTTTCTGGCAAGTTGTAATGATCTTTCTGGGAAATCTGTATCAGTGATAGTGTCGCTGACCTAATAAGATTAGAGAATGCGTCATTGAAAATGTTGTTATGAGGTTTATTAATATAATGAGTGCTAAAGTGTAGCGAACCGTTAAATGTATACAAAAAATGACTAAGCAAGTAAGTTCATGTTCTCAATTGATACAGAATTGATCATCAAAAGCTAGAGACCTTGTGAAGAGGTTTCTCTGTGCGCCACATCTGGCATCGAATGCCACCTGCAGTTGTCGCAGTAGATCCCATGTAATCAGTACCTAATTGTGTGAGCTTGCATTTGGACAAATCTGTAAGACTGGCATTTCGTGGTGCTATAAATAATATCAAACTATTCAAACCTATTCAATAACGAAGACGTTTGTCTTTCGAAAAATCAGTAAGTCGCTGCGATTAGGAAAATTTACTTTTTGATGCAGTTGACAAAGTTACAGCATATTGACCAAGGAATAAGAATATTTTGAGAAACAAAGAGTAATATGCCTTAAAATTCATTATCAATCAAATACTGAACATGGTTATTTCGTTTGTCTAGAAGACAAGGAATCGTCGTGTAATAATTGAATGCATCAATTTTTATGAAACAGGAGAAGGATGTTGATATCAATGAATAAATACGGAGGTTTAGAATATGAGATAGACATTTATTCGACAGACAAACATAATAATATGACATCAATTCTGTGTGTGGAAATTATAGAATAAAAAAAAGTTATTCAAATACAGAGATAATATGAGTCACACAACATTGCGATCTCTGCTTTGCGAATAAAAATATTTAATTAATGTATCAACTATATTGTAGCGGTTGAGGTCAAACGTTAACATCAAATCCAGATAATGAGTATTTCTTTATTAAAAAAGTTAATAAACTGACTACAGTAAGTACAGATATGAATAAATAAATCAAAAAATCCTAATCGAGTGAGAATTCGTCCACGAGTCCGCTTCCCGCCATCATTTAAAATATTCGCTCGATCTGAAGGAGGCTCGATATCACGATAGTCGATACCACATTATCATATCTTCATTAAATCAAATCGAAAGATAAACATCGGTACAGAGTTGTCATTTTAAATTAAAAAGAGGTTATATTCGATGTGATAAAATTTACTCATAACTTAAACCGACTGAAATGATTTGTAGTATATTTAAATGACAGTATTACACAGAAATTCTTCATTATAGTATAATAATTACAGTAATTCCCACGTTGTGTACGAGTGTTAATAGAAGTTTCTAGTTTTGAGGTTATATGTAATTATTTTAAGAACCCGATCGTCCTACCCGGTTTTAATAAAATGGGTCTATTGACGGATCCGCGAGCTGGTAATGGAGAAGTAATTAAGTTTGTTATGAAATGGGAAAAACTGCTATGCATAACGCTCTACACCAGCGGTGTGTTGTGGTTCATGTCATTGGCGTATCCCGAGTTCAACGACAGTGCGTATTAAAATAAAAACTCCTTACAGTGTGACAATATTCTCGAGTTCAATCCATATCCGAAGAAAAAAAGATTCACGCATCATAAACCCATTTCAGATACCTACTTTTCCGAAAATGCACTCCTTCCTGGTCTCGTCACAAACGAATTCAACGAGGAATGCGGAGCCAAAAGATTTCACGACGAACTACTTGCTGAGATGAAAGAGCATCCAAACGACATGCCGTACCCATGGTTATTGGCAAAATTTCGTCAGCTCAATTTGGACGTTTACACTCATAATTTTACCCTCAATTATCCGCTTTCTCAAGCCAAGGTATGGAATGAAACAAATGGAAATAATTCTCATAAATTCTATCGGATATAAATATGTCGTTCTTTCGCGGAACCGAAGCTCTACTTCGTTCAATTTTTATCACAAAATAAAGAAAGCGTAATGATTGCTTACAGTTTACTGGACAAAACATTTACAGCATATTAAGAGCTCCGAGGAGCGCCAGTACCGAAGCTATTATTTTAAGCGTACCTTACCGCTCGGCGAGCAGTGTTCATCTTACAACGGCGCCATCGATAGCTCTATTACTTGCTTTTGCAAAGTTTTGTCGAAGTATGATATGCGTGTTTTATGTAGAAATTATTTGTATTGTGACTAACTTGTGATGTTAAAAAATTGTTTTTTTATCTTTTTAGAACAGAATTATTGGGCAAAAGATATCATTTTTGTCGTAACTGAACATGAACAACTGGGAATGCAGGCCTGGCTAGAAGCGTATCATCGCTGTACTTGCGGACAAGAAGGTGTATTGATGGCGGGGGATTTGGCAGGGAGAGCTGGATCTATTCAAGCTGCTATTAATCTGGAAATGCATTCATTAAAAATTGGCTCCATTGACGTCAAGGTGATTTTCATAAAGCCTCCCGCTTTCGAAGAGTCCTTTTGGTTTTGGTATTTCAACTTTTGATTATTATCGATCCCACGTCAATAGGTAGAAGGTCTCAATGGGCAACTTCCAAATTTAGATCTTGTTAATCTGGCTAATAGAATGTGCGCTAAAGAGGGAATACGGAGAACATTTCAACGCAGAATAGACAGCAATCCAAGGGATAAAATTCAGAAATGGTGGTACCAATTTATTACCATGTTGTCGATGGTATCTACTCAAGCAACTGGTGTACCGACTGGAAATCACGGCGTTTTTCATAGGTTTAAAATTGAGCAGATCACGAGTTTTAGAAACTGGCTATTATTTTATTTGAGAAAAAATTAGATTCCGACTAAATTCATTCTTAATTTCTCTCTCAAAGATTCGGTATCGAAGCTATAACACTTGAAGGATTTGCAAAGACTGGTTCTGGTTCAGAATTTAACATTTACAACATGGGACGTGTTGTCGAAAGTCTAGTCCGTTCGCTAAATAATTTATTAGAACGCTTCCATCAGTCCTTTTTCTTCTATCTGTTGCCGTCAACAGACAGATACATTTCTATTGGTGAGTTAATAAAATGAAAGTCTTTTCCAGATCTGATAAATAATATCCCAATACTTCTCAAGAGTTCTTCTAAAGTTTTAAATCATTCTATTTACATTTTCAGGATTATATATGCCTCCGTTAGCTCTGATCATAGCTGGTCTTTTCATCAAGGCATTTTCTGTCTGGCTCAAACTACAAGAGACTCCGGAAAAAAATGACGACGATAGCGGTCAAGTTAAACAGGTGAAAACATTGTCCAGTACACAATTGAAACATTAATTATGAATGCCTCGATATCAATGAAAACTTCAACATTATACAGTTTTTTCAACTATACATAACATATCAATTGGAATTTTCAGACCGAAGAACTTGCGTTGTCGCGTATAGCTTGGGAGGTACTGTGGACTCATATGGTGGGTGTAGCAACGTTGTCCACCCCACGACTGTTCACATACATAGGAATGAAATTTCAGCTTCCGACCGAAGATTCTGTATTCTTAGGCACTTTGTTTTTAACAATTCTTATGTTTGTTGGAACTCTCTGCTTCGAGAGGTGAGCTGCACACTAATAATCACGTAATTATATACAAAATCGAATACATTCGCATTGAATATTCATTATTTATCACCAATCAGCAATTTTCCATAAAATTTTCTACAAAAAACATATCTCTTGTTTACTTTTCGAATATATTTAGCACCTTTTATTTTCAGGCATAGAACTTATGAGACTGCATCCCTGCTATATGTTATCGCATTGATAGAATTAGCCACAATGCTTCTGTGCATTGCGATGCACAATTTTTCTTTAGCGTTGGTAGCGGCAATTGTCTATGTTCCTGCAGCCTTGTCTGTGATACCAAAGAAGGGGAATGAATCCAGGTCAGATATATTACATTTTTATACATATTTGATCTTTATGTTCTACAGCCATCGCAACTAAAGTAAACAGGAATTAGGCTCCATTCATTCTGAACTGTTGTCACTAATTTAATGAAGTATTAACCATCTTGTCAATAAATTTCTGCTAAATTTCTGATAAACTCTTACACGTGACTTCTGTCTGGCAGTCAATCAGCGGCGTTTGAGATCGTGATGCTAGACGCTGGCACTATAAATCAAATTATCTATTATTTACTATTTGGTAAAGCAAATAAAACTTAATTCTTAAAGTATAATTAGTGTGATAGAGAACCAGATGTTTATTCGAACTTTGCTCCTCAGCAGAGTTGGGCACCACTAATTACAAATTGTAATTAATTACATTGAAATTACTAATTACATTCGTAATTTGTAATTAGAAAAAAATCAATTACTAATTACATTTGTAATTTGTAATTAGAAAAAAATCAATTACTAATTACATTTGTAATTTGTAATTAGAAAAATTTTAGTTACTAATTACATTTGTAATTTGTAATTAGAAAAAAATAAATTACAAATTACAAATGTAATTAGTAACTGAAATTTTCCTAATTACGAACTACAAATGTAATTAGTAATTTATTTTTTCCTAATTACAAATTACAAATGTAATTAGTAATTTATTTTTTCCTAATTACAAATTACAAATGTAATTAGTAATTTATTTTTTTCTAATTACAAATTACAAATTTAATTAGTAATTTATTTTTTCCTAATTACAATTTACAAATGTAATTAGTCATTTATTTTTTTCTAATTACAAATTACAAATTTAATTAGTAATTGATTTTTTCCTAATTACAATTTACAAATGTAATTAGTAATTTATTTTTTTCTAATTACAAATTACAAATGTAATTAGTAATTTATTTTTTCCTAATTACAAATTACAAATGTAATTAGTAATTGATTTTTTTCTAATTACAAATTTGCCCAACACTGCTCCTCAGTCATGGAGTAGAAGGAGACCTATCTTCAAAGTAAAATGTGGTTTACGCTATAGATGGCACTGGGGCGGATACACTGTGCCGAACTTCCTGCAAAACGCTTGCGCGCGCACTCCAAGGCATCATATGACGTCACTGACTGTATGGTAAATTTTCCCACTCACAGGAAGTCCGCGTCGACTATTGCTAACAGCACCATCTATTACGTACAAAATTCGAGCCACTTTTTCGATACAGCGTGCATAGGGAGTTAGGTCTCCTTCTACTCCATGTCCTCAGTCAAACATTCGAAACACAGCTATCACTGTGCCCCTCACCTCCAGTGATAAAGATGTACATTATTCTTATTATTATTATGATAACTATTATTATCATGAATTTGAGCTTGTACGCGCATTGAGTATTGTGAACTATCTCTTCCCACACTGCGCACACCCTACAGTATCAAGGGCTTTGGACTTATTTTTAGAATAATCATTTTACAAGGTTTCAACGTCTTTAATCAAAAGATGAATGAAAACAATGCTTGAGTAATCCTGATTGAGAAATGGCTAAGAATTAATCCTTATTTCCAGATTCCATCACTTGCGTTGTATACCCTGGATACTGCTACACCCATTTTGTCTAGCGTGTACAGTAGTAGCGGTATATACGCGTTTCTCTTTCCCGGATTACACGATCTTTGCTTTTGTACTTAAATGGATTCAAGCATCAAAGCAAGCAACTGTATTCGGCATTATTGATTCCATGGTTTATGGGAATTGGCTGTACAGCGTAACGGTCGCTGTTTTACTTCCAACTTGGCTTATATTTTGGATAGTTGTTACCTCTAGACCAACGTTAAGAATGTCCAAATAAATGTTTTTTTATAAAATGTAACAATTTCGTTATCACATGCATAAAACTAAATAAAATCACGATATCATATTGAACAGATTCGTAAATTTAAGTATGCAAGTATTTCACCATCTAGTGAAACCCAGTACGTAATTTCACATACTTAATGTCAGTAAAGGAGATATAGGATTCAGTTATTTTTGCTGATTCAATCAGCCGAATAATAAATGTCATTTAAGGCTGAACTCAGTATCTTACTTCTTGATACAATCAGATAACATATCGAATTATTGGTTTGAACATAACAACAGCTTCTCGAGTTTTTTTAATTTATTAAAATTACCTAATCTGCATCGAAAATTTCGGGCAAAGAGAAGCTGAGAAGTTTTATTAGATTTAAGATGTAAATCGTATGCAGAATAGAAGCGTTCACCAAAAATTGTACATTCCATTATGATTATAATAAAAATCTTAGAAAAATTACTACAAGTCTTCTTTTAACTCTTAGTAGAATTACCTCTGCCAAAAATGCAGAACCTGCTTTTCCACTGCATTTAAAATACACGCGGATGATAGTAGTGTATTGGTTCTCCAATTCCGCGACTTTCTTTCATTTACAATGACGATTATTATTCATTCACATGGTGATTAGTGATCATACTATAATCGAAATACTATAATACACTTATGACGAATAACAAATTCGTAGTCTATAGACGTAAACCAATTAACAATAGTAAACGGATAATCAATTTATGGATATTAAAAATATTAATATAAATGAAACTATCCCTCTGCAACTAATTATTCCATTGATCAATATTATTTCCCCTAATGAATTTCAAGTAAATAACAAACATAAAGAATCTTTTATTAATTAAGAGCCTCATTTATATTTTAAAATAAAAAAATGGCCAGTTTCTTGGACACATAAAAACTCAGATACCATGTATCGAAGGTTTTTTGCAAAGTAAGGTAAGTATCATATTTTGCTTTTCGCGTCATTGTGGACCTATCTGATTGTTGATCACTAATTTATCAAAACGTTATTGTTATCAAATCGTTATCGCGGATAGGTTCCGAATGTAAGGTCTTCTCCTTCAAAATAAATTCAGAAATATTTTTGATATACAGGATGGCCTATTTTAATCGCCTTAGGCGAATATCTCGAAAACTAAGAGTTATACAAGAAAAAGTTTCACACAAAACTTGAACAGTTCAGAGGAGGAAAGATAATGCTGGTATATGTTTGCTTGTGGATTTCGCAAATTCCGAGATTTCGCAAGTAACTCCGGATTTTAGATAGGGAATACATTTTCAATGAAAATTGCAAATGTTATAGGCAATTGAATTTCACTGATTTTGATATACTAGAGTAGTTTTCAAATCGTTATATATACTGCAATGTTTGTTTGAACGAAAGAGAAAAAAATACGTCCTAATTATTTTTCCCCAAACTACTGGAATATAAGATAAAAAATTCGTGGATGACCCTATTGCCTGATGCGGCGTACGTAAACGCGCGTGCCGATTCAATAAATATCCTACTGCTCTTGTTTTGACAAGTTTTTTTTATCTAGCCATAATCAACTGACTTTAATTGCCTTTGGTGTAATTAAAACTGCCTAAAGTTGGTTTGGTTTAATTAGTATACGATATAGCAAAATCTACAGATTTATAATCTCTCGATCGGTCGTGGTCATCCACTGCAGTAACAAATATATCTACGACTTTATAAAGTCTACTTTATCTTTTTAACTAATTAACAGACAGAAGATATAAGATTCATTTTTTGCTAATTTAATCAGCCGAATAACAAATCATATTTAAGTCTGAACTCGCAGTATATCTCACTTCCTGATACGACTGTGGCTTCTCGATTCTCTTAAATTAATTGAAATTAATCTGCATTTAAAATTACGGTCATAGAAAAATGTCAAGTTTTATTGAATTTATTTTAAGTGATGATCGTATGCATGGAAAAGAAGTGTTCACCAAGACATTCCATGATTATAAATTATCATCAAAGTCTTGTATACCGCTACTAGAAATGCAGAATCTACTTTGTCACTGCATTTAAAATACACGTGCATGATAATGATTTGTGTTTTTTCTTCAATTCCGCGACTCTTTATCATCTACAATGATGATTATTATTCGCTTACATAGTAATTATATATTATAATTGCAATACTGTTAATACGCTTATAATGAATAACAAATTTGTATACCTATTGATTAAGAATTAACAATCAATCGATAGTGAATTTATGGATGTGAAAACTATTAATATAAATGAAACTGTTCCTCTGCATTTAATTATTCCATAGATCAACATTACTTCTCCTAATCAATTTGGAATGAATAATAATCATAAAGAATCCTTCATAACTTAAAAGCCTCATTTATATTTTACAATGAGAAATTGTCGGTTTCTTGGACGCATAGAAATTCAGATACCACGTATGGAAGCTATTTCGCAAGGTCAGATAATTATCGTCTTCCTTTCGCGCTGCTGGGGGGCCTATCTGGTTGTTGATCACTAATTTATCGAAAAAATATTGTTATCAAATCGTTATCTGAAGTAGGTATGAAGGTGATGCGAGGGGTAGATATATAGGTATAATTCAAGTACGACTTCTCACTTCAAAGTTCATCAATATTGATAACCCCGCCACTTGTATGCATCGCACTAGATTTTTCCGGGCAGAGTTTTCTCAGATCTATCTCTTTCGTCGTGGATGACAGTGCGATACAATCGTGCGTTGAATACGGAATAGTGGAAAGTAAGGTTTTCAGTGATTTCTGATCTATAGAATCCCTGAATAGAAAATCTATAAATCACAGGTATTCAAACAGGTAACGTTTACCTACATAATATAATAGTATATTATGCATCGAGTGCGTAAAATCTCACGCACGAGTTTCATACGATATTTTTTGACATAGTATGCGTAAAATTTCATTATCGTATGAAACTCGTGCGTAAGATTTTACGCACTCGATGCATAATATACTATTTCGATACAGTATGCGTGAAATTGCATTTTACGCATAGGTGCTATGTCAAAAATATCGTATGAAACTCGTGCGTAAGATTTTACGCACTCGATGCATAATATACCATTAAGGCAGGTGATTGCGAGTTGGATTAATTTCATTGCAACGCAGGAATCGAAAATATTATTTTATTCGCGGAGTAGGTATTCGCTCCCGGATAATTTGCAATACATTGACTGCCTGATGTGTCGTACTTAAACGCGCGTGCCGAATCAGTAAACATCTTTTTGGTTTTTATTTTGACAAGTTTTTTCATCTATATATTTAATTTCTCAATCAACTGACTCTGATTGCGTTCGGTTCAATTCCAACCGTCAAGAACTGGTTCAGTTTTATTTGTACGATACAGCGAAATCTACAGACTTCTGATCTCTCGATCGGTCGTGGTCATCCGCAGTAACAAATATAACTGGGACCACGAGAGTCTCGCGATGTCCGATAAAAGTGGGTTTTGTTCTATTTTCATGAACAATGGAGAAAGGATGAAGTCAACTTCATCTTTTGAACTAGCAGACAGCGTTCCGGGTATAAATACCAGAATATTTCCATTGATTTTCACGCATGTTTGAAAGTATAGGTATATCGCTTATTGACCGACACTTAGTAATTCCTTTATAAAATCCATCAAATTTATCTGTGTCCACGCATCTCCTAATTTTCGTCGCTTTCCAGAATCCGAATCCAATAATTGTACCACCCAATAAAATGAATCTTTCTTTTGCACCTATGACAATGCAACAATCTGCGCTGAATATTCTGATAAATTCGACGATCCTCATGAGATAGAAACAGCATTAATCCCATTACGTACAACTGAATCAACAATATTGTATTTGTTAGGGATTATCTCATTTTTTCATTTACGATTTAGCTTTAAAAATGACATCTTTTTATATCGGATTTCTTCGCGCAATCTATAATAATCACAAACGCTCGTGAACCAGCAATACTTCCAGTTTTATGGACTGTGTTATCATAAGATTTTTTAATTCCTTATACATAAATATAATACTGCAGTATAAGCTTGTCGGTGACGTCTGATCTCAACATTGCGATAATATGTTTGCTAAGATTATTGTGTAATTGTTATTTCATTAACGAGAATCATATTGCTCCAGAACCAACACGTAATGCCATGAAAATCACATTTTTTTATACCTGTTGCACGTATACGTACTACTACGTAGAAATTAAACAATGTATATTTCTGTACTCCTTTTTCTCTTATTCTATTAATGCAATTATGCTTCAGCTCTCCGTAATTATACACATATATATACTACAGCAGTTATCAATCGGCAATTACGTACCGGAAAAATTCTAGAAGACCAAACGACATTATCCCTGCGCTGCTGCTGTACTACGAGATTGATCTAAAATTACAATCACTTTGCGAACGAGAGTGTGTTATCCAGTTTTCACATTGCATTTCAGTAAAACATTTTGCATACAATTGAACATTAATGGATAACGAAAAAACACAAGACATTATTTCACTAATATTAGACCCGAAATCGATGAAAAGACGACTGAAAGCCGTCGAAGGTCCACTTTTAAGTCTTGATTAACAAAACAAATATTCAGCGGCTTTGAGTTGTCTTCAAATCAAATCAAGGACTAATATAAGTCATGAAATATTTTGTGTTATCTAAGTCATCACATGTTATCAAGAATTATTCACGCAACTCATCTAATCCAACGCTCGAGTGGGTGATCATGCTTCGCTCTGAAGATTAGAAATTTCGATTCTTATTATGCGTACGAATAATTATTTGGATTCAAAGAAATAATAGGACTTTTTGAAAATGAAAACGATCTTTCGAAGTTGAATCAAATTCTATGAGAGTCAATAGTGATATAAGTCAAACTACACTGTGCCGTGCCGTGCGTAACATATTATCGGTTCAATAAATTGCAACCAGTTTCCTCGAGGTCATGTTTCAACCGCTAATATACAGTTGACATCAAAATTTTTCAGGAACTTGTAGAAAAACTCTGAAATTTCCAGGGAATATCAGTAAGATTCAGAAAGAACAAACGAAATTTTTCGCAGGATCGCAGTGAATTTCAGTGATTATTATTTCACTATTCTAGAGAAAAATTCAGCGATATTTTTCTGAAGAATTCTTATTTCTTCTGAAATTCACTATATTCATATGGAAATGTCTGAAAACGTTTCTCTGCAGGAGGAATATTATTTAAGCAAGGAACGAATCGAACAGCATATCATTAATTAATGGCTTATAACTTGTCCCCCAAATTTATCTTTCTCCGCCGAAAATATGAGCTGCAGAATTCGCAAACAATTCTGTGAGGAAAATAACAACTGTTTACTTCAATACAGTAGGGAAATCTCGTTGTTATTCGTATATTCTTTCTCGTTTATTATGTTGTGAAAAGATAATCGACCCCTTTTGCATTGTGAATCGCAATAAATGCAGCAGCAGCAACAGCTGCACTCAGATGCATTGTGCAACTTACTGCCTGCAGTGATAGCAATACTGCTAGAGAAGCGACACGTATATCGAAAGTATCATTAGAGTAGGAGAATCTAGACTCACGGCAGCGAATAGCTGCTAATGAGTGTCTAGTTGGCGATACGGAAAAGCCAAGTTGATTTGTGCCAGTGATGGAAGTAAATATAAATCGAACGAATTCTTAACTTGAATCTATATTAATTTATCGCTCCAGTCTACAAAAGTGTGATTATACATATCGCAGATTCGACTTTCTCTTCATGAACCCATGGTGTTAATTTGCTGCAGAAATCTTGCTATTGAATAATGAAGATATCTGAATCTCAAATATTGCATAATGTGATATAGATAAAAAAAATTTCTTCATCCTCTCATAGTTTGTGTATCTTGCACTAATAATTCTGTTATCAAACGTCCTGTTCTCTTAACAATTTCACCATTGGTAAAAATATATGTATACTGCATTCCAGTGAAGAAATTCAAGATGCTCTCCACCTGTAATGGGACAAAGATTCAGAAATTATCCGCTCTGGAAAACGTGTATACTACCCTTATCTTCTACGTCAACGGAAAAGAGGTACACACCTATGTTTTTCAAAAGCTAACAATTATGTGGTGACGGAATTTCGTCAGAACATATTCACTAATCGTTTCAATTACCGTTGTGGTGTCAATCACTGGGACACTCTACTCATCACCCATCTATACCTATATACTATACCTAAGCAGCCAGTTTTCAAATTCTCAATGATTTTTTGTGTTTACGTATTTGTATTTTTCTTCTTGTTTCTTCAGATAAAGGATGAAGTGGTTGATCCTGAATGGACACTGTTGTATTATCTGCGCAACAAATGTATCCTCTTTCGGCGAGTCTTTCGGTATAATATTAGAACAGAATATAGTTTCGAATAGAAATTCGTCTACCATACTCGTATCCGATACAATAATGAATAATAAAATTTGAAAAATTGAGAATAAATGTAGTTAAGTTTGTAAAACAATGTTGGATTATTTCATTTCTGAAGTCTTATCGCGAGTAAGCAGACCGTGCTATCAGTATCTTCGCATTCTCACTTAGTAATTATACACAGAAGACGTTTATCAAGTAAAATAAATCACAAGCACTTATGATGAAAAAACAAAGCAGATATAGTTGTAGTGATAGACTGCACTCAGCTAACAAAATAGCCGGTCCACATCAGAAATCTCTCCCTAAAAATGTTTGTGTTCAAAACGTTAGAACTTGGTGTAAAGTTATCGAAATTTATTTTCGAAAACAGCGCATTAAACTTGTATGGGTTTCAACATTATGATTTCTTTTTCAGTTCGTCTCCAATCGTTTCTCATTTACTGATCTAGACTTGAAGGAAGAGTAGCGAATATATGAAAAGAAAGATTTTGCGAACTTTTTTCTGGTGTACAAAAAAGATCGCACGATATTCAGCCAGTGATGGATTTCAATATTGAAGCTTCCTCTTTAAAATAAGTCCTTTTTATCTAATTTTGTGCAGGTTTTTTTTTATCAAGCTATTCAATCTTGAATATCATCAATCGTATGTGAAGTATACGTATACGCGAATGATGACACTTAGGATGGAATAACCCGATGACGAAAAATCGGTAAAAAAATTAGAAGGAAAGCATCTCAAATAAGAAAGTTGTTTTGTTCGCATCAAAGAGAAGTTCTAATAAATTGATCAGAGACAAATTTGAAAGAAAACATCTTAAAGTTGAAACTTAAACTTCAAAATGCTTTATTTGAAAAAAAAAAGTCCACAACCCTTGCTCGAGTTACAATACGTTTTGAACATGGAAATTTTTCAGGAAAGATTCATGGATTTGGACTCGAACTTAATTTCCTTACAAAAACGCATGATTAGAATATATCCAACATATTACGTTATTTTCTCAAACATACCTTAACAGGAATAAACAGTGCGATTATGCGGCACAAAACTAGGTTGCGCAGAAGGTGGTTGCGGTGCTTGTACAGTAATGGTCTCAAGATGGGACAATTCTACGCAGAAAATTATGTATCCTTCAACAAAATCGTTTAATAAGTAACTCAATATCTGCAACTTATACTGTACATCATTTTTGAAAATTTTAACACCGACATTGTTGTTTGTAACAAGGCATTATAATTTCTTATAATAACATCTATCAGTCACGTGGCAGTAAATGCATGTTTAACACCAGTGTGCGCCATGCATGGCATGGCAGTAACCACCGTTGAAGGAATAGGGAGTGTCAAAACACGGCTACATCCGATCCAAGAACGCCTTGCCAAAGCTCACGGGTCACAGTGTGGCTTTTGTACACCTGGAATCGTCATGTCTATGTATGCCTTACTGAGATCAATCCCAAAACCAACGATGGAAAATTTAGAAATTGCATTCCAAGGTAATTATCACTACTGTGAAAGCTGTATTCATAATTTAGCGATGAGGTAATGCTGAATACTGTCTTCTTTCATCATGATTATTGGATTTTGTTTCCATTACAGGCAATTTGTGTAGATGCACCGGATACCGGCCTATCATCGAAGGTCTTCGAACATTTACCGAAGAGTGGGAACGATCACACGTTGTGTCAAATATGCAAAATAGCAAAGTATCTAATGGCAATAATGCTTGTCAAATGGGGGATGCTTGTTGCAGACAAAAAGGCGGGTCATCTAAGCGCATGAAATTTTGTCGAATGGAAAGTACATGTACCGAAAAAGTTCCTGCCTCCGCACCTAATAAACTTTTCAGTACAGAGGAATTCACCACTTATGATCCTTCGCAAGAACTTATATTTCCTCCAAAGTTAAAGGTTTAAGAAATGAAACAGCACTTCTTATTATTACTGAGATAATATGCATCGTATTGAAATTCAATCAAAAAACACATGTTATATATGTATGATTCACATCTAATTGACTTTCTCCCAGATATCGAATGAGCTTGATAGTCAGTATTTGATATTCAAAGGAAAAAACGTAGCTTGGTATCGCCCAAATGATCTTAAGATGCTACTAGCTCTAAAAAAGGAGTATCCAGCAGCTAAAATCATTGTCGGGAACTCCGAAGTTGGTACGTTGAAATTTATCTAAAAGCTGACTGGTGCCGGATATTGTGTGTGTTAGTATGTAATTCATTCGGTATTGAACATTGATCGTTTCAGGAGTCGAAGTAAAATTCAAACACTGTTTGTACCCTGTTTTGATACAACCGACGCAAGTCGCTGAGATGAAACAAATAAAAGAAACTAAGACCAGCTTGAGAATAGGAGCAGGCGTGACTTTGAGTGAATTAGAAGAAACGCTCAAATATCAAATAGATAGAAAACCTGGTAAGAAAACGCATTCTCAATCAAACTTTACTGAACCACAAGGATTGGTGTTTGTATAAATTATTTTTGAATTCAGCTTGTTAAACGTGTACCGTATAATACCTTATGCTTACAGCGTTCCAGACAAGAATATTCAGCGAAATTGTAGCTATGTTACATTGGTTTGCTGGAAAACAAATACGGAATGTTGCAGTAAGTACGAATAATGATTGAATGGATGAGATACATGTGATCTGGATGTAACAAGTATGCATTCATCCACAGGCTGTTGGTGGTAATATAATGACCGGAAGTCCAATTTCTGACTTAAATCCAATATTTATGGCAGCTGGTGTAAAATTAACATTGTGTAGTCTGGACCGAGGAGAACGAGAAGTTCCAATGGACCATACGTTTTTCGTGGGCTATAGACGTAATGTTGTATTACCTGATGAAATTCTAGTTTCCATCAGTATACCTTTCACAAAACAGGTATTTGCGACAGTCCCTGATACAAGCAATTACCACCCAAAAAGAAAACATCGAAATACAAGAAATTATAAATAATTATGTTTTTTTTTAGTACCAGTACTTCGTTGCCTATAAACAAGCGAAACGCCGCGATGATGACATTGCTATTGTCAATTTTGCATTAAACGTATTTTTCAAACCGGGAACAAACGAGGTTCGAAACGCGTTTTTAGCTTACGGAGGCATGGCACCCACTACTACACTAGCCAGGATGACCTGTGAAAACATGGTAGGAAAGTAAGTACTGGAATGAAATATGTGATTAAGATTGATCATCTACTTGGTCAATCGATTCATCTAAATAATCCTTCGATTTAACTCATTCTTATTTATTGATATGGTTCAGGAAATGGGACGAACGAATTTTAGATTCAGTCTACGATTCACTTATAGCAGAATTGCCGTTGACTGGCGATGTTCCTGGAGGTATGGTGCAATACCGCCGTTCACTAACATTGAGGTGAGTATCTGATGGTTGTATTATATACCTAAATATATTCAGGATCATATTATAGAGATATATCGACAGATATAAATCATAAGCTAAACCAAGAACTTTTTTCAGTTTGTTTTTCAAAGCCTTTCTACAGATAACAAAATATCTGAATGCAGAACTACTTCCAGTTAATCCATTACCCAAGGAAATGGACAACGCTAGTGATGGCTTTCATTACAGACCTCCAATGAGTTCGCAGTATTTCCAAGTGGTATGCTAGTCCTCAAGAATACTACTTCTAATTAACACACAGTAATGATCGCATTGTTTTTCTGGAATCTGTGTTAATCATTTATCTTTGTAAACACATGTCTAGGTTCCCGATAGTCAAGAACGTACCGATTTAGTTGGCAGACCAATAATCCATGCCAGTGCACTGAAACAAGCTACAGGCGAAGCTATTTACTGCGATGATATGCCACAATTTGTTGGAGAATTATATCTAGCATTAGTGCTCTCGACAAGAGCACACGCAAAAATAACTAAGATAGATGCTTCCGCAGCTCTAGCCCTTGAAGGTGTTGAAGCATTTTTCAGTGCCAAAGATGTACCCAAAGATAGGATGTGGATCGGGCCTATTTTTCACGATGAAGAATTATTTGTATCCGATTTGGTAATATTATATTTATATATTATTAAACTTTCACCTTATGCTTGTATGATCTTGTCATTCTTCGTCGTGTCATCATTTACTGATGTAAAATTCAAGTCTAATTACTAGGATGTTGATTATACTTCAAACAAGAGTATCAACTAGTTATCTCTGTTAGATCGCAAGCTATTTAATTTTGAAAGTGATTTGGTTTTTGTTCAATAACAGGTAACTAGTCAGGGTCAAACAATTGGTGCGATTGTGGCTGTTGATCAAGCTACTGCACAAAAAGCTGCGAGAATGGTTCAGATTGAATACGAGGATCTCCACCCTATTATTATAACAATTGAGGTGATGACAATACTAATGTGAAACAATTTTATAATCGTTACCAAATGCAGCTCGATAACAATATAAATTAATATGAATAGGATGCCATCAAGGAGAAGTCATTCATCTTCGCAAACCCAAAACGTATTGTAAAAGGAGATCCACAAAAGGTGTTTACTGAAGTTGAACATGTTCTAGAAGGAGAAGTGAGAATGGGTGGACAAGAACATTTTTATCTCGAAACACATGCTGCCATTGCAGTTCCACATGAAGATGATGAGCTTGAAATTTTCTGCTCGTCGCAACATCCTTCCGAAATTCAAAAACTTGTAGCTCATGTTCTGAATATTCCTCTCAACAGAATTATAGCTCGTGTAAAACGCATGGGTGGTGGTTTCGGTGGAAAAGAGTCCCGAGGAATGTTGACTGCATTGCCAGTTGCATTAGCTGCGCACAGGTATGGATTTTGAATCTAGTTATTGACATTTGATATACCGCTAGTGAAACTTAAGATTAAATCAGACACACTGCACATATTTATTAATGAGCGCTAGGATTTCAATCATGCTTCGAGAAGTTTAATTGTAAAACACGTTATGTTTACCAGACTTCAGAAGCCGGTGCGTTGTATGCTAGATAGGGATGAAGATATGTTGATAACTGGTACTAGGCATCCGTTCTATTACAAATGGAAAGTTGGTTTCAATAATGATGGATTAATCAAAGTCGCAGAAGTTTACATCTATAATAACGCAGGATATTCAGCTGATTTATCATCGTCAGTGAGTTTCAAAATTAAATAGTTTACAAATCTTCTATTATATAAAAAATCCGACCATGACCCGTGATTCTAATAATATTCCATTTATTAATATGCAGATCTTAGAACGTGCGATGTTCCATTTTGAAAATGCATATAGAATTCCATCCGTCGATCTATATGGTTACATGTGCAAAACTAACTTACCGTCCAACACAGCTTTTCGTGGGTTCGGAGGCCCACAGGGTATGTTCATAGCAGAGAACATGATACGTCAAGTCGCGGATTTTCTGAAAACAGATGTTGTAAAGGTAATTTACCTAACTCTGTAATTCTTAATTTAGAAAATCTATCATTACATTTCAATCGCCTGCTAAAGAAATACAATAATTTTACAATTTAAAACTGACTATCCATAAATTATCCTTCGCATTATTATATCAATAGCTGTCTGAGTTGAACCTGTACAGAGAAGGAAATTCAACACATTACAATCAACAACTCAATCACTGCACTCTTGAACGATGCTGGCAACAATGTCTAACATCTTCCAATTATGAAAAGAGAGCTGCCGCAGTTCAGCAATATAACAGGTAAAAATCAGTTCTCATTTTTGTGGACATTTATATCGTTGATTGGGTTCATGACAAGCGTTCTATAACTCCATAAAATGCTGGGCTTTTCACATGTGTTAATATCACGTATACATTCTTTTCTTCTGCAGGCAGCACAGGTACAAAAAGAGGGGCCTTGCAGTAGTACCGACAAAATTTGGCATTGCTTTTACTGCAGTATTCCTGAATCAAGGTGGAGCGTTGGTTCACGTTTATACGGATGGTTCCGTGTTGATGAGCCATGGTGGAACAGAGATGGGACAGGGTTTACATACTAAAATGATTCAGGTATGCATTATTCACACATGGGGCAATGACTTGTCCCCACAATATTCGTGGATGAATTTTTAGACTGAAGCCAATTCCAGGTCGCCAGCAGAGTGTTGAAAGTTAGTCCAGAAAAAATCCATATAGTAGAAACTTCAACAGATAAAGTACCAAACACATCAGCTACAGCAGCTAGCGCAGGGTCCGATCTCAACGGCATGGCCGTCATGGTAAATGTTTCATTAATAAGCAGGAGTTATTTCTTAGAATATTTCTCAGATACCAAATTGATATAAATTATACCTGCCAGCTGATTATGTAATTAATGTTCCAAAATTTTCTTTGCAATTTCAGCATGCGTGCCAACAAATTGTAGACCGATTGCAACCCATTATGAATGAGAACCCAGAGGCGTCGTGGGAAGATTGGATAAGCAAGGCTTATATGCAGCGAATCGGTCTTTCAGCTACTGGATTCTATTCCACCCCAGACATTGGATATTCATTTGAAACAAACGCTGGGAACCCATTCAATTACTTTACGTATGGGGTAGCATGTACAGAAGTAGAGATTGATTGCCTAACTGGAGACCATCAGGTTTGATTATTATACACTGCTTTCATTGAAAGATGAGACCCATTTTTCTGGTAGTGCACTAAAATCGGTGTATAAAACTCCCAGGTTCTACGGACAGATATTGTGATGGACTTGGGCGAAAGCTTGAATCCTGCCATAGACGTAGGTCAAGTAGAAGGTGGTTTTGTCCAGGGATATGGACTATTTACTATGGAAGAATTAATCTATTCGCCAACTGGAACACTCTACAGTCGTGGTCCTGGAGCTTATAAAATACCTGGTTTTACAGATATTCCCCAAGAATTTAACGTTTCTCTCCTGAAAGGAGCGCCAAATCCTCGTGCCGTTTTTTCCTCAAAGGTACAACACAAACTGATAACAGCATCATAAGTCAAATTGCGATAAGAATTATTAAAAAACATCACTTATGGCAGTTGAAGTTACAATTTGATATCATATTAATTTTACAAGAAGCACTTCTCATACGTATGTTCTTCTATTGCTATTCCAGGCGGTAGGTGAACCCCCACTGTTCCTGGCTTCCTCAGTTTTCTTTGCTATCAAAAATGCAATCAAAAGTGCTCGAAAAGATGCAAATGTTACCGGCTACTTTAGATTTGATGCTCCAGCCACCGCGGCTCGTATTCGTATCGCATGTGTTGATCATCTTACCCAAAAGGTAATTACCTACATGAAATAAGATGAGACTCAGTACAATTAAAACTATGTCTTGTTTATTCGTAGCTGGAGAATCTGGATTTAAAAAACCCATGGAACGTTGCGCCGTAACTCCAAATCGCCACATTTATATAGCTCTTCTGAAAAGATGGCTACAGGAATTCCCTGCTTTTTATTTCGATTCAGAACGGTTATAAATCGTGTGTCAATTATGCTTCCGAATAGCACATGCCAAATGAGTACGAATCTTCGAAATTGGTAAGATGGAGTAGTTTTCTCTTTCGAAAACAAATTACTTTATTATAGATAGCGTACAATAGATTAACTCCGTTTATTATATGTCTGTATAATAGCTTCATTATAAATAGGGTGTTGGAATATTAGAAAGATCGATTAGTTCTACTAATTTGAATTGTAAATTTTTTTTTTCCACAAACGGAATTGCACAAAATAATTTAATGATGTTTAATCTACGACTAATATTCAATGTAAATCATAAAATCGAATAAATTAGATATTTTTCAATCAGGAATGATATAAGGGAGCTGGTTAAATGTAAAAACTCAGTATAAATTACATGTATATATGTAACAACAAAACGTATGTATAATATTTATATATAAATAAAACGTCTACATTTGTGCACGAACATAAATCTGCTAATTTAGAACATTAGCTGTTTCATGATCAGCCCCCCCCCCCCCCCTTCCCGCAATATACTACCTGAATATGAACTTGATCTATTACACGAAGGAATTTGTAATTATTTTTATTCAAAACAGACAAGAATACAATAAAGGCATGATACATCTGCAGTCAGTTTTTGCAATCATTTGAATCAGTTTTAACTTTGTTTATGCCACCCGTTGTTTGAAAGTTCACTTTTTGAGCATTGGATTTAGGCCGCAAAGTGAAGTGAATTTCTGATATTTATTTATTACTCAGGACTCTCTGAATTAGAGCATTAAAGAATTTGGAAAATTTCAAACTCCAGTTGGGGCGAGATCAGGGCCCCGTGAATCGCCGGCCCCCCGCATTTGCCTAGTTTGCTTCTATTATAATCCGGCCTTGCTTCATTATAAATTAATATATGGGAAAGTGGGGCAGATAGGCCAGGTGAAAAAAATTGACTTATTCGCATTTTCGCATCAACGGGGATCCTACAAGACGCCATGCAACGCGATTCCGCTGGAAGTGCTCAAAAATTTTTAGGGTGGGGCTAAACGGCCACCCTAATAAAAGTAGTAAAATTGCATTTTCACGTCCAAGTGAGTGAAAATCGGTTAATTGCATATTATATTTAATCACACCAATTGAAATTTATTCGTTCCGAATGAATATTTAATTGCGACTATTCAAAAAAATATTTCGTTAATTCAATTATATATTTTTCTGAGTGTAGGGTGAGCGACTTTGCCCTACCCTTTCAGTTTTGCATCGTTTTCAGTGGAACCACGCTGCATATAGTTTTATCTCACTCACTTCGACGTGAAAATGCAATTTTACTACTTTTATTAGGGTGGCCATTTAGCCCCACCCTAAAAATTTTTGAGCACTTTCAGCGGAATCGCGTTGCATGGCGTCTTGTACGATCCCCCTTGATCCTCATTTTAATTAGCGAATGTCACTCATGCAATATTACTTCAGTCGATAAATATCAGCGAATTTAATAACAATTGTACTCGCCCCCATTGATCGTACGAATCAATGTCTCAGATGACGCCTTGTATAAAGACATCCCATTAATCTCATTTTGACAAGGTTTTTTATCTAGCCATAATCCACTGACATTAATTGCCTTTGGTGTAATTACAACTGCCTAAAGCTGAGTTAGTTCAATTAGTATGATTCAGCAAAATTACGGATTTCTGATATCTCGATCGGTTGTGGTCATTCGCAGTAACAAATATAACTACGACTGCAAGAGTCTCGTGATGTCCGATAAAAGTGGGTTTTGTTCTACTCTTAGGTATACAAAATGAAAAAGAAAAGAAGTCAACTTTATCTTTGGTTCTAACAGACAGGACGTATAAGATTCAGTTATTTTTGCTGATTTAATCGATCAGCCGAATATCTACTCATATTTAAGGCTGGACTCAGTATCTCACTTCTTGATACAATTTGATAACATATCGAATAATTGGTTTAGACACAACACCAGCTTTTCGATTTTCTTAAATTAATTGAAATTTAATCTGTATTGAAAATTCCGAACTGATAGAAGCTGAATGTTCCAGTAGATTTATTTTAGGGGATGATCGTATGCAGAATAGACGCATTCACCAAAAATTCTACATTTCATGAATATAACGAAAGTCTCATGGCCGGTTTCACCAACAAAGAATAACTTTATTCATAGATTAAACTCTTATTCATTGAAAACAAAAGACTATAAACCGGCCATAGCAAAATTATTATCAGTCGTCTTTCATCTATAATTAAATTGACTCCACCAGAAACGCAGAATCTGCTTTTCCGCTACCTTTGAAATACACGTGAATGATACTAATGTGCTAGATCTATAATTCCGCGAGACTGTTTCTCTGCATTTAATTAATCCATTGATCAATATTATATCCTAATGAATTTCAAATAAATATTAAACATCAAAAAACCTTCATCAATTAAAAACCTCATTTATATGTGCCAATAATGAATTGCCGGTTTCTTAGACACATAAAAATGCACATACCATATGTACGGGAGCTAGTTCGAAGATGAGATAACTATAATCTATTTTTGGTGCTAACAGAGGCCTATTTGACAAGTGGTCCCTAGTTAATCGAAAAACTACTGTTATCAAATCGTTATCGCGAGTAAATATGATACTAATGCTGGGCAGGGGGGGGGGGGGGGGGGGATATATATAGGTTTAATACATGTACAACTTCTCATTTCAAAGTTCATCAATATTGAAAACCCCGTTACTTGTATGCAACTCACTAGATCTTTTCGGGCGGAGTTTCCTCAGATCGATTTGTTTTGTCGTGGATAACAGTCTAATAGGATCGTACATTAAATACGGAATAGTGCACAAGGTGCGTTAAATGGGGAAGAACGTAAGATTTTCAGTTACCCCTGATGTATAGAATTCCTGAATAGAAAATCTATAAATCACGGTGATTCCAACAGGTGGTCTACCTATAAAATAGTATTGTTTAAGGCAAGTGATTGCGAGTTGTAATTAATTCCATTGGATCGCAGAAATCAAAAATATGGTTTTATTCGAGTAATCGCGCCCGGATAACTTGTAATACATTGACTGTCTGATGTGGTGAGCGTAAACGCGCGTGCCGATTATATATATTCTGATAAGGGAATTCAAGATGCTTTCCACCTGCAATGGGCCAAAGTTTCAGCAATTATCCGCTCTGGAAAATGTGTATACTACTCTTATTTTTTACGTCAACGGAAAAGAGGTACACACCTATGTTTTTCAACAGCTAACAATTATGTGAAGATTAGTGTCCTGCAAGTAATGACAAAATTTTGTTGGAACATATTCACTAATCGTTTCAATTACAGTTGTGGTATCAATCACTGGGACACTTTACTCAACCATCTATATACCGGAGGAACCAATTTTTAAATTCTCAACAACATGTCTAAGGAAATGATCCTAAATGATGCTGTTCTTTGTGTTCATTTTTACTTTTTATATTCTTTCAGATAAAGGATGAAGTAGCTGATCCTGAATGGACACTTTTGTACTATCTGCGCAACAAATGTATCCTCTTTTGGTATAACATTAGAACATAATAGTTTCAAATTCGTCTTTCTATAAAAGGCTTATAGTTAACAAGGCCGGACTTGGGTATATGCCGCCCCTAGGCCAAGCTTCCCTATTGAAAAACTCCAGTAGGACCCCATCAAAGGAGACAAAAGCCGCATAGAAACCAATAGAAACCAATACATTTTTAATCCTCTTGGAGTTTTTCGATAGGGTTTCTACGGCCGCCCCCTTAAGAATAACAAAAACTCTTGCCAAATTTCGAAGGCATCGAGTGAATCATGAAGTTCAAATGCAATTGAACCAAAATTTATTGTACTGTAAGTAATAAAATATTCATCATTGCTTTGATAAGTAAAGAAAACGTTCAGGAATTGGGCGATTCGAATAGTAAGATGAGCAACACACTCTTCAAAAACGTAGTTTATTACCAAAGTAAGCATATGTATGAGTCAATCCACGTCAAGCGGGACACCTTTTCAACCGCATGTTTTTGAAAATCGTCGTAATTTTATTCACATATTCTCTGGGTAAAATAAATCAGGGGAACATTTTTTTTTAACTCGACGGGCCTAGAAGCTTTACAAGGGGTTGAATTTTCGAAAAAACCACCAAAAATCGGAATCGCGCTCTCCTTTAAACATTAATACCTCCGGTTTTCTTTGTCGTTCAGACATCGGCAAAAACTCATTTTGAAACTCTTGAATTGCACTTTCATGTCATCAATTGTGAATTCATGGGATGAACAATTTTCTATTTGTTATGAACAATTATATTTTTTAAATGTGATTTTCGAGATGACTACCACCTTCGAAAATTCTGAAAAAAATACGAGCGTGTTCCTTGATGCATTTTCTAGAAGATGTGTCAGTTTTAAAATGGAGCTCCGATGGAAACTATGTTCAAAAAGCGGTTGATCCGTGCGGGAAGTCGCGCGCGAATTCTACGCAGACGTGCCGAAACCGAGGCTTGATCGCTTTACATGCAAATAATACAGGGGGGCATATTATACGCTCAAATTCATGAAATCCATTGATTCACGGAATTATTTATTTCATCTCATGCTAAATACTCGACTTGAATCCCACTATCCCGAATAAGAACATACCTACCTGTTCTGGATTTCGGCATAAACATGGGGTTTCTCGATATTACGAAAACAAGTATGAATAGAGAAGGCGGAGCGTTTGCGATGGTAATCCCCTCCCTCATGCGATACCAGAGAAAACTCAAACTGTATAATACCAGCTACTTCGAATTTCATAGAGATCGAGAGAAAAAAAATAATAACTCTAGCAGATGCCGCTCCCAAAATGTGCCGCCCTAGGCCATGGCCTTTTTGGCCTAGGCGTAAATCCGGCCTTGCTATCGTATATATTAGGGGGGTCCTCATTTGGGGTATGTTCGAATTTTTTTCGACGATAGTCCTAAATCGGTTCCAAATATATAAAAATAAATTCCTGCCAAGTTACAGCTCTTAAGGGGGTATATACACCTTTAAATGGGTTGAATTTCTGAAAAACAATTTTCCTTTTTTTTTTCAACTTGAAGACTCTGATAAAATTTAAAAAAATCATCATGTTTGGGGAGGGTTTGACCTTCATTATCCATATCTTACATCATGTATTACTTCCAGTCTAATAGTGGCTGCGCTGAAGACAGGAAAATACAAAATCACTCGGTTGCCCCAAAGAATCAGACCCAGCGTTGTACCGATCTTGGAATTTTTGGTTCTCAATTGTTCATAAAACAAGCCTCTATCAGATGAACATAGAACTTTTTGATATTGCAAGAATTACTTGAGTTATTGAATTTTTTCAATTTTTTTTCTGAATTTGAAAAAAAATTTTGCTTATTTTTCTATTATTTCAACTAAAAATGGGTTTATCAATAAGGTCTATGTTCATCTGATAAATGTGTGTCTTATGAACAATTGAGAACCAAAAATTCCAAGATCGGTCCAACGCTGGGTCTGATTCTTTGCGCCAACCGAGTGATTTTGTATTTTCCTGTCTTCAGCGCAGCCACTATTAGACCGGAAGTAGTACATGATGTAAGATATGGATAATGAAGGTCAAGCCCTCCCCAAACATGATGATTTTTTAAAATTTGATCAGAGTCTTCAAGTTGAAAAAAAAAGGAAAATTGTTTTTCAGAAATTCAACCCATTTAAAGGTGTATATACCCCCTTAATATTAATATTAACCCAGCCCCCAAGACGACGAAAGTTTTAAATGGGAAATTGCATATATTTTTTAAAACTGAAAATTGAATTTTCATAACTTCGATGATTATTGATGAGAAAATCTGAAATTTGGTATAGTTATTCGTACTTGTATGATGTACAACATGGTGCATTAGAATGATTTTCAGATAATTTTAGATATGTTATTTTCTCAATGATACCTTAACAGTAATAAACAGTGCGTTTATGCGGCACAAAACTTGGTTGCGCCGAAGGTGGTTGCGGTGCTTGTACAGTAATGGTCTCAAGATGGGACAATTCTACGCAGAAAATTATGTATCCTTCAACAAAATCGTTTAATAAGTATCTTAATATCTGCAACTTATACTGTACATCATTTTTGAAAATTTTAACACCGACATTGTTGTTTGTAACAAGGCATTATAATTTCTTATAATAACATCTATCAGTCACGTGGCAGTAAATGCATGTTTAACACCAGTGTGCGCCATGCATGGCATGGCAGTAACCACCGTCGAAGGAATAGGGAGTGTCAAAACACGACTACATCCGATCCAAGAACGCCTTGCCAAAGCTCACGGGTCACAGTGTGGCTTTTGTACACCTGGAATCGTCATGTCTATGTATGCCTTACTGAGATCGATCCCAAAACCAACGATGGAAAATTTAGAAATTGCATTCCAAGGTAATTATAACTACTGTGAAAGCTGTATTCATAATTTAGCGATGAGGTAATGCTGAATACTGTCTTCTTTCATCATGATTATTGGATTTTGTTTCCATTACAGGCAATTTGTGTAGATGCACCGGATACCGGCCTATCATCGAAGGTCTTCGAACATTTACCGAAGAGTGGGAACGATCACACGTTGTGTCAAATATGCAAAATAGCAAAGTATCTAATGGCAATAATGCTTGTCAAATGGGGGATGCTTGTTGCAGACAAAAAGGCGGGTCATCTAAACGCATGAAATTTTGTCGAATGGAAAGTACATGTACCGAAAAAGTTCCTGCCTCCGCACCTAATAAACTTTTCAGTACAGAGGAATTCACCACTTATGATCCTTCGCAAGAACTTATATTTCCTCCAAAGTTAAAGGTTGAACAAATGAAACAGCACTTCTTATTATTACTGAGACATATGCATCGTATTGAAATTCAATCAAAAAACACATGCTATATGTATGATTCACATCTATTTGATTTTTTCCCAGATGTCGAATGAGCTTGATAGTCAGTATTTGATATTCAAAGGAAAAAATGTAGCTTGGTATCGCCCAAATGATCTTAAGATGCTACTAGCTCTAAAAAAGGAGTATCCAGCAGCTAAAATCATTGTCGGGAACTCCGAAGTTGGTACGTTGAAATTTATCTGAAAGCTGACTGGTGCCGGATATTGTGTGTGTTAGTATGTAATTCATTCGGTATTGAACATTGATCGTTTCAGGAGTCGAAGTAAAATTCAAACACTGTTTGTACCCTGTTTTGATACAACCGACGCAAGTCGCTGAGATGAAACAAATAAAAGAAACTAAGACCAGCTTGAGAATAGGAGCAGGCGTGACTTTGAGTGAATTAGAAGAAACGCTCAAATATCAAATAGATAGAAAACCTGGTAAGAAAACGCATTCTCAATCAAACTTTACTGAACCACAAGGATTGGTGTTTGTATAAATTATTTTTGAATTCAGCTTGTTAAACGTGTACCGTATAATACCTTATGCTTACAGCGTTCCAGACAAGAATATTCAGCGAAATTGTAGCTATGTTACATTGGTTTGCTGGAAAACAAATACGGAATGTTGCAGTAAGTACGAATAATGATTGAATGGATGAGATACATGTGATCTGGATGTAACAAGTATGCATTCATCCACAGGCTGTTGGTGGTAATATAATGACCGGAAGTCCAATTTCTGACTTAAATCCAATATTTATGGCAGCTGGTGTAAAATTAACATTGTGTAGTCTGGACCGAGGAGAACGAGAAGTTCCAATGGACCATACGTTTTTCGTGGGCTATAGACGTAATGTTGTATTACCTGATGAAATTCTAGTTTCCATCAGTATACCTTTCACAAAACAGGTATTTGCGACAGTCCCTGATACAAGCAATTACCACCCAAAAAGAAAACATCGAAATACAAGAAATTATAAATAATTATGTTTTTTTTCAGTACCAGTACTTCGTTGCCTATAAACAAGCGAAACGCCGCGATGATGACATTGCTATTGTCAATTTTGCATTAAACGTATTTTTCAAACCGGGAACAAACGAGGTTCGAAACGCGTTTTTAGCTTACGGAGGCATGGCACCCACTACTACACTAGCCAGGATGACCTGTGAAAACATGGTAGGAAAGTAAGTACTGGAATGAAATATGTGTGTAAGATTGATCATCTACTTGGTCAATCAATTCATCTATATAATGCTTCGATTTAACTCATTCTTATTTATTGATATGGTTCAGGAAATGGGACGAACGAATTTTAGATTCAGTCTACGATTCACTTATAGTAGAATTGCCGTTGACTGGCAATGTTCCTGGTGGTATGGTGCAATATCGCCGTTCACTCACGTTGAGGTGAGTATCTGATGGTTGTATTATATACCTAAATATATTCAGGATCATATTATAGAGATATATCTACAGATATAAATATACATAAGCTAAAATGAGAACTTTTTTCAGTTTGTTTTTCAAAGCCTTTCTACAGATAACAAAATATCTGAATGCAGAACTACTTCCAGTTAATCCATTACCCAAGGAAATGGACAACGCTAGTGATGGCTTTCATTACAGACCTCCCATGAGTTCGCAGTATTTTCAAGTGGTATGCTAGTCCTCAAGAATACTACTTCTAATTAACACACAGTAATGATCGCATTGTTTTTCTGGAATCTGTGTTAATCATTTATCTTTGTAAACACATGTTCAGGTTCCCGATAGTCAAGAACGTACTGATTCAGTTGGCAGACCAATAATCCATGCCAGTGCACTGAAACAAGCTACAGGCGAAGCTATTTACTGCGACGATATGCCACAATTTTTCGGAGAATTATATCTAGCATTAGTACTTTCGACAAGAGCACACGCAAAAATAACTAAGATTGATGCTTCCGCAGCTCTAGCCCTTGAAGGTGTTGAAGCATTTTTCAGTGCCAAAGATGTACCCAAAGATAAGATGTGGATTGGGCCTATTTTTCACGATGAAGAATTATTTGTATCCAATTTGGTAATATTATATTTATATATTATCAAATTTTCTCCTTATGCCTGTATTATCTCGTCATTCTTCATCGTGTCATCATTCACGATCATGTAAAATTCAAGTCTAATTACTAGGATGTTGATTATACTTCAAACAAGAGTATCAATAAGTTATCCCTGTTAGATCGCGAGCCGACGCGAGCTATTCAATCTTAAAAATGATTTGGTTTTCGTTTAATAACAGGTAACTAGTCAGGGTCAAACGATTGGTGCGATTGTGGCTGTTGATCAAGCTACTGCACAAAAAGCTTCGAGAATGATTCAAATTGAATACGAGGATCTCCACCCTATTATTATAACAATTGAGGTGACGACAATAGTAATGTGAAACAATTTCATAATCGTCGCCAAATGCAGCTTGATAACAATATGAATTAATATGAATAGGATGCCATCAAGGAGAAGTCATTCATCTCCGCAAACCCAAAACGTATTGTAAAAGGAGATCCACAAAAGGTGTTTACTGAAGTTGAACATATTTTAGAAGGAGAAGTGAGAATGGGTGGACAAGAACATTTTTATCTCGAAACACATGCTGCCATTGCAGTACCACACGAAGATGATGAGCTCGAAATTTTCTGCTCGTCGCAAAATCCTTCCGAAATCCAAAAACTTGTAGCTCATGTTCTGAATATTCCTATCAACAAAATTATAGCTCGTGTAAAACGCATGGGTGGTGGTTTCGGTGGAAAAGAGTCCCGAGGAATGTTGACTGCATTGCCAGTTGCATTAGCTGCGCACAGGTGTGGATTTTAAATCCAGTTGTTGAGATTTGACATGCTACTAGTTAAACTTAAGATTAAATCAGGGACACTGCACATGTTTATCACTAGGATTTCAATCATGCTCCAAGAAGTTTAATTGTAAAATACGCTATGTTTACCAGACTTCAGAAGCCGGTGCGTTGTATGCTAGATAGGGATGAAGATATGTTGATAACTGGTACTCGGCATCCGTTCTACTACAAATGGAAAGCTGGTTTCAATAGTGATGGCTTGATAAAAGTCGCAGAGGTTTATATCTATAATAACGCAGGATACTCAACTGATGTGTCACCGTCGGTGAGTTGAAAAATTGAATTAGTTAGTTCACAAATCTTCTATCAAATACAAATTCCTACCATGATACGTGATTCTAATGATTTTCCGTTCATTGATATTCAGATCTTAGAACGTGCGATGTTACATTTTGAAAATGCATATAGAATTCCATCCGTCGATCTATATGGTTACATGTGCAAAACTAACTTACCGTCCAACACAGCTTTTCGTGGGTTCGGAGGCCCACAGGGTATGTTCATAGCAGAGAACATGATACGTCAAGTCGCGGATTTTTTGAAAACAGATGTTGTAAAGGTAATTTACCTAACTCTGTAATTCTTCATTTAGAAAATCTATCCCTACATTTCACTCGCCTGCTGAAGAAATACAACAATTTCACAATTTGAAAATTACTATCCATAAATTATCCTTTGCATTATTATATCAATAGCTGTCTGAGTTGAACCTGTACAGAGAAGGAAATTCAACACATTACAATCAACAACTCAATCACTGCACTCTTGAACGATGCTGGCAACAATGTCTAACATCTTCCAATTATGAAAACAGAGCTGCCGCAGTTCAGCAATATAACAGGTAAAAATCAGTTCTCATTTCTGTGGACATTTATATCGTTGATTGGGCTCATAACAAGTGTTCTTTTACTCAATAAAATACTAGGCTTTCTACATGTGTTAATATCATGTATATATATTTTTCTTCTGCAGGCAGCACAGGTACAAAAAGAGAGGCCTTGCAGTAGTACCGACAAAATTTGGCATCGGTTTTAGTAAAGTATTCTTCAATCACGGTGGAGCGTTAGTTCATGTTTACACGGATGGTTCCGTGTTGATAAGCCATGGTGGAACAGAGACGGGACAGGGCTTGCATACTAAAATGATTCAGGTATGCATTATTCACACATGGTGCAATGACTTGTCTTTACAATATTCGTGGATGAATCTTTAGACTAAATCCAATTCCAGGTCGCCAGCAGAGTATTGAAAGTTAATCCAGACAAAATCCATATAGTAGAAACTTCAACAGATAAAGTACCAAACACATCAGCTACAGCAGCTAGCCTAGGCTCCGATCTCAACGGCATGGCCGTCATGGTAAATATTTTATTAATAAACAGGAGTCATCTCTCAGAATAATTCTCAGATACGGAATTAATGTAAATTATACTTGCCAGTTAATTATGTGATTAATGTTCCAAACTTTTATTTGGAATTTAAGCATGCGTGCCAACAAATCGTAGACCGATTGCAACCCATTATGAATGAGAACCCAGAGGCGTCGTGGGAAGATAGAATAAGCAGGGCTCATATGCAGCGAATCAGTCTTTCCGCTACTGGATACTATTCCACTCCAAACATTGGATATTGTTTTGAAACAAACTCTGGGAACCCATATAATTACTTTACATATGGGGTAGCATGTACAGAAGTAGAGATTGACTGCCTGACTGGAGACCATCAGGTTTGATTTTTATACCCTGCTATGATTGAAAGATGAGACCCATTTTTCTGGTAGCGCACTAAAATCTGTATATCAAACTCCCAGGTTCTACGGACAGATATTGTGATGGACTTGGGCGAGAGCTTGAATCCTGCCATAGACGTAGGTCAAGTGGAAGGTGGTTTTGTCCAGGGATATGGACTATTTACTATGGAAGAATTAATCTATTCGCCAACTGGAACTCTCTACAGTCGTGGCCCTGGAGCTTATAAAATACCTGGTTTCACAGATATTCCCCAAGAATTCAACGTTTCTCTCTTAAAAGGAGCGCCAAATCCTCGTGCAGTTTTTTCCTCAAAGGTACAACACAAACTGATAACAGCATAATAAGTCAAATTGCGATAAGAATTATTAAAAAACATTACTTACCCCAGTTTAAGTAACAATTTGGTATCATATTAATTTTACAAGAAATACTTCTCATACGTATGTTCTTCTCTTGTTGTTCCAGGCGGTAGGTGAACCCCCACTGTTCCTGGCTTCCTCAGTTTTCTTTGCTATCAAAAATGCAATCGAAAGTGCTCGAAAAGATGCAAATGTTACCGGCTACTTCAGATTTGATGCTCCAGCCACCGCGGCTCGTATTCGTATCGCATGTGTTGATCATCTTACCCAAAAGGTAACTACTCACATGAAATAAGATGAGACTCAGTACAATTAAAGCTGTCTTTTTTATTCGTAGCTGGAGAATCTGGATTTAAAAAACCCATGGAACGTTGCGCCGTAACTCCAAATCGCCACATTTATATAGCTCTTCTGAAAAGATGGCTACAGGAATTCCCTGCTTTTTATTTCGATTCAGAATGGTTATAAATCGTGTCAATTATGCTTCTAAATAGCACAGGCCAAATAAGTACGAATCTTCGAAATTGGTAAGATGAAGTAGTTTTCTCTTTCGAAAACAAATTACTTTATTATAGATAGCGTACCATAGATTAATTCCGTTTATTACATGTACGTATAATAGCTTCATTATAAATAGGGTATTAAAATATCAGGAAGATCGATTAGTTCTACTAATATAAGTTGTATTTTTTTCTTTTCTTTTTCCATAAACGGAATTGCACAAAATAATTCAATGATGTTGAATCCACGACTAATATTCAATGTAAATCATAAAATCGAATAAATCATATATTTTTCAATCAGGAATGATATAAGGGAACTGGCTGAATGTACAAACTTATTATAAATTACATGTATAACAAAGCGTATATATAATATTTATGTATAAACAAAAATTCTACATTTGTGCACGAATAAATGTGCTAATTTAGAACAACAACTATTTTCGATCAATGATCATTTCAATACTTACTAATATTACCGACAATTAGTCATGGGTACATAATTACATGTTCACAGGAATCAAATAAAAACAAGATATTTAAGGCCTGTATATATACTATTACGAACATTGAAACTATCCAATATACGTAGAAGACTTGACGAACATATAAATTTCGAGCAATGTAATATTGCCATATCCAACATCAGAGAAACTGATTCTTTAATAGTCTAAGAGTTACAGATTGGGTTCGGATTCCACCGTATCACAAGTTGTTGAAGTACACATGCAGCTCTGAGTCTTCATAAAATTAATTAGACCGTTCGTAGATGGATCTTCAGTATTGATGAAGTGGTTGTGATACAGCATTGGTAGAATTTTCAATGCTAGCTGTTTACCCAACTCCACACTATACAATCAATCAAATGCTTACAAGCTATGAGCTTTAATGAATGCGATCAACCCATTTGTTGAAGAATCATGGCTGGTAATTTTGTCATTGTTTTTCAGCTCTGGCTCTATGGCTTTAGCCAACTGCTTTCCTAATTCCACACTGCATACAAAACAAAATTTATAAAAAATAATGGTACATCTATTTTTCATCTAAGTTGTTCAATCATGCAGTCATATAATATGGATATGCGAATACACCATTATTCATATTTTAGGCTTGATAAATTTTCGCTTCAATTTATTTTAGTTGCCAAATGTTTCTCATGTAATGGAACTTTAGTCTAAGAATATTAGCGAATTAAATGACAATTGTACTCACCCCCATTGATCGTATGAATTGATGTCCCAGATGACGCCTTGGACAAAGATCTTATGCTCATACATAGCTAAAATAAATTTATGGAGTAAGGTATTTGTACATCAAGGTAATCAGCATGAGAAAATAATCACAAAAAATTACTGAACTAACCGATCAGTGCTCCTAGTGTGAACGGAGTAATCCCCTTAACTACGATGCTATTGGTAGGCCGGTTTCCTTGGAATATTTTGTGTGGTAATATGGCTTTTAGTTCATCTGGCTTCAACCCACTTTTTTCCAACTCTGCATTTGCCTCAGACTCGCTCTTTCCCTTCATTAATGCTTCAGTTTGAGCCAAGAAATTAGCAAGTAAAAGTTTGTGATGCGTAGTTCCTTGTACCTGGAATACATACCAATATTTAATGAGGTATCAATCTATTTGAATTCTACACACTATTAGAAATATTAGTCCCCATTATTCGTGGGATATTTCTTTATCGGACACTGCGATTCCATGGAGCCGGAAGCCGATTAAAAAAATTAAGCTTTGGATAAGAGAATCAAGTTAAATAAGCACCTAATTATCATGATTTGGTATCGCATTTAGAATTTTCAATTAACCCGTATTGCCTGCGATTGTAAAGGTTACCATAAGTGCCCTAACTGGTTGGATACTCCATAGTACTGATACGAAAGAGTAAAGGTCACATGGATAAGTGAATGTGGTAGATAAAAAGGCGGCTAATAAAATTGATTGAACGATCATCATTGTACGTTCAATACATAAGCTATTGCTGTACATATGTGTTATTGACGAATTTTATGTATATTTCTTATGATTGTAAAGGTTCGTCTACATAAAAAGTCTCCTGGTTATACTAAAATCAGAATATTTTTAACGACCGTGAATGTCTGTAATGTAAGTTTTACCTTGTTGTGTGAAATCACAGGAGCTATAAAATCTGCTGGTACAAGCCGGGTTCCTTGATGAATCAGTTGGTAAAATGCATGCTGTCCATTAGTTCCTGGCTCTCCCCATACAATTGGACCTTGATGAAAGTAAATCGAAATTATTATAAAAAAAAAAAAGAAATGGATTGATATTTTGATTGCTAATACTCATAATATTAATTAAGCAATAATGAACATTTTTTGAATGATGAATACCTGTAGTATAATCAACTGTTTTGCCAGAACGGGTCACGTACTTTCCATTACTCTCCATATCTCCTTGTTGGAAATAGGCTGCAAATCTATGCAAATACTGATCATATGGCAACAAAGCGTGAGTTTCTGCACCATAGAAATTGTGATACCAAACGCCGAGCAATGCAAGAATCACTGGTGCCTGTAAAAATGAGATTTGGCAATTGAAAAAACACAATCGTACTGAATAGCAAGGAATTTGTATTCGCAGAAAAAAGATTTACTCATTTCTGATCCTAAGCTATTTTTTTTCATACTGATATTACAATCGGATGAAATCATTTGAGAATGTGATACTTTCTTACATTTTGTTCAAGCGGAGTGGTAGAAAAATGTTTGTCCATGTAATGCGCGCCGCTTAAAAGCTTTTCAAAGTCTTCAAATCCTATAGCTAGAGATATGGAAAGTCCGATAGCCGACCAAAGTGAGTAACGACCTCCAACCCAGTCCCAGAATCCAAACATATTTTTTTCATCAATACCAAACTCTTTGACCTTTTCTGTGTTTGTGGATAGAGCCACGAAGTGTAATGCCACAGCTGCTTCCTATTTGAACAAGAGAATATTAGATTATAGAATAAATATGATGTAATAAATTATATTTATCTTTTCTTTTTGTATACTTACGCTCTTTAAATTCTCCAACACCCATTGCTTAGCCGAAGTAGCATTAGTGATAGTTTCTTGCGTCGTAAAAGTCTTCGATGCTATTATAAATAGACTTGTTTCAGGATTTAGCTTCTTCAGAGTTTCTGCAATGTGAGTACCATCCACGTTACTCACAAAATGAACTCTTGGACCGATTTGATATGGCTTCAAAGCCTCAGTTACCATCAAGGGACCCTAAGCAATATTCATTAATAATTTCAACATTCATTACTGTCTGACTTTCTCTGATATTTGTACATTATCACAACGCACACATATCAGAATAAGGTAAAATCAGTTTTACCAGGTCAGAGCCTCCGATTCCAATGTTTACTACATCTTCAATAGATCTTCCAGTAAATCCAGTCCATTTTTTAGAAATGACCTACAAAAATGAAAAGCAAACAATGAAACATCAATTATTTTTCTCAATGTGGTAATTCAAACTCCAGAGCTTGTTACCTGATCAGTAAACTCTTTCATGTGATTCAAGACAGCGTTTACATCGGGCATTACGTCTTTACCATCAAGAAGAATGGGAGTGTTAGATCTGTTCCTCAAAGCAGTGTGTAAAACGGCTCGGTTTTCAGTAAAGTTTATCTTTTCTCCAGAAAACATAGCGTTTCTAGCTGCTTCTATCTTACGGGCTCGTGCCTGTTTTCAATGAATAATAAGTCGTCGTAAAATACTCCAAGGTTTAAAAAGCGGTGAAATTGTTTCTTTCAGATCTTTCTCGAATGTGATTTTTTTTTCATTCATTTAAAATCGAACGTATCTGATAATTATTCTCCGTTTGTTACATACCAATTCAAAGAGTAGAGACAGAACTTCGTCGTTGACACGATTTTTAGAATAATCAAGTAGGATTGGCCCATCTTTGGGTGTTTGAAGCTGGAGACTGAAATCACAACCGAGTGCAGAATAACAAACATCTGCTAGATCATCTTAGTTAATATAACATAATAACATAATTATATTGGATGACTCAGAAGAATCAGTGATTAGGTAATCGAATAGAATGGATAGAAACCGGATTCAAATCCGTATAGTTCGATTCTCGGGAAGGTCGCTGCAAGGTCGAACATGCATGAGGCAATAAAACTTGCCTGTATTTTTCAAACCGGGCAGGATTCTGTTTAAACAATTCACTTATGTTAATCTTGCTTCCATGACTGTCGTAGAATTGTTGTAATTTCAACCACGTTGGTTCTTCCTTCAAATTTAACTTAGACTCCATTTTATAACCAAACAAAATGACACTGCACTTGACTCAACCTACGATATGTGTACGTACTTCCAACCTGCTCGGCTGCTATGTTCAATCTGATCTCTTCTGCCGCACCGGAGTATTATCAGTCGGTACAGTCTCGTGTGACCTGACCTTGACCTTGAGCCTCAAGAGGATTGGTGGAACATTGCGTCACTTTGCGCACGCGCAATTCCGGAGGCAAATCCACGTATATATTTTTGCAGAAAAAATATCAATATACTCATATTGAAATTTTTCTGATTGACAGAGGCCTTAGAAAATCAATTCAACTCTTTTTTTATATCTTTTTTTTATTCAAAACTATTTAAAAGCAGATAACTGGATTCTTACCCAATTTTTAGTTGCTACATTGATCGCTTTGCCGCAAATATTCAAATTCAAATTACCTTGATTCTAGATAAGCTCAAACATTTCATCACCTTCACATTTCATTTCATTATCGATTAGCACTTGATGCAACTGATGCAACCAATGCGAAATTTCTCGCCACGAATGACAACTCAATTTTTTTTTTGTTTTAAATCGCGAGCAATATCCGCGTATTCATTGAATATGTTTATCAATTTTACCGATTATAATATATGCCATAACTTTGTCGATTTTAATTTTTCCGAATTTATTTTTATTTATATGTTTGTTTCGATAATCACCATACAGACACAGAAACATCGATTGAAATGATTTAATTGAGACGTTGATCTAACAGCGTAGAAGACGCGATGAAGTATTTAGAAAGAATTAAAACAACCCCAGAAACCCAGCCACCTTATTTTTTATCCCTTAATCTTAATATAGCCGGCATTAATAAATCTTCAAGAATACGTAGCAAATTCCATAGCTTGGAGACAGAACTACAAGCACGGCTCGCACGCTCTGTCCCACCGATAATACCCATCAAACATACGACATATCTTATATAAACATACATTACGTTGACCATAAAGGCATCGAGTTCCTAATTGACATAGACCACAAAGATTGCGAGCAGGTTTCTTCTACTAATATGAACAATAATGACAAGAAGTCAAAAGTATTTGATGATAATAAAAATCGCAAAGTTCCTGTGTCTAGAAAAGAGGTAATTCAACGTTCCACACATCTTCGAAATGATCCATCTGCTTCCGAAGCAACAGATGGTTTACGACTTTGTAATAGAGCAGATGAAAAGACTGATCTCGATGTCTCGACAGAGATTACAAAACGATTACCTTGTACTTTAAAACAGAAAAGTCCTCAAATCCACGAATGTGGAAAAAAAATTCATACCGACAAATTTTGCAGAGCACACATTGGCAATGCTGCGTCTAAAATTGAGAGATACCCAAGAAATCAGATTAAGCACGAGAAAAAATACTCCAAAGTCATAGTTTCAGATGAGAAATCGAGCATTTTAGCTCCTCGCAAGGCACAGCCTGTATTAAAAACTAATGAAGATACCGTCATCAATAGATCGAGAAACATATCCAAGAAAACTCCATACATAACTGATAGAAACAGAAGTTTAGCCAAGACAAAGGAAGTTCCTTGCACTGCTACTCGTCGAGAGAATAAGGAGAGAGTTTGCAATTGGAAAAGAGAGGAATCATCTCGGCCTATTGCGGAAGAACTGAAAGAAGTTAATCCAAAGCAGGCAAATCATTGCATTAGAAATAAATATTCAGAAGGAGTCAATGTAAAAGATAAAATTAAATCATATAGTAAACGGAGAAATAATATCGCTGATAATTTTGAAGGAACTAAGAAGGCAGAGATAATTAATCCCCAACAGATTATTACAGTCAAACAAACTGTGCATAAAACAATCGGCTTTAATGATATTGATGCAAATGTAGAAGGTAATGGAGCAGCTCGAACAAGAATTTTTCAATGTACAAAAAGATCACAGGTCGATAAGAATCTGACTAAATGTAAAGATAGTATCCAGGAAAGAGGAGAAGAATATTCCAAAAACGAATTTGAGACCAAAAATCCTCTGCCAGTTGAAAAACAGAACCAGGATGAGCAAGAAAATAAGTCTAGAGATTCAACTCAGCATAATTCTGAACAGCATTCTATCGATTCTTGTTGCAATATCAAAGATAACAAGATCATCGACCTGTACAATGAATGGATCGCAGCACCAGAATCTAGCACCGATTGCAATCAGCACCAAGAGTTTGAAGAAACTTTTATCAAAGCGTCCGAAGAGAGAGAGAATAACAGTTGTAGTTTTGTTACAAGCAGTAAAACAAGCTGCAAGCAAACGTCATCTGGGAATACTAAAACAGATTTGAGCGAAGGAAACGTTAGCAGATTCAGTGAGGTCACAGTAGTGAGTTGGGATCAGATTTTGTCAAAAGAAGATAAAAACCCAGCGATTACCGACTCAATCAAGATATTGGGTCATGACTATGACGAAACCGAAAAATCGCTGACTAATAGCAACGTACCATCTATTTCACAAGATGAAATAACACATCACACCAATTTAATGAATTATGGGTATCATTCTGCTCAGCAATACTGCATACGACCCAGTAAGAAGAATAAATGGAACACGCCTAATGCAGCTATAGGATTGACTGGGGCAAATGAAAATCAAAGTACCGTCTCTGACGATGCGAAATATAATTTAATGAAAACCTTGATACAACCAGCTACTGAAATCCATGATTTCAAAGGCACAGGCAATAATATTAGAAAATTATTGTCTGCATATGGATCGGAACGTGTTCTAACTTGTGGAAATGAAGGATTACAAAACTGTTACATAAATTCTTCAAGCAAGGGAAGCATAAACGAAGAAACTCTGAACATATCAAGTAGTGTGAAACAATTGGAAGATAATACCAGCAGCTTAGCCAGATGTGCAGTTTGCAATCAAAATTCAAATCCTATTCACCGGAAAAAATCGATTAGTAATAGCTCTAATTATATTGGACTGAATTCAACGCTGAAAAGTTGCAAGTATACAAAAAAATACCGACATTTCAAGCACGAGGATAAAAACATGGCACGTTACATTAAAAGAATGGTATCTAAGGAGAGAAAGTATCAAGAATTCGAGAAGCAGGAAAATCTGAAGAAGGAAGAAGTAAAAATAATCATAGATGAGAATAGCGCTAAGACCAGCAAGATCAGAATAGTCAACGATCGATCCAGCGTCAGCGTTGTATGTCATAGCTTGGAAAGAACACTATCTCCCAGTAAAAGAAGACATAACGATCCTGCAAGCAAGACTGAATCTAGCGGAGGAGAGAGCAGCGGGTATAAATCATTCCATGACAATTCGGATACGATAAATGTTGATTTGTCTGATCAGAATGAGACTCAACACTCTGCTATAATAATGACTCATGATCATGGTCATGGCAAACGGAATACAGAAATGAAATATTCATCAAATGATGCCAAAAACTATTTGTCTACATTTACTAATTGTATGGATATTTATTTACCATGTGAAATTACTGCTTATCAGTTCGAAGAGCGGAACAAAGGTCAGACACTTCAATTAACTAATAAGAAGGTGCATGTGGATACAAATATAGATAATGCTGAGCTACACGTGGGGAAATATTCAGATGAGAGAGATTCAGACATGACAAATGATTCATCAGATGAAGAAGAATCTAGTGAACGGCTCGATTCTGTGAAAGATTTTACAACTGCAGGAGATGAAGTTACAACGCTGAAAAAACCCAACGTACCTAAATATGAAAGTATTGAATTTGTTGTTGATGAGCGTTTTCTAAAACCAGATATTCCAGAATTACGAATTGATTCTACAGATATTCCTACCGTACCAGCTCAGTATAGAATAGTTACTTCGGTGCTGGATCTAGAACCCGAAGGAATAACTGAATCCTTTGAATCTTCTGAGACACCGATGAATGCATCAGAAGTAAAATTTACGATAGAGAATAATAGGTCGACAGCAATTGTAAGATTCAGTAACGATGATATTGAAAGAGATCCTAGTAATATAAAATCTTCTCCAATACCGCAAGTGAGAACCAAGGATATCTATAAACGATCAGGAAATCATGGAACTACGTGTTCGGGGAGGTCAAAGAATAAAAATAACAGATCAGCTTATTCAAATGCAGTACATGAATTATGGACAAACAAAAAATCAACCGTTGACAGTACTGACAACGAGTCTCAGTCTTCTGGAAGAACTGGCTGTGAAAAAACTTACTCAAAGAAGCGTGATACCAACAAGTTCAAATTCAATATATTCAGAAAATCAAAATCATCAGCAAGTGAAAAGACAATCGGTATTCCACTGAATCAACTGCCGAGTCCATCGCAGTCCACGACATTTTCCTCAACAACGATTACCGATGATTTGGAATCAAAAATGACTACAAAACCTCACGCATTTACTGCTCCAATACTTCGTAAAAATTCTGCTGCAATACCTCTTCCTGATACAGCGCGGGTACATTATGCCCAAAACACTCTCAGGGATACTGTGTCTAATGAAACAATCATTGATTTACAACTTCATACAGATGAATCCGACTCAATTGAACATAGAGATGCCGAGACAGATCCAGACTCATCAATTGCACTCCCGTTGGATAAAAGATTGATATCTCAAGAATTACATTCAGCTGTACCTCCGCCTGCTTCAGCCTTGCCGCCACCTTACCCTTTCTGTTGCCCACTGGTTCCATATATGATGCAATATTGGCAAAATAATCAACAGCCACCACCACCCTCTACTATTCCACTTCCAGAAGCAGATTGGAAATCTATTGTCAGTGCTGGAAGCGAGCCACCACCTCCAGGCATGATTCCGATTCCCTGGTTCCCACCGATCTCACATATGAACCATCCTCCCCAAAGTGGTGGCATGAATCCTAATACGTCAAATACTTTACATTCGCAACCACCACCTGATTGGCAAATGAGGCCGAGCGGATATGCTCCGTGCCTCCCATGTAGCAAGATGCCGGAACCGCATTTGAGGCAAACAGATTCTTCGATTCATGAAGAGGATGTACCAGCTCTGAATATCAGTGAAAGTAGGCAGGATGGAAGAAAGAAAAAAGTATCTGATAAACTATTTAAAATATTTAGAAGAAAGAACAGAGCCGATATAGACACGGTAGATGAAGATGATAAAAAGGCTGGTACTGCAATTTATGTGATCTATTCAATACCCTGTTTAGAAATGTTGTAATGATTTAATGCTTGAATTAATCTCGTGGTTTTAGTCGAAGGGAAGATATCTGCAATCACGATCTGTTATGAAATCAAATACCGTGCCGGTGGAGCAAAATGATCAGCAAAACCTGGATGATCATAGTATCTGGGAGTCCCCTGATATCGCAGGAATCGTAAGACATAAAAATAAGAAATGTATTAATTATAAATAGGCCTGAAGCCTGATCGATCAAACGTAGGTAACTCCAGAAGAAATCGGACGATGTTTTCGGCGCGGTTTCCGACCAGATGGTTTGACCCTGTCTGGGGACGATTATTTGTGTACAAGGGCACCAAGTGACACGACTGCGGAGCAGGAAGACACGTTTAGCTTCTCCGATCATGACACACCACTTGATTTTCTACTAGGTCTTGGATTTAGCGTTGATGAAGCTACTGCTGCGATTAGAGATGACGAAGTACGAAACAGATTTAAAGCAGCTCTTACAGAGGTGAGTTGTGATTTTTTGTTTCTAAAGAACGCACTTGATATATACGTATTGAAGGCACGCATTTGGGTCCCACATATTGCAACAACTCAAGGCACGCTGCTGTATCTTCTTGCAATGAAAGCCAAACAAAAAGTGATGCGATATTTCCTGCAACTGGTGGAGGCCATTGTCAATAAACGGATAACGAATGCCGTCAAACTGGATGGTTTTTATTATTTTATTGTAACTTTAAATATTACTCAATATCACCTATACTTATGAATGTTTGAATTTTTTTTTTTTTTATATGACGTTACAGTAGAGTATGTATAACGTTGATTATACATTCGAATGTGTACACGTTGTATATTATATTTATTAAATAATTAGGAACTAAATGAGTGAGTAATCTGAAAATCTCCATAACGGAGCATAATGCAATATAATATCAAAGAAACATAGTATAAGAGCTTTCTTAATTCCTATTAACTAGAAGCAAAAGTTTTGAAACTTGTGATAATTAGGGAGAATTGATTCGAACATTATACCATATTAACATTTGAAAATAGTTTCATCTCCAAATTTCAAAGCATCTTTGAAGTATTTTTGCTAGAAATATTATCATTTAATGATATATTGTATTCTGTAGACATAAAGAGAAATTATTTTCAGCTTACCTGAAGATTTTGGAAATGGTCGAAGACGGATATGTGTCTTTTGTTACCTTATTTGGAAAAAACACGGTACGTACTATTCGTCTATTGAATATGATTGGAAATTTCGAATGCGTGGTCTGACTATAATATCAAACCAACGTCTAATCATCATTGAACTCTCGATAGGGAAAGGATGACGAAGAGGATACTGTAATAGTGGAAAAACAGCGTCGCCGAATACTCTACACTATTTACAAATATGCTGAGTCTGAAGTGAGTGAAAAATCTCCAGTTATTATATTATGAATCACATGGAAATCAATCCCCTATGTAATTCTAAGCTCTGTATGAAATGAAATGACCAAACCCTTATCCAATCTGCAGGCAAAAGAGGTGAACCGGCCATTGACCAGAGCTAGTGTGGAACTTTTGCACTCTCTAGCAGCTCGTTATAGATCAGCAATTGGACCCCATCTACAACTTCTCGCTTGTTACATAGGTGAAGGTCTTTTGACAAAAGATGTTCAGTTGGAAGCTGCTGTGATATATCTATCGCGTTTGGATTCCGCTTACGTTCAGCTTGCGGATTTAGAAAAATATTGTGGCTTGCCACCGTCAGAACGTCGCAGAGCAGAACAAGCTGCAAAGACTAAGTCTTAAGGCAAATTTTAGTCTAAACATACACGTAATTATTATAGTTATTCTTCAGACAATATGTTTCGCTGAAAAATTATATCTCAAACTCAGTTCTGAGAAATTAAAAATTGATATCCACTTATACATATGAATATTTTTTACCCAAACATTTAAATACATGAAAAATATTCAACACCCTTCGCTTACTTGAGATTTTTCTGTGTCCCCTAGTTTTTGTGACAATTTCTTAGAACGAATAAATTGAATTTCTATAAGATTGTGAAAAAATTTGAAAATACAGAAACAGAAAATCAACTCATTATACATCATATTTTATCTCGTAAACGTAGTAACTACCCGTACATATTCCTAGGCGGAGTTCGCGAGACCCTAAAGACATGATGGAATAATGGAGTAGAGCAGTTCCCTTTTTTTTTTTTACCAAATCGCTTTATTATTAATAGTGTGAAATGTGCGTGATGGAAAATTGACAAAGATAGTATATATTAGTAGTTTTATTAATTCAAATTACAATCGTGATGCAAGTGTACACAGGTATGAATGATCTTGAACCAAGTGTTTTCAATGATTATCGGGATCAAGTGAAAATAGTCCGACTATTCGAAAGACAAAGTTGATTTTAGTAACATATGGAGTTCATGTAACGTAAAGATACATCAACCCCGGTAGGCTGATTCGCAAAAAAAATAGTACACAAATAGTTAGCGAAGTAAATTGGGGTTTCCAGATTTTGCCGTATCACAAGCTTCAGAAACGTAAGTTCCGTTCTGGGTCTTCATAAATTTGATGTGACCGTTAACAGAAAGTTCTTTGTTATCAATTTCCAAGCTGTGAGCTTTGATGAATGCAATCAATCCATTTGTTGAAGAATCATGGTGCTTTATTGTTTCATTATTTTTCAGCTCGGGCACTATAGTTTTCGACAACTGAGTTCCTAATTCCACACTATATAGAAAACAAAATAATGATTAAATTGTTATGTAATATGTATCGGAATACATAATTATTCGTATTGTGAGTTCGATATATTTTTGCTGAAATTTATTCCAGTTCGCAAATGTCACCCGTATGATAGTAATTTAGTCAAAGAACATTAGCGAATTGAATAACAATTTTACTCACCCCCATTGATCGTATGAATTAATGTCCCAGATGATGCCTTGTACAAAGATCTTATGCTCGTACATCGCTGAAATAAATTTATGTAGTAACGTATTTGTACACATCCAGTTAATTAGCAGGAGGGAATTGATTATAAACTCGATTACTGAACTCACCAATAAGTGCTCCCAGTGTGAATGGAGTCATCTTCTTAACTATGATGCTATTGGTAGGCCGGTTTCCTTGGAAAATTCCGTGTGGTAATAAGACCTCGATTTCATCTGGACTCAAACCAGACTTTTCCATTTCCTCTTTGGCCTCGGTTTCACTTCTTCCTTTCATCAATGCTTTAGTTTGCGCCAAGAAATTGGCAAGTAAGATTCTATGATGTGTAGTTCCTTGGGCCTGGAAAATGTATGTAATTAATAGAGCGTCCATTTACCAAAGATGTGAAATATCATTTGTTAGTTACACTTATATTTCACCTCATTGTGTGACAATACAGGTACTATAAAATCAGCTGGTACAAGTCTAGTGCCCTGATGAATCAATTGATAAAAGGCATGCTGTCCATTCACTCCTGGTTCTCCCCACACAATTGGAGCTTAACGAAATCAAATTAAAATTATTACCGAAAAGTATCGACTCTTCGATTGCTGGTATATTCATAATATTGATTATTATTAATTATTTACTAACGAATTATTACCTGTAGTATAATCAACTATCTTGCCAGATCGGGTCACATACTTTCCATTACTTTCCATATCACCTTGTTGAATGTACGCTGTAAATCTACTCAAATACTGATCATATGGCAACACAGCGTGATTTTCTGCCCCATAGAAGTTGTAGTACCATATTCCGAGCAATGCTAGAATTACTGGTGCCTGTAAAGTAGGATTTGCCAATTTGAATAGAACAATCAGACTAAATATTGGAATCTGTATTCGTAGGAAAAGCATCGGCTCATTCATGTTAGTTATTGTATTTATTTTGAATTGAAGAGGATATTTTTCAATTCTATCATAGCTTAAGCATGAAGCATTTATCGCTGTTAGAATGCTATCATTCTCTACACCGAGTAGAATAGACTAGAATAATACAATAAAATGATACTTTCTTACGTTTTCTTCTATCGGAGCGGTGGAAAAATGTTGATCCATGAAATGAGCGCCGCTTAAAAGATTTTCAAAGTTTTCAAAGCCTATAGCCAGTGATATGGAGAGACCAACGGCTGACCATAGAGAATAACGACCTCCGACCCAGTCCCAGAATTTAAACAAATTCTTTTCATCTATGCCAAACGCCTTGACCATCTCTGGATTTGTAGATACAGCTACAAAGTGTGAGGCAATAGCTGCTTCCTGTTTAGAGAGAAACATATGTTAAGTAAATACTGATATTTTTCAATAAATTATTCTTTGACTGTGTATGAATGGACTGCTATTATACTATTAAATCAATATTTAAGTATGTGATGGCGCTGGTGTCTTGAAGCCAAGTGCTACTAAGATTCGGCAAGTAATCAAAAGAATTAAAATAACTCCATAAAACTCAATATTCCTTTACTTACACTCTTCAATTTTGCCAACAACCACTGTTTAGCTGTGGTAGCATTCACCATAGTTTCCGTAGTTGAAAAAGTCTTTGATGCGATTATAAAAAGACTTGTTTCGGGATTGAGATTCTTCAAAATTTCTCTAATATGAGTACCATCTATGTTGCTCAAAAAGTGAATTCTTGGACCGATGTGATATGGCTTTAAAGCTTCCGTCACCATCATGGGACCCTAAGCATTAATCATTATTAATTTAAATAGTTAACATTATTCACATATTACAGCGTATATCTGGTGTTTGTTTTCCCCTAATATTTTTACATTATTACTACAGATATAAGGTAAAATCATAGCTCTACCATATCAGAGCCTCCAATTCCAATGTTTACTACATCTTCAATGGACTTTCCTGTGAACCCAGTCCATGTTTTAGAAATCACCTGGAAAATTAAAAACGAATGTCCTGATTGACGGCATCTGAAAAATCTCTGGCTTACAGTGAGAGGAAATTGAATTTGAATTATTCTAATAATTCAAAATTGATTCCCACACAGCACACATGTCCGATAGATATCCATAGGATATCCATAGGATAGTCATGGGACATTGGATGTCCTATGGATATCCTATGGACATCCATCGGACATGTGTGCTGTGTGGGTTGGTAATCTCTATACAACTATATGTTCAACCAGTATTCACACAGGAGTAATTTAAACTCCTGAACTTGTTACCTGATCAGTAAATTGCTTCATCTGATTCAACACAGCGTTTACATCGGGCATTACGTCTTTACCATCGACAAAAACAGGTGTGTTATTCCTGTTTCTTAAAGCTGTGTGTAAAACGGCTCGTTTTTCAGTAAAGTTTATCTTTTCTCCAGAAAACATAGCGTTTCTAGCTGCTTCTATCTTACGAGCGCGTGCCTGTTTTCAATGAATAATAAGTCGTCACACATGAGCCGATGATTAAAATACTCCAAGGTTTAAAATGTGGTGAAATTATTCTCAAATGTAATATTTTTCATTCATTGAAAATCAATCACATCTGATAATTCATTCTCAATTTGTTACATACCAATTCAAAGAGTAGAGACAGAACTTTGTCGTTTACACGATTTTTTGAATAATCAATAAGAATTGGCCCATCTTCGGGTGTTTGAAGCTGGAGGCTGGAATAGTGGATATAAAATTAGCAAGAAAGTAAGAAATTTTTAAGCTTATAAATTACGAAACACTTACCTGTATTTTTCAAACCGATTAGGATCTTCATTGAATAAATGATTCATGTTAATGTTTTTCCCCTGCTTGTTATAAAATTCCTGGAGTTCTAACCACGCGGGTTCTTCCATCAAGTTTTCCCTAGGCTCCATATTATCGCTGAATAAATTGACGCTGCACTTGAAGAATGCCTCCAATATACCCGGTTCGAATCTTCAAACTCTTTAGGGCTTATACCCCATCCGTCTCTTATATACCCCCGGATATCAGTATTGAGCATGATTATGAATGGGTTCAAGTCTCGTATGACCTGTAATAAAATAGTGTCATGTCATAAGAATATAATATGACTAGACGATAGGTCCTATCAAATATATCGGTGTATAGCTAAAGCGGTAGAAATATATTTTGAGACTAAGTGCACGCTATTGATATTGTTTATCTTTTCTCTGGTCAATGCACTGTATGTAGATTCGACCTCTTGGACCCATAATCATTAGTGTCTTATTAGTAATTACATAATTCGGGAAGTTTGAGATGATAGTAATGGTCAAAGATCATCAGCTGTATAATAATTTCGTAGATGTTACGAAATATGAAAATGGGGAAAATTATGTAATGAGTATGAAAAACACCTACCGTGCTTTCGCGAATTATTGATGACTGTTTAAATCGGCCTGTAAATTTATGTGATAAAAATATCTGCACAATGTCATGAAAGGAGAAATACATTTATTTGTTTAAAATAAATTACGGACAAGTTATACTAGAGTCGAGCTTTTTTTATTGATGAACAATTTCGAGCTACAATTGAACAATGAACGCTTCGACGGCTTCCCTAACCTGTAAAATTGACAAGGGTGTGCGAACTGTCAAAAGTGCGAATGCTAACTAGACGCGTGAATATTAATATAGGAAAATAATATTCCAATATATTTGCGACAAATTATTAGATATATCAAACATTAACATCGACTGTTTGCATTGTGGAACCGCAATACACACAATGGTACGAAAACTGTATTCAAGTGTGTTTGTATTGTATACATAGAAAAGTTATACTATTGCGAAATTCTAGCTGCAGTTATTGATTACATTAACAATAATAGTTCAACTGCTATAAAATAGTTTCTTTTATTTAGTGATTAGTGATTATGTAACCGATCGCGATATCATATATACTATAGTGAGAGGAAACCATTATAAGGTAATACATTAGTGCCCTATAATTGGATTTGCGACTGTATGTACATGGCCTGAATTTCCGAGGAAATAATACCTATATATGATATTTGAATTGAAGCTCTTCTTCAAGCCAGTTAAAGTTAAACCAGCTTTGCATTAATATTAAGATTACGTAAAGTATATTGAACGCGATGTCCCTAATGCGCCTTAACAATTTACTCAATTTAACTACTACATGCATTGTAACCTATTTCTCATAATTCGACAAGTGTTTCAACTAAACGCGCCGTAACAATTATCAACGATAAAAATTGCTGAAAATCCTATTTGCATTATTGTCTCATTGCATAGTAGTATCATATGTGAAAAATTGTAAACGTGTCAGCGTGATAAGGGGATTTAAAATAGTCCGGCATAGACTGTAATGAACAGTGAACACGCAGCCTGCAGTTAATTTACGATATCAACGCTGTGCGAGAAATGTGTGAACTACTTAATTCCTTCGAAGTAGTCTTACCAGTTTCAGATCGGTCGAGTTATAGATCTTAAGTGCTTATCAGTCAATGACTGCGATGTGCGTTCAAGGCTGTGTCAGTGGAATTTTATAGTGATGTGGAACTTTGTTTTAGCGAAAACATGACGAAAATATATATATTAACGAATATAGTTATAGTATCGGCAATAATTATCATTTGTGCAATACCATATTGTTATGGGGTTATTTCGGACAAACGGTTATGTTACGATCCGGAATGTAGCGGTAAGTGAAGCCATATTTCACATTACATACTTTTATCAAATTTCATTTGACAATATCATTTATTTTCACTAATATTTATACAGAACCTGTTTCCCTGGCGCGAACATTAATTCGCTACAACAGCATCGAACCTCACATACTCTCATTCCCAACTAACGCAGAGGTTACTATCTTCAGTAAAGAAGCGGGGAGAAGACAAGACTTATGGGGCGCCAAGGTACGTCGATTCTCGATTACCCTTCACTTATCAATTTCACAATCTCGAAATCACTTTCAATACAATTTTTCTATCCATCATATTATCGCAACGTTACCAAACCTGAGACCATATTGAACAGATAATATCGAATCATATGTTAACGGAGTTACAAGTCACTGTCACTTTCTCTCTTATATAATTTATCATGAATATATGTTTACAAACTGTTCATCGATAATGAAAACGGCGGAGAAATTGATTTTTAAATAACTAATACCCAAATTATTAAATTAAATGCTTTTTTCAGGTACATGGTAAACGTGGTTACGTGCCAAAGACATTGGTCAGAGAGTATAGAAAGTTAAAATCTAAATTGGAATACGAAGTGCCTACTGAAATTTTTGAAAAAGAAATTAATACCACTGATAAAGTCGAAGTAGATACTTTAAGTAAGCCTGATACCCCGGAGAGTAGGGAAGAGGTTGTCCAATTCAATAGCACTGTAGATACATCGGAGAACTCAAATGATGTTAAAAGTGTAGAAACTGAAGTGAATAACGCTGCTATAAATGAATCTGAAACCTCTAAAGACAATGAAGATATCAAACTTGAGACACGTAGCGACGATTCTTCCCCCGATGCTAATCCTTCTGATTCTATTGCCAAAGAATCGGTTAAAGAAAATTTAGATACAATTTTAGAGGGCGTACAAAGCGTCACTCCGTCCTACGAGGTTGTAGATGGTACTACAATCTCGTTTTCAGCTGATGAAATACCAATTAAACCTAGCTATTCAACTCCCATCGTTATAGCCACCACTACTCCAGACGAAGAACCCATTCTTAGCGTTCATCCGAAACTTCCGTCTACTGTAAGACCTCTGATATCCAGGTTTTCAAGCTCTGAGAGCGAACCAATAGCTGAAAATAATCTGGAAACAGAGTCTAATACTGTTGCTGAAAATCAAACGGGCGAAACTGATATGGAGAAGGAATCTTTGCCAGTACAAAATAGTCAAGAGGATTCTAAAACCGATAAATCAGAAATAGTCAAAGAAAGTAACGTTGAAAATGATTCAGAGAACAAAATTCAAGGTGATAGTCTCAGCAGTGATACTCAAACCCCAGAAACTGCTCAGACAGCTGAAAACAGTACCGACAAAGAGGAAACGATATCAAACAATGTAGAAACTGTTGGAGATGGGAAGCTTAAGTCATCTGAGAGCCTTGATGATACGCCTGTTGATGCGAGTAGTAACGAAGGTGGATTCCTTCCTGCGGTCAAAGCTGCTGGCAGCTTTGTTAGCGATACGTTAAAAGATGTGCTGGGCGGGGTCAAGGACATCACTGATAATCTTGAAAATATTATTGCAAGTGCAAGCGCAGATGAAAGCGATAAAGATGTTCAAAAGACGGATTTAAACAGTAACAGTATTCACCAAGAAGAGCCAAAACCTGCGAATATACGCAGTGAAAGTGAGCTTGAGGGAACTATTGCAGAAGTAAAGCTCCAAGACTCGAATGAACAGACTGCACACTTGCCAGATGAAAAGATTATTGCTACTGAGAATGGGGTAGATGGGGCGGCTAATGTCAAGGATATATCTGTGATTGAAGAAACTGAAATTCCACTGAGCAGCCTGACACTATCGCAGCTTGATAATAAAGTAATTGATAACGATGATATTAAGGAATATAATGAAAATTTCACTGTTCATAACGCAGATGAAATCCGAGTAGAAACCGAAAACGAAACTGAATATGATAAAGAAAATAATTCGTACGAAGAAACTGGAGAAAATGATAATCTGCTCGCTAGTTTGAATTCTGGTAGCGAAGAAGTGACAACAGTTCTGTATTCGAATTTAGAAGAAGAAAAGCCTACAACCACTAGGAGCTTGTTGACTGTTCAAGATGATTCACAGTCCGATGATAGTAAGTTTATTTCTGTGATACGTTGTGAGAAATAAACTAACGTATCGCTATCTCTGTGATTCTTATTAAAATAATTATTCAATTTATTTGATTAACGATGTGTTTACGTAGTTAAGATAGTCGATAATGTCTTGGCGACGAATCTTTACTACCTCAAAGTAATTTGGATCTTTTGATGATTATTGTAAATTTAATTTGCTCTAGATCAATCGAGTATTGAAATGTTCGATATTGACGACTCTTATAACTCTGAAACCCAATCTTCACAAGAATACGTAAATGAAACGAACAACGAGGCTGATGTATCGATAGAGACTCCGGAATTACAGACCTTGGAGCAATCTGTAGAAAGTATATCACTTACCGAAGATTTGAATATCCAAGGTAAAGAAATGACGATAGATTTTGATCAGTATTATTTATGATAATTAAACTATGAAGATATTCATGAATTGCATCCCTATTTATAAATATATTTATTATTCTTGGTACCCGTTACTTTATGCAATTGCACTTCTCTGTGGAAAAATTGTTTCAAGTTCATCGGCGTAATTCATGATTGTATAAAATTTACAGTGGCTCCAACTGAAGTATGCGACATTAATTCTGACTGCGCTGATATAGATAACGATGAAACTCGTCCAAATGAGGTCAGTTATCAATTATCATGTATTGATAATGCATACTGATAATAAGATAATTTTATACTAATTAAAAGTCCTAATCTTTCCCAACGTTTTGAAAAATTGATCTTATAATTTCATTCAGCAAAATTTCATTAGAAATATATTTAAATCAAATTTTAATGAAAATGATGATACATTTTTTAGGAACAGAAGGCAGAAGAAGAACAAGAACAAGATGAGAGATCGTATTCATCAGTTTTCGAAGAACATAATTATCTGGAGACTCTACTGTATCTTAGTATTACAGGATTCACCACGCTGCTGTTTTCACTAGGCTATTATTACATTGAGGTTTGTATTATCGGCTGTAAAAATTCATTCAGTACCTGAACATCGACTGATACAAAATTTTACAGAACCAAAGACGCGATAAGGAGCTCGTAGCTAAAATCAACATTCTTGAAAAGGAATTATTAGTCACTACCAAAGAGAGTATGATGTTGAACGAAGGATTGAGGGCTACGAAACACAAGGTGATATTCCAGACAATTTAAGGAGTTATAAATTGAGGATGAGAATTCGAACGACCCTCAAACCATGATACATATTCATATTTTGATTACAGTTGGACTCCATCGAAGATGAATCTTTTGGTTCAAACGAAATGGTTCTATCATTAAAATCTGAGCTGGAAGTAGCGCAGGTGATTATAACATGAAGAACTTTTCATTTGACGGTATTATAAATCATTTGATTAATTTTTTAAATAGATTACTAAAGGAGAGTTGGAAGATCAGATCCTCACATTAGAAAAGGAATTGGAAAGCGCGACAGAAGCAGGCTTGGAACTAGAGCGTATGTTACGCGAGTTTCTAGCATCGCAAAGTGATGAAAATCCACTGGCACAATCAGTGGAAGATTTGCAAACTCGTTTGAACGCTCAACAGGCTACCAATGAATCATTGACCAACAATCTCAATCTCAAATCTCAAGAGGTAAAGTTTTATTTATTCAAATTATATCCATCATGTAGCGATTAAATTTTTTTCTAATTTTTCTAAAAAGCGATACGTTTGTATTTCATTCAATCTTCTTACTGTTATACAGCTCGAGTTCGATAGACTTGAGGTTTGTAAGATAAAGTTATTTCTTAAATTACAAGTATCGTATCAATTCACTGATCATCCTGTATTTCAGAACTTGAACCTGCTTGATTAGATCAATTTTATTATACATGTATAATGTGCTTTTAAAAGTTACCCAGATTAATTCGTTTAGAATTGAAAATCATTAGACACTGCGTTCAGACATTGCAAAATTTTATTTTCTGCCTTTGTTTCCGGTCACACTTTCCCTTGTTTCGGATTATGCAAAAAATATAAATTGAACAGGTCTATGATTATAAATACTAAGAATTTTAATAATAAATTTAGCCAATTAGTACCCTATTAGCTATTGATAAATTTAAAGTATCTAAAACTTGGATATACTAAGAAAAAATTAGTCGAATTCTACACCCTGTTTGGGATACATAATTTGAAAGTCTATTTTTTAATTTATCAAGAATGAAGCCCTAACGACCGAGCTTGCCCTTACTCAAGGAAGATGCCAACAACTTGAAGTAGAAATTACAAGACTGTCAGGAGAGTTGAGAGCGCATATCACTTTGAAGAACAATGCTGAAAACGATTTATCATTAAAAATAGCGCAGTTGAATAAACAGGTCAACAAGGTATACTACAATAAATTTTGATAAATTATTAGAATCTGGGACATAATCATATTTTCAATTTTTCAAGGAAGCAGTTTATAGTTTTTACTTTAATTATTTTATTTAATAGCTTTCTGAGGAACGAGCTGGCTTGATCACACAGCTAACTACTAAGGAAATGGCATTAAACGATCTTGCCGAAGTGATGAAAGACAAAACTACCGATAAATTAGATTTTGAGAAATTCTACAACGTTTCTCACATCAAGGCTGAGGCACAGCTTGTATCCAAGGAGAGAGATGAACTGAAAATTAAATTGACCGAAGTAGAAGGAGCACATCAGCTACTCGAAGGTACGTTGTGCGCCGATGTTTATCTCCATTATTTAAAACAAAAATGACAAATTTTTATCTTCGTATTTCTAGAACACATGAAACTAATCAAAGAGGAAATCGCCTCTGTTACCGAACAATACAAATTGGCTGAACGAGATAAGACGGAGGCTCAAACCCGGCTTGAAGTACTTTCAAATTACTTCAAAGAGAAAGAAAGCCAATTGCAGAAGTAAGTCCGAATAATATTGTCATAATATAAAATTGAATATCTAATCTATGAATAGAGTGTGTAATACTTTCTCCAAAAATTTTCTTTATATCCAGAGAACTTGGAATGCAAGAAGCAATGTGGGTTCAAAAGCAAGGTGAGGTGACATCAACCGTTGATAGAATACAAACTATGCAAAATGAGATCCAGAATTATAGACAACAGATTGAGACCTTGAAAAGGGAAATATTAGATCAAGAAAGAGAATATAAGAGTCAGATTGCAGCCTTGGAGACAAAGTCACATGAACAATGGGTAATTCAATACAGTTGTTCGTTTTTATCATATATATAGACCTCGCGTTGATCCAGTATCGTTAACACTTAACAATATTGTTATATTTCTTCCAGGTAATTGCTCGACAGAGTGAACGACGTTTAGAAGAATCAAAGGCCGAAGCTAGCCAACTTCGTAACCGGTTGACTATGGTAGAGAAGAGCATAAACGAAGTGGATTCTGATACGAAGTTACATCGTGAGTATAAAACCTTGATCAAGTAGCGCGTTCTTATTAGCATAAAACATTACGATAAATGAATAATTCTGAATAAGTTGGGTCGTAGATAAACTGTGAATATCCGGTAAATCAATTCCCCAAATCCCATATATAGTTGTAAGAAGAATATATCGTAGCAGAGCTAATACCTACTTATACACGATACATGCTATATGCTATTATTTTACCTAATTAAAAATCCTACGCAGGCATGGAGACTAACGGAGAGACAGCAGCTTCTCCTCAATTATTTATGGGAGCAGAGACGTCCAGTTCTCCTATATTATTTACTGGTTCTTCAGGTGTTCCTCCCCTGCCTCCTTCCTATATGTATGGCGCTCCTCCTCCTCCACCTTTTATACCACCACCACCTCATTCTGGTGGAGGACCAATGTACGATATTAGCCGGAGACCTCCGCCTTTAGGAGGGCGTTTATCTTCACCACCGCCAATACCTCCTCTTCATCATCCATCTGGCAGATATGAAGATGCAAATTCTCCTCCGCCGCCTCTATCACCTCCACTACATCCGCCGTACAATCATCGCTCGCCTCCACCATTTAGTAACGAGCGTATCCATCCTCATCCTCCTCCTCCGTTTTTACCACCTTTAGGAACTTCGCATTCTTGGGGAGATGAACCGTTGCCACCTCTAAGAAATCCAGTTTTCCATCCCCATCAAAGAGATCAGCGTATGAGGAACCATAAAGGTTTGTTTTAAGAATCACGTAAAAGCTTGAACACAAACACTCACCCTCTACTCACCTCTTAGGCCTTAGAGAGACTTAAATAATTCTTTATTTTATCATGTTGTAATAAGTTGAATTTTTATTTATGCACGCAAGGACGCAAACGCTTCTCTAAAGTAAAGCAGTTTTGGAGTACAATGGAAGGAAATAATTCGAAATAAAATCTGGGGCAGGTTTATATTAGTTTTTCTTTACTTTAAACGCTGCTGTTTGTTTTTTTGTTTTTTTTTTTCACTCTTCTTTTCTTTTTTGTTATTGCAATTTGCGTTTACACTAAGGAACTTGATACCTATAACTTGTTCTGATGGTATATTATATAAAGTAGATTGTTGAGTCACACGTCTTGCGCTCTAATTCACAAGTTATGAAACATTGAGCACTTTTTATTAATTATAAGACTATCTGAAATTATTATTTTGTCATTAGAGCTACGTTTGATTATACACTGGTATATTTAGTCACCCATCTCTATTCGTGTTCATACAAATTTGGCCAGAATTTATAAAAATCATTATTATTGAACTTCGATAGTGTTTAGTTGTTCATTCTCGCATCTCATTGTTTCTTAATCATACTTACGAAAGAAATGAAAAACAGAATATATCTACATTGCCTAAATTATTTGATTTGCCAGATCAGATCGAAATCGATCAGATTTTTGTATTCAATGTATATACATAAATAAAGAATTTATTTACAGGTTCGTTACATTCTTCTGGAGACTCGTTGGACAAAACAAATCATACCGGAAAATCTTAGGCCTCCTTTTTTTTTAATCCATTCATATAATATTCTAATCTGGAACCAGCGATAGATTTGATATCTCATTCCATGTTCAGATTCCGTATTAGAAAATCTTGCTAGATTCAAATTTGATTAACGTTATTGTAATACTCTGCAAAAATGTGTAGATAATAATAACGTTTTGTATTACAGTGATTAATACTCATGTATTAATCAATAGTTATTGAATTTGAAACTAGCACATTTTATTTCGTTCATATACCTATATATTAAGTCAATTTTATGTAACAGTTTCTTGGAATTACTAAATAGGATTATACAGCTTACTATATGGTTCCAGATAATGTTCTATAGTGGAACGTTTCGAAGTAAAACAGATATATATGAATATATGTATAGATATGTATGAATATAATATTACCTACATAAATATATGTATATTTATATGTATGTACCTATACATGTATAAACGTTTGTATGAAAATAATATGACTATTGAAAGTCATATTGAGAAAGAAAAATTTGTAATATTGAATATAATAATTATAATACGAAATGTAATTATTTATGATTTAAACAAAAATCAAAATAAATTGTAATTTATTATTATCTAATATTTACTTAATTAATTGCCTTTCGAAATTGTCGGACATTTAGTTAATTCTGTTTATAATTACATACTTAACGGGTAGCAAACAGTATTGGAAACAATTATTTATTATCATATAAATGTTCATTTATTAAATGCACTTTTTAAATCAATAATCAACATTTTACAAATTTACAAATATAAGTTTTCAATTCATCTATAGCCACATTTAGATATCTCTATCTAATTGAAAACCAAGCTAAAATTACTGGGACTTAAATTTTGATTATAGTATGTTATGTGTATCCTTGAACGTTCGAATACTTGCATATATATATATATATATATATATGTATATACAGAGGTAATAAGTTGCTGAATAAAATTACAACAACAGTGCGGAATGTCAAAAAATTTATTAAATTTTTTTTTTTTTTTTTTTTTATAACATAGTAATCGTAATTTTATTTTCTCTATTAATTTTTGCCTAACACACATTCTTTATACAATTCAGCAATTTAGCCTATATCAATTTTCATATGACATAATATCATCATTCGATAATAAAAGTTGCTAAATTAAATTAGCAACTTTGCGATCAATAAAATTTACTTGATATTTTACCCTTGATTTTCACATTAACAAGAGAACTGGAATAATTGCGATAACTAATGAAACCTCACGGCTGTTCTTATGCACTTTTTAGAGCAGCTAGGTAACAGAAAGAGAAATTACATTATCCACATGTGATCCTATAAAGTCTTAGGATCTATTAGTTAGCATATTCATCCCAGGCTCAAATACTTCTCACTTCATTTACATAACATAGGCAGGCAGAGATGCAAAGAAAATTCTACTAAAAGGAGATACTATTTGAGACGTGTTATTAACACAGATTCTCCATCTTAAATAATAACTAAACTAAAACTACCACTGATTAAAGAATAGTGTGGTATTTTGAATTCGCATAAGCTCGAATGAGTAATTTTCTTAATTCTTAATCATTGTATCTCGATAATATTCGTCAGCAAAAATTCGCACGTTGTATTGTGCCTTTTCAAAGAATAAATGTCGTACTCCAATTGTATGCTAATTATATTTTTACAGAATTTTACAGAATGAGTATAATCATTAATCACGTAGTAATTGATTGAATGAATATTGTGTTGATTAACAATACATACGATATTGCGATTTAAAAATATACACGAATACTCTCCTGTTTGCTAGCAAAATCTTGAAAATTCAAATAATCACGAAATTTCTTGGAAACGAAACAGATGGAAAAGTATTCTTAATACCCATGATACAATCGATCCGATTTGAACAAAATTTATAAAAGAAAGTTATCCCCGCGATGGTTAAGCTACTGATACCTATTTTATAAGTTCAATAATACAGGTGATGGATAAAATAATATACATATAAGGATATATTCTTTTGGCCTTTCTGCCCTATGCTAAAAAGACGACAAAAAATATAAAGAAAAATATAAGAACGGCGAAAATCTTTATCATCAGCCATCGGTTGTTTGTCACAGATTGGAAGTATTTTAAAATTTCACCATGGGCAGCCTCCACATTCAACTCTGTGTCCTGAATGTTGGTGTCTATCCTGAAATTGATAAAAAACAAATAACAGTATAGAAATTTACCTTGCAGTTTCATTTTTTAATATACCGTTACCCCAAAGTTTAAACTGATGTAATACCTTTCGACCATTTCTTCCTGTTCTTTGACCATGTGAGCCAATTGTTGAAATATCCCACCAAGTTCAACAATAGTAGATTCTATATTCTGCATCGTGTCTGCTCTCGACTGTACGTAAGAATCCTGTGAATAAATAAAACACCAATTAAAAGTTTCCCCATATTGTAAATCCACAAAAATACAATCTATCAAATCGCTCACCGATTCATCGTAAAGAACTGCTTGACGCTGAGCGAGCTGCTGTCCCATCGCAGGTTCCAAGTCTATGCTAACGGAAGAAGAATCTGCTTGTTCTTGAAGAAGCAGGGAACCCTGTCGTCCCGCTATCGCGCTAGGAGGTAGCGACGCGGATACCGGTCCTTGTGTGAATTGCTCTCGTCTGCATTGCTGTTGTTTTAAATTCTAAAAATATAAAAAACACGATTAGAGATTACTAAAAGGCAAGTTAATGAATAATTGAAGCATTTATCCAAGCCGCTAACGTTCTGCTTACTTCAGTCCTAACTTCAAGTACGTTTTTAAAATGGTTAGACATGTTGGCTAGTTTTGATTGAAGAGCAACAACAACTGATGAAGAATGCGATGCGAGATGATGGCCGCGACTAGTGCCGAGACTTTCTCGCTGCTGTCTTCCAAGTTCTTGTAATTTGGCTATTTGCTGATTCAAGCTACCCAAATCTCCCTTTATTATGTAAGTTAATTCTTGAATTTCTGAGGGTCTGTCGTCGAACAAGGACTTCTTCTTTGCAACTGTAACAAAAAATATAAAACATCGTTAACTCATTCTATCTATGAATTGGGATTATAAAGCCAGTTTTTATACGAGGTAAAAGTGAAAGTGCAACGCGCATGCATCATTAATCATTATTTGAAATATCTTCTTACGTAACGCAAGTTTTTCAAGTTTGGTATATGTGCTGGCGATATTTTTGCCGATGTTCCTAGCTATCATCATAAAACTTGAATAACTTTGTATTTGACGAGCCTGTCTAGGGTCTCTCATTGTAGCGGCACGAGCTACAGTTCTTCCCTGCATTGTTCTTATCGCATTTGCGAACTCTTTTGTTCTGTCGCGCGATGTCATTGTAACTATTTTAGCTTCTTGCTGTTTATTATCGATAGTGTCTACTGCGTGAGGTGGAAATCCATCGTTACTATAATATTGCTGTCCAAAATCACCACTTTTAAACACACTACTACTATTCGAGGTTGTGGTGATCAGTGGATCATTTTCATGTTCGGAGCCAACTCGCCGTCTACGTGCGGGCATTGCATCCTCAAATTCTAACAATACTACAACGTATTAATCACAGCGAATACCTTGACGTTTAAATATCAACGTCAAGTTACAAATTTTAATCAAACAGATTGGAAAGTATAGAACCACATGACAGCTCACAGCTTTCGAGTTTCGACAATGATCAATGATTACGATAAACTCTAGATGCATACGCGGTAGTCTTCAAAGTATTTAACTAATATGACGTATCCCTTCATTCTGACTAGCATGAACTTGCACACACACGTTCTTCTGTCTTTTTCTTTCTTCTATACGTTACATCATTAGAGAAAAAGACAGAAGAAATTGTGCACAACTTCATATCGGTCAGATCGCAAACACAACGTCTAACTATATCATAAGGCCGGATTTCATGCGCAGTGAGTCGCTGCAGCTGCAAAATTTTTCTGTAACGCTATTCGTTGTTGATCACGTGGTTGCGCGCAACCACGTGATCAACAACGAATAGCGTTACAGCAAAATTTTTCGACAGCATCAATTTACCGCGTATGAAAATAGACTTTAGTATGTGTAGTTAGACACAAGCCGAATGCATTATGCATTCGGTAAAATCGGAACTCTTTGGGTTAAAATTAAGCAAATGGCGCAGCAAAACGGGGCTCGAGGGAGTATTTCTTCGCGATAGAATAATGGAAGTGGAAAAGACAGAAGAAGGTGCTGAAAATATATCCCAACTTCAGTCAGCTTCTTACCACGAATGTCGCGTTTGTTTAAAGAGTTCAAACGAGTTTTGGGAATTGTTTAAAAACGATTATGATATACCACGGAAAATAATGGCGTTTGCTTCTGTACAGGTTAGATTTCACCATTCCGATTCAATATATCGTTAAGTATTTATAACCCCATTCATTGTATTATTTTAATCAATATTGTTACTAGTTTTCTTACCTTTTATTTTCTATTTCTTTCATCACTATAAATTTCGTTAATATCCCTCAAAGGAACGTCTCCGATTAACCTCCTCGAAAATATTTTCTAAGTGTAAACAATCCCAGAATTCCGATTTATTCACGGTTTAAAACTCTCTTCATTATATTAAATTGCAGATAGAACACGGAGACGGCTTACCAAGTGTAATTTGTTTTCCTTGTCGCCAGCTGCTCGACGTTTCTTACGATTTTAAATGTCAGGTTGAAAGGTCCGATGCCTCTCTGCGCAAAATAATACTAGCTAAAATCGAGGTGAATCAAGATGTTGGAAAAGAGCTATTATCCCAGTCGGTTAATGACGTTATTACAGAGGCTATAGCCGACGAGATTACAAGCGATGATATCGAGCTAAAGGATTTTGAGATGCATGACGAAGCTAAGATACTCACTCTACAAGACATCAAAAACGTTGTGTTGAACGATTACGGCAATAAACAAGACGTAGTGAGTTATGATATCAATGAGGAATGCGAGGGTGGTAATGAGTCCATGCATGAAGATGAAACAGAGGAAAGAAACGATAAAAATATAGACAAAGATGAGGATTCAGGCGAGCCAGAGATTGTAACGGGTTTAGAAAACTCTGAGGTACTCTTAGAGAATGAAGAAGTTACTGTAGAGAAATTGATAGACGTAACAGATCAAAGTATGGAATCTGAAGCTGAACCAATCAAACAAGAAGAACTCCTGTTGCCAGAGGATAGCGATATGTCGGAAGGAGAGGATGACGATCACCAGACTGATGAGATTATTTTCAACGGTGAAGATCTCAAGTTTGAATTGAAGAATAATTCTTTATCAGAAAGGGAGGATGAGGTTGATGAAGCTTCCTCTGAATCTAGTAAACTGAAAACTATGAATTGTCAAATTTCCAGTGGGGAGATTAACGACAGTGATGAAGAAAAACCATTGATTTCAAGAACTAGTAGACAGAAATGTCCCCATTGTATAAAAAGCTTTGCGACTAATATCGCGCTGCAAAGACATATGGCTGTTCATAAACACAAGACCAAACTTAGATACGTTTGCTACTTGTGCGACAAACAATTTTCCAATGTTGCTAAGCTGAAAAATCATGTATCTAATAATCACGATTCATTGAAAAATGACAATAGAGTTGATATCGATAATAATTGCGGCAGAGTTGAAACCGATAGAAAGATAGACAAGTTGGATAAAGATATCGGTGGATCTATCGACAAGCACAAAGTTGATAAAAAGAATTATAAATTGAAATGCAAAGTCTGTGCGAAACAATTCACCTATCAGAAATCATTTCTTTCTCACATCAAGACCCACCCTGAATACGAGAGATCAGAGACAACAGATAATCATTCCGAACAATTAGAAACGATAGAAGAATCGCTTGAACATCAAAGTGATATGTCTAATTCTAAAATAAATGAATCTGATGACGATGATTTGCCACTTGAAGGTCTGCAATGCACTCAATGTGGCAAACTTTTTGCAACAAAGGGGAATCTGAAAAGACACATTTTAACACATAGCGGTCTTAGATTCAATTGTTCAACATGTGGAAAAGAGTTTTCGCGACTAGATAAACTCAAAGATCATGAACAGTCTAAACACAAAGAGGAAATATTCGGTCCATCAAGTGACGAAGATGACGACACAGATAACGAAGGTAAACCAAGCGATGGGACGGAGTCCAGAAGAAAGGTGAGACATTCTTTGCTTTAGTTATGAAATCCTCAGCTGATGTTTAGATTTTTGCGATATATAATCATGCAATTATTCTTGCAGGAAAAGAAATGCAGACCTCATCAGTGCGCGATGTGTCCAAAGGCCTTTGCCCAGCCTCAATCATTGGCCAATCACATGGAACGACACAAACGCGTGAAAGAACCCCAGAAACGTTTTCTTTGCGAAGTGTGCAGCAAGTGTTTTGCCCAAAGCGGATCGCTTGTAGCCCATATGCGAACTCATACAGGAGTTAAACCATACGTCTGTAACGTATGCAGTAGAGCATTTACTAAAAGTACATATTTACAGTTACATCTGCGTACTCACAGCGGCGAAAAACCCTACATATGCCAATACTGTAGCAGAGCATTTGCCAGAGCTAATACACTGGCTAGACATATAACTATGCATACAGGAGAAGCTAAATATCATTGTCAAATATGCATGAAATCTTTCAGACGATTGACCTCCTTGAACGAACATACTTATACCCATACTGGTCAGAGGCCGTACGCGTGTAAAATATGTTCTAAACGATACAATAACGCAGGATCTTTGTATGCACATACAAAAAAATGTAGGGCACAACAATTGTCGGGATCTGCTCCAACTTATACAGTTTCGGTTGATAATACAAATCATCACGACTCTGGCCCGGTACCACAAATGTTGATTTATGGACCGAGAAAAATTGTCCCTAATGAACCGCAGACTACTCAAGGTCCGACACCACAGTTTATGATCACAACTGTACAGACCCAAAAATCTTTGCCACCTAATATTAGCCAACGATTTGTCGGGGAGGATCCTCATTTTTATTCCATAGATGGAAAACAGTTGAAAAATCCTTACTATACGATATATCCCAACATGTAACATAGCATCAATCAATCATTATCTATATCGTATAAGAAAATCTTTTATTTAATTTTTCTTTCTGTCTTTTATCAATTGGTAAAGAAAATATTTAATCAATGTGAATATTTTTCGACGTACTTATCATGTGTCGTCTCGAATCATTTTTTACTCTAATTATTGGTGATTGAGAAGATTTTTCTTTTCTTTATCTTTTTTTTTCAAATTTTTTTGTTATCTACATCCTACAATTATTTTAGAGATACCAATTTATGAGTATAAAGTATATTAAATGTAGACATTTTGATTATTATTTTTTACCGCGTCTAAATCTATCAGTCTATGTATTTTGAAGTAATCAATATCTTAGTAAGTGATAATTAAGTTTGAATATATAATATTATGTAAATAGTATACAAGCCAAAATTCGTCGAAACTTTGTATCTAAACGAAGCTAGGAACGAATAATTCAATATGTATCGTATTTACACGGAAACAAATTTATATTACTACGTACACAATATTATTTTATAATAAAGTTTCTAAAAAATGATTATCGACTTTATAATATTATACATCCTGGAAAATCTTGAAAAATTATAATAATAAATATCCAACATTTCATTATTCCCGCTATTTTACCGATCATCATGTGATTTTCTAACTTATCGACTGAGTTAGGCTGGTTTTCATGCGCAGTGAATCACTGCTGCTGCAAAATTGCACGCAATCACGTGATCAACAACGAATAGTGTTACAGCAAAATTTTGCAACAGCAGCAATTTACTGCGCTTGAAAATCCAGCTTTAGCATGGGGATAGTGAAGCGCGTTCCATCAAATATTTTCAAATTTTGTTATTGTTTAGAGCCATCGACGCCTTGTGCATTTGTTATTTGAGGTTAGAATCTCGAGTCTAGCAATAATATGAGTATGCGGTTAGGCTTTTGAGAATTGTTTGAGTTTATGTTTCGCATAAGAAGTGACTAAAATATTGAAGAGATATTGAACTGAATTTGAGTAATCTTTTATTGAACACAGATCACGTGATAACTTGTTGAATAAAATTCCAAGCCGAATAGAATGGCGGAACGTACGTACGGAGATAGGCCAATAAGTTTTCAAGTCGAAGAAAATGGGGAATATTACTGTCTCGGTTTACACGTCGCAAAGTATTTAGGTGCTGGTAATTATCTCTACAAAAAATACCCTGGCCTGTTTCAAAGGCGCATTAATAATGACGAAAGAAAAAAGCTGTTCGAACTTGGTCTTGACAAACAAGTTTATACAACTACCGTATCTTTACTACGAGCCAGCGAAGTCGAAGACCTCATTAAAGGCAATGGCGACAAATACAAGACTGCTCAGATTCATTCAACCAAACCATTACTCCAAAGTGAATGCACAGATGAAAGACCGATGCCCTCGGCTACTAAGAGTTCACGTCTTGACGGCATACTACCAGCTAAACGAATTTATCGCAAAAGACTGCATGACAAAGTCAGAAGTTCGTCACGATGGTGAGAAATTCCATTCTTTTTTAGTTTCTTGAAATGCTGTCTGTGTTTTTTTCACATCATGTAAAGTTCTGCGTCTATTCTATCAATCTTTATGTTGCAGCTTGGACAATAGGAATCCGTTGGGAAATACGAAAACTGCAAAGCGGCGAAAAATTTTTATGCCATTGCGTTCGAACGAAGAAATAGAGGCGCGAAGAATTAGAGAAATTTCGATGTGGAATAGGAATAGTAAGCGGTGTTATTTGTTATAACAAGTTTAATATCAATGATGGATTCGAATAGCGAATAGTTATTACCAATCAAAGTAACATTGAGCAGATGGAGCAGCGAAACGAGTATCGAGGGAGAATGTCATTGCGATAGAAATGGAAGAGGAACAGACAGAAATCGCTGTAAATTCTTCCCAGCTTGAGGCAACTCGTAACCAGAAGTGTCGTCTTTGTCTAAAGAATTGCAACCAGTTTTTGGAATTATTTCAGAACGATGATGTTTTACCGCTAAAAATCATGACGTTTGCTTCCGTAAAGGTCAGCTTGATATAATCTGACAATACAGCTTACTGTTATATCTGGATTTATTAATGTGAATTTTTTTTTATTCTGAATTGTAGATAAAACGCGGTGACGGTCTACCAAGTGCGATTTGTGCTTCATGCCGCCAGCTACTGGACATTTCTTACAATTTTAAATGTCTAGTTGAGAAATCTGACACTGCTTTACGTGAATCTGAAACTGCTTTACGTGCACTTTTAATGTATTCTTCACTATTCACTGGAATTAGAACAAATCAAAATGCTGTAAAAGAGTCATTAGCACGGTCAGTCAGCAACGATTTTGCGATGCAATACAAACCACAGCGCCTACCTCTACAAAGTATTAATCACCTAGTATCCAATGATTATAATAATCGACAAGATTCAGTAGCTTGTGAGATCAATGAGGAATGCATCAGTAGCGACTATCATTCACACAAGAAAGGGCGAAAGGATAAAAACAAGGATAATGAATCAGACAATGAGAAACAGGCAGAAAAAGACGAAAATGTCAACGAGTCTAAGATACCAATCAGTGTATTAATTCAAAGTACGAAATCTGAATCTGCACCAATTGAACGGCAAGAACTCTTGGTGCCAGAGGTAATTGATTTGTCCGAAGGAGAGGATAATCATCATCAGGCTGATGGGATTATTTCCCACAGTGATGTACATGAATTTCGACTTGAAAAAAATTCGACATCAGGACGAGAGTACAAAGCCATTGATGTTCCTTCTGAATCTAATAAATTGGAAACTGCCAAGTGCAAAATTTCTATCGGAAGAATTACCGACACTGACACTGACAATGACAGACCCTTGAATTCAGAATCAAGTGAAGAGACATACTCTGATTGCATCCAAAGCTCTCCTACTATTCCAAAATTGTCATCACGTAATACTATTCACCAAAATGATCTTCGATATACTTGCTACTGGTGCGAAGAACAATTTTCTGATATTGCTAAACTCATGAATCACATGACAAATAATCACGAGTCTTTGAACAATGAGAACAAAGTTGATATCGATAATAATTGCGGTAGAGTGAAAACTGATAGAAAGGTAGACAAGTTGGATAAAGATATCGGTGGCTCTGTTGATAAGCAAAAAGTAAATAGAAGGAATTCCAAACTCAAATGCAATGTCTGTGCGAAAAAATTCACCTATCCGAAATCATTTCTTTCTCACATTAGGACCCACCCTGGGTACAAGGGATCCGGAACTTCAGATGATCATTCTGAAAAAGCAAACACAAAAAAAGCGTGGAAGCGCGAAAATAATTGGTCTAATTCTAAAATGAATAAATCTGATAACGATAATTCGCCACTTAAAGGTTTGCAGTGTATCAGGTGTGACAGAGTTCTTTCATCAAAAAGAAGTCTGAGAAGACATATTTTAACACACAAAGATGTTAGATTTAACTGCTCAATATGTGAGAAGGAGTTTTCGCATCTAGACGAACTGAAAGATCACCAGCAGTCTGAACATAGAAGGGAAATTCTTGGTACGTCAGACGACACAGATTATGATACAGTTGATGAGAGAAGAAAGGTAAGATATCCTTATTCTTAGTTACGAAATCCACGGCGAAAGTTGAGATGTTTGCAAGAAATAATCATCATTATTCCTGCAGGAAACGGAATGCAGACCTCATGAGCGCGCGATGTGCCCGGAAGTGCCCACTCTTAATCATTCACTGACTACATGCAACGACAAAAACGCTTAAGGGAACCTCAGCAATGTTTCTTTTCGCGAAATATGCAGCAAGTGTTTTTCCCAAAGTAAATTGCTTGTAGCCCATATGTAGAGGTCAAACCTCACAGTGTACAACGTATTTCGTAGGACACTCACTAAAAGTGGGTAATTACAAGTGTATGTGATGATAAAAATTCTTTCCAAAAATTTAGAGAGAACATTTTAATATAGGTATATCCAGAAGCAGATAACAAAAATTTATATTACTACACACGATGTTATCTATAATAAAGTTTCTGAAAAATGAATAATTACTAATAATTACTGTGCCTTCTGAAATAATTTTCAAGACCCCTGCCCTGTATATCTACTTACTAGTTGATATCAATCAATATATTTCGGCAATCAATGCGATCTAATTATTTAAAACAAAAAAAAAAATTAGAACATCAGCTATACGTACATCTATATTTCATAAAATTGCTGTTTATTTATTTTTTATTTTTTCTTATTTTTTATTTTGATTATCGCCCGCTATCTTACCGAACATTATTTGATTTTCTGACTCATCGACTGAGTCAACATCGGGATAGTGAACCGCGTTACATCAAATATTGTCCGTTATTGTTCAGCCGTCAGCGCCATCGACGCTTTGTGAATTTGAGGTTAGAAATTTAGAATTTCGAGTAGCAACATACATTATAGTGCGGTTAAGATTTTTACGAGGTTTAACATAAGAATTAGCTAAAATATAACGAGATATCGTAACTAAACGATATAACTAATTATTTGTAAAACCGACACAACTCATGCAAGTAAGTTATATTTTATGTTCCAAGTTTGAAGTTCGAAGTTCTTCCAAAACAAAAATTTCGGTCTTGACGTACAGTGGATTGTTATAATTGAACTGAAGTATCAAGAAATCTCGTATTTAAGGGGACCTTAAGGGGACATAGTAGATATCCACCTTAAACTACGAAATTAGAGGTAATTTTCAAAGGATCACAGTTGATAGAAGAATAAATCTGATCTATTGTAGTTTAGCCCTAGTGCAGGGTTATCTTTGGAGATCATCTGCCTGTGTAAACGAATATCCTAACTATATTGGACAGGGCGGTTCAGCCCGGCAAGGGTTGTCGTCACGTTTTTGTGACTGCATCAGATTGTGCACGATTGCGATGCCATCGTGCATCTGAAATGATCTCGGTTTCGCATGGATAAAATGAATAGTTATGCGCATGGATTCCAGTAACAATGTTTGAAGTTCGAAAATTTTTGATGAATTTTGCCATCCCATATTTGATGAAGTACTTATGATCCCTATGTTTAAGTTTGTCGATTGTGGAACAAAATTCTGATTGAAATTTCTAGTTATTATAGGTGGAATTCATGCCTATAACTATCCATTTTATTCATGCAAAACCCCGATAATTTCAGATGAAAGATTGCATCTGCCCTTCCCAATAGAGTTAAGATATTTGTTCACCCAGGGAAATAATCTCCAAAGATGACCCTACGCCAGGGCTGAACTACAATACATATAATTCATTTTCCTATCAACTGTGATCCTTGGAAAATTACCTCTCGTAGTTTAGGGTGTGTATGTCCCTTTAACTCAGATTGCGTAAAAACTTGTTGAACAAAATTCCAGGCCGAATATAATGGCGTTACAAACGAACGGAAAGAAGCCAATAAGTTTTCAACTCGAAAAAAATGGAGAATATTACTGCTTCGGTGCACGTGTCGCAAAGTATCTAGGTAATACAAATGTCTACAAAAGATACCCTGGCATGTTCCAAAGGCACATCGAAACTAAAGACGAATACAAAAAACTGGTCAAACTTGGTATTTGCAAAAAATCTTCTAAGTTCTATGGAATTTTACTACGAGCCAGCGAAGTCGAAGACATCTATGAAGGCAATGGTGACAAATTCAGGACTGCGTCACAACCGTCCCGAGACAAGCCGATAAGTTTTCAACTTGAAGAAGATGGAGAATATTACTGCTTCGGTTCACATGTTGCAAAGTATCTAGGTAATATAAATATCTACCAAAGATACCCTGGCATATGCAAAAGGCGCATCAAAACTCAAAACGATTTCAAAAAACTGGTCAAACTTGGTATTTGCAAAAAATCTTCTAAGGTCTATGGAACTTTACTACGAGCCAGCGAAGTCGAAGACATCTATGAAGGCAATGGCCAAAAATTCAGGACTGCGTTACGACCGTCCGGAGACAAGCCGATAAGTTTTCAACTCGAAAAAAATGGAGAATATTACTGCTGCCTTTCACATGCCAAGAGGTATCTAGGTACTACATATATCTTGCAAAGATTTCCTCGCATTTTCAAAAGGCGCATCACAACTAGAGACGAAAAAAAAAAACTTGTCGAACTTGGTATTTACAAAAAACTTGTAACGCCTTGTGTAATTTTGCTACGAGCCAGCGAAGTCGAAGACATCTATGAAGGCAATGGCGACAAATATAAGACTGATTTTTCGATTCATTCAACACAACCCGACAGAAAATGCAAAGATAGAAGATCGATGCCCTCGGCTACTACAAGTTCACATCTCGATGCCCTACCACCAGCTAGACGAAGTAATCGCAAGAGACTTCACGATGAGAAAGTCAGAACTTTATCACTGTGGTAAGAAATTTCATTCTTCTTTAGTTTCATTTTCATGATTACGTTTTTACACTCATTGGCATTGTGCTTGTAACAAAAGCCTTGAAATGCTGTCTGTGTTACTTTCACATCATATAAAGTTCTTCATCTTTTCTATCAATCTTTATGTTGCAGCTTCGATGATAGGAATCCGTCGGAAATTATGAAAACTGCGGAGCAGCAAGAAATTTCTATGCCACTGAGTTCAGATGAAGAAATAGAGGCGCGAAGACCTGGCGATATTTCGATATGGAACAATAATGGTATGTAGTGTTTTTATGTATAACAAGTTTAATATCAACAATGGATCTGAATATTGATTAGTTATTACTTATCACCAATGAAACTGAAATTGAGCAAATGACACAGCAAAACGAGTATCGAGGGAAACTGTCATTGAGACTGAAATGGAAGTGGATAAAACAGAAGGCGCTGTAAATTCTTCCCAGCTTGAGGCAACTCATAACCAGAAGTGTCGTCTTTGTCTAAAGAATTGCGACCAGTTTTTGGAATTATTTCAGAACGATGATATTCTACCACTAAAAATCACGGCGTTCGCTTCTGTAAAGGTCAGCTTGATATAATCTAACAATACAGCTCACTGTTATATCTGTATTTAATACTGTGAATTTTTTTGAATTTTTCTGAAGTGTAGATAAAACGCGGTGACGGTCTACCCAGTATGATTTGTGTTTCATGCCGCCAGCTACTGGACATTTCTTACAATTTCAAATGTCAAGTTGAGAAATCCGACATTGCTTTACGTGCACTTTCAATATATTCTTCACTATCCAATGAAATAAAAATAAATCACAATGAGGTAAAGGAGTCATTAGAATTAGTGATGCGAAACAAATCACAGCTTTTACCTCTACAAAATGATAATCACCAAGTAAGCAATGATTATAATAATCGACAAGACTCCGTAGCTCGTGAGATCAACGAAGAATGCATGAGTTGCAACAACCATTCACACAATAAGGGGCCAGAGGACAAAAACAAGGATAATGAATTGGACAATGAGAAACCGGCAGAAAGAGACGACAGTCCTAACGAGTCTGAGATCATACCTAGGTTCAATAGATCTGAAATATCATTGGAAGATCAAGGACTGTCTGTGAGTCAACCAATCGGTGCCTCAATTCCAGGTATGAAATCTAAATCTGCACCAATTAAGCGGCAGAAACTCTTGTTGCCAGAGGTAATTGATTCGTCCGAAGAAGAGGATAATCATCATGAGGCCGAGACTGAAATTCGATATACTTGCTACTGGTGCGAAAAACAATTTTCTGATATAGCTGAACTCATGAACCACGTAACAAATAGTCACGAGTCTTTGAATAATGAGAACAGAGTTGATATCGATAATAATTGCGGTAGAGTCGAAACTGATAGAAGGCCAGACAAGTTGGATAAAGATATCGGTGGCTCTATTGACGAGCAAAAAGTTGATAAAAAGTATTATAAATTCAAATGCACAGTCTGTGCGAAAGAATTTACGTTACCGCAATTATTTCTTTCCCACATCAAAACCCACCCTGGGTACGAAGGATCCGGAACTTCAGATGATCATTTCGGACGATTAGAAAAGACGAAAGAATCGTGGAAACATCCAAATAATTTGTTTAATTCTAAAATGAATGAATCTGACGACAATAATTCGCCATTTGAAGGTCTGCAGTGTATCCACTGTGGCATACTTTTTCCAACAAAGGGAATTCTGAGAAGACATATTTTGAGACACAACAATGTTCGATTCAATTGCTCAATATGCGGGAAGGAGTTTTCGCATCCAGATGAACTGAAAGATCACCAACAATCTAAGCATAAAGGGGAAATTCTTGATACGTCACACGACAAAGATTATGACACAGTTGATGAGAGAAGAAAGGTAAGATATCCTTATTCTTAGTTACGAAATCCATGGCGAAAGTATAGACTTTTGCAAGAAATAATCATATCACTATTCCTGCAGGAAACAGAATGCAGACCTCATGAGCGCGCGATGTGCCCGAAAGTACCCACTCTCAATCATTCACCGACTACACGGAACGAGAAAAACGTTTATGGAAACCTCAGCAATGTGTCCTTTGCTAAATATACAGCAGGTGTTTATCCCAAAGCGGATTGCTTGTAGCCCATATGCGAACTCATATACTGGTCAAGCCCCACAGTGTACAACGTGTGTCGTAGGTCACTCACTAAAAGTGGCTAATTACAAGTAAATGTAATGACATAGATACTTTTGAAAAATTTTGAGAGACCATTTAATATATAACCAGAAGTGGATAAATGAATTTATATTACTACACACGATATTATCTATGTATAATAAATCTTCTGAATAATGAATGATTGTGCTTTCTGAAATAATCTAAGACCTCTACCCTGTATATCTATTTACTAGTCATAATAATCAATATATTTCGCCCAATAATGCGTTCTAATTAATTAACAAGAACATAATTAGAATATCAGCTATGATATATTTCATAATATTGTAGTCCGTTTTTTTTTCTTCCATTCCGATTATCGCTCGCTATCTTACCGAACATTATTTGATTTTCTGACTTAGCGACTGAGTCAACATCGGGATAGTGAACCGCGTTACATCAAATATTGTCCGTTATTGTTCAGCCGTCAGCGCCATCGACACTTTGTGAATTTGAGGTTAGAATCTTGAATTTAGCAACAATTGTGTGGTTAAGATTTTAACGATCTTTCACATAAGAAGTAACTAAAATACAACGAGATATTGTAACGCTTCTGGATTTTGTATTGAACAACATAACAAATTATCTGTAAAACCGACACAACCATTGCAAATAAGTTACATTTTATGTTCGAGGTTCGAAGTTTTTCCAAGACAAAAATTCCGGTGTCGACGTTACAGTAAATTGTCATAATTAAATTGAAGTATAAAAAATCTTGTATATAACGCAGATCACGCAAAAAGTTTGGTGAATAAAATCCCAAGTCGAATAAAATGGCGTTACGAACGTACGGAGATAAGCCAATAAGTTTTCAAATCGAAGCCAATGGCGAATATTACTGCATCGGTTCAGAAGTTGGAAAGTATCTACGTCTCTTTCGTGGTTCTCTCTATAAAAGATACCCTGGCATGTTCAGAAAGTCCATAACTAACGACGAAAGAAGAAAACTGGACGAACTTGGTCTCAGCCAACGCATTCTTGCATCTAGCGTATCTTTACTACGAACCAGTGAAGTCGAAGACATCATTGAAGGCAATGACGACAAATTCAAGACTGCTTCAGTTCATTCAGATAAAAGATGGACGCCCTCGGTTACTAAGAGTTCACATCTTGATGCCCTACGACCAGCTAGACAAATTAATCGCAAGAGACTTCACGATGAGAAAATCAGAACTTTATCACCGTGGTAAGAAATTTCATTCTTCTTTAGTTTCACTCTTATGATTGTTTTTTTTACGTTCATTAGCATTGTGCTTGTTTCAAAAGTCTTGAAATGCTGTCTATCTTATTTTCACATGATGTAAAGTTCTTCGTCTATTCTATCAATCTTTGTGTTGCAGCTTCGACGATAGAAATCCGATGGTAAATATGAAAACTGCGAAGCAGCAAGAAATTTCTATGCTATTGCGTTCGGATAGAGGCATAGAGGCGCCAAGACCTAGAGATATTTCGATATGGAACAATAATGGTATGCAGTGTTATTAATTCCAACAAGTTGAATATGAATGATGGATTTAAATATTGATTAGTTATTACCAATCAAAGTAAAATTGAGCAAATGGCGCAGCAAAACGAGTGTCGAGGGGGGATTTCATTGCGACAGAAATCGTAACAGAAAGGACAGAAGCCACTGAAAATTCTTCCCAGCTTGAAGCAGCTTATAACCAGAAGTGTCGTCTTTGTCTAAAGAATTACGACCAGTTTTTGGAATTATTTCAGAACGATATTTTGCCACTAAAAATCATGGCGTGTTCTCCTGTGAAGGTCAGCTTCATATATTTTTACAATACAGCTTACTGTTATAACTGAATTTATTATTTCGAAATTTTTAGAATTTAACTATCATTTTATTAGATCACAGTTCTGTATTCTTTAAATTGCAGATAGAACGCGGTGACGGTCTGCCAAGTGTGATTTGTTTCTCATGCTACCAGCTGTTGGATATTTCTTACAACTTCAAATGTCTAGTTGAGGAATCTGACTCTGCTTTACGTGAAACACTATTGACTAGAGTGAAGATGAATCAAAATACTGTAAAAGAGTCATTAGCACAGTCAGTTACCAACGATTTTGTAATGCAATACGAATCACAGCTCCCAGCTCCAGAAAATAATAATCATCTAGTATCCAATGATTATAATAATCGACAAGATTCTGTAGTACGTGAGATCCATCAGAAATGCATAAGTGGCAACAATCATTTACACACGAAGGGACCAGAGGATAAAAACAGGGATAATGAATCGGAGAATGAGAAAAGGGCAGAAATAGACGAAGATTTCAACGAGTCTGAGATCATACCTAGGTTGAATAGTTCTGAAATATTATTGATAGATCTATTAGAAGACGGAGTGTCCGTGAGTCAATCAATTCAAAGTATGGAATCTGAATCTGAAAGAATTGAACAGGAAGAACTCCCGTTGCCAGAGGAAATTAATTTATGCGAAGGAGAAGATAATCATCATGAGGCCGAGACTGAACTTCGATATACTTGCTTCTGGTGCGAAAAACAATTTTCTGATATTGCTAAACTCATGAATCATGTAAGAAATAATCACGATTCTTCGAACATTGGCAACAGAGGTGATATCGATAATATTTACGGCAGAGTGGAAACTGGCGAAAACGTGGCAATGTTGAATAAAAATATTGACAGCCCAAACAATGAGCAAATATTTCGAAAAAAAGGGTAGCCCATATGCGAACTCATATAGAGGTCAAGCCCCACAGTGTACAACAGTGTATGTCAGAGGACACTTACCAGAAGTGCAGGGTATTACAAGTCAATGTGATGATAAAGATTCTTCCAAAAAATTTGGAGAGAATATTTAATATAGATATAACCAGAAGTAGATGAACAAATTTATATTACTACACACGATGTTATCTATAATAAAGCTTCTGAAAAATGAATAACTGTGCTTTATGAAATAATCTTTAAGACCTCCACCCTATATATCTATTGTAATATCGTTTCTAATACAACGTTATACTATATTCTGTCTTAAATAAGTTGTGATGAATTATTGAATTGCTTGCAGATGTCCATTTATGTTTATTTCAAACATCATTAGGTTACAAACAACAGTCTCAGTTAAATTTACGCATTTGGTAGTAATAAAGTTAATAAGTCAATCGCGTACAATATTGATTTTTCATAAATTCGTTTCAGGTGTGAATTTTTCTTTATTTACTACATTATTCACCAGCGAGTAGTTCCTCGGTGGGTAACTGACTCGTTGAATCTTTTCGACGACTAGGGTTACGATGTGAATATCATTGAACGATCAATTTCGTGAAAGTGTTGGGTGGTATTGGAGATAACTTGCGGAGCCATGTCCGCGAGTATCTCCAATATCCTAGCTCGTAGCGCAGGCAAGTCATTTACCCGACCGCCGACATATATTTTGCTTTTGACGTAAGCCCAGAGGCCTAACTCGAGCGGTGTCAGATCAGAGGACCGAGCCGGCCATTGAATTGTTCCACCTTGACCAATCCAACGATTCGGGAACTCTGTGTCCAGGTACCTTCGGACTGGAGTGTTGAAGTGTGCTGGAGTCCCGTCCTGTTGGAACCAGATCCTTGGACCCTGTATCAATAAATAGCAGAACGTTAGAACGACAGTATAACAATCGAAGCTTGACCAAGTGCTAGCGAAATCAATCTACTCACATTTCCTTCAAGGGCTCTGATAGCTGGTACAATGTGTTCTTGAAGTAGCGTCAAATATTTGTCCCCGTCCAGGTTGCCCTCGATGAAAAATGGTCCAACAATCTGGTCCAGGTACACGCCTGCCCAGACGTTCAACTTGTGTTCGTCCAGTCCATTTTCCTCTTTGGTCACATGGGGATTTCTTGTTGAGTAGAATCTCAAATTCTGGCTGTTGCAGGTTCCCACGAGTAGGATGGTGGACTCGTCGCTGAAGCATATGTTGCGGATGCCTTCGTCTTTACGCAGCTCGTTCCTCGTCTCACAAGAGATTACACGGCTCTCGTCATTCGCTGCTCCAAGCTTTTGTACCTTTGGGAACTTGTAGGGTTCACAACGCACCTCCTCGATAATGCGTCGTACCGAGGCCTTGGATATTCCGACCTCTCGAGCCACTTTTGACGCTGGTTTTTTCCCGTTTTTCTCTAGTATTTCTAGCACTTGTTCCTTGATTTCCGCGGTCAATCGCCGCGTCGGATACGTCCTTTTAACGGATCGCGGATCGGTGACCCCCGTTTCTCTGTACTTAACAATTACTTTCCGCACGGTTGCTGCCGCCGGAATTGGGCGGCCGGGATGTTCTTCGGCGAAATTTTGCGCGATGGATTTGAAGGTTTCACCACGAGCATGTCTCAACACCATGTTTATACGTTCCTGTACTGTGAACTTTATATTCGGCATTTTGCACACTATTTCGCGTCAATCTATCTCATCAAATCCAGTCTACACATAAATGATGGAGGGGAAATTCTCGGTACGTGAGACGACGAAGATTTTGACAATGTTGATGAGAGAATCAATCAATCCGTTATTGACTTATAGCCTTGCTAGGCAAGTAGTCGATTGATGAGAGAAGCAAGGTCTTCTCCTTCTTCCTACGGCTTATCGTTATCTGCAAGAAGGAATGTAGCCTATAAAGAAGCAAGGTAAGATATCGTTGATATTCTTATACGGAGCGATTCTGTGGAAAGTAACGCGCCTAAAAGGTAGGCAAGCACGAGACGCCTGCTTAGAGCAGTTCAAACATCGATGATTGGGTTTCATTTATTACGTGGAAAATAAAACCCGCGATAACCCGCAGTCGTCGATGAGTGAGCTGCTCAATAGTGGCATTTTGCGCTTGCCTATCTTTTAGGCGCGCGTTACTTTCGACAGAATCGCTCGCTGCCGTATTTCTTTTCTTACTCACAATCTATATTCAATAATATACTGCTGTCGGATTTCTTTTTTTAATTTCATACTTATCGCCCGCTATCTTACCGAACATTATCTGATTTTCTGACTTATCGACTGAGGTAAGATCGGGACGATTGGACGATATGCATTTACAGACGACATGCAGACGACGTAGCGGTAGCTGTCACGTCGTTGTAGGTTATAATTAACTATCATATTTATAATATTGTTTAATTGAATTGTAATATCGCTGCTAATACAATACGTCATACCACATTCTGTTTTAAATAAATTGTAATGAATTATTGAGTTGCTTGCAGATGTCAATTTATGTTTATTTCAAACATCCTTAGGTTACAAATAACTGTCTCAGTTAAATTTACGCATCTGGCAGTAATAAAGTTAATAAGTCAATCGCAACGATATTGATTTTTTTTAATTTCTTTTCAGGTCTAAATTTTTCTTTATTTACTACATTATTTACCAGCGAGTAGTTCCTCAGTGAGTGACTGACTCGTTGAATCTTTGCAACAACTAGGGTTATGAACATAGGTTACGATGTGAATATCATTGAACGATCAATTTCTTGAAAGTGTTGGGTGGTATTGGAGATAGCTTGCGGAGTCATGGCTGCAAGTATCTCCAATATCCTAGCTTGCAGCGCAGGCAAGTCATTTATCCGACCGCCTACGTATATCTTGCTTTTGACGTAAGCCCAGAGGCCTAACTCGAGCGGTGTCAGATCAGAGGACCGAGCTGGCCATTGAATTGTTCCACCTTGACCAATCCAACGATTCGGAAACTCTGTGTCTAGGTACCTTTGAACGGGGGTGCTGAAGTGTGCTGGAGTCCCGTCCTGTTGGAACCAGATCCTTGGACCCTGTATCAATAAATAGCAGAATGTTAGAACGACAGTATAACAATGCAAGCTTGACCAAGTGCTGGCGAAATCAATCTACTTACATTTCCTTCAAGGGCTCTGATAGCTGGTACAATATTTTCTTGAAGTAGCGTCAAATATTTGTCCCCGTCCAGGTTGCCCTCGATGAAAAATGGTCCAACAATCTGGTCCAGGTACACGCCTGCCCAGACGTTCAACTTGTGTTCGTCCAGTTCATTTTCTTCTTTGGTCACATAGGGATTTCTTGTTGAGTAGAATCTCAAATTCTGGCTGTTGCGGGTTCCCACGAGTAGGATGGTGGACTCGTCGCTGAAGCATATGTGGCGGATGCCTTCGTCTTTATGCAGCTCGTTCCTCGTCTCACAAGAGATTACACGGCTCTCGTCATTCGCTGCTCCAAGCTTTTGTACCTTCGGGAACTTGTAGGGTTCGCAACGCACCTCCTCGATAATGCGTCGTACCGAGGCCTTGGATATTCCGACCTCTCGAGCCACTTTTGACGCTGGTTTTTTCCCGTTTTTCTCTAGTATTTCTAGCACTTGTTCCTTGATTTCCGCGGTCAATCGCCGCGTCGGATACGTCCTTTTAACGGATCGCGGATCGGTGACCCCCGTTTCTCTGTACTTAACAATTACTTTCCGCACGGTTTCCGGCGCCGGAATTGGGCGTCCGGGATTTTCTTCGGCGAAATTTTGCGCGATGGATCTGAAGGATTCACCATTAGCATGTCTTAACACCATGTTTATACGTTCCTGTACTGTGAACTTTATATTCGGCATTTTGCACACTATTCCACGTCAATCTATTGCATCAAATCCAGTCTAAGCATAAAGGGAAAATCCTCGGTACACAAGACAACGAAGATTTTGACGCAGTTGATGAGAGAAGGAAGGTAAGATATCGTTATTCTGATATGGAACAATTCTGTGGAAAGTAAAGCGTCTAAAAGCATCTAAAAGGTAGGCAAGCGCGAGACGCATGCTTCGAGCAGCTCAAACATCGACGATTGGGTTTCATTTATTACGTGGGAAATAAACCCCAATAACCCAATCGTCGATGTTCGAGCTGCTCAATGCAGGCGTCTCGCGCTTGCCTGCCTTTTTGGCACGTTACTTTTCAATTTTCACAGAATCGCTCGCTGCCGTATTTCTTTGTTTACTCACAATCTATAATCAGCTCTATTCTATAATATTGCTGTCGGATTTCTTTTCTTATTTTCATCATTTATCGCCCGCTATCTTACTGAACATTATTTGATTTTCTGACTTATCGATTGAGTTAACATCCGGATAGTGAACCGCGATCCATCATATTGTCCGACGTCCGCTATTGTTCAGCGTCATCAACGCTTTGTGAATTTGAGGTTAGAAATTTGGGATTTCGAGTCTAGCAACATACATGATTGTGCGGTGAAGATTTTGACGATGTTTTACACACGGAGTAACCGAAATATAACGTGATATCGTGACACTTTTGATTTTTTAATTAAACAATATAACAAATTGTCTGTAAAACTGACACATAACTATTGCGAATAGGTTATATTTTATATTCGAAGTTAGAAGCTTTTCAACAACAAAAATTCAGGTCTTGACGTTACAGTGAATTGTTATAATTAAACTGGAGCATTAAAAATCTTGTATTAAAGGCAGATCACGTGATAACTTATTGAATGAAATTCGAAGCCGAATAGAATGGTGTTACGAACGTACGGAGCTAAGCCAAGAACTTTTCAAATCGAAGAAAATGGAGAATATTACCACTTGGGTTCAGAAGTGGCAAAGTATCTGGGCTTCCATACTAGTCTGTACAGAAGATACCCTCGGATGTTCAGAAGACGTGTAACCAAAGACGAAAGGAAACGACTTATCCCACTTAGTGGTGTCAGCCCAATTGCTCCCACGTCCACCGTATTTTTACTACGAGTCAATGAAGTCAAAGACATCATTGAATGCAATGACGACAAATACACGCCTGTCCGAAATCATTCCACAAAACCACGTGCCCCAAGGAAACGCAGATATCGAAGAACGATGACCTCAGCTACTGAAAGTTCAGATCTCGATGACCTACATCCAGCTAGACATAATGATCGCGAAATACTTCACAGTAAAAAAGTCAGAACTTTATCACAGTGGTAAGAAATTTCATTCTCCTCTAGTTTCATCCTCAAGATTGTTTTTTTACACTAATTAGCGTTGTGCTTGCTACAAAAGTCTTGATATGCTTTCTGTGTTATTTTTACATCATGTAAAGTTCTCTGTTTATTCTAATAATCGTTATGTTGCAGGTGCAAGGATAGGTGTCCGACGGCACGTGAAGAAACTGTGGAGCAGCAAGAAATTTCCATGTCATTGCGTTTGGATAAAGAAATAGAGGCACGAAGACTTGAAGAAATTTCGATATGGAAGAAAAATGGTATGTGGTGTTATTAGTTATAACAAGTTTAATATCGATAACGGATCTGAATATTGATTAGTTATTCCTAATCAAAGTAAAATTAAGCGAATGGTGCAGCAAAACGACTATCGGGGGAGGATTTCATTGAGGCTGAAATGAAAGTGGATGAGACAGAAGGCGCTGGGAATTCTTCCCAGCATGAGGCAACTCGTAACCAGAAGTGTCGTCTTTGTCTAAAGAATTGCAACCAGTTTTTGGAATTATTTCAGAACGATGATACTTTACCGCTAAAAATCGCGGCGTTTGCTTCTGTAAAGGTCAGCTTGATATAATCTGACAGTACAGCTTACTGTTATATCTGTATTTATTGATGTGAATTCTTTTGAATTTTTCTGAATTGTAGATAAAACGTGACGACGGTCTACCAAGTGTGATTTGTGTTTCATGCCGCCAGCTACTGGACATTTCTTACAAGTTCAAATGTCTAGTTGAGAAATCTGACTCTGCTTTACGTGAAACACTATTGACTAGAGTAGAGATGAATCAAAATGCTGTAAAGGAGTCATTAGCACAGTCAGTTACCAACGATTTCGTAATGCGATACGAATCACAGCGCCTACCTCTACGAAATATCAATCACCCAGTATCCAATGATCATAGTAATCGACAAGATGCAGTAGCTCGTGAGATCAATGAGGAATGCATTAGTGGCAACAACCATTTACCCAAGAAGGGATCAGAGGATAAAAACAGCGATAATGAATTGGACAACGAAGAAACGGCAGAAAAGGACGAAGATTTCAACGAGTCTGAGATCACACCTAGTTTGAATAGATCTGAAACATTGATAATAGATCTATTGGAAGACGGAGTGTCCGTGAGTCAATCACTTCAGAGTATGGAATATGAATCTGAACCAATTGAACAGGAAGAACTCTTGTTGCCAGAGGAAAGTAATGTGTCCACAGAAAAGGATATTCATCATGAAGACGAGACTGAACTTCGATATACTTGCTACTGGTGCGCAAAACAATTTTCTGATATAGCTGAACTCATGAATCATGTAACAAATAAACACGAGTCTTTGAATAATGAGAGCAGAGTTGATATCGATAATAATTGCGGTAGAGCGGAAACTGATAGAGAGCCAGACAAGTTGGATAAAGATATTGGTGGCTCTATTGACAAGCAAAAAGTTGATAAAAATAATTGTAAATTCAAATGCACAATCTGTGTGAAAGAATTTACGTATCAGAAATCATTTCTTTCTCACATTAGGACCCACCTTGGGCACAAAGAATCCGGAACTTCAGATAATCATTTCGGACGATTGGAAAAGACAAAAGAATCGTGGAAACATCCAAATAATTTGCTTAATTCTAAAATGAATGAATCTGACGACAACAATTCGCCAGTTGAAGGTCTGCAGTGTATCCAGTGTGGCATACTTTTTCCAACAGAGAGAAGTCTGAGCAGACATATTTTAACACACAACGATCTTAGATTCAATTGCTCAATATGCGGGAAGGAGTTTTCGCGTACAGACGAACTGAAAAATCACCAACAGTCTAAGCATAAAGGGGAACTTCTTGATACGTCAGACGACGAAGATCATGTCCCACTTGATAAGAGATGGAAGGTAAGATATCCTCATTCTTAGTTACGAAATCCACGGCCAAAGTTTAGATTTTTGCCAGAAATAATCACATCATTATTTCCTGCAGGAAACGGAATGCAGACTTCGTGAGCGCGCGATGTCCCCGAAAGTACCCACTCTCAATGATTGGCTGACTACATGAAACGACAAAAATGCTCAAGGAAACCTCAGCAATGTTTCCTTTGCTAAATATGCAGCAAGTGTTTTTCCCAAGGTGGATTGCTTGTAGCCCATATGCGAACTCATATAGAGGTCAAGCCCTACAGTGTACAACGTATGTCGTAGGACACTCACTAGAAGTGGGTAATTACAAGTGTATGTGATGATGAAGATTTGTTGTAAAAATTTAGAGAGAACATTTAATTTATAACCAGAAGCAGACGAATAAATTTATATTACTACATAACGATATTATCTATAATGAAGCTTCTGAAAAATGAATAATTGTACTTTCTGAAATAATCTACAAGACCTCGATCCTATATATTTACTTACTAGTTATATTAATTAATATATTTCGGCAATCAATGCGATCTAATTATTTTTTAAAGAAATTGGAATATCAGCTACTATATATATCTATAGTTCATAATAGTGCTGTTTTTTTTTTTTTTTTTTAATTCATTTTGATTATCGCCCGCTATCTTACCGAACATTATTTGATTTTCTGACTTATCGACTGAGTCAACATCGGGATAGTGAACCGCGTTACATCAAATATTGTCCGTTATTGTTCAGCCGTCAGCGCCATCGACGCTTTGTGAATTTGAGGTTAGAATCTCGAGTTTAGCAACAATTGTGCGTTCAAGATTTTCATGATGTTTCACATAAGAAGTAACTAAAATATAACGAGATATTGTAACGCTTCTGGATTTCGAATTAAACAATATAACAAATTATCTGCAAAACCGACACAACCATTGCAAATGAGCTACATTTTATGTTCGAGGTTCGAAGTTTTTCCAAAACAAAAATTCCGGTGTCGACGTTACAGTGAATTGACATAATTAAATTGAAGTATAATAAATCTTGTATCAAACGCAGATCACGCAAAAAGTTTGGTGAATAAAATCCCAAGTCGAATAAAATGGCGTTACGAACGTACGGAGATAAGCCAATAAGTTTTCAAATCGAAGAAAATGGAGAACATTACTGCATCGCTGCAGAAGTTGAGAAGTATCTATGTTTCTTTCGTGGTTCTCTCTATAAAAGATACCCTGGCATGTTCAGAAAGTCCATAACTAACGATGAAAGAAAGAAACTGTTCGAACTCGGTCTGAGCCAACACATTCTTGCATCTAGCGTATCTTTACTACGAGCCAGCGAAGTCAAAGACATCATTGAAGGCAATGGCGACAAATACACGACTGCTTCGATTCATTCAACAAAATCCCCCAGAAAATGCAAAGATAAAAGATCGATGGCCTCGGCTACTATAAGTTCACATCTCTATGCCCCACTATCAGCTAGACAAATTAAACGCAAGACACTTCCCCATGAGAAAGTCTCAATAACTTTATCACGGTACTGAGAAATTCTATTCTTCTTCAGTTTTCTGCTTAAGATTGTTTTTCTACACTCATTAGCATTGCGCTTGTTTCAAAAGTCTTGAAATGCTGTCCATCTTATTTTCCCATCATATAAAGTTCTTCGTCTATTCTATCAATCTTTATGTTGCAGTTTCGATAATAGGAATCCGACGGCAAATATGAAAACTGTGCAGCAGCAAGAAACTCCTATGCCATGGCGTATGGATGAAGAAATAGAGGCGCCAAGACTTGGAGATATTTCGATATGGAATAGTAATGGTATGCGGTGTTATTATTTCTAACAAGTTCAATATCAATGCTGAATTCGAATATTGATTCGTTATTACAAGTCAAAGTAAAATTGAGCAAATGGTGCAGCAAAACGAGTATCAAGGGAGGATTTCATTGCGACAGAAATGGAAGTGGAAAAGACAGGAGCCACTGAAAATTCTTCCCAGCTTGAGGCAACTCATAACCAGAAGTGTCGTCTTTGTCTAAAAAATTACGACCAGTTTTTTGAATTATTTCAGAACGATGATATTTTACCTCTAAAAATCATGGCGTTTGCTTCTGTAAAGGTCAGCTTGATATAATCTGACAATACAGCTCACTGTTTTATCTGGATTCATTAGTTTGAATTTTTCTCAATTGTAGATAGAACACGGTGACGGTCTACCAAGTGTGATTTGTGATTCATGCCACCAGCTACTGGACAGTTCTTACAACTTTAAATGTCTAGTTGAGAAATCTGACTCTGCTTTACGTGAAACACTATTGACTAGAGTAGTGATGAATCAAAATGCTGTAACGGAGTCATTAGCACAGTCAGTTACCAACAATTTTGTAATGCAATACGAATCACAGCGCCTACCTCTACGAAATATCAATCACCCAGTATCCAATGATCATAGTAATCGACAAGATGCAGTAGCTCGTGAGATCAATGAGGAATGCATTAGTGGCAACAACCATTTACCCAAGAAGGGATCAGAGGATAAAAACAGCGATAATGAATTGGACAACGAAGAAACGGCAGAAAAGGACGAAGATTTCAACGAGTCTGAGATCATACCTAGTTTGAATAGATCTGAAACATTTATAATAGATCTATTGGAAGACGGAGTGTCCGTGAGTCAATCACTTCAAAGTATGGAATATGAATCTGAACCAATTGAACAGGAAGAACTCTTGTTACCAGAGGAAAGTAATGTGTCCACAGAAGGGGATATTCATCATGAAGACGAGACTGAACTTCGATATACTTGCTACTGGTGCGCAAAATATTTTTCTGATATAGCTGAACACATGAATCATGTAAGAAATAATCACAATTCTTCGAACAATGCCAACAAAGATTATATCGATAATAATCACGGTAGAGTGGAGACTGGCGAAGAGGTGGCCACATTAAATAAAAATATTGACAGCCCAAACCATGAGCAAATTGTTCAAAGAAAAGAATATAAATCGAAGTGCAAGGTCTGTACGAAACAGTTCACTTGTCAGGAATCATTTCTTTCTCATATTAAGACCCACCCTGAGTACGAGAGATCCGGAACTTCAGATAATCATTCCGAACGATTGGAAAAGACAAAAGAATCGCGGAAACATCAAAATAATTTGTCTAATTCTAAAATGAATGAATCTGACTATAATTCGCCACTTGTAGGTCTGCAGTGTATCCAGTGTGGCATACCTTTTGTAACAAAAGAAAGTCTGAAAAGACATATTTTAACACACTACGATCTTCGATTCAATTGCTCAATATGCGCGAAGGAGTTTCAGTATCTAGATGTACTCAAAGATCACCAACGATCTCAGCATAAAGGGGAAATTCTCGGTACCTCAGGCGACAAAGATTATGACACAGTTGATGAGAGAAGGAAGGTCAGACATCCTTATTCTTAGTTACGAAATCCATGGCGAAAGTTTAGATTTTCGCAAGAAATAATCATATCATTATTCCTGCAGGAAACGGAATGCAGACCTCATAAGAGCGCGATGTGCCCGAAAGTTCCCACTCTCGATCATTGACTGACTACATAGAACGACAAAAACGCTTAAGGAAACCTCAGCAATGTTTCTTTTGCTAAATATACGGCAAGTGTTTTGCCTAAAGCGGATCGCTTGTAGCCCATATGTGAACTCATATAGAGGTCAATTCCCACAGTGTACAACGTATGTCGTAGGTCACTCTACGGAAGCCCGGTAGTGCCATCGCATATACCGTGTGTGTGAGTATGTCGAAACTCAATTCTGACATACACAGTATGTCAGAATATCCGGAATTTTGTGTATGACATACACAGTATGTCAGAATATCCCGAATTTTATGTATGGCATACACAGTATGTCAGAATATCCGGAATTTTGTGTATGACATACACAGTATGTCAGAATATCCCGAATTTTATGTATGACATACACAGTATGTCGCCACATTCGCTACCTAAGGTCCGAAATACACGGGATATCGCAATTTCCGAAACTTTTTGATATAATTTTTTGAATAAATTATTGTTTAAAATAAATTACTTTTATAAATAAAATTTACTCACATAAAATATATAACCGCGATTGCGGGCACATTTTTTTATCTATATTTATATAAATTATAATTCTAAATTTCTTTAATTATTAAAACTAATTATAATTCAAAATTAAATTATTGGCCAATTTTTAAGTTTCGGAAATTGCGATATCCTGTGTATTTCGGACCTTAGGTAGCGAATGTGGCGACATACTGTGTATGTCATACATAACATTCGGGATATTCTGACAGACTGTATATGTCGTACATAAAATTCCGGATATTCTGACATACTGTGTATGTCATACACAAAATTCCGGATATTCTGACATACTGTGTATGTCAGAATTGAGTTTCGACATACTCACACACACGGTATATGCGATGGCACTACCGGGCTTCCGTATCACTCACTAAAAGTGGGTAATTACGAGTAAATGTAATGACATAGATACTTTCGAAAAATGTTGAGAGACCATTTAATATATAACCAGAAGTGGATAAATAAACTTATATTACTACACACGATATTATCTATAATAAATTTTTTGAATAATCAATCATTGTGCTTTCTGGAATAATCTGAGACCTCTACTCTGTATATCTATTTACTAGTCATAATAATCATTATATTTCGGCCGCTGAGGCAAACATAATTATAATACCAGCTATGAATCTATATTTCATAATATTGCTGTCTGTTCTTTCATTTTTCATTCTGATTATCGCGTGCTATCTTACCGAAAGTTATTTCATTTTCTGACTTATCGACTGAGTTAACATCGGATAGAATCTCATAGAAAAGAAAGAGGATGAAGATAGCTACACTACACCAGTGTAGCTCGGTGTAGCCCAGTCGAATATGCTATAAGTAAGTATACAAAGACAAATCAAAGAAATTATCGTTTATATTTTTATTGATATTTAATCGTCGTAACTGTTCGGAATTTTTTTTTTTCACTCGATTTTTCTGCAAATCCCTAGATTCCACTCTATCACCACTTCGAATATCTATTTCATCACAATGTTCAATAATTTGGCATAAAATCTCGTTGGTAAACTGTTAAATTTATCATATCCCGAATTTGCGTCGACGCCGCGTATAAGTGGAGGGCGCATTTTCGGAGTGATGTTTGTTACCAAAAACCTCGACTTATACTCAGAACAATACGGTAATTATTTGTAAACACCGACACAACTCATGCAAATAGGTTATATTTTATGTTCGGAGTTCGAAGTTCTTCCAAAACAAAAATTTCGGTCTTGACGTACAGTGGATTGTCATAATTGAACCGAAGTATCAAGAAATCTCGTATTTGAGGGGACCTTAAGGGGACATAGTAGGTATACACCTTAAACTACGAAATTAGAGGTAATTTTCAAAGGATCACTGTAGTTTAGCCCTAGTGCAGGGTCATCTTTGGGGATGATTTGCCTGTGTGAACAAATATCCTATATTTTTGTGACTGCGTCACATTCATGCCCATAACTATCCACTTTATTCATGCAAGACCCCGGTCATTTCAGATGAAAAATGGCATCCTATTCGTGCACAACATGATGCGGTCACAAAAGCGTGGGAAATAATCTACAACGATGACCCACGCTAGGGCTGAACTAGGATAAATATAATTTATTCTCCTATCAACTGTGATCCATTGAAAATTACCTTTCGTAGTTCAGGGTGTACATGTCCCCTTAACCCAAATCACGTGAAAACTTGTTGAACAAAATTCCAGGCCCGATAAAATGGCGTTAGAAACGTACGGAGACAAGCCAATAAGTTTTCAACTCGAAAAAAATGGAGAATATTACTGCTTTGGTTCAGATGTCGGGAGGTATATAGGTATTTATAAGAATCTCTACAACACATACCCTGGCCTCTCCAGAAGGCGCATCATGAGTCAAGTCGAAAAAGAAAAACTGGGCAAACTTCGTCTTGACGAACACTTCGGTTCATTGAATACATTTTTACTACGAGCCAGTGAAGTTGAAGACATCTATGAAGGCAATGGCCACAAATACAAGATTGCGTCACAAACCAACGGAGATGAGCCAGTAAGTTTTCAACTCGAAAAAAATGGAGAATATTACTACTTTGGTTCAGATGTCGGGAGGTATCTAGGTATTTATAAGAATCTCTACAACACATACCCTGGCCTCTTCAGAAGGCGCATCACAAGTCAAGTCGAAAAAAAAAAACTGGGCAAACTTCGTCTTGACGAACACTTCGGTTCATTGAATACATTTTTACTACGAGCCAGTGAAGTTGAAGACATCTATGAAGGCAATGGCCACAAATACAAGATTGCGTCACAAACCAACGGAGATGAGCCAGTAAGTTTTCAACTCGAAAAAAATGGAGAATATTACTGCTTAGGTTCACAGGTCGTGAGGTATCTAAGAAGTAGATGTTTCTACAAAACATACATTGGTCTTTTCAAAAGGCGCATTAAAACTGAAAACGAAAGAAATATACTGGTCAAACTTGGTCTACACGGAGGCGTTTTTAACGCTCCCGTACATGTACTACGAACCAGCGAAGTCAAAGACATCATTGAAGGCAATGGCGACAAATACACGACTGCTTCGATTCATTCAACAAAATCCCCCAGAAAATGCAAAGATAGAAGATCGATGGCCTCGGCTACTACAAGTTCACATCTCAATGCCCCACTATCAGCTAGACAAATTAAACGCAAGAGACTTCCCTATGAGAAAGTCTCAATAACTTTATCACGGTACTGAGAAATTCTATTCTTCTTTAATTTTCTGCTTAAGATTGTTTTTCTACATTCATTAGCATTGTGCTTGTTACGAAAGCCTTAAAATGCTTTCTCTGTTATTTTCACATCATGTAAAGTTCTTCGTCTATTCTATTAATCATCATGTTGCAGCTGCGATGATAGGAATCCGTTGGCAAATATGAAAACTGCGGAGCCGCAAGATATTCCTATGCCATTGCGTTCGAATGAAGAAATAGAGGCGCGAAGACTTGGCGATATTTCGATATGGAACAATAATGGTATGCGGTGTTTTTACTTATAACAAGTTCAATATCAATAATGGATCTGAATATTGATTAGTTATCAACTTATTACTAATGAAACTAAAATTGAGCAAATGGCACAGCAAAACTAGTATCGAGGGAGGATTTCATTGCGACAGAAATAGAAGAGGAAAAGACAGAAGCCGCTGTAAATTCTTCCCAGCTCAAGGCTACTTATAACCAGAAGTGTCGTGTTTGTCTAAAGAATCCTGACCAGTTTTTGGAATTATTTGGGAGTGATGGTGTTTTACCGCTGAAAATCATGGCGCTTGCTTCTGTAAAGGTCAGCTTTATACATTCTGACGATACAGTCTACTCTTATAAGTGAATTTATTATTCTGAGATTTTTTTATTTCCTTATTTAGACATTTCTTGAATTAATCCAATATTTTATCACATCACAGTTCTTTATTTTATGTTCTTCATTTGCTAAATTGCAGATAGAACAAGGTGACGGTCTACCAAGTGTGATTTGTGTTCCATGCCACCAGTTACTGGACATTTCTTACAACTTCAAATGTCTAGTTGAGAAATCTGATGCTGCTTCACGTGCACTTTTAATTTATTCTTCACTATTTACTGAAATGAAGATAAATCATAATGCTGTAAAAGGGTCATTAGCACAGTCAGTTACAAACGATTTTGTAATGCAATACGAATCACAGCTCCTACCTCCAGAAAATAATGATCATCGAGTATCCAATGATTATAATAATCTACAAGATTCCGCAGCCCATGAGATCAACAAGGAATGCATGAATGGCAGCAACCATTCACACAAGAAGGGGCCAGAGGATGAAAACAAGGATAATGATTTGGACAATGAGAAACAGGCAGAAAAAGACGACAATCTCAACGAGTCTGAGATCATACCTATGTTCAATAGATCTGAAGTATTATTGGAAGATCAAGGACTGTCTGTGAGTCAACCAATCGGTGCCTCAATTCCAAGTATGAAATCTAAACCTGCACCAATTGAGCGGCAAAAACTCTTGTTGCCAAAGGTAATTGATTTGTCCGAAGAAGAGGATAATCATCATGAGGCCGAGACTGAAATTCGATATACTTGCTACTTGTGCGAAAAACAATTTTCTGATATAGCTGAACTCATGAACCACGTAACAAATAGTCACGAGTCTTTGAATAATCAGAACAGAGTTGATATCGATAATAATTGCGGTCGAGTCGAAACTGATAGAAGGCCAGACAAGTTGGATAAAGATATCGGTGGCTCTATTGACGAGCAAAAAGTTGATAAAAAGTATTATAAATTCAAATGCACAGTCTGTGCGAAAGAATTTACGTTACCGCAATTATTTCTTTCTCACATCAAAACCCACCCTGGGCACGAAGGATCCGGAACTTCAGATGATCATTTCGGACGATTAGAAAAGACGAAAGAATCGTGGAAACATCCAAATAATTTGTTTAATTCTAAAATGAATGAATCTGACGACAATAATTCGCCATTTGAAGGTCTGCAGTGTATCCACTGTGGCATACTTTTTCCAACAAAGGGAATTCTGAGAAGACATATTTTGAGACACAACAATGTTCGATTCAATTGCTCAATATGCGGGAAGGAGTTTTCGCATCCAGATGAACTGAAAGATCACCAACAATCTAAGCATAAAGGGGAAATTCTTGATACGTCACACGACAAAGATTATGACACAGTTAATGAGAGAAAAAAGGTAAGATATCCTTATTCTTAGTAACGAAATCCATGGCGAAAGTTTAGATTTTTGCAAGAAATAATCATATCATTATTCCTGCAGGAAACAGAATGCAGACCTCATGAGCGAGCGATGTGCCCGAAAGTGCCCACTCTCCATCGTCAAGTGACTACATGAAACAACGAAAACGCTTAACGACACCTCAGCAATGTTTTCTTTCTGAAATATGCAGCAAGTGTTTTTCCAAAAGTGGATTGCTTGTAGCCCATATGCGAACTCATATAGAGGTCAAGCCTCGTAGTGTACAACGTGTGTCGTAGGACACTCACTAAAAGTGGGTAACTACAAGTGATTGTGATGATAAAGATTCTTTCTAAAAATTTGGAGAGAACATTTAATATAGATATAACCAGAAGCAGATAGAAAAATTTATATTAATACACAGGATGTTATCTATAATAAAGCTGCTGAAAAATGAATAACTGTGCTTTCTGTTTGTTTGTTTTTTAATCCAACCGGGCTTATCGCTTTCGCATGTAGCCAGCTAGTCTTTTAACTGTGCTTTCTGAAATAATCTTAAAGACCTTTACCCTGTATATCTATTTACTAGTTACATTAATTAATATATTGCGGCAATTGATGCGATCTTATCAATTAAAATAGTAAAACATAATTATAGAATATCAGCTTTACACGATACATCTACTATATTTCATAATATAGCTGTCTGATTTCTTTTTTTGTTAGAATCTAAGAACCTCGATACGCCAACTAGTGACAAAAAATAGAACTGTTCCAAGTAGGTAGCAGTTCCAAAGCTGCGCCTATTCTTAGGTTTCCAACTTCCCAATTTAGTGCCCGCTATTTTACCGATCATTAAATGATTTTCTGACTTATCTACTGAGTTAGCATCAGGATAGTGAACCGCGTTCCATCAAATATTTTCGAATTTTGTTATTGTTCAGCGCCATCCACGCTCCGTGAATTTGAGGTTAGAAATTTAGAATTTCGAGTAGCAACATACATTATAGTGCGGTTAAGATTTTGACGAGGTTTAACATAAGAATTAGCTAAAATATAACGAGATATCGTAACTAAACGATATAACTAATTATTTGTAAAACCGACACAACTCATGCAAGTAAGTTATGTTTTATGTTCGAAGTTCGAAGTTCGAAGTTCTTCCAAAACAAAAATTTCGGTCTTGACGTACAGTGGATTGTTATAATTGAACTGAAGTATCAAGAAATCTCGTATTTAAGGAGACCTTAAGGGGACATAGTAGATATACACCTTAAACTACGAAATTAGAGGTAATTTTCAAAGGGTCACAGTTCATAGGAGAATAAATTTGATCTATTGTAGTTTAGCTCTAGTGCAGGGTCATCTTTGGGGATGATTTGCCTGTGTGAACAAATATCCTAACTATATTAGGAAGGGCGGTTCAGCCCTGCAAGGGTTGTCGTCACGTTTTTGTGACTGCATCAGATTGTGCATGATTGCGATGCCATCTTTCATCTGAAATTATCGTGGTTTCGCATGAATAAAGTGGGTAGTTATGCGCATGGATTCTACTAACAATGTTTGAAATCCGAACATTTTTGATCAATTTTGCTATCCCATATTTGATGAAGTACTTGTGATCACTATGTTTAAGTTTGTTGATTGTGGAACAAAATTCTGATTGAAATTTCTAGGTATTATAGGTGGAATTCATGCCTATAACTATCCACTTTATTCATGCAAAACCCCGATAATTTCAGATGAAAGATTGCATCTGCCCTTCCCAATAGAGTTAAGATATTTGTTCACCCAGGGAAATAATCTCCAAAGATGACCCTACGCTAGGGCTGAACTACAATACATATAATTCATTCTCCTATCAACTGTGATCCTTGGAAAATTACCTCTCGTAGTTTAGGGTGTGTATGTCCCTTTAACTCAGATCGCGTAAAAACTTGTTGAACAAAATTCCAGGCCGAATATAATGGCGTTAAAAACGTACGGAAAGAAGCCAATAAGTTTTCAACTTGAAAAAAATGGAGAATATTACTGCCTCGGTTCACATGTCGTGAGGTATCTGAGAGATAATTGTTTCTACCAAAAATACTCTGACATTTCCAAAAGGCGCGTTACAACTGAATACGAAAGAAGAAAACTGATTAAGTTTGGCCTTTACGAAAGACTTGCTATCGCTCGTATAATTTTGCTACGAGCCAGCGAAGTCGAAGATATCATTGGAGGCAATGGCGACAAATACAAGACTGAGTTACAACCGTCCGGAGACAAGCCATTAAGTTTTCAACTTGAAAAAAATGGAGAATATTACTGCTTAAGTTCACATGTCAGGAGGTATCTGGGTACTAAAAATATCTTCAAAAAATACCCTGGCATTTTCAAAAGGCGCATCAGAACTGAAAACGAAAAAAAAAAAGTGGTCGAACTTGGTCTTTGCGAAAAATCTTATACGACTTATGTAGTTTTACTACGAGCCAGCGAAGTCAAAGATATCATTGAAGGCAATGTCGAAAAATACAAGACTGCGTTTCAACCGTCCGGAGACAAGCCAATAAGTTTTCAACTCGAAAGAAATGGAGAATATTACTGCTTCGGTTTACATGTCATAAAGTATCTAGGTAATAAAGATATCTACAAAAGATACCCTGGCATGTTCAAAAGGCACATCAGAACTAAAAACGAAACAGATAAACTGGTCAAACTTGGTCTTAGTGAAAAAGCTGTTAAGGATTATGGAGTTTTACTACGAGCCAGCGAAGTCGAAGATATCATTGAAGGCAATGTCGACAAATACAAGACTGCGTTACAACCGTCCGAAGATAAGCCAATGAGTTTTCAGCTCGAAAAAAATGGAGAATATTACTGCTTAGGTCCACATGTCCGGAGGTATCTAGGTATCGTAAATCTCTACAAAAGATATCCTGGCATTTTCAAAAGGCGCATCAGTACTGAAAACGAAAAAAATCAACTGGTCAAACTTGGTCTTTACGAAAAAGTTTCTGCGCCTGGTGTAGTTTTGCTACGAGCCAGCGAAGTCAAAGATATCATTGAAGGCAATGGCGACAAATATAAGACGGATTCTTCGATTTATTCAACAGAACCCGTCAGAAAATGCAAAGATAGAAGATCGATGCCCTCGGCTACTACAAGTTCACATCTCGATGCCCTACCACCAGCTAGACAAATTAATCGCAAGAGACTTCATGATGAGAAAGTCAGAACTTTATCACCGTGGTAAGAAATTTCATTCCCCTTTAGTTTCATTCTTGAGATTGTTTTTTTTTACGCTCATCAGCATTGTGCTTGTTAAAAAAGGATTGAAATGCTGTCTGTGTTATTTTCACATCATATTAAGTTCTTCATCTTTTCTATAAATCTTTACGTTGCAGCTGCGATGATAGGAATCCGTCGGAAAATATGAAAACTGCGGAGCAGCAAGAAATTTCTATGCCATTGAGTTCAGATGAAGAAATAGAGGCGCGAAGATCTGGCGATATTTCGATATGGAACAATAATGGTATGCAGTGTTTTTATGTATAACAAGTTTAATATCAACAATGGATCTGAATATTGATTAGTTATTACTTATCACCAATGAAACTAAAATTGAGCAAATGGCACAGCAAAACGAGTATCGAGGGAAACTGTCATTGAGACTCAAATGGAAGTGGATAAGACAGAAGGCACTGTAAATTCTCCCCAGCTTGAGGCAACTCATAACCAGAAGTGTCGTCTTTGTCTAAAGAATTGCGACCAGTTTTTGGAATTATTTCAGAACGATATTTTACCGCTAACAATCACGGCGTTCGCTTCTGTAAAGGTCAGCTTGATATAATCTGACAATACAGCTCACTCTTATATCTGTATTTAATACTGTGAATTTTTTTGAATTTTTCTGAATTGTAGATAAAACGCGGTGACGGTCTACCCAGTGTGATTTGTGTTTCATGCCGCCAGCTACTGGACATTTCTTACAATTTCAAATGTCAAGTTGAGAGATCTGACACTACTTTACGTGCACTTTCAATATATTCTTCACTATCCAATGAAATAGGAATAAATCACAATGAGGTAAAAGAGTCATTAGAATTAGTGATGCGAAACAAATCACAGCTTTCACCTCTGCAAAATAATAATCACCAAGTAAGCAGTGATTATGACAATCGACAAGATTCTGTAGCTCGTGAGATCAACAAGGAATGCATGAGTTGCAACAATCATTCACACAATAAGGGGCCAGAGGACAATAACAAGGATAATGAATTGGACAATGAGAAACCGGCAGAAAAAGGCGATAATTCCAACGAGTCTGAGATCATACCTATGTTCAATAGATCTGAAGTATTATTGGAAGATGCATCGGATGACGGAGTGACCGTGAGTCAATCACTTCAAAGTATGGAATATGAATCTGAACCAATGAAAAAGGAAGAACTCTTGTTGCCAGAGGGAAGTGATGTGTCCACAGAAAAGGATATTCATCATGAGGCCGAGACTGAACTTCGATATACTTGCTACTGGTGCGCAAAACAATTTTCTGATATAGCTGAACTCATGAACCACGTAACAAATAATCACGAGTCTTTGAATAATGAGAACAGAGTTGATATCGATAATAATTGCGGTAGAGTGGAAACTGATAGAGAGCCAGACAAGTTGGATAAAGATATCGGTGGCTCTATTGACACGCAAAAAGTTGATAAAAATAATTGTAAATTCAAATGCACAATCTGTGTGAAAGAATTTACGTATCAGAAATCATTTCTTTCTCACATTAAGACCCACCTTGGGCACAAAGAATCCGGAACTTCAGATAATCATTTCGGACGATTGGAAAAGACAAAAGAATCGTGGAAACATCCAAATAATTTGCTTAATTCTAAAATGAATGAATCTGACGACAACAATTCGCCAATTGAAGGTCTGCAGTGTATCCAGTGTGGCATAGTTTTTCCAACGGAAAGAATTCTGAGAAGACATATTTCAACACACAACGATGTTAGATTCAATTGCCTAATATGCGCGAAGGAGTTTCAGTATCTAGATGTACTCAAAGATCACCAACGATCTAAGCATAAAGGGAAAATTTTCGGTACGTCAGGCGACAGAGATTATGACACAGTTGATGAGAGAAGGAAGGTAAGATATCCTCAATCTTAGTTATGAAATCCACGGCCAAAGTTTAGATTTTTGCAAGATATAATCATATCATTACTCCTGCAGGAAACGGAATGCAGACCTCATGAGCGCGCGATGTGCCCGAAAGTACCTACTCTCAATGATTAACTGACTACATGGAACGACAAAAACGCTTAAGGAAACCTCAGCAATGTTTCTTTTGCTAAATATACGGCAAGTGTTTTTCCAAAAGGGGATCACTTGTAGCCCAAATGCGAACTCATATAGAGGTCAAGCACTACAGTGTACAACGTATGTCGTAGGACACTCTCTAGAAGTGGGTTATTACAAGTGTATGTGATTATAAAGATTCGTTGTAAAAATTTAAGTTTAAATTTTAGTTTAAATTTTAGCGAGAACATTCAATTTATAACCAGAAGCAGATGAATAGATTTGTATTGCTACACAACGATGTTATCTATAATAAAGCTGAAAAATGAATAACTGTGCTTCCTGAAATAATCTACTAGACCTCTATCCTGTATATCTATTTACTAGTTACATTAATCAATATATTGCGGCAATTGATGCGATCTAATTAATTGAAAAAAAAAAAAATGATTTGAATAGCAGCTATGTACACTATATTTTATAATATTGTTATCGGTTTTTATTTTTTTCATTTTTATTTTGATTATCGCCCGCTATCTTACCGAACATTATTTGATTTTCTGACTTATCGCCTGAGTTAATATCGGGATAGTAAACCGCGTTACATCAAATATTGTCCGTTATTGTTCAGCCGTCAGCGCCATCGACGCTTTGTGAATTTGAGGTTAGAATCTCGAGTGTAGCAACATACATTGTGCGGTTAAGATTTTGACGATGTTTCATATAAGAAGTAAATAGAATATAACGGGATATCGTAACATTTTTGGCTTTTGGATTAAACAATATAACCAATTATCTCTAAAACCGATACAATTCATGCAAATAAGTTGTATTTTATGTTCGAAGTTCGGAGTTTTGCAGCAACAAATATTCCGGTCTCGACGTTACAGTGAATTGTCATTATTAAACTGAAGTATAAAAAGTCTTGTATCAAACGCAGATCAGTTAAAAAGTTTGTTGAATAAAATCCCAAGCCGAATAAAATGGCGTTACGAACGTACGGAGATAAACCAATAAGTTTTCAAGTCGAAGAAAATGGAGAATATTACTGCATCGGTTCAGAAGTTGGAAATTATCTACGTCTCTTTCGTGGTTCTCTATATAAAAGATACCCTGGCATGTTCAGAAGGTCCATAACTAACGACGAAAGAAAAAAACTGGTCGAACTCGGTCTTAGCCAACACGTTCTTGCATCTAGCGTATCTTTACTAAGAGCCAGCGAAGTCGAAGACATTATCGAAGGCAATGACGACAAATATAAAGCTGTATCTGTCCATTCTACCGAACCACCAGCCCCGAGAGAAGGAAAATCTAAAAAATCTATGTCCTGGGTTCCAAGTCTACCTAACAGTTCACATCTTGACGCCGTACCGCAAGCTACGCCAATTAATCGCAACAGAGTTCATAACAAAAAAGTCAGAACTTTTCCACTATGGTAAGAAATTTCTTTGTTCTTTAGTCTTATACTTTAGATTAAGCTCGTTTATCCACAGTCCAATTCGTCGCGCTTTCTACAGAAGACTTTAATTTCTGTTTTCACGATTTTCATATCATGCAAGGCTCTCTGTCTATTATTTCAATCTTTTGTCCACAGCTTCGACGATACAGATCCATCAGCTAATCTGGAAAATGCAGCCCAGCAAGAAATGCTTGTGCCGATACGTTTGGATATGGAAATTGAGGGGCAAAAACTTAGAGACACTTTTACGTGGAATAAAAATGGTACACGGTTCAAATAGCGTCAACAAGTTTCATACCGCTATTGGATTTAAACATTTATCAATTCCGACTGAACTCAATCGTCTTTTATTACAGAAAGCCTCATAACGCCGGAGCAATTTGCAGAAGTTTTATGCGACGACTTAGATTTGAATCCTCTAACATTTGTTCCTGCTATTGCACAGGCAATTAGACAACAAATCGAAGCATTCCCTCAAGAAACGATCCTAGAAGATCAATGTGATCAGAGAGTTATCATCAAGCTCAATATTCACGTTGGAAACACTTCGTTGGTAGATCAAGTCGAATGGGATATGTCCGAAAAGGAAAACAACCCGGAAAAATTTGCAATGAAACTTTGCGCAGAGTTAGGTCTCGGGGGAGAATTTGTCACCGCAATTGCTTATAGGTTGAAAATTGATTTCATCCAAATTACTTTGGATCTATAATATCCTACTAATTATCAATATTCTCATAGCGTTCGAGGACAGTTATCGTGGCATCAAAGAACGTACGCATTCTCTGAAGCGCCATTACCTACGGTAGAAGTACCTTTTAGACCTCCGTCAGAAGCTGACCAATGGGCTCCATTCTTAGAGACGCTTACCGACGCAGAGATGGAAAAGAAGATACGAGATCAGGACAGAAACACGAGGTGAGATACAAACGTTGATTTTCTAGATTATGATCATCCCTAAAGTTTATTGGATTGAGAATAATGAATATAGTCTCTCTCCCTATTCATTTCTAATTAATATCGTTTTATATTACAGACGTATGCGAAGATTGGCCAACACTACACCTGGATGGTAAAATTTAACTAACTTTAAAACAAAAACATTTACATTTACATTTACATTCGAATTTCAATTTCCATGCCATAAAGGGGATTTTTTTTTTCTTTTTTCTTAATTTAATCGGATTTTTCTCACTGGTATAAACTATTCAATTAATCCACAAATGTGCCCAATAATAAATTTCATTACTCTATACATAAAGTGAAACGATATTCTTATTATTATTTATAGAGATGCAGTCTAGTCTCATTTTCGCAAGATATCAGATGTCTCCACTACTTTATAATCAAGACTTAAAGCGAAACAATGATTACCTATACCTATTTCGTATATTATGCAATTAATACTATAATGAATAATGCATATCTATAATCATACAGATATGATCCAGTACGATAACTAGAAAATTAATTAGTTTTATTAATTAACGAAAAAAAAAAAAAAAAACAACAAAAAAAACAATCTTTTTATGTATCAGTAATCTTTTTCTCGTCTGTATTTTAAAGCTTGCTGTAATAATCTATTATCCATGTTGTGTAAATCAGCAACACTATGTGAAAAATGAAATAAGAATATTTCAGTGCTTATATATACTATATAGAATTTCCCGAAACTTTAATGCAGATTATTTTATTTTTCATCAAGTTTCGAGATATATTTTCATTTCTTTTCTTTTCTTTTTCTTTTTCCATTCTCTACGAAAGGTGAGATGAAGAAGGCGATGAGAGAAAAGCCTATAAGATATTATTTTATCATTATTTTTATTTCCAAAAAAAAAAAACAACAATACATGTCATTGAACTTTTAACGCCTTTTTCTATTTGTTATGTAATCACAATGACGAATATACGTGTGCTTATCTGCACTTAGAAACCTACAATCCAGAGATATAATACGTTAACTTCTACGTCAAACGGATTATTTCTAAGGACTAATTGACTTTTAAATTGAGCCGTATTCATGATAAGACAGTATTATAAACTGATTAAACAATACAGTACATATTTACACGGGTATTTTGATACATAGAGCTTAATTTAATGCACAATACACGCTATTGTGCAAACATTTATTTCAAATCGTTCTAAGCCATAGTTAAATCTACGATAGAGACATCATCGAGTTAATCGAGGTCGTAAAAACGCCATGAACTCAAGGAAAGTTTATCTACGGATTCAAAACATTGCATTTCTTATCGTACTATGTTAGTAGCGCCTGTCGTATCATGGTATGCATGTGCATTTTTCATCCGGAAAAAAGGTTTATAAAAAAATGCAAGGTATGTAAACAATTATGCTTGAACAGTTTTATTATATTTGCTTCAAATGAATGTAAGTACATATATATTAGTGTAGCTGAGGCGTGCGTGAGTATTCGTTTATGAATCTTTCAATGGGATCTTCTTTGCTTGTGTTTCATTCTTTCATCGACCCTGCCTTTCGATTCACATTTCACCAGCGCTGTCATTGGCCGGTCTTAATAGTCTTATGTTGTCGATTAGTTGAGCGGAGTGGGGAATCCCCCGTTTTATCATTTCGGGTATACGCATACCTATACGCGATCGCGCGCAGCTTTCATTTTCAACTAAAATACACACGTATTACGCGCATACATGCATGTATAGTATACAAACGTGTAGTACGATAGGGTTAGCCGGCGATACCGAAAAATAGCCGATCCCCGCCATCGGTGATATGAATTGAAACATTCGCGTATACATACGCTGTATACATATCCATACATATACGTCATACAAAAGTCATTACTATGCTGTAATATTATTCCTCCAATTAATTTGTCGTAGTTTTATAATACAATAGTCGAGATAGTAAATTGTGGTCAAGTGGCGGATCACCATAGGCGTGACCACTACCGCGACGACTAAAGGTCTTTGAAATAAAATAATAATAATAATAATAATAATAATAAAAGGCGGAAGAAAAAGAATACGAAAGTTGCGATAAGCGGCGAGGAATGGAAGGGATTTTATATACGTTTAGACGGTGATTTGGAACAGTTTGAGTCCGGCTTGCTGCAGACGTAGTGACAGTCACTCGTGTACGTACGTCGCGTATAGAACTTCGACGTTCGTAGTGTCCGTTGAGTCGAGTGAAAGTAAATTACTACACAACATCAGTTAAATTAATAATAAATAATAAACATCGACCATGGATCCGTGGTTGATACATCAGCTTACGAAAACACCCGCTTCTACATCTAGTACCTTCAAAAATCCATATCCAAGAAGACCTTGGATCAAGGATTCTGCAGCTGCAGCCCCATCTGCTGGAAATGTTGGGATCAAGGGAATTGTTGCTGGTATGACTTGGATCTAATTTTCAAAATTTTTATCCCAATAGAAAAATGGATTATGAACTTACTCTAATAGCTTGCAAACAGATTTGGAGTTGATTTATATCATAGATAGATATTCTGAATAATTTTCATTTATAATACTTACATCATTTCTATTTTTGATTTTTTTTTAACAATATTTTTAGGCGGAATAACGGGGGGTATAGAAATTTGTATAACGTATCCTACTGAGTATGTAAAGACGCAACTACAACTTGATGGAAAAGCTGGAGCTGGGAAACAGTATTCAGGAATATTGGATTGCGTTAAAAAGACTGTGAAAGGTCACGGTGTTCTTGGACTATACAGAGGATTGTCGGTATTGATATACGGTTCGATACCCAAGTCTGCTGTGAGATTTGGAGCATTTGAATCTGTTAAAAAACGACTCGTAGATAACGAAGGAAAATTAAACGCTCAGACTAGACTTTTGGCCGGTCTTTGCGCCGGGGTTTGCGAAGCTGTTTTAGTTGTAACACCTATGGAAACTGTTAAAGTTAAATTCATCAATGATCAGAGGTCCGGGAATCCAAGATACAAGGGATTTCTTCATGGAGTGAAATTGATAGTAAAAGAAAGCGGTGAGATTTATATTTAGAAAATTCTGAATATTTTCATTCACATTCACACTATCGTATTATGTAAAGAAATAACATTTGAAAAATGATATGAAGAGTATGCCTCACTGCTGTATCTATATATTATTTGCAGTCTCTATATATTATTTGCAGTCTCGATAAGTCCTTGGAATGGATCTTTGTGCAAAGTCTAAATTTCTAAAAATTACACTATGTTTTCCATATTATGTAACCACAGTCTGCTTATGCAGAATGCTTTGCTTAATCAGGAAACCAAATTAGCATATAGGTATGATTCTGTATGTTGAAGTATGTTGAAACAGAATAGTTTACTTAACACAATATGATCCCCTTGATACCACATATACCATATACCATATCCATATTCATATTGATATCAACGATAAATTTATCATCAATGATCTTCAAACACTTAGAGTAGATTGCCTAAACAAATTGATTCTATGTCAGCATTCAACATCTCAATGTACATGATTTAGCCGCGTGAGTTTAATAGAACCACTCACAATCAAGGCATTGTGATAAGGATGGCCTGACAGTGCATTACGCCATTTCAGATATCAATATTCAACGATCAGAAGAGACTCGTTTTAAACTCATGACCATTGATGCTTTTTTTTTGTTGTCGTTATGTATGTATATCAATATTCCAGTGACTTTGGGGGCAAAAAGAATCACAGAATCAAAGAATAGTCAGTCCCTATAATATTATTCAAATTTTATGAATACGTGTTGATGATCAAAGAATGCACTCCTTACTGCATAGGTGCCTTTCCAACTTATTGTGCAAAGTAGCCACTGTGCTATGAGCGTAGATGCTTTTTCATTGAAACAGACACTAAACAGTCAGCGTAAAAGAATATCTCTCTTTAGTTGCATCATAACTGTTGATGTAATATGAAATTCTTTGGCGAAGATTCAATGTTCCAAATAATTTTTATCACTGAGTTGAATATTATCTTACATAGGTACTCAAACTTATTGATTTTATCTCTCTTTCCGAGTCCTAAAATCCGGTTCATAGCATCGTTCCATGTATTTAATTTATTTCGTTAATTTCATTGCACGATTCATTTTATACACTGTCAAAGTATTGATATTTTTTTTTTTACTCGAATAAAAACTTGTTTGAATCCTCCAGGAGCGAAAGGTGTATACCAAGGATTAGCTCCAACTGTGATGCGGCAAGGTTCTAATCAAGCAATTAGGTTTTTCGTAATGGAAACATTGAAGGATTGGTACAAAGGTGGCGATAACACAAAAACAGTACCAAAATTAGTCGTCGGTCTTTTTGGTGCATTTGCTGGCGCAGCATCAGTCTTTGGAAATACTCCAATCGACGTAATTAAAACAAGAATGCAGGTTGGTACTTTTCATTCTTTCTTAGAATTGAAAATATTCTTATTAAAAATCTCGTCATTTTTAATGGAATAATTCATTGGTGTTCCATTGGTCAGTGTGACTTGTGTAAACTGTGAAATTTTTATCTTATCACCACATGGTGTTGTTAAGATAACCAGAAGCAAAGTCTGAAACTATAATAGATTAGAGTTTGTAGATTTCAAAGTCTGCGCTCAAAGATCCTTTATTTTGAGTATTGTTTTATAAAAACAAGTTTTATTTTCACAGGGATTGGAAGCTGCCAAGTACAAGGGTACTGTGGACTGCATAGTCCAGGTATGGAAAAAAGAAGGACCATCTGCGTTCTACAAAGGCACAGTTCCACGATTGAGCAGAGTTTGTCTGGACGTTGCGATCACGTTTATGATATATGATTCCTTTATGGAATTGTTTACCAAAATTTGGCCATGAATTAAACCGTAACCGTTTTAGGAGATTAGGATGTTTTGCGACCTAAATAAAACCAATTTTGTAGGCAGTGATTTGATATACAAAGGAAGTTTTCTTGGTTGCAAGTTTAAAAAATACTAATAGAAATGCAATACAGTTTTTTTTTTTGTTCTTTTTTTATTATTTCACTGCGACTGTAAAAATGTTGGAAAGATTCGTAGAATGCGTTTTGTTATTCTACATTCATTCAGATGCAAATTATGGACAGATCTTCACAATTAATATCACTTATCATATCAATTAATTGAATCCTTCAACCTTGTGCCAAAAAAACTAACTTTTTATAGATAATGCAGGTCAGGGTCTAAAACTATCGATGTTAAATGATTGTTCTCAATTGTGATTGATTTTATAGAAGGTAAAAATAGTGTGATTACATATAATCATATTAATTTGAGCATTATTTAGCAATAACTGAATGCTTTATGAAGGTGGCCTAGAAATTCTGAAATATTTTATTTAAAAAAGGTTATTTTTTTTTTTTCATTTTTTTATATATAGTAATAGGGTAGTTTTTAATGTACAAAGTTTTAAATGATGGGGAAGGAGTTTTACTATATTTATATATATACAAAAGAAAAGATAATGAAAAAAAAACATACATTCATTTTTATCAACTCTATAGGGGGAAAAAAAAAATCGAATTTTTCTTACAAACAACTCTCATTCCAAATATCACATTCCCTAGTCTGATATGACTGTATAATAATTTTACACAAAATGATTTATGTATTTAAATGAAAAAATAGTATAATATATTCGTGTGAAATGACGTATAAACCTAAATTTAATACATCAACGTCTTATATTGTGTAACAGTTAGTTACGTATTCGGCATGTGCTTTCGAATGTGCAGTAACATACTTATAACAGCTGTATAAACGAAGGAACTCGTGCTGTCTGATATGACGCACGTAAAGCCATATTACGTTATAATTGATGTAATCAATTGGAATAATGGATTGTTGATTTATAAATTCTGATATTGTATTATAATTGATTACTATTTATCAAATCATGAATGGAATGGAAGTTCACAATCTATACATAAATTAAAAGAAAGCGTTGTTTAAATTAAGTGATGAAAATTATTTTGTTATAATTTATTTTGTTATTCATTATACGAAATACGTCTTATTATTTAGTATTTCTCAATTAACGTATATACTTAGAGCAAACTACATCAGTTTTGGATGAAAATTAATATCATTTGTTATGTAATGTGATCTAAATTATATTTCATTATAAAATTGATTCTGTACAGTTTAATATATTTTCTCTTAATGTTATATGCATCAATGATAATTGATGCATATATACATTCAAGCACGTAGAACATAATATAATTACATTGCAATGTTATATTATAAGTTATAGTAAACTTATAAACTGACACTCTATCTACCTAAGTTTGGACACATAGTACCATAATATATTATTATTCATACATCAATTATGATTATAGAATTTACCTCAATTTTGTGATCGAACTTCTGCGTGGACATACTACCTATATATACAATACCGTAATACAGTACTACATGAATTTTAATTTGCATTCCAATAAAACTACCATTATTGCCATAATATAATATTGTCTCAATCTTTAAACGATCATTCATGTATGTAAGTACTGTTTAAGCTTTTAAGGTGATTTATTCATCGTAATGCAAATTCGAAGCTTCTGTTTGATCTGTTGTTATGCTAGTATTTTTCTCGTCAATCTTGGACAAGTGTTTACGCAATATGAACTAAAGCCGGCTCCCTGGGAGGCATGCAGGTGTATTAGGGGCATTGTCGGTTGAGCCTTGGGCGTATATTTATGCAGAGCGTAGTAGTAGTGAATGCACGAAACGGGGCAAGGGGGAGAGGAAATCCTGGGACTTGGGCCTAAGGCCCCTCTCACCTGCCACCCCACTTAGTGGCTTTAAGTGGGGAGACCTGGGGTCACATTCCAAGATGGCTGTACCTTAGGAATGCAGTGGGTGCCCCCCTTAGACGCCTTCCTTTCCCCCTTTTTTAATCAACTTCAATAGATTCATAATATCAAAAACAAACCGTTCCCTTTTTATACCACTAATGACAACTTCTATACTAAATTGTGATTACCGAGTAGTTTCCTGACCGTGCAGAGTGAATTACTACGGAGTTATTAAACTAGTTTGCAAGAGTTAAGGCCCTGGAAGAGGGCCTTATCTAATGGACCCCCTCTGTCTCAGATAATGCCCACGAAAGAGGATGCTACCGGCTCGTCTTAAACAATGTCTCATAGGGATATCTCTGAGGTAATGAAAAATTCAATCCCTGTTCTTTCAATTCTTCAATCTACTGGACAGTAGTGGTAATCCTCGGTCAGCCAACGTCCAACTTCGTCTAGCGACAAATATTTTCACTCTCTCAGAACAGATCAAGAAGTGTTGATTAAATGATTAGTTTTGCATAACGAGTAGAATTCTTTTCAAAGAAACGTCTGACTATTATTAACTCTTGCAACGTGGGATCAAAATCCAAACGATAAGAGACTCATGAATTTTTTTTTAGCAAAAACGTTTCGTTTTTAATTCACATTTAGAACTACGTCTTTGAGTGAACTTTGGATTTCAATTAAAAATTAATAGCGTAGAATAAAAATGACATCGTATCAACAGGTGGAGCCCGAAGGTACGTCGGCCTTGGCTGCTGGATCCCGGGCTCTGTTTCTGGAAACAGTGCGCAGAAGTAACGCAGCTTGCCAGAATGGAGACTATCCCCTAGCTGCGACGTTATACTCTGAAGCTCTTGCCCTAGATCCTCTAAGCCACGTATTGTACTCTAATAGATCTGCGGCACGTTTAAAAATGGGACAATTTGCTCTAGCTTTACAAGATGCTGTGAGAGCAACGGAACTTAATCCTCAATGGCACAAAGTACAAATGCCACACCATATCCTATTCAATAATCTATAATATTTATCCAAAATCAGATAATTACTCATTAATAAGTTTTTAACAATTACATGATTAATAAGTTTATGAATCTTCTTTTCTCAGGCGTATTATCGGCAAGGAGTAGCGCTCCAATGTTTAGGAAGGCACGGAGAAGCTTTGGCAGCTTTCAGCGCTGGTTTAGCACGAGATTCTTCAAATTGTCAATTACTATCAGGCTTGGTAGAAGCTTCGTTAAAATCTCCTCTTCGCACGACCCTGGAACCAACTTTTCAGCAACTGAGAGCAATGAAACTTGATGAGTCGCCATTCGTAGTCATATCAGTAGTTGGTCAAGAGCTACTAGGAGCTGGGCAATATCGAGCAGCAGCTGGTGTCTTAGAGGCAGCCTTATCCATCGGAACATGTAGTCTGAAGCTTAGAGGCTCTGTGTTTTCTGCCCTTTCAAGCGCTTACTGGGCTCTAAATTCGTTAGACAAGGCAATCGGCTACATGCAACAAGACCTAGGTAAACTTCATGAGGCTTACGAGAATGATTATGCACAAGATTTTCAAATGAAACTTATATCTGGTAGGTTTGTGGTGAATTGATGAATTTTCTTGTAACACGAAAGATTATTTCCAGGTGTTGCACGCTCGTTGGGTGATACTCAAGGCGAATGCAGAGCACACGGTAACCTGGGCTCTGCATACTTTAGTAAAGGAAGTTTTAAGGAAGCTTTAACAGCTCATAGATATCAACTAGTACTCGCAATGAAGTGTAAAGACACCCAGGCAGCTGCGTCGGCATTGACTAGTTTAGGACACGTTTATACAGCTATTGGAGATTTACCAAATGCTTTAGCGTCTCACAAGCAATGTGTTCAACTTGTAAAACAAATGGCAGATCGGCTCCAAGAGGCAAGAGAAATCGGTAATGTAGGTGCAGTTTATTTGGCAATGGGCGAGTTTGAGAGTGCGGTCGATTGTCATACACAACATTTGAGAATCGCCAGACGTCTGGGAGATCGAGTAGAAGAAGCCAGAGCCTTTAGCAATCTTGGATCTTCCCATCACTACCGAAGAAATTTTGGCCAAGCTATGGCTTACCATGAAAACGTTTTAAGAATAGCTCAGGAACTTGGCGATCGAGTTGTAGAAACACGAGCTTACGCTGGACTTGGTCACGCAGCAAGATGCGCAGGTGAGCAATACCACTGCTCTAATCCAATCTGATTAGATAAATTCTAACAAAAGTGCTGAATTATCGTCTCATCTGATGCTGAGATCCTTACCTGATTCATTCTGAGAATGATGCTGTAGCATCATAGATTTTAAGATCAATAGATTAAGCAATTTCCTGTTTGGATATGAAAGAACAATCTGAACTTGAAATATCTTATTTTATTCGAACACCTAATCTCTATACAGCGGCGGACTAAGGGGGGAATTCAAATCGATCGCCTTGGGTGCCAATTCTTCTGAGTCCGCCACCGTCTCTATAACTCGCATTATAATTTCAGGATACGAGCAAAATTTACTCTTGATTATGCTTTAGTGGTAATATGTAATGGCCATACCCGAGAGGTCTGCGTAGTTCTTAGGCTGCATTACCATGAAAGTTGAATAAACCTTAATATTCGCGATTCTAATATCGATTAGTTATGAAAATCTTGACTCCGTGAAGCGTTGCACGAATTCAAGTTTTTTTTCTCTGCAATGATTAGAACGAAGCTTAATATTTTGGCTATCATTAAAATAAATGATTGGGTATACGGTTTACAAGGAAAGGTAGAGAGATTACAAAAGATAATTTTCATTTCGTTGTTGCAGCTCTGATCGGGACACGAACGAAGTAGAATTGCCTTTTGTAACCCATGCCCAGCTCCTCAAGAACCTAATACTAAATTATTCCTAATTAGCTAAGATAAAAAGCTATTAAGTGAAACGCGATCCAATTCGAAGGTCAGGATCTGATTATAGGTGATCTTGCACAAGCAAAGCTATGGCATCAGAGGCAGCTGGATGTAGCCTTGGCAACAAAAGATAAGGTGGCCGAAGGACGAGCCTGTAGTAATTTGGGGATAGTGTATCAGCTGTTAGGGGAACATGACGCAGCATTAAAACTCCACCAAGCCCACCTTGGTATTGCTAGAACACTCGGGGATACCGCCGGTATGGGACGAGCGTATGGCAATATTGGAAATGCTTACAATGCATTGGGTTACTATGAGCAGGCGATAAAATACCATAAGCAAGAGTTGACGATTAGTAAAGAGGTAGTAGTAGTTCAACATTATTGAGTAATATGCTATTATTTTCATCCACCCTCAATTAATCTGATGTTTTTATCATAGGTCAATGATCGTAGTTCAGAAGCGAGCACACATGGAAATTTAGCAGTTGCGTATCAGGCTGTACAAGGCCACGAAGCAGCATTACGACATTACAGAGCTCACCTGGCGATAGCTCGGGAATTAAAAGATGCAGCTGGAGAGGCTTGTGCCTTGCTTAATCTCGCTAACTGTCTATCATCGCGCGGCAGGTTCGAAGAGGCTGTTCCTTACTACGAAAACTACCTTATGTTATCCCAAGAACTTCACGACGTTGAAGGAGAAGCCAAAGCTTGCCACTTTCTCGGCTATGCTCACTACTGCCTTGGCAATCACAGAGAAGCGGTCAGATATTATGATCAGGATCTAGCGTTGGCCAAAGATTTGCAAGATAAATCTGGCATGGGAAGAGCTTATTGTAATTTAGGACTCGCGCATTTAGCTCTTGGAAATTTGGACACAGCTTTAGAATGCCAGAAGTATTATTTAGGTGAATTCCATTGTCTATATATATTATTGGCTAAAAACACCGAGTGTATATTCAATCGACTTGATATTCTTGTGTCTAGCAATTGCTCACATGACAAAACATCTGGCTGGAAAATTTCGAGCCCTAGGAAACATAGGAGACTGTCTTTTGCGCCTTGGAGAAGCCGAAGAAGCTATAAAAATGCACCAACGCCAGTTGAGTCTTGCTCGTCAAGCAGCCGATCGTAGTCTTGAAGCTGCAGCATATGGAGCTCTTGGCATTGCGCATCGAGCAACTAAGAATCTAGACAAGGCCCTCGGATTTCATACCCAGGAACTTACTTTGAGGCAAGAAGCGGGAGACCTAAGAGGCGAGTGCCGAGCACATGGGAATCTAGGCGCTGTTCATATGGCTCTAGGCCAGTACACGCACGCTGTTAAGTGTTACCAAGAACAATTAGAAAGAGCTAGAGAATTGGCAGATTCCGGAGTCGAAGCCCAAGCCCTGGGTGAGTTCATTTATACGCAAACATGGAACGTCTTGGATATAAGAAGCAGATAATCGTAGAAATGTGAACAAGATATAAATCGCTAATATCTCTCTTCTTGTTTTTTTTCTAAAGGAAATCTGGGCATAGCTAGACTCAACATGGCCCATTACGAAGATGCGATTGGGTATTTTGAGCAGCAGTTAGCGACTTTAGAACCATTATCAACAGGTACAGCGTTACTTGACAAAGCAAGAGCTCTGGGTAATCTCGGCGACTGCTACGAAGCATTAGGAGACCCTGAAGAAGCGATAAAATGCCACGAACAACAACTGACTGCCTCTACTAGACTGAGAAGTGTTAGGGATCAAGAGAGAGCTTACAGGGGACTTGGCAGAGCACGCGAAGCTCTAGGAAATTTGCAACAAGCTTTGGTTTGCTTTGAAAAAAGATTAGTAGCTGCACATGAAGTCGATAGTCCTGAAGCAAGAGGTGCAGCTTATGGTGATTTAGGTAGGCAGAGTAATTGTGTGGATATATTTTTTTGAAAAGGTCTTTTTAACAATTTAAACTCACTGGTCTCCTCTACAATTATTATTTCAAATACAGGAAGAGTACATGCGGCATTGGGCAATCATGAACAAGCTGTTAGCTGTCTATCTCATCAACTAACTCTCGCAAGAGGATTAGGTGACAGAGCTGGGGAAGCAGAAGCAGCCAGTGGCCTTGGTGCCGTTCATCTTCTCATGGATGACCCAAGTTCAGCTCTGCGTCATCATCAACTAGAGTTGTCTATAGCAGAGGGTCTAGACGCGGCTGGACTACAAGCCAGAGCTTGTGCTAATCTTGGAGCAACGCAAGAGGCACTTGGGCAATTGGAGGAAGCTATTAGATTACAGGAACAATCATTAAGTTTGGCTGCTGCGGCTGGTGATCAACCGGCCAGAGCAGCTGCCTTCTCTAGCTTAGGTCGTCTTCACCATCTACGAGGAGATCTTTCGCGAGCCCTAAGTTATCTGCAATCTGGACTCTCGTTATCTGAAGGATTGGGTCGTAGAGAGGAAGCTGCCAGGTTGAGACATAGATTGGGTTTGGTACACTGGGAAGCCGGGGAATCGACGACTTCGGTAGAACAGCTTGAAAGGGCAGCAAATCTATTAGAATCTTTGGATGGCTGTCCGCCGCCTCCCTCTGGTCAACCTAGCAGAGCTGATCTGCTTTCTAACACCTACAGAATGTTACAAAAGGTTCTAGTGAGCCTGAACAGAGCAGAAGAGGCGTTAAATTGGGCAGAAAGATCCCGAAGATGTAGAAGTAGGAACGTAGAAGATGCCACACATTATTCTGAAATAATAGACCGTCAGAGAGGAGTTATATTATACTTTAGTGAAGCAGAAACTGAATTACATGCTTGGTGTTTAGCGCCAGGTAGAGGTCTGTTAAGATTCCATTCCGTGACTCTTGATGATGGAATAAGCTTAGAGAAAAGGGTTTCTCTGGCCCGAGAAGCGCTGCTTGGGGAGTCTAACGAACCCCTGGAAGAACCGGGGAAAATGCCGTCAAGAGGACACCGTTTGAACGCAAGTTCTTATAGTTTAAGTAGTTTGTTCAGTGTAGGATCAGTAAGTTCACGAGCTGGAAGCGCGCGATGGGGTAGAGGAGTCAAAGGTCCAGTCTGGCAAGCACCACCTCAAGTTCAAAGTCTCTACGATCTTCTGCTAGCACCATTTGAAGATCTTTTACCACCAGCAAGAAAAGAGCTTATTTTAGTAGTAGAGAAATCTTTATACTTGGCACCACTGCCTGCGCTGCAAGCAAGCCCAGGAGAAGACTATCTTTGCGAGAGATTTTCCTTACTTGTAGTCCCTTCGCTCGCTGCACTAAGGCGGAGATCCAGGACCCCGATGCCTGAGGGTGGAGCAACGGTAGCTGCTCTAGTAGCAGGAAATCCTAATCTCCCAGAAGAAATCAGAGAAGAATATGGCTGGCCAGAAAGCGTTATATCGGCCGAAACCGAGGCAGGAATTGTTGCAGAGCTTTTAGAGTCTCGACCATTGATTGGTGAGTCACGAACGAAAGATTGTGATCGTGAATCTATGCATATAATTGAAATCAAATGCACTTTACAGAAAATAAGATGAGGAATTATAAATTGATTTTGGTTTCCAGGCACTGAAGCTACAAGATCAGCTGTCTTAAGAGCTTTACCAGATGCTGAGTGCGTTCACCTGACGACTCCTGTTCTATGGAAATCAGCAAGCCTGGCGTTAACTGCAGATCAACGTGAAGAACCATCAGATAAACCAGAATACCTATTGACTTGCGCCGATATAGCAAGATTGAGATTAACAGCTCGATTAGTTGTAATATCTAGTGGACATTGCTGGAGTGGAGGTGAAAATACAAGCGCAAGTTCAGACGGAATACAACAAATGGTTAAAACTTTACTAGGCGCAGGAGCACAATGTGTTTTAATAGGAATGTGGCCTGTCCCACCAACAGCTGGAAGTATACTGTTGAGAGCTTTCTATAGCGCAATGTTGCAAGGTGCCAGAGCATCTAGGGCATTGGCTGAAGCCATGCAAACTGTACAACATACCAGGCATTTTGCACACCCAGCTAATTGGGCAGGGTGGCTTCTTCTAGGAGGAGACGCTAGACTTTCGAATAAGGTAAAACCATTCTTATCACTAATAGGTTTCAAAATTTATATAATATTATTATTTTTATTCAACCTTTTTCTATTGACCTAATGAATAAGCGACTAATCATTTTCCACAATGTTTTTAGGTGGCACTCATGGGTCAAGCATTAGCAGAGCTTTTACGCAGTGGTCCAGATCAGAGCCGAGATGCGCTGAGAGTAACTTTACATTTGGTCGAGAAATCTTTGCAAAGAATACACAGAGGTCAAAAGAACGCAATGTATACAACACAGCGTAGCATTGAGAATAAAGTCGGCGAAGCTGCTGGCTGGAGAGAATTGCTCATGTCAGTAGGGTTTAGATTTGAACCAGCTGGCAATGGAATACCATCGTCTGTATTTTTCCCCCAAAGCGATCCTGAGGAAAGATTAACTAGATGTAGTGCGAGCTTGCAAGCACTGCTTGGACTAGGACCTGCTTCTCTACACGCTCTTGTCAGGCTATTACAGGTATTTCCTATGTGCTTTGTGTCCTTTTAATTCATGCATGTATTTTAAAGCCCAATTCTTCTTCTTTTCAGTTCATTATCATTATTCATTTCTAGCTCAATAATTCCTAAACCAGACTTCTGCCATATAAATACGTAATTATGTTTATAATGATCTCTGAAAAAGGTACCAGAAGCCGCTGAGGACGTAATTTCAGCAATGCGAAGAGCCAGCTGTGCAACTGAAGGCCAAGAAGTTACTTTACCAGTTAGAGTATGGAGAGCTGCCGGGTCACACGAGCTTTTCGCTAGCTTAGGATTCGATTTGATGGAAGTAGGGCAATCGGAAGTTACATTAAGAACTGGAAAGCAGGCTTCGCGTAGAGCTGTGCAATTCGCATTACAGGCACTACTAGCGCTGTTTGGTGGGCATTCCCATTTTGTTTAATAAATCATAGGATCATTGAGTGTATTGAATGTCTTTTGCCAAAAGGAGATCTGCTGATTAATCAATTGCCTATTTTCTACCGCCAACAGACACCCAGGAAGCTCCAAAAAGTCTTAGTCTAGATTCCAGCAGTTCTATGGAAAGTTTGGCTTCGGTAGCGCAGACTGAAAAAGTTCCTCCAGACCCACCTAGATTAGGAGGAGCTTTTGCAAGCTATGTTCGTCACAGAGGAGAACCAGATGGAAAGACAACCGAAGCACCCAGCATTCCAATTTCTCAACCATCTCGGAGTAACTGCGGAGGTATTGATTACGAAAAAGTGAAATAAACATTCTTCAATTAATCAATGTGTCTAACATTCGGCGTGTTCCTTGCAGGAGAATCAGACGCTGCTTTTACTCCAAGTCCTCCAGTTGCCCTGAATCTGAACCACCAAACTCGTATAAGAAACTTATATCCTGATCAGAATCCTAGACCTGGATCTAGTTCCAGCAGTTCAGCAACAGACTGGGAAAGCGGACATGCAACTGTTCTGCGACGTCAGCCGCTTCCACCGCTGCCTGCTACCGTATTAGAAAGATTGAGTGTGAGAACAGAAATTGGTCCTAGTTCACCTAGAAAACCTCGTCATCCTACTTCAAACGAAGACATCAACCCACAGACTGAAAATTCTCAACCATCTGAAGCACATCCTCATAATTTGAGAAACCTGGCGACGTCGTTGACCAGTTTAACGCGGGAGTTAACTCCGACTATCTCAGAAGTATACCACGAACGAAATCTAGGCCTTGGATTAGCTCCGTCTTTGTCTAAACTACTAGAAGAAGTTGGTTCCGTGCAAGAGAATGATCAGAATCAAATTTCAAGGCCAACACATAGCCAGACACAAAACTGGCTACAAAATGAACCGGAATTATGTCGAAGAGATGAAGCCGATGGTAGATCGATAGCTGAATCACAGTGCAGCGCGACAAGCTCCAATAAAATACATAGGAAGGCTCCCCCACCCCCAGTATAGATTATTTATGTTGTGTGTTAAGACTTTTGTGCGGAGGAACGGTGTTGAATATTTGAAAACATGATGAAATTAAATCCATTTGGTTACATGTTTAATAAGTAGTATCAGTAATTAACGTATTCTATAGTATCAAGAATTAGTTATAGTGTTGCGAAGTAAAATTGGTAAGATTTAACGATAGTATTATATACGCCTAGAAACTATAAAAAGGAAGGATTTATTGAATGACTGATAATTTAATGTTGTACAAATGAATGTAACGTGTTATGGCTGAAGTGAAAATATGAATATGTCCTCTTACGTTTAACACCTTTTTCTCCATATTCTTAAGTGCAAAATAAAAGTGTACTATATTATCTATAAGACTTCTGTATGTAAGATATTATTATGTATTATGAACTACTGATGAATAAATTCAATCATTGCACATGCCTTTGGTCAAAACAATTTGCATTTGCATTATAATCGTTCATTTCAAAATTACATTTCATGTTACTTTCCTTTTATTTATTACGAGATTCAAAGATGGAAAAATTTTACAGCTATTCAAGTAACCCAATATTCAATTTATTAAGAACATACTTTATTCAGTTATCATTAATAATAATAATAAAAAAAAACACGTTAAAATAATTTCAGGTGCCCCGTAACCTGGTCTATTAATTTATCAGGACCCGGACCAATACCACAAACAGTTTTACTACCAGGTGCTATTTGGGTTCGACCTGCGTCTCTAACTATGTTCGATAAAAGGCCTATGGCTTTAGCGTGATTAGCCAGTTCCACCAGTGCTGCCTCACTGTCCACCTAGGGAATAGAAACGTTGATGAAATCAGAGGTAGAAAACGAGTATAGAGATAAGATCTCTTCATGGTGCGGAAGAAAAATTGTTAAAATAAGATCGCACCAACTTACCTTTAGCGTTATCTTCGCCTGACCACAGTCCTCCCATTCTCTTAAAAGTTTTGGATGCTTTCTAGCCAATTTATAAGCAGCTACTGCCGCGTGAGAACACTGCGCAGCGATCTTTCCTTTGCCCATTTTCAGGTCCGTTCTTATGACCAATACTAGCTTGTAGTTACTATCACTGTCTGAGAATAACTGTTTGAAAATTTGAAGCGTTAAGATAGTTGAAATTGTATCGAAGATACGATTTTTAGTTATGATGATAATAATTATTATGAACAATAAATTGTTTTCAGTACATACCGACATATTATCTTCTTTTTCTTTTTCAAAACCGTGCGCTCCTTTTAAATCTGACGTATCCCCATTCCGCAGTAATTTGAATAAACTGTAGCTCACTCCTAGACCGAGTCCCAATAAAAATTTATGATCTAATCCAAACTCGATTATTATTCGTAGAAATTCCATATTTTTTTCAATAAATTAATCAGCTGAAATACACACAGTTGTTTATTATTATAGTATTCTACAATACTACATACACATGTCTGTGCGTGATATCATAACCTCTAACTTAACCTCTCGCGCACAGTACACGTGGAGTAATAAAATCGCTTGACAATGCGCGTAAAATTGTTCAGAATTTTAGTGAAAAAAATTTCTAACTGTTATTTAGATACGCAAGTGTAGAAATTAGTCACATATATGTATTACATACATACATACATCGTAATAATGATTAATAATAAAGTATGTGGTATCAATGTTTTTTTATCGTATTGTTGGTAGTACTTGACGCATGCGTACTGTGGATTAAATGGCAAACGACAAGTGGCGCCGGGGGCGTTGATTCTGCTGTCAGAGTAGACAGTTCATTCACCATTTCAGGATTTTTGTAGATATACAGGTAAATCCTAAACTACTTTTAAGTTTATTGTAAAAATGTATAAATCCCGAGGATACTAGATTCGCGAATAACAGAGCGATAATATTCTCGGAAAATAAAAATCGCTCGCTTTTCGTAATCCGGTTAATTGATTTTACTCCACGACGCACAACTGGCATTCAAACTTATCTATAAAATTCCATTAACACTGGCTCCTACTACTCATGAGCTACTCTCATTTTTTCGAACAAAATCCCACCTAGCTTTAACATCTCGCAACAATTACGCGCTTCTCGTAAATTTCATTCATCGATAAGGTTATGTCGAGTTAATTTTCATTGATTTTCTCAGCTTCGAGAGTTAACGTGATCGTACTATACAACCTATCATACACATGCATGTTCATCACATTGATCCACCTAACGTGTCAGATTGAGTTATAAACCTATCACGTCTTGTTCGCTAATCGGTATAACAATCGTATTAACAAAGATACCCAAAAAAAATAAAAGAATAAAAGAAAAGTTTAATAATAAGAAAAATATTATTTAAAACAGTAACAATGACCGATTCCAAGTATTTCACAACCACCAAGAAGGGTGAAATCTTCGAGCTAAAATCAGACTTAAACAATGACAAGAAAGAGAAGAAAAAAGAGGCTGTGAAAAAGGTATTTTTTTTCCCCTAAATAATTTATGACAATAATATATATATTTATTCGAAAATACCTTAAATTAACATACAAATTTTTTTATCGCCTTTAAATTAGGTCATAGCTTCTATGACGGTGGGCAAGGATGTCTCCGCGCTATTTCCTGACGTAGTTAATTGCATGCAGACTGATAATCTGGAGTTAAAAAAGCTGGTATACTTGTACCTGATGAACTATGCGAAAAGCCAACCGGACATGGCGATCATGGCAGTAAACACCTTCGTCAAGGTAACGTAGATTAGTAATTTTCTTTCAAATATTAAAAAAAAAACAAAAAAAAAACAAGAAAAAAAACAAATAACCCAAAGTTTGTATAATGTTTATAAATATTCTCTCTATATTATCTAAATGTTTATTTTTAAATGAATATTGAACATAATATATTCTCATACATATGATGGATTCCACGCAAAACGGACCAAAAAAAACCTCGTTTTCCCATTCCGAAACAAACGTGATTCGATGGGAAATTTCCCGAGCTTTTCGAAAAAAAATACGAAAAATGACATAAGTGGATAAAAAATAGAGTTTTTGACTGGAAAATGATTTTTCGACATGTTTCCCGATAGTCACAGGCAAGATCATGGTCTGAGGCAAAGAAGGGCGAAGAATACTACAAATCACCACTCCATTACTTTTTTCATATGACATACCGTTTCTAAGATATTTGCCTCCAAAGACATCAAGAGCGTCAGAAATCCACAACTAAAACAGCTCGTATACCATAGGTAACAAAGGCTACATATGTCGTATATACACAAAAAAGGCTAATTCTGAGGGTACTAAAGGTCGTACAAAAATTAGAAAAATCCGTGACATCTAGGTCTTTTTTTGTCCGCTCCGCGTGGACTCCATCATGTACGGATCATTGTGCAAGTCTATTATCTATAGGCTTGGAGGCAAGCTGTTAAACAGGATACGACGGTAGAAAAAATAATCTGATACAATGATAATAATATTAATATTATATTATATTATATTATATTAATATATAATTATATTTTTTCTTAATTTAAGAATAAATAGCGAGCTGCGATTTGTTTTTCATCTTGCTTCTTCATATATGTCCGGTTAATCGCATCATTATCATTATTTCATCCTATTATTGATGTTGAAAAAAAGAAAAAGAGAAAAAAAAAAAAGGACGCAGAGAATAATGAACTAATAATTTTATTGATTGAATTGCACATTTTTTTAAGTACCACGAGTGTGAATGAAAAATTATCGTTATCGTTATTGTTATTGTTATTGTTATATCATTTTTTTAATTTTTTTTTTTCTCTTCTGATCGTTTATAACTTGTTGCGTTGGATTATTGGCTCGTGTTCTTTTAAAAATGACCAATTTAGTTGCATACTAAGATAAGTGACTAATAATTATAACTAATAAGCAATAAAAATGGTGACGGTGACCAATCTGTCCTTTTTCGTTCTGACACGCAAAAGGAGCTAGCGACATCTCCGATGACAAAGGTACACATACCCTTTTCTATTTCTTAAAACTCACGGGTTGAGATAGATAGCCACTGCTGTGACTAGACTTGAATCCCTGGCTTGCCCGATTTTTGCGTAGGACTGTGAGGACCCGAACCCCCTCATCAGAGCACTGGCTGTACGAACGATGGGATGCATTCGAGTGGATAAGATTACCGAATACCTATGTGAACCTCTGCGCAAATGTCTCAAAGACGACGATCCTTATGTACGTAAGACAGCGGCTGTTTGCGTCGCCAAGTTGTATGACATTAACGCAGCTCTCGTCGAAGATCAGGGATTTTTGGATCAGCTTAAGGATCTTTTGTCCGACAGTAATCCCATGGTGAGAAACTCTCTATTCATTCATTCTTCTAATCCTTCAGCATCTTTTTACCTCACCACAATTCACTTGGCGTGTAAATCGCTCAATATTACTCGACTTCTTTTTACTGACGATTTATTTTTTACCGAGGTTGTGGCAAACGCCGTCGCCGCACTGTCTGAGATTAACGAAGCGAGTCCTAGTGGGCAGCCGTTGGTAGAGATGAATGCTCAAACCATCAATAAGCTGCTTACAGCTTTGAACGAATGCACGGAATGGGGACAGGTCTTCATTCTTGACTCATTGGCTAACTATTCGCCGAAAGATGATCGTGAGGCGCAGAGTATCTGCGAAAGAATCACCCCACGTCTTGCGCATGCAAACGCAGCTGTAGTTCTATCAGCCGTCAAGGTTGTCATTTTAACTACATTTGCATAGACATTTGATTTATCATATTCAATATCGATAATTCACGATAGTTTTATTTTATTAATAGAAAATTTTCAACATTCTGTGAAATGATTAAACAAATATGGTCAGCTTTACTGAGAAATAAATTGATAGGAGTTTATCTAAGTTTGCGAAAGATGAAACAGAAAGATGCTAAAAGATGATTTTTTGAATATCGCGTTTAGGTGCTGATGAAACTTATGGAGATGCTGCAATCCGAGTCCGACTTTGTCGGTACGCTTACAAAGAAACTAGCACCGCCTTTAGTTACTCTTCTGAGCTCGGAACCTGAAGTCCAATACGTTGCTCTGAGAAACATTAATTTGATTGTTCAGAAGAGGCCAGATATACTGAAACATGAAATGAAAGTATTCTTCGTCAAGTACAATGACCCTATCTATGTGAAACTTGAAAAATTAGATATCATGATCAGACTGGCCTCTCAAGCAAACATTGCCCAAGTTTTGTCAGAGTTGAAGGAATATGCAACTGAAGTTGACGTAGATTTTGTCAGAAAAGCTGTGAGAGCCATCGGACGTTGCGCTATCAAAGTTGAACCTTCCGCTGAACGCTGTGTCTCAACTCTTCTGGATTTGATTCAAACGAAAGTAAGAGTTGCTTCTTTGCTTAATTCCTTATTGATTTGATTTTCAAATTCCAATCGATAGTGTTAACGTTATTTTAGGCACATTTACTTCTTGCAAATGTATTATTGATAGATAATTTGTAATGTCATCAGGTGAACTACGTGGTCCAAGAAGCAATTGTTGTCATCAAGGACATATTCCGAAAATATCCCAACAAATACGAGAGTATAATTTCAACATTGTGCGAAAATTTGGACACTTTAGACGAGCCTGAAGCTAGAGCATCTATGATTTGGATAATCGGAGAATATGCAGAAAGGATTGATAACGCTGATGAGTTGTTAGAAAGTTTCCTCGAAGGTTTTCACGACGAAAATACGCAGGTGCAATTGCAGTTGCTCACTGCTATCGTGAAATTATTCTTGAAAAGACCGACCGACACTCAAGAACTGGTACAACAAGTACTTAGTCTTGCGACCCAGGATTCGGACAATCCAGATCTGAGGGATCGCGGATTTATTTACTGGCGGTTACTCAGCACGGATCCAGCAGCTGCGAAGGAAGTTGTCTTGGCTGAGAAGCCCCTGATCTCAGAAGAAACCGATCTTCTAGAACCGGCGCTTTTGGACGAACTAATCTGCCACATATCCAGTCTCGCCTCTGTCTATCACAAGCCACCAACAGCCTTTGTAGAAGGCAGAGGAACCGGAGCGAGAAAATCACTACCAGCTAGAAGCAACTCTAACGAAGAAACCGTACAGCGAACTCCTCAGCCTCAATCCCAAGTGATACCTGCTCAGGACTCTTTAATCGGAGATCTTCTCAGTATGGACATTGGTGGGTATAAATTGGGCTTAAAACTTTGATAAACTTGGTAATCTTGACCCGGAGTATAGAGAAATATTGTTTTCTTTTCAGGAGGTCCGAGCGCCGCCGCACCAGCCCAAAATTCACAGTCTGGGATGGGCTTGGATCTGTTGGGCGGGGGACTCGACAGTATCTTGGGTTCTGCAGACCCTGTAAGCAGCGCACCTGCAATATCCCAAACTACGACCGGGCTTTTGGGTGATATATTCGGCTTTAGCCAAGCTCCAACGTCTTATATAACGCCAAAAGTTAACTGGCTTCCAGCTGAGAAAGGAAAAGGATTTGATGTTTGGGGCACATTCTCCAGGAAGTAAGCGTTGCGCAAGAATAACGAGTACGGATTATAGATATTCGTGATATTGATGAGCTAATCTAAATAAAATCTGACTAAATTTTACAGGAATGGACAGATCAGCATGGATATGGTATTTTCTAATAAAGCAATGCAGCCGATGGGCGGATTCGCGATTCAACTTAATAAAAACAGTTTTGGTTTGACGCCAGCTGCGCCGTTGCAAGTTGCTGGTCCTCTAAACCCGGGTGCTAGTATCGAAACAAGTGTTATATTGTCAACTGCTGGTGCAGTGCAGCGTATGGATCCGTTGAACGATCTACAAGTCGCTATGAAGAACAATATCGGAATATTTTACTTCGCTTGTCTCGTACCGATGAACGTTTACTTTACCGAAGACGGACAATTGGATAAAAGAATTTTTCTAACTACTTGGAAAGATATACCAGCTCAGAACGAGGTATGCAAATCATTATCAATGCTATTTTTTTTCAAATAGTATGAAAAAGTTTGAAAAAAACTTTACTTTACAACAGGTACAATACACGTTGACTGGAGTCATGCTCACCGCCGATCAAGTAGTACAAAAAATGCAACAAAATAATGTATTCACAATTGCGAAAAGAAACGTGGAAGGCCAAGATATGCTATACCAATCTCTAAAATTGACCAATAACGTCTGGGTTCTGAATGAGCTCAAAATTCAACCAGGGAATCCCAACGTTACTGTGAGTATAGAGAATGAATTGAATGATTTGAAAATTTCTGTTTTTGTTTTTATTTTATTTATTTATAATTAATACGTGTGATTGAGGTAAATTATTGAATGTGTGAACTAACAGCGTGTGTTCATTTTTTTACAGCTATCGTTGAAATCACGATCAGTAGAAGTGGCTGGAGGAGTGTTTGCGGCTTATGATGCAATTCTTCACTCGTGAATGGGAACATAATTTCCAATCGAAAAGAAATAACCGTTACGAATCTTATTATTAATAATTAATAAATCAATTATAATGAATGCGTTGTTTAGGATTTCTCCAAAAAAGAAGATAAAAAGAAAAGAAAAAAAAAAAAACTAAAAAATTTTCAAATCTTATATGTGTGTCACGGTTTACTGCGAAATTCCGCATTCTAAATACTACCCAATTTAGTTCTTGCATAATAAATCCAGAACTAATTCGACGAAAAGGGTATTTATGTATAATATTCATTTTATAAATACATAGGTAGTAAGTACTTTGTTTAAAATCCAATCGCGAACATTAATTAATGATTATATTATACAAATATTAAGATGAATATAAACTATTGAACTAGGTATACATAATTATTGTTTTCAAATAGCCACAAATACATTTATCAATTGTAGGCTACATGATGTATATTAATAAAATGAAGAAATATGATATATAAACCGATAATTATTATCATTACTATACTCTCGATATGTGGACTCCAATCTCCAGATTTACAAAATGTATCAGTATCATAATACATAGGTACTGATATTATATCTCTACACACACACACACACACACGTGTTCTGACTTCCTACAATTTATTCTATTCCAAGAATTCCATGCAGTGAAAAAAAAAGTATTTCAATAAATGAACGAGATAATATGATTAAAGCTTTAATCATCCACTAATGAAACTCTGCAGTCTCTCTGTTTTGCATAAAATCTAACAGCCTTCGTTTTTCTATAAATTAGAATTAGTGAATCGATTCACATAATTCAAATGTATAATTTGAGACTCGATTAAACCAAGAGGAGAAGGTATGGCAATGACTAGACGCAAGTCTTTTTTTTTTTTAAATTTTCAGTTTTTTTCAAATATTTTATTCAGTGAATGTAAAGGTAGACATTAGGCGAGTCAAACACATTAGCACTGAGGCTTCCTTCTGAAAGAGCATCCTTCGGTTAGACGAGCCTTGCCTCCGGTTGACGTGCACAGGATTGTTCTACATCCGTCGCATTCAACTGCTCGTTGAGCGTGCGAAAAGATAGTTTTTATCGCATAACAACCAGGGCATTTAACATCCATGAAATAGCTGTTCGGTTTCTGAACAAGTCTCTTCAGTTTATGACGTCTCTTCTCCTCAGCTGGGCTGGGATGCAGGAAATCGCGAGCTAAGGGCATTCTGGTAAAAACAAAACAAAAAAAACAACTTATAATTTTTTTTTTTCAATCTTTTTCGGAAAAGCATTAGTGTCAGTTAAACAGGATGCGTGTGGCTGTAAATTATGTGTACAAATGTGATTATCATATCCATAGAGGTGTGTATGCGCAGTTTTTTCTTTTTTTTTTTTTATTCTGCTTTTCTTTTTCCTTCATATCGTTAGATTTTGTCTGAAATAGACACAGACTGGAGACAGTTTACGTGGAAGGCCGTAGTTTTTGATTTTAACATATTTTGATGTGATGAAGTAATGGAGGTTAAAATTTAGGCGTTATTTTACCATGCTTACTGATTATTGTGCAACTTGACGGAAGATGAAACGGAGATAGGGTGCGTGTTCCGGTAAATAAAAAGTTTGATCGTTTGATAATTGGCTAAGAATTCGACGACTAATGTTGTAATTATTTTAATAATATGAATTTTATTATATTCAGGTGTAATGCGATGGGTAAAGTGGAGTTCGCGAGAAGGAGACGACGTTTGACCGCGTCGAGATGCAACCCGGTGGGTGTTACGGGATTTGTAGATCGAATTGTCCCGAATATTTATGATAGTTATTTACAGGAATATGGAATAATGATATTTAAACATTTACTTACGTGATTTATTCAGTATTTCACCTTAAATACGACAATTAAAACTCCAGCCACGTGTTTGTAGCGCGAACGCAGAACTGGAAAGGAGTGAATATAGCCGCGATATTATTTGTCTCGCGAGTTTCTGCCAACTGTTGAAAAAAAAATTCCCATTGTACGAAGAAGAATACATAATAACATGAGACTCTATTATGATGTTTGAAGATAGATTAAAAAACGTTCGATTCTTATTAACGTCAATAAAAGCGAACCCCAAAAGCCTCGAATTATGCAAAAAAATTATAACACCGTGTTAAATATTTAACGATTCAAATAATTTTCCGTCTTATCACGAACATACCATATCGTTTATTTCTAGTTACATTCGATGAAAGTTTTTTTCTACCTAAAATATAAAATTGAGTTGATAAAAGTTTTTATATTATACATTTATCGCTACTTAATTCCAAGATGTATGTCATGTATAAAAATTAAATAATTAAATCTGATAACAATGATGGTTATATATTTGAATTTCTCTCAAACCCATTTACTTTATTTCGTTGCGGACAACTTGACCTATTTATCTTCATCTATCTACAAAGAATATACTACCTATCTTTGTAAATGGATGAAAATTTTGCAACGTATTGTACCCGAATGACGTCATTGAAAATGAGCCGCCGCAGGGGAGGGGGCGTCGTGCCAGCAGGCAGCAGCACTAGCAAGTAGAAGTGAAGTAAGGTAGTGTGCGTGTGGCTGTTGGCAAAGAGATAGCGAACCTAGCGAAGGAAGGGTGGACTTTTCCCGTCAAACCTAATTTATCCCCGGTCCATGTGCTTTGCTGACTGAAAATGCTCATCAAGGAATTGTGAGTTTTAATAATAACCTAAATTTCATCCATATCGCGTACGCGGAATGGCCGATTTTCGTTAAACTTAAGCCAAAAGGCTGGAGAGGGTGGTTACTAATCTTTAACGAAAGGGAGTAGGGGGGGAGGTGGCCTCATCCCCGCAATATTTTAAGGGGGTATTGGCGCAAGAAGGGGCAAGCGCAACAAAAAAGAAAAACTAAAGTAAAAATTAAAAAGCATAAAGAAAATGAAGAACAATATAATCGTTAAATAGTTTACGATTACATTTCTTCAATCCTTTATGTTAATTGAAATACTACGATTTCTGATTAGTCATATTGTCATTGCATTAAGAGTTAGGTTTTCTTTATTACACACACAAACAAACACACACATTCATACACGCACACACAGTACGTATAAACTTACGGGAAATATATTTCAAGGCCATATACTAAAAACTAAGTGTCAAGCTTTGACAGTATGTTGCATGTATATACATTGTTTTCTGTTACAGTCGTGTCACTTTGCCCCTCACCGTAGAAGAGGTATGTACAAGAACGATAAACCATAAACCATAAACATATTTATTTCATATTTTTCATTCAATTTATAGGATTTTCAGACTGAAGAGAAACGCTCAATTTAACGTTGCATAATGTCCCTTTAATATACGTGCAATAACTCAGCAGTTAAATATTGTTTGCCTAATATTACGGAATTTTTAATTATGTGGTAATGCGCTATTACACGCACGAATTAGATAATTAAATAATACCTGATCAACGCTACAGTTGAATATTATACAACTAGTTTTTTTCTCAATTGAGTGACATGTTGAACTACAAGATGTACAATCATTCTATATTTACGACAATTATATCATGTCTTGATGCGTTGGTCAACAATTTATGCATCATGCGATGAAACTGGCTATTACAGAATCCGGTGTCTGAATATGGATAGAATTTTATGCTGTTGAATGATACCGACCATTATTCATCCTCGATAACTTAATTATTTATCATTTTCACAGTACCAGGTGGCACAATTGTTCTCTGTAGCCGAGGCGAGTAAAAACAATACGGGAGGTGGCGAGGGCATTGAAGTTTTGAAAAATGAACCATTCACCGACTACCCTTTACTCGGAGGGAAATACTCTTCGGGACAATACACTTATAAAATTTACCATTTAGCCAGTAAAGTTCCAGCGTTTATACGCCTTTTGCTGCCAAAAAATTCATTGGAAATTCACGAGGAAGCGTGGAACGCTTATCCTTACTGCAAAACTGTTATAACTGTAATTATTCGTCGTCACTTATTTATTTCTTTTTCACTATTTGAGAATTAGCATGTATCAATAATCAACATTATTTGGAGTAACTTTTTTTTCAATGACTTGCAGAACCCAGGATACATGAAGGACAATTTTATCATTATGATCGAGTCTTTCCACATTGGAGACGTAGGAAATCAGAATAATGTAAGTCACGATGTAATAAGTGGAACAAAAACAGATTAAGATTGTATTTATGCATATGGAAGCTTGTGTATTGCATAGAGTTTAGGCTGCTTTAATATCTCAACTACGACTCATAGTCTGACGTTATCTAATCTTTGGATAATCTTATCCTATTCAATATGGATTGAAAGTATGGAATTTGATTTCAGGTGCATGAACTACCGGCTGACAAATTGAAAATCAGAGAAATTGTCCATATAGACATAGCCAACGATCCAATTGCTAGCGCTGATTACAAGGCGGATGAAGATCCGACCACTTTTCATTCCCAAAAGACTGGCCGAGGTCCGCTTGTCGGAAAGGAATGGAAAAACAATGTCCAGCCTGTTATGACTTGTTACAAATTAGTAACTTGCGAGTTTAAGTGGTTCGGTCTGCAGACCAGAGTCGAAAGCTTTATTCAGAAGGCCGAACGACGTTTGTTCACCAATTTCCATAGGCAGGTATTCTGCTGGATGGATCGTTGGTCGGGATTAACAATGGCAGACATTAGGGCTATCGAGGATAACACTAAGGAAGAACTGGATAGAGTAAGACTCGTTCTAATATTACTTTACACAAAAATGCGTTCGTTATTAAATTTCATAATTCAATTTTTCCACAAAAGGTACTCTAAAAAAATTTTTACTATGTCATTTTATCTATGCTGATAACACTTTTGTCTCATAATAAACTAAGATTAGTACAAAGTCCGAGGTATAATATGACTAGATTAATTTATTACAGTTACTACTTGAGTTGTTGTTGTTATAATAAATCAACGACAATAAATAAATAAATGAATGAATGAGGGGAGTGACGATTCAATCGTTTAATTAATGTATTTTGTTTTATTTTTATTTCTAGCAACGACACCAAGGCGAGGTACGAGGTATGCGAGCTGAAGATTGAGACTTTGGTGCTCATTTATGGATAAAGTTTAAAAAAATTTCATTAAATACAGAGATAGGTGTATACAGCCATACTTGGTCCGTGGTATCGGAAGAGTTTTCAGATATTTTCTGTCTAGAATACAGCAACGCATGTATTATTATTATTACCACAACAATTTTAATTTATTTATATTTACAAATGTTTTAGATAGATATACCTACTGTCAAAGATTACTATTATTAATAATATAAAAATATTAAATCTGGGGGGCCCTATTAAAATAATAATTGTTTCAGATGGGGTTTAATGGAAACCGATATAGACAATTGAATAATAATAATAATAATAATAAAATAATAAAATAATAGTAATAATAATAATAAATAGCATAGTAGCTGGATAATATTAAAGTTATAAACGTTCGTTAACAAGCAATTAACAAATGCTTGCTGCAGAAGGCTTGTGCGAGTACGGGGATACTCAAGAGTCGTAGCACTGCATGAAAATCGTAGTCAAATATTTTCAAAAATACAAAAAAAAAATACAAAAAAATAAAAAAAAATATACAAAACCTGCCGATTAGAGAACTGTCAGCCTAGTCAATTTATATTAATATAAAACAAGTGTTCAAGATAAAATAATCTTATAAGAGAAAAAAAAAAAATTGAAAAAAATTGAAAAAAAAAAAGAAAAAATACAAATACAAAGACAATGTGTTTCTGCATTGAACGATCGTATAACGATTCGAGAGCATGGCTCAATAAATAAACACCACTATAGCAGCTTTTTAAATATTTTTTTCTGATCTTTATTCCAATTGGTGTTTAATTATTTTGAGCAGATTACAACTTGACACAAAAAGACCTCTGTTTTTTTTTTATTAAATAAGAGAAGACTTTGTTATTTTGTGCACTTGTAAAATTTCATCTAAATATCTTGTTTGCAAGAGTTCGGCGAATCATTGTTATTGTTTAATTTGTAAAGAAAATATTTTTAAAATGTGAGATTTTCTAGTTAATTATAAATCAAATTGATGATAGAGTGAGAACAAGTATTTTGTTGAAACTTCCTAATTGTATTTAAGATATGATATTTTAAAATACTACAAACTGTCCAGAATTAAAATGAAAAATGTCATTTCGATATACATAGTGAAAGATTAAAATATAAATATACTAAATATATATTATAAATTATATAAATATATAATTATAATTTCTTATGCTTCCTGATTAATTTTTTTTTTGTTTGGTATAACTAAAATATAACTTTATAGTTTCTTATCCGAAAAGAGATGAATTTTTATCAAGTCACATTAGTATTTGCTTTTACCCTTTGTATAAAACTTTTTTTTTTCTCTCTCTTCAGAGTCTTAAGCATAATTAACAATGCTAATGACAAACTAGAAACGAATATTCTTTGCATTTTACTAGGCTAATTAGTTGAATATATATTAACCGGCATATTTTTGGCATTTGACTACGATATCAATACCACATTACCATTACAAGTTGTTTCTTGGAGATATAAATATGAATTATTCTATGTAAACTGAATGAATTGAGATACATATGTATATGTATATGTATATACATGTATGTGCGAATATCTATATATTATATATATATATGTATATATTTATATATAGACATATAGGTATATATATAATAATTTTAGCTGTTTGTCGATAAATGATGTGGAAAGGTAATTAGGGGATTTGAATTTGAGCGGCAGTGAGCGAATGAAGGAAGGGTGTATTGTACATAAAAGAAAATACAGTGAAATTCAAAATAGAATAATGAACAGTGATTTGTGTACGTTTGATGTTGCTCAACACAAATTTTTCTTCTATGCATTATTTAAAATTATAATGCGTAGGTCAATATTAAAAAAAAAAAAAAAAATACAAAAAAAAAATACATTAAAACGTTGTTAAATGGCTGGTAGAATTTAATCTGTTGACATTGTATATCAATACTATTTCCTAACTTAAAACAAAATGAAATAGAAAGATTCTAGTTTAAAAATTAATTACGCTGCGACAGATACGTCAATGAAAAATAAATGATCGTTATTGTCAACACTTGGAGCTGGTCAATTACTCTAGCTTTAATTATTCATCTATTCAATCTGCATTATCAAGACAAGTTTATTGCTATCTATTAATTTGAAATTCTTTATTTTCCCTTTTTTTTGCCATTATGAATTTTCTTTTTATTCAATGCTTGGGTTCATGACATACCTGTTACGTATTTTTTTTTTTCTACTTTGTAATTTATTGTTACTTTCATTCAAGATGTGATTCTTCAAAATGAAGCAGTATGGAAAATAAAATTCAGGCTTATTTTGATCGTTAAATGCCTGAGATTGAGGTAGGAAGAAAAAAGAAATTAAAAAAAATAAATGAAAATAATGCCCGGTGCTTTATATGCGTAAAATTTTATTCTGAAATTGATGATCAAGCTAGAATTTATCCCCTCCTATTAAATGTTAACTAATAAGACTGCTGGCTAGTTGCAAAGTTAATATATGATATTATGAATATGAATAACTGTAAAGCTCGAAGCGCAGGATTATTGCTGTAGAATTTTTGTTTTTCCTAATTTGAATTTCACTGTGTATAGTTACATATTACTTTTGTCCTAATTCTACCTAATTGTTAGTTAGGAGGTAGTTGTTAATCCTCAAGAAATTGGGAAGGATATCCTGTAGCGCTGCCAAAGGCGAAAGGTAAAGTGAGAACCCATATGTGTCGGACAAGTTATAAGAGGTCAATACGCTAATAAAAATAGAACTACTACAATGGTATGAAATTTATTGATCCTTTAGACTTTACGTACATACAGAAATATAGTCATCTACATAGGGCATACATATTGTGTAATAATTATATGTGAAAAATCATTTATTTCACATAATTTTTCAATGTTCTGGACTAGTCAAAACTATTTGAGCATGGTTCAATTTTCGTAGAAAAATAATCAATTCAAAATACTACTCATCTTTCAATAATGATCATTCATCATTTTCTCGAATTCTGACTATCAATCTATGTCAACAATGCAAAAGCAATGCGATATTCACATACAGATTGACATCTAAAAGACTATTCGTAAATCAATATGCTGCAAAACATCCATCAAAAATTATGTTATTCACTACATATATATCTCTGTTTCCTTATAAGACACCCATCGCTTTTGGGTCAATAGAGAATACCAATTATTCCAATATTCTAAAAACCTAAGAAGCTGCTGTTTACAATAACTAACTTCCTATTTGAAAATAAATTTGAATACTCTGTAAAATAACCATAATAATAATAATAATAAACGCACAAGTAGATACAGCGTATTACCTTGCTGTTTCGATACTAGAACGTCTCTATGTATTTAAATCGTTAAGACAAAAGTAAATCTGTAATTATTATTGCCATAATGAATCAGTGATGTGAATCAAATATATATATGTATGTATGTACATTTGATCCAGATTTATGTGCCTGTATTGCTTTTATAAACTTACCACGTTATTTATTCTGTATTCCAAAAATCCTTCACACTATAAACTTATTGATTTCTTCTCATCTTTCAAACTGATCTGACTAACATTTCAGATATTTTTCTAAATATTGTAGATCTAATGAGGTAGATTGGATTTTTAGAGTATATGTATAACAAACTATTGGCTTTTTTTCTTCTTTTTTTTTAAGTTGAAGGACTTTTGGAATATCGCTTGTATATTAATACTAATTCAGGCCATACTCTTTAACAATATTTCCAGCTATAACCAGTCTCTGTATCTCAGAAGTTCCCTCATAAATTTCGGTAATACGTGCGTCCCTATAATGACGTTCGGCAGGCATATCTGCAACATATCCCATGCCTCCTAAAATCTGAATACTCTGATGAGCGCAGAAAGTTGCAGCTTCTGACGCAGCAAGTTTTGCCATTGCTGCTTCCTGTGAAAGAAATTAATCGATTCGAATATTAGTTCAGAAGTTATATCAAATCCTAACGATAATAATAATAATAATAATAACAATAATAATCAAATATAAATATTTTCAAGATTAGACAATAGCAATACACCTTTGTGTATGGCTTTCCATTATCCTTAAGAAAAGCTGCTCTCCAAGTGAGAAGTCGTGCACTTTCAAGCCTCAGTGACATATCTGCAATTTTTTGTTGAATTGCTTGTAATTTCAATATAGAATTTCCAAATGCGATACGTTTTGATGCGTATTCAACCGCGCAGTCAAGGGATGCTTGGGCAATACCTAATGCCTGACTAGCGATTCCAATTCGTCCAGAATCTAGAATGAAGAAAAAAATCTGTGTGCATAATTATCTCAGAAGTTTGAAGACTCTGTAGGTTTTTGTTAGATATCAAATTCTGTCTATGTTAAGGGATATTGATTCTTAAAAGGAGTCAGGACTCATGTTCTCAATATCTTTTGAAGGATTCGTTCCATCTTCTCTTACCCAACGTCATCATAGCAATCTTGAAGCCCATACCCGGTGCACCCAATAAATTCTCTTTGGGTATAAGGCAGTCTTCAAAAATTAATGAACATGTACTACTGCCACGAATTCCAAGCTTATCTTCCTTCTTACCAAGGCTTAGACCTTCTATGGGCTTTGATGCAATCAATGCGCTTATTCCCTTGTGTTTTTGCGCCTTATCTGTTGTAGCGAACAATACCACTGCTTCTGATTCAAAACCATTAGTGATCCAGCACTTTGTGCCATTCACACGGTAACTATCACCTTCTAATTTTGCCGTTGTTGAAGCGGCTCCAGCGTCTGAGCCGTTTCCAGGCTCGCTTAATGCAAAGCAACCGATCTTTTTACCGTCTGTAAAATTGGTGATATATTTCTCCTTCTGTTCTTGGCTACCGAATTTTTCTATCGGACCCAAGTACAAAGAATTGTTTACACTCATTATAACACCGGCGCTTGCACAGCCCCTAGATATCTCTTCCATTGCTATCGCATATGCTAGATAATCTAAACCTGTTCCTCCAAGATTTTCTGGTACTGTTATTCCCATCAGACCCAATTCTCCCATTTTTTGAATTTTTTCCGCAGGGTAGAGATGCTCTTTATCTATCTTTGAGGCAATCGGTTTTAACTCTGCTTCAGCAAAGTCTCTGAAATAATATATATCTCTCTATGTGTGTGTGTGTGTGTGATTTAATGTAATTTGTTGTTTCTGTTTGAATTCGAAATTCAGTAACATAAGGTGTGGGACTTATTTCTCAAATTATCACAGAGGGAAAAATTATTCGAAAATTAGATTTTTTGTTTTTATTATTACGTACTAACTACCTGCATGTTTTATACAGCATTTGATGAGTTTCAGACAACGATGTGAGAGAAGCGATACTTCTGACATTTTTTTCGACTCTATAAGTCCGATGTAAAAGATCTGGAATTGTGGTATGTTGTTGTTAGATCTTTTGGGAAAAATAATGTAACTTAGTAATTCATATGCATACGTATAACTCACTTAGGATTTTTGTCGAATGCATATTTGCGATATGTGTGCGGTGCGGCCCTTCGAACACATGCAAATGTCATCAATTATCTTCTGAACTATACTTGTCACTTGTCGAAAGTCGAGCAAGCTCAAAGTCCGAAATAAAGTCCATCTATTAAAATTAGTGGCCCATGTAATGATAAGGTTCTGCCTTCTGTAGGTAACATGTACTCGAGATTTATTTGTTGAAATATTTTGTAGGATGGCGCCACCAAATGATCTAAAATGACGCGCTATCTAGGTATCAAATTTACGAACTACCTTAGCCGTAATTAAAAGGCGGGAGATGTGGGAATCCCCTGTATATTTAAATTCGTTAGGTTCAGACACAGATAATTTTAATTTTCTGTACCGATATTCGATGCGTAAAAACTTATCGCATTATCGTGTATGACCAAAAATAAACCGGATATTATCATTATGCTAATATCTTATAACACGATGAATAGAAATAGGAATAGAATTAGCTGTTTTTTTTTCTTGCTATTCTGTGTGTAGATATTGTTGTTACAGACTAATGCGGTCTTTTTTTTAATCATTGCGTGTACATCCCATGTGACGCCAAGCACTTATGCTCTCTAAGGTACATTAGTCGGTTTGTGTAAAATAATACACATGTATGTGTATACACGATATTATTATCTTTCGGCGGTGCGCATCTTTCTAAGGCAATTAACATACAGGAGGTATTAAATCCTCTGTTATTTTAGTTTGATTGTGAATCCTACTAGAGTGAAGATTTTTCTTTTTTTTTTCCTTTTTTGTTTTTCACGTGGGGTAGTTCAGGTGGTAGTTAAATAAAATTAACATAAGTTAAATTGATCGTCGTGACCAGAACGTAACTTGTAAGCTATATCCCTTGGATTTTAGCTAGGGATCTTTACTGGGTTTACGGTTTTGTTTTACGAGCAAAAGAACCTCCTTCAACTCCTCCCCTTTAGCAGAAGTTTCACGAGCCTCACGATTTAAAGAACCCCTATTGAACCCACGTTGAAACCACGTTCAACCTTACTTGAACCCCTGCCATAAAACTGAAACTTTCTACATTTTAATTACGTCTCACCGTCAGTCTTGGCGACTTGGGAAAATGCATCTATCGTACTTTGTGTGCTTCTCCCGGAGTCTGGGAGTATACAATACATGTATATACTTATATATTATACCTAGCTTTTATGTATGTACCTATCTACGCGTATGTATAGATATATTTGTATGCATACAGCATATATATATATACCAAGCCGACTGTGCAAGTATATCGTACTGTATGTGTATACAGCATGCTGTATATAGATATAGATATAATACGTTGGGAAAAGTTCAAAAGTAGGCAACTAAATAATACCCGGCTATTTGTATGATAACTGGGGGAGAAAAGTTTGTATCATTTCGTAGTATTGCGAAGATGTGAATGCGAATGCATCAAGGATGCAAATCGCAAGTGAAGCATGGAGAAATATTTCGTAAAATTAAAAGAATCCCTAGACCAGAGGCCAGCCATTTGTATAACTCGTGGTTGTCTGCTACTTTAAACTTTTCATCTTTCAAAATGAAACTGAGAACGAATGAATCTTATGAAAAAGTAAATAACTACCTGTTCCAGCTACTGCACAGTATTATAACAAAATACTAGCTGTACCTATATACCTATGTAATATAAGAACTCCGTTCAGAAAGAAATTAAATATTGTTAGAGCAATAACGGTATAGTAATAAAAATAATTATGTTTGTATCGGAAAATATAAATAAAGTCTTTTATTGCGGAAATAGAGTGGGGTGGTTCCTTCGCGAAATAGTTTCCTATTGATAATAAATGCGCGGGAAAAAAAGTCTTGTATACCTACCTACCATGCACGCTCTCCTTGCTCACAGCCCCGCGGGTTTAATATTAATTTATGATATTGGAAATCACTGGAGCAGAGCCAATATTAATCGCGACATTATTAGACAAATTATTGCGAACTTAATATCATTCTCATGTAAAATAAAGTAACACGCTATCTCTTATTTCAAATGAAATATTCTCGGACGTTATTTGGTGATATGATGTGCCTCGCAGACTCCGTAAAAGTTCGCATAATAATTTGCATACACATATATAATTGCAACAACAATTCATTTTAACTTCGAGTTTTTCACAGAAATGATTGTACAGCAGCTAGGAGAGGGTGAAGTTCGATTATTTATATATAACGAGTGTGATAGATCAATGGAACAGGAAATAGCAAAATGTCGGATGTTCAAAGCAAAAATTTATTGCGTCTTTAGGTTTCCCATTTAGAAAATTCATTTAAACATAGAATGCATTATGCATCAAGAGTTGAGCTTCCTTTTATCAGATGTTTATTGCTGGGAATCTAAAAATGAACTGGTATGTATAAGCAATTCGGTTTTCGATGCTTTGTCGCTGGTTCGAGAAAACACCTGGTAATCATGAAACGTTTATTTAGGGCTATACCCAACCCAGATCGGAGAATTCAACTCCAGGTTCTTCCAACGGTTGAGAAATATCGCGTTTATACTTTACACATACCCCGTACCCGTGCAGCTATCTTCGCAACCTATGATACATGCGATATTGCACCGCGGCTGGTTCTCGGCAGAGTTATTACTTGATAACGGGCTACCATGAAACACATATCTATCCGCATTCGCTCTGTTCTCAGACATTAGAAACCCGGCGCAACTTCTCCTATCTCTTTCGTTTTCGTGTCTTATTTTTCGCTTTATACCGAACACAGATAACACGCCGGTTACCGCTACCTGTACTCCTCGTTTGTAATAAACCAACCCACTTCAACTCATCGCGGTCGTCGGTCAGTTGCATTTCATTTCCTATCAAAGTTTTCAATCAGATATCTCACCGTGTCCAAAGTTAATGGCTGGCCGCGATTCTCTCCGCAATGTCTAAACCATCATCCGAAATGGTTCAAGCTACGGTAAAGCATTCTCGTCTATGCTTCTATCTACCTATAGGCATATATATATATAGGTATACAGAAATGAACAGGGTGTTCGCTTTAGGTAGGGAAAAATCAATCTCGATTTAAAAGCATTATTAAAGAAATATGTAAGACTATACGCTTTACACATTTCGAAAATAGGTACTATCTGCACTTTTATTTGGTAATCAGGTATGGGAGGGGCAGTGGTTTGAAATTTCATTGTGACATAGCAATTGATATCGGTATAGGATCGATTTCTGGAACACCAGGCTTTCCGCCTATTTTGATCTTGACTATATCTGGCAGAATCGTTGGAAATTGGCGCATCAACGTGAATCATCTTCACAATGAACACCCTGTATAATAATGTATACGTGGACTGGTAGATCCGGTCTTCTGTCCAGCAATGACGAAGGAAGACGTTGCGGTACTAGTGGGTATAGCTGTATACCCTCCTAGTCCCTAACTCCGTAGACTAGTGTCCGGTGATGTCTGGAACCGCGTTATCTGGTGCCAGAGGAGTTGTGGCGTCCGTTTGATACGAGCTGAGTTGGTATTAGATCTGCAACGATCCTTCCACTGCAGACACATTTGCCCGAGCGAGTAGTATATATAAGTTTTTTTTACCTTCTTAACGTCAACCTTGCAGATCCGTATCAAAGTATTTAAAGCTTATAAAGGGAATAGTTAAGAAGGTCTTTAGACCACCGGCCACGTCCTAAAGCCCTTTTATCTCTTTAGGGAATTTCCAACAACGTCTCGGGCTGTACACCAGCACCGTGGATGTGGACATGGGTATATAGATATACAGTCGGTTCTCTTTCAGGTACATAATGCAGCACATGATTTCAAGCTCGGTAGACCCACGAGGGAATGGAAGAAGCGAATACATGTATTTATAACGTTTAAGTTAACGTTAGACGGTGCAGTGCATCGATCGGCTGAAAATCAGAAACTAAGAGAATAAAGTTTCTCCCAAATTACCTCTATATCATCCTGCTTTCCGATATACCAGCTGTTTCGTTCGACTAATAAATTTACCCAGTGACTGTTTTACCATGCAGACGTATATGCATACACACGTATATGTATATACCTAGGCATTTATATACATTATACCTACACCAACGTGTACGGAGGGTGTTCAGAGTGGACGTCACTAATAAATTTTCGCGGTCTTCTCTTTTCACGTTTATCTATAACTCTTTCGTGGGTTCCAAGTTAAATTGACGCTTGGATATCCGCGGTACGAATTTATGGATTTTTGATTCACCAAATACCTTTCACGCGTATACAATCTACGTACGTATTTGTAACCAGCAGTCTGACAGATCGGAGGGTGCTTTTACTTTGTGCAGAGTGGCTTGTGATAAAGCTCACAGGGATGTAATATATGTATAGTGTTTCGAGTACCTATATACCGAATCGCCGCGTGATTACATCCAGCTGAGTTTTGCAGCTTGCTTGAAAATTGTACGCAAATAGGATTCGCCAAATTGAATTGTTTCCTTATTCATTTTATTTGTTATTCTATTTATTTCTTGTTTTTTGCCTTCAGGGTTTTGGATTGTTTCTCTTTCTACGAGGGGTGTTTCGTGTGGGTACCACACGAGGACTAGAGCACCAAGATCATCTGTGTGGGTTTTAATTTGTCTCGCTTATCGTTACCTCCGATAGTTAGAACAGCGTGGAGGTACATTTGCGAAGTAGGAAGATGAAATTGCTTCTGTTAACGTTTGCGTGGAAACTACGATGAAAATGAAATTGGCGCTTACTAAGCTCGGGCAAGCAATAAGTTCGGCACACACACACATACACACACACACACACGCAAGCACGCACACACATATACCATATATCATTCGTACACGCACTTATCCATACTGTATACATACATGTATCCCTAACTTATCAAGACTCATACATGTCTCTCCCTTGATACCATGTATATCAATTTACACGGATAACTGCATAACACAAAGTATCAATTTCTTAAATTTTACTAGACAAATTTAGTGTGAAAGCTTCCAGAGAGATGAACAAGCTCAAGCTGTAGTAGGTGCATGTGTATAACGTGTAAAATAAATCATTTTTGAAGAAATGCCAAGGGTTGGGTGTTTTCATCCAAGAAATTGAAGCGAAACGAAGAACAAGTGAAAAGTGAGCTATTTATATTCAGATTCATGGAGGACGCGTTGCTTGCATAGGTCGTACCATACCCGCGTCGTTTTTCTATGTACAAATGTGCGCCGGGACAAGAAGAAGAAATTTGAAACAAGGAACAGGGATACTTATAGTCGACAAGTACCAAGCCGTTGTTGGTCGGTGGGTATCGGCCCTTTATATAAGCGAGAGGGCTTAGAAAGGCTCTATACGAGCTTATATTTACACACATGTATTATATATATGTATACATATATCTATGTATAGGTATACATATGTATCCATGCGGGTGTGTATCTGGAATAGGGCAGCTTAACGCATGGACCAGTCGACTAGGACCAGAAGCACGTAGCGGGGTCTCCGAGGATCGTTGGGTCCGAGACCGGGAGATAAGTTATTATTATTATCGTCGAAAGCGGAAGAGTTCGTTACTAACCATTTTCCGGTTATTTATGGCGCAGCAACGCCGAGCCAATACCTTAGAGTCGTTTATTCGTTTATTTACTATTTCTTGAGAGACCCTATTGTTATCTGTTGCCACCTCTCGAAAACAAATCCATAAATTTCAGAAACGTAGAGTTTGCTCCGAGGTCTGCATTCGCTACCCAAGACGATGAAAATCTCCGGCTTTTCGACCAGGTTCTTTTATGCGGAGGCTCATCGCGCACGTCTGTATTGTGTGGTATATATGTATACAGCTATATACTTGCACATATTATATGTTCTACCACGTATATGCATACAAATATACCTGCATGCAGCGCGTTACGTGCAAATACCTTAATTTTGAAAACTTGGCTCGAAACTAATATTTTTCATTGTACTTGCAGCTACCGTGATATGTTACTTTCAGTTATCGCGCAAGGATTCTATATTCCTTATATTCAGGACAAACTTTATGCTTTTGATATTCCGCGTTCGCTAACCAAGTATGAGAGAGATATTGCATCGCATAAATGATTGCGTTACTTTAGTTTCAAGCAATGATACGTTATGCACTTGTTTCATTCGTATTATATAGGTAGGTACTATACCGTTGTTCAAATAATACGTTCGTCGGCGCCAAGGGTGAACAACGAGGCATATATTTTCAGTCACACTTTACCTCGGTCTGCCTCATACCAGTACCGATGCAATTTACGAGATACGATATCTGCCAGGTACGAAATGACTCGAATTTTCTATTATACCTACCCGGAAAACGAAACGTCTTTTACTACGCAATTATCCAATTTTCTCCTCGCTTCTGCCTCACCCGATGGCAATTTACGCTCTTCCAATGGGTGGCTATAATGGAAAAGGAAAAGGGCTAATTTTCCTACCTGCAAGCTTCTTTCCTATTCCGTTTTATCAAGCGCCTTATTCTCCTCGATTCTATCATATGGACGATTACTCAAGCACTGCAGTTAGACGTTTCGATTCGATTTTTTTGGTGTCGTTTGGAATTTACTTTAATTTTATTAAAAAATGAACAAGAATAAGTAATACCTCTCCGCAGTTCTTCGAAGCCTCCTACACTCCAATATTTCCGACCGAAATTTGTCTTCTGCGTCAGAGTACTTATACATGATTTTTCGAAAAATGTGCACGTTTCTAGTGTTGAGTTAACGTTAGATACCTACCTCGTGAAGTTCATTCCATATTTTATGCTCTTCGTGTTCAGGTTTCGCTAGAGGGAATTTTCGCAGTGATATTTTCGAGCCAGAGCAATTAAGAAGGTCTAAACACCTGAATAAGGTGGCTATAAAAAGCGAAGTAGTCATAACTCAGAAGGTGGTCGTATTTCATGCGAGGGGAAGGTTACGGAGCGTTTTTCAAAGGGCTGGGTACCACTTCCGGTCTCGCGACGTGTCGCGGCTGTCGACAGAGGGGAGGTGTTATGCGGATCTGTTAGTCCCAGAAGATCTACGATCTTAAATCTGTTTCTGACACGCCCACGCGTCCACGAACCTCCGGTTCTCCAACACTCGCCATCTCGAACGCCTATTATATCTCCGCTAGATATCTTCCGCACTATTTCATTTCGTACATATATATCTTAAAAAAAAAAAAAAATCATTCGCGAACCCCATACATCGAAACCTCAGAATTATTCAACTATTCATTTTGCAATCGTCGCATTGTGCTCGATCACTCGATCATTCCAAATTTCTCAGAAGCAGACCCTATTCCCTAAAACTATACGTTATATGTATAAGTCGTCAATTATCGGGCTTCTAACTCGAGGGACTTTGGAGTAAGTGACTAAGTATAGTTTGAGAGACGAACGAGATTAAGTCAGTTTCACGCTGAATTCGGCAGTCTGTAGCGGCATACTTTACGGTAGGTTGGATCGCTTATAGGTTGGCGAGACGCGGCGGTGGTGCTCAAGACTTAATTAACTATTATTGTAGTACTGGTTGCCGGCGGTGGTGATGGGCGTTGTTTCGTGCAGTGACTTAGAAGTTAGCGCTTCGAGGATTCAGTGTGGTTGTAAGATAAGCCGCAAATGGCAAATGACGTTGCGCTGCGCGTATTCGACATAATATCGCGACTCGGTCGAACCCCTCGCCTCGGTAACGAAATCGGCAATAATTTTCAGCCTAACGATTTCTCCTACCATTTCGAGGCAGTTTATCTCAGAATTTTAATCGGAGATGGTCTCGTTTCTTTACCGTCGTCGATCTGCAGCCATATAGGTACCTGCAGGAAAAATAAAAAGCTATAAAAGCACCGTGAGGACGGGGGCCGAATGTGCGGTGTAAAAAGTCGATTGAAACAATGTTTTCTAGCCTTCTTCACTGCGGAATAGGTGCAGAGTGGCAAAAGGTGAAAACCTAGGAGGAGGATCCGCGGCGTTCCGCGTTGAATTAACTCGTTCCGTCTAGCAGGGCGTTTCCGGTCGTTCATTTATAATCGGAAAGCATTTGTCGACGAGTAGCACTGAGAGTTAAAGAGAGCGAGAAAGAGAGAGAGAGAGAGAGAGAGAGAAGAACGGATAGCAGGTATGTGTAAAAGATCTGTGAAATCGGGATCCGCCTACACACACTATACCTATCCGGGTCTTCTGCACTCTACTGCAGACTCCAGAACTGCACGAGCCGAAGATAAACCGGAACGGTTTTGAACTCGAAAGAAATCAGACGCAAGAGATGGGTGAGGATGCGGAGCCAACCCTTTATGCGTTATAAAGTCTGGCACGTACTCTACATTCCTCCGTAGAACTTGGTTGTCCCGGTGTGCAGTGTATCACTGGCGTATGTCCAAGACAAGGCAGAAAACTGTCTCGTATACCTAGTCTTTGTCTCTTTGCCAGGAGGACGCCGCGGTGCTGAGCCTGCTGCTGCTGCTGCTGCTGCTGGTGTACCGATGTACACCGTGTGAAATCTTAATGTTTAGATATCTTCAGCTCGTACCGCTGCATATGGCGTCATCGGCTTTTCTCACGTATACCTACTTACCTTATACCTCTGTATACCGCAAATACTATTGTATATAACACATGTACGGATAATAGCTATAGCATGGTTTTGCTATCGTAGAATCACGCGTTTTCCCTCGCAATAATATTGTTATTGTAGATTTCGCGTATAGGTACGGCGCACATAACATTTTGTACAACCCATCGTGAACCTCTCGTGGCATACTGCGTCCGTAGACCTAAATATGTAGACTGTATCGTATGTATGTATGTAAGTGTGCGTGTGCGTGTGTGTGTATATGTGTGAATGTATGAATGTGTGGAGAGATACATGGAGAAGCATAACCTGACTACGTGGGCATAACCCATCCCAGGGGAATCCCCCATTTGTCCAACCTCGTCACTCGCGCGCTATCTCTTTCGCCTCATTGTATTCCTATAGCCCGGCGCCACCACGGGGTGACGTAGGAAGAGGACGATAGTTACATCAACCGGAAATAGATGCGCCTGGCTTTAGGAAAAAGGTGGTCGTGGGGTGGTGGGGTGGTGATGGGGATACCCGAGCCACGGGGGATCCCCGCACGTACTCAAAACCGTACACGATATTCGAGGCACGTACATATACATGCACAGGTTTACCCACTTGAACCGGAAACAGCAATGCAACTTACAGCTGACGCCAGTCATTACATTTTACTACCCCTCAGCGAGAGGACGTCCAATATATGAAGCCACACCGGGATACCTATAACCTTAGACATTATCTGGAATAACATAGTATAGACGCCGCGCCGCGCCGCGCCGAACCGCGATACTCCACGCCATGACACGACACGATACGAATCAGTGGCGTAGTCAGTATTTCTATGAAGGGTTGGGAGATGTGGGCTTAAATGGCACCCAGTCCTTCACTTTTTGGTAAATAGAAAGAATATTCTTTGTTTTTCGACGATTTTAACTGGTGAATACGTTGGAGAATAAGAACAGCTCATTTTCTCTTAGTATAACTTCACAAAAACTAGGAATGAGATATACACTGCAATCGGGGAAAGAAGGGGTTTCATCTCTAGAGTAAGATCTATAAAAGATTCTTCGGTGGTGTTATGTTTCATTCGAAAGCAATTTTGGGAGCTCAGAAGATATCAATAAGTGATGTCGAAATCACACTCCTTTTATTCAAGAAGAACCTTGAAGTTTGAACCGAGTAGACAAGCCCTCTGTTAGAGCGATTCATTTTTCATTCAATTTGGTATATGTATGCACTTTGTTGCCGGATTCCGCGCTTTATCCATGAGCTCTCTCTCTCACCCGCTCAAACAATATACGTGTTTCGGTATTAGTTAGGAGTTGAAAACAGGTTCACAGGTCTGATTCCCGCTCAAGTTTGCGTTAGATCGTGCAGAAGGGTGTATCGTTGCGGGAATATCCGGTTCTATAATATTATTGGTCGAAGGGGTGGCAAGCTGCATTTAGCTAAGATGCCTAAGGGCGTCTTTGGCTGAGACTTGCTCATCCTGAGGGACCGGAGTTGATGAGCTGGCAGGACGTTAATTAATCTTAATTGAAGGTTAACGGGTGTAATGTAAAGAGATCATAGCCCTCCTTCCGCGGCTCCGTCACATACGCAATTTCCCATGTAAGATTTTGTGACGTAAGTGGCGAATCGTCGTGGCATCGAGACGCTGTCTGCAGAATCAGAATCCAAAAGATACTTTCGCGAGTTGTCTTCACTTTTTTTTTTATAAAAAAAAAAGAAAAAACCCAAGGTTATAGGTACTGCGTGCACATTGCATCAAACTACTTTCTGTAGGTATACGGGGTGTTTTTCGATCTCGTGCAACGCAGTCAAATCAAGGACGGTGTTCTACCTTTCTCACTCACTGCAGCTATTTCCTGCCATTTTTCTTTCCGAGCTCACTGGATTGCAACGCGATCCACGACTTTGAAATCTCACTCGCGGGTAGTTCCAAGACTCAAGTCGTTGGCGAACCTCTTGGTACCTTGCGAACTCTGCTGTACATATATACGTATAAGTATTATACCTATATACCTACACACCACCCACGTGTATAGATACTTACTATGGGTAGATGAGCGGAGGATGGACTGCGCGGAAGCATTCAGACGGTCCGGAACTCGGGGTTTGAGAACTAGGAAGTCCCTGAAGTTGCCCATGGAATAATGGCATGGGGTAACGGTTACGGTTACACTCGACATCGGTCACCTTTCCGCACAATCCTCCTTTGTCCCTTCGTGTATATGTATAATACACGGATATAAGTGTGGTAGAGGGTACATGCCTTCATTAACAGACCACGGATTCAGACCTCAGCCTCACATCGCTATATCTTACTCTTATACCCTCCAGACAACCAACTTTGATTGTTTCCGGTTACAGACTCTGCCGCTCTTTTGTCACGCACAATCCATAGATGAGATAGATAAGATTGGAAAGTTCACTCCCTAGGCGGAAGAGAGAATCAGGGTAACAGGTAGGTACTTCGAATAATTTGTTCTTCATTCCGTTATGAGAGTTTGTGATTGATGGATGATGTTATGAACTACCTATGTAGGGATAAATCTTTTTTCTCTAATTTTCAAGTACTATTCGCTCTTCAAATACACATGAGATCTTGAAGAGGGTAGTCGCGTGTCTGACTATACAGACACGCAACACTTTGTTAGATTCACTGCTTTGCTCGACTTACTGCCCCAGTATGTACGTGACCCAAGACCTTTAACTTCAAGACGTGCATCGAGGCCTTAGGTATACATCGGCGTTCTCCATAATCTCGACGAAGAAGAAACGAGCGAAACGAGGTGAGGCAAGACGGCGCAAAGGTGAGGTGAGGCGAAGCGTTTGCGGTAACGTTTTTACACCGTGACAGCGGACAGACAGATAACGGTTTTACGGTGTTGCGTTGGATCGCATAGAGCAAAGAGATCGAGAGAGAGAGAGAGAGAGAGAGAGAAAGAGAGAGGAAAAGAGAGCTACGTGTTACGGTGGAGGGGAATAAAAATAATCTAAATAGAATCTGCGTTTGCGACCGTGTGCCCTCGTCCCCCCTACCTATTTTACCCTGTACGATTTCGTAAACATATACATTAGGTATATAGTATACAGTATATATATGATATACATGTATATACAGACGGGGATTAAAGTGTTTATACGGGTATCGGATATCTAGCAAAGATTTATCTATCGCTACTGCACGTCCGACTCGCTAGCCATGCTTTTATACCTTGTATATACCTGTCTCATAATATGACCTAACATAAATATACTTTATCCATAATCCATACAGACAAACACACACGTACACATCTATGTGATACACCTCCATCAAATATGCACGGGGTCACAGACTTGGTACGACCGTCTGTTAGAACAAAGTGATAGTTACTATATAGAGGTATAATATGACTGTTATGACTATCATGAGTTAAGCAAGGATACTGCACCGTATACCGCAACGTCGCTACTGGTGCATATCCCTTTAATGTTTTCATAATAAATGCACTCTAACGGAGCTACCGGAGGGTGTATTTGATGGGAGGAAATATACGAGAGGTCTTTCGGCCGGTGGTTTCAGACGAGTAGTTGGCCCCCACGGCTATAAAAGTGACGAGACTAGAAAAATATCTATACTCTTCGGTATGGGAACGAGCGACATAAGGTTGCACTTTTACCATGTACATAGGTATACACGTGCCGTTAATATATAAATATTATTTAGTAGTTTGTCAAATAGTTTGGCGATAACGGTGTGTATACATATATATATTATAAATGATAAGTATATTATATGTGTATACCTACCTACTACCTACGTATGTAAGCGATTTTTGAACCTGTAAAGATTGTGTCGAGACACGTTATGTTGCACCGCGACAGATTGGGCAAAGTGAATATTGTATTCGCCCCCCCAGCCCCCCGGCCCCCTGTGAAATAGGGAGAGGGATATAACGCTTTATCCGATATGAAACTAGGAGGCGGCGCCGTGGCAACGTCTTGCTTCCGTTGGCCACTAAAACTTGATAAGCCCTACCGTAACTCCTTGTAGAGTTTCACCAAGGAAAAGGTTCGGTAGGTAGAGCGAGGTGTAGCTATAGCTAGTTCCTTGTCAAAGCCGTTTAAGCTTTGCACTAACCGCGGGAGCCTTCAACCGATAATTACGAACGGCTAATAAAGCTAAATATTGAAGCCATTGTGCGTTTGTCAGTTTTCAGCAAACGCAACGACTTCCATGAAACTATTTTACTAATTGTTTCAACGTCGCGACGCTTCACCCTCCATGCATCACCGACGTGCAGATTGAACACCAAACCCTTTGCTATATACGGAATATGTCGATAGTTGGGGAAGGCTCTAGCTTCGAACCATGTGAGAGAAACTGTCACTAGAAATGTCGATAGTTATTGTTCAGCACGTTTTGACAGAAATTTTCGCTCGCTTGACCGTGCAGCAGTAACTTTGAAACGAAAGAATCTCTGTCAGCTTTTTAGAAATGGTTGATTAGTTTTATACACTATTGTTATAGGTATAATGGTTTTAGAATATTTTGTCCGAATGATGTTTGATAGGAAAGTAAAAATAGAGCATTATAAAAAGAAAGTCTGAAGCCTCACGAAATCACTCGTTATTTAATTTAGAAACTTCTAGAGGTATAGAGGGGATAGATACACCTTCTACAAGTTTCAATCTTAGATTAAAAACAACAGATTTCAGGGCACGGAGGTTCAAACAAAAGAAAAACTAAATTTTCTTGAAACACCCTGATGTGTATACCTACATAGCTATATTAATAATCTCGATCGTAAAATTCACGCAACGTTTACCCAGGCGTAAGTTTGCAGCACGAAGATATGAGGTGGCCAAACTTTACTTAAAATTTCGTATGGAACGGTTAAAGGCACGATAAGGAAGGCGTGTAATAAGGTGATTTTATTTCTCGTAAAAAAAAAGATTCGAATCAATTTTACGATCTTTCCTTATAGACAGTGTGTGTCACGTATTTTCAGATATGCAGGTAGGTATGTGCGTATGATGATACGAAATATTAATACAAGTCAGCCTGGTGCTTATTGGCAGAAAAATGCCCGAATTCCAGGGACAATCCATTACGGACTGCAATTTTAATTTTGGTTATTTATGTAATATTCCTTTCAGCTCTTCAACCGCGACATTAACGCTCCGTGCGTAAACCACCGTGTTCCTTTTATATACTCAATGTGATATTTTTTCAGCTGTTACATCTCCGAGGAATCTCACACCTACGCCATTTTGGTCCAGACTCGTTGGGCACTCGGCGTTTCTTTTCTGGCTTTCAGTCTCTCCTGCGCTTTGCTCGACAGTGTGTGTGTCTAGACAGCTGTGATTATGCCCTAATCACCGCACCTTGTTCGCCGACTCGCCGACTTGCTGGCTTGCCCTTTCCCTCCTAATTTTTTTCTTCTTCCTCGTTCACTTTCTCTTTTCCTTCTTCACCAGCTTTTTTTTTCTTCCTTCTTCCCTTTCTCTCCCCCGCTAGTTTCATTCTTCCTCTTATTCCATTCTCCTCACAAATACTGCGAACCTGGGCCCCATCCACATCTTGAAGAACGTTCCCTTGACGCGAAAGCTCCTTTGCTCTATGAGTCGAGTGCGTAGCGGTGGAAAAGCTGAACTGAAAGCGTAAAGCTCGTCTATATTTGAGGACGCCTAGTATACATCTATACAGCCACGGACCCGAAACCCTTTGTTCTTTGCCTTCGACCCGTTCGTCCATTCGTTCATTCGCTTGCTCGCTCGCCTTCCTCGCTTTCCAAAAGGTATCACCGCTTCGAGGATCGCGGCCTACGAGTTGCTTGCTGAGCTTGGCTTGTGGCTCCAGGATTGACGCCGTCCAATTAAATTCGACCGTAAAGAATGATAAGAAACTCCAGGTCTCGGACCCCTCGTCAAACAGTCAATAAAATATATTCATATTGATTCAATCAGATTTTGGTTCTTATACTGCTGACTTATCAACCACGTAGTACGTAATTAATTAAACCGTCATTAATCATGAATAAATGAATGAATGAATGAATGAATGGCAAATTTTTGTCACGTAGGTAATTCTGTTGCGAATAACACGAGAACTAATTCAACAGCAGTAAAAACTAGACGGGCGACGGTAGTTGGCCAATGAGAAATTCGTGTTTGATGTGTCTGTCGGTAAGTATCGCGTTGCACTCGGGGGGGCAGAGTGTGTCTGTTGTCTAGAAAAGCGTTAATTTTAATTAAAACCAGCGTTATCAAGGGAAGCGCAGCGTCCTAATAGGTACTCGAGCGTTGTATTTATACAAACGTAGTTACCGGAAGAGCCCCGGGTCATGTCGACGTAACCTTAGCTAGAAACGATTGTCGGGGAAGGTGGGTATATATAGCGAGTGTAAGCGAGCTGGCAATGTCATGTAAAACTAAAAAGTATTAGTCAGATCTGTGTCCATTAAACTTCGACACGATCGCAAGGGAAATACGGTTGTAATCTAACTTGGCAAATGTAATCCAGCTCCAACGGTGCGACATTTGCGTCTACGGGCTATCGAGATACGCGATTGCGCCAGTTGCGTTTAATTGCGCTTAAAACTGTGCTACGAACATTTCGCAGAAATCGCTACGTTGAACCATACCCCCGCGCGCTATTGCAACCTATAATTTTACCTATTTACAGCTCTTCCGAGTTGTGCAGATACGGTCTATAAGAAACTTTCGTTAATTTACCCCAACATTTTTTAACCACCATCTTACGATCGGATAAAGAATTTCTTACTGAGCGTGAAATTACAACCCTTACGTCAGAATTTCCGCACCCCCAGCTCTCTATGCCGCAGTTGTAGGTATATACTCGACGTTAAACTTAATACCGCCGCGGCAGTTGGTATAATAGTTGTTGGAATTAATGAAAGAGTAGCTTCACTTTCTTATTTAATCTACACTATTCAGCGGGACTTTTGCGCAGCTTTATTACCTCTTATTAATTTTAAATGTTCAGTTTCTGCGAGACCCTATAGGCGCAAGTTCCGCCAAATACTCATGCTATAGAACAGAACTCTGTATTTTAGTAGCGTAAGTCAGTGAGACGTCCGCCCGCGCCCGTTTCGCCACGCGGCTAGTAGTAACAGGCGGCGTGGGTCCGACGCCAATCTCACCTAGTAGAGGAATTCGACCCTTATAGCCGTCCTCCTCGTGCGAAACAGACCGAGTAATTAGATCGTGGAATCGTCGAGGTTCCCGCGACATCCTCGCTGCTATTAATTACGACAAAGCTCTGTATTTTTACGCGCCCGTGGAAGTCCGCTACGCTGCCCCGTCCCGGTAATTCCAAGGACTCACCCTACGCCTTTGCTATCTCTAGTTATAATTAAAAGCTCCAACGTTCGAGTATCTAGCCCGCGTTTCTCACACCAGGAACTTTCAGCACTCGCTACACTCGAAAAATAAAAACAATACGTTACCTTTTGAATTATACGTAAAGAGAGATATAGGTATATGGATAGATTTATCACCCATGGGACGAGTCCGGCCTAGGGTGCCGGAAAGAGTATACAAAAATTAGAATACAGAATACACGATACGTAAAACAAATCTCTCGTATATTACACATTTTTCGAAATTTCCTTATTAGTTTAGCTTTAAAACTGTACAAATCGTGCAATTTCGTTTCTTTTTATTCTATGGGTAATAATAATGTTTGCAAATTGTTAGACTTATAAATATTTGATTATTTTTCTGATGTAATGTATTTGATATATTTTTATCTTATTTGAAAAATGCATTGTAATGGTATAGTTCGTATACTACGCCACACCGTTGACAAGATGAATTTCTTCTACCAGACTGGAGAGGAAGCACGAGAGCCAGACAGGTTATCGGGGATCGTTATCGCGGTAAAGCGTCACGTAAACGAAGAGAGTAGGTAGGTATTCATGGATAGGAGCCGTCAAGTTTTCAAATAATGAAGTATCAGCCTTGAATAGCGGGAACAAAGCTTCGGAGTTGGCCATAAAACGTTGTCTGTAAAGTATAGCGATGTTCCACGAAGCGCGCAGTAATTTCCCGCGTTGCAGGTTGAGGCGAGAATCTTTCGAGATTTGAATAATTAATAAATGAAATATATTATAGTTATAAATGTATAGTTTTCAGGTAATTATTAACTGAAAAAGTTTCATCGACGTGACATTCTTTGTCGCAAAAATTTCTACTAGTATAATGGTATAAGAAATTAATTTACTCCACTGAAATAAGAAGTTTTGTCTTCATTGTATCAACCATTGATCATTACTTACGTCAACATGATAACATAGCACACAGTTTAACAGCAATATCGTACTAAACTAGCAAAGCATGATAGGGGTAAATGTGGCGAAACAGTAGTCAATCGTGTCACGGGTCAGTCGCAAAAAGCGCTCTTTACACTCGGACAATAAACTGTAGGTATACATAGGGGCTAACCTTACTCAATTGACTACTTTTTCGCCACATTTACTCGTGATAATGTGTGCCGTTATCGCTTGCCAACAATGTACAGGTTTCAGTACTTCCGTGTAGGTATGTTATGTATGTAACGTACGTATAGTATTCCTGCAGGTCGGAAACACTGAAAGTACCTACGTAGTAGCCGAGGTACGTACGTATACCTAACAATAAGTATTAACGCGGCAGTAGTAGCTATGTCCTGTGTGCGGTCAGACAAAAAATAGGCAGGCATTACGAGGCTCGTAAAGTTGTTCTGCGTATACCTATTCCATGTACGTATATATTGTATATATATAATATGCAGTATATATGTATATTGTATATATGTGTATATACATGTGTATGTGTATGTTCATAGCGCTACTGTAATGGTTAAATTTGCTTTCCTGTGGGAGGCAGGTAAAGCCAAGTAGGAGAAAAGTGTTTCCCTGTTTACGAGGTATAAAAAATTGAAAGCTGCGAGTGGATCTTAAGGCTGTGATGTTAGTCTCTTTTTGACTTGAGTATCCAAGTATGAAAGTACTCGGAAGTATCTACTTCGTCACGTGACGTCGGACGCTATATTGACCTCCCCTGCAGCCCTTCATTCTATCCTAAGCTTTTACCTTCAGTTAGCTTTTCCGGCTCTATAAATAATAAACAGAAAATAAACCCCAACTATACTTCTCGCGTGTCTGATTTCTTTTATCGCTTTTCCATACGGCAAACGGCCAGCCGTATATATCGTATAATAGCTATAATATATACGTACAGGAACAGAAAGGGGCAAATGGGTTACCAACGGAGAAATTGCAATTATATACTCATATCAATTTTTCACTCGATTGTTTCTTTTCATTTTTCACAAGTTATTTCATTATGAAGTTTAATTTCAAGCTGATATCGATTAAACCACATTTTATCGGATATGATTGGTTATCAACATGTTTTAGGCATTCTGCATGATCTTACCTCGGTATCTTCGCTGCAGGCACTTACAGAATGATTTTTTCGACGCTGTGATAAAATCTGTAACTGCATAGTATAGGTATACATAGGTATGGGAATGTGAAGCTCAAAGTGCCAACGCAGTTGTAGAAACCAATAAAACGCGACAGCACTATTTTGGTGAAGCCGTATAAAGGAGAATACAGCCTTTAACAGAATTTTACCTACCATACCCTGTGCAAAGTATAGAAGGCAATTTATTTTTATTTTTATTTTCTGGCTGACCAAGTTCGATATTACTACTGCTGTTTTGTTATACCAAGTCGAGTTTAAGTCATCTCTTAAATACTCCACGTACCGTCGTACTGTACACTCCGGTATGTATGTATGTATACATATGTGTGCAACTGGAACTCATACGATTTACATCAATATTTTCCGCCCGATAAACCCGGCGATTTGAAGTCAAAGAAGAAACGCGACGTACGGATGAAGTTTGACCCGAATTGAGCCTGCGGGGCCCAGCTAGTGTGTAGCTTTGTCAGTTTTGGTTAAACCCCCCGAACACATATTTCCTAAGGATTTTTTGATCTTTCCATGGATCTTGTGTTAGACTTTGTGTCGCCCGTCACGTGATACGTGAGTGAACGAATGTGGAAAAAGTAGCAAAGCTTTGGTTCGCTTCACTCGCTACACTCTGCCCGCGACGACAGCGACTGAAATAACATCGAGAGATACACGCGCTTCTTTGGCAATGTGATTTATCATAACCCATCGAGCTACGGACTGTCACAGATATCTACGTTTGACGTAAATTCTTTTATCTCGCTCTAATGCACTACCATATCTTCTCTCTTTCTCTCACCTTTTTTTTTCCCCCTCTTTCAGCTCCCTCTCACCGTCAGCACCCGCGTGCACAAGTTTTCCCTATGAATATAACGATCGCGTTAACAAAACACAATAGCGCGGAGCGCTAACGGCATAGCTCTTGTTACTACTACCCTTATCAGGCGATATTACGGGAAATTAATTTCAAAGTGTTCTTATGCCGTTTCTCGGTGAGTCGTTACAACTTTATGTCGTTTAACGGTACGATTCACCTTACAAAGGGGCCAACTCACCGCTTCTCAAAGATTTCTCAACTCTATTCCACCCCATCCCCTATGTATACGTATAGCTACTACTCCGTTAGACGGCAAAACCGAGGGGCAAAGACCAGCTAGTTTATTAGTTCGTCGGTTTCACGTGACATTCAGTGCAGATCTTCTATATACCTACATGTATCGCGTTCATGCTTCAGGTCGAAATGTGAAACGGTCGAGATGATAGCGCAGTAGGTACCTACCGACTGCCGACGTTGGTTATCCCAAGGCTTTGAAGTCGAGTGCAGCAATATTCGAAACGCACCGAAGCGTGGTGCTTTCGGACATCTAACTAGGTATATGTGTGTATATTATGTACGTATGTAACATACCCACATGCGTATGTACCTGTATGATATGAATCTGGATATACAGGTTGATTCATCGTTATAATCAAGCGTCGAGATATTATAATCCTATAAATAATCGCACCTACTAAGCTATAGAAACCAAAAACATTTGTGGAATAGATTTTTCAAACATCATATTATTTCCATGAGGTATATGATTGATCGTGGACTTACGAGCTTTTATTTTTCAAACTTTATTTTTATACCACCGAAAATGTAAAGTAGATTGAGCCGAATCCACCGTTATATGATAAAGTATCCTTCCGATCAGCTAACCATGAGTTATTTCCTTATACCGAAGTAGGTGCAAGAAAGCGGACGCTACTCACTAGGTGCTAAGAAGCTCATTCGTCCACGCGGGCTTTTCCGCTCGCCGAACATTTCATCGCTTCGAAACTCGATAGCTCATAGTTCGATGTTCGAACAACACTTCAATTCGGTATCGTTGAATATTCAGCAGTATCTATACCTCAGAAGTTTTGTGATGATAATTTCACATCAAAAAGCGCAAAAAAAAATTTTGTTTTTTCCTTTTTTTAATTTAAACATTTGCTGCTACTGTTTGTACTACAAGACGGTATTGTGTGAAACATATATTTCTCTACATTCTCTATAATATTGAAGAAAATATTCCGAATTATGTCTGTCGCTATGAAACACGTTATACAGCCTGCTTCATAAGTTCTCCTTATATACGTCGTATGCCAATTAGCACCTCTCTCTATGGTTCTCCTCGCTATACTTCTAGGTTAGTTTGTTCAGGCCCTAGGGCCTCCATAGATCCTCCCTTGGGCCTGACTAGCGGAATATACCCGTGTCAGAGGATTATAACCGTCTCAAACTAGGTAGGTACAGAAATATGTATAAGCGCACAGTAAGGAGTCTCGGTCTACTTCGCGATTCAGAACAAACAAATCTACTTTAAGTCAAAAATGATAAGGTCTTTGGTGTTGAAATACACGGTATATAAAGCCGAGAATTTTTCACATTCATCTTCAAAGGCGATGGCTGCAGATACCTGTGACTTTCTTTCAAGGCTAATTAATTATAGGACCTAATGCTCGGAGAAATTCTGAAATCTTTTAACTGACTTATAGATGGTGATTTTTGAATCTCTCTGTACATGTATAGCTGGGTGAAATCTCTCTCATTCAACGACGCGCGTTCGCCTCAGCGAAGGTCTGTTTGTCCGGAGGGACTTCCCCCTTGGGTTATTGCCATATTGCGCGGTGAGGCAACGTCAACGTCTGGTATAGGTAAGTATAGCTAGGTGGTAGCTACTAGCTACTAGATACTAGCTACTAGCTACATTCGAGTCTCTCTCGCCTGGTCAAGGTTTGATAATAAAATGGAAGCTACACACCCTGGACGGTTCGTGGTCAGCCCATCTTCGTCCACGGAGTGATGACGAGGTCTGAGATTATTGGCCGCAAACACGGAGGTGGAAGCTAACAATAAGTTTATTTATGTAGGAGGTGGTAGCTGCTTGCAGGTCGTATCTGTTACTTGGTGTTTTTAACACCTTGTCCGTGTAGCACGAAGCTAAATACGACCCCAGAGGGTAATTTTACAATAATATTATACGCACAGTCCAGTATGTATAGCGTGCAGTGGAATCTGATAAATACCCAGAAATTGAATAAACAGCGCTATTATTGATTTCCCGCATTTAATTAAATTCAATTCAGGTACATTTAATACAGCGGCTTAAAATTTACGGATTATGACTGAAAGCAGCTCGGGGCATAAGCTATACTCCTCAATATTCGGATTGACGAACTTTTGCATCGAACTTTTTCGTTCCTTCGTTCTGATCTACACCCTGGAAAAAAATAAAAAAAGGAATTGTTTGAAAACGTGAAACTGATTTAACCCTAGTATATATATGTATACATGTACAAAGAATAAAGGTTTATCCCGCGACCAGCAATCTTCAGTTGTTTAACGAGTAGCGATCCGGAATTCGGAGAAGGCCGGGTGCCCACGGGTAAACTCACCCCTGTTCGCGCTCTGCTCTCGTCCGCAAGCCCTTCAGCGAACCCCTCGCGAAACCCTCGACGATCGAGCCAGCTGCCCTTCAGTAAACAGCTCGCTTCATTTCGCCGAACGTGCGTGTCTCGTCGCCTTGAACACGAGACTAGGCAAGGTATAGCTACTGTCTAAACGGGTTAACGCAGAATATAGATATAGGTTTGCGAGAGGTTGCAGGTCGAACCGATTTTGCCTTATAAAAATGGCTGCATATTATGAATACTGTATAAGCTATAAGGAACCACGAAACGGCGGTTCTGCGAGGTTCAGAGACGTCGATAAACACGTTGATATTAATCGTCGCATATATATATGTATATGCAAGTATATACCTATACGAGGATTTATAACGTGCGGTAATTAATCAACTGACGTGCTACGCAGAGCGCGAACCTATTTTAATATATTGTATCCGAGCCTTAACTCTTTCGTTTATCTTCAAAGCTACTCTACCTGGTGTGTAATAATTAACGTTTTTATACCTCCGCGGTCTGCAGGCTGGTGGTAATACGCAGGCAACAACGTAGCTATAATGTCGTTCATTTAACCGTCGCTAAGCTATTTTACAACCGTTATTCCCATAAAACGAACAGAAAATTCTCGCCTCGATATCAATCTCGGCATTTTTTTTTTTAATTATTTTTTTATACTTATAATAATATTCTAGACTTCTATAGAGTAGGAACAACGTGCCACTTCGTTTCTAATCTTTCGCGCGTGCTCACGTATTTCACAGTTATTTTATACACACCCAAGCGAGGGGTGAACATTCAAAAAAGATATTATTCGTATACCTATTACTTATACCTATTATTTTCCCGTTCAATTTTTTTTTCACAGAAATGTACTTCGATGATGATTAGCGCAAGAAATTGGGAAAACAGGTAGGTGTACTTGTGTGTGTAATCAAATAGTTGATTAGGACGACAGGGTAGGAGATCAACAGGATTTGATCAGCAATTATCGTCTTATACCAAGGGTAATTCCTCTGTTCTGTTCACTGAACCGAACAACACTAATATTCCTGTTGTTTTCGGGCTGCTTACCCACGGTATCCTACTACTACCCCTGTCAGCATCGTTGTCAGGTGTCTGTTTGCACAGCAACGTAATCTAACTCGCATAACAGCCCCGTAGCTTTCTAATCAAGTATTCCAACAAACGGGAATATTTTAGTGAAAAAATTCCATCTTCTCTGAAACAATTCTATTTGGGTACAGTTTATTAGGAAAAATTTTACAGACTGTAGTAGTGTTATGTAGGTATAATACATAAATCCGCCGAAACTCATATTTTAATCTCCTTTCATTCGTTTTTTAATTGGTTCACTATCTCGAGAGTTAGTATAACGCATGAACCGTAATAAACTGTAACCACAGGTGCGCTATTTACTGTATGATGTACATTCTTCTGACAATCAACGAAGGACCCATCACGCTATGAACGTTATTGTATATCGAGCGTGTCTCCGCATGGCGGATGGAGGTAGTGCAGCATCAGCGTTCCGGCTATCTCTAGGTTTATGCAGTTTTATGGATGTCTGGTCTGCTAGCAGGAGACGAGCTTGCAAGCAGGCCTGCCACGCGATCCTTGATGTTTGCACGTTTCTCGTCTCGGAGGTCGACAAACAAGTGCGAAATTTATACATGTATGTACACAGGGTTTTATTATTTTATATTTTCATTTTTTTTTTCCATTTTATACAGATTCGACATACTTTCGGACCACCTCCGTTCAATATTCGCTAAAAAATGTTATCTCACGGTTTCAGAGTTATAGCGAAAAAATTAAAACTTTATTCTAAAAGACAAAGACAATTTTTTCTACAATTTTTATTACTTGGAAGATTATGTATTCGCTCAAAATTTTCACATGCATGCCTCAAAAGGCCTGCATAATCGTAACCCACACAGCATCCATGTCCGATAGATGTTCATAGGATAGCCATGCGACATCCAAATGTCCCATGGCTATCCTATATGGATATCCTATGAACATCTATCAGATATGTGTGCTGTATGGGAAGCTTTGCCCGAAGTTTCCTTACCGATACGGACATACGTAGTACCTAGGGGTTTAGTACTTGTTGAAACTTTGGAGCTAGAATTTGGTGGTCGGTTAATCCGCGTGAGTGCAAATTGAGCAAATGAACTATGACCAGGAGATGCTGCAGGGAGTCCTTGATCTGTGATCTGCGCTTCACTAGCGTCAGTAACACGCGCTTACTCGAACTCTACCTTGATTAAATTGCATCTATGCCATGCCTTTGCGAAGATGATGAGTCGACGTTATTAGCCCACAAAGCTCTGGGGGTCAGTTAGCTGATGGAAACTAACTTATTTGGTGTTATCATACAAATGACATAACAGTAAATTACATACCTACCTTGCACTGCTCCAGTTCCCCCCTGTTGTGCTCATTTACCTTGGATGTGAAGCGCATTCTATCTTCTTCTTCTTCTTGATATTTGTACTCAATAATCCCGTAATCGGAGGTAGCAAGAAGCGCACTCTATTAGTGACCAAATTTTTCTTCCAGCCTTTGAAAGTGTCGCCATAGAGCTACCACTAGATAAATTACTCTCCTCAGGTAGTTTCATGTCTTTGTCATGTCTTTTCCTCTTATTCTTCTCTTCATTTTGACTCCTAACCAAATCTAATTTTCTCGTCAATGGAACGACAAACGTTGTATTATCTGCGTGGCTTACAAAGCGGATATGAATTAGGTACACCTGTTGTCATTTTTCCATGTCAAGTTAGAACGAGCGGCTATGGCGCACTCGAAACGCGGGTCACGGCTATGTATAGGTAGTATGACAAAAGGTTGGCTAAGAATTTTAACGTTTTAAGAATTATAAGCGAAATAGGAAACAACGCGGATGCAATTTACAGCTGGAGACGAAATCCTCGGTTTCTCTTGGTCTCCTGCCTTCTCCCCCTCTCAATCTCTCTGTCAATTTCACAGTCTAGGCAAGGATGTAAAAATGCTATTTCACCAAGTGAGTCTCGGAGAGAGATACGTACGTGGCCTGCTTTGACGTCGTACTTTGCCAATTTTTGACATTTATATACATACATTCCTATGTATATATATACAAAACACGTTCGCCAACGTCGCGTCAGTCTTGGCGATGTCTTAGGATTTGAATATCGCAGCTTCGGTGCAGCGGAAGACCTCGGCGCCAGACAGAGACCCGTAATCGCGATCCTAGTAAAACCAACGTTTGACGTCATCACGTCTAAGAAGGCTTTGCGCCCGTATCAAAAACGTCAAATGTCGTTGAACGGGGATTTTCAGAGATGGATCAACTGCTCTAACGCGAACTTAATATAACTAGTGAACGGCTACCTCAGGCGAAGAGGTTTTCTAAGAAAAGTTAAGATTAATAAAACTAGGACAATGAATATCACTTTTAACCCGGCAGACTAGACAGTGAGGTATCACTTGCGGTTCTAATTAATACTTTTACCAATAATGGCCAGTAGTTATTACTTACCTACCCCCTGCCATATCCGCTCTGTCATAATTAATTATGACGTAACTAATTCGGGACGAAACTTGAAGGTGTGAAATGGTGAAAATTCACCATGATTGAGACCTAGGAGTTGAGGAGTCCGAGGCTGTCATCGTGAGATTTCAAATTGAAATTGATCGAGTAGATAAGTATGAAAAATGATTATTTTACCTACCGCCTGCATGTTTCGAATTTAGTGCAAGCTCTATGAACCCTCAAGTGTCAAACTATAGTCTACATAGTATAATTTGTTGGAGAAGATTCGCGTCGTAGAAGTTATAGAGCTTTCGGTCTAGCGATGAAGAAATGAAATTTCAAGACGAAATGTGTGGCCTTAGAAAATGGTTCAGTTCAATTGAGACAAAAGAATGAATGATGTATAAAATCCACTACTATACGATGCTGTACAAACATACATATCTTTTATCCTTAAAATGTTATACATATAATATGAGAATAAGATGATAAAATTCTCAGAATTGAAATCCGAACTCTCAGGAGCGAATTTCTTCGAAAAACAAAAAATCTTTGCTTCGTACATCCTCGTGGAGGATATTTATGCCCTGATCATATCCGCCGAAAATTCAAGACTTATAGTCGTACCTTTGTCGTCATGAACAGAAATTTGATGAGAAATAGAAGCTGAAAGATGTGTGTGAGTATGTGGATTATACTTGGCTGAACAACTCAGGTACTCCATCTACAAAATCAAAAAGTTTCACCAACTCAAGTGCATCCCGATTACCCAACATTAATGGAATCATTAAATTTCCCTCGGTACCGTCCAATCAGTGGTTAAGTAAGGAGTACCATCAAGCTGTATACATCCAGCGTCTAATAATTTGCTGCTTGTAGTTGGTTATACAGAATAACCTAATCTATTCATATAGTATAGTAGCTACACAGATAGTGAAGAGCGGTGGTTAGTCTTGGGGTTGAAAGGGAGATAGGGAGAGAGAATGAGAGAGGGAGAGATACACTTTATACACAGCTATATAATGGCAACGGCGTCAGCATTAGGTAGGAACTGATAAGGGTTGCAAACGAGCCCCTCCTCTCCACGTCACCCTCCGACGTTCGTCTCTTGCCTACTCTTGCGCTCCTTCAGCATTCTATTAGATATACATATACTCCAGGTTTACTAGGTACAGTGAACTATACATTATATGCAATACCTACATGGGTGTAGCCTTGTGTGTATAATGTATATAATATATCTATACTTGGTAAAATTACTGTGGGATAGGGGTAGGGCAGGCCGGGATTAATGTAGTTGGAATCACTGAACGGAACTGAAGTTGATATTTAATGAATATTTGCATATACCTATACGTCTGTTATACAAGTGGAGAAATTGATAAATTTTAATATCGCAATTTGCAATTGCAATTTCATTCGCGTTAAGGTAGAGTCTGGCATTCATCTATTTGTATACGTACGCCAAGCTGTAAATTAAATCAGTGAAAAAATCGGGTAATGGTCAGGCTAGTAGCGTTCACGTATTTCTATGAGAACTAAATAAAACGCCAAGAAGCTTATAGTACCTACCTACGTGGGTTGGTACAGTAGCAAAAGGGAATTGCGAGCTTCGCTATGAAAATATAAGAAGAGAAGAAAAAAAAAATCAATTTTATAATTGCACGAGCTGCAAGTGACAATTTTGTCTTGAAATAGCTTCACAATTCCAAACTAAGAAAATCATCACAATCTTTTAGAAACTTTGCAATTTATTCTGCAAACACATAACTCTACTCCCTGCATAAAGTAATAAAATTCACAAATTCCAGAGACTTCTCATATTCTGTACAACGTTATTAAATAGGCATTTCATATACACTCATTATACTCATAAAATCTGTAATAATCAATAAAAAAGATAATTAGCGTTATCTTTGAAAATCTCCAATATGTGGTTCGAATATCCTCAGTCCCATTTAACTTGGGCATAACAGTAACTTGGTAGCAGTATTCCCGCTGCAGTATGATGAAAGGAGAGTCATCCACAATCAATAAACGTTGTAGAAATCTGTTTTTATTTCCTGCAGCCATATGGCTATAACCGCAGTTTATCTACTTTTTAAACACTGCCGGGGTCATATTTATTTCAACTCGCAACTTGCCTGTATACTTTGATCTGTATAATTCATTATGCGCCAATACTTTTTCTGTTTATACCTACGTGGCGAGATGCGACTGGATACTTCCATTGCAGGGGTTGTTTTATGCCGTGTTTCAACGTCGCACCTAACTTTTATAGTAGCCGCTAATCGCGATGAATTTCTAACGCTTTGTTCCAATCTAATATTCCGGCGCCGAGCTTAACGCCGGCTGTTATCGTGACTATAAATAATTCTATCGGTTTTAAGATGCTAGTTTATAATAGAGGTGCGCGGTATTGAGAATTTGATACCGATTTTCGGTATAGGTTTTTTGATCGGTAGTTTCGGTTCACCGAAATATCGAAACTTCGGTGAATACCGAAAAACCGAAATTTCGGTGAGTATCGAAAAACCGAAATATCGGTGAATACCGAAAAATTGAAATTGCAGTGTTGACTGAAACACCAAAATACCGGTAGATATCGAAATACTTGAAACCCGAAATTTTGATGGACCCTGATATTCTGCAATATCGAATTCTCGGGTAAAAAAAAACGGGAAGAAATAGAAAAAATCAAGATACTCACCAGGCTTTAGGGTATAGTTGGGTATTTCGGTATCCAGCGAATATTGAATTTTGTCTACCCAAATTTCGGTATTCCGGTATATACCGAATTTTCAATAATTCGGTACATACCGAGTTTTCAATATTTCGGTATCGGTACTCACAGTCGATCTCCATACCGAATCATTTGGAGAGAACGGATACCGAAAATTTTCGGTATACCGAAATACCGCGCACCTCTAGTTTATAATAACGATAAGCTGCCGGATGACCAGGAAAATGAATGAAAAAAATTACCCCGTCAACCGCGATTCTCATTTGTTTTTGGTCTTTTTTCCTCTTCAAATCCCCATAAATGATATAAAGGCTGCATAGGACTCAGTCCCGACCGTGCGAGAGATGGAAAATGGAAAGAGCGATTAAAGAGTTGGTTTATTTCATGGAATAAACAGCGTCGGTTTGCTAAATGTCCGAGGCTTTATGGAAGCTGCGTCCTCTCAGGTCAAAGCTGCTTTCACCCAACCTAGTACGTACTCGACCACCCTTAGAACAGCTTCTATTCCATTTAAGCGAGACTTGCCTCCACTCCTGCCTTCGAAAACCTCCTTTGATTCCAAAGTCCTGGTGCGACACGGATCGAAACTTGCGGGAAGAGGGTTTACGATATAGATTGGTCAACTTTACGGGTATCAGGGTGTGGGTGGTCGTCGTAGTCGTGGGTAAGGGATGCTTTTACGAGGTCCACGAGTGCCTGGCGCACCTGCCGACACTGCAGCTATATAAATATTCTTCAAGTGTTGGTATACACGGTACGTACTTCGGTAGATTATACATATGTACATAGTTATGTACATACATAGTACACGCAGACACAATCTTATACATACCAAGATGCGCGGTCGCCTCCGCAACCAGTGCCAACCGAAGCAAATTGGACGGAATGGTTTCTTTCCGATGTCATGGACCGACTTATGCATACACACGCTTTCTAGAAGACGTCTCTATCCATTGTTCAGAAAATAAACTATAGTCAACTATTTTGTTTTATAAACTTGGTGCTTTCTTCTGTCGTAGTATGTTACTTCGTCGATTGTCGTATGTTGCATTGCAAATTAAGCATGTGACTCCTAAACTTGTAATATTGAGTCGTTTTTATTCCGAAGATCAACAAATGCTGCACAATGTAATCTTACTCATCAAGATCAACGCATAGTGTCTGGCCTCAGGAAAAAAAGAACTAACAAGCTCTGACCCCTTCACTTTTGGGCTATAAATGAATTTCCGATCATATTCTTACGATCTAGATTCTAGAATAATGCTTCATCTAGCACGACCAGTGAAATGTAGATATCTCATTTCTCCAAGATTTCACTTGTTCTGATCATTATTTCCTGTGTTTCTCTCCTTTTTCTTATTTTATAGTCTTTATTTTCAGGTGCTAAGGTATACGAATTTTCCTTGCTCGTCAGAACTCCGCACAGAATGCATCTCTCTATCCATCTGTTCATCTATTTCAGCGCATTGATTGTCTCGACTGTTTTATTCATTTTCATGAAGTACTCAGTCCCGAATGAATTCTCATCAAAATTTGTATCGAACATATATACGTATAGTTCAAACATTCATCATTGCATTCGTAAGTGAAGTAATCTTACGGAGAATTCATTTGAATCATATTACTATTTAGCGGAACGAATGAAGTTAAAAATCTTAACATTTCCTATAAAAATGAGGAAAAACTTTGACTAAATTTTCCTCCGACGTGTAATACGTGCTAAAATCAACATGCCAGATGAACTAGTCCGACTATTATAGACAGTGCATGCGTGACTTCTTTTCCGCCAAATGACTTGAAGGAAATTTTACTTTATAGTGAAGGTTTCAGATTGCAGATGGTTCAGGTCTAGCCTGACAAATCTCTTCGTGGAAGTTCAACAAAGATTCAAAATATATATATATACTATAGTTGAGGATATAAACCTGTGGCGAGTAATTAATGCCTTACGATGAGTAAATGACGGCGAATCAATATATAACATAGCGTAAAACGTGATGATAGACCGTCTGGGTACGAGTTCGTAACTTTCGCGTCTGACCTGTAACTGATCTTCTTCACTGGCGGGATGGTTTGAGCTGTAGCTAGAATCCCGTAATGCGGTACGACTTGGCAGAAGATATGGTTGTTGTGTCGCCGAGGTTGTAGATGTATATAGGTATAAGATCCATGAAGTATAAGTGCATAAAAGAATTTGTTTTGAGTGGAATATAGAATCTCGAAACGCGTGAGTATAACGTTTTTATCTTTGAGTTTCAATTGCTGCGGAATACCACTTCCGCGAAAAGTTTTAACTCGGTACTGAGATCGTATACATACATATATACACCACTCGGAAGATAATATTATTTTACGTTCTTTAGTAGCTGCAAAGTGAAAATAACCGTAATGTACTTACGCGAGTGGATTTTGGCAGTAAGCCGGCGATATGGGGAGCCTGCAACGTTTCATGCACCGTCGATAAAGATATGGGTACCATTTAAATTCTAAATAAAGAGACTTCGCTTTCTGGTTCCACTGGATTTATTTACAGAAAAATAACTTCTTCGGTCAATCGTAGCATGTTCATCCCTAAAGCTCCTGCATCTTGAAATAAGGCAAAAGACCCGAAACCTGAAAAAAGTAAATGATCAACCAACAAAAACACAAACTATATGCATACATGTACACAATCTAATAACCAAACGTCAGTGCAGATTAATTCGCGTAAGGCACTCGCCTTTTTCCTAAAGTCTAGACTAAGTCTGAAGAACAGAGGGTGCAGAGTACAGAAATGCCGATCGGTTATACCTATATATGTATAAGGCCGCATAAATAGTGATTAACATATTTAGAGGGAGGGATATATCAGCCTGGCCCTCTGCAGTCGTTTGGCATTAGATATTGGTAAATTATTTTTCGAGAATGGTGGTAGGTACGTGACACGGTATAGTTTCTGCTCGTTCGTACCTATAGGTTCGTCTGAATATATAATATTTATGAAAGTCGTCCTGACGGGGTTTAGAGTCTTTAGACGAACGAGTTTAACGCATCGGAAGAGGCAATTTAATCAGAAAGTTTAGCTGTTAGCCGTAGTACTAAAGCAGTCAGTCTGTGCTAGTCACTCGACTGTCTGCCCGTTCGTTCGCTCGTTCGTTCGTCGATCCGTTCGTTCGTTCGTTCGTCCGTCCGTCCGTCCTTCTGTAGTCCGTGTCACTAGCTCGTAGCCCGCGGGAATAAACAGACGACGGAATGGCCGCAGTGAACGCCACGCTGCTAAATTCATAGCCTTCGAAGCTCCGTGTCTCTCTGTTTTACGGCCTTGGGGTGTAATTGTTCAATTAGAATGTGCGCTATTTATGCCCTGCCGTTAAATTAATGCATATACCCATCGCCTCGGCAGAAGTCGTATTCCCAACGATAGTATATGCAACTACCTACATAAGGTAGGTACAGTCCTGGGGAGATGTTTAGTAAACCCATTTCGTCCGCAAATTCACACGCGACTGCCTAGGACTGAAAACCTCTTCATTACACGCGCATATATACATATAACTAAACATATTTATTTTACACTTAAATATGTATAGGCACAGGTAGGTATATATATATGCTATCAATTTATACGAAGGTAGGTATATAGGTATAGACACAGAGTGTTGTACATAAATTAGCGGATTTGTGTCTGATCATTACGAGTAAAGCTTGCTATGAGAGGAAAAGAACAAGAAGAACAAAAAAAACAAAAACAAAAAAAAAAATGAAATTGAAAAAAGAAGAAGAAAAAAAAAACGCTGCCATATCCCCGTCCCGTATATTACCTCGTTTAGTCTTTCTTGCACAAGATAGATGACCTCGTGTGCAAGGGTGAAAAGAGAGACGGGTCTGGGGGCAAAGAGGGGTTGAAGCTTAACGCGTAACACCCGGCAATAACCCAGTAATAACCAGACTACCGGGAACACGAGGGATATTCGACGAGCTAGAGAAAGGGACACTGGACGGGACAAGATCTATCGACTTGCCGGGGCGCGATGCTACGTACGGGACAAAGATTATAGGGTGTATGTGCAGTACATGGATATATATCTATGTATGGACTGTGTCACATTTTAATTGACCCCCGGCGATTCAATGCCGGAATAATGATACATGCCGGCGAATAATATTCTCAAAATTTGTGTCAATCCGTTATGCAGGTAAGGAATGGAAATTGACCTCTCCAAATTTATTGTCGATGTATTGAATTCTGTGTGTGTAAAATTCATGCGAACACGCACGTTAAGAGAGTAACCAGCCACGCGCGCGCGTTTGTGAAAGAGGAAACGATCGTCGACCAGACAGTAGTAGGTACGTCGGTGGATGTCGATAATTTTGTCGAACGAAAGAAAAATCCGTCGAACGTCGGAGATTCAGAGGAAACTAGCACTTTGCAACCCCGATTTCCAGCATCTTCGGCATGTTACAAATCACCTCGGAGTACTCTTATATTCTGACTTTGGAAAAGACGATGGCGTATATGTAGGCACCTACGTGCAGTTTTATGTATACAACATTGTATATAGGTACCTATGTATGTAGGTATTATATATATAACCAACATATTGCGCGTCGACCGTTCGTAATAGCGGCTTGGAACTAGCGCCTAACTTTACTTCATCCCTTCTGCCACGCACCCCCTTTCATACCCTTCTGCGGCGAGAACTTGCTCAACGAGGCACGTAACAATCCAATCAATGAGTCGACATTAATTGTATCGAATAGCGTGCAGCCGACACTGACACCGCAGACCTTCTCGCGCTGTCTAGCCGGCGGGTATACAAGCTGTCAATCCCACGGGTCTGTCTAAATTTCCATAGCTTTACGTAATGATATTACAGGGTAAAGTCGAGCAAGATGGACCAGTTCAGAAGAAAGTTGGACCGCTAAATTTCTTAAAACATTGACGATCAGGAATTCCGAAGTTGTGGACGTTATCTGCATTTGGTATAGAACTTCAAAAATTCAGTACAGTTCAGACATTTCGGACCAAACTTTACAGCATTCCGTGATTCTCGCAAATTCTGAAGTTTCAATTAAAGTAGTGAAAACATTTTCCATCAAGCTACTCAGAAATAACCGCCGAATCCATATTAGTTCATCCTTGGACTTCAAAGACGTGGTCCACGTTAGCGGATCTTCTTTTCGTTGCATAAAAGGTACCCGAAAGTTGGACCACCCCATCATTTTTTCAACCAATTTTTTTCTTCTGAAAGGGGACGTCAGAACGAGGAAATTGCGTAGGCTGATTTCATATTCTGGAGTTATAGGGAAGACTAGAAAAAATTCATTTAAAATTGGTGGTTCATCTTCGTACACTTCACGTCCTATAATGCTAATGATAGTGAATATAATCAAAGTAACATTTATGAGATTGCGTAGCAGTTTTTCAGACCTTCAATATCTTCACTGAATCAAATTATTCTGATTCTGTTATCTACCTCATCGTCTTGACAGTAGGACTTGATAGACTAACCGCACGAATCGCATTCAGGTTTATTCATAATCTCCCAGTTATACGAATCTTGTCTTATCAGACTACAATCATATTTTAGATCAGGTAATGGCATAAGTTAGACAGTCTTGTTGTTCATCGAAAAGGTCTATTCAAACATCGTAATAGGTATAGACCCATATAATAGTTGACAAAGGGATAATTTTGTCAAAATTTTAGCCTTCTAAGGTATTATAATTTCATTCAGATTATCCCTTTGTCGATAATAACACGTGCAATCATGGGGTTACACAGAAGATCCTAAATGTAATTGGAGCGGCGGTTGGTCTCTCTAATCTTATTGTTCACAAGGACGGTAAGATGAAATGATTTAAATTGGTGCGGAACTGGTGATGAACTCCAATCATAATAATAATAATATGACGGTGATGATGATGATGATGAGATGCATTCATATATATCTATTAGCAGAGAAATATATTCTTCTACATCAAATTCTAGGCAATGTGAGACCACCGTCTCAAGGATAATGAATTTTGCAGGAAGTGGCGATTCGAACTGGAGGCTTTGGCTGGTCGGGTGAAAACGGACCACCGTAAGTATACGGGAGAATTGGTATTGGTTTTGGGAAGGCTACAGACTCTACCGGATATTGTAGGCGTGATTGCCTATCAACGACTACACGCCTGATATACGTTCACGCAGGTGCCTAGCTGTGCGACACCATATGTGTACGTGTAAAGGTATAAATGTACGTATGTATGTATACATGCACGGTGTACAAGCGTACCTCTGTACGGGTATATCTATATGTATACACGTGTTACATCTATACTTATGTATGTACCTGTAGCGTAGCGAGGTATTACGATAGAGAAAAATCCACCTTTTGCGAGAAATAACTCGAAGGTGGAGTTCGACAGGGTGGAGTTGAGATTCGGTAGACCAAATAATCGTGACGTTGAAGAAGATCCTTCGCATTTTTGAAAAGCTGAACGGAATTGCTCGCTAGGATGTGGCTCTTGAAAGAAAAAGTTAACTTTTTATTCCTTCACTTTCAAACGAGCATCCTGCCTCGTGAAATTCCACGGCTCAACGTTGGACTTACATTTCCACCGCGGAGTTACAAATTGAAACGGTAGCGATTTACAACGACGTTGAACGCCCGGAACCCGTTCGAGCAAATATTTTTAAGTGATTATAAAAGGAAAAGATAAAAGGAAATAAAAAAGGAATAGAAGACAGCTGCGGGTGAAAAAATTTCGCGCATGTTTATAGTCGTCACATTTCATCTTCCTATTCATCTTATTCAATCTCCATAGAGGACCAGATTACGGTAGGTATACACGGGCAGGCGTTCGAAGAATCCCGGGTATGGGGCACAGAAACTTCTATGGCGATGTCTGAACACACAGCCAGAGGTAATTTTCACGAATATCCAGTTCTCGATCCGCAAACATTTTCCATAAATTTAGATAAGCTGTCTGATAATCAAAAGAACCTCTGAATTTTCCAAAAATACCAAACAATTTCAAGATTCGGATGATTTCTGGCCATTATTAAATCGCAATAGAAACCACGAAATCATCGCTAGTAATTTTTTCGAAACTGCAATTAGATTCTTTGGCGGTAAGCTGGAGTGAAAAACCGCAAAAGCAATCGGTATGCAGGCACGTTACTCTAGCCACCGTATTTGCGGGCAGGGATTCCCCTTAAGCCGCAAGACGTGAGGTGTGAATTGGAAAGAGAACATTGTCTGTTCACATTTTGCGGCACGGTTCTCTGTATATGTTGTTCTATACATATGCATCTACATCCACATACGTATATTATAAAGCTATAATTAATTACAAATGAACAAAGGACTACTAAGCGCGTTGTCATGCAATCAATGATAAGCTGTATGTCGTATTATACAGCAAGTGGCATGTTATTGCTCCATATAGAATCTACGTAGAGAGTTCTTGAGCATCCTGGATTCTAAATACTCGAAAAAGTTGGAGTCTTCCTATGCAGCGAAGTTCAGCTCCGAGGAAATCGATCAAATCGAGTCAACTGTCGTTGACACGGTCTACGCGCAACGTTCGCCGCGACCCTCCACGTACTACGTACGTTAGTAACGTACGTATGCATACGTACGCATTCGAGGCATCAGGTGTCTTCACCCCGTGGAAACGTAAATAACTTTCCCCTTGCACCCTCTGCTTCCCCTCGACGTGCTATCCAACACGTTCCATAGAAAACGTAGCCCGAATGCCTCGACAATAACGATCATAAATTTTCCGGGTTTCTTCAATTCCCTTTGCTATTGCGCACGCCTCGCCTACAATTACGCAACTCGTCCTTTGATCATGCCTGTCATTCTTATCATTATAATATTGTTGTTGGTATGTTACTTTTCTTATCATCATTATTACTATCATATTAGTATTATTATTATTATTATCATTATGGGTACTGTAATCATGAGCATATGGGTTTCATAGTCTAGCGCGGAACGGCGTAGAGGAATGGGAAAGATATGTATGTAGGTTCATGTGAGAAGATGAGTTGCAGTTTATGATTCCGGATGGACTTACAACGAGGTCTGCAAAGGGGTTGAATTCTCTTACGGTCGGAGTTAGATCTTCCCGAAACGTGCTGTAGCAAATGTCTCTTAAAACACCCCCGGCCATTATAGCTCTGGTTATAGTTTCTCTAAACTGGTTATTCCAAATTTATATACACATCATACGAGGTTATAGCTGGTTTTGCGACTTGAAAAGCAAATTGCTGTCCTACCTTATCCAAAGTATCAGTCTGGAGTGTACATGTAAAAACGCTTCAGAATCAGAATCTGCATTTTACTAAAGAAGCGAGGAAATCGGATGTCAGAAGTCCAAACGCTTAGCGAGCCAGAAATTAGGAACGAATGAAGTGGATGCAGTTTATAATTCCCAACTTTCGAAATTACGAGGTGGCAAATTAAGCTGAAGGCAATTAGTCTGGTGTGAAAGAGAATTGTTTTAGCTTTGGCTCATCATTTCTCTGTACGTATTCTACTACGTGTAAATGGGCCCCTTAATAATTCATAGTAACGTAGCTGCCAACATCGTTAATCATGACCAGTTACCTCCGTATTACTGCACGATCAATTAAATTCTATTGAGATTTTATCCGATTTCCTTAAACCTGCAGAATACGAAGCTTCTTCACGCTCATTAATTTCCATTGAAAATACGAGTGAAATCTGTTCTTCGATATCCAATCGAGGAATCAATATCGAGATGAAATTCTAGGAGAATTCAATTACTTTTGATTTCTTTTAGAGTTGCAGTGGATACAGTAGCTTCATATTTACACGTGGCTAAGGGGCACTCAAGTAATGAAATACGAGAAATTCATAATTACACTACCGACGTAATTGTAATTCAAGCTCAGATTTATGGGTGTCTAATGTCTATATGAGAGATATAATTAGTTCAATTTAATCCAGCCTTGATTTTCCTCATTCTTCGTTAATATTTAGCAAAAAATAAGCGAGACTTATTAACGGAATTGGAGAAAAGTATGTACCTATGTGACGTTGAAATCAGATAGGTATATTGCTCTAGTTTCTGTTTACCAAAATATGCAATATTATGTGTTGTTTCATCGCTCGGCATGTGTCGCAGAGGAAAACGCCAGATGTTTAGCAATAGTCGTCGCTTTACGTGCGAGTCGCAAATTCAGTTTGCCATTAAATTCGGTACGTTGGTGGGTATGCTTGATGTTACGACCGTTTCGAACAGCTTCCGGGATACGGGTGACTATATTCGTATACGTATCGTCATCTGGCAGAATTGCGAAACCAATATTAGGCATTACCTACCTTATACCTACCTATACGAGTATAGTCAGCGAGATTCGTACGACCCAACTGAAATACTTGTCTAAGCGATTTATTTGCGAATGGATGGATATACGGTACAATTTACAACCTCGTATATTCAATAAGCTAGTGACTGCGGCAGTATAACGAAAGAAATTCGGTTGTAGGAAACGCGTTGAGCTTTGCACGGATGGGTAACAAATCACGCGATGGAAACACGGGGCTCTGGGCCAAGGGTTGTTTTCCCCTAAAACAAGTAGTAGAGTCTTGGACCGTATGGCCCGAGATGTCGCCACGGGTTACGTCACATCCACCTCGTATACCTTGCCAACCCGAACACACGAAGAAAAGTGCTTATACTCGGGTGCAGCATCTTTACGATTCGATTCAAGCTCCTCGATTTATTCAACAGATGTGTCTGCGCTTTCGCTTCACCATTTTTGCTGACAAATAAGATACGCAGTTAGACTTTAGTTGCCTTTACTCCATCTGCATCTACTCGCCGCATGTATAATTATACAAGCTATGAATAAGTTTAAGCTTTAAATTGAAAAGGCAATGAGAAACAGTTCTAAATTCAATGATTTTTCTCAACAAATGGAACCGATAGGTATAAAACAGATTCAGCAAGTTCGTCTAAGAAATATAAGCAGAAAGTTATTTAGTTTTGCATTCGCAGCGTTAGCATGACTATTAAATAAAGAAAGGAATATAACTCGTTAAACAAACATCCAGCGATATATTCGAAGCATGGATCGTTAGCGAGTCGTAGCGTGCAAATTAGTGTGAAAACACGCGTTCTCGTATCCCTATTCAACGTATATAGACTAACACAGCTATTACCGCACGCAAATATCTACACATACCCACGTGCATTATACCTATCGCAGTACGCGTGGTTAATGGCTGCGTGTCATCGTAACCCGGGCGCGGAAACACAGGCGGTATAAGTGGGTGAGAGAATGACAGAGTAAGCAGCGAGTCAGTGAGTGGAGTACTATAATACTTTGTGCCTGGGTGGGTCAATGCTCCGGCTTCGTGTACCTCGTCTTGCCTTCTGCTCGATATTATATATACATATAGGTGGGTAGGTACAACATACTATGACGTGAATTTTACTCCACTCAAACATACATATGCACGCATATATACCTATATATTTCATATAGATGTGTACCTATACGTTGGAGATTGTGATTATCTCGATTTTATCTCTTTTGCGTATGGGTAACGGAATCTCATACCTGTTACTCGCCAATAGGTACATGGATAGATATAATAAAATACCTAAGCATAGAGAATATACTAGCTAAGTAAGGAAGCAGAAGCAATGTGCAGGGCTATATGGTACGCGAGACCGGTGACTGATCGAGGGTGCAATTTTTTTTAGATATTGCAGAATTTTCCTAGAATTATTATTCACCTTTTGATTTCTGGAAACGCGATCTTGGCCTCGAACCACAGCGAGGTATGTATGTTTTACCAAAATTCGGTGGAATAGTAACGATAAACTATGCACATTCAAAGTAACGACTGTATCTATGCTATATGGTAGTTGAATTTGAAATTCATGAGATTTTTTAGGGATTCTCAAGAAATTTGACGCCGAATTTGTAAGTCTTACGGAAATGCAACCGGATCATATCCGTTCGAGACTCGGTTCAGCCGGCGACTCTTCTCAAGATTTTTCGAGTAGATAACTCAAATAACGTAAAAGGCTTCCGTCTCGAGAACTGTATCAATTGTTCCCTACATATATCTGTCTACTTCGCTCTGGCTCTTATTTTCTTTCTCCTCTATTCCTCTCCGCCCCTTGCCTTATTCGTTTCGATTGCTTCGCGGAAGACTCGATGTGGGGACGATGTACACTGTATAACGGGTTTGTTTCAACGTTTTCTCTAGTGGAATTCTTCTACTGCAGCATCCGACTAACTAACTTTAGAACGAGTAACAGTGACGCCTTGGGACACGTCAACGACAGACCTAAGGGTCGCCCCAAGCTCGATCAAGATACATCACGTCTACTTCGACGGTATTATTAAATTTGGCCTCGACCGCTGAGCACCTGGGCAATCCTCGTCTTTCCTCAAGTCCTTCGGAGATTATGAGCGGCGGGCAGGACTGAGTGGCTAAGACCTCAACAGCGGTGGCAAAAAAAAAGAAAAAAAAAAAGAAAAAAAATAGAGAAACAATAAGATCGATATCGGCTGTCCGCGTGACTTGAACAGTATCGAATTGTACAAAGTGCTTCGGTACAAATAACAAAAGGAAGGTAAAATTACGGACAAGGAGACAGAGACGTAGATAGAAAGGACAGCAAAGTGGGGGGAAAGTAATGGGAAGAAAATACTACGAACTTATTAGGTACAGAGACGAAGTAATCTCTCGTCTTTCCTGGAATCTGCTTTGTTAAAAATCCCCCTTACAAATAGACACGCCAACGCGCTCCTTTCGCCCTGCCGGACATTGTCAAGACGCGTCGCGTCGCGACGCCGAGATTCGAAGTACGCGCCCAATTACGTAATGATAAAGAAAAGACGAGTAGCTAGTTACGTACCTCTTGCTTATGTACCCACTACAGCAGAGTCTAGTTGTCTGGAAAATAGCAGTTTCTTTCGTTCAAATAATAGCGAAATACCATATCTCGTTGGTGCATACTTACCAGGTCACAATTTACACAGGCATGAGTAGTCGCACGCGTATTGTACTTGGATATAAAAATTCAAGTACACACGTACAGGTACTTGTACCACATGTGTAAATGATACCAGGAAATGGTTCTTCAGGCCATCGTGAATGGACACTTTGGGTATATAGTCAGAAAACGTCAGTTTGTAAGCATTACCACGCAAGGGATGACATCTCTGCAGGTCCTCTCTGGACATCTTATCCGTCCGGTCTTACCATAGGAAATGGAAACGGAACGTCTGAGACGGTCCGAAGCTTCGCTAATCGCTGTCGGATTATTGGCTCTCGAGGATGCGATGTCGCAGCGTAATTCATTTCAAGTACAATGATGACTATCGAGTAATTAGAGCTACACGTCCACCTGTGTAACCCCGTAGATGGATACGCTCATCAATTGCCAAACCTGAGTAGCAAATACTGTTATACTTGCGTATGATCTTTGGTAGTGTGTTCTAAAATCCGTATTAACTTTCTTTTACTCGTGTCCTTTGAGTTTTTGTGTCCTGAGAAATTTGCAATAAAATCCGGTGAAAATTCTTATAAAAAGGTGAATTTGGATTCTGTGTATCAATAGCTGGGTAAAAATAAAGGATAATTAAAAAAGAAAAGAAGAAACGATTTCCGCTTGACCTTTCTCATGTTTTGATTGCCGGAAGGACATATTCGGTGAACCGGTATAGGTCTATTATATTTTGTTTTTGTCCCTGCTCGAACGAGCTTCGTTTCTTCGGTTGACGAGCTTGAAACTTGTATTAAATTACGAGGTATCTCGTGTATTGATAGAATATGTCCCGCGGAGAGCACAAGTGGGATATCTCTCTCGCTTCACCGTCAGAGGTTTTTGCATCCGACCAAATGGCAAGTGCATACATATACCGATTGGCAATTGGCAAACACTCGTTCCCTAGGTGCCCGAAGTGGAGGCGAAATGGCAGGATGATGGCAATAACACTCGATCAAAGTCACTAACAATTGAGTTATAAATTAAAGGTTGTCTGCTTTTTCTAGACTGCACCGGCTGCCCTATCTCTGCATGTATACATACCTATATAGGTATATATATATATATATATTATACACACGTATATACCTACTATATTATTACATGTATGTACTAACTTACCGCGGTGCGATCCTCGACTGTTTTTACAATCCCGGAGCCGGAATGGTTTCGTACCGCATAAACGACGCACATCCATACATCCAGGACCATACACTCGGGTACCAGGGTGGTGAACAGGGTCAATATTACTCCAGACACAAAAAAAAAAAAAATATTCAACCGTTTTTGCGCCAGAGTGCATCTGATTTTCAAACATGTGGGGTGGTCTGAGTTACGCACTTGCACGTTCCCGCAGCATACGTCTGGATGCCATATTAAACGTAGGTATATACATGTATATGTGTATATACCTGTATGATTACAGGTACTCATTTGTCACTGTCTTATTTTCCTCATTTCGTTGAAAAACTGGTATAGGTAGGTAGGTAGGTAATATAAAGGTGACGTTACGCTCGACCAGACTGATATCTTCGAGAGGCAAGAACTGTAGACACTGATGTGAGCCAACGAATCGGGTCGAGCGAAATATAGTCGAGTTCCCTTTCAAGCTTTTACGACGTTGTTTGTTTCGTCGCTTGAAACGGTTATCATTCTCTTATTTAGATATAAACCCGTCACTCCAGTTGGTGATAAATTCTAACCACTGCAGACTCTCTAAATTTGGCCAGCGATAGTCTGCGACTTACGGTTCAACACTACTTACCCGTCCGACTGCACACAGAAGTGGTGATTCGTTGACTACGAAGAAAGGTGGAAAAATGAGGAATATACTTACGGTTTCGGAATTACCTCGCAATACCAAAGAAACATAATAATATATGTATTACGAAGATACACTCTCTAAATTTGAATCAGTGGATAGTCACTGATTGCAGTTATAAGTATACCACTGATTGAATTAGTGGCATACTTGTAACTGCAAGCCAGTGAATATGCACTGATTTGCAGTGAAAGTGAGTGATTTTCACTTGTTCAAATTTAGACAGTATGATATTGTATATATATTATAGAATACAGAGACTCATCGATGTCGGATTCGATCAGTATGTAACGTTTATTTTTTATGTAAGTATTACAACAGAAGTGATGGCATCCATGTTAATTGTTATATGTACATTCACTGGCGGACTGAATTAATTGGCGACAGGATCGGTACACAGGATAATGTAATATATAATTATACAGGGTTTAAGGGTGTGGGTGGGGAGTAATGTGTTCAGTTCGGTCGAAATTTAATTTAGGAAAGTTCGATTAGTTTCGGTCAGCGGTTATATAGACAAGGTTATGAGGTTTAATAGTTGCGTCGTTACATCGGGTTCAATATCATTTTAAACTATTGCCTTACCTATTGCTATTATACTGACTCGTCGCTCAAAATCAGTTGTGAGGGTTACACAGTAATGTTATTCATTTAAATGTAAATAGTAGTTAGTATAGTAGTGTTGTAGTAGTAATAATAGTTATTAGTAATAGTAGTAAAATAGTACGGTGTGTCTGCGGCTTGCACAATATATCCAGTGATGCACTTATATCGTTAATAAGTATCTATTGTAAGTATAATAAGAATGCAGGTATGTATATTCCGTGTACAGTGGTCCATTTTTTTTCTTCTTTTTTTTTTTGTTTTGTTTTGTTTAGTTTTTTTTTTCTTTTTACTTTATTTCTTCCTTAGTTTTGATTTAGACAGATATAAGAGGCGCGTGCTGAATTTTTTTCAGGTGTCAACGAAAAAAAAAAAAAACGGTGACAATGTAAACCGCTGCAGACTCAAGCTCGATACAAAAATGTCTATATCATTATTTTACTGAAATTTGGACGGGATAGATGCGTGATTAGACCGCATAATCACACTCTATCGACATTACTATAATGATATATTAATATTCTTACTTTGTACAAGAAACGCGCGCGATTAACGATAATAATTCATAAATCGACTACAATTTTATCAAGAATTTAAAGAATTTCCATCATGTTTTGAATATTCTTTCTTGTTTCCTCTGTTATCATTTTTGGACCAAAAAACAAAAGAAAAGAACACATTTCTTTCGTAATCGTTAATATCTGTACATGACGAAAATGAGGAAGTTGCGTTCGATCAAAATCTGCAGCGTTCATTGGTTTGCTTATTTTTCTTTCTTTCTTTCTTTCTTTCTTTCTTTCTTTCTTTCTTTCTTTCTTTCTTTCTTTCTTTCTTTCTTTCTTTCTTTCTTTCTTTCTTTCTCTCTCTCTTTCTTTCATTCTTTTTTATTAATTTTTCTTCTGCGGGTTGGCGGGGGACTTTTTCTTACGGAGGATAGTATAGCGAATTTTCTGGCTATTCGTATATTTAGAAGAAGGGTCAACACATATTATCACCCGTAACAAAGACAACAGATAGATAGATAGATAAATAGATATAGAGGGTAGCAAACATTGGTACAGCTAGCTTCAAAATGTACAATTTTTATGTATAAGGTTGCTTTTGAAATTTAGAAAAAAAATTCGCTCCAATATTCGCGCCGTTACGTACACGTTAATATCTCTCCATACTCAATTTCGTTGTTATTTTATAAATATTTTTGTTTGTTACCTTTTAGTTTTAGTTTTTAGTTTTTTGTTTTTTGTTCTTTGTTCTTTGTTCTTTGTTCTTATTTTATTTTATTTTCTTTTCCGACTCCAGTACTATACTTTGCTGCCAACTGTACTCATCTCGGCCAACAAATAAATATACAGTACAGTTTCGTGTATTACTGTTTCAGTTATAATAATTATACCAAACAATTGGTATAAAATATTTCATTCGACTACAAGTACAATTAAATAGACTTGATGGAAAATTACAATGTTATTATACACAAGAAATTCCATGTTCTTTGTTTCTTTCTTTGTAAACGACACTAAATTAAGTTATAATTTACAGATATTCACAAGGGAGAAAGTTTGAGAGAGACAGACAACAGACAGAACGATCGTGGATATAAGTGTGTAGGTGTAGTGTCGGAGTTAAGGGATAGGGACCGAATGAAGATGTATTGGGTAATTCTTTTTTGCCTTGTTGTTTTTTCTTTTCTTTTTTTTTTTCAATACATTTTTTCCAATTTTCTTTTTCTTTCTTACTCTTTCACTTACTGAACTCGTCGGGGCGTCGACGTGCGCTTCACCAAATTAAGATACAAATCGCGATACAACGAAACCCTTTCGATCCTTTCGATTTAAAAATTGGCTGCAAATTATAGTGGTAATTATTATCATCATCATCATAATCATCATCATCATCATCATCGTCGTCGTTATCATCATCTGTATTATGTATTATTATTATTAATATTATTATTATTTATTCTTATTATTCATCATTATACAATGTTATGTATTATTATTATTATTAATATTATTATTTATCATTATCATTATTTATCATTATTATTTATTATTCTTATTATATTAATATTATAATTATTATTACTATTAATTATTTCATGTCGCTGCGCTATGTACCCGGTGTGAAGTGAGGTGTAGGTATACGTCAATGAATCAAAGGAGCAGAATCAATACGAGAACGTGCGGTTGCCTCACGGGTATTTTCTCAATTATTTATTTATTTATTTATTTATTTAGTTTTTTTTTTTTTTTTTTAATTTCTTTAATCGTTTTATTGACATTGAAAAAACGAACAATATGACCAGTTATGCTATACGACATGATAAAAACTGTGTGAATAAATGTATAAGAGAGTTTTTTCTTCTTCTTTTTATCCTGTGATTTTTCCATTCTCAATATTATAATCATTGATAATACATCATATATTATTCGTATTTATAAATTATGTAATTTTAATTTTTTTGTCTTCTTTTTTTTCAATTTTCTTTATTCTTCAATTTTACGTCCGTATTTGCCAACGTCTCTATGCTTCGTTTGCTTCGTTCATCAATATTAATATTCCATAGAATCAACGCAATGAAAAAGAAATATATTGTTTATTAATTATTCATACCGTATGAATGTTATAATATGATAAAAGTCTTGGGAAAAGACTTTGAACAATTTTCGCGGCGTTGCAGTTTCGCGGGGGACTGTTGATTTATCGGAAACGACTTTAGGTATACGACGAATTGTATAATTAACAATACAGTATATTTAATCGTAAGTAAATAGGTAAAGACATTCACATAATATGTATGTATATATCTCAGGGGAATCTCGAGGGAATTAACTATCTAATTTAGTAATCATGATGATTGGGGGACGGGCGGTAGACCAGGGGATGAAAGGGGAGGCAAGGGAGATCCCTGACTTTTCCTTAATTCTCACCTTAATTATTATTACACCGCTTAAATGTATCATCTATAATCGGTACAACGAATTATCACCTTACTTAATAGCTATACGGAATTTTTTTTTTTTTTTATCGTTAAGTTAGTAAGTAGTAGTAGTTAGTAGTAGTAGAAGTAGTAGTAGTAGTAGTAGTAGTAGTAGTAGTAGTAGTAGTGGTAGTAGTCACATACAGCTATGCGTCGTATGTACGTCAGTCTATAATATAAACGGGTCGTTATTTCATCAACTGTCTGCAATTCATGTTGAAAGTTATATCTTTGGAAAATCCTTAAGGGAGAACCGATTGGGTCGCAGTTAATGAAACTGGCCGAGCAGCCAGCCAGCCAGCCGTTCGGCTAGGTATTCAGAATATTAATTAGAAAAATCTAAAAATTATTAGCCTTATCACAGTGGGTGATGAGACTGGTGTGCCCTAGAGTCCATGTCTAGTCACAGTCAGTAAAGACTCGATATTATAAGGAATAGTAATTTTTTTTCATTTTTTAATATTTTATTTATTTATTTTTACTTTTTTTTTATTTTTTATTATTATCGTACGGTTGAAAAAATTGTAAATCCATATCTACGGTACAAAACATATCATTTTTTTCACTTTCACTAAATACTTATCTTTCTTTTTCTTTTTATCTCATTCCTTCCTTTCTTTTTTTCTTCCTTTCTTTCTTTCTTTATAATAGTTTAAACTCGCATCAATGTTCAATAACACTACAGTCTATATCGTAACACCACGGGTAGGTATATAGGATAGGAATATGCATTTTATATACATTTTAAATAGGATTAATTTCGCGACAAATAAAGTTAATGGAAAATAATAGAAAATAAAAATCAAAGAAAATGTGAAAGAAAAAAGAGAAACGGCGATTGGTCGACATGAATTTCCACTTTTCGCTACTGAAAATAATCACATACTGCCTAGACACACGCGAGCATAGTTATACAATTATACAGTATAAGTATACCTATATATATACTCGAGCTTACCGAAGACTATAACGCGGTCTATAACTCTTGATAAAATTATCCAACTAATTTGAATGCAGTTTGTATAGCCGAAGGCTTGTTTCAAGTATCTTGCTAGAGATAATAATATCTAAAAGTGCAGTGCAGCACATGACTGTTGGTAATAATTTTCTCTCTTTCTCTCGAATGCCTGCGGGTAATAATTGAATTATTTAGTTAATTAATGAATTATTCATATATATATATTATAAATGAAACCACAAATATAATCAACTTAAAAACGCTTTCATTTCGATAAGTTCACTATGCCGCGTGTACCGCTGCAGGTAGGTATACTACGTATAGAATTGACACTTACCTAATCGTAAGAAGAAAATTTTCATTATCCTATATCACCGCTATACACCAAAAAGCATTGCTATAAAACCGAGTGGTCGCTATTTCGCTTTTAATATAAACTTACTATAGGTACCTATGTGTTCTTGTTACAAGACTAAAGGCTCCTCTTTTTCTAGCTGTAAGATTCATTTAAGTTGATATACCTATATTCTACGTACACACACGTAATACGTAGTAATGCTAGGCCATATTATATACCAGAGAGACGGTTTGTAATTCATGGTGATCGGTATTATGGCGATACTATCTATATGAGGAGGAAAATTGGAAACAAAAAATAAAAATGAAAAGAGAATCTGATTTTTCAATTTAATACTATACCGATTGATAAGCATGCGAAGTAATCACGGGTCTGTAATCTGTATATATATAAGAACATAAACTTCGGCTCTTTGGATGAACATGAAACTAATTCAAGTCAAAGTCAGGCTGTGTTTACTTGAATTTCATCGAGTTTAATTTGATTAAATGAGTACTGCAGGTGTTTTTGGAGTTTCCGAATCCAAATATACTTTCGCGTGTTTTGCGGGTTCGATTTGTGAATTGAAAGATAACGATCCACAGTCGTTTCTGCCGTAGGAAATCTGTTTTTTCTCCTAATTTGGATGATATCGACGCTGCTTACGAAGACTAGCACGTTTCAGATTTCTTACGAAAACTAGCACGTTTCGATATTAACCACGAAGACTAGCATGTTTCGATATTTACCACGAAGACTAGCACGTTTCGGATTTCGCCGCGAAGGTTAGTATGTTTGTCGAACTGGAACGAACATTATTTCTATTTTGCAACATTTTATCATTCTCTAACTGTGTACTGTAAAATATACAAACGACTTATTGAAGTTATTCAACAAATGTTCGAATAATTTTTTCGGGTGCTCCATAATGAATCAATCAGAAATTTAAAACATCTGTAAAGAACCTGTGAAAACAGCATCAATTTTCCTAATCCCTCCACGACAACACAATTTCGAGAATATTTATAAGTTTATTTTGATGCAAAAAAACGCACTTCTACATCCGCAAATTGACTTTCATTTCGACCATCGCACACCGCACAAATCTTCAGAAAATCCTTGTTACAATAATCAAAGCATGGTGGTTTTTGCGGAGATAACTGAAACGTGCTAGTCTTCGTGGTGAATATCGGAACGTGCTAGTCTTCGTGGTAAATATCGAAACGTGCTAGTCTTCGCGGTGAAATCTGAAACGTGCTAGTTTTCGCGGCAATAGCCGAAACATGCTAGTCTTCGTGGGAAGCCGAAACGTGCTAGTTTTCGTAAGAAATCTGAAACGTGCTAGTCTTCGTAAGCAGCGTCGATATAAAGAAAAGAAGATGGACAAAAAAGAAATGAAACGAAAAGAAAAGACAAAGACAAAGAAATATTAATCGATTTGACACTAACCTTATTAAAGTTCTCGTTAATTCTAGTCCTACCGGTATAATATCGACATCAAAAGCGTAGTGAAGTTTCGTTCGATTGCGATTGATTTTACGGAATCTCGTTTGACGACAATACGTATAGTTATAACGACGTTATTTATACATGTAATAAAATATATGTAAATGTACGAGCACACATATCCACGGCCGCGGTACGTGGTCGGAATATGTATGAGCGAACATAAAACCTTATACATTCAAATTTTCGTTTAAATACTTTCCTTTATATGATTCGCCCTTTTACACGATGACGACGACGACGACTTGTATTGCGCGTAGCTCTAAAGATTACTTATCCTTATATACTCCTACTGTAGCTTAATAGATATTTCGAAACAGGATGCGTAAAATTGAATTTTACACACACTGTGTCGAAAAATATCGTATGAAACTTGTGGGTAAAAGTTTTTTTACGCACTTGTTGCATAATATATACTATTACGTGCACACTCGCCTTTACAAAATATGTTTAACATATACATGCAATGTATAAGTACAGTAGACAGTTTTAGTAAATAGTAACAATAGTAATAATAGTCAATAGTAATAAGATACTATAGCTTCGCTTACACGTACATGTATGCAGTTGTCGAGTATGGGGGGTGGGGGGGACTTTGGGGATTAGGTGTGGCTTTTCTCTTTATCGCAAATGAAGCATAGATCGTTTACAATACGTTCGATATACGTTACCGGTTCTCTCATTTACTGATGAATCATCGTTATACATAATACAAAGAAGAAACAAGGAGCAAAAATCCTGCTGCATGGATAGTAGCTAATAAATAATATAAATATATAAAGCGTCTATTTATCGTAACAAAAACTTTCATATTTCAAGGACACAAAGAATTTCTGTATATAGGTTCAATGTTTCATGTTTCACGTTTCATGTTTCATGTTTCATGTTTCATGTTTTATGCAAGTAATCCTGGATCGGTTGGGATTAATTGAGGTTGACTGTCTGACTGTCAATAATTTTAGGTACAAGTACATGATACTCTAATTTTGGACGATCTCTGTGAAAATACGAGTGGCCGTTTATATTTTATTTCTTTTATTTCTTTCTTTGCTTTTAGTAGTCATTTTCTATGTTTGTATAAAGTTATCTGGTCTGGGTATGGGCCGAGGTTGCCGCGATGTATATACCCATTAATGTTTGTCTATGTATTTAGCACTTTGTGTATGCCAAGAGTATTTGAGTATACTATGTTTGTACAATGTTGATAATTGGAAAATGAAAAATGTTTGATAAATTTCAATGGTATATATATATATATATATATATATTTCGTTACGAATTTTCTCTTAGTTTGATTGAAAAATGATAGCAATTAATATATCGTCTAAAACCGCGGCAAATATACAATTATTATTATATTTCTCTAACGACCATTCGCTTTCATCAGAATGTCGAATATCGTTTAGTTTCACGATGCAATGAACATAGTATTAATATTTTTACTTATTTTCTCAATTAAATCAATTTTCTTTATCCAGTTTCTTTTTTCTCTGCTTTCAAGTGAAGGATTCAAGATCTTCATATAATACACTCTCTCTCTCTCTCTCTCTCTTTCTCTCTCTCTCTCTCTCTACGATGCTTATAATATAGAAACCGACGGTAGTTATTAAAAGTTTCTTACATACTTTAATGTTTCATTGTTTATTAGATCGTAACTTCGTAGTTTTTAAATTTCTTTCTTATTTTTCTTTATTTTTTTTTTTCTTTTTTCTTTTTGTTTCTAACGAAGATACGTAAATATAGCAATCGTACGATTAATATGATTCATATATTTCAATTATACATAATAATAATTGTATATATAATATATATGTAGGTATATATATTTATTATATATATATTTATTACATATATATAATAATTCAATTTGTTTTCGTCCATGTAAGTATATATATATATATGTATAATATTTATTTTTATAGTTCATTATTTCATAATATATATATATGTATACGCTATTCACTTAATTCATATTATTTCATTTAATTTTATTATTGAATTTAAAAAATCTTCGCCGTTCATATATATATATATATTATATTATATTATATTATATTATATCGACGATACTCACACCGACTCACGACGACTTATATACTCACACACTTCGCTATTATATCTTTCCATCCGCAATTCTATACGCTACTTCCGTTCCAGGTAAAAAATTACAAAAGAAAAGTCTGTCTTTTCCCACCTAAAAAGTTCCTTTTTATTCAATTTTTTTTTTTTATTTTCTAATTTTTTTTATTTTTTTTAATTTAATTTTATTTTATTTTATTTGGGAGAGGGGAGGAGGTTTTGTTTCAAGTTTTTTTTTTTTTAGTTTTTTTTTCTTGGCTTTTTTTGAGATTTAATCCGTTCAGTCATTCTCTCTTTCTGTCCTCCTTTCGTCCCTTCAATTATTATTCGCTCATTCACCTTCCCTCTCCCGTCGTCTGCTTCCTCGACAACGTTTCCCTCAGTTTCATTTTTCTTCTCTTCTCTTCTCTTCGTTTCTTTTCTTTTCTTTTCTTTTCTTTTCTTCTGCTTTCTCATCCTCTCTTAATCTCCCAACGTTTTAAACCGCGTGTCCACCTTGGATCGGCTTCTGACAATGAGTTCAATTACCCATTTAGCGATACTCTAACACCGTTGGCCACGGGTAGATCGATCCTGGGGAGGGGAGGGGCCGAAACATGGAACCTTCGAACCTTGGAACCTTCGAGCCTCGAAACCTCGAAGCCTTAGAGCCGCAGGATCAAAGCTCAGGGGCCGCAGACAATCTGACGGCTGTTGGCTGGCGTGGACGGAGGCGACCTGGTGGTCCCCCTTCTTGCCTCCCCTGGCCAGGTTCACCAGCAAAATACTGACAGCTCGCTGCCATGTTCACCGCTGTGTCTCCAGGCCGTAACCGCCCTCGCCTTCAACTGAAACCCAAATCAACTGCCTATGTTATACTTGCTCGCTGTCAGATCTCGACTTAAACACAATAATGAATACCCCAATCGGGAGATTACAGATCCCAAATTCGTTTCATAGGTAAAATTATTAGGTGTATGCACGAGGGAGAAAAAGTGAAGCAATCATATAGGTAGGTACGTTGATTCAACTTTTTATTTACGAAACACCAAGTTCTGGATTTATATTTAATGCGTAACAACCCTGCGCGCATTGTATTGTCTTAAAAGCTGCGAATCGGCACTAGGTCTTCTTATAAAGGTAAGTTGGAAAGCACATATATAGATACTATAAGAAGTAAGGTGCTACGACCAAAGTATGGGCGTACGCTATTATACGAAGGGATGTGGACTTTGGAGGGATATATGTAGTAGGATGAGGAGCTGAGGGCGAGTGAGTGAATAAGGTAGAAAAACGTAAGACGAGCCACTGCTTGCTGCTGAAAGCTGCTGCGGTAGTACAAAGCCGCGGGAAACACGATCCTGCTAAAAGCCCAGCGCGTCGTTCAACCCCACGTGCGCTCTACTCGGCCCCGTTAGCATATTGGGGCTAGGAATAGGTATACAGTATATATATATATATATAGGTATAGGTATATAGACGTAACTCGCTGCACAGAACTATACATAAGCCGTATTTATAAGAAATATATATATACATATGTACTAAACTGTATAGAATTACAAGAAAATAAACAAATATTTGACTTTCTATATTGAATCGTTCATCTTCTAGTCTCTTTACTCTAAAAACCTCTAAACCCCTATACTAATGTCTATAGTCTTCAGTATACGCAGTCTTCAGAATCGCAATACTTAGGGTATGATTGGTTGATCATAAATTTATGAGAGTATTATACCAACTCAATTTTATCGGTAAAGATATCGCGTGTCTAATAGAATAAGGTCGTAAACGCCGTTATACGACTTTTTGGCGCTTGTAAAAGTTGACATAAGAATTTTGGAAAATATATTTTATATAACGAAAGCATGTTTTCCTCGCTTTTTGATGCCTCTGTATGGGACCTAAAGTAGTACTTTTAAGTCCTAGGACTTTTCGTGCCACATTTAGGTCCTAGGACTTAAAAGTACTACTTTAGATCCTATACAGAAACATCAAAAAGTCGCTAAACATGGCTTTGTTATATAAAATATGGTGTGTACCAAGGCTAAGTGGGCTTTTTGACCTTGTGTGGTTGCAGTACTCGGTCTAAAAAAGCCCACTTTACGCCCTTGGTACACAATATACTATTAAAAGATGACTAATTTAACAATTAAAAAAAAGCTGCGAGATTAAAAAACGAAAAACTTAAAAGCAGAAGGTCGTATATATATACATAAGGTAAATCCGTCTGTTGCAGAGCATTGATTTTTTGCTGTCCTGAGAATCTAGAAGCAGAAGGTCGTATTCGCCAACATACGAACATTTGCTTTTGCGGGGTTTCAAATTCTTAATTTCGTATTCTTTATACGTTTTCATCAATTTTATAGCGAATCACGGCATAGCAAAAAATCATACGCCCTCGTGTCAAGAAAATGAGGATCCTTTTTGGTCCTTACGACCCTACGCCATCAGACACGCGATATGTTTAATTCAAAAACTCGGACAATTAGAGATGAAGAAAATGCGATTTTATGGACTGAAGTAGGTACACAGGTATACATAGTCGTGTATATGTATATGTATAGACTGTAGCTGAGGGTATAAGAATCTCGAAAATAATCGTAACAATTAGGTAATAATATGAATAATGAATCTAAACGCCCTCGGGTACTTGGTATAGGAGTTTTGAGAAATTACTCCGTACAGTCATCGGGTAGGTTAGAGCTGAGAAAGTGTGTGTATAGCGTTAGACGACGACTGACTCTGGTACACCGCCTTGGGGCAGTCGGCAAGTTGGGTTGGCCAACAATAATAGGAAAACTTAAAATTAATGTAATTGCGAGTTAATTGGATTTGTTCGTTAAACAAACCATTCTGCCGTGACTAAGTCACGGTATAGATTGTGGTTTGGTTGTAAGATTTTCCCGTTCAGGTTCAAACGCAAGAAAATTTATCCGAATAGACGTATTATCTTAAGTATTCGTTCATTCGTTTAATTAATTAACGTAATACCTACACCTCGCAATAGAACTGTTATAAGGTTCATTTCGATTCTCTTTATTCACATTTTATTTAACTTTAGTTCTTGAATTGATTAAACCCGTTTTTATATCGCTCGTGGACGAGCCAGACCGATAATTGGCGATTGAGTCTTATGACTCGAGTATTTCCCCGTTCATTAGCGTTTAATTAATACACCACTCCACTCCTTCCTATAGTAGCTCTGTTACCCGCTAGTTCGCTTCGATATGAATATTTGTCGTCTTGTATACGACTGCAGCGTGCAGCTAACCACCAACACCGCAATTTATATCAAACCTGCCCATATATGCAGTGTGCGTGCATACATAATATACTTAACGCAGAAAACTACGAATGCAATTATACAAGAGATCGAAATTGCAGCTGCAGCTGATACTCTCGAAGCGACAGCATATTATGTCTCGAAGAAATTCCCATTATATTTTTTTAGCGATTTCAGGAAGAATTTGGTAGATTGTTGAAGAACAGTTTCATCCATTCATATATTATACATATATACGGGGAAACCGATTGTGTAATTTAATTCGACTCAACAAATTTCAATAGCAATTGAATTTTTTCTCTCTGTAATATTTTTGCTTTACGTACGTTTGAATCGAAAGAGGAAACAAATAGATAAAAATTCCCCTTGTAAGTTGGCGCTGTGCTGCAGGCGTATACGACTCAAAGGCTACCCCCTAGTTGCGGAACTGCATGATACATGGGCATGTAACGTACAACATGTAGGTAAAGCATACATCGTGAGAGTTTTCTCTTTGTGAAAAAAGAAGAGAAAAAGAAAAAAGAAAACAGAAAAAACTCTATACGTCAAACTTCCTGGAATCACATACAGAGTTTGCACGTGCCATGCCGTACCAATTGACGTATACTTGACGTTTGCTGGATATTTGACAAGCGCAACGGCCAGGCTCAAAGCCCATGGGTAAACTCAATCGTAACAAATGACGATCGTTAACCTTTGACGTTTATATTTCAAAAATAATAAAACGCTAACAGAAAAAGGAAGAAGAAATATAAAAATCAGTTCCGAAACTCGATCGAGCTTGATATTTGCAAATTTAGATTGCGAAATTATCGTTCTTGTCTTTCCATATAGGTATACCAGATTATTATTTATGAATTATTTTCGATGATGCGTGAATTTCAGAATTACATTCAATATCCTTTCTACGATTTTAGCTATGCGAATAGAAGCTGAGCATGGGTTAAGGTTATTCAACAAATTTATTTCCGAGGTAGTATAAAGGTCGGAAAATTGGCCCCTGTACACTTGCTCTTACTGAAATGAAAACGGTGCGTCGTCTGTTGTTTTGAAAACATGCCGGAATGTCATTCCTGTAAAAGCATGGCCTGCAGACTGGATGATGCAACTGTTTGCTTACAAAGCCCAAGCTATTCAACCTTTTGGGATGCTCGTTAGCGAGCTCAAAAAGAGACAGAAAAGGGATGAGAGAGAGAGAGAGAGAGAGGGAAAGAAAGAGGGAAAAAAGGGGAAAATGGTAAAAGAGGAAAAGGGGAAAAGCGTCTGCGATCGTACACACCGCACCGCGCCGTATCTCAATCCGACGCAATTCAGCCGAAGTTAACCCAGCTGAAATAAGGCTGAAATCCAGCTACCCAGCCTCGTAAACGGCCACCATTTCTCTGAGGAAACTTTTTTGTCGGACAAAGCTGAGGAGGTGACGTTTACTTTTCAACTCGAAAAGAAAACCAAGAGAATTTTTTGATTTCCGGTGGATTTTTCTTCGCAAGATGTTTTACCCAACTGTTTTTGCGGCCGCGGAAACACCTACTGTGAAAGGGTATGCCCAAGTATGGAAGCGAGGAAGTGTGTGAGAGAGAGAGAGATGAAGGACGGAAAGAAGGAAGGACCACAGCGTCCTAATTAAGTCAGCAAACACGACTAGGTCGGCTACTATAGCGTTCCGTTAAGAGCCGAGTGCAGAAACACGCGGCGAAGAAAATGGGAAAGAATTTAATCGTCTTTGGAAAATATAACTTCATCCTACGCAAAGTTCCTACGCTGACGTGTTTTACCATAGTCCATTATGTGAAAGTCAGACAAGTGTAAGAAATGAATAAACGAAATAGGTACATACAATGAAACAGACTCCCGAGTCTGATTAGGAATTCGGTGAATTTCTCAGACACAGAAAGTTGCCAAAGATCGTGAGTCAAAGTACCATGCGGATATACCTATTCTGCAGTTCTTGCTTTTGGTGTTAAAAGTGCTCGCAGGAACTTGAGGCACCCTCTTCTGATTGGTCAAGTGTGCGGCGTAAAGTCTACACTCTACACAATCAGGGGGCTTTTCCTACACCCGCACTTTTAGCCCTAAAAGCGAGAAGCCAACTCAGTCGTGTATGGGGGAGATGTACATTGTACAAGGTACCCGCATACACGCACCCACTATTCGTATCTACACGCATACAAGTGTAATATACAATGTAAAGTCGACGATAGCACCCGGGGATAGGAGGGAGGAGAGGATTGGTATAAACTACAAAGGAAACTGTGAAAGACACTCTTAGGAAGCGGAAAAGAAGGGCGAAGGAAAGTTAGAGAATCGACGTACGTCACCGAGCCGACGGTTTGATTCTTGGCTCATGAAAGCGCAACGAGGGACTCTGCAAGGGTTCCGGGTTTTCCAGGGTTTCTTCGGGTAGCTGGGTAGCTCGTCTTGGCATCCTTGGCGTAGCGGAGAACTTTACGGTCGTCCGTTCCACTAAAGTATTAATTCGATCAAAGTTGACACCGAGGCGCCTGGCGGCGGCGGTGGCGGCAGCGGCGGCGGCGGCGGTCGTCGTGGTGGTGGTGACGGTGACGGTGGTGTCAGCGGTGGCGGTAGCGGTAGCGGTGGCGTCTTGGCAACTCCGGTTATACCCATCGGCCCAAGAGTAAATCGGATTATGGTAAAATATGCGTGGCATCCGAACCCGCACAATTAAGTAGGTACAGGAGGTGACGCCTATCTTATACCAACGACGTTTGACGCTGGGGTATACAGGAACCGGAAAGCCGAGGAAAACCGCAGAACTGGCATCTCTGCACATCTATACTGATTCCAATTTTTTCCTATTTACTTACGGTTCCACACTGAAGAAGAATCTGCGGCAAGGATTTTCCCCATATTTTTCTATCCATTCTTGTAAGGGATAAGACTTTTTTGAAACTATGATGTACGACGATAAGACGTTCGCGATTCTTTCTACGCTGTGTCCGAAATTGAAACGAGTCTGGGTCATCGCCTCTTCGATTTCACATAAAATCTTCCATAATATGACGTGGGAGTACAAGGGGAGGTAGAATATTGAGGGAAAGAAAAGCCGGCTGGGGATGAGAAAATAAGGAATAAAGGTGGAGAAAGGGGAAAGACGGGCGGAAGCCTCCTTCGGCTTCAAAGCCCCGGTGTGCACAAGGAGCGTTTGACAGGTGGATGGCAGTGTACATATGTACATTATACAGAGACTCGGAAGAGCTCGAGGTGTGCATGGTCTTTGATAAAACTCGGGGTTGGCAGACGTGCGCTAATTCAATTATCCTTATCCTTGCAGTACGTAGGTACCGATACCCATAAACCAGACGGTTAGGCGGTATGCAACGCTCCACCTCTGCACAACGTAGTATAAAGGGTCACCAACCGATGTCCAGCCATGACCAGACGGAGGGAAAATCTGAATGAACAGTCCTCGACAACCAAGCCCCTATAACGTGACTCGCAGAAAACTGTCGCAAATTTGTTTACGACTTTGGTTCGAAAATGACGGTAATAGGGTGAATTTGTTAGCATAGGTTGATGTGGCAGTAATCATTCACGCTGAAAATTTACCTCATTCTTGTATAATTTTCATCCGAGTTCTATTCATGTGCAGAGAAATATTCGCCGACTCAGGTCATACCTAGCCGCGATATAAGGGCAACGCATCTCTTCCGTGGGACTAGAGAGCGACAGAAATTCGTGTGCAGACTGATGTATTGATTTACGTTGGTACATTGTGTATGTATGTATGTGTTGTGTATACGTTATACGCATATGCCTGTAGAATGGTGTACAATTCCTGTATAAGGCCGAAAACGGCAAAATTCGTCGATATACGGGCTAATATTAGAGCTGTGGTATATAACGGAGGGACGGGCGTATAAGCTGGTTGTTGAGAGGGTAAAAGGTGATGAGACCGTAACGAGCTGTAATCACTGTTCTAGCGGCGGGACTGTTCGACCGGTAAACATGCTTTTCTCACTCGTATATAAGTGAGGATATTAAACCAGCCGATAAAATCCGCGTGCGTAAGTATAACGCGTTATTGATTTTCCGTAGCGGGTTGACACTGGTTTGCCGACTGCAACCGAAATCTCGTTAAGAAATGATCAAATCGTCTCCAGCACATCGAGGTGGATATTAAAACGCGCGATGTATCGCGCAAATGAAAATGGAAATAAAAAAATGAAGAAGAGGTAGAGGTGTGCATGAGTCGATAGAAATTAAAAAAAAAACAGAAATGATATCGAGACAGAAATAAAATCTGGGAACTGATGGCAAAGAAAGGGAGAAGATAGATTAGCAATGTGGTTTACGCGTTGGTTAAAATTTGTACTTTTTTTTATCTTCATATGTATAGGTGCGTGAACTATGGTTTGATAATTGATTCTGATGGAATTGTGGGAGGCTCGTTTTTCCGGCTTCCTTTTATCCATCCGGGCCTAGATTATACCTGGTTGGTTAACCGAAGTGTCTGGACCAATCCGAAAATAATTATCGACTTTTCCTTTATTCGCGTCCCTTCGCCAGCTCATCCCTTAAAGCCAAGGGTCGAGACCCACGCCGAACCGAACCGAACCCAAACCCAAACCCAAACCCAAACCTTGCTGAGCCCAACCTTTCCGCCTCGCAATCCCAACCTCTGTCTTCTCTTCTATTGGAAAACTGATCCCTTCTCCCTCCTCTCTCTTTCCCTCTTCTTCTCCTTCTTCTTCTCTCTTTCTCTCTCCCTAGGCTTTTCCTGCTCCTCCGGGCTCCCGATATCGATATTTCTTCTCGTCTCTGCTGCTGCAGACTCCGGCCTGCAAAGTGTCTCGACGAAAAGTCAACGACTCGCGGCAGTTTTAATTAACGCACGGTGTAAATCATATACAGGATCTTCAAAGATAATTGCGCGGGGCGCCCGATATAACCGACTGTAATTTTCTATATATGGTGAAATAATGAGAGAGATAAAAATTCTCTGGCTTCACTATAAACACTGTGACTGATACACTATTCATCAATAATCGCGCTAGAATAGGTTCCAGGAAAATGATGTAGGTATACAGATATTTCGGCCTCATTAGTGTAATAATTATTATTACAATCATCATTTTCAATTCATTTTCAATTCAAACTCGTCCTGCCTATTTTTATTTTTCGCAACTATAATGACAAGAGTCGAAAGAAAATTCACGACTAACTAAACTAAATCCAACGGTCTACCGCAATGCATCATTTTAATGTCCTAATCGTGAGTTATGGAGGTCCGCAGTACGAAAACGAGTTCGCGGTCGTGGTTCGAACAACTGTTTCTCCTTACGGAGTTAGATTGAGGAAAAAAAAAGTAGTAGAAATCTCAATCAGCGCGCGAAGTCGTATTCCCGGATATAAATGAAGGATTCGGTGTTTTTTGATGAAAAAGCAAGAACTTGGAAGAATCGTTATACATGAGTCATTTGTCAACGTTTAAAAGATCTTATATAGAAACGAGAATCCTGGGGTGGGTATACAAATAATCGTGAAAGTACATCCCTCTGCAATACTATGCTCGAGATCTGAAAAGTGGTGAATAAAAAGATGAATCCTAGAATCTCGAGTATTATATAATCAACCGGGTCCTCGCAATAGGATCGAGTCAGTCGTTTCGAGTATGAGACGAGAATCGTAGTATGTATACCATTACGGCGCGGAACCGCGGGCTGCAGAGACATCGTAACGAGGTAAAACGATCAAACTTCTTAAGAGGTTAAAAGCTCGCGCTCGTTACAAACAGTATAATATTACCTGTATATATACTGTAGAAAATGGTATTTCACTCTTGCATATCTTGCACGATATAGATATACATATCTTTTCGATATAGTATGCGTAAAATTTCATTTTACGCACACTGTGTCGAAATAGTATATTATGCAACTAGTGCGTAAAGTGAGTTTTTCTTCACGAGTAGCGATCGCAGTAAACGAGTCGACGGTGAAGCCGGTGACGAGTTTTGCGAGATCGCACGAGTGAAAAAAAAGTTACGCACGAGTTGCATATCCTATTTTATGCACGACTGTGCGTGAAGTGCGTTTGTGGAGTTAAATTTACGATGCGTGATGTCTACTTTACACACGGCGTTCAGAAAAGTACACTCTACGCATCGAAAATTTAACTTCACACACGTACTTTACGCACAGTCGTGCATAAAATATCGTATGAAACTTGTGCGTAACATTTTTACGCACTTGTTGCATAATATATTATTCTGTCTTGTATAAATGATCGCATTTCTTCAGGCATATGTTCATGTATGTATGTGTGCTAGAGGAGGAACGGTGATCTCGTTTCGTACAATAAGGTGAGAATAAGCTATAGGGGTGTAGAATAGGGGGAACGAGCTAGGAGGTGGGATGAAAAGAGGGGTTAATAAAGAGCAAGTAATTGATGAAACGAAGCGGAGGCTAATTAATTAGGAGCCAGGCTGGGCGACTGGTTCCCCAGCTACCGTAACGTTAACAACACTAGAATACTTGGCGTCAACTTAGCTTCACTTTGATGAAATTCATTATGCAGAAATACCGTCAAAAGTTTGTTAGCTTAGTCGGCTAATATCGGGCGGAAACACTTTGTGCAGACGGGCCCTTTTCCCGTTTATTACATATATATACTATACTATATATCCACGGTAGGTAATACCTACGAATATGGGTATATGAAAGATAGATAGGTGTATATAGGTATATAGGTATATAATATGATCAAAGGAGCGTAAACACGGGAATCAATTAGAATCATAAATTAGTTTCTACTGTTTCGCGTATAGCCCTGACTACACCGGATCACATGATTGCAAATTAAAAAAATTAGGGAAAAAAAAAGAAAGAAAGAAAGGAAGGAAGAAAGGAAAGAAGGAAGAAAGGAAGGAAGGAAGAAAGGAAGGATAAGGGAGAAGATTTACAAAACGTTTTACGCGGAAGCGTTCAAAGCGAAGGGCATTAATTTTATACACGAATTCGTTCTCCCTCCTCCTCAAACTTCGCGGAGGATAACGCGATTACAATTGCAAAACGAGTCGGAGTAAATTGCTTACGATCAAATATCTTTGATTACAAAATTTCCCTCTCTTGCAATTTCGCTATAACTCATCACAGGCTCGCGTATTATATCCAGTTGATCCGCGTAGGTATTATACCTATACTGTACTATCCATATAAGCAAAATGCATAAATGCAACTATCTGTATCCTATATATCTGAATGGTATATGAAAATGGGAAAAGGTGAAAAGTAGAAAATCTGTGAAATCAAAGTCGTGTTAAGGGATGAAGTAATCGCTGACGTCACGACTGCTGTTCTCGTGTAAGTTTAAAGTATAAAGGCCAAGTTCGAGGAGGAAGATACAGAGTTTGGTGCAGAGCAGACAAGCAGACAGACAAACGATTCTGGGAAAACCAGTCGCATAAATACCTGCAACGTCGCCGTTACATAATGCACGGGACGTAGGTGGGTAGGTAGGTAGGGTATCTACTACGTACGTACCTAACAGTGCAGTGGTATATAAGGCAGTTATCTACGAACGAATCGCTTTTCAGAAAGCGTATAAAGAGTGTTAACAAGGCCGTTTGAATTCCTAGCGCGAATTCCAAAGAGTCCTGGGGAATTGAAAGGTGTAATCGCACGTATATACATATAGATATACATATACGTATAGCCTTTACCTATAGAGTATGAAGACGACAAAGATCGACCATTTGTGGAATTATAGGATTGCGCAATTTTTAAAAACATATAGACGTATGTAGATGAAAAATGTTCAAATCTGCAAACTAATTTTTTTTTTTTTTTGTCCATTTTGTGAAAGGGGACGTCGGGACGGAGACATTTCATTATAGGCTGACTTTATATCCCGGAGTTAAGAAAGACTAAAAAATTGGTGATCCATTTTCGCAGACTTTTGACTTTACCCTATATCTCTGTATGTACCAGATATAGTATAGGGATTGCGAGCCATACAATCAATAAATAGTAGGAATACGTGTATAGAAAAGTACTCGTACAAATCTATATAGGTATATATTACATGCACTGATTGTTGGCTGCGAGAGAGCGGCGTGGTACAGGTCTTAAATTTTCCTCGCATCGTTAGTTGAAAGTATGAGGTGGGTGTGGCGTTGATTTTTGGCTTTTTCGTATCTTGTAGAGAGGAAAGGTGCGGGAGAAACTCCGGGAAAACGGAGATGACGTAGGTGCGGAACATTCTTCCGCTGACCGGAAGTACAGAGATATCGTTCTAGCCCGGCGGAAGTAAGCTCTGATTTACGAACCGAGTACACACTCCCTTTTCTCTATACCGCGCGGAGCTTTATACCTGCTGCAAATTCGTCTTAACGAAGGAGAGGATGAAAGAAGAAGAAGAAGGCGAAGAAGGCGAACAAGATGAAGAGGAGAAGAGCTCCGTCTCGCAGCGGAATTCAGTCTTAATCCGGCGCTCGGCGGCGGTTAATATGTACATGAATAAGGAGCTGCAGCAGGTTTAGCGTCCACGATTAGACGTGGAGGAAGAGAACACGGCTTAATAAATTATTAAGTAAGATGGGATAAACTTCCGGCTCGTGTAGACTGCAAGAATAATAACCATAGCATAAACTAGAGTTTCCTGCTCATGCGCAAACTTTTAAGGGTAATAAGAAAATAGGGTGAAACGGCGTACGAGAAATATACGTCAAAAAGTTTTAGGGTGTACCTACTTCCTAGAGGAGGCATGTAGGTATGTAAGGTCAATGTGTATTTATATTTAACGCTGTAGTAAACCCTCAGGCTGCAGGAATTATTCGTGTGAAAAAAATAAATAAAATGTCTTTCCGTTTATGCTGTACCTACCCTGCAGAAAGAAAGAAAGAAAGAAAGAAAGAAAGAAAGAAAGAAAAAGAAAGAAAAAAACATCAGTGCGTTAAAGTTAAACAGTGCAAAGGGAGTTTGAAATTTCCGCATCGTATAGCTGTTCTCTAATTTCTTATATTATACACTTTCGCGGGTGAAATTGTCCGTGTTTTTCGATTAATTTAACACGGAGCCTTCGAGCATCGCGTTGCCTCAGCGAGTAGTAGGTATAAGAGCGATGTATACAATATACGATACAATATACGCGATACAATAGGTGAATACAACAACGGTGAAATTTCGCGATGAAATTTCTCCGCCGTTTTACATGGAAGAAGGAATGAAAATATCCAACGCTCTACAATCTCCAGATTTTTCAGATTTCAAATCTCTATAATATTTCGCAGAAGGTAAAAAGCTCAGAGTAAAGAAAAGGTGGAGCTTTTCTTCTTTTTTTGTCTTTTCCTTCCCTTTCCTTTCCTTTCCTTTCCTTAACGGACGCATTAGACTTTCGAGGGTCACTGCACTCTCCACGTTAACTCATTCCTTAATTTGAACCTAGGTGGTATAACGACGCGACTGTACGATGACAAATGCAAGAATTTAATTTGTCGGTAAAAAATAAAATAAAAAATAAAAAAAAAAAGGAAAGAAAAGATCGGTGGACCAGGCAGGAGGACGAACGACCCTGTTGTCGCGAGATAAATTACCCTAGCAGTTCTGTAGATGTAGATATAAATTTATATATTATACCTATACATATATAGGTACATGTATAAATTTATATCTAGGAACGTAAGAACGCCGGAACGTTGGAAGAAGGATTTTACGTCTCGTTAAGTAATTAGAGAAATTAAGATTAACGAATTTTACCCGTTTTGTGTAGCGGGTGAAGAAGCTACCGCACCGCATATTCTAGTTAAGAACGTTCATATCCGTTAAGCGATATAACAGGAGACAGAATTTTCTTATATATCTCTCCTGAAAAATATATTTTCTTCAGAAATTTTTTTCAAAAATATGCGCAGCGCTTTGGGAGGCCGGTTTGTTATACGCCCATTGCGTAACATACAGACAAAGTAAACTAAGCTTGTGTGGCGTATACATGCATGAAATTGGCATCCAAGTTCTGGCAGGCATCCACGTTAGGCGGCGCTGTCGGCCGTATATGTACACAGCTCTCACGCACGCTAGTAGCGTGTCTGTATGTTAGGCAAGGGGCCTATAAAGCGCAAATCTGATTGCCCGTAAAATCGTTTCACTTTTCCACCCATTTCACTCCTCGCTCACTTATTATACGCATATATAGGTAAAACTACCTATTTACGCGATTATGCCGTTTGCAGATTCAAGCCGTTAATTAACTGAAGCCAATACACGTTCAAAGCACGCAATATTCAGACTTTCTAGTACAATATAGTTTCTTGATGCTTATCACCCTTCCCAAAAACAGCTGTACATATCAATTTTTGACAAAACTGATATATAGATATAATACATATAATACATATAGAAATGGGGTATCAATTTGAATAGGAGAAACCGGGGCAAAGTAAGCATCTCCGATAAAAATTCATAAAAAAACAAAAAACTAAAAAACTTTCTCAAAAATCTTTTCGCTTCTAAATCTCTTTGAAAGTTTGCGAGGCTGAGGTATGTCAACTTTGCAACGGTCTCTCCTCTAGTAGGTACATACCTCCCATGTACTCACGATATGTCATCTAAGGACTAAGGCCTCAAAACCGTGTATCATATTCCTGAATCAACTCACCCACATATAACTGCAGTACAAGCAGCACCGTTTTCTCTCGAAAATATACGATGTGGGTGTGTACATACATATATATATATATATATATATATATATATATATATATATATATATATATATATATATATATATACAAACCAATTCGTTGAATCGAAGTTCAAAAGCGCGGTTGCGAAACCCATTAAATTAACTGCGCTCAATTGACGTTTGCGCCTCGCAAACCTTACGATGTATTTCTATTTACCCAAAAGTTCTGTACATACGTCTAGGTACACATGTTTACGTGTTTGCCTACATGCATGATCATATGCAGTACCTACACACGGTGTCATGTATCTACCTATACGTTCGCAAATTTAATTTAATATATACCCAACTATATTTTATAGATAAATATAATATATATGAATGAATAAATATTTATTAAAAAGTAATAAATGATAATTGAATTGCGATTGCGGAATGATAGAATCAATCATCAATCAAACAAATTAAAAGTAGTTATAGGTAGTACCTATATTTATATACTCGATTTTACTCCCGCAATATAATTTTCTAATTTCTATTACGTATTGGTATAATAGAATGATAAAACTTCTTTATCACATAGGATAAGAGTTACAAGTTGCAGGAGCCAATTACTCCGATCAATTGGCGCCTCTGTTATAAAAAGAATAAATGAAAATATAGGTATAGTATACATATACTATAGTAAAATGAAAATGGTTTCAGGGTGAGAAAAGAGGGGGAGAAAAAAAGAAAAAAAAAATGTGGAAGAAATCACTGCGACGATAGCTGCGGTGACAGGCGACAGCTGAATGGGTTTATAAATTGGTTCGACTATAGATTTCGCGTTTGACGTGGTAATAAAAAATAAAAAATATTTTTAAAAAATCACATAAAATAACAGAAAAATAAAAGACATAAAAAAACGAAAAAAAAGCAGAGAATAGAATGACGACAGAAATATTGTTGACTACAACATCCAACGGGTTGTTCTCCTACTCTCTAAAACCAAATCAGTGAAATTTTCACTAATTGAAATAGTAAGTTCACACTTCACTACAGATTAGTGATTTTGGATTGAATGCACTAGTGAATTAGTGACTCTCAAGTGATATATAGTACAATTTTCACTAATTGAAAAAGTTGGTAATCACTAATTACTAGTTGTATACTTTGGACATTTTTAAAAAGTGAATATTCACTATTAATTAGTGATTTTTCATTAATTCCATTTTAGAGAGTATACCTATATAGGAGGGTCGATGGCATCGCGTCTGCAAGCGTTGTGTGTTTAACATTAAGTTAACAATTTATAAAAGTGTACTTATTATCATCGGTTATTGTAATAACGCCAACACTTGCGGTGTCGAGAAGAACAGAGTGAGAGAGTAAGAGAGGAAGAGAGGGGGAGAAGGAGAATGGTGGAGAGTCAGCTTATTTTAATCGTCTTTCTTTACTTTCGCAGTATAGGTAATATACGTGGTATAGATACCTTATATCTTGTACCTTATACCTTATACCTTATACCTTATACCTTATACCTACCTACCTACTACTCGGCACTAATTAGACGGACGAAAACTTTTGTCGTTTGTTTTACTGCCATTCCGCGCTACTTATACTCAGCAAGGATGAAGTGCAAACGGTAGCCGAATAAGGCTGACTGAAGCAAAGTAACGAGGCTAGTTATAGCGCTGAGATAAGTCGCTTATCGTTAGCTTTATTGCGTGGGCTTCCTAGTCTACAGCTTCAGTTTCTTATATTCATTGTCAGTGTTCAGCTCACCGTGTATGTATATAACATATATATATATACACACATCTAGGGTATATTTGAATCGGTAGAAAGATTCGGCAGATGAATTGAAAGACAAAGAAAGAAAAAAAGAAAGAAAAGAAAAACGGTTGCAAAAACTGTCGTTAATCATCTACGGTTCTTATATAATACATATGTAGTATATAAATACGAAAAAGCATATGATTTTACCTCGTTTAAACGAACTGTTGTATAGGTGTATAATATAGGTATACTTATACTATAATGTATGTAATTTGAAAAATTTTCACAAAAAAGAAGATGATGAAGTTTTACAAAGAAGAAGAATCGTTCATTTGTTAAAACTATAAGAATAAGTAATAAAAGAAAGAGAAATGAATTATGCACTTTTATTTTCCATCTATATAACAACACGTGTCCGTTTCTTAGAAAACCATTACAATCATATACTAGCTCATCGTTGAATAATATTATAACTTTATTGTATTACAACTGATCGCAAGGAGTTACGATGATTCTGTAATCTGTTATGATACCGCATTAACTTATTCAGAGTGGTTTTTTCTTCGGTAGAAATTATTCAGTATATAATACACAATTATTATCAATTTTAGGGGACACCCTGTTTGTATATAATATGTAGAGTAAAAGTTTTAGCGAATTTGTAATAAAATGATGATGAAAAACTTGGCGATGTTCCTAAAGCAGAGCTAAAATTTTCGCATGATATTCAGATACTACTCATAAACTGTTGCGAACTTGATGACATTACCGGACTCATAGAGAGAGAAAGTATAACCGTAAGCCTGTACCGGACATATTCAATGTTATACATATACATGAATGATAAAACACGTTTATATTTCGTCTATGCTTTTCAAAGGAATAAACTCTAGAGAGACATACGGCATACCCCCAGTACTCGTTTTGTATGAACACTAACGAACTAACTAACCCACATCACTTGTCTCACGTATATACAAATTTATATAAATGTGTGTATCTCTCGTGGTTAAAGGAGTATCTCTGAATCCATACGGATACATGTATATATGCCCTTCATCCGCATGTATTAATGTATAGGAAAAATATCAGAACCTTTTGACGCGCAGTACTCTCTAAATTTGAAAATAGTGGAATTAGTGACTATTCACTAATTGTTAGTGATTTGAACTAATTCAAATTTCGAGAGTAGCTACTAGGTATAATATACTGGTGCATGATCATGCGAAGAACGATCGATAAGAGTGAATATGTAGCTTGTGCAATCGCCCGAGAGTACCTATGTAAGAGAGAAATGAGAGGTAAAAGAAGGCGGATAGGAGTTGGAGCGGCAGACCGGTGGATAGCCGCAGGAGAATTGAAGGGAATATAAGAAGAGTCTGCGGAGAGAAATGGTGAACCGGGAAAATAATAATGACTCGTTATCTTGGACCAGCCATAGGATCGAGGTACCAACGCAGACGCCCACATATATATACAGACGAGACCTTGCTATGCCATGCCATGCCATAGCCATAGCCATAGCCATAGCCATAGCCATGCCATAGCCATACGCTACGTCGCGGCCGTCTCTTTTAACGACAACCTGCTCTCTCGCGTAACATATCTAAGCATTGTACCTCACCTGCTTATATGTAGGTATGATAGGTATATAAATGTACGTGTATATGCATAGCGTAGATAGATAGATACCTATCATGTGGCAGAGAGGAGGTAAACCTCGTACATCATATTACATACAGCGCTTTTGAGCCTGCAGTGACACAAACATACTTCTCGGTCTCAAGAGTGTTTCTGGTGGTTGTGTGCAGGGAAGAACGTAAGCCATATCAGATTATTAATTTCCAGCCTCGAGAGTAGACCAAGAAAATATATCTCTTCTCCGTGCTTGAATTAAATTCGGAAATTTGTATAGTACTACGTCACGATGCAGTATATCACTTCAAATGTTCAATTCAAAGTTTATTAATCATTATCAATACGACGAAATGTGACATTTACAACATTTCTACCTGTCTACCTACTTCCGAGTTCCATGATTGCTACACTAATGTCAAAATGATTAATAGATGTGTCTAATTCTCGCAAGTTTTAGTCTGGTCTTCATTCCACGAAAAAAACAAAAGGAACATTTTTCCCCAAGCAGATTCTCAGAGGGAGAGAAAATTATCACCGTATATACCTATACAGATATAATATCTTATATAAGGCCTCTAGTTTTAGACGATGAATCCACAGCCCTGTATGCCTATACCCCCATTCACCGAGCATACAACACACAAGCCCTAAACACATTGAAGCACTCCCTCACACAGAGTAGGTATTAAGTTGGAAAGTTTTCGGGGGATTCCATCCCTGGCAACTTCTACTGCAGTTCAGTTAGCCTCGTTTCAGTACGTATATGACATGACCTTGGCTGAAGTTGCGACAACTTTTCAGCAAGAGTATAGATACACACGTACATGCATGCATACATACATATTTGTACATGTCTATGTCATACATATGTGCTTTTGATTGCTGAATCGACTATTGCGGTTTATTATACGCGATATTACGTAACAGGGTTTATATCGCTGCACCATTACCCATATGGTATAGAGTCGAATCCTCGTATATTTTGAAAATGGTTGAACGGGCGTAAAAATATCTCTAAATATAGTCATATCATACCGTATAGACTGAGACATGTCCGTGTATTCGTGCGGCATCAGAACCGACGACTAGGGTAAGGGAGAGATGATAAAAAAAAAAGAAAACCCTGCAAGGTAATATTTTTTACGACCAATCAGAAAAGTTCGCTAAAGCTGCCCGACCAGCATTTCGCGTGCCAGAGCTTTTACGAGCGGAATTATCACGAAAACAAAGCATAAATAATCTCGTGACACTCCTATACCCGTATAAACATATACATATATACCTATATGTTTAAGGGATATATAGGAAATTCGTCGTCACACGTATCTGCAATACATAAATCAGTAAATTTATATATACTATACCTACGTTGTTATGTATTAAGAAAGTTTTTTCCCATTTCTGAATCAAGTACCTAGTTCTAGACTTTTTCGTAAAAAAAAATCTTAGCTCAGTGCGAGAGAAAGAGAAGTAGGTATATAAAAGTATAAAAGTAATAAGGGTATGGCGGAGGACGTTTAGACTAGTCGTATATGTGGCCGGACAGCCATAGGTGGTCCCACTTATGCCTGGTGGGTAGATTTATCGATGCAATCGTAGATTTACGGCGTCTTTATGGAGGCACGGATCGTAAAGCCAGGCTCTGTTCCCCGCTAGTCGTTCTCCGGTTCCCTGTTCGTCGCTTTCTGATCTATTCAAACGGAAGCCCTTGGGAAACGCGTATCGACGTTAGGAGGCCATCTTGCACCGGATCGTTTGTCTTCGTTCACGTATGTATGTATACCTACCAGCAGCTATATCTATGGCCTGGGCAAGGCGAGTGAATCTAGGGAAAATAAATTGAATTTTCCTTAGGCAACCTGGAGTATTCCTGAAGGGAAAGGGAAGGAAGGGCGAGAGAAGAATAAGAAGAAGAAGAAGAAGATGAAAAAAAAAAGAAAGAAATGAACCAAAAAACGAACAAAATTGAGTAGGAAATGAAGACGGGATTTCGCAAAACTCAAAACCTTTACATCGCTACTATATCTTTTTTTCTCACACGTAACTGTAGTATAGGAAAGATCGGAGCATATAGTACCTATATATATGGGTATGCGTATAATAAGAGATCGAGAAGGGAAATGGGTGTAAAAGTGAAACGATTTGACGGGCAATTAGAATTTAGATCTGTGCCGTATAATAGTCAACCATGAAGCTCCTATACCATAGTTAATTAATGACATATGGTTGAAGTTTCATATAAGGTGCGTAAAGCGTAGCACGCGCCGAAAACGGCACTTGATCGATCCCATATCCCCGCGGGCACGAAGCAAAAACTCTATATTACCAGTATTAACGTGTAATCTAGTACGATTCAAACTTCCAATTCTCTTTGTGATTATTAAAACAGTATAGTAGCCTTCAAGCCGGATCTGTCGAGGAAACTTCATAATTCATAATGACATATAATCTAGATGTATAGACCTGACATTATATAATATAGGGTAAGGTTGCCAATATCGTACCACCGCCTAAATCGTACCGTTTCAGTTTGGTAATTTTTTGCCAGAGTATCTCCTCGATTTTTAAAATTGTATTGTTAAGAATGTTTGGAGAATTTTTAATACTGATGATACCCATTTATACAATTCTCAGCATCGAGGAGATACTCTCGCAAAAAATTACCGAACTGAAACGGTACGATTTAGGTGGTGGTACGATATTGGCGACCTTACCCCCTACATATAATTATACATTTATGAACCCATTTGATTTTCTCGACGAAATTTTACAACATTTTCCAGAAAAAACAGTGACAGCAGTTTGGCAATCAGTTTTTGGCAATGTTTATTTTATCATCATTATAAGACTCAATAAAAAATTTGAAACTTTATTCCATACGTACGTCAAACGCGTCATTCAATGTTAAAGGGATACGGAATTACGGTAACTAAACACTGCGTGGATAAAAATTATCCAAGTTAATGAACGATCGCAGTTTATATTATAGGGCCTTAGTGAATGCGAGCTTTGTGATGTAACTATACCTAATCGAGGCTAGACCCGAACGAATAAACTAAATGAAGAAGAATTCGAGTATACCTATGTATACGCGAACGCGTATTAGACCTATACCTATATGAACGAACGACATATCTAAAACTACGAATACCATAGGTATGTCATATGGGTACACATACGGAGATATATATGTATAGGTAACTACAGATCTATAATACTCGTCGGGACCAAATTTGGTGAAATTGTAATCGACAAGCTGAGAATAGTGGGGGTAAAGGGTGGGATCTCGACCATATAAGTATATATACGACACAACACGTGCGTCTGAATGGTATAACCGATATAGTACTGTAGTAGAATCCTCGTGCCTCCTCTCCACTCCTCTCACCAAGCTCTCGCCCTTTCTCTCTCGCCCTTTCTCTCTCACTCTCTCTCTCTCTCTCTCTCCCTCGGTCGCCGCGGAGCGGCTTTACTACATCGTCCCATAGTTGGCACTTTCCACCGTTACGAGTTACGCTCAGCATCCAGTAGTAGTAGGTGGTGGTGGTAGTAGTAGTCTTAGTCTTCGTCATAGTCGTAGTAGTACTAGTACGGTATGTAATATCCACACAAGATAGTAGTAGTGTTAGTCTGTAACCCCGCTACCCTCCCCTCTTTCCGCAATACGGTATAAGCTCGGTCGCGTCACGCTGTCTCTCTCCGAATTCAACCCCCCTCTACCGTCTATCCCACTCTCGCTCCCTCCCCTCTCATCGTCAAAGAGAGAGAGAGAGAGAGAGAGAGGGGGAGAGGGAGAGTAGTGGATAGAGCATGACCTATAGTACAGGAAGCGCAGTTTACATAATCCAAGATGGCCGCCGTCGTCGGTAGGCGTTACCAAGCTTTTCCGTCATCAGAGTGGGGAGAAAATCAGGCGCAGAGCTTTCGTAGGGGAAATTGTCCGAGAGGGAGAAACCATTCAGTGGGGGAGCGACCGACGCGCGACATAGAATAGGGGGCGACGAGGAGGACAAGGGTTAGGAGCACGACGGTGAGAGGAGGGATGAGGGGGATACTACGGATACTACAGATACTACGAGAGCGTACTATGAGTTGTACGCGAGCACCAACACGAGGCCGGCACCATAACGTCACACCGTAGGAGTTGGAGGTGGCGGCGCTGTATAGCGTTGCTTCTGGAGAGCAAGAGAATAAGGATTGCGGGGCGTTGGGCCGGGGCGCGGGTGGGGGGGGGGGGGGTAGAAAAGAGAGAGAGAGAGAGAGAGAGAGCGAGGTAAAAGGAAAGACGTGAAGAGAAGCAAAGTTTCCGCGTGCGTGAGGAGGGATCGCGGGACTTGGCGGCGCTCGACGTTCGACTAATGTACCCATTTGTGCTTCCGACTGTCGAGTGCCGAGTGCCGATTAGTCGACTTTCCGGAAGAAAGCTTTTGCCCAAGTTAGAATCCCTGAATCCACCCTAACTCTCCTACTCCGCCTATTTCTACTTTTACTTCTACTTCTACTTCATCCCCCTCGCTAATTCCCTTTCTTATTCCTGTTTCAACATTTGGTAACTTTAGGTATACCTATCTTATAGATGTATGTACCTATAAGGTATGTTGTATACCTATATATCAAGTGTCTCGTACAGGTGTTGGGGAACTTCAACTATACATATTTGATATTCAATTAGTACTGAGGTTCCTGCGCAGTGCACGATGAATTTATTACGATTCAACGGATTCCTAAGGGAATAGTTATACCCATGCGCCTTACTGCCAACTATTATACTCGGGACCCGGTAATTCGCACGAGGAATTTGTCGTTCTGGCATGGCATGGCCTGGTCTGGTCTGTCCTTTCCTTTTGACGTTCGTTCGTTCCCTCAATGCCCTGGGGAAGAGGGACTATGGAAGCTCGAGTCCTCCAAATGTCGGGTTTATATTATCGGTTTGCCCAGTTATAACTATATACATACGCATATACATACACCGGTAACCCGGAGGTATATATATGTGTTTATATCGAAGAGGGAAAGGCGAAAAGTGGTTTAATCGCGAACCTCACTCTCTCTCTCTCTCTCTCTCTCTCGTTTGCCCTGTTTCTCCCCGTCCACCCACCACCGCCGACGAAAGCTAAGCCGTTTGAAAGGCGTTAAGCGAAAACCTCGTCTTAATCACGAGCGAAAAACGCCCGGCGGAGGAGGGTTCGAGACAAAGAAGAAATCCGGGCTGTGCTGCTTGCGTACAAGGAGAAACGTGGGCTGAGCGCTTAAGCATCGCGAAACGATTCTTTGACGCTCTGCACCAAAAACGATACCACCCTCTCATCCGCGTCCGCAGCTCTTATTCGAGGGAAAGATTTCGGCCGTAGATTGAGCTGCTTTTTCTTCTCCTTTTACTTTTTTTTTTTTTATATATTCTTACCTCAAAGTCAGAAACCGCCTACTAATACGTATAAGTATATCGATACACTTGATTAAAGGGAGCGAAGGCGTTCTAAAATTTTGCCAACGTTTTACCAACTTCTTTTACAAATTTGTGTTATTTTAATCCACACGGTTAATTCGAGTGTACAAAGTTAATGAATGAAATTTGTCGCGGAAATTGACGCATAAAGAAAATATTTCGGAAATTACAACTAATTTCATTTTCTTTTCTCATTTATCGATTCATATTATATGAATCTTAGCGATAATCATATTTCATCGAATTTATATAATATTAATACAAGGTACATACCTATATACCGAATATTGAATTTATATAAAAGTTTTTCGACGAAAAAAAAAGTTACGCATTTCCAGGAATTATTTTCAAAAGTATATAGGTATACGTCTGTGTTAAATATAGGAAGCTCCGTACGTAGTTATATAAGAACAAACTTTCAGGTTTTCTAAACAGTTTATAATAAGAAAACTTAACGTAGGTACAGTCTCTTCCTCAAAAATTGTACATAAAGAATAAAATTGTACTGTATAAGACAGAGTAGGTGTATAAGACTCTATTAAACTTTCAATGAATTATAATCCAACAGCAGAATGATGCGCATTAGTACGGTGCAGCACCTTTTTCATTATGAATCAGATCTTCGCGCTCAATCTTATATCTCCGAGACCTGAGTGTCTTGCAAATGTTTCATTCATGTTCCAAAAGCCTAAAAATTTATATGTATTTTCAAACTACGATCAATTTTTCTTCTTCTTTTTTTTATTTCTTTCTATTTTCAGTTATCATATAAAATTCTATAAGATTTATTTCTCCATCTCAATATCTATCTTCAAATATTAGAATTGAAATGTTTAATTTCATTTCGTTTAATTTAATAAAAAAAAAAAACATTTCAATTCTCAATGATATCGTGATCATGCAGGGTTAACATTAGTTAGGGTATGGAGAACTACCTGAACTGATGTACTTCTATATAGGTATATGAATGTATGTACCTACTACCTAATATAACGCGATAAAGAATTCGCTGCAAATAATTTTACTCGAATGGTCCTGCAGGGTGTTGGTTAATATTACGACATATTACGAGCCATCGTACTAGACGGGAATATCACGAGCACTAGGTAGAAGCAGAACTAGAGGAACCAGACTGTGCATGAAGCTCGTAATATTATAGAGTTCGTGCTACGGTAGTCCGTGCGTAATTAAACATATAATAACAGTATAATACGACGTCCCACACCATACTCTATTATTATATGTAGGTAGTTATATTTGGCTGAATTTAAATACCCTCTAACTGCAGGAGGAATGAGACTAAAAAAGGAAAAAAAAAAGAAAAAATGTCAACTAAAAAATAAAAATAAAAACAGGAAGCACCCTGCGGCGTTCGTGATAAAAAATAGAAAAAAAATCAAAAAAAAATCAAAAAATTATTCTTGCTTCCCCACTTCATACTCTGCACTATATACCTTACGCTCCTCGAGAGCATTAAGATTTATTAGTTTACCACCATCAGCATAGTGAATTTAGTAGGGCTATCAGGAGCGTTCCAAACGTTTGTGAAACTGCTCCCAAGTCGGCTGTATATATCGGGGACGGGGTGGATGCGTATGTACCCTATGGTTCCAACGGACTCTACCTATGCATCCAGAATGCAGTATATACTGCACTATGCACGGTTCCTCTATATCCACTCTCTCTCTCACCTCTGGCCTCATCGACTCATGTACTCCTATGGCATCTGCTTCAGGTGATTCATTGCCGCAATTTCACCCTTTGTGTACTTACTTACACCTAGACACTGCACGTGTCACGTTACTGTTTGCCAAATTCATGATAGTCAAAACGCATGCCAATACCTAGAATCGTTTATGGATAAGGATACCGTATAATGAAGTTTAGAGAAATCGGTAACATACTTCGACCGAGACTTCTTGCAGGGGTACCGAGCTTTTTGGCAAACTATAACACGATTTGGAAATTAAATGCGGAATAGGGTTACTAGCAGTTTGGAATTTCATTAAGGCAAAGCTATAGAGTCTAGACAACTGTTGAACCGATTTCGCCGGAATTATTACTGTAGAATCGCGTTTTGATATGAGCACAATTTTAGCTGAGTGATAGTCTGTAATCTATATGCTTACTATTATTTGGAACGCGGTTCTAAATTGTTAGAAAAAATAGTTAGACCTGTAACCCCATTGATTACTATTGGAATTATTTGATGGAAATGATGAGAGTCTCGCGGATGCAGAAAAAGCTGGGATATGATATTGTTGCAATTTATTAATCCGAAACCTGCGTAGCCAATAAATTAACGACATTTATACGTGCAAGCTCAATAAGAGCCCCAACTTCCCGGGAGTTGAAAACTTAAGGGACTATAACAAGCTTCGAACGTTGTCTAATTTCCGCAATTTGTGTTACCGAAATGCCTCAAACAATTTGCTACGATCGTACGGTGGGTAGATGAAACATATTTCCGAAACGAAATGAACCAAATTTGGTGTAATTATTCATAAAAAAAGAAGAAGAAAAGAAAAAAGGAAAGTCGATTGATCATATTATTACATAGCATGCCAGAAGGAGGGGAAAATATCTGATTTTGATTATAAAAAATTTCATTCCGTATAAGGGTATTTGGTTACGGTTATAATTGGTAATATCCTCCTAATGAGATCGAGATCGAAGGTTGATTTCGAGTGCGCGTAGGTAGAAGAGTGCAGTAGGCTCGGAACATTCGCCGTTGTAACGACGAGGGTATGGAAAAAAAAAGGAAGAAAAAAGAAGAATAAAGAAAGAGAGATAATAACGGTGGGAATTAGGCAAGGGTCTAATCTGTTCGTTTTATCGTCGGAGCTGATAAAGAAAAAGAAAAAAGAATAAGAAAAAAAGAAAAGGAAAAAGGAAAACGAGTCAAGGTGTTTCTGGCTTGTGTAATCTTGTACGGTCGGACTCCCGCTTTCCCGGAGATGCTATTGGCGTGAGATGAGAGATACGGAAGCGTGGAAGCTCCGGCAGCAGGTAGGTAGACATAGGTACTTTCTCGCCCGAGCTATAGGTATGTCTGCAGCAGCGGGAACTAGCGATATTATACGCGAGCCGAAGTATAAGACGTTCTAATACAGGAAGTTGCATCAGCGTTAACGACTCTAATTCTTACTCACGCCCGTAAATATGTACTTAGGAGTAATAGCCAACCCTACTATACACAGGCTGCGTATATTGTGAACACAGACACATCCATATAAGAAAAAAGAAAAAATTTTCAAAGAAAGTATACAAGAGGCGTTTTTATCAAGTAGAAGGAAAAAAAATGACGTATTAAGACGTGAATTTTTAGTGTGAATGTTTTTTGCCTCTCCGGATGAATGACTAAAGGTTCGAGTGCGGTAAACGACGATGAAAGATGACTTTGTTCAAATTTTGTTTTTTTCTTTTCTTCTTTTTATCGCAAGGAGGAGATCATAGCGGGGTTCGAAATAAAAGAAGCCGCTTGTGCCTAGTGCGAGGGTATGTTATACCTAGAGCCGAGGCTATAACCCAGACATGAAGGTATTGTCCAAGGAGGGTGAGCGTGGCTTATCGTTCTTCTAGCTTTCCGGGATCGCGTTGCTGGCCTAAACCTAAACGGAGCGCGTGCCTTAGCGCAATTCGCGATGGTGAAGGCGGAGAGAGGCGTTGAACTCGTAGATGGTAAATAGGAGACAAGAGGGCAGGCGGCAGGCACCGGCTATTTTAATATTAGTTGTGCAACGTATCTACAAAGGTTGCCACGTTGCCGCGTTTAAACCGGGCCAGAGATCGTAAGAATGTAAATTACAGAGCGCGCTTTTATAGCATCCCAGGCAAGTAGAAATAAGAGAGAAATAGAAGAATGGATGCGGAGCGAGAAAGGCGGAGGAGAACGTAATTTAGTAGAAATACCTGACACCGTGAATCGCGTAAAGAACGTACTGGTCTAAAATGCTCGGGATGTATAACGAAAATAGAATTAGTTACAGAAAAGTGAGCCCCAATGATATGATCAAATAATAAAATGCCTGTAGAAAGCCGAGAGGAATAATCCAAGAGTGAGATTTTCTCATTCTAATTAGAAAATAATGTGGAAATAGTTTTCCGTTTATTACCAATTTTCGTCAACGATCGCATGATATAACGATTGAGCTAGAAATATTGTGTATAATATATAAGGACATATAAGTTAATACTGAACGGCTAATTTTCCAAGGTAAAATTACAGCATCCTTTTAATCAAGGTTTGAAAGGAATCTTTGGCGTTATAAACAGCTGTCTTATTACTCGGCACTGCACGGCGGAGATGAGAGATTTTATTTTTATTTTTATTTTTATTTTTATTTTTTTCGTTAAGAATTCAATCTATCCAACGATAATTAAGTATCTGATAAATGACGCGAGGCTTCTGCAGAGGCGTGTGTAGACTCAGCTGGGTGCAATCACGAACATTATATATATAGAGATTGAAATCTCAAAATACAGATCTCTGAAATGTACGTACAAATTTTTATCTTGAAAAAACAAAGAATTACATTTTTTTTTCACGATTTATGATATAGGTACGCAAATTGTATTATCTTCCTCGGAATAAAAAAGGGATCGGAATCAGTACGTCGTATTCTTTCAATAAAATCTATTTTCGCATTACAGTCAATTTCAGAGACGGTATATATAAGGAAGAAGGAAAGTAATTGAAAAATTCACGCGGTTTTTTTTTTTTTTTTTTTTTTTTAGGCAATTAAAATTTTCCAGATTTCACTCATTTCCTGCGGACTCGATCAGCACCCTGACCTACTATATATCTATTTATACATGGAGTCTGAGATAGATACAGTCACTCGATACAGGTTGACATTTTTCTAACGTATCAATCGAAGCTTTGGATCGAGATTTCCTAAAAGTCTCGTGTGAATGTATATAGGTATAATATATATAATGTATATATGATATATAATATATATCTACATATCTGCCCTAGCTCGAATTTCTCGGAAAAGAAGAAGTTCAGCCCAAGCGAGCTATATAATATCGACTGATAGCAGCACCGAGCGGTTCAGTTGGCCGTGGGTGTGTTAGAGGGGCGAAGGTATGAAGGGGAGTAGTAGGTACGGGAGGACTTGAAGGAAATTGGCTTGCAAAACTGGAAAATTCAATTTCGGCGTCAAATTTAATTTTTATACTTCACCGTAGAATACGTCGACGGCGGGGCAGAAAGAGTGAGAGAGAGAGAGAGGTGAATGAGGGGGATAGGGAAAAAGGAAGAGGAACAGGAACAGGAAGAGGAAGAGGAAGAGGAAAAGGAAGAGGGCTCCTTCTGCGGGATCCGTTAGACGTAGGTAAGTATATAAGGCGAGAAGGATGCATGCATGTATGTATGTATGTATGTATATACCTGCCTAGAGTGATATTGCCGAAACGTTAAACCGATTTCCGCGTCACGGTTGACGTCAGCGCAATCTCTTGAAGTTTGAACGGTTTCAAAATGGTTACCGAGCGCGCAAAGCCACGCGGCGAAAAGAGAAGAGAAGAGGAGAGAAGAGGAGAGAAGAGAAGAGAAGAGGAGAGAAGAGGAGAGAAGAGGAAAGGCGAGGAAATTTTTTCGAGAAAATGGAAAACTTCGTTGGTCGGTCGTATAGTAGGTATATGAAACCGCGCGAGCCACAATATAGCCACTTATAGATAGGTAGGTATATGTATAAAGAGCGAATCGGAGCTGATTCTCAAGTTTCCAATTCTTTCGTTCGGTCGAACAATTGATATACCCAGAGCCCCCGCGGCCCTTCCTCTTGCCTCAAGACTCGCTTCGATACATGGCGGGAATATACGATTCAAACGTGCTAGTAAAAAATCAATTTTCGCAGATCGCATTACTGATTCATGAAATGGCTTCGGGGACCGCCCTCGTTGCTGCAGGTTTTGCACTCGTATACTTCCTGCTACTATACCTATAACTTTCCATCGGACCTGGACAAGAACTTCGCATCGTCAGGTAGGTATGTATGTACGATGTACATGTAGGTAGGTATACAGGCAAAGCAGAAAGAATTTCGCGCGAAGTATCAGACGTCGAAATAACTATTCTTAACAATCGGGGCTGCTGAAATATTCGGCAACAATATTGCAAAAAAACTTATTTTTGTTCCCCCAAAAATAACAAAAAGAACAGAAGAAAAAAGAAACCCTCTATGCGTATGAAATTTTACTCCATTTCAAGCTGTGACACAAATTTGTCAAACAATGTAGGACCTACCAATATCAGAATTATTTATGTTGACAAAATTTGAATATGGCATCCAATCGACTAACAGCTCGTCCTAACTTCGTATATTAGGCATGGATACATGTAGATACATATAGATACGTATGCCCATACCCATCGTCGCGAGAACTGGTTGATAATTAATCGAGATGACACCCTTTCTTATTTATGAGCTCATTCTAGCAGATAGGTTCGCGCAGGGTGGCAGGAGAACGCCTTGTTACAATTCAGTGACTTAGACTTTAGGGAAGACATATATTTCGGGATAAGGTGAATGAGGGAGATATGGGATAGGAGGTGGTTAGACAGTTATCGCTGCAGGATGTTTTCGTAGGAAACCGTGGCAGCGCATACGATCAGAGAAAAGCTCGTCAAAAGATCGTTTTCTTCCTAGTTTTCGTTTTAGTTTCCAACGCTGTTTAGAGAACTTCTTTGGTAAACTTTTACTCGGACTCATGCCAAAAACGAAAGAATGAGAAAAAAGATATAGTAGAGAAGAGAAAATAGATGAAAAATAAAAACAGTGAACTGGCCAAAGTTTTCTTTGTCAGCTTGCTTTTGCCCCTTCCCGTGCAGTTGGTCAAACAACATATGAGAACTCGCTACATTTTGAATAGATCGTTTCCTGCTTCCGAAATAACGGCTCTTCTGCGATATCAATAAAATCGAATTTACAAATTATACAACAAATTTTATTACACCTGTCGTAAAACCGAATGTGCAACAAAAAGGAGGAAGAACTAAATCAGAGAAAAGCATAATATACGTCTGCGTTAGCTTCCATTAAGGAAACGAAAAGACGACGAAGACGAAATAGACTAAGACAAGTATAATTACATCAATTTCTTCAATTTCTTCAATTTCTTCAATTTCCCTGATTCTCTCTCTCTCTCTCTGCACCAGCTATCCCTGCAGGATATATTATAACGGAAGCTATGCGGAGCTGCGGTAAACTTTCGTATAGCACTGACAACTTCCGCCAGCAGCTGGTACCGCGAGGATAGGATAGGATAGGATAGGATAGGGCAGGGTAGTACCTAGTCGGTGAGACTCGAGTCTTGCACCGTCGGTTTAGTGTCTATGCATAGCGTAGAAGTAGACGGTTTGGCTCGGCTTTGCTCAGCGTGGTTATACCCTTTCCCTTATACCCTTCCCTTTTCTCTCCCTCTGTCATTCTCGTTCTCTTTCTCCCGCCACCCACATTTCCCTACGCTACTGCCTAGGCTACTACTACTAGTAGCTGTAGTAGTGGTACACTACGCTTAGTCTACGGCACCCTACGTGTGGTTACTGCTAATGGCGGGATCTGAAATACCTAACCCAGTAGCGCGAGCTTGCAGGGGAAACGTTTTGCCCCCTCAACTCGCGCAGGGGGGTGGTGGTGTTGGGTAGCTTATACCCACCCTGAACGAGTGACACGAGAATTTCCTAGCGCGACGGGCCATCAGGCAAAACAGTCTGCTGCTACTGCTACAACGCCTTGCATACGGAGTAGCGTAATAGTAGGAGGTATTAGGTTTGTAGGTAGTAATAGCATAGCTGATACACCTATATCCATACCCTGCACGAATATTGCTCAGGTTGGTAGGTATACCACACAGCTAGATCGTATAGCTCTAGTTATTCGGGTTATAGCCCAGCAATCATACGTGCAGCCGCTAATATCACGTTTTAGGAATTTCATAGTAAAGTGCAGTCACGACGACATAGAGATCCCTCATTTTTATAAAATGAAGAAAGTTGTTACAATCAGCCCGAAAATGAAACGTTGAGTTATCACCAAATTTACACATTTTCAGGATTTTTAGGACATTTTTTGTCCAACGGTATTTCGAGAACGAATTATTAGACCTTATCCTCTCTTATGTCAATCGATATGGTACTTCCTGGCTTAGATCTGATCAGATTTTTGATCTTATTGATAGAGTAGTTTCAAAGTTATTAAAAGAACAAAATTATACTATTTCTTGAGCTTGAAAGTTCTAAGGCTGGCCGATCGAGTTCATCCATAACTTATATTTCATTCTCTTTTAAAATACAATTGTGACTTATCTTCTGTTTAGATGAAGAAAAGAAGAAAAAAGAGCAAAAAACTCAGGATTCTTGTACATGCTCACGTGTTCAAGTTGTGGTACCGACAACTATGAAAAACAATACAATCTCGTGATCCAGATCTAGATTTGTTAGATTTGTAGATCGCTGTAACTACAGTAGGTATTCCATACCCACTGCGGTTTATAGGTACGTGAGGTACGTCTTCGTTGAAAGCCTTCCTCGTCCATAAATTTAGTCTGAATCTTGAGACAATACAATACCCACCTACCTACCTACCTACTAGCATGCCTCGGCGTTATGCAAAGCTCAAATTTATACCTGCGACCTACCCTGCAGCTACATAGCTAGCTACTCGTGCATTCGAGTTATAACACACGTTTTCATATAATAATAAAAAAATAAATAATAATAATGACAATAACAACGTTGGTATTATAGTTTTCCAGTTTTTACGAACGTGAAATGTGTTTCGTATCAATTAGCTATAAGAAATAAGTATGGTATATATATATATGTATATATGTATAATGTGTATTTATACAGGGTGAAGCAGCACTGTTGATTATCTTATCGGTCTACTGACGTCACGAAGCCTTATCAATCTCAGTGCAATCCCCGTAGGGTAGATGCCGCACCCTGACGTCCACACAGTACACAATTACAGTATATAGTTATACATCTATGCCAAAGTATACACGTACCTACCTAATTAGTGAACGTATCAAACCGGAGTAGATACATAACCGCGGACCGTATACGTTGTCATTGTTAGCTCAAACTCTCTACATGCATACATCATACATACATGCATTCATATATGTACAACGATACATTATACATACGCGTTACCTGAATTGTTGAAAAGAAGAAAAAAGCGTCAGGTAAACGATGACTACTTTTTTTTATACTCGTGTATATGAATGGTCAACGTTTTCTGACCTAAAAACTGATATATATGTATATCAGTTGTTTGAGTGGCTAACGCCAAAGCGCAATTACATTTTATGACGAAGTAGTCACGGCCCTAAAAATAAGGGTTGGGTAGGTGCAGTAATAACGTGTTATTGGTTATACGCTTGCGATTAGAGGTGATCGTCTAAACTCTTAGGTCTAGTGGAAAGTTGCCAGCGTTACCAATACCTCTGGGTTTATATTGCTACCGGAGCTATATTTTATATCGTAAAGTAATAATGATAGATCATTCAGAGGTTTGGTGCTGGTACGTACCTATATACTATGGTATATTGTACGGGGTGTAATAACAAGGTAGGTAGGACTGTGAATAATGAAGCAAAAGTATGAGAAAGGAAAGAGCAAAAAGCGGTTCGTAGAGTTGGTCCCAAGAAGAATCATCGAAACCACAAAGCTACGTCTGAATAAACTTTCAGCTTTTGCCTTACTCGAACTTGCAGTGACAAGATCCCTTAACTTTGGCCAAAGAATGTTTAGGGCCACGTGCCACGTGCCACGCCCAATGAAACAAAGAAGAAGAAGAAGAAAAAAAGAAAGAAAACGTAGGGTACACAACAACGACGACGAAGACTAAGACGAAGACTGCGCTAAAAATAATCTACCTACCCCTGTGTCTACACACGTCGAGGGGTAAGTGATCAAAGTTTGACCCGAAAATAAAGTTACAGAGAAAATCCGTATCCTTGAATGAAAGATAAAATGAAAAAGAAAGTTTGTTATTTTGGTGAAAATTTCTAACAAAATGGCGTCTCGCATACGCCGATGAGAAATGAAACCCTTGAGGGTTGGGGGGTTGGGGGTGAAGCTGAGAAGCTCGTTGGTTCTCGTATATAAGAAAACGTTCTCAATGTTTACACTGATTTCGTCTGTAGAGTTTAAAATAAACATCTGCTAATTGGCAATTACGGATCAGAGCCAAGTTTATAATAGGCGCTTGCACTTAGCAGATATTCATTATTCGAAAGCAAGCCTCTTGACTACCTTCTCTCGCTCTCGAGTAGGGCGGATTACTTAACGTCGGTAGGGTAGGTTCGCTGGTTGGTTCGTTGGTTGGTTCGTTGGTTGGTTCGTTGGTTGGTTGGTTGGTAGGCAGGCAGATACGGGGTGGCACCGGGTATAAGGTAGATATACACAACCTACCTGTCACTCCACGTCACGGTACCCAGGTTCTCTCCAGAGTTAAGCTCTGGCACATCTGACTGACGACGAGTGTGCAAAGAGAGAGAGAAAGGGGGGGGGGAGAGAGAGAAAGAGGGATGACGCCGAGGATGGGAGAGCTGCTAAAGAGGAGTAGGAAGGAAAGTTGGTTATGTAGAAAACCTGGCGCGTCGCCCGACTAGAGCGAAAATGTAAGTTGAAACAGCCTTAAAGCTTCGAAAAGCTCGAAAGGCTCGAATCCCCGCGGCAGTGGCTAATTGGCGCGTTGTCGGAGAGTATTATTGAGTTCTATACTTCCACATCCACTTCCACTTCCACTTCCACTTCCACTTCCATTTCCACTTCGACTTCCACTCCGATGCTGGTTACAGCGGAGGGTTCGCCCGCCGGTTCGTACGAAGGGTTTTGCTACGTAGGGGTTCGCCAAAGGTTTAGCTTGGCGAGGAGGCTATGCCATGCTACGCCACGCCACGCCACGCATCGCGTATCGCATCGGATCGCATCGCATCGCATTGCATCGCAGCTTAGCTTTTTGAAAAAGTGTCGGAGCTTGATACGTTATACCTATATCTGTGGCCCACACATATTATACAATATATATGTAGGTACATACGCGAAAGTACTAATACCGTATAAGCGTATAGCAGGTATAGGTACCTACATACGTATGAAAGCATCGTGTAATGGAGACGGATGAAGAAGCTGAGCTTTTAAAGGGTCTCATTAAACGCTAATTAGAAGTAGCTAATTAGTCACCAGCCAACTCTGTCTAGTATATCACATGGAGCTGCACGAGGGTCTCTTTTCGGGAATGGATTTTCGGGCTCGTCTTAATTTCTTCACTTTGACAGAGGACCGAATGGATGATGGATGATGGATGGATGGATAGATGAATAGATGGATGGACTTCGAACCGTAATATGCCGAATTTATACGAATAGCTTCAAACCGTTTTCGAATTCTTCTAATCTGTGGGCAGCTAATGAGGCGAAATTTTAAGGGAAGAATAAATGAGAGAAAATATTATAGCCTGTAGCGTTATTTTTTAAATAAAAAATAAAATAAAAAAACGATGAATAACGAAACAGTATCAATTTTTGTTCTATTTTGATCCTATATAAAGATTTTCCCTTGTGTTTATATGTCCAACGAAAATACGTCGTAAAGTGTCTAGCTATCGGGAAAAGATAAGCGTATAGAATCGAGATCGTATAGAAAGAGCAAAAGATATATAGGTATATGGTGTGTAGGAGATGGAGGTAAAAATCCGGTGAGCGCCTCTTCTAATTCCACCATATATATATTTGACATACGCGCGTCGAAACGGGTCGTCATGGAAACGGGGATCTCCTGAACTTGGATCGTTATTCAATGTAACAAGCCCCTGGACGTACGAAACGACCCTTTTTTTACCCGTAGGCGATTCACTCTTCCGTCTTTCATTCAACCTTTGAAACTTATCTCTCGCAACATCAACGGTGTATAAAAGAAAATAGGAGGAAAAAAAAGGAGACGAAGAAGGAGAGAAAAAAGAAAAGAAGAAAAGAAGAAAATGATACTATACCAGACAAGCGAATATGTACGCACGTTAAACTTTTCTCATAATTATTAACTTTACTGTATATTACAGAAAGATATCAGACAATTTTCTGAACAAGTAAAGAGAGAGAGAGAGAAAGAGAGAAAAAAAGACGAAAAAGGAAATTTAGTTTCAAAAGCTATAAAAAGAATGATCGAAAAGGTAGCGTGTAGGTATCGAGTGAAGCGGAACCGCATTCGGCACGGACAAATCAATTACCGAGCTAACAATTTCTAATTTCACTTTTTGCGGGCTTGTTAACATTGGCATGATAAATAACCCTCGTCAATTAGTAACAAACTATACACTACAAAAAGAGAAGGGGTGTATGTGTACATGTCTACGTGTGTATAAAATGGTAGATACATAACTGTTCGACGTAAAACTAAGCTTCGAAATTTAAGGTACCTATATATAGGTATATAATATACATAGGTACGAGAGAGAGAGAGAGAGAGAGAGTTGGAGGAATTGGTTTCCACTCTCCTTCTCTCTCGCTCTCTCTCTCTCTGTCGAGTCATAAATCACTCGGCACGTTATAGAGGCAATGTACTGATTAGCGACGTAACAATCCTCGTCGTACACACCACCCACGCGCAAGTCATCCATACTCAGGTATATTCCTGTACATAGTGTAGGTAGGTAGGTAGGTAGGTAGGTAGGTAGGTAGGTACCTGGCGGGTATCAGGCTCGAGTTATCGCAGAGAGCGTCGTTTTTGCCTTTGACTACCGTCCGAGAGCTAGAGTGTGGAGGTATCTGCGTAGGTACCCAATTTCACGCGCAGTCAAGTGGAATATAATCAGGTTTGGCTAATCGCGTAATTCCATCGCCAAGTTCTGCTCGCGTGGGGATTCGCGACTAGACCAAACATTACAATTTACATTACAGCACCCATGCCCATGGTGCAGGTACCTATTCGGCATTCAACCGAACCCGACGACGTTAGATAGTCAAATTTCAAATTTGACAAAACAACAACAATAATGATAATAAACTGAAGCTTTCACCGCGAATTAACTTTTAAAAACTCAAAGACCATGGCGTCGAGCCGCAAGCAAGAGAAAAACCAGCAAAAAAAAAGTCAGAAATATAGAATTGAAAGAGTAGAAAAAAAAAAGGTGAGAAGAAGTGGAGGGTTTCAAGTGCTTCGCACACTATGTACATGTATGTATATACGTGCATAGATCTATATTATATATATATGCGTCTGTGTGTGTGTGTGTGTGTGTCGTTTGTATGTCGGGCAGGATGATCCGCACAAGCGTAGGTATAGGGGATTTAAGCTTAAGGTTAATTTATTCATTGGATGCACCCGTGGTTCACTCGTGGCTAGGACCCATAGCTCGGTTCCTACCCGGAATACACCCACTACCACCACCCATCCGCGTTCCCCGTACCAAGTCTAGCCGCCGTCTGGTAAAACTATACGATCCAATCCCTGCAGCTAGGTAGAGAGGTATAGGAAGGTAGGAAAAGGGATGAAGAGAGGAGAGAGGAGAGAGGAGAGGGGCACCAGGCACCTATCTATGTACCCAGATAGACGTTATAGAAAGCGCATACAGTCCCCGTCGTCCCAAGGGATTACGGAGCTTACCGCTCGCTGTCCGTTCCTATACACAGGCTATAACCTGTGTCACCTATACACACGCATTATATACATATATTATACATATACACACATACATATGTATATATACGTACATACATATGTATATATACGTACATACATATATAGATAAATATGCGGTACCAATACGCGAACCTGCGCGGCAGTTACGCGCTACCATAGGTATATACCGAGAGTTTTCGGTGAAACTGCTAACCCCCTACCGCCGGCGAAACCAACACAGACACGTACTCGCGTGCGTGACGCGTGTCTGTGTTGGTTTCGCCGCAGGGAGGGGGTCAGCAGTTTCACCGAAAACACTCGGTATATATCGCATGTAGGTATATCGAAGGATATGTATATGGGCAGGATTTTCGTGCCGTAGTAAAGACACAGTATATCTCTGTATGTATGTAGTCTGTGGCCACAGGAGACATTGGGAGAAACATCCGCAAGAGACGAATGCCCCACGGTAGGTATTTTCCCATATAAGGTAAATCCGGGGGAATATCGAATCCCGATTAAGGGTCTTAGACATTTTAATCGGGGATGAAAGACGGCGGGAAATATCTACTATTCCGGTTTTCATCGTTATCGAAACTTTGAATCTATAGGTTTTGGTTCATCGATATATTTTCATTCTGTTTTATATAGTACCTACTCGATTGTCTATATACATGTTTGCCTGAAAAATAAATGTGCGAGGGATAGAAATATTTTAAAAAACAAGAAGTCTGACTCACCTGCTGCATCTTTTCGAAATCGAGGCAAGGCCGTGGGAGACGGTGAGGTGGCCGATGACGTTTTCTAGGACTACAGGCGCTCAGGGCGTCTAAATCTGCATCGACATGATCGACCAAGGGATGAGGCCTCGGCCGTGATCTGGGACGAGGTGGCCTAGGATCTCTCACAGAAGCGTGAAACAGTTTCGGCGGTGGGGACAAGGATCGACCGGGTTTATGCGCGTCGACCGGAGGCGACGTGCGGAACTGCACCGGCTGCGACATCGAATTACCCAGGAGACCCTGCACCTGCGGGCAAAATGCCTACGGTAAGAACTAGTACTCGCCGACTCCTCCTCATCCTCATCCTCATCCTCATCCTCATCCTCCTCATTCTCCTCATTCTCTTCCTCTCACTCTTCCACACCAGTGTAAGTATATAGGGGTACCGTAACTTTCAATTAAAATGCACTCTGCACGGAAGCTTCCGGGAGTTTGCATGAATCTACGTACCTAAGGTGGTACCTAAGTATGACTCCTGTAGACGAGTCATTTCGACAAAATAGCCTGACCCATATATAGGTATAGGTGTACCTATATGCTAGTCATTATGCCCGCACATACTTTGAGCCAGAATATATACGAGGGTGAAATCGAAGTTTACTATACTCGTTCCGAGACTTTATGCATTCGCTAATCGTTTTGTAACGACGATGTAAGGTTTTTTCTTCAACTCACAATCAGTCGCGTCACGCGGAAAACCGTTCGCGAATTCTAGCTCTATATACAGCATCAATTATTGGCCAAGAAGAATCATTATTTCACAATGATCGAGGAGAGAATCTTCTACGGGTTTTCTTTTTCCTCGTATTAGGTGCTAGTTTACGTGTAGCGGATCGTGTATGTAGTAAAATTTACCAGAGATGCAATTATTTTCAGATCATAATTATCGGCGAGTAACTACCTACAGAATTTTTTTGTTCAAATTTCGTTCCCTGTGTTAGAATTAAAATTATATACCTAATCCTAATCACTCGAGTTGTCTTTGCATAAATCGGCAATCGGCCTTACGACAATTAGAAACTATGGATCGAAAGCTTTTTTGGAACATCACTTTTTCGCATTATTCCAGACTAATTGAGTACCAAATTACGCATCAAACAACTGATCCAATTAACTAAAACAATCAAAACAGTCTACCTATACATAGAAAACTAATATGAATTAGTTTTAACCACGAGGCATGAAATGGGGTATTTATTAGTACGCGAATTCCCTCACCCCTGATTACTTGTATTTTCATACATAGTTAGAAATTATTTGAGATTTTCAGGACCGTGCCTTGAATCTAGTGCCTTGTGTAGTAAGTCACAGGTCGCATTATTCATTTGAGACTTTTCAAATTTGGTGGAAATATTCTATACGATGATATAATTTCGGGGAAAACCCGAGGCGAGTATGAGGGTAATTAAATATGCTAAAATTTCAAAATGTTACATAATTGAATAGGCATGTCAAAGGATATCGTATGTAATTATCTGTCATATATGGATGTTGGTAATGAACGTTTGTGAAATGTTTATACGTTAGTTTTCCGGTTATCGCCGCGATATTTCCCGGGTATCAAGTTTAATAATTTAGAATTTATGGCAATGATACGACCATCCAACAAAGAGAGAGAGAGAAAGAGAAAGAGAGAGAGAGAGAGAGAAATATGTATAGAGAGGGAAAGAGATAGAGAGAGAGAGAGAGAGAGAGAAGAAAAAGCACTGTCAGACTTCAACCTCGACCGCAACGCATTAACGTGTTCCCATCTGGTGCATAATTGACGTGGCGTACGATCCCGTTTTCCTCGTGGTTAAATCTGTTGAACTAACGTCGCGCACGCTGTGTAACCGACGTGTTTTATAATCAAAATTTATAATCAGAAAAATTTTCATCAACTATATCAGGAAAAATTTATAATTCACTACAGTTTTGACTAAAAGTCGGAAAGGGGCCGGGTTACGAAGTTCCGCGAGTGGTCAAAAATTCCGAAACGTTGAAGCTTACAGAGCATTACAATTCCGAAAGGTCGGAATGCAGACAGTTCAAAACTCCGATAGCCCAAAGATCGAAAAATTTTAGTTTATTTTTCGCAGGATGTGATATGAGACAAAATATTTCGGATATAGCTTCGATGTCACAAATAAATGATAGAACTTTGAAACTTTTCTTTTTTTTTCTAAAAATTTCATCTCAAGGTGATTAACACCTTTCGATACGATCAGTACAGCCCAAGTTATCAAACGCTGAATGAATACACGCGTGTGAATTTCAAGTTTCGGAGGTTTGGCCCTTCGGTTATTTAACTTCAACTTTCGGAATTTTAAACCTCCGGTGGTTCTTTGTTTAAAAGTTTTTGAAATCGGCTACCTAGTATATGTCAACTTTCGGGAAAATACCCCTTCCAAAAACTTTCAGTCGGTAATATTCAAATTCAGAACTTCGACTCGCCGCTGCGTGGAAAAATCCAACGAAAGATATACTCCTGGCAGGTCTGGGGATGTCAGTGTCAAAAATTCAACAAAAAAAAGGCGTGTATCAAACAACAAATCATTCCAGTTCTGAAAAAGACCCATGTTGACCCCGAAGAAGAAAAAATCTACCGATATGTATGCATGCCATCCAAATTCGAAATTCAACAATCTCAATAAGAGCAAATGAAATTGATTAGAAAAAAAAGAAGAAACAGTGATATGATATAAATATTCACCTCTTCGTCGCTCGATCCAGATCCCGCCGGTTCTCTTCCTGCTCTGCTAGCCGGTGCCGAACATGTAGCACCACCGACGTTCGTAGAAGTCTGAGAATGATGTAGTTGGAGTTGAATTTGCGACGGACTCCTGGCGTGATTGGATCCAGAACTGACCTGTGACCATTTTCTCTTTTCTGGTGCAGTAGCCGGCCTACAAGACTGAGTAGCCGTCGTCCTGGGACTGTTGATTACCTCGAGTTCCTCCTCAGAGCTATGCTGGTCATTGTAGTTCAACAGTAACAGGAGATCGGCTCTTCTCGACTGACAATTACCGGCACTACTCGAGGGTTGATTGCTCTGTCCAGGTTGTGGCTGAGTCTGAGCTTGCGCGGAAACGACACCTCCAATTCCTGGATCGGCGTTAACTCGGTCATCCGCCTCTTCCCGAGGTGCAAATGCGAGATGAGGAGGTAGGCTTGGGGCACCGAGATCGGTGTCGGAGGGTACCGCGCTGTCCGGAGGTCCAGGACTCCCCATACTCTCCATGACTGAAATGAAAAATAAAGAAGAACCGTAGAGAATCGGGATAGTTGAAGAAATTATTGGGCTAACATTTATTCAGAATTTGAATTATCCTCAAATTTCGTTCCGCTATTAGCGCAGCAGGGACTTATATTATACTCTGAGATTTGTTTTTCCGGCTTATTTTCTATGGAGCATATAAAGAGCCAGATGAGAGTAGAAAAGAGACGAGAAGCATCGCGTGTGTAGGTGGGTATAAGGATAGAATAGAATAGATCGAGGAGCCGAATCGAGAGCTTGGCAAAAGCTATTGGCTCGCTAAAGCGATAATCAATGAAGGCAATTCACCGTGGCTAGAGAAGAGAGGAGAGAAAAGAGAGGAGAGAGAAGAGAGAAGAGAGGAAAGAGAAGAGGAGCGAGGTTCTCTCGTTCTCACGTACGACTGGTACTGCAGAACCAAGTCAACTCCCTTTTGTCGTATGGAATTCCCAGAATGCACTTCCCTACTCCTTACCTCTACAAAGGCAGGGGCTGCTGCTGCTGCTGCTGCTGCTGCAATGCTTTCACAGTTTTACCCGGGCCAATATATCGAGCCAAGAAAATCGACTCGTTACCGACTACAGTTTCTTTAGCTGCTTTTAACTCTGACTATAATAGTAAGCCACCAGCTTTCAACCGTAATACATACGGTGCACTATATCTGCTGCTGCGGAATCGATCGGTTTATGCATTTTTTTTTTCTTTTTAAAATAGAAATAAAATATAAATGGAATGGAATGGAAGAATTTCCAAAAACAAAAGAAAAACAAATCGAATTTTTGCATTCTGTATAAAATAAATGAGTCGTTCCGTTTTTTTTTCTTTTTGTCTTTCTTCAAAATGGATAAAAAAGCGAATAAGCTAGTAGACAGCTAAGCTTAAGAGTTTTCTTCGTTGTAAGACGTACAGCTATGGTTCGTATATATGTACAGCTATGTGGAGAAACGTGAAGAGTAGACGTCTTCAGCTCAGCTATAATTCTGTACATCGGTAAGCGAGAGCCAGCAGCAGCAGCAGCAGCAGCAGCAGCATTCAGCGCTTTATCGTAATGACTGCGTTTACATCGCCGGCTTACTATCGGAGTAGTTACCTCCGTCGGCGTTGTTACCAAGGCACGCTGTAAATGGGCCTTATTACCGGAGCAGAGGTAGTACATAACAGCAGGAGAACCAGAAGGTTCAGGAAGCCGTGGAGTGCGAGGGAACAAGGGGGGAAAGAAAATGGGAAGAAAAAAAATGAAGAGAAAAATAAAAATGGAGAAAAAAAAGAATAAAAAAAAGCGTAAAAGAAGTAAAAGGCGTCTTCCTCCAGCCGGTTTTACCGAGGAGAAGTTGAGGAGGCCGAGTGAGTAGAGGCTACAGAAGTACGCTCCTCTTCTTACTATGTGCCCGCGTCCAAGCGCAGAAAACGATTCTCGTAAGTAATTCCGGTAGTTAGTAAAACTGCATACCAGGATTAAAACGGTGGTTGACAATCTTCTTTTTCTTCTTCACGTATACTACTATACCCGAAGAACTTGTAGTCGCATAGTTATCATCAGGTATACGTGTATACAGCCAAACTGTTACAACTTTAGACTAATTATGCTGCGAGTAGGTGAATAACACCGTCTTTTATACCTACTTGGTTTTTATTTAAAAAAAAACACACAGAAAGATAGAAAAAAGACTGATACATTACCATATACACGTACTTTGCACATACGACGTTCTGTGTAAGTCAAGATGCCATGAAGAGACGAGAGACTAGCTCTAATTGTAAGAGAGGTATAAGTTATTGCGAGGAAAATTCTATTTCCAGAATTACCTAATGCACGCTTTTCTGTATATTTTATGAATATTTATCAAACCTGCATTCATAAGTCGGTCCAGGTAGGTATAACAGGTAAATGATTCAATTAACTGAATCCAGACGATTTATGTGATGTGCATGACTAGCGTGAACGCTTCTCCTAAATTCATTCTTCAGTAGCGATTACGAACGAATGAACGAACGTACGAACGATGAATTAAACAGATATGACATAAAGTACTTGGAGAAAGTTTCGATTGGTTTGACTACAGACTTTGAGCGTTTCTATCCGATCAAAATTATTATAACTTATATAATTAGTAACAGCAATAGATTAATCGCAGCTTGCACATATCAAAATTCTACAATTTATTATAATTACGCAATTGCACCGATCATGATTTAGTACAATTTCGGTATGGTGCAGGGAGTTTATTCATAAAAGGTCTTTATATAACGAAAGCATGTTTTCCTCGCTTTTTGATGCCTCTGTATGGGACCTAAAGTAGTACTTTCAAGTCCTAGGACTTTTCGTGCCAAATTTAGGTCCTAGGACTTAAAAGAACTACTTTAGATCCTATACAGAAACATCGAAAAGTCGCTAAACATGGCTTTGTTATATAAAATAGGGTGTGTACCAAGGCTAAGTGGGCTTTTTGACCTTGTGTGGTTGCAGTACTCCACACTCGGTCTAAAAAAAGCCCACTTTACGCCCTTGGTACACAATATACTATTTAGACTGGGGTATATGTTGCAGTTGTAATTTATTTTTGGTATGCAGACAAAGGTACGTATTAATTACGTGAAACTCTGCACATCGTATGTGTTAATATAGGTACATACCTATACGCGGTGTATAAGGGCGGTTAACTACGATAATTCTAATGATGCACTGTTCTACGATAGTTGCTTTGACGTAGCCCGGCACGGACCTAGAGAGGTAGTAAATCTTTAAAAGCCCGATCTAAAATCGACGATGTATAAACGGGTTCGAGTTGGCTCGGGTCTGATTGATCAAAACTATAAACTCGAGAGTCACGTTTTATTATATGTAAGACCGTATCGTCAATTTATTTGTTATTTTATATCGATGAGAAGTTTCTTTGTGAATTAACTCGCCACGTTTCACATGGTTCATTTGATTCTTACACACGCATAGCCTAGTCATTTTTAGCCCTAGTGAAAACCGAGGTAGTGTATAGGCACGTAAGTCAATAAGAAATCAGAAATCAGAAATCATTCATTAATCTTCTTTCCCAATTCAACAAAACCTATTTAAGGTTGAAAGGGGCTTCATAGAACGAAATAGTAGACCAGGGCGAGTGAAAGATTGATTTCTTCGATGGGTAGGTACACCTATATTTGTATATAGCTAATGTGGCTTCGTATGAGGCGACTGACGTATCTATAGAAAACGAATTTTGCCATTGACAAGTGAAACCGAATTGTTCAATTGACGAGACTGTTCACTGTTGTGTATAGAATTTTTGTGAACAAAAAAAATAAAAATGAATGCGTAGGTATAAGATTTGAGAGACTTTAAAATTTCATATTTATTCGTCAGATGTGTTGAGTTATTCAAAATTGAAGTAATAAAATTTGACTGAAGAAACACGAGTAGATGCCTAAGGTAAGCACTTTGAGTGAAATTGAAAAATAATATACCAGTATACAGCATATGCCTTAGAACTTGAAAATTAAGGATCATCCGTCGAAGAACGTGTAAAAAGTGTAAAATAAGAAAGGAAAATTTCATCGTGACTAAAATAATAACTACGTTTCAATATTCGTGTTGAAAATAAAAGAAAAAAAAAAAGAAAAATCGCACTTATCCCGCCCGAGCAGAGCTTAATCATTCACAGAGAGACGACTCGGTGTTACAAAGACCGAGTATACTTCTGTTATGGTTTGTTGTACAAGAAATTTGATTGTTTTATATCAAAATTAGGATGATAAAAAGTTGAAGAAAATTTTGTGTCCAATTCGGTTGAGCTTCGCCTTGATAATCTCGGTTCAACAGCTCGTAAAGAAAGAAATAGTCGAATGTTCTATAAACGGTTAGAGCCTATAAATTATTTTGTGTGAATATATAGGTACCTACATAAAAGAACATTTATCTGACGTTATATAGCTTTCGCTTTAACGTGCCAAAATAGTAGGTACGAGGCCGGAGATCCCCGGGACGACATCCATCATCACATGACAATAAAATAGCTAACTGATGATTGACTAGATATCATTTGACCTACGAAAAGGAAGAAAAAATCGAAAAAAAAAAGAAATGAATGATCAAAGAAAAGCCAGATTTTTGTATCGCATTTTGTATATCGAACATTGTTCTGTTCCACGTAACAAACTGCTCGTAATAAAAAAGAAAAAACGAGAGAAATAAAAAAGGGAACTGTAGCAGGACAATAAATTCAGCAGGTCGTCGTATAACTCGAGTTAATTCACTGTAATTGTGAGTAATGACAAGTCGAAGATCCCAGAAATTAGCTAAACGATAAACGAATAGAAAGCTCGGTATACCTACCTGAATGTTGTCTTTTTAGAAAATTGAACAACCAAGAGATAGAAATATGTATCTTCAAAGTTTTCGAATTTCTAAATTTACGCCTATAATTTTTCCCTCTATTTTATCATTCGAGGTCTAAAACCCTGTCGAAGAACCTATTTTTTTTTGTTTTTTTTTCTTTCGTTTTTCATACGGAAATAGTTTCGAGTTCGTTCATCTTTAACCAGTATCAAATCGCTTTGAATCCCTTGAATGACCATCGTCGTTCGTCGAGGGTAACGAAAGGCCGAGAAGTAAAACGTGAAACTTTGTCACCCGGAAAAAGTGCCCTATAGTATATCCAAGATGGCTGCCGCCCCGTCGTCTGAGAGCCATTCTATTATTCAAGACGAAGTTGAAGCAACTCCACGTTGCACAACGGGGGGGTAAAACTGGCAACGCTATATACACAGGTATATACATATACATACCTATATAGAACCGTATACGTATACGTATACGTATACATGAGATATAAGTCAACGTCATAGACTACGAGATGCGCCAAAAAGGTGGTGCTTGAGGTAAAGAAAAAAGAAAAAAAGAAAAAACGAAATAAAAAAAGGGTCCAGTTTCACGATGATGAATAAATTTCCGATGTGTTTTATGACTGTATTTAATTACACGCTGATAAAAGTGCGGAGTGAAATTCTTTTTTGCCATTTTCCCTCCTTTTTTTTCATTTTTTTTCCTTTATTTCTTGCAAAAATAGGAGGAAAGGTGTATAAAAAAGAAAGAAAGAAAGAAAGAAAGAATAAGAGGGAAAAGAAAATACGAAATACCAAGCAGACTTGAACAGCGTGCAACACCAGACAGAAATACGAAGGTGGAAGAAGGATGATGAAGAGAAGAGGGTAGGTGGTAGGTATACGACGAAAACTCATCGTCACATTGAAGCAGTGAGACTGGTAGGTAGTGCAATCGGGTTGAGAGCCGGACTCGACGACGGCTTAAATAATCAATGTGAAAGCACCCTTAAGAAGAGGCCAGCGCGGGTGTTCGCCGTCACATTTAGAGGAAATAGCTGATCCTAGCATTTTAGAGCTGGGTCAGTCGTCATTCGCACGAACGACTTGTTTCTTACCTTAGGTATATACCTACCTACCTACCCTTTTCCTTCTATCAGCAAATTTCGGAGATATATGATAATATAAGATTCGCGCACACGGGGTGGTGGACATAGGGTTGAAAAAAAATACTTTGAAAATTGTGAGGAACAAATTTTTATGATTATATTTGTGCATAGAATTAAAACAATAGCTGCATACAGATATATACTATACGTATATAGGAGTTATACAAGCCCGATTCGCACGGTCTAGTTTCTTCCTTACGAGTTGGTACAGAGTTGAGTAAACCGCAAGTTTCGGTTTGCTTTTCTTGAGATGAGACAAATGCGCGAGAATTGGATCGGGACCGAGTAACATGTACCGAAGGAATGAAGTGGAGGACCACGAAGTGGAGAAGATAGATATATCATATATAGGTATACCTATGTATATATACATATATATTACACACGAACTTCTCTTTCCAATCGCGTTTCACCCCGTCGCCGACGTAGAAAGCGTCGAGGACAAATATTTGCAGACACGACGTCGACGTGACACACGCTAACCCCCTTTTCCCTCTCTTCAATATACCGTCGTGTACCCATATATATATACATATATATATATAGGTATACATGTATGTACTATCTGTATACACAGTTTGACCCAAGTGTAAGGGTCCAGGGTCCAGGGTCCAGAGTCTCGAGTCTGTCACTTTCGAAATCTATCTACAACTCCGTAGTAGGTATACTATATAGCAGATAGATGTAATAAAAGGTAGCGAACGTGAAGAGCAGAGGCTTGGTGGCTAGCGTCGCGGATGTCTATTCAACGTGTTACGGGGTGTATAACACCCGGGAGAACTTTGCCGAGTAGTAGTTGAACCCTTTTTCTCTCCTCGCAGGGTATTCCTTTGTTCATAGTGACGAGGGACCTGAAGGCTCGAGGTAAAGGAAGGAAGGGAGGAAGGAAGAGAGGGAGTAGAAGGGAAGAAGAGGAGTCGGGAATACAGGAGAAACGAGCGAGCGAAGGAAGGATGGTAACAAGGTAACGATGATTGTCACCGAGAAGTAAGATACGTCAGAGTTCTACGCTCTACTGAAATTTCGAGATAATCTTGCAACCGCTGTATTATGCAATTAGCATATTAGCTCCGTGAGCGTTAGTAGCTACTACCCGGAGTAGGCAGACAGGGTTGGCTGTCGGTCCCCAGGTGACGTCGTACCGAATTCGCCCTCACCCAAAGTACGTAGAGGAGTGGAGGACGACAACGTAACGTAACGTAACGTAATGTAACGTAACGTAACGTAACGTAACGTAACGTAACGGTGCGGTACGGTTGGGAGCGTGAGGCAAAGCATAAATGGCAAGAGATGAGATGAGAGAAGCCAGTAGCCAGTAGCAAGTACCAAGTACCGAGTAGCAAAGGAGGCAAGCCAGCCAGCCAGCGGTGGTAACTCGAGAGAAACTAATGTGACAGGTGATTTGATTTAACCAGAGCAATGCCGCTAGTTTCTACGTCTCGTTTATTATGCAGCTGTTTGTCTGACATTTCAAACCTGCACCAGTCTAGGGAGGGTTTAACACCAACGCGAAACGAATCATGCAATTACTTCACACCCCCGTCTTCTCTTTATCAGGGGAGTTAAAACTCCCGAACGGTATATAGAAATTCCGAATTTAAATACCTATAGGTATATACCGACTCACTGCAGTTTTGACAAAGTGTATTTCCCCCCAAGTCAAAGGGTCCCGATTATAGAATGAAATGTTTTTCATCTTCACATCCTGAGAAATACAGACCGAAATTTTCGGATCTGTGCGGATCTTCTCGGGTCGTCTGGACTTTCGGAATTCTAATGTTCCAAACTTCAAAGTTTTGGGAAATTCGAAATCGTCTTGAGCGAATTCGGATTATTTTTTAACCCTTTGGAGCTTTCAAGATTCGGAATTTCGAACAATAGCCAATAGGCAATACCGCTACAACGTGAAATACATTGATGCCTTGGCATCTGTGTTCCCCTTCAATTCAGAGCCAAGGGATTAACATTGACATTGGTCGTGCCAGCGATATAAATTGCGTCACTGAAATCGTTGGCGAAGTCTCAACAGTTTGGCACTCGGTTGCACTTCGTTGAACTAGCTTATATACCGAGTTCTCTGTTAGCTATAATCTCTAAAGAGAAAAGAAAATACAGAAGAAGAAACTAGAACTAATAAAATGATGAAATACAGCTCAAACCACAGTTTCACGTATACACATGAACCGAGTCGTGGATAAGCCGCGAGGTTTACACACGTTGCAAACGAACGGGGAATACTGGTTTATAATATCATTACGAGATAATACGTCGAGTATGTGCATCCGCGGGTATTATACCTACGTGTGCTCAAACTACCTGCAGAATATATCGTAGGTATAGGCATGTCCGATACCTATATACGTATATCTACATATACTAGACATACGTGTATAGAAAGTCCGGTAGTGGCAGAGGGAACAATGGTCAATGTTTGTTCGGTTCGTCCCTTCAATTTCCGGCGTGCCTTCACTGGTGTTCGAGGGGGGGCGTCGCCCGCCCAAAACCATCCTGACGTGAATTACTACGTAAATACAACGTCGATGACGCCACTCCTCGTCGGAATACGGAGGATAAGTTGAAAATTCGTTGAATACTACACGAGATTTAATACTTGACCAAAATTTACCCACCTACTTTTAGTGCAAATAATACATTTTTAGCAACACGTAACAAAAGAAGGAAAGATAGAAAAAAATGAAAATGAAAATGGAATTAGAATTGGAATTGGAATTGGAATTGAGTCACGATTGTTTGCTACCTATAGTATAATGTGGAAAAAGACAGGAACTTTTCATCGGGCTAATCGCTTGAGAACTACGCCTATATCATATATGTGTGTATATAAGAGACGGAGAGAGAGAGAGAGAGAGAGAGAGAGATAGAGAGAGAAAGAAAGTAATAAAATAAGTTAGGGGTAAAAGGTCGCATACGCTTTCATTAATATAAATTGAACTGCCACTCAAACTCGCGTTTCCCCCTTACGCAGAGCAGCCGAGAGCCTGGTAGGCCTTTTCCTATACGTATAACCGATGCGTGTTAACAATTGCTATACTATATACCCTAAGCCAACAAATATTTGCTCATTTTTCTTGACGACTATAGAAACCTTATAACAATAAGTCGAGAACTTGTCACGCTAATGTGAGTATCGTATTATGATAGCACGTATACAGGTACCTCGAGGGAAAAGAAATATACATATGCGTACGTATGAAGGGAAGAAAAACGAAATAACAATAACGACGAATAAACAATTGTACCTATACCTAGAAATAAATTGGCCACTGCAAGGGAATACGCGGTGATAAATCCCGAATGCATGAATGAATGAATGAATGAATGAATGAATGAATCAATAAATTAATTAATTAAAGAATATAGCGCTACATCAATTTTTTACGAAAATTGAATCAGGAATTTTCTTACACACGATGTGTGAGCTTCGCGAGTTACGTCATACACCTAGTCACTTGTCGAGTTGCTGCTGCATAGGATTGAACCAACGAGAAACCAGTTTGCCTGTGTGCGAAGAATTACTGCGAGCAAAGAGAGACGCTTTGTGCTCGATCCGACAGTAGAACACAATACCTACGCGAAATACTTCGAGCAGTTCTATCAGCACCGAAGCTTCGTACATGCATTCACTGGTTACGTACCTAGAGATGCTGCGCGGCAGGTGTGCTAAAATTCAACAGCTAGGATTCTCTTCGTCTTATATCGTACTGTGAGAGTGTGAATTTGGGAAATTCGTAATCTTCATTTGTTCATTTTGCTCGTCGAAAGACAAAAAGCAGAACAATCAGGACGAATTAGATGAAACGGAAAGTGAAAAGAAAGAAGAGATACAAAAATCGAATGAATGCAAAAGCACGATGAATATAATACGTGGAGAAAGTAAAAAAAAAATTGAAACAAAAAAACAAAGATTCAAGTAAAAAGTTTACGTGACAACGAAAAATGTCTACAAGCACCAAAAACTCCGCCTTCACTTCGGCGACGAGACGCGACGCGACGCTCGAACGACTTTCAAGCTCACGTACGCACATAAAAGTGCGTGATGCTGACGCGATTTCCGTCACACTCCTCACACTCCTACTATACTACTCCTCCTCCTCCCCCTCCGTCTTCTTCTACTTCTATACTACTACTACTACTACTACTACTCCGCCTTCTCATCCTCCCCGGCGTCTCCCTACTACGCGAACTACTGCGGCGACGTAAACCCATTCCAGATTCTTGTCTATACTTACTCAACTATACTTCAATGAAATGGGTAATGGCAGTGAAGGGAACTAAAGGGGTGCGAAGCGAATAGAGGGCAAGAAAATTACGTCGATATTTGTTGCAACGATTATATAATACGATCTGCGCTTTATTCTTTTTTGTTCCATATTTTTTTGGACACCTTTAATGAAAATACTGACGTTGGGATGCGCTCACACATCAGATAGTGGATTTATTTTGAAATTTCTATGTATCTCTTATCGTGTGATCTCTCTATTATCGTAGAAAAGAAATTAGATGAATTAATTCGTTTGAATCTCGTTTAGTTGAGTCACATATCATTCTATTACATTTCTTGTTTGTTAAACCTATTTTGGTATTAAAATGCCACAAGGAGAACGTCTTCTTCTTATTCTCATTTTTCGTCTATTTCTATACATGCAGGAAGATTCCCGCCTTTGTATATACCTACTCTATATGAGTTAATATCCTGTATACTTTCTTTTCTCTCGATTCTCGAGATCCTGCAGCAGTCTGGAATGGTATATGACTGACGAATATCGAGCTACGAACTAAATACATAAAATGAATATGAAATTTGGATAAACAATGTGTTATAGAATGAATGCTGGCTGATTGTATAAACGAATAGAATAATAACCGAGATCCGTGACTGCTGTGTCTGTATAAATACGACAAATATAACTATATTATGTATGTGTGTATGTATGTACTACCGCTTATACGCACAGAGAGAAAGAGAACAATGATAATACATATAATTCGTAAAAAATTTTGCCTCAGGCGAAAGAAATTTCTGGTTACGAATTGTGAGACGAGATTTTCTTTGACGTAGGTACATTACAGTTTCGAGTTGAAATGAAGCGAAACGAAATTCACATCAGTAATTTCCAGTAATTTCAGTTTTACTCTGCAGAAGCTGTAACTTTTCATTCTCGAATTTTACTGAACAAATTTTTGCGATCGCAAATATTAGGAAATATCTATTTTCTCAATTCGCCATGATAGTATTTGATGCTGATGCAAGATAATTTAATAGTGTTGGGAAATATATAATAATCGATAGCTTTAAATTGAAGATAATAATTCATTTTAACCGAACGAGAAATACTCGACGCAACTCTTTGAACAAATCCTTTTTTTACGTGTCTGGATTGAACGAAATTTCTCTAAATATATTATATTAGGTACGCGTCTGCACCGGGCAGTAGGTGTGACTTGTACTTATTATATTACAGTATACCTACATGTAATATTCTGAACGGGTATAACAACTAAATTTTAACCCTAACCATTTGCGAGAGAAATTTCGAGGTGTGCGTTCGTAACGTCGTACACCCTTGTCCAACTAGTATATACGTATACGTATACCTATATGGTATACTATATTACGCACAGATACACGGACGAGATGATAACGCGGTTTTCGTCACACCCTTCGGCATCCCCAACACGCGCCTGCGGTGACGTAAGCCCATTCGAGTTTCCCGTGTAGGTATATATCCATATACGTACTTATTCAGACTCTACGGTAGGTAGATAGATATAGGTATACACACTATAGGGAATCATGACCGACCAATATTGAACCCGACTCTAACGGCCTCTTATCTTAAGCCCAGGGAGATCGTGCGTTCAAACCTTATTTTATTTTATTTCCATTATTTTTTTCGTTTTTCTTTTTTTCTTTATTCACTTCCCACATATATCGAAGCTTTTTCCCGTACGGTTATATATCCTGTGTAAATAGTTCGTACGTGACCGGTATTTATTTGAATATTGAAGCGAGCGATGTATATGCATACATATATACGTAATATACGTAATATGCAGATAAACCTATGCAGATGAAAGAAAATGCAGTTCGATTCGAGGGTATGTATAACGAAAAAAGACGATCAACAGACGGTATAGAAATAACATACTTTACAAATTTTGACGAATTTTTTCACAACATGTTTCAACGTTGTTGTAATCTGTTTACAAATATTTAGGGAAAAAGAAGAAAAGCGGAGTAAAAGAGAGAGAGAGAGAGAGAGAGAGAAAAAGAAAAATGTTTCGAGTTTGTTGATGATATCTACCTATACCTATACTTAAAAATCGAAACATCTCATTAAAAATAGGAATTTGCTCCGATCGCGTGACGTTGTAGTTAAATGAAGGAACAGTGACTTGCGAAAGAAAGAAACAACCACACCGGGTTTCCTCCGCTGCCTGCATGATGAGGATCTCATTCGTCTTTTTTCGTTCTTCTTTTTCTTTCTTTCTTTCTTTCTTTCATGACATCCCTCGCTTTTCTGCGATATCGTTTTCATCCATGAAGATATCATCTTTCCGACCGGGTTTATCCTCCACAGTTTGATTATCATACAGATTGATATGAAAAGATTAGATACTCTCGTACTAAACCACGTGACGTGACGTGGCTTATACGTCAGCAACGAGTGCATAGAGAGCAAATTGATATAGGTATAATATTCTCATGTTATATATCATAGCATCGACTTTCGATACGCCATAAGTTAACCCGACGACCAACGATAAGGACAAAAATGTTGAAAAAAAAAAAAAAAAAAAAATTAATCGAATCGCAAAAAGTATGAAACAAAATTTGATTAAATTGGTAAAAATTGTAGTTATTGGAAACTGCTATAGTCTGCAGACTCCTTAACCGCAGGTTATCTTTGGCGTTGAAAAATGTGAAAATAATAATAATAACAATATATGACTATATTTGAATATATATTAAAGTTTCGAATAGCCAACTCAATCGCAGATATCGAAGAGACAATCCGTATGCGGAGTGAAATGGATTAAAAATAAAAGAAAACGCTATATCGGAAATAGAATATTTCTTCTTCTTCTTCTTCTTTCTTGATCGCTACTACTCGCTTATGCCCTAACGTAGCTGTCATTTGCAGAGTCAATTTTCAGCTCTTCACTTCGGATATAATATAGATAATACTATAGTATATATCACCATTCACCACTCCCAGTGGGTAGGTGGTAGAGGTAGGGAAGTACTTGTTTGTTTGTCGTTCATAGTTTTGCCTTTGCCTTTGCCTTTGCCTTTTATTAATATAGATATACGGTATATGTATATAGCAATTAGCATCTAAATTTAGCGAAGAGTATAAGTAGAGTAATATCAAGCCATGCCCATTACATCCGTTTGACTCTTTAACGACGCGATTTAGTTTCTCAAATAAAATGACAAAATTAGGGCTGTATTTAGGGTGAATATAATAATGGCATCCATGTACCTATAGTATAGAAATGATATTCTGTACACCAGGGGTCGGCACACTCATTAGGCCAAGGAGCCAAAGCCGTAAATCCACTTAACCCATTCACCGGCACTAATCCTTTTAACGCCGTTTCTAGGAATTTGGCAGGTATGGGTAGGGATATGCAGGTATGAAAAGACTTGGACGGTCAGACGCAGTTTTTGCCGTCCCAAATAGACCGCACACCCCTTAGTTCCTTTTATTTCTCCTGAACGCTGCCCCTACCATCGAACTTTCAGGTAAGGACAACTGACCGTTCTCAGGTAGACCGAGGGGACTTACGGCCGTAGTAATTGACACTTAGAGCCAGGTTGGCGCATTGCGCCAAGCCTGCCGACCTCTGCTGTACACCCATATGCTAAATAAATGAATGTAAAAATTTGTATTCGGGACACGTCATTCACAATCAAACGAAAGCAAAGCTTGGAAAAAGGCTGGAAATAAATCGATGGTGCGGAGGTGAAAAAGAAGAAAAGAAATGAAAAGAAATGAAAAGAAATGAAAAGAAAAGAACGAAAAAAAAGGAGAAGGAGAAGGATAAGGATAAGGAAAAGGAAAAGGAAAAGGAAAAAGAAAAGGTCAACTAACACCGTGCAATATTTCGTTCTACTACAAGTCCTGCCGGGAGGCAGAGAGAGTCGAGAAATAAGGCCTTATCAGAAGGTAGAACGGGAAAATTGCAGCGCATAAAAAGTCTCATAAGAGAGCGATAGCGTGGACGCGTCAAACTCGGAAAACTCCTAGGTAGGTACGGCTGATGCGGAACTCGTGGTAATTTGCCCTACCTACGACAATAAGTCACAAACGAACACACGTGCAATCGACTGTATGATGTATACCAAAGTAGGAATTACAGAGGGCGATGTACATTTTAGCACGACCATTTTTAGGGGTACGTTTTTATGCTACATGTCATACGGGAAATATTACATCAAGATTCCAGATGGCGTACTACATATTTAGGTGCACTGCAGGGTCAAAGCCGAGAAGAAATGAATGTCCGAAAAGACTTTCATCGATTTATTCGTACTTTAAATGCATCTGACAAATAATTGTTTTTCGGTATATACTACATGGAAAATGTTTTTATTGTGTAAAGTTGATTTTCTCTTATGCATTTTAATTTTGAACGAAAATTAAAAGGAAATTTCTCTCTGCATTGGGTTAGAAATCGTATAGATAAAATATAAAAATGAGCTCAAGCCCATCTACTAGTAATTTGATCGAGAAATGAATACATTACTGCAGAGTGTCGTTAGACGCAATTTTCATTCGTACCTACATATAGTATAGAATATAATCGATATATATTTCCGTTGAAAAATGGAAAACGACATTTTTGAATAATTCATAGTAATACGTATAGCGTTCCCTGTGGAACGCTCTTTCAATCAAATCGTATGTCATTTTTCTATCCGTAATGTAATGGAGTAGAATTATAAAGTATATTATATAGATGTATAAGGTACGATTTTTTTTTTTTCACTAATCTTACCTCAAAGAACAGTTCTTTTTACAGAATTTCCTTTTTCCTTGTAACTTTTTTTTTTCTTTCCTTTTTGCGAACAAAAAGAGTAAGTACCGATGTATTTATCTAACCCGTTTCTTAAATCAATACGGTATTTTTAGTGCAGAGGTATTTCTCGTTACGTAATGCATGTATGTATACCTACACATAGGTACATATATCTAGCAGCTACTAGGCGTGTGCGCAAGTAGGCGTCAAGTAATATATTATTATTTTTTACGCCCCTACTTCAGTAGAGTATACAATACAAGATTAATCAACGTTACACGTTTCGTTAAAAAGAATAAAGAATAAGAGATGTAAAGAAGAGAAAGGAAAAGAATGGAAGAGAAGAGAAGAGTAGAGAAAAAGACCGTTGATTTCAACGTCGAATTGGGTATATAATATGTAAATAACAAAATTGTATGAATTTATTCAGTTTATTAAATTTATTTATACAGTTCACTCATTAGTTGATAAAATTGAAGTTTAAAAACTGAGAATTATATCGTGATCAAGAATAATAAGTTTCGCAAGATTTGTCTCGAGAGTGGACCACGTTTTCTTTGTATATGTATACATGTATACGGGGGTTGGAAATTTCCGTGAAATCCCGTGTCTCTGAAATGCCGATAATGAAACAACGACTTAATTAGAATGTGCCCCTCGGTAAGTGTCTGTTCTGTAGGTATATACCTACCCGTATGTACAGACAGCCATTATAATATCGTAGTCTTTATCCATGGTTTCAAGAATCCAGAACAAGAGAGTGTGACGCAAAGAGGAAGGCTATATGTATATATATAATATATATAGGTACCCATACATCCAATCTGGCACTAAATCCCCCCTATAGCGTTTAAAACAGCGGTTCTATTATATACTAACGATAAAATTTAATCGACACGATATTTCATACATTATTTAACATTTACCCTATACATCTATACAGAACCCCGTGTCTATAATCGAGTTTTATTTTCTTCTTCTAAAAACCGTATCGAACGATGACTTTTTTCTCTTAGATACCGATCTGTTTGTTTCACGAAAGAAAAGTCCCCGCTATTCTTTCTTCGGATTTTACGATTATGAGTTTTTCTTCCTCGTTTGCGCTATTCAAGTTTTCTTGTAAGTTTATGAATTGTTTGGGGAATATACCATATAATTAGAACGAAAATTTAACGAATACAATGTAGAATAGATACAGAGAGGGTTCAACCCTCTACCTGCAGCGAACAAGAAATTGACGTTTTGAAAAATCAGTGACGTCGACGTTCTGCGTTCAATTGTTCAATTGTTTTACATACACATACTATTCTATACTCATACTAATTATAGACACGTAACATTTGTATACCCAAAACGTACGTGCGTCATCGCACAGGTATACCCTGATAGGGTCACCTCTGACGTAGGCTATACCTCTCCGCTGATCATGTAGTACACGTAGGTATATGTGTATGGTTCAAACTTTCACGTGTATATAAAACGTGTATCTGATGTCTAGGTACTAATGCATGTAAGTATGTACAGGTAAAGTCTCTCCGCGACACGCCTATCCTAGAAGAACGAACAACGCCTCGACAGGTCGACGGCTTTATGGAGGCTCGCGGAAGCTTGGAGGCTCGACGGGCAGCCAGGCCCACGTCACGTGACTCGGGGCCTTCAATTTCACTGTCATCTTGACGTATCGATCCCGGCGAACCAACGCCGCCCCTTATACACGCTACGCGATGTACGGAAAGGAAACTCTCGACGAGAAGAGAGAGAGAGAAGCGAAGAGAGAAGAGGAGTAGATACCCAACGCCTAGCCCTCAACTCTCGAAAGTCTAGAGGAGCAGCTAGCGGGAAAAGCTGGAAGATGAGCGGCCTCATTGCTCGCTTCTTCATGCTGTATCCTCGTCTGTTTTTCGATCCAGTATCGTCTCTCTTTCTCTTTCTCTCTCTCTCTCTCTCCCTGTCTGACGCAACGCGAGTTGGTGGATCAAAGTGGAATTCGATTCGATCGGCTTTACGGTTCTCGTAGATATCCATGTGCATGTATCACATGTTCGCATGTATGTATGTATGTATCCATGTATGTATAGGGGCGAGGAAATGGCAAAGGAAATTTCCCGACTTGCCTTATAGCCTGTGCAAAGCCTAACTTCACGTAACACAGGCCTAACTTAAACCAACAATAAGCTAAGCCAGCCTAATCTGCAGGGAGAGGCGAAGCCTACCGTGGTCATAGTCGTACGTACGTATAGTTCCTACATACATACATCTCTCTTGCGTCTGACAACCGACGACTTCTGCCTAGGCCGCCTTTAATAGTACAAAAAGCACACTTTTTTTCATTTTTATGTATTTATACGCTACATACATGTATCATCGTATAAGCTACGATACATGTTATTTTTTTTATTTATTTAGTTTCTTTTATTTTTAACACAATATCTGAAGGAGAATTTTCAATTTTCATTCCAATTACTACGAGAAACTAAATTTTTTTAAATTTTAAAAAATTTTTTTCATTACCGTATGAAGTGATGGGTTCAGGGGGTCTTATTTCTAACAATGGTATAATAAAACGCGTCGCCATAAATAATAATCGTTTCACAAAGTTTGAAATAAAATTTATAATTGTAACTTGTGGTGTTATGAATTTCCGTCGCTATATTATAGTTTCCGTCATTTTCCTGACCTGAATTTGAGCTTAAAATAATTTCAGTATACGATCGAGATCCGGCTCTGTGAGCTTTACTCTAGGATCGAGTAATTCTATAACAGAGTCTAGAATCATGAAAATTCGTACATTTTTTCTCTTACTTTATTACGTTTTCAAAAAAATTCTAGAATTTTATCTTCATCATATTATTATTATTATTATTATTAGTATTATTATTATCACTAATTTTGTTTCTCTGTTTTCTTTTCCGACTTAACTGATACGAATAGGATCCGGACGAAAAAACGTTATGCACAAAAAAAAAGAAAAAAGAAAAAACAAATTGCATATCGATGGGGCGAACGGTTAGTTAATTAGTCACGAGGTTCAGATTATCGAGAAATCTCAATATCAGGGAATGAGTTATTAAAAGGTGAAGTAGGTAGGAGGTATCTCTTTTGGATTAAAACTCGGAAAGTTGTGGAAAGCCGTAGAAAAAAAAAGAAAAAAAATCGTGATAAAAACTCCACTTTCGAAGAATTCGGAAAAAAAAGAATCAACCGAATGAATTAGAAGTTGAAAAAAAAAAAAGGAATCTCAAATTTTTCGCACTATATTTTGAGGATAAGGAATCCCAATTATTTTATCAATAAATTTCGACAATGTCGATGACGACAGCCGCATGGTCGTCCGTAACTAAGTAAGGCAGAAAAATACAGGAAAATTTCCAAACTTAACAAGAATCAACAATTAGAGCAACAATATGAACAACAACACTGTAAACTCGAACTGAGGTTAAAAAAAAGAAAAGAAAAAAGTTATTTCAGGTTTGATTATCTCGTGATTACGGGGGTTTGCTTTAAATTTGCATAAATTTAGCCATCGTGGTTTCGTACCCGACGAAGGAAATGCGGGGGTGGTTGGCGGAAGACACAGAGGCAGAGCAGAGACTTTGTCCTCTGGTTTGCAACGGAACGTATCAAATGCGAATTAGAGCGTCGTCGTACCGCGAATAGAACGCATACAGACGTATACGCTGGGGGGAGAGAGAGATATAGAGATATAGAGATATACAGCTATGACCTATACATGTATACAGAAATTGCTTGGTATACTTTGCGACCCAGGGGAAACCATCGGCAGACAATAAACTGTACGTACCTATACCTATATAGGTGTGTAATGTATATAGATATATGAATATATAGATGTGTATGTGTGTATGTAACTACCTACGTAAAAGCAACCGGAAAGGTTCGGTTTCTTTTAATCTTAAAAATTCGTGCAAGAATAAATTGCAATTCGAAGAAGTTTTTTTTTCGCTCGACTCTGCGGGCTCTGACACGAAGCAGCAGTCGTCGCTACCCGGCGCGACGCAAGGCAAGGCAAGGCAAGGCGACGCGAGGCGACGCGACGCGACGTTACAGGAACGCGCGGATACGGAACCTCGGGGCTCTGCTTCGTGACCCAGCCATCAGCTGATCGATACACGTCACCCTCGAGCTACTACCCTTGCTAAAAACAGCAGAGTACGACCGACCCGCAAGCCTGCACAGCTAAACGAACGACGAATGGTGCGGCGCTCTTGGTTTTAGCAAAAGATATACCTATGTATATATATTTTTTTTTCTTTTTTCTTGTTTTTTTTACCAGTTATAAGCGACTAGTAGTCGATTTTTTTATTTTATTTCATTTTTCGTTTGTTTGTTGGTTTGTTTTCTTTTTTTTTTTAGAAATTACTTACGTTCGAAAAACTCTTCGAGTAATAAAAACGGAGAATTTTTTTTTTTTTCTTTTATAGTTGGGGAAATTATATCTACGTACTCGTGCGATGTAAATAAAAAGTGCGAGAAATAAAATGAAGAAAAAAAAAAAAAATAGAAATTAAAAACCGTAGGTATATGGACATAATTACACGAGAAAAAATGACGTAATTAACAAAAATCCAATTAACTTGTCGTATACGTACTATGTACTTGCGTATACCATTCGAGCAATGCCTACAACTTTTACATGTGACAGTTTTTCTGGGGTTTTTTATTTTTTATTTTCTTATTATTTATCTTTTTTTTTGTTTCTGTAACCGCAAATGAAATGTTTTAATTACATACACTATGAAGGCAAATAGTTTATTTTTATTTTCACTGACGTAAAATTACAGCAATTATTACTTCTATTTCGTACATACGGCTCTTGTAGTCTAAGCAATTATTTCCTTTTCGCAGTTCTATAATTCAAAATCTAAATATAGGAAACAAAACGAAAAAGAAAAAAAAACAAAAAAAAAAGCAAGAAATTGGAGAAATGGCGTAATTGCTACATAACTATTGGCTAGGTGCACGCACATATTCTACTTTGAAAACAAGTGTGTATTGCGTATACGTTAGTTAAGCACGAAGAACCGCTGAGCATGATTTTAGATGACGCTGGCAGTATAATGCATAAATATGTTACACACTGATAATGATTAAATAGTATTAGTATTTTCGTGCACCCGGCCAATACGGCGATAAGAACTATTCCTATCGTATTCTTTATCTCGCTGTAAAATATTAATAAGTATAAAAGTCAGCAAGCATTATCTATATATGATTCTAGGACCAGACCGCATGACTGTCTGCGTATAGCTATACGCGATACTCTGACGTAGTACATATATATATATTAACAAAAAAAAAAAAAAAATGATAAAAAATATGAAATTATTCAAAGAAGCGGATTATTAATTGAAAGGCTGCACCGCCCTACAGTCTCGCTCCTCTGCATCCCGGTAATACCACCCAATCCCCACCCCGCACCGTTGCGTTGTTCTCTGTAAGTCCTTTTATTCAGGATTCCCTTTTCCCTTTGCTTCCTGCGGCAGTAGTAGCGGCAGAGTTCCTCGGCCTGTCCCGACTTTTTGTCGTCTTAGACTGAAAACCTGTAGTAGTATAGGCCATTTACTACCACCCTCATCTCTCACTCTTTTTTCCTCCCCTTTTTCTGCCCTCGTTTTTTCCTTCCCGTTTTTTTTATTTTTTTTAATTTTTTTTATTTCTCTCTTTTTCCTTCTTTCTTACTTTCTTTCTTTCTTTTTTTTTTCTTACGCGACTGAGGCGCTTCTTTGTCAGCTTTTCACTTCACCTTCACCAAAACTCCCGACACCATTCTTCCACCCATCCATCCATCCATCCATCTATCTATATCCCCGTCCATCTATTCGTAGTCTTTCCTTTACTCCCTTCTATATTATCCCTTCTTTCGTAAGGTTGTACTTTCTTCCAGGTTCTGCCCCCCCTGCCCCCCAAATCCCTCCGAATATAGGTATATATATGGCCTATAATCTATATACATATATAGTCTACGCCATTCATTCATTTGTTATATCCATCGATTCATACTCCTTTTATATTTTCCTTTTGGATTCTCGCACCGCTATATACCTTTACGCGGAAATAATCATCGCCGCTAGTCTTTGGGCGCTGCAGTATCTACCCATTGCATGTGCGCATTATGCGTGTGTATAAATTTACACCAAGTATTTATCGGACGATGGTAGGTTGCCCTTCCGATTAGAGTCATAATTTTTTATGTTGTTCCACCTTTTCGAAAAAAAAAACACTGAATTTTTTAAAGATTTTTTCGAAACCATCCGATTTACGTATGATTTTTGAAAATGAACAGATCGATAGAACGAATTGAAAAAGTCTGAAAAAATTCTCAAAAATCCTGCTTTAGTTATCAAAATATTCAGGCCTTTGGCCAAAGTGCAGGGCAGACGTTTGCTTCTCATATTATTCAACGTTGTTTCCGGAAAAAAAAACTGTAAACATCATATAGAAGCGAACGTCTGCTCACTCTGGATCAAGGCTTGAAAATTTTGATAAACGAAGCAGGATTTTTCAGAATTTTTTTCAGATTTTTCGATTGAGGTCAAAATTTTGAATTTCGGAAAATTTTAGACTCAGCATCATTTGTGACGTTAATTATAACGTTTCAAGATTACCTTTAAGATTAGCAACCTCAAAGAGAAAAAATCTTTACGAATGAATATATGTATACAGGTATAGAGGAGAGTGGGGCAAAATGGACCGGTATTTTTTTTTCACCGGCCTCTTTTGCTCCCCCTCCCCCAGTATATGCCATCTACATCAATTCTCTCTTTCCTTTTTTATATATTTTTTTTAATTGCTGCTTCCTTTGAGAGGATCTTTTCCCAAGTAAGTAACAGAGAAGCGGCTAAGCCTGTATATCGTATATAAATATATATACTATATACCAACTCGAAGACATAGGTACGAAATTCATTTTTGTTTCGGAAAATCTGAGCTCGAGTAACTGGAGATGAGTAGGAGACAGACAAGATGGTTGTTTGAGGTATGAGAACTGAGACGGGTAGGTAAGTATAGGGTATAAGAATATATACTGTTTCCCAGTTTCACGCGACATTATATATCGAAAGTTCTCGGTTGACGACGACGACGACAACGACGACGGTGTTTCAACAAGATATATAATTACTCGTCTTCTCAAAGAATTTATCCTCTAACCTCCCTTATACTAAACTCAATATACCAAACACTCGCATTGTTCCGTCATAATATAATATCAATTTCGTTTCGGATATCTCGTTGATATAATATTATACGCGTTTAAACAAAAAATCTAATTTCATAAATATGTATAGGAAAAGAAGACTAAAGTACCTATATATACGTTGAAACATCATATCGAATGAAAATGAATATGAGAGAAAGAAAAAAAAAGAAAAGAAAAAATTTCCCAAAACTGAAGAATACACACGGACGATGCGCAGCGCGTTGGTATAGCTATACATACATATATCTATAAATATATAGATATACGACTACAACCACGTTGGCCAAGCTCGGGCGCGGCATGCATTGCGCGACCCAGGGCCGAGAGCGAGGCTATACGCGAGCAAGGTTAAGGCCACGGCGGTATAGAAAGACGGATAGAGTGACGCCAGCCAAGAAGCTAACTCACCTTACGTAACCACCTCCTCCCACGCCATATGTTTCGGAGTCTAGTGCCGGTTAGCGGTGGTAGTGGTAGTAGTAGTACTAGTATAGTAGCTAGCGAGAATATAAGGTGGGGTATTTCCTTTCTTAACCGGAAATACCGGTACGGGTACCCGCAACGAAGAATTAAACAACTTGAGCGCGCGGTACATATTCCGAGCGAAGACAAAGAAGAAAAAGAAGAAAAAAAGAAGAAGAAGAAGAAAGAGAAATTATGTTTTTTATTTTATTTTTTTTCTTCTTAATTCTGCATGGAATTAAATCATCCTAAATAAGAAAAAAAATCTACGAGAAGATAGAGTAATTTATTAACGTAAGATTATATAGCGAAGAGATGATGTTGGCAGGATACATGCCCGCACTTACGTCATACTTGAAACCGAACACTATATCCGTGTGTACATATTACTAAGATGTTTCGAGTGTTTTTATCAATCTTAAGACACAATTACGAACGGGTTGAGAAAAACAAAAGTCACAAGATTCTGGAGTACGTATGCGTATGTACATGTAGATTCGAAGTACCCACGGGGGGTGTATAACAAAAACACGTATCGAAAGAAATTATTAATATATATACGAATAATTGAAATATAATTCTCGTGAAAATATCCATATTCATTCGTCGATATCATATTTGAAATAATATTGTCATATCCTTTGACGCGGTTTATCAGATTCTCGTTATTTTCCGATTAAAAAGTTCGAATTTTAAGGTAACGATTACAGTTACATGGATACTTATTAAAGATGATTTGAGTTCTCGAGATATTCGTATCGTATCATACTTATCTCGTGAAATATTATTTTTTTTTACATAATACGAACGAGATTATATCTCTTATATTTTGAACATTTATCTTCGAAAGGCCATTATCAAATGTTGCATAACATTTCGCGTGGAAGTGATAAAGTAGGTATACATACTGCTAGGTATACGGTCGAGCGACAGACTCGAGTCTTATGAGAAATTTCGTTTAGTTTCATTCCATTTCATTTTATTTTATTTTATTTTATTTTATTTGGTCTTGTCTTGTTTCGTTTTATTAAATTTCATTTCTTTCAACGAGATATATATATATATATAACTCGGATAACACTTGATTAGATATTTTTAAATTTCACACGCACGTTTTAAAACAAATTGACAAGACATATAAAATACGTTCAAGTTCAAGGGCTTAAAATCCGTCTCGTAATATTTATCAAGTATATTTTTGCTCGTCAAAATTCTCATCAGAGAATTACACTCAGATATTTTTTTGCTGCTTGATCTATAATGCAAATTATAAACGATAAAATCATATTCCGTTGATAAACTGCTGCAGTATACAGAGAAAATACAGAAAACAGGAAATAACGTTGATGGTTTTTTTTTTTCGTTTTGCTCCTTTGCATTGATTCTGGGATATATAATCTAAGCGAGAGAGAAAGAGCGAGAAAGAGAGAAAGAGAGAAGTCCTGGGGCATACTGCACGATTATACCCAGACCACAGATCATTATTACATATATATCATCGAGTTTTTCAACACTATATTATACATATGTAGTTCGTAATAATTATACGCCTCTGGTGAAACGACATGTGTTCACGTTTGACGCCATCAGCTGCAAAGAAACTATGACGAGTTGTTCAAGTGCCCGTCACCTATAGTATAGGTACTATATACTACATAGGATAGTTGAGAATTCAACAGCCTCTGGAATTCTCTGTATTTTTATTATACCATTTAATCGCTAGATTAATACCCGGAGTCATATATGATTGACGTAATATAGTATATTATGATATATACTATAATATGTAATATGGATAAAAATATGTCTTTGGAATGAAAATGTGCAAATATTATGCATAGGTATAATATAGGTTGATGATAAGAATGAGAAATAATAATAATAATAATAATTGTTCTACTTGTTTTCTCACTGTATCACTGTTTCAAAAGAATATAAAGATGAGCAGGCTAATATGCTCAAATTGATTAGATATTACGTCGAGAAAACTGAAAGTAGGTAATTCGTAATTAGAAAAATTAAAAAACCTTTATCATTGTTATACAGTCAAACCTGTTATAATTATCGGATGTTGGAAACACCCGCTAAGGTTACTACTGCAGGTATATCTATACCTATAAGGTAGGTAGAGAGTATAGTAGTCCGTTTTTTTATTTTTTTTTTCATATTTTATTTTTTTATTGGATATCAAAAAATTTCTCTTCAATTTTATTTCCCAAAGCTAACAAGCCGCATGAGTGAAATGTGATCGATGATAAAAACTTTTCCAATTTTCTGTTACCGTTACTTTACTTTTTCCCCATGTATCTCAATCTACAGATTTCGTCTTCGTGACCCCCAATCGCTCTCCCTATACCTACAAAAAAAAAAAAATAAAAAAAAAAAAAAAATTTGTAATATGCCCGAATAAATTTCGCGATTTTTTACCCAAGATCAAAAAATTCTAAAATTCTTTATACACTCGATATATTTGTTCGAAAATATCTACTACCTATAGGTAGGCGGAGATCTGCAGCAGAATCTCTTCCAATTTAAAACTCTCACAAATAGTGACGTAGGTAGTAAAAAATCTACCGCATCTTATAAGACATGTAAGGAGTTTGTACCCGCATGTGTGGGATACTCATATATTTTATGGTAGTTAGCCGGCTGGTAGGGTACTACGGGGTGGGTCGCTTGTTTCACACCCGCGTACCTACGTCGTTCATAATAATTCATGCAACACTTATTGTCAGGATGGATTCTGATTTCCCCCGAGGTACGAATCCTATTTCATATTTCGTATACTTTACGCACGTAGTATTATATGCAGTACATGTAGGTACGTATTTCGGTACCTATATATGCCTCCACTAACTATAAGACTTTATTTTATAATACATACTATATATGTACCATATATAATTTATCATTTCATTCGAATCATCGGTTATCTTTCATTTTATCAAACGAATAAGAATTACAAGTAGAAAACTTGACCATTATGAAGTTAAGATAGGTAATATAATTCAAAGAAATTGGGGAAACACCCTAGGTGAAAATAATTATCGATCTCTTATACGTATACCTACATATGTATAGTTGCACGATATTAACGCGAGTATATAGGTACTATATCCTAAAACATAAAGGTTTCAGCAATTTTGCTACAGTACCTGTTTGACGCGGATATTAGTTACGAAACTGTATGTTTTATTACAGATATACTATACATATAAAAGCTTTTATAGAAAATACCCACGCAGACATATAGTATAGAAAAGGAAAGTTGTCGGTTGTCGCTAATGAAATGCACCAGCGGTGTCCGGTCAGCGAAGGTGCATGCGAGCAGGTGTTGCACGGCTTCGCCAACACTCTAGGTCTGCAATACTCACGACTATCGTTTATAATTTAACGTCGAGTTATTTGAGTTCTGCAAAAATAAGCCTCAAGTATTCCATAATATAGTCGTATGAAGTTATTTCCAACCGCATAATATGGAGTAGTTTACAATTATTATTATTTTCCTTCTTTTCTGCAACATGAGCATTGAAATTTTGAAAATCTGAAGCTGTAATATTTATATGGATTTGAAAGAGAAAAGAAAAGAGAAAAGAACAAAATATAGGAATCGCTGCTTGGTTCTTCGAGAGTGTGATAATAACCTACCTCCTATATCAAACCGCCTATACTTATATCTTGTATGGAAATTTAGGCGAAGTAGGAGCCAGACGCGTAAGTTCGTCGTAACAGGATTACAAGAAATAGTTGAACCATGATGAGCTTTAATAGCTATATACACACTTTGCGTAAGGGGCTCAGGACGAATAAATAAGAAAATCGAGTTTATGTGTACAGGTATACCCGTACATAAAGCGCATAATACAATTAGAACTTAATATTCAATTATATTTCAATTCGTTAAGATTAATTAAATGAAGAGAAAATACATATATATATTTACTCGAATCATGATTAATCGCAAGGCAGAAAATTTATGCGTCCGGGTGACGTAGGTATATTTATCGTGCTGCATAATATGCAATAAAATTATTATCAAACTGATAATACGCTAATCAGAAAAACGAATGTCTTTTAAAGTTTCGCGGTCATGAATAACTTTCATTACCTAATTATACAATAACACTGGAAATGATATATGAATTATATGCTTTCATTGACAACTTTTATTTCTATTATTGTGATTATTTTCCAACTTTTTTAACGAGGAAATATCGTGATTCTTTACTTCAAAATTGTAGGTGCAATTAAGTAGCATAATTAATTCGTATACACGTGTCAAAGATAGTATTAAAATTTGAACATATGCGGTTTCAAATTTTCTAATACATACTTATATATATATGAAAGCATAAAATAGAGGATTTTTTCTTCCATTCCTGTCTATTACTTTCTGCATTTGTATTTTAGATGAAATTTGATACAGCTATATACGCATAGGAGGTATAAATGAAAAGAGTGGTAAAGTTGGAGGCCTTCGCGTTGACAAGGACACGCGAATCTCCGCGACGCAATTAAACGGGATTCATTCGCATATTATATTATACTAGCTTCTTAAAAATTTACGTGAAAGCAAAACGCACGAGGTATGTAATAGGTAATAACGTGCCGCAGAATGTCTCTATCTATATACCTGTATAGGTACCTATATGCTATATAAATTCGCTTTAGATATAAATCTAAGAGATCGCATTCAAACATATTTTACTGAATAGCGCTAATGTCTTGCTGTTAACCTTCGTAATACAGCCAATATCATATATATCATATATAATAGTATATATTGTACGAAACAACGGTTGTCAAGTGTACATACACCGATATTTAATTGTAAGTTTCGATTTCGGACAATAAAACGTTATAGCTGTAACTCTGATACAAGAACAAAGCATTTCCTTAACGAGGTTCGTAACACAGATGCCCAAATCAGTTTACACAAAGTACCAGCTCTGCCTATGTATACCGAACTTCAATACCTATCGCTTTTTCCACAATGAAATTACGTAATTTAAACTGACAATCAACTCCCGCGATAACGATGACATAATTCAACGAGGGTATTCATTAATACAAGTCAATTTCAAATCAAATAGTAAACTTATCAATGTATCTATACATTATACATATATACATATATATTACATACACGCGAATAATTCACAGATAGCCGATTCTTTCATTTCCGATTTTATATAAATATGGATTTCGAACCGCTCTATAAACATTTTATACCTACCTATGTACCTATACCTTAGTATACTCGTGCTTTTTTTTACGATTCGAAAATGATACCGCATGGTAAAAATAATATTTTTACGAACAAATCTCTATAATGTAATATTTCAAAGAACGAATTTTCCTTTAGGGTATTCTGTTTTTTCTTCTTTGCATTTTTTTCACATTTTTTGCTCACGCGCTCTCCGTTGATATACATTAGGATGGACGTTGAATTCCATCTTGAAGAGTGAAGCCCCATAGTTTGGAGGAAAAAAATAAAGAAAAATTTTGGTCCCAGAACGAAGTTTCTGAAATGAAGTTAACGCGTGCCGGTAAGGTCTCAAAGTTTCCTATTTAAAGCACATGCATTTTTACGAATCTCAATTCAAAGATGCACCGTGAAGCTATGTTCATTTCGAAAAATCCTAATCTATGTGAAGGTATCAGGTATGTGTACTACTACATGAGGAAAAATCAAAGACATCATACCGTCGAATCTGATCATGATTCCACTCCGAACTAAAATTCTCTACATCGATTTTACGGCCTAAAATTCTGATTTTCAGTAAGTATCCTGCGGATGAAAATTCTGTGACGATTTGAATATCATTTCTGGAGTAAAATTTATCGAGGAATTCAGGGGAACCAATAAAAAAAACTCTACTCTCAATACTTACTAAGATATATCGATTTTTATGGAAAAAAAAAACTGGTGAAAATTGAATTTTTTTTATGTATTTCTCACTCAAGATTGAGAGAAAAAGACAATTTCAGTTCGGAGTGGAATCATGATCAGATTCAACGGTATGATATCTTTGATTTTTCCTGATCTAGTAGTACACATACCTGATACCTTCACATAGATTAGGATTTTTCGAAATGAAATTAGCTTCACGGTGCACTTTTGAATTGAGATCCGTAAAAATGCATGTGCTTTAAATAGGAAACTTTGAGAGCTTACCGGCACGTGTTAACTTCATTTCATAAACTTCGTTTTCGGACCAAAATTTTTCTCTTTTTTTTTTCCTTCAAACTGTGGGGCTTCACTCTTCAAAGTGGAATTTAACGTCCACCCTAATATACATATAAATCAAAACGATTGCCCGAAGGGAAATTGCCTGATTTGCCAATCCCATGCAAAAACTTGCGTGGCTATATCTACATATACGACGTATAGTTAGTAGCGAGTAGTAAAATGAAAATTGATTCAGTAATATAATATTATAATGGTATATAAGAGGATTGGTGGTTTCTAGCTAGGGTAGGTGGTATAGTGGTGAGAAAGTGATGTTACACCTATAATATGACCCTAGGCGTTTTGAGAGGGGTTTAAACCAAGCTGCTGGCTTATCCGTAACAATAACACCTACAATACCACATATACGTATTACAGTAGTAATTTAGCGTATAATGACAATAATTATAAATGACAACAGTAATGATAGTATTAGATAATTACGAGGATGAGGATGAGGATGATGATTATAATAACAATAAGATATGCAACTAACGCGCAAACAGAGAAACGCTAAGTTCCTAACCCGATTGCAATAATAGCTAATCTTTATACTTTAACTGACGCTTGCGGCCGGAAGTTTAAGCATGCATTTATTCCTTATTATTATTGTTATATGTCTATACTTATATTCGATATGGTGACTGTATAGAACTATAGACTATATAGGAAGGAGAGTATAAGTTGAATGATATCAAATGATAGATTATTCGCGCCCGTTATAAAATACGACTAGGTATACCAATAATAATACGAAAATGTGAAATGGCAAATGGTGAATGGTAAATCGAATGGCAAGAAGAAAGCCTGCAGCATTAATGTCTCTACGTTCGTGTTTCTGATTATCTGTCGACAGATTTATACTCTTGTATATAGAATCACTGACGTGGTTAAACTACAGGTATTTATTAATAACGCAGGGCAATACATTGTCTATAGGTAAGTATAGATATGCAGTTTTCAAACTTCAGGTATTATAGAAACTCTTTGCCTATAGAATTATATGAAATTATTGACTTCTCTCGAAGAAGGTTACAGACAGTGAACGCATTCGTATTCGTATTCGCATTCGCATTCTGTCTCATGCTGAAGAATAATATCTAATAGATTCTTATATTTTCGATTTCAAAATTATACACAGTACCTAATTATTGTCAATCGTCTAAAAGTTCACTCATATCTCATGTTGTATAGATATATATTTAAATTGAAGACAATTAAGGAAGAGTATAATAATGCAATTGAATTTGCAAAAATGATAAGAAATTTTAGAAAATAAAAATCAAAATACAGTAGAAGTCGCTCGCTCATACAAGAACAAGTTTTACACAATATCTTAAAACGAATTCATCTCGTCCGTTTACAGGTACATATTAATATATATATATATGTGTATAATGTATACATATGTATCATATATATGTGTATATATATAGAGAGAGAGAGAGCGAGCGAGAGTAAAGTAAAGTCTCGCGTAGTAATTTATTCACGAGTTTTGCGCGCGGTTCATTTTCAAGTTGAACGAACAAGAGGAAACTTCGAAGAAAGGTGAAACTTGTACCTCGTGTTGTGCGGCTCGCAGCCCTTACGCAACATGACGTACATTATCATGGTTATAAAATTGAAGTAGATAGGTAGATACATGTGATAGGTAGACAGCACATAACTTTAGCATAAGAAATTTATGCACTTTACAATCATTTTTCCATATAATATACTATATCGTTATTTGAATAAAATAAAAACCATATCCCATAGTGTTTCGAGTGTTTTGAGAATTTTTTTTTCCCTCTTTTTCTTCTTCTTCAATTTAAAAGCCATTTTTTCCATCACCCTGATCTCATACTAACAGTCTATAATAATAAATCGACGGCGGTATACTATAGTGATAGAGAAAGAACTACGACGATCGCATATAGGTAACGTAACCGGTTAGTAACCTGCTGCAGCAACAGAACCGCGTAACATTCACATAAGAGTAAAAGCGAGGCGAAGTAGAGGTATGGTATACCTATCGATGTTACACTATATCTCTGTATTTGTGTATAAGTACGTGACGGTGACTCACTGGCGGGCGAAACAACGAGGTCTCTCGGAGAGTTTGCCGGGTTCCGCACACACAACCGCAGTAGTTCTCACCCGCTCACTCAATTCGACTCAACTCAACTCGACTCGACTCGACTCAACTCGACTCAACTTGACTCAACTCAACTCAATTCAACTCAACTCGACTATACTCGTATTTGCAGTAAGAGAGGAAGGGCGCGAGCGTTGCATCGCCACATGGTGAAAGAACGCACCGCCATGTTCCGGCGCGTCTCCGTTCTCCGACCCATTGTCTATAAAGGAGTTATGTATAGGTGTATAATATGTATGTATGTATGTATGTATGTACTCCATACACAGGTACGTAGGTGTACTCGCTTTGGTCTTTGCAGAGTAAAATGTGTGTATAACGTGTTTGTATGTATGCATGTATGTATATACGTATGTATAAATGGACGTGAACGAGGCTGTACATACATGGTATATAACATACGTTGCGTGCCGGTTCCTCGGGCAGCGCATTACCAGAGCTCTGGGCTGTCTCTCCGAGCGTCATTTAGTGTTTTACTGTTTTAGTATATTAAATATTATACCAACGTAGCGTACGTAGGTACATAACGTACGTACGTCCGCCTTCGCCTTCGCCTTCGCCCGTCCACGCGCGCGCCTGATCCTGACGTAGCAAAAATAGACGTAAAAAGAATAACAAACTCTCCGTTTTAATATGTACCTATGTGTACCTACCTACCTACCTATCTACCTACCTACCTACCCCTACCTTAACTTTAGACTGTTTTAAATTAAAGGGATGGAATAATATTTTTACGACTAGCATGCTTTGTGATAATTAATTATTCGCTAACATGGGCGTTGCCTTTACAACCATTCGTATCAACGCTGCGTTTTAAAAATGAATCAGCAAAGTGGTTCCGAAATAATTCGAATAACTATTAAACAGTAGAGTTAACTACAATAATTGCTATTATTTCTTCGTCTAAATATCAGATCAACTCTAACAATATATTTTTTCGCCTATTTAGTTTATATTTTAATATTCTTCTTTCTTTCTTTCTTTTTTTCTTTTGTTGTTTTCATTATAAAAACGAACTGTGCCAATCTTTTGACATTTCTTCCGTCCTTCTGCGACTCGAATATCGAATAATGTATATAGGATTCTAAATACAGCAGTGTAACGTCTGGGGTAATTACAAAATTACATGAAAATAAACTCTTCTATTTTCCTTCTAAACTGGAGTTAGTTACAACTTTACAAGCTCTCCTATAATTACCTTGACAAATGACAGGAGGGGGATCTAGGTGTGGATTTACAATTCGAGGAAGTCTTAGAGCGACTCTTGAGCCTCGGATTTATCCAGTGTGCTATCTACTCGTGCAGATATCTCGGAAAGTCTGAACTTCAATGTGTAGGTATTATACGCTACGCTATACATATATGTATATAGTAATATACAGCGAATGTTTCTTAGCGATAGAAGTTAGACGAGAGTAAAACATCTATAACCTTCATGGAATTAATTAAGATTAATTAGTCTGAAAATAACTCGACGATAATATTATTCGTAAAATTTGAAAATTAAATGGCGATATTTAGCAAAAAAAAAAATAAAATATATATGTATATATATATAACAGCGTGAATGAGATAATTTCTTAAACAATATAATACCACAATGGTTTACTTAGCACAAATATTCTATATCGAACAATTATTGTATTAGATTTGATTAATTATATAACGAGAATGTAGGTATATACATACATATGAAGAGGTGGGATGGTGGGTACTATATCGTTCTCTCAGCAGCAATATAGTGGAGTATAGAATTAAGGTAACAGGGGTCTTGTTTGCTGCTACTACTACCAATTAATAGAAGACCTTAGCTATAGAAAGCTGAAATTAGTAAAGCAGCCAAGTAACCACCGAGAGTTTCGCAAATAATCATGAGACAAACCGTATACATACCGATACATACATATATATATATAAATACTTTTCTAGGTATACGTATATGTATAACAAATCGCGCACACAATCGTGTATTATACATTGCCGCCTGTAGCGGGCGGACAGCGGGAGTTACGTATAGGTAGTAGTACGTACATACATATCTAGTACATATAATACATTTATATTTATATATATATATATATATATATATATATATATATATATATATATATATATATATATATATATATATATATATAGGTACCTATACATATACCTACAGTGCAGTGAATAGTATAATACAATACAATACAACACAATACGATGCATTCGGTCTTCGACAGTGACTCACTGGCACTGCACAGAGTACCTATATATATATATATATTTCTATATATGTGTATACGTTCGTTCATTCGTTCATTCGTTCATTCTCGGCACTCGCGAATCGGGATAATCTTTTCGTATTTAAATTTCAGATCTTCGCTACCTTAGGGAATATACATACCTACATATATATATATAAAGAATATCACAGGAATAGTATCCACGAAATATGATAATATCTCGGCGAATGCCTCAAATCTTCTACTACCCTGCCCCCCCCCCCCCCTGCCATCTCGTACACACATATATAAATATATATATATATATATATATATACGTAGATCACACATTCATATATCTATCTACCTATCCACCTCGAACTTATGCACTGAAGAACCCATGTATATACCTATATACATTAGGAAGGCTGCCGCACATGAAACGTGGTAGAGAAGACGAAGACATGCAAGAGTACGTATGCATTATACCCTTAGAGGAATAGATATACGTATATATGTATATAGATCCTATATATTAAATATATACCCAGGTATGTATGTATGGAGATTTAGGTGTGTATATATATGTATATATATATACTATATACACGAATGCGTGTATAATATGTAGTGCAGGCTGGGTAATATTCAGATTTCCGCATAACACAGCCGCCCCGTGCTGTGCGCCGCGGTTTATGGATTTTCATCCTTTCAGTTTTTAACCCGTTGCACGGGTGCAGAAAGCAACGGAGCGCAGAGCTGGTATATATGAAGAGCTGAGAGAAAAAAAAAAGAGGGCGTCGCGTGTCTCGTCTACGGGTTAAATTCATGCGGTGCGAATTACTGCTGCGGGATCGAAGACTGTTGTACGAAAATATTAATAAAAAACAAACAAACAAACAAAATTGTTACTCCTCTATTTTCTATCCATTATTGCATATGGATCGTCCGCGTGAGGCATATTACGATATGTTATAAGGATATTTTATAGCCTTGCGAATTCAAATGTATAGGTAATATTATACTAACTTTATACCTATATAGAGAGAGAATATATAGAGAGAAGATATAATCGAGAAATGTTAAATTTTATCGTATTAATTATAACTCGCGAAGGCAATTAAACGTGGAGGTATTAATTATATACGTCGACGTGTGGTTTTATCGACGGTTAAATAACACTTATCAAAAGCAGTTGTTCTTATTTATTTTTTTTTCTTCTTCTTTTTCTTTTTTTGCCAACTCGTTAAGAGTCAAAACGAAAAAGAGCTGATTTTTATATTATTAAATTAAGAAATTTCTTCTGTCTTTTTGATTCTGATTTTTATTTTCATCTTTATTTTTCACAAAACTGCAGCAGACGCCTTACAGACAGTTATATTGTGTTATAAGAATTGAAAATCTACGTGAAAATGAATACCTATTGGTATAGGTAAGATGTATTAACGATGAGAGAATCTGGGCACAATAAAGTTTCTTTTACCCCGAAGTAGAAAGGGTGTATGAAACTCGCTATGAAAGTAAAAAAAAAAAAAAGAAAAAAGAAAAAAAAAGAAAAAAAAAGAAGAAAAGAAAAAAAGTGACTTTTATATTCATACACATTGTGTATAGGTATAAGGTATACGTAGTACCTACGTAAATTATAACAATAATTTCTCATCAACACGCGTTCAGTCTTCATACCTATATATATATGTATATACGTATATATAAGTATTTCATTCGCTGGATACCAATCTCGCGATCCCCATTTCGCGTTTAATAACTACGGCGGGTGGTGATGCGCTGCGGTACCTACATAATATATACCTATATATATAATCCAAAACCGCAAAACGAGGGCGAGTTTCTTAGAAAGTCAGGAAAATGACGGAAATTTACTACGAATCAATATTCCGAGGGGTTGGAAGAGAAAGAAAAAAGAAAGAAGGAAACCAAAAAAAAAAAAAGAAATAAAAAATGAAAAAAAGAAAAAGTTGGAACGGTGCGGCGCGGCGCATTGTAAGCCGGTACAGTCTCTCGTTGAAACACACTCCTTTGTCGAGCGCTCCTCTTCTTACTAATTTGCATAGCTGGGTGTTTCCCGGCTGTTTGACATCGCCGACGATCTCGAACGTCGGATGCGGGGGATAGAGGGAGGCTGTTACTTGACGCTTGAAAGATTTCACGAATTCAAAGATTTTTAGCTTTCAACGCAGTACTAAACGCGATCCAGACTTTTTTAAATATTAAAAAAAAATATATATATATATATATATATCGAGGGCTGAGAATCAGAAGGGCGTAACCCACAAAAAAACTGCGGATGCTGCCAGAAGGGCTCACGTATCAAATTTAACGAATTCAATAAAGTCGAAAAAATCTGGGTTACACCCTTCTGGTTCTTAGCCCTGGATAGATATATATATATATATATATACCTATAAGAAAATTAAGTAAATGACATAAATATGCTAATAATAATATTATAAGAATTGAAAGAAAGTGATCGGATAAGATTAATTTATCAAATATAAGATAGGTACCTATATTTGTACAGATAGGTGTGATACTTTTCATCAGTGTTTGAAAAGTGAGATAAATAAATATATAATATAATTGAAAATAATCTTATATGTACCTATATATAGCTATATACAAGCTGATAATAATGTGAGGTGATAATAAATATTTGTTAGTATAGTAATTTCAGATAATGAGAAAAAAAAAAAAAACTGAGCCCTAAAAAAAAGAAAGAAAAAAGAAAAAAAAAATCCTGGATTATTGATTTTTAAAACCGACCAAATATCCAGGCGAAAAACTTTTCTCTAAAACTTTGGCAATTTCCTTTTTCCAAGTTTTTTTTTTTTTTTTTTTCTCTTTTCACGAGTTAACGTGTAGTAAATAATATGATTCAGCAAGTTAGGTAATTGAAAAAACCTTACGCAAGTAGAAGTCTTTCTTTCTTTCTTTTTTTTTTCTTTTTTTTGTTCTTCGTTTCTGTTCGGTTAGAATAACTCTAATTCAGGCTCTTATGACACTAAATAAAATTTCTTTTTCTCTATACATATATCTCACGCATAGTAAAGCACCTTCGTAGGTACACGTACTGCAGAAGTTAGAAGCAGCACAAGTAACATATACGACCCTTATTGTCAAATTCCCCCACCGGGTCCCCAGGCGTGTCCCTTGCAATCGACCACTTCGACATCGCCGGCGACAACAAACTCTTATCCTTATATCCTCATTCTCATTCTCGTCCACTTCCCAATTCTTTTTCGCCCCTCTCTCGCTCATTCATTCTCTCTCTGTCTCTATCTTTCTCTCTTTTATTCTTTCTCTGAGTCTTCTTTATTTCCTCATCTTCTCAGCGGGTATATCGGCTTTCTCTGCTGGCTCTTTTAACTGGCTAGTACGTCATATATGTACAAGGAACGACGCCGACGCCGACGCCGATGCCAACGAGACGGAGCCGACGACAACGCGAGGAGTAAACTTTTTGCCTCACGTTTCACTCCGATATTTGTTCAAGTTATTTGCGATAACACAAAGCCACTTAACTACCAGCCCTCCCGCTGTCTTAAAACACGAGACACAAGACAAACCAGTGAATAGATCTACGTTTTCCTTCTTCCCATCTCCCATCTCTTTATTATATTATATATATGTTATGTTATGTTATTTTTCTCTTATCCCCTTATTTCTTTCGCGAATCGACAAAATATTTCTTCCTCTCTTATGTTCTCAACTCCAGCTTAAAAAATTTCTTATTATTGATATTTATTCGATAATTTGTTAATTTCAAAACCTACATATATACCTGTACTATACCCAGTACCTACAGAAATAAAATAAAGAATCTAAGCCATATTATAATATAGAGAATTTTAAGAGACATGATGATGAAAGATTTATATACCTACTAGGTATATATATACCACATATTGATACGAAGAGAGAAAAATATGGAACGAGAGAACTCGCGCGTTGAAGTTGCGCGTGTAAAGTATGCAACCGCCCTTGACCCTGGATGCGGCAAAATTGCCGTGTCTTGCCCCTTTTCTTCTCCCCCGTATACGAACCTACGTCAGGATTCCATCCGTCTGTTGGTCGGTCGGTCGGTCATCGGTCGGTTGGTTGGTTGGTTGGTTGGTTAGTCGGTCTCGTTCGTTTTTCGATTATTAAAGCGTCCGCGTTGCACTGCACTGCACTGCGGCAGGCAACCTTATAGAATCAGTCAGTGCGAGTGGGTCTATGCGTACTGTTATTATAACTACGTTCCAATCTAATAAATTCAAAGAAATCTTTATCCTCACGATTCAAGAATACCAAAAGTATATACATGAAGAAAAGAAAAAAGAAAAAATAAGAGAAAGAGGAGTGAGAGAGAGAGAGAGAGATTGATTGGTATTCATTCATGCCCTGCGGTAAGTCCGTACGGAAAAGATGAAAAGTGCTACATATGTATATCAACTATAAATACCATGCCGGTGTTTGTAGTGTATTGTAATAACGCTATGCAACGTTATGTAGGTCTAATAGTGAGATTACGAAAAAGAAAAAACAGAAGAAAAAAAACAAAAAAAAAAAAACTTTTATGGTATCAAGTCGCATCAATCTTTTCAACGCTGCGAGTCGTCCTCCCCCTCAGGCAAACGAAAAATATTCTACGTGGCTCTAGTCTCAACGGAGATTATACTTGGAACTATCGTTGCCAAGACTTTTCTCAGCTGAGTATATCTATATATCGATATAAAGGAATGCGAGGAATCTTTTTTTAAGAGTGTTTTTTCTTTGTTTTTTTTTTCTTCTTTTTTTCCCCCCAATTTTTGCATGTCCCGGACAAATATCATCGTGGATTGTCAAAAGAAAGGAAACATCAAATTTGCTTTTAAAAGTAACAAAAAAAAAAAAGAAAAGAAAAAAAAAGATACACACACACACACACACATATACGATCGCATATATAATGACCTGCCGACCATAAATAAATAACTTTATCCAATTGCTTCTGTTATTTCATTTTTATTGCACATTATGTTTAAAGATCTTAAATTTGAATGGATAATTTGCCAACTTAATTATTACCGCGTTCGCTTATATTGGTATAGTAATATGATTTATCATGATAACCGCGCGGTTGTTGTTTTGCGAGGATCGGTCGAACTGTAATAATTCAATAGTGCAGTAAATTTGCAAAGACCGTTAAAAGATCGTGAGAAATTCTGAATAGGTATCTATTCTCTTTAAAAAAATTTCTGAGAAATTTTCCAAACTCCAGGATGTGGTATATTATACGGCTATCGATATTTATTATTTATATGCATAGCTGATAGGTATGTATATATAGGTATACGAATAGGTACATACATACATACATACATATAAATATATCTACTGTAGTATAGTAGTATACGCATACAACAGCATGAATCATATGACATTGTAAATTTATCGTTCTCTTTGGCTCGTTGCAGAATCAAGAGACTCGGTAGAGTCTCGCGCCAAGTACATTAAAAAAAAAATTTTTTCAAGCGCGAGACTCAACGAGTCTATATACCCGAGAGGCAGCTACCCTAACCTATACCGCGAACTAGTATCGTCGTTTTCTTTCACCTCACAATATACACAGATTGAATCTAATTTAATCTAGGATGTGGGCATGAAAAGCTTTCATTTGAGCCTTAGATCGATTAAATCGGTGTCCGGAGTGCTGAGATATAATTAACTTCAGATTCTGATACCCCGTTTCCTCGTACAATGTTTCGTTTTCGTTTTCGTCGTCGTCAGACCAAGATTCACGTTCAAACCATTCCCATGCAATCACTAGACGGGAAAATCCACACAAAAGTTGTAGAGTGACGTCAGTACGTGATAGTTCCGACGTAGATAGCGCCAGTATCGCAGACAGAAACCGTCTCCTACATAGACATAGAGCATGGACTGCGCATTCCCTATACAGCCTATGGTAACGCCGAAAGTGAGAGAGAAGGGTAACACACGCGGCCAAATCTGTCTCTTTCTATGCATTTGACGTTGTTGGTTAGAAAGAAACAGATTTGGCCGCGTGTATATGCTGTCTCTTTCTACCGACCGAGCGATTTTCGGCCCGAATGCGCAGTCCATGCTCTATGTCTATGGTCTCCTACACTAGCAGACGCGTATTGTCATTTCATGTTTTTAAATCCCAATAATAAAGGAAATAAGAGAAATACGAGCAATGCTTAATACAAAATTTGAACGTACAAAAACTAGTGAATACCCACCGCAAGCCCCTCGGGTGCCAAAACCTTACGCCAAGTACATTAATGTGATAGTCACCAATAAAAATGTTTCGATAGGTTAATCTTGAATCCTACGATCTCGAGCTTTTGAGGTTATGCGAATCGGCTGACGTGTAAAATTCATCATGGTGATAAATAAAATAACAATTATAAACGGACAAGACTGTCAGATGAATATTAACTGATTTATGAATGCAATTATCAGAAGAAACGGTTTTTTCGGTTCAATTGTTTAGCAAGTTATCGCCTGAGGAAGTCTGACAAGAGAAAATCAAGAGAAAATGTTGAAGTAGAAAAATATGAGGATAGCATTATTCGATATAGGGAACGGCAAGGAGCCAGACCAATAAAGCCGAGTTCAAGCGTTGGATTGCAACGAATTTTACTTCAAGCTCCATGTTAAGCTCATCTCCGAAGGCTCGTCTGCTGAGACTCAAATTGTGAGTCAACGTTATACATAGGATTCCGACGAGTCCTATAATCTAACTCCGTATCATCTAGTCAAAATGAGATTTTCAGTCAACGTTGTTTGTTGGACTCCGATAGGCTTTATTCTACACTCCACGTCAACGTAGTGCCTTGACCTTCGGTGAAGATAATTTTTTAATCCATAATGTATATTCATAATTTAATGTCAAATTTCAATAAATTTGTTACATTTTGGTATGCAACCTGTGTCTATATGTTCGACTCTATTAAGCTTTCTCCAAATTAAGATTAGTGCTATCACGACAAATGGAATGAAATTACTTATTTATGGATTATTTAATTTTGTAGCGAGTCGCCATATATATGACGAGAGGATGATGAGAGAAAACGCTTGGGTTGCAAAGTATCAGGATAGTGTTATTTGATACGAGAAACGGCAAAAGTCAGACGAAGAGAGCAGAATGCGGGTGTTTGACTTCATAAATTTCCATTTTATGCTCTACGCTAGTCTTGCATGAATAGGCTCAATTCTAAATATTTTGATACCTTCTGTTCAGACCCGAATTAGAAGTTGACGTTATGAGTACGGGACGCGTACATGTTTTTTTTGCAAAGGACCTAGTTGCATTAAAAAAAAAACTACCTACGAATTGCAATACATATATCTGATATCCATATATATTTAGTCATGAGCACCAACTATAACCCTGCGTGCAAGTAACTCCGTCATTGCCGGTCCCAGGCCCAGATGAGACAGGAGGAGGGCTGCACGCAGGGTTGGATGTTGTAGGTATAAAAAATTGTTGTAGTGGAACAATTTGTAAACGCTATGAAAGTACATTACGCGTCACTCCACAAATTTGAGACTTGGGGAAAATTATGAGCACACGCGTGCTCGTTGCTGTTGACGTTCCTGCTTATCGAGGGACTTCGGGCGGTATGAAATAGCACAAAACAACCGAGCGAGCGTAGCGAGCGAGCACAATTATTAGGTGGTCAAGCAAAATTTTACAAAAAGTAGTGAAATCAACCCCAAAAAGCACCTTTGGTGCAAAAACCTTCCGCCAAGTCCATTAATGTGTAGATCACTCCACCAAAAAATAATCAAAGGTTGTGCTCGCTCACTCGATTGGTTGATGATTATCAACATACAAAAGCATTGAAATCAGATACAACTGCCAAGTACCTGTAGAATGATAAAAGTTTGGAATTGAAAAATTTGTTCAAACTAAATAACGTTGTACTCGTTCGCTCGCTGCGCTCGCTCACTCTATTGGCTTATGATTATGGGTTGAAAAAACAATTCGGATGAAGAGATTGAAGATGTCAACATTTATCTAAAAATATTCATAACGAAAAAATAATTTAAAAAAAATTAAAAAAAAAAATTTGGAGGTAGTGGTACTTGGGGGGCCTTTTGTAGAAAAAGAAATGTAAAATATCGATCACGAACCATGTCAATGTCATCTGATAGATATTCAAACATTGGCCCGCCAACGTACCACGGACTCCAAATTTTTTTTTTTAATTTTTTTTAAATTATTTTTTCGTTATGAATATTTTTAGATAAATGTTGACATCTTCAATCTCTTCATCCGAATTGTTTTTTCAACCCATAATCATAAGCCAATAGAGTGAGCGAGCGCAGCGAGCGAACGAGTACAACGTTATTTAGTTTGAACAAATTTTTCAATTCCAAACTTTTATCATTCTACAGGTACTTGGCAGTTGTATCTGATTTCAATGCTTTTGTATGTTGATAATCATCAACCAATCGAGTGAGCGAGCACAACCTTTGATTATTTTTTGGTGGAGTGATCTACACATTAATGGACTTGGCGGAAGGTTTTTGCACCAAAGGTGCTTTTTGGGGTTTATATAATATACCTACCTATACTACCTACCGCATATATGCTGCAGTGGAATTACGGCAACGAAATAAATTAAGAAATCCAACGATCGTATCAACGTATTATACATATAGTTACGTTATGGTTCGCGACACGTAACGAGACATGCATAATATAAATATGTATACATGTATGTAGGGTACACACAATGCACCGCACATGTGTGTATTAATTCTCACGCAAAAGTGTGAGGAAAAGAGAATTCATCACTGCATGGGTAGATCGTGAGTTCAATATACCTATCTACTCCCGAATTCATATTTAGATGCACGTAGCTGGTATTAGTATATTATTAAAGAATAAACGAGTACGATGAACGGACTGACTTGTGTATGTATATTCTCAATGGTTTGTCGACTATATAATAACTCTGCTCTGGGACCTCTACTATTTTTTTTGCATTTTACATTTTATCATTCGAAACGATGGAGCTGAGATTACTCGCGGTCGACTCGAGTGCTGAATCTCTCGCTTGTATCTCTCTATAGCCTATACGAAGCATAGTGTGTACGTACGTATCTGGTAAAGTTTAACACAATATAAAACCGCTTGAAATGACATAAATTTTTATCGAAAACTTCGGTCAGATTCGAAATAATGTAATATAAAACAAACCAGAACGAGGAAGTAGGGAAAACAAAAAAAGAACAAAAAGAAGAAATGAAAAACAAGTTATATTAATATAAATGTAAAAGTGAATCGCCAAAGACCGCGGCGTGTGGCAAAACTTTATTATGGGTTACCGTCGTTGTTGACTACTTAAGCTCGTTGACGCAGGGTTCACAAGTTGTATAGTATAGTTTGATGAAGAGGGGAAAAAAAAAAAGAAAGAAAAAAAAGTGAGAAAAAGTAAAAGCCAAGGATCTTTATACTATATCGCCTGTATGAACTCGTCCGGTAAAAAAAGACGAGCTCCTGAAAACACGACATCTATGTACGAATAACACACGTACCAAAAGAAACGAAAAAAAAAAAAGGAAAGTAAAAAAAGAATAGGTACATAAAACGATAATAATTTGACAAATTAATTGCTCCGTTTAAGATTCTCCTCATCAGTTTATAATATATACAATATCGTATAATCGGTTCAGTTTTTATAAAATCAGCTGTAGTAGAAATAAAGAAGCGAATTAATACCTACACTGCAGGCCAATCGTCAATATAAGATTATTACGAAACTGGATACCTTACAATGCTGTTAACTATATTCTAATTCGAACGAAAAAATCGATGTATTTATTATTGTCGTCGTATATAGCATGAAGATTCTACACGGAGAAAAAAATATCGCTCTCAGAGCTATACTGTATCGCTACAGTAACTATACGCAGTTGACTATCTATTAGATCGTTACTGTAGCTATCTGGTAGATAGCTCTGAGAGCGATACGTTAGATAGCTAAAATAGCTATACGGGATGTACATACGTCGTTGGAAGAGCCATATGCTGCGCTGTCGTGTTGCGCGTTGACATATTTTATAACCTCAAAAATTTGAAGATACATTTATTTTGTCGATCATTATTGTTTAAATGACCAACATTACATAAAATACTATGTATGTATTTGAATTTGAGTCTTTAAAAGGTAGATTTTCATAGAAATAATTAATCAGATATAGTTAAATAAAGGCCGTTGAAAAATGTGGTATAGCAATTCCAGCTATCTAACAGATAGCTGGAATAGCGATACCGTGTTGTTACCATAAGAAAACGTATCGCTACAGTAGCGATCTACGAAGAGCTATCTATTAGATAGCTCTGAGAGCGATATTTTTTTCTCCGTGTAGGTCGTAGTCGCAACCGCATTAACAACTATATTCTCATTATTGTTAGTAGTAATTACTGATTAATAACTATAAATGTAGATTTAAATATATAGTGTACGTATTACATGATATAATATGTAAGGATATAGACTACTTACAGCTCGGAGGTTCCTCGCTTCCAGCCTGGAGCTCATCGTCCGACTCTGTTCCTGAGTCGTGGTCATCGTCAGTCTGAAGAATAAAAAAATAAATAATAATAAATAGCACCAATGATAAGATGAAATTGTTATTTATTTATTTATTTATTTTGAAACTTCCATATGTATAGTATTTTTATATAGTATACAGGTATGTATCGACTTTCTGAACATTTCGTGAAAAATTTTATCAGTATACATAATCCGTTCGTATAGTAAAGAAAATTTATGTAACCAACACGAAATGGGCTGAATGAGTTAGTGGAAGAATATTTTTCCAATGTCTATATACCCGTACAGAATTCTTGACAATCAATTTTACGATAAACTTATAAATTATATTTATACGAAAGTCACTACTCTCACGTCTGTATAGAAAGATGAAAAAGAAAACGAAAGTTAAAGCAACAAATTTTCCTTATCTATAATCCATTAATCTATATCTATTATTCCATCGCGTAAGAATAATCAATAATTGTACCTGACAGAATGGAACTACTATATATATGAGATTGTCGCGTATAATATAGCTGCTATATTATACATTTAGGTATATAATATCTGTGTACGTAGTAGGTATAACATACACGCTGACATATTCGTATCGTAAAAATGTAAGAATAGATTCTAATCATTAAATTTTTTTACATAAAATACAAATGATTCCGTGATAAAGTTTCGATTCAATTTCTTCTGAGCATAATTAGGTAATATAATGCGTTATTAGATTAATCAAAGTCTATGTATACACACATATCTATAGATACCTAAGTAATAGATATATACATACATATATGTATAAAGAGTAACCACCACCCACGGCGTAAAGTTACTATAATACGGCGGCCATTTTGGCACGAGTCACCGGTAGTGACCTTCGCAAGGCAAAGGTTACCACAGTCTCGAGTACTCTATCGCGCACGCGCGTCTATGTATGTATGTATGTATGCATGTATGTATGTATGAACTACTACAATGCGTACGTGTGTTCTATTACATGACATACCTACATGTATAGTAAATTTCTCCTCCTCCCTAATTAAATCTTTATAATACGCATACACCTATATTCTATATAATATTATATTTGATTCAAAAAAATTCGTCATCATTATAGTCTAGATTGTATACATATATAGTAAATAAAATTATTATGCATCTCCATATATAGATATATCAAGTCTAACACAACTCATGTGTTAGTCAAATTAGTACCCACCTTCTCCTGATTCGGATCCTCGTTCAGCGAGTGAGTTCGTAGCTTGTGCGTTAAAAACTTCAGCATAGTTCACTAATTTTAATTTTAAACACTTTCAGCCACCACAATTTTAAATAATTATTTTTCAGAGTGGGGCAGGGGGGGGGGGGTGAGGGGGGGCGTAGTACGACACTTTTTTTTTTTAATGTCTTGTGTTGTTATACAGGGGGTGAGGGGGAGAGGTTGGGGTTGTGTTAAAGATGACGATGATTTATACGAATTTATATTATATTATATTATATAATTATGACGGCACTTTTTTTTTCTTATTATTATTACCGAGAAAAAAAAAAGGATATTGTTATTATATTTACCCCGTTTATATATTATATCAACTTTAATTTTTTTTTCTTATTATTCTTTATGTTTGCAGTTTCTAGTTTATTTTTCTATACAGTATTTATATTAATGAATCTGGTCATATTATTTTTTTTTTTTTTTGTTTGTTCTCAACTTTATGTGAAAATGATAATTGTTAAGTATGGCGGGTTGTATATATTATAGTCAGCACCAACAGCTACTGTCGATTTGATTTAAGTGTTATGCCGTGTTGCTGCTGCTGCTGCTGCAGCAGGCCGTCGTCGTCGTCGTTCCGTCAAGCCGATAAAAAGCAGCGACTTAGCTCGGGATAGAACGCTATAACAACAGCCATTGTGTTTAAGAGTGGAACGAAGATGACAGATATTAGGATCTGGCACGCTAACCACTTACACGAGTAGCAGTGCGCCTAACTTTGGGAATAAATTAGTCAAGGATAATGCACACGGTATATTTTAGACACCAACCTAATTTAGAGATAAGAATCTGATGGATCGTTGCCTATATAATACAACGGCTGTGCTAGATGGCGGCCTTTCCTTTCCTTTCCTTTCTTTTCCTTTCCTTCCCTTTTCTGTTCTTTACTTTTATTTTTATTTTTATTTTACTATCTTTTTTCTTTCAAGTGATAATCTGCAATAGGTTCAGTTATAACCGAGGAAAAAAAATTTTTACACACATTTTACGGAATTATAATATACGGACGACGCTATACGCGTACGCGAATTTGAAACTTCTTTTTTCTTCACTATCAGGGCGTAGCAAATCGCTTTTTAAGAGATCAAAGTTTTATATTACAGTTGTTTACGCAGCTCTCTTATGTTATGGCATTATTTCTTTTAAGCGTTTAGAAACAGTAATGCATGTACTACATATATGTATATAATATATATATATGTTATATATATGCTTTAAATATTATAGTATTGATACATTAGATCAGATGACTCGTAACAACTGTTCGTGCTGTTTAACAATGGGAATTCTTTTTTAATTTACTTTTTCTTTCTTTTTTTGGTCTCTCGGTTAGTTACAGATTCATATTTCAAGGTTTTTGCTTTTGTCTTGTCTCGTTTGTTTCGTTTTGATTTTATTTTTTAATTTTTTTTTTTTTTTTGTTTGTTTTTTCTTCTTCTTATTTCTTAGCAGTCCTTAATCTGTCATTATATTTTCACATTAAACTCCGGAATAAATTCCCGGGCAATATTTGCCTCCCATTACGAACGGGCGTCGTCAAACGACTCCGTTCCGTTCCGTTCCGTTCCCGACTCCTACTATTGCTCTTGCTGCAGAAGCTATAGTATGTATAATCCGACCTTGGATCTAGGCTATAGTATAATATGCCATTTCGTAGCTACCGTTTTGCGAACAGCGTAATATACGTATAGCATAAAAATCACGACAGTACATACGTTCTCTAGATAAAATGTAAAATAAAATAAACACGACTGGGTGGTTATTCAACGCAACGTAATCCTCCTCCTCCTCCATCTACTACGTTAAGAACTCCCAGCCTCATAATGAAATTTTATTTATTTTACTTTCTTTCTTTCTTTCTTTTATTTTCGTACACCAAATATTTGGAAACAGGAAATAAAAAAAATTCGTCGAATAAATGAAGAGAACACGTCAAAGGATGGGACGAATATTCGATCTGTCTCGTTCGTTGACCGGCCTATCGCCTATCTCCTTCCTTCTTCGTCGTCCTTTTCCTTTTCCTTTTTTTCCTCCTCCTCCTCCTCCTCCTCCTCCCCTTCACAAAAGACTCGCCCTCCTCTTGCCACCTTCGACGCTTTTGACGGCAATATTAAAACTCTGGTTTCCAGCCGGCGTCGTATATATAAACGACGAACCGACCACCGCACAAACCCCCCCCACCCCCCGTCAATCTATCTTCTTTTAAATGCACGTAAATTATTCGTTCGGACAGGTAGTTTTGAAAATTAGAGGCCAGCCGTTAGCCAGCCACTAGCTAACCACATCAACAATTGCAATCGGGTCCGGGGGGCATGCTTATATGCATACCATAATTGTCACCGCACGCGACCACCCTCCCGTCCTTCCATCCACCCTTATGTCTATCCGTTGTCTCATCGCCCGCTTTTCCCGACCGATCTTGCCACCGCCACTGCCTCTACGCGACTGAACCTCTGCGCCAGTGAAGTGAACCGGGTCGCGGTTCGTTCCTGCTCCCCGCCGCCGCCCCGCCATCCCCCGGCGAACCGTGCCGCCACCATCGACGATGCAATACTCCCTCTCTCCGCGAGCCCTACGCTCGAGGAACCTCGCGAACGTTCGTACCTTCCCGTGCGGCATCAACACGAGCTAACGTACTACGCTATTCATAGATATGTAGTTGAGCTTTTGCAGCTGAAGCAATGCGGATTGGGTATACTGTTAGAAATTTAATGAAAATGAATATTAGCGGAACCGGATAAGTTAATAGATCGGTATATAGTATACCATGCTGACTCGAGAAGAAATCTGATTCGAGACTTTTATTCGGATCGATAAATCCGTTTATCCGAGATCTAAATTATTATTGATTGGCAAATATTGGCCCGCGATCAATAAAACTTATTTCGTTTAGATAGCCAATACCGGTTATGTACCCATATATCGTGTGGATGTAACCCGTTATTGTATAGGTTGCCTGTAAGTACATTAAAGGGAACGTAAAACCAAGACACGTATCCCATTCACAAAGAGGAGTCCCGAGGGGTTGCGCGTCGTAGTGATAAGACGGGACGTAAGGGGATACCGCCAGCTTTTCCTACCCCAAAAGTAGGAGGTCGACGTTCCAACCCCTTTCACAGAGGATCGGTAATTCTCGGGTGATTACGGCTTGCCTCGAACGGGTTCGGCCAGACTCGGACCGCTTCGGTACGACTGAACCGTAACTAACCTTGTGACTTGTGGAGGCGCGAGTATACTAGTTCATTTTGCTCAATGGACTGACTCAACGTGCTCACCTAGCTTATGGCTAGCCATTATACCAGCGAGAATAAGTCATCGTTCTTTTATTTTCTATCATCCCTGTACCGAAATTCATTATATTACAATGATAGAACGCTCATCGTTCATTTCCACCGATCCCCCCTTTTTTTTTTCTTTGCGACTTTTCATTTATTTATTTACATTTTTCGACTCAAATGTATGTATCGAGCGACGCGACCGCTGGACTAGGCCCATGTGGGGGCAGGGGGGAAGGCAGTAGTAGTAATTAACTGATGTACATGTATTGACTTTCAAACACTCTGCATTGGACTCTGTAAATAATCTGTCGATGAAGGAGAGAGATTCTTTTCGGTAACTTGCCGCTGGTTAGGATAGATACATACATACATAGGTAGGGTATAGGGGGTATACGCGCGCAGCTCGACCGAAAATGGTCTCGCCCACACAAAACGGACCACTCACTTGACACACTTCATAATATTAAGAATAAAACTCGTGTTTAGATACGAGGGCGACATTTCCCGAGGACGGTATTACGTCCCCGAAAATCACGACCAGTTTCTATAACACGTCTTTTAGTCGCGGCATCGCGTTGACCGCGTCGCGTCGTTACGAGACACTCGCGCAGTGACGCGGCCTCGACCACAAATATACGACTTGTGCATGGCTGCCATTCCCACACCGGCTTATACTAGTCGGACCGTGTTAGCGCCCGTTTCGACGTGCTCTAACGCATGCGTGCCGACGACCACTAACACGAATCCACTCGATGCTTGTATGTTACAAACGTACACCACCACCTGCACCGACTCGCAACGAGCCCACGGATATTTGCATTGGCGCAATGCGAGTCGCTCGCTTGCAGGCGCGACGAGACGCAGGAATACAGCGTTCTGTGTATTTGGAAACGTCGCAGTTTTTTACTCGTCTCGGTTTAACCGAGCTCCGAGATACAACCGAACAATCGATATAGCTGAATTCTTACCCTATTGGGGAAGAAAAAATAATTCTATTTCTTCGTTCCGTTTCTTTGGGTCTTTAGGATTATGTATCTCGTACTCTCGTACTATATTTTGTACTATGCAGCGATTTCTTATTTTTCTGCAACGAAATTTCGGCAGATAACTAGCTAGACCTATGCGGGGAGATTTTAGTAACGAGAGTAGTAACGGCAAATCAATATTCAGACGGTATCAGAAGCGGTGCGGTGCCGCACTGATCACGTTTCGAATAATAATGTTATAGGTCGGTGTTGGGTATACTAGGGGAGTGTGTATAATGATTAGATAAGATTTTATAAGAACCGTGGTCACGCCGATAGGCGAACCGGAAGGTCCGAGTTATAAATTAGGCGCTAAAGTTAAGAGGGTGTAAATATTACATTTGGTGTTTCGTATGAGATAGGGGAGAATAGATAGGCAGAGATTATACTTGAGAAATTGTTATGCCTTTTTTATTATCACGTAGTGGGTTACGCTGCGATATGTGTACAGAACTACGACGACATAATTCACCTATGAATTTAAATTCATTTTCAACGAAGAGAAGAACTTCTTTAGTACATCGTATTTATTTATTTCTCCCTAGCGGAACACGGGAAATTAACGCCGCTTCACTTTATGCAGCTTGCATATATTGTGCCTCGAGGGGATACAATTTATAATTAAAACATGCAGGTTTCACGGAAAAAAAAAATATACATTTCATTTTTAAATCTGCATGCTGCAGGATATCCGATGCTAAAATTAGTATTTATCAATTATTTCTATATGTGCGTACGATTATGTAGATATTATAGCTGTGCAGATACTTTATCAAATATTTATAATGTATTGAACGTCGGAGCGAACCTGGATGTCTATTATTCACTAATTTATCATCGATCTGCATTCTGCCTATTCGCGTTATCACAAATAATATTACGCACCATGTAGGTACACCTACCGTCTAGTCACACCGAATATTGCAAAATAGAATTTATTCATCTTTCCGATCTTACGCTAAACTACTTCATGTTACGAGTCACGAATTAGGGGTCGAACTGAGTTCCAGTTAACTTTATATACGTGACTCGAATTATCGATGAGAGTTATGAAAAAGCGAATGTTCACTTCGAAAATCCACGGTAGTAGATATTATAAAAGTTTCGGTAAGATTGTTAAATTATTACAACACCGCTTCATGGATGAGTCGGAATATCCCGTGACAAATATTTGATTATAAAACAAATTATTGAATGAAGTGAGCAGAAATGGAATATAATTATAGTAGAAAAAAAATAAAAAATAAAAATAGACGAAATGAAAAGAAAAGGAAAATGATGACGAGCGGCAGACTTTTTTGACACACACCTTGTATTGGTTTTGATATATTAAATGTATTTTTGTATTTATTTTTGTCACTTTTATTCTCTGTCAGTCAAATATATTTCATCTATTTCGCACGCGTTTCTACAAGTATTATATAGAGTGACATAGAAAAATAGTCAGATGTCCGTCACGACTTCACTCGACCCTATCAATTATGACGGAAGAATAAATTCTGACAAGATAGAAGAAAAAAAAGAAAATAAAAAAAAAATGGAAAAAAAAAGAGACGAATGCATGACCTGATACGCTCTGGAGGGATCAATTATTTATCCATATGAATTATGATGCATAGGTATTATTATACAGACGAATGATGTTACCGTGATAATAATATGTAACATGAATGAGTTTTGTTAAAAATATTCGAACTTATTGTAACTCTGAATATTTTTATACGCGTCATAAAATTTCCGCGAATATTACTCCAATCAGTAGATAACGTGATCAATTTGGCAAATATAACAGCTAATATAGGAGAAAATGCGGTATAAAGGAGAGAAGAAAAAAAAAGAGAAAAAGTATTCGTCGCTGGCGGACAGCTGATGAATGATAAAATGTATTAAAATCACATTAGTCTTGTACGCATTATAGTACATAATGATACAGGGTGAAATTCTAACGTCAGAAAACTCGGAGCAGCGTTGAGGTGGCCGCGACTTTGGCACGCACGAGTTTTTATACATATACGCGCCGAGGTCGCGGCCACCTCAACGCTGCACTCCAAGTGTTCGGACGTTAGACTTTCACCCCGTATAATGTTTGTAGTCGGCATAATCTTTGGCCGATAATCTACTATTGACTCAACAATCTACGAACACGCTACGTAAAGGACAGGTACTAGGAAAATAGACATTTCTATAGATAAGTAGGATTCGGGTAAGTATAATATATTACGTAACTGTATACGTTCGATCAAACGTCAAATTCCGATAGGAACTAGGTAGGTAGGTACGTAGTAAGTATATCGAATCATTTCGCAGTGTATATCCATACGGGGTAGGTATATAAAGAATGGAAGAAAAATATCATATTGTTAAAATTTCGTTTCGATTTGTGTCCTAAAAAATCGGAGACCATTTGCTTCAGCGAAAGCAATCTAGTAAAAAAAAAAATTTCTCCGTCCTATTCAAGAGACCGTGACGATCGATCTTAAATTCTGAAAGTCTCAATTCAATATAAACGACAAAAAACGGGGCAACTTGGCGGATGTTCCTTCATAATTCATATACCATGTTACCCGCACATATTTCTCAATATCAATTCGAAATTCGTAAGCTGGATATTCATTTTGCGTCTACAGAGAAATACAGTTTAGTTTTATTATTATACTTCTTCAGCATCAGATCGTAAGAACAACAACAACAATAATAATAAATAAATAAATTTATCGCTATGACTTCCATGCTATATTCATTTTCAATATTATACTTTCACTTTAAGTCTGATTAACAATTTTTTTGTCATAATAAAAATGATAATCGGTTAAAATTAGTGATTGATAACTACATATGTATGATGTATAGTAGGTATAAGACGTCTAATGTAAGGTTGCGCAATAGTCTTTTGCTCTTGACAATGGTGAATGGGATGTCCTCACCCAATTGGCTATAAATCTTGTTTAAGCCCTCGCAACCGAAGATTGGCCTCGGGGCAGGATTCTAACCAATAGTCAATAGTCAATATTCAGTAGTCAATAGCGAACACGAATCCGCATGTGTTGTACGTACGTATGTATGTATGTATGTACATATGTCGTGTGTGGCGATTCCGCACCGCAACCCAAATGACATAGATGTATGCCTATAGTATGTATAATAGGATGGGAAAGATAGCTACCTACCTTATCGACCCCTTCCATCGCCCACTAAATCACACTTGACATTTTACTTGAGGTCCTTTTCAAAGAGGACGAATTCAGATTGATCTTATAGATTCTATCCTGAATTACGTCTGATTGCTCTGCATCTGTTAGATCCTGAATCCAATGCCTTGCAATCTTCAACTTTTCTAATAAAAACAAAAAAAAAATAATAATGATAATGATGAAGAAAAAAAAACAATCAACTTTACCCAAAATTTACTACATCCATTATCATTCATCTACACCCTACAATGCAAAGAATGAAGACTATTCATTGGATTCTTCAGAGGAATCTTGGCCTGATTGCAATTTTTTTTTCTTTTTTTTTCTACTACTTTGGGATTGAGATATATTTTTTATCAAGATTCAAGCAACGGAATAGGTAGAATAGGTTTTGATTTTCATGGGTTCTGGAATACCTGAAACATATCAGAAATAATAAACAATGAAAATATAAATTCAAGTGTTAGATGGAATGTATATTTACAAAGATACATGGTATAAGTACGTATTGCTTATTAAATATTAAAAATGGAAAACAGCTGTTACACGATGGAGATAAAATTTGGTCTGATGAAAAAAATGAAGAGATTAAAAAAAAAATTATATCAATTTGTGAAACATGTTCAAATGAAGATTAAAACGAAGCAATAATTGTCCTTACACAACTAGTTAGATCTCGGTATCCAGATCTATTTTAAAATATTGAAGATTAGATAAAAAATCTATAATCGCGTATAAATTATTCATCTCTTTTATAACAATAATAATTTACTTGCCAAAGAAGTTTTTTGTTTTTTTTTAAGATAGTATTCATGGACTGATCTACTTACAATGATTACCCAAAGAATTCGTCCCTATATACGAAACATATATTACAGCTTGTAAATATGGCTAAAGTTCTATAGAAGTTTTCTTGGTAAAATCATATGCATAATGGTAATCGACTGCGTGTAAACCTTTTGTTAAAAACTACCTAATCGAAAATACCGATGGAACGTAAAGGACGGGATATTTTAGTCAAATCTTGTAGTATATGTATTCGAATTATTTAGTTACTCCCTTCCCTTGTTCCATAAAGCTTTTCAATTTATTGTCTTGCTCCTTAATGTTAGCTAGAGTTTCTGTTCCTCACAATTATTCGATTACAGTAACGTCCGCTGATCAGTCTTGATAAAACACCGATTAACGATATTTCTAGACACCCACCTACCCAACTGTGTCCGCGTTTATAATATTAGTTAAATATTATGAGAATTTAATAAATTACAACTTAGTTTCGTGCTTAACTTTAGCTCTGAGAAGTTGATTTTGCCTAGGAGCACCGTACGTGCTGCTTAAATAACAATTAGAAGAAGTATTTAGGGTCGCCGTAGGAACTGGAGTCGGAGGTTCGACGATGGTATTTCTATCAGATCGATAACGACGTTGACGATTATTGTTATGAGCGTGATTATTGTTGCCATTAATTCGCAGCTCAGAATCTGTTTCCTCTTCATTATCCGCGCTATCCACATCCCCTGGAATCATAATACAAGAATTATCTCAATTAAAATTCCTTGAAAATTCATTCACATGTAACTTTCATTTACCATCGTCTGAACTGTTCGTTGATGGAAGATAAAACCGAGAAGGAGGCGACCGGTTGCTTCCCCTCAGCTCTCTCTCGCCTCGTTCCTTGACCACACCGGCTGCGTTATTGTACTTGAATTCCCTAGGAAGTGTGTAACTTCTTGGTAGCGACACTTGACTACCCTCCACGTCACTCTCACCTTCGACTTCTACCACACCTTCGCCATCTTCTTTAGAAGTTTCTTCTTCTTCGTTCTGATTAGAACACAATCTACGGAATAGATTAAACAACGCATTAAGTAATGAATGGGAGTAGTAATTAAGTTTGAGAAAAATTTTGCCCATCTATATTAATTATGCATGAAGAAACTTGAGCCGTTTCGGCTTAATCCTTCACGAAAAAGCACGCTAATCGAGCATTTTAGAGTATAGAAAGTTCGATATTGTAATGAGTGAAGAGTATCAGCACCTGGGGAACTGAAAGGACTTATTCCATTTTCCAAACGGATGGATTAGATCACATTCCAATAGTTTACCTAAGACTAAGATGCCCCGGTGGTGTCCAATGCGGATAATGATGAGGCAGACACCGAGGGGCGAGTAAAATTTCCGGAGTTTCTGCTCGCTCTCTTTGGGGAACTTTCCAAGGATTTGAGGGATGGTATATAGATGAAGAAGGCGGCGGAGGTGAGAGGCAATGCATTTTAACCGGTGGCCAAGATGATAGTGTAATCCCTTCGTTTATATCAGGTGGAGATTGCGGCGAGGGTGACCTAGGGGATGAGTGGAGCTTGGCGTTTGGTGGTGGTTGTTGATTAGCTGCTAAAGGAGAGGAGGAAGACGCAGAGGCTGAAGCTGACGGCGGTGGTACGAGCTTTCCCGATCTGATCTCTTCTTGAATAGCTCTCAATTCACGCAGCTGCTGCTGTTTCTTTTCCTGCAGTTTCTCACGGATAAGATTAACGCTCAATGAACCTCCCAAACTAACGCCAGTATCGGCGTCGAGCTTCTCACTCGTCGACACATCCTACAAAAGAATGAATAATTTGTAATGAAATGTACAAACGGTTGATTAGCGATAATCAGAACATTTAATTTAAAGATACAAATAAATATTAATGATACCTGATGATTGTGACTGGGAGTTGTGGCCATAGATAACGGTCTCCTCCAAAAAGGAATTAACTGATGAGGTCCACCGCTGCCGTTTAATCTAGGACGAGCCTCGCCCATAGTATTTGGCATCAAAGCCGATGGTTGTGGCGGAGGAGGAGGTGGAGGCACAAAAGTTGTTGGCTTTTTTTTCTTTCGATTTGGATTAGCCACTGTTGGATTTGCAAAACGGCAATTGAACACTCCTGGTATTCCACCGTTTCCCAATTTCATTCTCCTCATTCCTACTTCAACCCCATTCTTCTTCTCTTCAATATAATTTATCTGCTTTGCTTCGTTGGGATCCTGTGGAAATTATGTGAATAATAACAACGCTAATAATGATCAGCTATTTTTAATCATCTTCATTGTAATCGATTAGAAATCGTGATCTGTAGGTACGATGAGATAAAAACCTGTTTGCAGAGAGTGGCGACACCGTTCGTTGCATTCATTCGTCCGCCAGCCTCGTACCTGAGTCTTCGAACGTGAAAAAATCTGTGAATAAATGTGAAATGATGTCTTAATAAGGATCGATAAATGTGAGGAGGATGTATTATTTCAACGTACATTCAAATGATCAAAATATCAATCTATGAACTCACCTGTAGTAAAGAGCCATGAAAAAAAGACCACCAAAAAATAAAGCTAGGAGAATGAGGGCGAGAGTAATAGGATGGGGGTGAAGAGTGCTTCGATGGACACCAGCCGCCCACACTCCTACTAGTAAACTGTTTTCCAAAAACATGACTGTGTAAAATATCACCTAAATAAAACGAACCACAGTTAGCCATTTGGGAAATATCTATCTTGGAATAGCTCTCTCAAATTGAAATCCACGTTCTTATGTCTATGAATCTTTCATCTACTCTACTTGTATAGATCTTTGTAAAACTTGATCAGAGTTTCAAATTGATACGAAATTTTCCGAGATAAGGTAACAAATAATAAAGATATGATACCAAGTTGCAAACAAGGGATAATATCCAACAAACGCACCATTTTTTGTCTATGATTTGTTTCGTGCAGATTAACGTATGCGAATACATATACAAATGCCAGTAGAGTAGCGAGAAAGGCCTTTCGTCGAAGAGGCAGACGCTCGCCTCCATGGAAAAGACCATCTGGGGTAAGTAGCAGCCAGGTAAGCATTGAGAGCCAATGGAGAGCAAGAACAACCAATAGCCACTGCCCTCCATAGAGTGAAGCATATGCGACTAGTGCTCCAACTCGAGCGCTCACAGTCCCAAGTCTCCAAGCTAATTGCGCTAAGACCCCTAGCCATGTGAGCACGAGTCTTTCGAGATTGCGCAGTCGTGCTGCACCCTTGCTGAAACTAGCAACTGCCCAGCAAACACTCCATAACGACATTCCTGCCGAAACAGCAGTCAACTCTGCCAACTTTCCTCCACTTTCTACCTCTTCGCCTTCCTTGGTCTCATTCTCTCTGGTGATACCAGTCGATAGTAGATACAATTGGAGAAGCAGCATCGGTGCTGCCTCGCAAAAGGCATGGATTAGTCGCAGTACACAGAGCTCCCGTACCTGGTTTAAAAATACTTGTTAATCATTTTGGTGCCAAACTATATATCAGATACTGAGAGTTGATACATTCATCTTTTCGTTCAATCATGGTAATCTGTTTAATTTTGAGATCACTTAATTTCTCTCTGATAATGAAAAACGGAATGAAATCTGTTAGTATATACTTTCACAAATTCTCTGCTACTTCATCGACCATTCTTGACCATTTCACAACAATATCTAGTGATTCGAAAACAGGTAAGTAATTAATAGGTTTTCAAGCGCACCTCGTGCTTCACGTATGCTAAATCAACGGGAATGAACAGTTTGAAGTAGCGCCAGAGAACTCCGACCTGCATAGAATGCAAGACTAAAACGCATCCCACTATCCAACCACCTTTTTTCTGTACACCACCACCATCAATACTAGCTGTACTGGTGGTTGATAATCGGCCTCTTGCACCCCAGAGGTACCATCGTACACTGATGACCTATGATATGGTAAATTTGTGATCAGTATAATATAAAATGTGGAGAAAAATATGAGTTTCATTATCTATTCATCTAGATGTTATAAGAGGCAGTTATATCATTCTGATGAATACAGAATATCGGTTGGTAAGGAAATGAATGAGGTGTAATATTCGATAATAACAGAGAATAATATTTAGAATAGACAAACCTGAGAAACGACCAGGGAGGTAACAACGAAAGTAAGACTAAGAGGAAAAAAACATGACGGTGCAGCAGGGTGATGGGCCAAGGCGTAGCCCATTGCCAGATCGAACACCACGTCACAGAAATAAGAGGCCAATGAGATTATGTTAAATAGCACGTCGCATAGTGGCAGAAATTCGTGCTGATGCTGTTGCTGCTGCTGGGCCATAATCGGCCTTCCCTGCCCATTTGTAACCCTCCGTACTATCTCACGATTTAGTTTTCAGACTCTTTATGATAAGACAAATTTTTGTTTCTTTTAATAATGATGCAAATTTATGGATTCAAACTTACAGAGGTATTCTAAGGATGGATTTTCATGCGCAGTAAATTAAAATTTTGCTGTAACGCTATTCGTTGTTGATCACGTGGTTGCGCGCAACCACTTGATCAACAACGAATAGCGTTACAGCAAAATTTTGCACAGCAGCAGCAATTATTTAGTGCGCATGAAAATTCAGCCAAAAACAAAATTCGTGATCGACATCAATGACTTATGAATGATTTTCGAAAATTTATCGACTCGCTATATGTAAACTGTTATTAGAAATTTGAGTGAGTTTGATGTTATGTATACTAAAAATTAAATAATAGAAAAATTGAAAGTTGTTGTTTTTTTTATTTTTTTGTTTGTTCGTCTTTTAAAACTCGGACTTATTCATAAATGGATTTGTTTGATTTATTACTTACCATATTTTGTTTATGTATCATTTAAAAATGAGATGAAAAATAACATTTTTAAATTGGATGCTGATTAGGCTGGTCCAGCTTTGGAATGCGTGGAATTTCTGTTTCTATCTTTGTCTTAACTTTCGGTTATCTATTTTCTCACATCTGCAGCTTTCTAATAAACTTTAATTTCCACTCGTTTGTTTTTACATTTTTTTTTTATTGTTAAAATACACTTTGATTATTTTTTAAGATATTTATAGATTCACTATACTTACTATATCAATATCGAATATGATATAAATGTAAAAAGATATTACTTGCTTGCGATCTACCTGTTGGCTATTGCTGTTGATTCACAAATCAAAAGTAACAACAGGCTCTACCTGTAGCGCTGGCTACGAGGAATTTACAGACTCTCCTTTCTAAACACACGACGAATCATCGATAAAGAAGAATACCAAATAAGCACTGAGTCTCTGATTTAGATCTGCTATACTGTAAAGTACTACGAATCAGTCGGTAACACGAAAATCTACCAATCGATAAAAATGGTCTTTTCAAAATTAAAATCAATTGATTAATGGGCTATTTGGATATTTTCATTAGCGGGAAACACTTTCATTCAACTCGTAGCATGAAATCATTTTCATTATAAGAACTTTTTTGAAATTTTGGGATAGTAGTATTCGATGTTCGAAACAATGACTTAAAACTCTGAGTACTTTTTTAAATAAAATTTATTTCAGGAATTTCATTGCGAATATTTATCTAATAGTATGCTTCTTTTTAATTCTACAACACTTCTTTCCATTTCTGCAATAAATCCGTTTGAATTTTAATAAATTATTCTACCTAAAAAATAACTATGTTTTTGCTTTATTTGAAAACGCAGAACCCTCTCCCTTGGCGCAAATCAAAGTCATTTTGTTTTGCTGTTCAGGAATAGCTGAGATTAGGGTATAGATCAAGGCATCTAATCATTACCAGTTCAGACCATTCCCTAATTGTTTCACCCGATTCTATGCAATCCGATTCCGTATTTCAGGAAGCTGCCTGGTTTGAGTCCAGTGAACATGAAAAATAAGTATAGAAAAAGTATTCGGTACTTTTGCGTACTTGATTTCATTTAACATCCAGACTGGTATACCCAAACGTTTCACTGGTCTCGTTCAGTAAACCTAGATCATCATTAACATGTTATTAATTATTGATAGCCGGACTGATATGATTAAGCTTAATTATCATTTGTAATTTGTTTAAATTTACCGTGAACAATCCAACCAAAATTGACAACAGGTTTCCAAGTCATCAGGTCACTATAACTTAGATTACAGTCGTGACGGTACTGTTTGAAAGATGCATAATAAGAGGCACCGTCTTTGTTCAGAAAGTCCCATGTAATCACTGTACTCCATCCTCTATGTTCGTTCTTTTCGGCAGAAGGTGGCGTCTGCAAAGATTTATTTCAAATTTTTCAATACAATAACAGAGATTCAATACTTCAAATTATAAATCAAATCAAAAAAGGTAATCATACTTACAGCAGTTAGCAAAAGGCCTGTCTGGCTCGAGTTTGGTCTGCTACAGGTCACCTGTGGTAGCTGTCCATCACCAATCTGGAAACATTAAGACATAACTTTGAGACACTGTCTTTCATCATACAAAGAATGACTGTGATGGTACTACGTTACGTTTTTCACCCAGCAATCCTGCGATACTGGTACATTACCAGATGTCAAATCATCTATAGTCTTCTGAGTTATTCTCGAGAGTTCTAATAGCTGGCATCGTATTTGCAAACATGTTAATGGTACCTTGAGCTTTACCTTCAGCTGGTTGGAACTGAAAACAACATTTTACACTTCTTTATCTTATCTTAAACAATTTTTCATAAAATATAAGGACTGTAATAGAAGAAGGTAATAGAACTTGAAAATGAACTGAGTGATATGTACTACAACGGAAAACCTACTGGAATTTGTTCTCATGCAAGTAGCAAGTGTTATTGTGGAATGATACATAGCTAGATGAGCGATCACCACAATAAGCTGAGCAAAAGGTGATCACAGTAGCTGCTAAAGCCTTAAAGTAGCATTTTATGATCGGTTTCTTAGAATCAATGAGCCGACAATGTTTCCTTTGCAACCTTTGGAGCGAACTTGATGAGAATTAAGAAGAAATAGGAATGAGTCCCAGAGCCAACATTATACATTGCGTAGATCAATTAATAGGCTTACAGCTTATGGTTCTCGGGTTTGATCTCGAACTTTTCACATTTCAAACTAGTGTCATAGTAATGATAACTTGTGTTGTAAAAGACAGGATCCCATAGCCACTTCTTGCCTTCTGCATTAGTCATCTCAACATAGTAACAGCCGGTAAATATATTACCAAAGAATATCGATTCCCTTTCATCCTCACCCTGAGATAGAAACATATTAATTTCTGGAATAGAAGATTAGCAGAACTGGGATGTCTATAAGAAATATTGATTCCTGCATTCAACGTTTTTGGGCATCTTAATACTAATGTATACTATTTCGTATAATATATAACTACTGTTCTAGTTTCCAGAGTAAGACTTTTCATCCTATAGTGTCAACTGATAAGAAGTTAATTACCTTAATTACTTTACGAGATTTATGAAATTTTCGAAGATTATGATAACTGCTCTCAGCAGACGGACAGTCATTTTCATTTTCTATGAATGGATTGGCAAGTAAAGTGAGAGTAAAATTCTCTCGTCGGTTTTCTATCTGTGCTTCCAGCGCTAGAATAAAATACACACAGATAAGTCTGATGTATAATCAGATCATGAACTCATTTCAACTCGGGATGAATCAATCTTACCTGCTGGAACTTCTCGCACTGCACCTAGTCTGAGATAACCAGGTGGTTCGGAGTCGTACGATTCCCAATTAGGAAGTTCCTGAAACATATATGCAAAGGTAATTTGGCAGAGCACACATATAAGTTAAAAAATCGAAAGTGAAAACGAAACATCTAGGTATACTGTAGTTGGGGACTGAAACCTTGACCTAATAACTAATGATCAAATAAATAATGTCATCATCTGTATATCATTATAGTAATACGTACATAATTGGGATCGCAATCTTTGCCAGGCACACAAGCGATGCAACAAATGTAGATAAAAATAGTAATACGTTTTGAATTCCACATATTATTATGTATGATTGATTAATTGTTTCGCAATATATAACGTAGTATATAGGTATATAATAAGCGTATAACTGAGTGTTATGACATCAGACCGAAGAGTACTGTATAGGAAAGTGTTTGACTTATGATCAGTTACCAAAGGCTTGATAGACCGATATATATAGTAACAGCAGTGGTCAGCTCCCACTCACAAATTGTGATATACTATTCCCCGAAAGCAGAGTTCAAAACATATTGCAAATCGATAATTCATCCATCCAAATAACAGCACAGTGTGCGTAGTTATTTTATCAACTTATATGGATCAGTCATGGGTCATTCCATATCACACTCTACAATCATGATGCAGTTTCAGAATCCAAATTATCTCAATTATTTATACGCAGGCTTATTATCATGACATGTAAGAATGTTGCCAAGGATTGGATTTCAGCAAAAACTTTTTTTTTTTCATAATTTAAAACATGTTAAATCTAGATCACGTTCAAATTTGATCATTCAATACCACGTACAGTGTATGCATGTGTAGATTATGGTACGATAAAAATCCTGAGTATAGGGAATCCCAATTTTTTTAGTTCCAAATCACTATACTTAGGTTGTGGTAACGGACAGTTACGTAAGCCATAGTCAACAATTTATGACCACATCCTGTGGTGATCAATTATTTATTCGTACTTGATGGACGAGTTATACTTTCCAGTAAGGAAAGTTCTGAATAACGAATAATCAAGAGTAGATATCGATTCATTGGAATTGAGGAAAAAGTCTCTGATAATAAATGAATATCAGCAATGACGCAGAAGATGGCATAAATATTTTGCAAAGCCCGATACCCAGGCCACACGTGATACCACCGCTTCGCACCATAGAATATATGATGCGCTAGGCCTAGTGGCACTATGATTGCGTAATCTAGGACGCTGCCTATGATGACACATCGCTGGGACTGTCATATGAGGGTGTCGCTTCTAGTCCAGCTGAGAGACAGACTACTTCAAATTTTTGCAATTCTCACATATCGAAGCTTACACCTACAGATAACGCACTGATATCGTTTCATTTTGGTAAACAGCCGAATTGTGACGTGTGTTGACTGAAGAGTAACAAACAAGTTGAGCCTTATTGAATTCTTTCTACAGTTTCAGTCGTTGTTACTATTAAATTGAAACATCAGAGATTCTGAATCGAAGCGAGTCTTAAAAACTATTTGGGTACGAAAGCTATTGTGTTTTTGAGTAATATTTAAAGAATAACATAGAATTTTTTGTAAAATATTATTCTTTTTTCAATTGTAAATCACAAGTACAATTACATACCTATATAACAAATTATACAACTTAAACTATTTGTAATCATTATAAATAAAAAATATGTATGTATTGTGCATAGTTGACAGGGTTTCGATGTAAACTAGACTCTATGTATGTATCAAATACGATGGTGAAAAAAACTTTTTATGGATTAAAATTGAAATTTGGAATGCCTTGGTGCAGAATTATATCTAGCGTACAGTAGATATATATCTTAATTAGTGTAAAACTTTTAGTTTATTATTGCACTCAACAAGATTTCCGGGTCCAATGTCATATCTATTACAAGATGATTTCATTCTTGAAACTTCTCGTCAGATCTTTATGCGGCAAGACGATTGAGTTCAGCAATATTTTTTCGGCTGATAATGATACGCAAGTACCTGAAAGATGTATAAAAATTTATATAACTGTAATCCGAGTAAATTAATCATTCAGTTTTTATAGATAAGAGCAAAAGAGTTTCAAATCTCATTTCATGAATATTAATCATGAGAAGAGACACTCTTCCACAGAAACTGATACGTCATTGTATTATACATATGACTTATTTATCTGACCTACAACCCGGAGAATAAATATTATTTATTGAACATAAGGCTGATGAAAAATTAAATATTCTTTCATTTTTACCGAGTATAGTTATAGACGGATTAAGCTTTCCATTCGTGTTAAACAACGGGGGATTCTCCATCTTAGCAAAAGGTTTATCAGGATTAGGATCGCAAGGCGTGCCTTCCACTCTGGCCCATTCTCCTACCCTACTACCTCGACCCACTATACTATGCAGGACGATTGAGTGCGCTTGAATTTGTGCTTCTGACAAGACAATCGACTCTCGAATCCGTACTCCTGGACCGATCATGGCGTTTGTTCCAACGCTGACGTTCGGACCGAGCTGTATCAATCCCCATAACATTAATATTGATCACAAATAACATGAGTGTAAAGAAGTCTCGATGTGAAACTGAACAATATATCTCACCACCGCTGTGGGATGAACAGTTGCCGATGCAGCGATGTAAACATCCCCGATAACGTGACACTTGCCACGCACAGCTGCGCTCAGTCTAGCAGGTTGACTTTGGCGATATAGAGCCAGGTAATGTCTGTTTGCATATATCGCTGACCCAGCACTTTTCAATTGAGACCACCAATTGTTTACCGGTAGAGCAAACAGCCGGTCGCTTCCCGCGAGTCTCATTAGTACATCTTGTTCCAAAGACATGTAAGCAGGGTCTTTGCCATTCCCATTCAATTGTCTATAATTTTCAAAAAAAATGCATGAGAGTTTCAATAGAATGTATAAAACGTAATTCATTCTTGAAACGAGTCAGAGACATGAGAATCCATCCGAATTAATAAACCAACAGAAAATTAAACCCACAAAAGATTTTCCTGTTGCTGATTAGTGTTAAAAGTATCAGCCATCGTCTGAAATATGTCCGGGGAAGCGATGTAGACTCCACAGTTTATCAGAGTTGATACAAAGGTGGAGGGTTTCTCTACGTAATGATGAACTTCCCCCCCTTTTTTTAAAACCATACATCCGTAGTTCAAAGACTGTTGCCTAGTGGCTTCCGTCGCCATAACGGTGACCAATGATTGTTTGGTTTTGTGAAAAGTGACCATTTCTTGAAGCGGGAAGTCAGCGCACACGTCTCCGTTCATAATAAAGAAGGATTCGGGACTACCAGACCTAATCTGATCACGAAAATGATACATTCCTCCGGCTGTACCCAGGGCTGTAAATTCCTGCAAGTACCGAATGCTCAGACCATAAATTTGGGTCATTTCTTGTACAAATTGGTGCAAATCAGACGCTGGATATGATCCTATGATCAGAATTTCAACGAGTTTAGAAACCCTCGCACACGCTTCTATGTGATGTTGAATCATCGGTAATCCAGCGACGGGAAATAAGGGTTTTGGTATATCTAATGATAGCGGCCTGAACCTGGTCCCTGTAATCAAGTTATAAGATAGCCAGTTGTTATTTAAAAGGTTAAAAGTTTATTCAACAATTACAGTACTGTTGTTGAAGAGACTATCGGAATAATAACAAACCTTTTAAAGGGCCGCCAATTAATATGACTGCCTTCAACATTTTTCACCTTTATCTCTCAGCGTTTATTAAAGTTACGAGTCTTTTACACATTAGCTAGTCGAGGTTATTTATCTCTTCAAACCGTATCAGGTTACGTGTACTTTGACACGTACAACGTGTAATACAACTGTGTAATCATCGATGACACGTATAACAGTCTACTAATTTATAGGTTATTATTTGTTCTGTTTAATCATGTGGAAAGCATTAAAGCAATGTCAGGTCGGATTTTCATGCGCATTAAATTGCTGCGCATTAAAATCCAGCGTTATCGACCATTGCCATTGGTCGGAGGTATTTATTTCCAGAGCATTGATTGGAGGATCGAGAATATTCGTACTATACATACAGGGATTTGATTATGATCGCGATTTTTGAATTATTCAATTATCATTAATGAATTTCGTTATTTTCAATCAGCTTTCTTTACTATCAATTTAGTTCAGTTTTTCCTTTCATTTATGTAGAAGAAATACGAACAGATATGTATGCATGTGTCGATTTGGTTCAATCCAATAAGTGGAATGGATTCCATGATACTGCGACGCATGTGGGGAATCCCCGGCTTCATACGTATTTTCAAACGTTTCAAATGAATTTTGATATGTACATACGCATACTGAATATAATTTATAAGGATGTAAATGAGAGATAATATAAGCATAAAAACTTTCTTGATGATGGGTATTTGTTTTATTAAATAGAAAGCCTTGTTAGTACAGTTATTTGAGCGCATATTATCGAATCCCATCTCTTAATTATTAATACATCAAAAAATATATTTTTCTATTTCCTAACTATCTAATGATTATTCAATATTATAAAAATATTATTTAACGATTCTTAAAAGGATCATAATAGTATTTAGCTGCCGTTTCAGGCTCGTTGTGATACAGTCTTCAAAAACGTTATTCATCTTGATTATTTTTCATAGTTTTAGAGATTCTAGTCGGTTTCTGATCTGCCTTATATCAAACGGACAAACACTGTACAAAGAATTTTCACAGCTGTTGTTCAACTATATATAAAATTATAAATCTCACACTATCTTCATATCTTCATATAAATATAAATACAATCAAAATCACATATAAAGGAAAGTGAATACTTTCAGCAGCACGTAGTACATGGTTGGTAGTACTATTCCCGTAAATATCCGTTAGCACCATCGATGCAAATATAAATTGCAATGTGGACAATTTTTACTATAAATTACTGATCAAATGTTCGTTTTTTTTTTTTTTTTCTAAATCCATTGCTTCAGGGTCTCTCCTGGAAAAATAACAGATAAACGACTGTTATTATATATTCTCAAGCTTCTCTCAAAGCAATGTAAAATAAAGCTCACTGTTTCGAATGGCCAGTATCATCGAATTGGGCGAAAATTATAATAACTAAACACTTACAAATGCTCGAACAGAACAGAGAGATGGTCAGGAATCCGATAACGGATGTGTGGTGCAACCACTAGAAGTGGATCAGGGTCCGGTTCATCAGTAACTTCAAATCCCTCCACACTATCGACAATAATTATTTATTAGATTGAGAAACACGTATTTGTAATTGATACTATTTATATGGATTTCAATGTTACTCTAATGATCGATACTGACCGCACAACAAAGTGGTAGCAATACTGAGTGGCAGTATTCTGGAATAAATTTTTTGCCAGAGTAACAGCGTGCGGTATGGCATCATCACGAAAGTCACCGGAAAAGAGCCGGTCATTATAACGAGAACGAAATTGTGGGGTGTCAACCCAAACGATCTTATTCCCATCTCTTAGCAGTTTTTCAACCCACTCAGTCGCACCGAGGCTTGCGATCGATTCCCATTCGTCTGTCGTATACAAGTCATAAACCTAGAATTAGATGATAAAACGCCTTTAAATGGAGTTTGCGCACCCATTCTTTAGATTCTGTATCTGCATCTTTTTTTAAAAGCACAATTTTTATTAACGCAGAAGGACCACTTACGTAGCAATGACAAGCCTGCTCTAGGAGGGACCGGAGCTTGTCAATTTCTTCCATAAACTCAGGGGAATCCTTCACGTACATTAGCAATATGTTATTAGATTTTTTCACATCACGCAGAGGCAGAGATTCTTGAAATTCGTAAGGTGTCTTATTTCCTTGGAGATTTTTACGAAAGGCGATGAAATATTTACACTTGAAAAAGGCAAATATTGCTAATAGAATGACACCCAGTGAAATGCAAAAAATAAAAATAATCAGCGGCGTCTGGATATCGTGTGTTGGCTCATGGGATTTTGGGACATTAGACCCGTTGTAACCTGTGATTAAAATGGTTCAATTTCATCAATACAGGGCTGTGCAATATCGGAATAAATTATTTGGTGAATTTATTGAATTCAATTACGTAATGGCTCCAAAATTTCATTGTGGATAGGAATCCATGTGGTTACGTTAGCCCGGCCGTAGAGATTTTCGCAGATATCAGTATACGGTGAAATCCGAAGGTAATACGTGCCGCCACCTCGCTGCAATCCCTTCCACGATGCACCTGCTGTCCATTCTTTTTCGTTCTCGTTCTTATTTTCCTCATGAATTATTACCTGTGCAAATTTTTTACATTTATTCAGGCAATTAGGAAAATCTATTGTTATCACAGTACTCAGAGAAATGCAATAATTACTTGAAGCGTGAGATTTGTAATCAACTTTGACCCCTTACAATCGAATTGCACCACTCCTGTGTCATTCTGGAAATATTTAAACATAAATTTGAGTTTTGCTCTTATAATATAATAGTATATATAATAATAAGTAACAATAATGGTAGATTGCCTTTGTAAACCAGCATTCCTGCGACCCTGGTATTCTCATATTTCTTATATCACCCAGAGCTTCGATTTCTCCATCAAATTCAAATAGCTGAACACGTACTTTGATACAGCTCAATGGAATTTTGAGCGAAAAACTCAGCACCATAGTCCTGAAAACAATATTTCAGTTTATTTTTATATCCACCAAAAATCATAATAACAGTACGTCTCAATAACAGTACTTAACAAATGTTTGGCAAATAAAAAGCATCATGCACGTTTACGAAAAACTGCTTTTTAGTATCTACAGCCATGATGATCAAGACTGAATTAGAGGGGGCTGAATTATGTGTGAATAAGAATGAAGAAAAGAGTTATCTGAAACCGTGATCTGGATTGTTCAGTCTTTTAATATTTGGGAGCCAAGCGATTGATATGCAAAGCAGAAAGTATTTCGAGAAGAATTCATATAAGAATGTAAGCAGCATGCTTACACACAAAACAAAGCTTACACAAAGATCAAACTGATGGATAACAGCCCCGGCTTTCTTTCTCAGAATCTTATCCCTCCAGTTACCTGCGGGGCATCATGCCGCAGGCTTCTTAGAATTATAATAATAAAACTTATAGTTTCCAATTAATATGGAAGCATATCTGCGATTTCAAATAAGTATAAACAAAACAACGAGCAGCATAGCCAACATTGTATTCACCATAGATCAATTAAGGCTTACTCTTCCACGGATTCAGGTTTAAAATCAGGCCCATTTACTAATTTCAACTCTGTATTGTAGAAGGGAAGGTTTGTGTTATGGAATAGAGGTCCGAATTCCCAATTGTTATCTTCTGCATCCGTTGCAATAAAATAGTAACAGCCAGTAGATATCTGGTCAAAGTCTATCGGAATATTTTCATCGGCATCCTGAGGTAAAGAACAAAACAATAATACAAATATAGATTGTAGATAATCAGATCTTTGGTTGTACTTTTCAAAGTAGATACTAATAAAATCAATTGAATGATTTTAAGTCAATTACCTTATACATAATACAAGTATATCGATATTTTTGAAGATCCTCATTTCCGCTGAGATCAGACGGGCAGTCTGACCTATCTTTTATAGATGGAATGAAAAGTAGTGTGAGATTGAAGTCTGAATTTATCTTCTTTATGACTACCTTCATCACTTGAATAACAAAATATACAAAAGATTAATCACATTATCAGGTGATTCTCTTAAATAAAATTACTTCTATTAAATCACAAATATCATCAGTTTTAATATGTTTCCGATTCAATATACTCAGAAATAAGATTGTACAAAAATTTCACCTGGTACAGTTTGATCGACAAGTGATTGGCCTATCTTTTCTACAGCGATCTGACCAACGTTCGAATGGTTGAATCTATATCCTCTCTAAAATGAATATAGGTATAATACAAGGTTCTATGATAACGTTTTACTGAAAAATTTTTACTTTCTCCATGAATAAATTAGAATTAAATATGTTACATGTAGTTTTTCTTATAAAAGCTATGAACTTTAAATAAATAAATATACAAATGTTATATCGCTGATTTTAGTGAATGTTAGATAAGCTTAGATCTATTTATACCTAAATGCAACATAATAATAGATGTTTTTAACTCAAGGGTGATAATCTTTGGCTATTAGGTAGTAAATGATTAATAGATCATTGTTCATACTTACATAATTATAATCACAAGTTTTTTCTGATAAAGACACACAGCCGATATTCCATAATGCGCATAGAAGTATAATACCATTTTTAGAAGACCACATTTTACACATATTATCTTATTAAACTTTGATCAATGTAGTATAAAATATATGAAATAATGTCTATCGTGCTCCTTTGAGGATGACTAAATGAAACACATGAAGACGATACGCGAATTTTTATATCAATGACTAAAAGCTTTGTTACAGGATAAGACTGGCTCTGCTTATAAAGTTCCGAGAGTTTAATTCACAGTACAGTTTTGAATATGATTTGTATTCTCATTGTGTAAACATGTTGATGATCATATGTATTAGGAATGATGAGTATGTTATACTGCAGAGATTCCAATAGCCAATTAATACAATATTATGTAGAAATATTATAACACCGGCGGTATTTTGCTTATCGAGAATGACCCCTGTATCAGAAGCAACAGCTAGTTTGAATTGATATCGATAATTTTTATAATTCCAAGAATACTTTCGTTGTATTAATAAATAAATCGCGATATGTAGTATACGAGCTCCAAAAATCTCATAGCTACGTATTCTCGCGCGTTTAAATTCCGTAAATAACTGTGACGATATGCATATTCAAATTGCGGCTTATTATATTGTACCTGGATTAGTTTTCGACACTTGCTAATGTATAAAAGAAATATTAAGAACCTTGAGAATAGCTCAGCTAATAAACAGAATAGTCGTAAAATTTACGTGTCTACGTGCCTTGAATCATGCGATTCAAAACGTGTCAAATAACACGGGATCGAATGAACAGACGCGTAAGAACGCATATCAATGAAATTTAACTACGAGGATAAAATACACATCATCACGGAGATGTTCAGATTACTCCGAATTTTTCAAAATAAGATTCTCAGATGCTGTGAACTGACAGATCTCAGAGCACTCGAATAATGGTCAGAAATCAATTAACGGATTAACCGACGTGATATGAATTTTTCTCTTCTCCAAATTTATATAAAACATGACATAATAGTACCTACTGCATTGTTTTCGTTTAAAGAGCAGCTCGAATCTATAAGCTAGAAAAATAAGTTTATCATACTACACTTGAAACGCTTTTGGAAGGCGTGTGCTTTTCTTTTTTCATACTAAAATACTTAAAGCTTAAAGACATTTAGCCTCTATAATAGCGTTCAGGCTGCAACCAAATCCGATGACCGATGACATGCTGCTGCTCCTTAGGCTGTCGAAGAAAAATTATCAGATAATGTCAATGCAATGTCATCTGTGTACTAAGAACTGGATAAGATGAACTGGATGTATAGTAGAGATTGGTAGAGATCGAGATCCTTTTTAGCCCGACCTTGAATATTCATTATGAGATCGACTATCGGGCATCGACTTGCACCGACTATAATCGACGCATGCGTAAAGTCGATCGTGGATTGACCGTATGAAATTACGCCGCTAATATTTTCGTATTTTATTTATTTTTTGTCAACTCCGTTTAGTATGCGTCTGCGATAAAAGCGGTATTAATTACTCACGTAATTTAGAAGTTAAACTAATTATAAGTTAGGTGTGCAGGTATAGTATATTATTTAAATAATCTCTAGATCGCTCGCGAGGTTTTAACTTTTAGGTTATATCAACGAATTTTAGGTTATGACACTGCGCCGAGATACAATTAAACTCTGCGTCTCCTTTCATATTTCAGTTTTAGTCACATCTATTCCCAAATCTAAACATCAAAGATGTTTAATCAAACCGGAGCTCTAGGCGGAGGTGTGGCAACCGTAAATCCAATGAAAGATTTCGAAGTCGTTTCACCACCCGACGACTCAGTTTCTAGTTTAGCATTTAGTCCCGCCACAATACCACAAAACTTTTTGGTCGCCGGATCATGGGACTGCAACGTAAGATGCTGGGAAGTTGAACAGACTGGAAAAACAGTTCCTAAATCTATGCAAACTATGGGAGGACCTGTCCTCGACGTTTGCTGGAGCGACGTAAGTCCTTTAATGCCAACGCTGTGCAACTTGACACCTTTTATGTCATTTTAGGACAGTTTTTGAACAAATATATACTTTATTTAGGACGGCACTAAAGTATTTATGGCCTCTTGCGACAAAATGGCAAAGTGCTGGGACCTGGGATCTAATCAATGTATTCAAGTAGCGGCTCACGATGCTCCGATCAAAACTTGCCACTGGATCAAAGGCTCAAATTATAGCTGCCTCATGACCGGTTCTTGGGATAAAACACTCAAAGTATGTTAACTGCTAGATGGTTCAAGGAAGACTTTGGATTCCGAAAATAATTCATTTGGTATTCAACTCCTAATCTGATATTTATTTTCATAACAGTTTTGGGATACTCGCAGTCCGAAACCAATGATGACCATCAATCTACCCGAAAGATGTTACTGCGCCGATGTGGTATGTAACACTATTATTTGGGGCGTCAGAAATTTGAACAAAATCTGAATAATTTTCGCATTCATTGATTTCTTTGTTTTATTGTTTATGCTAAATGAATCCCTTCCTTGAAAAAATGTTGGATCTATTCAGGACTACCCAATGGCTGTAGTCGGGACTGCAGGACGAGGACTGATTGTTTACCAGCTAGAAGGAACTCCTCATGAATACAAACGGATTGATTCACCGCTGAAATATCAGCATCGGTGTCTGGCTATATTCAGAGACAAGAAAAAAGCACCCACAGGATATGCGCTTGGCAGTGTGGAAGGCCGTGTTGCAATCCAATATGTAAATCCGGCACTTCCAAAGGACAATTTCACCTTCAAATGCCATAGATCTAATGGGGCTCCAAGCGGATTTCAAGATATCTATGCGGTGGGTGAATATGATGATGAATTGTTGTGATTCTATCTTGTAATATAATTCCTTAAATAATATTTTATATTTACAACTGATTCTTATAGGTGAACGATATAGCATTCCATCCAGTTCATGGAACTTTAGCAACTGTAGGTAGCGACGGGACTTTCAGTTTTTGGGACAAAGATGCGAGGACTAAATTGAAACCTTCTGAACCGATGGAGCAGGCGATTACTCGCTGTTGTTTTAATCATAATGGTCAAATATTTGCCTATGCTGTTTCTTATGATTGGGCTAAGGTAAAAATAGAATATTCTCAATTGTCTGGTATTTTTTTTTTCATAGACATACTAGAGTATTTGGCTCTCTATATAATTATTTTCACAATTTTCAATCGTTATATTTATTTCAGGGACACGAGTTTTACAATCCTATGAAGAAAAATCACATTTTTCTTAGACCTTGTTTCGACGAGCTCAAACCAAGGACCTCTTCTTGATTAAGATAATTTAATAATCATTGAATTTCTGTCTAAAACCTTTCAGTACATTCTCATCATTTCAACGTAATATTATTCCATATTATTGTAATAAATATAGCAATAAGTTTTATATCACATTCATATAACGATTTTATCAATCATTTCAATACACCCCTTTCTGATTTCGAACTGTATTATCATATTTGTAACAAAAAACTGAGAATTAAAAATTGCCATGAACAAATCACAAAACCATTACCTATGTGCATAATTTACATGTTACTTATCATTTTCTGCGGGAAAAGCTTCGGAATAAATTAAAATTCTTCTACGTACATATACAGGGTGAGTTTTCTCTGGTATCGCATGAGGGAGGGGCTTATCATCGTAAACGCTCCGCCCCTTTCTATTCATACTTATTATCGTCGTATTGAAAAATCCCACTTTCATTTTCAGGAATAGAAAGGGGCGGAGCGTTTGCGATAATAAGCCCCCCCTCACATGCGATACCAGGGGAAACTCACCCGTATAAGAAGAAGTTACCCGATCTCGGATCTGAAATAATGCGAATACTCTCTTGCTGAATTATCATTGCTTTATCTAGATTTGTTCACATAAATTAATACATTAAGAGACTTATCGAGAATGACCCTTGCACCTCTATAATAGGAGATAAGCCGGTGAAAGGTTTAAAAAAAAAAAAAATGACCCCTGCACCAGAAGCAGCTAATTCAAATTAATATCAAGAACTGTTATAAATCGCAAAATACTTTCGTTGTATTAATAATTCGCGATATCAGATATGTACGAGCTTAAAAAGATCTTATCAACGTATTCTAGCTAGTTGAAATCCCGTAGATATAAGCTATAAGGATATATGTACTGATATGCATTTTCAAATCGCGGTTTATTGTATCTATATATATCGATTAGTCTTCGACACTTGCTAGAAGTATAATAGTGATAATAAGAGCCCTGATGAATGGCTCAGGACTCAGGTAATAAGTAGAATAGTCATAAAATTCACGGATCTCTATAAATGCCTTGAATCATGATGCGATTCAAAACATATCAAATAACACGGAGTCCTGTATTGAACAGACGCGTACGCATATCCTCATTGAAATAACTATGAGAAAAATACATTATGTAGTTGTTTAGATTTCTTCAAAATTCCTGAAATAAATTTCTCAGATGCAGTGAACGGATACCTAGATCTCGGAGCACTCTAAATGGTCAAAATTCAGTTAACGGAAGGAAGGTGCTATGAATTTTTTATTCAAATCTAAAGGAAACGCGTCGGATGTGAATACGCGCGGTTTATAACGTGTATTCTTTTGCCTCTGTGATCACTGATCAAAGTGATTATGATCATGTGATAGTTGTTCTTTTGATCGTATCACTTCCTCCACCACGAGCACGAAGTAATCATGATCACTTCCGAAGTGATCGCATAATATGTTATCCAGGATCACTTCCCAGGTAGCAAAATTCAATAAGTCATCCAAAAGCTATCTAAAGGATGCCTAATGTCCGTCTGGAAGTTAACTATAAGTTACCTTTCAAACACTTGTTAACTATAAGTTATCTTTCAGACACTTGGTAACTTATAGTTAACTTCCAGACGGACATTAGGCATCCTTTAGATAGCTTTTGGATGACTTATTGAATTTTGCTACCTGGGTTGGTATGTGATCTGAATTTTGACCGCGAAACTGTTCAAATTTCAAATGTGGCTTCGAAATCAGGTTATGTCGTAATATGAAATCGCCCGCTGCATTATTCTAAGGTTATGTTCCGCTTTGTTTCGTGAATTCCCCTTAAGCGCTACTATCGCAAAAGTAGGTTGTTCTTTTCAGCTGATTATGATCACATGTGATCACTAATCTCAGTGATCACTGAACCACTAATCACAGAATCAAAAGAATACACCTGTTACATGACATAAAAATATTTCATTTAAAGGGCAGCTCGAATCTAGCTAAAAATACCAAAAATAACAATAATAAAATAAATCATACACTTAAAGCGCTCTTAGATCGTGTGTGTTTTTCTTTCTTCATACTAAAATATACCCGCTTGAAGCCGCGGGTACAACAAAATATCGCGTTTACAATTAAACATCTACTGTGTTTTGCTGATACCTTGGCACTCTACACTGCTCACAACTGCTCAGCACAATTTTTATACACTGTGTTTTGCTGGCCACGTTGGTGCAAGAATCTTGTCCCGAGTGTAGACAATTTTGGGAGCTCGTGTCAGTGTGGTTCATGCCGCGGCAAATTCAAAGCAACCATGGCGGCGCAGACAGCGAAAAACACTGATATATATATATATACGAAAATAATGTTGGTTGCTGCGTTTTTGTTATCAACGTTGACTAGTGATGATGAAGAATTGATAATTGTTTTAATATTGTATTACTTATTTTTTGTTCGTAAAATTTGTCAACAATTTTTGAAAAGTTGACAATTTTAGCCTTGAACTGTTTATCTCTTGAAGCAATTATCATTTCTTCATCATCGCTACTCTACGTTGATGACAAAAACTCAGCAATCAACATCATTTTCCCTCTATGCACCGCCATGGTTACTTTGAATTTGACGCGGCATACACCACACCGACACAAGCTCCTAAAATTTTCTGCACACAGGACAAGATTCTTGCACCAACGTTGCCAGCAAAACACAGTGCATGAAAAGTGTGTTGAACAGTGTAAAGTGCCAAGTGGTGCCAAGGTATCAGCAAAACACGGTGCACAACTCTAGTGTGCACCCAGTGTACACGAGTGTAACCAGTCAAAAACGCTATCAGTTTTAGTCACAGCTATTCCTAAATCCAAACATCAAAGATGTTTAATCAAACGGGAGCTCTGGGCGGAGGTGGTACAAACGTAAATCCAATGAAAGATTTCGAAGTCGTTTTACCACCTGAGGACTCAGTTTCTAGTTTAGCATTTAGTCCCGCCACAATACCACAAAATTTTTTGGTTGCCGGATCATGGGACTGCAACGTAAGATGCTGGGAAGTTGAACAGACTGGAAAAACAGTTCCTAAATCCATGCAAACTATGGGAGGACCTGTCCTCGATGTTTGCTGGAGTGACGTAAGTCCTTCAATGCCAACGCTGTGTAACTTGACACCTTTTATGTCATTTTAGGACAGTTTTTGAACAAATATATACTTTATTTAGGACGGCACTAAAGTATTTATGGCCTCTTGCGACAAAATGGCAAAGTGCTGGGACCTGGGATCTAATCAATGTATTCAAGTAGCGGCTCACGATGCTCCGATCAAAACTTGCCACTGGATCAAAGGCTCAAATTATAGCTGCCTCATGACCGGTTCTTGGGATAAAACACTCAAAGTATGTTAATTGCTAGGTCGTTCAAGCAAGACTTTATATTTCGAGAGAAATTCATTCGGTATTCAAATCCTGTTCTTATATTTATTTTTATAACAGTTTTGGGATGTTCGCAGTCCTCAACCAATGATGACCATCAATCTACCCGAGAGATGTTATTGCGCCGATGTGGTATGTACTAGTATTATTTGGAACTTCTGAAATTTGATAAATATCTGAATAATTTTTGCATGTATTGATTTCTTTGTTTTACTGTTTACGCTAAATGAATCCCTTCCTTAAAAAAATGTTGGACATATTCAGGACTACCCAATGGCTGTAGTTGGGACTGCGGCGCGAGAACTGATTGTTTACCAGCTGGAAGGAACTCCTCATGAACTCAAACGGATTGAATCACCGCTGAAATACCAGCATCGTTGCCTGGCTATATTCAGAGACAAGCAAAAAGTACCCACAGGATATGCGCTTGGCAGTGTGGAAGGCCGTGTTTCAATCCAATATGTAAATACCACAAATCCAAAGGATAATTTCACCTTCAAATGCCATAGAACTAATGGGGCTCCAAGCGGATTTCAAGATATCTATGCGGTGGGTGAATATGATGATGAATTGTTGTGATTCGATCTTGTAATATAATTCCTTAAATAATATTTTATATTTACAACTGATTCTTATAGGTGAACGATATAGCATTCCATCCAGTTCATGGAACGTTAGCGACTGTAGGTAGCGACGGGACGTTCAGTTTTTGGGACAAAGATAAAAGGTGTAAATTAAAGCCTTCTGAACCGATGGAGCAAGCGATTACTCGCTGTTGTTTTAATCATAATGGTCAAATATTTGCCTATTCTGTTGCTTATGATTGGGCTAAGGTAAAAATAGAATATTCTTCATTGTCTGGTATTTTTTTTTTTTCATACACATACAAGAGCATTTGGCTCTCTGTATAATTATTTTCATAATTTTCAATCGTTACATTTATTTCAGGGACACGAGTTCTACAATCCTATGAAGAAAAGTCACATCTTTCTTAGACCTTGTTATGACGAGCTTAAACCAAGGACCTCTACTTGATTAAGATAATTTAATGATTATTGAATTTCTGTCTAAAACCTTTCAGTACATTCTCATCATTGCAAAGTAATATTATTCCACATGTTTATTGTAATAAATATATCAATAAGTTTTATATCACATTGATATAACGATTTTATCAATCATTTCAATACGCCCCTTTCTGATTTCAAACTGTATTATCATATTTGTAACAAAAAACGTTAAGAGTTAAAAATTGCCATAAACAAATCACAAAACCATTACCTATACAGGTATATGCATAATTTATAGGTAATAACTTATCATTTTCTGCGCTAAAAGGTTCGGAATAAATTGAAATTCTTCTACGATCATATACAGGGTGAGTTTTCTCTGGTATCGCATGAGAGGGGCTTATCATCGCAAATTTTCCGCCCCTTTCTATTTATGTATAGATTTGTTTACATACATTAATACATCAATAAATTTCATAATAAATTGATAGAAATATTTTCTCTATTATAAATCGTGAGAAAATCTTCATTGATCCTTGTTTTGCATAAGATCGAATAGTATCTAGATCTTCGAAGAAAGATTTTTCTAAATCATCAAAATGACTACTAAAATCAAGAATCTATCAAACGTTGATAATAATGAATGCTAATATCATTACGTGAGACGAAATAAATTCTCTATGATATAAAAAATGACAAAAGCTTCATTTCATTGTTGCATATAACTAAGTCGATAAAACTAATTCTATGAAAATAAAAAGAGATCATATCAAAAATTGTTGCTATTCTGACAACGTATTACGATCATTGACTACGTGAAAATAGACGGGAATTAATTGAATAAATATTTATTTTTAATCCAACAATATCAGATTCTAATGACAATCATAGTAAGAATAATTAAGAAGATTGTTACATGTCGCGTGAAACAATGACTACTTCAATTCGTATTATAAACGAGTTGAACAAACTGTTCACTCGCTGACTCTAACAGTTTATTGTTTTGACGCGCAGAGACATGGCGGACGCTATATTTATCACGCATTTTCTGCTTTTGTTGACGTTCAAATTATGTCCAGGTATGAACAATATATAATGCATGGATGATTATTCCTCGTTTAATTTACAACCAGAAATTATTCTCGCGATAAAAGATCAGGCGATTGGTTGAACGAAAAATACTCCTAAATCAGTCCCGTAAACGATGTCCAAAATCCGAATGACTTTAAATTCCTTCATTTAGCTTTAGAAATGACATTTAAGTCATTTGATTACCGAAGAAATATTCTGATAATCTATCACCGATTTACAACGGTCATTTAAATTTGAATTATAGACGATTATAGAGGATAGTAAACCCGCCTAGGCACAATTTTACGAATACGCTACACACCATGTTTTCAACATGTCAAATGACACGATACCTGTATTGAATTTTCTCATTCACTAGGAGAACGTCAGATTATCGGATTAAAGGAGGATGATTTGTCATCGGAAAGTGACGATCTAGATCCGATAGATCATCATTCCGCAGACCTTTTTAATAACCAAAAACGTTACGAATGCTACAGTTGCGAGTCTCCGAATTGCGACGCTCCACAAACTTGCCGCAATGCAGTCACTGTACGTTAAAAATTATCCTTAAATTATACTATCGCTGAACATGTTACCTTATCGTTATCATTATACTGCGACGTCTTCATGTTTCGCATACATTGTTTAGTCTATGATGAATGAAATTTTTCTACAACAGTGCTGGAAGTCTAGAGTACAAGAGGCAGACGGTACGGAAAGATTAAGCAAAGGATGTACTTCGGTGATAGACCAGATGCCACTTATTTGTCACAAACAGCAAGTGGTTGGAAATGGCAGTACGAAAAAGAGACAAACTAGTAGTTCGACCAGCGGTGGACAATACAGCGTCGAATGTTGCCAGCACAATTTATGTAATGGCGGAGCTTTTCCCGAGCTCCCCTCGTTTTATCCCCACGAACAATCGAACGGTGAACAAAGTTGGATGAATAGTATAAAGTTTGGAGAATTTTTTGTCCAAAAAAATACAGCGCATCATTTTATAATTCGTAAACCTCCGGTTCTAACGGTAGTTTGTATTCATAGGACCGGAAGATTATGCGGTAAAATTTACACTCGCAATATTGGGCCCGATGGTAGGACTTGGAGTTGTTGGTAGCGGTGTACTGGCGTGTATACTCATTCGTAGGACACGTAGAAAACGGCCTTTGACACTAAGGCGTAACAAACTCCTTGTTGAATCTGAACTGGAGCCTTCGTCTCTTCATTTCTCATCGTCTTCTCCATCGACAACTTCCACCTACCATACACACGAACTAAGAGCAACTGCTGCTGGTGATAGCACCCTAAAAGTCAGTGTTCATCACTGCTAAACGCCCTTTGAAATAGGAAATCTATTGCAGTGTGATAATTCAAATTCAATTTCTATTTGAACAGGAATATTTGGACGGACGAAGTCTCACTAGTGGTTCAGGATCGGGACTCCCATTACTGGTACAACGTACACTAGCAAAACAAGTCGCATTAGTGGAATGCTTAGGAAGTGGAAGCGGAGGAGGCGGCGGTTTTGGAGGCGAAGTATGGCGGGGTGTTTGGCACGGAGAATGCGTAGCTGTGAAAATATATTTTTCGAGAGATGAAGCAGCTTGGGCACGTGAAACAGAGGTCTACTCTAGGCTTCTACCGTCTCGTCACGATAACATTCTTGGATATGTTGGCAGTGATATGACTAGCAGAGGAAGTTGCACTCAATTATGGCTGGTTACACACTACCATCCGCTCGGCTCTCTATACAATCATTTGAACCGATCGCCCCACCCGCTAACGCACCATCAAACTTTGAACATTTGCTTGAGTGTGGCTAATGGTCTACTTTATCTACATACTGAAATAAATGGGACTAGAGGGAAGCCTGCAATGTCGCATCGGGATTTGAAATCGAAAAATATACTCGTTAAGGCGAACGGTGCATGCGCAATATCAGACTTTGCTCTGGCTGTTACCCAAGAACGTATTACCACAGATCGAGTCGATCTCCGTCAAGGTACCAAGCGGTACATGAGTCCTGAAGTCCTCGATCAAACGTATGCATAATATTGTGATTTATATTGGTAACTTCATTATAAGATGAAAAAAGATTGAATAATTATATTGATTATTACAGAATCAATGTTGAATGCTTGGAGAGTTTCCGTCGTGCAGATATGTACAGTTTAGCGCTTGTAATGTGGGAGGTGTGTCGAAGATGCGTAAGTAATGGCGTAGCTTTGGATTACGCAGCGCCATATTCGGAATGGCTTTCGAGTGGGAGCCAAGAACCGTCTTTTGAAGAGATGCGAAAATTGGTTTTGCTGGATCAGCGAAGACCACCTCTTCCAAACCGATGGCATTCCGATCCTGTAAGTTTAATATTTGGTAGTAATTGATAAGGAAGAAAAAGGACAGGCTTATTAATCTCATTTCGTATTTCAGACTCTTTCTGCTATGGGTAAATTGATTCGCGAATGTTGGCATGGAAAACCTGCTGCACGACTCCCAGTACTCAGAGTAAAAAAGACACTGGTAAAACTAGCGTCAAACGACCCACGTGTTCATTTGCCACTCGACTGACTGTTAAAATTTATTTACCTGGTTTCAGACACGTATTTATTATTACTATAATTCCATCAAATCATTGTATTCATTGCATACCTTCTTCATCGATAATGAAATTTTGTATCGTTACCTCTGATAGTAAAGATAATATCGTCTGTCGACATATCAGGACGATACTGTTAGTATTCTAGTATCATACTCATTCATTCAATTTTATTTTCGACTTCATTTCACCTTCACACATCACTAAAATGCTGCGAAATATCCAAAAATGGAGTGATTCATAATTAGTATCGATTAGTGTCCTCAGTTTTAATGATGTACTAACGTATAGAATAATACCTAAAGTCAGATACACGACGCAGCAACATTACAAATCAATTCTCTAATATTCTCTAACGGATCAGAATTCATATTATCAAAGCAATAACACCTTTCACAAAACTACAAATACCCTGTAGATGGAACAAATCGTAATATAAGTGTATTCAAATATTTCAGTCACGTTTAGTAACGAAGTAATAATTAAAAATCTTCATAATGACTTCAAGTAGTAGTGCTTTGATGCCTATTATTGCACAAGAAATAAAGTCTGAATCACCCAGAGATGTATAATCAGAATGATGAATTCACCAATCACATATATACCAATTCATTTAATTATATTAATGGGAATCTTAGCTCAAGCATACCAGTATCATTGATTTTTACATAGTGAGATGAAAGATGGTGATTATTTAAGCAATACTAGTGGCTTTTTTTTTTAAAAGAACTTTATATATGGATTAATCCCTCGAAATTGTTCAATAACTGCTCTGTGAGGTTGCCATTGCTTGTACCTGACTTAAGTGTATCAATATCGACGCATTTTGTAAGTAATTTTTTTTTTTTTCTTCATACGTACAAATCGACTCGATGTAATCAATGGACAGGCAGCTCCAAGCATCTTAGCTGTATTTTCTATGTTACCTTGTGGTTGTTTTTAATTTTTAACGTCACGACAACACGTGTATATAATAATCCTATTGTTGCGCGCATCACTTATTTAGTTTGCAATATCCTTGGAAATATCATGCCATGTTTTTATTATTTTTTTTTTTTTTATAATACGTACAGATTGACTTGATGTAATCAATGGACAGGCAGCTCCAAGCATCTTTAGCTGTATTCTCTATGTTACCTTGTGGTTGTTTTTAATTTTTATCCTCACGACAACACGTGTATATAATAATCCTATTGTTGCGCGCATCACTTATTTAGTTTGCAGTATCATTGGAAACGTCGATAATCTATTGATAATTGTTGTAAATAGTATCTTTGTATTAATAATAACTTTTATTATAATTACTATTATTATAAATACACTGTATGAAATTGAAATAAAATACAAGTATGTAATTGTGAGATTTCATAATCTATAAACCGCAAAGAATTCGTCAGCATTTAAGGTACCCTGATCTCGTTAATGTTAACCATTTTCCCAAAAAGGAATTCTTGCCCAACTTGAATATCTTAGGTAGGACTTTTTGCGAATTGCGCAAGCTTTAGACTCATTACTCATGAGTATAAATCGCATTTTCTGATCACGCATTTCAACCTCAGATCATCAATTGTTATAAACTACGAAATTATGCATAAAATAAGTCATGTGGAATCTGGATCTTCCTCTTGGGAAGGTACGGTCAGAACATTTTTCAAAAATTCTGAGGTCTGGCTACACACAATCATTTTTATAAAATGATCCAGCGTCTCTGTAGTACTTTTCGGATTATAAAATAACTCTGTAACTAGATATCTCCATATTATGGGCTCTGTTTCTATTCTGCCGTCCAACAACAGCGGTAAAAGCTCGGCTATATGTGGCCAGTCGTGCCGCATTAGGCATTTTCTCATTTCAATAGTTATTAGAGTACGTGAAAACCCGGATGAAGTCACCTTCTTTCTTTTACGATTACGAATATTGTGCAGTTTACTACTGCTACAATGAAGGGTAGTTCTATCATCTATATTTGAAGTGATTTTCTTGTACTTCTTAGCGGCTGGACTTGCTTGCCTAGATCGGAGTAGATCCAATGCTTTGTTCTGAAAAATATCATTTCATTTAACAAGTTATTACAAAGAATGGTGACTCGTCAAGAACATGTATACAGAATGAAAGAGTGAAATTCATTATTGGATTTATACCAACTAACCACGTTATGAATTTTGGCTGAATAATTTCGTTCTGCCATGACTACGTGTATCTTTTTCCTCAGGGATTCTTGGTTCATATAGTTCTGTAAAACAATGAATAGAATTAAAAAATATTCCAGCAAAAGTTAGTGACTTCATATATTACGTATATCGATGCTATATGACCCATGCGACTTTAACAATCTGATTAATGTGGAAAGTAAACGGATGTTCATCGCTACATATCATAAGTAAAAATAAACAATCGTATTATTCATCCTTGGCAAAACAATACTCCTTATCTATCTCTCAAGTTTTTAATTTAACGTATAATTTGACTTACGAAAAACATCATATTAAATGGATGATTCTAGATTCTAGATTCTTGATTCTAGAATCGAACCCAGTCATGTTTACTTTTGTCTAAAGAATTATTCTACCAGCTAATTGAAAAAATAATATACGCATTATTATATTTATGTTTTCAACTAATTCAATCAGTTGTCTCAGTCTGCTTATCGTTTGATTGAGACAGGATGTGGTCGGATTATAATATAGCTGCGTAGTTACAATAAGATGTGTACCTAGATAATGGATGCAAATTCGCAAACAATTGACAAACCTAAACACGGGTTAGACGATACGTGCTATTGCTGTAAACGTGGCAACTGGCATGTGGCACGGCATTTGAGCACATTTCACAATCACCGCTTGTTCCGTTGAATCCGACCAATGATATCGCTTTGAGTCGATTTTTGTTTAAAAATTTTCGCAAAAGAAATAAAAAAAAAAAAAGAACCCAATCAAGCCGATGTTGTAACGTTTAATCATTGCCACAAAAACTTATGTATCGATAAATATCAAATTTCACATCTGAAAACGAATAATGTTTATCTTTTACGGAAGTAGGAAGATAACCATGAGAATAAGTCACGAATATCGGCGATCCCGAACGCTTATCAGTGGTTAGGTCAAATTTTGAACTCTGATTGAATTGAGATTAGAGATGTCAATTTTTTTACTGAAACAATTAGTTTCTGATATTTTATACCCTCAGACAACGATTGATTTTTGGTAGCGTGATATAGTCGATTTCCCTACTTTGAGCTACGGGGCGAATTGTAATATGAAGTGTCGCAAGAATTAGCTACGTTCAGCGCATAGAGCGATTATACTCGCTAATACCGGGGTAATGGTGGTGGATTCGCGATGAAGGGAGAAAAAATATAGCTGCGTCCATTCCGTTTCCGCCCGTACCAAACGCAATCGTTTTATGCGTTGAACTCTACTAATATATCTTGACTCTACGCAGCGATTCTATTGCATGTTTAATTCCTATAAATAAAAGAAATTCCCACCGGAAACCGCTCGTCAGTACAGCAGACGTGCGTTTAGTACTTCGTTTCTTCTCGCTCTTGCTCTCGAAGCCATGGCAAATGGCAATGGTCATATGAATTTGATTTTGCTATAAATGGAGAGGGATATAGAAAGAGGATAACCTCTCTCTATCTACGCCAGGGCCCAGGAGCGTAATATAATAATCGGGTGCCCGCGCCAGCAAGTGCACAATCATGAAGAAAATAGTTTACATATTATTTGTAGAGATAAATAATGAATATATTATCTAATGGCATTGAGAACTAATTTTTTGTCAAAATTATTGCTATACAATTCGACTACGAATTATCTTTTCATTGACATCCAGAAATGAAATTGAAATACATAGAACGAACCCATTTCATAGAGCAAAATACTATAGCATACGTTTACTTGTCATGTATATTTGCTATGCAGCAAGCTACCTCGAGACAAAATGTTGCACAGGGCATTTAGCGCAAATCTTACGAGTCACGTGACTAAGATGTACAGACTAATCGGATTCTGCAAGACAGAGAGAGGACATACATTGTACTCTACTCTGTCTGTTCCTGTGCAGTTTTTCTCTTATGGAAAAGGATATCCCGTGCTCCCTCCAGGTCTCCAGTGTGTATATTATGCTCTAAGGGAAGAATGGTACTAGAATGGAGAACTGATGCGATATACCTTAGGTTCTACAATGCATACACACGTGTATTTTACCACTGCGGTTGCGCTATTGCTGATGTCAATTCACATCTCTAGAGAATAGTATTTTTATTACTGTTTCTAATAGAAAATATGTAGTACATAGTACATTTGTGAGCTGAGTTGAGATGGAGGAGGGGGTCTATGCTATATATATACCTATATACATGTAAATGCTCGACTTGAATTTTGTCGTGGTTGTAGCCGTGCGCAAATGATCCCATATACTTAGTGAAAAAAAGAAAGTTATCATTTTGTTTTTCTCAGAGTTGTGGTATTTTTAAAATTCCGCAAATTCGGTTTTTCTATTCTTATTCAATGAGGTGTCGCAGTGTTATAAAATATGACGCTTATTCGGCATATAAAAATTTTAAATTACAAATTTTCCTCTCTAATACAAAGGTCGCATTCCGTCTGAATGAGATTATACTAAATTTTATTCTCAACTCTGATAAGCTAATGGCATACCTCTTCCGAGGTTAAAACCTGTTTGATCGTTGTTGTTCTTATTGAGTATCACGTGACGACTCTAAAGCTATTTCTCCATTGAATTTGGGAATAAAAAGAAAAAGAAAAAAAAAAAAAAAAAAAAATATGAATAACTTTGTGATAATCACCTAACGCCATGGCTCTTACACTATAATCGTTCAAAATGTGGCATTGCGAAATCATCAATATTATTATATGTGTTTGTTGGCTTGCCTTTGTTGCTACTGAAGACATTTGTGACCAAACATATGTACGTATCACCAATCACACATTATTCACTTAAACGGGAGGTTTCGTGGAAATATAGTATCCATACGCGAATCAAAATCAATCATGTTTTGTTGTATATCCGTATGTTGCCTTTTGATAAGTATAACTATACGCGGTATTCGTCTGAAAAATAATTTTATTACTTTTACAATGATCACTAACATATGCCCCTGACCATAATGCATCAATTTTAAGACAAAAATATAAAGCCCATAGAGTTTTTCGAATTTTACTCTATTCTACTTCTTTTTATGTACGAACTGATATGATTCCTTATCTTATACGAAATTATGTACACAAAAACAAAGAACGTAATTGGTTTGAGGCGGATATTCTTACTGAATTTTTAGTATGTCTGTTATCACCATTTCAAAATTATCTCTTCTGTAGTTAAGAAAAAATTGAACTTAAATTCAAATTTGCGCCAGAAAATACTATTGCAAGTGTTTCCTTTCCAAATAAACCATGTATTGTCTTGAGCATTTTTTACCAAAATGTGTGCCATGTCTAGATACGATAATAATCGATCAATGAAATCTAAGAATACTTAAAATTATAAGGAATCAGAGAATTGATTAACGGCTTTATCTGAAATCTGTACCGATTAGATCGGTACACGCAGCTGTCGTGCAACAGAGAGGTACTTATGAGGCTTTCAAGTGAACCATGACGCTTTAAATCACACTCACGTATTCCATATCGGTGAAAAGACACAATATACTTAATAAAACCAATAGTTTTTAGTAACACGAATATATTGACGACTCTATATCTTAAAAAATATTCATAAATACTTTGAAAACCTATGTGTCTTAGGAACCACCTAAGTGGGAACCAGTGGAGTCTAAGTTTCCTGCTGATCTGAGATTAGGTCTAGTGCCAGAAGTTGCAGGAGGTAACATTCCGTAATTCATAGTTTTAAATTTAGCTCTAAGAACACCAAGAAATGATGTTCTTGACCGCATACATTTTATCTACAACTGATCGTCATTTAAATGTTATATTCCACTATCTAATCATGTATGAGATATATTCTATCGATTTAATTATAGCATTGGAGGCACAAGTAGACAAGAGGCGGGAGAATTTTAATCTCACACTACTTGCAAACCCATTTATAAAAGATGAAAATAATTGTCCAGCTGCTAACAGCAGCTATCACAATCTTCGAAGGTTTCATATGAATCGTAGAATAATTAAGGTAATTACTTCCTTATCACTTGATGCTATGGGGTCAAAAGTCTCGCTATGGAAACTGGAAGCTCTATTCTAAAATTTGATCTGTTCCTATATCAGGGTGGGGATGAAAGTGAATCGATATATTTTGGCAAAATATTCACTGGCTGTTACTACGCTCAGATGACAAATGCAGAAGGCAAGAAGTGGCTATGGGAACCTGTCTTTTTCAATACAAGCTATCATTACTATGACACGATGTTGAAATGCAAAAAATTCGAGGTCCAACCCGAGAGCTTTGAGCTGTAAGCCTTAATTCATCTATCTGTTAATTAACATTCAATGAACTTTTCGTTCATCCACGTTTGTCTATGTGAATGTTGAAGTTGTGAACTGTATTGTAGAAAGACAAGGTAAAATTTTGTTAACAGGTCCAGACAGCTGAAATATCTTATCGAAATACCATTAACTTGTTTCCAAGTGCGATGCCGGTTGTTTGAACTCGATGAAGAAACTAACAACACTAAACATGATTTGGATACTGGTAAAACACCAGCCACACAGGATTGCCTGATAACAAACGTAATATGCCTGAACGATATCTTTGCTTTCTTTTCCGCTACATACAGAACATTAAATTCATTTACACACATGATAGAAAAAAAGGTTTCAAAATAGAGTATCAATATTTTCAGAGAGGCATAGGAAATGTGCCATTTATAGAATGTACAAGGACGGATGTACGCCCTAAACTTTATGCTGTAAGTATCACGTACTTATTTTTTTCAAGTAGGTAACAGAAATTTCCATATGCGGATCCTGAATCTCGTACATGACAAATTTATGCAAGTGTATTATGAAAGTGATATAAATTTATGCAGGAATCTGCTGAGAAGAAGGGTGAAGGATGGGTAACGTTGATTACATGGAAGAACTTGAAAAAAGGTGGTGCCTCTTATTTCACTTTGTTTGAACAGTATAATCACACTTGCTATATGGACTATAGTGATTTAATGACGTGGTTGCCTGTTGTGCACATCGGAGCACTTGTTCATGGTAAGTTAAAAACACTAAGCCTCCTATCAAGATAGTGGCTAAAACTAACATTCTGATGGCAGGTCGAAGAACCGAGAACGATAAAGTAAACGGATCTGAATCACCCGACTTCTTCCATAATCAAACGTTATCGATTATTCTTTACATTTTACTGGGAGTCTCAATGACGGTAGTATTGATCTACTGGATATCGAGATACGCTAGGATATTAATTGAAAGAAAGCGTAAGGCGAATAATCTGTTTGTACTACCGCAAGAAACAGCGCAATTAAATGAAGACGAACCTAATCAAATTGTGCTAATTTATGCTAGAGATTCACCTCCATTCATGAGATCAATGGACTCACTGAGAGTCCATTTACAGCAGACTAGTCACTTTCCAGTAAGTTGTTACACTCGGGTAGAGCATGATTGACAATACTCTATTCAACAACGCTGTTTAAATTCTATCCTAGGTTCACGACGCCTATTCAATAAACGAATGGAATATGATAACAAAACTTGGTGCAATGGGATGGGTTGAAGACTTGTTTAGAGATGGTAGTAAATTCGTTTGGGTTGATACACCGCAGTTTCGTTCCGTTTTAAAAGAAACTAAATCGGACCAAGATTATGAGAAGCAACACATTTGGGATGACTTTCGTGACGAGGCAATACCATATTCAGTTACTTTGGCTAAAAACTTATTCCCAAATGCTACTACTCAATACCGCCGTCACTTCGTTGTCCGGTTTGTATTTACAACGAATATTTTTTCACTACAATCAGATTCAAAATCGATATCGATACTATCAATTAAAAAATTTGCATTCCTTAATCTTCGAATTACTGTCTACAGGCTCCAGGGTTTCGAAGTCGATAATGAGGATGGAGATCCACTTCTAGTGGTCTCACCACACATGCGTTACTCTATACCTGAACATCTTTCTCTTCTGTGTGAACATTTGTGAGTTTATTCTGCTCTTGTTCATTTTTTTTTAATATCATTATTCATCTTTTAAACATGTCTCTCATTATTTCCCTAGGGCCAGATAAGCTGCTTGAAAATAGCAAGTGGTGTAGATCTGCATCAGCGAAGCAGCTCATGAGATCTTACTACCGACTAATCATAGTCTGATCTTGAGAGCCTAGAATGCTCAAGATTTTGCCTCACAGCTGTTTTTGGAGTCATTCAAAATGGTCAATATGCTTTTTTCGGAAAAAAAGAAAGATTTTACAGTACGGATATAGTTGATGTTGTCAATAATCTATCTAACTAGCCCAAAGGACATAAAAATGTAGTATCACTGTACGTATACCTTAGTATCTGTTGAATTTGATACTGTGCCAACTCGTCTGTGATTATCCTTTAAATATTTTTTTTTGATTTTCTGTTATTTCTACATTTTCCAACGCGTATTTCCGGCCCGGATTTACTATAAATATTGTTATGATATGTAATATATCGTACTACTACGTACTACTACGTAATTATGTATGAATTTATGCAAAATTACTAAAGCTCATCTATGTTAATAATTAATTCATTTGACGTGTACCGCGACGCTGATTAAGTTGTACAAAACGCATTTTCTATATCACAATAAGTTGATTATATATATTATGTTTCACTTTATGTAATTGTTGAAAATAAAAATGTATGTTTTATAAAGTTGGAATCTTACTCATTTCTAGATAATTATAACTCAACTTGTCTACTAGCAGTTTTTGCTACATGTATGATAGATAGAGGGGAAAAAATTGAAACATCAGTCATAATAAGTTACATGGATTGAATTTGAATCCCACACCTGGGGGACTGCAGATTAATTTCTTTTTTTCATTTATTTGGAATTCATACAAACTGATGTTTCCTGCGCAGAATTTATACAGCCATTGCTATGCTTATAGAATTTGTTGTATACCACGCTACAGTATACTGACGATTTTTTTAGAACAAAAGATATTCGACTACATGCCCTAACGGGTGATAAGTCCAAGGAAGAAGAAGAAGAAGAAGAACAAAAGATATTGTCATCATTTAAATAGTCTTTGACTCCTTTGAGACCTAGATTGCAATTAATGTTGATACAGATTAATTGTGGAGGTCTACATCCGGACTTTGAAAACATGAAAAAGTGGGAAGTAATTTCCATCGAATATTTGCATCGCATGCACATGTTCGTGCCTATAATTGCAGCGAGAGATACGTAACATGTACCGTATACAAATGATGGATTCCGTACCAGCGTCGGTAACCTAGTATACGCTTCCGATTTTCAACTAGCATCTAGTCGAATTGACAGCATATTCCGGCTCACCCGTGATTCACTTTTCGAAGAATAAGAAGGAACAATTAATTTCCAATGACCGAAAATTCGACATTGTTAAGTAATCAGGGTGATAGTTAATTTTTTATAAAAAAGATTGTAAAAATTGTGATACAATTTAAAAATGGCGGACATGTGATAACTGTACGCTACACGACGCTGCGGTTGCGATCAAACGTCCCCCTCTCTAATCTTTAGGAACACGACCTTCTGTATTCGGAGTTATCCATGGACGCACCGGCCAATGACCATATCTCCTCGCTGTTCTCTGCCGCGTAGTTTTTACCCGCGCAAACATCGTGCGGCAAAAAAAAGTCGTGTTAATCACGATTGTTTTGCTGATTCGACGTGTAATTTGGTAAGCTAATGCGTTATTTCATCAACAAAAATCACCGTAATTAAATACCGGAGTAAACATATTGATATATCTAAGTACTCGCGTATAAATTTCGATGCGCTTTATTAATTGTCTGTAAACATCCATTGGCAATTATTATTTACCTTGTCAGAAGTTATGCTGCGTTCTATAATATGAAAGGTTGCGATACCGACAATGACTTTACATCGGCTTCAGATTGTTTTTTCCTAAAATTTATACTCCATGAAATTAATCGTTCGTCAAAACTCTACTTATAAAACACTTTGATAACAATTTACTCTCAATAATTAATCTCGTATGTACCACATGTACCCGCATGTCCTATATATATATATACACACACATCTGTGTGTGTGTGTGTGTGTATGCGAGCGAAAGTATATATAGATATAGCGCACTAAAAAATGGTATAAACTCTGAATGGTCTTTCCGATTTCAAACATTGTGATAATTTTCGTTTGCAATAATTTCCCTGTTACTATTTGATGTGTATTTATCACATTACAGTATGAATTGACCGAAAATGGTGGATTCTGACAAAAGTGACAACGGCGAAAGTCTTACAACGGCTAAAAGGTCGCGCGAAGATCATTCCGAAGATGAAAAGATTGAAAATCCTAGCAAGAGGACGCGCAGTGGATCACCCGAAACTCTGGTTAAGGTAGAAAACATGAAAGATACAATTGTTCAGGTGACAAACGGCAGCAATTTACCTTCCGAAGATAAAAAAATCACCGTCAAGGTCGAAGATGAACATAAAAATGGTGAAGCTATGGATACCGACGATGATACAGAGGTAACTAACGAAGATGATACAACGCTAGAAGCTAAAACCGAGGTAACAAGTTCCAGCAATGATTTTTTGATAAATTCATAAATACTGTAAGACGACTTAATAATTCAACCAATTTTTCACGTACTCCATGAATTTGTTCTTCTAGTTGCTCCGATTTATAAAAATTCTCGATATTCTATGCTTAATATTATTCTGTTTTTTTCGATCAGCCAGCAGAGTTGATTGAGAAGAAAAAAGAAGAGGATGTAAAGGAAGAGGACGAGGCTAAAGATACAAGTAAAGAGATTGAAACTGAAGAAGACGAGCCTTCTGAGGACAAGAGTAAAGATTCAGAAGTTGTAGACGGGTTGGAACTCTCCGTTGAATGTGCAAGCGACAAAGAAGCGTCAAGTTCAGAAAGCGATAAAGAGAAGGATCCTCAGCCGAGGCCTAAGACGATAATTGTTAAAGCAAAACCAAATGATTCTGAGGTAGAAGTCGGCTCATCGGAGGCTGAGAAATCAGATATTGATGAAAAAGTTGTTGACAATGATGCGAAGAATAAAAAACGGACGGGTAAAAGAAAATCAGTTGCCGAAGCGAGCAGTTCTAAATCTGAAGGAAGTCTCGAGAGCAATTCAGACGACGAAGATTACAGTCCGCGTATAAAAAAAAAGTTGAAGAAGACGGTCACTCCTAAGAAGGCAGCAGCAGCGGCAACTCCTCAGAAGACGAAGGCCAAGAAGGAAAAAGAAAGCAAAAAAAAACCTGTTACTGATTCTGAAAATGATAAATCTGAAAGCGAAGACGAAGAGATGAATCTTGCCGATAGAGCTAAGAAAATAAATATTAAAAATATGGACAAGTCATCGGAGAAGGATAAAAGCGATTCAGAAAGCGGCGTTGAAGCGGATAGCGCAGATGAGGACAATGATAAAAGCCAGAAAAATGGTAAACGGAAGAGTAGGAATGTGGTGAGAAATTTTTACATTCATGCAATCGATAGTTATACTCGTTATCAACGTCACGCTGTTGTTAAGAATAATTTATTCCAAATAATTGATTGGTGTATAATTAATTACAGGAACCGAAGGACGACAAGAGGATAAAAATGTTGAAGAAATATATAACAACGGCTGGAATTCGTGTGAAATATGAAGAAATATGGTCAGGTTGTAAGACGAACAAACAGCGGGCTGATCGTTTGCGAGAATTGTTAGAAAACAATGGAATAAAAGGAAGACCGACCTTAGAGAAGTGTAAGAAGATAAAAGCAAAGAATGCTACGAAGAAGGAAGTTGCCGAATTGGATACAAGCAATATTATATCCGAAGGTGCGAAGCCGACCCTTGATCTTTTGGTTTTTTTATACTTAATATTTATCAGACGAAATCCTACCTTTTTTCAAAATTCTTTACTACATTCAATGATTGAATAATACATCATCTCTGAATTTGAATAAAGTTCATTAAAAAGCTGATTTCTATTATATAATTTGTCATTTTCAGGTCGTGTTACTCGAGCTAGAAGGATAGAGGCGAATAAAGCAGGCTTGGGTACGCCTACTAAACACCGAGAAGCTCGGAATCTTTTCAAGCGTATTCAGCCCGTCTGTGACAGTGATACAGAATAGAGTATTTTAAAAACTGTTATCTATTATTTTTTTTTTTAAAGAAAAAAAAAAACATTTGTATTTTTGATTGGCTGCTTTCATTACATGTTATCATTTGCATTTACATTAGGGTTCAGAATAGTGTTATATGTATTGATAACGTGAGGCTAAAATTTTTAACGAATTTTTGTAATTAATAGAATATTTTTTGACCGTTTTAATATCAATTTTAATTCTGTACTAATCTGAGGTCTATTGTAAAGTGCCTATAAATTTACAGCCTTATTATGTTGAGTTTAATGTCGTAATTGACCTGAGAAAAAAAAAACAAAAAAAAAACATTACGCAATTTTAAATATTCTCTATTTACATACCCCTTTTACTATATCATTTAAAAGGTAGTAAATAAGATAATCTTAAGAAAATTGTGAAATTATATTTGTATCAAAATAATAATAATTATAACAATACGTGTCAGCGTAAAAATAAATTTATCTTCAGTTTATCAGTTATCAAAAAAAATAAAATAAAAATGAAAATAAAGATTTCTTTTAAACTAACTGTAAGCTCTTGGCACTTGCGTTTCATTTCTGAATTCTTTAATTACTATTTCTTTTTTTTTTTCATAACATTTTACTAGTTTAAGTATATATATAAGAATAGCAATAAAATGTTTTATTGAATATTTTAACACTGCGTATATCTGACTCGTAAAATTCTTAATCTTAATTAACTTAATCGTCAGAGTAATTATCAATTATTATTACTCATCGAAGCGATGAAGACAGAACATTTTTTGGCAACGAACGCAGTAGTACGCATTTCAAACATTCGCTACAAAAAGACATGTAACACAATTATATGAGTACGGAGGCTGATGCATTCTTATGAAAATACACAGACATCACCTCTGGTTTACCATGTATAAAAGTTAATCAGTCTTAATAGCAATTGAAATTTATAAAAATGTGTGGTACAAGCATAAAACTTATGCTACATCAAGGAACAATATCATTTCTCAACTATCCGAATCCATTATCTTAGTAATCATAAAATACTTTTTGTCTTTCATATTTTAAGGCTTGTTGTTCAAGAACTCTGTAATGCATTCCTTACTGCAGAAAGGTCTGTCTTCTTTAATAGCCATTTTACCGCTCAACAAACTCTTATTGCAAGTAAAACAGCAGAAACATTGATCGTTTGCATGGAAGTCCAAATTTTTTACTGCCACTCCTTGTTGATCTGCAGCGATTAATTTGTTGCATGTTTTACAAGTCTTAGCATAAGTCTTCTGATAACATGGTAGACAAAGAGGACGGTCGTTTTCAGAAATATACTGTTGTCCAGCTAATGGTACGTCGCAATCCCAACAGCAGAAATGCTTTATATGGTAGTTATGACCCTCGGCGACTGTGTACTCACGGACGAATATCAACTGTAGAAAAATAATAGGTATACATTAAAATCTAACTGGCCAGAAAACTGAAAGAATTTAGATTTTGGGTATAAATACAGAATGGAGAAGTATCGCATTAAAAAAGTTGGATCTATTTACCTCATCGCAAGCAAAACATCTTGGAATGTTCAATAGAGTAGCAAGATCTCTCCCACAGTAAAGTTTTCCCTTGTGATAGAAGTACACTAGATCTACGAGAAGCTCGTTGCACGTGGAGCAGATGAAGCAGCCAGGATGCCATATAGCATCCTTTGCTCTCTCGGCAGTTACAACTACATCCCCTGAATGAATCTCTTCTTTACATTGACTACATTTGTGTAGCTGAATCGGTTCAACGGAGAGTTCTTCTAAGGCACCCCTCAATTGATCAACGCTCGCAGGATTTTGCCTCAAGCCTGGGAAATCGATAATACCTTCAGGGAACGACGGGTTTCCTGAAGACTGTGAATGGATTACATGTGAATTGATCGGTTGATGGCTCAATTCTGCTCTAAGTTGTTCCGTTGGTGGCAACTGCAGAGGATTAGGTGTTGGCGATTGGTTCCTCAAATTCCATTCATTATTGTCCGAGTAATTTTGCTGCATTTGGGAAATCGCGTCTGCTGGATTTCCCAGGGTAGGATAATTGGCCATTTTTCTACCCTCCTGCATATTCTTATCTTCCAAGATGCGCAAAGCTTGACTTAGGTCTTCCAGATCTGATAATAGACGATTATGTGCGTCTAAAGATTGCTGTTGTTGGTCAGCATTGGCTGATAACAAGTTATTAGACGTAGGCATATTATCCAAGTGTTGATGTTGGAAATGGTTCCCTTGCTTTGACCTATCGCCTTCGAATTCTACTGGCAAGGCAGCGTCTTGGGCCATCGAAATAGTTCCTTGTTGACTTTGATGTGGCATAGTTGAGTATTCCGCGCTATTTAGTGGTGGATTTGCTTGATGCGAACCCACTGGCTGAGAGGAACCATCATTTCGAGATAAAATTGCTCCAGGATGTTTACCGTGGCCAGATGGCTCCAAAGAATTCGCATACTCCGCTTCGATTCTGTCTAATCTTTGATTATCTGCTAAACTACCCGATGGATTTCGCATTGCAGCGATGACGGCTATTCTATTGGCCTCTTTATCTAGGAATGAATCTTGAGCCTGTGAACTTTTACTTTTATTACCAATGTCCTGCCCGTATTGCGGATCGACTCTTTCTATACCATGAGATTTTAATGTGTGTTGAGAAGGCAACTCATCTTTGCTATATTTTGCCCTAAGTTGTTGTTGAATAAATTTCAATTTGTTTTTATCCAAAGTGCTGCCGATGATTTCATTGGCATGTATAGCGCTGGGAGGCAGTAATGCTTCGGACAACATCTCTTCAGCTAATAGTGCATTTGCTGAATAGGTATTAGGATCTGAATGTGAAATATCTTGTGGTACTCGACTACTATCCCAAAGTTCGTTGGCATTGAATGCCTTCTTTACCATTCCCCTTGGATCTTCAGTTTCCAACTGATTTCCTTTATCTCCCAAGTATCTGTTCTGCCCAGAATAATCGGGATTCAATATTCCCAGATTCTCGTTTTGTACATTGCTCTCCGAAGCATTGGATAATGGAATACTAGCGCCATGATATTTCCCTGATTGGATCGGGGAACCATGGCTGACGCTTTGTGCAGCTTGAACGTTTTCCAAATTAGCAATATGCTGATTTGGCATATGAGAACTCTTGTCCAATCTAATATTACTCTCAATATTAGGGTCAACAAGAGGCGTAACACTTTTCGGAGCAACGTTAGACTGAAATTGTTCTCCAATCTGTGAATATTCTGTGTTATAATTAACTTTGCCAAAGTCAGGTATATACTGAGTATTTTCGGGATTTCGTAAAAAGGAAGCAATGTTCTGTTGGGTATCTGTAAGACGAGCAGTATTGGCAAAATGGTGAGCAGGGTGTCTGCTACTATTCAACGATTCTGAATTCACAATTTGCCCACTAGCAGAGACGTGATCTAACGCAGGGTGATATTGTCCTAAAGGAACACCCATGCTACAAGCATTTTCAGCGATTTGTGCCTGTATGGCTTCTATGTTGGCTGCCAACCAAGTCTGTTGTTTTTGTGATCCTTGAACAGAAGATAAGCCAGAAACTTTCGGAATAAAGCTACTTGGAGTACGAAGATTAGTAGCTTCACTGGTGGGTGTATACGCTTGGGGTTTACGCTGCGGACTCATTGGCTGCATGTCTGCTGCATTTGCTGGTGTCATTAGGGATCTACTGAAGGGTCGTGCTCCCATGATCTATAAAGACATAATAAGTATAGATTCAATGAAAATATGAAGCTGTAACAAATACGGATAATCAGAAGTCTTTGATTACCAGATATATATTATATATATTACAGTAATAAAATACCTTGGACACTCTGCCCTGGCCAACATATTTCTTCAAATTTTCTAAGTATTTTTCAAACTGTTTTTGTTCCTCTTCACTAAGCTTATCGCATGCCTTGTGATCCATATCATGAAGTGGCAATTGCTTCTGAAGTTGTTGTTTGCGTAAAGCCGCCCCAACCGATCCTTGAATTGGCAACTTGTTCTCTGGCAATGCTTTCATGTAGTCAGCAGCTACTTCTGTTGATACATCCGGAGGTATCCAGTCGAATGCATTTTCCTTATCCGACTGTTTCTTGATGGCCACAGGTAGAACTGGGTTTAAAAATGAGAATACAGTCAATTAGATTTCATTGCAGTCTAAATTTCACCTGAATGAACATGGAGGTGTGATGAAAAGATGCCTTGTAGTACAGATCAATTATAAAATATAAGCGATCATATTTTATTTATTGACAAGAGTTGTGTATCAGTTTAATTTGATACAACATAGAATATTTCACATTAACATAACATCCTAAAAACATATAAGTTTTACTCACAAGTAGCTTTCCTTCTCGGTTTTCCGGAGGGCCCAAGTAGTAAATCAAATTGTGGAAATTCATCATCAACAACGTCATGTTCGTCTCTACCACATTTACAATTTTTACAAATTTTACGCCAAAAGTGTAGATCCAAGCCAGGACAAGCCTCTTTACAACTCAAGCATGGCGATCCTGCACCAGCTTCATGCGCTAAACGAGGCTGAAGTATCAGATAAATTATGGTATCTTATTTCTTCAAGAATCGCATAGAAAGGGGAGAGACACAGTTATACTCTGTGTTAAAATATGCAATACGACTTTGACGTGATTCTCAGAAAGCATAACACCGTCTGTTTGAATATATGATTAAAATTGATCATAAGATAAGAATAATCAAGAATTTTATAGGCAAACAACGTCGCAAGGCTTGCGCGTTTATCAGATTTGAATATTTCAATCACATCCAATAAATAGCAGAGAAATAACAACTTGTGTATATATTGTTCATTCTATTGTTCTAACTTACTTTTCTCTTTCTGTTTTCCAATTCGATCATCCATTCTGGTCTATTATCCTCAACTTCGGTCATGTTTTCTAGTTCTTGCGCGCTTTCAAACAATGTCAACGATCACACCTTTGAGTGATTTCTTATCACTAAACTCAGAGCTTATCTACCACAGCCGATGACAGAGTTAAAGTTATAAAATAATGCCATTTCTATTAGCATTCCAACTCTCAAGCGAATCATATATGAACTCAGCTGTGTTGGGCTTTGCCCTGTACAGTGACTCATCAGCATTTACCACTTACTCACCACTTGCCCACCCATTCTAGTATAAACTCATAAAATCTACTGGCAGCTGTGTGTTAGTGATCGTTTTATGGTGGGGATATTTCAACTCTTGTTGGTGGGGAGAGACCACCACCCCATTCAAGGGCCTTGTGGGCCCATGCCTCATGCACGTGACTACTTATTAGTATTACCCCACTGGATGAGCACAGAGTATCCCATTGTTTTCTTTAGTTAGCATAATATCAAATCAAGTTTTTGTATATTAGAGAAGTTTGTTTAGGCAATATTGAGGCAATGACTCATAATCTAATTTCTTTTGAAATTTTCTTTTGCATTTATGTGTATTTAGAATAAAACTAATCCATCCTATTCATTCTATACCAGGCTTAAATCCTAATACTACAATTATCTCATACTTTATTTACAGTACATTAATCTAGGAAAATATGTAGTTCGTTAATTCTTCTTATTTCTAAATCATCCATTTCCAATATAACAGCCTGCAGCATCGTTGTCGAGATATTGTTAATTGATTCCAAATGCTGTGTCGAATTCTTCTTGCGATATCTGAAAGATGAAATATTCTCTTTTTAGATTATTTCAAGCTCATCTACACGCTTCTGCGTCGAATAATGTAGCTAAATTGATATTATTGAGAAAATAGAAGGCATATTATAGCGTTATACAGTAAACTATAACTACCTTTTTCTTTTTCAATTTTTTCATCAACGCTATGTCTTTAGCCAGTTCATCTATATCGTCTTGGGATAATTTTTTTCGTTTTTTCTTAACTGGTCCGGTCAGGGCTTTTTTTTCTTTTCGTTTATCGCGTCTGTCCTTTTTGTCCAATTTTTTTTTCTTCGCTTCCGACCATGGCTCGGTTTGTTTAGCAGTGCGTTTATGCTTTCCTGGCCAGACTCCCGTCTTACGAAATTCCTTCAAATTTTCTAATCTTTTTGTTTCGCGTTGCTTTTCCTTGTATGAAATTGAATTCAAGTCTATCTCTGGATCTTTAAACGAGGATGTATCATGTTTCTTGATCTCTGGCATTCGGGGCATTTTCAATAAGCCAAATCCCATTGCTACCTTTCCCAAATCAAGATCTTTCAATCTCAGTATAAGGCTGCATTCGTGTTTCTGGTAGGCTTGAATATATGATACAAATGCTCTGTTTGCTTTATCAAATATCAGTCTATCACTTTGCTGTATATTTCTCATTGCTTTTAAACATTTATCCACGCTCTTGGGTGGCTTTAATTCAATCTTATCCAATTCAACCTTTTGATTTATCTTGATAAAATCTATGTAAGCATCCTCTGACTCTAACAAAAACAACAGCGCATTTCCTTCGTTACCAATTCTCGCTGTACGACCGCATCTATAATATTCAAGATATCATTAATCGTATTCTGTAATACTTTCAATGCTTATGTTCAAGAATCGAAATGATTGATTTAATAAATCTTCATCATATCTATACCTGTGCACAAAACTGCTGGCATTCGATGGCGGATCATATTGCAAAACCCAATCAACTTCTGGTATATCCACACCTCGAGCCATGACATCGGTACACAACAATAAAGCGCTATCAGAGCTACGAAACTGTTCGAAGATTTTGTACCGTTTATCTTTCATTTTTCCATGCAGAGAAAATATGTTTGCGGATTGGAAGAGCCTGGAATCAAAATATCGATAAAGAATTCATTATTTTTTATTACATAAAGTCAGAGACGAGCTAAGATTTTATATATGTGTAAAATAATGAATTTTATAGCAGATAGTATGAGCTCACATCTTAAGTACGTGACTGAAGTAATCGACACAGGCGCATGTAGAAAAGAATATCATGTACTTGAGATCTACGCCTTTATCTTTGATGAAATTATACATAGTAGCGAGTTTGTTATCGGCGCCAACAATCGCACAACTGTTGCTAAGCGACGAAGGGGTAGAAAAGCTTGCCCTTTCTTTAACAGCGACTAAAACTGGATTTCGTAAGCCAGCTCTAATGAGTTGTTTCAATTCCTTTGTTTGCGTAGCTGAGAACAAACCAGTTCTTCTCAGTCTGGGTAGATAGCTTAATATTGTGTTTATGGTCGCTGTAAAACCCAAATCTAAAAGCCTATCAGCTTCGTCCAGCACCAGTAATTCCTGGAATTTAATTTCAAGTAGAAATACAATGAATTTAATCTTTATTCTCTATCGATGCAGTCCATGAGAAATTGGGGTAATAATTCTCCTGCATATCTAACGACCCCGTTATACATACCAAAGCTTTTACGCTAGATGCTAAATTAACATCTTTGCAATTAGACAATAGATCTTCGAGCCTTCCAGGTGTAGCTACAATAATGTTCGCTCCGTCTTTAAGTTTCGTTACATCTTCATCGACGGTTGTGCCACCGACGAGTAATATTTGTTTCAAAGTCGGTATGTGGATTAAAAAATTGGCCAATACTTCGTTTATCTGAGTTGCTAATTCTCGAGTAGGAGATACAATGATGCTCCCAATTTCCAACTTCTTCCAACCGTCTTCGCGTTTCTTAATTTTTTACAAAAAGCATTATGTTAATATCGAAGATTATTTTGGTACCAAGTACGCACGCCATACAGGTGACGAACAAAATTCTCACCTGTAACATCTCTAGCATTGGAATTAAAAATGCTAAAGTTTTACCACTACCAGTTACAGCTTCGGCTGCAACATCTTTTCCTTTTAATAACAACGGTATGCAAGCAGCCTAAAAAAAGGAAACAAGGAAAAAAAAGGAAAAAAAAGAAATAAATAACAGGTCGAAAACGTTGATAGATGCAACTGTTGTCTCTTTTTTTTTTGTAAATTGTCGCAAGTATTGGAATGAAAATTTTGGTTAGATTTTTATGTAATCCTACCTGGATTGGTGTCATAGACAAGAAGTTCTGTTCTTTTAGAGTTTTTATAACAGGTTTGCTCAAAGCAATTTCCAGCTCTTCCCATTTTTGAGTCTTCATTTTCGGACGGTTAAATTATTGACATACCTAGATTACCCACGTGAAATTTGTTAGGTTAGGTTGGCGACTTAATCGAATGAGGTTATGTTTCTTGTTTACAGCTTTGGTTAGGATGCATTCGTAAATTAAAAATGCAGACGAATGATGTATAGGTATATCTTTGTTGTAATTAATTCTTTGAGTATCTTAAATATATAAAACGATAGGAATATACGGGTACTAAGGAAATAAATGACTATACACAATTATAGGCGTGAACAAAATAAGAACACCACTTATAAGGCACAGGCAGTTTTTAATTTATTGATTTTATTATGATTTTTTTTTTTTTCTCTATTTCTTCGATATAAAATTTGTTTTTTTTTTGTTTTTTGTTTTTTTATCTAATGATGCCACGCAGTGAACCATTTTATTTTATTTTTTATTTATTTTTTTATCTTCATTTTTATTTTTATTTATTTTTATTTTATTTTATTTTATAAACAATGATTATTCCTCTGTCTCTGTTTGTCTGTATCATATTATTATGTACACGACTAGGTGTAGTATTAATAGTTGTTCTGTATTTCTTTGAAATCTCTGTTTATTATTATTATATCACTATAGCACAAGTGATTTCATTCATCTTATTCGCATTCATTATAATATTAAAAGAAATCTTTTTTTTTTCTATGCGCGTTGATTAAGTGTATGAAAATAACATTTCTATCAACGGACTTACATAGTACATTATACATTCATAACATTCTTATTCACGCACAATTTAACATTTCATATATCGTTATAATATTGATCACAATAAGTATATATAAAATGATGTATATGTATGTTCTATATAGGTTTCATTACTACCTATATCATACATTTAGAAGGAGTTATCATAATTGCTCTCAACATTTTCTATACTTAATGATTCCTTCTATATAATTTATCGGTTTTTTTAATAAACATATATATTATATATACCTTATAGTATATAGAGAGAAGAGATTTTTTTCATCAATATATTAGAAAATGTTAAATTATGTTTTAAAGAATTGATAGACATTGCATTGCATAAATTGAAAGTTTTACCACTTGTGCTAGAGAAATTTGAAGTATCTGATCTTATAGGAATTTCTTTTTCTTTTTCTTTCTCTTTCTCTTCCTCTCTCTTTTTCTCAATATCACTTGAAGAATTATAATTATTATATCTCAAGCATGGGCCCCCAGAGAGAATATCTGGACATCCCATCGTTTCGAAGTCTTTTCATAAAAAGTATTTAATAACAAAAATTAGCATTAACAAACTAGAGTTTATGATAAACTCTTTGCTTAGCCGCCTGACGTTCGCCGACGTTCACAGCTGTCTAATATTATTTTAATATAGTAGATTCAATTTAGGTTTTAGGCTCCTCTTCAAGATTTATTAATATTCAGGCTCTTTCATTTATTTATTTATTCATTCATTTATTTTTTTCCTTTCTCTCACTTTATTATTTCATTGAGAGTTTCGATTTTCGTCAGCCTAATTTGCGAGCAGAAAAATATATCTTATTTGTAAAATTTAGAGTTTTTATTCATCAATCTTTCCAGAAGATAAAATTTCAAGAATGTAAAAGGCCCCCTCTTCTAACAAGTTGTTCGGAAGTAATAATTTTGTTTTTCTGATTCTTTTTCTAATAGTTTAAATGAATTTATATCAGCTTTTTCAAAGTTACAACTGGTTCTGTTGGTTTATTTAATTTCCAATTCTACGTTGGACCTAATCGAGAAGAACATAAAAAAAAGATGTTATATTTTTTATTCTTTTATTTATATTCATGTTATGATTAACGAAATTTTTGAAGAATTGTTTTTTTGTTTCTTTTTTTTTTTTGATTGTTTCAAATCAATATCATTGTTTGGCTCGTTGACCAGCCTGTTAAAATGATATGTTGCAACGTAAGCCTCATTGACGAGGCTAAAATTTGTGTTTAAATTTTTGGCCTAGCGTCCTTAAATATTCTTACGTTGTCTATTTTTTTTTTTTTGTATATATATATATACATATTTTTGTTTTCTTTTTGTTTTTCGGACAACAGTTACATCAATTAATTACTTCTAGAGTAACGTATACGTCGGCTCTGTCTTTCGGTGCATAAAACATCTTAAAAAAATGTAACTCTATTTATGATATAATGACTAATTTATTACCATACAGTATCTAACCGATTTGCATGATACGCATATGACAATGTTATGTAGAGGGACGCGTTACGGGCCTTTTGTAAAAATGTTCTTATTTTCATATAGCCATCTTCATAACAGTGATTATTCATCCTCATTTACAATACAACAGGTCAAACTTGCTATTGCTATTGCCACAGAGTAGTGATTAACAATGTGAGAAAAAAAAAAAAGAAAAAAAAAAAGAAAAATGATTAGAAAGTTATTTAACGTTATTACACAATTTGATTGTACGTTGAAAGATACAATCTTTAAAGACTTTTGTTAACAGGTTTAAAACTGTTTTTTAAATTCATAAAAGTCTAAAAGAGTTTATATTTCAATTTATTATTAAAAATCAGTTCGTTCTTAGTCATGCCATGTTTGATATAAACACTCATATTTCTAAGTATGTAAGCAATTATAAACAACCTTCTGATTATAAATGCAAACCCTAACAGTTTTTGCTACTATATTTGAAATTGAAATGAAATAAGAAAAAAAAAAGTAAAATAATAAGAGAAAAAAAGATACAAGGATAAAGACAGAAACAAATGATGATAATATTAACAGTTAACACAAATGGCACGGACACACCCAGACCCTGTGGCTTTGATGAGTAGTTTTCTTGTTTTGTTAATGTGATAATAGAACGCTATGATGAAGTTAACTCTTTAAATTTAAAACACTTAACATTTTCTCTTAGAATAACGATTCTCTCTTTTCATTATTTTCAAAACTACTGATTGTGTGGCAAAATAACAGGTATAGTAGTCTGAGTACCCGGTGGCGGTTGAGGAGGCAAATATTGCATGTGTTGTGGTGGTATCATGTGAGGTGGAATCAAAGGGCACATAATGGGGTAGCTTGGTGCATGGCCTTGTGGCGGAGGTTGAGAATAGGCAGGCTGTGGTGTTCCGGGAGGATTATAGGCTCCAGGAGTATGTGGAGGATTGGGATTAGCAGGTGACGGTGTCTGGCTAGGTTGTTGTTGCGTTACATGTGGATGATGTGGATGTCCCATGTATTGTATTCCTTGTGGTTGCGGACCGGGAGACTCGTGGTGATGATGGTACGGAGAACTCATGTGTGGTGGTGGAGGGGGAGCTTGAACCATTCGGACCATTTGTTGATAGGCAGGTTGGCCGGGATATGGAACTTGAAATGGAGGATGTAGAGGAGCCGGTGCCAATAACGGCTGTCCAGTCGCAGCAGCAACCTGCATCTGAGAGGCAATATCTGGACCACGATGTTGCATCATTGGAACTGAAACATTGCGATTAGCAAGTTGAAACTGTTTATTAGAATTCGGTTTCTCTCGAATAGTTTAATTTATCATCAACGTGTATGATAAAAAAACAGCATAACTTATATAGGTACATGTGATTGAAATATAGATACGAATTATTGAAAATAGTAAACAGCACGCTCTTTGATTTTAATTCTAAATACCGGTTGCAGAATTCTCTTTTTAGTATTAATTATGTGTCTCAAAAAAAGTAAATTCAAATGTAAGGATGATGCAATACATCCGCAGAATATCTTGATAAAAAAGGACTATAATATATGTTAGCTTTGGTATTCATACGACGTTCAACGTCCAGAGGTTTCAAATGACTGCATATTTAATAAGCGAAGGTTGCATTCGATCTAACTTTCAACTATGACCTTGTTAATTCCAGTATATTAAATGACTAACAATGCAAGAATGTGGTATAAGTTTCGTCGACACGTTTGGTACCTAGGTATTGACCCTTCCGGAACCTAGCCGCAGACTGAGCTTGCGGTTGTGTGAATGCAGTGGGAGGTTGGCTAGTCATCACATATGCCGTAGCAGGCATAACTACTGCTGTTTGCATAGTAGCACCTGTATACTGAGGTGTTTGCGGAGTATGTGGCCTGCTAGGTGTAGGAGTACTAGGCGAACGCTGAAAAAAATAAAATAATTACAATTTAAATTACATCACATTGTCAAAGTGCAAGTCAGTGAAGTTTACAATTTATATGCCTAATTAACTTACAGGTGTAAATGGTTTGGCATTGGGATTAAACTCTTTAGCGTTCGGATTCAAAGTGGACTTTTTAAAGGCTGTAGTGATTTTTTCTACTGCAGGTTCTGGTTGTTGCATGGGAGGTGTACTCTGTTGTTGAATCTGTTGTTGCTGCTGCTGCTGCTGCTGTTGTTGTTGTTGTTGTTGTTGTTGTGGAGGACTGGTTGTACGGACAGGCTGTGGCCCAGGAGGTGGTTTACTCGTAACGATTGGTTCCTCCGTTGGTTGTTGGTGTTGTGGTCGTGGTAATGAATGTTGCTGTTGTTGTTGTTGCTGCTGCTGCTGCTGTTGTTGTTGTTGTTGTTGCTGTTGGGGCTGTGATTGATGCTGTTGGTGTGAAGACTGAGAATGGGATTGCTGATGAGTTTGCTGATGATGCTGTTGCTGCGCTGGTTGTTGTTGTATTGGTTCCTGCTGATGTTTTCTAGATAAAGGTGGCGGCTCTTGTACAGGCGGTTCAACCAGTTTAAATTCTGTCGCAAATTGCCTTAGTTCCGAGTGTTGCTCTTCTCTCCCCCGAGGAGTTGGTACCTTTAGAAAACGAAACGTAATTAAATGAATAAATTCTTGGATTCAATGATCAACGTTTTGTCATATGATATTTAGATCATACTTTTCTGTGTTCTGATTTAGGGGGTGGTATTTCGCATCGTTGACCATCGACCGAGTTCTGCTGCTGTAGTGGTGAATGTTGTGGATGTTGGGGCTGTTGTTGTTGTTGATGCGGCAGTGATATATTAGGTTGTGGAAAAGGAGCCGGCGGAGCTTTGTCAGCCTGATAGACCTGCTGCCTTCCAGGTCTGTCGCGTTTTTCTGTATTTATTTTATTTTGAGAGGGTTGTTGCTGTTGTGACTGTTGTTGGGAAAAAGCCACTTGCTGGGTAATAGCTGGTACAACCTGTGGCTGGGGTTGGGTCTGTGGCATTACTGAAATACGAATAAAAGATAGTCAAATTATTATTTTTACCCAAAATTATATCAACGACGATTATTTGCAATGAAAAATACATCCGGCGTGTACCTTGAACGCCAGGTACCGGCTGCAGAGGCTGCGTTGTAGGAGATGGTACAAACGGTGGTGGGGTATTATAAGTAACAACAACTGCACTCGGTTGTAATCCCATGTTTATAGGAACCGGATGTGGAACTTGAGTGTGGGGTGTTTGAATTCCCACTGGAATGTTTGTCGGTTGAGCAACGTTTACGCCAACCGCTGTAGGCGGTGGATGTGTATATACATTTTTGCTAGTTGCAGCTCCTGGAGAAGGAGGCGGTGGTGTAGAACGCATTAGTTTTCCTGCACTACCATTTTTCCTTTTTGCTGGCGGCACGTATTTTCCCTCGTTAGGCCTTACCTGAAAAATAGAATTGGAAATGAGTTAATCATCGGGTATACAAATATGTAGAAGACATTTAATGTTTGAAAACCAGTTGAAGGTAATTAAATCTTACCACAGCTGCAAATCTCTCCTCTTCGTCTCCATTTTCTAGATCTAATCGCGCTTTGTGATTGGGCTGAGCCTCAATTTCGTTTGCAATTTCTGCTGCCTTCTGTTCTTGGTCTTTAAATTCTTTGGTATCTTTGCGTTGAAGCTGCAGAGTGTAGCCTGCCAGGGACGGTTCGAACGTTGATTGAACTCCATATATTAGTTCATTTTTACGAAACATTTCATTTGCGTCCCATCCGTTCTAGAAAAATAGGTCATAAACAATTTCCCATAATTCTGGAACATCCGATTATCAAACTAGTGTGAAAACATGAGAATTAAAATAGCCGTACCTCAGCTCTATCTAATTCTAAATCATCTCCGTTCATGGCAGACGGGGCTTCCCAAGGTTCCAATTCCTTCTCCCCAGTCATCCCGTTGAATTTACTAATGGCAGTATCAGTTTGGAAAGTATCCCTAATTGCATAATCCAAGTCGACGTCCTTGGCAGACATGGTGATAATATCTTGAGGTTTAAAAATCAATTTCTCTACTACACTATCGACAATTATTTTACCCCCGACGTCAATGCGGTGTGCCATTTCTAATACGACGTCAAACTGGCTTGAAAATGTACGAAATATTCCCTCGTATACAGAACGATTTTGAGTTTGAACCTGTGCATAATAAAAAATATTCATTGTTTTTCAAATGTCTATGAATACAAGTGTGTATGTGTGTTTTATAAATTCCCGGTGTTAAACAACACACAAATGTACATAGCAATAAGATTGTCGAATAACTACTATCTACACCACAACATAAAGTACATCTGATAACAATTTCATTTATTCTGGATAATAAAAAAACAGATGAGAAATTCGAACGGAAATGTAAATGACTCATCGACTAACTATAGATAACAACAACAACAACAACAATAATAATAATACATAAGGAAAAAAAAAACAAAAAACACAACATGATTACAAAATAGAAATATTTTTCTTACAAATATTGTCAACAAAGAAATACGATAAAAATAAAAATCAATTTATTCTCACCTGTACAACGTTACCGACATGGCTAGTTATGGCATGCATAAAATGGGCATTATTGTACACCCCTTCAGCAGCTATCGATCTTTCAGATGGTACCCGAGTCCGCGGGGACCTGTGAGATGTAAAATAATTATTGAATAAATTCAATATTTTTTATGAGCTACTATAACTCTATGAAGGTGTTAACGATGATACATATTGAAAAAGTTAAACTCGGGTTGGCTGGGGTACCTGGTTTGGTTAGAGCGATTCTTTCTCTTGTTATTCATTCTGCTAGCCGACGATGGTTCTTCGTCAGTAGGTTGATTCCTGCCGCCTGTGTGCTGGGCGCCTTCTCGTTTTCTTGTGGGGACCGGAATTTTGGCTAATTTATAGTATACAACTATACGTCGAAATATATAGCAGAAATTATTGTCGCGGGGGGGGGAGCAGGGGGAGGGGGGGTAGAAGGGCGTGGGGGAGGAGGGGGATTATGGGGAGGGTAAAGGGGGAGGGAGAGGAGAAAGGATAGGGAAAATATAGGCGAGTTTAGTTAAATTGAAACACGCGCGCGTCTTTGCGAAAAAAAGAAAATTTTTTCTTTTTTTTTTTTCTTTTTCTTTTTTTTCCAAGTGAGATTTGACAACAGGCTGTTAATGCTATGCGTCGATGATATTTTCTCTTTTCACTATAAATCTTTATTCTAGGTTATATTTAAATAGTTAGTTTTCCTTGATCGTTTTTTTTTTTTTTTTTTTGCTTTTTTTTTTCTTTTTCTTTTTTCTTTAAACTAGGTGTAGGAAAATCGACGCGTATTTAAATAATATTATCTTGTTTGTGTACGTGTATATATGTATTGCGATTATATTATTGAGGTGGAGAAAAATTAAACTTACAGGATATAAGTATATTGTAAGAAGAGAATTGGTTTTAAAGAATAATACCAGGCGATAGAGAAATTTATATTGAGGATGTATGTATGTACCACGGTAACGAGGAAGCCGTGACGTAACTTTGATCTTCGTTAAAGAAGCTCGAACATTTATTATTTAAACAGATATAGGCGATTATCTGCTCACGATGTATACACTTGATACAATATTTCGACAATTATATAGCTATTTTTAATTAATTATGTGGTAAACGGTAAAACTTAGCACAAGTCGCCCGATCGCCCGATCCCGGTGACTGATTCGACTCAGTCGCCGTCTGACGGAATTATATCGAAAAGTAACAAGCACGTCAACCCCGCGCGCGCGCTACTGCATGCAACACTACATACATACATAGGTATACGTGCTTGCTGCATGGGGGATAAACGCAGGAAATTCTTATCTATCCTACGCCAATGGTATATTGATCCAAACGCGGGAGAAATCAATATTCAACTTAAAACTCGAATTGGACGAAACCGGCGCATGGCATATGAGCCGAAAACTCTTCAACACCCTTCTTGTTCTCTATACACTCAGTTCAATACCTCAGACTTCGGAGGATAATCATACTCCAAAGTCGAAGATATACGCAATATTCTCTTAAACTATAATCTCTATCTATCTATCCTTCGTTTTATATTAAAAATAATAAATATCATGTCTGGTAGTAAGTGCGTGAAACCACCAAGGAAGGCTTACACTAAAGAACCACATGAAATGAGTCACGCCGAAAAACTTAGGCTCATCGATGACGATTTGAATTCATTTTATAAGTAAGATACTTTTATTATCTCATACATACCTAGCAATTCTTCTAAACCTAAATATATCTATCACATACCTATTCGCAATAGTTTGTTTTAAAGTTTAGTTTATTATAAAAAACGTTATAGAAAATTTTACCAAAAACCAAAATTCACACCTATTCACGCAGAGAAGCGCCGGAATAAAAAAATTACGTAGCCTGCAGTGCCTCTGTAATAAAAATTATAAAAGAATTTTTTTTTATTTTTTTTTTACACACCCCTGACTTTATCACTCTATCATTATGATTATCATTATTATTATTACATTTTGTTTCCCTTTCATCGTTAAGATATTGTCAGCAAGCTGGCTTCACCGAAGAAGAGATGGACATAATTTGTCAGCCGTTAGTAGCGGCGATGCGTCGCTCATGGTTGCAGCTTGCTTTTAGAGCCGCATTGGTTCTGATTGTTGTTGGAACAATAGCGTGTCTTGCAGCACAACTTGATTTTGTTGGAACCCATTTTTCGGCTATAGGTCGTTTGTTATTGATAAAGATACTGCCTATTTGGAATTGGCAACCTTTATATTACGAGAATTGTATGATTAACAATCCGTTTTATAACGACTATACCATCACCGAAGAGGATTGCGTGGTAAAAACAATCGTTGATTATAAAAAGAAAAAAAAAATAGAAAAAAAAATAGAAATCGAGTTCCTAAACTTCGACTTTGCATATATATTTCTTCCCATTTCGATTACAGACCTGCGAGGCTTTAGAAACTATTGATAGATTGTCAGACGTTAGATATCGTCAACTTGTTGATAATTATTTGAGCCGAGATGCTCCTGCGATTATAACTGACGCTATGGATTCTTGGCCAGTTATGAACACGGATTATTTCTGGTTCGATAACATTACACATGTAAGTTGTATTGGGATTGATTACTATACAATAGTTATTTATTATAATCGGTAAAAAATATTATAAAAATTTCTTTTTCATTATTACAGAGTTGAGAATATTCGAATAATAATTGAAAAAAAAGTTGAATAAAAAATGTTTTTTTCTTTTTTTTTTCATTCTATGATAAATTATTTTTATACATAAAATCCAAAAACCTTATATTTATATTTATCTTTATCTTTATCTTTTCTTTAGTTTGCAAGGTGAAGAAAACTGGTTGTTAAATTTGATCTTTGAAAAAGCTGGTGTGTTTTTTGTTCGAATTTCTTTTTAAAAACAGGATAGACCGGTGTACGCCCTGATTATGCATCGAACGACTAAATTATAAGCAAATGGCTTTGTATTACAGCTTTATTTGGAAAATGAACGTCTAATGGAAACAGTACCGTGCGCATTGACCTCAAATCTTCGTACAGGTTCTTCTGACTTAGCAGCTTTTCTGCGTAGAGTACACTCGCCCGAAGTAGCCAAGTGGTTCGTCCATTGGCAAAATTGTGACATTAACGCCGTTAAAGTACTCCGTAAATATTATCAACGACCATATTTTTTATCGAGTACAGTATCTCCGGCACATTTTAACTGGGTCCTTATGTCCTCCGACTATAATAGTCCTAGTTATAAAAAGGTCGAATTGGATTCTGGCTTGATCGCTCTAGCTCAATTGAGAGGGGCTACGCAACTAAGATTAACCCCAATCAATCCATGCAACAGTTCGTGCCCGGAATTAGTTGCCGATCTTCATCAGGGTGAGATGTGTGAGTATTGATTATTCACGCGCAAGTGTGCGTATCAATTTCAAATGAGAATAGATACATACATACTGAGTGTATGAGTAGTTGACAAAAGATATAAAGTTATAAAAAGAGAATGATTATGATTGATTTTTCATTCTGATGTAAATAATTGTGTGAAAATTTTAACTAATTGTATCTTCGATTGAATTTCAGTGGTGTTTACCAACGTTATGTGGACGTTAGAATATGCCCCGATGCGAGGTCTGGACAACATAGCAATTCTTACGGAAACTGTATGGGAAGATGACATGTAAAATAAAATTACTTGGATACTATATATTGAAAAATGATAAAAATGAGTAATGATATATATACCGTATGATATGTAATACTGTATTAGTATGAAAACAATTTAGTTATTCATTTATTAACTGAATTATGTGTATAACGTAAAAATAAAAATGTTAATCCCATAAAGAATTAAACGTTGATTTAAATAGTCTTGTGATTTACCAAAACTCAGTCTACTATTATTATTAATAATTTTAGTATGATTGAATGAATTCTGTTCGTTACTATAATCGAAACGAATAGGGAGAAGTAATAATTAACTTAAATATTAAATAAAATTAAATAATATAATAATTAATAAGATATGAGTATGAATGAGGTAAAAAATCTGAAGTAATGTTTATAAGTAATTTACAACGTATCTTCAGGTCTAGGATGAACTCAGGATAAACTTTACAACATATAGTAACTTATTTTATTATTGTTTGATCGTATTTTCAGTTTTTTTCTTTGTAACTCAACTCTCGCTTAATATACATTCTAGATCAATCATAGCAAAGATTGCAAATGAACAGAAATCTTATTGTATTGTCCTTTGCCATTGTCTTTTTTTTTGTATTTTTTTTCCTTTTTTTTTCAATTCAAACGAAAGTATATATAGTATATATATATATATATAATTCAGATTGTGCTATTAGAAGTAATTCTCGTTTATGAATTTACAATGAAATAGGACGACGCTAATAATGTGACGAATAAAATTCTAGAGGACTAAAAGGGATACATGTTTGATATAGTGCAGCTAATCAATTTTCAATAGTATAGATACCTACATATAATTTTCAAATTGTTCAATATTACAAATAAAATTTTATGTACTATTATTATTGAACAATATACCACGGATTAAGAAATTGGAATATAATATTATTGATTAATTGCACTGTATCAAGTTTACTCTTGTCCTGTAACATATTACAATATTTTTCATTCTCAACAATTTTTATATCTTTTTATATGAATAGAAAAATTCAATATATATTATGATGCGAATATCATTGGAAACATCGATAAAATTTATGTTTCTCAAAACTCATACTGCAAACATAAGCATGATATAATATTATGTATAAGGTGTCACGTCGTAAGTAACAACAAACAAGTTTTCTTTTATTAAGTTATTGTTTATAATAACATTATATTTGTTTTGTGAATATTTTTTTTATTTTTTATTTTTATTTCACTTTTCATTTTGGCTAACAAGTTTCAATTATTATTTTTTTATTTTTTTTATTTTTGATCCATAGAAAACTAAGCGCAAGGTCAAATATCAAACATAGCTGGCGTTGGCATGCTCGTTAAAATCAAATAATCCTACAGCTTTTTTTTAATTTTTTTTTTTTTTTTCTTCTTCTTTCCTATAGTTTTTAGTGTTAATACTATAGAATGTTAACTAATATTACGTATTTGAATTCTACATAGAATATCTAAAGTTTTCGTAGTTTGTAGTTTTATAGAAGAAACCTATGATATGAATTGCGTACTTAATCTCTCTTAACAAAGAAACGTAAAAATTATCATTGGACGTTGCATTCAATTATGACACACAATTTCTTTTTATCATTGAATTAAGCACCTGTTTCTTCTTTTTTCTTTATTTTCTTTTTTTTTTTTCTCTTCAATCAGAACGTTTCAAAGTCGACAAATAATAGTCTAGATCTCTTCTCACATTATCATTAAAATACTTTTACAATGCACGCGAGCCAATGAATATCGATACTAAGTTTAGTAAGAATCAGAAATCTGTATCGTTGAAATTTGAATATAGGTAGATAAATTATTGACTATGAGAATGTCGGCTTTCAAAAAAAAATTAAAAAAAATAAAAACTCTTCAATTTCATTAGCGATTTTTGTATTGTAATAACACATAAGATCAGTTCTGCCTGAAAATATTAGTTCTATGAAATTTTGAATGGATATAGAAATTGATTAAATATGTATATATAGGGGTATAATTTATTGATTATCTGATTTGACTAAATTTAGCATTTGTATAATACTTTTTTTTCTTTTCAAGGAATTATTGACCTATTGTGAGATCAGTGATCTATCCCCATGAATACTAATTTGATACCGTACTGCTCGTTATGAATTTGGTACTCTGGTCGTTACGCTCGAATAAGACCATAGCTAATAATATGAACAAAGAGATATTCTACCTATGTATTCACACTAAAAACAACTTTTTTTTTTATTTATTTTTTTCTCATGTCAAAGTTAAGATCGAACCACCGGGGAAGATGTGGTCTCGATCTTTATTTAGAGTAGTGGCAAAGTGAAATCCTTGTTTTTGGGTAGGGGGGGAGGGGGAGGGGGTATAGTGTATCAACAAACTTCTCGCGATGCTTTATCTGACTGTAACTGATTTGGATAGAATAAAATGTTTTTTATTATAATTAAGGATATAATTTCCTTTATGAAATCTAACTGATATCACAGTGCAGAGCAAAGATAAAGGTTTTATTAATAATCAAGGCAAATAAAAATATCTTCATATTTTGTCACTACTCTATTTTTGACTAGTAGATTAAATTCTTCCGAGCACTGCTGCATTTGCGCCACGTGCATAGCGGTCAATCCATGGATCTAGAACCGTCAATATAATTGATAGTATATAATAATAATAATCGTTTTAGATATAATTAATAATAACATTATAATATTACATTACAAGTTAACTTCATTCTCGTCTCCTTATAATTCATTCACTTTTTTTTTATCATATTTGTTTTTGTTTTTTTTTTAACTTTTTTTTTCTTTTTCTTTTTCTTTTTGGCAAAAAAAATAAATAAAAATCGGATACTTTGTACAAAATACACACAAGTAGCGATGTAACAACAATTTGCGATAGTTAAATATAATATATATATATATATATATTATTATTATTATTATTATTATTATTATTATTATTATGTATATGCACGTGTAATCGTTTCCATTATTTTATTTTATTTTATTTTATTTTCTTTTCTTTGTAACATTATTATTCACTGATCAGTATAATAATAACATTATTTATACTTTTCATTAATTTATAATAATATAATTGGTATGCATATTTTTTTTTTTTTGTTTTTTTTTTTCTTCTTTTATTAATTATTTTATATTTTTTTATTCTTTATTTTTTTTTTTTTGGTATTTGGATCATTAATTGATTTAATTTTAATAGCTGGCGAATTGTGGATATGGATATATAAATGTATCGCCTCCTATCCACAGATATAACTGCTGAATGCGACAGCAAGCTAATTTCTGTTACCAGTGGTAGTATACATACATAAAAAGGTTTTTCTAGTCAGAAAATTTAGCATCTTAATAAATAAATTCATTCAAATTATCCATAAAATATCAAAACTTATATTACACTTGCGGTATAGCGTAGATAGATCAGATATTTTATAGCTAATTACGATTTAATTAGAATTAAAAATGAATACTCTTTTAATGCCCGACAATAAGATGTCACGTTTGATAAGTACAATCTATAAACTTGTACAGGAATATTGCATATCGACAAGAAATTACCTTTTTTTTTTCTCTTTTTTTCTTTATTTAATTTTTTTTTGTATTCTTACTATATATCAGTATTCAGAATCTCTAAAATTTATTTAACAAGATTCAAGATTTTCGAAGAGCTAGGATACCATTTTCCTGCAGTCGCACTGTATTTATTATTTATAATTACTTAATAAATTAATTATTAATTTCATTATTTATAGATATGATTATTGTTTGTGTCAGAGTGAGGCATCTCAAGGCACGCCCACCCCCGCGCGACTCTGGACATAATGCATTAGTCCATCTTTCTATATACCTATCCTATCCCAAACTACTTATAAGCGCCGGCCATTTTGCCAATTTCATTCCATTCAATTTCATTTTATTTTATCACTTTAATTTATCGCTCTGCGAACAATGCTAATAAAAATTCTACGCCCCCGCTCCTAGTACATTATGATGAAAAGAAAAGAAAAAAAAAAGGAAAAATACAAATAATTAACACAAGGCTACCTTAAATTGTATAGAAGCATTTATAACTTCAAAAGACTGATTATGAATAAAATAAATAACGAGAGTGAACTAAATTAAATTAGTTCACTAGACGTGTTGAATTGATTTACTCTCGTCTCTTTTTGCAAGGTTTATTCGATTGAAATTGATGAATTCGTCATGGAATCATAGCAGTCGAAGCTGTTTAATTGATAATGCGAGTGCAGTGGGAAATTTAATCATACATAATATATTATACAGAGAATGAGTGAAATCAGTGAAACAGTTTGACTCTTTCACTCAAACATATTGATAATTATTTTCACCTCAACACGACACGTCACGCATTCCAAAAGACTATATTAAACGTGCACTGTTCACATTGAAATAAAATTACCTCAAAACTACCTACAATCTCACTGATATTAATAGGAACTTACGAAATCATTACTAATAAACTTCCCGAATTATTTGGACCTCGAGTTCAAAGGTTGTGCATTTTCTTTTTATCTCTTCTGGGTGATGTTGAATAAAAAAAAAAAGAAATATGATATACCGAGTTAATGGAGTATCTACTCGATCGAGGCGATCAATACACATAATTTTTTGATAATTCTGAATGCCTAATTTTGCAACGCCAACCAGTGCTGTTCAAGTATGCATACATACGTGTATATTGATATTAACTCGTGAAAAAAAGAGTAATATTATAATGAAATATGAAAGAGTTTTTATAACGCAGAGACGTAATAGAACTCAGAAAAAGTGGGTAGTTTTTGAGGGCGATAGTGCTTTTATTTATGTAATAACTAATTCTTCAAGGACCAATCTATCAATTTCATCAAAGATCCTAATGCTATATTACAATTTCTTTGAGTGAGAGGACATAGTGGTCCGAGCCAGGTGGTGACACAGCCAGCGTCGTAATGTATAAATGAAACTAAACAAAGCTCATAAAAACTGATATAGTTCACTTCCCCAGCCCAAATTTCATGAAGATAAGTTCCTTGCCTTTCGACAGAATATCTCCACCAGCACTAGCCCCTGCCATTTCAGTAAATTTCTGCATTAGATTTGGTCCAGCAGCTGGGGCTGGTTGTTGAGCTTGAGCATCAGCCTGGGTCTTACTTTGGGCGGTAGGTATAACTGTTGGTATACCTCGCATGGGTTTGCTCGCGCCTTGAGGTCCCGATAGCGACGAGCTCTGATTTTGTTGTGAATACTGTTGGTTCGGTTGGCCGTATCCCTGATTTTGTTGATATCCTTGATTTGGTTGCGGAAACTGTTGGTTCTGCGGATTAAAGTTTTGGTTCTGTTGACTATACCCTTGATTTGGCTGTTGATAGCCTTGATTTTGTTGATTGTAGCCTTGGTTTTGTTGATTTTGTTGAGAATACTGTTGACTGGGTCCTTGTTGCTGCTGCTGCTGCTGCTGCTGCTGCTGTTGTTGTTGTTGTTGTTGGTGTTGTTGCTGTTGCGTCGGGTATTCAGTTTGCTGTAAGTGCGGTGGCGGACCTTGGAGAACCCCCGCTGTGTTACTACCAGCGACCCGATTGACCACGCCTCTCCCCCTCCCCTGAAAATAAATTTTTTGAAAATATTTTAGCATTTGTAAATATGGAATATACAGATAAATCATTTTTTTCATTGCTTGAAATACATTGAGTTTTTTTCTTGCGCAGTTTAATCTATTCAAACTAAACTTGGACACGCTACTTGCATACAAAATATTAGCTACAACGTCACGAATCAATAATTTTCTCCGCACAGTATATATACAAAGGATATTTTCTACCGTTGTTTCATTTTTAAAATGGCCATAAGTCTTAGATTGTAGAGAATGAATAATATACATAGAATAATTGAACCATGTATTATATTCTTTCATGTAGTATAGGTATAATTTGACGCACCATCTTTCAATAATCTAATTAACTGCTAGGTAAAGAACATTGTTAGTTTCATTGTTTCGTAAGAACTAGCGGCGTGCTAAGACAGAGAGACAAACAGCCCAGTAGCAGAATTGTAGCAATTCGCATTAGTTATCTGCAGATACTCGATAATTATTTCATAACTGAAAATAAGGGAAGCTATATGAAACAGAAAGATCACTATAACTTACACTATCTCATCCCATTCATTGTTCGTTTATGTTTCAATGGATTCATCTAAAAATACGAACAGTTAAGATATTAAGCTTCAACCATCTCTCAGCTAATGTTCTACTGTATCACACAGAAAAGCACTAAAAAAAAATATATATATCACAAGGCTGCAGCGCTGTGATCAACATCGGATGCAACATGCCTACGCAGTCAAGAGTGTACGTAACAGTTGATACATATTGTGAATTACTTTATTCCATATCAAGCTGTTATCAAATTATCAAGTAATCGAATATACTCCATATTTGTAACTCTCGATTCGTTCATTCTTGACTTGAGAATTTGATACTATAGCACCACTGTGTACGACTTCCATCGGAATTTTCAATACATCTATAAACACAGCTGTTTAGAATTATACCATGATTAAAGACTGGTATCTAATGATTGATAAAATGCCAATGGCGTGTCGATTCATAGATATACATATTCTCCCTTATTTATCTCCTACCATATACAGCAGGGCTTTATAAATTGAAATAATAGTTTGGCGCCATCCACATTAGCAAAGAATTAGGTTTCTTTGTAAAAATGTAATCGAGTTAAAAACGACGCACTATTACCATAAAGCAAACACAAGCTCATGTAATTTGCATATTATGCCTATGATTTGGTCCCACCATGACAATAATTTGTCATTCGCTTAGGGTAGCGTGCACTCACCTGCTGCTGAAGGTGGGGCGGGACAGATCCCTGGCCCACCTGATGGGCATGGGAACCCATAACACCCCCAGGGGGTGGGTGATTAGGTCCGTGCTGATTAGACGTGGTAACAGTCGTGTAGCTGTGGTTGTTCGCTTGTTGATAGGCTAGATGCGGTGGTGGATTGTTTTGTTGTTGTTGTTGGTTGTTCATTAGTGGTGGTTGTTGTTGTTGTTGTTGTCTAGAGTCTAAGTGACAGACAGGGACAGACACAGGCACAATGCAGGCAGACGCATCTAGCAACAGAGAAGAGAACAGAGTCGTGTTGTCATTTGTGGCGCAAACTTCAAAGTAACTATACCATACCATTCACGATTTTGATATTATTTACAACAACGGAGGATACTTATACTTTTATGAATTGATTATATCAACTGCCTTATTAACATGAACTCTCTCAGACATTAACTCAACCATCAGTCTCAATGGAAATATGATTCAAGTCTGTTTAATGATTATGGATGCGTGATAGTCGAATGGTGAAGTACCTAATCACATTTACAACATTCGTTATACTTTGGAATACAACTTTCTATCATGTTTAATACTTCCATAAAACTTTCATATATCTAGTACTATATTCCAAAGAACCGGGTCTAATTATGTTGGTTGCAAGATTTGCTCGGCCATTTGATTCGATAATTGCTCGATTCTATTTATTGCTCATAACGTGATAAAATTGAAACTGAATGAAACGGGATATAAAAGAATCTGAACTCCTCCGAGCTACCTAATGACATACCGAACTATCGAACTTGGTGATAGGGATACTTGGTGATGGATACATGATCTTTAACTATCTTATTTTTTTGTTTCATGAAATGCGATAAGCAATGAAGCTTTTATGCTACTAACTAGCTAATTCGTGTTTTTTTGAAGGAAAAGTACTAGCGTAGCAAAGTATTGTTTAGAAACGACAATTTTCAAAAGATCTTTGCTCATTCAATTGAAAGCAAGTTTCCTTGATATGAATGTTAAAACTAGTATTTCCATGAAAGTTTTGCTGCTTTGCTTTTCAATAATAATTTGAAGATTTTATAGACGAATTTTATAGACAGTTCTGGATGAATTTTTACTTTTCAATCGTTTCTAATGTATGCTAGTAGTATAGAGATCAATGGGTAGATATCTAGGCAAACGTCCGCCTCTGCCATATAAAACCGGAAGGATTTCCTACTAATTGAATGAAAGTGTTGACTTTGATGATAAAGTTGGATTAGATAATCGTAAAGTATGGGATTTATGTGAATAATGGTAATAACTAAATGATATGATGGCACCAGCATGACAACACGACACGAACGACAATCATGTGACACGACGACCACTGACCAGTCCAGGCACACAGACAGATCATGTTAATACGACATGATCATAATAATCAATCAATAAATAAATAAATATAATACGATGTATCTATATAGATATATATTTATATATCTGCGAAATGTAATATATAAATATATACTTGAGTATATATAGACAAAGAGAATAGGACAGATATAGAGAAGTGATAGAGCTGAATAGAGCCCGGAGAGAAAATACATAGTATATAAGAGAACACATTGAAAGCAGCATAGTGTTTTTGCATTTGTCATGTGTTTGTATATCAGCACGTGTCTAGCAGCGTTTAGGGGATTCGATAAATCCATATATTATACTGATTTTTAGTGTACATTGTGATGAGTATTTTTTATCATTTACACTGCAAAGTGAGATATTTAATTGGTACATCTCATCTTAATTTAAATAATCTTAGAATACTTCAGAGCGTTTCGTAATTAACGTGATACTTTTACTTCAGTTATTTTAAACACAACGTAAATTTCTCCATTATATATGACTAGCTCTTTATTTTATCATTTCTTAAACAAATCGTATTTAATACTCAATTCTTGCATGTTTTTCAATTACAAGCTTAGCTCGATGAGTTCATGTGTTCATAAGCTGCTCTTTCATATTTTATTATTTTATTTTCTCTCTTGGTTGTTCTTGATCATGCTCAGATTATATCTATAATAATAGAACATAATTCGTCGGACAAGAATACCATATTATTTGAGGCGAATAAGAGAAAGATTTCATAAACAGAGTCTAATTTCGAATGAAAAATCTTCCTTAATTATTTTCTTATACTCCGAGCCCCAATTTTGACATAAATTGACAAAATTCACCTCAGATCAAATCTCATCATTTTATTTATAGTATTTTTTTTTAACTTTGTGTACATCAAGTGCAAATTCGGTATTGCAATTTTTTTTTTTTTTTGTGTACACGTGTATTATATAGTGAACACATACTGAGCACGCAGATTGCAGGGCAAGCAGTAGTATAGTTTCTCTACGACATCGGTACATCACCCAACATCAATTAGTATTTAATTAATTAATTAATTAATCTAAAGTGTATTATATTAAAATATTCATAACTGGCCCATAGGTAGAATAGAATATCCAAATACGCTGTATAATCAATCAATCAATGACTGCGATATACCTATCCGCTCTTGGATTATTCATTCATTCAATTAAACCAGTTGCAAATATTAATGGCGTGGACTTTATGGTTGCGTTATTTCATTATTAAATACGTAACACTTAAGTTAATATTAAGTTTGATAATAATTAATATAATGGTACACGCTGACCGTATGTTTTCTCGTGACCCTCCTGCCTGTCGTCTCGCACATCAAGTCTCGTGTCTTGTGTTGCTTGCTGTACCTATTCTCCGTTTACGCTATCTTTCAAACTCTAGACCAATTTCCATACTACATTTTATATGCCAAATGATTATATCGCGCAGAGTATTTCCTCTCATAGGTTTAAAAAAAGACATTATGGTCAAGCGCCAAGGGCTTCAAACGACTATAAGAATCGCTCTGAATCGTCACGAGTTGATCTTTCATATTCTGGGATAATCAAAGTAATTCAATAAATGCATAAATGCATCAGCTTTATTTTCTTTTTAAAAGTCGACAAAACAAGTTGATACTCAGTCAGCCTAAACGGAGATAGTCATACATTATAGCGTCCGGTGTTGAAAATAGAAATGAAGGAAAGTAATACTCAATCTTACCTTTCGGGCGACGATGGCCAGGCGGAGGAGGTTCCCTAGGTGGAGGCGGAGGGCCTCGCGCACCTGGGCCCTGACCTGGCCCAGGGTTTCTCCTGCTTCCTGGAGGCTGCTGACCTTGGCCTTGATTTTGCCCTTGACCAGGAGCTTCGGTAAGAAAATTACTAGGGACTAGTCCCCGCACTCCGTCTAATTCTCCCATGTAGAATCCGTCGTCGTCCATTTCTCCGTATACATAGATCTCGTTTCCAGTTTGAAAGCTCAACTCCACTTGCTAGTGATCAAAACATTTCATTTAATAGATTCTGATGGTATAAAAACACTGAATCCAGGATAGATTTTAGCGCATATTTTACCTCGGCGTCAACATTAGGCGAAAGTTCTTGTGGGTCATAGTCATACAGAGCAATCATCTTCTTCACAGGCATACTGGCGTAAATATCACCCCATCTATCGCCTTGGCCACTGCCTTGACCACCCCGCCGATTAGCGACTCCTTGATTCGGGCCTTGATCCTTCAATTCTTCGACCATATTATGGGGCACGAATCCTCTCCGGCCTCTGCACTCGCCCCAATAAAATCCATCACCATCTTTTTCGCCATGGACCTTTAAGAAACGCCCAGAATCGTCGATTCGTTAGTTTCCCGCTGGTTGACGAATAAATTACTAGCCAGTGAATAAATAGGCGATAATTTATGCGACCAAAACCTTGATAGTGTCACCCTCGTTGAAAGGCAACTCTTCCTCGCAAGCATCAGGGTTTGGTGACATTGTAGTAGGATCGTAGTCAAACAGAGCCACAAACCACCTCATCCTTTTGTTAATTTGTTGAGCTCCACCAGGCGCATGATGGGGCCCACCAGCACCTCCACCTTGTGCTTGACTTGCTCCACGACCACCTCGATACACCGGACCTCTTCCTCTCTGGTTGGCGACTAAAGACGGACGTGGATATGTAATAATGTGTATTTGGTATCAAATTGGATTGGATTTTAAGAAATTAGAAATATACCCGATTGATCGTAGTACGGATCCTGAGGCCTAGGGCCTCCGGCAGGTCTAACGCCTCTATGAGTAGGTCCAGCTGGCATTCCTGGATTATTATACCGATGATGGCCATGATGGGAAGGCATGTTTCTCTGTCTTCTGGATGGATCTTCTTCCTCGCTGTAATTAGCTTCACTAGCCGAATCCTTTGTGATTTCTGGAACGCCTGAGAATGAATAATCATGCAAAAATATCTATCAAAATTTTGGGATATTTAAATTGAATAGAAATGAAATGGTAAAATTTTTTTAAAAATTCAAGTAGAACGTGAAGGTTTGATCTTGAATACCACTTTTGCCATATAGTTAGATTATTCGTGGTAAAGACCTCAGAGAAACATGATAACAAAGGATTTAAACAATTAAAAGTATGTTACCTATCTGAGGTATGCTTTGGCCTGGATATATTTCTTTATCTGATAGATTTTCATCAGTCTCTATAACAACTTGGCCATGAGCATCAACTCTTGTAGCGTGCCGCCTCATATGCGGAGGCACAGGGGCACTCGGATATCTTTGATTCATATTTCCAACTCTGCGATTAGGATCTTCCTGATTAGATATTTGCTGTTGGGTAATATCAGGCCCGTGAGAACCGTGCAGATGAGGACCTCCTCTTAAAACGCTGCACGGAATAGCAGTTGCACAACTATCTCCAGACTGACTTTCCCTACTCTTAGTTCTCACTGTTACGTGTTTAGGGTTCAGGCCCATCAATTTATGTATATCAATCAGAGCATGATCTCCAGTCGGGCTGTCAACGTCCGTTACTTTTTTACCATCCGCGTAAACCGCATAACCGGTGACGGCCGAACCGTTTAGGGCAACAGGCTGCCAGGTCACTAGCAAAGTGCCGTCCTGCGGTCCTGCCTCCACCTTTGAAAAATTACAATCAATATTCACGATTCAAATAGAATATTCGTTTTTTGGATGATGGTTCATCCGATCATATCGATATTGCATTTCTGATTATTGAATACACTGCAATAAGGTTCATTTGCGCTCTTCTGTTATTACCTTACCTGTATATCGACCGGAGGATCTGGCAGACCCTTGGGCAAAGTCTTAAAGTGGACGTGACATGCCAATGCGTTAGCTGATTGGGTGTTTTGGTCTTCGAAGTGAGTAGCCCTCAAATTTTTTGCCTTAACGGTAACTCTGTATATCGTGGATGGAGCTAGGCCAGTTATTGTATGACGGTATACTCCGGGCTTAACAGTTCTGACTTCAACATTATTCACGCAAACAACATGCTGATGATTGCTGTTACTTGGTAGCCAAGAAATGACGGCACTAGTTGCAGTCACATTTGATGCCTTGACTGCGGTAGGTCCCATCGTAACATCTTTACCAATCACCATGGTGCACGCAGCGTCGCGTGACGTCCGTCGAGAGTGCGTTACCGATCGAACACTTATTCTGTGAGGCTGTGTAAATGAAAAATGATTATTTCATCATTAGTTTAATTATGGGATATATAAAGGAAGTGTATATGGCTTCGAATCTTTCGGAATATTAATATTTACAATAGGAAAGCATTCGCCTTAAGTCCAACTGATGCGTTGGGAGGAGAAGCTTCTGAAGAAATGAGAGAAAAAATGTCTAACTATTCGAAAAAACAAGTAAGCACATGCGTTATTTCATGTAAGCAAATTCGTCAGATTTATTTATAAGTAAAACCACTTTTTCCTATCTCCTGTAAAACTCATTCTCACCTATACCTATATGTGCAGAGATACATGAATATCCTTTATGGTAGTATACATTAGATAATTTTTTCTTCTTCAGATTTTACTAACTAACGAGGATTATATATTACTATTAATTAATTTAAACATAAATTAATATGTTTCAAGGAAGCACTGACCCTTGTGGAATCAACTCCTTCAACCAGGGCTCTGGTTCTCTCTGTAGCTTTGACGGTGACCTTAAGGACCCCATCTACGTAGACATGGTAGGACTCGAGATGATGGGAATTTTCTTGCGGCGCTGTCCAGCCAATCAGCACACTCTTGTTCAGTTGACGTTCAAGGGTGAGATGCTGAGGCGCCGGTACTAGGTCCGAAAACAGGTAGACTTCTTCAGGGGGAAAAACACAAGACAACCCTAGCTGTAGGTACTCTCTCTCTCAGCGAGCCCAACCCCATTAAATATTGTAATTCATACAATCAACAGCCAAACACTGTTCGTTCCATTCAGATAATCAAATATAGCTGTTGTTGCGATGCTGCTTAATAGAGAGTAATCGTCAAATAATTTATCGTCGAATTAACTGTCCATTTAATATTTCCCATTGTCCTTATTAACGTCTATGCTAATAGATACTAGCACTGTTTATTTTATAGCTTCACCGCAAGCAGCTAATAATATCAATTTCTTACTTTGCCTATAGCTCGGATTTATTACAACAACAAATTTTTATAGAAAAACTAATATTACCGTTCTGAATAATAATTACAGCCTACCAATATTTGGATCGTGTGTTTAAAATTGAGAGAAAATAATCATATAGGTATATTATATATTATACAATTATATTTATCTGAATTGAATAAACAGAGAAATGAATGGTTTTTTGAAGAAATAAAAACAGTTTAGCGTGCAGCATGCACACTCTAGTTTACTTCACTATTTATATTGTTTTTTACCCAGGAAGCATAGTATTGCTATGTTATTGGTTTTATAGTCGATAAATACTTTGACTACAAACAGATACCCACATAACTTTACTAGGAAAGATTTACTCAAAATTTTTATTTCTCTTTCGTAACAGATAGTAAATCCAATTTATTATTTATCCCATCATATTGCCATTTGATTGATAGATGCTGATAAAATTAATTGAAAAACGTAAAACGAAAATAACATATTGTGTTGTAATTGATTGCAGTATGAAATTTCGGCATTTCTAATGTGTGTTTCAAGATGATGAAAGAAAAAAAAAATGCATAATATCGATCCTTCTGATAAATTGTTGCATTTTAAAGTTCTAATCTAAGATACAGCAGTTCTAGTAATATTATAATACCATTTAACGAGTAAACACATAATTCGAAGTACATGCAAACTATAAATACTGACCTGGTGGTTCTTGTTCATCCTCGTCAGCAAGATTGTCCAACTCTGCATAGGCGGATAATTCTGCTTGTCGATTCCGGTTTCCCTCTTCTAGCGCTGCTAACTCCAGGTCAATGTCCTGCAGGTAACACTGTGATCCGATTCGTTATTATACATTCAAATATCAGCATGATTATAAAAAGAAGATATCATAATGTAAACAGTTACTACAAGCCTATCACAAACTCTACGATTACTCGATACTACCAAATAGTTGTTCAATCGAAAAGGTAAATGCATGCAGTAATTACGTAATACCGTTTTCTGCTGAATCTGTACTAAATCAAAATATCGATATAACGAACTAGTTTTTCTCTTTAATTCATCAATAACAGTCTGGAATAATAAGGTAACTGGTCGTTAGTAAATTTATGGATAAATATGAATGTATATATTATAAATATTGTACTGACTTGTGGTATATTAGTGGAAGCAGCGTCGTCGACGTCTCTCAGTCCGAGAACGGCCTGATGAAATTCTAAGAGATCATCTCCTACCAATTTTTGAACAAAATTAGCCGGTACGAGTCCTCGACGTCCATCCAGCGTTTCTGCATCTAGAAAACCATCGTCATCCGGTTGTCCCCATACCAAAAGGTAGTCTCCGCCTTGTACAGGCAATTCAGCCTCAGGATTTTCGTTTGGTGAATGTTGGAAAGGCTCGTAGCTAAACCGTGCTATGTAAACGTAGCATCTTCCTTTACCAGGAATGTCTAGCATGTCTACTTGGCCGTCTGAGATCATGTTTTCATTGGTCAGACGATCCAGAGGATTAGATAAAATGCCTGTTGGGATTTTTGGCATCTGTCTAGGTCCTAGAAAATGGTGACCAGTCGATCCAGTTGCGGTCGGTGAACTGGCTCGTAAGCTTTGTTGAATTTGATGTATTATAGCTTGCTGTTGGAGTTGGCTAGCTTGCGACTGCGCAGATAACTGTTGCATTGCTTGTAGAGGGTCTCCTATTGCTTGTAATAAACCACCGGAAGTAGGCCCTGAATTACAGACAAATTTCAGTAAAGTAAATGATAATTCTCAAGGATTTGAACAGAGGATATAAAACCCCTCACCCGTATTCACACCCGATGTTCCATATGCATTTGTTCCAACTGTTGAGAAGTTTGAACCAGCGGTAGAGAAGGTGCTTTGCCCGGTTGAAAAGGGAAGCATATTCTGCGAAGAACTAGTTAAACCGCTTAACGTCGAATGATAGCCAGGTGTTGTCGTTGAATATTGTGGAAGAGAGGAAAGTGTTGTTTGTGGAATACTCGTATGTGGCCCAGAATAGTTGTGGTGACTCAATTGTGTCCCGTAACTTGTTGAAACGGAGTTGTAAGTTCCATTAGGATGAGAAGCCATGGACAAAGATGGATACGTTGTAGATTGCTGGATAAAAAATGAACAATTGCTATTAGAAGACCAAAAATATCTACATAATACACACTGCTAATGCCATTTGTAAATTTCTTTTACATATTCTTAATTAAAAGTTGTTATAGGAGTTCTATTACCTGCTGGCTTCCGTTGAGCTGATAGCCTTGATTAGTCTGATTCGGCTGTGTGTAATGAGGCATGACATTCTGACCCCCAGTAACAGATGTCAAGTAAGAAGTGGATACAGGATGTTGTTGTTGCTGCTGCTGCATGGGCTGCTGATAGGTTTGCGTATGTGGATAACTCTCCTGATATTGATTGCTGGCAAAGTGCGTATGGGTTTGTTGCTGTTTTTGCTGAGATGGTAGAGTTCCTTGTGAGTGGGAGCTCGATAGTTCATGCTGCTGCTGTTGCTGTTGTTGATACTGTTGTAGTTTTTGCTGAAACGCAGGCTGTGATTGGCTCGTTGAAAGAGATGGTGCAGGAGGAATTGGCTCGCTGTAGTGGTAAGGTGGACCGTTTGGTGTTAAGGGTGGACAGCCAGGCATCATTGGTGTTAATGGCATTGGAGAGCCAACATACTATTGATTACAGATTACATCCGAATTACTCGATTTACTCTCAATGATTTTTATCCAAATAAAAAGCAGCTCTCAAAATTTTTTCAAATATAATACCGATGCAAGATTTACGTACAAAATTGAACAAGGAACATAAATAGATGAATGAATGAATGAATGAATGAATCAAGAAGCAAGATGGGTATGGAATATTCATAACTGTATGAGATAAATTTCAGGTTGATATACAATTGGCGCGACAACTTACATGTGTTGCTTGTGACGGTAGACCAAGGTTCAGTGCGTGTGGATGTGGAGGGTGTTGATGTTGGCCCAAATTAGGAAGATTTTCTGAACTGGAACGTAATATATTCTGGGAACCAGATGGCTGTTGAGTTGTGACGCTACTCCTCGAATGATCCAACTCGTGCAGAATCCTACCGGCACTGGTTTTACTTAAGCTGAGTTTGTGTAATCCAGAGTACAAGAGAGAAAGAATTAGGTGCAATGAACGTTGATGATTCAAAGAAATACCTGAGAGAACAGGGTTGGGATAAAATTGTGATATTATCAGCTTCATCAATATCTTGGAAATGATGAAACACATGATAATGGCAATTGATAAGAAAATATTACGAACGATGGGAATGACTTGGCCCAAGTCATCCCAACCCTGGTAGAAAAATCATATGATGTATTTTCTGTACGCGCGTTAATCGATCGATGAATAAAACGGAATGTGAAGATATGTATAGCGTTGCGAATCTTACCTGTTATCCTGTTCAATTTTGGCAATGATTCGATCAATTTCTGAGCCGACAGGAGGCCACGTGGATAATGGAATCGTAGAAGAAGTGACATTGCCAGCAACTGGGCCTCTACTACGCGCCCGTCTTAAACTGGTCAGTTCTAATGACAATTCTTCATGTCTGACCATTTGGAGTTCAGTTTTTTTCTCCAATTCTCTGATCTTGGATTGGAGTGCTTCAACAGATTCTGGACCAGGATATCGTCCAGCTAACTTGTCACGTAGCTGAGCCTGCGTGTCCGCATGTTGCCTCTCCAATTCTGCTCTGCGGGCCTCTGCCTCCCGCATTTGCTATGTTTAAATAACGCATGTATCATGTCTGACATAAAAATTTGCGATATAGGTTATGTTTGGAAATAATTCATCGTTCAATTCAATGCCGTTTGTCTTTAAAGAGTATAATTCATTCCATGTATTATTCTATGTATGATAATGTTCAGCCAAGAATCACAAACTCGTTTGTAGTTCAAGTTTGCAGGTCTGTGCCGTCTGCTATTGAGCAGGATAATCGCTAACGATAGTGATATGTATATTGTTAGAAATTGGATTTAGAGAGATTTCGCCCATGGATTAGGGTATTATCATTATTTGACGGTAAAGTATTTCCGTAAATCGGTAAAATTAACATAATCAGGTTCCATTTGAAATAATCAGTTCAAGTTTCTGCTTCGACAGCAAGAAATCTTCATCATGTATTATGTTGTGTTATGGATTGAAATGAATGTACAGTATAAGTATGCAATCTTATGTGTGTCGATAAGATATCCTGTTATAGATACACCTACAATTGAGTGTAATAATAATGAACAGCCATGTTATTGGGGCAAATAATTTAATTCCCGAATATTAGAAAGGTTGCAATTTTTCAAATGCGAGTAGATACAAATACATGTGGATATAGAGTCGCGAGTGATCTATGTATAGCGAAAGTTTATACGTATAGTATCATAACTATACCTGTCTTGCATAATATTTACGTAAAGTTATTACAGGGACGAAGCGCAAATGCGATACACGTACGTTTAAACTTAGTTAAACGGCGTACGGTATGACGCATATGTATATGTTAAATAATCTTTCGATATGTAGGTATGTTGTAATTTATAAGGATCTAAACATCCAACCCCTGTATGTATACTTCGAGAGGAACTCTGCCGATAAGAGACGTAGTGTACAATAATTTGACGCCTTAGAATATGCAACCGAATTTACACCAATGCATCGCCGAATTGCACACAGGGGTGACCCTTCGAATCTACCGGATGATTCCTCGCTTACATCACAGTGATGCGGGTAGCAGACCGTCCGAACACAGAGTTGTATATCTATATACATCTTATATATAGATATACATTGTAGGGATATGACGGTCTGCAACCCAAATGACTGAGATGTAAACGAGGAATCACCTGGTATAACTATACACATCATGCGATATCTACGAGGCGTCTCCACTTACCTCGAGGATAGTTTCAAGGACGGGGTCTTGCATGATGGTGGTTCTGGTGTTGGTCCCCTGCAGTTGTGGCGGTTGGGGCCCCGTCGATGCCCCTCCACCTCCAACACCGCAGCACTGTAACATATCCGCGTATTTTTATACTCTTATACTTGAACTTCAGTCTGAGTGTACACATATAACGAAAAAATTTATCCAGAACAATAAGATTTTTATCATGCTTGAAAAGATTGAGAAGTTAGGGGGAGGGGGGAAAGGGTGGTGTAAAGATTGAGATCAAAAAAGGGCCGGGATGTTGATTAAAAAAAAAAAAAAAAAAAGGTTGGTCCCTGATCGCCCCGAAGAGCTAGTATCTTGTAGAAAAAAAATTTGTCTTCTACAATTAATAAGAAATCGTACGGAATTGAAAAAATCGAAACAACCGAAAAACAGTCGAGCCAAGGATTTAATTAATTAAGGGGGTAAACCCAAGTCTCGACTGTCTTATGGACCTAGCGTAGAGTCTTAATGACCAAGTCGTCCCACCGTTTGCTGGAACCCGCCACCGTCACTGACGGAGCGCCGCGACGGAGGGCGTCGGAGGACGACGGAGACTGACGAAGAAAACCACCCCCACTCGTCTACAGTACCGTAACTAGAGCGACTGGCACCACCTTTATCTCAACCTCCGCGCCCAGATATCTATAACGACTTCTATATGATGATTGAGGAGAAAGATGATGAAATAATTGAAAAATGAATGGAACAAAATTTGTATCTATTTATGACCAGTAACAGCTATACCTGTACTATACAATAATTGAACCCTCGAGAATAGATGTCAAGTTTTATCTCTTGCGTTAAGGTCGTTAACTCCTCTAATGATTTGGTAGTAGAAAAATTGAATCGCACTTATTACCTGATCACTGATCGTAAATGTAAATTGCGTCTTCATGTTTTCTCCAAGACCCGAAATAATCACTGATATATTTCTGCTCCAAGAAATAGTAAATTCGGGTGGTATTTTCCCGTATTAAACGTCCGTGCGTATATGGGAATACGTCGATACTGGTTATCACGCGTTTCATACGATTCCGTATAGCGAGACCAATCCCGCACCTGGTACCGCTTAGGGTACGAGCTTAATATTGCCACAGGGGAGCCTGAGCTCGTCCTGAAATACTGACGGTATAGAGACCAAAAGAATCGGTTACACTTTGGGCCAGGAGATAGCCGCGGGATATATTAAACGATCAGATATCATCGTATACCACTGAACAGTACCCAGAATTGATACGACACTGGTTATTGATCACCAACCGCGTACCGGGCGCGCACAAACCACTGAACCACTACAACCACAGCCGCACTACCATCACGAGCATCCACCACCGTCACCGTAAACCATGTAGCCATAGCCTGATGATATCTTTAGCGTCTTCTCGTGCATGATCGGGGTCATATATCTTCCATAAATTGTTGGGTCACGTATGTGATAAAACGATTGCAGGGAACTGTGATGGGGGTTGGTGATGAATGGCAATAATAGAGGGATGAAGAAAAGGCTACGAGGCTACAGTATAGAATGAATAAGAAGAAGTATAGTAGTAGCAGTAGAAGAAGAAGAAGAAGAAGAAGAAGAAGAAGTAGAAGAAGAAAAGAAGAAGAAGATAAGAAGAAAAAGAAGAAAAAATTTCAAAACGAAAAAAAAAAAAAAAATAAGATTTAAGGTTGAAACTTACGATGACCGAATTGAAGGGATTTTGGCAGGCCAGGGCTGCTGCTGCAGGTGGAGTTCGTCGAGGAGTGAGTTTCACTGGATTATCATCCCGAACCCGCGAAGATCTGCTCGTTGGCAGCAGGCAGGGCTGCTGCGAGAGGCACAAGGGGGAAAAAGCCGAACGAGGTGGGGGTTGGGCTGGGGGCCGGGGGTGGGGAGAGTGGCAACGGATATGGGTCACTCGCGGATCGATGACGCGGAGGCTCCGCTCCTCTACAGAAAGAGAGCTACACGGGGGCGGAGGGGGTGTAGTAGCTGCTTTCACACAAAAGACCAATCAATATAGCCGACAATTTCTCCGACGCATATAAAACCCTCCGGCATAAACGGGAAATGATAATTTCACGTGTTTATTTTAATTACAAAGCTCAAGGTTACCGTGTCGATCCTCGACCAGCGAGGACCCCGATCGCTACCCCAAAAATTATAACGAAATATTTTTTTGAAAACCACCCCGCGACTCCTGAAGCCCCGAAATCACGGCCGGCGACGTTCACGCTCGCGCATTATACCCTTCGCGTCGGCGCTGCCAGGCTATCAATGTGACGTCACCCGTTCTATTCGAGGAACACCCCGCGCCTGAACCCAGAGTACGCGCTTATCAATGAACGTACGTCGTCGGTACGCGGTTGGTGGTGGGTTCGTCTCGGTGTAGTACCAAACGGAAACGTTCACCACCGGCCTCTTCACTGAACCCCGACACAGAGACGGGGCTATCTTTAGTATTTACTCTATGAAATTCCGCAATTTTTTATCCTTAAAATCTACAGTATTGTTACCCCTTTGTTTATTCCAGCCTTTCTTAAGTCTGCCGATGTAATTGTATTATACGAGTTGGAACGGAGCTTTCTGGAAGCAGGATGGTCACATGGTATCTTATTCTTGTATCTCTATACGTTGGTAGATTTCCGGTCTTACCTATAGGTATAGTAGTATAACGTTTAAAAAACACTATCCGGCGCTCTAGAAATTGCGAATATCTGTGTCTCCGCAGAGACACAGATCACCGCTTTGAGATTACCCTAGGCTTCAAGATCCGCCACGAATTTCGTAAATTATTAATTTGCGAAGACGTCTCAGGTAGGTCAGTCTAGTCTAGACGTTTCAGGTCACGAACGACACGTGCCTAGTGTAAAATTGTATCTTTCAACGTGCAGGAATTTTTTTCCTACCAGATGAAGGGCGCAGATACTATGTATACGAGTATTTTGAATTAAATCGATTACGGTCTAGTTGCCGAGGATAGATTGTCTAAACTTTAAGGAATTTTGAACACGATGTGAGGCGAATCGCTGCCATGCTGAAGAGAAGAATAACCCGTTCCCACGTAATTGGAAAAGCAATTTTGAAATTTCAAGTCATTCATATATCCTGTACTATATAGGAAAGTACAACAAGGTCCGCAGACGGTTCCACCGCATACATTATACTTGAAATTCATTAAGAACCTCCGCGAAATCGAGCCGTTGAGGCATTGTGGGCGTAAGTGCAGAAGAGCCGTATCGATATACACGTGGGAAGTTCAACGCTAAAAAGTTCTGGAAATAATTAGGCATAGATAATGGAGGAGAAGTGACGTATGGAATTAAATGAAAGGTAACAATGCCTAATTAAATAAAGAGGTAGAGTTGGCACCCTGCACATTGAATAAGGCGGTGGCTTACGATAATACGATACTCATACGTCCAAACCGCACGTCCCAGTGGTCAGTCTGTCGTAACTGTTCGAGCGTAATCACGGGCCGTCTTTATCCCACTGCAGTTTCCTCGCTGCTTTTCACTATTCTGGAGTTAGCCGCACCGAGGAAGAAGTGTTTGTAACAGGATTTAAGCCACGCAAGTGACGGTGAAGTTGCGGAAAAGAAGGCAGTCCATAGTTTCTGCTTTATTCTTCATTCATTTTTGCACGTGAATCAGAAGAGCCTAGTAGTTTCTTTTTTTTTTTTGTTTTTTTTTTTCATTTAAAATTTTCTTAATCCCGTCTTCTTTTGGTTTTTATCCGTCATTCGTCGAGTGCGGGCTAAATATAACACTTTGCATCTCAAACGGTCGGCACAAACCTCTCGTTCGTCATGATTTTGGGACATAAGATCGAAGACTCTCGTGCCAAGCACCCCGAACTTACCGATGAAGTTTTAGAGGATTTACAGAAGTGGACAGAATCCAAAGGGCTTCCGGTTGTTCCTTTGGAGCAGTTGGCTCTGTTCACTCATAGCTGCTATTTTGATAGGGAAGCTACCCTTCGTTGCATGAGTTGTTACTACCGGATGAGAGCCACTGTGCCAGAGTTTTTTGCCAACAGAGATCCTGAGATGGAATATTTGCAACAATCCTTACGAGCATTGTACGTTTTACTTATTTATCATGGAAATTATCGAAAAATAATTACCCGAAACACAGTACTCGCATGTCACAGTCTATACAGTAGTAAGTAAACACCATCATAGGTATACCTATTACGTTCTTCGTTTAATCAACATAACAGCGAGGGTTGGCTGTAATTACATATTATGTAGTTACATCATGGTTGATGCACTTCAATTCATGCCACCACCAAGATACCATTAAACTGTATTTTGTTGGGTATTCCATATAGGAGATATGAAGTGGGGTCGGTTTCAAGAATAATTCTCAAGGCCCCTTTGATATATTTGACGAAATAGTTGGTTTCTCCGTAAACCGAGCATCGATATAATCGTACAGTACAATTTACACGCCTGTCAATAACAGGACTCTAATGTTACATCGATACAATATATATTGCAGTCCAATCAATTTCTCATCCCGTTCACTATACTCCATATTCTTATAATACGCCGGTGCACTCCAATATACAATTCCATTCATACACCATGAGCCGTTCACTTTGCTCATTCGGCGTCTATAAAACCAGACTGCAACAGCTTCAGAGAGTAAAAACTGAGGTGCATTGTAAAATTTGAGGACAATTGATCAAGTTCTGAATTGACCTATACTATGTGACTATGTGACTACAAAACTTGCAAGTCACTTTTCCTCAATAATTCCTTGATCCACGGAATTCATTAGCTGATCGAATTCAACGTATGTTAATTTATTCGAAGTTGGATGTAAAAAATAAATGCGATTTTAATCGCTGTTTTATATTCACCAACGCATCACATAATCAGGACGTTTCCCGAATCGTTATGATATACTGATTCCCATTAGCAGTTGAGTTCATTATTGCGTAAATGCATTAGAAATCTGGTCTTGCAGCACTTCACGCTTTACCATATATCAATATACCTATATGTATAGGTATAGGTGTAATGTAGATCCTTTACGTCGTTTTTACGCAAGAACCATTCAGAGCGTTACATTTGTGGATAAATACATATCAAAGGCGGATTTCACGAAATTTCACGAGACCTGCAGGATGTACGATCATGATTATGTTCCAGGCAATTCGTGGCACTTCCGGTACCAGATCCAAATGGACATAGAATCATTTTTCATCGGCTGGCGGATTCTCGGCCCAGTCAATATATGTTCAATGATGGTATCAAGCTATTGGCAATGACAGTGGATGCTAGTCTTTACTCTGAAGGATGTTCTTCAGGATACGTTTTTTTATTTGACATGCATAAAGTGAAACTAGGACACTTGACAAGACTCTCATTGTCCAGTATACGACATTTTTTTGAATATTTACAAGAGGGTCTTCCGGTTAGACTGAAAGGAATTCATGTCTTGAACGCTGTTTGGTTTATGGATAAAATCCTCTCTCTAATCAGGCCATTCATGAAGCGTGAATTATTTGATCTGGTAAGCAGAATGCTCGCTCGTAAATGTCCGAATTGAATATAGAATGGAATAGAATCCGATTCCGAATGAAAAATGTTTTAAAAGTGGATTATATGATTCGACCAATGCGTTTCGGCTTGATTTTCAAAATAGTATTTTTGTTCAAAACACGGTGTAAAATATATCTGTAGGAAACAGAAGGTGGAACATGATGCGCGATTGCATGCCATTTCCATTCTAATCATGCTTGCGTGCAATGCATTCTGTCTAGCGCGTAGAACAAGTTGCCATAGTTCAGGCGTGACTTCAATCTTGTTTAAATTTTGAGTGTAGTCTCTAAATGGATTATTTCATCATTTGAAAAAACAAAAACAGAAAAGGAAAATACTAGTGAAATGAGAAAGCGACCGACAAATATGAACTTGAAAAAATTTATCTGAGGTGCCGTTGAGACTCTTTTACGAGCTCTGTAAAACTTGAGAATATTTTATTTTGTCAAGCTTCATCTTTACACTGGAGATGTTTCTGACGTATACGAATTCATACCGAAAAAATGTTTGCCCCAGGATTTTGGAGGGGATCTGGACACTGTGAAGAATCTTCATGGTACGTGAAATATGCGAACGCCATCGTAAAGTGATGATATATTCTCGCAGGTTACCAAAGAGTTACTAGCTCTTTTAAAATACTACTGCGGAGGTGAAACCGTCAGAAAAATTTTTCCGGTTATTAATCACTGCCATACATATTATACCTATGTGTATAATGTATACATATATACGTATAGATATACCTATGTAATAGCGAAACTGCATTGTGCAGCGCAATTTGACGTCCTGAATTCCTATCTCAAAAGCGCTGAATCTTGAATGGCTATAAGTTCTTTGTAGTTCTTTTTATTTCCTTTCATTTTTCTACTCCTTTTCATAAAACGAAGGGATCTTTATACTGCCTCAGTAATTCAAAAAGTTATACCATTATCCGATGTGGCTGTAATTATTCGAAAATTAAAAATTTCTTGTCTGGCTCTCTACATCCTCCTGCAAATTCTGACATGATATAAACGAGTTATGAATCTGATATTCAATCATTATAATCCCTATCGCTGCAAGATCGACTTTTTGAACAATTTTCTATTAACTGCGCAAGGCTATTGTTTAATTGTCTTGATTTTTGTGGTTTCGTTAAATTGGATGCAACGTATTCACAAAAGACCTTCTGATCATTCCAGAGGCTCATTCTTTGAAATTGGTTGAACTAAGGGATTATTTTCTCGAAGAGGAAAGACTGTTTCGTGGGGGATGCAGCGGCGACGCTAAGATGTCGTCGAGTACAACACGTTCTGATAATATTTCTTCCTCGTGAAAATCGCAGGGAGGAAAATGCGGTTCCTACTAGTCCAGACGACTGACTTATCATTGACGTCGAGCTAGAGACCGTCGTTATAAAATATGTGCATACGTTATACTCGCATTATATTACGTACTGGCTGTTATAATTCTGCCATTTAAATACTGACTAATAAAGTATTCATGCGTTGGTTTAATACACTGTTGGAAATAATTTGTGTTAATGTTGAATTTTCTCCATGTTAAAATTTTTGTGTCAAAAATTGAATTTTTTCACAGTTAATTTTACATTTTGTATTTATGTTGGTTTGCGCAAATGTGTCAAACGCTCAATTCAACATAATACTGAAATTTTTCGACACAATGAAAGTGTGAAATAATTTCGACGAAATGTATATGTTAGTTTTATGTAATTTTATTAGTACAACCAAAAATATTATTCATCGTATAACTTGAAATTTCATGTTACAAAACGACAAGAAATTTCTGTTGATTCAACTATCCGGAATATGTTGCCTGAGTTCGTAGATGAGACGTTGATAGTTGATTCAACTCACAAGTTTGTTAGATTTTATTCAAAGATTGAATATAACGACCGTTGAAACATTGTCAGTGATAGGTAGTTTCTTTTACTGTGATATGATTGGCTGCTTCACTAGAAAATGCCAATCACAAGGGCTGTTACAAATAACGTGATGTTGCACGAAGTCTCGCAGTTTTCGAGATGTTCTAACACGTTTCTCAGTCTCACAAAGGCTGTTGCGTTCCATGCGTCATGTTGTTCGGAGTGTCCAATCACAGTAAAAACGCAGTGTCGGCGAGGAAACCTTTCAAAGGGTAAGTTGCTGTTCATTTAATAATAATATAAATTTATTTAATCAATTCTGGAGAAGAAATCTTTGGCGTGGACTGCGTCCGTATTTTTTTTTTTTTTTGACAGGGTATCAATTCCGGACAAGGATATTACCGCTTTGGACTCGATCGCGGATAATAATTGACGTATCCGCACGTGGGATCGCACTCAGACCTTGCTATGATCGTTTCTGAAGCCTGAAGCTGGTCTGATGTCCGAAAGCGATAAGATGACGTTGCAGTACTAAATGATTATCTGAATAGTCATTTCCGCCAACGCCTTTGCTTTTTTACGTCGCCGTTGCTGTTAATTTATTAATAATATAACTTTACTATTTTTTAATAAAATATTTACAAACAAACATTTTAATTGATGTGCATCCCATACCACCACATCCAATTCCTGGCATGTACAATATATTGTGCGAAACGTTAAGTTAACTCAAATTGAAAGTCATAAAGTGACTTTCAATATAATGTAGTAATAACTGATTTGATAAGTCCAAGTAACACATTTTTTAGTTTCAAATCAACATTAAATTAAAGTTATTAGTACATTCATCGTTAGTTAGCCTCAACATTTGAGATGTGTATACTTCACTTTCTTCGACCGTTGAATCAACATCCAATTTTATTAATTTAAGTATTCAAATGTATTCTTAATTACTTTATGGTGATGTTGAAACAACTCTTTGAAAATGTCGTTACGATATAAATTGTGTGTTATATTTGTGTTGAATCATTAACATAATTCATTTGTTGACTCTGAACATTAGCTGCTTGTGTCAAAATGACATAAATTCTAGAGTGGACCTCCTGGGACTTTAGAAAAATGTTAAAATTAACACAATTTTTCCAACAGTGTATATATCATGGTTGAACTTTTTGAACTCTAATATAGGTATAGGCGGGTATAGGTATGTCATATGTATGTTAATTGTTGAGGTCGTGAAGTTTGTTTCCCAGGGACCTATCGCTCCCTTGAATATTTACAATTTTCCGTTTATTCCCGCAGAAGCGTTTAAGTTTTCAACATTTAACATCGCGATAAGAGTGAGCGCGCGACGAACGAAACTTTTCTAACGGTTGTAAAGTTACTTTTTCTATTTTTACAGCCGGTATCACAAGATAAAAGATTTCCAATCATTCGAATTTCTATTCGCATCGAGTTTACCTAATACACCCTAACACAGTTAATATCGTTTACGCTGTGTTTCACTACACGCTAAAATATACGAGGATAATATACAACGTGCAATATGCTAACGGAGTAAATGCATTATTAAAGTTATAGCTTACATACGTACACATACACACGTGTATACTATAGTTATACCTAAATGAACTCGAGTTTTAGTATACATACAGTTTCGTAGAATAATTTACGTTCGTAAAAGCTTGAATAAAACAGTTTTAAACATACATAGTACCGTACAGAATGAAATTGGTACCACACATTCTTTTTCTTGACAATTTAATTAACGTTACGCAACTGTATCGTGCGAAAATAATTTTCCACTTATTAGGTATACGCTAGTAGCGTAAAGCGAAACGATCAATCTGAAAAAGCACTGAAAACGAATAATGAATATACAGTTTTTTTCTTCTCTTTATTTATATACTACAAGCTTTCAAAATCCTGATCATTATAGATATACACAAATACGCTCAAGTTACATCATCGAGTTCCAAGCCCGAATACATATTTCATATTAGTATATCAATTTGCATTGTTTAGTGGTAATTCGAGAAGGTGCGCATATCGTCGATATACCCCGGCATCTCAACCTAATTCTTCTTCGAGTTGTCCGTGGCCGATTCTGATTCGACATTTCAAGCGCAACTCGCGCCTCGCGTTTCGATCATTCGTCGCTGTCGTTGCGGCGCGGTAGCAACGCGAACGTAAAACTAGTACGTATCTGCAGCGTAGCAACGACGCGGCACAACTAGCGCGTTTGTGAAGTGTTAATGTCAAAATAAACAATCTGAGAAATTATCAAGAGTAAAGAAACCGGTTCGCCGGCTGAACAGGATCAGTATACACACATACAATCTCAACAAGACTCAACCGTTCTATATAAAATCCATAAAAAGCGCCGAAATATAACTGCCAAAATGTTGCTACTGCATTATTTAGCTTTCGTATTATCTCTAGCGGGGTTGGGTCAATCCGCCGATGAAGATTGCAAGGGATGTGTACCCCTCGATTCTCACTCATTCGACAAGGTAAGATGATCCCAATTCTCAAAGCTCATAGATACTGTAATCGTTTATGAAATTATCACCTAATATTACTCTGCAGTTTTGAATTTTCAAAACTGTCGTTTCTATCAAAGGTTATTGATCCTAGCCACCTGTTTCTTTCACCAAATCTTGTTGTCATCTCTGGTGCTGTATTTGAAAAGTGCATATCTCAAAATCTAGGTAATCTCCAAATTCAAGGCAGCTATTGTTAAATTTGACGTAGCTTTTCCCTACGGTGAAAAACACGAAGAATTTGCTAAAGTAGCTGCGGCAACGAGGGATTCCTTAGATCTCTTAGTCGCCGAAGTGGGCGTCAAAGATTATGGTAAAAAGGAGAATTCCGACTTGGCACAGCGCTACGGTATCACAAAGGACGATTATCCTGCGGTAAGATTATTCCTGCAAGGAAAATCTGAGCCAATTTCATTCATACAGAAATCAGACTCAGATTTTACTAGCGAAAATTTGAAAAGATTCATCAGAGCAAGGTCGGATGTTTATTTGGGACTACCTGGGTGCGTTGAACAGCTTGACAGACTTGCGGAGGAGTTTAAAACCGGCCAGGATAAAGAGAGACAGGTAAAAGTTCATCCAGAATAGAATTATTCCATATTTGTATCCGTCCAAGTGCTAAAGATTGAATTGTTTGTAATTTTTCTCTCATTCCCCCCAGGAAATATTGAGTAAAGCTAAAATATTTGAGGAAACTTTACCGGAGGAACACCGTAAGGCTGCTCAGGTATACGTCAAAACTATGGAAAGAATAATTGAAAGAGGCGATGTCTTTGTTCAGTTGGAACAATCGAGATTGGAAGGTCTACTGAAGGGAAAAATATCCAAAGATAAGAAGCGGTATATGGAAGAAAGACGAAATATTTTACAGTCTTTTGCGCACAGGGATGAACTTTGATTTGATTTATTATAAGCTTGAGGAAGTAGCCTGATTATAGGCAACTTTGAAGAGCCTTGTTTCAAATCTAACTTTCAATTATTCTGAACTGTGATAATTCGGACGAAAGTCTTCAGACTAATTGAAGTTTTTTCTCCATAAATAAATTCGCAGCACTTTATTACCGTTTTCTATCTATCAGTTTTGATGAGTATCACTTTTTGACCAATATTTATTAGGTGGATAGTTCTGCCGAACATTTAATCGTATTTTTTCGTTTGTTTCAACCACAATGAACACGTTACGATTATTAAGATTTGTTTGTACAGATTGAATCAGCACAAGAAATAAAAATGTATGAATCAGTTGTAGCTAATAAACGTTGGTTAAATTATAAAGAAATTCTCTTACTGCCATGAAGCTGTAAGTCAATCGTATAGAATAATTGATAATTTGTATTTTGTCTTTTTCGTCAATCATTACATCACGAGATGTATGAAAATTAATGAAATGAAAAAAGAAAGAAAGAACAAAAAACGATAAAACATATCATGCAATATTTTATAGAAAATGAATATCCATATTAGATATTATAATAACGTGAAATCATCTCTGTTACAATTTCTTTATTTGATAGATATTAAAATACTTATTAATGAATTAATTGTATTCTTTAGTTTGATATCAAAAACGAAATGTAATTAGACAACTAGGTATGTAGATACTATAGATCGTATTATTCACTCGATTGATTAGATAGTAATTAGAATATGCAGCGAATAAAATACAAACAAAAAAAAAAAACAAAAAAAAAAAGTCTCTTTGAAGAGCACACGTTTTTATTTTAATATAAACACCCAAAGATATGTCGTTTATATTACAATAATATTATGATTACAAACTTGATCACTAAATTCTAAACACATTCATGGTGCGTTGGTATAAACTTTCTTCAATCAACTCAATCCGTCAGGTATATTCAAAGGATTAAAAATGCTTCGGATATCAAAGAGTCAATGATTAGTCAGTTAAGTTCATTTTTTCCTCTTCCTATTCAATGGACAAATCATGCACGTTGTACATAAAATTGGAAGTTAATTAATAACTTGGTCTGGCCAGACCTATTTTAAGTTGAATGGAAAAACTACATCTAAATTGTTATTTACTTCATTCATTTGATTCTTGCGTCTTCTTGCGAAGTTCCTAAGTGTCACCAAGAATATACTCATCGCGTATAAAGTTGACTCTTAGTTCTCATTTTCAGTAGAAGAAAAAAAAAAAAAAAATACAAAACAAATCAAAAAAATAAACAAAATAAAAATTACAAACATATATATAACATCTGTATAAATATCATCTTAATTAATAAATCGAAAATTTCTTCAACCGTTCTATGAAATTGTTAACAATTTTCGTATTTCCAATTTTTATTCTTAATGTTAACATGCATGTTGGAATGTTCGTTCCGTGTTCTAAATTTGAAAATTTATTTTCGTTCGTTACTTGTCTTGGTCAACATTTTGAACTGACAATTTCTCAAGCTGTTCTTCAACTTTCTTCGTATCTTCATCGTCAGCTTTATTTTCCTTAGATTCATCTACTAGATCTTCTTTATCGGTTGACTCAACCTTACCAACTTTTTTATCTTCTTTCATATCTTTGGGCTCCTTAGTCTGATTCTCATTGTCACTACTTTCGCAGTAGCTAACATCACTGTAGCAACCGTCGCTTGAACTATCATCTTTTTGGTCATCAGCACTCGTCTTTCCAGCATAAATCTCACACTCTGAACCCACTATCTTCTTCGCCTTTTCAAACGCGTCCTTCCACATTGTTGCGTCTTGAAATAAAATGGAAAACAAAAAATTACAGAAATTACAAAAATCACAAGAATACACAGAAATAAAATTGATAATCAACAATCATCTTACAAATGTTATGAATAAATCTCTTCAAAAATGTCATTCGATAAAAATTTTGGATACTAACTACCCTAAATAAATCATGCGTAAAAAATCTTGGAATTACTTTCAGCATTTGCAAATCGAATGGCAAGTAGCTCTGGCTTAAGTTGTTCATCGGCAAAATCAGCGAGTACACTCCATACCCAGGCTCGATCGCTACCGCAATTTGGTTTCAGTTCCATCCACGGAGTGACGAAATGATTTGCGCATATTTTCAGAGTCTTATCTCTGCGCATTACCACTCTCACGGTACTCTTAGTCTTGTGTCTTAATAACTTAACCTCTCCTGTGCCTCTTTCTTTCCATTTTGAAAGACCGTCGCTTGAATCATAGCGATAGAGTTTTGCCCTCCTAAAAACAGCGTAGGAATGGAATAGAAAATGCGAGAATTTAACAATTCCAAAAGAATTCTTGTTGATCATCGAATCGTTTCATCGATTATTCTCTCGGTTCTCCATCGTTGAAATAGTTATTCGAAATCGGTTACGATGATTGTTAAATTATAATGAAAAATGTTGCTTTTTGAGAATCGACGATATCGCCTTGTCGTTTTATTCGCACAATTTGGCGATACGAATAGAATAAAGAAATGACAGAAAGAAAATATGTTGGGGATAAAAAGAAAAGAGAAAAGGTGATTAAAACTCACAGCTTTATCAGCTCGATTTCATCCTCTTCGTTGTTTGACACTTCGATGATTGGCAATGAAATGATGGGTTCGAAATGTACGTCATTTTCAACGTTATCTTCATCGTTAACGTCTACGACGTGGTCACCGTTCAACTATGAGTTAGAAAACAAAGAGAAGAGGCATAGGGTAAGTTGTGGCGTGAAAATTGTCATTGCTACTTACGTACGTAGCGTACGTAAAATGTTGTGTCGTAAATACGTGAAAATCACTTACTACATTTTCAGGCATTTTATTAATCTTTAATTAGAAAAGCGTGTGATACTTCCGACGAAAAATAAATTATTAGTGAATATAGTACGCGATTGGCGCCAACCGACAACCCTCGAATGGCGAAAATTCGTTGCAATATACCTTTTTCAACGCGCGTCTTAAATGTTTTAACGTTGGTGTTGCGGGGGTGTGTGGTCGTGCGACCCTGAAATTTGATTGGTAGCTAGACAACCCTAAATCGAGCGCACTACCAATTGCGGACAAGGTCAAGCCGTAGGATTTATACACACAACCGCAACTTTGCGTCGAGTATATTTCCTTATTGCTTTTATTGTAATATGCGACGCAGAATATTTTCTCTTCTTTTATTTCACCAATTTATCTTACGGATATCTTCGGTCATTATAACATTCCCAACGAATACACCGTACGCTTATTTATATATCTATTGATGATACTATTTCGCGTAGAAATAATTTAAATTGATTATCGCCTAGAATGCGTCTGCTTGAATGTGACAGTTGCCTATTCGCATACAGCCTCGTAGTAATAAACAGACTATCGAGCGTGTGCAGGTTATGAATTCGAAGCGATGATATATGTATATCCGAATTTTCTTTCGGCTTGACAAAATTGATTACAAATAATCGATCAATTTTCAACGTATACCACGTTGTTTAACTGTTAATTAAAAGCTGAAACCAAGAACGTTGCATCTAGTTATTTTTATTTGTCACTATTATAGACGGATTTGATGTCAATCATGGCCGCCAACAATAGTGACGTGAAAACAAAAATCCCCTGTGATCAAACGGTTGTGTTGAAGTTTATTATTTAACCAAAAAAACGGGTCTTAAATAAAGTTAAAAGTTATATAAAAACTGATTTGTACTTTATCAAAGAAACACATTGTTCGTAGTGTTAATTTAGGGAAAATGATGTCATTGACGCATGTATTTCATGCGTTTGATAGATGTGAACGTGACGCAACGTCAACGAATTCCTCTTAGCTATTGGTAGTCTTGACTCTTGTCGAGGAGAGGAGCCGCCGTGCCGTGCCGTGTCGAGTGTCGTCGAAGGGAAGGAAGGGGGATTTGTGCGCTTGTCCGGGCGGCCATTGCGAGTACCTTGTATAATCCGCGAACGCGAGTGAGTGCCCGGTGAAATCCAGTAAAATCATTGACCATCCTTAAGGCAAGGTGCTCCGTGTGAAGCCCGGGACTCGCCCGAAACCCCAGGCCGATGGCTGAGACCGATAAATTGAACATCGACAGCATAATAGCCCGGCTCTTAGAAGGTAAAGGTGATCGATGCCCCGTAGGTTTACGCGTCGCGAAAACCTCCTATTCCCCTGAACTTGAAGATGAAATTTTCCTCAATAGTATGTTACATCGTGTCCTGTGAATACCAGAGTATTTTAAACCGTAGAGATATTTCGTCGATTACGCAACTTAGCTTAAAACTCTGTACATCACATTACGAGGACGACATAATATAGTTTGTTTACATAAAACGGCGTTGACAACCGCCAATAACCCGCTACGTTTTGGGCGAGGTCCCGAAACCCGATTACTACGTACGACGATTTACTTACGAAAAATTTTAATTCTAAATATTTCTTTTACGTTATAGTGCGGGGAGCTCGACCTGGAAAAAATGTCCAGTTGACCGAGGGCGAAATTCGAGGCTTGTGCCTCAAATCTCGTGAAATATTTTTATCCCAGCCGATATTACTCGAATTGGAAGCTCCCCTCAAAATTTGTGGTAAGTTTCAATATTATTATGTGTATCATAAACTCTATGCAATTGTCCTACATTTTTCACGTTGTTTATGTTACTACGTAAATTTCTATTTATACACGTACACATACACAAGCTAGTTTACGAACACACACACACACATACATACACATACACATACACGCATACACTTTCGTGTATACATGAATGCACAAATACATCAAGTGCACAACACAACTTGTGATGGGTTATAAAATAATATCCTCGTTATCATCTGCATTTTGACATTACTATGACCTAAATTAAATAAGAATTTCAAAGTTCAAAGTTTAGCTTTATTACTGATCACCATTTCAAGACTAACTTGTAAGTCAAGAAATCATCTCGTTTTACCATCGACGTTAATCTTATGCGTAGATAAGCTACATGATAAGTATATTGCCGAAAATTGATAGAACTCATTCAAGGTGCAATGCTTATTTGAATTATTTAATCTCCTATAATGGTAAAACTGGTTTATACTATGAAATTATTGAACCGAAATTTTTGCAATCACAATACTACTTCATTACGTGGATATCATTAAGGAAATAAATATTAGCTCAAAGTCAGCAAACTTTCATTATTAATTGTTATAAAATAAATAAAGCTCGTATCTTATCGCTTGGGTTAATCAGACAAATATTGTCAAGGTGTATGGAACAAAATTGCGATTGTATAACAGCCTTGAAAATAAATAACGTACAAATGTTTAATATTTTCAAATTTTTATACATATTTTTTCATCAATAATGAATTGAAAAAAATTATTCAATATTATAAATAATGGCATGGCTCTGATCAATAATAATTTAAATCAAATGGCTTGCTCGTCAATGTCGACAAAGGAAAAATAGACAGACTTGTCTTCGCAATTCTTTATACTCATTTTTTTTTCTTTTTTTTTTTAGCAGCGTTCAAATAATTTATGATACAGATTGCATTGATCAGATACCAAATTGCCTGTTGGCTTGTCTCTAACAAATATCTTCCACAACCTAAATTTATACGCTTCATTTTCTTTGTGTAAGATTTATTTTAAGTAAGTGTGCCAGTATATCAATGCTGCATCTATTAACTATTACTCACAGCATTAAGGCATGCCTTATTCTCACAGCATCATCATAGATGCATACATAGGTATACACATATATGTATATATATATATGCAAATATATATTATATATACATATGCAGACGTATATCTATCATTAAAACGTTTCATTGGTCGAATATACCTTATACGTGATCCAATTTAATTCAATTATGCTTCACATAATGGTCTCAGTAAAGACCAATCATATTTTCTTTAAGTTCAATTCGCAGTGTTTATTAGTATTGATTCAGCTGCAAACTCTTCATATAATATTAACACAAATGAAACTAAGTACGCAATGTGCGGTCGATGATCTTGAAGCGGGAATACCAAGTAGGACTTGAAAGCAGGAGAATTTTTGATCATTTATTTTATTATTTAGGGGACATCCATGGGCAGTATTATGACTTGCTTCGGCTCTTTGAATACGGAGGATTTCCACCAGAAAGCAACTACTTATTCTTAGGCGATTATGTAGACAGGGGGAAACAGTCGTTGGAGACAATCTGTTTGCTGCTTGCGTACAAGATCAAGTATCCTGAGAATTTCTTTTTGCTTAGAGGAAACCACGAGTGCGCATCAATCAACAGGATATACGGTTTTTATGATGAGTGTGAGTATCTTTATCTAATACATTATTTTCCTTCTAGCTTAGAATAGTTTAACTAAAATTTCATTTCCACAACATGTACGCACAGTCATTATATTACATGTAATTTTTCTATTAAACCTGGTGATTCACTGTCTCTTGATAAGCAGCATAGCATTGAGTTTCAGCATTGTTTTCTGACTAACTCAATTCTCTTCATGTATACGTCACGAGTTATCCTTATATCGGTAGATCTATATCTAGTAAAATATAAAGAAACACCCGAATATCGTCAATTTTATTAATCTATCATGACCTATATCGAAAGATAAGGCGTTGCATTTCTAATACAGTTTCCTTCGCCGTTTTGGGAACGTATTTTGTCTTCAACAACAATTTAATCCCAACTATGTTCTAGTAGTTTTTTTAAATTTCCGTAAAATCAGAGGAGGAAAAAATAGAATTATTATCCCGTTAACACACATCTGTTTCTATTATCTCTTGACCAGTAAATCACTGATCAGCAGACAGCCGTATAAAAAAATCTGGTCAATGTATCTCTGAGAAAAGCTACCATTCTGTTTCATTTCATGCTTGCTATTATTTGATTGTGTTTTATCCGTAGGGTATATCTGTATTTGGCCACTCATTCTTTATTCAATACTGATAGAAGATAATATAATCCAATTTCTATCGCGGAATCAATCAAGGTCAAAGCCACTCGACGTTATCTTCTGTATTTTGTAACTCTCTTTGGTTCTAAATTGAAAAAAAATTTGTCCTCAAGTTCTTCGCATACATAGATGTGCGAACGAGCGTTGAATATACTTGGTATATTTCACTAAATCACATTACAAATTTTCAGGCAAGCGTCGATATAACATCAAGTTATGGAAAACTTTTACCGACTGTTTCAACTGCTTGCCAGTAGCAGCGATTGTTGATGAAAAAATCTTCTGTTGTCACGGAGGCTTAAGTCCTGATCTTCAAAGCATGGAGCAGATTAGACGCATAATGCGACCCACCGATGTACCTGATCAAGGCTTACTTTGTGATCTGTTATGGTCAGACCCGGACAAAGACACCATGGGTTGGGGTGAAAATGATCGTGGTGTTTCATTTACTTTTGGTGCAGAAGTCGTTGCCAAATTTTTACATAAACATGATTTTGACCTCATCTGTCGTGCTCATCAGGTAAAACACACGATAATATTTAATGCCTATATTATCATAGTATTACAATTTCACAGCATCTTTTATTCCGAATTTCGCAGTAATCAAGGAATTAACGTTCTGTGGTCCTTGAAATCGACATTTTCAGTACAATAGCTTTTCTTCTTTTATATTTTAACAAAAGAAGTTTTGCTAGAGAAAATTACCTCATGCTTACGAATTATGCGAAAATTGCTATTGTATGTAAGATCAAAAGCCACATATTGTATTAACATAAAGTTGTTGATAATAATTCCGAATCAAGAAGTTGGGTATAATATGACCGCTGTGCACCTAGCTGGTCACTATTCCCACTTGTAATTGTAAAATAAAGAAATATCTATTATTTTGTAAGTAAAATTGAAACGTGACAATAACATCTATTGTACTACGTCGAGTTTGTATGTTTCTATTCATCATTGAAATGCTAACCATTCTCCAAGTTGTAGAGTTCTGAGTTTAATCGCTTCCCTTTTGAGTTACTTGAGGAGTTTTCAAGATGCATAAACCTTGTTCATAATTGAAACTGGTACTAATACAGCGATTCAATGATATTGTTTTTTTTTTATTTTTTATTTTTTTATATATTACAGGTTGTCGAAGATGGTTACGAGTTCTTTGCTAAACGTCAATTGGTTACATTATTTTCTGCACCAAATTATTGCGGTGAATTTGACAACGCGGGGGCTATGATGTCAGTAGATGAGACTCTGATGTGCAGCTTTCAGATTTTAAAGCCTGCTGACAAACGAAAGTTTACTTATGGTGGTCTGAATGCTGGACGACCCGTAACACCGCCACGAGGTGCCAACAACAAAAACAAAAAGAAGTGAATTCCCTAATGTTCGTTCGAACAATATTTAGGACTTTAAGACCTTCCCCATGCCCCGCCACACCCCTGCCCTCCCCCAGCCCCTACCCATTAAGACATTAAGTCCTTGTAAGAAAGAATTCTATTATTATGAATACATGAACCTGCGGAGCCATCCACAATCGATAATACAAATGAGGACGACTTGGAATAACGTTGCAAGCCTGGTTTCTTTGCAATTTTCTTTTTCTTTTTTTTTTCTTTTCTTTTCTTTTCTTTTCTCTTCTTTTTTCTCCAATTAAATTTAAATACAAGAAGAAAAAGAAGGAAAGAAAACACAAAAATGATGATAATAATAGTAATTAAAACGATGAAAGAAAGAAAGAAAGAAGAAAAAAAAAAAAAAAAAATTAGAAACAGAAAAAAAATAACTGAAAAGATATGAATAATATACATTGGCCGCAATATGAGGCGACAATTTTTCTTCTGCCGTGTATTTAGGACTGAGACACAAATACATATATAGGTAGTAAATATTATTTTTTAATCGAGATTCTTCTTCTTCTTCATCATCATTAAATATATATATATCATATGTTAATAAAACTGCTGAGTAGGTAAAAAAAAAAAAAAAAAAAAAAAAATGCCCAAGAGACTCGCTACACTAAATATATATGACGTTTAGACATGTGTGTGTGTCAGATATGACAATTAATTAGTTAATTATATATTGACTAATGATACAAAATTTCATCTATTACTACGCTTATTTTTTTTTTTTTTTTCTTTTTTTTTTGTTTCTATCATATATTATTACACATTTTTCTGATTCAGTGAGGCCTTTTTTGGTTGTTGTACTAAAAGTATGTCACAAAATACATTTTAAGTCACTTTGAAATAGTATCGGACATTTCAAGAACCTCTCTATCCCCCCACCCCCCACCCACCCAAATTTCAACCCATCACTCCACTATACTCTGTACTTTATAGTAATTATTTTTTTCTTTTTCTGTTTTTCTTTTTTTTTTTCCTCGTCTAGTCTATCGGAAAATGAAGTGAATACTTAATATCTATGATCTATGAATAATATGGACCGGCATGTATGAAATGATTTCGACTACATGTCCGAAAGGACGATAAGTCATAAAAGGATGAATTGAATTGTATGAAATGATTCGCTAGTTTTATTAGATGATTTTATCCGAAGGGGGTGGGGGGGCTTTATTCAATCAAAATGAAGTAATAATGAGTCAGATTTACAGATTATGCCCAAATGAATGGCTGGTGATGAGATTAAATGTATTTTAGACGTTATTTATACCCATATTAGACCATTTAATATGAAATAAAAGAAAAAGAAAAGAAAAAGAAAAAATAAATAAATAAACAATCACCAGTAGTAGTTTTGTACAAATCATGGAACCGATTTTTTTGATTATACAAACAAAAAAAAAAAAAACATTTGTTCTTCGAAATATACTTGGTATGATTATAATATAATGCGATACAGAAGTTTGGAACTAGATCGAGCATATATTGATTGATTGATTGATTGATTGATTGATTGACTGATTGAATAGGGTAATAGATAATATTATCGGGTCGTAATATATATGAGAAAAAAAAGAAAAGAAAAGAATAGAAAAGAAAATATCTGACGTACCTAACTAAGAATCAAAATAAGAAAATTGTTGGGTATGAAATGAATTTTTTTCTTCTTCGAATACATACCTACTACCCACAACATACTGAAAGGCAATGGTTATTTAATTAATTAATTTATCGTCGGACTTGCAACGTCTTTTCAAGCTTGTTTTCGATTCTTTGTAGCTAGCAATTTAGGAGGGGATAATAATAATAATAATATTATTAATAATAATAATAAATAATAATAATAATAATAATAATAATAATTAATGCAAACACAATTAAGTACACATACATGTATAACTAAAAAGTAAGCGAGCCAAACGCGCAGTGCAAGATTTTGCGTCGTCTCATTTCATCGTATGTACGAGTTTTTATCATTTTACCATCATCCCCACAACCCCCTCGTCAACCACATTAATGTCATAATATCGCCATTCACATTATTTTGTCCCCTTTGGCACCATTACCTTCCTTTTTGTGCACATTACCTATTTTTTTTTTCCTCCCTTTTAGAAATTAGGTCTATTCGGATGACACTGTTTGAAATGAGAATTAGCGTTATTAATAATTTATCAATCGAGGATTGGCTTATACCGCTCCTTTAATTACTGTACATTAATTTTTTTTTTTATAAATAAAGGTCACCGAAAAAAAAAAATAACGTCGCAATTTTTTTTGTTGTTTTTATAGATATTTTCGTATTTTTTATTTTTTTCATGTATGCTATGTGTGGAAAACCAACTCTTCGCTAGTATTTTTTTCAATTTATAACGAAAGTTATAAATTCAGGTCAAGTATACCTACAAGTAATCATCTGAGTTCAATACATTGGATGATCGATAAATACTACGTCTGAGAAATATTCGTTTTATTTAAAAAAAAAATAGAAAAAAAAAACCAAATCATTTGATTTGATAAAACGCGATTTTATCATCTACCAGTGATACAATTTAATCATTTCTAGCTATTTTGTCTATTACCTATATACGTACTATATATACGGTGTTTGATACATATATCGTTTTTTAAATCTTATTATAATTTTTTTTTTTCTTTTATCCAGAGTTTTTGGAAACTGTATCATCCGAAGAGACTTTAAATCTTGTCTACATACTTTTAATTAAATTTAATCTCACAACACGTAGTACAATCCGAGATTCGTAAGACCGATAAATATCATTGTAATATCGTAATATTATACACGCCAATTTATTATTCCTTGACTATCAGCACGAACATCATGAATATTAGAGAAAAATGAAAACTAAGAGAAATAATCTCTGATCATCATTACATCCAGTGTTAATGTTTATTTAAGGAGTTTTGTAAATATCTTGATTCATTACAATACAAGTATATTACTACTACAAACTAATAAATAAACTCGTAAAAATTCAGTCTGACCTTTATGCAGTCTTTTACCACTTACATCCGCACAGTTTTACTTATATCGTCTCTTTATCATTGTAGATATTTAGGTACATACAGTTCAGACGAACACTGCAGCACAGCAAATTACGGTAGGTAATTTTCAAAACATCTTTCATTTAAATTTTAGAAATTATCTGACCTTGAAATGTTGTTTGATTCGATAATATAAATCACGAGTTTCAAGAATAAATAATGAAGTGCTGACTTTCTGCAGGATATGGAGAAAAAATATTCAATAATAATGAAATTCTACACAGAAAAAACGAGTTGTACCAATTTATATTGGTCCAAAAAAAATGTATTTGTTCCGAGAAAAATTTTCTTGTCCCAAGAAAAATTTCTTTGTCTCGAGAAAATTTTCTGCAAACGCATTGGATACCGAAATTATCTTGAATCAAGTCAAAAATGTTCTCGAACCAAGAAAACTCTCTTGGATCGAAGAAAGTTTTCTTGGTTCGACAAAATTTTGTCTTGATTCAAGATAATTTCGGTTTCCAATGGGTTTGCAGAAAATTTTCTTGGGCCAACAAATTTTTTTTTCTGTGTAGTTGAAATAAAATTCTAAATCTACATTCAAACCAGATATAAATATTATTAAATTAGAAATAAATAATCAATTATAGTGTTCTATAATTGAAAGAACATCCTGAAATAATTTTCAAATCTAATGAAACAACAAGGTGCAAGGTGCAAGGTGCAAGGCGCAGAATTAATTTCGCGCAATACGTAACCGCAGCCTTTTGATGACGACACACTGTGTGCGTATAGTAGAAATATTTCGACACTTGATCCATTTTTTTCCGTTTCTTATTTTTACTCCGTGTAAAATAAAGCACTCCCAGTTTTCCCCGTCTGGAATTCAAAGGAGCCGTTATATCCTATGATGGAATGAATTCTTTGCCCAAAAATACCGAAGAATATACAATATTTAAGGCTCTTGAAACAGCCCCACTTTAGATTTTTACGATTACGATTATTTTTTACGGCGATGGTTCAGACTTAGTTTTTTTTCACTCAATGTGTGCGGGAATATAATTTATCATAGTTCTCGATATAACTTTATTTTTACAGAGCTATAATATTTTATCGATTTTTACCCCAGGAACTTAATATGTAATTATTTACAAGTGGAATACTCGAGCGACGAACTGAGGAAGCAGGATCATCGCTTCTAGAATCCGGGATTCTCGCAAAGTCCCTTCAGTTTCTTGATATACAAGCTCGTTCATTTTCCGGAACTTGAGAACACTGATTTTTTGTTCTTCTTTATTTCATTTATTTTCGCAAAATCCTGATGATTTGCACTTTAGATAATTCTACTGCTGTTTTAACTTCTCGGCTCTCGCACAAGTATGACAGCGCAGTTTTGCCCTATTTTTCGAACTATGAATCAAGAATTGTTCGCATATCCCTACTGAAAATTTCCAGATGGATTTATCTGGACGTTCTAAATTCCTATGGATTCCATCTGAAATCTAATGGATTCCTAGCAGAATCCAATTAATTCCATCTGAAACCTGCTGGATTTCTAGCGACTTCCATAGGAATTTCGAACGACCAGATGAATCCATCTGGAAATTTCCAGTAGGGATGACTCTGCAAAGTACAATTTCAACGCGTTTTGACCCAGAAATTAGTAATTTATTGACGACAAAAAAGTGCTCACGTTGCGTCGTACTGGCGAGGCAGCTGTAATAGTACATTGTGTATCAAGGGCGGAAAGAACTATATTGCGAGTGTGCAATATGCGGCACGAGCAGAAAGCGAGTGTGCTGCATGCACACTCGCTAAAATAGCCTTGCACCCGTGATGCACACGATATTTTTCTCAACACCTGCTCTGCATAAATGCCTCTGTTGAGACCGAGTGAGCGGTGGCAAAGTGGCATTTTCGGAGCAGGTGCGATGAAAAGTAGATTCTGGTAGGTCCGTCTGGTGGTTCAAATTTGAAGAAAAAAAAAATTCGACTTTAATAATAACAATAATAATTGCAAAATTGTATTACGTATAGACAATTGAGTAATTGAGAACATTCTTAGCCTTTTGAAAATTGGCTAATTTTCACGTATAACGAGCCAATGACTATACTGTTTGCGTGATATACTTACCATCCAAGATCCAATTATCCGTGAAGCGTTCGTTTGCAAATTCCTTGACCGTTATTAAACCTGACACATGTTATCTAACGCTTGAAATTACGCGTTGGTGTTGTATTACGACGTTGACATTTTTCCTTATGCTTTATTATGATTGTCTACTTAGGTAGGTATATACTTTTGAAAACTGATAATTTCAACGAATTAGTCCTCCCCCACAAATATATTATCTCTATAATCGTTATTTGTCAGCTATTAATTAAGTATAATGCATAAAATTCTTCCGTCAAATTCGTTCGTTGCATTACCTACATATCTTTGTATTATATATTAATAGTAATACAAATCATTATACGTACCTATACGTTGCAATTGTCTCATAAATATAATCTCCCGCTTGTATACGCATAGGTAGATAATTACTTAAACCGCAAGGTGAAATTCGAGGCTGCATAATAATTATTCCACATCAAACTCATTGTTTTATTGCAGATTGAACATTTATTTCCGATTTCTAGATACTATGGGGCCATTCAACAAATACGTTCGCTTTTTTGAACGATTTTAGACCCCCCCCCCCCATCTAACAATGGTTCGTTTGACTAGACCCCCCCAAAATAATACGTCACAAATCTCGACCCCCCCCCCCGATTTATTGCCTTTTTTGATCTATCGATCCATAATTCGATCTATTAAAACGAAATTCTTGTGCCAAAACCCGAATTCTATACATAAAAACCGAACGTCACATTTTGCTGACCCCCCCCTCCATGACTTGTAACGTCACATCAACCTTGACCCCCCCCCCCCCCCCAAAAGCGAACGTATTTGTTGAATGGTCCCTATGTAATTAGCTGAAATCTAGAAAATTTTCCCTGTAGCATAAATGGCACAGTGAGGAAATCTTGAATAAAATTGAATTCTTATATAGTTTTAAGAAATATATACCTACCTAAGATATTTGTGTGAACGTTCTTTACATCTATACCTAATACGTATATAAATTGTAGCTGTGAAGTGTTTAAAAACAAATGAATTAACGATTGACGTAGATGCATATAACGCAAGCCTCAAACCTTATACCGCAGTACAATTTTGTTTTGAAAAAGCTCACGTACTTGCGGAATGCACACGTGCGTGAATGTCAGTGACGCTTACATTCAGAAGACCCGTATGTATAAATTTAACGGGAAATGAACCGTTGTGCAGCGCGGGTATATCGCCAGAAACTGTATCAGAGCTTAGGGCACGCGCCCCTGCAGAGCCTTTAATTAGCGTTGGCTGTTACTTAACACACACATACACAATATCTATAATATGTATTATGTATATTTCTAAAATACACCCATACATTATATTTTTCAATATACCTACGCATAACTATTAATATTCATATGCACGGATAGCTCTACGTTCATAATGAAATTTAATTATTATGTCCTCCTTGTACAGTTATACAACACGATATTATATTGACGCATTATATTACTGCATCACTTTGTGCTTACGTATGCAGCGATTCAGGAATCTGAAACTCGAAGGAATGTCGCAACCGTTTAAATAAATCTTCGAACAAATATTTTCATGATTTATTACATCCATGACTCGATCATATTATTGCGATATTCGCGAGTTGATTAAGATATATGTTTATTGTAGTGAGTACATAGAGATGTTCGAATTCTTGCAGCGGATGAGTAAATTATCCAGGATAGACATCGAATTCGTTTCATTCCAAGAGATTTGTACAGCTTTGTGTTTCGTCGTCTTAGTATTTCTATTTAGTTTAGAAATAAATGGGGTTGAATTAGTCAGAGCGGCGTAGAGACCGCTTGGATCGCTTGGACCGCGTGGGCTGCAGGGAGAGGTAGGTACAAGAGAAGAAGAAAAAAAATAAAAGGAACTATGTATGCCAGAGAGGGTCCGAAAGATGCCGACTAATTTGTTGGGCAGGCTATACCACCGACAAACTCCGCCTTCTCGTCTCATCTTGGCTACAAAGCCAAAAGCTAAATAGCTGCGACGTACAGCTTCGCATGAACTACTCTATACGTCATGACTCACGGCCTGCTATATACCTAAGGTGACATTAAAAAGGTCAAATTTTTCAGCGTTTCTCACGTCACTCTCCAGCCCCTCCCTTAGATGAATCCCTAATTGATTCACACCTTCTTGCATATATTCTGTCAGTTTTGATTTCTCCTACTAATTATTACGTGTATCAATTATTATAGTACATCAAATCTGCATACAGAGTTGATAATCATTGATCAGCGTTTTTGCAAATGTTTATCAACTTTTTCTTTTTCATGTTCGGAGCATACAACGTATAGGCTGCTTTTTCATTCATCCTATTAGGTCCGGTCGAACGACGGCCGTTTTGTGCAGACGGTGATTAGTTTTTTATTTTCAGTTTCGAATGCTTGTATTTCTCTGGACGATTTTAGCTTTTCGTAATGAGTATAAGTAGACCGATTGATCAGACTTCGGGAAAACTGTTCATTAGTCATAGCGCTACCGCTGCATAGACCCGTGCAGAAATTTTGTTGGGGGTGCATAGAGGACCCTGATAGTTTTCCCCATCTCTATGAGGGCGCTATTGGGGAAATGTAACGCTTTTATAGCCATAGCCCCAACCACGAGCCGGGGCCCTGACAGAGCCCTCCCTCAGTTCTGTTGGGGTACTAGTCGGGCGGGCCAAGTCAGTGTCCCTGATGGCCCCCCATCAGGGCCCTACTAGAAACCCAGAACAGGGGCTTCCTGTCAGGGCCCCCAACACAAATCGAGTATGCCCCGATAGATTTCTACATGGGGAGTTTGCGATGCCGACTTTTGCCAGAAATATATGCTGGTGCGATAGTGCGATTTCCAAAAATTCTTGACCTCTGAGAAGAGATTCCCTAAAAAAAGAAGAAGAGGAAGACGAAGAATCGAAAAAAAGTTTCTGCATGTGTTGCCGATGCTGTTTACGTCTCGCGGTCATCTTCTTCGCCCGCTATCCTTCGGCGAGTCCTCCGCATCCGGACACGGATGGACGCTCTTCAGGCGTCAGTGCAGTGGTGACGCACAAGGCACCCAATGCTTAGTTAACTGGCTCCGCCCTCGAGTAAAACGAAGCACCGAAAAGCACGGCGGGTTTGAGGCGCTTTTCCAACAGCGCACGACGATCGGGCGTGGGTGGCCAGCTGACGAGAGGAGGAACTTTCCTAAACCCCTCCTCGGAGTGAAACTACTTCTCAACGCACACTGCCGTTCTTCTTCACGAGCAAGAAACTCACTCATGAATACTCATTCACGCACTCACTCACTCACTCATTTACTCACTTACTCACTCACTCACTCCCTCACTCACTTATGCGCGTTTTAACGCACCTCCATAGGCAACTCTTAAGCTCAGCCTGGACCACGCTCTTAGGATCACCAGGAGAATGATGAGCCGTTGATAAGCCCGGTAGTCTGGCACGGTTCTTTGGCCCGTCCGTTTGTCGGTGTGTCCCGTCGGTGGGTTGTGTCTATCCCCCAGTACCCAAGTCTTTAGGTCGAGTTCGACTCTTGTCAGCATCCGATGGCGAAGTGAGAACATCTCCTGTTAGCGGCGTGCCTGACCCCCGATGACGTTAGGGATTGTCAGATCTTTGGTCAAGATCGCGTTTTACGGACGACCGTGGCGGAAGGAGGAAGGAGGAAGGAGGAAGCGCGGGGTAACCGAAGAGCCATTTATATCGGCCGTGAATATTATCGAATGAATTTTCTTCCGCATATTTCTATACGTCTCTATGTGTATGTACTTGTTACACGGATCTGATACTCTGATCGTCGGCGAAACCAATCTTCGGATTTCAGTGAACTGCAGAAGGGAAATTTATTTTATCCTTAGTTACACGGATTTTATTCGAGGTAACAAGTGTCGGAGGATAGTGAATCGCAATCCCATAACCGGGGACCGGAAGTGCCTGCAGATTTTAGTCATATTTTAAACAAAGTTTTCGAATATTTTTTCTTCTCTTATTCTCACAAATATTCACAGTGCTGGGTGCCAGTGTAGTTCCATACCTACTCGACGTACTAAACGACGACTGTGTATTCTTTGACCTGAAAGAAAAGCGAAAAATTTATCACGTTATGGTGTTGAAATATTTCCTACCTAATCAGTGCCCGTAAAAGTGATTTCTTTGCGAAATATCTCCTCCAATTGCAAGATTTCAGTCGAATCAGATTAGTTCAAGATTATATTAGAAATTTGAATTCATTCGACGATTTGTAAAAGCGATGCTGAAGTTCAAAACTAAAATGGTCAAGTTTTTTGAGTAAATTGTGAAAGGGGTGAAAATCGAGGATAATATTCCGTCGAAGAATGCAACAGCAACATGAACAACAGCACGACGTTGCTGCGGACTGTTGTTATCAGCAGTGGGCGACGCATCATCATCATCATCACCACCATCAGCATCAGCATCAACAACAGCATCAACATCAGCATCACCATTCACAGCTACCGCCGGTACCGTCGCCGATGCAACAAATGGAAGGTCAGTCGAACATCGAGCCCTTCGATTCTATGGATTATAATATCTTGAAGAGCTGACAGCGTTTCTTGTTCCAAGATCTTTCGCTTTTTCGTGCCACATACTTTCGCAATTTTAAAATAGGAATTCAATGCTCTAATAATTGCCTAATTTTTCCCGCGTAATATGAGAAGAATCACCTAGTCTTTCGCCAAAGTGTAACGTCCGCTTTTCCATAATTATCCTATCACGTTTAGAGATCTTCGACTCGAAACGTCCACGTGCTGACGGAGATTTGTCCTTGTAATAGTCAGTCTAGAAGTCAGAAGAAAGAGTATAACAATAAGAAGCGACGTATTGATGGTGAAAATAAAACGAAACTCGGCGATCTTGAGCTAGGGCTATACTGCACGTCGAATCGCTCTGTTCTCCGGATGCTGAAACCATTATTTTTCGTTCTTTTTATTTCATTCGATTTATACGACGGAGAAGAATTCGTGTCGTTCTTATTCCTGCAGGCATTCGGCTAGACTTTTGACTTTTCCATTGCATTCTGCCATCGTGTTTGCTCCCCACAAACGAATTTAGATTCACACGAGAGGTATATCGAGCGCTATACACTTTGAATCGAGATCGCGTTCGAAAACCTTTTGAATTAAGAGTATATTATCACTCTTGAACAATAATTGTGCCTCACAATTATTTTCAATAACGAGGATCATCTTTTTCATTTTTCGAAACAGAATTATCACATTCTTTCTTGGTAATGAATTTCCTTCAAAAGATTCTAAAAACTGGACAGATTATTCACCATGCGACGGAGATTTCTAATCGGATTGTTACGATTTTATTCGAAATCGATTGAGTCGATTGATGAAATTTCCAATAATGATGTTTCGCGTTCTGATCACATGGTCTGATCAAAGCTTCCATTAAATGATACAAATCTGAAAAACATGATCAATTTTTAGTCGTATTGCTAATTGTGTAGCGATTTATTCAATCTGCGTTGAAAGACTGAGCGGTTAAAATCCCACTTTCATTAGTTGCCTGCCAAAAAACAGAAATCTATCATTAGCGTTGCTTGTATTTACGTTGGAGCCCCAGTCTTCTGAAAAAACCTTTTTTTTTTCCCTTCCTCATCAAGAAAACGTTAACTTATGACTTTCGACTCAGACATTAAATCCGAAAGCCAGATGACAAGTTATTACAGAGTGTAAAGATAAATTCACCCGTGTGGTTCACTCCTTTCACTATAAGTACCTACACGTTGTTAAATTTCCTTGAATTTCTGAATGTACCTATCTTGGTTTTCAATCAACGCCCAAATCCGTAGCATTACGTTGATTCAGATGAGGAGATTCGAAAGACTAGTTTGTAAACCTAGACGTCGATTAACCCGGTGAAATAGATACGATAATACCAAACGTCCAGTTTATTGTAAAGACTGAACCATCTCAATAGGTGCATCTGTAGTAACCAACGCGTTGTCCACAGCGTGTCTCCAAACCGCCGGAAGAGTGAAACGCTCTCGAAGTCCAACCTTAGAAACAACTCTGGCCCAGGCATCCTCAGCAATATCACCATCATCGTCAAGTGCGCCAAGAAATGACAATAACAATAACAACGACACCACGACGACGAATTCAGCATCTGAAGATGCTGCACCGAAAAGACCCCTTCATCCAGCTCTTTCGGCCGTCGGAGTTGCCCTCGAGGCTCGACCCCTTTGGGAAGAGTTTCACCAGCTCGGTACCGAGATGATAGTCACCAAGGCTGGCCGCAGGATGTTCCCCACGTTCCAGGTGAGCTTTTGTACATAATTTTTGAAGTCTTCGCCAATTGCATTCCTTCAGGGTTGAAATTTCTCTTACGTTAGGTATCACTCCTCTATTGTTACAGTGTAGGATTTTTGGGCTGGACCCAAACACCGACTACCTACTGGTGATGGACTTCGTACCGTGCGATGACAAGAGATACAGATACGCGTTTCACAGTAGCGCCTGGGTTGTGGCTGGACGTGCAGACCCAGTATCACCTCCTAGAATTCACGTGCATCCTGACAGTCCGGCGACCGGTGGTCATTGGATGAAGCAGCCCGTATCATTCGATAAATTAAAGCTCACAAATAATCAACTTGACGACAACGGGCATGTGAGTATTATCGTTTCATTATCCTCAATCCAGGAAATCAGTAAGACGCTGCGTGTTATAATTGAATGAAAAATTTACTGTCCCATATTGTCTCCGAATGCGTGATTTTCCGTTAAAAGCCTCCGTTTGCATATCTGCTTAACGGTTTCTCTGAAATATTGTGTATTCAAAAGACGAGGAAACTAAGTATGTTCCAAAGTCCATCTAGCTATCGCATGTATAAGAAATGCGAGAGTCACGAATCCAGTTGAAGTTCAAGCTTCTGCAATTTTTGGACCGGAAATGATGGGAGCTTGGAATTGATATAATTTTCTCTGAAAAGTTGAACCAAGTTATCTGCGATCATAGATGCAGAGTTCAATCAATTCAAATCAATTCTGCGAAATAGAAATGAATGATTGAATTTTTTGGATGTGGTGAAAATTTGGGTGTAAAATTCTGGTCCAGATATACGATTTCATTCGGATCTTCCGAGCTCGTAACGACTTTCAGCTAATTATAAGAGCGATGCAGTCTCCGAATAGCATCGTGGTACCTCAGAACGTCGCAGTGCATCTAATTCGGTGTGTAAGAGAGAATACAAAAGGAGCTGTTATTCGGCGGTTTTAGAAGCGGCTGGGATTTAATTACAAAGTTTGTAAGGGTCGAGTCGCGGGGGAATCCGTGGGTCTATTAAACATTAATATTCACGTAGCCGCGAGCGCGTGGTGATCGTAAAGCACGAAACACTAGGACTTCTGTCAGGGCGCGGTGGCCGGCCGGATAGTTTAGGCGTAACATAAAGAACTCTGAAGGATGCGACACGGGCACGAGAGAGACGATCTCTCGGGTCCAGCCCCACGTGTTTGTCGTTTCGGAAGCGTTCTTCTTAATTGACCTGAGATACGACTGGCACTGCCGCCGTGGCTCTCCAAAAATTCAAAAAGTTAAATCTGAACGCTTCTGATGGCGCAACGCAACGCTTCGCTTAGAATCATCGAAGCCCGAAGTTTCGCTCCCTTCAAACTCTCTAATTTATATACCTGTACACTTACGTCTTACCAGATTACCCACTAAATAATCTCGCTAAGTGGATTTGAATAACTCTGCGGCTGTCACGAGTTGTTGCAGTCTGATGGACGGGCTGCTATAGCTATAGCCCTCGCACATCTCCTCATTGTAATTGCTAGTTTATCCATTCAAATAATTCCTTAATTGTAGGTATGACAGATATATATGAGTTGATATCCAATTATCGACAATTGAAATATATTATACCGATTCAAACTCTGATATTCGTACAAGTATACAGGTGACAATCTTATCGAAGCATATATCGAGGTGCAATTGCGCTATAAATAAATCAACGATAAAAATAATCGTTGAGATTGATTACAGGACTTGAAAATCTTTAGATTATGAATTATTGCAGTTGGATATACGTAAGAGTAAATTCATAATATAGAGGGGAGTGTAGGTAGGTACCTAATCAAAGTTCTCAGATCATTATCTCTGCAATAAAATTCAATTATTATATGCTTGCTTACGATAGGTATAGGCTGTGAGAATTCTTTCACTGCCGATAAATTATGTTAAATAAATAACCGTTCTTCATTTAGATTTTGAACAATCGTAGTTTATTTTTCTCTCGATGTATTTTAGTATAGATGGTTAATTCTGTATAAGTGGTTTTGGTTTAAAATAAGACCAAATTTAAGTTACATGACATATGAATGAAATCTATAATCTGCACGTATGTGAGGCTTATTAATCGTGCGATTTATAAAACGTGACCGCAAAGTAGCTACGGGGGCGTTGGATTCGGGACTACGTAAAGGTTTGGCGTTATTCGTACGCCTCGTACGTATCTTGCGGCTGAGGCCAGCCACGTCTCTTCAAACTAAATGTTTGTATCGTTTGTAAAATAACATAAACAGAGTTTAAGCAGACCTTAAGAGCCTGGGAGACAGGCTCAACGGCACGTCACATGCCTATAAGCCGTAAGTTCGTTACATGCGCTGCATAGCCCAAGGAATGAAGAATATAAGGAATGAGCTGCAGTCAGCAGTTCGAAGTAACGTCGTTTACGATGCAACGAAATTACGAAATTTTCTCATACAATTGTAACCGGCTTGTGCTGCTAAACTGAATACAATTAAAAGTTAAAACAATGAATTCCCAGCTATATATACAATATATATATAGTATACATATAATCCGGAGGAAACCCATAGGAAATTCACCCTCTATTTCTAATCGACAAAATATTTTGACGTTATAAATATTCTTTCCCTAATATAAACGCGCTATAATATATCATTGTTTCGAGTTTGCTTACGCTGTCCTCTGTCAAACAAAGCTTCGTTATAAAGTGGCGAGATCCCAAACACGTGAAGATCTTTTTCTTATGGACCGACATTATTTCTTTTTTATCTCTCGTTAACTCTTTCTCTTTCTATGTTTCAATTTTTTTCGTTATCCAACATAGGTACAATATTACTGACGATCATGAGTATCCCGTTTGCACTTTGTGCCACGTGAATTCATTTCGAAAATTAGCTGAATGTGCAGCGCGACGTACTACGCGTTGCTTCATTTTTCCTTTTTTTTTTCATTCTTTCTTTTCCTTCTCCTTCTCCTTTTTCAACTTCATTTTTCGTCAAATTTTAACTCCAGAATTTCTTAGGCGGGTCCAGAGACGTTTTTTTTCTATACTTATTTAGACGCGCAATACTAGCGCAGTCGCATCGGTTAGGGATCGGATAGTTCTGAGAGAAATTTGAACACTGGGTAGTCAATTATAATTTCACGCTCACTTCAGATGCGCGTTTTTTGCTAACGTCTGTGCAGTTTGCACGCGTCTTCGTTTACGATTAGATTTATCGTTCATTTCTCACTTCGCATTTCCTACTCAGTTAGCTGTATAGCTACTAATCATTTTGCTAAAGAATTCTTAACGCATTTTTTGATTTTTTGATTTTTTCATTTTTTTCACCACGAGCTTACTCAGCTCCTATACATGCTTAGTCCGAGGATAACCGTGGCTTGCTCGCTCGACTAAGCTCAAGCCTAAAATACACATAACCGAAGAAGGAAGCGGCTCGATCCCTAGAGAACGAGGAACAGATTCTAAAAACTGTGTGTATATTCGATGAGAAAAAACAAAAGCGTAGGGGGCGCGATATATGCGGTGTGTAGTTGAATTCTCTGAGATGCCATCTCTTAATTGGCACTTTGTATCGCCTGGCGTTTCCGGATTACTTGCGCAGGGACTTATAGATACTATACGTAAAAGAAAAAAACAGAATTCCAAAAAAAAAAAAAAAAAAAAAAAACAAAAAAACGAACGGGAGAAGAGAAAAGAGAGAAATGCGAAGAGCAACACAGACAGAGAATACGATTTTCTTTAGGGCCACACGCACTTCGGAAGACGCCTCAACGTCCAGGGGTATCCGCAGCCCTCACCCCTACCTCGTGACATACCAACATATACGCTATATGGTATATGTATATGGTAAATAGCAGAAACAGCGAAATGGGGACGGGGTCGTCTTGCCGTTGGGTCGGGTCGGGGGTTACTTTTTACACTAATTAGTCACCGGGCTCTCTGAGCTGTCAAACATTCTACCCGCCCCCCCGCCGTGCGTCTTCCGACTTTTTCCTCCGCTTCATGTGTATCTTCCAAAGATTATACCGGGTGGCTTACATCCCTGTTTGCCGATATTCGAGTGCTAATTTATCGATACGTTATATTTGGGTTGAATTTCATTCCATTTTTGAATGCGATTGCAGTATCGTTTCTTATTCCTATATAAGGGTGAATTTATTTATTTATTTATTTATTTTTATTTCACGCTCTTTTGAATTTATACGCGGGAATAGACGATTATATATGTTTTGTTCTGGTCGGTTCAAGGGAAATTTTTGTTGTTGTTTAATTTTTTATTTAATTTTTTTTTTTTTTTTTTTTTTTTTTTTGGGGTCAGAGTCACCCGGTATAGTCGTTACTCTTACCCTTGGATACACGGTGCGGGTACGCTGCAATGTTTACGCTGTATAAGAGCAGATGAATCTACGCCATCCATGATCCCCATGTGAAAGCGTGGAAAAAAATAAACAACCTAATGATATAGGAGTCGGGGTGAATACCGAGTCTGTACCGTACAAGTACCACGCGCCGAAAGACTGTCTATTTGTTCGCTCTGGAGAAAGTCAAACGCCCGGATTTTTGAGAAACACAATTTCTTAGAAATGACTCAATCAAAAATTACGACTTCAACGAGTTTAAAATAAAAGAAAATCACGAGTTCATCCGGATAAAATTGAAGAGAACGGCTTCGCCCCCCCCCCCCCCCCCCCGCCCCCCACCTATATTCTGATCGAACGTGAACATTTTAATTTTCACAGGATCAAAATTCAGATTTCAATCGGGTGGAATAATTTTCTTGTATTTTTTCAGATCATTCTGAATTCCATGCATCGATATCAGCCGAGGTGTCACGTCGTGGTGGCCCCATCGCCTCCAGGATCGGCTCCAGATCCCAGAACGGAAAATTTCAAAACCTTTACTTTCCCAGAAACGCGATTCACCGCTGTTACCGCTTACCAAAACCACCGAATAACGCAGCTCAAGATTGCCAGCAACCCTTTTGCCAAGGGTTTCCGGGATTGCGAACCCGAAGAGTGCGATTCCCCGACTTCCGGTACCCAGAGTGTACAAAACCCTGCGAAAAGGCCTGCGACTGGTTCCAGCAACGTCTTACCCAGTTATGCTTCTGTACCTACGGTCCCAATTGCTTCTAGTATCTCCGCGGGTATTTCCGGCATACCAAATCCTGAACATCAATTTTATGGAGCTAGTGCTAGTCACTGGGGATACCCTGGACACCAAAGTGCACATATGACCTCACCTCATCATTACCCTACCCATCCCCATCACGCACATCCTGGATCGCACGCTTCTTCTTTATACGGACCACGGTAGCCCTAAGAAATTCGAGGAGTTGATTATCTCAGGATTTGATATATGTGATGCGATGTATCAATTTAAGGCTCAGATTTTTTCACCATTATGTGTCTTTCATCTCAGAGATTCGACTCTTCAGGGTAGTATAGGTACACACCTACCTACCAGCTATTCGCAAAACGGAGATTAATCATTCTACGAGCAGCGAATTTGTATTGATGCCAAAGTTCAATTACGTATGTATATTTAGAGATATGTGTGTAGGAGAGTTGGTTTAGTATTAGGGGTAGGTACGTCGAGTAGGTATACAGTTATAGTAAATTATTGAAAACGCTTAAAACGTCTAGTGACAACGCCAAAGTTAATTAGTCTAGTTAAGGTCGAAGAACGTATTTTAAATTGTACAGAAAAAGTCGTATTTCTCCTTCCTTCCCTTTCCTTTTCCTTTCAATTTTTTTTTAATTTTTTTTTCATTTCATTCCTCTTTTTTCTTTCTTTGGTATTTTAGTACTCTTTTTACTCCGCAGAACCGAACACAACACTTCACGTTCACAAAGTGTGCTTTGTGGGGACAAAATGTCTATGTAAAAAAAAAAAATAAAAAATAAATACATACCTACATGTATATGCCGGGAGCTCAAACACCCCGTGACACCCTTGGCTAGGCCCTAAACTCGAGCTTAACAGTTCAGTTAAGAGTTAAGACTATACATTAAGTGCCTTAATAAATTATATACTCAAGTATTGTACTATTAGAGTTTAGTTTAAATTTTAAGATTAGAATCCGACCGAGCTTTGTATTATATAATATAAATATTATATATCAACGAGAATCAAATATGCAAATATACAAACATACAATGCGATATGCTACCAACTGATTCTGAGTTTTATTTTCTTTTCCTCTCACCGTATAGTTTTTCCCTCTTGCCACATTTTTTTCTTCTTCTTTTCATTTTCAAAAACTCCCTGCCATTTTTCCGGAGGAAAAAAAACGTAGTTTGGGATACTTATAATATATATATTCATGTGTGTGTGTGCTATATACCTCTGCTCCCGACAATTGGAAAGACACACGACACCCTGTCCCAAAAGACAAACTCGTTTTCCAACGGGCCAGAACGTAAACGACGTATGGACGGACGTACGGACGGACAGGACGTGATTGATGCGCGTGTGAGGACCGACGCTGTGTAAACATATTAGCGTCGCGACGCTACGCCGCCTCCCCCGACGCTGCTTAAGCGCCCTTAATGACTCTAGGAGCTGGGAACTTATTTGTTATAAGATGGTTGATACGAGTAGTATGATATATGTAAGTGTGAAATTTAATTTTCCGATAGTTTTTCCGTCTTATGGTATACAGTCGTAATTTTTATTCATTTTTAAATTAATGTTTCATGGCTCAATTCAGAGACACTTAAGCATTGCCACGACGACGTACCGCATAGCCATTCGTCACGAGAAAAGATATTTTAATAATTCTATCTATTTCTAAGTAACAAGCATCGTATTACAGAGAAGCTACAGAGACGCCAAGCGTCCCGGCGGTGCATGACGGCGCCGGTACTAAACCCTACGCTATCCTATTAGATATTCTTTCATCTTTCTACCTCGGCGAACTTTCCTCAAGATCAAACCTGCGGGAATGCACTAGTTTTAAGTAACACTTATAGAGATGCAAGGTCTCAATACGTGTGGTCCTGATCATCAGATTTCAAGTGTTTCGCAAAGACTCCATAAATCTGCTTGCGATTAATTTCAATTTCGAATTTCAGTTACCCAGAAAAATCCGTCGAACATTATTCGCAGCTTTTTCAAACAACGATCTCGGTTTCTCATAATAAATTTATCCTAAGTTCAGGGAAGCCGAATTTTGGGAAATGACTTGGTGTAGTTTATGGTGTCTTTGATTCCAAAAACCCTGCGTCCAGAAGTAAGTTCGTTGATCCTTTGTTTCTATATCTCTCCTAAAGCAGATTCACCACTGTGCATAGGTTCGCTCGTAAAAGTATAAAGAGCGAAAAGGTATAAGACACGAAACATGAAACGCGAAATACGAAACATAAAAGGTTCCTGTACTACGGGTCATGTGGCAGACCGCAGTTTTTTGGTTTTGGTTTTGAGTTCTCTTATAGCTAGCTTACACATTCGCCTTCGGGACCTTCGATCTCTGCAGGGCTACTCTTGAGGATCGGGACCAGCGTGACATTCTTCTTTCACCCCCACCTCTCTCGCTCTTTTAGTCTGTTCTTTTTCACCCTTAGTCATTAAGGCCCACACACGAACCATGCGAAGAAGAAGAGCACGAGCGAGGCGTGTCGCAACGACACTTGAAAATCTTATATCGAGTCTTTCGACCATAGGTTGACACCACTTTTCAGAAATCTGCGACCTACTGATCCAGAACATGTGATAGTTCTGGAAGTTATACCTATATGGTTGTTTATGGGTCGTTGAGACCTCCGGCCTGGAATTTTCTCAATGGTTTCTGGACCTATTTTGTAGTCTGCACGTGTGCAGGTTCAAGGAGCGATTATACACACAGACAATGGAAAGCAAAGTATATATCTATCGTAATATCGGTATAGTGGGACGCGACTCTTGTTGGAAAAATTTTTGGAAAAAATCTAATAAGAAAGTTTTGTGTAGTAAACTGAGTATAAACAAAATATTTGCAAGAATCGTAGAGTCGCATCAGGATCAAATTTATTCTGGTATTCGAAGAGAGGGAATCTACGGAAAAATGACGAGATTTCAGGTTCGGTTGCAATTTTTGAAGACCAGAATCGAAAAATTCGTAAAATCAATAATTTTTTAATAGACTTGCCGTGGTATTATAGATTATTCAATTCCAGTGAAATTTTACTGTATAAATTGTTTCTTTTTCCCGAAGAACTATAAATATTATTGGATTCTCATTGAAGTATATTCCCTAACTAAATATATAAGTATGTCACTGCAATGTGGCAACAATACCAGAATCTTTTCACAGTCGAAAAAAAGGCGAAAGATAGGTATGCCGTCATAGTTTGCTGGAGCTAAGCTTTTGCTAATCCTCCGCGATTCGATTCTGGGGTGAAAATTTCCTCAAGACTTTTAGGAATCTCACAGCATCATCGTGGGCGCATAGCGTGCCGCCATCGTCGTGTCGTACTTTGAAGAAAAGGAAAAATAAAAGAAAAAATTTGAAGGCGCGAGTAGAAGTTGGAGAGAGGAAGAGAGTAAGAGAGAGAAGTAAATAAATAAAATAAAAGAATAAATCAGTGACATATAGCAAAACGGAAAAGGAATAAAGTCGGCGTTTAATAATAAATCTCCCTAATTTTCCGGTGGTAGCTTGTTGGTCTGGGATCAAAGGGCGACAAATGAATCGCTTGAATAAAAATGCGTTACACCCGAGCCTCTCTCGAAAATTCCCCCTCCGCAACACTATACATCTCATCTTCGTATCTCGCGATCATGTAAGACGCTGCACGAATATGTGCCTTGAAAAACCTTCCAAGAGATCCTCCTTGCGAGTGTAGTAAAGTGAACAGCTCGCCCGGACGAACCCGCAGTCCCACGGCCCATGAATCCGTCATCGCCATCCACTACGGGAGTTACCGCGACTTGCTTTTATAGTTTCCATGCCATCTGAGTAAACCTTCCTCCAAGTGTATCTCTGTCTTTATGTTATATGTGTGGGTGCTTGGATTTGACTTGAGGTTTGCGTACGGCAGTCTCTTCGCTCTTGCGGTCCATGCATAGACGACTGCAGTACGCGTACGCGTACGCCGACTCCAGTCTCCGGAGGCAGAAGTTCATATCCTGCGGCCCGTGAAGAAACGCGGAATATGGTCGCAATGACAGATTTACAGATTACAGCCAGCAGCCAGCTACCGTACTATACGATACTCCAGGGTGCTTCTCCGTGGTACTGGCGTACCACTTTCGGCCGTTTGCCATACAATTCTTAAAGCGTCGCGGTCCTGCGGTACGCGGTACGCGGTACTCGCGACGACGGCGTCGCGACGCCCGGCAAACTCCTGGACGGTTGAGTGCGCGTCAAATAGCACCTACGGTGTTTACGCTGGGTGGCGAACATCTCGCCTTCTCTATACTTTATTTTAAAACTTATATGTGTGCTGCATATAGAGTGCGAGGAGTACGACGGCGTTATCGTCTTCCATCGACTCACCTTCGAGAATTTTCGACACATATTTACGTGAATATTTTTCGTAATATGCGCGGGTACCTATAACGCAAAAACTGAGATAGAAACATCAGCCGAATTGTGAAAACGAAGCAATACCTATAGTTTTTAAATTATTGTATCGAGTTCACACGTGATGTAGTCTTCACGCGGTTTGTTCAAAAGAATTTTCGCTTACGTGAGATTATGCGAGTCAAACATGTTTCGTTAATACCTACATGGGTTAGTGAAAACGTTGCAAAATAAAACCGAGTAATGAATTATATGGGGACAGGAAATCCAATGACAGCGGATGCCGCAGCAGCTGTCTTCTCAAAAATGATTGTTTCGATTTTTCTGTCTTCGCCTATAACGGCCGCATGGACGAGTTAATATCTTACCCGCACAGTTTTGTCGGGATTTTGTAAATATTCATAAGAATCAAATAATAATCGCCTGCGCAGAGGCTCTCCGAACAAGCTTTCTGGAGTTTATATACGCGAAAGATACTTTTATACGCTGCAGTGTCAATTTATCGCTATTTCGCAAATTCAACAGAACACAAAAAAAAAAGAGAAAAAGATTAGGTGGGAAGAAAAAAGAACCGACCGAGAGTAAGAAAAAAGTTCGCTAACAATGTGTACTGTTGTTTTAGTAATAAATCTGGCCAACCTATAGCATACGCTGCTGTCGTATTACGCGAACGGTTAATCAAATTTTCGTCTTGATTTATTGTTGAACAATGATAAATTTGAGAACTAATTGAGCATATCGATGTACGCGTATTTACAGCTATAGCTTGTCTTTTATCGAAATAATTAAGAAACGGTAAATTCTGAATAATAAAATGAAAATTTCGTGTCTGCAACAAACGCGGAGAGCGATGGGTCAGGTATTAATGATTTATAATTTTCGTCTACGACGCCGGTGAATGCAGTATTTTTATGATTACCAAATAAATTCACGTTATATACACATCACCGCGGTGTAGGTGTAGGTCGTGGGGGTGAGTTAAAAATTCCTGGATTCAGTTTTATGAAAAGATAGACGTTGCGTCAGATCGCGGATTGGTGAGACGCATAGTTGAGATTCAATTTGGGACGAGATGACAAGTACAAAGTGTAAAATATTTATCAGGTTCTTTATAGAAGCGTATACATAAAAAAGTTTAAAGAATCTTCAAAAAAAATTTAGTAAAAAAGAAAAAAGCAGAAAAAAAAAACAGGAAAAACAGTGTAAACTCCGGGATAGACATCACGCCGAGATTAAAGGGTGTTTGTATCAAATGGTAGATCCGAAGCACCTCTCTCGTCTTCTTCAGGGTTTGGTTTTGGCCCGCGAACGAAGCGGACCTCGTGCAGACTGAAGACTGCGTGGTACGGTTCACTTCAGGAAGGAAGATATCCATCGACGCGGCTGGCGGTAACGTAGCAACCCTCGGTGGCGAAGACAGACGATGTCCGGGAGCCGAGGAGTCTCTAGGCATAAGTTTACCTTACCTCGGTATAAATAAAGTCAATGATCCTCAAAAGTTACCTAGAGCCAGTTGACAGCGTCTCACTGCACTGTATATCAGGACGTTTTTCTGTCAACGTACAATCATCAAAACTGATCCTCGCTCGACTCCTATAGCCGATTCTGAATCTAAACAGCTTTTGCATGTCGTTTATATTTCATATCTAGGTGTATCACTGAAATAAAACTCTTTATGCAATATGGGAATGTGTACAAATTTATTTATGTATAATTCGGTGCGAAAAAATGAATAGCGATATAAAAATGTCAGAGTATAAATCTCAGGGTGTTTGATGTGGAAGAATTTGTATTTTCTTTCACCCCGACGTCAACCCTTCAGATCTGTTCATTTGAGCCTAAGACTGAAGGGTTTTGACAAAAATGTCTAAGAGCTGTCTCAATCGAGTTATTATTGTGTCGTTAAAGCGACGTGAAACAATGCGCGTTTATTTCAGCCTCGCATTACTTCGGAACAAAAAATGGTGAGCACATGTGAAAGAAGGCATCGGCGAGGTTGAGATTTCTCGTCGAGAACGTTTTTTTGTTTTCTGTTTTCTTTATTTCTTTCTTTTTCTCAAATTTATTTAACAAGTTATCGAGTAAGAATATATTAACTTTAATAGCGCATAACTTCTTTCATAAATTTTGAAGCAACATTAAAAAAAGCATTCCGAACTGCCTGATATAACTTCCATCGAATGTCTTTACGATTTTTTCTTATTAAGTTATGTGAAACTTTAAAATGATAGATCGACTGCGGGGTATAACTCTCGGACATTTCTCCGCGAGCAGATTTCTCAAAAATTCAATCTTAGATCATAAAAAATAAGAGAATTGCGGGATGAAAGGTAAAACAAAGTAATATGCGTTTTTTTTCCAACACCCTAGTGATAACATGGATCAATATTTATTAACGTCTGTAGATATATGATTACAATTATGATACAGCCATAAGGCATTAAACGCGCAAGTGCAGGGGGTCTGTTTCCTCATTCCTCGATCATATAAGCATAAATTGCGGGTATAGGATAAATGAAATGTGAAGTAAAGCGGCCGCCAGATTCCCATTGCCGAAGAGCCCGTGGAGTCCGTCGAGTAAATTTGTAAATGTAAAGTTAGTGACTTGGCGTTTGGCCGTTGTCGTCGGCACGGCTTGCCTATCTCGCTGCTGGAATCCCCATATGTCCGTCAGCGCGCCTCGCCAACACCTCGAATCACTTGAGAGTTCGGAGTCTTCCACACTTCGCTGCAGAATTCATATATGTCCGGTTGTATGTGTGCGTCTCGCCTCTCGCCTCTCGCCTCTTGCTTCTTATGCTTCTTCACGGCCTTTCTTCAGTCTTCTTCTTTGGCTCCTCGCGCAGCCGGTCCATCCTCTTGTCCCGCTACCCCAGCTGGACCAAAATATAACCGCGCGTTATAGTGGCCAAAAGCAGGGGCGTCTAATCGTACGATGGGATCGAAAAGAGGCCCCAAAATCATACGAGGAGAAGCTGAACAGAATCATTTTGATTTTTTTTTCCTTTCTGTTTCGATTATAGATTTTGGATATAGCCAAATAATTGTATAGTTTTTATTGATTTCTGGAAAAATGGCAAAGCGCATCGATGTGTTCCGTTGATGCTACTTATTGACGCGATTTGTTGGAAATCCGAGTCTGCGCTTCTCTTTTTTACAGGACACAACTCACCTAATAAATTTATCTAGATTACTTTAATGCTATGCTAATCCTATGATGACACAATACTAGAATATTGTATTTAGTATTGAGCACAAGCCAGAAGAAATAATAATGGTTAATGAACTGTTTCTATCTGCGTTTTAATTTCCGCGGGAAATAATGATCTGAATATCTATTTTTAATGCTTGTATAATTAAATTGAGCAACGAGGAAGTAATAAGATTTGTAATTCCGTGTACGGAAATAGGAGAGGACTAATTACTATTATTCATAAAATAGTATAGCAACGAACCAGCGATGGCTATAATTTTTCGTGTCATAATATCACGACGCGGTATAATATACGACCGTTAATTATTCATGCAAGATAAATATGACCGTATAGAATAAAAAGCGCGAAAAGTGCGTTCGAAGCAGAATTGGACTACATTGCATAGCATCTACGCAATCGAACAATATGCAATAATAAATTTGCCGCAACGGTCTTTCATGCGCGAAGTATAACATGTAGTTTTGAAAAACGAACAAAACGGATATTCTATAGATGAATGATGTAATCATGACAATTTACAAAAGTCAGAATTCTTTGTAGTTCAAAGAACGAGCGGGAGTTTCGATCTGGACCTCGAACGAAATATAAGTTCAGGATAAAATCGCTAGGCGTCGCCACCGTCCGGGCGAACTGTCATGGCCGTAAATTGTTCGTGTTGAAACGAGATTACGCACTTAACCTAAAATTACTACATATTTCTGTTTACATAAAGTTCTGTCAATCTGAACTGCATCGTTGGACTGATATTTCGAAAAAGTTTGAATAAATCGTTAACAAAGGCAATGGGCTCGCCAATGGATACGCCAGGCTCCCAAGCGCTCCAAGCAGCTAGAAACATAAAGGATTTAGCAGTGTTCAAAAAGCCAATTGGTGTAGCAAAACGAAGTAAAGGTTTCAAGGGTAAGATTTTAGACGAGGATACTTACATTGCTAAAATGGCCGAGATTATACAGAGAGATTTTTTCCCCGATTTGGAAAAGCTGCACGCCCAAAACGATTACCTAGACGCTTTAGAGCATAACAATATCAAGCGTATGCGTGAATTGTACGAAAAGTACAGTTCGGGCAGGCCGATAATAGAGAGACCGGTAAGTCCCGCAACGTTTGAAACACCGTTGAGGAATGGTGGCGCGGACGAGTCGGTTCAAAGCACACCAAAGTCACCGGAGATAGACGTGACGACAAACGACACAGAAACGAAAACCAAAATAGGGCTCGATGCCTACTTGAACACTCATACAAGCGAGGATAACGCTAGTTTTGAAGAGATGATGGTAGAGGCTGAGAAAAAACATAGATTAAAATACTCGTGGCTTTACGAGGTCGAGGAAAAGTCGAAGACCTTGGCTATAGAGAGGAATATGAACGCGATGATTAGCGCCGATGGGTCTTATGCCAAATCCAAAGAATTGGAAGGCTGGAGTTATACAAATAAAAATTATATTATGTACGTACCTGACGGGGTCGAATTAACACCTGAAGAAATGATCAACTTGGCTAAGAGAAAGCAAGAAGTTGTTCACGACAATACTAGGCTGAAAGTAAACCCGTTTAACGAACAACAGAACAAGGAAACTATCAACGAACTGGCTAAGACACAGTCGAAAGTTAACGACGGAAAGATCGGAGTTGACGGTAAAGAAGTAGTCAGAAATCCAACGCCGAGAATAAACGGGTTCAGCTTCGTCGGAGATCCTAGTCCCAGACCTGGTGAATGCGAAAGTCCAATAATGACTTGGGGACAGATAGAAGGAACGCCGTTTAGATTGGATGGAGGAGATACTCCGATATTGAGAACTAGCCAAGGCCCTGCTTTCAGGATGGCCGAACCACCTAAAAGAGAAAAAATTGCACTACAATTGGCTGAAAAAGCCGGGGAGAGACACAGAGATAGAAAAAGCAAGGCCTTAGAAGCTGCGAGAAGATCTCTGGCTAGGTATTTTTATATTATCAACAATTTGCAGCCATACTCAACTCTGTGATGTTTTTTGAGAACATTCGCCTCCTTGGAATGAATCTATGTACAAGAAATGACATGAGTCCTTTTTTTTTCATTTGTTTAATATTTTTATGTGTAACTAACGAATTATTATTGATTTTCAGCCCTTCGCCAAGACCATTATCAGCTATGGATCGTTTGAGCACGATGTCACCAGCGGCTAGAAGATTAGCTACACAGAAGTTGAGACTTTGCGGAACTCCGAGTCCCAGAAGAGTTCGTCAATTGAGAAGTCCTTCGATTGGTGTCCGGACTCCTCATACACCAAGATATAACACACCTGGTTCAAAAAGTCAGGAATCTGTATCTGGAAAAAGACCGTCATCTCAGGGGCCTGTGCTTACAGACAATCTGCTTAATTTACCGACCCAGAGACAGAGAGCTGCTGATTTTTTCAACCTGAATAAACCGCAGTAGAATTTCTGTGTAAAAAAAAACAAAAAAACAAAAAAAAACAGAAACTGATGATTGAATCTTTGTATAAAAAGAGCCGTGGAGCTCTGTGAAATTTATCTTGAGTTATTTTACACGAAATTTCTTTTATCCTTAATATACTTGCTGAGCTAATGTCGTAAGATAATTATCAATAAGAAATAGTTTTCATTATTTCAACTGGTTATATTTATATAATATTAATTTGCTATCGCGATATATAGGGTATATGGCAGAGTAGTTTTCCATCTGTAAAATATTTTAATAACGTTACATCAATATTTCATATTATATCACATATTATATTATACAGTGTATAAAATTTCGATAGAGGAGCGGAATCGGAATCGTCTAACTTAAGTTTGTAAATAATAAGCAACTTTATATGTAATATTAATTTTTTTGGTATTTTTTTTTCATCATGAAAATCATGGTGTGTTGATTATCGATTTTAGAATGTCAAAAAATTGGTCAGGAAATTCGATTATATTATTATTATTATTATTATTATTATTATTATTAATATCTTTCTTTATTATCCTTGTATGAAAGTATTCATATGAAAGTAGTGTACATATACATATGTTTGAAAAAGCTCTCAGATATACCGCGTAATAAACGCGAAAAAGCTTTGTTAAGATAAAGCTTACACATAACGTGACGTCGAAGTGTGAAACAATCTGAGTCAGAGTGATAATAATAAATAAACAAAAATTCTTACCGTACATATCGTATTATTTCGTTTATTTCTTTCGTAATTCTGATACGAGTCCATCCTACCTACCTACCTAGGTACCTTATACAGCCATCGACTCGCATCGTCGTTCTCTACTTCTTTCTCTTCGTAATTTACGTGTTTGAAATTAAAAATGTATGATCAGAAAAAAAAACTTAAATTTTTCTTTCAATTAACTATATTTAGCAAGGAAGATTATTAAACTAATGAATCAGACGATAACTTATGATAATGTAATGATTTTTTCGATGCAGTGTGCGGAAAATGAAATTTTACGCACACTGTGTCGAAAAATATCGTATGAAACTCGTGCGTAAAATTTTTACGCACTTGTTGCATAATATACTATTCTCGCATTTAGCCAAGATACAATATATTCGTTTTGGCCTCATGAATGGCAATGTGAAATATAGAACGGCGCGAATCCGTTTCGGAAACGTCCTAATGACCGTTAATCTGGTCGTCCACATCTTCGTCAATCTAGAAAAGCCCTGCGGATCCTTGCAGCATGTGACAATAGAAATCTGAAAGATCGCTTCACGAATTTCCAAACTTGAGCTAAAATGTTGATTTTAAATATGTGAGGATCCAGAAATAAATTTTTTACGAGGGCAGATTATGTTCAACAGCCTCATTATCATTCATTCTCTTCATTCATTAATTTCCAAGAACCATTTTTAGAACTTTTTACCCCGCAGCGCTAATTTTTTTAAAGCATTATATCGATGACGATAGATAATTGTATTTATTCCAAATCGATGAAACGTGGGATTAATTAAGCTTTATTAATTATTACAGTCATTGTACTAGAATTGGGTAATGAATGACGAATGTCCTTGACATACTCTTATAACTCGGAACCTACTGTGTCTTTTCGTATTATATATTCTCTTTGCGAGGGGCGATACTTCCGGTAGAAAATTCACCGCATCCCTATATTTGTTCGAAGACAATTTTGAGCTGGTGTTATATATGACGTTGATAAATATTTATTTCTCTTTCGTTATATGTACCAGTTGAAGGTGTATAAATAAAGAAAATATTTCTCTGAAATCGTCGAGTATTATTAAAAACAATTAATTTTGCTATACGTACAAGTGACATTATGAATGTTTATTGTTTGTACTTTCAGACTCGGAACAAAAAAACAATTACTCATGATCGCTGGTTTAAAAGTTTACGGAATTGCAACAGAGTTTTAAAAAGCAACTCGCGCTTCGCCGAGGTATAAGTACGACGACTGACGAATAGCGTGGAGGTCGCATAAGTATAATTATAAGAGAAAAATAAAACGTACAGTGAAATAAAACTTCAAATGAAGACTTCCCAGATGATATTTCTGGGCCTGGCCCTTTTCCTCGCGGTTCAATCCGCCGCTGGTCATCATAATTCAAACTGTGGACTTGGACCCGGAAGTGACGCCTGTGGATGTTCCGAAGTTGTTGTAAGGGCTGCGAAACCCATCCGTCCAGTTAAATTCGCTGACCCTTACGTGATCAAAGAAGCCCATAGCAGGGTGCACGAACCCGTTAAGCAAGGCTGCGGATCTCTGAATCCTCCGCGTAAAATCTACGGGCCTTCCGTAACCGATTTGCTGAAGCATACCGGTGGTCCGATTGCTCCCAGGTACGAAAATTCTGCAGAGTTTGTTCCATTCACGCGGTGCTAATGAATTACCAAAGAAGTGCATCGGTGATTATACTCCCGAATTAAACACTTTCAGATTCCACCCAGTCGGTGATTTGTGCACCACATGTGCAAAATCTGTCGCTGAAGTCGTTCCCGCTTATCCAGGAAAACCGGTCTGTCGTTCTTGCGCTGAAAAAGCTAAGCTGTACGATTGTGCCTGCACTGATCCGTACCATTCCAGCCACCACTCGCACTCGAATAGAAATGGATTCAGAAGCTTGAGTACTTCCAACGCTGAGTTGAACGCTTTTGAGGATGAATGTAAGGAGACATGATGAATCGACTCGGTAGCAGATAGCATCTACTCAGTGTTAGATGTTACACTGCCACGAGTAGAAGTCATTCGTTCCTGACATATGCATAATCCATTTTTCCCATTCAGGTCTTTCTTTCGATGAACAAGAAAACATCTACAATGCACAACCTGTGCAAGCCGCAGCTCCTGCTGACCCAGTGTCTTTGTCCCTGGCCTACGGCTTAGCCCGCCAATCCACCAGAACTATCCCGGAAGGAAGCCTGGCTTTTGGACCAAGATCCACACCTACTGATGGCAGCGTACGCAAGACGACCCCGAACATCGCTGAGGAGAGGCTTCTCACCGTTGAAAGACCCGTAGTAGAGTTGAGATTGACACCGAAATCTTCGGCCAGTGCTACTTACAACGAAGTACTCGCTCAGCAAGAAGCACTTGAGCAGCAGAGACTCGAGTTGGAAGCGGAGGCTGCGGAAAACCAGGGACAAGACCCTGCGTTCATCAGCTACAGGTAACTACATCGAGAATTTATTGTTGATTATATACAAGATGCGATGTATTATGATCTATCGAAGAAATTGCATCTGGACTTCGAGAGCTGTTCTTAAATTGTAAATTTTTGACTTTCAGCGATCTTGGATACGCCCCTGTTACGTCAACTGGAAATAACTTCGTCAGTACCATCGTCAGTGCTGATCCAGCCTCGTCAGATCCATCTGCTGCGGATGATTCCGCGTGCGGACCCGTTGGCCGACCAATTCCGGGATATGTTAGCGGAAACGTGATCATTCGACGTGAAGAAGCCCGCGAAAGCGACCCTGATTACTACGGCGAAGACAGTTATGAACAGGGCTATGATCAGGATGAGGATCAGTACGGCAGCAACAGTTCTGAGGAATCAGAACCGTGTGACGGAAGTAGCGGATTCCTTGCCAGACTCAGAGCGTCAGCTCGTGCCCAAAACGCACGTGGACATGGACACGGATATGGGCATGGACACGGACACGGCTGCGGTTGCGGCTGCGGTCAATGATTGGAGATTAAGCGATTGTAGGCTTTATTACTTATAATCGATATTGGTCGATTGGGACCAATACACTGTAGCTAGTCTTTTAACCCTTGTATTATGTGCCCTTCCCCGGATAATAAATGAAAAAATATTTCATTATATATGTGCTCCTATTTCTCACTTTATTATTTACTCCTCGTTTCGACTTCTCATCCTATTTATACGGACCTAAGATGAACTGCAGAAAATCGAAGTTCATTCTACTCATATCATATTAGAGTACTATGAGTTGCACTATGCAACTAAGATCATGAAAATTTACAGAGCAAAGAAGTTCCTTTGAGATTTGGATCCTCTCGCGTTATTAAAAAATTAAAAAACCTGAGCGTTTATACCGATTGTCTAGTCGCCGAGTATATACTGAAAAATTGTATCTGTGATCTGGTTCAACTAAGAAGGTTCGTATTGTACGTAAATCGGTTGATTGCATCGGTGGATTTTATGAGCCATATTTTCATCGGCTTACATTATGATGAATTTTTTTTTTTATTGCTATAAGTATAATTGAGTTTTTTTGGAATTTTTCACGATCGTTAACGTGTATGAGAATATGTGGTTGGGTTTATGTAGATTTCTGCGAGCATCTTAATGCTCGAGGGATTTTTCGAGCGGAGATCGACGAGTGATTGCCATTATACGAGGGTGTAAAAGTGTTGAAGTTATAGCATCGGTATTTTTGGAACTAAAAAGCTTCTGACTATAATAGGTACATTTACTACTTCCGAGTGTATGACGCGCTGTCGACAGTCCATAATTTTCTTCCCAAGGAAAGCGAAGACTGGAGAAATCTGGGCGCCCATGTGCAGCGTCCGCCATATGGCTTTGCGTGCTGATCGTATGTATCACAGAGCACAGGGGAACGGTTACGAGCTGATGACAGCCACTCGAAAGCCACTGTACAAAGTCACCCCTGTGAAACATGTCTATACTACCAAAAGCCATCAAATCGCAGGAACACTTCCCCATTCGGTCTCATATGCTTATACCAACCCTGAGAAATGACTTCGGCGTTTATCGCGACTGTGACTTGTTACTTCCGGTCAGGGTGGACGAAATGGGAAGCCAGAAAAAAGCGTTCGAAATTTTTTCATGCAGCTAATGTTGTGCTGATCTAAATAAGTAAATTCACTGCATGGCTGATATCTGATTGTCATTTATGATCGGAGATCGGAGATTTCTATTTTTAAAACGAAAGTGCACCAGTTGCGTAATTATAATATAAATAAAGGCGAATAATGTAAGACGGAAGCGGAAAGAAACGCGGGATGTTTTCGTTCTTGGAAATAAAAAGAGGACAAACAGGAAGTAGCCTTGGGTTTTTACCGTCTATATGTATGACACGGTAGTACTTTGGCCAGTTTAGAATCATTTATTCGAAGATCATGATATCGACAGGGGCTTCGGCCGCTTTGGCCTTGTTGGTCTTGCTGGTCACAGCTGCTAATTCTCACCCTAATTGCGGCCAAATCAGGCCAACCTGTGGCTGCAGTTCGAGCGTAGATGAACCGAGTGCCATATCTTCCGGGGCCGAAATCGTCACCTATGGAGAGCCCTGCTTCTGCAAGGAGTCGCTTCCATACTCCATACAGGTATTTAAAATCATTGATATTTTATTGAATCAATTGCATCGGAACAACGAATCGTATTTTTTTGCGATCTTAGCTTGAAAGATGCAGAACCTTGATTATTGATCAGAAATCACAAGCTACCTTCTGAATCGTTTTATGGTCCCTACGTGTAATGATCTCTTTCACTTGCAAACAGCAAGCGTGGTGTATGATGATTGACATTTTGTCACCTAGGTGCCCCGAACAGTGCCAACCCCTCATCACGAGGAACGTAAGAGCTATGGATACTCGGTGGTAGCACCAAGCCATACGCCTGGGCGTTGTCTTCAGATACCTATTAAGATCGAAACCCCAATAGTTCACAAAACTAGTCATGATCATTTATGTGGTAAAACGTACGGTGTCAGTGTCCAGCATCAGGAATACACCCCTGGTCCCAGAAGGCACACCTTCGATTTTGCTATCCAAAAACGAGTCGAGATGCCAAAGCCAGCGTAAGTATATCTACAACGATCGAATACATGCTAGGAAAAAGAGACCAAGAAAAAGTACCATCAATGAAGATGAATTGGTGAACGTTGTTACTACTTTTTGTTCCCTAAAATGTGTTTTGTTCCCCAAAATGTGCTACCTTCTCACCTCGTAAGTGTATTTTTTATTTTACTTTAGGTACAAACCGTCGATGTCAGTCTGCATTCAGCACGAGGAAGAACGAGTTAATCCACGATATTCACCGCTCCCATTCGCCGTTCAAAAGCCGGTGGAAAAAGTACATACTATTCCAAGACTCACAGGGTTAACAGCCAAGGTGGATAGAGTTTTGGTACCGGCTTGTGAGATTAATGGCTGTCCCGACTGCAATGATGTCGTGCACAGAAACAGCCACCCCAAACCTTATTACTAAACATATTTACGATTCAAGAATATAGAACTTAGAACGCTACCTGTCGCTTGTAAGCACAGCTGAGTGATAGATCTCTAATTAGTCTAATAAGTAAAAAGCAGAAAAAAAAAGAAAAAAATGAAACCTTTTAAAACAATGTGCTGATGAATAAATTAAATTCAATTCACGTATATTTAGACATTTGTATCTGTCCTTTTCCCTCCATCCTGAAATCCCACGTAACTTTTTATCGTGAAAAAATTAAAATTTACGGAAAATACTACAGCAATATTATCGTCGTTTGAAAATTAGCGGTCAGAGCAAGCTGACGTTGCGTGTCGTGAAACGACGTGGAAGTTTGTAAGAAATTTTTATGCTGATGCAAGAATCAGATAACGGAGCGGCGATTTCTTATCTCTTACGATAATTAACAACAAACAATCGTCATGTTAGTGATTACGATCACGACGTGCGTGTTCAATCACTTTTTCCCAATTCCATGAGCAGACTATATGAGGCTTGATTCGAAGGCCGAACCACACTGGGTTCTCGATCTCGTCATGGGACCGATCAGAGGGACAATAGTTTATTTTTGCATCTCATTCCTGGCCATTTCTTGGCCGGGAGGAAGCCTCGGTGCACCAACTAGCGTTTTACCGTTGCTCAACCAATATTACACCTCCAATATAGACAGCCAGCAGACTTTACCCGGGATATCATCAAGCGATTGCAATTCCTACGTCAGATCTTCAGCCTCCCAAATTCCGAACTCTGCAGCTTACAGACAGCAACTGCTGAACCAGGCAACAATCCTATTGAAGCAGTTGTCTTCTTCTGAGCCGATTGATACCTCGGTGAACACCGGCACGCCATGCAATCAGGCAATCGAAAACCAGGAGCGGATCCTCCTTCAAAATTTAATCAATCGTCTCGGAGCCTTCAAGAAGAACAGCATCGTCGCGGCTAACTCCTCGTCAGGTCTACCAGCCATTTCTGAAGCCACGTATAACTCGATAACCAATCACTATCTCCATATCAGGCTTTTAACGCTCGATCTGTTGACTCCGGAAGATGTGCAGATCGTACAGCCAGCGTTGGACTCTCTCTACAAAACATTCGTTAAGATCATCACTGGGCAACTCCTCAACGTTGAGCTGCCCAACTTGTGCAGTGCGACACTCACTCTGAACACTCAATTGAAGGCTACTGATGCACCGCTCAAGCTGCAAGAAGAGGTCACTTACTTCATCAAAACTTTAACCGCAGCTTTGACTGGGCAAAGCCAGGTTACAATTTTGGGATTATGCGATTGTTTGAACGATTTGGAAACGTCAGTTGTAACGGTGGTTGAGCACGATAAATCTCAAAAGCTGCAATATCTTCTCTCCCATTTGGTGGAGGCTGTGACTAATGCGGTAGTCTCTGGAGGAGACGTTGGCTGTAATATTATCGAAATTGTGCAGCGGTACGTCTCTAGCATAAAGCAGGCTGTGCAAGAAGATGCCAATGTGAGAGCTAGGCAAATCTACAGTTCTGTATTGAGCTTCGAGGAAGAATTATACCAAGTTTTGCTCGCGTCTAAGCCCATAGCAATTGAAGCAACGTCTTCGTCTCAGAACACGACCTCATCAAACCTTAAGACCGAGGAATATTATCTCAGCGAAATCGAGCGGCTGTCGGAAGTAATTTTCGGCAATCGCAAAAATCTCGTTAAATCAGCAGTGCAAATCCTGTTGAATATTAAGAAGTCAGAAGATCCGTCGCCCGAAGATGAATCCACCTCTTCGGACCCGAGCAAAGCTACACTCGCAAGTTTGAAGAAAATTGTCGACCTCCTGAGATCTGTTCATTCATATCCTCAAACAGATTCAACGCACGTGGTTGAAGCGATCGTTGAAGAGCTGAGCCCTCTGCCACAGACGGATGTGTCGAAGGTTTTGAACGCTTTGGATCCTGTCCCGGAGAACAGCAATGATACTGATAAGCTTGACGATGCCACAGCTATAGTTGACAACGGAGGATTTTTGATTATCAAAGAGCAGCTGGTGCAAAAGACCGATGTCCATGGAAACGTTGTCGATATCGTACAAGGCGGAGTATACAACCTCGTAGATCCGAAAACGAACGTCTCATGGTCTGGAAATTATGCAATTCAGGATGAAGTTGTTCAGCTTCGTCCTAACGATGAGATATACGTCAAACGCTCCGGAGTCTATGACGTGAATGAACCCCAATATGATTCCAGTACTACTGCTTCACCGAGAGTTAAAAGACAAGCCAACTTCGAAGTAGAGAGGATTACAGCTGCACAAGTTGATCAGAACGGGAACTCTGAAGTGACCGAAGGTGGAACGTATTCTCTGACGGACCCCAACATGGGAACATTTAAGTCTGGAAATTTCGTGGTTGAGAATAGTATTTCGAAGTCAAATCCTGATGGCAGTATAGAAACCATTAAATCTGCAATCGTGTACGCTGACAAGCAGGGCGCTACATCGCCCGGCGAACAACCATCCCTTGAACCTGGTACTGGATATTTCTTATTCGACGAACATATGTTCGAATCACCCGACAGCGACGGAAACTATGGGAACGGAGTATATAATATCAAGAATCCAGCGACTGATGAATACGTGACCGGAACTTACACAATTCAGAAGACGAGTCGTACCGAAAATCCTGATGGATCTGTGGACTTAGAGACGAGCGGTTTGATCTACGTCGATGGTATTATTCGGGATTCAAGCCCAGATAATTTCGACATTGTTCTATACATCGTGAACGGATCCGAGTTTACGTTTAACGATCACATAGCTTACGTGACGGACGTTAATGGAAATGTCAGTCCTATTATCACCGGGGTATTCGGTGAAACAGATCCCACATCAGGGATAGCGAGGGTTGGAAACTACGTGGTCCAGAGTATCATTACGACGGAAAATCCAGATGGTTCTACGGATACCACGAAATTTGGTAGATTTTCGAATATTAACTTCCTCGCTTCGAGCACCGGCTCGTCTACAGAATCGAGCAAGGCTGCAGAAGATACTGAATCACCCACACAGCATTTGCCACTTTCACAAGGTTCCTTCCAGTCTCTCGTTAACAAACTCAACCCTGCAGTGAAGCCCGTTCACCCTGTAACTGGTCCATCAGCTGATGATCACATTCATATTCCTCCGCAACCAGCCACAGACCCACCATCGACGACCAGCTCAAACCCAATCTGCTACGATGCTACATCAATAATCTCGAACGGCACAACTTTCATCATCGACCAACTCATAACACCAGTACTAGACGGCGAAGGAAATGTTATAGACAAGATTACAATGGGAACATACCATTTCATGGACATTCGCACGAATATTTCCTGGTCCGGAGCTTTCGACGTTCAGGACTCTTCGATCGAGACGATATCTTCAGACAAGACCAAGGTAACGGCGTCAGGTATTTTCGACGTAACTGCAACCGAAGATTGTTGCGGCTCTAGGATTTTAGCGAAGTTCTCGATTGAAAGTGAATTGAATGTCTACGTCGACGAAAGTGGTGTCGTTAAAGCCGGCGAAGAAGGAACGTACTATTTGACGGATCCCACCACTGGTGCCACCAAGACTGGAACCTTCGTGGTTGAAAACACCGTCTCCAGGTCACAACCTGGCAATGCTATGGAATTCATAAAATCTGGACTGTTGTTCATCGACGAATCTGATGCTATCCCATCATCTCCCGTTGAACAACCTCTCGTCCCAGGTTGCGATGGATACTTTCTATTCGACGATCACATCTTGAACTCCCCTGACAGTTACGGAAACCACGGCAGTGGTGTGTACAGCATCAAGGACCCCAGGACGAACGAATTCTTGGCGGGATCTTACGTGATCGAGAAGACATCTTCGACAAACAATCCTGATGGAACTATAGACACGACGACAGAAGGCGTGATTTATGTTGGCGGTTTTGATCCTAATTCTAAGTCTGGTAGCTCCCTTTCTCCCTTGATAATCAGGAACGGAGCGAAGTTTACGTTTAACGATCACCTGGAATACGTAACCGATATTTATGGCCATATCAGCTTGATCGGATACGGACAATCAACTCAAGTCGACCCCGAAACCGGCGTGACACAGTTTGGTAATTATGTAATATTGAATGTCGCTACAACCAAGGATAGTGATGGCTGTACCAACGTAAGGAGATTCGGGGTACTTCCCATCTATTATGATTCCGATTCGATCGAAGATTCGGCGTCCATCACTAGCACCAGCACCCAAGCACCGACGGAACCGTCCAGCACCACCCGAGCACCGAAATATTTGCCGAACACCACTCATGCACCGAAAGGTTCGTCCAAAACCACCCGAAGACCGAAACATTCGACAAGCACCACTCATGCTCCGAGACGGTCGTCCAGGACTACGGAAGCACCGGAATATTCGACGAGCACCACTCATGCACCGGAATATTTGACGAGCACCACTCATGCACCGGAATATTCGACGAGCACCACTCATGCACCGAAACATTCGACGAGCACCACCCAAGCGCCGACATATTCAACGAGTACCTCCAAAGTACCGACCAATCACCCTCACAAGCCTTATGTATTGAAAACAGACTATTTTGAAGCTCTTGTTAATAGTCTCAATCCAATCAAGCCAACGCTGACTAGCTCTCATCAGACGCCGGAGACGCAGGGCGAAGACCTTCCAACGTCAACAGACGTTGTAGATGTTAGCGGAAATCCAATCTACGATCCTACAGCAGTAGTTACTGACGGTGCATATTTCATAATCGACGGACAGGTGGTTCCACAGCTGGATGCTGAAGGAAATACTGTGGGTCTGCTTAAGACGGGAAGTTACAGTATCAGGGACTCTCGAACCAACAATTCTTGGTCCGGAAGTTTCGAAGTCGAGGACTGTTCGATCAGGTCGAATACCGATGGCCAGATTGACGTGACGGGTTCAGGAAGGTTTAACGTTACTTTGCCTGAGAGCTGTGGAACGAATTCGAAAAACGAAGCAATTTTCTCGATCACAGATCTCGTAAGTGTGGTCGTCGACGAGATGGGCACATCCAGAGCTACCGAAAACGGAACGTATTGTTTGACGAATCCAACCACGGGTGATTCCACATACGGGACCTTCGTCGTAGAGAATAGTCTTTCTAAAATGAATCCTGACGGCAGCATTGATCTAGTTAAATCCGGAACCTTATACGTCGACAAGCCCTGTACTACATCTCCCAATAACCAGCCTAGCGCTGTAAATTATGGTGGATACTTCTTGACTGATCAACATCTTCTCGCAACTCCAGATTGCGATGGAAACTACGGTACCGGAGTGTACAACATCAAGGATCCAAAAACGAACGAATACACGTCAGGAACTTACGTGATTCAGGAAGCGTCTACTGTGAACAACACTGACGGAACTACGGACGTGACTACGAAAGGATTGATTTATGTAGACAGTTCTCGATCAAGTACGCCTTTAATTAGCCCAGAACCTTCATTGGCCATCGTAAATGGTGCACAATTTACCTTTGTCGATCATCTTTCTTACGTGACCGATGCGTACGGGCGTGTTACCACTGTTGGTACTGGAGTATTCACTCAGACAGACCCTAAGACGAACACCGTTAGGTCTGGAAAATATATCATCCAGGACATCGTCAACGTCAATAATCCGGACGGCAGTCAGGATGGGATTGAATCTGGGATTTTCTACTACACGGATGACAGCGATAGCAGCACCGATCCATCTGCAACGACTCCAAAGTTAGGATCACACGAGACTTTGACCGAATTGAACGGCTACTTGAAAGCTTTGTTCAATTCTCTAGACGTCTTGAAGACAAATAAGGAAAAAACGAGCGAAGCAACGCAAACTCCAGAGTCGACTTCTGCAAGTGTCTCTGGCTTTGGGATAAAACCTGACTACGTAGTGCTGCCGCGATCGAATGTGGTTTCAGCGATTAATGGCCAATGTCTTTCACCCGGAGACATTGTGGTTGTCCAGATTAACAGCGGAACTGCCTTACTGGCTACGATCCGGGATTCTTACAGCCCGGTAATCTTTTACGTAACCAACTTGGCGGATTTGGCCGGAAGATGTGCGACTGCGAATAGAGTCTGGACCATACCAGAACACGATTTTTCAAAACAGGATCGTAGCCTTTTCGCTACGGTTTTAAAATCTGGGAGTCAGCCTTGCTACACGTAGAATTTAACTGGAATTTTCTATAAATCAGGTGTATTTCATTATATGAAGATTTAAAAAACATCAACGATACTTCTTCTTCTCCACGCTTAGCTCTATACTTTAGGTGTACGAATGGAGGTGTAATAAATAAAGATGTGTATCGAATTGAAAATACTGTATTCAAATATTATTCGTGGACAGTTTATACTTGTCACCACATATATAGTGATCCTTTCTCCCTTTCCTTGAACCTTTCGATGTGGCCTTATTTTATCTAGCACAAGTTGCGATATAATCATTTTGATTTTCATTGAACTCGTTTAAACTATTGAAAAAATAATTGGATTAAAACTCGACCAAATTATTCTGGTAGCTCAGCATTTTTCAAAAGTCGTCGATCCGAAACATATTAGCACAGTATGCCCGTATGAAAGTATAGGTATACTAAATAATAATTGATGGGCTTTGGAATGTTGGCAGAGCTCGGAGTGCGTAATAAAATGCGAGTAAAAAATGTGCTGAATTCGTCTTATTTTGTGACTGTAATAACAATTTTTTCTTTCCAAGGTGAGTAGTACCTCGCACAGAGTTCAGCGAGTATAAGTTAATACAGTTAAATTTCATATAAACGATACCAATCCATCGATCGGATTCGAAAATGAAGGCCTTTTGTCGTTATTGTTTTGTGACGATTGCGCTGACCTGTGTCATTGTTGTTGCTTTCGCCGAATCATCGTGGAGTTCCGAAGAGTCGATAGAACTGCCTACAAGACGGCCTGCAAAAACCACTAACACCGACAAAAATTATGGGCAACAAAACAGACCGATTCTAGAATTGTTCCTTGGAGTTTTGGACACTTTTCATGCTGGAACAAAGGCAGAGCTGAAGAGAGCAAGGCAAAGGGAGGATGAGAGGCGTCAAAAATCTTCGACGACTGTTTCAACCGCGGCGATTAATTAGGAGGATTGATAAGGATGTATGAAGTGATGAATATATTTCTCAACAAAAATTACATATCCTATCATTCTCAGCATCAGAGTTCAAGGCGTGACGTCAGGGAAAATTTTTGATAAATTGTATATGCCATTGAATATTCAGATGTGTTGAGATAAGAATAAACAATTTGTCTGTTTCAGAAAAAATGACCATAACTGTCCATCTCAGGGTTCAGATTTGTAGCCTCAGCTTGTCTAATCTTGCCCCAATACATGCAAGCCCATTTATCTTCATGAGAAGCTGTTATCTGGCTGATGCAATTCGAAATGGTTTCATTAAATAAGTTTTCCTCTCACTGTATATGAGAAGGCCAGAGATATATTGAATAATAAAATATGATATGGATCATGCATTGGAGTTATTTCTAAACTTTACCAATATATTGAATGAAATATATGATATAATGCGCAGAAAAGATAGGACTTAATTTCTTGAAAAGTGAGATGTTATATTAAACGAACGAGATGCAGTGTTGATTGATTTTATTCAATTTTCAGATATTCTTGCGTGTGATAATTTGAATTATTCTTGAAAATTAATTTGTCTCATGAGGACATGCGCGTTACCGTAAAAACTATTTAATTATTGTTACAAATATTCCATTCACAGAATTCTTCTGGCGGAATGAAATATCGACAATTATATTCTGACTCAGCGTGAATAAACTTTGAACTTTATCGGTTGTCTTAAGACAAACTAAGCACATCACCGATCACGAGGACAGTATCAGAGCTGTTCACTCAAAAACGCTTATAGAGAAGATAGTACAGACGAGGTTATACAAATATTGATTATAAGCCGATTTTGAATCGCGTATGCAGCTCCTCTCACATATCCAAATCTTTAGCTCGTGACTAGACAAGTATTTAAGTAAATAATTCATTGAACCCAAGCAGTGAGGTCGAGTCCTATCGGACTATGACTGATGAGACAATTATTGATAAGGTACGGTGTGGGAATGTCGTTGACTTTCATTATAATCCAAATAATGAATTTCGTGTAATAATTCGTCTAGCTAGCAAATAATTGCCATACATTTACGCGTTAATTGGAAGTAGAAGTATTTTGCAATGAATAAAATGAAGAGGCAGTAAATCAATCTTCTGTTTCATTATGGTGGAAGCTGAAGCCAGCTAATGATTCTGACTTTGATTCGATTTTATTCCAAATTAAATACTGGAATTAAATCTTGAGGAAAACGATCGAACATTGATATAGAGATCAGCGATATTCATTACTTGTTATCAATGCTAGCGGGTCATAGCCGTGAACTTGGTCCATTCAGCACGTGCCTTATCTCTGCAAATTCCAGGCAACAGTATGGGCTCTAGAATTTATCGATTTCTGCTCGAATAACTATACGATATTTCTTTCTACGATGAAAAATGTTCAATCATTATTCCGAATAGCATATCATGAGTAATAGTTTCAGCAATTAGGACACACTGGACTACGAAATCTCGGTCATTATCAATAAACTTTGAACTTTGCAGATTATAGCGTAATAGTTGAAACTGAACTATGAACGTGTACCAAGGATGATTTTATCATTGTGTCAATCAACTTGGAAAATAGGAATAGGGATAACTATAGACTAAAGGTATTTACGGGTATTTCATATAACGGCGAATAAATCGGAAGGTTTAGGACTTAAATTTCTATACATCTATATTTGTGGATTATCGCTCAATCTAATAAGTCCGAAGATGGGGGCTTTATTCCGTATAGTCGACGAATCATCATTTCTACATTTGCGTCATAGGTTTGGTGATATCTCTGGCACCTTTGACCTGTACGCTGTCGAGCTAGCTACTTATGCGAGTCTATGGGCTATTCAGTCGATCAACGCTCTCCAAGAAGGAAAGAAATCAATCGTCATCTTGCAATGGCTCGCGTCTTATTCTTCGCAATTTTGGCTATGTGCCTCGTCTGCATGCTCCAGGTAAAGATTTTACAACGATAAATTACTTATTCATAATTTTGTAATTAATCAAAATTCTAGTTTTTCACAAACTACATAATTAAGTCCATTTTTATCAAACACAGGATTTTGATACAGGTTTTATTCCCATTTCCTCACAATGTTCGGCATACTTGTTTCTGAACAATGAAGTAACGCGTAGTAGTCTGTTCTCATATTAGAGTAAAGTGAAGTATTAGAATTGTCGCGATCGTTTGAATTTTAAAAATGATGTGACTTTGGTTTAGAATATCGATCAAATTTTTTTCTTCTGGTGAATACGTTGTATCAAATATCAATTGCTAACGAAGTTTTTCTGTTTTTCGAACGAGTCCGAGAAAATAATCTCCGCGGTCTATCAACTCGCGCCGGTCCATTTTCACTCATTCTACTCTAAGTGTGTATTTTTCCTGCTCTGTCTTTCCTATTTCCAGAGAAAGTTATCAGCACTTCCGTCTGTGATATTCAAAATTGATTAAGAGAAAAAAAAAGAACTTGTGTAACTGCGTTCGTGTAGGATTTGATTTTTTTTCCAGTAAAACAAATTGGAAGATGAGACACAAATTAAATTAGACGTATATTTTAGCAAGATTATACAGTTGCCGATGAAACTTATTATTGAGTGTTGATGATCTGGTGATGAAATCGTTCAGTCAAATTTCGTTACAAACAATTTCTTTCTCAATTTTCCAGGCCAGCCCTGCAGGGACAGATGGGGTTACGGAGCGTAATCTGTTGAAGGAAGTTGGAGATATGATCCACACAGGTATCGAAAATGCGAAGAAGGCAGGAGAGGATTTCGCGAATGATCCGAACGTGAAAAGTGCAGTCACACAGGTGGTGAAAGCCATCCAAGATACTTCGACGTACATTTCCAATGAAGCTGGAAAATTGGTCCCCAAAACAGACTAAATATGTTTAATATACATAAAAGTTGTCTTAATATTCTGCCCATGTCACATAAATATCTGAATTTAGACTCAATATGGGATATTTTGGATCTTTCATGTACTATCAATAAAACTAAATGAAATAATTGATAACAAAGAATCAGAAAATATAGTTGCCTTTTATTATTATCCAGATCATTCCTTAGAATAGTATCTCCATACGCGATAAAACTACTGCGATTGATTTATATGTTAAGAATTACAATACGTATGATAAAGGAATCATGAATCGATGAAATGAGAATGACCGGTTGTATCTCTTATGAATAAATGATGGTGTGCAATAATCTCAATCTTTGGACTTTCACATGTATACGTAGACGTACAGCGAATCTATCAAAATGGATCCACGAGAATCGAGCACTGGTCCATACTAGAAATATTTATAAGAATAACATTTTTTTCACGGGAATAACATGCAGTAAATCCCCAGCCAAGCACGAAGACCTTTATAAATTCGAGCCCGTTATCTACACTCTACAGACTTCGAACTTTGTATTTTATAATTATTGTCTTATAGTAGTGTATAATAATTATGAACTTTATCAAAGTTAATAAGAAAATTCTGTCCTTCGATGATAATAAATTTATGAATTATGATTAATGCATGAATAAAATCAAAGTAAATCAAAAGCATGAAGTTCTAGTACGAGATATGTGATGAATCGGATATTTATTCATCTTGTGGAAAGAGATTTTGACTTAGCTGTTATGTAATCGGAAAGCTCGAAGCTTTGGAGCTAATTTGGACAGCGTGGAACCGATAATCTTCAGACCTTTAAAATTTACACACTTTTGACTAGCCCGAATAAAACTGATTAGCATTTTTCGTAGCATACTGCAGTCCCATCCTCAAATACATAATTATCGAACGAAAATAAACTAATTTTTGGTTCTATAGAGCTATAGCTGAAATACGATAACTAATAGTTGCATATGTTTTACAAATTGAGCAATATAGCAATGGTGAATATATTTCATAAATAATGTAATAATCAGTTCCACGAATTGTTGTACTACACTACGGTCACATGTGGCGTTATTTTATTTAAGTTATAATAAAAGTGCGAGTTTAGCTGCAATAAAAATCAGGAAATATGATTAACGCAACATTATATCACGTACACATATATAATGCAAGTAATCTAATCCCATGAATCAGCGTTAACTAAATCGCTTGCGCTAGCTAGAGCGAACTTGAATTTAAATTGTAGGGAATGATGTTAAGTTTTGATGCAGCCATGACGTGCATAACTGTACATCTTGTTTTATGACAACTCAAAAAAAAAGCATTCGAACTTATCTAAAGGTCCAAGTTCACTCTGTGTCAGTCCGCATTCGACATACTCTTGATTAATCTACAATCTGCGGGGTCGTGGAAAATGGGAAATTGTAGAAAGGAGAGAAACGATCTGAATAAACTTTAGAGAACCAGCTACTGATCATTTATTACTAAAAAATTAAGATCTTTGCTCTTTACAATCATTAGACTACTGTGTTCGCGGATCGTTTCGCTCATTATTCATCGATTAAAAATGTCGACGGGGAAATCAACAGCTTTTCATTCCTTGATTATGGTTACCTCGAAATTATTATTCGAACAGAAATTAGAAGAAGATTTAGATTTTTTTAAATCTCCTAGGTGAAGATTCATAAAAGAAATTGACAGAAATTATAATGAACTAGCCAATTTTTATTCGGCGTCTTGGATTCTTCGTTGGAAAATTGTACAAGCGTTCGCCATGGACTCCCGCTGAGAATTCAAATATTGAAATTACTGTGACAAATGCTCTTTGTTCACACAGTTTAATAGTGATTCTCGGTCATTGAACTTTCCGAAGAAACTCAGACTTTACTTAAACCTACCCAACCGCATGTTTACTGTCCTATTTCTCATCGAAGATTTTCGTCAGCTAGTTCTTCTATCATGTCTAATTTTCCTTCATTTACACGATGAATGTTCAAGAATATAAACTTTGCGCCCGACATTACATCGATGTACTCGCATCACGCATTGAGACCGTGCTATACCTACCATTTATATTTTATCGTATACTGTGTGAACTCTGCACGTCTATTGCGTATTATTATCTTATTATTTCGGAGGTGGGTGGTGAGGAAATGGATGAAGGAATCTGGACTCGTACTTTGGAAAATGATGTTACGTATAGACAATTGTACGTCGTAGGGGTGCGCGAGGGGTCTTTGTATTACAGATAATGCCCACACTGCCCCCGAGGCTGTCGATAAGATGGCCTATATAAGAATGTTGTGAGTTCTGGAAAGCATCAGTCTCTTACGATCGTAGTTAACTCAAGTTCGGCTAAAAGAAGAAAATATCACTATGAAATCCTTCGGCATCTTTCTGCTATCCCTTCTCGCCCTTGTGGCCTACGGTGAATCTCGAGTCGCCTCGGAGGAACCTGCGACTAGTCCATCTTTATTTGACCTCCTCAATCAGGCTCAAATGGACATTGCAAAACTTGGAAAAGAATTGCATGAAAAGTTGAATCTTCCCGATCAGACGACAGTTGTCAACACCCTGAAGACCCACAGCGCAAGCCTGGTCGAAAACGTACAAAATTATGTTCAAGATATGACCAAGCAGGTATGTTCTTCGAAATTCTTATAATTCCAGTTTTTCAATGCTCCAAATTGCTGTTTTCATTTTCACTCTTAAAGTTCACGGAGTAATTTGCCCTCAATATTATTTTTTTTTCAATTTTTTTTAATTACCACTAATCTTTGTCGAACGGGGATTTCTGAAACTGAAGCAAGCACGCCACCGAGGCGACCGAAAGATCGGTAGAATAAATTACTATCGTATAATTATGAAATCGTATATTTATTAAACTTGAGATGATAAGACGGGTAAATTGCGTCTTAAATTTGTTGACGAGACTCTTATTCGATCGAATAATTCATGTATTACGTGGCTTAGCGAATACCCATCCTTATTTCATATTTGCGCAACAAAAATGGTCTCAATAGAAACAATGATAATAGTAATCGTCAGAATTGCAGCAATGAAATAACAGAATATACGTACCGAGAGTTTACTGACCTGATCAATTGTACAAACCTACCATCTCGTTACGGACTTTGAAGCGTTAGCAATCGTTCGAATGTTATCTGCTAATCGATGGACTACGGAAGTCACAGGAGTCACATATTGTTGTGAGATTATTCCGAGCCAACTATAGAAATACGTGAATTACGAATCAACGTCATTTCATATTGATCCATCATCGCAGAATATTTTGCAATTTTTTAATCTTGGTTTTGATCTTCAAAATTGAATGTGAACGTGAATAAGCTATCGAATACAGAATAGGACGATTCATGATGGGTAAAATTATTTTTAGATTCAATCCAAGGCTCCTGAGGTCCAGGGATTGTGGTCCTCGACGAAGACAACGTTGACCAAAACTATGGACGACATCGCAGCTCATATCCCAGTTGCCAAAAACCAGGCTGCTGAACTTGAGGCTAAGTTTATTAAGGGAATGGACACAATGCTCGAACAATCACGCTTGTTGGCACAGACTCTGAACCAGAATTCGGCACCAATTCAAGAGGATATGTCAAAAATAGCGAAAAAGACCGTTGAGATCGCACTTAGTGCTGCTCAGCAGCTCAACGCTCAGGTTCAGCAGTACGCAGTTAAAGAAAAGAAGAATCCCATCGTTCAGAAATAAATATATATTGTACTATAAATTTTGTACCATGTACAGGTTCAAGTTTTCTCTAATCAGGTGCAATTCCATGCAATTGGATGTCCAGAAAAATGACCTTTTGCACGCAGTCAGTGTTGTCATTTTAATTTCTTCTGCAGAAAAACTGAACACTTTCTATTTTTCATATCCAATTATATCACTGTATTATAGATATCCAATATACCATTTCTAAATGGGTGTAATGAACAATTATTAAACTATAAGCATTGTACTCTGAATTTTATTGCATTTTATTTCATACCTTGGAACGTTTTACTCCAACCTTTACCTTGCTGTTACGGTATCATTAGGTATAAACTTTATCTTCTACGTTACAAATACATAACAACATATTGTGATATCTATCCAAAGAAAAACGTTACTCGGAATAACACCTTTCCATCTACAATGATAAAATGAATCGTTTTTTTTCAAGCAGCTTTGAGAGAACTAAAAGACACTTAATTTACTAAGGAAAATCTCTGTTCTTCGAAAACATTGCACACGCAACGTGTGCATCCCTTAATTATTTGCTAATCAAAATTTTCGAAGGAACTGTCGTCGTCGAATATGGGTCTCTCTAATTTCTTGGAAAGCTTTAGCCTCTGTGATGAAGGCTTCATGAGCTGTGGCATCCACTGGCAAAGACGGGATGCTGCCTTGATCAAAGCACTGAAGACCAGCGAAGTCAACCTGTCTGCATGATTAGACGTTCTTGTCGATTTGCTCGATGAACTAGGAACGCCAGCTTCTGGAGGCGCAGCCAGGGCCTATCGAAGATCAAAGTAACGGAATAATGAGACGTATAATTATGTTTTACATTTGTCGCGGAATATATGTTTGAGGGATATATCATATCATATGTCTTGAAGATTGATGGAGTTGATAATCATAAATTCATATATTCGAGTAATGAGATCAATTCGGGTTATCTTGTGTAAGCAATGTTAGTGAAACACACCAACTAATTGTAAGTACGATAATATAGGTATGAGGAGACAGTTGGAATTATGAGGAAACCGAAATAGAGGGAATAACATGTTTACTTCAAAATTCTATAGTCAAGTTTTTGATAATGTTCTAAAAGTATTAGTTATATGCATAGTGGGTAAAAGTTCGTATTAATATTGATTATTTACCATTTTAGATAACGTGCCTAAAATCACAAGGAAGATAACAACATAACTCGAAATTGCGCACGTTACGGAGCGAGACGAATACATCGTAATTAAGTATATATATTTAATTAGACTGCGCGATGCAGGCAATGATGCCGAGAGACGTGCCTCACCGGGGAAATTTATTTCCTCAATTTTGTTTCATGGCGCAATATGTTTTCGCGAATCCGTCACTTCTCGTATCAACAATCGATTAATATTTTCAATTTAAGGCCAATCCAGGTCACAATGAACGAAAGCATTATGGGTATCTTGCTGTAAAATTAATTCCAAATGGCGCGTTTGGTCAGTTTCGCAATTGCTTATTGGTGCATTTTTTTGACAACCGAAGTCGCGGTTACGGTCTCGTTGAATCCTGATATCCTTAGATATTATCCTCTCTCGTATCAGGTCTGAAATATTGCGCGCAAATTGCGATAAATGATTTACGTAATCGCATAAAGAAACTTGAGATCTCTTTCGATTGCTATATTCAATCTTTCACGCATCTCATACTTCTTTCAAGTCGAAAAATTTGCAGATCTTCTCTGTTCCATCAGCTTGATCAACGTTTTCATAAGCTTTTATGAAATTTTGAAAATGTTCAAAAATTGGAAATTTAACGAACTAATGTTTCCCCATAGGTTATTCGCAATGACGTTATATCATCTCGCCCAAAGTGCATCCGAGACATGATTAGTAATACGAGAAGGTTACTGAAGTTCTACAAGAGCCAGAAAGCCAGAGGTTGGGCAGTACACTGACTCCACGTACATTTAAGTGGTAAATACATACTCGGCTTTTTATTTTTTTTTAAGGTCATATTTTTGCAGAGTAGGTACAGAAGTGTAGAACTTTTCAAGTTAATTAAATTAGTGCTGAGTAGGAAATTTTTTCAATACCTGCGCAGTGGTAGAATAGGTTTGCACACTTCTGTGGAGACTTTCGAAGAACGTTATACAAGTGTCCGAAACAAAATATTGTTGTTAGTTAATTGAGCATTATTTGTGTTATTTAACATTATAAATTGAAAATCGAGCTGGTCAGATTCGAGTACGTCGTAAAGCGAGGGAAGAATAGTTTTTATACCGAGGATCAGTAATTGCGAAAATTTTTATACAGTGATAATCAGCTGGCTCGAAATTTATTTCCAATTCAAGGATAATGGAATTTTATCGATTTCAGCCATGCATGCTTGTCTATTTCGTCTTTTTGTTGGTAAGTGAACATTGCATTTATTATTCAACCCGATTTGCCATATTAAGATTGTATTTTCAACGGACAAAATTATGTGGAAGATTTAAAAGAAACTGACCGTCAAGTATCAGTGATAACATTCGTGTGGTTGAATTATGATTTCTAATAAATAAAAGTGAAATAATTCGGCCTAATCTTCACAGATTGGTACCGTGCAGAAAATCAACGCTAAGGAATTGACGAAGGAGCACACGGATATTTTGGATAAACTCGCGTCTATGGTAGCCGATAAGAAAGATAATTTCGTGCCAAAGCCAACCCCGCCGCCAGTGAAGGAGGAAACGGAATTAGAGAAAGCGGAAAGGGCTAATAGAGGCTTTGAAAAAATGATTCAGATGGTCAACATCCTTGGCCAAGTCGACAACTTCATTTCAGACAGGACGAAGAGTGTGATCCGAAAATTAAACGCGATGTACGACGTTGAGGAAAAGGAGAAATCCAGAGGCGCGCGATAGTCGAATGATAAACTATCTTATATCTGTGAAACTTGAAATGAAAAAAAATAAAATAAAAATGAAAAACTCTCATTTATACATTTTATAAAGTAATATTATATAGTATGTTGAAATTTATTTTGCACAACTCCAATTTTTCAACTCTTTTCAGCTTTAGCTTGCCGAAAAATTTGCACGTCCATATTTCTTGTTACATTCAACAACCTTATTTATTTATTACATTTTCAGTATAGTTTTGTACGTATAGTATATAATAATATTAAAATGGTCCATTACCTGATATCGTGTATATATAACATACATGCAAATAATTTTATCTCATCGGCGAATTAGAGTTAATTAATCATACACGAGTTATAGGAATATATTCATATTTATATTATGTATATGCAATTATAGCTGTATTTTTTATAATTCAGTAACAAAGTTTACACTATTTGGTGTATAGTATTATAATAGACAATTTAGCCCTCGGGTGTAAAAATTTCTTAATTGCTAGTGTGAGCAATCAAGTCATTTACACGATTTTATAGTATTATACTTCTCCCGGTCCTTAGGCTTAAATCCCAAAGGGAAGCGTAGCCACCTTATCCTATAGTAATTATATGATAAAAATTTATGGTCATTAAAGCTAAGCTAATGATTTTACTAGACACCATTGGTTTTACTACTAATATTTTCGATGATCATAAGATCGTGAGCAATCATCTATCATCACAATTTATTGATGATAATATTTATCAAAGTATAACAGTATATTATCCAGAAAAAAGATTGAATAGAAAAATATGCTGATCCTAAGACGATTATCTACCATAATATTGTAGTATGTACATTTTACTAATTAGCAAAAGGAAAATCTAATTTTCTTATGCCTTTAGGGTGTTCCTAACTTTTGGGGAAAATTCCGCTGCATATTGTGATATAGACTTAGATAATAGTTATTTACTAATCTTCATTACAAGTAAATTGATAAAAATTATTTTACAATTATTGATATGGAAATAAATATTCATACGCCATGTATTAATTCGCATGAGTATTATATCGTTCATAATATAATAATATTATATATATCATTTATATCTAGATATGTTTAATTACTTATAAATGTATGCCATGTTCTTCGTTAATATTTGCTATCGCAGTTTATATCACATATTTGTTTTATATAATGTCCAAATGGGGATTAATTATATTCTGTAAGACTTACGCATTCTCGGTGTGTGTGTCTGTTTTTTTTTTGTAGCTTCATTATTTGCTTGTTGTTCATTTTTTCACCAATTTTTATACATCAACGTTTATACAGCCTCGACGTACTATACCTATCTGTATCTTCATTTAATGTTCGGAGAAAACCTCGGAAATAATTTACATATTGGAAATTAACTATCATATCCAGGCTCGTAAACGTTGAATATATTTTTCCCGCGAAACACTAGAAATCTATTCCATTGCATTTTTTCACAATAGAACAAATTGACCGTTCTTTTTTTTTGTTTTTTTCATTCATGTCTGTCTAGTGTTAATCTTGCGGGTTCACACCTTGCTGCTTACGAATTCATTTATTAATATTTAAAGGCATTAATGGCACGTATTTTTCACTCGGGCGAAATTTGTACTGTGTACAAAGACGATTCGACTCTGCCTCCGGGTATCCATTGCTGAAATAAAAAATCAGAGATCAAGCTTGAATCACTCGGACATCGAATGAATATAGACGTTTAGCTCTTCACCACCACCAATCATTATCTTCGAATTACTAGCAATTGCATATAATAAGAAAATAGCAAACGTTTAAACCCAAAAATGAATTTTTTGTTTTTTTTTTTCAAATAGTCCACCACCACTGAAGTATCCTGTATAATGTATTGTATATTTACGAGAATATCCATTTAGAGTCCTTCCGTGAAGTTTGATAAAACTTCGAAAGATTTCCCCGCGTTGCGAGTGGGATTTCGTTTATTTCAATAGTTATTTTATATTCAAAGATTTAGCAGTAAACCTGAATATTATATTGATCGAAATATCGCCGAAATATAACAATGGATTGAAGAATTAGAGTTTCAAAAACGAGAAAAATTTCAATAATTTTTCAAACAGAAACCTAAACTTTCTGAAACCAAATTTAACCGCGTTTAACTTGAGCTTCAGGATTTCTATTCCCCTAAAATTTCGGTCTGAGCCCAATTTCGGTGGTGTAATGTACCCCGATGGACGGAACCATTCGTAGCAGCTGAAATAATTCCAATTAAGTACATCCTACGATCATTATAACGCTAATTATCGACGATTGACAAACTTATTTCGTCCTAGTGCGTAAAATATTATGGCATAAGATCACGCATGTCATATTTATAATTATATGGATTTTAGTTTCAAGATTTTGGTTTTCGTTGGAGAAAATCACTAGCACTGTGATCTTCATGGTGTTTTTTAATTTTTTTCTGCGCTATGTAATTCCGTCAAGTAGAGTCCCGAAGCTTGCGTAATCTTTTCAAGTTCGATAAAAAAAAAAGAATGGAAATGAATAAAAAAAAATCTGACATTACTCACCGCTGCCACTGAGAGCAAGGCCGTCTTTCCTTAAAACAAGTAACTTGTACAACGTTGAAGAACAACGCCCCGAGAGTATTGGCAACTTCGGTATTAAGACTCTGTAAACATCTGCGAAATTTCGAATCACAATCACAGTGCGATCTGGTGATCGGGGAATGATTGCAAATTCCATCTATACATTGCTGGGGCCCGATTGTAACCGGGCAATTATCGTGCTCTCTGCAGCACGCATCCTCCGAGCTGTGCTGACCAAGATCATTGTAAGACGAAGCAATGTTACCTGGTCCGCACCACTTTGTTCCCGGATAAATCAACCCACCCGGTGCTTGATTCTGCGCCAATTATCAAGATTTCAAATTATTATCGTACGATGATGAAAATCATTTTTTGAATCGATGAAAATTTTCCTTATCTTATGCATGCTGTTACCTTTCCACGATTTCGGGATTCTTTGCAAGTCTGTTCCAGGTCAGCGACAAGATTTGTAGACATTTGTCGCACCTTTCGAGGATCAGCCCCCAGGACCATTCTTTGAATAACTCCTCTGTCGCTGTAGAGAGCGCAAAAAGGCGCCCCAGCGTTAACTTCCACCATTCTAGACATGGTATTGTCTGCCACAAGGACACTACCTTGTGCCATGTAGTCGCTGATAGCGAGCACAAGGTACAAAGGTACGAGCCGGGAAATCATCTACGGAATCGCAAGACGTTTAGTACCGAAAATAAGATAGCGGAGAAAATCTGTATTCGATGAGGTGGAAAACATAAATCTTGCATCTATGTACTTGATTCGATGACCAGCACAGAAGATTAGTTAATGAGATGGAGGTAATCCGTAGGGGAACAGTTCAGTGTAATGCATATAGGTATAAGTTCAATTATTCTGGGAATAGCATGTATACGTATGCATAATGTATGCCCTACAGCGATTTCATAATTAATTAGCTATTAACTGATCAGAGTTGCAATTTATAAAGGCTGCCTAATTGCACGCTATTCTACTTCATAATACCTAATGATCCCTGGCTATATAGTGCAGGATGAATTGAAACAAATAGTTCTAAATTACCGGACATTAGAGATAATCGTTTTAATGAGAAGGAGAGTAAAAACAAAATCATTTCTCCTACTCATTGAGGTACGAAACTACTGAAAACAGGAAGCACACATATATTATTTCCGAAAAGGATTTCTTCGAGTATTCAATCAAATCAGATATGTCAATTATTTCTTCGACTCGAGTAATTTTGAAAGTGAAATACGACGTGGCGACCTTTCGAAACATCACGAGCTACTCACAAGCAAGAATTATCGAGTATACTATAGTAATTAGTCATTGAGCAAATAAGGCTTTTAAACCGCTAAACCTGTATAATTTTATACTATGAAAATTACTGCACCATAATACCGCAGGAATTATTTTCGTATGTATGAGTAGGCCTTGGTAATTGTCAACAAAAATTTTGAATCAACAATTACTACTTTCGTATAAAAAATCTCAAGCACTACCCGAGGTCGCGCGTTTGAAATGCTAATATAGAACTCCGATCTTGAGCAATGCGATAACCGTGGATGAGCTCTTCAATAATTTATAATGATCTTAGTTGAAAAACACAAGGTCAAAGTGTAAATCTGTAAGGCAATGGTTGAAAGTTTAATCGCCGACAAATACGCAGCTTCTTTCGCAACGGAGACAAATACATTTCGTATCTAATCTACCAATTCGACCATCTAGAAGTCTCCCTATAAAACGCCCCTCGCAATGACCCAACGCAAACTCATCACCGATCATTTCAGACATCTAGATCATTGGGTCAACGGATAGTCGAGATTTATTAACGATAAGAGGACATCGCGTACAACATATCATAGAGGCATATTTCATACGCTCATAAAATTACGACGAAGGGCTTAGGTCGTGTAATCTAGATCTGGGTCACCGAGCCTTATGATCCAGCAAAATACGCGTTAGAATAAACGTAACTAAAGGTTTTGCGAAGGGTCGAAAAAATCTCGTCAATTTGGACCACGAATTTCTATAAGTCATCAAAGGTTCCGGATTACCTGAAATATTTCATGCTACATACCTACAGGTACGAAAAATTTATAAACATAGCCTTCTACTAGGGGGATGACGCGCATATACATATACACGCGCTAGTCGACGTGTATTCAAAGTCCATAAATCTTCATACGCTTGTCACGGGCTGATTCATTTTGCGATTGATTTGCACTGCTAAAGGACTTCACTGCAAGTAGCGTATGCATAATTGCAACATCATTATATCTACGGTATTATACAACAAGGGCAACTTGATCCTGATCATGACAGAGTGCGATAAAGTTATTTTCGACTATTAAATGACCGCGTTTCACATACCTCATCAAATTAAACCTGAAAAGGACACGATCTGCTACATTTTTTAATCAATTGCGGCTTTTCGGATCATAAAAAGTCAGAGCATATCATCCGGATTTCAAACATTGAGATTGTTTTTCAAGCACCGAATTTTTCTCCGGTCAATTTAGGTTGCGAACTATATAGGCATACACTAGGTTCCTGTACAACATTACGTGTGCACTGATTCCTTCCGGAATCGGCTTTCAGGCTGTGATACACGCCGACATTTCAATCGCTTAAATGAAATGATAAATGGTCCGTCATTGTCGACTTCCCATTCCTGCAGCATACTACGGTCGTCTATATCAGCTATCTCATATCGAAGCAAACATGATACAAAAAGAAGCCTTGACTATCAGTGCAGGAACACCTTGGACTTTTGCGATCAAATAGCCTTCATTTATGAATCTTTTTCTCCTCCTGTCTGTGTCATTTTTTTCTCTTTGTGCTTTTTTTCCAACTTCATACTACCACAGCAGAAATGATCACCTCGGCGGTTGTTTTAATTATCTTTACACGACTGCAGCGTGAAATTATATACGTAGACCTTTAAAAAATGGCAATGGAACGATAATATTGCGAAATATTGAAACGCGCATGAAACTATATATATGTAGGTACATATACGATGAAAGGGTTGATGTCGTACCCGCCAGAGGCTAAGGCGAAGATTTTTTTACTCACGTTTTCTTCGCCGACTGATGCTTGGGTTTCAACACCAACTTACTGCAGTAGCTGAGATATAATCAGGTCGTTTTGGCGTTAGTTTGCTAATTAACTCGGGTATACCGAGTTACTCGTTACTCGGCACATGAAAATCTAAAGATTAACTGCAAACGGACGGAAACTAGTGATGGACACCTCGCAGGTAGCCGGCCCAGCTGAGTGCTGCAGTGCGCAACACCCGAACAGGTTCCTCGCTATTTATAGAGCGGTCGTATTCCTCTGGGGGTTGAAATCGCAGGTGAAACAAACAAAGGATTGTATTAGTGCCGAAAAATTCAGACCGCAGACTTAGACGCGCGTCTTATTCGAAATACACAAATTTTACGAATTGATTACTGCATCATGCGCCACAGATCTATATCCTATATCATTATTCGTTATCCTGTATTCACACATCAAATTTGAGTTTTGAAATAATTTCATGGCTGTTTCATCGATATATCTCTCAATTTGTTGACTCTGAACAATTTGAGTTTGTTAGTGATAAAATATTAATTAGAATCAATATACTCTTCAAATAATGATTACCTGGGTTTTGTGGTTCGACAGGATAAAACGAAACAACGATCCCGTGGCGTTAAGGGATGGACCTTCGGCCGAGCTTGCGAATATTTTGTCTCATTCAGAATGGAATTTTTGGATAAATTTTGATAGGAAATAATAGGATCATAAGATCCGATGATCTTATTGAAGTTGAATGGTCAACGGTCACCATCAGACTGACTATTTGAATGAAACACGATGGCGCTTTAACTACTAATATGAATAGCTATGTGTATGCATGTAAAAGTATATGTCCGTGTCCTTATTTCATCTATGTGCAGCGCCCGTGTATCCTACCTACGATTATTTCTACGGTATTAAAAAGGGGAGATCCAAAATCACGTGATCGGAGGAGGTATCAATGACGCGCTATCACACTCTATAACTGCATGGAAGATTACATTTACTGAGTTATAAATAAATATACCGCAGGGTCCAACATTTTTACATTACATACCTACTTTCATTTTTAATTTTAATTTTGTTTTGTCAACTATATGTATATTATACTTCTCGACCTTCTATATGCACATATATACAGACATTCATTAATCAACGTATAATTAATATATATACGCATATATATACGAATATGATGCAGCTGAGAAATAGGTAACGCAGCATTTCACAAGTGTTTATACAAAATGATGCAATCACTCATCGCATGGTTCGTTAAAGATTTACCAAGCAGTAGCTGCTACAGGATGAAAGGAAAAAAATATCATATCAAGATCATAGTCCATAGGCAGGTCAAGAGTTTAAGACATGTTTGTTTATCCGGATTGAAAAATTTTAAACAAAAATCTGCATGATGTATGTCATAATAAGATAATTGAAAAATCTATGTTTTTTGTTTTTCGTTTTCCAAGCTGTATAACCATCTCCCATTTTTCTATAATTCCCAGTAATTCGAAGATATAAAACGCAATTTCATATTCAAAATCATTTTCGACCCAGATCTAATATGCCAACCCGCAAACCTACAGACTTCATTGATTTACTAGTAGTGTAGGCATTTGTAAAAACGCCTTCGCCGCACGTGAGCCGGCTGTCTTGCGCAAACGTCTGTTACTACTTGCAGGCTAACGTTAGCGGTGTGTGTGTGTGTCCAGTTGCAGGCTACCAGGCGCATTTTATTCAATACCAATAAATTGATAGATTATGACATAATATTTGTTTATAGAATATTTCACAAGATGCATCTGTAATCGGGATGTTTTATGAAAAATTTATGTAGAATTTTCTAGTAATCGTTTCATGTTATTATACACACACCTCAATTGATGTAAATTGTTTTCATTGGGTTCATTGCAATATTATATCGTATATAGTTATAGGTGATGGAAAATTTTTAAGGCTGGATTATCGCCTTCCTGATTGTAGTGCTCTGGATTTTGCGGCTTATCTATTCAGCTTAGATGCTTTGCAATATGTGCATATGACTTGTTGGATTAGAGATGAATGGTAAAATCATAATCGTGACTGAGAATCTATTTATCGGTCCTTAGATTCGGTTGGTTCAACTCATATCGTATTAAAATTCAAATTAAATGAAACAAATTGAGAATCGAAATCAATTAATTTCTTATGAATATTGAAGTTTTCATACGCATAGGTTTTTAATAAATGACTTGTTTAAATAACAAGACATCCAGAAGTTTCCACAATGCGAAGAAAATGTTTACGTGGTAAATTCTAGATCGTTCGAAAAAAATAAGAAAAGCTATCAAGATAATTTTTTGCACATTTGATAGCATAATAAATCTCATGAAATTTCGAAAATCAATAAATGCAGGAGTGAGTTTGGAAATAAACAGAACACACACATAAATGGGTACATGTACAGTTTAGGAAGTAAAATTTATTTTTAACGATAAGTAATAAGTATAACATATTAAATAGTTTTTGGCTTTTTTTTTTTTTTTAGACAGTTTTCATTTACTGTATCTCTGTGTCGTTACAGTAGCAGAAAAGTCGATTTCCTATACATTATAAATAAAAAATAATTAGGAGATAAAACGAACAGCGGTTTACCCATGTGTACTATGTAGTATGTGTGAACGTCTGGAACTGAGTTTGGGACATTCAATAGTGTCGAGTAGCAATGAAATTTGGAAAAAAAAAAGAAAAACAAATAAAACAAAAACCACAATCATTCGATTCTTGATTATTCATAAAATAATGGCATAGGTATGGCAGGAAATAAAATGTCGTTAATATCCTGTGTCTGAAATGAATTAAGGTAACCATTCAACGTCGTTAGACAAAATTGCCTCGTTTTCAGAAGGTCTGGAGTTTGGTACGGCCTGGTTTTCGGATCTGACCGGTACCCTGTCGTTACTTGAACCTGATATTTTGTGATAAATGTTGCTCCCTGTTCTCGCCACCCATTGCACACCATCGCCTAATTTTGACCCAATTTTTCTCACAACGTTACCAATATTCTCAGCCGAGAATGTGTGCGGGTTTATGTTTATATCCAAGCTATTGTTGCCGGTTGGACATCCGTTTTGTGTTACGATGCTAAGATCGTAGGGATTTACTCCGAAGCTACTAAGATGATTACGAATTTCATCAACGTCAGCTGTGTCCAGGTCACGACGACGCGATAAAATAGTTGCACTCTGGCGATTTGTCGAAGCTATTTTTTGGCACGAAAATACTGCCGCGTAATTGTCGTAGTCTGTTGAAAACACGACGTGCGTTGCACTGCCTGCCACATCTACGGAAGCAAATGAGATGTAAAAATCATTAGAAACGAGTATGGGAAATACTATTCAACAATTTGAAGCATAAAAATCCAATTATCACTGTTAGGAGGTGTCGATTGAATTATAATATATTATCATACAAACTCCAAACGTACGTGTGTGAAAATATATAATATAAATGATTATTCATGTATCGTCGACAAAGTTCTTTCTGCAGAGCTAATGGTGAATTCCAAAAAGCATTACGTCAGTAAAGCAAAAAATTATTGCGATACAATCGCGCGGGGTTAGCAAATTGATTACTAGAGTTCAAATAGGAAGATAAAGACGCAGACTTAGACGCAAATGTTCAGTAATCATGAGCTGATAATGTGTAAATGTTATGTTACAACAATTTTTGTAATGTAAGTTTCAGCTACGTTTAGTTATTCAAATATTTTTGACTATATTTTATGTAGTATACAAATTCCCGAAATTTCGCACATGCGAAACTGCATCTTCCGGTCTAAAAACGTGATGCCTGAGCCCTGAGTGGATTTACATATCGAACAATGTCAACTATATGGAAATTACAAGAATTTAAACGAGATTAATGGTTGTCTGATAGAACACAAAATATGTTGTCACATTTAATAAAAAGAAGAACTTACTCAGCGGGAATCGCACTTCCATACGAGCGGGCGTGCTGGGTTCCGGTACACTCAGCTCCCCGGTATAATGGTATTCGTGTTTCAACGGCGTCAATCCTGTACACACACATGTAAACATGAACAAGTTATCCATCCCGTCGCATCCAATTTATAACCATTTATTCTATTTACGAGCCTTTATTAGGCTTGATAGAGCCCATAGATTCTCTACGGCTGATCTGAGCCGTATAATTTATCGTACAGACGTATATTGCGAGCTATACCGATGGGCTCACAATTTTTATCGCAAAAAATAGACAAAAATAAATTGAGCATTTTTATTTGGATTAATAATTCATGACTATATTTATTCGTATAAACATTTTTTTCACGATTAGAATGACGTGCTGAGGACGTCGATGATTTTCGACATCAAGAGTCAAAATGGGAACAGATTTGGTTTTTCTTTCTTAAGAATTATTACAGGAGCTGATTGATAACTCACCTAAAATTGGATTAACGGAGTCTTGTGTGATTATGTATTCACCAGGCTCGTCACCTCGCGTGTAATTGTACACGACGCAATTACTAGCTGTAGAAGTCTTCTGAATCACGTACCACACACCCAAAAACTGAAACCCATACGAGTTGATGATTATTCAACAATTTTAAATGACTAGACGCTATAGGTAGGTTTAACGAATTTTTGTAACGATGATATTCAAATTCATCTTTCGATTCCTACGTATATCGAATACGGGGAATTATACTGCCCAATTCGATCGATGTCTAATCGGTTCGTGTTATTCTCCGAACTCTGAAAGATACTCACATATTTTCCTCAAACTGTTATTTATGATCATCAATTCATTCAGCTACAAAAATTATACCCATACTGACTTTGACTTCTTTTTTCTCCTATATCTCAATTATTTCACGTTACATAACTCAATCTGATGAATATCTGAGCGAGTTCCTTTTCGAGTCGGGAGTAGGGATAAAAAATATTCATAAAAACAAGAATTAGTTCAGCCATGGTCAGGGCCAAATATTGGTCGAGTTGGCATGGAATTCCCCACGTACAATAATGTATTGTATCTGTATACCAGCTCTTTATTCCCGATCCAAAAATTACGACATAATGATTTCTGACAAGCGAGAATGACTAATTACGCTATTGCGGTATAATAGAGACGAATACCTTAATTCGGATTATATAATCTGTTATGTTTAGAGCCTAGCTGATGCAGTATGCAATCTATCAATTGAATCCGACAATACGCGTTCTCAAATTAAGTGGAATACTTTTTCGCCTACGATTATTTATGTTCAGATCGGTCTCCGATCATCTAGAATCTAGATCTTACAATATTTCCTATCCCTTATATACCGGTGCTGAAGGATCGATTGTGGAGATTTTTCTCAAACAAAACCGCAGTCGTGATTAATATTCGTCCACTTTATAATAGTCTTCGTATAATTTGCATCCATTCGCCATATACAGACTGGCTTTGTATGATATAATCATTTGCCAAATGGAGGACAACGGACGAATAGATCAAGACAGTGAATTTCAAACTTGAATAAATTTCCTTGTGTATCCGAAAATCAAGAATTTTTGAATGTTTTTTAAGCTCCTGTTCAGTAAATAATATCTATTCAATATCTTTTCGGACAAAAACATTATTGATAATTATCTGTACATCTTAATTCTTACCCTATTCATTTCGAACCCATGCTTTGGTTCGACGACTGGACAATCACCCCAATGATAGGTATGCGAACTGCTCACACCCACCACGGCGATAAGAACAGCAAAAAATACTGCCACCTTCATCTGAAATTCCAAGTGAAATAATTAATAAATCTTTCGGATGCAATGAGAAGATAACAAGTCTTCGTAGTATACAAGGCAATTCATTTAGGATTTTTATACGATCCTATAGCATGTCCTTTTCTCCCATTATCTTGTGTGCAATTTTTTACGTAAGAATTTTAACGACTGTCATTTCTCTTGGTAATAGCTTTGACTGACCAGTGCCTTTACCGTAATAGTCGATTATACTATCACACGTCGCAAAGTCTGGTAAGAATAACGGAATCATGAATGAACTAACTGGAATTCCGACACAGTGTTCCTTTCTACAACTCAAGACCAGTTGCCGCAAGTCAGAAAAACCATATTCATTAATGTTTGAGTCACCTTTTCCTCAGACTCAATCTGTACGTTTGTCATAAGTCATACTTATACGGAAATAAGTCGTAAGAATTCATTAGTGCCATAAAGCAGGTGTTAAATTATGACCGGTACTGAGTCAATAAGAAAATGTGTTCGTACTATATGTACAGCCGTATCAAGGCCGAAGAGATGTATGTAGATAGATTCTAACAATTATTACGCATTTTGCTTTTATCGTTTTGACTCATGACGCATAGCTTGTATACTGTTAAGGAGGAACATCAGCTTCGCGCGTAAGGGGAAATTAATAGGGAGGGTTGGTAGTGTTGAGCTACAACCCCTCCTGAAATCTCTCAGCTGTCCGTGGCTGTACGCCAATCAAAACGACTCGCGAGAGAAAAAAAACACTGTACACGGCAACGGGTGTACCACGATTGCCTTGCTTTAGCGTGAAAAACGACAAAATATCGCATTTTTCGGAGAATTTCTGATAATTATAGGAAAATGGCAGAATGAAAACACCTCTAACTTTGCATATAGGTTCTTGAGTGTTTGAGCTGTTCAGAGGTAGTTTTTTTCTGACCTATCACCATTTTTTATTTTACTATGAATATTTCAAGACGTGGCTGACGAGTTATTCGCTATGATCATGTATAAAATGTTCAAAGTTTGCAAATTATTTATTAAAAAATGGCTGAATGAAACCGTTTAAAAATTTGAGAGGCCATCGAATGTATATTCAAGAATATATTCTGAAAATTTCATTTAGTTATCACCATTTTGATGAAGCTGATGTTCCTCCTTAAACAATTTATTTTTCTTGTTATAGCAGATGAAGTTCTGCACTTTTGAGATTCAGATTTTATGCATACATGAACTAAGTAGTAAAACACTGTGTATACTCCGTATTATCTCGTCTTTATGAAGTATATATTTTGTCCCGATTACGCGGTACGGTTTATGACCTTCCAGTAGAATAACCGCATATATACTCCGGTAAGGCCAACTTTGTTAAAAATCGATGCAAAGCTTATTACATGCATGAAAATTGCATGTATATGCAAGGCTTATATTACATGCATGTAAATTGCATACATATAATGTATGTACAATATCTGAACTGTCTGAACATTAATAAGTGCATTATAGAACGCTGAGTAATTATTTTTTTAATTAATTTGGCGTCAATTTGTCCCCTAAATTCAAATTTAAAATTAGAAGTAAATTACGCTTTCAATGGACATAATACGCTATCAATTCGTGGAGGCATATTTTTTAATGTTAACTGAAACCTCACAATGCAATTAGAGCGTATAATTTTCAGATATGGGGCATTCCGTGCCACTAAGTCAACCACTAATGAAAAAAAAAAATCCTCACAAAATTACAACCAATCGGGCTACGCGATAGGAACAAATTCACGAGATTGTAAATTTTTCGAAATTATTTTCGACGGAATACTCAAGTTTTTTCATTTTTCATTCAAACAGTGATATCTCGGGTTCAATCGGGTAAATTAATGGTTCATACCATGTAGCTCGATTTGTTATAATTTTGTGAGGATTTGGAATTTTCTTGGCCGAAGTGATGCGGAATGCCCCATATAGGTATAAATTATATAGAACCAGAATTATCGCGTGAGACGTTGTTTCTTTAAAAGTTAACAAACTTAAACGGGAGTATGAAACTAATTAGTGAAGCGAAGTGCTGAGAACTGTTTAGGCCAAAGATCAAGTTTGAATAAACATGACGAAGATTATAGTGCAGGGAAGCATTTTGAAATGAAAATGATAACTGTTTGAAAATTGTAATCATATTTTTAACAAAAAATCCCATAGTATGAAAGAAAAAGTTCAGATGTGTGTCTCAATACTCGTAATAATTGGAGTAACAGAAATAAAAATACCCACCTCAAAATGATTCACTTGTCCGTCTGGTCTGTGAGTAAAATCAAGACTGTAAACAGTGGGTACCAGGAGAGATGGTTTAATAGAAGCTTCCCTCTCCTTGCTCAACCGTGCAGGTCACGTGTACGCGTGTTCGAATATAAGACTTTCAAAAGATTAAGTCAATGAAAGCTTTCCGGGAATCTCGCAAATATGCTCATGTTGACTGCTCGAAATACGCGATCATTCATAGTTTGGTCAAAAACTATTAGGGAATACACAAAGGACCGCTACTAGCGTCTGCCGATAAGATATAACATGGTATATAGGGGGAAGATGGGGCAAAATTGGACCTCTAACGAAATAAGGGAGTTAGAATGATTCTAAATTAATATTTCGAGTGATGATTAGCTAAAAAATAAATTCACGTCATCGATACATGACGAGCATTATCCCATACATTTTTTTGTAAATGTGGGGTGAAACGGACGAGCCTAAAAAAATAAGAGTTGTAACTAAACGTATTTCTTGGTAAGAGCCGAGAGAAGGCACTCTTCAAATTATTAGATTCGAAAATATAGATCGGTTTGAAAATTTCTTCGTAAAAATGATCGAGCAGTCTTTTGTACTTTGCTTTTTAAAACGTAATTCTATAAGTAAGTAGAATATCTTGAGAATGAAGACAACATTATGCGTGAACTTTCCTCTCACGATAATCCATGGTGTGTCATACGCTACACGAATACAAGGCTGTAAGTAGTATAATTTCATATCCTTCGTGCCGATGACTCATGCGAGACAATTTCATTCAAATAAGAGTTCGTGGAAGCTGACTGTCACGTTTCCGAGTGACTTTATCGACAGTAATCACAAGAATATGCCTAGTTCGTAGATGTACTGTGATTTCTCGTCCTGTACACATACATACACGTATACACTGTATAGTAATTACGACAGCTTTCCTACATTTGATATTCGAATTATCAATGCGCGCGTAATCGCAGCGTGCATTATTTCAAGCATTACAGTATACGGTATATGAAATGCGGATCTAATTACGCGTCTTCTTGTTACAGATTATGCCTATATGTACTATATGAGTTCAATAGCTCATCGAGCTCGTTGATAAATAATGAATAATGATTGGTAAACAAATTAATTTCATTCGTGTGTAGATGAACTGTAAACAGTAAAAACGGGTTTGTGTTTTAATTCTCAACACACCCTATTATAAGTCTGCATTTTTCATCTCATTGATTATCAAACGAAATCGTAATCGTAGGACGTAGTTCATATAGCAGCATTCAGATTTATATCACGATTCGTTATCCTAAAAAATTAATACGGGAAATGCGGATTAGTTGAAGAAACAATGTTAGTAGTTATGCATACATACCTTTGAGATGACCAGATCTGAGATGGAATTCCCAAAATACAATAATATATTATTATACACTTTAGAGCTGTTTATCATGGGTCCAAAATTTAGGACAATGCTCTCTGCAGGCAAGCGGAAAAGACTAATTGTATTTTGAATAGTTCGCGTCCGTTCGGCACAAAAAGATTTGTTTCGTATAATTAATGTAATGATTTGCTAAAATAATTAGCCGAATTCTTCTACGGAAAAGAAAATCGAGGATCATTCAATCTTTCCCGAAACTTTGATCAGCAAATTTCGTACGCGTTCGAATAAGACGTTTCAGAGTACGTCAATGCGAGTTTTCCAGGAATCTGGCTAACTCGCTTATCGACTGTTCCAAGTCCAGAAAACAACGAGAAGATATTATACAGTATATACGACGATACGATGAACTGGGATAAACCCGAAACTCGCCGACTGAATTCGCCCAAAACTCGTAGACTCTTGTGAAACTGATTAGAAGTAGTTTTTCGTACTTTGCATTGAAAAATCTGAATTCTTATTCTAAGCTAAATATCTGAAAAATGAACTCATATCTTCGTTAAATTTTTATCTTATGATAATCTGTAGTCTACCTTAAACTACAGGAAAATATTTCATTCGAGGAATAGCTTGTATGACCTGCCTGTTACGATTCACAATAATTTTACTGATATTACTGATAATAGCTGATAGGTTTTTTTTTTATAATAAAATATTGTTACACGAACTTAGCATATTTCGATACTCCTTATATTTTCTAGATGTAGAGAAAGTACAAAAATATTCATATTTCAAACGAATTCTAATAATAATTACAATCACTTTTTATAGTTTGTTTTTCATTTCTTTTCATCTTCATCTTAAGTTTTTTCTTTTTTTTTTCTGTTTTACCATTTTTTTTTCCTTTCTTTCTTTTCTTTTCTTTTCTCTCTTGTTTCTATTCATGTTATAAACTTATGTACATGTTTGCAGTCTCAGAATGACATCGAAGCTAGTTCCATCCAACAAAAATATCTTACAATCATAAATATCATTAAATGAAACACTGAAATCCTGATACCACAAAGTGCGTTCATTTATCCTGTTATGTTGTTATTTTCCATTATTATCTTCTTCCATTTTTTTCCATTTTTTTTTTTTCTATTTTTTGTTTTTGTTTTTCATTAAACTTCGTTTATCAATCGTAAGGCAATAAGTATTTTTAAAATTATACTAACTTAACTCTGGGCATAAAATATAGGTAATACTAAAAACTCAGATCTGTCACTGGTTATAGAACACGTAACGATACAGTATTTTTAAAACGTTTAAAAGATGGTTCCTACTGCGATATTGAAATCGGGAAATATTTTGATTCAACTTATTATTCCTCCTTTTTTCTTTCATCTTTTTTCTCTTCTTAACAGGTACTTCGACTTTTTTTTTCTTTCTTTTCATGCAAAAGTAACGAGCGAAGGGCAAAACTAATGATAATAATAATAATGATAATAATAATAATAATAATGATAATAATAATAATGATAAAGGTAATATATAAAAATTGAAAATATACCAAAAAATTACTTGGAATGGTTGATTAATTGATTATTGAATGATATTACTACGGGCGCAATAGCATTCAGTAAGATTAAAAGTTGAATATGTATTTTAAATAGGAACCATCTTATCACGTGTAGTCTGTTCAAACACCGGTATAATATGACAAAACGTATTTTTTTTTTTTTTTTTTCTTAAGAACTTCAAACAAAGTAGGTAGGTAATATGATTTTAGTGATTTAAATTATATATATCACTTTGATGGTAATTTAGATTTATCCAAGTCATTAAAATAAGGATGTTGCAGCGCAGCTCGTGCCGATATCCTGTGTATCGGATCGTATACAAGCATTGCTTGCAATAGATCGAGGCCCTCTTTGTCTATAACTTTAACTTGTGAAGCCAGATTGTTTGATGTCCAATTAGGGAACGTAGCTTTGTAGTCAGGAAGCTGCGTCACACCTGGCCAGATTTCTTCAGTTGGGGTTCGCAGCACGCTGGGGATAACGGTAACTCATCAATTTTATTATCGGTGGCTTATATCTGCTAGTTTAATCTATCAATAATGTTACATTTTTCATAATCGTTGCTAAGTAATATTAAATTTTTCATATTTTAGACAAATTGAGTTAATTTCCTTAGAATATCTCAAGTATAGAAAAATACAAAAATGGTCATTAATGTCGGCGTGTACCCCTGAAACTAATTGGAATGATTATTTTACCGAAATATCCTAAACAGCTGATCGATCTCGCTGTCTCCTTGAAAAAGAGGCTTCTTTGTAGCCATTTCAGCAAAGATACAACCGATACTCCAGAGATCGATCGGACAAGAGTACCTCGTTGATCCTAAGAGCACTTCGGGGGCCCTGTACCAAAGTGTAACAACTTCATGGGTGTACACTCTCACAGGTATGCCGAAGGCTCGGCCCAAACCAAAATCTGCAACCTTAATAACTCCGTTTTTGTCAATTAGAAGATTTTGGGGCTTCAGGTCACGGTGCAATACTCGTCTTTGATGACAAAAAAGTATAGCTCGAGTTATCTGGAAATAATTCAATTATGGGATTATTGGAACGCAGTCAAGGTGTGAGGCGTAAGGTAAGAGTCGCTCGAATATGGTGCGAACTGAACCTGATACAAGTAGGATTTGACCACTTCAGGTTCCATCAGTTTCCCATTCCCCAAAGTATCCATGTATTTTTTCAGGTCCATTGATAAAAATTCAAATATAAGATATAGTCGTGATTCCTCCATTAAAACATCTTCAAGACTGACAATATTAGGGTGCTGTAACTCTTTGAGTAACGATATTTCTCTGATAGCCGTTGAAGGTACCCCTTCGTCGTCACTTTCTAATCGTATCTTTTTCATCGCCACTATCTGACCCGTTTTCTTATTCTTTCCTTTGTAGACAACTCCGTAGGTTCCTAAAGACGAAGAGAAAAAAAAACAAAAAAAAACAAGTAGCATGCAAGATCTATCACCAAATTTCAACATTGATGTAAGTCTATCTGATCTCTTTATTGATATCCGATTATACGATTGTGCTGAAAATTTCGTCGAGCATAGTATGCGACGATAAGGTGCGGAGATGTTCTCAAATAAGTTGGTAGACGAAAGTAATCAGGCGATGATGATTTGATTGTTGGTGATTCATTTCAATGTTGATAAAAATAATTGTGGAGTAAATATGAGTAAAGTTTAGTAAGATTTTGACGAGTGATAATGAATAAAATAATTTTCATCATATTTTTATGAATCAACGTGTATATCCTTTTAAGAGCTAACGTCAATGGCCTGATAGTGTGATGTTGGAAATGTTAAAAAAAAATTGTATTTATCAAAGTAAGAGATAGAGAGAGAGAGAGAGTTTGTAAACGCAGTGCATAAAACAATGGTACTACAAGCTTGGTGTTACCTTCGCCTATTTTTTCGATTTTCACGAAATTTTCCATGCTAACTTTTTGATCAATCATTAACACGAGCTATGATATACTCAGATATTGTTATACTAAAATTGGATGGTCGCTGATTGTGTGATAATTCGTAAATATTCAGTCGATATTCACGCCCGTAAACAAAAAGTAACGTCCGAATTCAAATGCGACCACGGAGACTACGCCATATTGGTAAACACGTGTAAACGATAATCTTTGGTCGAGTTGCAAGGTGTCGAACCGGGTAGAACGGCCAATCGGAATGCGTCTCTTATGTCACAGCTGCTCTTTGCGCAAGCGCAGTTACAAAGCGCGGGATATTGTTTGAGAAAAAAAAGTTAACATTTCCTGGCTGCAAACTTCGCCATAGGTATAAGTATAGTTCTTCGGGTAAACCGCACAGGAACTTACATCGGTATACTGTGGCCATGTTAAAACCAACGAGATGTATTATTATTTTCTGTATTTGTAATAAAATGATGAAATATATATTTCTTATTAAAGAAAATATCATTTATTGTACAAAAATCTACCTCCAGTAGTTGCAGCAATTGATTATTCTCATTGAAACTTGATTGAATACTCAATGCGAACTTACTAAACAACTTATAATCAAGTTGATTCTTAAAAGGCACGAAAAAACGAAGAGGTATATTAATTAGGCGGGAAATAAGGATAGATTATTCAATAGGGCGTATAAATTGAGGAGGGTAAATAATGTCAATTTCGTGGGTTTGTAATAAATTTATTTTGACGTTAGAAGTATACATTATTGTAATAACTTTCTCGCGCTGTACCGAATTTCCTTGTTATCTTATTAGGTACTAGTCTAATTCCGTATTACAACTCAACTGTTCTAATTTTGGTAACAGCACAGGTATGCTAAATAATATTATATAGTCGTAAGACTAGATTATAATCTGAATTCCAGATCCTTTATATTTATTTCTATTTTTCGTCTAGTCTTACGACTAAAGGTGAAGCATACCTATTAGGGTGTTCCTTAATTTGACCATTTTCGAATTTCGAAAAGTGTAGCTAGAACCCCAGGTTCCTATCTCAATCCTAAGTACCGCCGAAAGCCTTCGAGTTTTCGCCATATGAATGAAAACACGATTTGTGTCTTTCGCGGTCAATTTTTTTTCTCCCTGTTGCAGCACAGCTTCGAAAAATCTCAAACTTGTCACACTAGTTACCTGTAGTGATAGGTATTTCATAAAAATTCGACAGATTTTCAACGATATAATTTTCGAAGCTACAGCGCCCCAAAAAAAAAATTTCTCATTTCCAAAAAGTGATAAATAAAATTTGGTCGTTAAAAATCTGTAAGTTTTTCACGGATACCTACTACTGTAGATAAGAAGTGTGCAGAGTTTCAGATTCAAAGAAGCGATAATGCGAGAGGAGGTGAAAAATACCCCCGAAGTACTAAAAATCGTGTCTTATTCGAATAGGAAAGTTCAGATAGGAGCTTGGGGCTTGGACTTAATTTTTTTCTGATTATACATTTGAAGACGATTGAAATTCGGATATGATCACCACAATTAGGGACCACCCTAATACCTATAGATTAATAATGCTCTAATTAGGTAAGTAAGTAAATTTGTTAGGTCGCTATTACATTTACTTACCGTTTCTTTTTAAAGTCTTTAACGACTCGTTAATTAGCTACAGTATGAATACTAACGGGTAACCCTTGTCCGTAGAAATAACTCATTAATCTTAAGTATAATAGCGAATAATTAATGTGAATATATTTTATCGCGGGAATTGATAGCCTCCAGTAGCATAGCCGAAACCAACACCACGCTGAGTGTGTGTCGTAGCGCGTGCGACTTCGTATTGTTGTTCCATATTGGTGAACATTTCTTCTTGCTTTTTCAATATTTCTGGTTTTGCTCCTGGGGGAGGTACCGAAACAGGCAAATCGCCCTTTATCCCCATCAATCTTTTGAACTTTGCAGTTACTTTACCGTCTTGATCATGCGTGAATGTTGTACCGACCCATGTGTTCGCTGTTCCAGCTGCCGAACTTGTTGGTTTACCTTCCTCTGGTTTTGACTATTGATTGAAAAACTTTTTTTAATATTCATATGCCGTGATCGGATCATCACGAAGGTAGGATACACGAATGGGGGATCATAAAACGGCCGTTCATACAAAGATCAAGTATCTAGAGTTCTTGCAATATTGCGATTAAGAGAATGGATGGAACTTTGAACTCGGAATTTTTGTAAATTAAGAAATGTAGTTGATAGTTTCGATGAAAATTGAAAATTGAATTGATTTCGAACTGAAGTCTTTGATTAAAAGCCTGATTCCATCCACTCCCTTAATTCTGAGTTTGATTACAGAATATAAAAGCTGCAAGATCAAACTCCTCACCTTGTTGGCCCACAGAAGTTTCCTCTTCTGTATTTGCTCTGCGTATTTTCCTTGTGTAGCGGTAGCGAGTGGATTGTAAAAGTTTTGTTCACCCTGAACGTTAGCTGCGGTATTATCTCCCTCTGGAGCCTTTAATTCGATTCCTAATTTTTCAAGCTGCGCCATTTTGTTTCGACTCTTTTCTTCGCGGTAACTCATTGTCCTGAACGGCGGCACCCCATGATCTCTGGATCTTGATCTAGACCGAGATCTTATTCTTTCTTTTTCTTTCTGATAAGATGGCCGATCTTCTCTGTGACGATCCTTGGCTCTGTCATCCCTAGGATGACGGCGATCTCTATCACGATCCCTTCGTCTATCTCGATCTCTTCTATCGTCTCGATGGTGATGATCTTTGTCGCTCTTCTCCCTGTCCTCGCTTCTTTCTTCTTTATTCGATCTTGAAGTAGACCGTTCCTTGCGTCTGTCGTCCTCTCTGGCCCTTCTCTCAGCTTCTCTAGGCTTCTTACCGCTATCCCTTCCATCTTTGTGGTCGCTGTCCCTCCTTCGATCGTCATGTGAAGACCTTCGACTTTTGTCATCTGTCCGATGTTTGTCGTCAGAATGTCTAGGCCGGTCTGGTCTATGTTTCTTGTGATCCTCCCGCGTATTGGAAGCGTGAGTCTCATGGTTAGATCGCCTGTAAAACCATTACGTTCTGCAGGGATATACCACACAGATTTGTATTATTAAATTGCTCGTTAAAAGGGCTGATTTTTATAAATTCACACTTTTAGGAGGCAAAGTGTATGTATCCAATACTCCAAGGTTTGTGAATTAATTTATAAACACATGTACGTCAACAAATCTACGTAACAATTTCCATAAAAAGTATCTGGTCAATTTTTCAGACTCTCTATTTTACAACCGATGGAAGATTTTGGATAATACACCTTATTTGAGTGATTAAATAATTCCGCAGAATTTCTCGAGGTAGAAATTATGCGGTCTTTGAATTTCAGGAATGCTATATCAAGATCTGAAGACATGAAGATGATAGATATACAATGCAACGAATGTATTTGCATTTGATTATCGAGTATCGCAGCTATAATTTTAGACCCTAATAAGCTTTGTAGAAAATAATTCCAGCAGAAGATTATAAGTAATTGATGTAACGAGTGAAATGTATTATTCACACATAAGGTAAGTAACAAACCAGCCTACCTCTGGTCTGAGGACGACGAATATGATCTTCCTGCCTCGGTTCTTGATCCACGTTGAAAGTGTCCGATGGCTGGGCTGTTGGCTCGCTCGCTGCCCGACTCGCCTGAAGAGTTGTTGTTGTTGCTTTCCTAGAGAAATAAAATAAAAGAAGTTCTAACGCAATTCTCCAACTGGATATTTAAGTCTGATAACTTATATGAATTCCCATAACCATATTCAGCTAACTTTTGGCTTTATAATTATTACAATAACACATATGTCTTCCATTGCTTCTAAAAAATTTCTATCTGAATATCGTTGAACTATACCGGTGTAAGAATAAACAAATAGTTTCCTCGAATACACTTTATCCTCAAGAATGCTAATTTCAAGCCAATAGCATGTAATGAAATTTTATTTCAAATGTTTACGTGAAGTGTTTAGTCTGATTCAGCGATTAATTCTAGCAATCATTCGGCGAGTGCTATTTGAAAAAATTTTCATTCACAGAAATGAAATAGTTTGAAAATTACGCGTGGGATGGATCACTTTCCAAAGTTTATGGCACAGATGTGATGAGAAAAATTATTTTCCCATTTAACTCGTCATAACTTTGTGGAATAATTTTTAACAGAAATATTTGTGATAAACCTTGAAAAGTAGTTAACTTTGTGTATAATGTACCGGTAAAGGGACCTTCGCGAATTCGTGGGGCACCAGCGTTAGTAGCGTTTTAAATGAGTCATTGAAATTTTTGTTTTCTTTGGTATGGTTGTTACCTTCTGCTGGCTTCTTCTACTCACCTTTATCTTCGGATTAGGACTTGGGGGTAGTCTTGAAAGACCCTCACACAGCATAGACCTTGCCGAGGTGCGTAGATATTGTATCATGTATTACCAACAGAGCTACGTGTTAATATTTTCTCACGAAATGGCACCATTCCCATTTATTTATTTATTTATTTACTTATTCAATAAATTATGTCAACAACAACAACGCTAATCCTGATCAACAATGCTGGTCAATAAAAGATTCCATTATAAAGAAGAGATAATAATTTAGCTGCATTCTTGAGATTTCTTCATTTCATCATTTTCAACAATAATTTTATACACACACAGAGTGAAATCAGTATGTGATAGGAAAATGAAAAAAACCTTTCAACCATTCGCAGATAATATTGATCTAACTTCTGAGATGTTTATGAAACCAGTTAAGATTCGTGAGGTCAGATTTAGTTACTAAATATAGAATACAAGAGATTTACACCACCTTGATAATGCAGTGTTAACAGAACTTTAAGGACCAGCATAAGATCTTGTCTACAAAATATGGCGTCTATGTGGCACCATGAAAATTAATTAACTGTCTATATAAGACTATGGTAAATCCTATTTATACTTTTTGTTTTTTTGGGTTTTTTGTTTTTCTTGGCTCGTGCACATTTGTACCATACCTCACTCATGTCCATTTGAACAGGATCGTAATTAGCATCGCTGGCTCTCCTCGCCGGTACATTTTCTCTATCTGGATATGGCATCTTGAAAATAAGATCGTTTGTACCAAGAATTAGGTCAGCTTGATGAGCGGATTCTTTTTTCCCTCAATTAAAAATTATTTACTCCAGAATATTTGATCGAGCGGAAATATTGGGTGGGGCAAAATGCGGTTTGAGATTATTAGGGTTAAAATTTTTTCCCTCAGTAATATTTTCGGATACAGAATGTGATGATATGGATGCATGAACATAAAAAAAAAAAGAAACAGTGTCTAGTAAATATTGAACGGAAAGATAATAGGGGAGATGTATTGACGTTTCTAAAAACATTCGCGTATTATTATGCACTTGGAACGAATAACACGACGAGTTAAATAACTTGGAGCGAAAATTATTGGGCTCGGATTATTTTCTAGGTATATGTGGTTAATGATAGTCGTTATAATTATTCGCATTAGTTTTCGGAGGTGTTTAAGCACAACGCGAGAAAGACACTGTGTGGATTATTGTCAATTGATATGAAACTAGCCTAGAAGCCATTTGTAATGATGCAGCTCTCTAAACATCGAATACTCAGGAAGTAATAGGACGGTATAGAATATTTAATGTCGGGGTTTTGGAGCATGTTTGAGGTGATGTTTCGTTGAATTAAAGTACAGGTTTCATTCTAGGCTTACCTTCAAATCGTCCGAATTGTTGCTCTCTTCACCGTCGCTCGTATAACTTGCCAAAGAGTCCATAATGGCGTAGAACGCAAAAATTTTACAAGTCTTCACGTCGTACGTACGTACGTACGGCTGGATGGACTGCTACGAGTCAGTCACTACTACGCGTGTCTCATACGCATGCGCAAAATACAGAGCGCTAATATAACATATTCAGACGCGGAAGGATCCTTATTTTCAGTTTGCGTATAACTAACGTAATCTGCGTAATGATCATTCTTGCAACATGTTTTTCACAATCACTTTGGAAATAATTACGACGTACAATGTTGCGACGTACTATGAGATTTATGGATCTTTCATACGCAATATATAAATTATAGAGTCAGATATTAATACTATCTCAGATTAAAACTATATTGTAAAGGATTTGATTATCAATCAGGTTTTGAAAATATTCCGCATGCTTATGAATTATTGGAGTTACGATTTTCTGCCTATGATAATCTATACAATGATGAAAATCTATTTTTTAAATGCTTCCGAATTATATGACGTATACATATAGTTGGATGAGACGATATTGGGTTCCTGCTACAGATATATAGTTATAGTATAATATCCAAAGTTCAAAGTTTTCTCGTACTTGGTATATAGCATGTACACCCCGGATTTAGTATCCCATTGTACTCGCATTCTACCCTAGTGAAAACTTTTCCTATATAATAGAATCCGGAATAAGGATTGAAAATCTTTTATAGGTATATTATGCTATAACAAATATATAGCGCATGTCTGAGATCTACAGTATCAAATCTAAGGGTACGATTCTCCTTATAGTCATTTCCAGCTCGTTTCTACTATAACGGATGCGCTGAAGACACCAGAGAGCCAAGATCAAGAATAAAATTGCACTTTTGACCTTTCATAAATGTTATAGTCGCACAGACTCTTATTGTAAAATATTAAAATAAAATTTCGAATTTGGTTCGGTTTCTCGGCAGCAAACAAGAATTATATATCTTTTGAAAAATTCCTGGCATTCATCGACCCAGGAAGAATAATAAGCAACGGAATATACTAATTATGAATTATAATTGCTATGATGTTGTGCGGATAGGCAATAAAAACGATTGTCTTTTTTTCTCGTTTATTTCTTTTTTGTTTCGATATAATGATTATTATTTAGTGAAGAAGAAGAAGAAGAAGAAGAAGAACATTATACAGCTGAATAAATTTTACATTTACATTTCAATAAGTTATAGCATAATAGGAAATATATCAATATATATGTTTGATTGTCTATAGATTCAGAAACATGGCTTTCTCTTTCCTTGTTCGACTTTCAAACAACTTTTACGAATCGCAAATCGAAATTGAAATAAATTTACGAAATATATAACTTATTGTGGTTGTTATTAGGTATATGCAAATATACATAGATTAGTAAATTATATGGTAGGTATATAAGTATATCATAAATCGTAATCTGATTCTTTTTTCTATCATGCCGAGTGTCACTTCTTGAAATTACTATTTTTTTCTTTTACAGACTTGAACCTTCCAGTCATTCAATAATTTACACGTTACCTACAATCACATAATAATGATTGACAATATTTAAAAGCTATTTTCTTGTGTTTATTATGATAAAAATTTAGTGTGCATTAAATATATATGAAGTATAAAATATTTTTGTGCATTTTACAAGAATATAACGTGTGGTAGACATCTACAATATATATGAATAGATATATCGCGTATATATATTATATTAGTTTACTTTTTCATGTATAGATTTAATATTATCATATTAATTATTTCATAATTATTATTATTATTATTATTATTATTATGTGTACCCGTAGCTTTTTGGTAGCGGCTGAAAAGGCTGTTTCACATAAAATTTGAAAAATTATTCAATTAACTGCGATAATAATTCAATATTATATTCTGAGCAAGAAAATAAACGATTGCAGAAAATTATACACCCTTTAAATGTAATACATATTTTTCTTCATAAGAAAAAAAACAAAAAACATTCTGCTTCTATTGCACATTCAAACTTAATCTGTGATTTGACGAATAGGGAAACATACCTAATTAATTGAAAAACTCCTCCTGTTATCAATTTTTTTTTTCTCATCCGTAGAGAAAAAAAATGAATGTTGATCACACCATAATTCGATCACAGCCCTTTCAGACGTAATTCTTTATTTTAATATTATAAACTAATGTTATATGAAGGTAAGTCGAATTTCCGATATGACTTGAAATTTCACACGATTTGCATCTAATCGTATATAAGCTCTATAATATATAGTATATATTAATATATATTTATGTATTATATATTATGTAAGTACTAAAATGTCTAATGTCGTGCGATAATGGTCCCCCAGCCTTAATAAATTTTTATAATATTCATTTATTATTTCTTAGATTGATTTCTTTTGATTTTTAATATATACCTTGTATCTGCACTCACTATTCGTCTTATTATTAACATACGTAATTATTATGAACAGAGTTTGAACACCGATGTTTCATGATTATTATATATTCGCTAAGAATATAGAGATAGCGATAAAGACAGCGATATATCAGATAGAGGGAGAAGGAGTGAGATACAATTATTATCGAGAAAGAAGAAAAAGGGAGAGTAAAAAAAACACAGATATCAGTATTTTCTACGAATAATAATTGCAGATTATATACGTTTATCGCATTTGTCAAAGGCTTTTTTTTTATATAGTATATTTTGGTACCATTGAGCTAAATTTTTTGAATGTTCATACATACATACCTATACGTATGTATGTGTGTAACTATGTAAATTAAGTAACCGTAATAACACCTACGATTCGTAGAAAAGATTTAAGTATTTAGGATCGAATGTGCAATAATTTGAATTTTAACGTTCACTATTATATCAATATTATCTATATAACTAATGTATGTAGGTACTGTATAGGTATAGGTATATATATATTGAAAATAGCGTACGTGATATTAGCACGTTTTAAATAAAACATCAATTCTACGCATATTTAATGAATAGCATTAAAATTTTTACATTTATATAATTCTGAAATTATTATTCTATACCTATTATGCGGCAACGACATTAATTTATACTTCGTATTTCAAAAATAACTATATCCAATATTATTACCTATATTGAAATATTTTCACCATTTTACAATATTATTATACACTTATGAACGAACTGTATAATATAATATATATATTTATATCATATTTGTATGTATATGTATATAATAGTTTATACAGAACATTGGACAATGAGATATCACAATTCAAATGCAAATTGCTTTGAAATTAAATAATAAAATCAACAGCGTATTCATATGTATAAGTATATATATAATATAATATCTTAAATTGCCAAAGTACGAGATTAAAACACTTTAAAATCCTTGCCATATACCTGTGTATCAATTAAAATCATTATTCACAAAATAACCGATCAAAAGTTCCAATCGAATAAGGTAATATCAACAGTTATACTTTTACCCCACGTATAGTATAATAATAGTTTACTGTTACGTAAGTCGTAACTTATTATTACATCTATATAGTAATATCGTTTATTGTTGGGTGAATATCGCCGTAGTTCCATGAGGCAATCCAATATCTAGTTATTATTGGTAGTCGATGGTTCTTTGTTTCTCGTTACTTCTTTTATCGGCAAACAATTATATTGGGACTGAAAAAAAAATTCCCCCCAAAAAAACGGAGAGAACAAAAAAAGAAAAGGAAAAAGATCAGTATTGTATCCGTGTATCGGTTTCTCTCGCGATTGCATTATCGGTATAGAATTTATGAATATGAATAAGTATCGTAGCACGTAGGTATAATATAAACGTAACGCAATATTTTACAGATACATATCGATGATTTTAGGAATAAATTTCATCTCGTTCTCGTATCGAGGATCAAGTGACACGGCAAGAATCGTACTATGTTAAAATCCAGCATCCGGTTTATGACCTACATCATGTATTCATAGACGATGTGTATTTTCTCATGTTTATTATAAAGTTACGCTTGTGCATTAAATATAACGTTTCTTCGATTTCTCTTTCTTCTTTTTTTTTTTTATTTTTTTCTTACAATTTTAGGAATAGTATATAATATAGTCATGAATCATCTTTCGATACGCAACTATTAATTTCATCATATTTTATAATGTTCATAAAGCTATAGCAATGAGCGCGAAAAACGAGCTTCGTCAAGGCGAATATACCTACTCACCGACGCATTTATAATATCATATTATGTAAAACGTTGCCTGCACAACCAGGTGATGAGTTTTAACTTCATGTATTGATTAAGTGACGATCACTATATAATATATACATACCTAGATAATACACATTAATAAATTCTTCACAAAGCTTCGTTTTTTTGTTTTAATTTTAAGTTTTTCGTTTTCATTGTCATCTTTCTTTTTTTACGAATTGATATATGATTATTATTAATTACGAGATGAAGAAGAGATTTAGAAAAGTTTTTTTTAGTTTTTTATAATTGCCTCGCGTCTTTTCGACGAGGTGTAAATAATTCTGCCCCATATTTTAATTATCTTTTCTTTTTTATCCGATTTTCGTATAGTTATGAAGCGTATACAACAAACACGGACCGAAGAAAGCGCGAAGCTTTCTCATCTCATAGCGTTTTGGGTTTTGATTGGGAAACTTTTGCCGCAAATGTCATGAACACGAAATTCAAATAAAATCAACTGGTTCTCCGAAGATATGTCCAAAGTATAGTTATATGCATGGGCACTTCTAATAACAAATGAATTCGAATTATAATGCAGTTCTTTCAGTGGAAAAAAAATATGGTCAAAAATGGTTTATCGTTAGTCTTTGTATCATACGATATCAAGATGATGTAGCGTATGTAGAGTATAATAGAATTTAGCCTTGGGATGGGTCCCCTCATGTACTGATATAGGTACAATAATAGGAAATAAAATATTGAATATATCTGAAGACAATCGAAGGATTGTAAATTTTTCATCAAATCGATGTACACACATAAGTTCAAGTCTATAAATGAACTGCAATTTCTCGACTCTTTTTAGTACGGAGTCGCGGGACTAAATTGTATACTATTACGTAGTAACTAGTAATCGTAAAACTTTTCTTAATCTATCAATTCAAATGTATGTATGAATATATAGTATATTATGTGCCAAACCCTGGTTTGTCCCAACAATGCAGAAATCAATTTACGCATATATAGTGAGGATAAAAAAACGGTAGTTTGTCGAAAGAAACTGCAAACGTAAATCGCGCGAATAAGAACAATAAGTTTCAAAAAAAGACGAAAAGCTTCTCCAGTTATCAACATTTCAGTTTGAATTCATGATAAAATTGTAAAGACAATAAATTGCATATTTGTGTAAGTGATCGGTAGATTAGAGTGTCTAAAGTCCATAGACACCTACCTAATGAATGAAAGGAACAAAATAAAAAGGCGATAATACGCCCATTGCGTAACATACAGACAAAGTAAACTAAGCTTGTGTGGCGTATACATGCATGAAATTGGCATCCAAGTTTTGGCAGGCATCCACGTTAGGCGGCGCTGTCGGCCGTATATGTACACAGCTCTCACGTCTGTATGTTACGCAAGGGGCCTATGTAGCATCTCGAATAATATCCTCATTTTTTTTTGTCAGAAAGCATCAAACTAACCGATAGGAAAAAAACAATAAAAAAAAAAACCAGCTCCGATAAGAGGGGGGAGATATTTGCCGTAACACACGACCACTATATGGTGAGGGGTACATATATACGTACCTATAATACCTAACCAGAGAATTTCCGTTGACTTATTTCGAAAGATCACTGGGGCGTGGTTCGATTGTTCGCACTTCGTTAGCTTTTGTTTACGGGACAGTGCTTTCAACGACAGCACTACGACCGGTATCCCCAACCAACGAACACCATGGATCGTACCTAAAGGGTGCCCATCCGCAGTTAGAGCTTTTCTGAATTCAAACCGTAGCTCCATCCGAAAGTAGAATAATTAATCATCATCTATGAATAAGCTATTTCTACTGTTGTTTTATTTACAATAAATACAATATATATTGTATATTTAGTATTCTTCTTTCCATTATATTATCATTATCATTTACGTATATTTGAAGCTTAAATATATTTAAGGTGATGCCGTACGTAGTACTTATACTCGTGCTTTTTCATCAAATCAGAAAACTTGCATGCCACGTAAAGAATGTTTCCTTTCTTTCCTGGAATCGTTTTCATTTGCATCAACGAAGAGCGACGTATGATCAAAGAATTGAAAAAACTCTAAAATTTGGAGGAAATTGATATCTCTTTTTTCCAAATTTTGTTTCTTATGGAATTTTTCCTGCATCATTCGCTCTTCGTGTTATCCAAATCATAAACGATATACCGAAGTGAAAAACGGAAGAATACAATCGATGAAAAAGCACGAAATAGATCACCTCGCGTGATTAAAATTTAATTTTCATTTATGTCATATCATACCATATCATATCATATCATATATAGTAATAATTAGAAAAAATCGGCGGTGCACGTATATATGGAAGATTATAATTTCGTTGGTTCGTTCAGGTTCAGGTTCAGGTTCAGTATTATTATACATATAGTAATAAATATTACACGTATAATAATATATACATATGTATGTACATAATACATATATATAGGTATTCATACGGGTTTAACACTCCTGCAGCTCAAACCCGGCAACTATGACTATAATAATATACACTTATCACTATTGTTAAAAGTTTTCAAACGCGTCAATGTCCCGCACTGCTGCAATAATTTGTACCTACCATACAGCTACGTATACCCATAGGTAGAAATTACGCTCGGTCACGGTGCGAAATTAATTGCTAGTTACTCAACGTATAAGAGATTTTTATTTTTACGATCTTGATAATCAGTTAGTGTTATATTGAATATGCTTACCTCTACAACCAGGAATATAATTCTGCTTGTATAGAGTCATATAGATGTTAAACATTTGGTCAAATATATGTACTTCAGCAGATGTTAGTTTATAAACTAACGCAATATACTTTATTCATCTGTTGCTGCAGTTGCATGCAACTTCCGAAAAATTTGGCACCGAAGTCATTCGAAATTGTAACTGAATTTGTCAGATTTGATAAATTCCATGGCGTATGCGTGTTATAGCTAACGCGTTATTAATCGCTTTACTTTCTAACTCGACCAACACTATAGTACTCGGAAATTTACTCCCGAGGATTGATCGCTACGTTTTAAAATTTCGGTTGCCCTGTAGGACTGCATACGCGTATCATCGTTTGCAAGAATCACTTTCTTGTGATAACGCTTCTGTCACTGGTGGCAATGGACTTTCTGCCGATACTAGCCTGAAAGAAATACTCAATTAGTATTACATATCATGATCAATGGATGGAAATTGAGACCAGGAAGTTCGAAGACACTCCTTTGATGCATTTCACATGTATTTAATGTTCAAATGAATTGGATAGAAAAGAAGTTCCCAAAACCGTTTAGCAAACAAAACTTGTTAGCTGCAGAGTTTCAAATTTTCACTATTTTTGAATTTTGAATCGTGTTTCAAGCTCGGTTTAGCCTGATTCACTAGATCGTTTTCTCATTTGTCGGAATGAGACAGGTAATGAGGAATTCAAGCTATTTAGTTATAATTTTAGCCCCTGATATTTCCGGACTTAGTGAGTCTCCTCTTTCTAAAGCTTTGACATTGAGACGGGTGAATACCCGGGTTTCCGTCTCGCACTCCTCATTAATATCTAATTTAGACGAATAAGGAAATGATCTAGTGAATTATGGCACGGTCCTGCAGACTTGAAACACAATTTCATGCCTGATAGTAGCTCGTCAAAAGCTTCGAAAATTGAGTTTCTACCTAAATAAAGAAATGCCTTCAAGAAATTTTCCGAATATCAGGGCGCACCTGAAAAAGCTCAGGGTGGTTCAAAGTTTCAGCATACTATACGAGCAAAGGGGATTTTCCGTTGTTCAGGCATTATCGTTAGTACTTGAAAATCCGAAGAGTTTTCACCGTTGGATTTACGATAAGTATAGAGTATCTTCTTTCGAACACGCCATCGATCACGTTCCTATCTTGATTAGAAGCAGATTTATAAGGAAGAGAAAAAATTGATTGTATAATTTTTCGCGGAAATAGTGAGAATCTGAAACACTGCCTATGAGTCTCGTTTCTCGTCAAACAGTTTCCGAAGTCCCGATTTCAGGGTGAATATACAATCTACACAGTGCGTTTGAACAAAACTTGCGATAGTTCAAGAATACTATAATAGTTGCTGTTCAAATTGGCAAAGGATGACCCAAACAGGTGTATTTGAAAAGGAGGCCTCGAAAACATCTGCTCGGGATATGAAGAGGTGGATTTAATCTAATAACTGATAATTGCTGCGAGGAAGAATCCAATCAACAAACTCATACCGACGAGTTAATTAGCTGACGGTGAACGCGTCTTAGATTATTATGGCGCACGTAATGTATTCGCATAAAAGCCTATTCAATTCAAACTACGTACCTACATAATTTTCGAAACACTAATACCAGACCAGTATGCAATCATCATTGATATTTGATCGCTAACGCTTCTGCAGCGATAAGCTAATAAGTAACTGAACCGCAAACTAAGGTGCAGCAGTGTTAATTAAAAACACAGATGGGTATACACAATATGTGTACATCCAATTTATTTTCCATACGCGTAAGTGAATAAGCACACCTCTACTATATCCCGGGTGATAAATGTTTCAGCAGATATGGAAGCTGTGACAAATTTATTATATTACGTCGCAACTGCAGCAGCTTTCGACCAATTTGTGATTTTTGAAAATCAAGTTATTCCTAAGGTTTTTTCGTTTTTTATTTTATTTTTTTCATTATACTCTCACCTGTCGTTGGGATGACATTCGAAGGTATCAGGTGCCGAGTTGCTTCTACCAGCTTCGTGAAACTTTTCTGTGCGGCTGTTAGAGCTTGTGGGAACTCCGGAACTTCCGGTAGTGGTACAGGAAGAGTCTGACCTGCTCGGCATTGCGTCGTTGGAAATTGATTTTGCACTTCTTTTCGGCAGGAACGGATTCTAAACATGCGATAAATTCGAGGAAATTGCAGTGAGTCGGGGTAGAGACGCAATTCTGCTCCAGCCTCGTGATGTTCAACATTTTTCCATCATTTTTACCGAGGTCACGTATACTCATTACTTATACGTCCGCGTCGAGAGGAAGAAGCGAATCAAGCGCCATTGAACAAAGCAATACGATTTTCTCTCTCATTCTCTCTCTCTCTCTCTCTCTCTCTCTCTCTCTCTGTCTCTCTATTAGTAAATCCAATTTAATTCTACGTCGTATATTTATACGGGGGTAGCAGGTCGCGGTCAAAGTAAATCCCTTTCCATCCCGGCCTGCGTGGGCTAAAAGTCAAGCACGCAGGGGAAGCCGTTCGTGACCTTAGCTGTAAACACGGATCGACCGATTAGAACGATTACCCCAAAACTATACGGACTTGCCCATATATTTCCTCATACCTATTTCTGATCGAAAGTCAATCGCTATATATGAACATTAAAGTACAGGTATACCGATATGTATTATAATAACAGCCATAGGCCATAAACATTCATTACTTCTAATTGGCAAATCATTGCCCAATAATGTTCACATATCTTCCCGATAGAAGTATAATAGATTGATGAAAAACTAATGTTCCGTGAATAAAAACGGTTTGATCAGTCGTTCATTTTTTTTATGAACATTAAAGCAGAAAATGAAGAAAATCTTTCACTTTGAATTTACATTTCTTACTTTCTTGAGCAAATCTAATTGTGATAACGAATAAGGTATAATGTATGTATAATGTTTGTCGTAAAAATGTTTGTCGTAAAAATGTTTTTGCTTGATTTGAATTATCGCTAAAATCACAGACTTATTATTTGGTTATTTTTTCAATTATTTATTCAGAGACTTAGGGGCCAACTAATTCCCGTGCAGAAATTCAATCTTGGCGCTGCCCAGGCCCTGGCTAGTTATCCACGAAACTAGACTGGCTATGGCCAGGAGGGCTGTCCAGCGCCAACCCTGGCGTGTAACATATTTCTACTCAGCACCTAGCCAGACAAACTGATCAGGGTCTAGCCAGTAAACAGACCAGGCTCTAGCCAGCAATCTTATGAGTGCCCAGGAAAAAAAAATTTTGAGAAAAAAAAAACTGGTTCCGGCCGGGGATCGATCCGTGAACCGTGCGCTCGCCAACTCTGTCCGCTACCGACTCACCCAAGATCTGTTATTGAAATTATGAGCTTAAACGAATATCAAATATACAAATTTCATATATTCCAATTCTTATGGAACAAAATTTTACATCTGACTTATTAATGATCAATTTTATGGTAATTAAATGCAACAAACACGCAGTTATCATTAAATGATATTCTGTGTGAAATATAAATTGAGTTAGCGAAATTAAATTTATTAAATAAGCATTTAAGTAATTTGATGAATTCAGAGTTAATTTACATAAATGCTAACTATCAATTATGTTAATAAAAAAAACAAACATGACAAAAAATGCACCAGTAATTTGTTTAATCTCCTGGAAGTGCATTTCTTCAAAGAAAAATTTTCTGTAACAATTATCAATTAAAACAATGTCAAAATTATTCAATATTTGGTAACTTCGATTTCCTTCATTAGAATCTGGAAATTAATCAAGTAATAAAAACAATCATGGAGAAACGTTCTTCTATGATTTAATTTTCAAATTATATATTTACTTTTTCTATGATAATACATATAAAGTATACCTTCAATGATCAACGCGTGACTTTTCATTTTGTTAGAAATTTTGTAAAAATGTATAAAAGTTAAGTTTTAAAATCGATCAAGTTTGCTTAATATTTCCGAATTGTAATATTTATTGAATACATTTATTTACAAAGTGCACATTTTTGCGTCAAAATTAGAGAAAGAATATACACTTAAGTAAAAGATGACTTAACAATCATCGATTATCTGTCACCATTCACGTTTATATACTATAAATATTTATATGTAATGACAAAATATCATGTGAGTATATGACATTAATCATTATATATTTTTATGTATAACAATATATAGTTTTATACAGTATAATATAAAGCCTTGCGATACGCTATTATATAAAATTTTATATAGTTTTATATAATTGTATCGAACATATAATTCAAATTCAAATCCGAATTCAAATTTTACTTATCCGTTTCAAATCTGGCTAACCATTCTAAATATCCGATTCAAATTCGAGTTTAATCGAAAAAGTTGACTACATTCGAATTTGAATCAGATATATCAAATATTTAGAAAAATTCAAAACCTATAAGTAAAAATTGAATTTGGATGTGATTGAAGTCGAATTGCAATAACGAAAAATTAAATGCAATTAGTGTATTGTCTGACAATCCTGATCATTGCTGACCAGTTCCTGGAGAGTTTTGCCAGGAATTATGCTGTTATACGAGGCATCTTGTCAGTCTGGCCAGTGCCAAGCCAGAGCCTGTCTAGGCAACGCTAGCCAGTAAAATCCTATCAGGCTCTGGACAGTAGCCTGGCATGCCAGTACAAATTTCTGCACGGGTTATACCGAGGATGGAGAAAAAAGTTCACGAGTTTTTGTGTATCTATATCTATGTGTGTGTGTGTGTGTGTAGGACGTAACTAACGACAGGAAAACATTATACCTATATCTACCTAACCAATTATTATTCCTACATATTTTATTCCCATTCCTATCCATATATCAAGGAGTCGGATTTTAGCCCCGCAATGCGACTCTGCAGCGGGAGAAAATCCATTACCAACTTCTCTTTAGCTCTTGATTTAACGAGACATTGACGTATTGATGAATCAACCGCATGCATCGTTTTCATTCAATGTAATTGATATACTTATCGGTTGTAAGATTGAGACAAAAAAGTGTAAAGCTTTCATCAAACTTGTAATTTATGTAAATTCGACACTCCCCTATTGAAATTAAAACAAATTCTGCTAAGGCGAAGATTGCAAGTCTAATGACGAACCTTTTTTTTCTATCTTACGATGCAGAATGTCAGGGAATGTGAGAATTCTTTTTTTTATAAAATAAAAAAAATAGCTCGTTTAAATGCCATCGCACGAAGAGGCGTTGCACGAGATAACTACCAGCCGAGGTCGATATGCTATGCCCAGGGTCTTTTTCGTCAGATTAATAATTAATCTCAGGGAATTCACGGCCTCGTTTCGTCTCTCGAGTTGAAAGAGTATAAGGTACCTACGTACACCTACGTTGAAGTTTTGTATTTTTAATTTTTGAAGAAATTGAACATCTTCCGAGTTCCGCAAACGTCGGAGTCGGTTTCTTTCTTACAGCCAGCTGCAGCAGTAATTTAGACTCAGGATTCCCCACGAGAATTCATAAACTTACGTGCCGCGCCGCTCGTCCTCGACATACAGAAAAGCTCAGAGGCGATAAGCTCGCGGGTCGATAGACTGATATTCTTTTTGTAAAATAGCGTGAAAGCAAACTTGACTATTTTCACGGCTGAAAATTCATGCGAAGTAAACACGACGGAGATAATATAACAGCGTCTCAAGTTCAAAGCCCATATATGATGCATATTGGACAAAAGGGCCAAAGTTCAACCAGTGAACTCGAGTTTTCTCATGGAAAACTTCTTCAAACTTTCGGGAAATAAGAGTCACGAAACTTTCTCTAAACTCTACATATATACAGGGTGCGTCTCTCCAAAGGCCCAAAATGGGTGGGACTTACTCATGGCGAAGGCACGCATTCAGCCAATCAGGTAAAGAATTATCCGGGTGGGGATAGGGCAGCAATGCTTGATCACGAATCACGGCGTGCCTTTGCCGCGAGTAAGTCCCACCCATTTTAGACCTTTGAAGAGACTCACCCTGTATATACCTACTGCTGACTCGAAACAAGGGGAATCACGAAAGTGCTCGGATCGAATAACCGTTCGATTGTTCGTTCGTTTCGTTAAAACTATCTGGATAATTTCATTACCCATAAAAAAATTCTCGATCAGACAGACGGGCGCCTATGTGTTACGGAAAAGTGGTATTCATCGTTATCGGAGTAAACAAGAAAATAAAAGTCTACAAATTTTCTTTATGAGAGAGAAGTCTCAACTTTCTGGTTACGCTGCAGACCGAAAGAATTTTGACCACAATTGTATGGAAGATATACGATCTAGAAATTTCATGAAGTACATTGAATCTTATTACCTGAAAGCTGTGCTGTTTGAGCATCGTCTTGATCAAAATTAGGGTGTCAAGTTTAGGCACCCTGGTAACAACCCTGGCGACTTCTTCGTCAGTGACGGTGACCGGAAGTCTGCAATTATCAGTTTCACTTGGTAGAATTTCCGCTCCGTCCTTGGTTACCCATGGATGATTTTTTATCTCCAACAACGACAGCCTCGCGGCAGGTTCCTTTTCCAACATCTTCGTTATCAGATCACGCAAACATTCTGAGAGCTCTGGTTTTTCCGGAAATTTTAAGGGCTCTGAACGCACTGCTGATTGCACACCGATTATACTTCCAGCACCGTCCCAAGGCACTCGTCCGGTCACCAAAGAATAAAGCGTTACTCCCATCGACCAGACGTCACATAACTGTTGGCCAAGAAGATAGTAAAAATAGTTTTCGATATAGTATGCGTAAAATTTCATTTTACGCACGCTGTGTCGAAAAATATCGTGTGAAACTCGCGCGTAAAAATTTTTTACGCACGTGTTGCATAATGTACTATTATTTCGGGATCTATAAAGAAATAAGAACCGCAGTGATAATTCCTGGGTTCTGAGAGGTTGAATACAGGACGTGGGCAACATTGATAAAAATTTATCCGGCAGGTGGATTCTCTGTAAAAAACTGAGACGAAGTTGTATAAGCGAGGAATTCGAGACTCTGATAGTTTTCAAATGAGAGCGATTCGGAGTTGACCAATCAGAGTTCGATGCTTGGTCGACCGTTATTTTCCGTTAGAGTAAAGAGCGCACCGTGATTGGTCAACTTCAACTCGTTCTCATTTGAAAGCTACGAGAGCCTCAGCTTTTTACCCGAAACAATTTCGTCTTGGTTTTTCGCAAGGAATACCGTGCAATAAAAATTGAATGTGAGGAAAGAAGTCGAGGAATTTAAATAGCCGTGGTAGTTTTACCGGTGTAATTATACATTGAAACGATAATTAGATTCCGTCCGACAGGTGGGTCGCACGCGATCATATCCATCGCCACGCGTGAATCGCCCATATTATACGCTTATACAGGTATAGTATAGCCAGTTTTGCGAATAGTTGGTACATACATGATTTAATAGAGGCATTATAACTACACATTTTACTCCTTAATATGTGCGTAATTTATTTTGACTTTTTTTCTTTCATCCTCTTTTTATTTCTATAACTTTGTCCATGGTAACACCGTATAACTAACAAACCAATTAGCTAACAAGCAATTACCACATGGCTATAACTGCTATGACGTATACCAGTTTTAACACTGTATCAGTTTCTGAATTTCTCTCACGGTCCATACGGTGGTTAAAACTTCCCTTATGCGATAGGAAACCTACAACATCGATTCTCTAAAAAGCCTGATAAAACTCACATTCAAGAGAGCTTTGTGCTATATCGACAGTAAATTAGATTCATCATTGGCTGACGCACGCGCGAGCCTCGATTTTTGACTCGCGGTTACAGGTGTGAGTAAGGTCGATCGTTTTTATACATTTTTTTTCATTTATTCTTTTACTTTTTTATTTCATTTTTTTACTTTTTGTTTTTTATTTTCGTACTGTACGGCAAGTCCTTTCGGGTTTCAAGGATGTGAGAATTACAGGTATGCTGCTTCAGAAAAGAGAGAAAAAAAGGAAGAGAAAACGCAAAAAGTTGATTAGTGTGTAAGGATAATACGAATGAGGAAGAGGCACGCTCACCGTTCCGGAATACTCCGCTCCAGGGATCGTTGTCTCCGGTGCGGCAAACGCTGGGGTTCCCGCGGGTCCAGAGAGCAATTCACCTGCGGCTCTTAATTCCGCGCTGACTCCCAAATCGGCGACCTTTACATGACCCTCGCTGTCTACCAGCAGGTTACTGGGTTTTATATCCCTGTGTACTATTCTTTGATAATGAACTGGAACAGGATGAAATAAAAAAAGAAAAAAAAAATAAGAAAATAAGATAACGATTAAAAAAAAAGTATATGTCTTCGAAATTTTGTTTCTACTTGTTGATAATAAGTTCACCTCGCGTAAAGCCAGGAAATAATAAGCATATTATTAAACGGGTGAAAACTTTGGCGCTAAAAAAGTTTTCAAAGTTCGTTAACATCATACGCATACATATAATAAGGTCTTATCGGAGTAATTATTTTCTCGACTGTGCGGGCGGGCATTTCTTCACGGTATTATATACGTATGTATACTTAAAAGTTATAGACAAGAAGCGAAAAAAAGAGGGATGCAAATTTTATGCCATTCGAAAAGAGATCGTGTACTATATCACTATATGCTCTTGTTGATCGTACAGGGGGTAGAATATGAGAGATTGAAGAGAGCCAGAAGGGTAGTTGCAAAAAAAAGAAAGAAAAAAAATTGCTTTTCCAGGCATATTCTCACTCACGGTATTCGACGCCCAAAACAATGTCCCGGAAATGTGTCCGTGCCGTTTCTTCATCGAATGGTTGTTCCGTAGGCAACTGTAAGACTTCACCCTTTTGCACAAGCTCGAAAGCAAGGTAAAGATTGTCTTCATCAGGATCGTCGAGTACTTCAACTAGCTTCACAACGTTAGGGTGATCCAATTTTTTGAGCAATGCAATCTCCCTGTAAACTTTAGCCAATGGATTTGCAAGACCCTTTCGTCCCGGTGCCATTCTTCCAAAAATACCAGCCTTTTTCATGAGTTTCTTTTTGCTCAGGATCTTCATCGCGTAATGGGTTTTGTCTTCTTCGTTGTAAGCAAGTTTCACGATTCCGTACGATCCCTGAAAAATGAGGACACAATACGTTGCTAAAATTTAATCAAAAATCACAAACGCGAGGCTTTGCATACAGTTATTAGAATATTCAATTCTTAATTTTTAATCAATCAATCCGGTTATTTGATCCGCTTTATCTCCCGATCGAATGCTTTTCGAAATGTCCAGTTGAATTGTGTGGCGGTGCACAGGAGTAAAAAATCTTTTTAGCCGTCACCGGGTCCACGAAATATACATGTATAATTAAATACGTCTGTATATAGACCCGTGAATAGTATTCTAGTACTTTTAATTAATTCTGAACAGCGTTAAGTATACGATTGTATAAGTGCGTCGTGTATATATATATCATATAGTATAGAATGTGTTTTCTCACACCGTATAAATCGTGGGCGATAGTCAACCGCGTGTTACGCATTCCTCGTGCTTAATTGCTATGCAACGATTTATCGAACGCGACCATCAAACAAATTAATTAATTTTCACACCCATAGATCGACAAAGTTTCCATTGTGATTGACCAAGGCAATCACGCTTTTTTATTTCATTATAACTTTTTACTATTTTATTTTTTATTTTTTATCACTGTTTTTTCAATCGATTGAAAAAATTAGGGTCAAAAGTCTATACCGCTCGATGTGCAATTACAACATCATACTTGTATACATACTTAAGTTTAAAAAACAAAAAACAAAAAAAAAAAAAAAGTTCCAGCAACCAGTACACGAAGAATCTTATCATTCAATCGATTTACTATTCATTATTATTATATTCCTCCAGGTACTATTATATGCCTTATATACTGCGCATAAAATAAATTCTATACTAAAGGTGACACTACGTGTGTGTGTGTGAGTAATTTTTTTGTTCTCCAAGTTCTGTGTCAAATTATTCATTTTTTTTTTCTTTTTATTGCAATTGACACGTAGTTATTATTCTTTATTGCAATTAGTACGATTCTTAGTTTCATGAATAGATTCGTGACTATTTTGACCCGAAATTTAAAATTTGTATCCTATAAGCATGTAGATTGAACATAGTTCTTGAAACTATAAATATTTGTTTCTAGATATGCATCTAGTATGATTTGGTGTAGTTATAATCGCAAGGGTAAATTTTCGAGTGTGGATTCTTATCGACACGAACGTTGAGGCAAATTGTGTGCTAAAAAGGCAAATAATTTATATATTATTCTCGAAAAATTCGTTGAGTTTAAATTTGAATTAGTGGATGAAAAAAGAAAAAAAAAACTTGTAATAGTTCAGAGGAAAAAACAAGACGCAGAGCTGTATTCTCCGCATAGCAATACTGCCGAAGGTTACTCGATCTCTCGAGTCAACGACTTTCCGGTCGTAGTATACGTATATAATCGCCTTAAAATTCGCGATTTTTTACACGTCCTTTACAAACCTGGATTACGTATTTTTAGAAAGACAAAACAGGCGACTTACAATCAGCTAATTCTTGACCCGGTTAATTCTTTGGTCACACGCGAGTCGAAGGCCAAAGATCCAATTTAATTCTACCCCCGCATTTTCGCTCCAATTGTATAATCGCGAATGTGTTATATCGATCAACACGATTCCTTTTCCAATACAGATGTTACCATGAATGTATCACATGCAATTCTCTTTTTCTTTTCTTCAGAAACTAAAAATCTAAATTGGGAATTTCGACATGTACCTAGTACATTGCAGACGTCATTTTAACCAGATAAAACAAGGCTGGTATTATACAATCGGTTAATTCTTGACCCGCTTAATACTTTGATCACACGCAAGGCTGAAGGCTAAATCAACGATTAAATTCCACCCCCGCAGTCTCGATGAAATGTTGAATAAAATAGAACACATATCCTATATGTGTTCCTCGTGTCGCAAATTTTTTTTTAGGTGAATAATCATTATTTTTAGACGGCAATAATTTAGAAAAAAACAAAATTTTAATTAACTCCTAAGCTCGTTTTATGAAAACCCGTTATCCCATTAACGCGTATTGTTTCGATACATATCCTACAGATATACATCTAATACGTTGTAAATATTGAGATAGCTGCGGCAGCCGCATACAGTATCAAGTGTTTGACTAAACACATACCTATACCCATACAGTATCACGCAGTTTTATTTGATCATACTTTGTTCTTTCATATGCTTACTTACTTACTTCGATTCATATACACATATAGGTATAATACATGGAATTCAATGTAGAACAATACCGTTGAAAATGTCGAACAGGTACATTGAGCTGTAGGTACATGATGAATAAATTTCTGCTCAAAAGTTTCATCCAAATAACAAAATCGATAAAGAAAGAATAAAAATAGGCGTGGAAGACGCGAACCTGGTGAACGCACATATGTACATAATAAAATGAACAATGTGTCTAGGTGAAAATGAGGAAAATCAAAGCCGAGGTTACCACTCACCTGTCCAATATTGTCCAATAGTTTATACTGGTTCAATTGTAGAGCCCCTTGTCTATTGTCAATTGAAACTCGCCTGCTTTCGCGCAAAGGACGTCTTCTGGTCCTCGGGGAACCTTGAGGACTGCCGTACGGTGAGTACGGACAATAAGGATAAATTGGTCTTATTCCGATCCCGGAATCCCCCGGGAGACGTTGTGATGACCCCATCTCAGCTGGGCTTGATAATTTCCGTACCGGAAGTAGAGAACCGGCCATTGTCGGAGTGAGGTGTCTCACACCAGGAGATTCCGTCGTGGTACCTGCAGGAACGTCCAGCGTGACCGCATCCTCGGCAACGACGATTGAGTCCTTCTCTTCTTTTGACTTCGACTGTTTAGCAGGAACCGGAAGCTGGTCATCTTCTTGCCGAGTTATCTGCAGCGATATTCTCCGATCTGAAAGGTTCGGTACCCCGTCTCCCCGGTCTTCGGATTGGGTTGATAAAAGCTGATAAACTTTTACGGATTTCGGTAAAACTTTACCCGGGGGAATTGGCTCGGTAGAATTTTCCGAGGGTAGAGTTAAACAGGGAGTCAATGATTGCGCACTCTTTGGCCCAGTTTTTACAACCCGTTTTTCTTTAGTCAGCGTTTCTACAGGCTGAGATGTATCTTCGACGGTGACACGAGTCGAAAGGTGAACCTCTTTGGGGGTAACATCGAGGCCGCCCTGTATCCCGATGACGTGCGAATTCTCGGGCGATTTTTCGTACGGTTTTTCTAAAATGCTTTCCAATTCCATGCTGGAAAAATTCGGCGTGCTGTATTGGTGGACGATTCTTTTCCTTTGCAGTACTTTGCCGGGTACCTGGTTTACCCCGATTTGCAAAATCTTACTGGGAGCATTGCCAGCGTCAAACGATTCTACCCTCGATAAAATTCGCGATCTATTTACCCCAGGTTTACTAGCCAGGGTTCCAGACTTTGCCAGGACCTCGGCATACGATAGAATTTCACTAGGTAATCCCGAGGTCGGAGCTGTCGATTCCCTAGATGAATCCTTCGAGTCAAACGACGGCGAAACGATCAAAGGTTTATCCTTCGGCCCCGCTGCAGACGAGACCCTGGAGATCAAGTCTTCATCGTTTTTCGCCTTCTCCTCTACAAACTGTTCCTCATACTCCGCATCTCTGACCTCTTGGATGTCGGACATGTCCATCCCCGAGGAAGATGCCTTTCTGTTTACTTCTGTCGCCGGTGATATGGTCTCCGAAGAGACGGTGTCCCAGGCATTTGAATTTTCCTCGTTTCTGCTTATCCTACGAGGCAGGAAAGTCTCGGATGTCAACCTCTTCGCCGACGACGATCTCCGCCTCTCCCGAACGGCCGTTAAATCAACTTCTGAAGTCCTTCGGTCCTCGTCAAATGTACCCAGGTTGCTAGCGTAGCCGCTACTTTCTCGTCGGGGTGTTAAACTCCTAGGAGAACGTGACCGCAGGGATTCTCTGAGGTCTCTAAGGCCCTCGACTTCCTCAAGGTACAAAGCACTGTCCTTACGTACTTCCCGGATCTCCTGTGACGGTGTTGAACTAATCCGCACAAGATTACCTCGGTCTTCCGTATCTCTGGGTGGTTTCAACGGACCCTCAGTGTCCGGTTGAAGACGCTTAGCTTCCTTCATCACCGTAACCGAGGGGATCCTCGTTTCCGTTGGAGTTTCGACTCCCTCGGAGCCCGTAGTATGAGGAGATCCTGGGGATCTACTGATTCCCGACTGCTGCAACCTCGAGCATTCCTTCACTCTCGACTCCTCGTCTTCACATTTTGGCGATTTTTGAACGGGCGAAGTCTTAGTTGAAAAGACGTCCCCGTGGGTGGATAAACGTAACTCCAACATCCCGTCTGCAGTTACTCTCGAATCTGCGCACGGCGAGGTCGAGGGTGGTAACCTCTTAGATCCTGCACCAGGCGATTCTTCGTCGACGGCAGAATATCTGCAAGAGAAAAATGTTCGTCCAGATAAAACAAGACAAAAAAAAAAAAAAAATGAGAGAAAATAATAACAATAATGAAATAGAAGAGGATTAATTGCGGATTATGATTCAGCTTCTTTTTTGAGAAACAGTATAAGTGGAAAGGGATTGAATTCTGGGGAAAGAAAATTGCGGTAATAAATTTTCCGCTTTATAGTCGTATAGCTGCAGATATATAGGTAGGTACGTGGTTTTAATCTCTGCTCAATTTATTTCTCGGTTATAAATAATTTATTGTCGTTATGGTTTCGCATTTCCTTTTGCGATATTTTCTCATAGTCTGCAGCAACAGCAATCATACATATAGGTATACACCGAGTGAAGTATTTTTCCTTTTTTTTTTCCCCCTTTTCCTTACTACACGCTATATACGTATAAGTAGATGGATTGTATGTGCAGGAATGTCGACGAAGAAAATATTTGCCAATTTCGACGAATCCTTACGATATATGAGTAGAGAAAAGGCAAAAGAGAAAATGTCGAAAAAAGAAATAAAGAAAGAAAGAAGAAGAAGAAGAAGAAGGAAAAAAAAGGTGAAAAAACGGTAAGCGACGTGGTTGTTTGAAAATCACCGCCTGTCAACGCGAGAAGTCACGCAGCATCTATCAATCCCTGCGGTGTTTCAACATCGGTCAAGCCGCTTAAGAAACGAGAATCAAGATACGAAACTGTATAAGATGAATCGCATTTTAAATTCCAAAGAGAATTAATCTGGAATTAATTGAAAGGGATAAAAATGATAAAGGCTATTGAAAATTTCTCTTCATTTTATCTTAGTTACATTTTCTATGCAATTTTATTCGTTCTTTTCAATATTTGCGAAAATTGAAAAATATCGAACGAGCCTCAGAAAGTGAATCCGTTAAATTATGACGATCGCGGATTTTCGACTAAATATTATAAGCGTCAAAACCCGCGCGTATATACCTGATGTATTCGTATATGGTAATCGCGGGAGTTTTACTGAAGCAAGATGAGAATATCGGCGAGTTTGTATACTTGAAATACGAAAATATTCGCGATTAACAATTCATTAGTAATTCAAACATGTTCATCATATCGCGCGGTTAGTTGAAAGATACACGCGGTCGACCCGCTGCAGACATATTATACGCACGCGTGCAACGTTATACCTGGGACAGGTTTTTTACACCGTAAAACAGGCCTCGTATATAGGTATATACCTTATATATACTCACATGTATCCATAGACACATTATATGGAGAGATTATACATACGTATGTATGTCCGTAACATATACTTATACTATATGCGTGTAGCAATTCTCTCGACTCTTCTCAGTCCCGCTGACGCGCACACCTTTGTATAAGAGATCCTACGCAAAACGTAAAAGAACTCGCGATGGCGTTATACATACATGTATAATACATATATGTATATAAATATATATATATATATATAAGAATAGTATATGTGTGTTTATTTTAATATAAGAATATATATGTACGCGCTTGGCGGAACAAGAATAATATTGCATAGATGTATTTACACGTGACGTTTCGACTTTTTTTGCGGTTCTTCAGGTACAGCAATTAGTGAGACTTTATGACAAACAGTATATATACACACATATGAATATGTATGTATTTACGTGCAGATATTGCCCCGACGCAATTATATTCTTTTATGCAAAGTGCAGCGGCTTGGGTCTTATATTATACATATATTATGCGGTGAGACACTTTACTCCGTAATATGTCTGTTCTGGTTGGGAAATTTACCGGAAGTTAATTACTCACATGAGCACGTATCGTTTTATATACAGTTTAAGAATGCTCATAAAGTCCTCAGAATCTTCATTTCAAAAACCCAAAGTGAGAATATAATTTTCTTCACACCTGCTCCGAAAATGCCTCTTTGCGACCTCTTGAGCGGGCGCACAACAGGACTTTTCGGCCCTCGGGCACAAAGTCCTGTTTTGCGCCCGCTCAAGAGGTCTCAACACAGGCATTTATGCAGAGCAGCTGTTCAGAAAAATATCGTGTACATCACGGGTGCAAGGCTCGTGGTGCATATTGCATACTCGCAATGTAGTTCTTTGCGCCCTTGATACACAATGTACTATTCCGGTTCTTATGACACGACTTTTGGCCTTTAGAAAGATACATATTTTTCAATTTTGTATACTCTTCAATATCGACACAAATATCGATAAAATTTCATTTTCCACGAGATTATTTGAGCACGTGATCTATGCAGATTTCTGTGGAGAGTTTAACACCTGAGTCATCTCCAGTCTCGATTTGTTACACGTATGTACGTATAATATAATCAGATGATATGGCGTTCACCGCGTAACGTCGCAAAGCTTAGCGAATCTTGTGGTTTCCTGCAGTGCGGGGTGAGAGCGTTTATACGTTTTGCGAGCCCCGTGGGAAATTCTATTTCACACGGTGTCAACTATACATCGTCGATATACCCATGGCCTTTCATTAGGGCAAAGTGTCATCAGATACTTACTCGATCGGCGAGAGTGTTCCCCACTTGCAATTCGAAACCTATTGGGTATTGGCTCGGCTATATGTCTCTCGAGTTTGCCAGACGCCACTCGCCTAGATCTAACGTCCTCCTCCTCCTCCTCCGCCTCCTCCTCATCCTCATCTTCATCCTCCTCTTCTTCGTCGTAGCTGTCTACGTCGTCGTCGTCATCGTCATCGTCATTGATTATAATCCTTTTTCAGATTAACCACTTCGCCACAATAATTAACTCTACTCTGCGTATGTAATTATCAACGTAATTGCCAATCGCGAGCGACGATCAGTTATTACATTTACTTATTATTTACTTATTTTCATCTCTCTCTTTCTCTCTATCTATCTATCTCTCTGTCTTTTTCTATTTAATAATTCATCCAGTATAGATATACAAGCTTTTCCATCAGGTATATCAATTTTTCTCTAGTCAAGTATATAATATCTATATATCCAAAGGATAAGATACCTCCTTGAATGTATAATGTATACTGTATACGTATATATATATAATCCGCGTTTTACTTTTTATTTACTTGCGAACCATATATATTCCTATCTATATATCCAGGTGCTTGCAGCGAAAAAATGATTAGATCATAATATACATAGGTAGGTACATGTCGCAATACAGGTAATATATGAGATTATTTCGAAACGTCTGAGATGAACTTGAACCGTGAATCGTGATGAGCTATAATACTGTTATTACATGTATGCATGTATGTATGCAGAGGTATTTGTTATTTGCAGAAATCATAACATATGCAATCTGCATTATTTTAATTATGACGTTTTTTTTTTCTTCTTCTCTTCTCGTCAACTTGTGGACACATGCACATATACCTTGTGAAATATTTTTATTGATCTTCATATTAGAAACGTCTGGTAGTAGCGATTAATCGTTGAATTGCATTCGCGGAGTGAGAGGAAAGAGAAAAAAAAAAAAAAATTGATTGCCTGCACTGCAGCACGAAGATTCAATAGGATTACGTCCTGCTGCAGTGGTAGGTATAGAACCGACAAATCGAATTATCCACAGCTGTAATATAGAAGTAAGGTGTCAATCTCGATGTATATACATATACCCGCGATCAACAGCCTTAACAATAATATCGAAAATGACAAAAGGGGGGGAAACAAAAAATTGAACAAAATTGAAAAATTTTGAAAAAAATTGTATATACTTTTATATTTATATACTACATGTATATACATAAGTGATGGAAAAAGTGGTGTAATTCAACCGTCTCATATACCTCTATATGTATATACTTATTGCAGAAAGCAGCTAGTTCAAACGGAGTTAACAACGCTCTTTGCCCTCGCGGTGTGGCTGCACGCGATGGTCGTTACTCGTTATGTACCATACATACATCCTCCGTCCATACGTAGCGTATATAGCTCTCTACCTTAATACGGAGAAAGTAAACTCTCCTCGTAACGTCAAAGCGTCGTGAACTAACGCAATCAACGAGACGCATAGCTATATATATGTACATACGTTACTACACTTACACGTTATACGATTAGGTATATATACATATAATGCGTAAACCTATAATGTATCTATTACATATTACATATATCACGCGTAAATGCAGGAGGGAATAGGTTTATGGGTATAGGTAGGTATATCTCACAAGCGCGGGAAAAAAAAAATTCAAATGATGATACAACGTGTGAATTTTTGTGTAATGATGAGAATTCAAATTCAAAACTGACCTGTATACTTGAATTAATTTTAATCAGCTTGTAGATTCTTTATTTCCTTCAGTATTACACACACACACACACACACACACACACAAATAATATGAATAATTACACTGAACAATAATTATATAAAGTTCACTGATAATTTGTTTTTTGTCATTTTTCACTTTCGTAGAGAAAAAGTAAAAACAGAAATACAAAAAAAAAAAAAAATTGAAAAAAAAAAACTGCAATTTTTTGAGTTTCAATATTTGAAAACCATGATATATGTATAATATACCCTATGCAATAACGCGGGAAAATAGTTTGAAACAATATATATATATGTATAATATCAGCGACAACCCTGACCCCTCGACGAAACACGTGCGTCTGACAGACGCGGGCAAGAGCGTCGAACGTTGAACGTCTATAACGTGGCCTCCAGCAGCAGGTCTCTTTCAAGCGGGGATCGTATAATACGCGCGGCAACCCGTTTATACCGCCGACTGCGGCTGCCCCAGGCTGCCCACTGAACTCTCAACTAGAGTCGAACCTCTCCGCGTCTTTCTCGATCCCCCCCCTCCCACCCCTTCCCCTCTTACTTACTATACCTCTTATAGGTATGTATATATGTATATATATATATATATACGTATGTGATATATATGTACCCTGATGGATTATACATAGACTAGGCAATCATCTAGATTCTAGTGTATATATACAGATTCGACTATATAGGCGACACTGTGATAACAGATAAAGAGATTCGTCGAGGCATGAACTGTATTCCATTATTTTTTCTTTTTTTTTTTCTTATTATTCATTTACCATATGTTTTACTGTATTTTCTTTCACCTTTTTCTCGATTCAACCCACTATCGTGTGTGTTAGAATAATATGCGTACAGGTGCTGTGATAATAATAATATAAATAATAATACCCAATAATCATTATTATTTCTAAATGATAATTCCTAATTCGAGTGCATATAAGTTATATATACCTACCTATGGGTATACATATATAACTCTGCGCTTTATGCACACCTGTATGTATCTCGGTTAGTGGACTCAACGACGCGACCGCGACGCGACGTCGGTAGTTGGGGGAGGGATGGTGCGCCACGGCGCCACTTTGATGTTTTCCGACGAACCGAATTAACCGAGGCCCAACCCTAACTTGGGCATTGAGTAGGGTAGGTAGAGTGATTGGGGCGTTTGGATGGAGAAGAGAAAAAGAAAAAGAAAGAAAAAGAAATAAAAATTTATTTATCTTTGACACGTATGTACCTAGGTACCTGACTGTGATATGCATTTTAACATGCATGATTGACCAGCTAAGATTGATGAAAACATATATTTTCTGATCGGATATAAATTGGAACAGATAGAAATTTGTAGCTCAACATAGCGGAGAAGAGGTTCAAAGGGTCACATCATCTGTGCTGCAAAAATGACTAAAATATCTATAGTTAGTCTGTTTTTATACAAAACTTTAGAAATTCATATTCCAAGTCTTATAGGAACCCACTTTCAACCCTAAAGTTCGGGTGAATAGCTCCTCGGTTTAGTCTAGGGTCATTCAGATAAGGTGAGAATCTTCAGTAGTCATTTGAAGTGAATTTTTCTGATCATAGAAAATACCTGAGGTGAATAGCTCGAGTTTGAGAATGTGTGTGTGGTATAGGTAGTTTCCCCGCATATACATAAAGGGGAAAAACTTTGAAAGAATTTATACAATACCTACGTTTATAATCATTTTACCTGGAAATATCTATACAGTTATAGATTTCTTGGATAAATATATTGGCCGGATGTATACCTATATTATGTATATGTAGGTACATACAGTAATGGTGCTAATTATTGTCTTTATCGTGTGTACATATTATATACTGTTCAAAATATGTATACGATATGGAGAGAACGAAACGTGAGTTTTCAGTAGATAGGAATACATGCATAAGTACCTATGCGGTATACGCGACTTAATAAGCGATGACGAAATTTTTCGCCGGAATTTGTACAGGTGTGAAGTATGTAAATTTAAATTGTTGTATTGTGTACTCACCTAGGAATATCCCCGATTCTAGGAGGTCGGGTTTTCCGGGTACAAGCCTCTCCCCAAACGTTGCAGGCTGTAAAAATTATGAAAAAATTGCAGCGGGTTTATTTTAACAGATATAATAATTATCACATCGTTCTATAATTTATATAAATTTATGACCGAGGCTAGTAGCAGCCATTGATTAGTATAACCAAGTGACGTGACGTAATGCTATGGTAGATAATCGCGAGATTTGAATTTGTTCGATACTTCAAATGTGTTTATTTTATTTTATTTTATTTTATTTATTTATTTTTTTCATTTTTTCATCACATATTTGGACTTCGACCGTGACTTCAGTTTTTATGAATTCGGCAAATATACATGTACGGTCATTAAAATATGTAGGCATACCTACGTATTGGAAAGTTATTCGAATCGTATTACGTTGCAGCCACGAGTCCATTACCAATTTCATTATCATCATAGCGCAGATAGCGAGAGCTTTCGACTCTATATTGTGGCTTGTGATATGACATGCAAATGACCATAACTCAGGGCCGTGAGTTCGAAGGGGCGCCTTGAGGGCTCCCTCATTGAGTCCAAGGCTCTCCCAACTCGTAAGAAGCGCAATAATTATCGTCAATAATGCAACTCGCAAGGGCTTCTTTCGACTCTATCGAATACTTCGACGAAAAATTTGTCGCGAATTTTTAACAAGAAGATAGAGAACTGACGCGATCATTACGCAACTGCGTGTGAAAAGTTTAGTCAAGAAATTAGGAAAGGAATCTTTCGCACGCTAAAAACCGGTTTAAAAATATCTTATTAGATGACCAGATGCTCGTTTGGCTCGTGTCTAATTGGTTCCGATCACAAGTAGCATTCCTTTGTAAATTTTCATTCTATCGACTTATGTAGAAGCCCGTATATGCCATACCAAGAGGTATTGATTGTATACGTATGTGTAACGACGTGTAGAGTCACCTAGACGTCAATTAAGCTGGTGGTGCACATTACGAGTATGTAGCTGCAAAAGCGTGTACATGTACTTCCCTACGTGCATATCTACCTCGTAGGTTTATATGCATATACATATATGTATATAAGAGAAAAATAAGGCTATGTGGTGGTTTTACCTATAAATTGGCCGACTGATTTCTATTTTCATGCGATTATATGGAACGGCTGCATACAGCTTTATGATATCTTAGATTGACCAGAGTCCATAGAACCGTGAAAATTGACTGTAATTACTAATACCCCAATAAATAACGAGGAGTAATCAAACGCACAAGTGGGTATCGAATTGTGAAAGCCTAATTGCAATCTGATTGGCTGATCCAGTTCATTTCATGCCTCATAAGGCCTGATAAATACTCTAATCGACTACGAAAACGTATTTTACTTTTACTCCAATCTATTCGATGATCCAAATATGATCAGTGGCCAATTGAACGCTGTCGAACTTCTCGATTCATCGACATTACCGGCTTTCAGCTTGCCATCACTCGAGTCGGAAGTCGCAGTTTAAGTCCATGGAAGCCGTATGTCATGTTCTTCACACATGTACCTACATACGTAACGTCTTTACCCATCGATGTCCTATCCTTACAATTAACACAACCGTTACACGTGTCGTAATAAACTAATTTAGGTAGATAGAGTTTGAAATCATCGTGAAACTTGAAACTGGAGCGATTTATCCGAGCCGAATTCGTATTGAGTTACCTATGGGTGAAAACAAAATAATCTCCAAACTCTAAAGTCTGAGTTCAACAGTTGAAATTCATGTATAAATCACGAGCACGTTAATTCCTGCAGCGTAGTTAAGTTAAATTCGAGACGGTACAGCACCAACGAAGTTAGTCAGTCAATTGCTAAATTGTTAACTACCAACCGGCGAGGATATAGGGCTCGTAACTAATCGCAGCTAAACCTAGAACATCCGTTTTAAAGAGGGTCACATCCCCCTGCGGGTCTCCCTACGCGCGATCTATCGGTGTATGCGTATTCTTACGCACAGCTCGATTGTTCAACATCCATAGTCATTCCCAACTTGGTAATACATGAGCCGGTTGATAAGTGCTAAACGATGTGCATAATGAGACAATTCGGACGGTCTTTCCAGACCATATTCTACACTTGATGAAACGACGTGGAAATTTAAACGGTTCCGAGCATAAGTACGTAGGTATCTACATACATACATACATACATGCATACATACATGCATACGAACGTAGAACAGGATTTTACTTTGAACGCTCGGTACTCTACGTTCAATTTACAAAATTATTGTTCATACGCAATCATTGAGAAGAAGAAGATTTTTCAAAGAGCTCCAATGTCTTGGGGTAACCGTTTGTGCAATTTGGATTTGGATCATAAAATGCCAAACCCTTTCGCCAAATACAGAACAAGTTTGCAATAAAATGATGGAGAAATAGCACAGTTTGAAATTTCATTCAACAATCATATCGGATCGTTTCACTGTGTCCAATTGCGTTTAACCACGAGCAGTATACGTTTCATTACATATCTGTTTTCTTTTTAAATTTATTTTCATTATTATTTCCATGTGATAAACAACTCACTTTATCCCGACACGTTTCGACATAATTATGTCACATGTGTGTCATAACGAACACTTCGTACACATATATTCGGACCTCTTATCTCGCAAGACTTTCCGGCTACTATTATTTTCCTCTTTTTATTCTTCTCCTTGTTCCTGCGCATTCGAGCATGAACGTACGTGGACTAGAGTGTATTCCTATGTATTATACACATATATTATCGAGATGTAGGTACGACAAGGAATTTTCTCTTTTTCTCTTTTTGTTATTTCTACGATCTTACGATCTGAGTTTATGGGATACTTTCGTTCGTTTATAGCTCTGCATATATAGCGTGTGTTTTTCCTATGTAGCTGCACATATTTGTAAGATAAGAAATCTAGAGCGCGAAATTCGTATTTTCATTTTGTTTCGACAAATGGGTACCTATGTTCACAAAAGGTGACGGTGTGTTTTATACATACATATGTATAACCGTACCTAGGTATATACGACGAAATTTGAATATGTATTTCGATTATTGTGAGATGAGAACTTTGCACACCGCCTTTTCCATTTTCCTATTCTCCTCGCTTCTTTTACTTTTATAACTCCACGTAGCGTTGCCTCCCTCTTATCAACTGTCGAAAAATATATTCAAGTCACATACCCGCGGAAACTTCGACCACATAACTAGATCGACACCAGTCGACGCGACGTGGCGGAATCGAGATTTAAAATAAGTTAAATGAGAAATGGATGCAATACGTGCAGCGAGCTTTATGATAGGTACATTCTTAGCTAGAATAATCTCCTCATTTCCAAATGGTAACAAACTAACTCTACGCGGGGCGATAGCTGATAAGTATATAATAAATGATCGCATGAAACTGCAGAAGAAAATAACATCGTACATATAGCCTTGGTGGTGTTTGAAGAAAGGCTACGATTTCGGATCTTCAGATCCAAATCATTGAGTCGCGAGTTTCTACCAGTACGAATCCTGATTTACTTCGTTTGATTATAGCAAGACCTTACCATAAAGTCAATGTAAAGGATGTGTTGAAGGGAAATTGGAAAGTTATAAACCTACCTACCTTCCTACAATTCCAGGAAACGTAAATGCGGTTCGTTTGAATTACACTCTGATATTATCAACGGGATTCGCTTTGAATCCCGAATGTAAGCTCGCGTTTACAAAACATCTCTAAACCCGATTCAGGTATACTTAATTTCAAAATGCGAATCCTTCCTCCTCCGTAAATTAGCAAAGGAATTTTCTCAATGACGATACAGCTTATTAATTTAATACCCACAGTGGTGAAATTTGAGAAAATGAAATTTTTGGAATTTTATAACAAATTTGTAATACATGTATGTAATCTGTTAGAATGACTTGAGTGATACGCCACTCCTAGATTTTTCAGAGCTGCTCGCTGCTTATATAGTTCAATATGGTGGAATGGTACAGATTTGTCGTTTACGTCAACACGCAGACGACATACTGTGCCGTTTGACATCGACGATAAGTCCAAGTGTCAAATGTCATCGGTCCAGTTTGCTCCGACGTTTTAACTGACACTCACGCAGACGCGCCTCCACGCCGATCAAATCTCTCCTCTTCTCTGCCTCTATTATAGCATGGGAATATATTGCGTATACATGAACATATACGGGGTGATCCGAGACGAAACGTCAAGTGAAGTTCACAAGGCAATATGAGAAAATGCACTTCGACTGCAATAATCAGCGAATAGATTCACGCGACAGAATACACGCGTCAAAAATTGGAATGAAATTTATTCTGGAAGACGGCGTCGGAGATTCCGCACTTTCCCAATGTGATTTTTTAGCATGTATATTCCGGGCTGTGGAATTACTTGGCACAAAGTTCACGGAGAAAACTTTTGAATCAATAGGATATAATGAGAAGAAGAGGGGGATAAAACAAATGATGTAACTTGAATGAGAGTGTACAGGTATGTGAGTTATCGCAAGAGATTCTTAATTGGCATTCGGGGTCCGATAATTATCCAGGCCAATGGCGTTGTTTATTTAACGACAGGAAAAATCTGAATAATGAAAGAATCGAGGCCAGAATAGACTACGTGTCATCACCACTAACTAGCTGGATTGTAGATTTTGAAATTCGCATGCCGAATTGAAGATCGAAAAATTGTTGGCTTGGGTATAGAATTTACATCCGTTTCCATTCCAGTTCGTATCTTGAGGTGTACGAGTGCATATTGCCCCATGTCAAAGCGTACGTGAGTATTGGCACGGATATGTGGCTGGGATATACGAAATATATGTTTGCGTTTCTTTATTTCATACGCCTCATTTGCCCAGTGGCCAATCAGGCAGTCAATCACTCAACCGTTTGTCCATGGCCTTCATCATGCCGTAGGGCATATATCGACGTGGTATTTTGGTCCTCTGGCCAAAGAAATGCCTCGATATTCAGACGCTACGACGTCTACATCATTACACGCGCGTATATACACGTCAATACCTATACGAGTCCCAAGTCCCAAGTCGTATATTATTTGGTATAAAATTTTCTGGCCAACCTTACCAAGGCCGAGGAATATTAAGTTAATCAAAATGCACGAGGCGTCGAGTGATGGTCAATGGTAATTGCTGGACCTCAATTTTATTAGAGATGGCTATACCATCGCGTGATTTCATGCAAGATGTTAGGACCGAGTCTTGAGTGATCAATTAAACCCGGCGTTACTAATGAAGACGAAAGAGCAGAGCACTTGCACCCTTTATTTGAACTGAATTCATTTTCTCTGATTAACTTTCGTGCGGGTAATTGTACACAAGAAAACTTCTCTAAAGACTAGTAGACCCTCTATTTACAATGCCGATTTATACCCACGCTTATTGTCAGATGTGACAATAAGATCCTTTATACAGATGTTCAATTCGCCCTGTTTTTCTAGGATTGCAATTAACCGTGTAGTGATCAATGGTAATCGAAGTTTAACAGCTGCTATTCCTATTTCTATTCTGATGTAGAGGATCGAGTAGATAGAACATATTAGAATTTTTTTAATTAAAATCCATTCTTCTTAGGCAGTATAATTTTAGCACAAAATTAGCGGATGAATTGGATGGTTTCCAATAAGCAAGGAAATTTTTAGCTTGCCAAAAAATTTATCCAAGGTTATTGAGATCAGGAAATGATTCATACTATGATTATGAAAACGATTTCCGGCTGGACAATTCAAAAACTGAATGAATTCATTAATTTATTAAAAAATCTCGGATGGTAATTAGATATAGGAGATGAAGTTAAGGGAGTTTCGATACTATTTTCCGTCTAAACTGTATTATGTATGAACTCAATTTTAAAAATTTGGAAAATTTATAGTATTTTATCGGTTGTTAAAATTATATAATCAAATCTGACTAAAAAAGACGGACAGACACAAAGTAATTAAAAAAAAGCATCGTATGCTAATTCAAAACTGGTCAATCAATAACAATCTTAACTTGTTCGTCTAGTAGCTATTAGGTATGTATCGATGTAGGTATATGTATTTGAAGCAGAAGAAAAAACACACATAAAACTGAAATTATCCAGAGCGGAAGAGATTTTGTTTAAACAATTTTGTAAAAACGGTAAATATAGTAAAAGGTGACGAGTATTTATGTATTCGAATTTTTATTCTCTCATCGAAGTAAACTACACATATTCTTCATATCTATAGTATATACCGTGATTTTCTGTGGATGCGGCCCAGCAGGGATGCCAACCTGAAACTCGTTAGCAGCAGTTTAGTAACTTACTATATTTTCTTAGTAAATTCACTAGAAATCTACTGATTTCTAGTGATTCTACTATAAAACGTCTAGAGAGTTACTAAACTACTGCTATCAAGTTTTAGGTTGGTATCCCTACCGGGCCGCGTCCACAGAAACTCACGGTATATCACTATTTGAGGTGAGTAATACAACATATTGTGTAACTCGTGCATTTTAGCGGGTGGCAAATGACTCCGAGGATAATTCTCCTAAAGGTGACACAATACCCGACAATGTAACCGATGCCCCAGGGTGTAATCCACCTGCTGAGACAGGTAGACAGTTCTCTGGGACCGGCGTTGGATATAGAAAGCAAAGTTTACCTTTAGTCCATCTTAATTTCGTAAGACACTGCAGGAGACTATAATACTCCCGCAGCTATATGAAGTTGAGACATTCAAAACCATTCAAAACGCATGACCGCAGGGTCACCATTTAATTATATTAGAGAATAACATAATACATAAAGCCGGTTCTCGATTGGTTTAAGGAAGCTAAAAATCGACTGTGCATGCAGCATAAAGTTGAACGGGGAATTATTTGAAAAATTCTTCACAGAATCTGGGCTGTAAATAAACGTTCGATAATTATAGTCAGAACGGTGTTATACACGTCTTGTATGCTGAGCTGCTCTTATAATTTTAGATGTAAAAATAAATCGCGGTTAGTTTAAATGGCGAGAAATCGATCAGTATAGATAATGCAACGATGCGTGTACACTAGACTACATAATTATAATACACATCCATGTGTGATTAATTTTACGAACGTTTTTAAATACGTAAAACGACGTACCGAATCGATACCGAATTACATTTTTTTTTTTTAATTAATATATAAATCAATATAAATTCAGCTGATATATGTACCTACTTTAAAATTAGCAGACTCTACTAGTCTGAATCAGTATAAAGATACGTTATAAGTAAAGTAATCTCGGATCTTAAGAGTTATCTGTTTACAGCTTCGGGTTGGGGATTCATGACTTGGTATGTCTAATTAGGAATATTAATAATGTATTTCGATGAGTAAACATGTTTTTCATCTTTTCCTGCGGCGATACTGCGATAACCTTTTCGTTTATAGAAACACACACAGAAAAGTGAGGCCTCTTATGTATGGGTATTGTCGTTATAAATTATTGCTTCGACGATTCTGCTGAGTGAAATCGCATTATTTAATTTATTCAACATATAGCTTCACCGCGTTTTAGAATAAATAGGTAAACTAAATATTCCATTAATTATTCCACTGAAATTACTAAATTTCTTAAACAAGAAAAATAAAAAGAAACGAGAATTCCTTCGCTTATTTCATTGTGGCTTCCCATTTCTCCTATGCAACGATATACTTACTGTAGCTGTATAGAATTTCGGAATAAATAATCGCAATGTTTAATTACGTATATAGCTGATGAACGAGCGCCACAGGTGTTATACGAAAACATCAATGGGTGCTGCGGTAGCCCTTAACCTTTAACGTTTATACTTTAAAAAGAGGGAAGAGAATAAATTAAATCATACGCTATTGCTAGAGGGGACCTGTTTCAAAAGTTTCATATACTCGTCAAATATTCAAGAAAAAGTTTGAACAAAATGAAAAAAAAAAATAAAAAACAAAATGAGAGAAAATAAATAGAATGAAGAACATTCGTTGAAAAAATGGTGACGAAAATTGAGCCAAATAATATGCACACTATATTTTAGTCTGCTATAGTATGAATTAAAGAAAGATTTTCATATTAATGCTTACATAAACTGGGGTCAACATGTTTTTTAACTTACTGGCTAACTGGAAGTCGAAACTGATAACCTTTCGATGTGCCTACGTATAATACATATGATGCATGTTACACGCACGAATAACGTGGTAGGAGTTAGAAGTGCGATCGTTTATCTGTGATAAATTATAAGCAACTTTAAAGGTGAATTATACTTCGTTTAAAATGTGATAAAATTGTCGACTTAAACATCGTTGACATTTGAATATTTCTTTATCCAATTTTAGCTCAGAACTTTGCCCCAGATCGGCTATGAGATTATAATGTCGTCTTGAATAATAAACTCTTGCGTAATACCGGAAAGTTGAAGGCTATATGCAAGATCTGTTTGGACCATCTAAATTCTAGACCTAGAAACTATGAATTTGTTAACTTTGAAAAAATTTCGTCACTTATAAATTATTATAAACCAACACTCCTTGGCTAAGTTATTACCTGATTATCAAACACCTGAGTTGAGGAATAATTCGTTCTTTTTTTTAAATTGCTGTTTTTATGTACACCTGAGTTATTCGCGGAAGACTAACACAGCTTGTTTCTTGTTGTGAATTCATTAATTCAAATATACATATGTATAACAACGGAGGAGTAATTATTTGCTCGATTCACAGCTGGCAAAGTAATTACTGTTCGAATATCAAGGAAAAGGACTACCTGCGTATGTTAGGTATGTATATGGTCGTATAGAGCCTAAAAGACGTAGACATGCATACGTACGCAGGCATAGAGCTTTCGCAGTATACGAACCTTGTGATCTCGGGCTTACAATTAAATTAGTGACAAAACTGTATAGTACTTCGAAGGCACATAGGTATGTAAATACCTACGTATAAATGTGAGTAAACGAGGTATACATACCTAGAACAGGAAACAATAAGAGAGTTGAGAAAACATAATTATGCACGTATTTACAATATCCGAAGCGAGCTTTTCACAAACTTAAATTTTAATTATACCCGAAAGATGGCGAGCCTTAGATACTAAATTTCTTTTTCGTTGTTCAATTCTATTAGAAACTTTTGTGGATACATCGTACGTTCGTTCATTGCATTACACTTGTTCCATTAATTTTTTTAAAATTTTATTCGATCATTTTTCACCGAGAACTTTAGCTTTTCTCATAGTTTGGAGAATAATAATGGGATGAAAGAAATTATACTACCTAAACTAGAAAGTTTATAATTTAAGTTCGCGTCCATGTAGGTATACCTACTTCTAGAATAAAATTTTCGAAAATAACTAACCCGGAAGTTTTTGTAACCTTCATTAATATTGATCAGTCTCCTTGGTTTCGGTTAAAAGTGGAACAAGAAAATGACTCAATTGATTTGTATTTTTGCTTCAAATGAAAAATACTTTTTTCTTTCCCAACAAATCATTATCATCGAGTAATATATAACGCATAATTACCTTCGACAGGCTTCACATCATCTCCAAGTTTCATTGCGCCTAGATTTAGGTCGCCCGATCCTTGAGACTCGTCGTCTGTCTGACTAGATCGGGTTTCTTCTACTCGCGCAAGGAGCGAGAGAGCTTTTGTGTATCAGTGGTGCATATCAACTGTCAGTCAGACGAGTAAGTAGTAGAATAAACCGGTAACCGGTAGGACACTCGTTGTTCGTTGTATTTATAGCAAAAGAGAATCTCTATCATCGATTTAAAAAAGCGTGAAAATTTGTAAACTTCTTTCAGCGAATTTGAGGGAAACTTGAGGAGCTAGATTTCGAGATATGTATTATTTATAAACCTTGGCCACACTTCGTTATTGCCGCGAAAAAAACAACCAAAAAAAACAAAAAACAAAAAACACAGGGTAAATAAACCGCAAAAAGTAGTAGACGTTCAGGCGACGAAAAACTCAGCTAGTAGTATTGTACATTGGCGAAGGTAGGTAGGTATAATAAAATATTTAACAATGGTATTGGCATCGACATCGTGGCGTGGGTGCTTTATCGACTTACTGTCATAACGGATAAACGCTGCTTGAGGATCCACTACGTCTATCGCATAATTGTTGACCCCCTCCAGCGATGTGGATAACGAAGCACCTTCCAAGTGAAGTAATAAAAATATGAATAAATAAATTCAATTTCTAGTGCAATAACGGATGTTTATTCTTGTTTGAATGATTAATGCCCGAGAGCTTACAAAATCTAGGACCCTATTCGAAGGCGTATTATTTATTTTATTTTATTTTTCTCACTTTATTCAAAGTTCAAAAAGTACTTATTCCACAACTCCCCACACCTGGTTTCTTCAGTTCTGAATTCAGAGGTGAATAGCCATTGTTCAGATTTTTTTTACGAACGAGAGGTAGCGCCCGAGGCCTCGAGGTTCTACAAATACAAAAGCTTTTCGGAGATTCAATTTATTGGGTGCTTGGCTCGAGAAGAAGCGTTGCAAAATGCAATTCGATGATTTTAAACATCACTTTTCCTCATATTATTGAAATTCTATAAGTCTTTGAGCAAAAGAACGTATCATTTCTTTTCTTTATCGTCACGTCTTCTGTCTATGTTAAATAAGCTCAAATTTCCGTAATAAATATCGATCGAGCTCAACTGTTGAAACAAAAAAGTCGATTATGCATCAAAAAGGCGTGTTCGTCGCTAGATTCTATCTCTCTTTCGAAGAAAAAAAAAAAAAGAAAACAACCAAATTCTTTGATCGAGCGTCAATTCCCTTCCAAAGAATCGTAAACTCTGTTCAAACAAGAGGGCCTCGTGATAGCCAAAGGCGTTTTGTAAAGGTTATTAAGCACCCGATATCAAAGCGGCGCACACGTCTGCCTAGAGGAAATAGGAACCGTAAAATTTGAAAGATTGTATCTATCCAATGGTGCGGAAGTGACGAAATTTACGATCGATTTTTCCCTCAAATTTTCTAAAAAATTTGTAAAAAGTTATACTATGTCGTATCAAAACCGCAGATACTAGGCTGTGGATAAAATTGGAGATATAAGTAAACGGGGTGCAAAAATCTACAAGGGATGCATGGACACATGACGTAAGGAATAAATAAAAGGGCATTTTCGCAATACGAAGAGACTCGAGGCCCACATTTCGCTCGGTCGTGTTATTCCTTCTTAAATCGATAGAGCGAAGCGCGTGGCAGGACGGAGGTAAAGGCCAGGGGTAGAGGTAGCCGGGGGTAAAGGGCGGAGGGGTAGATCTAAAGCACGAGAGTAAAACTACCAACGCGTACCTATGTATAGTAAATTCCATGGTAGATTCGGAGAAAGTTTTTTGCCTCTTTTTTTTTCCGAAGATTTTATCGTGCATAAAATGAAAAGAAATAATATAAGTAGAAATAATAAAAGACACCCGTCATCAAATTTTTAAACGATTCTTGGCGGCCCCTTCTACATTCTCAAAAATATATTGCAACGACGTGGTGAAATTGACTGGCTATAATCTTTTCGTAAGGATAAAAAATAGGAATCTTATATTATTTTTAGCTCAAAGTGTACATATATGGAGGAATTTGGTAAACTTCTCCACGTGTATTGAATCGCGTGGGAGATTGAAGGCATCTTGGTTTACGATGTAAGTGAGTCAACAGTTACAGGTATATATAAGAGACGAAGGACGAGAGACAGGAGACTCGAAAATCGCTCCGTTGATACCACGAAAAGCCCGAGTTTAGTCAGCTCGCATTTACAAACTCGTAAGTTTCATTCAAGAGTTTTTTTTCTCTTCAGATCGAAAAAACGATTGAAAGGGGTTTATACATAAATATATATCTATATTCATGTATATTATATGCCCGCAGAGACCAGCTCAAAGGGACCATTTTTTCTCATCTTTTTTTTCTTAAGGGCTGGTTTGTCGCGGCGAAATCTTTCAATAACTCGACTGCGGTCTTTTTACAGGAGTCCACTATGATTTGGTTGTATTTGGTACGTACCCTGGACATCAGTGCTAAGCGGGTATATCCAACGGAAGAAGAAGAAGCAGACGGGTCCATCTATACTCTTAACAAATATATATAAATCCAAAACACTTCCTAGCACATTCCTATTCCTATAATATACCTACTACACTTTTTCACGTATTGTGGCAATTCAAATTCTACAATTTTTCGATCTATTATGAAAATTGCACTGAACCTTTTTTTATGTGGACCATGTAGTGATATCAAATCGGATATTATTTCAAGGTGTATATATCTTCGCCCGTAAATATCTATTCACCGTTGCTACATCACCATCTATGCGTTTTGTGCTTGTGATGAAATAAGTTAATCCTGTAATTGAAATCCCTGCAGTGAAGGTCAGAGAAATATCTCCGCGATTGGTTTAATACTTTTATAAGTTTTCTTGCCATTATGTATGCACCGCGAAAACGGATTTGTAAAAAATAATCGGGTTCGTTTTCCGCGGTAAAAACGATGATCGTGGATTGCGAAATCAAACTTCTTTTGAAGTATGAGAAAAACATTCGATCTGAACAAACAACAGACACTTTTTATTGGCTACCTAATTCTCATTTGATTCAAATGCACATACGATTGAAATGAAAGCTTTTTATCGATTAGAAGTTTCAGTTGATTCAACGAATCCTTTCCTTGCCCGGTTTTTCAGTCAGAGCTGATAGGTAGGTAGGTATACGACGTTATTGTTGTTCATTCATTTGCGTTCAATACTATACATATAATAATTTCTATGATTAGGATCAGCGTACGAGTGCAAATTGTGATTATGATCTGCTGCATGCATGTTTGCGGATTGAAAAACAAAACCGCTAATCATTTTCTATAGGTGAGCAACGAGGTGCGTGACGTAGGCAGTAGGCACGGCAGCATATCGTCGTGAATAGATAATGAAAAAAAGTACGGCATAAACAGCTTCTGACGTACTTATGCGATGTCAATCTGAATATTTTTACACTTAGTATTTATTGCTTTTTGCAGAAAATCTTTCTAGGTCAGATGAACGATATCCTACGTTGATATTATGCATTGAAAGATTTACACATAATATCGGCAAATACAACCCATTTATTGTTCCATGACAACGATCCTTCTCTACGTATTAATCACACCTGTGCATCTTGCACCGTCCTCGCTAAGATCGACTACGATTTCTATAGGGCATCAATCTTCGCCTCTCGTGTCAGTATATTTCTCGTAAAAAGTCGCGAGTGCATTTCGCAGAGGTTTTTGTGCCAGCGGACTGACTTGAAATTGCGAGTGTGGGTATCGTTATCGTGTATATGTACAATCTTCTGTAAAGATTGCACCATTTCGGTTTCCGAAATCAAATCAATTCGTAAAAACTTGAGACTCGTATCAGTCGTAGGAAGTAGATTGCTAATGAAGCCGGAAACTTATGACCTCGAATTTTACAAGTGGAATTTCACGCTACGTTCCCTTCTCGAACTTCTTTTCCTCCAAATGATGTCATTATTGGAAGGCACTATCATATGTCCTTGCGTTTGGCCAAAAGATCTCCTGAATGTTGTCGAATTTTTCAAGAATTCTGGAAAGGTCTTTAAAATCACATCCATAGACTTTATACCATTTCCACAATGCGCACAAACCTGGTCCATATTTCCGACGTCAATCTCACGTAATGATAAGCGTATTTTATGCCGATATCAAAAGATAATACCGATTTAAAATCCGTGTACATTAGGGTTCGTCGACATATTCCTGCCTTGAACAGACTGCGAATAGACTGTTCTCCTGAACGATTTCCCTGCTCCAAATTTAATTGAGCAGCTCTGTTACGCTAAGTACGTGCTGCCTGCCTATAAACACACCTTTCTCTTTGAGAGCTTGATTTAGAAGCTCTGTTACGCGTATTACGTGCCATTTTCTAGCCCTAGCTCCGCTAGTGCCATTAGCCCAAGAATGGTGCACGTATCTTTCATAGTCATAGGAAAGTGTCATTTCGTAGACAGGTGTTATAAATTATGGAGAATATAAAAAGTTAGGATCTCGGGGGAAAAATTATCATTGTCATATTGTTTCTTTTTTTTTGTTGTTTGCAATGTGAAGACAAAATGGTAAGTACACATTCTGACTAGAAATTTACTTCCTGCGTGAGAAGCGTACGAACACACCAGCACGACGAGTGGCTGTTTCTGATACTATATGGTGCATATACCGCGACTCATGAGCGGCAATTTCTGTAATCTAGTGTCAACCGAGGAGGAAATCACCACAGTCACCTTTTCGCTGATTCATTTGCTAATAGGTCAATCATTGGAATTTCAATTGAATCTACTATCATTGTTCGTAATTTACATCTGCTTGGTGTCTTCTATACCTGTGACTCGCGTTGTTAGAAGTAAGTTTTCAACCCCACACGGATCCCCGTCACATTATAACAAATGAGAATGAAAATAAAACATGGAAGTCGAAGAATTGGTATACTGCTTCCGAATTGAACTTATCCACTAGTCTTGGTGTTAAATTTCTATTGTCTCGCTATCTTCTTGTCATATCTGAGATGACCCTGAATCTTTTCCTCGTCAGTTTTGAAAAATATGAATTTTCATGCTGGATTGTGTAGGAGACTAGTTGATCGGTCATGAATTTCATTAATTTAACAATCAATTAATTATAATTAAATGAGCTTACTACGCAGCCTCGTAATTTCATATCTACAAGTTCCAATTGAACAACGCTATCTCGCCATGGTCAGGAAAAGCCTTATCTCGCCGTGGCTAGAAAAACGCAACGTCACTTCTCAGAATATTAACTAAGAATATAACTTAATAACATGAAAATCTTTGAAACATGATTACGCCTAATAGGAATCATATCTGAGCTTGTATCAAGATGAATATAAGACGTAGTCAGGCTAAACTGCAGATTCCCTGCAATTTTTAGGCTTTTTTATCACCCATATTATAGTTACATTTGAAAAGCTCTATACAAAAATCGTTGAACTTTTCAGATTTGCTGATATCCGAAAACATGGCGAAGACGTCGCTACAACTACTGTTACTAGTTACAGTTATCAGTTGCTGGCCCATCGCCAGTGCAGGCGATTGCTATTTTAGAGGCTGGCCATTATGTGGGTTGCTAGCGAAATGCGGAGACGATCATTTCATGTATTTCAAATTCACATGGACCTGCTTGATGAGTCCAGACAAATATTGCTGTCCTGCTGGGCCCCACAATGACATCGTGCTTTGCGAGCACAAAGATCTGAGTGGAAAATGCATTGCCCAATCGCTCCAAGCCAGAGAATGCGTCACTGTGGAAAGAAACGACTGGGCTAGTTCAGCAGAAGTATTCGGAAATTGTTTCAGGCTCTTTGAGCACGACAAATGCGAAGGAAGGTCTAAGGCAATTTTTGCTGACGGCCCGGGCGTTAACAATTTCGGAGAAATCGGTATGGACGACATGGTCTCCTCGATGAGTGTCTGCCCTGAAAACGATCACTGTCCTGCAACACGATCCAAGAGATCAAGCAACAACCACAATTGTCGTTTCTTCACTGATTTCGTCACCGTTGGATTTATCGCATGGCTAACCAGAGACAGGAACAACTTATCGGGACCTGTTCGGTACTATCAGACCAGCGGGCCTGAGGATAGAACAGAAGTGATGGAAGCAGAGATAGAGCGACATCACCTGAACACTGGTACAGCAACGAGACCAGCATCAACGGTTTACGCTCGTAGATTGGGTCGTCCGAACGATCACGCTGGCCATATACTTGCCAGACAGCTGGGAGGTTCCGGAACAGATTTGCGAAACATTTTTCCACAGTATCCGAATTTCAACCAGGGAGTGTGGTCCGCCGAAGTTGAAAGCTGGGTGGCTCAGCTGGTTCGGGATCACGGCAGGGTACGCTTTACCGTGAACTTGTTTTACGAAACTAACGCGGATACGAGACCTACCCAGATAGTTTATCGGATAGAATGGGTGGAGAACGGTGCTACACGTGTTTTTGTCGGAGATCTCCTGAATCCTTAACAGGAAGAACTAGTATGTCGTTTGCCTTTACAATTTTCGGGCCCTGCAAGGTTCGAATTTGGAGGAGTTCCTTGGACTCGGAGGAAGCTGGCACATAATGAAAATTTTCTTCGACGTAGTACTACATTAACATTTACAAAATGCACTTGTTTAGTCTATTTTTTTCTGTAACTATCACACGTGCAGTTGATAAGAAATTATCAACAATTAATAAATGAATAAGAGCAAGTAGTCAGAACATATTATTGGTTCCTGAAAAACTCTTTCAAAGTATTTAGTAAGTACACTTAATCGGGTTCAATCAGTTCGAAGCAGTACTGATGTCCGTTAAAGTGATCGAATGGTGTTCATTTTGGAAAATTGAACTTTGCGCACGCAGTGTGGAAATATTCATTTTCTTCTAGCTTAAGAAAGCGAGAAAATTGCAAACGAGTATGCTAGTCATTTTTAAATGATAATTCCGCAATATCCGAACGATGAGCTGATGCTAGCTATATTTGCGGTAGACCAACACAGGTTGTTTCTCGATTTGAGTTCATCAACTCAGGTATAACTACCGAATAATAACAACTGTTTCGTCGATTGACGATAACTGTTTCGCTATCAACGATAAGGAACTCGTATTATTATATAGAGCCTAGAATACGTCGCGGTGTGTCCAATGTAACGTGCATACCTACACAGGGAGAGAGCTGTCAGCATAAGGAAACCTTGTGTTCTCGGGCTTACAATTAGTGAAAACTATCCAGTCCCAAAGTACACACGTAGATATGGACAAACGTAAGTAGACGAGGTATACTTAGAATAGGAAATAATGAGAGAGTAAGAGCAGTATAATTACCATTACCTATACATTATCCAAATAGTTTTATAGTGCATTAAAATGTGAAATATGAACAAAAGCGAAGGGAATTCGGATTACTTTCCCTTGTTTCTTTCCTGCTATGTTGTAATATTATTCCAACGATAGACTGAACTCATAGAAACTTTAAAACTTGAGTTTGTTTTATACCTAAACCTGAAATATACGAGAGTATACCAAACCGCGTTAATTTAATTTAAGTTAGTTTTGGTAACTCACATCAATATTGATAAGTCTCGTATATTTTCGGTTGAAATCACAACAAGGAAGTGAGGTAATTAATTCATGCTTCTGATTCATGCAAAAAAATAAAAATAAAAAGAAAGATTTTTTCTACGTAAAATGATCATTGAGTAACATGTAACGGATAATTACCTTCGACAGCCGTCATATTATCTCCAAGTTTCATTGCGTCTGCATTTAGGTCGCCAGACCCTTGCGATTCTTCGTAGTCGTCTGTCTGACTAGATCGGGTTTCTTCTACTCGCGCAATGAGCGAGAGAGCTTTTGTGTATCAGTGGTGCGTATCAACTGCCAGTCAGACGAGTAGAGTAAACCGGTGGCAGGTCGGACGCCCGTCGTTCGTTGTATTATATGAGAAAGTAAGATCTCTGTCAGCCGGGTCTCGTTTATCCGGTTTTTCTCGTGTTTATATATAAATATTAAATATATATGTATTTAATTATATATAACGCGGGGATAAATAGACTTAGACGATTTTTTCAAACTTAATCTAACACTTTCTGTCTAATTCAAACTATTATTAAAAGCTCTTCTTCGATAATCGTCCACATAGTTTAAATTCTTCTAAGTATAAAAGTTTAAAAGGTTCTTCTTTATACTTGATCACTACGTCGTTATCAAATTTGAAATTCTGTATGGCTCGTTGACGTTAAATTACCACTTTACTTCTTACGAGGCGTAAGAATTTAAGTAAGGTATTCACTTGTTGTTTTTTTTTCTTCTTTCTTTCTTTCTTTCTTTCTTTCTTTCTTTCTTTCTTTCTTTTCTCTTTTTCTTTTTCTTCCGCTATTTTTGCTCCCTTTCAACGATCACCCTTGTGAGCTTAAGAAGTCTTAAGATATATCACTTTGAATACGATTTTCGTATTTTTATGAACTGAAAATATCAAGATTCAAATAAATTTACCTATATAAAGAAAAGACAATTTTCTCATCAAGTCAAGATGATCTCATCGTCAGTTTAGTTAACAACCGGTTAAAACGCCGCACGAGTTTGAAAAGTGCGAAAATTCCATAAACTTCTTTCAGCGAATTCGAGGAAAACTTTTCAAGCCAGATTTCCAGATATTATTTATGAAACTTTGCCAAGCTTCGTTATTGCGTGAAAAAAAAACAAAAACAAAAAAAAACAGGTTAAATAAACCGTGAAAAAATATCAGACGTTCGGGTGGCAAGAAAGTCAGCTATAGTATATATTGTACATCGGCGTAGGTATAATAAAATATTCAACAATGATATTGGCATCGACGCATCGACGCAGCGTGCGGGTACTTTATCGACTTTCTGTCACAACGGATAAACGCTTGAGGATCTACTCCGCCTATCGCATAATTGTTAACCCCCTCCAGCGATGTGGATAACGAAGCACCTTCCACGTATATAATAAAGTAATAAAAATAATATAAATGAATTCAATTCGCGTCTAAACAATAGTACATTGTGTATCAAGGGCCGAAAGAACTATATTGCGAGTGTGCAATATGCGGCACGAGCCGAACGCGAGCCAAAATAGCCTTGCGTCCGTGATGCACACGATATTTTTCTTAACACCTGCTCTGCACAAATGCCATGAATGTTGAAACCGAGTGAGCGGGCGCAAAACAGGACTTTGCGCCCGAGGGCGGACAAGGAGTCTCTTCCGCCCGCTTTCAGCGATTTTAGCGGGCGGAAAATACTTGTCCGCGCGAGGGCCGCGAAGTTCTGTTTTGCACCCGCTCAAGAGGTCGCAAAGGGGCATTTTCGGAGCAGGTGTGAAGAAAATAATGTTTATTCTCGCTTGTAGAAAAGATAAAATAAAATAAAATTTCCACGAGTTTGAGGCGAATATAAAAATTGGTCTCGTCAATACGTTAATCAAAATCTTTGTGTATTGTGGACTCTCGTTTTTTCTTCAATTAATTTTAGCTATACAAAGTACCGCGTTATCTATACCGTTTGCTTATCGTCGAGTCTCTGTTTATTTTTTCTATACAACCGGCCAATTTCAAACCGGGTATAATAATCCACCTTCGAAAATTTAAATCGAAAGACAAAATAATTCAGACCTTAATATTCACCAGATTATTATTTTTTAATTTATCACACTATAATAAGTTTTCACAAGGTTCAAAAAGATACACGGTATACTATCATGCGGATTTTCAGGATCTTGTCACTGTATTATTATCAGGCGCCTGGCTTCTCCAGTCCTGAATTCAAACGTGAATAGCCATTGTTCAGATATTTTTAGGAACGAGAGGTCGTGAGCGAGACCTCGAGCTTCGACATATACAAAAGCTTTGCCGAGATTCAATTTATTGAATGCTCGGCTCAAGGAGAAGCGCTGGAAAATGCAACTCGATGATCTTTATCGTCACGTTTTCTGCCCCTGTTAAACATGCTTAGGTATTGCTGTCAATCCTTGAGCATCTATATTCAACGGCCCCTCGTAACTTCCCTTAATGAATATTCATCGAACTTCACTTTTCAAACAAAAAAAGTCGATTATACAGCAACAAAGCTCTTTCGTTGCTGGATTCTATCTCTCTTTCGAAAAAACAAAAAACAAAAAAACAAAAAAACCCAAATTCTTTGATCGAGCGTCGATTCCCTTCAAAAGAATCGTAAACTCTGTCCAAACAAAAGAGACTCGTGATAGCCAAAAGCGTTGAATAAAGGTCATTAAGCATCCGATATCATGGCGACGCACGCGTGAGCCAAGAGGAAATATAGGAGCCCTAAAATATTGAAGATTATATCTATTCCGTATAGTGGTGTGGAAGTGACGGAATTTACGATCAAATTTTCCCTCAGATTTGGCAACAAATATGTAAGATTCGGTACACTTCCATATCGAAGCCAGATGCTGTACGGATAAAATTAGAGCTAAATAAAATTAGAAAAAAAAAAATCTACAAGGAATGCACGAATGTGACGTAAGGAAAAAATAAAACGGCATTTTCGCAATACTAAGAGACTCGAGGCCTACGTCTCGCTGCGTCGTGTTATTCCTTCCTAAATCGATAGAGCGAAGCGCGTGGCGGGATGGAGGAAACTGCCAGGGGTAGAGGCGAACGGGGGTGAATTGCGGGAGGGTAGATCCAAAGCACGAGAGTAAACGTACCAACCCGTATAGTAAATTCCACGGTAAATTTAGGGGAAGCATTTTTTTTATTTTTTTGTTCCGCCGAAGATTTTGCAGTGAATAAAATTAAAAAACAGTAGATCGCAAAAAAAGAAAAAAGAAAAACAGGCTCGTCATCGAATTTTGAAACGATTCTTATGTTCTATAGCGACGTGGTGGAATCATCTGGCTATAATTTTTTCAAAATGATGAGAAATAAGGATTTTATTACTCAGTAATTTTTCTATTAACTTAAAACTTCAACGTTTGAACAAATTATAAAGGAATTAACCGTGTGAATTTGTCTGCTTATAAATCGCGTGGGAGATTGAAGGCATGCTGGCTTACTACATACGCAAGTTACGAGTTAAGCAGGGGGTGGGTATAGGAGGAAAGAGATGGGGTTCGAAAAGCGTTTCGTTGATACCACGAAAAGCTGCACGCGTGTAGTCAGCTCGTTTTCACAAACTCGTAAGTTTCATTCAACAGTTTTTTTTTTCTCTTGAGATCGAAAAACCGATTGGATCGTGTATATACCATATATATTACATATATACTCGTATAATACACATCAAAGGAAATCTTCTTTCTCTTATTTATTTGAAGGGCTGATTTGTCTCAATGGAATTTTTTAATAACTCCGCGCTCTTATTTTAATCAGCAGTTTACTCGTATTTTATTGTAGCTATATAGGTAACATATATATATAGGTAAATTAAAAATCTCGCCTCTCATTGTTAATTATTTATGAGATACGAATTCTCACAGACTTCCACAGCCAGCATACCAACATATCTACGCTCACAGATACTACCTCGGAGTTTTTGTGAATGAACTGCGTTATTAAAAAATTCCTTGATACGTAAAACCAGTTCTTAAGAAACACCCCTTTTCAACAAAACATCGAAGAGGTGAATTTCAGTCGTGTTTTTTTTAAAAACTGCGTGGGTAGGTATAATGAATGAGAAATACGAGGTTTTCAACTTAACATTTTTCACTAAACAATCTGAAAATTAGCTTTTGAGGATAAACTGACGATATTAACATTCCCACGTAGGTAGTAGCACAACTCGGATACATATCTTCAAGGTGTGCTCGGATGCGTATAATAATTGTACTTGTGTAATTATTCAATGCTGTTATTCAAATCCCTGTGGTATAAAGGTCAGGCAGATACCTCCACCATTAGTTTTACACTTTTATGAATTTTCTTGCCATTATAATATCTATGTCAGTCTGAGGTAGCTGTAGATATACGACGTCACCGTACGCTGATATGTACAATCGATACAAAAAAAACCATTATACATCTATGCCTGGATATACCTACTTATAGTCGCGAATCGTGATTATAATCATCGGCGTACTCTATACCAGTGACAATTGTAATTAGTAATTACCGATTAGAGTTAACTCATGAAACTGAAAGAAAATAAGAATAACTATGATACACCTACCTACAGCTACTTAAAAAAAAATCAGATAAGGTTTAAGTGTGCCAATATTATTCTGTAAAAATATTAACCGAGAGTTTCAGCTCCCGCGCAGTCTTCTAAAGATTTCTAAAGCGTGACATATAACCTGGGATATTATAATATCTCTTGCCTTTCGAGGTACGTACACGTACCCGAAACTTGAAGTGATCAAAGGTATTCTTTTCTGTTCCCCCAATTTTTTTTTTTTTATCATTTTTTTTTGTTTCAATCAGTAGGTATATCAAATATTCGAGTAACGTGAAGGGGGAAAATTTGTCTAAAATTAATATTCGATGTTTGAAATCATAATTCCATACGTATAACTGTAGGTATACCAATATGTACGTAATTTTGTTTTTTGACTCAAGGAAACAGCTCCGATCGTTAAAATTTATTAACTTAACGATGACGCGGGGCGTGTTCACATCATAACTGGATAAAACTGTGAAACTATCATATACGGACGAGAAAAAAGTTGAAAAAAAAAAAAAAAAAAAAAACCAATGGCCCTGAAGAAGTAACTGTTCATCACATATTTGCCATAGATCGGGCTAGACTTGGCTATGAAAAAAAAAAAAAATAAGAATAAAAATAAACTACGTAGTTGTTTGACCCAGACGCGTTAAGGATTCGGGACGCTGACGCAAGGAGGAAATCGAGCAGAGTTCAATTATCAATGAACCACGCGTCACTCGGTCAAATGCCTAGATACCAAGACCGAGAAGGCTCGTCGCTGACGTAGCTCGTTTCCACATACGGAGATGTATTACATCCTACTATGCGTATATGTATATTAAAAACAACAATTCGTACAGTGCCTCGCACGTAGCATATATACGTTACAATCCTCGCGCTTTTATTTCCGATTGAAAATTGATCCGACAGTAATTTTACTTCGCGGGAAATCGTTCTGATTTGAATAAAAATATCTTTCCATTGGGATGATTTTCCCGCGCATCGATGGAAGAAGCGCGAGTAGATCATCGCCTTAATATAGTCGTCTCGTCTATTCTCTTTATGTTAAACCAAAGACACGATATGATACGAATTTTTGTATTATTATTCCTGAAACCTTCGCGTGCGAAATCTGGCGATATACTATAATATATATCGTAAAAAGCGCACGAAGTAGGTACGAAGTTGTACTCGATTCGATCATCCTCCGATTGAAAATATTGATTCCCTGCAACCGCCGTAGTTCGGCTTACATTAGATACGATATTTTAGCTCTATAACCACCACGCGAGGTTACGCTAGAATCGTTTCGATCCTTGACGTATGAAGTGTGTTATAAACCCATGTACTAGGTATATACTAGGTATATAGCCGCAGACAACACGACCGCATATATACTAAGTCGAGAATGGAATGGTCCGAGCGAATATCAATGCCAAGTTTAATTCCGTTAGGAAGAAAATAAAAAAATAAAAAAATAAAAAAAGGAACGATTTTCATACAGGTATATGGCATAATATATTTTATAGAGGCATCTGTGTGTGTGTGTGTGTGTGTGTATACATATACAGAAGTTAACACAGTGCGATGAAAAAATCGTCGAATTTATTGAAAAGCTGAAAAAATGATATTACGTGGATCTGTTATATACTTTTTATATACGACTTATTTTATGTCTTACTTATATCGTCTTGACTCTCGATGCTAAAGGAAGAGAAATACATCAACCCATGACAAGATATTTCTAAATATATATACCGAGCTGGGAATCGATCTTGTTTTAACAACGTTATACCCTCGTTGTTAAGTGCTTTATACATACATACATACATACATAATTTCTATATTCGTGACATCAGATCTATGTGTATATAGTCGAATAAATTATGAGTATCTTATGTATGTAGGTATGTACTCGCTTATGATCGGAGTGACATGACGTGAGAAGTATATAAGAGCTCCGGAAACACAAAACCAGATAGGGAAAACCCTAGCCATTACGATATATGTCATATATGTGTGTGTATGTTTCCGTCTATTGTCTCAGCATATATGAAATTGGAATAATGTGATTGTAGTTCTATATATATATATATATATATATATTATGTATAAGAAATTGGCATGTAATCGGTTTGTATATCACTATGTGCAGAGGGCTAATATTCTAACTATGTACTGTTTGAATTCGTGAGATTAATCACACGATCGTATATATATATGCACATATACGCCTGTATGTATTCAAGAAATTGTTTAGCCACTCTATCCCCCGAATTAATTGATTAATGTGTTAAACATAGGAGACCAGGTCACGCTATCAAGCGAGTCTCTATATACACACGTCTGTACCCATATATACGTGGTATAGATTCAATCCCATATTCCTATCCCAACAATTTTAATTAAACTGATTTTCAATCAAATTCCAAACGGCAATGACTCGCGACAGATTCGACAAGCTTTGTCCTCGTCGCCTGACCCATTCCCAGTTCATTCCTTTTACGAGATGAACAAATAGAACAGCTTATATCCCTTACACAGCGAAATATCCACGCAGCTATATGAATTCAATGAATATCAGATTCGATAATAAGAGCTGGAAAATCTATGGCCTTAATTTTTATTTTTTTTTTGTGTTTTTGTGTTTATAGTTTCCTTTAATTTTGAATTTTTTTCAGTTCTGAAAAACCCATGTCCTGGAACGTATACGCTTTAACAGGCTCTAGCCCCTAAGGCGATAGTTCTTTTGTGCTCGGAGTAAATCGGAGCACCTAGAACACTATTAGGTATAATACATCATCGTGTATGTATATATATATGTATATGTATATATATATCAAACCATGACACACCACGATCAACACTCGCTGAACTATCGGTGTTTTATAAATAAATATTATTTTTCCCATTTATTTCTCACAGGGTTAATAATGTATAAAATATTCTATTTCTACTATTAGTTTTATTGGGAATATCTGATAAAATTAACAAAATTCTAGCTGCATGGTGCGCCCGGTCGACGCGCCTTAAGGCGACGCTTTATGTTGCGGGCGTCTCGGCGCTCGGCCCGGTGCCGACTGCTTCGACGTCCTGCCACGGCCAACTCGTCCGAGTTGCGCCAACGCGCATACGCCGTCTATATAATATCTCTTTCTGTATGTACCTATACTACATCTATATATCTCGTTTTTATTATACATATATACCATGATACCTGCATATGAACATGTGTCTTATGTACAGATACATTTATATACCTAGGTGCCGGATATCGCGATACCATATACCACGTATTATATACTATAAGCGTATACGCTCTCGCACGCGTCTCTCCTAGTCCCTTGGCTACGATATACACACGTAGTTGTACAAATACCTATATGCATATTCAGTATTCATATGTACCAAAATCTAGAATGATAGTGTATTCTGTACATTATATTCGAGTAAATTCGAGTAAATTTCGAGTCGTGTAATGCTTGCTTTTCCGAAGTAATTGGCTACTTACTTATTATCATAATGAAACCACTCAACGATTTCATTTGAGATTTTTTTAATGAACATCACCTGTTTGGCTCACTTAGGTAATATTTCGAGTTATATATAGGTGTACTGGAAAGTGGAGTTTTTCTAAGAATCGAAATCGATCCTCTAGCTTGGAAAATGGTTCAAGGGGACCAGTACAGCGACTTTTCGAGAAATTGTCATAGTCCGAAATCGATTTATTTCATACCCAAAGTTCATTTGACATCAAGATATTTTTCTTTTTCCAAATCATGTGTCGTAAGGATTTTGGCACACCGTTGGTCCAATTCAATCTCTTGACGTCTCATTTTCTCCGGTGAACCATTCCTCATCTTGTGAATGTACGGATTTCAAAATAAAAAATCACGTCATAAGTTATGATCAATTTACCAAATTTGCAAAAATTATTGTCACTCATTTCTTAAATAACTTGGCCAAAACGAAAAAATTTCAAAATTCCTACATTCACATGATGAGGATTTGTTTTCTGAAGAAAATGAATCCAAGATGACCTGAATCGGTCCAACGGTGCTCTAAAATCTTTACGACACATGATTTGGAAAAAGTAAAATATTTTGATGTGAAATGAACTTTGGTGATAAAATAAATTGATTTCGGACTGTGATAATTTCTCGAAAAGTCGCTGTACTGGTCCCCTTGAGTTAGAAGAAATTATGGTAAAATATTCAATCTAGTAGTAAAGAAAAAAAGCGTGTACGCATGTCTGTGTCTAAATTTTTCACCGCATAGACATTTTTCGTTTTCACTTTAAAAAGTTGAAGAAAAAAAACAAAAAAAAATTACCTTCGGGAGAATTTCATTCTCTAAAGTGTTGTAAAATCGTATACATCTATACCTATCCACCTACCTATACCTACCGACGCATAAATATTCTTATTATTCATGTTGTATATTTTTTCACACATTTTTTCACCCCGTGTTATTTTTTTTTTTTTTTTTCCATTTTTTAAGACCCAGCGAGACATAAGAGTGGGCAGCTCGTATATAAGCAATACGATTCACGCGGAGTAGCCCAGCAGCTGCTTACTCAGATAGAATTTGCGACCGGATGACGTGGGGTTGAAACAGTAAATAGATATGGGTAAATGTCAGGGGAGAGTAAAAGTACAAAATTTCGGACCCGCGGGAGGAGAAAGATCAACGTGTGGGTGGTGTCAGAGTTTCGCAGACCCTTCGTAGTTTGTGTAGTTGTATCTATATCATTTTCTTGTCTTGTTTTTTTTCTTTCGGCTCATATTTCATAATTTTTCATACCGATGTACACCTACTACAGATATTTAGGTAGCCATAATAAGTTCAAGCGGTTTTTAAACAGCGAAATCAGTCGACTAACAATTTTTTTTTTTTATTATTACATATTATCTCGTCTAGCTGTGGTTAGAGGAATTATTGTTCTGAGATATTCGGTAGTTCATTAATCACAATCTCTTCAGACGCGGAGCAACTCACGTTTTCAAGACTTCTTATGCCGGTAGCTTAAACGTTCACTCATAGTCTCACAGCACGAAATGCTTGGCTATTCTTTTATAGAGTGCAAAATATGAAGAATTTAGGTGTTTAACATTCTTCTATTTTTTGGTATGAGAGATAGAGATTCCTCTTCATCTTCATTTCCCCAGTTTCGAAATTCAATATTTCTCCCGTTTTATCACATTTTAAACATAAGATCGAAACCCTATTAGGTCGCGAAATTATACCGAAGAAAAAATTAGACAATTAGATCGCGATAAACTTTTTAGTAGCTTATTCTTATCTGATGAAAATTAAGGTACTAGGTACCTTTAGCTGAAAATCTGAAGCTGCGAAACTAATACTGAAAAATGTTTGCGGTTGGATGAAAATTACCGTATAATACATACATAAATGTTAACACCGCCTACACGTCAAACAGGTAGATGTATAGGTATGTATAAGAATCCGTGATACTCGCGTAATTAAATTCTCGGACGAAAAGTTCTTTTTTTTTTGTTTTTTTTTTTTTTTAATTTTAAATTTTCTATGTTTTATTCTCATTTTTTCTTTTTCCTTTTTCCTCGTTTTGTTTTTATTTCATACCCTGCTCTTTCAACGCCCACGGAAACGGCTATTTCATGGAATGGACGCGCGGAATCCTACAGGGAGGGAAGCTTTTCGATTGACATCCGAGCAGGGGTCAAGTTATATTCCGGTGGGACCGGCGACGTCCAACGTGAACCGATTAATGTTATAGCTTAGAATATGAAATATTGATAACATAGTACCTTATAATGTCGTAAATTGTAGCTGGAAAAAACTAATGGTATACCCATAATACAGGTTCAAACTGCCACCTATTAGGTCTCAGTCAGGAAGCAAAAATATCCTTCAACCTTTGAACTTTTCGTTGTAACAAACATTTCCCATATAAAAACTCGCCATTTATTCAGCCGTGTACCTTCGTTAGACGGAATTATTCATCGTTGTACTATATACCGAGAGTTTTTCGTGAAACTAGTGCGATGCACGCGGTACGTGTCTGTGTTCGTTTCGCCGCAGAGGGGGGGTCACTATAGTTTCACGGTAAACTCTCGGTACATAAAAATTCAACTAAACAGAAACAGCTGGGTTTAAAAAATTTGCTAATTGTTCCCTCAAGATAGTTTAATAATTACATCTTTTGCCAATGAAAGTCACTGCGTTATCCAGTCTCGTATATTCAGGAATTAGGATCATGACGAAAAATCATATCTGTGGTCAAAAGGTGTCAAGGGTCAACTTGAGTCGAGGTTCACGGGTTTCTTTTGCCTTATTTTCCCTCCCTTCGTATCGCTTCGAGAGAATATAATCTGAAGAGTATTCAGGAGGGTGATGAGAACGGTGGACGATTCCCTATGGAAATTTTATGCATTTCTAATATCATCGAGGAATTTTATTACTCGTGGTATTTAACGACGATCTATTTATTACAGGTAATATTTCATTCTCAGGTATTTATCGCGGGTTTGAGGGGGTTTAGGCGATTTTAAAATCGATTTTAAAACCCGCACGGCCGGCTTTACTCCACGATGATATACATATATACATCTGCGTAAATCGATTCAATTCCGTCGTATATTATAATTATTTCGCGCACTGAACAGGCGAGGGGAAAAAAAGAAAAATGAAAATGATAAAATTGAAGAAGTCAAATTTGTACGAAATTTTTTTACTAATTCTTGACTCGTTTCTAATTATATATATAAATATATATACTATATCTATTGATAATAAGCTTTATCAAATAGTCAATAATATTGTTGGCTCGAATCGTGACCATCCATTAGATAATTGGCTCGTGACGAATCACTAATCTCCGCGTAACGATGATGGAAGGAAACAATTCAATCTGCAGCCGTAAAGTAAATGAAAGAGAGATCCAATATCAAATGCTATTTTAGTTTTCCTTGATAAAAGTACCTATATAGCGATAGATTAATAGCAATATCCAATACCGATATTTTCCAAGAACAATCAATCTAAGGAGAAGAAGAAAAACACACCGTAAAAATTATTTGACAAGTTTTCTCATCAGCTTCGAGTCACAAAAAGCCAAACAAAGACGTGGAACTGTCCGAGCAAATAGGGGCTCTAAAAATCGTGAAGCTTTTATAAACGAGATACGAATTAGCCAACGTTCGTCTTCGATTTTACTCTATGGATTTTCTTCGTATACTTTATTACAGTTGGGTATACTAGCCAACTTTAGACTCCAGTTTCCTTATACCCTCCAGTAGTTACCGAACTATTTGCACTCTAAAAGTTTTATCCATTCAAAGTCCTGGACTAATGACTATACCCTTGGCCAATCCGTTTCCCACGGTAATATTCAGGCTAGATTGTATAGATCTATATACCTAGAGGTGATTGAAAAGTCTCCTATAAATCCTATTAAATCTCTGTGAGAAGATTCATTCTCGCACCTACAGTAACACCCAGATAATAATTCCTTTCAATTATGTTCACTCGTGGAAAACTATCGAATATGTATTAGAAAATATTCATCTAGCTTTCTATAGAATATTTATAAAAAAAATTATGAGGCAATTCAAAGGAATCTATGTCATTATTAAACCTGCTGTATTTAGGGAAAGGTAATGCGGAAATAGTAATTTTCGATACTAGTGCGAAATCATCTTTCGCATGTGTATCGATCTTTGTTTTTCGATATAGTATGCGTAAAATTTCATTTTACGCACACTGTGTCGAAAAATATCGTATGAAACTCGTGCGTAAAATTTTTACGCACTCGTTGCATGATATACTATTTCAACACAACGCGCGTTAAGTTGAATTTCATGCAAAATCGAACTTTGTGCACGCAGTGTGGAAAATCATCGCATATCGTTATAACGCGAAATATACGTGAAGTGTAATTTCGGCTCTCATGATTGTCGTATATCTGACTTATTTGTTATTTTAATTGCTAATATTTTGTTATATTTTCAGAAAAACTCTGCTCAATATCTTCGCATTCATAAATAATAATGGATAACTCTTGATCGCCTACTTTGAACCCGTGATTATAATCAATTTGGGATTGACTCATGTATAAAACATGTTGTCAGCTTACTTTGAAAAATTCTTTAAGCCTCGTTTAAGCCGTTTTAAAAAGTGTTTTAAAAGCCGCTTGAATCGAGGTAGACTTCAATGGGAAATACAAAGTTTATACAGGCTGTCAAATAACTCTTTCTCATCTTCCTTTTATCAAGAATTCAAAGATGATTGACTGAAGATTGATTTAGTGGATTTTGGAGGGCGTTGAATATATTATTTCGAACAGTTTGCTTGATAAAAATTGATTTACATGAAAATATGTGATACCTAAAATACTAAAACATGGTAAGCGTTAAAAACGCCAATTATTTTCTATATGGAGTCGGATAATCGGTGAAAAGACTTCCGGTTGAAATCAGTGCACCTGGTCCTCCGAGGATTCCTCCTTTATTAGCGAACCATCCATTTCCGCCAAAGAATCCAACAGGATCCAATCTGTTGGTGTAAAATCCAGAATCGTTTAATCCCACGAGATTGACTAATCCACCATTTCCAAACTGCTTATTTCCTCCGTCTTGTTGATTGGGAAAAAGTGAGCCGAAATGGCTCAGGGTATTCTTGAGCTGCCCTATTCTATCATCGATGAATGTTTGCGGTGAAAATTGGACCTTTTGCGTAAAGGGTGTCAAAAACCAGGCGAATCCTTGCTGTCGAGTCAAGGCATTATCCGCAGTCGCATTTTGCGGACTTGCCAATTTTTCACTCGCTATCTCATCCCCCCTTATCTCTTCTGACGCAGTCGTTGACGTCACTGCGGAAGTCCTCTCTGTACTCGAGGTCGTTTGCTTGTTCGAAGACCTCGATAAGGGGCTGGGAACTTCCCCGATTCTAGTTACAGCAATCTCATTCCCACCGCTTTTGTAATTCCCTAACGTCCCACTGTGTATTTCATTCACCTCTTCGTTCAGGGAAACATCGTCTATTGGTTTAGGACTAACGCTCACTCCCTGAAAGCAGAAGTAAAGAGCGATTGCTAATTACAAATCTAGATCGAATTACGCTGCACCGATTCAGATATGTACGTTGACAAAAATAAGATCGAAAAATATTCCGCAAAATTCCTAACAGAATTATGGTAATGTCGAAATCTCATTATATACTCAGCTGCTCACCGAGATAAGTAGTAGCAACAACGACAGGTCAGACAACATGTCAGGATTTTTTGGTCCCGTAAGATCTCAGCAATTAACGCAACTTTTTAGAAAATTTCTTTGACTGCACTGTCACTTGATGTATCCGCGTTAATTCTAACCCGAAATCAGTCGAACCTGTCGACTTTATAGGGTCTTATCGGCGCTGTGTAATATAGGGGTGCCCCCATGTACCCAGAGGCTAAAGATAAAGTTTAACGGGATCAATTTTTTACCATTTCAATTGCTGCCTGCCGCAGCTGCGTTGGGTTAATAGATATTTCAATGGGTGTTTTAAGCAACGTGGTTTTTCTTATTTGATTATAAGTTACAACTGATATACTCTGCACCTCCTCGAATTAATTTATTAGAGAAATTTTAATTAGGTCATCAATTGGGTAAACGAAATTATTTTTCACTCCGAGCGTTCGCTTTACTTCTCGCTTTTATATCCTGCAGGCGACCAGAGTTGAGCGTTTAAAAAAATTCGTACAAAGATAATTGGTAATTTAAATTACGCTGATCCGAGTACAAACAATTGAAAATTACCCTCCGGATCTTGTATGGAACGATTCTCTCGATTTTCATCAGTGGAACAAAAAAAATATATAGGTATATATATATTTAGAAAGAAAGATTTCAACGTGAGACTCTGTGCATATAGACATCCTTGGACATTCTAGGCACGTTTGAACTCAAAGAGCTTTCATACGAGCGTTTGAAAACACACCATAAATCAGAATTTTTTGTTTCTATTAATTTATAATATATAGTAACTTGAAAGCTGGTTTAAAGTTTAAATTGTGAAATGAGACGAGTCCCGTAAGCGCGTCTAATGTAAGAAACATAAGCTCTGCGCAGCGCTGTGTCTGCGATATTTCTCTCGTCGTCTCTTCGCCATCTCCCATTTCTTGTTCGGACTCTAATAAATGTAAATTAATACAGGAATTTAAAAACGTAAAATACAACGAGAAACCAGTCAGCTTGTTTTAAACACTCCACGTATTATGTCCATACAGCCATACCGAGTCTCCTTGAAATTGCCGGACTTGTCTCGAGGCTATTTCAAAATGATGATAAAATTTCCTGAATCTCCGATCTCATTTCTCTACATACAATGAGAAAAAAATCTGAAAGAGTAACAGACATTTCCTACACAAATAAATATTGGGCTAAATTCTTGTTATTACTGCAATAAATTTTATTGATTTGAACTCCTGACGTATTTCTTTCCGAAATTCTTCACCGATATATTATTACCTGTATGTTATCATATACAGTGTACCTACATTCTTCCTCCAGCTACATCGGTGATATATTGGTGGTATAAATCGGTTGGCACGATAAAAACGCGTGAACTGACTTACTTACCAGTAGAACCCGAAGGCGCAAGGTGATGCGGTCGATCGAAATGCGCGTATCTCAATTAAGACCGTGACATACGTGTGAGTGCTGTATGTCGTATGTGTGGGTGGGATAGGAGGTTCTGAAACCGTTACAGAAGTCTTTTCAGGAAGACCAGTCTCGAGTTACCTACCTACCTGTCGCCAAGCACAGCTTAAGTATAGCTAAGACAGAAAATTAATACAACAGGGATTTTTCGCTTCGGAACTAAACCACGCTCGAAAGACGTAGCAGATACATAAAACGTGGACATAAATATAGATAAATAACGTTGAAAATGACGAGACTGTGCTACCTCTTCTTTATCGTTCTATGCATTCACGGGGTAAGTGAGATTTTTTTTTTTTTTCTTTTTTTTTTTCTTTTCTCTTTCTCGGATGATCTCATGGTTTGCATAATTTTTTCGCTATGTTAACAATCCCGGATGTGTAAATCGCCACGCGGAATAGAATTTATTAAAAAAATAACGCGTCCGGTTATTTTCCTTCCTTAGATGCGTATAAAATATGGTTTTAAAACGATATCTGCAGCTAATGACTGAATTCGACGATTAATTCAAACCGATTCATCGAACGTATACGAAATTGTGTTTCAATAGAATTTATCGAACGTGATACGTTCCATATCCATAGAATTAAACGGCCTGGTCACCGCGTTTTATACCTTTGATTGATGTCACCGTCATTTTAACCGTTAAAGTTGCAGACCACAGATAAATTATTCAAAAATGTTCCATGGGTCGAGCTCCCACAGCCCGCGGGGAGTTTGTTATCCGTTATTACGCGTATATAATTATATCTATACGTATAATGCACGTATATATGCCAACTATACATATGCGCGGATATAGTATATGTTAAAGAAATGTATATTCCTAATTTCCCTCGGGAAGTCTTCAAACCCATATATGGAGAAACTTACCTGACATTTCGCTCATATAGGATCCACCCGTGAAATTAGTCCCGAAATATATCCATCACCCTTTTACACATGCAGATATTAATTACTTGAGACAAGTTTACAACCATCTAGGTATATGTATACATAGGTATGTAGAGATTGAGTATCGAAGCATGACGCATGACGTGCAATGTACGTATGTAACGGCCCCGAAACTCTGCAGTCTACAGGTCAATTTGAAGTTCGTACACACTCGATAGGGTATATTGATCAAGATTATCTCACAAGATAATTGCGTCGTTATAAATGATCTTCTCGGAATAAATTTATCATATACCATTTGTATCACATGTCCTACAGGCTGCCGCTGCGATCATAAGAAAACCACCGGCGTTTGCTACGCCCATTTATTCTGATGCCTACCTGCCAGCTTCGATGCAAGTAAGTATATGGACGTGTATTAATCGACTCTACGATCTGCGTTTAACTCAAAGGAAACTTAGCCGACACCTGATTGTAATGAGAGAATGCTAATGATGAAAAATGCACGTTTTTTTTTCTTTCCTTTTTTAATAGCTTAGGGATTTGCGAATGAATTTTGTAAGGGTTTATGTGATGATGATGCGTTCTGATATGAAAATTAATTACGGTTAACATCGTGCAGGTGATATATCACATAGTTGATCAACTGAAGAGAATCGATGCCGAAGAAGTTGAGCAGAATCAGTTATTGACACCGGCTACGAGTCCGCATCCGCCAGGACAGAAACAACCGTTACCAACGTCATCAATAATTGGCAAAGCTGATGAAATTCAAACCGCGACTTTATCCGACGATGATAAATACTACATTCCACCTGAAAGGTACCAAGAGGAGGCATTGATCATCGCAAGACCAACGGTAAACTACGAGAGGATTATTGATCCGAGCGAATTAACACCGGAAGTAAATCACGAGGAATCGGAAGTGGTGTACGGTGTACCGGAAACAAACTATGAACTTCAAGAATCGAATCATGAAGTACCGGAAGAAACTCATGTCAAGTTGCAATCGCAATCAGGTACGCTGTCGGAAGGAGATGACATCGCGGTGAATGATGAGGGAGAGGATTCGAAAGATGAACTCATACCAAGCGACACCACTACCATGACTGTCGACAGTATTGTAAAGGAAATTTACAGTCTAATGAAGACTACATCTGTATATCATGAAGACTCATCCTCACCTTCCGAAGACGAAGGTGAAAAAGAATTACCGGAAAAATCTTCCAACGTACAATTCATTACGGAGGGAAAAAATTCACCGTTCAATATAACAGCCGAAAATTTGTCGGACGATAGGGAAAGGTCGGATGAATTTAAGGACGAGAAAAGGTGAGTAAGGCTAGAGAAATATACTTTGATGTTTCATTTCATAGAATTAACATTTAAAAACGCCTCGGGATATATACCTACTCCTATATGATGGAGAGCTGAATAATATCACTGAACCTGTATTCTCCTTGGGTATATCACACAATGCCCTGTGGTTCAAATTATATATACTCACATATCTATGTATGTATGTATGTACATACTTGGCCGGATCACGCAGTACAAACCAGACATGTCAGTTATAATTAATTTTCAAATTATTTAGCAGCGTGAGTTGCTTAACGGTATATCAACCACCGCCTCGAGGTACAAACGAGATTACTTACTACTCCTTCGCTATCAATTACTTTAGTTTGTTTTGAATTGTAAAAATATTAAAGAATTTTCACTCATAGGCCTCATATCTACCTACTCGTTATCGAATATCCAGAACCAATTACACCATAATATCATACAGACTCTTATAAAACTATAGTATAACAACTCTGCTCATTCTTCGAGACAATTTCAATCACTATAATACCGTCAAAAGTGACCCACTTTTTAGCCAACGATATATAACTGCAGTTATTATATCCAAATACTGTGAGAAAAATTTCAACTCCTGCAACACGCTCCCTTAATTATATAATTATGTGTATGCGTCAATCTGAAGCTAAAACTTCAATTCCTTAAGTGAGAAACGTGATAATTAAACGAACATATCATTTTTTCGCATGGATTAATAAATATCGTTGATTAATTATTTCAGATTCACACTTCTCGGTGAGAGAGTCGACCAAGTTCCTAGGCCTAGTTTGATGGCTTTTCTGAGAGCTTCAAACGTTACTTCTAATCCATCATTAATGAAATTGGGCGAACTTTATGATGCACTCAGCAGAGACGCGAGGAGACAGGGCTTTTCGCAATTCGCCGGTTACTCGGACAAAGTCCTCAAGTTCTTGGAGGAATCTGCAGACGGTGGAGCAGGGGTTCAGCTAAAAGAATTGCTGAAAAAATCTATTGAAAATAAAGAACTGTCGAGATACGACGCGATGGAAAAGACCAAGGAGACTATCGCGACCTTACACGATGATGGTAGCCAGCTTAGCACGGACCTTAGGCGTCTGTTACCTCTGCGTTATGTTGGAGTGGCTTGAGTCCTATTTCGCATTTTCGCGATCTGCACAGAAATAAATTGTGATTTTCATATACTCAAAACCTTCGTCCTCATAGTTCATGATTTTGAAATGATTTTTCAAGTACGATATAAGAGTGTATTTTCTGTAATGGCAACACTACGATTTGTCCTTGTACTGAATCCATGGAGTCATTCGTACACCATTTTTTCTAATAAATATGATGTTCAGTCATTTCCAGGTTCAATAAATTATATCACCGATGGAATCGTTTTTTGATTATTTATTTGAGATTTGTGCTAGTCGTGGGACATGGAATTCACGTAATTAGATGACTTGATCATCTACCATCTTTGATATTGGAATTTTAGCTAGCTGCAGTAACAGAATCTGATTAATTCCAGATCTGGAGATTTTTAGAAAATTATCAACACTGATGTGTGATTTGGCAAACTTTCTAGTCTAATGATGTAGAAATTATCACTTCGAGACCCATTCGTGCGAAAATGTTGAACCCGTATTCGCACCTGCAAGATAATATTTAACTGTTTAAAAATTCTGATCATTCAGGGTACGTAGAATGAATGATATAACTTCGAGCGAAGTATCATTCTCGGTAATATGTTAATCGTCCGTTTGTACTAATTAGAATAACTCATTCAGATATTAATTATGAAAAACTGCCTAGCTGTTTCATATTTTTCTTTGATATTATTTCGATGATAAGAGAATCATTCAATTACTTCAGAAATAGTTGCACAAGGCTTCCAATTCTGATTGACACACGACAAATATAATTTGATGATATTTTATTTAGCTTTAGGTCAAAGTTTTGGTGAAATCAAAGGACATAATTATCTGCTAATAACGATACACTGAAATCCCGTGACTAATCATGGAATGCATTTCTTATTTTTCCTTGTTTTCTTTTTTATAAATTGTATTAGTATACTGGGTTGCGGAAAGTCCTTGATAATCCAGCCAGGACCAACGACTGCGTTTGCAAAAACTCGATACTGCGAGCTGCCTTATTCTTTGTATATAGGCAGATGCCAATCAAAAGTTTTTTCCATTATCGATTCTGTAATTAAACTGAGGCTTGAAGTTTGTTAGACGAATGTTCACTAGCGTGGAGAACTGACCGCGAATATTAACAAGTTAATTATGATAATAAATTAGTTTCAATACCATAACATGTCACGAGCGATGAAGACCATTAAACTCATCGCGACATCCTGTCTTCCTATTCCTATTCCTATATATGTCCTGATTTTAGCATCTAGAATTCTCTGAAAGCTCTTAGACCGCAGTAAAAGAAATATTCGATTGTTATTTCCGCGGCTATATTCCTTTGTGAATCATATTTTTGAAAATTATGTGCATATATTCCTGCAAACGTTGCATTACTCACTTTGGGGTTTAACTTCAACTCATTTCACTGCAACGTGCTACGAATTTCCCATCCGAATAAGAAGGTAAGTGTAGGCGTTCGTTTTCACAAAAATTTTGAATCTATTATGCAAATTTATAATTGCATTAGAAAAAAAGAAAGATATAATGATTTTTCCAATGATTACCGATAGAACAATAAACTAATCATTTCTGAAGCAGTTTTTGAAAAAAATGAACTGATCTGGATATCAGTCACACATATCGGGCGATGAGGGTTGGTGAATTTGTCCAATTCTTTATTTCATTAGGTTTTTCAAGGGTCCCTGACCCAATATAATACAAAAATAATAATAATTATGATTATTTATAGTCTGAGTAATGTGTATGTCGGTTAGGGACGGGATCGCGTGCAAAATACGTGTCCGGGGTTCAAATGTATTAAGTAATTCTGAGTCAATGATTTTGTCTAAGGCCAGGGGCGTAGAGAACGACGACACAATGCACCATAGATTGTATTGTTTTAAATTTTTCATTTTTTTCTTCACACCGACACCATTGCATTGCGCAGTGGTATAAATTCGATTACAAATCCTTGAGGCCCCTATTACAGTGCGAAGTGTCCAATTGAAATCATATTTCATATTACTCTGATTTAAACGAAAATTTATCGACTTTTGTGCGGGTGACGTTACTCCGTTTCTAAAAATATAAAAAAATTAAAATCATGAAAATATTACTTGGATACTGTGTTCTCTGCGTAAGTGTGATTAAATCGCTATTCTCCATTAATTAGCACTTATCCAAAATCAATTATTAATTATTCAAAAAATTTCTGACGCAAGAAGCTTCTTATCAAATGAAATACAATCGAAATACTCCTCACGACACGGTTTTCTAATTCAAAATTCATCTGGCTCATTCGCAGACGTAATTTGAAAAGATTTACGTGAACTTTTCAAACTTCGAAACCCCTTTTAATCAATAATCGATAAATTTTTTATATGAGCGAGAGGAAGCGATATCAGGTGGTTTTTAGTACCGCTAAGTTCGTTATTATGTTTGGGCTCATGTACAAACATACTTACACTTTTTATTTACCAGTGATTGAATAATGCTTAATTTGCAAGTCGACCCATAGAACTGAATTTCGCAATGACTTACCTACTGACTCGCTTACATTGTTTTGCATACCAATTGAATGAATAGTCTTCACAGATTTATCTGATGTTTATACTGACAAAGAGACGTTTTGACGATGCACCCATGTACCGATGTACGCAAGTCATTATGACGTATTCCGGATAATTAATATACAGCGTTAAACGACGTAATGTATTAAGGCTGTAACTACGTCAGAAAATGTAAATTGTACATCGACGAGATTGTTCTGCAAATACGATTTAGCCCGAGATTGCAAAGTTACAAAGTTCCTAATGGTCGTTAATGCTGTGCATCAGCATTCCATTAAAATCCGCATTTACATTTATTATTTGCGAATCATTTACTCGGTAGCGCATTATTAGCGAATAATTAAAATGATCATTTATTTTCTGCCTTGCGAATTTATGAAAAGGAATTATTCAAACTACATAAAGTTTAGAGTTTCCGACTTTTTTGATAAAATATTTTTTCGCTTTTCTGTTCGAATGAAACTTCTCCACTTTTTTCAATGAATCTCTCACTCCTTTTCGATATTGCGTATGCGCACCCTTTAATTCTGGTATGAAACGTCTGAATTCGATCAAAAATGAAAGGAGATTGAAAAAATGAAAAAATAAACGTAATTTTATTCTAGATTTTTCTGGTAAAAGTGCAGAGCAATCCCCAGATTACGAAGTTATTCCCAATAAAAGAATTGGCAGCATTTCACGAGAGGACAAACGAGATAAAACCACTGGATAAGTTCCTTGGAAAATTGCGAGCAACTTATAATTTCGTGTTTAACAAAGCCGAAGACACTAGTAACGTTGAAAAAATATTGGCAAATGATGCTCCGAACCCGGAAATAGAAGCGCTGAAATTGATCTGGGCAAATATCATAAGTCCCGTGCCCACAACCGTCTCAAAGGAGACCAAGGAATCCCAAAATGAAGTTCGGTCGTTTGAAACAGGAAATGAAAAACAGAATGCAATTTCATCGAATAGCGAAAATACGTCTCTGTCAGATGACAACGTATCGGGAATAGCAATAAAAGAATCAAAAGACGATTGGCTCGATGGTATCGAGGCGCCTAAACCTCTAGGCGGTTTGGAACTCCAAGATAACTCAGACGATGATAGTGTTGTCGAGTCTACTACACCCTCTACTCTTCAATTGCCGATGGCTCTTGGTCGACAATTGTTAGAATGGCTTGGCGCTTTGTTGGGTTTAACTTACGGAGCTTATACCAGAGTGGCTCAATCTATTAAGACTTAATTAAGTCGATAAAAAAAAAGTCTCCAAAATCGTATACAGAGCGATCCACTGAAAAGTAGCGCGCCTAAAAGGTAGGCAAGCGCAAAGACGTCTGCAAGCATCTCTTATACAGAGCGATTCACTGAAAAGTAGCGCGCCTAAAAGGTCGGCAAGCGCGATGACGCCTGCAGGCATCTCCTATACAGAGCGATTCTCTGAAAAGTAGCGCGCCTAAAAGGTAGGCAAGCGCGAAGACGCCTGCAAGCATCTCCTATACAGAGCGATTCTCCGAAAAGTAACGCGCCTAAAAGGTAGCGCCTGGAGGCTTGCCTACCATTTCGGCGCGTTACTTTTCAGTAAATCGCTCTGTATATGAACCAGATATATTTGTAATTTGGGCTCTAAAATGAAAGATATTATATAGAACAAAGTAGGATATAAGGTTCTATAATTTTTTTTTTGTTTGTTTTTTAATATTATAATTCATCAAACACCATTCACTAGGTTTCTTTTATTCCAAAATATCTCGATCAGAAAAATACATGTGTGTGTAATTTTTGGCAATCAGTATTATATTATTATACATAACAAGTTAATTTTTTTTTTTTATAATTTTTTTTTTCATTTCTTTTTTTTTTTATTCGTTTAGTCAATTTATTGTACGATAAATAGATGGTAAACTGTCTAAATGATTATTAAAAATTACGTAGTAGTCTAGTCAATCTCAAGAAAAAAAAGGTAATAAAAATGAATCACAAGATTCATATTGAATAAAAAATAAAAATTAAAAAAAAAAAAAAATACTGAATTTTTTTTTCCTTTTTTTTTTAAATAAAAAAATACAGTCAAATACTAACATAAACATGTAAGATCTTTGGCTCTATTATTATGCAGTATGAGATGTGTATATTGTCATAAAATTATCAGACAACGAGAAAAACCCTTAGATTTAGATAAATTATTATCATTATTATTATTATTATTACTATTATTACTATTATTATTATTATTATTATTATTATTATTACTATAACTATAATTATTATTGTTTATTTATCGGTGGGAAGCAATTGCTCGATAAAGTTTAATAAATCAAGCATCATAACATGATCATGTTTGTACAATCTATTTAAGAGAATATATAATATAATAATATAGGTAATAAGTTTGTATGAATAAAATTACGGTGTTAAATTTAATAAATATACATATTTAAATCACACCTGCGTTTATAGGTAATCAATTATTTGTTAACTTTATGACAATATAGGTGTAGGTATAGTAGTTGAAAAAATAATAAAAACTATACTTTATCGATCTAAATTATACATACATATTATATAGTTTAAGTTCTTTATCGTCGATTAATTATCAGCTGATTTTTTTTTAATAATATACCTAATATACTATTAAGATAAAGAGAGGAGAGAATAGAAAAAAATAAAATTAAAAAAACATAATAATAATAATAATAATTGATTCTTAAAATGCCTATAAATACAAGCAGATCAAAAAGTTCTTTACTGGCTCAATAATCGATATACAATTATTCAATTATTGTGATTGTAGACTAGATACTCCCAAATTATCTTCGTTAAAGCTAGTCTAACTACTATTATAGGTCAATGTCTTCTGATCTACGGGCATTGGGCAGTCCATAGTTTTCTTAAATTCATTATTTCATATAATTTCATATCATTTTTGTTAATTTTACACATCTATGATAAAATTATCTTACGTCATTTACAAAGTCATCATTATTCGAGGAAAATTTGATAGAGATACGCGGTAGAAATGATTAAAATCAATTTATAGGATCCAAGCTTAATCAACGATTCACGTTCATTTCTAACTCGTAATTATCATAAAAATAATATCTAATAAAATCAATTTATCTTATTTATTTCTTTTTTATTTAGAAACTTAAACCAGATCCCTGTATAAATTATTTATTTTTACCTGCGTACCTCCATCAATATCATTAATATCAACCCCACCCCCCCAATATAAACGAACATGAGCAATAAAATTATTGCTATAATATTATTGCTGTTAAAAATTCAATATTACAATTAATTATTTATTTTTCAATCATTTGTTCATTTTCTTTCTCTTCGTTTTCTTTTTCTTCTTCTCTTCTTTATTATTATTATTATTTTCTTATTATCTTACCTAAAACTATGATGGCATTAAATATCTGGTATTCTGTGGCAAGATTTCGTTCATATTTACAGCTAGCTGCTGTATTAAAGCTCCTTCTTTTAACGCTTGTTCTTTAAAAGCAGAGAACGTTTGTATGAGGTTTGGATCCTTCTGAAGGTTTTGTATATGTTGTACAAAATTGTTGTCTTGTTTTATAAAATTAGAATTGTCTTTTTGTAGAAATGTCGTATCCTGCTTAGGCGTTATATTAACTATCTTGTCGAGCATATCTTTAGAGTCGACAAATACAGATTCCTTCTTAGACTTTGTTCTCTTAATACCAGAATGGGTTTGCGTATGTTTATTCAAGTGATCTTTACGCGAAAATGCTTTTTGACACACGTTACACGTAAAGTTTTTATCACCTGAATGAATAACGTAGTGCCTTGTACGGTGTTCATTTCTTTTAAATGCTTTCAAACACACAGGACACTTGAACGGTCTTTCATCCGAATGGCCTCTCATATGTTGATCCAAATGTTCCTTCCTCTTGAGCATCGCCCCACATTCTTTGCATTGATATTTTCTTTCCTGTAATGACAAAATTCGTTAAATTATCAAACTTTATCAATAATAATATGAATAATTCGATTCATCGTAAAAGCAAAAAACATCTTTACGCGTACTTGTATGTGGTTTTGGATATGTTGTTCGATATCTCCTTTATCAGGAAAGGCAAGACTGCATTCTGGACAACAATAAAGCGTCGAACCGTCAAGAGCAACGGTGATTTTTATCTCCCCAGTCTTTGCTCGAAATTTCATTTTCTTTTCAGCTTTAGGCGATTCCGTTTGTATCTGTTGTTCAACTTTAATAGACTGCTGAAGATTGCTGTCGTTATCCTGACTCTCGATATGGACGTTTAAATCATGAGGATTTATGGTAATCATAGTCATATTTTCAGCATTAATAAACGGATTGCCGTTGCTCTGTAAATGACCATTTCTCAAAACTGGTACGCTAGGAATGTTTAATATATTTTGTGACTGTTCTAAACTCTTTTGTACATCTGATTTATCCTTTTTTTGTATATGCGACTGTTCGGACTGCAATTTAATGAGCTGTTGCAAAGTTAACGGCAATGTAGTAGCCTGTAATTTCTGGAAGTATTCAGCCATCGCCAAACTTTGATGTTGAAGTTGTATCTGTGATTCCTAGTAATAAATTTCAGGAGCAAAAAGAAAATCATTTAATTAATAAAATACTAAGAAGATAAAAATGTTCCTAAATGCTAGAAAAACACTTTTTCCTCACCATGCTAGGATTGTCTGCCTCCGTAATCTCCGTTTCTTGCTTAACGCCGATAGACTCTGTCTCCGAAGTGGCGGGAAAATACATATTCGGTATTATCCTTACCGGCAATGTGTTGGGTTGTACGCTGAGTATGGTCGCAGTATTTTGTGTATAATTTGGAATGTTTAACGCCTGCATACCCTGTTTTTCACAGAGTTGCATTAAGGTGTTAGGATCTGGCCAAGCCAGTATAGTTCCAGGATATTTTCCCGCCTGATTAATCTGGAAAAAGAATTCAGAGTAAAAATACGATTTAAAAACAAACGCACACACATGAGTCCATTTTTAACGTTTTATATTAATAAATCACACAGAAATCAAATAGAGATGTGTGGTTTAGTAGATTATCGCTAAACGAATGGATATTCACATTTCATAACCTAAAAGTGATTTATTTACATTAGAATGAATAGTGTGATCGTTAACCTGGCCAGCAAGTAGTTGTTGTTTTCCCGAATTCGGTCCAGACGCAGTGGTGTAAACTGTGGTCTGATTTCCTTGTAGTTGAACGATATCAGATGTTGAGTAGTTGTTAGCGTTATTAGATACGACGTTTGATCTTGATGTTATTTCAGAAAATTGTGGGAGAGATCCCTGAGTGTTATTATCATCGTTAAAATTCATCGTGTTTATTTTTTATTTTTTTATTTTTTTATTTTTTTATTTTTTTATTTTTATAAAACTTAAGAAAAATAAATAAATAAATGCACAAACAAACAAAATGAGGAAAAATTCGAAAAGAATCCTTAAAATAATGATTAATTATAGCGTGTAGAGTAGTATTTAGATGTCGAGGAACGCTATACGGGTTTTATAACCTAAAAGGCAAAACTTGTTGTGACTAACAAATGCTGCTATTCAAAATTACAGCAGTTTAGAAAAAAACGGTTATTTTTAATATTCTCACATTTTTGTCTATCAGACTTTGATGCCTTAAGCTTTTTAATAACTTTGGCTGACTTATTTTCTACACGGGATTAATTAAATTAAATTATCTTTTATTCGAGGCATCGCGTTACTTATAAAAGGTACGCGCTTGTGTTACTGCACTCTACACTCTACACTCTTCACTCTTTTCACTCACAGCTAGGTATACTACCGGCTATACGCTTTTAACGCTGCTGCTGCTGCTGCTGCTGCTACTTGCGCTAGTGCTGCCTGTTGTCGGATGTAACGCGTCTGTGCAAACCGAACATGGCCGCGATCAAAATATCATTCAATTTTCACACATGTGTTTTACGCGGTCAATCGACTGTCCGTATTTATGATATTAATAATGAAACGAATCGTTTTGATATAATAAAGTTGAAAAAAGAAGCATAACATTTTTTTTTTTTTCTTAATTATTTTTTAAACATGCTTGTAGTGTGCGATAACAGCGTGTGATATTGATTTGCGTGTAAATAGAAAAATAGCAGAATACGTAGTGAACGAGTGAATAAAACAATGTGAAATTCTTTTGTTTACAACCAGAACACGCGTCAAATTTGTGTCCATATTTTGTGAAAGTATGAAAATTTGAAGAACTTAAATGAACTGAATAGAGCTAAACGAGTCCATGGCATCTTTGTTCGGTGTAAGAATTGAGAATCTTCGTAAAAGGAGCCGGGTTTTATTGACCTGCCTTGAAGAAAACGCTAAAGTTGTTCGCAAGGAGGTTAAGAAACTTGAGAAACTTAGTGTAAAAGATTCGTAAGTTTATATGTGTTGAAAAAAAGGAATATAATGATGTTTAAGGGGTGAAACGTTGTCCCTAGATCGTCGGAACGTTATTACAAAAAACGCAAATTTATTTACGAAAGAAATTCTGACATCTGGAAAATACGCAACGACTCTAGTGGTGTTGGCGCTGCGTTGTGCTCCGACTACTTCCGGCATTCACCTAAATACGAATCGAAATCAGACCCTAACATGAACGGGAATAGAAGACTGCTTATAAAAAGTGATAAAAAATGTTCTAAACCGTCGCCACAACGTCGGGGAATAAAAGAATGCTATTGCTACACATCGCTGCCTGATACACGGAAGAATATCCAAAGATCTAACAGAACTAAACACAAACACATCGCCCGAAATTTTCAGGAAATTAATCCCGACCATTGCGGCGATGACGAAACACCCTTTTCCGGTATGGATTCGGCGCGAATATTGAATGACGAAGATTGGCTGTTCGATAGGCGAGAAAATGGGGGGAATAACCGGGGAGCTGAAGATTACTCGCCGCCATTGAGTGGCGCGACTTTGATAAGAGCTCAGAAAATTGATTACACTCCTAGGTCAAAATTTTTGAGAAAAGTTCAGAGCAAAGTTAACAGTCTGAGAAGCAGTTCGCCCGAAAGTCCTAATCGAGTGACTGAGAGATTCCCGAGTCGAAATATCGAGGCGGGAAACGACCCGTTCGAAAATAATTCGGAGATAAAAAACGGGCGGGAATTTTGCCGGAAACAAAACTGCCGATGCATAGACAACGAGGAAATGAATAATTCGCGCAAAGTACCAAAGAAGACTCTGCTTCCTAAGAAAACAATCGTTTCTAAAAAAAGTGGGAATGATTATCAGAAATCGAACCATCACTCGAGAAATAACGTGAGATCCCCGCCGCCCAGACAACGGGTGGTCAGGGTCATGGCTAATGGCGATTACAACGAATCGAAGAAAGAAATTAGAGATCATAATTTCGGTCAATCTTTGCCGAGAGATTATGAGAGGACTTATCCTTGCCCGGATTTTTTTAGGGTAGAAAAAAGATCCGGGAAAGAAACGGTAGCGGCTGATGATAAATTTGATTCTGATATAAATAACGTGAGAAAATTTCGAGACAAAAATTACTTCGATACTCACGCGTCGAATCCGTCTCTACTCGGTTCTCGGTCGTCCGGTTCTATGCAACAATATTTTTTGAATGAAAGATTGTTCCCAGAACCAATTGGAAAAATTCATCGGGATGATATTCTCGTCAGTATACCTCCCTGTGCGACGAGACAAAAAAAGACGATACACTATTTTCCCAGAAATGTAGTCAAGCAGGAGAAAAATATTTCCAGTATTAATTATATGAAGAAACGCCGGTGCCCTAGCTGCCCTTTAATTGGTCATGCCGTCGATCTTGGAGCCCTTAAAGTCTCCCATCCGACTAATAGCCTGGCTCTAAGATATCAAAAGGGAATTCCCTGAATTTCGGAACTTTTTTGACCAGAGAATATCTTCATTCTTTTTTACTATCTTTGGGTTTCCCCACTTTTACGAAAATCAAATTATTCCTCAATTTTTGATGTACGAAATGCCGATACCGACTGTGTATTCTCATGATAGTGTAAAGCAGGATGGTTTGAAACATTGAAAGAATTCCGCTGATAAGATCGCGTGGCAAAGTTGACGATTTTTAACGCTGCTTGTAAATTACGATATACGTATATAAATTATAATTTAGTCTACGTTATCTTATATCTTGTATTCATGTTTTCATAGAATTATATAGGTTTCTGATGATACCTATAGAAATATTTACAAATGAAACGATGCGTCTAAAAAAAAAGATAAATGAATTGCTTTAGAATTCCCAACATACAGTTAACTACATTCCGACATTGATATGTTTCCTTTTTTATACATATGCACCGCCTGGAAGATAATAATTTAGCGAACCATTACTGTGATTTTACCAATTACAGGAGTATGATAAGTATAATTAAATGATAGGATATAGTAGGTAATAAAAATTGATGTATTGGGTTAAAAATTCTCCGAGTATTTTTCAGTATTCATCAATCGATTATTGTATGCTCAGTATTGAATCCATATTTTATTTATACACACCATAAGATGTAGTACCGCATTGTATAACATGAGTAAAATAACAAAAATGTTATTTTTTTTTTCCTCCATCATAACTCCGAAAATTTATACATGATTGTCTTGATTTTGTAAAAATGTACGTATGGTATTAAAAATGAAAATAAAGTGTATTTCCTGAGCTCCTGTGCTACTGTGTCTTCCTTTGAAACCTTCGAACCTAGAATCTGAAAAAAACGGCCTTCATTAAGGCCCTGTGTAGATCGAAGTCCCTCTTCATATGATCTACGAGTTGTGATCGATCGATTAATTTTGGGTCTTGTTTCGCCACTTTCTGGATTGACCAGTTGCGTATGTGTATTTTAAGTATGGTAATGTACGAGGAAAAGTTAAGCTGTCCGAATTTCCCCGTGATTCAGATTCGACCTTGCTTCCGCTGCACCTGCACTCTGAGATTGAAAGGGTCGTTACCTTTCCACGAGAAACTCTGCACGCACCGCATGTAGCTGCTGGGAAAGCAATAAATTATAACAATGAAATCATTGAAGAGTGTGCAGCTGTATCGAGATACAAAGCACGTAGTACCTATGTAGACGACTTGAGGAATACATTTCAGGACATACGAAAATCTCAATTCTGTTCATCCGGATTATAAAATGAACGCATTACACTAGTCGTACGCGAGTTGTTCAGGGTCTGAACAAATGATCCGATCTCATCATTACTTTTTGTTTAGAATCTGGTAGAAAGAATACACACATCGCGGTGCTTTACGTCCTTTCAGTGATCAAAATAAGAGACTTCGGCAAATTGGTCATCTTTCACAAACGCTAACACAAAAGTGCAACAGCGTGAAATGAACAAAAAAAAATACCCTTCAGCGGACAGACTTGGTATGCAGAACCAATACCGAGGTGGTCCATCGTAGTTGATATAGATATGGCTTGAGTACCTCGTACTTGCGTCTAGACGTGAAAAAAAAGAGAAAAAACATCTGGAATAATCGAACAGGTGATGGGAAGAAGAATTTCTGGTCGAATCAATGACCCTGCAATCACCCGTTCGAGGTTTTCAAGTGAGCGAATGCAATTTTTGAAATTTTATTCCTCTTGCTTTTTTTTATCCAGCACAAAATAGTAGTCAGTGAAGAATTTCATTCCTGAGTCTTCGAAGGCGAGGTAACTATTCCATTAGAACTGCCAATTCCATCCTCAATCTTTATTCATGTACGTTATTCGTATAATTTTCGTAACTATATGCCTGGTTATACCCTCTACGATTTGATGCTGTATGCAATCAGAATTTTTGCCAATCATTTCGTAATTATTAGTGAATATGTTCAATAAAATTGTCTCTAAATTATTTGGAGTGAATATATCACTCCGAAAAATATACAATTCAAATCTGTAAGTCTTAGGACAAATTTATGGTAAAACGTTGAACTGAAGTCTGGAATATTTTCGTATCGCATGTCCACACGTCTTATTACACATAACTATACGTACAGGTATAACAAAATCTATGTGAATTTTCAGTGGTGGGGTGGATTTGCCTCAGGTATAAAATATGTTTATACAGGCTCGCAATTTACTAAACTCTTGTAGTTCACTTGGAGTATTTCAAAGACGAACAGTCCTTCTATATTACATTACAGTACTAGTACATTCGGAAAATATTTTCAAGTTATATTCAGAAGTGGAGCAGTCATAAGATTTGTGACCGAATATGAAGACGTCTTTGGCAATAATTTTGACGATCTTCGCATTGTCAAATGCACTTGAGCTTCGTAAGTGAATACATAAATTATTTAGATAAAAATTGTTGCTTCGTGTTTATTGGTTGCTATTTCATGAAATATTGAACAGATGACATTTATAGGTAACATGAATTTAAAATTCTTTGGGAGTTTCGTGATTGATTGACGATTCAACCTAATATGATATATGAAGTCACGAAAATATTAAAATTTATAAAAATGTCTATACCATTTTCTAACAGCCCAAACCTTGAAGCCGTGCCGACAAAGTAATCCAGCATACAGCGAGTGTCTGAACAATCTCATCACCCAGTTTATTAGATCGCTTGCGCCTGGTGAGAATCAAAATCTAATATCAATTATTTGACTTGCCATAAATACCAACTGGCAGTTAATTTGATGTCATGATGTGCTTTATATAATCCCGCTTTATAATCAACAAAGTGTCGCGGCGATATACCTACACCTATCTATAGGATGTAATGAGTGAATTTGGGCCGGCGCAAATTAATGGACCACGAAGTTCCTTCTAAGGGATTAGATCAAAAAAAAATCAAACCTCTTGAGTTGTTGGTATTTGGTGGAACGTACTGAAGAAAAGAGAGACAATCAATCGATTTTCTTTTTTAAAACCGCAGATACACCATTTCGTCGATTAAAATGTTCTTCAAAATTCAAGCAAGGGTCCCAAAAAATTCGCGACGGAGTTTATTTATTTAGTTACTACCGCGAGATACTTTTTTCTTGACTGTTTTTCGACGCGGTACACGTCGATGTATTTCTGCCATATCCATCGAATTTTATCATGCAAGGACTTCGCGCTCTGCAATTCGCATGATCAATAATTTGTTAGAGATTAATTCTGATCTGATATTTTAAGCTTGTTCTTCTCCGATGTGATCACTATTATATATTTATAGGTGATAAGAGTTTGGACATGCCAAGCATCGACCCATTGGCAATCGACAAAATCAAAATTGGCGCGAATAGGAGCAGAAGCTCCGCAGTCTCGTTATCGCAAGAATTTAAGAACATATTATTTCACGGGATCTCCAAAGATTTGCGCATATCCAATGCCAGGTATGGATATAAATATAATACACCCGGATAAAATAATGGATTTGAATAATTCATTTGAGGACAGAAATGAAACTAAAAATTATCCATGATAGTTATATTTTATTCTATTGCCTGTTACAGATTTGATTTGAATAAGCTATTCTTCTACTCAGAATCCAGGAATACGCAGCTCGATTTCGTCGCCGATTACCAATTGGATGGACAAATCCTGATCCTTCCTATCCACGGAGAAGGCCGCTCGAATGTAACAATGAGTAAGAATGACTCATCATCGATAACATTGATTAATCATGAAGCCCGAGACCATCTTTATTTTCGGGGTATATTTTTTAATTTTTTGTACGTTATATACTGACGAATTATTTCGATTTCAATTTCAGTAAACCAGTTTGCTACGAACTCAGTAAAGTTCGAAAAGTTCGTTCAGGACGGCGAGACTTACTTAAGAGTTACGAAGTATGAGGTCAAATTTTATCCCGAAAAAGTTCTACTACGTTTCGATAATCTATTTGACGGCAACGCAGCTTTTGGTAATTATATCAAAATAACAATTTCTGGATATAATCTTTTAACAAATCAAGAATAACCGATAGTTATTTTCATTTATGTCTTTTCTACTTTTCACAGCAAAGCCCATGAGCGATCTTTTGAGTGAAAACTCTGATTTAATCTTCGGTGAAATCAAAGGCTCTTACGAAGAGTCCTTCGGCCAAATATTCGCAGACGTTGCCAATAAAATTCTAACTCGTTTTCCGATGAGGATCTTATTCCCGGAATAATAAACTCTTGGTCCCATATATAGTAACGATAAATTTTTTTGGTTTCTTGTAACAGAAGAAAGATAACAAAGAAAAAGAAAAGAAAAAAACAAGCAAAAAACACCATTCGATGAATTAGGAACAAATATGAATATTATTAAATTTATCTAACTAAGAATATTGGCATATATTTTAATTGTCAATACTCATGTTGTGTTATATTAAGTAATTTACAATACAGATTTTACTTCGATCAGCTTCGATTCTGCTAATAAAACGAAATTTTCTTATCAACTATAACATACGTTGACTGAATATTATGTCTGTATCACGGACTAGTTTGAATGCATCAATTCAGCCCGCGGCTACTCTACAGTCAAATAAGTCCTTGCTATGTAAGAAATCTAGAAATTTAAGCTAATAAATGAAATGGAAATAATTATCATCATATTTTAAGACTATTTGTCGATTTAAATCGTGATATAAATTGATTCGAATTGCAAAAGAATAAAAACGATAACACATATCAACAACCAGCAGTCATTTGATTACCCTAGTAGTAAATCGCTGCTGCTGCTGAAAAATTTCGCTGTAACGCTACTCGTTGTTGATCACGTGGTTGCGCGCAAATTTTTCAGCAGCAACAATTCACAGCGCATGTGAATCCGGCCTAACTGTCACAGTCTCAGCTGTCAACTAGAACAACTGGAACAACTAGTTCAATTCGACTCGATCAACCCGATAGCTTAAACCTCGATATCGCCCACCTGGTTCACTCTACTGCATAATAAAACTATCCGAACCGTATTCTGTCAGTGAAAATTCGAATATATTAATAAATCTGAACATTTGAAGTTGATATCATAACCTAAAAAAAGATGTATAACACAAATTTTTTATACGGTATTACCGGTCATGTAGCCGAAATACCAACGTCTAGCAAGGCTATTATCCACTTTGAATTACACGGAGTATTGCAATCCGCGTTTTTGAGAATTCACAGATTTTATAAGAACGGTAAACATGTACCAGACAATCAAAATCTTAACAATTTTCTCAAAATCGGTCACAAGGTAAGGTCAACTATTTTTACACGCACAACCTTTATCATTTCGTAATACTATGTACAACACACTAGGAAACTAGGAATTAGAATACAACGTAATAAACTTTTATGCAACATCTAACATCACGGATTTATAACGGTCAAATTATTTCTTACTTCTATGTTTGAGTTGGTAAAAAAATTTCAGGTCAAATTTTCGTGTCATATAAACGACAATTCTGAACCGGGTCAGTGCAAGTGGTTTATAACAAACTGCTGGCGTCACATAGAGAGTGAGCATAAGGTAGAAATGTTAACAGGAATGATGAACGTGGCTGGAACAGTGACGGACCTTAAACAGCGTCACGGTACATTGATGATGATTGATTTATTGGGTACGGAGCACAAGGTGCATTTTTTGGGCAGCAAAGTCTATCTGTTTGGCAAAAGACTGGCAGCTTCAAAGCCGTTGCCCAGCCAGCTCCAGGTAGATGACAAAATCTACTTCGATGCGATACCCTGCTTTCCCGAAGAGAATAATAGGAAGTGTAATTGGTTCGCTACCTGCGTTCACAAGGGAAAAAAACCGGAATTAATGCTTTATAAGGATTCGAGCAATGCAGAGACCGCCGACATCGATAAGGAGAAAATGTTCAATAGATTTGGCGAGTTCATTAAGGGAGATGATAGAATGGTCAGAGGCGATACTCCGACTGATATTTTCATCGATGGAGTTAACAGGGAGCTGGATAATTCGAATATTAACACTGACGGGTCTCCTAGTCACTTTTCTCAACACCAATACGACTCTAATATGAGTCCAGCCGATGAGAGTGCTTTGAGACAGTCGAAAACATCCAGCGAGGAGAGACAGAGCTCGGAAATATCGGCGCATAGCGAAACTGATTTCATCAAAGAAGATTATAATCTGAAAATCGAACCCAGTCGAATCAATGCGCAGATGTTGCATGATATAAAGCTGGTGAATAGATGAGTTTTTGTTATTCCATGAAGACTAGGTATTATTTAAGTTTTCATTCAATGTCTGAATATTAATGGTTTTTTTTTGTTTTTTTTTCATTTCAGTTGACTAATGATCCTCGGGCAGTTTTTGCAAAGAGTGAAGGCATCATTTTGGACATAATAAACGAAGAGTATGGAGTTATATTGGGAGAATTTCAGAGAAATGTATTTCAGAGTATACTCTTTCATCGCAGTAATGCATTTCTCTTTAAAATGAGCCTCGCCCATTCGAAACTTACAGAAATTTTTATCGAAGGTAAGTCCCTGTATAATAAATCTTATAAATTTTTAATTTTCATTATTTTATCGATTTCTGTTTTACCGAACGAAGAAAAAGAGGTTCTCTTTTTTCTCTTTTTCCTTGTTACCATCAGGTTCTGTTCCAGGCTAGATTCTCGGTTGATAATATCGTGTTCTATTTTCGTATATATCGGGGTTTGAATCTCGGCTAAAAGTGTGTCGGTCAATACCGTAAATCAATCGGAATTTGAAATAGGTGTAATTAAAAAAAAAAGAAAATAAAATCTGAAATTAATCAAGAGAAGCACGTGCAGCGTGAAAGTAAAATTATTTATATTCTCGATCCACGTATTGCAACATATTTCTGATCCACAGATCGATTTCCATAAAGTTTTAGTGTAGTTTAATTTTTTTTTTATGGAATATCTGCGTTTCACTATCTGAACAACTTAATAACGAATCCTCTTTCGTTTCGTTAGGTGATCGCGTACAATTCATAGCTGTTGTAGCGCCGAAAAAATTCGTTTGTGATTGGATAGCAACCCAGGTATCCGTAGCTTCCGACGAACAAGATGATCAAGCTGATTTAGTAGACGACGATTTTCCCGAAGATTTTATCGAATGAATACAATTATTATTATTTATAATCATATTGACTTTCATTGAAGACTGTTAAATTAAGATAACATAATATATTTTATATAGTTTACGATAATTTCTATGATGATAGAAGATTTCCAAAGATTTGTACCCTTGTTTTGTATAGTTTTAAAAGATTTTCGTTTCTTTAATTAGCATTTCTCTATTTATTTCGCTCTATAAAATTTTCCTCATTCTTTTTCTTTTTTTTTCTCTCTCTCTCTCTCTTCATTTACGGAGAGTACATACAATGATGATTCTGTTGCCTATACGTATATTGTATAGTCATAGCATACATGTGATACATACATTCATACGTAAATTTTCAGAAGTAAAAATATTGTAGCAATCAGCGTTGCGTCGTATCGTTGCGGTAATTTTAACATACGCAATATATAATGGACATGCGATGAAAATGGTACCTATATGTAGACTTGTGGGCGATACGGATAAGATCCTACTCGACCAGGTGTCGTAGTATTTTTACGTAACTAACTTTCGCGTTTTTGATGCGTTACTGCGTGGTCGTATACTTTTGGTCACATCTCCTTCACGCACGAAGGAAAATACGTTCTAAGATATATTTTTTTATAAAAAAAACAAAAGCAAAAAAGAGTATAAAAATCAAAATCGATGTTCTTATAGTATATAGTTTTTTTTCTTTTAATTTATTATTATTATTATGATCATTGTGACTATTCGTGATAAAATTATTCAAGAAAAATATATTTTTTTAATATATCTAATATAATTGTGTTCAGAAATCATGATATGTGTATAATTGTTTTAATCTTTATTTAATATTCTCCCTAAATCCGAAAATAAATTCATATATACTATAGATTTTCCATATTTTCACTGCAAACACTGTAGTTACGCGTTTGAACGACTTATAATTTCTCCATCCATAAGATTCACTTCTTCACTTACTATATTACGTAGGTATCGTATTTAATTGAAATTACAAACAGTTAAATCGAACGAGAAAAAAAAAACCTTAGTCTAGACTTAATTGGATTAATGAATAATAAGCGCGTAATCGTTCGCAACGCACGAGTCTTGACTCTAAAATATATAGAAATAAATACATATGCACCTACGTATGGGTAGGTATATCCCCGTAATTCGTTAGACGATAAATTAATTACCTTTGAAAGTCTACGAGTTGTGTAATATAATATAACAGCGCATAGCAGAGTTCTACATTCTAAACGTCAAACTAGTCAACACCTTGCTATTAATTAATCCAGAGTTAGAATGCTGCTAGGATATCGCCTGTATTGTTTTCGGGATAGTTACAACTCAGTCAGTTTACGATCTGAGTTTTTTTTTTTTTAGTTCGTCATCTGCGTAGGTATGTTTCGTCAATTCTGTTAAAGAACTGCGTCAGTATGAAGTTTTCATTTTTTTAAATTTTTTTCTTAAAATCGTTGCTTTTCGTGTCTTCATTTTTTTCCTCAAATTTTACGATCCTCTCGTTTGTCACAAGGTCCTTGAAAAAGACATACTTAGCTGATCTCACAATTCGTCAAATCGTATGATTTGAATGCTGAATCTAAAGTTGCACCTTGCATATTATAGTTTCAATATTATTTTATTCATTTTATGTTCAATTCTGTACCTATTCCTTCCGTTATAAAACCTATAGGTTTTATTACATTTTTAGCAACGTAGGTATATAATATACAACTTTTTTACGTTGAATTCCGTCGCGCTTTTACGACCCCTAACTCAATCATCGATCAATGAGAATCAGTGTTTGTAATGAATAGCTGTAAGTAGGTACGTACATACATACGTGTAACATACATCGAAGATACCGGTTCGCGCGATCTTTAATTCATCTTTTTACTTAGTTTAAATTCAGCTCAGAATTCGTAATTTATTACCGTGACGGGTTCCTCATTTTTTTATTTTTTTGTATTTTATTTCATCCCTTTTTTACGAAATTTATTACTTTTTTGTAACGCTATATTTAGGTTTCGTACACACAGTGCACCTATGTCTACTATATATATATTCATTGTCAAGATATCGCTCCGAATTTTAAACAGCTATTTATTCAATTCGGGTCTGTAGTAGTCTGCGTATAGATATGAAAAAACATCTGAATCAATAAATAAAAAAACGTTTGATAAATACTAATAAATCATCGAGAATTTGCGCCTCGGGTAAAGTACGAAGTTTCTAATTTGAAACATTTGGATGGGGGCCGTGTAGGTATAGGTACCTATACTGCTAGAATACCGAGATTTTATTTCGTAATAACTAAATACAATTTTGCAATTTCTCTAACAGAGTATTAAATAATTTAAACACTATTCCAATCAAATGCATATAGTATACACCTCGGGCGAAGTTATTCGATTGCGTAATTAAACTATGATGGGGAAGACAAGACGTAATATTGTCGAAAGTATATCGTACATGCATCGATCATCGTCTTTATGCAAACGACATAGCACGTTTATTAATCGAGTACCTATATCAAGAAGATATTGAAAGTAATCGTATAATACGAAACTATTCTAACGAAAGAAGACTCCATGTCATGAATCATGAAATTAGCTAATATACGCTCACGTTAATGATTGGAAAAAAAAAGTCAACTAGTAGACGATATGGGGGCCGGAACTGACTACTAGACGTTCGAAGAGAGTTTATCTCTATGTATACGAGTAGATGTTAGACCCTCACCTGTCGGCTGTCTGCACTGAGAAACAACTCCAACTGTTGTTACTTAGGCAAAAGTTTCAGGGACAGAATAATTATAAGATCATTACTCCGCAGACCGAAAATGACACGCATGTTAAAGAAAACCTTGTAATAATCGCTGCATACAGACCCGTTGATGATGTGTCTTCTATTGCGATGTATAAATTTTCGCAACCAGAAATTTCACTCGTCAAAAAAAAAAAGATGAAAAAACAAACTTGTCATAGTTTGACGAAAAGTTATTCAACAAGTTCATTACATGATTAATCTTCTTATCCCATAGTCAATGCGAGCTGTGAGTCTTGATGAATTAAAATATTTTTTATTCAAAACCCCATAAACTTAATTCGGCTGTGATATACCGAGAATTTATTACATACATACTAGATTTACACGAATACACATCAACGTTATGGTTCGAAACAAGATTGCAAGATTATCAATCGTCATGTTGACTTAAGCTGTTCAACTAGTTTACTGATTCACTATATGTAGTATCATAAGCTTTGACAGGCTGTTTCCCACTCAATTATTATCCCGATCTAAATATGCATATGCAATATATGTACATTATGTATAAAGGTGATGTGAAGAGTATTTTTCAAACAATATAAGAGCATGAGAGTTTGTTTTCTCATTTATAATCGCGCGTATAGGTTTATTGCCGATTTTTTACGATTTCTTAGTGTACAAGGTACATCGTGGGTGGGTTTCAATCGGAGATTCCTTATCCGGTTGACGATACAAAGATCGTGATTGAGTAACCGCGGCGATCAGACGCCTGTATCTGAAATCGTTTCTTTTAGAATAACGAAAAGAGAGCATGCGGTGTATAAGATAAAAAGACATTGAAGGGCTCGGTATTTTTAAAACGTCGTCTTCAAGTCCAGGCCCAAAGCTCCAGGGGTACCAGAAACAGCAGACTTCGTCTTCGTCAGTCCCAGACGTCTGGCTCAAACTAGTAATATAGGAATAAAGTAACTAAACGTGGCAAACGTCCTGCAATATAAACAGCAAATCCTTATTCCCCTGATTAAAAAATCACTTCTTTTACTTCTACAGCATAACGGGATCTACATATCATTGATATTCGATTAATTTGCAGCTGCGGCCGATCTTTGCATTAAAGTTTGAAAATCGAAGCACACCATGTGCCAGGTAGGTATTTGAGTAGTGTGGACTGTACAGAGTGCCCGGAGCACCTGGACACGCGAATAGCTAAGTCTAGGTAGGTATCAAGGTATGTTCTGTTTAGAAGTTGAATTTCTGTTAAAATCCAGCTGCCAGCTGCATAAACTCAGTCCTGAAGTGTACTTCTATGGGATTCCAAATAGGGGGTTTTAAAAATCGGGCAGATATATAAATAGGCGTTGCTGCAGGTCGGTCTGTGGGTGCACCGCGTGCCCCCGTCCTGCAAGTCCCTGCACCGGCCGCTATATATGCATTTGCTGCAGAACGGTGCAACCGGACTTGTAAGGGCATAGGAACTTTTTCTTGCTATCTTTCTGACGCGTGCGTCGCAATGCATTATGGATCCACATATTTATTCCATATAAATTGTGTATTATTTCGAATGAACAGCAAACAATATATCAAATCTTCCAAAGTCACCAATTTACGAACAATAATCAAAGGGTCATCCTTCCTCAATTAAAAATTTTACCTTCACATCTCTGGTTTCCTAAATCATTCGATAAAACAACATGTTCTATGATCGAGGATCAGATCTTCACTATATCGATCTCGTTTCTATATATTGATTAGAAACCGAGTTTTCAAAAAGAAAAAAAACAAAAAATCTTATCATACAATCTTCGACCAGTATACTGAAAATCTGAAACTCAACCAAAGACTTCAGTAGACCCAGTCTCAGACTGAATACTGCATCTACAGATTGAATTTGAATAAAATCGTAGAGGTCAAGGGAAATCCGCCTTTCAAATTATCAATGACTGACCCAATAAAAATGATCAAACGTTAAAATAGAAACACATGCCTATATCTACCCAATCCGCAAGCGTTTTCATCTGGAAAGTTTTGTTTATCCTAAACGAATGAGGATAACCGCGAGAAGAAAAATAATGAGGACAAAAATGACTGCGCGGCTGTATGTGTAAGAATTCTTATCTAAATTCTTGCAAAGAGTTCGAGATAATCCATGTATAGTAATGTAATATGCGCCGCGTCCTCGGCGAAGGCCGCGCGTGACAAGGATCAGTGACTCTTTTGGTATAGCCGAACTTGATGGCTATGGTGTGATTACACCCGTGGCTTATAGTCTACTCATCAGCTTGTTACAACGTTGCAGTGAGACCCTGTTCGAACTTATGGCACGATCAAATGAGCGTAAGATACAGATGTTAGGTATATGCATAGGTATAGGTATCTAATATAACCAGAGGACGATACATGGCCCAATATCACACCTGATGTGACTATAATATGCATGGGTATAGGTATAACGCATAAGTTTTGTATAGGTCTGTATTTGTGGTCCTTAGGACTCCCATAGATGGAATGATTTTTATTCGAATTATTCCGCCCCGGAGGCCACGGGGCATGGTCTACGGTCCACGGTCCACGGTCCATGGAGACCCGACGAGATGAGAGGCGCCAGGCAAGGATACGCTGGACTTCCTATTGCTGCAATATTCCATAAATGGAGATAGTGGTTGTTCGCGTTCTGCGTCGAGTATCTTGCTTCAAGGTTACTTCCTAAATATCCCCGAGCGGATCTTACTGTCTTTGAAGACCGGTGAACTTCTGGTACAGATCACACACACACACACACTTTCAATATGATTTATTCACATATTTCATACTCGCTGTGTATGTAGTATTCACGAAGAGAATTACGCCGGGGGCTTGTGTGCTATTACATACATCCAACATTAATATTATTCTTATTAGTATAGTTGCCTAAACTGACTAGTCGACTAATAATGAAAACGATATAATAACGTCGGAGGTAATTGATTTTTTTTTTATCTTTTTTCTTTTAAGCACATCTGCCGGAATTAATTACCACGATTTATCGCGGTCAAACCCAACGTGAACCCGGTATGAAATATAGAAATTCGAGAGAGTGAGTTTCAAAAAAATTTAGTATAGAAATTTACACAGGTGTTTCTTTGTTGCTCTACGTGCGAGATACCATATCCTAGAGTTACAAAGGCAGGTAGATATAGGTATGTGTGTTGGTGACCATGAGGTCGAAAAGTGTGTCAAGTTTTAAAAGAACCACCCATATGCACCTATGTAGTACTTTATTAACATATATTTTAGCAAGTACTACCTATATAAATTTTACTCGATCATTGTGCCGGTGTCGGTGTATTAATAAATTCGATAGTATGTACGTAGGTATACCTCATATACGACATATTACACTGCAGGTGAGGAAGTCTCGAATGTTCGTGAGAAAGTTGAACAACTATTGTACACCATAGAGGGATTAAATCAAGGCTGATTTATTTTCAGTTGTTATACTATAACAATATTTTATTGAAGAAAAAAGAACAGTAAAAAAATTAAAAATTAGTCACCGGTCACAGGGACGTTTAATGGTGTTAAGTACATTGACCACGTGGCCAAGAGATTAATGGGAATCCTTGCGAATTGACAACCCTTATATGGAAGAAGGCTAGAAATGACAGAGAATAGGTAGGACGATGTTATAGCCATTTCACCGGATCGGTTTCATCGGCAAATAGAAATCCCAGAAAACATATGATGTCCTCCAAGCATGAATGATACTACGTCCAGATTGATCTCTATATAGGTTCACAATTGGTAATAGTTACGATTTAGTACTGAATCATTTTTTCTCCCTCCAATGATCCAACCCACTTTCCTTTATACGGGTATTCCTTAATTCCTGGTACGTATTTCGTACCAGGATTCCATTCCATGTGGTTTGATTTAGATTCCGGAAAATTTCCCGTATCTCTATTAGCCGGATAATCATTTTATTCGCAGAGTTCTAGAGAAGTCAAGGCGATAATACGCGCGTTCACAGCTATGTAAGTTACCTTGGGTATACCACGTGCTATGGCTTATTGTGACTGACTCGCTTACTCACTCAAAGTGACAATAGTATAGATATAGTTTTGCGTTTTTCATTTACGCATATTTCATTGCTTCGAATACCTGTGTAATTATTGCGCTATTTTTTCTGTCCAATAATAATTTATTGCCGCAAGAATTCGATCGAGGAAACAAATTATTGTCCTATTTTTTTTCGCTCAAATAACTTTTTCAAAGAGATGATAATAATTTATGAATACTTTTGTATTGTTTCACTTTTAGTATCTGTAATTATGTACGTGCTAATACCTATGTATATGTATAATGTATAACGATCTTACCTATAGCTGCCCGACTCTATTGCCTTTAAAAGTCTTAAATCTGAACAGCAACATTTGTTAATCTATTTATAGTGCGACAGAACCGAACCTCACGCGAAAACAAGACTGCGAATTTCCATTTACGGACAGGTACAAATCTTATTTCTATAGAATTCCAAAAGGCGTGAGTAATTTTCAGCGACGAAGTATTTGCGGTTTTGCTATTCGGTAGTTCGAAGAAAAAAAAACAAAAAAAACTATGTAACATTCATCGCTGCCGATTTGAATTACCCCAGAAATCTAATTCTACTCTTGAATATTTTCATCAGTTCTTTTATAGGCAAATAAATTTTCAAAGAAACAAGAATTTGATTCTAAAAATCGAAAAAAGTTTTCAATCAATCCTGCCATGAATTTATTTTCTCTTATATTTTCATCCTTTTTGAGATAACACCCGAACAATTCCTGAATGACGAAGATTAAATCACTAGTATGCACCGTTCAATCAATTGTCGTTTCATTAATACCGGGAAACGTAATTTTCTATGAAAAAAGTTAGATAACGCAAAAGAAAGAGAGAAGGAGGTCGATACTGCGATATACCGAGAGTTTTCGATGAAACTGCCGACCCCCTCTCTGCGGCGAAACCAGGGAGGGGGTCAGTAGTTTCACCGAAAACTCTCGGTAGATAGTCCAAACAGGTATAAACGTGAAGCTATTTATAATTCAATTCGATTCAGATTCAGATTCGTGACATTTCATCGTATAGTAGGTCTGACGCAACTGAAATCGATTCGCGTAAAGGATGCAACTAATAGTTACGTAAGTGTAGTCATAGGTATATCCCCATACAACCAGACCAAATTCAGTAGTAGGTATAGCAATGTTCCGAGACTGTAGGCGATAAAAATTGCAAAATATATAACCCAGCTTGAACCAGTTGTTAAATATTGAATCGATTAATACGTCTATAGTTATACTATAGTATGTATAAAGTAATTATTAATTCGATAATGATCATTATTATATGGACACTTGTAATTAACAACCAAATTTGGTATAACAAATCAAAGTGCCTACATCCATGCAAGATATCCGCATGTATAACGTTCGGTTGAGTATATACTCATATATTATGCGGGAAAGGAATAATGGAAAATATAACAGACGTTATCTTATCGAAGAATCGTTCACACGGTAGGTGGGTATGGTATAATGTAATTGTTGCTATGAAATCTTTTGGAGAACTGTATCAGAGCCATCGGTCGGTCACCTCTTCAGAAAAGGACGATATGAAGACGAATGTCAAAACCTTGTCACTTTTTTGAGAAAGAAGAATAAACGAAAAATAAAACGACCTTTTCGATCACGACAACCTATCCAGACGTATCCCATTCCCATGTTTTGCCTGGCTATATTTGGGGGTGTCCTGAATAGGAGCGGACCCACATCCCACCACTCTTCTTTCCTAACAATAATTCAGCTAATTTTATAAATCGATCTAAAAAATACAGGATTTTCGGGTCTAGTATCTAAACTAGTTTTATCGGATAAATTTGTGACTCAATTTCCAAGCCTGAAGCCTGTGAGTCAAATAACAGAATTCGAAAAGCTCATCAGAATTCGCGTCAGCCATGTCTTTCTCCAACTAGTCTTTGGTCTCTGATCTCTTGTCTCGCTGGTCTTCGACTTCTCATTCTCCTTATGCTCCTTAGGCTTTGGTCTTTGGCGCGGAAACTGTGGAAGGTAGCAGCTAGGCGTGAGTCACCGAAAGACAAGATCTCAAGTAAGGAGGCGGCCTTGATGCCGCGGGACTGATCATAATATCGGTACAGCTTGCCTCCTTGCCTCGCCTCTTTGTACCTCCGTGTTGCTGCAGTCTGCACCGACTCTGAACTCGTCTTTCGATGCTTACGCGTACCGAATGCCTACCTTCTCCAGGTCAACCCTTGAACAAGTTCACTTGAAACAACCAGAAAAGCTTGATCGAGTTGTTTCTGATTCTCAAAGCCCAGCAGTTCGCTAGTTCTTCCAAGTTGAAATGAATTTTGGATTTTTTTGGTCTCTAAATGTTACAAAAAAAAAATAATGTTCTTTAGTATAAGGTTTTGGTCTCGGAGGATGGAAATATGGAACTGAGTGGATGAAGGTATACATAGTGAGTTTTGTCCCTGATGCAGCAGTGCAGAAACGGAATGCAAGTGGCATTTAATTTACGATAAATACTATAAGCGTTTGACAGTTTGAGAAAACCTCCGCACCTTTGTGCAAACCTCGCTGACACTAACTCCCTTAGAAATTGACAAAACTAATTTAAGAACGACTCTGTCGGAGTGGGAACTGCTCGTTAGAGCACCACGTTCTCTGACTTTATAGATCCCTATCGAGGAAATAGGTATCTCTTGGCTTTGCATTCCCACAGCTCTATTGCAATAATATCCACAGGGCTAACCAGTGCAGCAGCCGATGGATTAAACGAGAAAAATATGTAATAGAGAGAGAGAAAGAGGAACCTGCGGAACATATAGAAAGAGAGGGGCAGCAAGACCGGGTTTATCTTATTGGGAAAATAATTATCTCTCTCTTGGTTTTTATCCGCGTATAACGTAATTACAGTATAATCGTTACGAAAACCAATATAAAGAATGAAAACAATAAATTTTCTCATTGCAAAAGCTATGGTGCGCGGTGTTCTGCACAAAGTATACGCGGGCGTCGTATAAAGTGCTTAATTTATTTCCGCTGCACTCGTTTCGTTCTTTTTTCTTCTTCTTTTGTTCTTGCCCCGGTTATTGCATGACCGCGATATATTTGAGAAGTAGAAAAATTGATATACATGTATGTGACGCTAATTTGTGTCCGAAATTTATTTGGGATGTAAAGAAAATCTGAAACCGAACAAGTCTCGGAGAAATTTTTTTGACTCGCTACTATACTCCGGAATGGTATCCTGATGATAGTGCGTGGTTCCGGACTGAAAATAGACAACGTTGTTGGTCGCTCGAACTTTCGACCTGCAACGTATGCAATGCGAGCAAAAGTTTCGCTCACCATACATATGTATGTACGTATATCCACCACCTCCTGCAGCGCAGCCCCAAGACGCTACGAGCTTGCAGCTTTTTCACGCTCTTTTTTAGCGCATACCTTTGCTGCTGCGGAAAAACAGACGATTATAGGCGCGCGCGAGCGACTGTCTGAGTGGAAATAGGCACCACGCTAATGTCAATGTCTCGCGACTCGTAATTGTCACGATTTTCAATTATCTTTAGCAACTTTTCGACGCTTTTTAATTACATACATATCTATAGAAAAAAAAAAAAAACACGTCATTAATTTCACTTGAATAAGAAATTAAACGGGTCTATAGGCACTACATGAATTATTCATTGAAATAAAATTAAAACTGCATTTATTGTATCAACGATATGTAGGCTTATTTCTGATGTCTGGATATGCCGTCGCCTTGAGTGTACACACAAATGTATGTATACATATACCCATGTACCTATATGCTTAAAAATAAAATATTTATTGGAGTCACAAGCGTCGTGTCGTCAAGTGCGTAACGCAAAATTGACTCAACTATTTAGCAGTGGTGTATATAAGTATGAAAAAAAATATACTTCATTTTCTGACGATATTTCTAAAGACAATTTGTTCATTTTCTTATACAGAAGACAAGATATCGGGCTAACGAGTTCTCCGTGACGTCACAATTTCTATACTTTATATTACTAATATATATGATATTGGGTTCGTTCAATTACTTATTCGACAAGCAGATATATATAATCCAAATCATATAATCTAATCCCACGCAGCCGGATCAGCGGTAATTCAAACTCGTTAAGGTCCAGCGTTTAAATTTTAAACGTTTCGCTCTATTATATTATATTATAATATAATGAAATATTTCAGCCCGAGCTCAAAGAAATAGCTCTATACAGCCACACATATTACAGATTAATCAATGAACCGATGGATTAACTCCACCGGATTGTTTTATCATGGAAGCAACATGTATGTATATATATGAGCGATAATAATCTCAAAAATGAAGTAGCAAACGAGTTTAAATTATTTCAAGTGTCACTAGGCGTTTGAAGCCTCTCTCTTGATTGACTGACAGTACAATAGTACGACTACATGGGTGGGAAGGAAGGAAGGAGGGCTGTATAGCCGTATGGATTAACGCGCCTTGTTTCTTAGGGCTACAGTTATTATCATCATTATTATTCATTTGTTTAGACTTTTATGTACACAAAGGTCTATATGGGTGTGTCCCTACAGCTTTACTTATATATATATAGGTATACGTCATATTATACTCCTTTGGAATCTCTTGGGCTTGTACTAGCAGCCAAGAGCTAACAGCGATCGAGCAGCTGCAGCAGTAAGTAGGTACGAACATACGTACATGCATGTACGCGTGTATATCTAAACCTAAACCAGCACATATAGACATTTTTGAAAAATATTCTTGCGAAAGGTATACGTAGTACCTGATAGAATTTTTTTTACAACAATAACATCGAAATGCAATTACATACGTCGTGATCTTGTGTGAGAGAAAAATGAAGATTTTTTTTCATCCTTCACACATATGTACACATATGTTCCGAATTGTAAGATCGCGGTTTTTCTACAAACCGTTTGAGTCCTGATCTGCAGGTAATCTTCTCTCGCGCCCCTGGAAGACGTGGAAAGACTATTAAATTCAAATATGGGATCCGAGGGCCGCCCGTCGCGTCTACCTGGCGTAAACATTCGAATATTATTATGATCACTATGAGATCTTGTCGGTAATAATAACAACCATATATATGAACGAGGGTAAATGAGAACGAGACTGAGCTCGATACATAGGGAGACGGAAGTTAAGAACCTTGACGTATCCGTTTTGGGTTTAAACTGCGATCGTCACCGCTTCCTCCTTCTATACGATTCGTCCCGCTGTACTGCAGATATTTCTATATATACCTATGTGCTATATTTTATATACGTTATTATTTTATACGATTAAATTATTCTGCAGTGAAATCTGCACGAGGTAATTGGGAGCTAATTTTTTTGTCCGACTATGTATACTACAGGTACATTACAGTACATACGTACCTATATACGTATACAACAAAGTCGATTTGCAGACTTTCCGCGTCAGTTCTTCCGAGCGGAAAAAACGAGGAGGTATACCTAAAAGAAAAGGTTCAATTTTAGCTCGCAGCTTTCGGAGCTTTTCACGCGGACATGGGGATGAGCTTTTGTCGAGTTTTTCATTGTAGCGACATTACAGAGAGGAAGAAAAGGCGAATGATTATGAGAAATGTTGATTGGACCGAAAGTCCTATTGTGATTAGGTTTCCGTCTGAGATATATTATCAACTAAGAAAAGCAAGTAGGTAGCACAGTCCGAGTTAAGAAATTAGGAATACCGCGCTGTGCTGTGGAATTGCAAAGCTTATATTCGCAACCTCGCTTGACGATATAAATTGGAGGTTTAAATTACACAAAATTGACGTCTAATTCAACGTCAATTTGTGTTTATGATCTTAAACGTATATATGGACATGGTCAGCCAGCCTTTAAAGGTGAGTAATTATCTACCTGCAGACATTAGTCAGCGATACGTAAGAAAAGAAGAAAAAAAAATGGAAAACCTGCGAGCGAATATTTAATATCTGCATTAAGTTTTCGAAGTCCCCTGATACACATATTACACATCAAGTGCAGCTAAACCGTTGAAGCGATTCACCGAAAATAATCATGCATCTATACGATTAGGTACCCAAACGGCAAATTTCTTCTTTCTTTTTCTGTTTTTCTGCCGACAATTCACGAGGTTCTTTGCCACAGGCTGAAGTCAAGAGATCTCTTTGCTCGAGTCTCCAGGCTAGACGTCTGAGACTCTATAGTCATCTCAAAACACTCATACATGGTTTTATACCTACATATATTGTCGGAGGGCGGCATTAAGCTGCAGTGACACTATCAACCGCTCATTAGCGGTGAAAATAATTACATACACACGTATGTCTCATTTTATACCTACCTTTCTACTATTACCTATGCTGCAGCTCTTCTATTCTGCCTCGACGCTATGCACTACCTCAAGCAAGGTAGTTATACCACCTAGATTATTCATATAGGTACACATTATACATATACTATATGTACCTACAATTACCTGGCCACCTGAATGCTTGGAAGGTCATCTCGCACTACGTCATACGTTGTTGTAGGTGGATCGGTGCTTAGTCCGTTTTTTTAGCCTTCTAAGCAAGGTCTGACAATAGATACGTGTACATGTATCAATTACGGTGCTTTTATCGTCTCATTACAACATTCTTTTTTTCCCATATGTTTATAATATTCAGAAGCTTGGCTTTCTAATTTCTCTCCTTTTTTCAACTTCGATTATATTATAGGCACGCAAGCTCTTGGAGTCAGGAATTCAATTGGCAATTCTTTAACGTGCGATAAAAATTTACGAGTACATATATATATGTATATAGGTATGTAGGTATAGGCATAATGACGAACATCTGTTGATAGAGTGACATGATTGTAGAGAAATGTCAAGTGTCGATTAATTGGAGATTGTAATGCGAGTAGTGATTATCTTGACGAGGCAGGGTCTTAATGTGTTTACCAAAAGCAAACAGTATTTTATTACTAGGAAATGTTGTTCACGATTGTAGGTACCTATAGTAATTTTGAAAATGAATTAATCAGATCTTTAGGTGTTTGGGAATTTTGAACAAAAATTATACCCAATTTTGTCCAGGTATACCGCGGCTTTTAAACACTCCGTACTATTATATAACGGCGAGAGTTGTCTCCGAGTGTAAAGTAAATATTTCTATAGTTTCCCCAAATAACCGTTTAATGACTCGTACTTGGGTTGAATACTAAGCATTATTTACACGAATAGTAGTAAATGAAGAAAAGAAGAAGAAGAAAAAAACTAGACTCCTCGTGACTGGGTTAACGATCGATTGTCTCAAAACCAATATGTGTACGTATAATACAGAGGCAGAAACAACGTTCGAAAATTGAAAATTTCGTAAGCGTTAATATTTATGCAGACAAATAAAGATCCGAGGTAATAGACACTCTTCAATGGATGTAATCCGTCAATTCGTGAATCCATGTTACGCGTAGGTTGTCCGAGAGAGATGAAGATGAAAAGAAAGAGTTCGGGACGTAGTACCTACTCGCAGATAATAAAGCCGTAAGGGACGTGGCATAGAATCCCCGCAGACTGCATCATAGTCGCACCTGTGTCGCCCACGAACAAAAACCCTGGGGCACCAGGTCAAAACCGGCCACCGAACTCGGGTTGGTTCCGAATAAGTGTGTAGTACCTAAACCTTAAGTCTCTTTCACCTCTTAATTAGCTAAAATACTCAGGAGTATACATGCGTATATTACGAAACTTAACACTGATCCAACGATCTTTACGTGATATCATATGGAAATAGTAACACGCGGCTTCAAAAGTAAGCCAAGGTATGTGGTATAGTCGTGAACATTTGTTTTTTAGTTTTTTCTTTCCCTTTTCTTCATTTCACCAAAATTATTCATATTCATATGGGACAATCGGAGAAACGATTATTCGTAGACAAACAAATCAAATGTAAATCCATTTCGTTATAAAATGCTGATGTGTGTATATTGTGTATGCATGTGCGAGTAATTTCATGCTAAACTACATCCTGTACAGCTAATTGATAATCCAAGTATATTATGAATATTTCATAAAGGTGATACACATGCCGTATATTTGTACTTTTCAATACATAATCGAATTGGAAATAAATATATATGCCACGAGAAAATCATCCCCTCTAATTTGTTGATCCAAATGAAAACGATTCCCCGAATGAAAATGCAATCTTCAAAATATACTTACCGTGTCACGATTTTCCGATTTGATGAAGAAGCACGAGTGCTGCATCGAAAAAAAGCTCAACCGTGAAATGCGAATGTCTGCATACAATTTTTGAACCATTTCATATTGTTTGAAGCTCGTTTTTCTAAAACGATTATTTTTTTACGCGAATACGTTGACGAAAAAGAAAAACCGGTACGGAGCATAGCTTGCGGTCCATTCTCAAAATCTCTTCTGCGAAGAAGAAGGTTGAACCGGTGATGTCCGATTTTGAAAATTGGATTTTTTGAAAACGATTTATTTCTGCGCATCAATTGACGTGACGCAGATCTGTGAATCATAGATTTGAATAGGAATTAAGAGGTAGAGTATATACAGAGAACGTATTCTGATCTATTTTCTATAGCCAGAAAAGTGTGACTTTAGTTAACTTTATAAGTTATATTATAATCTGACTTCGTTTTACGTATATTATACTTACCACAGTCGACATAGCCCGTATATAAGACATGCTCTTGTCGAATGGTGACGGTGCTGCGAGGTGTTCGTCGGGTTCCTCAGTAACGTGTTGATGTGAACAAAGTTGTCTTGCCATATCCGGCAAGGACGCTATGAGTCCGTATGCGTATGGGAATGGGGGTCTTATAAGTTATAATGGGTAAGCCCTACTCTCTTTTTACGTCGAGATCTTACGCTGTCCGGTGTCGCAAGCTCTACTTAAAATCTAACTCACGCAGCTCTGTCATTACACTATTCACCGATCTCAATGCATCGATATATATCATCTATCAAATATGATTTGCTTGATTAACGCAGCCGAGCTAAGTTAAGGCGATGTGAGTAGATTTTATTCCTCTATTTATGTATTCAATTTGTTTTTTTTTTCATTTTTTTTCATCATTTCTTCTTATTATTATGCAGTCGGAATGAGATATAGAAACCCGCTGCTTTTGACGATCATATTTGATACTTACGTTCATATAGGTATATAGGAAAAGATTAAGAAAGATATGATGATGTATGCGAAAGATGCGGGTGAATGAGATAAAAGTTTACGAACTATATCAGATATCCGTTTTGTTACGTTTTTATTTATTTTTTTTCATATATATAATAATAAACTAAAATGATAACATAACGTATGGATAATAATATTATTTATTAACGTGGTAGACTGTGATTCGTTTACTAAAAAAGTAAAAAAACAAAAAAACAAAAAAAAATCAAAACAACTTAGAGCTATTTTCAAATTATACGTCACATTACACTATAATGTATAAGTCGCTAATATTATAATATTTATTATAAGTAAATTATTCATCATGTCTTGACCGAAGTAAAAAATAAAAAATAAAAGAAAAAAAGTTGACTATACGAAATAACCGGCAAACTCTTAATTATAATTTATAAATAATAATTTAGTCGAAATAAAATTTGTAGGTATACGTGGATACACGTATATGAATTTTCTAGAATCACCTATCGCTCGATAAAAAGAATTGATATTTCATTAGTCGATTTATTTCATTGAGTTTTTTTTTTCATATACATACACGTAAGTATATGTTTCTTCATTTTCAATCAACTTTTTCTTCATTCTCGCGCATTTACTACTACTACTATCAATGACTACCCTAATTATCGTTAGCCATTTTTATCCTTAATCATTATATGACGATTTATCTAAAATTATAGTATGTAGTAGATACATGCGTAAGGCAAATTTTTCTCGAGGTTTTTCAATTCTATAGGTATAATATTGTGTGTATATACTTGGTAGAAAAGCCTGTCTTCAAATAAAACCAAGCAATAATCTCTGCAGCACTTTCAGGATTAGCAAATACTGAAAATTACAGAAATTTTATGTCTGCGTGCATGATGTTTCAAAAGTTGATGCCAGTAGCCAACAGAAGCAATTTAAAAGTCGATTGAAAGAGCGGGAATCATTAATCACTGAGTTTCGGCATTTCGTTATTATATACCTGCAGATTCGCTATATATGACAGCGACATCTATAATCTGTTCAGATCCTATATAGCTTCCAGCTTATTTAGATGGTTTTTTTTCGTTTTTTTTTTCATTTGTATGTTTTTTTTTTCATAATTTTTTATTTTTTCTCCTCACTTTTTCTATTTATGATTTTTTTCTTTCTATTTTCTATTTCTCTAAAATAATCTTAGCACATTAAAAAGACCCTTCGTCGAAAAAGAAAGACAAAAAAAACAAAAAAAAAAAAAAAAAGAGTCCGTTATTTAAAGATCCCTCACACTATATAATTATAAGACACTTGGTACAAAAAAGATAATTTATTTTACTCTCGCTTTCTACTATATATCGTTCAATCTTTCTTTATTTCTCTCATTTTTCTTTTTTTTTTTTGCATTTTTTTCTTTTTTCTCTACGGTTATAACTTTTGGTATAAAAAACATTTAAATATTGGAATGGTATTCTGATGATATACATACGCTATCTATTATTATATATAATATATATATATCCCAGTCTATTTCAGTATACGTATAATCGGATTTTATTTTTCTTCTTATTTCTATTATTATTATTATTTTTATCATCTGTGTATTCTGATTTTTTGTAATTTTCTCTTTTTTTTCTTCTTTTCTATGCAGTATATGCACCTACTTGGTATACATATATATATATTATTATTAATCATTCTTCTATCACGCGGATTATAAATATTCATATATGAGAGGACATCGAATAACGCCTAAATAAATTGTATTATTAATACATGCGTCTGCGTTTTTTTTTTTTTGTTTTCTTCTTCCTCTCGCATATTTCTCTCTCTCTTTCATTATAAATATACAACCAATAGACTATATAAATAAATAATTCTTCAAATATAATATTCAATTAAACCGAGTTCGTTATACATAAAAGCCGATAACACATCTAATATAATATAATATAATGAAACTGTTTGAAAGAATAAAAAAAAATAAAAAAATGTTGTCAAATCTTCCTTCTAAAATCCCAACCGCATATTACAATAACACATACCTATAGTATATTCAATCAACCGCAATCATATTATCATCGTATAATATAAAGCTGTATAATAATAATAATAATAATAATATTCATTTGCGTAATAATCTTATAATATAACACAAGATATAATAATATACCTATATATTATACTATACTAACAGAAAAAATTCATTAAACATTATACAATAACCCATATATAACATAACATTATATCGTCAACTAATTATTATCTCAATGTATTAACAATTGAAAAAAAAAAACGAAAATTTAAGCTGCAATTAAGGATGAACTGGCGTATTTCGGGGAATTTTAAAAATGCAAGGGATTTAATGACGATTTTTTTGTAGATTATTTTACCGATTTCGAAATCGTGTGCAAAATTTCGGAACGATCTGCCGTCTGGATGTAAAGTTATTGATTTTAAAAAAACATAATTTAACATGGGATCTTATGGAAATTCGGAAAACATGTTTTAAAAAAATTAAAAAATGCAAAGAATATTATCAAATTTTGCACACGTGTAGAGTCGAAATAGAGGAATATTTTGGCATAAATTTCGAGCTGATTGACCGTATAGTTTACGAATTATTATTGAAAAAGCGCAAAAAAAATGAAATTCCACATATCGGAAATTTGTCAATTGCAATTAAAACAACTCAGATAAATAATTCGAGAGATTTAACTTCTGTAAAAGAAATAAATATGTTTAAAAAAAATTCATTTGACCATAGAAATCATCAAATATGGTCAAATAATTAAGTTGAAGAGGAAACATTTCTCATGTTCAGGGATTGGTGTTGCCCTCCCCTGCGTTTCACCTCCTACATGCTAGGACCGCCAGTTCATCCTTAATATTGTTATATAAAATTTCTTATGTTTTCTCATCCACGCCCATAATATATCCGCGTATATATAGGGGAGGGAGGGGCAAAACGGGGTACTTAAGAAAATACAAAGTTTTCAGGGGGAATCTTCTTTTTTTTTTGCGAGCAAAATGGGGTACCCTAATTACTTTTTGGAGGTATCCCTCCAAAAAGTAATTAGGGTACCCCATTTTGCCCCCCCCTGCCCCGTTTTGCCCCTCCCACCCCTACATATGTAATAATAATAATAATAATAATAATAAACACACACATATTTTTCATCGATATACATACATTACCTTTCACACTCACATACTGTCCGATGAAACTGACATAGGCCTTTTATAAATCGGTGCTGGTATTCTCGAGAAACCACCCCTTTCCGATGCTGCCTTAGGGTCTTTCCTAGGGCTTGCAGCAACCTGAACATCCTGGGGTAAAATAACAGTCCCGTTACCGTCGACCCAAGCTTTTGTAAAGTCTAGTGCCGCATCTGCGCCTTCCGTATTTCCGGCTGTACCATTCCCTTGGTAATCCCTGAGGAAATCCTGGAGTTTTTGTACGACTTGTTTATCGTCTTGGAGGTGTCCAACTTTTTGCAAAATCTGTTCTAACAGAGGATTGGCCACTTTCGTTGGAGACGATTGGAGAGATGATGAAGACGGTTTTATCCTTCGTCCGTTTCTGTCGTATTGAGGTCCGTTCATGGTCCCCGTTGGTCTCGGAAGACTTTGTCGAGCTGGACTCTTCCTCGAGAAGTTACTACCCGTTGTCTGATTACTGCAATTAGCTATTGGCGCAGGGGAGGGCGACGCGAACGTGTCCGGTTGTATACTCGGCCGTTTTTTGCTCTGTCTTCCGTTCCAAGTGTTACTTCCTGCCTGAAGATTCAACTGACTTAGCCTCGGCACTCCGGATCCTTTGCTCAAACTACCCGTTGGTGGTTTTCTCAGACTGTTTCTAACTCCGGTTCCCTTTTTCAACGGGCTACCCTCCGGGCTGGAATTTCCTTCTCTCGGGGTCCTACTCCCCGACGACGAACCTCTGCAGGATAGATTGCTGTTCTCTCGGACGATTGATCCCGCCCTTGGAGTACGATCTCCAGATGATGAGGTGACGCTGCGGGCTGGAGATGCTCGTAAAGGACTTGGTGGACCGATTCTAATCTTGCGTAACCCGGTCTCGATCGTCTCTGTCTCCACGCATGAATTTTCACCGCTAGGTTGATGTTCTGAAAGAGAAGAAATAACATCGATCTTCAAAATGTTATACCTATTTCATTTTCTTCTATCTTTCACTCCGCGTATATTCTGCAACGATGAGATAACGAGTGGATGATTTTTTCGCATCTGTACCTACGCCTACAGATTACACCGGGTATTACGTCGACTTAAACCCGCAATATCTTCAACGACTTACGCGATTAGTCCGAAATTGGCAACGGCCAAATCCGTACCCCGGGACATCGCTTCGAATGAACGTATGCACGTATGTACGTACATACGTACGTATATGTACGCGCGCGAATCTCTCCTCGTTAGCATATCGCGTGGGCACTTTGCTCGGTCTGATCAACGCTGTTGTAAGTTTGTTTTGTTTACCGTTGCCTTGACTCAACATATTTAAACGTTTACACTAGGTAGGCATAGGTACTTGACTACTGCAAACTTTTTGCACGTATGTTCCTAATTTCTAAAACCGCAAATCGCAGTACTCCAACTCGCTATGTGAACAAATCTCATGGATTACAGCGTTCAAATATTTGTATGAAAAGTAATAAACGATTTTTTGGCATTTTCTTTTTTTTTTGCGTGTGTATGTGTGTTTTTTTACACATTTCTATCAGCTCGTAAGACGGACAGCTGCCATCTGTTATTTGGAATCTAGTCACCGATTGTTCCGTAAGGACAGGTTGCTGCGCCCACGCGACTATGAGCAAGTAATATACGTTCATCTGTTATAGATGTGTGTGTGTGCGTTTAAATTCATATGTGTACACGTATATCTGCGTGCGTAAGTATAACGCGTATTAACGTAAGTATTAAAGCGCACGTGTTCGTATACACGCTATTCTCTATCCGCGTACAAACCTCTATTCAAGGTTTATGTACACACAGGGGCGTGCATGTGCGGATAGATATATACGCGAAGATATACTTTCGTATAAAGTTTGCTGCCCGGCGTGCGCGCGGTTAAATGTCAGACCAGCCTCTTCTCGGTTTCATACGTACTTGATGTACATACTGCAGTGAATATTAATCGCCTAGAGGGCGGTCTAATCTCTGTCTTTCGTTGCCTGAATCTCTAGTCTTCCGTTTCATACCATTGTCTTTTTACTGCACGTGGATTAAAAATGAAACGTTTCTTTCACAATTTCATGTTTTATCTTTTTGTCTTTTATAGTTTTCAGTCAAAATCGTAGCTATTGTGTAAACAGTTGTTATACTCATTCGCTGCCTGCGTGGTAGGTAAAAAGTCATAAAACACGTATTTCATATAGTGTATAATAAACTAACGCGAAAAGCAAAAAGTAAAGAACAAAAAGGAAGAAAAATTGTTCATAAAAATGACCTTCGCGATTTCCGGAGCAGCTTTATACTTTATATGTATATACCAATAAAATACCTTCATTCGCGCAACGGTTAATTATTATTAGTAAACCGATCAGGAGTCGCGATGTCGTGAACGTCGTGAAGAGAACGGCAATGAGTAAATAGGTATATATGTATTCGTATAAGTTATATTCTTATAATAAAAACAAGTCTATTTACCCTTCAAGGAGATATATTACGATATATACCTACTGTATATACGTCTATATACGTTAAAGTTATGTCGTAGAATTTACGGTGCCACTTGTATACCGAGAGTTTTCGGTGAAACTGGTGACCCCCTCCCTGCGGCGATACCAACACAGACACGTAACGTAGACCAGTTTCGCCGAAAACTCTCGGTATATGTATATACGTAGCGAATATAGTAAAGTTCCGGGACAGATATTTAACGAGATCAACAGCACCCATGGGTAATTAAAATCAGACAGAAAATCGCTCGCGGATGATTGACCAATAAAGATACCATAATGTATACATTGAACGAAAGTGAATTTATGACAGAAGAAACGATTCTTGGTTTTATTAATTTATTTCTTTCTTTTTTTCTTGTTCTTATACGATTGAGATATAAAAAAAAGAAATAACTTGTTCAACCGGTATATCAGAATTTTAGGAATACAAATTTTGTGCCAGTTCTCATATATGTATACCTAGTAGAACGCGAAAGTTATATGATTGACATTTCACACTCAGTCAGTTCATAAGTGACAATTCATTGCCTCTATGATATATTATGTCGATCGATTATACAAATTATATTTGATTTGTATACTTTTTATAATAATTAAAAAAAAACAAAAAACAAGAAAAAAAAATGGAACAAAAATATTCTTTAATTGATTATAATCAAAGTCAAAATATCACCGCGAGCAGCAGCTGTCGTTCTGATGTCTGTCTTCACATTTACGTTCCCGTTGACGTCATACTACTACGTCTTCTGACAGTAAGTATTGCGCATTTCGTTACGTTACCGATCGAATGCTAACATACATAATGCATTAAGTGAATTATTTTACGATCTACGAATCGAGATAGGTACCCGCGATTACATGCGATTCATTATAGATCGTCAATAAATTTGTTTGATTTTATTTATCGATTATAGGTGTGTATAGCTGGGTATCGGCGCGTTAATGCAGCGATAAAATAGTATTAAACGTATATTATAGAGAATTTTGCGAATGGATATAAGGTACCTACCTACGTAACTGAATTCTTTTGTACTTAAAATCTAACCAGATAGTACGATAGGAATTAATTTGCGTTTGAAACTTTCTTCGCAACGGGACGTCCAGCTACGATTTAATCAAATAACGATTTCTAAACTATAATGATTGCAGTGCAGCAGTTAGACTGATAAAAAAAAGTGTTAAACTATGTCGTATTGTCTTACCGCACCGTTACTTATAGTATATCTATAAACGACTTTTCATATTTAATTTTAACCGTTAATTAATACTGGCCAAACTAGCGGCGGAACATTTGATTACTCATTATTGTACCTACTTCTTTATATAACAATCACGCGGAAGGGGAATTTTAATTACTGCGGACTTAAACCTGCAACCTGAGATTTTGACCTAAGCCTATAAACTTTAACGCAGATATGGCGAAAAGAGAAATTTTTCTGGTCGTTCATTGATTTTTGTTTTTTTTACCCTAAAACCATTTTCAACATTCGAAATATGGAAACATCAAATTCGAGGTAAAGAAGATCGAAATTTTCAAGTAAGACTAAAAATTTGAAAACGAATATATTCAAACTTTCCCAATTTTCTGTCTTTAAGGCATAACTGGATACAGTCAGGTGAAAAAGTTGGTCCAAAATGTGCAAATCTTGTATTTACAGGTCTCGATCGTGTAGTGAATGTTTGGCCCCACAATTAGCCAAATTAGTTATAAATGAACACTTATAAGTGTTAATTTGCAATTTTTTAGTATCAATTGAAGCGAAATCTTACGAAATTAGGGCTAAATTCGTAGATTTCAAAAAACCATAACTACTAAATTATTTAGTGTAAAATTCTGAAATAATGAATGTATCATTATTCTATCAAGCACTATCATCCACGAAATTTTAAAGAATTTTGGCGATTTCTGATTATCCATCCAGTTATTAGGGGTAAATTCTTAGATTTCAAAAATTCATAACTACTAAATCATGTAGTGTAAAATTCTGAAATAATTAATGTATCATTAATCTATCAAGCACTATCATCCACGAAATTTTAAAGAATTTTGGCGATTTTTGATTATCCGTCCAGTTATACCTTAATATCGCGAAGACTGCAGTATAATATGTAGAATAAATTCAAACAACTCACTTTGATAGTCAACAACCGTTGGCGATGCCTGCGTGCTGCAACCGGAAGTTGAAGTTGCGGATGCCGGCTGTACGGCACCAAGACTCCGATAGCCTTCGTCAGATACTTCGCTTCCATTGTCCGAATGTTCTCCATCGCCTTGAGGTGATTTCGTATAGTTAACTTCTTTCGCAAAATTTTCACCAGTTTCTTCTTTTATTATTCCCGGTGGACTTGGGGTTGGACTTCTGCTGGATGAATCTTCGTGACATTTGTAATTGAATATCGACGGCTCGTACCTTGGCGTATCATCATGCGACGAGGCTCGACGTGCTACGCCACCTTCCACCACGTAACGTTTTGAAAATTCTTCAGAAAGTGGCACCTTCGCACGAATCTCTTGATGCAAGTCTTTCTTAGGATCCTGAACACCAAATTTTAACGAAGTTTCAGCTTTTCGGTCTCCGATAAAGATCACAACGCGATTTTTCTCGAGGGCTTTCAAATTTTCGAAACTCTGTTCTATCTTCTGTGAGAAGAATTTTTTTCAAATTTTATCCACATAAAATTGAGTTAAAAAAATGATCATTCGGTTGAGGATAGCAGTACAGCTCATGTCCGTAACGAAGTAAATTAGCGCGGGAAAACTGAACATAACGTTTTAGTAACCGACCAGGTTTCGTAGATTACAGAGAGCCGATAATCACGGTGTTTAAGCACGCTTTTTGTAAGCAATGTGGGTATAACCACGTTCGGTATTGCTCTCGAATAACTGTTCTTTCCAAGGTTAAAAACCATGTTTTCGTACATAATATATACAACAGGAAGATAAATCAGCGGAAGAGTTACATCACGAAATAAGATAAAACGGGCTCGAAGGGGGAAAAAAAGAAACAAAAGGTACAATGAAAATAGCATATCCGTTTGTGGAACGAGGATGAAAAATAGCCTCGAAGGATGTGCAAAAAATGTCCATCTTCAAATCAAGATATATTAATTACGATTTTTAATTGACCCTAAAAGGATGTTGAAAAGTGTTGAAAAATGTTGAAAAATGAAGTTTAAGAATCCCCTAATCGCGCGCACAATAATTATAATTATTGAGTGATACTAATGAAAAATAATAATTACCCGATAGTTGTCCTGATTTCTGCTATGATACATCTGAGACCTTCCGTCGTATTTTATTTGTCTAATTTCCTCGTTCAATGCTTTCCTGGTTGGATCTAAACTGGAATTTCCATTCCTCTGCGCGTTTTCGACTATAGGTGTTGGGCTCCTAGACCTAGCGTGTCTCTTAGGAGTTGGTGATCTTGATCTCTGTTTGTTCAACTCACTGCCCAGATGTCCAGGGCTTCCGAAAATCTTTCTTTGCGGAGTTGGACTCCTAGAACGATTCGACGACTTCCTTAATTCCTCCCCAAGATGCTTATTCTGTACTTGATGAGGGGTTGGTGATCGCGAACGATTATTTGAAACTGTTCTAGTCGCCTGCGGACTTTGATTTTGCAATACCCCAGCGCAGGATCCAACACTCGATGCTGAACTGCGACGGGTTCTTGGAGGTGATCTGTTTCCACAGAAATTATAAGTGTGAGTAAGGAGAAAAGAAGAAAAAACAAATACAGCAACTCGAAAACATGCGATGATGTCTCTATCGCTTAAGAAACGACGATTCATCCCAATTGAAATTTCTCACCGTTCGTAGTGCACCTGCGCACTTCCAAGATCGAAAGATCCTCCCGCTTTTTGAATAAGTTTTGCTGAAATCGTTGACCGATGTGCTAAAAAATAATTCATGCCTGTTATAATTTCGGAGTAATTGCAGTGTGTAATGGGTGATCGAGGGCAAAGTAGTACGGGGTGAACTTACAACTACGACAACGACAAGGGTCGTGTTTGTCAAGGTAATGACTCAGGGTGTCCCAGCCACCGCCGACTCGTACCATAACGTGATTGCGCAGTATTCTTACGAAAATTAACACCTTTGTATCACCAATGCGATATTTTCCCTCCGAAACTCTTATCATCGGGAATTGAGTGGGACAATTGCATCTTTCGACCAAATCGCGAACCTGGAATATGAGAATTCGGGTATTAGATATTGAGTGAACCATCCCGTAAAGATCGAAGAACATTTTCGATTTAGAACGGCTTAGGGATGAAAATTTCTATGGGTTATAGAATTCGCGTGTGTGCAGAGTGCAGCTTCTCTTCGTCCTCGAACTGGGTGCGTAATTACTTCTTGAAAAATTCGTTGGCATATGTTTTAATTAATAGCTATATTCGCTGCAAGCTCGGATGTATAATTTGCGGGTAATTACCGCACACCCGTGCATATTAATTGACCGTCTTGCTATACGTGTAGGTGTATAATTGTAAGAAAAATTCAGCCCCTATAACGTTCTGAATGTAAAAATAAACGAGACCGTCTCAAGTATCGCTTGTTTCCGTAACTGCATTAGCTGCAATTTGACACGTTGCCACAGCTCAGAGAAGTAGGTAATTCGTAGTATAAACGTTTTCAAAGTTCAGCTCTTTTCCCTGATCATTCCTCACGTCACGTCCGGTACAATATAAGCGGTCTCTTTGATATAAATCCTTCACTCACTCTCACTCACTCTCTCTCTCTCTCTCTCTCTCTCTCTCTCTCTCACTCACTCTCTCTCCATCGTCGGAGTACGTTAAGAGTAGATGAAAATTAATAATTATCGACTATTGCATCTAACACGGGTTATAGATAAGATAACTATTACATATACATAATATTTAGATCGTATCAATAACGCTCAATGGATACACACACAATATACAATTGATTGGATCGACTGCGTGCTGGGCGATCGAATGATTGGTAAATTATTGTTGAACCAGGTACTATATGCATATGTATATAGGTATATAGTCATAGGTACATATACATATCAGGATATCAGTTCATATCGAACACCCACGGTGGTATATTATTATTAATGCAAGTTAAATTCTGAGAGAAGTTCAAATAGTACATCACACTTATGCGCATACATGTAGGTATACGTACGAGTATATCAAAGTCCAAGTACGTCTCATGCCGATTAAGAACCTTATCTGCGACTTGTAATGGCCTTCGTTTCTCACGATGATACTTTTTTCTATTAATTCTCACTCTCCATCAAGATACTATAGACTGTTGACAATCGGTATGACAATCAAGAGATAGCCGATCGTTGCAATCGTTTTATTCACGTTGACAATTGGATCATGAATCGCTGAAGCTACTGTACGTCGTTATCTGAATGGGAATATACATCATGTCGTTGTGAAACCATGAATTCTATAGATACGTTTAAAGTGAGCAAATTGGAGACGATCGTTTACTTCAATCTACACATAATAATTATCACGATGGTATGCATTAGCGAAAGCATTTCTTAAACGATTCGAAGAAGAAATATATTTCCTTGACGATCCATGAATGAATGATAAATGATAAATTATCTCTGAATGACTATATCGTCATTAATATACATGCATGCATATGTACAGATATAAGTTAACGAGGACAAACCATAACCAAATGTGTTGTGAGTTAAGTAGAGTGAAATGATCGAGTTTGATTGAAATTCCGAGAAGGTATATGTACATAGCAAGGAAAGGGGTCCTTCGCGACGCGTATAATCGGTCTTGGCAAACCGTCCTAAATATTAAATCGGCTAACGCCAATTAATAAATGACTCCCACGTCACGACGAACCGGTAGTGTGTCACAACTCGAGAAATTACATAGTTGATAATGATTATACGCGGGTTTAACTATACACAGTATATTGAGACACGCAAGGAAGTCTGACGTTAGTTTCTTTCTTCCTTTGTTCAAAACATACTCACATATCAATTAGTTTTTTTTTTTTTTTTCATTATTTTTTCTTTCTACGCACTGATATCTCGCTGGCTACACATCACTAGCATAGTAATTATAATTATTAACGAGATCATTAACATATGTGCGTAAAGATTTAATCGGTAATTTTCTATTCTGTATCTCTACTATTATAATAATTGCTATAAGTAAAAGCAATTCGTTAGCGAATCTGAATCTTCTCTTTGAAACATATCAAGCATTATAATTCACATGGTGATAATAATTGTCGCTATCTCCAGCCATAAATTGAATCACGACAAATAGTCGGCGTAGTGCTGCAGGTGAGCGGACAGGATGAATACGTTATGATGGTATAATGCAAGGCCGATGTTATTATGTAACTCGTCCAGGTCTATGGAGCGTAGAGACAAACACAGCCTTTCAACCAGCTGCACAGACGTTATAATATAACATAACTTTAATTCATTGCATTAAGTTTGCTGATGTCAGCCATACAGATCGAAAAAAAAGCCGATAATTTCGAACGGTTCGATTCTCTGTCCTGCATGCGAAAATCGTAATGCAATAATCGTTTTTAAAACGACATTTCGAAACCCTGATGATGGACAAGCCTGCGTAAGCTCAGACTTTTATCCTTGAATGAAAGAATATGTTATTCCTGATGAGGCCAACCCATCGAAAAATGTGATTGAAGATGTAACTCTATGGCCAGAGAGGAAAATACACCCTGAACAAACGGCCTGGACGTGTCTTGTGGTCCGGCGATCAAGCATGAAACTTATTATACCACGTGGCTTAACCCGATGCTGCGCAAGGCAGAGAAAGTGATGGCACAACTTGAGATCCTGATGTTATCATTGAGCATCTCTCTACTATCTACGAAGGGATCTTCCCAGGATCACGACGAGTTCATGGGAAGGAAGTAACGCAAGTGGCAGGTCACGGGGCGACCTGCTGCAGGACCGAACCGAAGAGCGATGATGATATTTAGGCTCGTGAATACCATGATATCGTTATTCAAATTATCGAATTACATATTGAAAAAAATAGGGTGCAGGTAGGTATAATGAGAAGGTGATTGTTACTTTTTGTTTTCGGAATATTTTCGCACGGTTTATATACCGCAGGTATGTTGTAGGTATGTATATGTTTATTAAGAGCGAATATATATATTCACCTTTGTAATCGCATATTGTATGCTTAATAACCCGGATGTGACACCGATGCAAATTTAAGATGATCACACCTTCCGGCCGTAACGAATCGCCACGTCTATAAGTCAGTCTCCTTCGAGACCCCGACTATACACGCTCCATTGTCTATTCCGATCTCTTTCATCCCGCGAGAGAAAAATTCATACCTATACTACCTACTATCTGCATACCGCAAACGATAGTTAGAAAAGATACTTTTACTCGCTTTGACAATGAGAACCAGACTCAATCGTGAGGATACATCAAAAATTTGGCTAAAGTATTTTTGACTTCGGGTAAAATAAAAGAGAATAAAATTGAATGCATCTTTCCACGTATTGAGTAATATCATTTCCTGAGTCATTATGATGGAAAAGCGAGTTTATATAGGATAAAACGAAATTAAACGTATAGGCTTTTAACTAGCGCAGGCTAAGGTGCTTAAAGGTGTCGGGTATCATGCGAGGTGGTGAGCGTCGATTATCGTCGTTGAGCGTCGGCTTTAAGTAGGTAAAACGTCGTGCGGGTTCGAACCCCGGCGTTCTTCCTAGCTTCAAATTCGGGCGTAGTTTCAGTCATATAGAACGCCGCGGCGCCGGCGTCTCGCGCAATCAATACACCGCGGTGCGGCTTGTGCGGAGTCCCTGGCGAACTTCGCAATTCTGTTTGTTTCACGTCGTTAGCGGATTCGTATATATCGGACTAGGTTTTATGAATTAGCGAACCAATTTTAGAATGATAGAGAATGATGAGAAGAGAGAAAAAAAAAACAAAATGAATTGGAAGAAAAAAGAATCAGATTCGCCTATATGGGAGAAAATAAGGGTTGTTCTCATTTCCCACGTTCAATGCCATATTCCCATTGTACGTGTAATTCTAAACGCTTAGAACCTCTTCGATTGAAGCGTAAAATACGCGTAATGATATTCAATTACTTATTCCGCGATTAATCATCGTATGATATATTCTAAGAGGAGGAAATATACAGAGAAGATATATTACTGCCTATATAATAATTTCATCGTATTTTCATAGAGAGAAAACAGATCGCAGCTGGTGTTTTTCAGTCTATAAATCTTTGCAAATCGTAACTTTACAACGTGATTATTAATATGACTAGTTGTAAAACTATTTCGCATAGTTGTTGTGGTTTTTTGAATTTTCTAAAGCCTATAAGCAGACCTAATCGATCAGTTTTTTTTTGGGGATTCGATTTGTATTTTTTTTTTTGTATTTTTTTTTCAAGAGTCGAAATATGATGAATAAATTAGGAACTAGAAAGGTATAACTAATTAGAAATGGTGACTTGATAAATTACACCGATTACTAAAAGTCGTTCAGACTTCCAAGGAGTGGTACGCCCACGTATAGTACCTATAACAGATTGTTATTATTTCATTTTGTTTTTCGTCTCGAGTTGTATAGTTTTACTATTCCATACAATAGGTATAATTTTAGCCAAAAATTGTCTCGTGGTACTCTGTAGGGCCAGATATCGAGTATCCCATCTCTAGACACGATATATCGTATAGCACACCCTTGTTTTTCTCAAGATACGACCTCGCCTGAAGTGAAACGCTGCAAAGATACTCGTTCTATAGTCATAAAGAATAAAACAAAAAAGAAGTAATAATAAAGGAAGCAGAAGAAAGAAAAGAAAAAAAAAAGAGTAACTAGTCAAGGGCGCGAGATGAGTAACTTCCATGCAAATCAAACCACTATCTATAATACATACCTAGGGTAGGCTCTCGGAGGTGAGAAGAAGAGAGGGAAAAGATAAAAGAAAGAAAAGGAATGGGGGAAAGAGAAAGAAAAAAAAGCAAATTTTTCACCGACGTTTAGAAGCCCTAGTAGGTTCAGGAGCTTCTACGTTGTATTGGAATAGCCTAGATTCATCCTAAGAGCAATGAGCGTGAAAGAAAAGCTCATTGCAAAAAATGTCAGTTATAATATCGCTTAAACTTTCTTGGCATCTCTTCTGTAACTTCAAGCTGCTCATTCCATACCTATCGGTCTCTGCTATAGGTACAAGAGGATTTTCACTTATAGTTAATCAGACACGTTCAACCTACGGAGTAGTGGCACAAAGTCGATTGGTTCTTAGCCTTAATTTCGATAGAGGTGTAGGTATGGATGGTATATCCTAGACTAGACTCTATAGAGTTGTATGTATCCGCGTGAAAGCATAATATCAGAGCCATAAGGAAAAGGTCCATCCAAAAGGCTGCATAAGAAAAAGAGGACAGTGTTCCCAATATCGTATATGAATATACGATCTATACACATAAGACAAATTCATAATAGTCCATTTGATTCTATGCTATACACTCAGAAGTAGGATTTCATGTTTTTCGAAGAGCCAAAGACTTTTACAGTTTCATAGCACGCGAGTTTAACGCCAACGCCCCGCATTTCGGCTGCACTCTCACCTAGTAGGTATATCGTAATATTAAAACATCAAAATTTCACGCTGTTTTTTTTTTTTTTTTTTTTAATCACATAAAATTTCGGTTTTAGAACCAATCTTGTTTTTCTTTACACAGATCTGGTTGAATAAATTTTATCAGCTATAGAATAGACGTGAAACCGAAATGGATTTTTTCAAAAAAAAAATAAAAAAGCACCCGATTTTCGGCCACCCTTACGTGCATAGTCGCAGTATACATAGAGTAACATGAATATATAAACTGCGTCGGGTTGCATACCGGTAAAAATGAATTCCCCAGAACGTACGGTGCAGAAGCAGGGGTCTCGACGCAATCAAAATGTGGAGTTATTTGTTAGTCCGAGACCTAAAATAACTGCTGGTAAATTCCTGAGATACCATTCGGTTGCAAGACCGAGAGCAATGCAGACAGTAAAAGAATAGATAATAATTTCCGTTATTCCATATACCGAGTACGAAATATTGAGTATTGAAATTTTTTTTTTTTTTTTTCACTTTTTTTGTGAAAACGAAAAGAGGCAAGTTAATTCGCCCGATCTAGGAATGCGATAGTGAGCACAGCTGTGCAAAAAGCAAAGAAAAAAAAAAGAAAGAAAGAAAAAGACGAGAGAAAAAAAAAAACGGAAGTTTGAAAAAAGAATTCAAGAGCGTAAGCTCTCCGTAGTGTCGACGACGCGTTCCATTAGTCTCGAGCTATGAGCTCGAACAACTTAGTATTGAATTTCTGACCCATTTCTCTCGAGATAAACAGTGATTAGCTAAGACTCAGACCGCAGCCAGACCTTGCACGGCTCAATAGCCTTCTCTATGCACTCACTAGCTAATTGCGCGTTAGGTACTCTAGCAACGCCTTATACCTTACCTGGACAAGGTACAGGGAAGGTACATACACCCTTTTTATGACTATATAGGTACATAAGACACACGCTGCTAGATCGTCACCGGATGAGTTACTCAAAGAAAATTCAACACTTTCAAACAATTAAGTTTGAAAAACTGTTCCTTCTTTTTTTTCCCCAAATTTCAATTCTTGATTTCTTGCAAAAATTTATGAAATCTACAATCATTTCCTTGAAATAAGTATATGTTATTTGATAATCTTTTTTCCCCTTTTCGATGCATCTTTAAAAATGGAATATTTTTTTAATCCTCGTTATTCTATGTATAGGTATAAATGCAGTGAATGTGCATATAGGTGGATGCGGTGATGAGGAAAGACGCTGCAATGCGCATATCTACGTAAGCACCTAGAAGCTCGATATATCGATCGTTGGCTCAAGAAATAACAATCTTTTTCTTCCAGACGACGACGCGCGACGTCGCGTCTTATCCTGGAAGGGGTTGATGCCAGATACTGGTATATGAGTATAAGGCATATAGACGGAAGTATACATACATACATGGATATAGATATACGAACAATGGTTTGTTCATATAGCCATTTAGGTATATAAACGGGGATTCACCTAATAAAATGATTTGGGGAAACTCGAAGTAAAGGGGATCAGCTGTTACAGCGTTATCATTTTAGCTCAGGCACTGCATGAACCCAACTAGACTTACAGAATATACAGTCTGTCAGAGAGCAGATAAATGAAGACTATCATATCGTAGACCGCGATCTGATTCACGAAACTATATTTGCGAACGCTGAATGATCTAACTTTACAATACTTAGTCATCTAGTAAGTCGAATAGAAGCTTTCCGCAAAACCGTTACTTGTGCATTATATTTAGCAAAACACGTAATGGGTTTTTTTTCCTTTTTTTTCTCGAAATCGAAGAAATTTTCTCAGCGCAGCGTAAGGAGTGAAAAAATTGTTTCGTGGATTTACAAGACCGGAGACTGTATAGTTGAAAGAAATTCGCAAATTCGGAATTATTAACCCAGATATTTGTTTGTCGGTTCACTCTGGTTGACCCTGGATGAAAATGATGGTAAATCTTGACCTGATTGATAACGAGATCGAAGTTCGAATCGTTGGGTTATTTATGCAAGGGTCCGAAGTACAAATATCCATGCATAGAATTTGTTTTTTTTTTCACAAGACCGGATACCCGGAAGACAGTAAAATGATATCGCAAAGGAAGTGGAATCGCGAAGTGATATTCGGGCGATTAATTTTCTACGAATTGTCGCGTATTGAGTCAAAATTTTTTATATAGGTACGATGCTATAGCTTCTATGTTATATAGATAAGAATAAAAACGCGTCACTTGATAACGTGTACCTATACTTCGGTTTAAATACTAGACAGGAAATCGCGTATCTCGATTTTCATTTCTGGTATTCTTTTTTCCTTTGCATACGGAGATTATACTTAGCTAACATAGTATAGATTAGCCAGATGGTCGCTTATCGCCGATAGTATGAATAATGTTGAATAATCGTTACACACTAGTGCAGGAGAGCATTGCTCGAGACTGAGAATTTATAAAGCCATGTTTTTCACACATGCGGGAAGATAACGCGTAAACAGAGAGGGGGTGTAGTTTCCGATAAAGAATTTGAAAAATGATCGATCCGTTAATATACACGTGGTAGGTATGTATAATATAAATGTTTCGTTTCGAAACTCGCGTATAGTTTTCCTGTAAAATAATAATCTATTATTTCAAGAAGCTTCTGATGATTTTCAAAACAAAGAAATACGTATGAGTAATCAGTGAATATTATTTTGATAACTGCAACGATGATGATAAGCCGTTTTTTTTTCATCAAAAATTTAATACCTCTTTCCAGAAATGTTATCCTCGTCGTTATACTGTCTATTTTATCATATTAAAGATATGATGACATTTATTTACATGCTAAAGATTACGAAGTATAAACGTCAGCGTATAGGTAGTACCTATCATTCGGAGATAGGCATATTCCGTGTTACCTGCATTTTTAAGATACATTTTTTACGAGTAATTCTTTGATTCCTAATCACTAGAGTATGTACAAACTACAAACACAAACAGTTTAGCTTCGGTGCAGCTGAACTGATGATAAAAAATGAATTTTTGTTTACCGCAATAACATGATATAATATGCACTAGTAATTAGTAAAGTGAACAAATGATAGATCAACATCCTGTATACCGTAGATAAATATGTATATGTTTTTTTTCTTCTCTCTATTCTGTCTTTCTTGAACGGAAGAATCGATAACTCGTCGGACTTTGGTACCTAAACGATAATATCGCGGTTTTTTGAAAGCGTGATAACGGTGTAGTCCTGTTTGTCAGAAGACTGATTGAAAGGTTCTCAAAATTGTAAATTCAGTATAAAAACGCGTCGATTAATATTAGTCATTCAAAGTTAAGACATTGCATTGATTCATATTCGTTAATAGACCTTTTCCAAAACTATAATTCACCGTATTTTGGCAAGAAAATTTTCCTCGAACTTGACACGAAACTGAGAAACACCCGATCAATACCGCAAAGTCTCCAGCGCTTGCGAATAAAGGTTACTACCGCATCGTATCCGGCAATCTTGTACCCAGCATGATCGTATAAATTTTATTGCCAAACAATCCTTTACGAGATTAACGAAATAAATCACCCTCTAGATTTTCAACCGATTGATTTTTCCGTATATACGGCTGTAATAACGGGTCCTTTCTCGTTTTAGAAATTAAAAATTGGTTTTTACGTCAAAGTTAAAAGTCACAAACGGAACTGACGTGAGCTCGTATTATGCCTACAATGCTTCAACCTTTGATCCTCGCTGCTCCTATATATCATGACAATACATACTAGTCAATAGATCGACTGTTTTATCCGAGCAAACACTACGGATAAAATACCCGTGACATTTCCTCGAAATAACTGTCGAAAATCGGTATTCAATTCATCGTCATATATATATATCGATGTGTGGCCTACCTGCCAGAAGTCGCGTACGCACTTGGTATCACCCCTTCTGTCAGACGTAGGTATCTATCAGATTCGTTATCTTCTACAATAATCCGTGTATCAATCTAAACGACGAAAAAAAAGAAGAGAAAAAAAGAGCTGCCTTACCTATCCTCGTATGTAATCGGTCATTTTTTTCTACTACTTAAAATTGTCACCTACGTCCTACGATCCCGAACAACTATCTCACACAATGTATTATCGTACCCTGAACTCGTTCGTGAAACAATTTCCACATAAAAAACAAGTCATTTTCAAATACGATGAAAGTTTTTGCGTTTTTCTTTCTTCTTCTTCTTCTTCTTTCATTTTTAAGTTCGAGAGGAGAATGGAGATGAAAATCTAGCGTTATCTCCGACGATTTGAACAGCCCTATAATATCTTGTCTGTGGTGTGCAGATATGTACCTATACACTGCACTGCAGTTCAGCATTCCTATCGCAGTTAAAGTAGTTTTGCCCGAGGTAGGTATATAGGTACATACAGCTCCCTAACATTAATGTGTGTAGACTAGATTACGATGTGCACGTGCATATATTATAATATGTTTTAAGTGCGTAGGTATTAGGCTTGCCTATAAACACGTTCATGCACTATGCACAAGATCTAGAATATACGTGTGTGTATGTGTAGATAAATCTATGGTATAGAAATCAGTGATATGTAGGTATGTAGGTACGTAGAAACACACGCGGTGTAAATAGCGTTAAAGGGAAATGCGCGCATATAAGAGACATGATATACCTATGGCTATAAGCAGGCTATACTTCTGTTCACTAAGGCTTCTTGCCTTATTTCAAAGCCCTTTTACCGCGAGTTAGAGATATCTGAACATTCTTGAATAATCTATTAAAACCACAAATTGGCGACGTTAACGAGCTCGAGAAAAATTATCCACCTATCCTATTTGTCGAATGAGTTTAAGAACGGGTAAAAATTCAGCCATATAATACACGTGAATCATCACATCAGGTTCTAAGCTCATCTGTATATAGGTACTTATATACCTACATCATACGTGTATACCTATATCGAATAATAATTGGTTCAATTATAACAGTGAGACTAGTATAGAGATTTATGATAATTAACTTAATTGTATGTGTCAACGATCTAATAATAAGATATTATCCGCAATCGTGATTTCAAAGGAATCGTTTATCTCGTGCATGTTAGGTTAATGGGGCGTACTAGTATATAGCGAGGATGGTTGATCTCGCTGATCGCGCAAGAAGTCAATTAGTCGTGAATCTATTTAATGGGGTTTGACTCAATTGGAATCCTCGGTTTTGGCGTGTTAAAAGGAACGTGTTTTAGTTGGCAAATCGTTAGAGCACAGCTCCATTTTTTTTTTTTTTCTTTTTTGCTCGTTTCTTTTTCAGATAGTAGATACATGTATATCTTCGGTTAATCTCAAGTCAGCGACTTCCAGGCTTTCACGCAGCTCCTAGTTCCAAGTTTTCAATTCAGTATAAACTAAAGAGGAATTCGTTTCGCAATTAGCGAGCTCGCGGGTTACCGATATCGCGCATCGGTATAAAGCGAAACAACCGAGTTACGTCCAGCATAACTCGCATGGCTCAATATAATATATGCTATATTATGCGCCAATTAATCAGTTCAACCTAATCTACTTTTACTATCTTGAATTATTGAAGCCAACACTTCAACACTTCGCTTCGTCACGATTCCAAGTTCCAAGAGAGATATCCGCTATTCCTAGATAAGTTATGCCTTACACACCTTCAGGAATCCCCGCTGCACTATCGAAATCTGACGTGCGATTCCCCGAATTCGCATAAAGATAAAATAGAAAAAAAATTGAACTCACCATTTCGTCGAGGCTCTTGAGATCGTTGGTAACAATTTGAGGCTGAGGTCCGTAAATTAGGCAAGGTTGTTCCTCGTGCATTTCCTCGTAATCATCATCGTCACTGTCTTCGTTATTGGTGCCGTTTGTACCATTCGCAGCTTTATTTTCAGCCGCAATTTCGCGATCGATTTGTCGCTCCATTTGTACCAGCATAGGAGCAAGCATACCGAATTTAGCACCCCTTCTAGCGACTTCAAGAAGACACAATATGACGTGACGTTCATTTTTTCGCATAATTAAATCGTCGGTTTCAAATAGAAGGCACTCAATAATCCCAAGGCTTTTTCTACACCATGATATAAAGTTCGACACATTATCACGTGCGAAAAATGTCCCAGCTTTTGCGTTAGGCAAAAAAGCTACGTCGCTTAAATGGCTCATTGGCACCGCCAATGAGGACGTCATTGAACGTGTCATTAATTTACGTGCCTGGCGTCTCACCACGTAGTCAGATGCTGACTTTCGCACGTTGTTGGCATGCTGAAATCAGAAGAAATAACAGCAAAAAAAATTAAATTAAATTAAATTAAATAAAATAAACGCGTGCGAGATGAACTTTGGAGATAAAATGAATCAATGCTTGTTTTACAAAGTGCGCGTCGTTTCAGCTGCAAGAAACTTTTCGCTAAACTGATCGACTCGAAACTTTGATCATAAATAATAATAACAATAATGATAATAATGATAATTAAGACATTCGACTGCAGATTCTGGTTTAAAAATTGCCAAAGACAACTTCTACCTCTTTTCTTTTTTATTATTTTCTGTCCTTTTTTTTACCTCGCCTACGAGACACGTTCCACAAACAAGTACCTAAGTATAAAGCTCGATGTTAACACGTCCGCCATATTTATCTATCTTTTTCTAGTCTATCCTTATAGTGAAAGGTAGATTGCTGCTGCTGTTGCTGCTGCTGTTGCTGAATGAAAAGACAACTCGCCTACTGCAAGTGTTACCAAATAATTAATAGTTCCGTCTATTATACATGCACGTGTGTTTCTCGTTTACTATTACCACCTCCGTTTCGTATACTACATGGATTCCAAGCATGTAGATATGTATATTCATATGGTGATATCATACCTAGGAGAAAATCTGTTACTGTTCATCAACCGCGAACTAAAACAACCCCTATTTACGCGAAAGCGAAAAAAAAATAGAAAAGGAACGAAAGGATCTTCAACTTTGAATCGTATAAATAGTGTGAAATTTTGTTAATTTTTTCCCGTTTTTCTTCACTCTTCACATTATCGAATGTTGAAAACGATATGAGAAGACCATGTGGTATAAATTTCGTCTGTTTTTCCTATGGGTTTTCGATCTTTTTCACAGTCGTGATGTATCTACTTATGTCACTACGATATATAAAAACGATTTATCCCTCCAGCTTATAGTATAAGGTATATAATACGGTTTCTTATATACCTAAGATTGAACGAACTGTGAAATAAATTTCAGTCCAGTTTCAACACACAATATCGTGTGACTCTTGAGCTCTGCCTCTGCAGTGCACATGTGGGCCCCACAGAAGCATAAACCATATAATACATGGTATATAAACGTATAAGGTATATATACGCATGAATATATATTGGTAAGAGTATATACATAGATATGCATACATGCATATTATACATATATGCATTCAAATGCACACGGCTACAAATTACATCTGTGACAGCATCCGGTCTCTCTTTCTCTCGTCATACTGCAGTCGGCATTATTATACCTCCCAAGGGATATAATCGAGATATTAGAATTGGGAACTGGTCGTACACGCTGGGGATTGCAACCCTTAACAAACTTCACCGTTAAAACTTGACTCTGTTCGACACATGCACGCATGAATATTTCTGAACGAAGCAGATTCATTGGTATAGAAATCGATGGCTTTCTTGTGCATTGTATTCTTCAATATTTTTCAAAAATACGAAAGAGAGAGCGAGAGAGAGAGAGAGAAGAACCGATGGCATATTTTCTTGTCATCGAATCAAAATTCTGTCATAAATGAAATATAGGTATAGGTATGTATAATAGCTCATAGGTTGATAACCGCTGGGTAAAAGTCGAGCACATATGGTGATATGGGCTGCAGATGAGTTGAAGGCAGGATGTCTGTCGCATTATGTGGCCTCTGACCCCCTATGACATATCATCTCATACGCTTTACCGCAACTAAACTTAATGAAAATTATTACTCCTATATGCATATCTTAAATTATAAACGCGGTAGTTGCTACTATAGTAGTCTTCCTTTTTCAAGTCTACTGCACTCGTCATATCTGTATACATGCTTGAATAGAGAGATCAAACTGATATACCTACGTATAGTATTTTACCAATGAATCCGAAAATCGCACACAACAAAAAAAAATCGATCATTCCATAATCTACGAAAGAGAGACCGAGGCGAATTCTGCTAAGCTTATCTCGATATCATATCTATATTTATGTATATATGTATATATCTATAGAAATACATATACTAGTGCGTACTACACTACCTTAGGTACAAAAAAGGGATAGGATAGGCGCAAATGTTCACCGCATGTGGCTTTGTTCAAGATGACAAGGCGTCAGAGTTTGGAACGAGGGACATTGCATAAACAAGACACGTTCGACTGGAGTCAGTAGTTTTCTCCGCCTGTCTGTCTGATCGGTATATAGTAGGTATATACATAATACATAGATCTATAGTATATAATATGATATATTATATACTTGCGGTATGGTTAATAAATTGGAAAATTAATCAACAAGCGTATTGCATATAATTTTGAGTAAAAACCGATTAATATATAGAAAATTTGATTACCCCGATTTAGAAAGAACTAGAAAATATATACCTCATAGATGTAGGTATAGACATTGACTCGCAAATGCGGAAGCTCATGGTATGAAGCAAGGCACGTGCTACTAACGAAACACAAACATCGTAAAACGCTGATTATTCAGTTAATTAAAATTCATGATGGCAATGCAATGCAAGGCATGGTAGTAATCTTCGTTCGATTTTAATTATATCTATATATTTATGCCTATATATACCTACACCTGTTTCGTACGCAACATAAGATGAAATTATTCGCTTTTAGATTCAAAGAAGTAAGATAGGTACATATATCACTAATTACTATTGAAAAGGGTATAATAACACATCGTGTCGAGTATGTACTACGTTTCGTTCTAAGAATATCCTAATTAGCGGTTATCTAACAAGTATAATCATTAACCCATCCTATTATGTATACATACATACATATACATATGTATGGTTCAGACAATTTCTTTTCACTAATTGTCACGTTGAAATGGACGTAACATATACTATTGTGTCATGATTGTTCATACTTTTTTTCTGTTCTCTTCCATTTTTACCTAATTTTCTTCATTTTTTTAAATTCTATTTTATTTTATTCATATTCGTTTATAATTAAAAGAGAGAGTCGTCGTTGCTGTCAGGTCTGACGACGGATACAGCTAATTAACCTAATGAATAGAAATCTGGATAAAAAAAAGGAGAATAAAAACGTCTTGGTAGGTGAAATGGGTGTGTAGGTATATCTGCGATTTCCTATGCACCGTTACATAGGTATGTATGTAGCTACGAACCTACGTCGTCTGTATACCTATATAGACCCTTCTAACCGAATTTAGGACTCCGATTTATCGCATAACACGTTTGGAACAGATTAGAACTATCTAGACGAAGAGGTATACCGCATAAGGCTCGGAAAGATATGAGAAGATTTCTAAAAAGCTCCGAGTTTCCACTGCAGCAGGGACTTGCTGAAAGGGGGGCCTTGTACCCGGGTCTTCGGTAGTCATAATATTCGTGACTTAAACATGTACCCCGAAATTCGACACTCTAGCCATAATACGACGACCCCCTGTTTTTAGGATAAACATCGATAAGAGGGAGAGAAAAAAAATAAGAAGAAATAGATGATTTGTTTTTTCTTCTTTTCTTTTTGCTGCGGTCTTTTTTCCGGAAGAGTATTATTATTATTGGTGCAATTGTGTTTCTTAGAAACGTTCTGCTGCAGCCCTTAATAATACTGCATATAGATCCACCAGTGCACGTGATGAATGAAAAATAAATGAATTTCCTTCGTTACGAATACTAGACAGTTCGGACAGTTCTTCATTTCGCTCTTCTATTTTTGGTGAAATATTTGTTCAACCCACCCTTAGAACCGCAAAGAACGACGGCTGTGTTGGCTATATTTAGAAGTATATATGTACTGTACTTTAAAAGCAGGGTGAAGGGACGTGAAGGACAGGGAAACGTGTTTATCTCATTCATGGTAGCTAGAAGGAATTTTTAGACCTTTACCCATAAGCCAACTGCATGGATACGGCAGTGGGTATTTATTCTTAAACTTGAAGGGAGGGAGAGATGCTCCGGTTGAAGACACAATCGTTTGTCTAATTGGTCCGAAAATCAATTAGACTCCCTTTTACTCAAACCCGCATCGCACTGTCTTTCTCACGTTTATATAAATAGCGTGTGTGTAAAATGAACTTGAGGAATACAATACGGGGTGGCTGGTACTTTCATCTCGATTTTTATCTTTTTTTTCTTCTTTTTTTCATACCGGAAACTAAGAGTCTGACTTTTATCAATTATAATTAGTCGTAATAACAAGTTGAATTGCGATTTATTACAAAAGCTTTTATATACTAGAGAATAATTAATGTATATACGTGCATATATACACATGTAAAGCAAGATCTTGTATAATAAAAGAGCAACGTGACCCACGAAGCTCGGTGAACACGTGGCCATGGAAGGATGCGTCTGCATCGCACAAGAGAACCAGAACACAACGACTCGATTCTTCGGAAAGCCGATATAAACCGGGGTTAAATCGCCCTGAAGCGGAATAAACTGTGAAGCTTTTGCCCCCGCAATAAATCCCAATTCCATATGAAACGAGGAGACCCGACAGATGGTGTCAATTGATCCTAATTGTTATTGTGCGCATTACCACGACGAAAATTACCCCATTTTGCACCACAGAATGCAGAATTGTCATTCATTATACGGTCATTTTTATTTTCAGTGCATATTATAGAATGGGAATGGGAATGGGAATGGGAATCATCGATAACCCTGAAACACCTTCAATGAAACCGAAGGTAGGATGGTCCTGACTTACGCGTGTCCTTATAAGGCGTAACTCGAGGCGTTTCGTATTTGTCATTTCCGACAGGAAGGACTCGGAACTCACGCGTGCCTGCCTCAGCCCTCGGGGCTTGCTTACGAAGATGGAAAAATATTTATACGCGTATGTATCATGTAGGTAGGTATATGTTGCTATACACTAGGTACATACTGCAATGTACGTACGTACAGAGAGTGAAAGAACTGGCGAGAACAGAGTGTGAATCTAAATACGCCTCGGGACCTGCAACTACATCGATTAAAAAGACGATGCCATCATCCTTAGAGGATGTGGTTTATTTGATACGCGTTATGCGAGAGGATCAGGTCATTATTTATTCATAATTCTTTATTTAGTTGGAAAGTAATCTATTTATACGGAGCTTTAGCCTTATAATATTTTCTTTAAGCAGACCGCACAGCTTCACTCGTCTCTTCTACTTCGTGGAAAAGTTATAACGAGAAGATTTGCACGAAGGATTGAATATCTCGAATTTGCCTTTCACAAGAATCGACGTATATAACGTCCGTGACGTTGTGACAATATCAATGATGCGTTCGTTTGAATTGAAATTTTCTTTTTTCATTTTTTACACCAGGATAAAGAGTTCAATTGCTATACGTAATACCGATGCTCTCTATAGGCTGGTCGTTTAAAACCGTGTGAATATCTCAAAGCTTCACAGTGGCCATTTCAGACTTTCACTGATCATGTCTAATTCGTGAGTAAAATGGGACTGAAGATACGCAACGAAGCGAGACCCAACTTCAATTGAATATTTATACAATATTATCATTCTCTTTTATTTCATAGCATATGACCTGTAGAGAAGGCAAATAAATGCGGTTATGACAATTATCGTCTATAACGTGAATGATAAAAGTAAAATTTTGCAAAAATCTATAGGCATACCTATATGTATGTATAACTGATCTCCACCTTCAAGCTACACTGTAAAAAATAATTGTGAATTTACAACATATTTATGGCAGCCAATATGCAAAAGTTTTGCAAAATTACAAATGTGGCGTAGCAAAGTGAATTGCTAAGCTTGTTCTGTAAATTTCCAAATAATTTTTTGATTTTGCTGAACTTTTATACGAAAAACACAAAAATTGTACTTGAATTCACAAAATTGTTTGGAATACCGATAAAAAAGTTTTGTATAATTACTATACCCGATTGGAATTTTGGCTAGATGTTTTGCCTATTAGCTTCCAATACATGCTTCGTGGAACTAGCATAGAAATTTCTAACAGTGTACATAGCTAACGATAAGCTAAATTTACTTGTTACCACGTGTCGCAGCATGAATTCCTAGTTGACTAGTTATAAATTTTAAACCTATAGAAATATTGAGAGTAGGTAGACGATAAGTATGTACAAGGTGGAGAAAGTGCGCATAGATTAAACCCGACCCAAAGAATTCCTTCACAATAACGTGTATATAATGTACGCATATGTGTAACTATACCCAGTCTAGCTGCATATCGCACAGATAGTTGCAGCCTCCGTAAGATACACTAGCTCAATACGATTCCGGTATTTCCGGAATGGATTTGGCGCATTTTATTTCTAACTTATCAGAGACAAGATTACGCCCGTTTCTTACGTCGTTTCGCTTATTTTTTATAATCCTTCGAAAGTGAGCGAGGGAAATAAATGAAGACAAAAAAGACAAAAAACTAAATAGAGAAATAAAGAAAAGGTAGTTATTTTCGATGTCCTATTCAAGTTAATTACTCGACTGTTTAGTTTGTCATTCCAAGCACGTCTTCATACCGGCTGCAGTTTCCGCTGTGAGCTTCAAAGACATCCTTTCTTTCTTACGTTACACACATGTCACACGTGACTTAACTGTATCCTATATCCTGCGCGCCCGATGGTTTGGCGGCCTCGCAAACTGAGTCCACATATTTTATAGGTGTACTCGCATGTACACATTTATAAGTTATAACACATATTGCCACAGCTTCTAAAAAGGTCTAAAACATGCCTAGTCATTTGTTACAGACAACTGCACGGACTCACTCGCGCAATACTCCTCTCGCGTCATCACATGCGATCAACGAGATTGCTAACTCGGATAAGAAGATGGATTTCCGATAGTTTCTCCACGATATGATTTCGCTTTTCATTTTAAAAACTGGGCCACGCACGTCACAGCTCAACATAACGAACTTCAATTTCTATACCAAATATTTATAAATTAAACATTGCATGCATGTACTATAATCGTGTTTGAACTTACCTTGCAAAGAGCAACGCCAGTGTCTAGTCTGTCCATAAAATTGTCCAAGCTGACTCTGAGCTCGGGATAAAGAGCGTTTAACCATTCGGCCAAATCTTCTTTCATAGCGACTAGGTACTCTTCGGATGATTTGAAGGGCCTATAGGGCCTGGCTTCTAGTAGCACCGCCATTATTCTTTCTTGTTTTTCTTTATGAAATCTGTAATGAATAGATGAAGAAAAATTTGTTTTAAATTATTTTCAACGAATGAGATCAGGAATTTTTGATTCCAATTAGGTAAAAAAATTTCGGAATCACCATATTATGGGTGATTTTTTATTATATATGTATTATAGCGGCGGGTATGGTATAAGGTTGCCTTGGAGGAGATAAAAATCATTAGCTGCTGCTTCAGAAGTGTAAGAAAATTGTTCGCAGTAATAATATCGTGTCGGAATATCGAAGGTTCTCGAATAACAAATTATGCTAATTTATATCGATTACTTCACAACTAAAAATACGAGAGGCCAACGCGATGTACAGGTACACGACGACGACGACGTCTTGTGCGAGTTGAATCTTCTTTTTATTACGTCACTTAACACTTGGTATATGTATATAGAGTCAAAGTCATTCTTATATAGCAACCGTTGCAGAAATAGTAAAGTAGTACCTTTTAAACGCCTATAGTAGTTATTATACCTTAACGAATACACTTTTTCTGTACCTACTACTTAGATTTATTATGGAAATGAAAACGGTGTAGAAAATTATACGGATAAGAAATTCTCTGTATATATGTATGTATTTATTTATCAATATAGGTGGGTGCAATACCTACGTGGAGGTATAAGTATGTGAGAGGAGGGACGTGCAGAAGCCCTGTGCAGAGATTTCTCAGTCTTACGCGAGTAATTCGATACGTAAGCCTTTTAAATAACAGATTCTACTATTATCTTGAATAAATATATAAATTTAAAAAAATAATATTCATAATGGGTTAGTTAGTTGAAAGTTCGCGGTTATATAGGTGCCTTACCTACCCGGAGGAGTAGATCGCGGATTAGAATTTAGAAAGGCGTACCTGCACACCGATGCGGTGCAGCGCCCCGCATGAAATGTCACCACCGGCCAAATGTCTTCGTTGAGAATCTTTTATTAATTCTTACCAAGACTGGGCTCGATCTTTAACCTACACGGACATATTTATCGCGAGTAGAGGTGCAGTGTACCTACGCGGCTCTTTAATTTTAATCATTGTAATGTAATTGAAAGTTACTACGTTTTTATTATCCGTGTAAGAAGAAAAAAAAAAAAAAAAAAAAAAGTATAAGTAAGTGGATGCAATACTGCGGATGTTACCTGTACGACGTAACAAATAGTAACAATATGCTATATAATTATATATATTGGTTCAAAGTTGTGAAACATATACCTGGTATGTTTGATTCTCTATTTCTTTTTTTTTTCTTTTTTTTTTTCTTTTTGCGAACTAACTAAGACGAGTCAAAGTTTGCTGGGAACAAATGTTCTTATCTTTAACGAGCATACACTTAGCCATCAACGCCTCTTATATTGCTAAGAGTAAACAATAACGACATCGTGACAAATTAGATTGCGGTTAATCTAAAACCGGCGTTGGTTGGTAGAATCCCATCTCGTCGCGTTTATACATATACTTGGAATTTTAAATAATCAACATACAACAAGTTTAACTGTGGTAGGTAGGTATACACACATACTTATATAATGACCATACGCTTAAGAAAATTATTATAATTACACAGAAAAACATTATTTCATACGAAATGAATAGCTCAACACGTTGTAAGTATATCCCAGTTGTTTCTTATTTTCTTTGAAAATATATTCTGCTTTTTCTTTTTTTTTCCTTCTTTCTTTTTATTTCTAGTATTATTTAACCGGGACTCTGGACCGTTACAAGTACTACGTGCGTATTGTTCACACATACATGCATACATACATGCGTGCATACATAAATAAAGTAGTCGACCGCGTTCCACAATCGCCTACGCGTATATCGCAACGAAAAAATTTTGTCAACTTTCCCGACTTTTCTTTCTTTTTTATCACTTGCGTCATAATTTCTCGCGAAAATTTCCTCCGCGATAAGTATTAATCGGTCTACCACTACAGCCGTGAATTAATAGTCGTACTCGTCGGAGGGAGCAGCACCCTTCGTATTTTTTTCGGGGTTTAGAACCCTCGGTATATTTTTTTCACACCGTAGAGAACACCGATTGGAAATTTAACAAACCTCTAGCATTTAATCGGATGAAATTATCCCGCACATCTGTTGCCGTTTCAAAGATCTATATACTAAGCGATTCCCTGGAAAGTAACGCGCCTAAAAGGTAGGCAAACGCGAGACAACGATGTTTGAGATGCCCAATGCAGACGTCCTGCGCTTGCCTACCTTTTAGGCGCGTTATTTTCCGGAGAATAGCTCGATATGTATGCTAGCTGTGCTAGTGCGTGAAAAGCCCGCGGAAATCTGTGCGTGATGTAGCATGTCGTCGGTGATAGTGCAATACCGCGTAACTAACATCTGCAATACCGCGTAAGTACAACAGAAAAAAAAAAAAAAATGAGATTTGGTGTGCATTCGATGTATTTTTTATTTTTACATCGAATGCACACCAAATCTCATTCTTTTTTTTTTGTACTTACGCGGTATCGCAGATGTTAGTTACGCGGTATTGCACTATCGCCGACGATATACCACTGTAATACGTGTGGATACGGAACCGTAGCGATAAAGCTCTTACAGAATTCCTCGATTCATTGTACATTATCATATCTCGACGTTGTAGCTTCATATTATAACGATATGAATATTACCGATATTGTTTGTTCTAGATATTATTCTTACACGGTTATTTATTCGATCTTTGTAATATTAGCAAGATTATAATGTGTATATGAGAAAACGATACATGGACATACATATACTATATAATACAATATACATCTCATAGTTCGCGCGAGTTGCGAATTCGTTAAAATATGTACTAAAGAAACGCGCGGCAATCGCATCGGTTCGCGAAGTGCAGGCAGCAGCCCCCGGCTCTTCAGCGGATGGAGAATCTTGTGAATGAGCGTGGTACTCCATTCACTCTCAAGTTAACTTCGAAGCCGCCTTCTTGGCTAGATGCTAATGGTTCGACATTCTCCTGTCTTACCCCCGCGCGTGTCTTTATTGCATTTCTTTTTTTCGTTTCTCCTTTTCTTCATATACTATCATTTTATGTATATCATTATCATCATTGTCCCTCAATTTGGAGTTCGAAATAATATTTTATCAAAATTATGAAAAAAAAAACCAAAAAAATTATTCTTTTTTACAAATTTAGATCATTTTCTAATCTATAATGAAAGGTATCTCTGTTTTCGGACTTTGGAATGACCGACTTCTCACTTTTCTGATAATATATACATATAGACACACAGCTGTGACCTGCCTGCGATAAATGTAGGCATTAATTACACTTCGATTGGAGATATGTGTTGTTGATAAATAGCTAATATCAGAGGTCAATTTTTTCTTTCTGTTTCTGTTTTTTTTTTTTTTTTTTGTTTCTTTTCGTTTTTTTCTTTTCTATTTATTCATGTACGAATACGAATGAGCGTACATCGGTCGCGTGATTTGCATCACAACAGGAACTAGGAAAAGATTAGTAACGCGGTTATTAGTATAAGCATATAGATACATATATAGGCATATATATAGGAAATAAAAAATGCTAAAATTCCCGATGTAAAATTCATTCAACGTATTATAATGAGTGTATAATATTATGAACCACAAGGGTTTTGAAAATGGAAATATTTCATTTTAATGCAAAATAAATCCGCTAAACAATAACCCGATCAATGACATACCTCGTCTATTTGAAACAAATAATATTGAGAATCTAAGAATCTCTGAACAATCATATTATGTAGTTACGAGAAAATTTTTTTTATGCAAATTGAGAGAAAAACAAAAAAAAAATAAGATTGAAAAAAATTATCGCGAAACTGACATCGAATGCCGTCATTTGTTTATCCGTTTATACTTAAATATATTAGTCACCTCGCTCGCAGTTATCCGTAAAACTTTAAGGCTAAAGATCAATTCGTATACATATATATATATATATATATATATATATATGTACGTATGTATGTATGTATATATGTATATATCATGTACAATTTATAATTAAAAGTATACGGTACATAATGCTAAATTATGAAAATATGAATCATTGTTATAACTTACCTGGATGAAGTATCCTGCACTAGCCAATATTTCAATCTATACCCTATATTTACGCGATGCACTATTATATTAATTCTAAGGAACACTTGAATTAAAAAGAGACTAATATGTTAATTTTAAAATTTTAACTTGTTAATTTAAATATAATGGCTGATACTTCGTTGTTAAATTTGTAAATTTTGTTTAAAATAAATAATTACGTATAGGCAGGTAGGTACAGTGGATGTAGAGCAAGTTTTATACTATGTGTACTATTTTACTTTTTGTTAGATTTGTTTCTTTAGATTCTTTTATTTTAATAATTATTACGAGTTACGAGTTTTTACGCTTGTCAATGTTATCTCTGTTTGTTGATTTAATAAAAAATATATTTTATTTCTATAAAGTGCTTTTTTGCGCACTGTGTCACTTCTCGTTAACCCTTCATTTGATTCGATCTACCTCTTTTGTTTATAATTTTAATGATTGTTTGATTTTTTGTTTAGAAAAGAAAATTCTAAATCACAGATTGAAAATATTTCATTCGCGCATAAAGATTTACTCGTATTTTTATTTGAAATTAAAATTGAAATTTTATTCTACTCTTAGTAAGTCGAATCCGTCTCGCGGGGCGTATTCGAACCCCATGCTCATGCGATGACGTCCCTAACAGAGACTGAACGCGCCTGAACGCTGTCTCCCCGTATAAATGCTTCGCGAACCTCGCTTCGTCGGTAATTATCAAGAAAATTGTTTGTTTTCGGGTCTTTGGTAGGGGGCAGAGGGCGTTACCAGTCGGCAACAATAACGTCGATAAGGTAGAACACGCTTCTAATTAAATAGTAAGAAAATTACACCGTAGATAAAACAGTTATAGATCATCACAAGGTAATAGCTAAAAATATCTACAGAGGGAGTTTCCAATCGGCAACAATAACGTCGATAAAGTAGAACACATTTCTAATTAAATAGTAAGAAAATTACGCTGTAGATAAAACAGTTATAGATCATCAGAAGGTAATACCTAATATCTACAGAATTCGGAAACTTATGCTTTCATGTTACTCGTAGATCTGTAGATACACTAAACGCAGATTAATTATTGTAAATTCCAAATAAAAAACCAACTCAACTGTATCAACGTTTTTATTCATTATTTTCCATAAGATCTATTCACACAATTCATACATAATAAGTGTGACAATTTATTGTTACAGGTGAAAATTATTTATTGTTTGTAATAGGGAATACAATGACGAATGTTGTTATAGAATGAAATCTCGTTTAATTGGTAGACTTTGATTCCTTAGCATTCTGTAGACTCTGAGTGATATACAATTTAGCCAAACTCTGAGAACAGAACTGAGAAATATGCTGGCTATAAGTGTTGATCTGCCCGGCAACAATCATAGGGTTTAGCCTTGGAGGAACTGGCAGAGGTCTCAATAGCTTGTTGATATCATCGTCGGGTAGTGGTGGCTCGTCCTTAGCAGCCCTGGCTGCATTTTCTTGAGCTCTCTTCTGCATTAGACGATTCTTGTCTTGTTGTTGTCTAACAACGAGGTGTTGATGACGATTGAACTTAATCGCTTCTTGATTGAGTTCGTCGACTCTGTCCATCAAGCATCTCAGCTGATTTTCCAAAACAGTTGCAGTACCAAGATCAAGATACTTGGTTCCCTCTTCTTCCGGGATCATTTCCTCCAGCTCAGACATCATTATGTTAGTCAAAATGCTGTTCTTGATGACGATTGGTACTTCAACGAACAAAGTTTCGTAGCCGATCTTTAGAGTCCGCAATGCATCGGGCGTGAATTCTCCCTCTTTGTACATCTGTATCGCTTGTGGAGTCAGCCGGTATGCTTTCAAGGTCAAAAAACCTCTGGCTGACTTGGCCGTGTCATAAATAACAACCACTGACTCTTCGATTGAAGTCTGGTAATGATACTGCGATTCTAACAGCGGATGACTCAGGAAATTTCCAACGTCTGCGCTCTGGTACCATCCGACGTGAAAATGATCAACGTTGACTCTACGCAATCTACGCATCATAGCCAACTGGTATTCCTCCTCATCCATAGTTTCATCGTTCTTTGGAAACGGGAAACAGTTCGTAATTTCTAACCGATTGTTCACTACCAAACCCAGTAAAGCACCTTGCGCTACTTCCATGTTACTTGTAGACTCTTCGTGACAGTGTTTGACGATCTTCATCACCGCCAAACCGTCAGTTTGCACGTAATCTATACGCGATTCAGCCTCCGGTATCCTCCTAGATTGTCCTCTTGATGCCATTTTTATATTTCAATATTATCTCCGCGTTTTACGATTATAATGATCACGATTTTAGATACCAAATTTATCAAAACTGGGCTCGGCGGATTAGCAGATGGAGCACAATGCCGAGATAGGTTAGGAAGGAAGAAGGAACGACGGAACTGAACCGACATATACTCACGGCTTATACATAGACTATATAAACTCAGAGGAGAGGCGACTCGATCAATAAAATTTATAAACAGACAAAAAAAAAGGGAGAAGGCCTAACCTATCATAACATAACCTATCTTGCTTTCGCAACAATAACTAATAAGTAATGTGTGTATTATCATCTGAAGTTAATTTATTGCGACTTTTTTCATTATATCATATTTATTGATGTGCAAAAATGTATGTATGACGTGTAGACCCGTCGTGGATACATACGAAATTACGAACAGACGTAAAAATGAACAGTTCGAAGAAAATAAACGTTAATTATTCATCGTTGGTTGGTTTGAAGGCAGAACTTTTAAGGAAACAAACAGAAGTTAAAGATGCTAAGGTGAATGCAGACGTGGTACCCTCTCAGGCTAAGCATAAGGTTAAGAATAAAAAGTCGAAGAGAGATAAGGTGAAAATTCCTAAGGAACTTATAGACACTGATGATGTCAAGGCTCACAAGAAATCGAAATTGATGTTAGAAGCAAAAGCTAGATTGTATGAAAATTTGAAAAAGTCACATAGCAATAGGAACGAACATTTTTTAGTAGATTTTGAAAATAAATCAGAGTCTGAAGACGAAGACGAAGTTGTTTATTCAGATGATTACGAAGATGCTAACTCTGACCCAGAAGAAGACTGGGTTGAATATGAGGATTGTTTTGGACGTACGAGAAAATGCCTGAGGAGAGATTTGTCCAGAATGCAAGATAAGGATGATTTTGTAAAAAACGAAGTTATGAAGAAGTCACAAGGTGATGTGGAACCCGAAGAACCCTGCAGGGCTCAGCCAGTTAAAATTATCCCCAAGGAACCAGAGATTGAAATAATGCGTAGGAAATGGGAAGAGCAGACAGAAAAGTTGACCGATAAAATGAATATTCATTATCAAGACGTTTTGTTTGATGAAGCGAGAGCCCACGGCGTTGGATACTACGAATTTTCACAAGACGAAGAGGTCAGAGCTAAGCAACAACTCAATTTGGATGCACTGAGGAAGGAAACTTTACTGAAACAAAAGGAAATGCAAAATCTTAAAGATCTTAAAGAGAAAATGGAACAAAATAGATTAAAAGCAGCCAGAATACGACAGAGAATCAGGGCTGGGCTGCCCCCTGAACCTATCGAAGAAGAAATTGAAGAAAAAGAGAGCCCGGATACAGATGATGCAAAAACTAAACCAGAAACTGAAGAAACGGATGAATCCGATAAGAAAGTAGTAGAATATAAAGAGCAGAATTCACTCGTTGAAATTGAGAACAAAATCAAAGCCTTTGGAGAATTACTTGGCAAGAGAACACACTGGCATGAAATGTCGCAGGAAGAATGGGTCGATAAACGTAGAAAAGATAGAATCAATGAATTCGGACCTGCTTACAGCGGTTTTAAGAGCGCCGGGTACTTAGAGGGGAGAAATGACCTGGAAGATTACAAAGGCAGAACTTTGCCCGATACAGGAGATACTTCTGCTCCTGAGATCACAGCAAGCGATAATACAGTCAGAACATTTGAAATGGAAAACACAGATGCTAGGACTATAGATTCAAACAGCCATGAAGAAGACGTTGCAAATTCTGAAGCCTTGGGAGTGACTAAGGAAGCAATTTACAACATTGATGCAGAATCATCGAACAGCAATGATTCTGATACAATTGGGCCAATGCCTTTAAACATTGAACTACCTAGGCGGGAAGTAAGCGTTGAAACAGCTTTCTTCGAACTGCCTGAAGATGTTAGAACAGAGTTATCTAATATTGATTTTTCAAAGCCGCCTCCTAATATGAGGATAGACTCTTCGGCAGGAACTTTCATCCCTGTTCCAGAACCAATTATACTGACTCCAGTACCACCTCCGGAACCCATGTGTCTACCTATGGGACAGAACTTGCCAGTTTCTGAGTTATTAGACTCTAAAAATTATGCGGAATTGTTGGAGACTCCAGATGGTCAAACACTACCGCTTAGTTTTGATGACAATAATATAACTGCTGGGCTTAGATATTTGAGAGCTAATTTTGAACACCATCAAGATAGCTGATCGAGTAAAATCAATGATTCGTGAATGTACGAATATTTTTTTTTTATGTATAAAGTTGTTCTAAATAAAATATTGAGGAAACAAATTTGGCTAATCTTAGAAATATGTTAGCTTTGCTCATTCTTTTTACTCTGATTTACTGGGAATATTTTTTCTTCCGATTGTTTGGTATAAACTTATACCTTTAAATACCAGATATGCTAGTCTAATATTTATATTCGGCGATGGTCAATATTGAGCTACAACACAATCGAGTATTTGATCACTTCGAATTTATTATCCTCGTGTATAGAACAAGATAAATTTGAACTGGCAAATATTGAAGAGAATCACAAAACATTTAACTAATATAAATCACGTGTACAGTTTCTTCTTTGTTATTAACACCATAATAGGATTACATGATTTCTTACTACAGTTCTCAAAACACATTTACGCTATATAACAATGATTCAATGAGTCTATCTAGTTAATTCATTAATAATTCTATACAATCACATCGTAATGTGCTGATTAATAATTTGCTGAATCTCTCAAATCCCGTTTCAGTTAAAATTCAATTTCTCCGGCAAAACTAATTCAAATCCAATACATTTAGTGGGTTTTTTTTTACGTCAATAGTTCCAGTCTAGAAGCAGGAATTTTATCTTCTTCTAATGAAGAAATGAAGGACAAGTACAATAATAGAAAAAAGAAAACTAATCCTTTCCTCCAATCGCATGTCACTCGGAATTATTCTGAACTGTAATTTACCCTATTGGCTATTCGCCTCCAAATCCATATCTGACCAAACAGCTTCAGTCTCACTTTCGTCAGCTGCTTCATCGTTATCCGTATCTGGTAGACCATCTCCCACATCATAAGTCGTATCTGCATGCTCGTCCCCTACGGTCATGTAGTAAGTTGACTCCAATTTTGTAGAAGTACTATCCAGACGGTGCAGTCCTTCCAAAGCCCGTCTGTTGCATGGATCTAAACTGTAAAAGAGTCAGAGAAATCAGTAGTTGCTTAAAAAAAGAACTGCTCAATATTGAGATGGTATTAAAAGAGAATTGCATCTTTACTTCAAAGCAATAGCGTAATGGTCGAGGGCTTTTTCCTGATTATGAACTCTAGCCCAAAGATCACCGAGCATTTGATGAAATATTGAAGTAGGTTGCAGCTCGACTTGTCTTTCAAGTAGTTCAATAGCCGCTTCCAAGTTCATCTCTTGCTCGTATATTTCGGCTAGCAGATATACCGCTGGTAAGAATGTTTCCTCTTGGGTCAAAGCCTTTTCCAACAAGTTTTTTGCTTTGCCAACAGACACAGGGTCTTTCATAAGGACAGATGAATACAGCTGAAACGTTATTATTGTATATGAGTATTAAACGGTGAAAAAAATTCAGTCCAAATCGTCGTTTCTGTTAAACGTATCGATGATTCATTCACCGTAAGAACCCTGGGCGTGTGTCCGAGGAGTTTACACCCTGTGCTAGCGATATTAAGAGCTTCTCTCAGTCTGTGCATTCCGACGTAACAATCTACCAGCCCTTTATGAGGTTCGTATCTGTGCGGTTTTAGGAGAGCAGCTTTTCTGAAATGGTGCAAAGCCTCCTGATACTTTTTTTGTTCTATAAGAATGTTTCCCCATAATATAATAGCCTCGATGCTAGATGGGCACAAGTTTATCGCTTGAACAATTAGCGTGCTTGCTCTGCTGAATTTACGAGCAGCATAGAGAGCGTAAGCCATAGCTATGTAAAGTTCAGGGGTGTATTCAGAGGTCGGCGTTATAACTGGTATCAGTTTCTCAAGTTCCTTTATATTCTGTGTTTTGTATAACACAGATGCGTATATATCCAGGCTGTAAAAGTCTCGTATTTAAATAACATTTCAATATTTTATCACGCACACGTTTAATAGATACATATTATCAAATATCCACCCTTTAGCTAGATCAGGCTCGATCGTTCTGGCCCTTCGTAAACAAGACAATGCGTTCTTGTCGTCCCCAGCAAAGTAATAACATTCACCCATGGTAGTAAGCAGGGTGACATTGTCTCTCAAAAAGTTTGCGTTGTCCAAAGATCTGAACGAAGTTATGGCGTGATTGTATTCACGATTGTGAACATGGGCGTGCCCCCGGATCCAAGTGTTCAACCACTCCAGGCTTGGCACACTACTGATAGTATTAACGATCATTGAGTTTACTTCTATCCCCTTTACCCCCAACGCCAGGAGACCTTCGACGGCGTTTAGAGCCAACGGACACTCCCGCAATACTTCTTTGTACGTGGTAATGGCCGATCTCTCCATTCCCTGTTCTTGGAACATTTTTGCCAACGCCATGTTCACCTGGGGAATAACGTGTTCAAAAAATTACACAAGGTGTGTGTTTTTTGTCGTTAGCTAACTGCCAGGAGAAGAAGAAGAAACTAGGCTCACTTTTGCAGATCTTTGCTTGCCAGGAATTCCCTGTAATACTTGTAACGCTTCTTGGGTATTTTTTAACTTAACTAAACACAAATGTATCTGATATTTTATGTCTATATCCGACATTAACTCCTTTTGTCCTTCTGGCGGCGGTTTTGTAGCGCCTTTTGATTTTAATAGACATTTTCGAAACTGTAAAGACTTTTTATACAGCGATTCAGCCTTTCTGTATTTTCCTAAATGGAAAAATGAGTCCGCGCAGTGAACGTACGTAAGGAACTTTGCCTGTGGTGGCAGTAATTCACTGTTATGGTCGCTTAATGATAAGACAAAATTAGCCTGTAAGTGTGAATAAATATTATTTATTTTTTCATTTATTTTAATATAGAAGTCAATACGAACCGAACGTATTGTTTTAGTTAGCGAATTTGAGGTTAGTCCTCCTTATCTTTTCTTATACTATATCAGAATACATATTGTATATGAGATATAAACTTACTAGCGAAATTACATTCGAATACAATTCTTGATCGTATAATATTTTAATCTGTTCGTATAAACTCGACATTATTTTTTTTCTTTTTTTTATTATAAATTGATAAATACTATTTTGACAGATGTGAACTTGTTGTGTATACGAAGTATACGAACGAACGTGTCGAGTTGAATGACGTGACGACATGCGAACATGCGAAGATGAAAAATGATCTTCGCGCGCAGCTTCTGCGAATGTACGGCGCGAATTTTGAAATTCGAATTGGACATCGAATTCTATTTTAGTCTTTAGGAGAATCGCTTTAATTCTCGATACGACATTAAATTTATTAATACAGCTTTTGTACTTATTATACTATGATTTTACAGTAAATTTTACGATTATTACGGAATCAAAACTGTATGTATAATTTAAAATAAATGTTTGATGAAATGATCAATGCAATATACATCGGGTCATGACCTCGACATTAGATCTGCCCTGAATTTCTCGATTTCGTTAACGATAACGATAAATACGGCACACATATTATATACGAACTGCAGCTCGCAGGTCTGAAAGTCTAAATTCATGTATTCAGATGAGCTGAATTCTTCTTCTTTAACAGCTACTAGGTGTAATAATTTACAACAAGTATAATCATGTTTTCAGTTTTTTTATTCTTTGCAGTTAGTCGATTTTATTCCTGCATACTATATATAATTATATACATTATATCATCAGATACGATTAAATTCCTTTCGCTTTAGATACATATATATGATATGTATATAGCTATACACATAGGTATGCGCGAATCCTTTATATTACAACTAAACTGCAGCCAGAACAGCATACGTATTCGTAATAACACATACACCTAGGTATTTCCCTCGAAAATGTCTAAATAGTGTAATCATCGCCTGGTCCCTCAATGTGATATGATTAACAGCTTATTGGGTCGTAATAATAATCCTCAGTTATCAGTTAGATATATTTAACGGAAAAACCGCGTTCCGATTGGTTCAGAAACTCGCAATTTCGCAACTACAAATACAAGGCTATATCACGCGGTGTCCTTTCACTTTCAAGGAAGTTCAGGTATCCCACAGTTTTCAGTCTATCCGTGTCGTGCGGTGTAACAGGTGGGCTAATTTTAATTACATATTTCAAATATCTGTCCGATACATTCATATACTTGTACTAGAATATGTTAGGGACTTGATGTATAATATGTCAAGTATTAAATATCACAACATGATTTTCTTCTTTTCGAACACACCATCACTATACAGATTTAGAATTAGTTATTATCAAATGTTTAATTGATTAATTATAATTATATGATGAATATATACCTATGTATACCTACTCTATTGTATCGTAATATCAACTTACCTTGAAAAAAGAAAATTACTTCAACGCTACGGATAGGCGAAAAGATATGAAAAGAATTACGAATAGAATATCAGAATTTGCTAATTCAAATAAATTTATACGATCAGTGAATCATCTAGGCTCTGCTTGGTTTCTATTTCTAAATAAATTATTCTTCCGATATATGTATAATGTACGAATTCTTATATGTTTCTATTGTCGCAATAATATGTAAACAAAAGATCATTGTGCTCGTTCTCTTATACCTAATACTAGCGTAAGTATCCTTGACTGTTTTTGCATATTCATATATATTTATATAAGCAAACAGTTTGATTGAAATTTAACCGGCACGTGTCGCATCATGTATATAGCTTTTGGGCGTTGCTAACACGAGTTGCTTTGACTTACATATATATATGTATATATTTTTTTGCTTTTGCAATCGCGAACTCGTACTAAAAAGTAAAAGTGGTAAAGTTTCCGGCAAACATCGTAAGATAGATTACCACACTACATACTTGTGTATATTACAATAGATAATATAACAAACGCATAACAGGAAATAGGATATACGATAAACCATATTTCCGATCCAGATTAATGGAAAGAAAGAAAACATATAAAACCCACTGCTAGTTGCTACAAGCGATATATTCAGTTGCATTGAATAATATAATTGCGTAATCGTTGTATATATCTGTATAAATACATATTTATATTCGTAATCTTAACTGTGGTTTTCTCGCGCATGTCACAGGTTTAATCTACAGCTACGTTGTCATAAGTTGTATCTAAAAATAAAAAAAAAACTGAAAACAACAACGTGGTAATACATACATCTGCACCGCAAAGATGGGTGGAAAACATGGCAAAAGCTTCTCTCCCAACAAGGGTATCAAGCACAGTGGGGATAAGTCGACGCCGGCGAAGAATGGTAAGGTATAAGAGGCCGCATTATAATTGAATAAAAGAAACAGTTGAATAGGTAGAGCGTATTGATTCTAGTCCGAGATTTACCCGACTACAGCCGGTCGTCGGCGTAACAAAACAAACACGTGTGGTTGTACTACTCACGTCACAATTCACATACATACATTGTATACGCGTCTACTGCTAGATTGCGAAATTTCAATTTCACAGAAAAGTTGAAAATAAAAAAGTACATACAAAAGCTTTGTACTACGTACATACGGTAATCGATTTGTCACAGTAATGGCAAATACGGGTAAGTTGAAAGCGGAATAATCTAATCTGTATGTTTCGGTGTAATATTGATTCATCAATCGCATTAGTTTACGCGATGCCGGTATACACTATACTGATAAACTCAAAACATGTTCTGACGTGTCGCGGAGTATGATTAGAAATTTCAATGACATACACACGTCAAATGCTTAGATTTATACGTATTTCATTAGGATATTAATTTCACAAGGATTCGAATAATATCTTCTATCAAAGATCGTATGCGTGTATGTATCAGAACTAATTTTAAAAAATGAGCAAAAAAATATCCGGGGTAGATTATGACTCTCGAGAAAATGAAAATTGCGATGAATGTAACAAGCCCAAACCCCCTGCAGATCCTCACGGTTTATATAATGTAGCAAAATGCTGTTGTTCTTGTAAGTCGATACATGCATACATACATATAGTACCCAAATCTGACAACGTATGCATCTAGTTTAGTTAACATATCGCATAATATCATGATGTTATGTTAACGTTGACGATATCCTGACTAAATTTAACTTTAGGTCAGCCTGAAAATGTCGATTACATCGAAGGAGTTGTTTGCAACGAGAATGAGATCAGAGAAAATGAGATGAAAGTATTACCGTTGGGTGAAGACGGCGGTAAGATTTTACTGATTAAACAAAACGGTGAACTACATGCGATAGGATCAAAGTGCTCGCATTATGGAGCTCCGTTAAATACTGGAGCGTTGGGTCAGGGACGAGTAAGATGTCCATGGCACGGAGCATGCTTCAACGTGAAAACAGGAGATATAGAAGATTATCCTGGCTTAGATTCGTTGCCATGTTACAACGTGAGTTTATCATCCTCAAACTCTTCCAAAGATGAAAATTACCATTTATATCATCCTAGCTAGTGATCATAGGAATCGTGAAGTCTGGATTATAATCTGCTAATACTGTTCCAGGTATCTGTAGATCACAAAGGTGATGTGACGGTGCGTGCTAAGCGCAAGGAGCTCGAGACGAATAAGCGTACCAAAGAAATGGTGGCGTTCAACCCAGAGGCAGGAAAGACGGTGATAATAGTTGGAGGAGGTCCAGCGGGTGCTACTTGCGCCGAAACTTTGCGTCAAGAAGGATTCAACGGCCGCATAATTATGATTTGCAAAGAATCTTCTCTGCCTTACGACAGACCAAAACTTTCAAAAGCCATGGACGTTACCATTGACAAAATTTTGCTAAGATCACAAATATTCTATAACGAACATCACGTAGAAACTTTACTTGGAAAAGAAGTTATAGGTAGATTTATCTTATCCTACTTTACAAAAATACGAAAAACTACAAATCCCTATAACATTTATTCGCTTTTATTTAAAGGACTGGACACAAACCAGAAGACAGTCAAGTTGAGGAGTGACGAAGATCTTTCATACGACCATCTGTTCATCGCAACAGGAAGTAAACCAAGATTGCCCGATCTGCCCGGCGTAAATTTAGCGAACATTTTTGTGTTGCGTAATTACACAGACGGCGCAGAAATATTTGCTCAGCTCTCGCCCGAGAAACACGTCGTCGTATTGGGTCTGGGTTTCATAGGAATGGAAGCGGCTGCCTATTGCATTGGAAAATGTGCATCGGTCACAGTCATCGGCCGCGATTCAGTACCTTTCAAAGCTGTTTTTGGAGAGGAAATCGGCGCTAGAATTAAGCGAGAATTTGAACAAAAAGGTGGATATTATGGGTGTTAATGTTTCGTCGTTATTATGAACTGAGATCGTATTTTAACTCTTCTTTTTCTTTTGTACTTTAAAGGCGTCAGATTCGTTCTGGATAACAATATTGCCAGATTCTTGCCAAAGGATGACGGGACTGTGCTGAATCAAGTTGAACTTCTAGACGGAACATATGTAATGAGCGATATTGCTATTCTTGGAGTTGGTTCTACATTTAACACGGACTGGCTTAAGGAGACGCAGGTGCAGCTGTTGGAAAACGGTAGCATAGCTACGGACAGGGTACTGTGTTATTTTCACAAAACCGAGAAATTAATATCGTATTTAATTATTGATAAGACAGACAAAGAAAAAGATTTGAAAAGTAGAAGAGATGCTGACGGTAAGAAGGGCGCGAAGCGTAAAGAGAGTAGAAAGGTTGAAAAAAATTCTAAGGTAAAAAGCTGATGATTTTATTCAACGATTTGAGAAATTCTATCAATCAATAATGTACCATTCATTAGGAAAAAGGTGCGCAAGTAGTAGAGAAAAGGAAAAAGGTCAGTAAAAATGAAGCATGAGAATTATTTTCAATGGAATTAACGCTCATAATTTTCTTATCTCACTTATGATTTACAGCAGAATTTCTCATTGATAGAAATTGTAGAGTTTATAGATTGCGGAACGAGTTACAGCTACTTGGATATAGGGTTTCAAATTTTCTAATTTATGACGTAGTAATTAGCTTCGTTTAGCTCTTATATAGAGAATATTGGTAGATCTGGTCAGGTTTTTAAAAACTTTGCATACTAGGGTAAGATAAGGGACCGCCAAATTAAGGACGAGGTACTACCGGCTGAGGAAATTCCAGAGGTATAATAAAACGGTGTAAATTTTAAGCGAAATACTACATGATTAATTATGATGATAGAAAGATGTGACGATGGAGAAAGTCGAGCTAAGAAAAACTGGTTCTGTTCTGGTAAACAAGGTAAAATTGAGGTGTAACTCATGAACGCATAACATGAGACTAAAAAATTGGCAATTTATTATCTGGCAAAATATTGACCCACTCAAGCATCAAGGTGTAATAATTTTTTTTGTCTGCTCATTTCAATTCTATAATCAATCGAATGAAATGATCTTTTACAGTTCTTGAAAACTAACGTGGATAACATATACGCCGGAGGCGATATTGCATTTGCCCCGGTATATAGTTCCGGAGATATGCCAGCGTCCATAGGACACTTTGGCTTGGCGCATTACCACGGAAAAATTGCCGCCTTGAATATATGTGGGAAAGGAACACCGTTGAAGGCGGTGCCGTTCTTCTGGACTATGTTGTTCGGTAGAAGTTACAGATATGCGGGTAAGAATCTGAATTCAATTTTAATACTCTGGCTGCCTTTGATCATGAGAACTTGAAAATGAAATAATAACTGTGGACTGGATCTGGACACGCATTGAACTTATTTGGTTGAATTATTTTAAAGGAAGCGGCAGAGCAACTGGAATAAAGATCGTTGGATCGGTAGAAGACTTCAAATTCTTTGCCTACTACTTTAAAGACGGCAGAGTTATAGCCATGAGTAGCGTGGGAAGAGATCCTGTAGTATCAGATTTTGCCAATTTATTGTACGAAGGAAGACAGCTTACACAGGAAGAAGTTGAAAGAGATCCACTCGCTTGGATGCCTAACAAACCGCAAGATTTACTTCCAGCATTCTCTGCTCCAGACATTAAGTCGTAAGAATTTAATTTCTAAAGAGTTTTTACCGTTTGTGTATTTTGTAAATGTAAGAGTAATATATAATTTATAAATTATAAATATATCTATCGAGTATGAAAATTATTTAGTTCTATAAAAACTGTCCTAAGTTATGCAGTCTTTAATCCAGTTTAGCGATAAATAATGTATTTCAAATCAAATAGTATTATTATATGACTTTCGACAGTTTTATGTAAGACTATAGCTTTCAAAGAAAAAAAAAAATGGTGCAGAATGAATAATATTTTCTATTTTTTTAACTAGCGGTATTAAAAATGATCTGTAATTAGTCTCCTGTAGCCAGTATTAACTCTTAAACATTTATTAAATTATGAGCACAATCTGAAACGCGCAGGGACCAATGTTCGGACTTTATGTTTTATCTTTTAAAATCAAACAAATATCCAATCAAATATTTAAAACTGTAATTATAAAACTTTGAATACAGAATTTTGATGAAAAGCTTTAAACGATCAAGAATAAATCTGCACCAAACTAGAATGCAGTAAAGCTTTAAAATGAAGTGTTTTTATGTATTAGAATATGTGATTAAGTGTTGAACATTTATAATCATGTAAATGCAGTAGTGCACAATCTTTGTTGAAAGAAAAATGCTAAACCGTTGGTTTTCTAATATAATATATCTATTGTATACTACGATGAAAGTATATGAAACTGAATTCTGAATTGGGGCCTTATTTTCAGTCAGGTCTTCATAGTTTGTATCGTGATCTAAACAGAATTTACCACTATTATAGATTTTGCGCGTTGTATAAATTTGTCTCATCAATCATTTACTTGTATGTATGTATATTTCTTTTTTAATACGCTTATACGGGTAATTATAACGTTTTAGGAATGGGTTGGGTACTGGAAATCTGTCGAGAAGAGATTACCACACATACGCAATAGTAGTTCCTCCTAAAGTCTATAAAATCGAAAATTCTATGAAACAAATAAGACATTGTCAAAAAATTAATCACTATTCGAGATACTTTCGTTTTGTTAAAATTCTCATACGTTGAAACACACGACAATATAGTATCCAAATTCTAGCCAGTTATTCTATACAATGCATTTTTTTTTTGTTTTTTTTTTTTAAACATTATTTTAACACCTTCAGGACATCAGTATTTATATTTTTGTCTATAAGATATCCTGATTCAAAAATTTAGACGCTGAGATTAACATCATATATATATTGAAATAGAGAAATCCTCGCATGAGGATCGCTGCTGCTCCTAGTTAGCTTAAAAATAAAAATATGTAACTCTATCGTTTACTCGATTATTTACAATTAAATGTTCGAGCCTGTATGGTTGTATTTAACGATAGGGTATTTTAATTGTCTAGTTAATTTAAAAATACGAACTTTGTCTATTTACCACGCCATTTACAGCGAGGTAATATTAACTTTAGAAGCTAAGGAGCATAAAGAAGAGCTTTGAAAAATCTGGAAATAAGAATATTACTCGAGAATGATTCTACTATGAGTATAATATTTATTGATAAAAGCACTTCGTCATACGCATTGTTTATACTTGTTTAAAAATTATTATTGTAAATTGCGAACCAATAAAGAATTAACATGCAATTATCAATTTATTGCAATTATTATCTTATGCTATAAACCCTTTTCTTCATAAATCGTTCAGAACATCTATCGACGAAATCTAAATTATATACTTATAAACAATAAAAATCATAAAAAAATCATCCCTTACCGAAGGCAAAGAATATACAGTCTCAGCTGTTACGAGTTAGACAGATAAATTTTTATCGTTGATCTAATATAAGTGGGCCAAATGATATCCAATATAAATACGCGAATGAATTGACTGTGGTTTTATTACCTGCTAGATTATAGACTCGTAGTTAATAATTTAATCGAATTTCATTATCTTGATCGTGTTGCGTTATCATTACATTATATTCGTAATCAATTTCCTACACTCTCACATACTTATAGTAGATAAGATTAATTTTTATAATTGGATTATGTTATCATTATATTCTTGGCAATCCAACACCGTCTTTTATTTAACGAGACAGGGTCACCCGGCTAGGAGAGACTTTCCACAAGTGGGAAGTCAAATATCTTTGCACTAGTTAGAATGGGTGCGAAGTGTTTCAAAAGCTCTTCTTCCAACGAGAGCCAAGGCAACGAAGAGAGAGGGAAAGAGAATAAGGCGAATAATGGTAAGGCATAAAGTCAGATTATATTGAATTCAGATAGATTGACACATAAAATGAAACTCCAAGAACTTAAGAAAAATCATCTCTTACTTTGACTACTTTTCAGGACAAGTGGACAACGCTGATTACATTGAAGGAGTTGTTTGCAATGAGAATGACATCAAGGATGATGAGATGAAATTATTCCCGTTGGGTGAAGATGGAGAGAAAATTTTGTTGGTCAAACAAGACGGTGAACTACACGCCATAGGAACAAAGTGCTCACATTATGGAGCTTTGTTAACTACTGGCGCTCTAGGCAAGGGGCGAGTGAGATGTCCGTGGCACGGAGCATGCTTCAATATCAAAACCGGAGATATAGAAGACTACCCTGGTCTAGATTCATTGCCATGTTACAAAGTGAGCTTTCCATCCTGGTGATCGTGAGAACCGTTGATCATAGAATCCGACTAATTAATACAATCGCCTAAAATCGTTTTAGATATCTGTAGATAAGAAAGGAGGCGTCAAGGTCCGTGCTAAGCGCAGTGAACTCGAGACGAACAAGCGTACCAAAGAAATGGTTGCATTCAGATCGCAGAATGCAAAGACTGTGGTAATAGCTGGAGGAGGTCCAGCAGGTGCAACTTGCGCGGAGACTTTGCGTCAAGAAGGATTCACTGGCCGAATCGTTATGGTTTGCAAAGAATCCGCTCTGCCTTACGACAGACCGAAAGTTTCAAAATCAATGAGTAGCACCATAGACAAAATGTTGTTAAGGCCCCAGTCCTTCTACGACGATAATAACATTGAAACTCTACTTGGAACAGCAGCTATAGGTATAAATTTGTGAATTTTTAACTTCCAGAGAGAAGTATACTATTTCACGATACTCTCTACTTGCAGGACTGGATACAAGCCTAAAGACTGTTAAGCTCAGCAGTAGTGAGGACTTGTCTTACGACCATCTGTTTATTGCAACGGGAAGCAAAGCGAGATTTCCTGATGTGCCTGGCGCTGACTTAGCTAACATCTTTGTGGTATACGACTACACCGACAGCGCTGCAATCATCGCTCAACTTTCTCCCGATAAACATATCGTATGTCTGGGATTTGGCTTTGTAGGAATGGAAGCTGCTGCCTATTGCATTGGAAAGTGCGCATCTGTAACAGTAGTTGGTCGACGTTCGGCACCATTCATACCGATTTTTGGTGAAGAAATAGGGATCAGAATTAAACAAGACTTTGAGGAAAAAGGTGAATCTCCTTGATCTCAAATTCATCTAGTATACAACATTGAGACCGAATTTCACCACTCTTTCTATCTTAATTCAAGGTGTACGCTTTGTTACGGGTAACAATATCGCTCGATTTTTGCCAACGGAGGATGGGAAATCTGTGCAACAGGTCGAACTGCTTGATGGGACGCTGCTTAAGAGCGATATTGCTATCATGGGAGTTGGTGCTTCCTACAATACAGAGTGGCTGAAGGAAACGGAGGTGAAGATGCTCGGAGACGGTAGCATAGTCACAGACAAGGTACTGTATTATATCATGATATTGGGACAGAATATCATAGAACATGATCAAAGATTGTGGAGATTAATAAGTTTCATTTTCGATTATAGACATTGCTAGTAGCCAGTGTGACTCCATGGAGCTGAGCTACCGATTTAGTTTAGTTTCGTTAATCATTGAAAATCAATCATCTTTTCTAGTTCTTGGAAACAAATGTGAAGAACGTATATGCCGGGGGTGATATCGCATTCGCTCCTGTCTACAGTTCTGGCGGTGTATCAGCAACGATAACACACTATCCTCTGGCACATTACCATGGGAAAATTGCCGCTTTAAATATAGCTGGCAAAGAAACGCCGTTGAAGGCGGTACCCTTTTTCTGGACTATGCTGTTTGGCAAAAGTTACAGATATGCAGGTAAGACTTTGAGTTTTTATGTATCTCTGCGTTGAAAGATCCGATCTTCAAAGTGCAAAAATAGCTTTGAATGAAGCAGGTATATAGCTTAATTATTTCATAGGACACGGTGAATCGAGTGGAATGAAGATCGTTGGATCGTTAAAGGACTTCAAGTTCTTTGCCTACTATTTCAACGATGGCAAAGTGGTAGCGATGAGTAGCGTTGGAAGAGATCCTATAGTAGCAGATTTTGCCAATCTCTTATACGAGGGAAGAGAGCTGACGCAGGAAGAAGTGGAAAGAGATCCGCTCGCTTGGATACCCAATCCACCGAAAGATCTGCTTTGACCAGTTTCGGCGCAGATAATTTAGGTTGTAAGAATTTGATAAATGAAGAGACTTTAGATAAACTAATATTATAAATATTATATATCTGTATTGTTGGATAAAAATTGTCTTAAGTTAAATGCTGAATGAAATTTATGACTTATATTTATTGAAACAGCATCGTTGCGACGACAAAAAATAACTCGGAATACAGATAATTTTCTTGGAAATAAGACATCGTCCAAGTAGAGCATTATCTATCGAAGGATATCAAGTATCAACCTGATTATACACAGTGTAATGTGGATATGTTTGAAAATATATATTCAATATCTGTTGAAAGTAAAATGAAACGTTTGTTTGATAACAACATATCTATCGTTATTCATTATTTTCTTGAATACCTTAGTCTGACTCAATGGTCTCAATATTGAAACTGATATTGAACCATCATATGAGCAATTTTAAACAAACATACGATGATGTGAATAGAGAACAGGGGTTTTAGAACGCGGAAAATAATATCCAAGAATCTTTCTACGGATCAAATGATGTATTAGTTGTACAAATTGTTTGTACACGTTGATACAGTCGTGTTTGAATATGAAGAAATAAAGACTAAACAATCATCAATCTAGTATTCTTATAACTCTAATCTCCGTTTTAATCCCAAGCATCTCTGACTTTTAAATGCATAAGTCTATCTTCGAGCGTAGTTGTCTTAGTGAATTTTTCAATCCTCTCAGCTTCCCATACTAATAATTGATTTTTTCCCATGGCTTTTTTGTGGCCAAACGATTGTTCCTTTGTCAGATAAGGGTGTCGTAACAGCAGCATGTTTTCCTCTTCTCTTTCATAGTCAAAACGCAATCTCCGGAGACTCAAGTTGTCAACAGCTTTCACCACTCGATGTTTCCTGAATAATTAATTACCCCGAATTCATCTACTGGTATAAGTCAGCATCATTCATTTCAGTTCACGAAAATATCGAATCATTGAAAATCGAACTCTACTATGACTTAAAAACTCAAAGTAATAACCACTACGTGTGATTTCCAATTTTGAGGTTAGTCCCGTAAAAGTTATAAATTTTACATAAAATTTTATCGGCGTTATCTTACCCTCTGTAAATATGGCCTCTAGGGAATTTCCTCAACATAATATCCGTCAGTCTCATATTAACTTCTTATTTTAATCAATTTTCAAAATAGTTTAAACGATCTGAGACCGCGAGACAAAATATATTCAATCGCGTCGTCTGCTACCGCAAAGATGTCTGCCTCATGCATGTGTCAGTGACGATGAAGCAAAAGGGGTTATGTAGTTTGAACCGGCAATTACATATGTAAAAGAAATAAGAAGCGGTATATATTAAGCGGCACATATACGCATCCAGGGATTGATATTAGATAATAAAAATAATAAAACAAGTCACGTGCGTGTAACAATTTTTTGAAAAAAAAAAAAAAAAAAAGAAACAGCTTATAAAAATGATGTTTGTTACATTTCAAAGATTGACAGTATCTAGGACGGGATTGTTGGCTAATATAAAATGTTCTCGTCAATTATTCACCACGTTTAATAATACACCCGATAAAAATATCGCGTTAACATATCGTAGATTTTTAATAAACAAACATAAATCTGCGTATTCAAAACCAGCTGGACAAAGAAATATCCACACGTGTATATCCAGTAAATTATACAACGCGAAAGGTATACAAGAAAACATATCAGCACTACATATGAAAAAACGTCCTTTAAGAAAAAAAAGATCAATTACTGAAGACGAAGATACAATAATACCTGGCGTAAGTCTTAACTAACCAAGAGACACCCAATATCAGGTCGTATTCTACATCATATTACTTTAACTACAGTTTTGGAACGTCAAATCATTAGCAACCGCAGAAGAATATGACTTGGAAAGACTCATGGACGGTTTAGTTAAACAGGACTTATACTTCCCAGAGAGACTCTGTACTTCATCAAAATGTGAGTAAAAAAAAAATGAATTTTTAATCCATTTTCTTTATTCAATAATTGTGCAGTCTTGAATGTCGATATTTCTCAAATCTGTATGATGCAATATAATACAAGAATAACAGTATCAAGATAAAAATTAATCCAGCCTCACAATTTATCTCTAAATCCACTACGTATCTCCAGATTGTGTATTTACATTTTTTTTTTTCCCCGCTCTTCACTCAAGTATATCTACTCATACCTAGAAATTTTGATCATAAACGCTGCAATAATACTTGAAATGATGTTATACCTATCAGCCGATGACGCTATTATTCTAGAACATGTTAGTTTCTTCTGTATGTAACAAATATGTTACATCAGTTTAGTTCCGTATGTTTAGAATTTCTGTACAATAGTCAATCTATTTCTATCCCTAATAATTTTAAACCAATTGCCAAAAATTTATGTAATTATATTTCAGAAGGAAAAAGTTTTTGCTGTATTTTCTCATTTTTTTTTTTTTTAATTATTAAATCAATTATTGTCATGAATTTTTAATCGTGCGTGAATTTTAACAACCAGATATGATATAATCGTTTCAATCAATTGCCATTGCCATTGCCATTGCCCCTGTTATTTATACAGCACTGCTATTTGATGAGACATTTTTTGCCAATTTTGAGCTGTATAGATATATACATAAGCTCACTATGGCTGTGTCCACACACATCTATATATATAGCCGGGATACCTGCTGCCAGTCACTTCAGTATTTGACTTATTAAAGAACGGATTGTTCAGCATTGTGTGTTAGATTATTTTGAGCAACATTTTTCTTTGTACTGTTATTCTGTGCAGTGATAAAACAGATTTCATTTATCCCTTGAAAGGAGAGACAGAAAATCAATATTCTCTGTGTTAGCTACATATAAGGGAGGCTGTATTATGTGCATTAAAATTTTATTTTTTAATATTATATTCTGAGGAATTATACACTCAGTCATAATTGCGATAGAATTGTTGAACAATCAGTGTTCTCAATTATCCTCAAACGTCATTGTTAACTTGGTATGATTCACATATATGAATATGGTGATAAATGTGACAAAGTTATGTATTAGTTATCAATGCAGGCGGTGATATAGTTTCAATATCGTTGCGGTGACTGAGTCTCGAATCTGCAGCTTATCATCAAGCAAAGATTCAATTTCATCCAATATCGTACTCCAGTTGCAAAGGAGATTAAAATATGCGCTGCTTGAATATTCAATGAAATTCTAAGAAGTAATAGTCAAGACAATATTTTAGTGAAACTGAAACCTCACGTCTAAAACTTGAACAAACTTCATAATAACAGTATAAGTTTGGCGATAAGTGATAGAACCATCAAGAAAGAGATATGGACAACGGAGAAGGATCCAAAATGCGCCTTTGCGTCTCAGTTCCATTACCAGAAAAAGAATTGCAGGAAATAATTGACAAAGCTAAAGACTGGTCGCTTATGAACGGAGCTTGTATGCGATCGAAGGTAAATTTCAACCGAGACGCTCTGCAATTTGCTCCATTTCTTCTCATACCATCGTCGTTTCCGCGCGAAGAATTCCAACGAGCTTGTCAGATTCAAGTTATTTTGAATAAACTTATGCACAGAGTGGCTCACGACTATGAATTCCTCAAAGAAACGCTTAAAGAAACAATTAAAGTGGATACTTTTACTCGAAAATTGTTTGAAATTTATGAAACGGTCCACAGCGAGGGATTCGCCCAAAAAATATCGCTAGGATTGCTGAGGTCTGACCTTATGTTGGACACTAGTTGCCCCGAGGTACATGGTTGCAAAAATCACAAGCCATATTGCTGTTGGAAACAAGTGGAAATCAATACTATAGCATCAGGATTTGGTTGGCTTGGTCCGGCCGCCACAAAACTGCACAAATATATTCTTCAGGAACTCGATCGTACAAAAGAGCTTAAAAATTTACCCGACAATAACGCACTCGAAGGATTATGCACCGCGATGATCGACGCGTGGAAAATATACGACGATCCAAAGTGAGCGCCAAATTTTTTTAAACTTTTGGGAATAGTCTTGGTCTCTTATATTTATGGATTTGTTTCTCATATTGTATACGTTTTTGTTCCATTATTTACAGATCCGTTATTTTGTTCGTGATTGAAGACGTCACCTACAACATATGTGATCAGCGTTTTCACGAATTTGAAATTAGGCGACTTAACTCAAGCGTTAAAGTAATTCGCAAAACGCTGACCGAATTAGCTGCAGAAGCGCACCTGGGCAACAACAAAGAGCTGATTGTAGGGGATCAAACAGTCGCAGTTGTATATTTCAGATGTGGCTATGAACCGGGCCAATATCCTACCGATGAAGAGTGGAATGCAAGATTGCTGATCGAAAGATCATTGGCAATTAAATGCCCATCAATTCAGTACCATCTGGCTGGTGCTAAGAAAGTACAGCAAGCTTTGGCCAAGCCCGGTGCTGTGACTAGATTCTTAAAGGATGAGAAAGCCGTCGAGCAAGTCAGGGAAATATTCACTGGTAAATGTTGTAGTGCAATAATTGTCAAATTTTTTTATTCAATTGAATAAATCTTCTCGAATCTAATGTTATAATTTTTCTAAAATTCCAGGTCTTTATTCTTTGGACTTTGACGAACACGGAGACAAGGCGATTGATATGGGAATAGCAAATCCACACCGGTTTGTTTTGAAACCCCAGAGAGAAGGTGGTGGTAATAACGTGTACGGATTAGATGTTAGAAAGTCGCTAGAGTTCATGAAAGACAAACAAGAAAGAACGGCGTGGATTTTAATGGATAGAATTCACCCACCTCTTCAGATAAACTACCAAATACGACCAGGCAGTGATACAGATACAGAACTCAAAGAAGTTGTATCAGAATTGGGCATATTTGGTGTGATAATTGGAGACGATAAAAATATAACGGTCAATAGACAAGTGGGGCATATGCTGAGGACTAAATTAGCCAGTGCAAACGAAGGCGGAGTTGCATCAGGATTGGGAGCATGCGATAGTCCTTATTTGACGGACTGATTTCCACACTAATATAATACCTATGCTGTTGATATGAAATTTAATCAAGAAAAATTGAAGAAGACTCTTCACAGAACAATTTCCAAATTCAAGAAGATGATTATAGAAGATGAATACTAATACCTTAGCAATCTATACATTATATGCATTTACAAATTATATTTTTCATGAGTAACAAGTGAATTAGAATTTTCAGAAATGATAATACTGCATCACTATGTCGCACAAACTTTTTTATAACAAGTTTTTTAACTATATTATATATTTTAAAACGATACATAAGATAAGATATAATCTATGTCAGCCATTAAACTAGATTTGAATATCGGAAGTCTGATTTTATGAAATATAAAATAATAGTAAGAATATGGATTCGCACTAGTCCTCTATTGGGATTGCGGTGTATTCTACTATTTCATATTTCTAACTATTAATTGTAGCGATATATATTCGAATCTGTACAATTAAATTTACGTTATAAGACAAGTTGATGAAAAATAAAGTAGGATTTGTAATATCGTATATTATACAGTGTTTTCCATAGAATTCATTCCCATATTATATCTATGTAGAAATAAAGAACACCGCTACTGAATTACACATGTTGATAAATTGAAGGAAATAGAAGAAAAAAAATACTCTTTTTACATTCTAGCAATGCCGGATGTGATACACGCGGTGGCTAAGTATGAGATAGAAGCTGAACCACGCGAAGTATATTTTTTCAGAGAAGGAACAGTCGTTTTTTGGAATATGTCCGAACTGGAGAGTGGAAATCTGTTACAATTCCTAAAATCTTACGAAGAAGACAGTTATTCGGATAAACTTGTGCAAGCTGAGAGTGAACTAATGTTATATACGCATTCAGAGACTGGGTAATAAGCCAGGATTCCATCATATCTGAATACTTTAATTCCCTATAAACGCTTACTTCTTCTTATAATTATTTAAAAATGTATTTTTCCTCTCATGTTACAGAAGAAAGAGTCATTTGAAAGAAGGAAATATAATGTTGGCTTTAGACGCAACGGATTTGGATAAGTACACGTTCTCAAATGCCATAGCTCTGTCTGTGAAGCTTGGCATCTGGGAAGCATCCCTGGACCGTTACGTCGATTCGATTGCCTTTGTGACCGATGATCTAAAGACTGGTAGACAGATAAAAATGAGCAGAGAAGAAGTGTTGAGAAAGCAAGGCGAACTATTCGCTCTTCGACATATGATCAATTTGAGTTCAGATCTTCTAGATACACCAGATTTTTATTGGGAAAGAGACGAGTTGGAAAATTTATTTCAACAAACATGTGGCTATTTTAGTATTTCAAAACGAACTAGGGTATGAGAAGATTATATTATCTCTATGAATTTCAAAAAACAGTTTATATAGTTATAATGTTATAACAAATTTTCTATAGATATTTAAAGAAAATAATTCAGAGTTTCTGTGAATAATCTAAATTCTAAAATATGCTATACAATACAAAGGAATGAATTTTCTTCAATTGCATTGCTTCTTTTATCTATCCTAATTATTCATTAAATATATCATTTTCTACTACAGGTAATGAATGAGAAAATAAACCACTGCGTTGAACTGGTAGAACTCTTGTCATCTCATCTTAGCGATCGTCACCACGTTCGTCTGGAATGGATGATAATTATATTAATTATGGTCGAAGTTGGATTTGAGACATTGCATTACGTTGATCGGTACTTTGCAAACCAAGAACAAACATCTACTGCAGCTACAGCCTCTTAGTTAATTATCATTGTTAAAGTTACATTAATTAAAGTAGTATATCAGAGTTTACATGTAACAGCGGCTTTTATATCATGTAAATATTTACATACTACCTATATTATAATGAAAAGTTGTGTGACTTTAGGAATTCAATTTTAACAATTAAAAACTATTACCTAATTTAGTCTGTAAAGAATGTATAGTCACAGTTTTCCCGTTTTTTTTGTTTTTTTTTTTTGCTTGATCTTATTCATTGCAGTTTTAAAATACTGTTTATAACATATGTTATTGGAAAAAATGAAATAAAATTTAAAAAAATAATACTGAAATCTAAATGTATTCAATTCATTTTTTATATTCATTGAAATCACTCCTTTATCCTGATTTCTCATATTTTGTTAAATTTCTGACAAAACTGACAATAGGACTATGTATCGTGGAATCTAAATTTACCGCGTAAACCACATGCTAGTGACAGCGCCAGAGGTCGCGTTGTTTAAAAACAGCAAATATGTACCGAACTGTCAAACTAATTTTAATTTATTGATTCATTCATTAATTACAGAGACGTTTAACTACATAAGTCGTTCTAAGGTCTATCGCGTATTATAATTTTGAGTTACTTCAAGTTTTTCTCGAATTTATCTGTAATAACTATAGTGTTGAGGTTAGGTTAAGTTAGGTTAGGTTGATATAGGTATAGATTTATAGGTTAAAGTTGCAGTGAGATATTTAAATATCAACAATCTAAAAATCATGACAGGTATAATACTTTCGTTTGATAATATTAACTCGTGATTTACGATACATAATTCATTTTCAAGCTGCTCAACAAACTCGTAATAAATTTTTCAGAAAACGCGTGTCTCCATCTCCCTGTCTCGATAGTCAACCGTGCAACAACTTCTGAGGATCGTGATAAATACCTTGTTAATTTTTTAGAAACTGTATTGCCATCATCTGACGTCAAATCGATTTCAGATGAATTGAAAAAGGTATATTAAACTATAATTTATAAAAAAAAAAAAAAAAAATTATATAAAATTATTATTTTTTTTTTTATCAAACTTTCTTCAGACATTTACGTTCAACAAATATAGGACGAAACACGGTCGGTGTAAAGCAAAAAAGGCCAAATTTCTAACAGCGAGAAAACGAACGATACTCGGTTTAAACAAGTTGAAGAAAAGGACGAACTTAAAGTACGCAGACGCGTTGGCTCTGAATGAATTGTGGCTAGATTACATGCGACAAATGCTCGGCGTTGATAATTTTACAAATTTACCACAGAAACCGATAGATCAAAATTGGGACGGCGTAGGCCAACAATTGTTAAAGGCTGATTTTCATGGAGCAAAGATATCTGTTATTAGATCAAAGTGCCCAAGTTTGGTCGGGGTCAATGGCATCATCTTACAAGACACTAAATGCACATTCAGAGTTATTGGAGAGGACAACATCGTCCGAAGTAAGAAGATTCGTTTCATCAATTTATAATCATTTCTTTGACTTTTTGAATTTCAGATATACATGATGAAGTTGATGCGTCGCATTGCGCGTCAAAAAATTTCACATTTACTTACCAACCTTGAAAAATTAATTAATCTTTCACAAAGGAGAGGCAGCCGCTTATCTCCACACACTCATAAATCATAAATATCTCAAATATAAAGTTAATTCAATTGTTATCATCAATCTTTGGTCAACAATCGTGCATCGCGTGTTATTAGGAATGATTAATAACACAATTTGATAAATCAAATCTATAAGCGTGAATATAATATGTACAAATTATTCCTATAGCCAGAGAATTAAGAGCTGGTTTATGGAGCCTGGTAATGATATTATGTGTTCTATTTTATTCTAGCAATTCCTAAAGACACAGTAATGTTCAAAATATACTTGGGCGATGTGAATCTACAATTGTTTGGTAAAGAGCTGTGCGTACGACCCGCTGAACGATCGGTTAAAAAATTCAAGATTGCTCATATGGCTGATTTGTAATGAAAATTATAATGCATAATAAAGATGTTTCTTCAAAATTCATCATAGCGTCAATCTGATTCTGATAAGGGTATAATAGAGTGAATACGGTATATCTTCCTTAATTAAGAATAGAATAAGAAGAAAAGATTTTACAAAGAAATTAAGAAATTTTTCATCAAACAGGCATTTTTTTTATTTTTCACTGTGTATATTCGTTGTGTACACAGTGGTTCATATCTTACAGCAAAAACAATTGAATGCGATTCCAGTTCTTCTTCGATCAATCATCCATTCTAGATAGTTACCTATTCGTTTTTTTTTTTTCTTTTTTTTTTCTTTTTTTTTTCCTTTTATTTTGTTCAATAATATTATTAATTCATATCATAATATGTTTGTCTACTACTTACATGTTACACTAAATACCAATATAATATATAATAATATAATTATATATTTATAATATATATGTATAGTTACTAATAATCCTTGCTTTCTTGTTGTTCTTGTTTATCTTTTTGCTTTTTTTTTTTTTTGCAATAATTAGGTATTTAATAAGATTTTCAAAATATTCAAATAAACATGATAATTATACAATAACAACATGCGATGCGGAGGAGACTGCGTTTGAATTCCTATTCAAGAAAAAAAACAAATAACAAACAAACAAACTAAGAAATTCCACTAACCACTTGCATCTTCATCTTAATATTCATCCTCAAATAGTTTTTCTATTTTAGTTTGATTTTATCATAGTATATGAAAGGGTAAGTGCAATGATAGATTTTTTATTTTTTTTTTATTTTTCGGAATGTCGTCACGTATCTTTATACGCACCACCAGTTCTTAATGAATTCTTAAAACTAGTCTACCAATAACTCAGAGGATCAGTAAACAGATTGCTCCAAGTCCGATGAGAAAAAGTGTGAAAAAATTATGTGAAACTAAAATTAAAATTCTACTCAATTCCCCCATGAAAAACGATATTATCATTATAAATTTGAAATTATAACAACTTGCAATGTCTATTATGGACGTGATGATTCTAATTTTTTTTATCTTCTCCTTTCTTTCTTTCTTTCTTGCTTTCAAACACTCTAAACAAATCAGACTTGTGTTACTTGTTCACTGTTCTACTCAATGATTAGGGGGCAAATCTACAAATATTTATGTGTTACGCTCTAAGACTTATAACTTATATAAAAATTATTTCTTTCAAACAAGATACGTGTTAAACCATGCCGTTAGTACGCCAAAACTGAAACAATATAAAAAACTTACAGAGTATGTTGTGAAATAAAGAAGAGTTTGAAAATTCTTTTACAACAATAACATATACTGTAAGATTTTATTTTGTTACTTTTGGAAGTGTAGTTTTTTTTGTTTTTTTTTTTAATTTAATTTAGTTTAAAGACAAACCAGCAAATGCTTTCACGACTAATAAATGAAATGTTAATTATACAATTTTTTTTTTACGTGTTAAATGTTCGCTAACAAAGTACAGTAAAGAAATGCTGTTACAGTATAAAGAAATGTGGAGAAAAAAAAAAAAAAAAAAACCATGTCGATGTATCGACTCCTATTTTCTCTGAGATTGAAATTATTAAGGAAGACATTTTCCTCAAGAAAAATTTAAGCCTATTGTTTATATTCAGATCAAATTTTAGCACAGCGTAACAAGAGCTTTGTTACATACATCGAATGGTTTTTTAAACAGTTCTTATACCGCAAACTTGCATCTCATAGCCGCGTTTAAAATCTGCTATTAAACAAGTATCTATAGATATGTCAAGGATCATTGAACAGAAACGTATGTGTAATTATTCCCCCTTTCACGTTCTTCATTGCCCCGTCAATCCTGAATTTATAATTTCATTGTAACAACTCAGTGATGAAAAAGCAGCCTAGATTAACGCACAATATAATATAATATAATATAATATAATATAATATAATATAATATATATATATTTATATATATACATATATGTATATATATATATTTATTTATATATTTATTTTTATTTCCAATTATTCAGCATCCGTCAATTTTCTAATTAATTAATACTATTTGTTGCGCCCACACAATGCTTTTTTATATTCAGGAATAACTGTTTTATTTTATTCATTTATTGATTTTTTTTTCTGTGTTTTAATTATTATTATTATTATTATTTTTTTTTTTACATCAGGCAATTCGATTAGTTGAAAATCATAATAGCAGTAGATTTTATTTTGTGGAATACATGTTTCTAGTTTTATTTTTCTCTTATTATTATCATTATTTAGCTTTATTTATTTATTTTCTTTTTTTTTTGTTTTCTTGTTTTTTTTCTTTCATTTTTTCATTTTTTCGTTTTTTCGTTCTTTCTTCATATATTTATTTTAATATATATATATTCACCGATAACTAACTTGACATCTCAAAAGTAGGTATTTGTCAGACAGCAGATTTCTGACCTCGGTTTGTTTTTTTTTTCATTTTTAAATTTTTTTTTGTTTTTTTCTTTTACTGTAACGCGTAGTATCTCAATAATATAACTTTCCTCTAGCTAAACCTTATAGAAAAGTGGGTATTGTTGATCATTGTGGAACGTGTCTTGAAATTTATCTCACATACCGTAACCCTGATAGGCTGCGGTAGGTGGTGCATATACCCCTTGAACCGGAGGTGCGTAAACATTCTGAGGCGCGTATCCCGGTGCCATCATTCCAGGACCTGCTGTTAACATCAACTGTGGCTCGGCTGTAGAAAAGAAAAGAAAACAAAAAAACAATCATCGTTCATTCAAGAATTAAACAATGAACAAGTTTTTATCAATCCAAAACTCAATTCATAATACTCACGCATGATCATAGGTTTGTGTTCCTGTTGATCCGTTTCTTCCAAACGTTGGCTCTCTGCTGCTTCCAGTTTGTCCACCTATAAATGATTAAGATTTGTAATTTTATAGGTATACAATTTTATTATCTAAGAGGGATATTCACTCGATAGAATCAGTCTCGTAATGCTATACCTTGGTGATATATTCTCTGGCGACTTGAATAAGATACGGCATTGCGAAGTGAAGGATTCTGTGCCTCCAAGCAAGTTCCAAAATAACATCAGGATGGAGTAAATCGTAGCAATAGAAGAGGCACGCTGCGAAACAATCTTTCGATCCTCGCTCCAAAAACCATTCCAATAGTTCCTCGGCTACCTCAGCATTCCTAGATTCTGCAGCATACTCCATGGCGTCCCTGCGATGATAGAAATAATGATTAAAGAACCAGCTGCTAGAGATTTGAAAATGAATGAAAATAAGTGAACTATTAACGCACCGGAATAGTCTGTCTTTTTTGCAAAGTTCAACCGACTGTTTCCATCTGTTGTTGCCTTTGTAAAGGTATGCGGCGATCCTTCTAAACTCGATAAGTTCATGTTTCTCGAGTTGCTGAGCGAGAGCAATATTGTCAAAGTTATCAAAGGCGTCTATCGACGTCCTCAAGCCTTGGTAATCTTCTTCGTCTATCAAAAGACCGTTCAATGCTTCGTTTATAGCTTTATTATTTAGAGATTGTACCGATCTGAGGTAAGGCTTTACAAGCTGCAAGTGTCCAGCACGAGTAAAGTAGGCAACTGATCTAGTGTGGTCCATTCTTGGGGCGAGAACAAGCAGCACATCGTTCAACAATAGAGGCTTGAATTCGACGTAGAATTGGATCGCCTTGTAGTACAACTCGACATTTGCTACCTTGGTGATAACATCCTTGAAGTGACCTTCGCGCCATGCTTCAGTCGGATGCTGCATCATTGCGAGCACCGCGTTATCATACTCCTCATATTTGTCATATAAGAAGACAAGCTCTGCCCATAAATGAGCTTGTTCAGCTGCGCGTAATACCTGTTGATGATAGATGATTCATTGATTTATAAAAATTCGAACTTTACATTGTTTAAAATTTCAACAAATCGCTAGGGTTGGCATTTTATATACCTTGGGTATGTTTACGCGAGACCAGAACAAGTCCAGATGTTCCCGCATCCTTTGTGGCTTATACTTGCTGTATAGAATAGCAAGCTCTGTGAACATTCCCATGTGGGCTCTTTCCAGGCCTAAAGCAGCCTCGAGTAAATTGATGAGTTCTTCGAAGTGGCCTCGATCTTGGTAGTAATTGATCAGATCTTCCAATTCATCGGCATGAACGACGATGTGTAGACCACACATTTGGGCAAGACGGAATTCGCCGCTGTCCACACAAGCGAAACACACCTCTTTCCATGTACGGGTAGAGTTTGCTTTACGAGCACTGTCAACCGCCCCTTGGAACTCTTTTAAGTGAACGAGTGTGATCGCCAAACGAGCGAAGTTCGATACGTTGTTATAGAGCAGTTTTGCTGCGTCGAACATTTTGTCGTCAAAGCAGCGATCACCAATCTTTAAAAAATAGTCAAGATGTTTAATCGTTGATTAAAAGCGTAATCAAATATAGGAATCGGTTCTTCAATCGCAGAACAAAACCAATTCCAATTCCAATTCCAATTCCAATTCACCTTTTGAATATCAGCGTGATTAGGACCAGAAATGAATTCCTCAAGGTCTGCGAGCCTGTTGGTACGAGCATAAGCGTAAATGAGTTCACTCTCAACGAACGACTCCCTCGCCTTCTTGCGCGCCATTTGTAAATATCGGACGAGATCTTCCCAGTGAGAAGTGCGATGAGCTGTTTCAACCACATCCATATACGCCGAGGGATCATCGGCTTTAATAAAGCTGTCGATCGCCTCCTTTACTAGACCCTGTTGGAGCTGAGCTTTAGCCAGCTGTGACCATACTGCTGGTTCGTTACACCTGAGATAAAATTTTTTATTTTTTTTATGAAGTATTGGTTTTTGCGGATAACAGAAAAGTATTAAACTCCTTGTACTTTATAGCTGATATTATTTACCTCTCAGCAAATTCGTACGCTCTATCAAGATTATTAACTTGTTCTATCAATACTTGAATGGCGGATGTATTGACATCGAATTTTCTGAATATAGCAAAAGCTTCTTCGTATAATTCGCTGTTGATAGCAATGTTTGCTATATCTGGAGCATCGTAGTTGTCAAGACGATTAATATATTCCATAACGCGGGTACGGTCCGCTTTGATCGCTGTTAATATCAATAGATTTTGTAGATTACGGTGATCGCTGAATACGCTGCTATCAAGTACTATTTTTTCAAGCAATTCAATCAATTCATTTGGCAAATCAGCCGTCATGAATGCTTTAACAGTTACAGAAATATCCTCCGGGTCTTGGGTCTCTGACAACGCAGTTTGAACTACCTGTAAGATTTGAAATAATTTTTAACAAATGTTTTCATGTAAAAAGAAGATAACGAATGTATAGGTCATTGTTTTATTTGATGTGTTATTTCTATGAGCTACTTTTTTTCGCTCACCTGATCGATCAACGGTCTTTTGTAGGGATTGCTTTCCAGGAGAACCTCAGCCCATAGATCGGGGTCTCGTCGCCTGACCAAATACCTAGCTTCGCTTTTGAAAAGACTATTCTCATTGCATACACTGATGAGTTCGCGATCGCATTGCCCACGTTCGTAAGCTACGCATGCCAAGTGAGGATCACGTTTCTCGCAATATTTACCTACGACACGACTATCGTAGAACTGATTTTCCCTGGAAGAAAGAAAAGAGGGATCAGAAAATGAAATGAGCTATTAACGGCGAGGAGAAAAACAGGGATTCGATAAAAATACCCAAAGATTTACTTACTTCAGGAATCTCTCAGGGTTGTTGTTGCTATCGATGTAAATTTTAGCAAGAGCATTGTGGGTAGCGGGCTCTATACATCCTTCGTGAACGCGAGATTCGAGCCAAGGTAACAGCAGTTTTAGTCGATTACGTTTTTCGACTTCCTCGACCAGTTCGTCGGTAGAAAATTGACCTCGCACTACCAGGATCAGATTTTTTATTATATCTTCTGAACAGTCAACGTCAAGGAGTCCACCAATTACAACGGGTAATCGGGACGGATTTACCTGTGAAAATAACAGGCAGAATTTTAATCAGAGAGAAAAGGGAGCCTCTCTTTCCCTCAGAAGGGAATTTCTCTTCACACCGAGACGTAGAGGTCAGAGAAATTCCATTATATTCACCTTCTGGACGTATATCTCGATATATTTTTGAAGATTATTTCTGTACAGATAAAGAACGAGATCGTGGACAAAGTCGAATCGATCGCATACAATAATGAGAGGCAATTGGTCGGACAATTTGGCCTCTTTCAAAAAATTCTTAACACGTTCGGCGTTGTAACAATTACTTTCACGACAAATTCTTTCAACTTCTTTAATCTGCCCGGTCTTACACGCAGCTTGAATATATTTGAAATGAACTTCCTGGTCTTGACTGAAGTTGACAATCGATCCAAGGAAGTAGAATAATCCTTCGTACGATTTGAAGCTCTCGAACAAGTCTATTGTGAAATGAATACAAATTTATTAATAAGTAAGCGGCGTATAAATTCAATTGAATCAATTTTATGCTTCTTGTTTGATAAATTTTTTCAAAAGAAAACCAAATATTTACCAATCAAAGCTTTGGTCGTGAGTTGCTCGTGGTATTTCGTTGCTATCTGTACACAGATCTGCAAATTTTGTCTCATGTTTGCAGTAAGCATAGCTTTTAGACACTCGAGAGAATCTTCAACGGATAAAGTGCCAAAGAATCCAACTAGCCAATCTGGGGATAACAGCTGCGTGTGTACAACAGCTCGTTTAATGTCATACAAATCTGTGTAATGTTCCAAAGCTCGTTGTAGAAGGCCTGCCTTCTCGCACAATTGGGCAACATGGGCACGATCGTAGTGCGTAAACATTTGATTCCCCAGAATGGCGTCGGCCACTTGGGGAGCTGACATCAAGTTCATTTCCAGTAAACGAGTCTGTAGCGCGCCTTCGCTAGCTCGGTTATTCTTCAAAGCGTCCAACAAGAACGCTGTACATTGTTGGACCATGTTTTGCTCCATGAAAATATCTACAATCTGAAATAATGGAAATTTCGGTCTGATCATTTTTCATTTAAGTATATGAACAGGATTTTCAAAAACTATGAATCAACGTAACGCTTATTTTCATTTAAAAAATACTAGAACATCACCAAACAGTTTCTTTTCTTTATCTCTAACAATTTACGTGGCGTTTCAAAGCCGCAATTTATCTGTTTAGCGTTGACTCAGACCAGGGAGTTAGCGGACAGATGTAATACAACCAGATGTAAACCACATTGGTATTGATGTTTTTTTTTTTTTTTTTTTTTTCATTGCGATGAGTCATACACAGTATAAATATTGATTGTACGTTTACTATTTATCAGACTGAATCTAAAAATAGTATAATAATTCAGTCAGTTTTGATATTTCTCCAAAAATTCTATACCCAACAAGATATTGCAGTCGTTGTTGTTACTCTGGTTCACAAATTGGAGATTAAAAACGGAATTGTAAAAACGCTTTCTGTTACGCTGCATTTATTTTGCCCCAATTTAAATGCATTAAAAAATTCTGGGGCTTTCCATCGATCAATTTACCTGATTAATATCGGCTAGGGGTTCATCATCCTGAACCAACATCTGAGCGAAAGCGACGCCTTGATCAGGGTTGATTCTCATAACATTTCTCAACAAGAAAACGTAGTCCGGAGTATAAGAGACCTTCTTAGCGTACAAAACTATCTTCTGGAATTGCCCGGTCTCAGCAAAACATTGGATAACTTTATTGGGTACATTAGCTCTGAGATAAACGCTCAATGCGAGAGTAGGGTCAGCCTGTTTGACCAGGTCTCCTAATTCCTCACTGCACTCGAGCTTATCTTCTTTCAGCCATTTTTCAAGCAGCTGTTTGCGCCCTTGCAGTAATACGGGACGGCAAAGTTCCAACGATTCGTATTTATTTAGTTGACCTTGGTCCAAAAGAATGCCGAAATACTGAAGCAGAGGTGAAGTCTGCCCCTGCGTAGCCGGGACCTAAAACATGGGAGATTTCTGCGTCAGTTTTGAAGCCGGATTAGTCTGAAATTTCAGGTGTTGATAATAAACGGCTGATTTTCACCTGCTGGAACCGCTGAATAGTTGCAGGAGTCCTGAGGATTCCTTTAGGAGCATTTGCCGCGACCTTTGCAGCCTCGGCGTACTGGCCATTTTGAAAAAGCGTGTTGAATTTCCTCACGAACAAATCCTCTGCTCCAGACAAGTTGTTTCTTACTGCCATTCGCAAAGCGAGTTCCGGGTTTTGAAGAACTCCGTTAATGTATGGAATGATGTTTTCTTCTTCTACGGAAACAGACAAGACCTGTCCCTTCCTATTGACTCCGATAATACCACCTGATGCCTCGTGAGGAGCGGTGACAAATATTGTTTCTCCGGATATACGATTCATAAATATACAAGTAGCCGATTCGATGTCGTACATGTGAATGTACCCGTATTTAGTTATTAGATAAATGACGTCGTACTTCGAGCTGACTTGCATAGCGACTGGAAAGTCGTTGCCCGCTTCAGGCGGGAAGAATACGTCAACAGCTTTTTTTGGAAAGGGTTGATTGCCCGCGGGAGGCTGGCCAACTTCTATAATATGCAATTTTGCGCCTTGAACTGTCCTCACAGCAAAGCAAAACAGATTACTAGGCTCGGCGTTGCCCTCCATTTTAAACTGCGCAAAAGAAGCTGCGTGCCCTTCGATCGGCTGAGAACATTTACGCTCTACAGAATACAACTGCATCGCTCCAACAACTCGATTATGTTGGGCAGATATTCCAATGAGCAATAACCACGTCTGTTTTGGATCCGTTCTGTAGTTTATTATCTGACATCCGTTAAGCGAAGAGTGACGATCGAAGGTTTTATGCGGCTGAGAATCACCTTCCATTGACCAATGGTACACAGCGGTCTCAGTGACTAGTGCCAACGTGTTTAACGATATCCATTTCCAGAATACAACGTCTTCCGTCATGGTGTGCGCCTTCATTTTTGATTTCATCTCAATGTTGAATATTTGCAATGTCTTTTGGGCTGAATTGGGGATAAGAATTGATTGATTGATTAATTAATTATCATCACTCCCAGTATATCCGAATAGCTAGTCTATTCCTTATCTTTGAATTTATTGTGTTTACAAAGCGAGTGTTTACACCCAGAGGATTAAGTAATTTCTTTTCCTTTTTTTTTGAGTCAATGTTGTGATATTATTTGAAATAATTTCAAGACAAAGAGAAATTTATGAAATTTTGAAAGAGGGATTATGCGTGATTTGAACGATCGTTGTTGTTGTCGTTGTTGTTGTTGTTGTATACCTTTCAAAGCAATAACTTTGCTAGCAGGATTCATAATCGCAGAATCAGCTGAAATTGGCCTTCTTATTGGATTTGCAGAGTCGTTCATATCGATGATAACAACTTGCGATGTGTCCGCAACCTTTTCTCGTACGCAAATAAATTTGTCCGATTCCATAGTGAGCGTATTGAAGCTGACATTGTTGGCATTGATTCCCACAGCCGTAAGCTGAAGAAATAAATCTCTAAGAAATACTCAACGAAAAATGAAAAAAAAATTTTTTAATTAAAAAAAAAAAATTAAATTTTTTTTTTTTTTTTATGACTAAGAAAAATTGAGACACCATTTTGTACCATGATTCCAGTATTCAATGTATACACAGCACATCAAATGGCAAAAGTTAATAAAAAGTCGACAAATTGCTTATTTTCTTTTCTTTTTTTTTCTCTCTCTCTCTCTCTTTCTCTCTCTCTTTATTCTGAACTTACAAGACTTCGATAAAAAAAATTGAACAAACAAACAAATAGAAGAGTTAAAAGTTTTCTACAAATTATAATAAGAGGTGGAGAAAAATAAGACTAGTTAAAAAAAAAAGTCGTAAGTCTTTTAATACGTCTAATTATAATATTATATTTATCACGCTCGTTACATGTATAGTAATAGGTAGTAAACTAAAAATAAGTATTTTCAAGACGCAATTTTTTTCTTTTTTATTTCATTTCGTTTTTTTTTTTTTCCCAACTTTATTTAAACAGTTCAAAGACCGTGATTATCGAGTGCTAAGAGTACTAATGTGCACACGAGAACGAATATGCTCTTGAAATTCGAATGTAGTACCAATGAATTTATATTTGGGGAAAAAAAAAGAAAGAAAAAATCATTTTGTTTGTTCTTTTTTAAAGATTTGTTCAATGTGGGCGGAAGCGGGGGGCGTATTCGCAGACGTGGCTCTGTAATGCTATCAATGATCGGTTTATCGAAAACTAATTAAAACGCATAATTCATTGATTTTTTAGTAAAGGGTAATGCGAAAAATGTAGGACATTATGAAACGGGCTTAAATCTAGGCGTAAATATTTCTGTACAGAATTTATTTGAGTAGTTAACGATTTTAGTTTCCGTGGCGGTCGGGGATACATCATATCTGTCAACGCAACGTCAATGGAAAAATTCTCAAAGGTTCTTCTATTCTAAAGTGTCTTTTTTTTCGTATACGTATAGGTTGAGTAGTATAACGTTAAATTTATACGAACGAAATAAGCGGCTACTTTATTTAGACAACGGCATGAGGCGATGGGTGAAAATAAATAAAATTAAAAAAAAAAAAATCTCTCAACGACAATTGAAACGACAATGAAATAATGAAATCTACGGATAGGACAACGGAAAATCAGGTCACCTACCTGGAGATGCTCCTGAAACCTTATGGGCAGTAACTGCGTCATTATTGAAAAGATTTACGATGTTTCCCTTGTTTCTTATGCCGCTATTATTTTCCTGGGATGGACGTGCGGCCCTAGGTACAACTTATACACAATATTTCACGTTTCTCAGTCCGTTATTCACTCAATAATCAACTCATCCGCACGCATTGACTGACGCAAATGCCGTCACAGACCGCTGACACCCAACATGGCGGACTACTTCCACCGGTGACAAAAAAGTAGTCCCTTTAAATGGCGTAAAATAAATGAATTTTTATACGAATTTCTAATGTAAAGGGTATAAATGAATGACAACAATCCCTGTAATACACAAATGAAATTATATATGTTATTATTTCGCCCTTATTTATTAGCGCCTAAGATATAATAGGCGATATTATAACGCGGAGTAACACCACTACGTCTATGCGAAGCGCCGAATCCTGGCTGCTTGTGAATGAAGCCGCGACGGCGCCCAATGACTTTTTTACCCTACCCTCAGGAGCCTCAACGATCTTATTGATATGCCCTGAAATATTTGGCTGACTTTCAATAAATCATAATACTTATAGCTATACTAGGCTTATAGGCCTATACGTAGCGAATTCATGATCATTTGTCTCACTTATTTATCGGAATAAATCATTAGATTGGAGAATGTTATCAGATCTCTTTGTAGTTTAGAAGATCAAGGATGTTTGGCTTACTATTAGTCACCATATTGTGACATAGATGTAGAAATTTAAGATTTCATTATTTCTCAAAACTACTAATTCGGATTATGAGAGAATAAGATGAAGATATTAAAGATCTAATTTGATGAGGAAAAGGTAGCTTCATATAGGCAATGAATAAAAACTTAAAATCATTTATTCTCCAGCAATTAGAGTCACATGTGTATGATAAAAATATACAAATATGTAATCGATTGATATACTGTTCGAAAGTATATGAACGAGTTCCTTTTGCTGTGGAATAAATTCTCGTCCGTTTCCTTGGGTCGGTAGAATGTTTAGTCGAAAAGTCCGAATCCCATATCGTCGTCATCAGACTCAGACTCTTCCTTCTTTTCCGCCTTCTTCTCTTCTATTGAAGAAAAAAAGAAACACACCAAAGTCAGTTTTAAATAAATGAATTCGCTTTCTTTGTCCGTTTTAAATCTTCTGGTTATCATCAGTAGATTAAATTCACAGCACAACGATTCAGTCGAAAGATGGTGTAATATATTAACATCACATGTATTTCAATTCATATATTTAACAAAATTTGCAACTAAGATATTAGATCTTTTCCATATTTTCAACTTACCCTTCTTTTCTTCAACCGGAGCAGCTCCAGCTGCTGCTGCAGCTGGTGCAGCGGCACCTCCTCCGACTGGCATGGAAGAAAGCTTCTCGCGGCCTGCAAGTTTTTTTGTTCTTTACATTTTAGTACATAGAAGCTTAAGTCTAGTCAATTCAGGGCATAAAATAAAGGACTTCAGTTTCAGCTGATCAAAGTAGAAAAACTGATATGCATGAAAATCTGAACAGTTTGAAAATGGAATAACGATCCTCAAAAAGAAAAACAGCGGGTTTGGTACGCATAGAATCAATGTTTTCATAAAAATGGCGTTTGACCATACCTTGAGCGATCAAGTCGTCGATGGATTTTCCATTTAGTTCGGAAATGACTTTTTTCAGTTTTTCAGCATCAGCTTCAATTCCGACGGAAGATAAGATCTTTTCGATGTCACCTTGGGTTGGCGATGCCTTGCCACCCAGGACAGCTAAGAGGTAAGCGGCCACGTAACGCATTCTGTAAAAACAAGTGAATTTTACGGTTAGAAATCACGTGTCTTTGCAATAATGATTACTACGAGTGAAAATATTGCGATGAATATGTTTAGTTCAATAATTAGCGTCAGATTAGAGTAATCATCACAGTCGCTCAGGCGAAAGATGGTTATGGTTTGAAATCATCATTTTAAGCCAACAATGACACGTTTTGTTAAATACAAACGATATTTTCTACGATAAATTAAAGCCCAACTATAAATATCTTGAGTATAAATACGCCAAAAGCCATTGAGAAATAATAGGCGGTTCTTTCTACGTGTAAACACAACACAAGTTGGATTCACACGTCTGAACGAAATCCAAAAACATCTAACCTAAATAGCGGAATATTCTATATAAAAAATATTTATTGATGGTAAAAGACGTCTGTGCGATATATTACTGATAATATTTATTCGAATTGTGGATCTATGTACGGTATATTACTCACTCACTTTAAGTCTCACGACACGAAACGTGGGATACGCCGAATGTTAACACAAGCACGTTTCACGACTGGAAACGAAATGGGAAGGATGTCTGAAGTGGCGTACCCACGTCACTGGTTCATCGTCTGACGTCATTTCCTGTTAATACGATTCTACGCCTATGGGACTAAAGGCTCGTTTTCATGAGCGAGTGAAAATTTGTAAACGAGAGGAAAACAACGAATAAGCAATATTTTTCATTTGGCTTTCCTTTTCATGAATGAAAATCGAGGAAATAGCGACTCACCAATGTCACGTGACCATTATTCGCTAAAATTATAGGGAATATTTTACCGTTGAGAAATCGCCTTGATGTGTATAGCTACACCAATAAGAAGAAGGTATGCAAAGGTGTATACTAACTATACTATACGATGAATGAGGACTAGGGATTTTCTTGTTAAATTTCACGACTGACAACAACATAATAATATCGGCGAGTGAGTGCGTACAGTGTAAAAATGTGTTTGATTGAAGGGGCGTAATTGGAGTGAATTAAAACGCGATCTGGTTAAAACTATACTAATATAAATACTACGATATCAAATCGGCCGATATAAATATGCGCGATATTCATGCTACGCGTTAGTATCGTATGGTGTATAATATCGCGTAATGTCATACAGAAAGTAGGCTTGATTTAGTGTCAGAAAAGATTTGGCCATGTAACAAAATTGTAATTTTTCATTTTTTTTTTCTTTCTTCTCAACACTCTTTCTTAATCTTTTTCCTCATTTCGCTCCTGCCTATTCGTTAGTTGCACATTGTTTACCCCTCGATATTATCGCAACAAATTCTGCAATATGGGTAAGCCCTCACCCAGTTTTAACCGATAAATTATTTTTGATCAAAACATAACTCCGCAATGACACATGACATGACATCATTATTGTATTTGAAATTCACAGCCGACAATACAGAGTCGCAAAAATGGCAACAGCATTTATCACTTCTCAGGGAGCAATACGTTAAATTGAACGTAGCTCATAACAAATTACAACAAAATTATACAAACGCTACCGCCGGGACGCAGAAATCTGGATTCGTTGGCAGACTTTTGTCAACGGTCGCCTCGCTACATGGTCAACAACGTTATAGGTATAAGAAAATTGTTTGGTATTATATTTTCTGAACATTATGTTATTGGGAATTAACGGTTCAGAAATATTCAAGAATTAGATAACCGCTGGAAAAAGTAAAGTTTATTTTTCATCGAACGAAGGGTTTTCATTCATAGAAATATAAATCATCGATTAAAACTTGATAGATGATGAGTAATTTTTATTATTTATATTTTTCAGCGATATTACTATCAATTTGGCTAATCAACAAATACCAGCACACAAATTTGTCTTGGCAGCACGCAGCGATTTTTGGAATGAAGCTGCGCTAAGAGATACTACTGAACTTGGTACGAGGAAATGATCTTAACTCAGTACTTAAGGAAATGAGAAGTTGACAAATTTCGACCTAGTTTATTGAGAAATGTGGATTATTGAATGATTTATTATTCTAGAATAACGTTATTTTGGTAGAAAGAAATGATACTTAGAATATAAGACGTCTTTTTTAATTTTAAAGCATGAAAAATGTTTATTTTCTTAAAAATTTGCCAAGATTTTCTTCGAAATTATCAAAGCAGGTTTAAAACAATTAATTTACCGCAGTAATTGTTGCCTTGGGTTGAAATGACATCATTGTAAATTTCGAAGAATTCCTATGTATGACACAGTCTGTATCTAATCTACCTGTTGAAACGTGAGATATTGCTAAATTACGAAAATCGTTTCTATTAGACTCAACAGTCCTTGAGAAAGAAAATTTATTTCGTCCTGCAAAGAAGAGGGCGATTTCTCTCTAGACCCAATTTTCATTCTAAATAATTATGAGATACACTGAATCATTCTAATTATACTTCCGAGTAATCTAATCTTTGTCTCGCGGTTTTATTCGATTATGAAGCTTCTGTATTATACTATAATAGTTTCAGTCTAACATAGGGATAAAACATACGCTAACGATGTTGAATGTATGTTTTCAGATTGGAGTAACTTGGACGAAGATGTAGGGTCGGTACTTTTAAAATGGGTTTATACCGGGGTAACAGATAAGAAGAATTTAACCCTGGAGTTAATGAAAGCTGCGTCGCGATTTCAACTGGTAGAATTGGTCGATCAATGCGAGAAAAATCTCATCGGGATAGTCACTCTTCGAGAATGTGTTCATTTATATACAGCAGCTGAAGAATTAGGGACTATAACACTGAGAGATCATTGTAGTTCGCTCATATCCGTACACTGGGTAAGATTCTAATGAATTCCCATAATCTGCTCTTTGTCAGAAAAAAGGATTTGCTTTCCAGTTGAAATGAGCGTAGAAGTAAATTTTTATATACTGTATAACACGTTTTATTATTTTTGTTACAGGATGACTTAACAGGAGAAGATTTCAAGGAAATGCCAGGTGCACTGCTTTATAAATTGTTAAAATCGAAAAGCAAGTATCCTCTGCATTCAGCTGTACGATTGGTCCGAGAAGATGTGGTATTTTTATACCTAGTTGAGCACGATTCAGAGGTAAGATTAAAAAAAAATACATATTTTATTATCTTAATCATTAATATACATGTAGTTCCTTTGTCATTAATCTCCCACGTTATCTAAAAATAGTATAATATCAGTACATTCTATATTTTCTTTTGTTCGATTTTAAGTAGCGCCCGCTATCGCTTTCTTACACTAATAATAAGCATAGTGATATAAAATAATTGATATAAACTTCAAGTTCATTCACATAATTTAATACGCTATAATTATGCATTATATCAATAGACTAGGCGTGAATATTGATAAATAGTAATCACATTTAAATTGAGGCAATTAGATCTATCTTCTTTGTGTAAAATTCAATACTTTGCCAGCATGCATACCAGTGTACAAAACACATTAAATATTATAAAATTATAACTAATGTCTCTGAACGAATGAGACTTGTTGCACATCGGATTGCTACAAAAACAGTATGTCGTTGGTGGACCAGGCCTTCCGGTATCTTCAGCTAAGTTACACCCCTCCTTGTAAGCCGTTTCGACAATTGTAACATTCTTGTACCACTGTCTTATAACAAAGTTATAATTTTGTCCGTCGAATGTTTGTTGAGCACAGTCTCTTTCGACGTTGTGAATCTTTTCTAAATTCAATACGAAGTATAAATATTAAATTTGATCTTAAAATTTGAAAAAAAAATTAAACAATGCGCTTAAAATTCGATGATCAATTATTAATGCTCTCTAGAATATTTTTCACTCTCATACTTACGCCCATTTTGTAGAGGAAGGGTGTAACTCCTCTTCATACATAGCGTAGACTGTGGACAATCTTTTTCAAATTTTGGACTCCAGTCAAACTTTGAACATGGTAAAATAGTATTACCCGAATATTCGTGCGTCGCAGAACATCGGTAACAAATTATCCCTTCGCTGTTATTAACAAATAAAATCAAGACATCTAAAAATCGAAGAAGGAAAAAAAAAAAGAAAATTGAATAACAACGTTAGAAAAGATAAAAAATATTCTACTTAATTGACTTATGGATCATTACATTCAGACTAATAATGAAACATTTCAACGTAACTCAACATACATACGTACATGATAATAATATCAGCAGAATTTTAACTGTATCAAACATCTTCAATACAAATTTGACCAACAAACAAGCATATGTTAGTCTGTCTCTTCGTATGACTAATATCACTGTGATGATTAATTATAGCAGATTTATTATGAATTATTATTGACGGGTTGGAGAGGCGTTAGTTATCAAAATTATTGCGTCGATAAATTGATATCTAATTTAAATTCATAATTTATTTATTCATTTAACAATCAATGTTCTAATTTCTTCGAGAAACTATAGTATTTTTATTTTCTGTTTTTAGTTTTTTGTTTTTAGTTTTTTGTTTTTTTAAATAAATATCATAAACTTTTTTGGCTAATATCCAAGTAATTTTTCATTTCATTTCTACTAGTTTCTTTTATATAATATCCTAATAGGCCTTCCGCAGTCATGCACTGTCCAACTAACACTGGTTGTTGTGTCATGATCATCATTCCACTTTATCTTGCATTATTTCCTGCTCTACTTACTATCAGGATTCTTTTACATGTATCTCATCAATTATCATTCATTAGTCGCAAACGTGAATGTAGTAGACTCTTTTTCTTTTCTTTTTTTATCTTTTCTTATTTATTAATTTACTATTTTTACGCGAAAAATTAATTAAGAAAAAACAAAAAAAATATATATATATATATACGATTTACTGATTTCTTTTGTTTATTCAGACTCTGCTCCTCTTTTTCTATCTATATATTTATCTATTGTTGATTTTTGTGATTTTATTTCGCGGTCACTTTGATTACTCCTTTAATATAATTTAATTTAATTTTTGTTCGTAATTTTTTTTTTTTCGTTTGTTTGTTTGTGTTTTTATAATCTTTCTATTTAAGTCATGTGTGCTTAATCCGATGACTCAACCTCGGTAAATGTCTGTCTGTCTGACTGTCTGTATGTATACGTATCGCAGTTCTATACGGCGCATAATGCATAGATACGCATGTGTATAGCCCGATTTTTGACGCTTCACGCGCTAGATGTAGTACACTGTACACATATTATACGTATTATTTCCCTAATATACCTAAAGAATTTCGAATAGCGGGAAAACTCGATTAATTAACCATATGCTGTTATTTTATATCTGTTCATGGTCAGACCCGAGTTATTTGTTGCCACGTCACCCGCTCCGCTTCGCCTTCATCCGAAAGCAAAGTTATAGCGATTCTTTCTTTTTCTTTCTTATTTTCCTTATTTTTTTTCTTTTTTTTCTTTATTATTATTACATGCTAGCCGTCAAACGACGACCGCTACACTACCAACCACAACCTACGCGTGAACGTGAACCACCAGCCTCTTGTATTTCTCTCTTCATTTCCGACCCCACTTTATTTCGCGTATGGGTACTAATACATTATCAGTACACTCACACGCGCACTACTTTACTTTCTATGTACAATGGTATGACCTTCGGGGTCGGAAACAGGATCGTGACGCATGCGGCACGATCTTTTTTTTTTTACATACATATTAGCTTTTGCGATCAACTCGCTATATTTAAAGGTCGTCGAACTGTAGTACCTATACGATACATTGATAATAATTAAAAGCAAATATGTAGTTGATATAGAAAAAAAAAAAAATCACACATATTGCTCTTTTTTTTTTTCTTTTTCTTCCTTTCCATTTTTGACCTTCTATCCGTCAAATTATTCGATTTCAATATCAGATTAAAATTCAAAAATGATATTTTGAAAGAAAAAAAAAAAAATTCAAATCTAAAAACAATCTTTAGATATTTTTGTTTCCTGAAGAAAACAAAAATCCTAATACTATAGGTAGTCTAAGAATCGATATAAGAATACCATATTCTTTTACTTCGAACAAGAATATCGTAATTCCTTTATTTAGAGAGACCAAAGGCGGTTCTTTAATCTCTTCTCAATCTCCCGAACTTCCTACGCTAGTTTAGTCATGATAATTTAATTTCTGACCTCTAAACTGATACTTTACACTTCAGCAGAATTATTCACTAACAACTTAAGTAGTTTTATTTTCTCAACTAAGGTCAGAATTTGAAATAATTTTTTTTCCACAGCTTCCGGAAGCAGTTAACATCGTCGATTCTAAAGGGGAAAGAGCCTTGGAAGTAGCTCTTAGAGCTAGGCAACCATCTCTCGCTAGAACTTTGGTTGAACATAGAGCAGATTTGGGAGCTCGAGATCCTAGCGGATTAACTCTACTTCAATCAGCTATTTTGAAAGGCGATTCATACTCGGCTGAATTCATCATAGAACAGCTTGAGAATAGTAACAATTCGAAAAAGCTATGCGAACCTGTTCGAATAATTCCCGAAGCAAAGGGCGTAGAGAATCTAAAAAAATACGTCGGATGTACAGCTCTGCATTTAACAGCTGGGCACAGAACACAAGACATGACGTCCGTCGCCGTCAGACTTATTCAAGCTGGGATTAATCCCAATTTACAAGATCACAGAGGATGGTGTGATTCCATTATTTCAGATATATTAACGACAATATTTACAGAACACTGAGATTTATCCATTATCTGATTACCATTTTCTCTTATTTTTACAGGACGGCCTTGCACTGCAGCATCGCAGAACATAACGAGGCTTTATTTGACCCGCTGATCAATACACCAGGCATACAATTGGATGCAATAACTAGCGAAGGTCATACAGCGTTGTCATTTGCGCTGAATACAGATACCCCGTTGAAATCTTATGCAGAGAAGCTGCTCAGCAAAGGAGCAACGCCAAATCCAGTTTACAAAATTACTGGGGATACTTTGCTGCACATTTTAGCCAGGGATGGAAAGGAGGATGCTGCATTGTTCCTGGTTGAATATCCCATAAGCAATTTAACAGAGGAAAATTCTGAGGGATATACAATATTACACGAGGCGTGTAAAGCCGGATTAGAAAATCTGGTCCGAGCATTAATAAAGAGAAAAGTACCCACGGATGTAGTGACTCTATCGAATGGCGAGGCACCCATACATTTGGCCATTTCAAATCAACACTACGGTGTTTTGATGGCGTTATTAGAATCCGAAGAAGCAGATATTCAATTGAACTTAAAAGACCGAGAGCGAGAGACTCCTTTGAGTCTGGCGATCAAAGCACCCTTGAAAAAAGGCAGGGAAATTGTAGCAGCTCTCATAAAAGCTGGAGCTGATATAAACCAATGCAACGAAAAAGGATTGACTCTATTGCATCAAGCTATTCTGAAAGAAGACTCTGCAACGGCAATATTTTTGTTGGAAAATGGAGCGGATATGAATGCGAAGTAACTAATAGTCAGAACTTTCTCCTTCCCTTATCGACCCTAAAGAACATATTCCTAATGAAATATTTAATTGCAGAACTTTGGACGGAGAAACGCCCCTTCAGTTATGCGTACATTGTCGATTAGGAGAAGTAGTCGAGGCTCTATGTCGCAGAGGAGTCGATACATCCATTGGATGCCCACTTTGGGATGCACTAGATTCACAACAAGAGGATACAGCCTCTGTTCTAGTTGCCCATGGAGCTGATACTGATTGCTGGGCTCCGGGGCCTGAGGGTTGTCTGCAAACTCTACTGCACAGATCTATTGATGAAAACAAAGAAGCTATAGCACAGTTTTTGATAAGGAGGTATACATCAGTTTGTCAGCGCAGACTTGGCTCTTCTCTAAGAACGTTTTAGAACATTGATAGATTGCCAAACTTTAACCGTTCAAAATTTAATCGTTTTTCTTCGCGCTTTTAGCGGCTGCGATTTAAATTCTCCTCGACGTCCCCAAAAGGAAGGATCCGGAGGCGAAGAAGCAAAGGATAATTGCTCGCCTTTACATCTCTGCTGCCAATGGGGTCTCGAGCAAGTTGTTCAAACCCTTGTTGAACACGGGGCTAACGTCAACTCACGTGACGCCGAGGAGAAATCACCAGTACATATCGCCATCCAAAATCATCATGCGCAAATTATATGCCTACTGTTGTGCCATCCTCAAATTGATTTATCTTTGAGGGACAAAAAGGGACTGACACCTTTCGCCACGGCTCTAACTGTTCGCAATCATAAAGCTGCTCAGGTCATATTAGAAAGACTTCCTACTGCTGCTGAGCAAGTAGATAACAAAGGGAGAAACTTTTTACACAAAGCTATTCAACAGAACGATTTGGAAAGCGTTCTCTTCCTTTTGTCTATACAGGTATATCCAGATTTTAAGAAAGAGATTTGGGGAAAATCTAAACCCTGATCATAACTAAAGCTTTTAACTGAATTCTACTATACAGGTCGACGTAAACTCCCGCGTTCAAGACGTTACGCAAACTCCACCGCTTCATCTGGCTGCTGAATCTGGAAACGAGATGTTAGTACGGAGTCTGGTCTTGGCTGGTGCACGAATCAATGATACAGACGCTCACAGAAACACAGCATTACATGCCGCAGCTCGTGCCGGTCACGCGCCTGTTATATCGGCATTAATACAAGTGAATACTAAAATCTTCTAGATGAAAATATCTCCCTTAAACAGCATTGGTGAATAAATTCATTCTTCTTCACAGAACAGTATTGATTTCGATGCCATAAACGCAGACGGAGACAACGCATTGCACGTCGCAATGAGGGAGGGACATGTCGCAGTGGTCAGATCTCTGTTAACGGAATGTTCTCTTGATGCGGAAATAGTTAATCTAAAGGGTCGAAATCCCTTACATGAATTGGCTAGATATGGCCACGACAACGCGGCCACTATATGCGATTTGTTTTTGGAATGCATGCCTAAATATCCGTTGAACAATACCGGTTGGTGTAGAATTTTATTTTAATATTGTTCAATGTATGTATTGATGTATTTATTTCTCTCATTGATCAAAATAATCTTGATCATACATATTTCATGCAAGAAATATAGGTAATAGTTTGTTTATCATTTTCCAGACACGGATGGAAATACACCATTGTTAATCGCATACATGAAAGGAAATGGGAACTTGTGTAGAACCCTGGTAAAAGCTGGAGCTTGTCTTGGCTGTATGAACAAGGAAGGAATAACAATATTTAATTATCAAGTAGCGACGAAACAGCTTTTGTACAGATTACTCGATTCCTTAACGCAAGAGTCGCCTTGGGCTGAAAAAGAAATGTGTTTAGAATGTGGAACAAAGTTTGGACTAACAATGCGAAAACATCATTGGTGCGCGTCTTAATTAAGAGCTAATAATTATTCCCTCATTATTTCGAATCGATGAATATTTATTCTTTGTATTCTCCTTTATGTTCTAGTCGTCATTGCGGACGGATTTTATGCAGCAAATGCTCTGGTCAAGATGTGCCGATATTGAAATTTGGATTGAATAAACCTGTTAGAGTTTGCGCAGTGTGTTTCGACGTACTTCAAGTTGGTACGGAATAAACAAGTTACAAAGATTTACAAAGATAATTAAAAATAAATAGATATATATATGAAGTATATAAATCATTCCAATGAAAGGATAAGAGATTATTATTTACTAACATATACCTATAAGGTGTTTTAGATATTAAGAAATGTTAATTTGTTGTATCAATAAAATAATATTAGTAGTCTTTGTATTATTGCGAAAATTCATTTGGATGATCATCAACACATTCAATCACCCAGCTAGCCCATATCTCCTATACAATAAATAAATAAATAAATAAAATTCCAGTTTTTCTTTTTTTTTTTTTATTATTTATTTATAATATTTAACCGTATTTACAACATGGCGAATTCAACTAATTATGATGCAAGTGAGTTGAGTCATTATTATTAACCATTTACTCAAATTTAACTGCTGTATCGTACTTGAAAAAAAAAGTTACTTAAGTTTTGTAAAGAGAGTTTTTGCAACGCAATGATCTACGCAATGCATATAATCAAAAAGCTCTTCTAAACAAATTTCAGCAGTCTTTTTTCGCGAATTAACACGGTCGTTGCAAGTGTTCAATTTCTCCTGAAAACTCGCACACTTTGGCAGGGCTCCGCATTCCTCCTAAAAATATTAAATTATTTTTATTTCTCATATAATTAAACAGAACGTCGTTATAATAGCGTTGTTTTTTTTTTTTTTTCCTTTTCTTCTTTTCATTCTTTTTTTTTTCATCAGTCACAGAATTGTCAATCAAACTTAAACTTTCTAACCTATACAACGATTTTAAAGCATATTGATTTTTATTTTACGAAAATATGAACGCGATGTTTTGTTTTCGAGAATAGACAGTGTTTGTTGAATTTTGTGACATAGTGAAAATGTTTAAATAGTTTTATGAGTAAAATAATAAACATTAAATTTTTTGAGATTTTTGAATGAAGATGATTCTATGTATGTACGATGAAGAAGACGTACGATGTGGTTTAGCTGAATAAATATGTATTATAGGTTTTGAATGCTAATTTATGATTTCTATGTAGATATAAAAAAAAGAAAGACAAATTTCAGGTTAGTTATGTAATTATTAAATAATAGTTGTGAAAACCTCTTACCCTGAGCTGTTTCTGTGGATCGACAAGTTCCTCGTCGGAAGCTTTAACCGTTGGTAGATGACGTGCAAATAATGTTTCAAAGATTGACATTTTGCCTAGAACATAATGATAAATATCGTTCGATACCATGAGCGGTTAATATTTCATAATTTTTCATTAAATAAAAACGATTATTAATCACCTTTTCTAGAACCAGCAGACAGAAATCTAACGATATAATAATGGCTGCCTTAGAGCGAAAACCGCGATGCACTTTGGGTGCCTATATGCTATACGCTATGCGAGATGATTATTGACGCATGCGTATAGGTGTACCATGTTATATTCTTATCAAATCTATATTGTCATTGGTTGATTTATAAGGCATTTAAAAATTCCACTAGAACAAATGGACTGACCAATGCGTGGATTAATGCCATTCATCATCCGTCGTCTAAGTTTTTTTTACGTCGAATTACCCATTAATACTAAATATTAATATTGTATATGCAGATATATATTGGAATTTTTCAAAGTAATGCGATAACATTCACGGAGCTATCCAGGTATTTTATAAAAGATTCAGGGATCTTATACTCATCCCCGAACGGACGAGGATATGGGATACTATAACCAAATGGGTTCGGGGCTTTTGCTGCTGCCTCCTACCTCGTTAACATTTGCGTATTGTGTCGGGTATAAGACGCAGATGATACCGCTATTACGATATAAGAGAAAAATAATGAAAAGAAAGAAAGAAAGAAAGAAAGGGAAAAAAAACAACAGACAACAACACGCAAAAACTGATAATTTATAATAACAATAATAATCGACCTTAGAATATGGCTAAATTACTATAAATTTTTAGCAACGAGAATAGCCGTGCTTGATTTTATATTCATTGTAATATGAAATTTTTCAACGACGATCGGCCAGACGCGACAAGGATGGCGTCATTCAGGAATTTTTCGCATCCTTTTCTAGAATTGACTGTAAAAGTGATTTATCCACTGATTAAATAAGCTTTTAAATATAATGAACATAGTTTTAACCATCTAGAGAACTCGCGTTGACTATTTAACAAATCCACGATTCATGTTTTATTTTCATAATTACAACTCAACACGGTCATAGCGCGTCGTGCGAATAGTCAATCTCGGTGTGCCTTGCGCTAAGCGTGTCGAAAGGGGCTGGAGTTAAAAAACCGGAATTATAGTTCGAACTGATATCGCGGATTAGTCGAATACCGATCAAACGTAATAACAAATTCCGTAAATAATGCGAGAACTATAAATAACCTATTAAAAACTATCATAAACCATAAGAATATGAAGGAGAATCGAACTCTATGAGCGACTCGTCGAGGTTGGGTTTACACTTGCACACACAAAAAAAAAAATAAAAAATAGACAAATCATAATTACACAAATTAAACCATCAATCAAACAATCGAAAAGGCCCGCACACTCGACATCATCATTTAATTCAATCATATAAATCGATTTTAATATACGCTATCAAACATATTCGTATATATTATTTTTAGGTTATGTTTGCCTAGCTTTGACGGTATAGTGTGTTAACAAATTTTCATTAACTAATAATCAAGCCCGAAATCGCTGACAATAACAGAATGTATGAAACGCGAAGATCCGTCAGTTAAAAAGTAAATTTTCGTTTAATTTTTTTACTTTAAACACATTTTTTCGCCTCTAAAAATTATCTACAAATTAAATGGACAATTAATCGAAGAAAAGGACGCAAAATTCTACTTAAAAAATCCCAAATTTTACATCGTATCGAAGAAGACGGTTTAACGCTGCGTCCAATTGTCTATGAATAAAAATTTCATTTGAATGGATGATGCCTGGAGGCAATGAACGGAATGGAGAGGCATGGACACGGACATGGACATTCGCACCATCACCACGCCCACGGAAACTCGCAAAGTTCATCGCAGAACACAAACCAATCTTCGAAACACGGACACCCCCACCCGCACCCTCCACATGTACAAAAAGAACCAGCCGCTGGTCAAGCCGCCCAAAAATTAAGAAACTACAAACTCTTGGTCGACCCTTTCCTCGTTAAAGGCGCAGCTAAGTTGTATCGCTACGATGGCGTAGTTCCTGGAGATCCGACTTACCCGCCGGTCCAACTCAGGGATCCTAGATCTCAGCTAACCAGAATATGGACGAGATTGGAACAGCTCGAACTGCCTGTACCTCGTTTCAAAATCGATTCAAACTACTGTGGGGAGCCGCCGCCTCTGGAGGTCACATTTTGCCACCTTAACGACAATATTGATAGAAGTTTTCTCACCGATATGGTACAAAAGTTTGGGCTTGTGGAGGAACTCACCATTTATTATCACCCGTTGACTAACAAGCATCTGGGAATCGCCAGAGTTATATTCGAAGCTACCAAGGCGGCGAAGGCTTGCGTTGAAAAATTGAACAACACTTCTGTCATGGGGAAAGTACTGAGAGTATTTTTGGACCCGTTCGGAGACGAGTGTAAAAAATTATACGAGGATATGACGACGGAGAAAAAACCAGAGAAAAAAATAGTGGAAAAGGAAGTTAAGCCAGAACCTGAAACCGAGAAACAAACACCGATCGAAAAACTGCCTGTAGAAGATAGGGAAGAATATAGAACGGCAAAAAAAAACACTCAGAGTATCGAAAAGCCCAGGGATCCGTATATCGAAAATTCTAGATTTAATAAATTCAGGGATTATCCAACTCCCGGCGGCAGTACTGGCAGCGATTTAGGCTACGGCACTGCCCCAAGCGAGATTAATTACTCTAGTACATATTCCCAGAATTCTACACCCGCTACTAGCTACGATTATCCGCAATACTATCCCAGCTATCATCACCAGCCACCTAATAGCTACGTTGCTAGCATGCCGCCCAACGTTACGCAGCCTATTCCGATACCTCAGAATTCTAGCATGTGGTGGGGACCAGCAGGCCCTAATCCTGGACCCACGGGTTACGGTACTGCGCCTGTGTGGCCTGCGCCACAGCATAACGCTAGTATAGAAGCTCCGAGTTTGATACCAGTGGCAAAGATTTCTAGTTCTTTGTTAAAGACTGCGCAAACACATCACGTTAATAAAAAAGATAAAGAAATTCTGCCAGTTGGTAGTAAGAATTCATCGACGAGAGATTCTCCCGTTGATAATACGCGTAAAACTCTTGATTTAGATACTAGAATCGCTATGCTTTTAAAGGATAAAGCTGGCGGTATGGCTCCACCTTTTTTACAATTTGGAAGCGATTCTGAAGACGATAAAAGGTCCCTTCAACCAGACGAAGAAATACTATCAGAACCGCCGAGCCCCTTCTTATCTTCTGACGTTTACAAGACTTGCTTTGAAAAAATATTAGAGCGAAATAAGGAGAGGCGAAAAACCCACGAAAATAACATCAACCAGTTCTCGGTCGATGAAGAATTGGGCAGTGTTATAAGCTCCAGCGAAGACGAGGCTTTGTTGGGCAGCTATAGCCCCGCGCCTGACGATATGGAGCCTGAACCACCCAAGGAACCGCCTCCTCCACCTCCTCCTGACGACGATAGAATGTCTTTGAGCAGTTTGAGCTCTGGAGACGAGAAAATCGAGGAGGTATACACGATCGTGAACGGAAACGTTCTTCTTAGCTCGCAAACTCGACTTATTATCAAACTCAATTATCATTTTATTCCAGGTTGTAGCCCAGACTGAACCACAAAATCAATTGTATCCAGGAGCTGGTTATCCTGGACATCTGGCACACTATCCACCGCCTACAGATGTTTATAATTGGCCTAGGCCAGCGCAGTACCCTTATCCTTACGGGAATCCGTATTTAGCGAACCACCACTATCAGCCAACAACGGCTCCCGTTCCAGGGGGTGTTGGCGCACCTCAAGGGACTGCATATTACCCTACGCTGCAGTCCAGGCTGCAGGCATTGGCTAATCATAATATAACTAAGGATAATCCACAGGTTTGTTCGGAATTGGGCGAATTTTGCAGTCTGAAGTAAAACCTGGGGCTCTAATAACGTATTTCGTAATTTTCAGGGCCCTACGATCAACGGGGTATTGAACAGAGTGGTCAGCGAGCTTAAGCAGATACTGAAAAGGGATTTCAACAAGAAAATGGTCGAGAATACGGCTTTTAAATTATTCGAAGTTTGGTGGGACGAGAAGAAGACTCAGAAGACTCAAAACGCTGGGGAAATTAGCGTTAGCAACAACGTCGTCAAGGAGGAGGTTTCCAAACCCCAAGGACTATCGTCTATTCTGGAACAAGGAACTCCTCTAGGACTTAATTACGACGGTTTTGGATTGGGCATCAGAGCTAGTATGCCCAAGATGCCGTCCTTCAGGGTGAGTATATCGTGTCTATTTCTCATTCGCGATTATATATCAATCGAATAATATCATCCATTCGTTTTTATATTACAGCGAAAGATCAAGGCACCCAGTCCTCTCCCGCAAGACGAAGATAGCCGGCAATCTGACCACGTAGATCCAGAGATTATCGACAGTGATAGCGATTTGGATTTACCATTAGTACAGAAAGTTAAAAGACGGCCCCCGTCCATCGGCACTGCATCCTCATCCTCATCTTCGTGCAGCAGTAGTTCCAGCGCACAATCTAGTAGCAGCGAATCTAGCAGCAGCTCTAGCGATAGTTCGGACGAAGAAGATACGTCTAGTGTTTCGCACGAGGTATAAAATGGGATTTTCGAGCTCATTTATCATTCCGATCTTCGTCGAAGGGCTCTACGACGATTTTGGAATAATTTTTATCCCCTATTTCAGCAGGACAGCGATGGCCGGATGTCTGATCATCGACCACTGGCTTGTAACAGTGAAGATCCTGATATTTTGATGGAATTAGCGATCCAGAGATCTCTAGACTGCCCTACGCCAACCAGAAGTGAAACACCTGTGCCTAGTCTGCGGCTACAAGATCAGGACTTGGACCAATTCCCTCAACACGATAACGAAACGAGCCCAATATCTTCGCCTATAACTGATGGAGAAACCAAAGACGAGAGTAGAGTGAAAATTGATGAACCAGAAGTTACGAGGAGGGCGGATAGGCCTCCAACGCCTGGCGGAGACGTGGATAAATCTAGAGCCGAGTCGCCGGTGGTAGAGTTAGATAAAACAGTCAAGGCAGAAACTGTTAATAAATTACCGACCAAAGTCGAGCCTCAGGATATTCAAAAAATGGAAAGTTCGGCCGCTGAAGCACTGATGGCTTTGGCTGGACAAGACAATATCATAAGGCATAAAAGTCCCGGTCCTTTACAGCCTAATATTATACGAAGTCTTCAAACATTGTCAACTAAATATATAAACAATGAACCGATATTGAAAGAATCTGAAAAAATAGATATGTTCAGCGAAATACCTACGACTGATTCAGAAGAGGAAAGTCTGGAGATTAGGAGGATACGGTGAGTTAATAAGAACTATTTTTTTTTAATCATCGTCGAATGATCGATTTTTCCATCATTTTTTCTCTAATTGTGTTGATTTCATTTTATTTTTTATCCAGGTTCCAAGCTGAAACAGACTTGCGACTAAACGGTCAACACAGTCCAAGTTCTCCCGGGTCTCAAGCATCTCAAGTATACATGGAGCATTCGTATTCGCTTCCACCTGCGCTGCCAGAACCGTCTTTATCAGAATCTCGGGTTACTAGTTTACCTGTACCGGCAAAAACGAAACTTAGCAAACCAGTTAAGCTCGAAAAGGCAAAAGATAAGTCTGACAAAACTGGGAAAAAGAAGAACAACAAGTATTCTAAGGTTCAGAATCATGAAAAGGAGAAAGAAAATATCGAAAATGAATTCGCTTATGAAAAATTACCGAGGAAATATATTGAGCCAATAAAAAGTTACAAGGAAAGGGATTTGATGACTGAAATGGGAGTACTTTACGAATTTCTTACCAAAGGTATAGATGCCGAAGATGTTGAATATCTTAGGCGGAGTTACGAGGCACTTTTGGCCGACGATAATCAGGGCTATTGGCTCAACGACACACATTGGGTGGATCACCCTGCCACGGATATACCCAGTCCTGCAAAGAGGAGAAAACGAGATGAGCTGAGATTGCATACTACAGGAAGCGCCAGGACGGAGGGATACTACAAAGTTGATATCAGAGAAAAGGCCAAACATAAAGTAAGTAGTAATCTATCTACTTTTGAAATATAAATTATAAAAACGCTTCATATCGTTGATAACTCTGATTGATCATCCGTTTAATTAATTTACAGCATCATTATGCCCAGAGTATACAACGCAGTAACGATATCGAGGACAGCAGTGGCCCATATATGGGTGGTGATGGGGCAATGAACGGTCCAAGAACAAAGGCTAAAGCTCTGACTGGAAAGATGCAAGCCCTTTCACGAGAAGCGCGGAGTAATCAGCGTCGGTTATTAACAGCCTTTGGTATCGACACTGACAGTGATCTACTAAAGTTTAATCAGCTCAAGGTAGGATCGATGGAACTTTAACAATATGAATAGATAGAAATTTAATCACCTACTCAACTACGTTACTTTTTTTATTCGATTGCAAACTCTTTATCTCATTTTCCAGTTCCGAAAGAAGCAATTGAAGTTCGCTAAGTCTGGTATTCACGACTGGGGTCTATTCGCCATGGAACCAATTGCGGCTGACGAAATGGTGATAGAATACGTCGGGCAAATGGTTAGACCGGTTGTTGCAGACTTACGCGAAACTCAATACGAAGCTACGGGCATTGGTAGCTCGTATTTATTCCGTATAGATCTCGACACTATTATTGATGCAACGAAATGTGGTAATCTGGCGAGATTCATAAATCACAGTTGCAACGTAAGGGTTTTTTTTTCACTATTATTTGTAGATATAAATATTTATAGCAAACGCAATGAATTCGTAGAACTTTTACCCCAACATTAATTACCTAATTTCGAATATAAAAGTCCCTGTTTATTCTCGGTAGAAAATTACCCGATTATTAACAGTGAGCTAATACAACGTAATTATATATAAATATTTTTGTTACAGCCTAACTGCTACGCTAAAGTGATAACGATCGAAAGCCAGAAAAAGATAGTTATTTACAGCAAGCAACCAATTGGTGTGAACGAGGAAATTACCTATGATTATAAGTTCCCACTTGAGGATGATAAGATTCCCTGTCTCTGCGGAGCACCCCAATGTCGGGGTACCCTCAATTAATTTTTTCTTATCACCTCGTTGTTCATCTCCTCCCTTCCCCCCCCCACCCCCCCCCCCCATCCTTCAATCAGCCACGTTCCCCTACTCATATTTTTGTAAATAAATTCCCATGTAAACATTTTATAAAAAGCCAATGGAAAACGGTACAATTTTGTTTCTTTCAAAAAATATTTTCATATCCATTCCTAAGAAAAATTATTTATCAAATAATTTTCTTCCTTATACATAGGTAGTACTAGTTATACTAGTTATCTTAAAAGAAACTTTCGAAAATAATAAGCATAAGGCATTAATTATTTTCATTGAATTTTTAAAATCTCTGGTAAATTGAGAAATTAGGTACATTTAGCCATATAAAAAAATGTTTATTAGATAATAGTAGCTTATTATTCTTCTTACAGGTAAATGAAAGTAAATATATAAATATCACTGGCTCATAGAGTTGGGCGATGGGTCGGGTGGTTGATGTGAATTAGTCGAAGGAATGGTGTTGATACTTCCAAAGTTTTCTTGTTTAAAATTAATGTGTGGGTTTAAATTAGTATTTATAGTTGTCGTAGCAGTTGGATTTTGCATATCTAATTGACTCTGAGCAATATCTTGAAGTGCCGCTTGGATTCTTTGGAGCAGAGCTTCACCTTGTCTTACTATTTCTTCTAGCTGCTCGCCAGCGTCTTGATTCTCTTGTTCAAGCCTGCTTAAGCTAGCTACTTGAAGTTCCTGGGATGAATCTTCGCTCGGTAGGCTTTCTATCAACGTATCAATATCTTTGGCGCAACGAGCTATCAGGGTTGCAAATAGAGCCGCATAATCTGTTGGAGAAATGGTTACACAGAATTTAGAAACTGAAATGAGATAAAAAAATTAAAAAAAATGAAACAGTGATGAGGTTGAAAATTCACCTTCTTGAGTTTGGTGGGGCTGCGGTGTTCCGATTCTATCAAATCCAGGAAATTTACTAGGCGTTGAATATTGTTGCAATATACCAACACTATTGCAGAAATGTTCAGCTTGCTGAAAGTTTAATGATAGTTATGACGCGGGATGATCGTTTTAAGTATTTGCGAAAGAAAATAGAGACAACTTACTTGATTTATCGTGTCTTGTAGCTGGGTCAAACGATCTGCCATCTTTCTAACCTCAAATATTTACTTTATTAAATTTGATCGGGATATTGGGGCGATAAAAATAAAAATTAATTAGTATCAACGTGTTATAGGTGCATGTCTAGCTGTTAGGAGAATATTAATCTACATTATTATTCAGTAGAAGGATATTTTTGAATTTATTCAAACCCGTTGAAGAATATTTCGCATACAGCTTGCTAATGTCACCTAATATAACCTAACCTAACCTAACCTAGAAACCTCGTAGCGTAGCGAGTTGTTATGAAACGCATATGTATATTGATGCTGTTTGCGCATGACTTAACTACCTTACCGACTTGCATGGATACAGAGCGCAAATGTACACAAACGATAGCGATAAGTGTCCCGCCCGATGATATGCAACCGAGGCAACATCTTCTTTTGAGTTGGTAATACCCTAGGCAATAGTAGATTTCTATTTTATGGGCAATAGCTGACTCGGCCCCTAAGACGAATTGAAAATTCAATCTGTCAAAGCGTCAAAACATCAAGACGTCAACCTACATAACCTACATCCAACGCATAAATCATTTTCAATAAGGATAACCATTCAATCATTTATTCAACAATTTTATTTATTAAGCATAAATAAAAATAAATAATAATAATAATTTTAAATAACTTTACCTCATAATTACTTTTACTAATTAAATAAAAATTTAAATATACACTACATTTAGAATAGGGTAAGCCTAAGGGACGAATACTGCGCCCTATTACACGCAACCCGCGGATCATTATATTATCCTGCTCATCTTAGTTCCGTAGTTCGTCACCCGGTGGCGCCACCGGCGTAAACTGACCTACTCAACGGCGTCCTTGCCCCTCTCGCCCCACTCAAGGCCGCTCAAGGCCGTCAAGGATGGGGAGCCCAAGCAAACCGGTCTAACCGGTTTCAGTGGCCTTCGTGGCGCCGACGAGTGAACAGGTTTGTGACCTAGTAGACGTTCTTGGGAAAACTTACGCGCCGAGTTGAGCAACGTGCGAGAAAATGCTTGACAGGAGGTACGCCGCGTCGTTACGAGTTGAGGAGGCGTAAGTTTTTAATATTCCGATCACCATTTTACCATAACCATAAATAATTATGAATTTTCGCGTATTACAAAGTGTCGCGTATTTCAATCAGCGAAGTAAGTGACGATTGGAGGCCTTTGATTATTATTCAGGGAAGTATTCTATCCCTACCCGCGAATAACTGTGAAAACCTACATTTCTTGCGAACATAACCTCTCCGATCTATTTTTCATACAAATATACTAGGTAAGGGAGATTCATTGATAACCTCGCGATAATTATCATCCCATCGTATAAGCAATCATATAATTCCAAGTTCCTCTTCAATCGTTTGCTCTACGAGCATATTAGTGTTATTCTGAGTATACAAAGGTTTTCCTGGAGAATGCTTGATCCCCGATTTATTCTTGAGAAAAAACATAGAGGGAGAAAACCTCTTGAAAGTTCTTCATTACAACGATTCACGCCAGACAGTGGAGCAGTCCGAATACCAGGGGAATGGCTATTATTGATGGGGACTAATGGCTTCAAACGGCTATTATTGTGTATAAAGTAGCATAGGAGTATAGTTTTAGGCTGAGTTCGCAATTACGGTTCCTTTGGAATCAGTTTTGGTAAAATCTCGAATCTTCTCTAATTAGATTAGACCAGATTATTCTAAATCCATTGTAGAAACTACAAGCGATACTCTATATTCACTCGTGATTATACAGCACGCTCTACCTGACTAGTTCATACGGTAATGTTATAATCAAACGAGAAAAAAACTTGTAATATCACGGAAGAGATGAGAATTTGTAATAGATTATGATATGATATTGATATAATTTAATAGTTGAAACATTTCTGAATATCTCGGCCAATAATATTTTTTATTAGCCTAATAACTTCATTGTACTTGAAAGAGGAGAGCAGTAGACACTGAAATAGTTGGATTAGCCATTACCGTATGAAATATTCGCAATACCTATGCAGGTAACTGCGCATAATACACGCATATACGATATACGTACGTGAATATACTTCACTCCTTTGTGAAATTGTCCTCAATGGATAGAGAGTAGACAATTCAGAGATCCATGAATTGGAGACTCTCATTAGTATCTTTTGAGAACAACTATATTTATAGAGTAATGAATTATTCTACTGTTCTCGTGACGAAATTACATTGTTAAAGTATTATCGTTAACGAAAACCATGGTGAGAATAATGACTCGTTCTCTATTCGTATGGTGGTCTGAAAAATAAAAATAAACAGCTCGCTGCTCTGAACAAGACCGATATAAAAACTATCTGCTACAAACATTGTACTTGGCATTCTGTAAGATATACCTTCGTACGTATATGCATGTATTATCGTCGCAACGATTAGTTTCGAGTATAATAGTAGTTTTATTATTTCCTACTTATAGTTCTAGCTAATCTCGGAACTTAAAAAGTGCCAAATATGTAGTTTTCAGTGATATACGTGATATATTATACATATTACAATCACATCTACAATTTGTCCAATCAAATATTCAGCGTTGTCAAAATTGTAAGTCAATTTTTTTTCAAGTGAAGTTTATTACTTTTGAATAACTATTTTATAATTAGTTGAAATAACTTTACTTTATAATTCGTTTAAATAACTTCACTTTGTTATTAGTTGAAATAACTTCACTTTATAATTTGTTTCAATAGCTTCACTTTATAATTCGTTTCAATAGCTTTACTTTATAATTCGTTTTAATAACTTTACTTCATAATTAGTTGAAATAACCGCTTTATAATTACTTTAAATAAGTTTGCTTCATAATTACTCTGAATAACTTTACTTTATAATTACTTTTACTAATTAAATCGAGTTTAAGTACACATTACCAGAGTAATGGGTAATTGAATGAGTAGTTTCATTACAAACAGACGTCGTAAATACAGATCTTCCATCCCAGTCAAGACATTTCCTTTAGCAAATTATAACGAATCTACGTATTATTGCATAATCAAGCTAACTTAATTAATTCTCTCGATTAATTGCTACAAACGTATTTATTTTTCAGGACCAATTAAAAATTGTACATAACTGTCCACGTAGGTATGTAATATTGCTTGTATGGATGCTTCAATCATAAATGTAGGTAATAAACTTAATTCATGAATAATCATTTGCTGTATATATTTTTTTCTCCTATCCCATATCCAATTCCTAATCCAGGCGCATCCATTAAAGAGTTAAATTGGATTCAAAATGAATTCAAATTGAAAATATCGCTCAAAAATGAGCTATCAGCTGCCAGATTTTTAGGAGTGAATTTTCTGGCAGTTGATACCTAATTTTAGGAGTCGATTTTCTGGCAGTTGATACCTTTTTTGAGGAGTCGATTTTCTGGCAGTTGATACCTTTTTTTTAAGGAGTCAATTTTCTGGCAGTTGATACCTTTTTTTAAGAAGTCAATTTTCTGGCAGTTGATACCTCATGGTGTCAAAAACGACTCCTTGAAAAAGGTATCAACTGCCAGAAAATTGACTCCTTAAAAAAGAGGTATCAACTGCCAGAAAATCGATAGGTACCTGGAGCTCTCAATGCCTACATTTCCCCTGGGCAGAGTCTAAGCCAATCAGGAATAAGGTTTGAAGAGAAATTGCCTATTTTCGTCTTGACTCTCGCTCCTGATTGGCTGAACTCGGCTCCAGGGGAAATGTAGGCAATGAGAGCTCCAGGTACCTATCGATTTTCTGGCTGTTGATACTTTATTTAAGGAGTCGATTTTCTGGCAGTTGATACCTTTTTTAAGGAGTCGATTTTCTGGCAGTTGATACCTTTTTCAAGGAGTCGATTTTGACACCATGAGGTTTCAACTGCCAGAAAATCGACTCCTTAAAAAAAGGTATCAACTGCCAGAAAATTGACTCCTTAAAAAAAAGGTATCAACTGCCAGAAAATCGACTCCTTAAATAAGGTATCAACTGCCAGAAAATTCACTCCTAAAATTCTGGCAGTTGATATCTAATTTTTAGTATAGGCAAGGAAAGGACAGGGGGAAATGATTCAACGATTGATTATTTACAATTTCAAGAGATATTTATTCAAGAATGTGGTAATTTACTATAATGATACATGTTTATTGCATAAACAATTTTATTATTACATGGATATTTGCAGTGTTGCGAGTTACTAATTACATTTTTGATGAAACTACTCATTTAATTACCCATTACTTTGGTAATGTGTAATTAAACTCGATTCAACTAGTAAAAGTAATTATAAAGTAAAGTTATTCAGCGTAATTATAAAGTAGAGTTATTTAAAGTAAGTATAAAGCAAAGTTATTTCAACTAATTATAAAGTAAAGCTATGAAAACTAATTATAAAGTAAAGCTATTAAAACGAATTATAAAGTATAGCTATTAAAACGAATTATAAAGTATAGCTATTAAAACGAATTATAAAGTGAAGCTATTAAAACGAATTATAAAGTGAAGCTATTAAAACGAATTATAAAGTGAAGCTATTAAAACGAATTATAAAGTGAAGCTATTGAAACGAATTATAAAGTGAAGTTATTGAAACAAATTATAAAGTGAAGTTATTTCAACTAATAACAAAGTTAAGTTATTTAAACGAATTATAAAGTAAAGATATTAAAACTAATTATAAAGTAAAGTTATTTCAACTAATTATAAAATAGTTATTCAAAAGTAATAAACTTCACTTGAAAAAAAATTGACTTACAATTTTGACAACGCTGAATATTTGATTGGACAAATTGTAGATGTGATTGTAATATGTATAATATATCACGTATATCACTGAAAACTACATATTTGGCACTTTTTAAGTTCCGAGATTAGCTAGAACTATAAGTAGGAAATAATAAAACTACTATTATACTCGAAACTAATCGTTGCGACGATAATACATGCATATACGTACGAAGGTATATCTTACAGAATGCCAAGTACAATGTTTGTAGCAGATAGTTTTTATATCGGTCTTGTTCAGAGCAGCGAGCTGTTTATTTTTATTTTTCAGACCACCATACGAATAGAGAACGAGTCATTATTCTCACCATGGTTTTCGTTAACGATAATACTTTAACAATGTAATTTCGTCACGAGAACAGTAGAATAATTCATTACTCTATAAATATAGTTGTTCTCAAAAGATACTAATGAGAGTCTCCAATTCATGGATCTCTGAATTGTCTACTCTCTATCCATTGAGGACAATTTCACAAAGGAGTGAAGTATATTCACGTACGTATATCGTATATGCGTGTATTATGCGCAGTTACCTGCATAGGTATTGCGAATATTTCATACGGTAATGGCTAATCCAACTATTTCAGTGTCTACTGCTCTCCTCTTTCAAGTACAATGAAGTTATTAGGCTAATAAAAAATATTATTGGCCGAGATATTCAGAAATGTTTCAACTATTAAATTATATCAATATCATATCATAATCTATTACAAATTCTCATCTCTTCCGTGATATTACAAGTTTTTTTCTCGTTTGATTATAACATTACCGTATGAACTAGTCAGGTAGAGCGTGCTGTATAATCACGAGTGAATATAGAGTATCGCTTGTAGTTTCTACAATGGATTTAGAATAATCTGGTCTAATCTAATTAGAGAAGATTCGAGATTTTACCAAAACTGATTCCAAAGGAACCGTAATTGCGAACTCAGCCTAAAACTATACTCCTATGCTACTTTATACACAATAATAGCCGTTTGAAGCCATTAGTCCCCATCAATAATAGCCATTCCCCTGGTATTCGGACTGCTCCACTGTCTGGCGTGAATCGTTGTAATGAAGAACTTTCAAGAGGTTTTCTCCCTCTATGTTTTTTCTCAAGAATAAATCGGGGATCAAGCATTCTCCAGGAAAACCTTTGTATACTCAGAATAACACTAATATGCTCGTAGAGCAAACGATTGAAGAGGAACTTGGAATTATATGATTGCTTATACGATGGGATGATAATTATCGCGAGGTTATCAATGAATCTCCCTTACCTAGTATATTTGTATGAAAAATAGATCGGAGAGGTTATGTTCGCAAGAAATGTAGGTTTTCACAGTTATTCGCGGGTAGGGATAGAATACTTCCCTGAATAATAATCAAAGGCCTCCAATCGTCACTTACTTCGCTGATTGAAATACGCGACACTTTGTAATACGCGAAAATTCATAATTATTTATGGTTATGGTAAAATGGTGATCGGAATATTAAAAACTTACGCCTCCTCAACTCGTAACGACGCGGCGTACCTCCTGTCAAGCATTTTCTCGCACGTTGCTCAACTCGGCGCGTAAGTTTTCCGAAGAACGTCTACTACGTCACAAACCTGTTCACTCGTCGGCGCCACGAAGGCCACTGAAACCGGTTAGACCGGTTTGCTTGGGCTCCCCATCCTTGACGGCCTTGAGCGGCCTTGAGTGGGGCGAGAGGGGCAAGGACGCCGTTGAGTAGGTCAGTTTACGTCGGTGGCGCCACCGGGTGACGAACTACGGAACTAAGATGAGCAGAATAATATAATGATCCGCGGGTTGCGTGTAATAGGGCGCAGTATTCGTCCCTTAGGCTTACCCTATTCTAAATGTAGTGTATATTTAAATTTTTATTTAATTAGTAAAAGTAATTATGAGGTAAAGTTATTTAAAATTATTATTATTATTTATTTTTATTTATGCTTAATAAATAAAATTGTTGAATAAATGATTGAATGGTTATCCTTATTGAAAATGATTTATGCGTTGGATGTAGGTTATGTAGGTTGACGTCTTGATGTTTTGACGCTTTGACAGATTGAATTTTCAATTCGTCTTAGGGGCTCGAGTCAGCTATTGCCCATAAAATAGAAATCTACTATTGCCTAGGGTATTACCAACTCAAAAGAAGATGTTGCCTCGGTTGCATATCATCGGGCGGGACACTTATCGCTATCGTTTGTGTATGTAGTTACTGTAGTAGTCGCTGTTACTAAATATAGTATGTAAATAGTCGGGACTAATATAATATTAATATCAAAACATTTAAACAATTATTCATTCATTAGTACGTTTTTATTGCATGCGATGTGCTGTTATAATTAATTATAATAATATGTATTCGTAAGAATATTTAGAAAATATAGGATGTGTGTGTGCCTTATTGCATGCAACCCTACAGACAAGACTGCCATGCGGGTTGCGTATCATAAAGCGTACGGATGTTGCGGATAAAGTAGTTCGTAACTTCGACCGCGAGATGGCGATACCATTTGGCACCCCGTGAGCCAATTTTGAGCTTAGAGCTGCATTGAGATATTTATAACTTATTCAGAAGGTGGCGGCCCCATTAACTTGCTGGCGAACTAATTTAGCCGCAGAAATTGTGCGGGAATTAGTTCGAATTCTCTATATCGCCGAACTCACTAATTAGCGCTATCGATTGGCTGACTAAATTTGGATTAAGATGAGAGATACGATATTAAAATTTGAAGTATAATAAGTAGAAGTTTTAATGTTAAACAAATTTTATTTGATATTTACAATACTCAATTTTTGATTTATACAATTTTAACACGACGTAATTTTTCTATTCGTCGTCAAATTCAAGGTCCAATTCTAGGTCCAGTGTACTTATTTCTTGAAGAGTGTTTATGAAAGTATACCGAGAAAATCCCATGTACAATTTCCTAAACCAGACGTATTGCGATTTATGAGCCGTCATCGCCATCTATAACAAAAAAAAAAAAAATAATAATATGATTTTAATCAATGTAATAAAATTATGTAAAATCTGCAGATTCAAATAAGAACAATAATTAATTTACAGAAGAAGTATCTAACAGGTTGATTTTATAATACTACAATTTCACGTCAAAGCTTACATGTATGTTTTTTCGTTGTTTGAAGCTGAGTAGATACCAATATGATGCAGATAACAGACTAATTGGTAAATCCAGCAACATGGTATACTTCCGCAGTATATTAACAGTTTCTAGTACATACATTCTGCAATCTGAAAAGTAAAATAACATTTATGATGTATTTCGCGAAGCTTACAGCGACTTTAAAGTCTAGTAAAGTTAAATAAAAATAGTTGAACTAACACGTTGGCAATTTGTTCTCCATGCACAAGGAAGCAACTCCATAAAAAATAGAAATATGATTTCTATGCCCGCTAACACCACGCTTGTCAAAAGTAACAACAGCGTTTATTCTGTAGCTTTCAACATGTTGTAAGATTGTCTCGGCGACTATATTCTCCGGCCATCTAACTTTTGGGTCATCAGGTAACTGCGTAGACCTAAATAAACGAAGTTAGAAATCAAAGGGCTCAACTTTGAGGAACAACATTTTTCATTGGGAATTCACACATCTATGTAATAAAAATCAATGTTAAATCACAGCTTACATTAAAATGGTAACATTAGCTTCTGGGATACCTAGGATCTTAGCACTAGCCCAGAGTTCTTCTTTTCTTCTTTTCTCGCCACCTTGGTGTATAAAAATATAAAAATATAAAAATATAAAAATTTAAAAACTATGAATACACTGTGACTAATATTTCGATGAAAGTAAGGTAAATATTGATGTATGTACGTACCTATGGTTAAACAGAGTAGATAAATTTCGCAATCTTTTTGTTCTATCATCCAATAAATCATCGGACCAAAGAACATAACTTCGTCGTCTGGATGAGCGGTAACTAATAATATTCTTGCAGGTGGTCCAGGAAGCTGCCATGCTCTGTGATTTACGTTTAACAATAATATATACAAAAAAATGCAAACGCATAGGTAAGCTATTACGGCAATGACGAGTTGCCATCCGATTTCTTTTAAGTACCAAACAGTTTCATTAAATAACATGTCAATATAATTTCCGAGAGAGTTCACAATTGGCACATCCATTAGAAAGCCTTAAGCTATTTATTATTTTTTTTTTTTTTCGTTTTTTTTTTTTTAATCGAGTTACCTAAGTACCGACATACTCTATAATTTATATAGATTTTTTTTCTTTATCTGGTAAGTATTAAAAGTGTAAATTTAATTAAAAGTGTAAAATAGTTAGGTTAAGTTACATTAGGTTAGGTTATGTACAGTCACGATTAGAAAGATATGCCGCCATCGTGTCGGATCGGGGTTTATAGACCCGATTCTCTTATATGTAAATATATATATGTATATATATATTTTTTTGTCTATTAACACTGGACTCAAAATATTGTTGAGTTAATTGATTCACGTTTAAATAGACATTTTTGAAAAAAAAAATCACATTATTTCTATAGACGGTTCGGATTGTTTTACCAACTTATTTATAAATCTTATTAAATTCCCCAGAATCTATGAACTGTTCTAGCTAACTTTGAGTTTTGATATAGTAGCGCCACACTAAACCTAACCTAACCTAACTTAATCTAACCTCAACTATTTACAGCGTTTTTGACAGACGTCAGAATTTGAAGTTCTGAAGCGTTCGATAAGAAGCAATTCTTATCAGATTTTATTGGGATTGAGTTGACACTTGAAATGGCTAAAGAGATCAAAGAGGTGGATATATTTCGCGACACGTACGTCAGATATTTCGGTAATAATCCCCCACTTGAATATATAATTAGCGATTTTATTTCCTGTTATGATTGGCTTTTGAACCGCATAACTTAAAAATGACTAATTTTAACGAACGAACGAATTGAAAATATCCATGCATTTTGAATTTTTTTTTACGTGGAATTGACTCATTATGTCTTTTATATCGCACGTATACATTACATAGTATACGTAATCAAATATCACTTGACTTGTCATTACTACTTTAGGATACGCTAACGAGGTTGGCGAAGCCTTTAGAAGCATTATTGCAAAGAATTTAGTACGATTTAGCTACGCTATAGCTATTGGTTACGTTGTTGCTGATTCTTCGCATAAGGCAGCTGTTGTATACAAGGTAAACAGTGAATAAGTCGATAAAAATTTCAGTGATTATATTACGTAATTATTGTAAAAATATGTTTCGTAATATTAGAAACAAAACAGATATCCCATTTTCTAATAATACATCGCAAAAAATGTCAAAACTCGAATGGTACCAAAGTATAGTACACATCTGTTTATCACTTGCGATCGTCTCTGTAAATAATGATTAATTATCATTTGAGATATCCAATCGGTAAAACAGAGCTCTGTGAACGAAAGATAGAAAAAAAATCATATTATGTAGTACAGCACTGATGATAAAGAAGTTAGGACTTGCTAATGAATAAAATGTGTTTAATACTTTTAATTATATTCACTTGTATACAATAAATTATTTTTATTTTCCAACAGGAATCATCTCCGAATAAATTAAAACGAGTTGCTTTTTCTGCATCCGATACATTGATCTGGCAGGGATTTGCCTCTGTGATAATTCCCGGTTTAACTATCAATAGGATATGTTACACTGTACAATTTGTACAGAAAAAAGTTAATAATAAGAAATTTAAGAGCCCTTGGGTCAGTGTAGCACTCGGTCTTATATCAATACCTTTTATTATTCGTCCTATAGATATATTTGTTGAAGATGGAATGAATCTTACATACAGAAAATGGGTTGGATACAACCCCAATGAAGCACCTGATTAACATTCACCTATTCTCAATAAAATAATGTTTTTCAAGTCTTGTTAGTACAAATTATAAAATACTCTACAAATAGCCAATATGCTTTATGTGTATAAGAAAAGTGTTATTCTATACAATGAAACACTTTAGGGAAAAATTTAATTATAAGAATTTCATTATTGTATGTTGTTATATAACTAATGCTAATCAAATAAATATAATGTTATTTACTAATAAATATTTACAACGACACAGTTGAGTTTATCGTTTTATTTTCATTCTCCTTTTTCCTGAAGTTTTATTTCACAAGTTCGGGAAAAAAAAGAGAAAAAAATTTCGAATTTCCACGCTTTTGAATTTTTGTTTCATCAAGAAAAATAGCGAAATCCCTTGTAAAGCTTTAAACGATACTTGAATGTGCAGGCGTCTAGAATATCGGCCGAGCGACACTAGTCTGACTGTGAATACACGGTAGCCACTCGGCTGTTGTCTATAAATTTTTATAGTCTTTTATTAGCCACCTAAAATTCTTATTTTTAGGATTAAACTGGCACCTAGAGAGTATCGCAGAAATTACGGTAAAACTATACTATGAAGTGAACAATTTAATCTCGAAATGAATTCGCACCATTCCCCGATATCTTCTCCTAAATGTCCGACGTAATAACGGGAGTACTACTTCAGCAGTAGTCTATCCCACGCTGTCAGCCGTATGTCGAGGCAGTTAGTAGTTACAACTATTGGGTAGTCAGACACGCGTGCAGTCGCGAGTAGTAGAACACTTTAGCATAAGTCCGAGTCGCACCACTTACCGGAGTTTACTACTCAGAATGAATATCGCTGCAAGCTTGAACGCGGGTTTGATTAATACGGGAACTATTGCTGTAAAGAATTGAAACTTGTCACGGTTTTTGTAAAAAGCAATATATACACGCATAAATAGGCTATTTTATGTATTACAAGATACATTTATATCTATACCGAGAGTCAAAATGCAGGTGTCGTAAAAATGAAAAGTTCTCTTCGTAGGTATGTATACTTCGTGGAAAGTGTATAGGTATATGTATAATGTATATGAATAAAAGAAAATGCCAGTAGGAGCTACTGAAGAATTGGACCCGTCCCGCCGTTCGTAACGCGCAAAGTGGAACGATACGGTTCGTTTTACAGGGCAGGTGTATGCCTAATACTACCTAGGGAAAATGGTTCTTATTTAACGCTGATTCATCTCAGGCCCAACTAGGTTTAAGTAAGATCTGTTTGCCCGTGCACTTTGTAGGAATAGCTCTATATGTATAGAGAAATCATTAAAAATTGATGCATTTCTACCCTTATTCGTTAAATATTAATCGAGTTTAGTTAAAGTTGCATCTTTCGACTTTTTTTTAAAACGTACATATATATGTAACATGGAATTCACCAACTCAGATTCATGTGTACAGTGTAAAAGTATATTAATAATGAAACGTTTGAAAATGAGTGCAGATTATTTCGAATACGTTGGGTCTGTCGCTGTTTAGACAAATTAATTATACCTGGAGGCTTATCATATTGTAAAATGGTTATACATATATATAATTATGTATATAATGTCCGGATCTTCCGCGGTACTATTTATTCAAATCAATCGCGATAACAGGAAAATAATTACGTACACGAATAAAATTACAGAAATTTTGTTCGAGGGAATATATGGGTTGTTGTTCAATCTTGTGATAATTTTGAGATCGGTTTTGTGCAGACATGCAGCTGGATTGAAAAATCGTGACAATTCAGTAGTCAATGTATGTATTTCATCCGGACGGCTACTTTACCATGATATAATAAAGTTACCAAGGGTTGACATTAGCTGAGTTCGCAGATTGAGCTTATTCTTCGTATAACATTTATCAAGGGCTTAAGAGGGTTGTCTAATTTAAACTTCTGCGTTTTCACCATCTGAACACAAGGGTTAATTAATTGACAGAATAGTTTATGTGCCTGACAATGAGTCGAGAAGTCTGAGACTAAGTCTCTTCAAAATTGAGCACATACCGGCATTTTGAAATAAACTTGAATAAGTATTGGTGAAATTGATGCATCAAAGAAAAAATCAGACATAATGATTGGATCAATAAATCTGAGATTCAATTGTATTCAAATTTGAACCGCATTCATTCTTTTCTCACCAACGTTTTACGAGAAAAAACCACTCTATAGTATATTGTGTACCAAGGGCGTAAAGTGGGCTTTTTTAGACCAAGTGTGGAGTTTGCAGTACGAGTCAGAGGCTCGCAACGCACTCGTCTTCGACTCGTGCTAGCTCGCCTCTGACTCGTACTGCAACCACACAAGGTCAAAAAGCCCACTTAGCCTTGGTACACACCATATTTTATATAACAAAGCCATGTTTAGCGGCTTTTTGATGTTTCTGTATAGGATCTAAAGTAGTACTTTTAAGTCCTAGGACTTGAATGTGCCACATTTAAGTGCCACATTTAAGTCCTGTATAGGACACTTTAAGTGCCACATTTAAGTGACACATTTAAGTGTCACATTTAAGTCCTGTATAGGACCTAAAGTAGTACTTTTAAGTCCTAGGACCTAAATGTGGCACGAAAAGTCCTTTAGACTTTAGGTCCCATACAGAGGCATCAAAAAGCGAGGAAAACATGCTTTCGTTATATAAAAGCTATTGTATTGTGTTGTTCGTCGACTACATGTCCGAAAGGACGATAAGTCATAAAAGGATGAATTGAATTGAATTGAATTGTGTTGTTCGAATATAGTTTCAGAATTCAACAAGTTTTGAATCATACTTATAATTTTGAGTAAAACTTTAATGCAAATTCACAAGTGCTTGAGTGAATTTTTGATTCAACTTTAGAGGCAATGTTTCTCAACAAAGATGCAATCCGGAAAACTGGTGGAACCTGATGGTAGTTATGCGTCAGATATTCCACCCCCGGGGGCGGAGTGAAATTTATCACTCGTCCATCATATTAAAACGAAAAATGGATCGTCGAAATGAAATAGAACCATAGATCTAATTCGACATTGGGTGATCATTCGCTGTGAGAAATCTTAATTAAGATGAAACAGCAGGACAAATCCTGATAAATCATATATTGAAGACATTGAAAGTTTGAAATTTATTAAATGTGAAATAAAAAATGGCTTCCGAATGAGTTGTGTTGCATACCATAAGACATTCCACCCCTGTTTTGTAAAATCGTGTGATTTCCATTAACCGCAAGCACAGTTCTGGAATTAGATCCTCGATCAAAGACTACGTCTCGCGTACCACAAAGGGTTGCGTACTAACCCTGGTCACTGTAAAATCAAAATCGCAGCCTAGCGCTACCTACCTATACGCCCCTGCCCGCCCCTACACGCCCCTGAAAAGCTTCGTTAAGTTATTTGGCTGAGGTTTTGTTCAGTGATATCTGTGCAGGTAGGTATAGGGTGGGTATAGGCAGCTACATATATCCCTCAGGGTTTGCGACGTACGTACGTACGGTACGGTAAGGTACAGGGTGCCTGAGCACTTTCTTAAATTGAATAATTTAAAAATGAAATTTCTCTGAAACCTGTGGCATTCCGGTATCCTCCGGTACACTACTGACAGGATCAATAGATATTTCCAGTCGGTGCTTTCCTGCGTTCAAACCGGCGGCCATGTCTACCTTAAGTCGGGGATGGACACGCCCATTTGCAACAAAATTAACCAATCAGAATCCATCTAACGGGGGTGAAAAGCTGTGGGCTGAGTTCATCGCGGTATCCTTAATGCCAAATGGGCGTGTCTTATCGCCCCTTCCAAAGGGGCTTTTCCTGCGGCAGGTGCAGCCAGTTGGCAGGCGAACTCCAACCAAGCGCCTCGTCTCACACCGCCGAGCAGTTATCGTCCCGTACTGCTCTTGACCAGCGGATGATCGCGACGGTAACAAAATAGCCGATATTTTGTTTCATCGTATTTGAAATAAGTGTGACGTTAGATTTTTACCTGCGGTTGTGAAGGGGAGATTAATCAGTGATTAAGCTCATTCAACATTTGTGACTGACAAGGAGCTTTTTTCCAATTGTTTAGTTCGTTTGTTCGTTTGTTCGTTTGTTTGTTTGTTTGTTTTTTGTTATTTGGAACGATTTTTTTTTACCACCCCAATTGCATATAGATGTTCGACACGTGGAAAAAGAGGTGCGAGTCGAGAGACAAGTTTTCACGTGACAAGTTTATTTTTCTGTGATTTTTGATAACGGAAGGGTTGTATTACAGTGTTGTTGAAATTTGCAGTATATGATTCTGATCAATGTATGATTGGATACCGTGAAGAAAGTTGGCTGCAGAAAAAGCTCAATTTTTCGAATTTTTTTCGAAATCAAGTTCACACAGTGTGGTACGTCGAGTAAGTAATGACAAAAGTGTGCGGTAAACAATAAATAGGATAGTTGAAGTAAATCAGCGCATAACGAATCAGCGCTGCAAGCTCAGGGGACAAAGGAAGGTATGCAGCAGGTGAAAAATGACAAATCCTTCGTTTACCGGTTACGCGGGAATCTCGACTCCTACTACAACCTGAAAGAACTACCGATCTGTAATTCTGTTCATATGCCAGTGAATTATACCGCACGATAATTATAATCGTACCAATCAAAGAAGAAGGCAGAGAAGAAAACGAAGAAAAAGGAACTTGTAATCGGCGCAAAAACTACGACAAATTTAAAACCGCGTAACGTATACTGCAAGTGAGATAAAAATAAATCTGTATACGTATAACGTAACATAGAATATAGATATAGAAGATAAAAAAGTGAAGAGAAGTGCAATTCCTAAGGCTTGGGTATAATACTGTAACAGTGGGTGCGCTGGGGCCCTCGGCACCCTTCGGCCGTTACGGGCCCGCCGAGGGAGCGGCCGCTGCGGGGGAGGTGGAGGGGTACGGGGGCGGTGGGGGCGGCGGCGGTGGCGGTGGCGCCCCTGGGGTCGCGGGCCTCGCGGGGGGAACCCCCCGGATCAGGGTTGCACCCCTGGGGGGGCCTTGTTGCGCGCCCCTTCCCGTCACCCAGGCCCACAACATAGGTAAGCTCGTACCCTGCGGTTGTTGCTTTTCTCCGTTTGTTTCCTTCCAGTCAATTTATTTCTAAACGCATTGTTCTGGTAGTCCTATACGCCGCTGGTTTACTTTTGTAATAAAAAATTGATTATCGCAATATGGAAAGAAATTAGTCGCATATATGTTTGTATGTGTATTCAAGATTTTCCTCGGACATATTTTTAACGAAATGAAGATGCAGACATCAGCGAGAGATTTTTATTCATATATTATCGAAAATTCGAGAATGACAATCCAACAGCTTTGCGAGATTCTCAGCAGACTTTTTTGCTCTTTAGTATATAAACAACGATTTTGATATGAAAATTTTTAATTGTTGTGACTATTCATAACGACACAGGAATTGAACGAGAGCGCGAAAAGATCTAGATAGTACAACGTGCCTAACGGAGGCTGTAATTAATGTGTGAGCTGCTCAGACGTATCTAAGTGATACAAGTCAATGAATGTCAGACTTTGATATGCCTGAGTATATCCCTAGCGGCAAGAGTAGTATATATGCATAATATGCATAGGTATACGTATGTCAATGCGTGTATCTGAATATAGATTATCAAAGTGCGTTGAGAACAAGAAGCTTCCTGTTTTGCAAATGATTGAAAATATTGTCTTAGGGTAACTTAAACTCCGACCGGTTTACGACAACATACATTCAATTTCGTTTGTAAATTTTCAATTATATATGCATACAACATCCTTTATATGGTTATTCTGGGATTCTCTATATTGAACTATTGCGGCATAATTCAATTTGACAATGGGCATTATATTCCCGGAGTATAGGATTTCCAGTTAACATTATATATTAGACAAAGGACAATTATCCTACCGGTTACACAACTATATAATACCATAAATTATACGATTAATACCTCTGCACTCAGGTGTGCCTATAAATATAATGGCTATTCTTGGCTGTATTTCATCGAGACTAAATTCTCACGCGTCAACTTACCTGTACATCGCAACTGTTACAGACGAAGTAAAGTGTTTAAATAAATCGATCAATTATTAAACTCAGCGAGTTGCTATGTACCTATAGATAAATTCTAAAGAAAAAGAAAACGAAGTATATGAGATGTATAAATCTTCATACGGTTTACCTACATGTACCTACCTATATGTTATATACTATATTATAGTAGTAAAAACAGGAAATTGATAAGTATAAAAAAACAAGTTGGTCGAATCGGTGGGTTTAGGAAGGTGCGGATTAGCTATGCTCCTGTCTTGCGCTGGCTGCGAGAAACCAATTCTGGACAAGTTCCTGTTGAACGTCTTGGACCGAGCCTGGCACGCTGATTGTGTACGTTGTTTCGACTGCCGCATCGCACTACAGGACAAGTGTTTCTCAAGGGAAGCGAAGCTCTTCTGCAGAAACGATTTCTTCAGGTCGGTTTATGAACGTTGAACACTTTCCTATATATACAGTAATTATATTCTTAGATAATAGTTACTGGGCAAAAAAAAAAACACCTTGGTCACAGTTCCCCGCGTCGATTTATACAAAGATCGAATCTCCCAGTTCTTTTATATGTACTAGTGTATAATAATTTCCTAGAATTTCATCTCTGCAACCTCTATAACTTCTTCCTTTCCGTTATTTCTTTCTTTTCTTTTCTTTTCTTTTCTTTTATTTTTTCTCTCACAATCTCCGATCCCTAAACTTATAAGTTAAAGAAGCTGTGATCTGTGACGGTCTCAAAATCTAAACCACAAGTTTAATTAGTATAAACCGATTCCTTGACTGCAAATATAAAGTTAATTGAAAAGCATAAGACATGCATCGCTAGGGCAGGTAGAGAGATGTTCATCAAGTCCCTGATTTTGAGATTATAATTTTATTCGAATAATTAAAACACGTACCTTATATACCTACATGAAATTGTTTCCCAAATTTGTTAATCTTATACTATTCGTAATCTTGTGTAAGGCGTCAGACGATTTCGTATCGGTTATCATTCTTCTTTCGATTGGTAGAAAACAAAAAAAGAAAGAAAAAAAATTCCATTTCTAATGAATAATCCCCTTATTCTACATACATACTACTTGGCGTTAGGTCGTGGGTTGTTGCGGGTCGTAGACCGACGCATACCTATTCATGTATACGTATGTATGTATGATACATATACGTATACGTATATAGGCATGTATAATACTGTAAGGGCTAAACGAGGAAATATTATAAATGTTCCGTGACACCGTACGAGTAGAGAGTTTGTTGGGCGTGACGACTGCTACGAAGCTCTTTCCAGGAAGGTCAGCCATCAGGGGATTCGTGAAGAGGTTTTTGCCAACCCACGTTACGGTTTATTGCGTCATCGAGCGTTGTGCCTTCAGAACGCGGAGCTGTGCTCGTGGTGGATAAACCTTACCAATTAAATTAAATTGACACCTTTTTAAAACTCGGAGTTATAAAGTCTGCATGGCCGGCAAGGCATGCAGGACAGTTCCATTCTGGTACCGAAAAAATAAAACAGAAACAGAAAAAGGAAAAAATCAAAAAAAGAGAAAAAATCAAAAAGCGAAGACAAAAAATCGCCAGAACGATAATAGTCTATTTTTTCCAATTGTTCAATTAATCTCAAGGGCTTGTAGTTAATTGGAAAAGAAAGGTGATCCCGAAAATCAAGATTTGTTGGACGCGAGTTACGACTATAGACTGATTCGTCCCAGTCCTCGCGGTACCTTTTTCACTACGAAATCATTTTTCACTCGCTTCTCTATCTCGTCTAACCCGTCTGGCATGGGTCAACGCACGAATAAATCAGATTATCTGACAATTTTATACCTTAATTAACAAAATGTGTAACGAATTATAACGGTTCCCGTATATCACCTATACCAGTATAAACTTAAACTTATTGTTATACACATATAGATTTATATATTAATTCTTTTCAATATAAGTTACAGGTATAGGTGTACTATATCGTACATGTACCTACTAATAGCTACATACACCTATATACCTATAATACTATACAAAAAGGAGTATTATCCCTTGTAATTATTATTATAGAAAAAAAATTGTCATCCTTTTTGCAATTCTATAATAATTACAAGCATATAGATAGATAAAAGTAAAAAATTGAAATACATAAAAATCGTCGAGGCGTCGGCAGGCGAGTTTCTGTTCTCGTCATCGGCGCAGGGGCAAACCTTCCATTGCACACCGTGGCTAATCGGGTGCCTTGCTTTTTATGCTGTACGTATACTATATAAGTTCGTCGGTGTGTGATTTGCGTTCGAACGTATTTGTAACTGTGGCCGAATGGTATATATATATTTTATATGTATATATGGGTATATATTCTTGTATTTCTTATTTTTGGGAGAATTCTCGGAGCCTTTTTTACCCGCGACGTTTGGGCATGGTTTCCTTTTACTCTTTGCTCTCCTACTCGTTTTTTTTTTTGTTTTTTTGTTTTTAATTTTTTTATTATTCTTATTCTTATTTTTTTCCCTCTATATACTACCATTCCAGGACCCTGCAATCGGCAATGCCCTTTTTACTATTTAATAATAATCTTTATGACGTTTTACATACATAGACTTGAGGGCTAGCTAATAATAATTGATTCTTCGAATGCTGCACACGTACAGCTCACAATTCGCATAGTAGATATATATTATGTTAGATATATTACAGTTTATGCGACTGAAAAGCGTTACCTAATTGCCATTAATTAATTGTGTAACATTCGTAATTATAGAAGTATATAAATACACTGCACTATAATAAGGATGAGAAAATAAATATAATTAAAAGGTTTGCCGAAATTATATAGGCGGGGATATTGTTTAACGATCTTAAAAAAGCGCACAGCTTACCTATACCAGATGTGCAGCCGCGGGTTTCCAAATGCATAAACTGCAGATATAATAATATCGTTCCGCGATCTTTAATATTCGTCAAGTTAGTAATTACGTCCGTTTACACATTTCAGATACATATTTTTTTCATCCTATAACGTACGATCTTTATTACACACATCATATATATATGTTTAAATTATATTAAGCGGATATTTATCCGACGGCACGATCTATTCCGCATATATTGTATATTTTATACCTATATGACACAATAAATTCGCAGATATCTGCTGGTTGAGAATAAAACTGCTATAGATAATGATTTATAATTTTCATTTTCATCGTATACAGTATAAATATACGTAATATATATAAGATGTATTGCCGAATCAATCAAGATTACTTCACGGTGTGGAGTTTGGTTACGGAAATTTCATTATTCACGATGTCAGCATAAAACTATACGGTTTTATGTATATATGCAGTAGTGTTATATTTTTTTGATCTATATTCTATAGCTTTAATCTATATTCAGCATTTATACTCTGTTGATGTTCTGCAATGCATACGAAACGATCAAGACGCGACTTCGATATATTTTGTAGAAATTTTGATTTTTTTCGCCTCAAGAAAACATGTATACCGTCTCTATCTTTGAGAGCTATGAGAGCTTTGAGAGATAAGTGTGCGGAACTTAAGGGTGCATCAAGCTCCCGATAAATTTCAATAAAAATATATTATTCTACAATATGATTTCGGAGAGAGATGAATGATTTACAGCTGAAAATTTATGAGCACATGGATAGATATAATAGCGATCAAACGCAAATTTAAATCAACAATTATTTGTCGATCGAAAAATAAAACTGCAGGATTAAAAATGAATCGTAGCTGCTTACTTATAGAAATTCTTTTCGATAAAATACCATAGTTGTAAAAATCTATTCGAGAGTTAAATAGGTACGCGTGTCACTAAATTTATCACACAATTTCAGGGTCGATAAATCTCGCGATGGAACTTACTATGGGACAATTTTTCTCGCACCTTTTTCCTTTTTCTTTTTTTCTTCTTTTTTCCTTTCCTGAAACTACTTCAAAGTTCTCTGGGTTGTTTATAACACGAACTGCGACTAGCCAACTAACCGGATAACAAGTCTGCAGCGCCTTCACTGATTGCTGTAATTCTGCAGGTGCCCTGCAGTTGCTCTTGCGGGAAACTAGATACAGTTGTTGGAAATTAAGCTTCCATTTCAATTTCAATTTCAATTTTCACCGAGTTTTCATTCATTCCGATGAGTCGTTGCAGCTTTAAATTCAATTTAGTACAACGCGGGAATTGCAGATCCGACGGTCTCATATAGAACTCGAGATTTTAATAAAAAAAATAAAAAAATACTTTACCATATAAATAACGTATAGAAATATGTAGATATACACAATTTATACCAAGACGGACTTTGAGCTTGATTTGTTGGCCGTTGTGAACCCTGACCTGAAAGCACAACGCAGCTTGCGCCGTGCAGCCCCGTCGTGTCCAACACTTCCTACCGATGATTTATCACACTTTTTTTTTAATACTTTAAAGCGAATCGCCGTCACAGCCCGATGCCCTGGGATCCCCCTGTCTCTGTACCTAGTACTATATCTCATGTTCTGATTCCTCGTTCACTAAACTTTTAGCAGTTCAATTTGTACCCAGAAAATTTACCTTTATAGAGTGTAGGTATAGGTGTAAACGATTCCGATTTATTCCGTACTAATTTCACCCATATTCCATTCCAAAAAACGATCTGATACGTAATTTCGAATATTATTGCGTTTAAAGTTGATTCTTTCAATAGACGATAAATAAAGTGATGAATTTATTGATTCACAGGCGATTCGGGACAAAGTGTGGTGGTTGTATGCAAGGGATAAGTCCGTCGGATCTTGTCAGAAAGGCTAGAGACAAGGTGTTCCATCTAAACTGTTTCACGTGTCTCGTATGCCGGAAACAGCTCAGCACCGGTGAAGAACTTTACGTTCTAGACGATAACAAGTTTGTCTGTAAGGAAGATTACTTGTCCGGAAAACCCTTGCCCCACACTCATCATACCAACAGTCATCACAGTCATCACGGTAAGTTTTTTCACAAAAATATACCCTATATGACTCCTGTAGTCCTGTGAGTATGCTTTTCTTCGTCTTTCGAGTTTTAACTTCAAGGTATTCAATCTTCTCCTTAAAACGTTATCCTAAGACCTAAAACGTGTTTTCAGATCTTAAAGACGCGAAGAACATGCGTCTTAGTTATAAATGAGCGTTAAAGTTGGAATATAATAAATGAAAATTTATTAAGACGTTTAGGGATTCTTGGTTAAGGAGACACGTGTATTAGACAGAGGTTTAAACTGTGAAATTATACGTCTTAATAAAAATAACAGTAAAGCTAAACGACAAATTTTACAACCTATGGTACACTCAACGGAGTGATACGCACCGAATGAATGCATAGGAATACATTTGAATACATAAAACCTATTATGTATCTTATATTCGTATATATACCTATACGTATAGCCAAATACAGAAATAGAGAAAGGATAACGGGCGATAAAAATCGATCTATCTAACGGAATTATCGTACTTAACATTCGTTCGTTATAATATAAATGTACTTATAAGGCCTCGTCTTTATCGTCGAATAAAAAAATAAGAAAAATAAAAACACGAACATCTAGTAACGATTGAATGATTTTTCACATTTCATATTTGAGTATACAGGGGGTATTCCACGTGAACCGGATCGGTTTTTGCCAATGCAGATTCAGATTCCTTGTTACTACATGAGATGTCCCCAACAGTTACATAGCATGAAACCAATTGGTTCAATTTATATCGCTGTCATAATTATACCAAAAATTTAATCACTACATTTTTAACTCCACTTATCTCAGCCATGCATGAACAAAGTCATAACTTCCCATAGTGCATTCTACGCGCACAAATGAGCTCTTTAGAAACATGTAGCATTTCAATTATTTTTGAAATTCTTAAACATGTAAAACTTTGGAAATATACGATTTCTTTGTTCTTCTACTTGAAGGGTCTAACCAATTGCCCTGAAATTTTCACCGAAATTACTTCGAGGTAGCACTAAGAAGTGATCAAAATTTCAGCCTCCCGTTTTTCTTCTTTTTTTTCCAAAAATCGGCGAAGCATGTAAAACTTGGGAAAAATGTGTTTCCATTTGTTTTCTACTTGAAGGGTCCAATGGATTGCCTTGAAATTTTCAACGAAATTACTTCGAAGTGCCACGAAGAAGTGATAAAATTTCCAGCCTCCCGTTTTTTCTTCTTTTTTTGCCAAAACCGATCTGGTTCACGTGGAATACCCCATAGATATACGATTAATGGATTGCTTTGCGACTAATGACCTCATAGATCTAAATATTGGGGTTCATTATGGAGTTGTGAAATACTTAAAGATTTTTTTTATGGCATTATTTTATTTTTATTTTTTTTGCAAAGCTGTCTGAATTTGACGAGTCGAAACTCGTTATTTTTGTATTCCTTTTTCATTGAATGTTTGAAACCGAATTCTTGTATATATATACATATATATGGGGGTCACACAGTTCAACACTTTCAAGTTAAGAGATTTAACAGGGGATTTACACACACAGTTCAATACTTGAATGTAGTACGATATACGCGTACAGTTTCCCATTTAAAAAATAATACTTAGGTGTATATGAAGACACTCATATAGGTACATGCAGCTATATACGTAGGGAATAACAGCTCCTCACGTCGAGAAGGCGAGAGGCGGCAAGCTGTGAAAACACCACACCGCAGGACCCTGCAGGTCCTCGAAAAAGAGCACCGCGGCTCAGTTTCATGGGGTTTTCTAACCATGAAACGAAAACCGAAGGTCGTTATGTTACGCAGCAGGGCCCTTTTGTCGCATGCCGACACCTAACCGCAAGGCCCAACCCCCTGAAAATCTCATATAAACCTTGGTATACAGGACCCCTCGATACAACTCTGCGATGAATTATGCACAGAATTTATACTTTAAAAGACATTTTAAAACCACCTAGTATTGCGTATGAGCTTTTTGTTTATACACCGTTAGATTCGTAGGGAAATCAATATCCTTATAGACGTATAGGATACCAATTTGGTAAACCTGATTGTCACACCAATCCTTTCATGCGAGATTTCAAAAAAAAAAAAAAAAATAATATCACTTCAAATTTAGTATACTGAGATCTGCGTTGCTGTTATACTGATGGCGTTTAAGTCGTCATTAGGAAAGCTTGATGGTTATAATTTGGTAGAATGCTGCAGCTTGGTGTACGATGAGGTATAGGATTTAACGTGTCGAGATCAGATGTACAATTAGCTACTAGTTTTTCTCCCCGGCTTCATCTATGCATATATTTACATGCAGTGTTAATATTACAAGTTGATAGAAAATTGCGGTTCAATTTAACAAACGAGTTTTTGCTATTGTCGTTTTATTTTCTTATACATATAGCTTTATGGTCGGTATAATTAAGAACAAAAACTATATAGGTTTCCTAATCTGAGAACCTTAGAAGTATACGACTCCGTTAGGATTTAAATGCTGATTTTTTTTCTGCCTCCATACTGTTAATATTATCGTCGCCTATTATTATGCGTTGCAAAATTTAACTACAAGTTCTAATTACAACGCTGACTATAATGTACAGCCGTCGATAACCCGCGCAGAGAGTTCGTACGTATATATGTACAATGTACTGTGTACATGACTTAAAATCTAAATTCCATGGGTCGAAATTAATTTTCCACCTTCAACTTGAATGCTCGCCGTAGTTTGGATGGAAATGATAAACACTGCATGCAGCTAGGTGTGTAGGTGGATAGATAAAAGTTTGTAGCTAACTCGAAACTAATTGATTTTATCGTTACTCTTCGTCTAGGATGTAAGATCCCCGGTTCTAATGTAAGTTGAGAAAAAGAAATGGTCCATGTTTTTTCTTTGTTATGAACAAGAAATCTGTCCCAGGATTTTTAGTCAATTATTTGATTATTCGCAGTTTAAAACAGAACTTTTTGTTGAAAATGTTCGGGCTATTAATTCACACGAATAAGGTATTTTAAATAACAAACTAATCGCGTCACACTTTTAAATTGAATAATATCGTTCACGGAATTTGTGGTGACTCGAAATTGGATAATTTCGTGTTGACAGGGGGAGACTCTTTGATGGGATCCGGTTCCGAGGACGAGGACGAAGACGGGAGTTCGCACCATCACCATGGTGGTGTTGGTGGAACCCATCTGGGGCCCCACAATCTCACCGCTGGGGTTCCTGGGGACCCTGGTGTTGGCCATGGCGGTGATTTACCCCTCGGCGGTGACCCCTGCAAGCAGGAAGACTCCGAGGATCAAGGTAAGGTAACCCCGGCGTCATAAAATTTACTTTAACGTATTTTTAATTACCGACAAAATTCAATCGCTCCGTAAAACTTCCCGAAAGAAGAAGAAGAAGAAGAAGAAGAAGAAGAAGAAAAAAACGTATCTGATCCATCGAGAGGTCGATTTCGATTCCAGCTCCTCGCCGACGAGGAATAGGCTTCTGCCATGAGTAATAAATTGCAGGCCATTATAGTTGACTAGTAAAGATCCTGTAGGAGTCCTCGGTGGAATGATTACAACGTTAATTGGCAGGTGTTTCTATAGAACGGTTGACAGTTTGATTGAGCTACGTCGAAAATAAATCGCGGTACGATCTATAGAAAAGTTTTTACATTTTCTGTTTCACCGCATTAAAAAGTCGATTGACAACATCGGATTTGATTATTGTATCTTGTTCGCTTATCGACGCTTACTGATCACACAAATCACTGTATATACAGCTCGTCATGTACGTTCTTTGCGCAAGCGAATGTTAATCCGTAATTACCTAATTAATTATTTTTCATTGGTCGATATTCTCGCAATATATTTACCAAAAAGTTTACACATGCAAAAATCGTACAGTCAATTTATCCACACCGTCATTTACGGATCGATAAATGAATTGGTATCGACTCATCAACCTACGTTATGCGCCGGAATTATATTATAATATCTGAATAGACATAGCAGTAATGTCAGACAAGCCATGTTATAAGTAGGTGTATAACATTTGGGTAGATCTTTACGTTGTTGAATGATCTTAAATATATGGGCATATAGGCGTGGGTGGTTAAGTTCTTCGGGCTTTTCAAGTGCACTATTAGAATACGTATGACGAGTTTATGACCTAAACAGGGTGATAAATAGGAATTAAACTGTCCGCGTTATGATTAGACGCATGAGATGATAGTTATTAATTTAAAATCTCCTAACTATGTACGGAACAGATTCATTGTTAATTGCTCTAGCGTCTACGTAGTGCGTTGCTATAAAGGCACGAATGGTACCCCGTTAAAATATCTCTTTCGAAACGGTCTTCTCACTTATGGTCAAAAATTGTGATAATCGATTGAGGCAAAAGTCATTCTGGTTCAAAGTTCAGAGTGGGGGGTCAATGCAGATATTTAGAAATGTACGTCATTCACGAGTTGCAATATTAAGAAATGAACACTTCTTTCTACTATGTATATTGTATGTGCAGAATCCAGTAGAAATTTTAAACTTTAATAAATGAAATGTATAAAGTAGCGTTGATTGAATTTCTTAAGATACAAGTTGCTTCAATTTACAAAACCTTGCCTCTAGGCGACGACACAGGAATTTTATTGGCATTACAAAAGTGTCTTTATAAAAGTTTTACGACACTCTCTATAGGCATATGTATATAGGTATAGGTATAAGTATATAGTTGCAAGGGTATCTTGCACGTATAGTATATTATACATATGTATATACCGGTATAATACACCATTGTGTAGTGTGACACTGTCCAAATATTTTCTTTGTCCCGTGGTTGGAGACCTCCCCTGCTCTGTGTATAAATATATATATATAGTATATGTATATCTATACCCTGCAGGACGTATAGATCTCAATGGGCTTATAGGCAGGCTATGTAATAATTCAATGGGGATGTCTATTTTTGGGGAGACTCTTCGATATGGTGGTATAGCGCAAGGCGATCGGAAAACCGTGCTAAAACCTTCTTCAAGTATACCTATTTCCTCGCACAATGACGAAGAAAGACTGTCTATTTGCCAGGCCTTATACCTTTCTGAAATAACTGCCTCCTTGGCTTTTCAATTCTGCAGTATACCGTGAAAATAGCAAATGTCATCAATTGACCAGTCTCTCTTTATCTTCGCATAATGGACGAAAATAAAATTGCAACTAACCGAACGGTGAACATTCTCCACGGTACAAATCAGCCCATGTATTCATGTGTCGGTATTAGGTGTATACAGTATAGGTATATAGGCATAGACACCGTACATGTTATACCTATATCGAATATAAGACTCGAACTTATTCGTATTGCATTTTTTTGTTCTGTCCCAAAACTAATTACATCTCTATTCCTTTTATGGAGAAGACTAGCTTTGATTGACCGTTCGTCTAATCGTCAAATTTCATATCAACGCGCTCTGCGAGTCCCCAGCTGTCAATGAATATATATTTACGTAACTTTGGTGGTCCTATAAGTTTGAAACCTCAATATTTAATCGATACATACCTACATCGCTCAATCAGAAGATAATCAGTAATACTGCTTTACTTTCTCCGAACGATTGGTAGGTATATCAAAAGATAAATGTAGATCTTGGATCAATTTTTCCTGATCGAGGAAAATGATCGGATAATCATTAGCCCCATAGGGATCAATGAAATAAATAAATTGAAATGAAATAAAATATTCCAAAGACTAGAATAATAATTGAGTTACACCCGATGTGTAGTTAATGATCTTAGAACGGAGTGTGGAGTTCTGGGGTTAATTTGGTTAAAAATTAATATAACAATAAGCCTGTCAGCCGCATGACCCGCAGACCTGCATTTAATCCTCGAACATAGGTCGAGGTGAAAGGGTCCTATTAGTTGACGGTAAGGATATTTCGCTCGTAAAAAGATTTCAACGTCTACTGCAGTTCAACGAGGGTTAAACGGTGAAATTATTGTATACTACTTTGATCGAAGGTTCGCTCGACGGCGATCCTGAGACCCGAGATAGCCAGACGGAGAATAAAAGTCCTGACGGTGGTGCGGGCGGAGGAAGTGGCGACGGTGGTGCCGGTTCGAAAAGGCGCGGCCCCAGGACGACCATCAAAGCAAAGCAGTTGGAGATCCTGAAGACAGCGTTTTCGCAGACGCCTAAACCCACGAGACACATAAGGGAACAACTGGCCAAGGAGACCGGGCTACCGATGAGGGTGATACAGGTGAGTCAGTCAGTCAAAGGATTCGAATAATTTTCCCAATTTTCAATGCATACCTACAAGAATTCGAGGAAAGAAATGAGTTTAACGAAGGCTAATTGTCGGCTCGATTTCAGGTCTGGTTTCAAAATAAAAGGAGCAAAGAAAGAAGGTTGAAACAATTGACGTCGATGGGAAGAGGCCCATTTTTCGGTGGTTCTAGAAAGATGCGGGGATTCCCATTGAACTTAAGCCCCGGGGCGCTTGGCGGCGAAGATGGACCCCCGCCGGGATTCCCCTATTTTGCAGCGGATAAATTTGAGTTTGGATACGGTGGGCCAGTTGCATTTCACCACGAATTTTTTGGCGGTCATCCCCCGCCTCATCCTCACGGGCCACCGTTCAGCGGTCCCGGCAATCCTGGTGAGTTTTTAAGATCCATCCACGCGATTATACGCGTCTGTGTATATGTATGGGTATATAACGTGCATACGTGTGATACAACAATGCCGAAATCTCTGCAACACAATGGTCAAACTAATGACTTGCGTGTTGAGCCTGACGCGATATTCTTATCAAATAACGATCTCATTTTATTCAAAAAAAAAAAGAAAAGAGGATGTAAATAAAGAAACGAATAAGACACATATATACCTAGGTACGCTTTCCAAGTAAACGATAAGAGGCCTATGGAAGATTGAAAGAAAAAAAAGAGATTATTAAGCACGTTGATGTATATTCATGAGGCTATCCGCAGGTATCGATTAGATCCGCGACACAATATGACAAAATTAAACGTATTACGTGTACCCGGGCTTTATTTCTAGAGTACCTATATATATACTTATAATTGTTTGTGCATTGAGATCGATATGTATAGCGTAATTCCGTAACGAGGTTGATATCTTAGGATGAACATTCAGGACGTCAATCTATAAAGACGAAAATATAAAAGACGATGCACATGCATTTATAGTGTTTGATAGAGCGCGGAGTGTGCTTATTCAACAGATCGTAAAATTCAATGTGTTCGAATTTACTTTTATATACACGAATAACCGATTGAACTGAATTTATCTTCCTCCCATTCCCCCACGTGTATTTTGGCACACTGATGTAACAAAATTTATTTATAGAAATCGCAAATCTGCTCGAGCACTGCATTGCGAATGAAACATATATTGACAGTGGTAAGAGCATTGTCTGATCAAACATATAGACGGAATTAAATCCATATCGTGTTCGTGAAACTATATACAATGCTTCTTAGTTTGACATTTATTCGTTACCATTTCCGGTACCCTGCAATGAATGCGTTTTTAAATTTCATCAAATTTCACCATTCAAACTTCCCTTTTCCCACTATTATCAATATTCCGTATTCCAAGGTAAAGGATGTCTTTAGTTTTTAGTTGGTCTTGCTATTGCAGGCCTAGATCCAGCTAGTCTAGCAGGAATGGCAGCTGCAGCGGCTGCAGCGGGCGAATATCCTCCCCCGGGTGGACCAGGCGGTCCTCCAGAGTTCCTTACCGGTCCTCCTGGTCAAGGTCCTCCCGCACCTCCAGGTGGTAGTCCTGGGGAGTTCCTAGCGCCATCAGGTAAGAACGTATACAATTATTCCTCCTCGCATAATTGAAAATGTACCATGTGTGCCTAGTTTGTTCTCTTATTCTCCGTTGATGATAATTCGATGACAATTGACTGACGGTTATCTACATATGTTAATTAAGGACGATCTCGAATCTTCACAGGCGGTGGCCAGGGAAATCCTGGCGGTGGAGGTAACGGGGGTGGTCCAGGCGGCGGAGGCGGTGGTGGTGGATTCCCTGAGCCCCACCAGATGCAAAGCGAAGGGCTTGTCTGGTAGAACAAATTAAACTAGCAGCTCTTTTAATTTATGTATAAGGAGTTGAGTAAATTTGATGAATAAGGAGGCGCACGTGAATTGAGCTTCGAGACGCACCCTATAGCAATGAAATTGTGGTGCGGCTATGTAAAAGATGCTGTTTCAGCATATGCTGCCAGGAGGAGGATTTCAAGCGCGGTATACTTTCTTATCTTCTGTTTTTGTAATATATTTATGAATTATTATTGTGTATAAAACAAACGAAGAAAAGGAAACAAACAAAAAAAGAAAATGAAAAAGAAAAACAAGAACAAAATTAAGTAAAACGAAAAAGTAAAAGCAACAAGAACGTGTTGAACCCCAAAACCCTATTATGTAATATGTTATGTACCTTGTTAATTATTTTAAATATAATAAAATAGTTTATAAGACCACCTTGTAGATATTGCTATTACACTATTGTACTAATTATTATTAAATATAAATATATTATATTATACTTCGTAATATCTGTTAAGGCGGCATTCGATGTAAATACACTAATCCGAAGAAGCTAGAGGAGGAAAAAAACGAAAAAACTGAAAAAAAGAAAAAGACATGAACGAAACTTAACTCTTTGAAATTAAAAAAACTAAAATTCTAATTATTAATATGTACACTAAAAATGTACCTATATGTACCTACAACAGAAGAAAACGCCCCGCCATAATGCATATTAATTATAAATATTATTATTATTATAATAAACCACCTCGTATTTCCGTAAATTATTATCGTCTATATATGTATACCTCAACTTATGTATACTTTCTCCTCTCCTTTCCTCCTTTCCCTTATACCGATTATCCATAAGTTATATACCACTCGCGCGTTGCCGCGTTGGCCAAGGAGGACAACAACCCGTCATGTACACGCCATACACATATCGAACTATTAACAGACACCGTCTGGCCATCGGCTTCGGCTTATATTATATTATTATACTTATGAACTTTTTATATAAGGAATTATTATTTTAATCAACGTAACAGATGATCCTTTAGATATATCGGGCTTTGTAGAAAGAAAAAGATAAACCAATCTATCTTTTCAAATTCTCCAAGTTTAACGAATAATCAAAAAACAAAAAAGAAGGAATAGAACGCGGAGAAAATAAATCCGCCCCCGTTTCCAAGTCCCTAACGTCGTTAAGGTACAGGCGGAAGATTCGGATGTAGAACATCTGGCGAATTCGATTTTGATGTGTTTCTGCCCGGGGGTGCTTGCTGCAGCGTTGTAGCTCTGTGTAGTTTTCGACCCCCTGGTTCTCCCTATGGAAAAACTGCGGGGTATATATGAGGCACGGGGGGAGAGAAGTCTGTGTGCCTATACCTATAACCTTCCCGTGGTGTCCCATGTGTTACTGTGTTACAGTGTTCGTCGTATCCACGGTGCATGGCACGACGATGGGCCGCAAAACGAGAGCCACGCGAACCCAATAGATCTATAGATCTTTATATACGCGGGGACTGTATACGGGGTTGAACGACAGATGCGGATCCGCCCTGTCCCAGGGGAGTAAAGGGCAGGACAAACCGTCCCTTGGGAAGCCTTCGTATCTGTATTACCCCCTTCGATGTAGGTTCGCTTCAAGACACAAGGACCCCCCAAGGAACGGCGCTGGGTGAAGCCGGGTGGGCGCGATACGGAGGGTTTCTGCAATGGGGATGTCGTCGTTGTTACGGTTCGACGCGTGTACTACCCCCCCCCCCCCACCCCCCCATTACTTCTCCTAGTTATTCGCCCTGTGCTTATATATACCTCGTTTAGTCATGCGTGCTGGTTAATTAGCATCGGAAGCAAGTGCATACGATCATCGAGCTTTGTACTCGCGGTGTTAACGCAGCCTCATGTTAGGTATACCCATATGTGAGGTATGACGTATGAGGTAGGATACAAAGGGATTAGTCGTGGTCCTACTTAGATATATTTCAAAATTTGAGATACAAGGTTTTTGTTTTCCTAGTTTGAACACAAAATTAAACTTCGTGGGTCCTGCGGCGGAGTTGGCAGTTTATTAGAAATAAAAGAAAAACAACCGGATGTTACATACATGAGTAAAAAATTTATGAGATTGAAAAAAAACGGAAACTCAAACGACGTATAGCTGAAAGAAGATGAAACGAAAGTGAACAAGTATAATATACCTATAGGTACCCACATACGAATTATGTAGAGTTCCATCATGCATATAAATCGCATATAGGTATATGTACACTCATACGCATCTACCCACGTAGGTGGAAGTACATAGATTTTTTCCCGCATATCTTGCGCCAACTATATGTATAGTATGCAGACGTAATGCACGATGCAACTAGGACCCCCCCTCAAGGGTATTCTGTGTCTCCAGTGGGAGTTTTCAAAGTTGAGGGGGCATGTCACGGTCCACGCGCCAGAGACTCACGTGTCGACACACGTGTCACCCGCCAGTCCCCGTAACTAACCCCATTTCTCTCATTATACACGGAAGCCTTACAAATCACGCCCCGGTTAACGCGCGCGGCGGGTAGAGGCTTCCGCAGAGCTAGCTACTGACGATGATAAACGCCACCAAAAACGCCTCCAATACTGAGCTCATTCCGCAGGTGTTTTTCAGCACGATCAGATACACAGTAAAAAATTTGTTGTAAAATTTAACACAAGAGTTTCTGTTGACCACTTTTTTTTACACAAAATTTTTGTCACTTCAACACAATCAGTTTATGTCAAAAAAGTAACACAGCTTTATGCTAAAACTAACACAAAACTATGTTGAAATTTTGTGTTGATTTGAGAGTAACATTCAGAAAGTGTTACTTTGGTGTTAGTTTTAACATAAAGCTGTGTTACTTTTTTGACATTTTTGACACAATCAGTTTATGTCAAAAAAGTAACACAGCTTTAAGCTAAAACTAACACAAAACTATGTTGAAATTTTGTGTTGATTTGAGAGTAACATTCAGAAAGTGTTACTTTTGTGTTAGTTTTAACATAAAGCTGTGTTACTTTTTTGACATTTTTGACACAACCAGTTTATGTCAAAAAAGTAACACAGCTTTAAGCTAAAACTAACACAAAACTATGTTGAAATTTTGTGTTGATTTGAGAGTAACATTCAGAAAGTGTTACTTTGGTGTTAGTTTTAACATAAAGCTGTGTTACTTTTTTGACATAAACTGATTGTGTTGAAATGACACAAATTTTGTGTTAAAAAAGTGGTCGACACAAACTTTTGTGTGAAATTTTACAAAAAATTTTTTACTTTGTATATTTAGAAATTCCAATTCAGAGACTTGAAATACCTACAGAAGAAAAAAGAATTAAAATAAAATCATTTTTGCACCGCTCTGCAGAACTCCAATTTGAAAAAAACTTTCAAAAGTTTGCATTTTCTTTGTACTCGGTATGTATTGGCATTACATTTACAGCTCTCGAGATTCGCGGTACTTGCACAATTAGATTTCTCACGTTGACTTCTAACTCCTGAATATCAATTTCGATATCAATTCACGGATCAATTCAATACATATAGATGTGTGCTTACCTATACAAACATATACACCTAGATACTAGTAGCAAAGGTATAAGTATATATCTCGGAGATCGTGCAGGCCCGCTGTTCGTCTACCTACTGTATATAAAGGTACGTATATACTACATACCTTCTACGTACATTAGTCGCTTATGTCGGTGTATGAAATAAGCATCGCACAGGTCAATTTCATCGGCAATGAAATCGAAAATTGTTGAAAATTTTCGGTGGGTATAGAAACCGCACCGACTATTTTCATCTTGAGTGGGTAACACGCGGATAAAACTGAGCTAAGTTACGTCTACCGCACATATATATATATATATAGTACCTATATGCATATATAAAACGCGAATCGAATATATATGATAAAATAATGCGACTGCTGCAGCAAGATTCAACTTTCCACGTATATTTCGTGACGCAGACTTTAATAATCGCTGCAGGACAGCGAAAAGAAAATAAATAAAAAGTGAAGAAAAGAAAGAGAGAGAGAGAGAGAGAGAGAGAGTAAGAGAAAGAAGAAGAAAAAAAAATAAGATTCGTCAAACAGTATGCATGAACGATCAACAGTTGTCCTTTCGTCCCCTTTTTCCGCTCTCCAGAAGTGACAGAAGCCAAAGAGGCCTCCTGGAGCTCCCGATCCTCACGGTGCTGGTGGTCGGCTTAGCCTAATCCAAAATCCGGCTTATGTCTCAGCTGGTTCCTGTTTTATACATACACCTTATAAAAGTATATTTTTCTATGGCATTAGCTAGGTGCTTCTGGGTATTGATATACGTATACCTATGTATATATATATATATATATATGTGTGTATTATAGTATATGACGTAGGTATATGGTATCTCATCTTTACACATTGAACCTCTGCACGTATCGCAAACGTAGAGACCCTATATATTGTCACGTGTGATGTATATCCTCCAACGCTTATCTCCTTCGGACTTTTTTTCATCGAACTAAAACTCTAGGGGCTTCCAAAAACCGTAGTTTCAATGCTGCGTGCAGTATACATTAACTTCGACTAGATCAGACGTAGAAACTTTCAGCTTTTACCATAGTCGATGTATTCACACTAGAGAACTTTAATTCAGTTCAAATAATAATAATAATAATAATCACAGTGATAATGATAATGATAATAATACAATGAAATTGAAGTATTGAGTAGAATAATAAATTCTTCTTTCATCAAAAAGATTTTCAACAACACATATAGACTATTCCAGGGAGAATACATAGCCTTGAGGCATTCGCGTATCATCGAAATCTGCAAGTGAAACCGTTTAGCTATAGAGGAATTCATAAGCTGTACGAATGAGGTTGAAAAAATAATTTGATTCGTGATAATAATTGCAGACTAACTATTTTACAATTATAGAATTGACATGGAATAATATTTGTATTAATAAAGATATCGTATGTACATATGTTGAAAAGAAAAAAACTTGAAAAGCTCATTAAGGTTTTCTTCGACGGTGTTTTTCTCATAAAATTAGAACAGTTTACCTATAATATATATCTAAACTTATAACAAAAATCAGTTTCCATCAAATTTTCTTACTCTTTATTCCCCAGTTATTGAACTCCCTTAAGATGGTTTTCGGATCAGTAGTCACTCGACAATAAACTACGGTTACAAGGGGGTAGATAGTTCCGTCTCGATTACTCCGTATACCAGTATATATCACCAGTGTGAATGTGTAACTTGAATCGTTTCGTTATATCGTAGTGTCGAACCTCGTGTCCCATATATAGTATGTATATACCTATATATGTAGTCGGGGTAGTCACCCCTTCAAGTTCCATTGTTATCTCATTTTCTTAGCCACCCGGCGCACAGATAAGTATTTGCTATTTAAAATACCAGCTCCCTTTCGCAGAGGCGCGCGTTGCGTTACGTTGCGTTGCGTTGCGTTGTGTTGCGCTGCGTTACGTCGCTTTGAGCCGGCGCACCGCGCACAAGATAAACTGTTCGGTAGGGGTTGATTATAAACCGAGGCTCGGGCTCAGGGACTGGCAAGCTTCGTTCAATGGAGGCGAGGGGTTCGCGGTGCAGAATCAGGAAGAGGGCGAAGAGGAGGAAGAGAAGGAGAACGAGGTGGAGAAGGTGGTCGAAAGGGAGGGAGGGGGATACTGCAGCCCTATATACTGGGTGGCTAGGGCCATGGGGCCATGGAGGGTGGTTTATGGGGGTGTACAGGGCATTGTTGTATAAATAGGTTTGGCAAGTTAGGGGTTGCTCGTCGCCCCGAGGGAGCTGCACATGTTGGCATCGATTATACCACCCCCTACCTTGATCCTGGTCGACTGGGGGGTGGCACCCCGAACCGTCGCGCAACCACCACCACGACCACCACCACCGTCGCAGCCACAACCATCACTGGCTGGGGTACGAGGCTCTGTTATTTTCAAGCCATTTGCTTTGTAAACGTACCCAATCTCTGCAGCAGCTATATACAGCATGCATATATGTATATATATACACATCTAGCTACACTCTACACTCTACACTCTACAATAAGGGTATATATCTATATAACACTGCAGGGTTGGTACCAGCTCGTCGTATACCGACGTGGCTCTTTAAAACATTCAAATTCCAATCCTGCGCGGATTTTAACAAAAAACCACCGGCGTAGAGGTAGAGGCAAAGAGACGTGATACCGGGGCGCGATTAGTACGGGGTATCGTTCCAAAGCTAAAGGGTTATCGGTCGTTAAGCCAACGCGGGCGATAACGTTTACGCTTTCGGAACCCAAAGCGTTAGAAGCTTCACCGACGAGCTTTAAAATTCAAGCTATTTTAATTATTTCAGCCCCACCTTCGCGTATTTGTCTATCAAAACAAATTCACTGTAATAGGTGCAATAGTCAGTTTTTCACGCAATTTTCATGGAATTTTGAATATTGCATGCGGGGATTTTTGATAAATTTAAAAAACGTTTGGACTCGAGTATTAGAGATTTGGGAAATGGCTGATAGAATAGAAGACTCTATCCCTTTCGGGGTTTTATAGTGAATCGTAAATCAGCTAAGTGAGTGCTTAATTATTACAGGATCGTCGGAACTTTGAAGTAAGAAGGAAATGGCGACGCGTTTGAAGACCTGTTGGCCATCGAACTTGTTAATTAGGATTTAAAGCTGAGGGAAACTAAGTTTCTATAATTGGATATATGGCCGGGAATGATCTGGCCTAAACAGGTCCCATAGATTGTTCTAAGTCAAATTTCACCCCTGCAGTAGATCGGTTAAAAAAAAATGTCTCGTCATCTCGATCGGTAGTACCTGTTAAAAAATAAGCACCGCAAACCCGTGACGTGTGGAACATTATTTAGGGGTGAATGCGGCCCGCCCGATATATATATATATACGATGCAATGCAGCGGGTGTGTAATGTAGAAATTATACCATAGAGCGAAAGTATCGGGTCCGTAACGCCGGAGTCAAGTGGACCCTGAAAATTCACCCCTTAATTCACCCCGAAATTCACCCCCCAGAATTCATCGCTTCGCATACGTACCCTAGTACACATTTGGTAACCAGCTCTCGTGAGCATTAAAACTCGCTTTGCCGCTAGCCTATTGCCCCTGCATCCTATATATATATACTGTGAGGGTATCATCCCTATGGTAGATTCTGAGGCCCCCCGAGTCCTTACGAGGCCGTCGGGCAACACCAGAGGATCAGGAACCCTCGTGTTTGTTTCTAATTTCTGCGTGATCGTTCTGTCACCACTTCTGACTGCCTACCAAAACATATCTAATAACTCTAGTGTTTGAATTACACTCGAGAAAACGAGTGCACCTTCAACATCAAGTATCGGATACTCCGGATGTTTGGCGACGTACTTAGCGGACCTTTCGAACACCTGTTTCCAACCTTGAGTGAAAACAGCGTTTTCGCAATCAGAGGAATAATTTAGAAACGTGAATCCGAACTTGTTAGGTATAAATAATTCATTTTTTTGAATGTGCACAATCTTATTTTTGGGCCAAAAACCCGTGCAGCGAAGGCAAAGAGAACGATAAAGTTCCACCGTTCTCCAAGTATTGGAATTTTTTCTGTTTCTAATTTCCTTCTTTAGATTTTCAAGGGCCGATGACTCAAATGATTATCTATCACAGAGTAGGTACAAGGTGTGTACACACACTCGGAGAAAAAAAAATTTCGACGCTGCAGGCTCCTGCAGATATTGGCGCCCCGCCCTCCATCTGTCTGGCTCGAAAACGCCGACGGCAATGATGCCCCTTGATTGTGGCAATTTTTGATCGTATAGACCATAGCCACTGTGCAACACCCTGCATGGAACACAAAGAATAACCATTTGTAAATGGTAGCAGGGTACGTCTGTATGTGGAGTACGATGTCTGTTGATGTAATGCTAAAGAGGAGTGAACAGGTGCCCTAGGAAAAGTGGGAGTCGACCAAGCTTCAAATGACATTACGTGAAGGGTGCATATTATATCGCCACTTTCTCGCTTTGTTGGTACATATTGGTTTATTGCTAAGGCTTAGAAACAGACCTTCACCGCACGAAGCCCCCGCAAACTCTTTTCAGAACCATATTCCCATTGTTTTGAAACTTCATTTATGCGGCCTCTACCTGAATAACTCCACTGTTAAAACTTTCCCTGTATAGTATAGTCGACCGCACATCCCTTATACGGTAGATTATAATTTATATTATAATGATAACGAAAACGAGGTAAAATGAGACAGTGACAAGATAGGTTTCGCATGAAAAGCTTATTCATTTAATGGCGCACCTTGCAGCAGAAACGTGCGTAACAATATTTTCTCCGGCTTAGAAAGCAGTATAATATATCTTATAACTTCGCACGATTATTCGTGAAGTGGACATAACTCCGCGAATCAAAGTTTTCGTAAAAATTTCGCGGACGAATTGTACAGAAAAGCACGAGGACGTCCAGGACCGAGTACGATAATGGGCTTCAGGAAGGGGGTTACGTTACGTGCGGGTCCGGTCAGTGCGGGGGCCTTATACGAGGGTGGGGAAGCCGGAATGACCCCGTGGCCCGGCACGTATGGGGCCCAGACTGCTGGGCCTGACTTCTGCCGTACACCAGAAGGGAACCCTGAGTGGGGCCCCGCAGCCTATACTTATCCTCCTACTACAGCCTTGTGTTACCTTATACTTAATGCCCACGGCTGCCCTACGGGGTGTGTTATTATTATCTGACATTATCTATAATTCCGAACCGGGCAGGAAGCCCACTTAGGAATTGTGATAGCCTCCATGATTAAACCCCTAGCCCACATTGTCCGTGTCTACAGGCTTGTCCAACAGAATTTGATAAACACGTCAAAGTGTGACAATTTATAAAAAATGCTTCACAAAGGTCTTCGTTTATCGCTTAAACGTCGGGATAAAACGTAAAATTGAATGCATCCGCGTTCTTCAAATCGACAACTCGTGATATTTCACAAAAATCGACCAAAAACACGTAGAATTAAGATTTTTTCAAATTTCTCGAGACCCGGTGAGTGAAAAACCGGAGGCTGCAAGAGGTGGAAGATCCTGTACCGATCTTTGGGCTCTTCCTAATCGTCCACCCCCTCCAGCCCGGGGCACAACAGTAGGCACTCGCCCAACCCAAAACGTTTCGGTAATAGCCAAGCGATTATAACTGAAAAAGCCGGAAACCACTTATATATACCGCTCGTAGCATTTATGGGCCGGCAAGCTAAGCAACCACACCCTTGAACCGGCTAGTGGATCTATCTCTCGAACCCGCGGACATCTATCTAAAATCCCTTCGGGCCAAAGAGGTTGGATGGACCCCTGGAGCTGCGAGGCTCGCTTATCTATCACTTATGAGAGATTCCAACCTGCACGGACTTTGGCTACTGGACTTTAAATCTGAAGTCAATTGACGGTGTATATGGTGGCCGGAAGTCGCCAGACAATGCGATTATTTTCAGTCGAATTATTTTGTAAGACGGAATCGAAACTCCTGCGCGAGATCATCTTAGAACTCCAGGTTTCATCGTATATCGTGTAGATTGCAAGGTTCATGAACCCTCGATCGGACATTGATGGAATTGAACGGTTCAATATTAATGCGACGTGAACCTTAATCCATTTATAATTCTTTGGCTACAGGATTGAAACAGCTTTGAAAATTGTTTGAATAAAAGTGAAGAACCGCGAACGAAGAAGTGAGGAATTAGAAATTTATGGATGACAGCGTAGCCTCGGGGCAGCTCGAACGAAGAATTCGCCGAAGAAGTTGATTTAGTTTAGTAGCGAAGACCGGGAACCCTGAGCGACACCCTCCTCCACATAAAGGTCCGGTTCACCGAACAAGTTACAACTCCCGGAACGCGATTATACGCATGCACATACCTATATGAACACATATGTGTGTGTGCATACATATGGGGCCCAGATATCGGGCCCCAGGGCTGAAAGTATCGCTTGCCATCGAAAACACGCGCGCCTTAGAGGCAGTCACGTGGAAACGTCATTGGCAGCTGGGCTGGCGAGTGCCTTCGACCGACGTTTTCACCCCTAAGCCGCCCCATGTGCAACCACCATCCCTGCAGAGCTTATTTCACGAGCGAACGATCACCACCCCTATATAGGCGGGACTCCAGGACTCCAGGACTAGTCCGGGACTTTGCTCTCGCCACGTGAGAGAGGGTAGCTTATCTTTGCCGGGTTGTCCGGGTAGTCAGGGTGCTCCTAGGGTCCCGCTGCAGAAGCTATGCGGGAGCACTAGGAGATCGTACCAACTATACAGGGTGTCCCACCGGGATTCTTGGGGAGAATAGGGGGAATTCTCACTACGACAACGGCGTTTTGTCTCGAAGATGATGCTCAGATTTATCTCCGAGAGATCCCCGACCTTTTCTTGTTATAATCTCTTTCCAAAATTTCAATTCAAAAGGACGTTACTCTCAAGGTTCACCCCAGGTGCGACAAAAACTGAACTGAGTTGTTAATAAAATAAACCCTGATCTCTGTTGTCTCTTTAAAATGAAACCACTTTCGTTTGATTACCACTGAGTTCAAGTTCACATACCTATATCACTGTACCAGATAGAGCTGACGTAAATGATATTGAAATCCTCTCGAAACTTGCTCAGATTATGGAATTACCATGTTTCTACTATTCCATACGATAAAGATCGAAAATTAAACGATTATAACAGCGGCATAGCGGGGTTTATGTATTCATTTCACTAGATCAACTGAAGCTTACACATATCATTAGAATAGACATGATTATGCTTGTAATGATCAAATTTTGTACAAATTAGAACATTTCATTATCATAAAATCACGTTGAATCAGTATGCATGTACAGAACTCAATTTCGTTATCCATCAGATTCGAAAATTGTTTTCTAGGATTTCCACAGCCGCTTTGACACTCACACTGATGTTATATACTTAGCCCCTAAGTTCGAAGCTAAAAAATTCGAAAGTTTAATCTGAAGCGATGAATACGATGAAGTCTGATTGAGTTATAACAGAATTTTCATCTTTTTCAATGCATCCTCCAATACGGATGAAATTTTGTTCTGGAGTTCGATACACATCGTACTTGCAGAGCATCTGAATACTAAAATAATGAGAATGTCTTGAAAAATCGTTTCTTCTCTCAAGTGTACCTACTGAATGTCTGAAAATTTGGTTTCACTTGATTCTGCTATGATTTTGATTGTCAAGAGTTAACCCAAACTTTTACAACAAACTAAAGCGTCTCATAACTTCGGAATCTTCGTCGTCAAAGCTTGCATGTTTCGTGTAGGGTATAGCGGCCAACCGTTGACGTGCGTCACAAAGTCTCGCTCAAAGTTGGCGGCGTAGAACACCCTGTACGAGTTCTCCCTGTAGATCGTCGTCGGCTGGGTAGTCCGCTCATGGGGAGAACGTTATCTCCAACGTCCCAGGCTGACGGGGTTCGCCCTTCGGGAATAACGCGGAGATAAGCGAGCCCGGGACCCTGCAGCACCCCCACAGAAATGCAAAAAGATCTTGATACGGGCTGCCGGAGCGCTGCGACTCTCCCCCACGCAGCATCCCCACGTAGATATGACTCCTGGCTACGCAAGAGTCGGATAAGTTATGAGTCAGATTTATCTGTGACCGTTGACTGATTGGAGTCATAGACTTCGCTAGGTGCTGGAGAGAAGTGAGTCTCGAATCACAATCAACATGCCGAACAAGAACAGGCTAATACCTGCGTACAACGACGCTGCTCTTCTGATCATTATACCTCTCCGAGTTTCTTGACAAGAGAAATTCTGCTTAATGATTAGAAAATTCGACACGGAATATTTACGCGTAGCGTTTAGCCTTGTTCTCTGAATTTTTGTCAATGTCTATTTGAGGGGCTTATATGTTTCGAAGAATCTCTAATTGCCTCCCCTTAGACTTTTGGTAAGTTTACCTGTTTCGTATATAAAGACCGGAGGAAAAAGGGTCGCACGCCGTCCGATCGTAGGGGTGGTCTCTTGCACGCGTAAAGTTGGTTAATCAAGTGGAACAGTCTGGTCTGTAGGGTGAGTAAAGGAGGGAAAAGGGGAGGGAAGACACGTTCGTTCTACGGATAGATGGACAGGTGGCTCGGGTCTGGTTCGACCGCAATGGTTCGGTTCTTGCCTCCTCTTCTCTTTCCACACTCCTTTCCTCACTTTGATTTTTCTCTCCATTGTTTCCCGCAGCTAGTCTGCACGAAAAGTTCAAAGTTGAGACGTCAGTGCAGGGTAGGGTAGGTAGTACATACGTAAAACGTATACCGCAGAATAACCCACATGGATTCGAGGAATCATAATGCAGGAGGGACCGACTTTCTGCGGCACATATTCCCTCACGCGACAACTTTACTTCACAGCCAGTGCTCATGGCGGTGTAATGTCAGGCTTGTAATTAAACAGTTTTGCCTCTTTCGCCTCGGCTTCTGCGAACCCCTGGGGTACGTTATAAATATGTCACTAAACTGACGTAGGTAGGTATCACAATTTCTGCTTCAGGCAGATAGTTTTTCAAATTCCAACGCTTTATTAACTTTAATTACGGGTTTAATCAACTCGCCTTCTTCTTCATTACTTTTTTCCGTTTCGTTTCGTTCCTCTAATCAAAAATCGGATCCACAACCGGACATCTCCTCACGACGGCGGAATAATTTTCTGCGATAATTATAATCAGAGACTTGCGAATCGGTGATGTTGAGTATGATTCATCATACTTGCTTCGCAGGATTTGGGAATATGATTGTCAGGAAACATAAATTGCAGTGAAGACAATCTGCAAACCTACCGAGACAATTTCAACGAAAGCTTTACTTATCAAAAAGATTCATCACCTGCAGCAGAAACGAAGCGAGTACCTATTTCCATTTTTTCCCTTCGGTTTTGAAAGTGGGACGTTAAGTTGGAAGAGAGGTATATGGAGGACGTCGAACAATCGTTTCGGATCGTAAACAACAACTGGCTGTCTAGCGGTAAGAAGTCGATCGTCTGTCAACCCCGTTAGAAGCAGCTGGACGATTTATTACTCGATGCGGATGACCGACAAATATTGACTGTAGGTAGTACTGCAGCAGCGAAACGGTCCAGAAAATGTCCAGATGACTGCAGCAGTGTGTACGGTTCTCGGCAAGAAAATACGTGCAGATTATAACTATACATTGATCCCGCATAATACCTGGTCGAACGAAATAGAGTTTCCGGGTAAAGCATACGTTTGACGTGGTGAGAAATTAATGCCGAATGTTTCTTGGGGGTGGATTTGGATGAAGGGGATGGGGATGGGGATGGGGATGGGGATGGGGAATCGGGGCGAGGATGACTAGTGATGTTTTCGGGGCACCGCGCGGCGAAACTTCAAGGCCCCTCGAGAACCTAGAAACACTCGTGGGTCCCTAATTATCACCCCGGGGGTCCCCCTTTCCGGCGGGGGCCTCTTCTGGTACAAAACTGCCCTGCGGGGGGCGCCCCATGCCCCATACTTCGCCGAGGGCGTTCCTGGGCCTGTCAGCGCGCACCGCCGCTCAACTGCAGTCTACACCACGATCAACATCGCGCGTTTCTTCCAACGACACGACGTTACTCTCCGGTTGATCTTGAGGCATAATCGGAGCAACCCACTGCAGCGCGGATCTCTTCGCTCGAGAAAACGAAGACGCCTACCTAACCGGAGATGAGCAGATGTCCCTGCGATTGACGTTCAACGAAACTCACGCGAAGAATATATACGGGAAGAAAAAATGAACATCCGAATCGGTACATCGTTAGCTTAAAATCAAATTTCAGAATGATGCGCAGCAATTTTTCTGACAATGATGGTGAAATGAATTTACTTTACGATATTATATATATAATAATAAAATGTTGAATTATAATCGTGACGTATAGTCATATTGATAGAGTGACGCGCGTAACCGAACTGTGTAAAATCTGAAAAGACAAACATGCGACCTGACATTGTGATACGGGGAAACGATGTGAACAACAATCACCACGGTAAAAATAATCGATGTGTCAAAAGTCTGTAAATTTAACAGGTCACACGTCGTTCGCACACTTCGTTCACTCGCAACTCCCCCCTGCCCCCGTGCCCCCCCGCGAGTTGTTTGGTTCCGGGGTTCGGTTGATCGTTGATGTTTTGGCCCGTACGCGGCACACTTTACGTTCCCACGTGCTCCGAGGCCGCGCGCAGTGCGCACAGTAGAGAATCGCGTGTCGAGTTCTAGCCACGGTTAGTCCGTCAGTCCGATGGGATTAGTTAGGGGTTGTTACAATGGGGAAGGTTTCGGGGGCCGAAGGGGGACAAGTCTGGGGGTCGGGGGGAATAGATGATTGTAGTTCAGCCGCGTGACGATAACTGCCGGGGCTTGTCCTGACAGCTACGGGCACGTGCGTGTCTCAGATCCTGACTGTTCCGGGTCCCAGTTACCCCGAACCAGGGTCAGAAAACACCCGCAGAACTAGGAGGTGTAACTAGTCGGTTATGTTGGGATGCACCGTAAATAATTCTCGGCAATTAACAAAGTTACGACGAAGCATTCGTATCGTAATCGCCTGTATCTCTATATCACCTTCTCTATTCTCGATTCACTCGTTTCCAGAATAATGAAAAATCGGTGATTCTAATCCTTAAGATATTCAAATTTTGAATAGAATTCAACGCTATTGCAGAAGCGGTGGTCGCAGAGGATTAGATGCTTAGATATTCCTTCGGAGTATGCGTTAAGTAAAAACAGCAACAGAGAAGGATATGAGAAACAGGAGTAGGTACTGAGTGAGAAGATCGATAGATATACCAAAAGGAAAGCGTTTATGATGTATATTATACATGGAAGATTATTTTTTCGTCATTTTTCTGCGACTACACTAATTAAGGGGGTCTAATCTGTTACCAACGCGAGAAACTAGCTTTTAGAGATCTTCTTTCTGCTGGTCTATACTACACGTTGTTGTAGCTGCAGAGGTATAATACTGCAGTAATGTACAGAAAACAAAATGTTGTGAAAATTTATACAGAAATGAGGTCCTTTTCTCTGTATAAAGTCTCTCCCGTTGTTGTATATTGGTATATATCATATATATATATATATATGTAACCGACTATAGGCCAGTATACCGAACTATCTAACTATAGTCTCCATTATTATATGTATAGCTATACAGAAGGTGTATAGTGTGCCGTATAGAGTATGGGGTTCTATGGTGCTTTAATGAACCAATTTAAATGCATACGATGATCAGTTGCCCTCTGAGCCCTCCTCTGCTTCGGCTCTTTCGCTGCTTGGCTACCTTTTAAATACGCCACGCCGAACCTAAGACTATATAGCGTGTATCTATATACATATATATATATATATATATCTATAGGTATATACATATTTATATACATATACATATATACCCGCCACCTACGGTACGGAAAAAGGGACAGAAGGAAGAACCCGCAGTGGAAGCTGTGGAAGAGGATGAGGAGAAGGAGGAATAAATGAGAGGACCTACCCGAGGAAACTAAGTTTTTTTACCAAATTAAGGCATGCGACCTTAGCGTATTCGCAGGGGAGCTATTTGCTACAGGGGTAACAAACCGAGTATAAATCGTCTGACATTAGGCTATTATCGAATCCTATTTACGCTTTTCATTCGTTAATCCGTTTACATATATGTGTAAACTCGCGTGTACTGCAGGATATAGTTGCATCCAAAACTCTGCACTTACCTATATCCGCATACCACTTGCAGGGGTATAATAAAAGCGTAAGTTGCATTCAAGCGAAAGCCAGAAAATCCGATATGATCAGAGTTCTGAATGTTTACTTGCAATTTTAATGCTGAATATTAAATTTGTTCAAATGCAGATCAAAAATCTGGTCCCAAGAAATGGGTGTAGCTCATTACTCGGTGAAATTGTATGACGACTGAAAATTTGACCAAAATGCTTGGTGCGTAAAGATAATTATCCACCAAACAAATTTCTTCCAAATCGTACGAACGGTTTCCAAAATATGCGACTACCTCTTCAAAAATACGTTTTTTACTCTATCTTTCGAACTCCGCAACCGATTCTGTCCAAATTCGATATCAGATCTTCAAATCATTTAAAGTGTTCCAAATTTCGTTGCAAAAAGTTGACTTGTTCAAAAGTTATTCGATGGGTAGACAGACGGATGGACACCGCGAAGATATCTCATACGTGTGCCACTTTCTCGGGACTGTCAAATTGTTATAACGTAATTCATAATTTGATGGAATCTTTCTCCTCGTTTGTGTGACGAGAATAAAAATCGAACATCGTGAAAATGGCGACATCGTCAATGAAAGCCGTATGTATAGTTCAAATAAGCGCAAAAATGAATATGAAAAGTGGCCAAAATTGGCTCCCGTTTGAAATGCATAAGAAACCTGCCGCATATGAGATGATTAAGAATACGAGTAAATCTGGAAACTGAGTTATCGTAATATTCTCAAAAATCTGATCTGATCTGATCTTGGTTTTTCAAAATTTACCCTTGAGAATCCCCCCCCATTCATTATCATAAGTAACATTAAATACGCATGAGCTTATACACTAATCCATGTTCTAAATAAGTCGTACAATTCGATACACCATTCCCTGGTCCTGGGAGCTGAGTACGCTTGTTAGGGTTCGCTTCTAGGGGTGAATTCTGCAATTCTTTAAAGCGTGCGATTTTTCAGACAGTAAATCTACCCATTCCACTGATATAAGAAAACACGTTATACTATCGTTGTATTTCATACGACACATCAATGCAGGTCTCATATGCAGCTACCTGAGAAGCTGCAGTTTCTAATCAATCTTAATAATTATAAACATGTGACTCTCGTGATATTTCTAAGGACATAAGAAGGAATCTTACGCAGGTCGTTCATGTGCCAAATGGGGCCCATCTGTGGCCACTTCTTCAGATCCTCCTTCGTAAAATCGCCATGTTTATTCATTACGGATTATGGACTAACAACGATGGCATAGGAAGGGCGTTAGTGTGTCTATAAAGATCTTTGGTAGCAAGCGTTTGGTTCCCAGACCGCAACGATCTTTTCGGGGCAGTGAGTCATGCGGATCTTGTCGAGGGTATACCACAACGACGGACAGGCACCCGAGGTGCGCCTTCGTCGGGGCGTCCGCGATCTCCGTCAAGGCACCTGGCGCACTCCCACGCGAGGCAACAAGTGACGACGCGTCGCGACGCCCCTTGCAGCCACGCGGGACGTCGCCTACTGGGACCCCCTGCCACGACACTATAACTACACCCACTACAAGTGCCACGCACCAATTCAACGACAATTTTTTTCTTTCCCATCGTGCTGCAGTAGGTGGCGGAACACATTTTTCTTATAGCCAATTTCTTTTTCTTTCACTTTTTACGAGATTATACCTACTTCGAATAAACCTCCTCTCGCATTACTTTTTATTCCATAATTTGGACAAAGTCGAAAAGGAAAAGCTTTCAAAAGTACAACACGAAATTCAGGGACATACACGGTTCTGTTGGTAGAATTCGATAAATTGAAAAAAATAAATAAAATTGCATAGATATTATGCAACAAGAGCGTAAAAATTTTACGCACGAGTTCCATACGATATTTTTCGACACGGTGTGCGTGAAATGAAATGAAATTTCACGCACACTATATCGAAAATATGTTTTGCAGCCAAATAATTTGATAATATAATAATTCATTGAACATTTTCGAAAAAGTAAGAAACCTTCTTGAAAATCAACTTTCCATTGTTATACATATGGTAGTAGGTACCTATATATTCCTATATCAGTATCACGAACACGTAACTGGTTGCAGTTCGGCAGCTTTTTCGTTGAGGTCAACCGGGTGGAAAGCAGCGTGTCTGGTCCGACCTATTCTGACCAAACCTGGTATAACCCAACCTAATCCTTGACTCAAGCTTTTACACGACCCGTCGCCTATTCGCTCCGCTGTGTCACAACGAGTCTTTTCTTGGCCTCGATCTCTCGAGACTTCGCGGATGCCGTTTTAATTTGCATATGACACGTCAGAATCGTTTTACGTGATTCTTTTTTTTTCTTTTTTTTCTTTGTTTCGTTATAAAAACTCGTTTTGTTTTACCTTTAAAACGTGCCGATTTATTCGATCTTTATTTTTATGAAATAAATGCAGTGTAACGATACGGGATCCAACTATACACCGCACCGTTCTGGTCGATAAAAACTAATAAATTGATCGTATCGATCATTTTTTGACACGCTTTCAAGGTCACCTTACCTTGTCTGGATAAATTATACCGAGTTTATGACCCGGGGCACATATATAGGCATCGCTAGGTATAAGTTATAAATTCAAGCGTGTAAAGTAGGTCTACCTATATCATTTCCATACTTTTGTAGGTGAATAATAAAGGAATTGTCATAGGTGTATATCAAAAACTAATTTTTGTACGGAGATAATTTACTGATTGTTTTGTGGCACATTAATGTACTTGGCGGAAGGTTTTTGCACCAGAGGTGCTTTTGAGGGGATATGACAATACCTGAACCCGCCATGCACTAATCGAAATTCACACACAAGCTGATAGTGCTCGACGCGAAATCATTCGAATTTTTTTCAACCCTATGCGCGTGCATTAAGAATACTATATTCTCTTTTATACGGATATACCTGCCTATATGCCACAGAAATAACTTCTTCTTTCTTATTTCTTTGACTGCGCAGGAAAATAAGAAATTCTCGTATACCACAGGTATACCTGCGATCTACGCACGGATTATATATGAAATTGCTTAGAAAATTGCTCGCGGATGATGCATAGTCACGGGTAGTCAGTAAATTTCAGGTATTCCAATATATTCGAGGGTATGTATACCTGCAGCAACAGCAACAGCATCAGCATCAGCATCAGCACCAGCAGCACCAGCACCAGCAGCATCAGCAGCAGCACCGGTACCTGTTCGTTCATTCCTTGTGTGCCTTGACTTAAAAGAAAAGATACAAAATGAGGATGGGCGTTCCCACCGGAGTTATTAATGACTCAAAGTCGGTTGCCATGGATATCCATAAGTCTTTGGCCTACGCGGCCTTCGCCACGGACTATCCAAGAAGCGTGAGGCTGCTAGAATAGTTTTTCAGTCATTTTTTTATTCTTTTTTCCTTCATCATATTCTTCGCCTTCTATACTTTCATACTCCTCTTTTTTCGATTTTTGTTTTTTTTTGTTGTTTTTTTTTTGTTTTTTTGTTTTTTTTTGTTTTCTATCCCTCCATCGTCGATGTATTATTCCACGGTGCTTATACACGTCTTATCGAACCTCCCAGTCAAACTACCAGCGTTCGGTATACACCTATTCTAATCATTGAATCAACTCGCCCAGTCCTGTGTATCGCTGCAGCTGATGGTCTATTTCTACCATCTATAATATACTCTGATTAGAAAAGTCGAACAAATCACGCGGCCTCTTAGTTCGTTATACTTAATTGATAAAGGAATCAAATGCGCGTTTCCAAAAATAGTTATCTTTCATAGATACACAGTAAAAATTTTTTTGTAAAATTTAACACAAAAGCTTGTGTTAACCACTTTTTCAACACAAAATTTGTGTCATTTCAACACAATCAGTTTATGTCAAAAAAGTAACACAGCTTTATGTTAAAACTAACACAAAACTATGTTGAAATTTTGTGTTGATTTGAGAGTAACATTTAGAAAGTGTTACTTTTGTGTTAGTTTTAACATAAAGCTGTGTTACTTTTTTGACATAAACTGATTGTGTTGAAATAACACAAATTTTGTGTTAAAAAAGTGGTTAACACAAGCTTTTGTGTTAAATTTTACAAAAAAATTTTTACTGTGTATACGTATGTTGCAACAATACTGTCCATATAGATATATACGTGTATATCTTTAGTCCGGACTAATGATCATTCGGAAAGTAATAATCTATCCGAATCCCACGCGTGTATAACAAATGTATTTTGCGGTTTTTCAAAATTTTACCAAAGAAGAATATAAGAAAAAATGAAGACGAAAAAAAAAGGCTGGGAGCGTGTAGCCAGCGGCGGTTAAAAAATCTAAGGGAGTAATAAAGAGGAGAAGAGATTCGAGCGAGACGAAGAGCAGCGAAAGAAAAAAGGGCAACAAATACACCGCCGCCAGCGGGGAGTCTGCCCAGCGGGGCACCCTTACCTAAATCTCTCATCTCACTCGCTCATCGTCGAGCCTTGTGGTCCACTGATTCGTTTCCTCTCTCTTAGTGTTCATCTCGAAGCGAGACAAATGAGCGGCATCCGTCTGTGTCACCTGTCGGTCACTCGTAGCCTACGTTCGTAACTTTTGACCGGAGTCTGCCGAGTCCCTAAGTCTTCGGTCTCTAAAGTCTAAAGTCTAAAAGTCTCGTCTTGTCTTGACTCTTGGGAGGAACCACGTGGAATCCCTCCTGCGGACACACGTACGTTACCGTTTATACGTTGGGTATAACGCGTACTACGTTGATGCGTGGATTCACCCAGGGTTCGACTATATAGTCACATTATAGTGTCACTCCGGTGAAACTTATACCTTATACCTTGTACCTTACCTACCCATACCTACCCCTACCCTCTTTCAGATTGAGTTCTTGATTCGCCGGTGTTTCTGTGAACACTGATCCCCACACTGCAAGTACATAGGAGGTATAACTATGTCACGACCACCACTGACGACGATACGAACCACAAACTAGTGTGTAGGGTGTAGGTATAGGTATATCAGGGAATATACTACCCCTTAGATGTAAGCCGAGATTATCTCGAGATTAAATCTGAGCAATGTCTGGGTGTGTCGTTTGAGACACCCGAAATTTGTGACCAAGCTTCCGTTTAACGTCTCAACTCGACATTTCGGCCTTTTCGGGTTCTGTATAGGGCGTGTGTCGATCACGCGCTCGAATATGCCCGCGATGTATTATAGGGTATACTGCAGCGGATGTATTAATATAGGGGTGGCGTACCGACTATTATTATACCCAAGCTTCCGAGATCTTTAATGACCGGGCGATTCCTGAGCTACAATTTTCATCATACAGCAACATGATGAAATTCGTCCAAACTACGGAAAACCCGATTTGAAAAGAAAAAAATTGATATCGTCGATAACCGTTCGTGAGATTTCGATGAGAATTGATTTCGGTTGATACTTCTTGGGGTGTAATCGATCATTTCGACCGAATATTGCACATTTTGGAAATCAAGTATAAGGCAGGGGTAGCAGTTTGGAATTTTATTACGGCATACCTCCGATAATTGAGTTTTACTATTCAATCAGCAGGTATACATATTCCATTGCACAATTTTTCTGGGTAATAAAGCAGACCCACTTATTCTTGGTACCTACACGTTTCTTAATTATTTGAAAAAAATAATTAGAACTAAAATTTCATTTACACACGTTCATACCTATAGGTAGGTACCTACGTCTGATTACATCAGACATTTCAGGCTTTTCGGTATCTAATTGTTCGGGAGTCAAACCTCCATCAGATAAATAGACAACTCTTTAATACCGTAAAAATTACTCGTGTAGGTAGGTAATCAATTTTTTTTTCTTACCTTATTCTTGGAGTTTCTAAGACAATAATTAACATACAAAACTCTGAGACTAGATTCTTGTCTACGAGCTAACGACACAATGATTTTACACCACATTTTTTCATCACCAATTAGGGTGATCGTCGCTGAACGGTTGGTCTTAAACAAACCCCATAGCGCGGGGGTGCTGTTATACTAATCATTTATTTAAATAGCCGATCTTCGGCCTATAAGCATCTCGAATTTCAAATGATCCAAACTGGTTGAAAATAGATTGGAATTGAATACAAGTGTGAGAATCTATAGTGCAATCAGGTGTCGATTCTCTTTTTGCCAATTTGCAATTGATGAATTAGAGGCAATGATATAATTGACTCACATATAGTTTTTCTCAATCATATAAAAACGTGATAATTCATTACGAGCCCTTATATTGCACCCGACTTCTGAATTTTTTGTTCATTACAATTCATTCCGCTTCTCTTACATCTCGCCATTAGAATTTCGCTCTTGTAATATGTTGGCCGTCACGCGCTCCGCCTCGTTCGCTTTCGTTCGCATAATTTATTGCGCACGCGCGTATTCACGTACATATATGTATATAGGTATAATATGTACGTGTATTCATACATACCGCTTGCTAACAATAAGGGTGTAATTTTTTTTCCTCGGTTTATTACGATTGTTAAAAACAGAAGCACTGCTTCGTGAGCAAGTAAAACCATTCGGAATAATCTACACCGACTATATACATACATATATACCTACTATATACACCCTTATATCTCCTACTAATTTACTATTTCTATCCATATATTCTCATCACTGTATACCAATAGTATAGTACGAATAAGTGAGAAACTGTTTACATACATATGTTGTACACAAGCACTGTCAAATCTCTATACGAACATATTACCCAAGTTTTTACAATGAGACCATAAATGAAACCAGCGACGTGTATGCAGGAGTCAATGATCTCCATTTAGAGTTAAATATGATTGGCTTTCTCTGTCAGCTGAAAATGGTAAAGGTTAATCCAAATTTTGAACCGTATGTGTGTACGAAAGAATTCAAATAGAACTCAACGTTATAGTTGAATATATTTTTCTATATAGTGTGATGAGATTTTTGATCGTATATAAAAATAAAATAAAAACCGTATAAATTCTTGACAATTTTCGAGGTTTTCTATACATAAAAGCTCGCTGAGCGCCGAGAATATTAAGGATCGATTTTCAGCTTATAGGTATATATCTCACAGGTTGTCTTGGTGGTCGGTTTTTCGAACGAAACTGTAAGTGAAAAAGTTGTTCATTTTCTTATCACAGGAAGGAAGTTGCTTTCGTTTCGTATATACGTATTATATATAGGTAGAAAGTGTCAATATTTGTTTGGTAAAGAACTCTGCAAAGTTATCCCCGACAGTACGTGAAGTAAAGTAGTCGAAGATCGACCGATTCCGAAAATTGGACTTCGCAATTTGTTGAAACGTTATAATCGATGAAAAATTCTCAAATTTTATACAGTGCCTGTATGTGGTAGCACATGATCAGTTCTTCGATAAGAATTCAACGTCTCGAAGGTGGAAACAAAAAAAATAGAAAAAAAAAACAACTACGTACTGAAAACGAGATTCTCATATCAGCATTTTCGTGTATAATAAATGCCAACGAAACTCTATATTTATTTATATGTTATATCCCAACTGCATGTAGGTAGTTTATATATATATATATATATACCTTCGAACACGTCTAGTATAAATTCAATCCGAATATCGATAATGTTCAAGCGTCGATAAATTATTAATCAATATCGACGTAGGTACCGATCATATAATAGCGGTATAATCGAGTATAATATAAGGCCCATGATGTATTGATATTATATACGTATGTTATATATCTGCCTACTGTTTGCTTCAGAATTGCATCTTAATTGGCTTGAAAAAGAGACGAGTGCAGCAGCAGCAGCAGCAGTAGCGTGGAGATAAAATAGATGCAATTACAATGACGTTACCAAAAATTACGACTTGAATACCGTCCATCAATATCTTTATACCGTTTCGTATTCCTGCAGCTGTCCGAATATTGTTAAATTTTGAATTCGCTATTTCGACAATGAAGAACCTTTCCCTTTCTTCGAAAGAGTTCATATATTGATGAACTGGCGATGAGGTTCCGCGCGACAGCGCCGAATAATTGGTGCATGAAAAATGTCGAAATTGAGTCAGACTTTGATAGTTTGGCGTGACGGCGGGGCGCCGTTGCGTGAGTTCTTGTTTAAACTGCATTTTGTTTCGAGCCTGCACTGAGAGCTTTCGATGTCGTTGAAACGGTTGGCGACGCTAGGCGTCGGTTTCACGGAACGTGTAGCGATTTACGACGCCTTGGCGTCCACGCGCGTTACGGCATCTAGTACACGCGGTCGGCGGTGTTCTATTAGTAATGCTATATAGGATGTATATATACATATGGATGTATGCACAAAGTCCGACGTTACCCCCTCAGCCATAACGCGGCAGCTAATAGCAAGAAGGGAACAAAAAAAGAAAAGAAAAGAAAAGAAAAAATAAGAAAAAAAGCAAGAAAAAAGGATAAAAAAAAATTTTTGCTCTCGGAAAATGCTGTGGCAAACAAATTGGACATGGTGTTTATCGCGGCGTACCGCACGCTCTATAACGTTATACCTGTGGTATATCCACGACGCATATTATATATATCGCGTTATAGTACCAGCTACCTACGTAGCGGCAAAATGTCCTAGATTCCTTACGTGGATAAACTCACTTATATGCGGTTCATGCGATAGTAGGTGTGTATAGGTATGCGTAAGGTGAAGAATTCAATGGCCCAAATAATTGCAAAATTGATTTTCGCTACAGTAACATTATTTCATGGATCTATAGACCGTAATTGGAGTTCTAGTCGGAGCTGCGAGTGAAATTCGTTTTCTGAAACATTGAAATTCGAATTCAGTTGTTGCTGTTATACTGCTCGAATTTTAAGTCGTATCAATTGCGATGCAATTTCAATCGTCGCTGCCTATATTAGCTGCAGCCTCCGTGTTTCTTTTGAAAACAATGATTTGCAATCAAAAGACCTCAGGAACTGATTAAAACCTTCCATCATTTGTTCGATTGGAAGTGAAACTGGTCGATAAAGGTCAGACAAATAAAAAATGAACAAGAATCATGTACACCTAGGTACTGTAGATTGTTCATTGCGAAAGAAACACCATAGTTCTTAGATTTGAATTATTTTTCTTCGGCGGAAGACGTAGGTATACGGTTTTCTCCTTGCCTATATTCCGCATGTACCTACTTGGCAGCCGCGAATGAAATCGTTTTTGAGTTGCCTGCCGGTGACGTTTGAACTCCAAAGTCTTGGCATCCTTTTACAGAGGCGATGGCACGATCGCGGCGGAACCGAGAGCGTCCCCTGGAAAATCGTTGGTACCCGCAATCTCCGCTTTATAGATTGATTCCCCGTCAGCTCAGCAATTATTCTCGTCTCATGGTTACGGTGCTGCACGTGACGTAACGGCGCCGGCACTACGTTCGCAATTTAATCTAACCATAATCACTTTTGATTTGATGTAAATAACTCGATGTTAATCCACCAATTGTAATGCACTACACAATTATTACATACCTATATCCTATACGCTATTCGTAAATAATACACATTCTCATTTACCCCATTCTCGCGAAAATATAGCAGCTAGGCAAAGAGATTCTTTGACGAATCGTAGCCAAGGGGCTGTTCAAGGCGAAATTAATTTATTTCGTAACATTTTTTTCTTTTTTCTCTTCTTTTCATTTTTTTTTTTGTTCTCTGATACAGAAGTTATTATATGGTTTCACCTGCAGTTGCATGTGTTCGGCATAGATAAAGTAATCCGAGTTCTCTAAACGCGAACATACCCTACGATTAGAGCTTGAGGCAGTATATAGATATACCTAGGTGTAAGTGCCTTACAAAGCAAGCCACAATTACCACCTACGATAAAACCGTAGATATAGTAGACACCGGAGAATTATCTTCTCGTTCTCTCTGTTCATATCTTGCCTTTCTAGTTTCGCACGTTGAGGTGAGATATGTAACAGGAGAATACTAAAACTGTACCTACGTATACATACATTACGTCCATAATTTTGAAGCGAAAATATGAACGTTTTGTTTTACAGTTCTGATGCTGCTGATATTATGCAGTGTAAGAGATGAAAATGAGTAAATGAAAAATCATCGTTTTTTTTTGCTTAAATTATATGATAACGTAGATGTGTATTATATACATGTGTGGGTTTGCGTATTGAATGAGTATCGATATACCCGTGGATATATGTACGTGTATATGTATACGTGCGAGATAAGTATATGGCGGACAACGGATGCGACATAGGGCCTACGGTGGCTTCCGAGAGAACGGAGATTACGGGAAGAAATTGGCCAAGAAGCATCGACGCGGCCCCAAGGCCGTCAAATAAAGACCCGGGAGTTCGTCTTCGCCTCCGCGGCGGTCGAGAGTGGCGGCAACCCCCGCGGCCCGATCTTCAGGCTCCGGGAGGACCATTTGTACGAGGGCCGTCCCTTTTTGCTTCTCTCTCTCCCGTATTTCTCATTTCGTACCTATACCCACCGGGTTCCTCTTTTCTCTCTCTTTCTCCCTTTTTCATTCTCTCGCTCTTCCTCCCTAGGAGTTGTTCTCATTCCCTCTCTATACTTCTCTTCAGCTCTTTCTCTATTTCTTACTCTCTCTCTCTCTCTCTCTCTCCCTCCCTCTTTCTCTCTCTCTCATTCTTTCTCTCGCGCCGTTCTTTCCGCGCCCGCCTCTCAGCGGTGCTCGCCCGTTATACACCGCGATATTTCTCTCTCATTCTAATTCTATCTCCCAGCATTGCGATCTCTCTCCGACAACCTATCAACTCGGTGGGTAGACGTGAGGTCCGGACGCCCTTAACGTCGTCCCCCACTGCCTCCCGGTTCGGATCTCCTCACCGACGAGGGACTCCAGCTTCGTGTTGTGGTCGTCGTTACAATACACGCCAACGACTCAAGTATACAGGGTGTCTCAAAAATCCATACAAAATTTATCATCGAATCCTATACCTTTCATTATACATACATAGTTTCTCTATATCATCTCAAGCATGCTCGTCTTATATTCCTGTATTACCACCGTTTTATATTTAATCGCGTCTTATTATGCCCTGCGCGAGAAGAATCTTTTTTCGTCCGTTTTTCTTTTTTCATTTTTATTTCCACCTCTTATTTATTATTTTTTTTTTTTTTCTATTTTTTTTTCTTTTATCCTTCAAATAACGGCTCAATGAAGGTATCGCGCCACATCTTAAGTTGCGTGTTGAAAAGTGGTTAGATTTCTATTGGCGTATATCACTCGTTGACGACGCACCTGTACGCACATATACACGTGTATGTGTATAATATACACGTATATACGTACCTAGTTTGACAGTTTTAGAATTTCATCTGAAATCTATTATTTCCTGTTATACGATCGTATCTTTTACGTATATAGGTATGACCCCAGATTTGATCGGCGAGATGATATTAGTAGTATACATATCATCGTTCGTAAACTCTCACGCTTATATATACTTATTACTTTTATATCTATATATACATAGTAGAGTCAAAACATTTCTTTCTATCGTGATATACATGAGTCTTCTTTTTATATAGACTATGAGTATACCAAATAGATCATAAACGATTAATTAAACCTCGTGACATTCAATCTCTAATTAACCTAGGCATACATACGATATACTCTAATATTTTTTTCATTATTATTTGAACACGGGGTAGAATACCGCGCATACAGTCCCGCGGTAGACGGAGCTTTAGGTCGCCGCTAGCACCAGGCGTCCGGACCTCACGTCTACCCACTCATTTACCATTTCGTACCTATAGACGCGGGGCTTGGGTAGGTATGTATATATATGTATGTATGTACGCGTGTAGCTATATACTAGCTACGGTATATATACTTTATTTTATATATATATATATACACACATAATATATATATGTACATATATATAAATATAATATATATGTGTGTCTGTTGTACGTATTTACGTATGTATATACCTACGTATGTATAACGCATACCTTTATATGTACTAGTTATTTTTCTATATAACAGCAGAAACGTTATGTACAGATATATTTATATACATATACATACATACGTTCGTAGGTAACCGCGTACGTACACATATACCTAGTATACCTATATACCTATACCTACGCCCGCGGTAGGCTGTGCACCGTCGCTACTACCAACGGAAGCTACGACCGAGCCAGCCTCCTTGTGTCTGAAGGTGCTCTTATAGAGGCCCCCGCAACTGTTTTGCAAGAAATTAAATTACTTCGAGAAACATGCATCGACGTTACCGAAGTGACGCTATCAACCAGCTATGAACGTTGGTAGGTATACAAAGATGCGCGAGGATACCGAAGACCGATCTCTATTAATCGTTACAACTTTTCAGTCTTGTTGCTACTTATCAAGTATGCTATGAAAATTTGTGTACTAGGTAGGTAGGTATATAAGCGTATGTAGTACCTAACATATATTGTGTTGTGAACAATTTTCTGTTCATATGCCTACACACTAGTGTGTGTAGTAAATTGTTCACGGCTACGTTGTTCGTATATAGGTATATAATGTATAGTATAGATGTAGAATAGAAACCAACGCTATTGTCTACATGATATATGAACAAGCGAGTAAAATCGAATCAATTGCAATTTTTAACGATCCGGTAAAATTTCTACCACCTATATAGTATGTATTAAAACTCGAAACGTTATGATATAAAAAATAATCGAGAAAATAGATTTCGATGTACATATCTATAAACGCGGTTGCTGCAGGGAAAGATTGAACCGTGCCTACAAGAATGAAAGGTAATTTATTTTTTGCACGTAGTATGAAACTGGACTAGAAATCGTTGCATATAGAAAGGATTGATTATTGTAACAAGAAATGAGAACAATAGATGTAAAAACGACATTATAGATATAAAAATATTGAAATTTGTTATTGAGATCATAATATGAACGCAAGTAACTAAAACGAAGAAATAAAAAAGAAATATTCATAAAAATAATCCTGGAAGGTTTAATTAAATTTTATTAGGTATATATTAATCTAACGTTTGAGCACGCCTCGAAATTTTGCACCAATTTTGATCGGAAGAATCCGAAAAAAATATTCTTCTACAATTAATCGATTCATTTTTGACATCAATTAGTCAAAAATCAACCTGTAGATGCGAATCCATTTACCCATATACGATATGCATAACAAATCACCTATTTAGTAGTCCTTTGCGGTTTAAGTGCATGCAGAACCCAAAATATTTATGTACCTATATGCATGTGCGGGCCTTGTGAATTAGTATGTATAGATGAACGCGTTCGGGGTATAATAGTAATAGTTTGTAAACACAGGAAATTTCCTAATGATAAACTAACTGTCAAACGGGGTGTTAATTGCTTCCCCTAGTGATGACGTTCGTACGGGAAACGGTGGACGGTGCGGGTGTGACACACCCAGGCCAACAAACACCAAATTAGCCAACCAATCTGTCAAAAATGTAATTCTTTTTCCCAAACCCCTGACGGGCAGCCTCTTTTTCGGGGAATTCCCAGCGTAAGTGGTTCGGAAGAGGACCACGTGTAATTCAGGGTCTACCGGAAATACAACTTTGTTATAGCTTTTAGCTGACTGCGCATCAACCATCGTATGGCTTTTAGAAAAGCCTGCAGTTTCAATGCCTCCAACTTTCGGCAGGACAAACTTAGTTAATATTCATAGTAAACTCTCAAGACCGGAAACGTATGCACATAGTATTATTAAATCACGCTCGACCAAGAACAGAATGGCGCCATCTTCTTCGCCAAATATGCGCCCAAGTGTTTAACTAGTCATTTATCACACGGATAAATCATTGCGGATTAAATTTTATTGATAAAATAACAAGACTTGGCGAAAATGGCGTTAAAGCGTACGCGATCTCAGCGAAGGAGGAGATCTGTTCGTCTGGAAAGAAATTATGTGTATATATGCAGAGGGTGGAATAACTTCGTTTTCTCGAAAGGCGCAACCGTCTCCGATAGATACCGAAATTAGTTAGCTAATCCGTCAAAAATGTAATTCTAGCAGCTCGTCGGATGCGAGGATAGTAAAAAAAATGCCATCAGGCTACGATGCACCGGGTAGAGGCGGCAATGGGCCGTGAAACCCTACTGACGCTCATACCTCGAAGAGGCGCGCTAGCTATGTTAATTAAACGCGTTTCTAGCTGACGTTGCTACTCTTCTTGGTTCCCGCCTGGTCCTCGTATAGGAAGTGCCAAACGAAGCAAATGGAACAAACGCGGAGGAGAATGAAAATAATACGAAAAAGAAATATGTGAAAGGAAGAAGCCGAAGCCGAAGCCGAAGAAGCCGAAGAAGAAGAAGAAGAAGAAAAAGGAGAAGAAGACGAAGAGATAGAATGAAAGAAATGGAATAATTGGACGAATTAGACCAGCTAATAACACGTCCCGTGCGAAATCGGACCACGTGTATGGGTATCGATGAGCGAAAAGAAAAATAAAAAAATAAGTTGGAAGTGTTTCACACCCCTAAGAGTAGTTTAACGCTAGCTAAAATAAAGTCAGGATTCGTGGAGCGGTGATTATTCGCGTTAACGACGCTCGAGAAATGATCGTTGGTTAAATTGTCCGAAAAATTCTATGAATCGTATACGCAAGAGTGAAGAAAAAATTGGAGCGTTAACTCGACGCGGTTTTAACATTACTTCCGGCTTTTGATATATACATACTTATAGTGTAACCGAATGAAAAATCAAAAACTGAAGGATAAAAATGGAACATCTAACGCGCCTCCCGCCTACGCGGAGAAATCGAAAATACTCGGCTTTAATTATAAGATTAATTAATTCAACGAGATAAAAGTATGCAGGTATAATAATTTCAAAACTACGCTACCCACGTCAACTGACGGGCAGCTCGTTTCACTTCTTGGAAATAAAACGTACACTATACTAGTTCTACTATATATTATACCTAATATTCTTGAAAACGAATATTCATATATACTCGTTTATTTCAATTTAATTCGCGTCGCTTTCAACAAGTAGCGCTATTTACAAATAATAATATACACTATACTACAGTGAGTTTTGTTCGCGGTGTGAGATGATTGCAGCTGACAGACTTGAGGCGAAAGAGCTATGGTAGCAGAGATGGTTATACGGTGGTAAATCGGTAAATATATAATTCGAGACAAATGCAGAGAAATGATTGGGATCGTTTCGAGAAAAATTCGAAATCGTCAAATAAGAAAGAAAATTTCATCATTTTTCTATTGTAAATATTATGTATAGGACGAGGATATTTTTTTGGACAGGATAAAATCCTAATCTATTGAAAAAGACTCAATTGAAAAGAGAATTCTAGAGGTTCTGCGAACGCGAACCACAGTTTTCTCTTTCCCAGCCGAAAATCCCAAATTTAGTAATTTTTTGAAGTCGTATCCGCATCTGCCCATCCAAACTTTATTAATAGCATTTGTAGAATTGTGGTACAACTGACTAGACAATTAAAAATTCCGAGACATTTCTACGGCATTCTCTGACATCCTTCCAAGATTTTAATGCCGGACCAAAATTGTTTGGATATTCAAGTCTACAGAAGATTTTTTCGAAGAAGATGGATTTGTGGTTCCTATCAATATTCGGGGAATCGAATGAGAATGGTTTACATTTAGTTAGCAGATTGATCAGTGAACTATAGTGCCATGCAATAGCCATTCGCAGAACGTTTTCAAAAAGTGTAATAAAATCCAAATTCATAAACTATGAACTTTTCTTTCCATCTTTATCGTTTCACATCATAAGATACCTCAGACGCTTTGATATATCAACGCGAAATTTGAAATACGTAATGCAAAGCTTCGGAGAAAGACTTGTAACTTTACTATCGTACGAGAGTCTGCGTTTTGAACAAGACTCCGAATCCGAAATCATGAATTATTAATTTATCATGCACGTGAAATTTAAATTCAGTTTAATTAATTGATTTAGAAAGTTTCTGCATTCGAGTCATAATCTGCAATGAAAACTTTCAAGAAACGTAGAATAAAAATTATTGAAAACTAGGTGTGATCCTCTGTACAAGAGAGAGAGAAAAAAAGAAAAAAGTCATTTTTTTCTTCTATCTTTCTTGAAAACAGTCAAGATCCCCCGCGGCAACAGCCTTTCTTAAGGCGCGGCATAGTTTAGCGCAGCCACGTTTCGCCCTATAGTTCGATATAGTGATAGTAATAACGTGAAATTGGTGGGTGTGCATTCGCAGCACGCCCAGTTGTCAGACGGGCGCTACTACTGCGTCTCGGCCCGAGGCCAGGGAACGAGTGTCCGACCACTTGCTATTATTATTCCTTATATTATGATTATCATCTTTATCACGCATGACTGTCGGTGGCGTCATCTATGCGCGATAAACTAAACTCCGAACAACATATCTTCCGATTTGTTGGTAACCAGAATCGCACGAATTCGAATTTGTTTAAATTTACACGGGCTGCTTGCATATTTTTGCAAACGTAGATACGAATGAAAAAACTTTTACGAAGTATCGTAATTGTCCCAGTTTTGAATATAGACGCTCAAAAAATGTGAAATAATCAATTAGAAATCTGTTTAGAGTTTCTTGGTTCAATTTAATAAGCGTAATTTGTTTTTTTATCAACTACCCGGTTTGAATAGGATGAGCGATGAAAGGTTGCTTGAAATAATGGAATAAGATATATTTTATTTTAAATTTAAACAAGTAGCGTAGCGTTTATTTGATCACATATCACGTAAAATATTAATAATTAATACAAAATGTGATATTCAGTAATTAGTGCGTCTTGGACACGACGGCGAATACATAAATTCTTATAACATAAAATAAGCCTCGTAAAACGTGAACAATATTAGAAAAAGATATTATTATTTTAACTTAATACTAAACATAATGATTATCTTTCAGCACCATAGAATTAATTAAAGTATTCAAAATTCAAATTAATATCCACGGATCAACGCGAAGCTTTATAAAACGTATAAAAAGAAAAAAAAACAAAAGGAGAAAAGCTGGAAATTCAAAGCTCTGCTAGCACTTAAGCATACGAACTACTATAATGATTACTAAAACGCTTTCAGAGCGCAAGGACTCAAGTATCGATAAAATTTAATCAGATCTTCGTCCTACTTCGTCCTCTCCGAATGCATATGAAAATCAATTTTTAGCCGCCACCACCACCGTTATTATATTAATTCTAGTCATACTACATATTCTACCAATTCTACGAGGCTTATATTCTGCGAATGCTCTTTTTATTGACAATCGTCAGTTAAATCAGCCGAGAAAGATCAGGCTCGAGGCCCCTTTGTCCTTGTTTCTGGTACAAGAATTTTTCGAATCTTCATTAGATGCGTGGTAAACCGGAGTCTGATGAATCACCTTTTCCATCGCTGCTGCAGTCAGCTCCAATTCTTCCTGAAGATGCGACTTGTTCAGCCTCACTGGGCTCTCGGCTACTCGATCCTTGTCCTTTAGGGTCATGGCTTCCCACTCTTTCTCCAATTCTTTAAGCAGGATTTCCCTGTGCGCACGATCAGCTGTGCTCAATATTTTCTCATCCTCTCGTACTCGGGACTCCCATAGAGTCCTTGCTTCTTCACTGTGAGAATAAACGGGAGACCAATGAGTGTGAGAATCTTATTGAACTCAAAATACGTATACAGATTTTATTGGCAAATAAGAAAAGATAAAGAATTCAATTTTTTCATACGTAAGTTTAGATTAACGGATTGCAGACTTTGAAGGTGTGGCAGTCTGCCATCTGGCATCTTGCTTTGTTCTCCATTCTTACTTGGCAGCAACCTTTAACCACGGGTCACCCTAAGGGCTACTAGCGCTTAGTATGTAACACGGTTTTCAACAGTTTGGATATGATTTTATATCCCTAAATGTAATGTAAATAAACCGAGAAACGCGAACAGATTCCTAATTAATTATTTCACATTATACAAGATTGATAAAAAGAAACGAATGATTTAATATAAGACTAGGTGACGGGGTGGGACGGGAAATTTATGGATGTTTCATACCCAGAGAACATAAGTGACTAATTATCACCAGTGCATGAAGCAGATTGAATAATAAAAAGCTGTAATGTAGTATAAGGCATATGAATTACATATTCAGATCATACTTTGCGGAGGTAATTCACGTGTGAAGCTTGTCGAGTTTATATTGATGTGAAACGGATGTGAAATAAGAGAAAATAAAGAAAAAATCTCTTGTGAATTATTATTTTGTACATTTGAAATAAAAGAAAAAGTAAATTCACACTATGTATTTCATAAGGAGTCGAATAGAAATAAAAATCTCATACAAGTTTGTCTGAGTCGAGTGACAAATCGTGTTGGGAAATATCTCCTTGGCTTTCAGCCTACTCAAGACATCGGTATAATAGAATTGCATGTAGAATACTGAATATTAAATCACTGATTCACTGCTATAAATTGCTGCATTACTAACACACACCATGTTTACTTGAGATAAATATAATCGCTGTAATTATTTCTGTAACATATCTATATACTACTTGATGCTTTTTAACAATGCTATGGAAGAATGACAAGTATTCTAAATATCAGACAAGTTAAAACTGTTTAAAAAAAAAATAATGCTTACCTGTAAACCAGATGCTGATTACCACCCGCCTCTCGTTTATTCATCAGTTTCATTCTATCAGAAAGTTTCATCATCTCTGATCGCCTAGCTTCATTATTCATATTCAAATCGTTGTAATTAAAGATTTCAATTTCCCTCTGCAGTTCAAGCCGGTTGCGCATATCTCTAATGCGCAATGCTTCGCTCCAATTCTGTTTTTTGCATGCCTGAAGTTCCCTGTTTGCCAAATCTTGGATTTGATGTATCAGTTCGTTGTGGGTCAAGAAGCAAACCGGTCGTTTAGCTGGGTCGTCGTACTTCCATGAAAAGTTTAGGTTGTCAGTTGACCAATTTTTCTTGTTATCATACCCTCCAGATTCTGAATGTGAGAGTTTTGGCTCATCATAAGCATCATCTCTCTGTTTCCATACCTCATTCTCTTCCGCAACTTCCTCTGGATCTAATTGTGTGTCTCGTTCTGGTTCTGGTTCTTGTTCTGCTTCTTCTGGTTCCAGTTCTTGTTCTCGTTCTCGTTCCGCTTCTGCCTCTGCTTCCACTTGTAGCTCCACATCATCCATAGCTTTTCCAACTGCAGTCTGTCTCAGATTTGTGTTTGCCAAACTCCTGAAGGAATCGCCCGAAGACTGAACGTAATAATGTCTTCTTTCGGAAATTGGTGCTTGACCCGAAAATCCCAATGATCTTTCCTGGACGATTAACAAAAATTGATATCTCTTATCACTAATCGTATTTAAACAGGTTGAATTTTTTTCAATTGTAGCACAGTACATAGTTCATTAAATTAATTATACTACACAACATGCAAGGTGAAATAAAAAATGCTTGATTTCTCACCTGCTCATCCCTGTAGCGACTTCCTGACGAAGCAACAGAAACGTTATCGTCGTCCCTATCGTGATGTTGATTAGAACCTTCATCCACGTTGTCGATAACTGCTTCGTAATGTCTTCTTTCGCCGGTGGTTTTAGTCGGTCCGTTAGAAAAGTCACCAAAGGAATCAATGTTCGTACCATACATGGTGTGCCCTTGGAGATGTCGTTTTTCTCCGTGGTGACGATTGTCGGGATTTTCCATCCGCCCTTGACAATCAGAGGAGTAATTCCTCAGATTAGTATCCTCCATGCTTACTTGAGAGTTTCTGCAAGCATCAATGTGACGTTCCTTTACATAATGTCTAGGACAAGAAGAAGTAGCCGAATCACAAACACCATTGCACGATTGATAACACCCGTAATTATTTGGATAATAAAGAGATCTCTCCGCCCTTTTCATCTCAAGTTTTTTCTTCAACTCTTCAACTGATTCTTCTTGAATATTTTTATTATCGCTATTATCCCCAACCCGTTTCATCTCGCTCATGTAATCGGCCTCCTCGTCCCACAGCATTTTTCTCAAATTAGTTTTTCGCCTCTCCAGTCTTTCCGCCTTAGATATTCTATCGTTCTCGAATTTATTATCCGTGTAATTATCTCTAGAGTTCCAGGAGTCAAACTGTTTCGCTAGCCTTGATTCTCGTTCAAAATACCGAGCTGTTTGACAATGATTATCAAATCTTCTGCAAGCTTCGTTACGCTTTTGTGCTGCTAGCTGATAATCTCTTTCACGCAGACCTCCGACCCTAATAAAAATGAAAATTTCAACAAAAAACAATTCCTTCTTCTTTCTTATCTTCAGTTTTTTTTTTTTCTTATTGACAAAAATAAAATAATAAATTAATGATAAATCTAGGTGAGGGTTAGTCGGAGGAGTGACGATTCAATTATTTTTCTCTTGTATTTTTTTCTTTTTTTTTATTCTTTTCTTTTCTTTTCTATAACGAGGAAAATAATTCTTTCGACGTACTTTATGTCCGCAGAGCTAAACGTAGACGAATTTTATTAACTAATTTTTCGTGCTCCAAATATTATATCCAGTTTTGTTCAAATTTTCGTACATAAGAGACAGAGAGAGAGAATGATCTTTAACGCCTGTGTACGATGTGTATAACTGTAAAGGTACCCTAAAATAGAATGTTTCTTTGATTATTTATTTGCATTCCTGTGATGATTTTACGAAAAATATTTCACGTTGTAGTATATATATATATGTTGTATTTATATATATATATATATATACATATATGCGAAATCGGATGAAATTATTATTTGGCAAAGATATATTTAAATGAAAATAAATATATAAATATATATGAATATATTATGAATAAATATAACGAGACAATTGCGATATAATATACAAATGTCAATCAAATATTATAAGAAAAAGAATTTCAATTTGTAAGCCAGAAAGAAAAATAATTACCATCTAAATCTATACATGAATGAAGAGAAGAGAACGCTATCGCAAGATTTACGACGGAGTTTCCACATCTGAATTAACGTGACGCGATCAGAATATAAATATACAATTATTATGTATATATAGAGCACGAGAGTAGCTACAGACAGAATTTGGTTCCAACTTCCAAGAGTCTCTTAGAAGAATGAAAGAAAAAAAAAACCAAAAAATTTCTAAAATTGATAAATAAATTTACTCAATTTATAAAATATAAAATTCGACGATTTTAATCTGATGAAATAATTCACAGCTTAAGGGTCTGAGCTTTTCGGAATGTCTTTTTACTCGTTGTAATGAAATGATATAAGAAAGGAATCAAAGATGAATACATATGGTAAAGGTGAGAAAAAAAATGCAGGGGTTGAAAATTGAAGTGTAAACAGAGTTGATGGTAATCGTGAGAGAGGAGAATAATGTGATATAGAGTAAAGTGCGTATAGAAATGATACGTCCTAGAAGACGATCTATTTTTGACCTCGGGTCGCGGTGACGTCATGTACCAAAAATATCCCCAAACGGGGGGAGGCAGTCACGGCCCCTTCGCGAGTTACAGGTCTCGATGTCTCGAGACTGGATTCGAAAAAGTGGCGTAAATCCAGTTATTTCGAGGATTCGTTGGACGCGCGTGGACGTCTCGACGTTTCCGTAATAATCGTTGATTATTCGGACTTTGTGCTGATCGGCAGTCGCCGCGATCACAACCCGGAAAAAGATTTTCCAAAAAATCGAAAAAAGAGAAAGAAGAAGAATAAGAAGAATAAGAAGAATAAAACGATAAAAAAAGGGGAGAAGAAGAGGCAGAATAATACCTGCTAAGTGTCGGGTTTTATAAAGTGGGTCGTGGCCGCCCCCGCGGAAAAAAATTCGCCCCCCACCCCCACCCCCAGAATACGACTGCAGTAGTGGCGTGTTAAGTTCTCCGCGAAGAGCTAGATCTCGTCACCTCGAGTCTGATAAATTCGGTGTTCTATACTTCGCGAATCGTTTCTTGAAAAAAAAATAAGTCAAATTTCGGTGAAGTTCTATTTTATATTACTGAGAAAATGCCAGGAGCCGGGGGGCAGCAGCAACAACCCCAAAGAACAACTTTTAGACCACCCTGGGTAAAAGAGGGACCGAATCCCTTGCCGATGCCTGCAGCACCATGGACGTTAAATTCCAGGAGAGAATCGAGGCCGTTAACTGACGATCCTCCAGCCTTTACCCAAGTCACATTAAAGGTGAGTTTTATAATATTAATAAAAAAAAGCATGTTTTTACGGCTGAAATCAATCGAGGTATTGATCGATTATTATAGATAGAGACTAAATTGAACGTGGAATTCTCTAAGTTTTTAACTTGAGTGGATGAACAATACTTATATAGTGTTAAACACGGCGAGTATAATAAAGAAAACGATTTCGATTTCAAAAGTGCGAAAGCGAAACGGTAAGTGTAAACAAATTGGTATAAATTGTACGAAAAAAACGAGAGAGAGAGAGAGAGAGAACAAAAAATAGGGACATCTAAATAACTAAGAACGTGAGAAAAGTATGTTGAGGTCGCGAGTCAACGGAGGATGTCGAAGATCGTATATACAGAAATAGAATTTTCCGCCCCGTGTTAGTAGCCTGCAGCAGGTGGGTTACATTATTTACATATAGACTGCCAATTATTGCATTAACTCATCTAAGAGATTAAAATCACCGCGTGGGTTATACTAACTAAATAATCACAAAATGAAAGAAAAAAAAGAAAAAGAAAACAAGCTTTCAGATTTTCGCGATATATAACGCAAATTTTTTACACCCCTCGTCGAAATTAAGGAGTTGATCAATATTATGGGGGAATAATTATCACTTGATCAAGGCTGTTCATTTCCATTTTGGAATTATCAAATTTTGTCATTATTTATATGAAATTTATGAAAAAAGAATTTAATAAACTATGCAATTAACATCTAAAAATCGATTACTCTTCCGTTTTTTTTTTTCAAAAATATTTGACAAAAAGTTTGCAGTGAATGTAATGAAACATTTCGAAATAAACGCACTCGCATTTAAAATGAATTTTCGCGTACGGGCAGGAAAAATTGATCTCATCGTGAGTAAGACGTTTGATTTGTAAATCGAATTATAGAGTTTTTTTTTGCGGATGATTGTGAATTTCAATATATACCTATAGGTAATAATTGCAGAAAGAGAGAGGATCGATTCTTCGCTTCGTGTATAATGTGACGTATATATACGCTTCGGGTCATGATTATTTAAAGCTACAAGTTTATTTCAAATCCTGTATAGGTATATAAGTATTATAGTATATATGTGTTGCTGCTGCTGCTGCTGCTATACGACCAGCTGCGTATTCCGTCAGTCAGACTATATAGCAGTTATCGACTACATATAGTACTTTATACAGGATATAACTTTCCGCGTAAGCATCGTACATACATGAGATTATTTATTTATTTATTTATTTGTACATATATTTATAACGAAAATAAAAAAAAAACAGTGCGTGGCATATCGCGATATCTATTGATAGAGTAAACGCGGTGAAGATACACAATGCTGCATGCAGGATGAGATGAGATGAGGTGAGATCTGAATTTGACATTTCTTCTCACAGCCATAATGAACAAGACTAACAAGACTCGCAAAGAAACGAATAACAACAATAATATTGGGGAAGCCGTGTTTATTTAAAGACACCTCTTGCTTGCTTGCTTGCTTGCTTGGTCGACCGTGTCGTAGCTCTTTTGGTCGAGGACTCGAACGGAGCCCCCCAAATGACGTAAGTTTAATTTGTGCTACCGTTAGTGAGCGCGTGCACTTCCCCACGAGGCGACAGACCAAAAAATCGCTCCGGATGACCGGTTAAAATTAACAACCAAAAAAAAAAAAAAACAAGGAAAAAAAAGAAAAAAAAATAGGAAAAAACGGAATACATAAATAAAAGTTTTAAATTGTGCGATACGAGAAAGAAAATATTTTTTTCTTTCATTTCTCTTCGAGTCCAAAAATTGGCTAAAATAAAAAAAAACTGCAGCCTCTCCTTTCCCTTTCCTCTAATTTTAATCATTTCCTCGGTGAATATTTAACTTCGTAAAGAAAAAGAGAAAAAAAAAAAAATCGAAAAAAAAGAGATAATATTGATTAAAATTTTGGAGAGTTTCAAACGCAGTACTCATATACGCGCGACCTTCGAAAACTCTAGGATCGATGGATTTCTGGGCGGCTATTACGGCGGACGACGACGAGGGCGTTGATTATTGGCACGTATGTAAATAGTAAAATCTCGAGGATAGAGCTGCGCAGCGATATAATAATATAATGACGCGATCGCCAATAAAATGTGCAGGAAATATGAAAATTTAATGTCTCTAACTAAGTCGAGGTTTTTAAAATGAAAAATGGCGATCGCCCACGACTAGTCGTCATTTCGTCAATGTTATAGCAATATAGAAAAGCTCGAGTTTATTCTGAAGGTCGACGGTGGCGGGCTATTATACATATAGGTATATACTATGTATACGAACCGATAAATTTTAGTTTATTGAAAAGTTTAAGAAACTATGTAGAAGAAGAAAAAGAAGAAGAGTACGAAATAAAGTACATTTTTTTGGAATCCGAAACAAACCAATAGCTCTTATCAAAATTTCATGAACTCGCTGCATGTGTTAGTATTTCAGTTTTTAAAAAAACATGAAACATATAACATATTATACAAAGGCTCAATATTCAGTTATCATTGTACAGATGTATACATAAAAAAGATAAACAACAAATTTGACAATACACTCAAATTCATTTCTGCTAAAAATTCAAAGTACACTGATTCGATTTGAGATAAATTCACCACCGATTACGATTCAATTGATGAAAGAATTTTCTTGTTGTTTCTTATCGATTGACATTATTAGATGAAAAAACAAGCACAAAAAGTAAAAGACAATTCGTGTGGGTTGACTACGGACGGTATACCTATACGTAACTATACGCACTGGTGGATGCTAAAAACAACGCTATAAATTTAACCGCTGGTTTGACCGGGTCGTTAATCTTTCGTCTCTCGAATACGACAGCAAAAACGACGTATTGTATACGCAGGGTAGTGTGTACCTAGTTTTCTTATAGTTGAAACACTGCACGTTCTGTATAACATAAGTCTCTATGAAATTGGCGGCGATTTCTTTGTGCGACACTTATACGTAATCATGTGATAAAAATCGCGTAGATTTTGAGGAGAGATTTTAAAAAAATGTTATTCATCCGTTTCCAGAGCGTCCCGAAACCGGTAGAGGCACCAATTTCTAAATCCGAAGCCGCCGAACCACCGTTACGAAAACAGAGCAAGATCACAATCATCCCTTCACAGCCAAATACTCGAGAATCTACAAAGCAGCCTGCACCAGCTCCACTTGTTCAAAAACCCAGAGAAAATGGAAGACACGAAGCTCAGACGAGACCACAACTCGAACGACAAATTCGAGTCGAAAAATCAAGGTCTCGTGGTGCAGATGTTGTTCCACTTTCGAAAAGCGAGAGCACGACAGGTGAGAATATACATAAATTGCATACTCGTTATCCAAAAATTGAATACATGATTATTGATTAATTAACATCGACGTTGCGTTATCAAAAACGAATCCTGCAGTAATTTTGATCAAAAATCAAATCAAATAAGACGTAACGATTTGATGGAAAGACATTTCATTTGCGTAGTTGGAAGAAGATCTGTTGTTATTTTTATTGAAATGGTCGTCTATATATCCATCAGTGTAAACATTTGATTTTTTTAACTACGCCTTCAAAGCTTTTGATGTGTAGTTCCGTTTCTGTGCGACTAGGTTGAAGTCAGTTTTCAAACGCGGATAATTTTCGTGGTGTCAAGATTCGAATTTCTATGTTTTTCTTCAATTTTTTTACGCCTTTTTATAGGAGCACCTACTCTATCAAAAAGCTCGTCGAGGGCAGCGATACCTCCACCACCACCGCCAAGACCGCCGCCACCACCACCGGCGAGAACAGTTTTAAAGGAACTACCACCCCTAAGTGGAAACCAGCAAAAAGTTTTAGAGGCGCTAAAATCTAGGCCAAGAAAACGACCGGATTGGGCATGTATGATGAAGGAAGTCGAAAGTGGAAGAAAATTGAAACACGTTAAATGCAACGACAGAAGCGCACCGATACTCGAAAGAGTAGACAAAGTCACGGAAGACACAGCTGGTAAGTTCTCAACATTTTCTATCATTAGTCATTACAAAATATACTATATATAAGCATAAATTGTTTTCTTTTTTGTTATCCATCAAAATTTAAGACACACGAGTGTGAATGAATTTTATAAATCAGAGTTGTGAAATCTGAACTTGAAATTCGACGTTGTATGTTAAAAAAAAAAGTACAAAGTACATAAATTCTCCTTTTCTTTTGCTTTTTCGTTTTGTTTTTCTTTTTTTTTCGGTATATTTCAGGGAATACCCATTTTGTGTTCGAATCAGAAAAATCGAACATGCACAACAAGCTGCTGCAACAGATCCAATCAGGGGTGAAGTTAAAATGCGTGAAAACTAACGACAGATCAAAACCGGTGTTACAAGGTCTGAGAAAGTTTCGTAGGCAAATGACTATCGAGGAACAAATCCAAAAGTCGGAAGTTGCCCCGGTGAATGAGGTTGTTCCTGATGAAATGGACGATATTGACGCGGTGCGAGACGATCTTCAAAGTACCAAACAAATGTTGGCATTAGAATTGAGGAATAAGGAGGCGGTTGAAAGAGACAACAAAAGACTACAGGCGAGGCTTTTGAACTTGGAAGTTGAACTCGAACGTGAAAGATCGCAGAAAACTGTTCAAGAGTATAAAAAACAGGACGAAAAATTAGCAGAATCTTTGAGACAGGAGGCTGAACAAGCGAGACGAGACGCTGAACGGTTGGAAAAAAATTATGCCGCTGTTGCCGAGGAAAAGGATAAAGCTAAAATGGAGCTTGAAGAAATGAAGAAAATGTACGCCGCGTTGGAGAGACGCATGAAGGCTGGTAAGTTGTTCCATTTCATTAAACATATTTATATATATCATTTTTTTTTAAGTGAAGTTAAACACGCTACACCCGTAAACACGAATGAATTTTTCCCTTTCTATTTACGTAAGCTTAACTAATTCAATTCTTGTCTCCCTTCCCCCCGTCCAACCCTAAAAAAAAATGAATAAAATACCCGCGTATAGTCATGGAATTAGACCCTGAATTAGATACCGAATTAGAATTAGATGTAGAAGAACGCGGGGACGCGTCCTGGTCGAATTTTTCAGGTATGGCATTAGCTGGATGTCCGAGTGCTAAGGATGTTGCGAAAATTGCATCACAGAAAAGCGTAGATCAACCGGAATACGAGAGTGAGGAAGAGGAGGAGGAAAGTAGCGAAGAAGAAGATGACGTTGATCCCAATATTGCGGCAGAAAAAAGGGTTCAAAGAGAACTCAAGCTACTCACAACTAAAATCAAAACTTTCAAGTATGTCGGTGACGCAATTTCAGTATACGAAAAAAAAAAAAAAAAAACAAATAGAATTTTTAGAAAAATTCATCTTCCAATTAATCTTTGACGATCAATTTTTCTTACAGAGACAAAGCAGCCAATGCAAAAAAAGAGAGACATGCTTTGCGCGAGCAAATAAAACAGCAACAAAAATTGTTAAAAGAAGAAAAAAAGAAATTCAAAGGTCTTCAGAAAGAGGTAGATAAAATGGCTAAGCTTATGCACGACGATGAAGATGAAGATGAACCGGAAGAAGAAGAAGATGAAGAAGAGGAAGAAGAAGAAACTGAAGAGTCCGACGAGGAATCAGAATCTGAAGAATCTGAAGACGAGGAAGAGTCGGATACTGATGATGAGAATGCTCCACCAGAAAAGCGCAAAAATGCTTTACAGGTGATCATTAATTGAAATACATATCAGATGATAGATGAGAAGAAAAAACGAGCGAGGAATAATGTCCCTTTATTTTTTCAACCATTCTATGTTTCTGTTATATCAGGTGAAAGTGAAAAGGCACGAAGGGCGTCTAGCCACTCTGAAGAAGGGTAATTACCTTTTGAAAGCAACGGTCGATCGCCTTAAGGATGATTTATCGAGGCAACGAGAGGAAAGCATTACTTTACAAGAAGATTTAGACTCAGTATTGGCTGAGTTAGGGTGATTATTTAGGTAGAGGTAGTATTTTTGCCTAATCTATACACACATACATACATACATACATACACATATTATGGAATATGAAATACACTATACTATACCCTATACACGTACATGAATACTCAAATAATAATAATAATAATAATAATAATGATAATGATAATAATATTAAATATAATTATACTATAACAAATATTAAAATAAAATATAAATAAAATCGAACAATACATACAAAATACACATATACCTATACACTAACGCAAGAAATGAAAAAAAAAAGAAAATTATTCTACATACATACGTAGAATAGAGATGAGAAAATAAAAATACAAAAAAAGAAAGAAAGAAGGAAGGGTGGGAAGATTCGCGAAGCTCCGCAGTTTATAAATCGTAATATAATTTATATTAGCTTGTAATAATGCCTAAATGATACATAATTTATATTTGAAAGAAGCTATATTGTATTTTGTTTTTGCAAGTTGAATATTGTAAGATATTTTTTAATAAATATATATAATATTGGCTGTTGATTATTAGAGAGAAGCTTTTATTTCGAGGCTATACCATACCTATATTATAGATATACGCACTCGACACCGGCTGTGGTATGGTAGAAAAAGAAAGAAAAATTATATTTTCACTCACATTTTGTTCAGAATTTTCTGCAACTCCTCACCTTATTATAAATTGGGTGTATAACTTGGCGTATATTTATTCTCGTACTATTTATTCGTTATTTATCACTTTGAAAAGATATAACTAATTACATTTTATATTAAAGATATGTTCGACGTTGCGATTGTATTTATAGACGGTTGAAGACGCCATTTGAAATATAAGCTATGAAACATTATCGATCCAAATTCCCTAGTGGCGCTGTCACTCTTTTTTGTTTTCGTTTTGTTTTGTTTTTCTTTTTATCCCTAGTTAAGATGGACGAACTTTATACCGCATAGGATAATTTTTCGAACGCGGTTAATTCGAAAATCATATTAAAAATTAAATTGGTAATTTCAAAGATAGAATAACGAAAAAAGAAAAGAATAAGAAGAAGAATCAGAAAAATAATAGTATCTAGGCTGTTGAAGACAGAATATATAATATTATGAAATATGTAAAGAAAAATGGAATAGCATATTGTTGTTTTAAAATTGAAAATTATATTTGGAAACGAAGATATTGCTATGTCTTGTTTTTTTTCTTTTTTTTCTTTTTTATAAGTTATACAGATGTTATACAGTAATATAATATCATAGATATAGATATTATTGTTTGAATTAAAATAATATTTCTTATTTTTTAATAATAATTAAATAATAAGTATAGTCTTTTCAACATAAACGAATACAGAGTATGAGTAGAGATATACCTCTAATATATATATATGTATATATATGCATAAAATGAAATTGAATTAACGTAATATTCAGACAACGATTTTTATTTCACTACCTCGGGGTTCAGATAAAGAAAAACTTTATAAAGTAATTAATCAAACTAACTGGGCTTAACTTATCCTTACAGATTGTCTATTGATCTAGTAAGTTAGTTAGAGAAACAGGGTTTAAAAAATAGAAAAAAAAACAGATACTAAGTAGTAATAACTATTTTTAATTCTGGTTAGTGATTAGGTATGTACGTGAATTTGAAAATAATATATTACTAATAGTAATAATGATAATAATAAAAAAGAAACAAAAAAAAATATTCAACTGAGGGCAAAGAATGCTTTATTTCTGTACGAACGATCTTGGCTTGATGATACTTACATTACTAACTATAAATATTAAATACAACATAAGTATATATATATATATCACTGTTTGATACCTTAATACATAAGTTTGAACTTAAAAAATTTAAGTTCTTTAATTACAGTCTACTGATCACACTTTTATATAAATAAAATATTTGCATATCGATTTACGATCATATTATCTCGCGGTAGCTTCGTTTTTTTTTTTTCATTTTTTATTTTTATTTTTTATTTTTTCTTTTTCTATATCAAAGAAACGGATTGCACGCACAATATAGGCTTTTTATTTCTTCGTGGATCATTTTTAATATTAGACTTTGCTTTCAAATAAGAAGCAACTTTTTCATAATAATTTTGAGAATAAAAAAAAAAAACAAAAAAAAACAAACAAGCGCAATCATTAATCATTGGATATGATAAACTTTTGAAAAAACTCAGCAGATACTATTGATAAAAAAATTATCTTCGAAACGAATACCTCGATTCACATCTTTTTTTTTTTTGACTAAATAAAATAAAGACGACTAATACATACATAAAGTTTGTGTCACGGCGATAAAATTGTCAATGATACATAGATATTTATATATATATATATATATTACATACTATTTATATATATTATAATTATTTATAATATATATAGTATATAATATTATCATAATATATATATATATGTATATCTTTTTTTCTCTCTTTTTTTTTCAATGGCACAGAAAAGAAGAAAAATTATGAAAAAGCTTAGAAAGGGAGCCAATGTGATATTACTTTGAAAGTTGAAAAACAAATTTTTAATAAGTATATAGATTAGAGTTTATAGTACTGTTGATTCACAACACGCAAGTCACATGCGACAGAGTTTATTATTTTATTTTTATTTTTATTTATTTTTTTCCAAAGAGAATTTCAGACGCATAATAAATACCATGAATGTTTTTTTTTTTTTTGTTTCATTACGAATCGCTAACGTTTACTTATTCAATTTTTCTTCAACTAGCTTGACGTCTGTCACATGTAAATTGTGCTCACTTTTAGCAGCAAACTTTATAACTGCTTGAGTAGAAACTTGAGTGATGTGTCTTAGGTCTAATTTTTTTAGAGCTTTACATTTACCAAGATGATCGAGAGTCGCTTCAGTTAGTAGCCTGCAGTTCGACAAGTTTAAAGAAATTAAATTAGACAATGTTTGAGCTGGAGCAGTGGTCAGCTGAGCAACACCGGCGTCTGAAACTCGTCCGCAAGATGATAAGTCAAGAATTTCGATGTAAGGCAAATGCTGAGCAATATATCTAAGAGCTATATCAGTTATATCGCAACCAGCAAGCGAGAGACTCTTTAAATGCTTTAAACGCGAGGTTTTGTCAACTAAACCAGGCCTCGAGTCAGTCGGAGGACTTAAAACTTCTCTCAAACTAGAATCGTTCAAACCAGATACGTGGCTAAGATCCAGACAAACTAAGGGGGGACAGGCGCAAGTCTTGAGTGCGCATACTCCTGACCAAGTACAACCATGTAAAGACAAAATTCTAAGTTGAGGCAGTCTGCCAAGCAGCCAGGCCAATTGTCTCTTAGTAACGTTAGTCCAATCGAGACATAAGTTTTCTGGCTGTCTTCGAGCAATGCCCGTCAAATGGGCAGCTATTAGATGACTATGAGCCATATCCATTCTCTTCCATAAGCTTGGATCCACGCTGAACCTGGCCCAAGTTCGACACACTAAAGCGCAATTGGCTAAATCTTTCATACTTAAAAACCTAAAAATGGCCAGCATGGCTATTTTATCGTAAACTAAAGTTTGCCCGTTGAAATACGGCCCGGGTTTAGATGGCGGAGGTAGCTGCGTCGGCCTCACTACCACGTGAGGCCTTTTCAACGATTTACTAGTCGAACCAGTCAGCTGCATAGCTAACTGAGTTCGCAAAGCTGTACGTTGCTCACCTTCAGCTGGTTCCCGGTCATTCCAGGCCTATTTAAATATTATGGAATTGATTATCTGCGCTGTGGATATTCAGATTTATAAATCATTCAAATCATTACCAACGATTTATGCCTAAAGCATAATAGACCTCACCTCATTCGGGTCTGGTCGAGATCGTTTACTCGGAGTAGTTGCCCTTTCAGAGTCAGTAGTAGGTGCAGAGGAAGCCCCGCTTGAGACAGAAATTTTTCTAGCCCTTGCTTTAAAGTGTCGAGGTCGATAGTCCAGATGTCTTCCACTTTCGCAACACTCAGGACATTCCCAACTGTTGGGAAGATCTTCGCTCGCTATTCCACCTTGACCAGAGTCTGCTAGACAATCTGGATGCACGATATCATAGCAAACTGTGCACTCCATTAAAGTCGAAGGTGTCGACGGCGTTGGTTTTCCTGTGGTTCAGAACATCCAATCAGTTTATTCAAGGAGATAATTAAATTTAAACTAACTTCACAGAATGAACTTAGAACGTTGAATTTTGCATTTTGAAATATACCCATGAGAGGTGCCGGCTGCTGCTTCCACCCATCGAGTTGACAAACTTTACAAGCTGCTGTGACGGGGAGCATGGGCCTCAAACATTGTCTCATGAGGCATGTTTGCTTGGCTCGACCAGTACCGCCAAACTTTACCATATCCTGGCAGTAAGCGCATTCTCCACAATCCGACCTGGTACATGCTTCGCATTTTTTGCACCTAGTACGTCTCCTCCTGGGTACTCCAGGCTTGCTTTCCTTTAAGCCATCCTTGTTGTCTTGAGAATGTTGCCTCTGCAATTTTGTGTAACTCTTTTTGGCTGCGCGGAGTCGTTCCTGGCGACAACAGAAAACAATAAGTTGTAATAAATTCGCTATTTCTTCAACTGTGAATAAATAAAGCTTATGAATTCATACACTGACTCATTGATCGCATAAGATACTGAAAAAGTAGTCTTACTCTATCCGCAATAGTCATCGCTGGAGGAGGTGGCAAGACTGGACACCCTGTTACAGCTGCGTCAGGATTATCGTGTCTATGTTGTTCGACGAGGCACCTAACGTCGTGAATCAGTGCCACTGGATCCCTTATGAGTTCAGGAACGTTTTTCTTAGTCGATGGAAGAGAGTGGAGGTACATAACAATCGCTTTTAAGCCATGCAGTTCGAACGGCGTTAAATGTACGTGTTGGTGAAGCTTCGTAGTCTGATGTTGGTTACTAACTTCCTGAATATCCAAGTGGCTCCTTTCCAGCAACACATGAACGTATCGTTCTAGGACATACCTGTAAGGATATTAAACAGATAAGATCCTATAATATCATCAAGTCTAAAAGATATTTGAGTGAAGATCAGAGTTTGAACAATTTCATAATCAATTTATCCCTGAAATAGAAAAGATAGATCATTACCAAAGCATTTCGGTGAAGAATGGGTACCGAAACTTCTGCGGAACCTTGGTATGCTCTTCGACTTGAGCAACTTTCAGTTGTTTGTCGATACCAAAGCTGTGTAAAAAGTTACCACCAAATACGAGCGAATCCTGAGGTGTATAAACTGCGTGAATCCATCCGGTTGGAATGAACAAGGTCATACCAGCCGTGAGATTAATCCTTCCGCACTTATCTACCATATCTCCGAAAAATACGTCCGATTGTTTACCGCTCAAAACCCACTGCTGATAAGAGGCCAAATTCTTTTCAGTCGGAGGTATGAGCCAGAATATTTTACCGCCTCTTAGTATATGGTACCAAACGCTCGTGCCTCCAAAATCTACGTGAAAATCAGTATAGCATCCCTTGACGGACATTAAACAATACTTTTGTACTTTTGGGTACATCATATCTTCCAATAAATTTGTCGCCTCGACTTGAGCCTCCTTTAAATGTTTTGGCCATACAACGTCGACCCAATCTACTTGTCTGACTATCGTTGGAGATTGCACATAGTTTTCCAGCCTAGTGTGACTAAATTCTAATGAGATAACGTTCAGCAATCTATCCTTGTTCGCCTCTTCGTAATACCTCTGCCATTCTTTCATCGTCATGTCTTCGTTTTTTTGAGTATTTACATCCATCACGTCAAGAACCCTCTTCGAGCCTGAAAAAATTTTCGAAAATATCAACGTGGAATAGTGTGGCATATTGTAGGCGGAATTCTTATCCGATGATAAATTGTTCACACTTACCGACGCAGGTTCTAACATCGTTTATAGAAAAGTTTGGACTCGGTACTCGAAGACCAAGTCCAGTCTTTTCTTTGAATAAAAGTGGAATTTGTAGGCCATGTTTTTGGAGAAATCCTAGGGTCAGCTCAGGGCCTGTCATCTCGCGGAAAAGTCCATTGAAATTTGCCAGGTCGTATCTTTCACACTCGATTTTTTCGTCCAATTGGAAAGTCCGTCGACCCTCTATGTCCTCATCGCCGAGAGTCCAATCATCGGTGTATAATTTTCTCGTCCTTTCACGCTGTCAGTTAAATAGATAAGGCGATGTAGGTGGGAAATAATTTTTCTATGATTCGGCCGCTATGTGTGCGTTTGAATTATGTATAAACATTTTGTTTACCAATTGACGCCTTTTCGGCACGGAAGTAGACTCATCGGCCATTGTAGACATGCTGTTGAAAACGTATCACTGTTATCTATCGAACACACTTTATTCCACTCACATTATATCAATCGCTATCAGTCTTTGGATAATTTTTTTACGGATTGACGGATTGGATTTCACATGCCAATTAACAGATATCAGATCATTAGTTGGAACATTTATTTGATTACACTCTCGCGACAGACGGAGGGTGCCATTTTTTTTTTCAATTACAGTTGTGACAACCTAAGGAAACAAAAATTCCCTATTTAAATAATACGAAAGTTTTTCGACCATAAATTTATAACGCACGTCATTATGGTCGGTTTAGAATCCGCTTTAGTCTAATCAGAATTAATTTTCACACTGTATATAGTAATCAGGGAAATGTTTGATAAACGATAAATGCAGAACATACGCGAGAGAAATAGAAGAGCGCGAAGTAGTTCGACGCAATGACGTTGTGCGCACTAGGCACTGCAAGAGATACACACATACGTCAATGTTTCAGATTATAGATGCCGCCACTATTGACTGTAAGCGCGCGTCGCTGTTTCTAAGATTTGAATCGTTTGATCAATAAACACATTTAGCAAGAGGATTAAAGTTGTATTTTCATCGTTAAATTTTGCGAATAATGTATTAAGACGGTTCGGTTTACATCGTCGATAATTATTCATGGGTTTTTGAACCCCTTGGATCGATTTATTCACTCAAATATGGCTCCGAGGGTGAAAAGAAATTCAAAAAATCTTATACATCGAGCACTCATCACTACTGACCCACAAAAGGCTATTGCCGAATATTTTATATCTAAGGCCGAAGGGAGACAGATAAAGTAATAAATTCGCATTTAATGTATACAAATGATTTATCTTCCAATCTTTTTAATAAAACAACTATCATGTAGTATACCTACTACATTTTTAATTATTGAGATACGCAGATCCAATTCGCGTCAAATTTTGAATTTTAGAATCCAAAAACATTATTTCGTCGTTGAAATTTTTCAGAAAATTATCAGAATGGGATGTAGCTCGAGTAAGTCCGGCCGCGGAATTAGTAAAAGCACAGCGCGAATTAGATTTGGCAGAAAATCAGCTGGCGAATAAACAGCAAGAGCAGACTGTGAAGAGAAAAGAGATGGACAGACATTGGGCCGAGTTGAGGCGCAAAGAGTTGATTTTTCGTCAGTCTTTTCAAAAGTTTAATAAATTTGCGAAAGAAAATCAAGATAAACGAGAAAGGGCTGAACACAAAATTGCGGAAGAACTTGTGCTGCAAAGCAAAAGAAAAGAAGAGGTATAAACGTATGGTGATCGAATGTTGTAATTGGAAACCTGAAATTTGAATAAATACATAATGGAAAAATGTATTTTTAATCATTCGCGAATCTTAGATAAGGGAGATGGAAGCGAAATTGAATGATATGAAGAACATAAAAGAAAACATGGAGAAACACGTGGCGGACTATGGCATGTATCAAGAATACTTGGAAAAGGTGATTTCCGAAACTGCGCAATTCCAGTCGATTTCCGAAATCTTAACGCGTTACGAATGTCTGACTGAGGCCAGAAAAGAGCTTTCTGAACGTCAGGACGAAAACCTTCAGGCATTAGAAGATGCGAGCACAGAAATGGTACCAAAAAAGCTTAAGGCCCATCCCTAGTCGCCCACCTCCTTTTGGTCGCAATGTGTTATATTTCGATTATTATCCGAGCCCAGGCGTCGAAACTGCAAAAAAGAGATGCTTAGCGCAACTTCTATTTCAATTCCGAACACATACGTCCAAAAAAATGTTCGTTTCGTGCGAAAATAGAGTCTACAGATCGATTTTACATTGTTACGAAATTATTCGAATTCGGATAATTTCGTAACAATGTAAAATCGATCTGTAGACTCTATTTTCGCACGAAACGAACATTTTTTTGGATGTATGTGTTCGGAATTGAAATAGAAGTTGCGCTAAGCATCTCTTTTTTGCAGTTTCGACGCCTGGGCTCGGATAATAATCGAAATGTAACACATTTCGACCAAAAGGAGGTGGGCGACTAGGGATGGGCCTTAACATTGCTCTTAGCAATTAGCATTAACAAAAGCTCTTCTTTTTTTTGAAAAGGTTCGTCTGACGGACGACAAGGCGCAAAAGTTGATAAATTTAAACAACAGATTAGCAGAGTTGCAAGGTAGGTATGACAAAGCGAAGATTAATGCACTTCGTTGGGAAACGGCAGTGCAACGAATCAAGGAAACGACTGCTGCAAAGCACCTCGAATTAACACAAGTTCGAGCATGTTGTTGGAATGTTTATCAACAGATTTGCAAACGTAAGGGAATTCCCGTTGAAGTAGATCGCGACGATGTTGAACACCAGTTAGTTCACATCAAACGAACTATTCTAGAACTTAAACGGATCGTACGTGTTGCTAGAAAAAAATCACAAACAGAAACAAAACCGAAAGATCCATGAGCTGACGTAAGTTATATTAAGTATCATTCTCCCTTCTCCTTACCCGTACGTCTTGCGGGTACGTAAGTACGCAATGAAAACTCAATGAGGCTTAAGGACTTCCGTTTTACGTTGAGTTGCAGCTATAATTAATTTCTCCTCGGCTTTGCATCATGTATTAGGTATAATTACATAAATAAAACCTATAATAAATTGTGGATTTCAAAAGGGACAAGACTCTATGATTATTTTTAATGAACCTCATCACACTTTTTTTTAAATGAAGTCTTAAATGAGAAATATAAGTAGAAAAAAAAATATTTGATTTTGAATCAAAAGGAAATAGTGTATTTCTTATATTTTTCATTTGATGATAACATGATCGAGTTTGTTACATAATTATACGATTGCTTTGATTGCTATACATAAATCGTTGTACGAATGCCGCATAAGGTATGTAGGTACTAATTTTTGAAGAATATACCATACATAGAATTTCTTAATAATGCTGGATAAGAAAAAAGGAAAAAAATAAAATAAAAATTACCACATCTTTGCAGTTTGCGTCACACATGGCTCGTGTTTCAAAAGATTGCAGATATTCTCGACGCGTGTGATGAATGATGATATACCAACCTGATCTAAGCTCTTATTCATGTTTTAATCGGGCGAAACTGTGCTGTACAGACATTATAGTGAAAGGAACAAAATCATATTCAATCAATTCTGAGTTTATACATAACGATGCGTTAAATCAACAAAAAACCACAAAGAAAAAAAAACAGTAATAAGTATAAACGAAAGTAGGAACAGTTCTTTTTTCTATAAAAATGAATAAAGAACGGATAATACCTTCATACTTATACATCGTAATTATTCATGTGAAGAAATAATATTGCGATGAAATTAATTTACTATGCTCAGTTAATTTGGAGACTGAAAATTCTTTCGCAGATTTCGTAGACTACTGATATCGCCTCTGCATGATCTTTCTTGCAGCTGGTAAGTGACAACCGGATACGTTGTGCAAAAGTTCGCTAAAATCGTCGTCCAGACGTTGATAAAGTCTACTCGTCGCCTCTTGACGTGTCAGCGGAGCGTCCAGACCTTCTGAAACGTTCTGCATTTCCTCCTTTTCGACGCATCTGTATTTTTATTGATTTCATCAAATGTTGAAAAATAGTGGGCTCATTTTAAGAGAAAATAATAATAATCATAAATAAATGAAGACGTTGTACCAAATTCTATTCTCGTACGAACGTGATCGTTCATAACTCGCAGAATAGCAAATACGTCGAATAAAAAATTCTTATGCTACATGGATGGGTATCTTCGAACTATATACATGTAATGTAGAAACACGTGTTACTAATAATGCGATCAAACGTGTATCTATATTTAGATTCAGTAGCAAAAAACGGATCATGTCTAATCTACTTTTGACGAAGCTTTAAGGAGGTAGAGGTACGAGTTTTCAGCACTAAATCGGAGTCACATGTACTAACGATTGAAAAACCTTTATACGATAACAAAATTACACTTACATAATGAACTTATAGTTATATTTGTGTATAGTTATGATTAGTTACAGTCGATCTGTGAATGATACATCAAAATGAGAGAAGAAAAAAAAAAAAAAAATTAAAATCAGTCGTATTTTTCACTATCATGTAATGCAAACCTACATTATACGTATGCCTATATGAACATGGTATTAATTCTCGAGGAATTTGCAGAATTGGAGCGAGGACAAGGTTACAAGTTGTACTGAGAGGGTGGATTATATAATTATGTAACTCACAGAGCACAAGGTTGTGTTGGAGCGATGTGGGAAAGGACAGGAATTTTCAGTTTAGGTTTCTTAGATTCGTCTAGACGACTTGGTGCTTTCCTCGCTTTGTCGACCCAATGAACTTGGTTGAAAATATCGGTTATACGTTTCTCGATAATCCCCAAATACAACATTACGTTATTGGTAGTAACGTGGGAATTGTCGCCGAGCAATTCTAAGATCGGGGAGTTATCGCACCTCACGGAACGGAAGAGGGACTCGATTCCACGAAGAAGTTTCTCGATTACTTCGTTGCACTAAAATAAACGCCAAAAAATTTGTCAAGAAATCTCTTTCTCCATATTCTTCTACGTTAATTTCTTAATATCGATTTCCTACCTCAGCTAAACTCTCTTCTGCACTAGCTGCGGCATTTGTCTGTTCCTCCAGCTGCTTGGCTATCCTATCTAACGTTTGTGCCTGCTGTTCATTTCTGTGAGTATTTAGAGCTCGTGCTTCGTCTATAGCGACTCGCAGCTGACCCACCCTGGCCTGAAGACCCTCTAGTTCGTCGTTCAGCTCGTTCACGTAGCTGAAAAGGGCAAAGTTTTCCTCCTCTTGTTTTACGAAGTGCGTCATCAGTCTGTCGATTTCATCCTCACCTGAGATTCAATCGATTTCATTGTTACTCGACATGAATCAATTACGTGCCTACTCTTCACTTCGGCTTATAACAATGGGGGAACGGAAGATGGAAGACGGCGATAACGAGGCAGACAAGAAGAGAGAGAGAAAAAAAAAAAAACGTTGCACATAGTACCTAAAAGCTTCAGGAATCTACAAAAAATTCATCTGATTTTACTTCTTGGAGTGAAATTTATATATAAACCGATCGTTTCCCCTTTTTAATGCATTCCATCAATTGCATTCAATGAAGAGTTACGGTACCTCTTGAAGTTTGAACAAAAAATGAATACATATATACCCATATTCTGAAACCCATTTTCTACATCAATGAGCAAATTCATAAAAGATTTTAAGAATTGCTATGCAGAGTCGCGTTCGTTGACAAGATCCGTTAGGTTTAATAACGGTACTATCATGAATGTCCGCAGTAATTATTATTGCGGTTTAATTTGCCTCGCATTACGTGTCCCGTAATTAGTTGGGAAGGATATAAACAAGCTGAAAGTGATATTGACGATAATAATAGGTACGATGTTCAATGTTATCGATTGACATTCACCAGTGAATTGCTTGATGAGTTCAAGGATCTGAGTGTAATCAGCTACTTTCTTCTGCATTTCATCGTGCCGATTCTGCCTTTTGGCATCTTTTTTTGTGTTAAGATCCCCCGTGTCTCGATACTGGCCTTTAACGCCCAGAAATTCCTGCAGCTTCCATTCGTTGTCAAGAGTTCTTTGGAGTTCGCACATCTCCGAGGTGTGAGACTTCAGATCTCTCGCACCTCTGGGTGAGATAGAAAACGCGTTAGTCTCGGCTCAGTGACTCTCTTCCCCAATATTCAAATACTCATAAATTAAACTTGTAGAGAATTGAACACATGGCTGAACAATTACTCACAATGAATTGCACGATCGATCTACTATGCTAACAACCGATCAATTTTTTTTCTATTGTATTTATCGCCATTCGATCCGGAGCAATGAAATAGTTGATAGCAGTTAATAGATAGAAAGTCGACTTACCTCTCGCGTAGAGCATGCAACTTGTTCAATTCTTCGTCTCTTATATTGAAGGTAACGGTTGCCTGCTCTATGAGATCGTTGATTACTTGTTTTCCTGTATTTAACTGGCTGATTAACTTCAGCCACAAAATGTTAAACTGTTGCCTCTCTGTGAGAAGGGAAGTTATCTCTTCTCTGAACTTCTTGTTGTCGGCTACGATCATGTTAAATCTTTTTGTCGCTACCTCGAGACGGTTCTCCAAAATGTTCATCATTCGATTGTGCTTTACCGCAAGTTCTTTCGATTGATTATCCGTCTGGACGACCATCTTCATCCGCGTTACTTCACGAGAGACCTTTTGTAATGTCAAGAAATTAGTTACAGCGATCTAGAAATTACTTGATCATTTTTATTGGTATGTAGTTTCATGAAACGGAATTGCGACAAAAAGTTGGGACATCACATGCATTAAAAGACCAACCAACCATCGTTGAGAGAGTTTGTTCTACAATTGAGGCTTGCAACTCGGCGCAATTTCAACACTATATCTATACTATGTTCTCGGCATTATATATTTCATACAAAATTCATATTTTTTTCCTATTCTCCGACGAATATTTTATATTGTAGAATCTAGGTCCACCTTGCCCTCTGGTCTAAGAGGGTTAATCAAACACGATGTGAAAGGGAAATTCTAACGAGGTCTGCCTGATTTTTTTTATAGTCAATTCCTCGGGAGATTCCATTGAATTCTTTAGCAAGAAAAATACTATAAGCTTCATCCTTTTCTACAATTATTTCTCGGCTGTAAAGCCAACCTGCAACTGCAATGAGGCTTCATAAATATATGTCTATCCGTTGGTGGTAAGTTAAAATGTCACCTATTAATATACGACGGTCACTTATGTCAAACCTTTTGACTTTGCATTTATATTATATAAACGGACTAACAATAAGTGACGTTGATCGATGGTTCGTCTGATAATGCATAATGTCTTCGCGAGAACTGGATTATGATCTTCTTATGCAGAAGTTATAACAGGTACAAAGTACATTATGCAGACACTTGGTCTTTTACTTATTATCAGGCTCTCGTGTAAGAGAATTTCCTTCTACAAAATTCTACCCCGTTTATACTTGATTTTCAAATGGTACTATATTTGGCCAAAAATCTCGGTGTCTTGAAAAATATTAATGAAATGATATCACTTTTTGAAAAACACATTTTTCCCTTCCCTTCTCAAACCCTTCAACCAATTTTGTTCTGATTGATTCGTGCAACGAATTTCGTAAAAACCTGTCGATTTCTTCGAAAGTTATTCAACGGACAACGTGAACGGCTTGTAAATGTCCCATTTTCTTGGAAGACTTTAATAAAATCGATGTTAAACCATGTGAATAAATTGCGTTGAGTTGATCTTGGAGGTTTTATAATTAACAGTATTTTGGTCGCTTCCCACGAGCCGAGAAAGCCAATCTGAGAAAAGCCGGTTTAAATATAAATACCGAAAAGGAAACGAGCCTACGTTAACCACCCACTACCAGTCAACTAAGGGCCAAAGCGTTTGGGAAAGAAACCGGAAATCTAGTGTCGTGTGAAAGGCTGAAAGAACTGTAAGACGTCCACATGTGTCAACACTAGGTAACAGCTTAATTACGTGATTAACTCTTTTTTCACCGTTTCACCGAGATCTAATCATCGGTACGTTCTATGAAATTTTTCCAATCCCCTGAGACCGTTTTCTGAACTCTTCCAAATACTTTTGGTACACTCAAACATGTTGTAGTGCCAAGTTTTTTGGGGTCCAGCCATCAAATTAAAGCAATTTTTTTTTTTCCTCCTTAGGGTGATCAAAGCAGAAAGCTCACCTTAAGTATCTGTTCTTCAAGTTCGTTTATTTGCTGTCTTTCATTATCAATAGTTTCTTTATATTTAGTACGAGTGGCCAGCAGACACTTAAGTTTCTCTCCCATGACCTCGTCTTTTTTATTATTGGCGCCAGACTTAGCGGTTTTAATTCCGAGCATTAACTCAGCCTTTTCAAACTCGAGTTGATTTATCATATTTTGCTGATTCCTAAGCTGAAGTCTTGCATCCTCCGCGTAAGTTGCCCGATCATTCTCCATTATTCTGTACTGGCGTTTCAACCTGGACAATTCTGTTTCAGCTAGGACCTCCAACTCCACTTCCTCTTGTACAGGTTGCGATCTGAACGCCATTTTCACTCTTCTTAGATTATCCCTTCTGATAAAATTCCAAAAACTGGGAAGAAGCTGATGTCAATAAAGTTTCGCGCTATACGAAGATTACTCTATCTTCTTCTGCAGGAAACTAAGGAGTATAGAAATTTTCCTATGTCCCTTCGTATGTCAAAGATGACGTAAAAGTATGTCAATCAGACTGCATCCAATACATCTGCATGCTAAATGAAGCTTGAAGCTCGTCGAAAGATATTCTTCACCAACTTATCCCTCGTGAACCTGAAGATCTTGCAAGCAGAATATGCCGCTGTTACAAGAACGCGAAATCCATTCGCAGATTGATTTTATCATAAAAATGACTCGTCGAGTGCATCCTCGGAGTAGAACTCCGAAACTAATCAGAAACTGCGCGTAAAAATACTAATTGAAGTCCTGAAACTATCCAGAGCATAAAAAGAAACGAAATTTTGTTATTTTCGACTGTATTATCTCCTTCCTTTCCCTCTTCTTCCTTCTTCTTCGTCTCCTTATCGGCTCGTTTATCTTCGCCGAAAATTTACCGACGACTTTGAATCTGACGTAAGAAGTCTGCAGGTCTTCGTATCCAGATATAATATTCCTTACAACGGTGTTCACTGACATTGAAACTATCCATTAACGTTTGTTTACAGTTTTGACAGCTGTCACTAGTCTATTTTCCCCCTTTCTCCATCGTTGCCAAGTGCTGGGTGCCACGGTGCTGCTATGTACAACATATTAGTATATCGTGTTACCCAGGCAACGAGCAGCGCTGTAACAACAACCTTTGAATATTATTTCGAAGCATATTTACCTCACCTGTGAGAAGATATGTCAATACCGAAATCTACGCACAGGTGAATTCGCGGTAAAAATCAATCATATATCATATCACTAAACGAAAAAAGGAGACGAAGAAACATTAGCTGCGTTTTTCTCACGCAATTAGAAATACGTGCGGGGGTGAACTCGACCGTTAACACACGTATACATCAGCTACGTCACGACACACCGAAGAGAACCCACCCATTTCTCGACACACACTCACGCATTAAATGCGGTGAGTTTCATCGAAATGGGATAACACATATAAATAAACGAACGAACGTATGATATACGTGTTAAAGTGTTAGTGATATCGATTAACCGGTGTTATATCATCGTGAACGAGCTACAGAGTTTAATGCTTCGAGTTAAAATTCTTCAAATGTAACATCTGGTTCTTTCAACTTGAATGAAAAATGAAAAATAAACTGAAGGTAAAAAAAGGTGGAGTTCATCGTCTGCCTCCCCGTTCGCACGTTCACTGCGCCAGACACGTATGAATTTCGTGCATTTTTTTAACGGCCGAGCCGGGGATCGTGGGACGGAGTCAGGTGGCGTCACCAAAGCGAACCAGGTGAGCCAGGTGAGTCAGGTGAGTCAGGTAAGCCAGGTAAGCCAGGTGAACGCGGAGGCAGAGGCTTACACAGTTCTAAACGAAGGTAGCTGCTCTACCATCGCTCGAACAAACCTGGTTTCTTTTATGCCTTGGCTGCCTATCGGTGGGCAAGCACCACTTCCCAACTGAAGAGAAAACCAGTCGGACCCGCAACACCGTCAGAGTTGGAAGAATAAGAAGGGGTTTTTGAGCAGCGCGTGTTCCGGGTTTCCGTAATTTTTTCTTTTTTTTTCTCTTCATTTTCCACCTCGTACTGCAGGGTATGACTCATTTATCGTCTGCGTGCTGCTGCACTCTTTGTTGACTTTCTATGAGACCGTGATCGTTCGCCAGTTCAGGAGTGCGGCATTGCATCGCATTGCATTGCGTTCAGTTTAGTATTGTGTTTTGTAATCGAGTGCATGTATAATGTAATAACACAATATATTGCATTATAGTAATTGTTAAATTATTCTTATTCGAAACGAAATGGAACAAAGCTTCTCTAATTACAGTGATGTGAATAAAATATATGACGAATATAACGAAATAAGAATAATTTCATATTATAATCGTGAAAGGAACGTCGCTATGATAGTGAGATAAAATAAATCGTCTTATTACACCCGAGACGTGGAGAATGTGATGTACACCTATGCCTATACATACATATGTACGATATGATGTAATTGTTAAAATTGTGTACGAAAAATAATAATCGATGATTTTTCTAATTGTTTCAAAGTGAAAATTATAATCAGTTTAATTATAACAAACAAATCGTGCATTTATTGCAGTGCTTCGATAAAACTCACGGCGTAATTGGAGGCTTGTTTAAAATGAGAAACACGTAGTACTTCGATCAGGTGAAACTTTGAAGATATTTAGAATTATTACGTACGATGAAAAAATATTGAGGCTGCTGAAAATTTTATTTATTTATATTGAAATAAATATCTTGGTGCAACATGATAATATGATAACGACGACGACGCGTATCGAAACCTTCTGTATAGTTATCGATTTGATATGATAATATTATCGTCGTCATCAGCGTCTCATTTCGCGATATATTATTCGTTATTTTAATCTACCTATGACCGAGACACGTCATTATCGAATACGAATTGTATTGCAAGTTAGGAAGTTAATTAGTGAAATTGAAACCACTCATGGTATATGGATGTATGTACTACTGCACTACATACTCCGACGACAATTATTATCATCGAATCTATCAACACGCTGCTGGACTATAATTAGCCAGCGAAATATAAGTGCTTTTAATTAATTAGTTAGACCAATTGACGTTTATACAGTATTATATGAAAAAATAAATTAAACAAAAATAGAAAATTCATCAGGAATGTAGCATGACTGATTTTGAATTATACACTTGATGATTATGTACAATCTCATCTATAAGAGACGACTGAAAGATATGTTCGCATTATTTAAAGGATAACGTATCAGGTGGTGTTTGATTGATTTTTAATCGAATTATAAAATCCTAGTGAATGTTTAATAATTCATAAAAATTATATAGTCGTTTTCGAACGGTGTCAAACTTATACGCAATAGGACGTTCATTAATTAATAATAAAAAATAACACCTTCTACGTTGATATACTAAACCGTTTGAAATGCTTATCAAAAATGAGAAAACGTTGTACGTCTGCAAACGTCGTAAAATAACTACTCGTGTTACTCGTTAGCGTCATAAATTCAAATGCATTGACGTAATTTCGCGCCTTGAACTTTATATTGTTTTTTCAATTGTGTTATTCAAAAATCTGGGTCCTTTAATACTGGGGATAAAAAAAAGAACAATGTTGCCGAGAAAAGAGGGCCAGATAACGCCGTATGCTCTCGAGGATATGATCTCCGATCTTCAGGCACGAAGGAACTCCTTGGATCATGATGACGTAGCTGGAGATCCTCTCGAATTGTTGAAACAACGAGAGAGGGATTTAGTCCTTGCCGCTGAACTCGGCAAAGCTTTACTAGAAAGAAACCAAGAACTTACCAAACAAGGAGAAGCCTTGGCCGAGGAATATGCCAGCAAATTGGAGGTAAGGACCAAAATAACTATTTAGCAACGCTATATCGGTCCAGCAGTAAATTCCTCAGATGTTCAGGTAGCTCCCTCTAAACCTAAACCTAAACCGCCCAGGAACATTCCAAAATTTGCTTTTGAGATAGGAGATGAATTTTTTCGAAATTTTGACCAAACGAAATTCCTATTACCTATTTCGTTCGGTCGTAAAGTTTTTTTTGGAATTTTTTGGATTCATTTTTATCGATACTGTAACGTTTGGAGTAAGAAAAAGGACTACCTATTGAACTGGACGTATGTATAGTTCATTTTCCCAAAATTCCGGTTTTGAATTGAAAAGTTCGATGTGTTGGGAAATCTGATGATCTAATCCTCGCGAAACTCAGAAATCGAGAAGCGTTGATCTTAATACTAATGAGTTATCGGTGTGGCTTAAAAAGGATCCTAATCCGGCTTAGCCACCTCAACTATACGAACAGGGTAAAGCGTTAATCGAAAGAGATTGAGAGGCGTTTAAACAGGGCGAATCCCATTACCAAAAGTACACACCAGTGAAATTTCGCCTGAATTTATACTTTCGAACGCAAAATCGACTCGGCTGTATATGTATATTAGCGGATTAATTAAAAGGGTTGTTCAGTCAGAAGTAGAATAAATAGAAACCTCGGAAAACTCCGATCCTATCGAATAAATCAAAGAGGAATGGTAGTAGGTATGCGTAACGCTCTTCAATTCGTTATTCTTTATCATTGAAATTGAATCAATCAATTAACACCTAGCACAGCTATACATAGCCGAATTAGTCAAATCATAATTAGGATAATTAAGGAATCGAATAAACAGATTTAACGAAGCCTTATACCCAAGAATTCGGAATTGATCAGTAAATTGGATATCAAATTCGGAAGAATCGTGTGTATGTATTTGAATAGACAGAATGAATACGTCCTTGAGTAAAAACAGCTCAGCTTTAATCTAATAGCTGGCTGGTTTTAAGAAATAAGAAGATTTGTATTCTGCACAGTGAATTAGCGCGAGAGGCAAATATTTGATTCGAAGTTTTTTCGCGATTGGTTCGCGTCAAGCGTTACAATTTATTGGTATAGAGATGAATCGATACAGCTTAAGATTAGAACCGCACAAGAACGTATGATAAAGCTAGACTGTATCGAATATTGATATACAGATCGATAAGAACAGCTTGCTTGGTTTTTCTCAATATATCGGTGGCTATAGCTGCAACATGGAGACAAATTAATCAATCTGAGAACAGGAGATAAGATAATCAGCCCCACAATCACAGATTCGAAATTCCCAAAAATCTTTATTTTTTCTTTTAGTATGAATGAAATTTTCTACATATGTATATACGACTAGCGCGACATGATATACGATTTGACTTGCAATTAAGTATGCCGGAAATTGTTCCCGCGTACTGCACGACTTAAACGATGCAAGCGTAACTGAATGTCTCGTATACAGTTATCGTAGTCACAATAATAAGATCAAGTCTAGGTGTGATAGAGTGAGAGAATAATTCAGCTGAATCAATGATGATATTGAATTTAATTTAGCTCTCTCAATTATCAAAAAATAATTTATTAGACACTACGGATTTAATTGAGGTAGCAGCTAATGAATTTGATTAACAGTAAAATACGTACCTACATACATGAGTTGGAAGCCTTGAAATAAATAATTAAATAAATTAGTTTCAAATCAAATTATACCATGATCTTGGATCTCTAGGTTACGGTTTTCCCTTGCAAGTGATTGTTTTCACGAAACAATAAAGTATTATTATATTCGACCCAGTTCACGGTGTGCGATGATTCCCTATGGATTAATTTTTGATCTTAATAAATTTTGATGTGCTAAATAGGTGGATATACCTATTTTATTTATTATTTTAATTATTCTTTGAAATGCAAGTGACAATTGTCACAAAACATGGTGATTCTATGAACTCCTGAAAGAGAAATCTCTAAAGGAAATAAAATTGGCCGGAAGTAGTTGAAAAATTTTTGCGAAACAGCGTGTTTAAACCTTTGCTTTTTCCCACGAGTGACGGATTTTTGATTGATTTCGTAAGATGTTTCAATCAAATTATGACTGATTGAAGTAGTGACTCATATTCAACGGGGAAATTAGAAATGACCGCGGGGCTTAAAGGATATCCCTGGGGCTTATTATCCAACTTGTTGATGGAATGAATTCCGGATTTCTGGCGTACTGCGTCGTAAGTTTGCGTACGTATATATGTGTTATGTATTATGTATGTATGTACATTGAAGAGCCACGAAAGCGTGGAACTGAACGCGCCACTTAGGCAAGACCCTCCGGGGTTCTAGGGGCCTTATAGTATAAGTCTCGGAGACAATGCGAAGTTCTGAAAAGAAACAATAGCCGGCATCACGCTGCCTGCTTCTCCTAGTTTCCTTCGACTTCGCCTCATTTTTGACCTCCATATACATGTATGTATATGGGTAGAAAAACTCGTAATTCTGATTAAAACTTCTAGCCCACCGTGATACACACTCTTTCTTGTATAAAAGTTGCCGGAAACGTATAGAAGAAACTGTTAAAATCTTTCTTGCCTCCCCCACGTACGTTATACATTGCACATCTATATATACGCCCATTCATTACGCTTTTAAAACTACATTCAACTTATTCCGAAATATACCTAAAGCAGTCTGCTTTGTTTAACTGAGTGAAAGACGAGTCGTTCAAAAAGCTACGTTTACAAAATTGGCGACTCCTCTTCGAAAAATCAATCGTTTCAAAAAAAGAGATCAGGGATCGATGAGATGAGCTCTGCACATCTACTATCACAATTGAATTTCTTATAGGCTGCACATCGAGGGACTAGACGTCTTTGTTCTTTCTCAAAATTAAGTAATACTTGAAAAATTAAAGCCCACCCGTGTAGGTGCTACATAGGGTATATGGAAGTATCGGAGATTAGACGAACTTCAAAACTGCAGGATCGTTTCCGGTAACACGATAGGGGAACGTGATCATTCTACAATGTTATTATCATAGGATTCTGAATATCAAATTTCGTGTTCAAGTTGCGATCACGAGACGAAGCCGTTCACTTCCGGTTTTTATACTCCAGTCTAGGATCATAAAATATATATCCGTTAACATTAACGCATTATACGTATAACAGCATCATTGATTATATTGACGGATTTTTTTCCGCATTTTAGTACCAGGGACTCAGATTTTTATTATGTATTAAACCACGAAAGTTATCTTTTATATCCCAGCGTCTATAATAACACAGAATATTATATTTATAGTACCTATATAACATTTTTATGCGTCAGGAACTTCCAGGTAATCGTTATCGCACCTTTCGGTCTCGGATAACACCGCTATCAAATTAAACTTACTGAACGAAGTGAGAGTACTCCCAAGTCCCATTGTAGGTATAAAATACTATAATTTTTCACGAAATGCCAATATAGATATTTTGTCACGATTCATAACGCTGACTAATCGGCATATCGATCGGTATATACAAGTTATCAGTATCTAATATGTTTTTGCACTCATTCTGATAACGGTTTTGCAGTTTTTGTTTCATTTATACGGTTCGACCTGTATTAGTAATTTTCGTTATCTCAACTCACTCTATGTAACATATTTTATTTCGGTAGCTATAGTTGAATCTTATCGGTCATATATACGACAGAACTCATGTTTACGTCAAGTCGTAAAAATGTCTGCGTCACAATAAAAATTCGAAAGCAAACAGCGTTTGGTTTTCATCCAATTTTCACATTCCTAACTGATAATAACAACTAACGTAGGTATACTTCTGTGTTAAATTTTCAACAAAAAATAAATTTTGCGTGCAGGCTTCGATCATTTATTTGCACGAAAGATTCGCCATGTTATACTGGTGCGCACAGAACCCTGTAGTGCAATAATTTCAGTTATTAACTTTTCTGGTAAAAACTCATTTTCAACTCCGTGCAGAAGTAGCTGCCGGTATTTTTTGCTGTGATCAAAATCGTGCCAGGATGTTTCTTACGTAATAAAAAGCACCGTCGTGAATCCGGCTAAAATAATTTCTCTACATTTCTTCAACGCAGACAAACGAGTTTTCCCTTTTACTATGATATATAAATTCCGGGTCTTCGGTCGCACGTACGAATTCAAGATAGTATACATATTTGATGCTGGGAAGGAATGGTTTTGTACTTGTAAAAACCGAGTCCATGAAACAAATTGGTGGTCACGTTATTTTGACTGATAGCCGAGGCAGAGATTCAATAATCAGTTTCACGCCCGAAAATGTTTAACGTTTAATCCTGACAAATAGAAAAGTAAACGTTGCTTGCGGTTTCATTCAGTTTTTAAACTTATATTTGCGTGACCTTCTTGTCGAAAAATTTGACGGTTTTTTCCCGATCTTCTAACGCGAATAAAAACATCGATCCTCATCTTTAGATGATTGCGAGTGTATTTTGGTATAAGCTATGTCGATGAAAGTTCAATTCAATGATTTCACACTGCTGCAGATTGAAACTGCGGATTTTTACTCCCACGATAAGTTATACACGCGATTCTTTTTCCGTGTTGTTCTTAATGAGATAGGTAGGTAGTGTATCATCGCATCGCCTTGAATAAAGTGGCGAGAAAACGAAAACCATATTATATTATAGGCAAAAAGTGTTCATTGTTTCAAATTATTCTCGAATTGAGGCCTTCTCTTCACCTTGAACGCCTCCCGGATTCGTATAGGAGCCCAATGGACCTGTATAGAAATAATCATGTATATTTTTACAAGGTCTCCTTCGAAAGTCCCGATTTCACGAACAGGCAAAAGTGAAATAGGTTGCAAGATTTTATACATAAAAAAACAAAAAGAAATGAACAAAAAATGAACAAGAATACGCACGCTTACGCTCATTTGAACATCATTATATTATATCGCCTTTGTGACTCCGTTAAGAAACTAATTGCAAAATACACTAATATATTGGAACCGCATTAGCAATATTCAAGATTTCTTGCTGATCAATAATCCAAGAATTCAGTTTCAAATCGCAGCAGCTGTATCAATTTTATTCTTGAATCTCAGTTCCTGCACAAACTTTTATTCTGTACCTACTGAGATCCGAATTCGAAAATGGTAAAATTGAATGTCGTATAGGAAAAAGTGACGATTACGTCGCGTGACTAAAAACTGATTAACTCTTAAATTTTCCCTCAATTATAATCGTGACTTGTACCTATTACCACAAATCTTTAATCAGCCTCAGAACAAATAGTCAAACTTAGAAAAGATTTACTTTGAAAACGTCTTTGTCTGCTATACCTATGAGATAAAAAAATTATACAAAATTGTCGAGAATGGGTAAAAGAAGAGATCGTGTTACGCACGTAGACCTGTTCTTCAAGAGTCAGAAGCGTTTTATCAAAAATTTATATTCATTGCGAGATTTACAGTATAATTTCTTTAGTGACCGAAGATCGCAGTTAGATAGACGTATATAGGTATGTATATATGCGTTAGTGTGTTGAATCTTCCATTTCTATGCCACTAGGCTACAATTGCTTACAAATTACTCCGTTCACCGAGGAGCACGTAGATAGGAATATAAAGTTCTGGTTCGATTAGCGCGTAACCGCGAATTTCAAGTTCTATATTTTATTTTATAACAACGCATACCCGCGGCTGAACCGGCTTTTATTTTCATCTGCTCACATGAATTATTCGAAAGCCACGTATTTATGACCGTTTCTAAAGCAAATCGCGTACACACCTAGAATGTTAGCCATCTCTCGATTGCTGCTTGCTGCATGTTTGTATCTGCAGACAAAAAAATTACGTCATCAACTTGCGAGGCGATTCATAAAAAAGCGGATATATGCTGTACCTATATATAAATTTTCTAAAAGCGTTACTATACCTGAGTTACAAAACTGCAGAGAATTCACCTGTTATAATCTAATACTTTCATCAACGTCGCATAACATGTGTATATGGTCGTAGTCGACCACGAGGCGGAAAACAATTAAAAATGATAATAACGTGCAACTATCATGCAAAAGCGAATTATATATATCCGTGTGATACGTAAGTGCTATGGTACCCTGGATTTACAATATTAGATACGTAATCCACCTCATTCCGATAAAACCGAATTTCGAAACGTAGGTACCTGTGTGAGAAATTAAACAAATTTGGAAAAAGTTTCAAAAACTAAGAAATTACCAGTTTATTTTCACTGAAATTATTCCAAGCTAGTTTCGACTGTGTTTAGCTTTACTTTTACACACTTTGGAAGTAATTTCACGGTAGTTATTGTCTTGCTCTAGTTGAGATCTTCGCGAGTTATTGTCGGTTTAGATTTTATAATCTAGAGCTAATTTAGCAGGATTCATGTCTCGGCATAAAACGCTGACTCTGAGCCTCGTCAGTCTATCGTAATATCTTTTGCTAGTATTATGCAATTAATTGTTGCGCTGGTTCAACACGACAAGACTTAACAGCTTTCGAGACTCTCCTCTCCTCTCCTCTCTGCAGGCTCTCAGTTCGTAAGCATTCGCTTGAAACGGTTGACCACGGGCCATTGCGTCTTAGGTACTCGCCTTTACGTCTGCTAACGATAAATACCTACCACACTGCTCTGCCCTAGCTTAGGGAAAGTAAAATATCCAACTATAACTTATTTTACTCGCAATAAAACCGACGATCAGTAGTATAATCGAATCATAATTATGCACAAAGAATATCGTATCGACATTCAATTACCATGTTACGTCTTATCTTACAGCATGATCAGCGGATCCTGCATTGACTTAAATATCGATTGCAATTGTCATCCAGCTCCGTAATATGTATTATGCTCTAAAATAATTTATACGAAATGCAAAGAAAAACGAACTCTGGAGTCATTGCAGTTCTATGAATAAGAATATGCCTACCTATGCAATTTATTTGAAATTTTAAAAACTGTCGATTAAGATCGCATTTTTTTTTTTTTTCAATTTTCTTGTAAATGAAACACGAAACTTATAAGCGAAGAAGTTATCGAACCCGCGCAAGGATTTAGAATTGTAGTGGTCACGATTGAACGCGAGAAGTGGATCGAATCCATACTGTATAGTCTAAATGGCATTTTGTACAAAGAAACGTGACCCTCGGCGGTCAAAGTTCGCTGACAAGGACAACTCCTCGTAGACGAAAGTTAGCCACGGATTTAAATCACGTAACTTGTTAAACTTTTTAAAAAATCATGGCGAAATTATATCGTATTATTACAATAAAATTATCTTGACTAAAAACTCATCGCATCTGCACGATATTGCGGTCCCGTTATATTCAATACAAAACTCGTTTTTTCGCTACTTCATATATGCGCTGCGAAGTATATACGCGCAAAATGGAATCAGGAGTAGGAGATAACCCGATATGCAGATATATAATATCTAAAAAAAGAAAATTTAGCAATCATTTTTTGAACGACCAAAAATCGACGCAGACCTCACTCGATCCGTTTCGTATTGAGTATTTTATCCTTATGGAATACGAAAGGACGGACGTTCGGCTCGAGATCTGCAACCAGATCTGTAAGAGAAGGTGGGAGTCTGTGACTCACTCGGATCTGATTACCTGCGGTACTTTAGCTCGGTATAGTACCTACCTACATTGTACAAAGAGAACCTGAGGTTTTCAGCACAGTGACTTCAACGATTATACACTAAATTCAAACGCTATGGCAGAATGTAGGTGATCAGTCGAGGCCTATGAGTAGGAGGTTGCCAATCGATCGGTGACTAACAACGGGGACCAAGGCCATGTTTTCCCAGCTTATAGTATAGCTCGATAAAGTTTCAGCTGGTAGGTAATAAGGTATAACCGAGTCGAGTTCGCGTGTCGTATTTATTTGACGTATGTATGTATTTTTATTCCTATCTTTTTTCTTTTTTTTTTTTATAGATATATATAAATTTATACCTATACTTACCTTACTTTCCCCGTTTTGCTAGTTGGTTGTATAGGTTGAAAATAAAAATAAATAATAAACTAATGAATAACATATAAAATAGATAGTATGTTTGGATATTTTTCAATCGATCGATAATCAACAGGTTTGAGATATTACTATATGGTATGGTGTATAGGTACCTACAGTTTTTGCCAATAGATTGATCGCTATCATTGTACATAAGTTGGAACATCGGTTTACCTCTTATTTTTAACAAAATTCTAATTAGTTACCATTAATTAGGAATCGTGTTGGGTAACGAACCGCATTTACAATTCTTAGTAGCCTTTCTCAATTCTCGGTGCTCGCTAAAGTGGCGAAAGCTGTGAGAGTTACTGTAACGAACTACCTGTGACCCAAACAATACACTCGACGACCTACTGTTTGAAAAAATAAAATAAAAAAATCTCTTAAATAATGCATGAAAATTTCTTCAGCTTCTTTCTAATTCGCCTATAACGGTACAGTTCCAAATCCAAAAGACGGAAAACGGATCGATCGACCGCTTGGAATTTATCGACTAATCGAGATTTGTTTAGACAATTCTATGATTCGGGTGAAAAATTGTACGAATTTCGTATGAAACGTAACGTATAGGTTTTTGAGAACATAACGAATTGAAGAATCGTCGCATGGATAATCGTCGCGTAGATAAATATAGACGACAGCGTTACGATTCACATCATGTGTGATACACATTTGAAATAATTTCTTAACTCGGTTTACTTTTCATTGCGAAAGTAGAGAGCAGTTTGAAACTCAGCTTTGAAACATGAGATGCAGTTTTCTATATGATAAATCGAAAGCTACGGGATCCAACTATCCGCATAGATCAATTTTTACACGAATTAAAGTATGCGATGGCACCATTCCTCTGCAGCCCGAGATCTCATTCACCGATATAATGACGTCAATTCTTCATTCCTGACCTGAGAATAAAGAATAAATAAAAAAGAAATGCTCACTTCATTTTTGCAATTTCATATCTATATGTATTCTTGGAAGTAGTAATCGTTATTTTTTAATTCTTATACGATATGATGAATCTCTTCAGAGTCTGGAGCAAGAAAGGCATCTCTTGAGACGGAGATTAGAAGAAGCTCATGACGAGAGTGAAGCAAGAGCTTTAGAGCTACAAGCTGATGTCGAGGCCCTTCGGAGTCAATTAGAAGAACAAGGAGAGCGTGCACGACGTGCAGAAAGGGAGCAAACAGCTTTGGTAGCGGAATTAGCCGCCCAAAATACTCGGCTTGCTGATCAGCTTCGAGAAGCTAATAAGCAAGAAGAACAGTTACTAGCTGAGCTCAGAGTACTTAGAGATAAATGTGCCCTGAGAAGTACAACGCTTCAGGACCACGTCAGCAGCTTGGAGATACTCAGAGACGAGGTAAACCTCAAGAGAGAAAATAATTGCACCCATTCTATTTTCGACTTAAAAAAAAGACCCATCGAACCGTCTTCACCGTTTACCTCGCCGTTTCAGGTTCAAATTGTTTCGGCTCAAAGAACTGAACTCGAAAGAAGATCGCTCGAACTTAGGGAAGAAAGAGCTAGGGCTCTTGCAGCCCAAGAAGAAGCGGAAGAAAGGGCTTCGGCATTGGATCGATTAGGTCACGAGGCCGAACACAGAGCAAGAGTTGCTGAACGAGAAAGGTAATTTTGATGTAATAATATATTATGCAACTAGGGCGTAAAAAATGTACGCACGAGTTTCATACGATATTTTTCGACACAGTGTGCGTAAAGTAAGATTTTGCGCACGCTTCGCGCAATTTCATATTCGTTTCATTATAGTCTGCTACTGATGATTATGGAATGAAAAAAATTCATACTCATTAATGTCATTTGTACAGAGATGAACTAGCCGCGACTCTGGCTGGATTGGAAGCCGAACGAAGAGGGAGGTCAGGGTCCATACAAAAACCTCCGAGATCGTTACAGGCGGAAATGGAATGTGAAGAAAGTGGAAGTTCTCTTGGTGAGCCTGAGGACCTCAAAGCCGAAGTTACCAGAGCCTGCAAACGAATGAGGGAACTATGCGCTCAATTAAGAAGAGGAGAAGATGATTCTGGGCTTCAAAGCGACTGCGATGAATCGATGCTGGTTTTAGCTAATGGTGCAGACATCGAGGTGAGAAATAATGAACACGTACATATACAAACATACAGGAAATCGAACTCGAACTATGCATGGTATGCATTTGCACCACGTAATACGCCGGTACTTCGGCATGAAAAACCTGCCTGATAGGTATTATTCCAGTTTTCTATTTTTGTCTTCGGTTTTTCTTATAAATGACTCATGCCAGACTATTCGGCCATTACTAAGGTTTCAATTGACGTACTTCAACTTGCACATAATATGACCACTAAAATCCGCCACATATTATTAGAATAGCTGAAAATCCAATATGCCATACCTGTTGGAACCTTCTCCTCTACTTCTTATTCACCTGCGCAATCAAATTATTTGTTGAATAATAATTTCGAATAGAAAATGGTTTTTCAACAAGTTATAGTTACAATCTTTAATGAATGAAAATTCAAAAACTAAAAAGACCAACTCGTTTTACATTCTCCATGTTTTGAACTAGTTTCCTCGTGTTGTATCAATTCAACAATTAGTGAAATCAATTGGACCGTCCATGAAGATTGTTCTTATCAAACTCATATCTCGATATTTGACTTGACCCTTTGTTTTTCCACAGGCAAACTGCCCCGGAGCATTATCCGAATTAACAGAAGAGTTGTTCAGGTTGGCTCTAGCGGGACGAGGTGCACCTGGAGAATTGGGTCTAGCCGTAGAATTGCACAGAGTTAGAGAGGAGCTTGAACATTCTCGAGAACAGATGAAACAGACTCAGGAGGAGCTTAGACGAAGAGGAGAATCTCTTCTTGAGTTGACGAGTAAATTGAGTGTCTGCGAAGCCGAGCTCCGCGGTGTTAGAGAGGAAAGAGATAGAGCCAGAGGCGACATAGAAGATTCCGAGCTCACTAAAGACGAAGTTCTTGCTCAAGCATATCAAGTCAGGGACCAGGCAGTAGCAAGGAAAAATAGAGCTGAAGTCGAGCTTGCAAGAACGAGAATTGACGTTCTGCAAGCCAACAGTCAACTCATGGAAGCTATTCAACAGAAAATAGAGCTCAGCCAACAGCTCGAACAATGGCAAATGGACATGCAAGCACTTCTCGACGAACAGGTCAGAAGTAAATTGATGCCATCCAGTGGTCCGGTCAGTGGGAACGGTGATGGATCTGAAATCATCGTACCGGCGAGAAAGAAGAGGAGTGCTGGTGCTTCGAAAAAAATATTTGGCCTTTTTTGAAATATGGCAACAAAAAAACAAACTAAACAAAAAAAGAAAGAAAGAAGACTTTTCCACAGGTTTGTAACGACGAGCACGTGATTTTCATTCGATAAGTTTCGCGTATAGTGATTTTGAACTCGCGTTTATAAGACTTTGAAAGATTGCCTCTCGTATTATGGGGATGTAGGGGTAACTTCGTCGAATTTTCGCAAGGGAATCTGTGCTTGGGTGTTATGGGAACACGACATTTTTCAGCTTTTATACGTACTTTTTACACGATCATATAGAGCACATTATTGCTCAATACTAAGTCTTGGTTAACGATACGCACTTTTTTTTTAAATAATTAATAAATGAGTTAGCTAGGTACACGTAGTTGAAGTTACAGGCGTTTCAGGCAGCTGAAAGCATCAGATTCTTAGCGATCGTGCGCAAATTCAATTTCCGTCCATTTTATGAAAAAAAAAAAAAGAACAACCAGCTGCTAAATAGTCAATTTTATCAACTATCCTTGTTCATCCAAACATTGATTCCCAGATATCGATTGAAATACAGTTACTCCATGGACCTTGAAATTGAACGTGCAGATAAACGATTGTCGAATGACTATAATTATCCTAATAAGTGATTATGATACATTGAATATACTTTCTGCATCTTATGAGTCACGAGTTACGATCAGACATGAGTCTCTTATAGAGGTGTGTTTTGCGTTACATGGACGAGATGTAAATGATTTTGCATGATATACGCAGTAGGCGAAAAGTGTTATGAGTGTGTGTATAAGGCCAGGTTTAAAAAGTAACACAACTTATTACACGCACCTACTTCGAACATAACGATGAGTCAAAGATTTCGCGAACGTCCCACGCTAAATTCTTACGAGCTCTACCCTACCCCGCGAATTTGTCTGTTTGTCCATCCCACACGTACGTGCCTGCTCTCATATATTGTGGTGTGAGTGGAAAAATATTTATTTATATATAATATAAAATTTTGAAGAGAAAGTTACCGGAGATGTGGCCTTTTACGTTTTAAATAAAAGTGCAATTTTAGATTTATAAAGTTAATCAGGTATTTACCGCATTAAGCTTTAGACTGTATAACTGTATGTCTATAGGTACCTAATTCTTTTAATTGACGCAGTGAATTTAATCGTAAGGAAACTATATCAATGTATTCAAAATTGTAAAGTATTTCACTAATAAGCGAATGTTATTATACCTACTGCATATTTATTTAATAAAATTGACTGTACAAATGTAGGTATATCTTATATAATTCCAACAGACATGATGATGATGTGTTTATACCCATAATATGTATGTGTGTATTGGAAATGCTACAACTTATTATGGTCGCGAAAGGAATACACTCGACTTGCTAATTGCTGTATTTAGAACCTATGCAATCATCTACCCGCGTCACCTACGCTTGGAAAAAACCTTATTTAATATATTTCTTGCGATTAGTCGGTCTCTCCGCTACCCAATCCGAATCAAGGTGAGTGTTCATGATTATATGTTATTAGAGAGTCAACAGAATGTCATACTGAAGCTTGATGCATCATCGTTACTTTCTTTCCGCACAGTCTGGTGTCGAGAAAATTAATATTCGAGTAGCAGTATGAAATACGGTAAAATATCACGAGTTATTTGAATACTATACAATCACAATCGAAACGTCAGAAAATAAAACCAGCTGGTGATGTCACCTTAACACATGTGCACACTTCCAACATTTATTCATTAGTATGCCTATTTTGTGTGCTGTGTGTTTATATGACAGCTGTAAGTGGACTATGATTTTCCGAGTATGTATTCTTGCGAATTTGAATTATTTCAAAGTAATTACCGCACAATTTTTGCGGTAAAAGTAGTTCACCACCATGATATTGGGGCCGCCACCTTCTAGATGAATTACAAATCATGGAATTAGCATATGGGGTGCGAATGGTATTGCCTCCTCGCAGTCGAATACAGGAATTACTTTTGTCGAAAAATGTCTGTCCGCCTTAATGTAGGCAATTTTGTCTACAGAACAGGTGTGTGAGTTGCGTGTGATAGGTGTACACTCACGGAAACTGAAACTGAAGCGCCGTCGGTAAGGTGATCGAGCAACCCGTACATACACGTTGATACACGTTGTTTTTAATTGTCTTCAAATTGTCAAGGGTTATTATACCATTATCGACGAGGGCCACTGACTCCAAGACAAGTGCCCGTGCCCTAGGTCAGTGGCAGTACGGGTAGTGCTCCTTCGTTGCCCGACTGATCTTGCTAAAGGAATGCCGAATGGTATCGCCATCTCACAGTCGAATTCATAAACTATATTTGCGGCTGATATACCTGTGCCTTATTATACGCAATCCGTATAACAGTCATGTAGATAAGATTGCATATATGAAACGGACGTCATGCCGACAGGCTATACTACAGTATAGCGCTATGCTCAGTCGATACTTTGTATGTAGATGACAATAGACTGAATTAAAAAAAAGAAAAAAATAGGAAAATAATCTATAACCTCATTTCACTACACACCTAAAATCTGTTAAACTTAAAGAACCCCGAGAAAAGTAATGAATAAATGAAAATTGTCCGTTTTAACAATATTCAGTTGAATTATAATAGAAAAAATCCGGAACTTGGGATTTGATTGAATATAGATTTCACTCGCAAACTTTCTTGAGATCTAAAGCTCGTGTCAAATTAAGAACAGAATATTAATCACATTTTCGAAAGTATTGATCATCTCTATATCAAGTTCGAAAAATGAGAGCTTTAAAATCCGCGGTTCGGTGACGATATGAGAATGGATACTCTCCGCGGTAGCACGTACGCGTACGCGTACGCGCCGACGCGATGTCTTCGTAACAGCTCGTCACCAAGGTCATCTGGTGTCATTCAAGGGTTATCGGACCTTCAGTTTAACACTTCGCAAATATTATTCACTTTCTGACCGTTGCTACCTATTAAATAAAACAAAATGTTTCCGAGGCTAATGAAACCCACCGTTGCAATTGTACAACAAAGTACAAAACAGCTATCAACCAGTTCTCAGGTAATTTAACATTTTTACTTTTTACTTTTTTATTCTCACCTTCTACTACTCAGTTTTCAATTTTTACATAACTTAGCTCACCTCGCATATCAAAAACCAGGATAGTTGCGTTCTTATTCCATACGTTCACTAAAAATCTAAGTCTTTCAATATCTCCTTCTTTTTTTCTTCTTTTTTCTATTTAAACTAAACTTATGTATATAGACTATATTTAAAGCCATATATTTTATCTCACTTATCTATTTCAACAAACGCCTTTGATTATGCAACGATTTTTTTCAACTTATTTTCCCCATACCTCGTTTTCCTCTAATTGCTAATCGATACTCTCATTGTTGCGCAACAACTCATCTTCGAGCTTAACAATTCATTTGGATGAAATATATTTTCATTATTTCAGCGAAAATGTTGGCAAAAACTTTAACTTCACTTGCAACATTATTCTTTCTCAAATTGTGAAATTTTCAGGAAAACTAGAACACAGAGAACCAAAAAAAACTTCTCATTCCTAAATGATTTCCTATTTCGTTCTCTACAGCGCAATGCCAAAGTCGCGGTCATGGGAGCGAGCGGAGGTATCGGTCAGCCGCTATCGCTGCTGCTCAAACAGTCTCCACTTGTTACCGAGCTTTCTCTCTATGATATTGTGAATACTCCCGGAGTAGCTGCCGATCTATCTCACATCGAAACACCCGCTAAGGTCAAGGCTTTCAACGGACCAGATCAGCTGAAGGATTCTCTCAGAGGAGCACAGGTGAGTTTTAATTATCTGGCAAAATTTGGAATGGTAAAGAACGAGAATACTGAAATTTGGTTTTACAATTGCTGATTTTTTGTCAACTAGGTGATAATAATCCCTGCCGGAGTTCCCCGCAAGCCAGGAATGACCCGTGACGATCTTTTCAACACAAATGCCTCAATCGTTCGTGATCTTGCTGCAGCAGCTGCAGAAGTTGCGCCCAAAGCTTTTATCGCTATTATTTCCAACCCTGTTAACAGCACTGTGCCCATCGCCAGTGAGATCTTCCAAAAGGCTGGAGTTTATGATCCCAACAGAATATTCGGAGTTACTACTCTCGATATCGTTAGGTCAAACACTTTCATCGCCGAAGCTAAGGTGACTAGGAAGAATCATTTGCTTCAACACTTTCAGATTTATGTTTTCTGAGTTATTCAATGAAATCTGGAAGCAAAGTATTGAAACGTAAATGTTCTCAGCAGTCTGCATAAGTCTGTGGATGTTATTTCAGTACACGTTATTCAATCGATTCATCGATCATAATTAACTTCATCAAATCTGATAAGGAAAGATATGACGACGTAGAATACGCGTGCAATCACTTCTCAATCACATTCTATATTCTTTTTTCTTGATGTTTTACACAGGGCTTTGATCCGTTGAAGACCAATGTTCCCGTGATCGGAGGTCACAGCGGAATTACCATCATTCCACTTATTTCTCAAGCCAAACCCCAAGTCTCTTTCCCTGACGATCAGCTGAAGGCATTAACAGAAAGGATCCAGGAGGCGGGAACGGAAGTCGTTAAGGCTAAGGCTGGAACGGGCTCTGCTACCTTATCTATGGCCTATGCTGGCGCTAGATTTGGAATTGCTCTTATCCGAGCACTGAATGGAGAACAGAACATTATTGAATGTTCGTACGTCAGGTCTAACGTTACCGAAGCAAAGTATTTCTCTACTCCAATTCTTTTGGGCGTAAGTATCATATTTTATTTCACTTATTTTTTTACTTCATCGGGAATTCTTGATTGAGTTTTCTTCAGGAACCCATGATTTTAGTATTTTCAATCAATAAAACTGTATTGTTAATTTTATTTTCCAGAAAAATGGAGTCGAGAAGAACTTGGGTCTTGGAAAGCTGAGCAGTTTCGAATCTAAACTTCTAGAAGCCGCAATTCCAGAACTTAAGAAGAATATTCAAAAGGGTGAAGATTTCGTAAACAAGAAGTGAAGCTGTTGATATTATATATACCAATTAGAGCGTCGAAAATAAATACATCAATTAATTAAATAGATACCGATTACTTCATACCACAATACTCTTCAAGCGCGTTGTACACAATAACTCCAAAAATGTCGTTACAGCATTTAATCTAGAAAATGCATGATATATACAATGTTATATTAAATTATACAATTAAATTAATAAAAAAAACCTGAAACTAGATTACGCTGAGTTATAATTTCTCATCTTTACCAAAGCATTTCCATGTATCGTAGCTCGTTTCGAATCCTCGCTGAAAGAAAGTTCACATCATCATTTGTTAAAAACTAATTACATTGTATTATTTATTCATTAATAAATAACTATAGTTGCGATATGCGATGAGCTCTTGATTGATTACACTTCGGAGAGACAAACCATTTCAAACACTGCCACCAAGGCAGTGTGTAATGAAAGAAAAAAAAAACAAAAAAAACAGATACAATAAACATTGAGAATCCAGCTTACTTCGGGACGCCCCAAATGTCTCATCAATGTCAAAGAATACCAACAGTCACATTTGATCATAGACACACGTTTGAGATGGTAACATTTACATCCAGTAAGAAAATGTAAGCAAACAGAAGTTTCTAAGTAATCTAAAAGTCAGCGAGTAAGTAATAAAAAATTTTTTCAACTAAACTTGATCGTAGCAAAGTTCTGAAATTGGAAATTCAAACATCCTGTGTCGTAAACTTTTCAACGTAAACATTGAGATTTCAAGCTCAAGGTAATCCACATCAGATACTCCCTAACACATTCAAGTACCTTTGCAGTTCACTACGGACTAATTCATACAGTTTAACTCTGCAATTAGGGCATATAAGTGTATTTCAATCTAGTAATTTGATGTTTATTATTATAGTGCATCACGACCATGAATATGTACTTATAATTACGTCCACGAAGACATAAGGATATGAAAATTCAGAAGATCATAATGTATGAAGGGCTGACAAAATTAGCTTATTCAAGTATTCTCATTTTTCAATACTCTATCATTTTTTCCAGCGTTAATTAGTGACGACAGTTCTTTTAAGAGAAGTTTCCAAAATGACAAGGCGCAAAAATCATAGGCGAACGCGCCGTAAGCAAGAAGTAAAAGAAACACTTTACCAGTCGTCGAGAGACCCCTCCGGTTTTGTGATGAATAAATCTGATGGTGATACTGGGAATAACAGTCTTGACTCGACCTTGGAAATGGATCCGCACACTCCTGATCCTAATCTTCGAACTCCAGAAACGGTGATGGACGATTCGCAAACTTCAATTGATCCGTTGCATTACAAAGACTTGAGTCCAAAGATAATTGGAAAAGTACCTAAGATTAAATTGGATCTAGACATACCAGATTGCGACACAGAACCAATATTGGAAATAGAACCAGCGAAGCTAGATTTAACTTTGGAAAATGTGAAGTCGGAGAAGCTGAGTTCTGCTGATAAATTTACCAACTTGGAAGACATCAATGTCGAACCTGTTGACACCAAATTGGATGATTATTTACTGGATAAAACTGTGTCTATCAATGATACAACGAAGATGAATCTAGAAACTGAGCGCACTAGATGGAGCGAGAATTATTATAGCACGACTAATAGTTTGCCAACATGCGACGTACCTGTTACGGTTTTTAGTAGTGTTAACAGACCTCGTTCTGAAGAGAAAAATTGTCATCGCGATGATTTCAATTTCACAAACAAGCAAAACGACCCCAAGAGTCGCGGTTTAGAGGAAAATACATCTGCTGGTTCAAAGAGTCAAGCAGATCATACAAATACCAGACGCTTCACTTTCGAAGGCATGCAAAGGCCAGGATATCGTATAACTAGTGAAACCTTGCTGATAGAAGATGCGAATTGGCGTGGAGAAAATGAAATACTCTCGAGCATGGAACAGTTGAAAATTTTGAGAACAGTTTCTGGACCGGAAACTCTACGAGCGCAGAAATACATGAATAAAAAACAAAGTAGCACAAATTTGTACAATGAAGTTGGTAAGCCACAGTCAATGTATTCTGGCAATGAGAATACCGACTATCTGACAAAGACGGATATGAACGATGAAATGAATTGTTCGAGGAGCAGTTCGCCACCAGCAAAACGAAGTCGCACAGCGTTGCGATTTGAGAACAAGACACGGCCCAGAAAAATATCATCGATAACACACCCTCCAACTTTCAATTTCTTAAGTAGAGGGACAATTTCTCTGATTGAGGATGATAGCGATTATGCCAAGGCGTTAAAGACACCCTGGAGTAGTTCCTCCTTTTCACCAACATCCGTTGAACTGCCTACGGTATCCGATCTAGATGGAAAAGCCTCAGGGTCAGAGGTAAGCAAGATGATTTCTACTTCTGTGGTGAATCAAGGCTTCAATTTTGCCATATTTATTACAGATGGTGGAGTCCCAGGTTCTGTGTTGTGAGCGTCCTCACACCGAATGCATACACTGCACTCAAACGACAAAAGCACCGGATATGCAGGTCCACATTTTAACAATACCGTTTATCAAGATTAGCGAGTTCTGCTCATGGCTTGCTAAAAAGTTAATTGAATTATTAAGAAAGGTGAGCGTACTTGTGGTGATACAATTCTTTGGCAATTATAAATATCGGAATGTCCAAGCAATTGAAATCGCATTTTATTTAAAAGGGAAGCGCATGGTTCCGTGGAACAATGACGATGAATTTACAACAGCAATCTCCTCCACATCCAGATACATCTATATTCATCAACGACCTTTCTCAATTAGTCACAACAATACGCTGTGATAATGATCACACAGTATCCATTTTAAGCGAGAAAGTAACACATCTTTCGGAAGAGTTAGTTCAGGTACTCTACTTGTGTTTGTGGACTAAATTCTCGGTAATAAGTAATGACAGAATATTCCAAACATCGTTTTTGCTGTATAAAAATTTTTTGCATACATAATATGGCATCTGTGACGACTTGGCATTATATTGATGACTGATATTTTTGTAGGTCCGTGTGCACAGCGAAACAACCCTGGCAATGTTGACTACAGAACTTAGCGGCATGCGTGAAGCCAATAATATTTTAACAGACAAATTAAAATCGCTGCACAGCGCATTGGATAACATACAATCAAAACCATCTTTACCACCTCCACCTCCACCACCACCACCACCACCTCCACCTCCTCCTCCGTTGCAGCTACTTACTCCAACGACCCCAAATAGTAGCAGATCCATCAGAACACCAAATCGAAAGTGTTCTACTCCGCTAGAGCAGAGCAGACCAGCAATAACTGTTGAAGATCTGCTGAAAGTTACATTAAAAAAGGCACCACGTAACGTCAAGGTAAAGTTCATGATTTCGTAAAGATTCCACTCTGACTTTTGATCAAATTAAGTTGAAGAAAAATCATTCCAACAATCCGCAGGTGAACAAATCAAACTCGACTGCAACGCCTAGAGGTCCAGCGGTATCTCTGGATATGTTACGTAGTGTGAAACTAAAATCAGCTAGGCGTAGACCAATTGACCAAAATTCAAGATCTCCAAGAAGTATGTCATTGTCGATGAGATCTCGTCCTCCCCCATCTTTAAGTTTGTCTCCTATAATGTCAGGGAAAGATAGTCCACTGAGTAGAATCTTGAGACAAGTGGATCCCAATAAACGTGGATCAAAGCGGGCTTTATCCAGTCCTACTCACAGTGAAGCAGACTTAACAAAGGACAGTCCGCATACTTTTAGCATAGCAAGACACAGCAGGTCCCATACAGTAATGTTATAGGAAATATCATTTGGTTTTAAAATACGTCAGGTACAGTTATGAACAAGTGAAATTATTGAATACGTGGAAATATTAACGCGTTAAAAGGTATGTTGCATTTTGAGAGAAGACTGTGACTTATAATCGGATCTACTAATCCAGACTTGAATGAAAGGAAATTTTTTATTCACTGACAAGGACTTCAGGGCAAGTCCATCGCTATGAAATATTGACAAAATTTTATTTATAAGAAAAAAAAAAAAAAAAAATACTATTTATTTTTTATTCAAGCGCTTACACCAAATTTTGAAATTTTTTTAAAAAATAGATTGAATGTTCCTAAGAAGAACTGCTCTTCTAGTAACAGGATGCGTTTTGATATTTCTTTATTCTATACGCTATTATAATATGTATATCATCTTGTAGAAAGGAATGATGAAGATATGATGATAACATAGTGGACCCGTACTTTAGTCATATGAATTATACAAATAACTATCTTGATCTGAAAATAAATACTGTAATTAATTTAATTTATCTTATTGTACTAATTTAAATAAAAAGAAGTTTTCAAAATAAAACGCATCTTTTAGCTTGAAATATCACATCTGCTTACTCTCAAAGCTCATGTTAGAAGCTAGACTGTTTCAGATTCTTAAGAGTAAATTCTTGTCATTGTAACTGGATTCCAACACAGGTCTCAGTTCCTTTCTACGTATAATCACTTGGAACTGATAAGCGACCATGGTCAAAGCCTGATACGTGATTTAGTCTTTAGATAAAGTTGGATCGTACTCAGTTCTACTTACTATCAGTCCTAAATAAATATAGCGATGTTTCGATAGATAATGATAATTCTATAGGAATTTAGCTGCAAGCATATTGCTCTCTGTTAGAAAATCTTTCGGATTGAAATAATGATTAATAAAGGATAATCATGATTATTTATTTTCTTGAAATTTAATAAATGACAAAGCCATAAATAGACAGTAATAATTACTTTATTTTCAGTTTTCATGTGTGGCTTTACAGGAAAAGTCATACTTGGTGTAATTGTATTAATTTTCTAATACAGAGTGAACGCATGCGAATTCCGAAAGATGATATTCTGTTCCTAAAAATTTTTTTTCTTCATCGAATTGCGTGTGTGTGTTGCCTACATCGTCAGCATTGGCATTTTTTCTCTTGTTTTCATGTATTATTGTATATGTATTTGTTTTTTGTATTTTTTTCTTGTATATTTTTGTATTTTTGTATTCTGTTTATAGATTGAATTATTATATGCCTTGTGGTATTTAATAATTTTACAATATTCAACGTTTCACTATTGCAAAAGTTATTCTTAATTACTTCATTCGGCTCCTCATACAATTAAAATTATTATTATTAATATACTTACTTATGGTATTATCAATATTATTTAATGTTATTCTTTGTAATATATTTATAATATAATTATTAATTAATATTACTGCTATAATACTTAAATGTAGGGGCACGCCACACACCAATTTTCACAAATTGTTTGTTTCTTTCTTCAGTTTTTTTGTTTGTTGTATATTTTTTTTTTCATTTTCATTTTTTTTTCTTTTACTGTTTCTTTGAAGCATGCCCGGTGTCCGTCTTGAAAGCGTACGCTCAATTCAAACTCTCAAAGATTTTAAGTAGGTAATAATAATTCATAAACAGAGGATTTTTATTCTGATACACCTTCGTTATCCAATCTTATGGTAAAACAAAAAAAATTGTTGAGTTCAACCATACGATGTGATATACCAAAGATTAATCAGACCTTAAAAAACTCTCGTTATTCAAATTTTACTTGCATAGAATCTTTGCAAAAGCCTTAAGCTGTGAAAGATAGAGAGAAAGATAGAGAGAAAGAGAGAGATAGAGAGAAAGGGTGAGAACGAAATAAGAGAGCTTCTATTTTCTCTGTTAGTTGGGATATTTTTACCACGATAAATTTCTAATAATAAAACACAGGAAAAAAAAAACAAAAAAACAAAAAGTAGCAATGGAAATAAATTGATACTCTGCTTGTTACTAATGTCGTTGTTCAACATGAACATGAACATGAACATAGGTGATCGTTAAAATAATTTATTTCAATGTGCCACATAAATACACGTACAGGACTAATTGATTGTATAAAATAAAATGGGAAAAAAAACTTTGCTTCAGTAGCAAAAAAAAAAAAAAAAAGAATATTGGCGTTGTAGATGTCTTTTAGCACATCTTAATAACGTAACAATATTAATAGGAAAAATGTTTGACAATTTTTTTTTTGTTCATTATTATTTTCTTATTTTTTTTCTTTCTTTCTTTTTTCCTTTTCTTCTTCGGATAATAATAATAATAATAATAATAATATTGTGTATGTTCATGTTTCATAGTTTGAAATTTTGTTTCTTCTTCTTGACTTCATATATGATCCGATATAATGACAATTAAACTACAATCCTTATGGAGATTACACAATAATTAATGATCAATAATGTTAGTATCACCGCATTGGCATTTTAAGAATTTGGATCCAAGCGTACGCAATGTAAAAACTACGTATAGCAAATTGGTCCCCGGACAAATGGTAAGCTAAACCCAGCCAGGAACTCGTATTGCAACAGGCAGCGGATATATTCACCTTGTTTAAATGCTTGTAATCTCACTAATACGCAGGACGCGTCCCTTTTTTATTCTTTTTTTTTTCATTTTTTTTTTTTTTTTTTCTTTCAATCCTCATTTCTGCGTGCTCCATAACTCAACAACATGTGATTGGATGATTTTTAAGTGATCGTAAGTCTGTGTTACCATACCTACGATCACATGATAGCTAAAGAGCTTCCCTCCCCACCCTGAACTCCCACCCGCTGTATGTTTTGTTTTTTTTGCTTAAGAATTATTAAGAGTTTTTTTTTGTTTTGTTTCATTTGTATGCGCGAATGACACTCACTGCAACTAGAGTTACGACACGTCCTGGTCCTCCACATCATGCAGCTGTTCTTTCTGGTCACCTTCGCCTATTAAATATAAATACAAATATAACAATAGCTCATAGTCATCATTGAAAATCCTAACAATCTCAAGTTTTAAGATTTGAATCAACAAGTAAACTAACGTAATATTCAACAATGAATATCGTCAACTCTTTCAAGGTAGTTTAAACTCCACTCTTTTTTTTTTTCATCATAAATCATATATTGCTATCTTGAATTCAGACCAAAAAATGATTCTTGAATTAGTAATTATGTGGTTTTTTTTTTTAATTTTAATTTTTTTTGCATCAAAACTCCAAACAATCGTTTCGTTTACCAAATATCATTCAGGATTTCAATAAATTTTGATCTATAAGAGGACAATTGCTAACCTGAAGATGGTACGTAGAAGGAAAGTTGGATAGTGTTTTAGGGATGGGAATCGCTGGTAATTGGTATAGCACCATCTCCTTGAACATTTGGCTGCTCAGCTTCGGATTCTGAATAATAAAATTGAAAATATCTGGCCTTACACTGTTTTTACTTATCAATTATCACACCTTTTCAAGATCATTGGATTTTAGAAAAATTCGCAAACAAAAATGCATCGTTCAAAAGAAGAAATAATAAAGAGTGATACTAACCATCCGCCTGCATATCCGAGGTCCATAAGGTGAGGTTGTCCCTGAGGAGTTGCATGATGAGAGTCGAGTCCTTGTAACTCTCCTCTGAAAGGGTGTCGAGTTCGGCGATGGCGTCGTCGAAGGCCGCCTTTGCCAGACGACACGCTCTATCCGGACTATTCAAGATCTCATAGTAAAATACGGAGAAGTTTAGAGCCAGTCCTAAACGGATAGGATGAGTAGGTGGGAGTTCTGTCATGGCGATATCGCTCGCCGCCTTGTAAGCGACTAGCGAATTCTCTGCGGCCTCCTTCCTATCGTTACCGATTGCAAATTCTGCGAGGTAACGGTGGTAGTCACCCTTCCTGTGAACGAAATTTATCCAACGATTAGTTCCTCAATTCCTTGACATTAAATAACAAGATTATGAAAACTTGAAATAATGTGGAAGGCTTACATTTTGTAATAGAAGACTTTAGACTCTCCGGTCGATGCACAAGGGATAAGATGTTTGTCCAAAACGCCTAGTATGTCGGCACAAATGTCCCTGAGCTCTTTCTCAACTTGAGAACGATACTGGCGGATCATTTCCAGCTTTTCTTCTGCTCCTTTGTTCTCCTCTTTTTGCTCAATACTTGATATTATCCGCCATGAGGCCCTTCTCGCACCGATTACATTTTTGTATGCTACAGAAAGCAAGTTCCTTTCTTCTACGGTGAGCTCGACATTCAAGGACGCTACCTTCTTCATCGCCTCGACCATCTCTGGAATATCATAACTAACTTATGAGGCTAAAGTATTTCAATTTTCTTATCTTAAATTATATTTAATACATGTGGGGGGGTTTTGACTATAAACATAAAGATGTGCTTATGCTTTCGGAATTTCAAGGCCTTTGCTTCAATACTTAGGATATTTCTCTCCGATTCTTAGGTACGAAAAATTCGTCGACTACAAACAGGCTTTGTATTGATATCTCCCAATCGTTTAGATAGAATAGAAAACACCATTTTTATCCTAATGTCGTAATTCAAGTAGTATTGAACGTGAATTCCTGAGTTATTAAATTATGTGAGAAAAAAATAATCGAATTGCAGTAGTATTGTCATGAATATAGACAAAAAAAATTGACAATAGTATACGGAGATACTGCGTGTGTTATTAAAACAAAAAGTACGTAGTTTGTTTTTTCATTTTTCTTTTTTCTTTTGATTAAAAAACAGCGATATAATCAGTCTCCAAATGAAGAGTGCAAGAGGCTTTTTCAGTCAAGAATAATAAAAGTAGTGATTGAACTTTGAGATAAGTGTAGATTATTTTAAAAGAGAGAACGAGAGATTCCTCAATCTTTTAAAAAAGGGAAGAAAAAAAAAGAAAGAATCACTCGTAATCACTCTAATGAATTGTAATGAATATTGTGTATATCGAAGACAAAGTGAAATTGATAAGATATGTCAGATAATCTGAAAGAATAAATTCTCTGCTCTGAAAGACATGAAATATTAAAACCTGTATAATAATAATAATAATAATAATAATAACAATAATTGGTATTTGGTATTATTGAATAAATTAATGAGAGAACCCAGCGTTAACAGTAAAACGAATAAAGTACATGGTCTAGAGTGTACAGGGACACAGGATAGCAGGCACAGATCAATACTTTCCTTCAGCTACGACCTCCCTCCCTCCCTTCTCTCATCCCCTTGCCTGGTTCACCCTCAGCCTGCTTGCTCTTACTACCCTCAAATTTAACCCCTCTACTCTACCGATCCCATCCCCCGCCCCCCACCCCCCCTTTTAACTCAGAGATCTTGTGGGATAAATATTTTATCTATTATTCAAATATTTGCGTAATTATTAAGTAAACTGTTTGATTAGTTAATCATTTTCACAGATAAGCTTTTCTACTTTGTTTTAATAGTTTTATCATAGAGGCAGGGGGGGGGAGGTTAGGGGCAAGGGGGAGAGGGAAAAATTGCGACAGATTCATTTTGTCAAGTCAGATAAAACAAAAACCCTCGTAGTAAATATAATTCGTCAAAATTTAATAAGAATCGAATTGATTTTGTACGAGATTAAAATGTCCTAACTCAATAATGGGTTCTGAGAGCTCGTAATGTTTGCTCAGATTTTCAATTATCTCTATTGTTAGTTCGTAGAGTTGTATATTGTTAAAGAGATAATGATGAGCTAATGCATGTTCCTGTCAAATAATCTACAGCTTAAATGATTTTGTAAAAAAAGAAAAGAAAAAAAAAGAAAGAAAAAAAAAAGAAAAAATAAAAGGCTAAGGTGCAGCCAAAGCGATTAATTAATATTTATCCTTTATTTCCGCGGCACGGAAGCAGCGCGTAGTAGTTAATATGGTGGAATTGAAAATCTGTAAATGAAAATGGGAGAGGTAGGTAAATAAAATGAAAGAATTTCAACGTAAATTAAAAAGTAATTGGAACAATGCTTATAGCGTGTGAACGACTACGCGAAGAATATGTAGAGCGTAATTTTTGAAGTTTCATCATACGGAATAAAGCTGTTCTCACACACGCGAATCTAAGGTTGTATGTGTAGTATAGCTGTGTTTTAAACGAATGAAAAAAAGAATGAAAGAAAGAAAGAAAGAAAGAAAGAAAATAAAATCCGACATAAGCCGTAAAATTTGAGATGGAAGAAAAAAAAATGCCAATATTTCTTGGGTATTTCAAGGCCCAGACACGGTCTGGAAAGTACGTGAGTTAAAAGCCTTCTGATGTCTAATGTCTATGCGTCATTCGAAAAGCGGTTATCGCACGTTCCGATTACACGCCTAGCAACGTTGTCCAAAGGACACCTAGGGTACCCGGTAATAATTAATCGTAGTACACGCTTGGTGAGTAGCGAGTATTCTATTCGGGGTAATAATTAAAGTGGTGATGAAGAGGATAGGAACGCGTAGGAAGCGAAAGGGAGGGTCACCTCGAGGCACCGGCATTGGGCTGAAGGCGAATTTGTCAGTTCTGACGTTTCGAGTTTGATTTTGACAGTTCTTTGGTAATTGGTGGTGATAAAAAATGGGGATGATGTAAATTACATCGAGTATCGTATGCCGGGTTGATACAGGGTGATAAAATTTAAACGCAAATGGTTGTTGGCGATAGATTTTCTCCCGTGAGGTCATCGACGAATTTTACCCGAATTTCACGATCAAGCCGAAAGTATTTCCCGAAAAATAACTACTCACCGTCATAGCGTTCTGCCTGCTCGGCCAATTTTGCCTTGTAGACATTGTCCTCCCGCTCCGACATCCTGGATGCTAGCGGATTTCACGGGGTCGCTTAAAGGATTCGAGAATTCACACTAGATACGTATCACCGAAAAACGGACACCTCCTCGGACGGCTGCTCACAAGCTCACTGACCAAGATGGCGGCGCCCGCCAACAATCGAAAGCAGTACCATTGGCGTAGCCTCGAAGACACTCGTTCATTCGACAGTCTGGTGTATTAATGCGCGTGACGTCACTACTACGTCGTATCGAGAGTAGAGCTGCTCCCACTCGAATCCGCCGATTTAAAATAATTTTTAATCGCCGATAAGGACGGAATAATTATTCATAAAAAAATCATCAATGTTATTTTATCGATCAAAAAAACATAAAAAAATAAAGTTTAATATCTATTTGACGAATGCTAGCTAATTCCTATCGTATTATTTGCAATATAGTACGTAAATTATTTCTTTGGTATATTTGAAATATTAAAACGCGCCAGGGCTGAGACTAGGATGTTTAAAAATATCTATACGTAAGAAACGTGACGTAGGCGCGTATATGCGCGAGCATTAAAATAAAATTAGTTTCTTTTTTTTTTATTTTATTTTTCTACTTTTTTTTTATTTGGAATGGAAAAATGATAGCAGTATAGTTGTAAAGAGAAAAATTCTTAAATATAGGAGATGACGGGTTGTAAAAAATGTAGATAAATAGGATATTCAATAATCTCTATGTTATATTAAATAAAAACTTCATATAGCGAAGCAATTGTATTATTCTTTTTATCTCTTTTGACGAATATACCTACTATACAAGCACTAATATCCAAATATTCTTTTCTATCCAGATAATGATAATTAGTTTAGTTCTGTTTTGTTTTTTTTTTTTGCATTTTTTTTTCTTTTTTATTATATTATTTATTTAATAATTACTTTGTATTTATATGTATACAGATAATATATCTTCTTCTTCTTCTTCTTTTTCTTCTTCTTCTTCTTATTTTTCATCGATAATTATCAACTATTAAAATTATAGTACAGCCTGGGATATCATAATTATACAGATTTAATAATATAACAATACACTGCGCTCAAATCAATAGGAATTTTTTTTCATAGGTATACAAGTTTTTGAGACCTATTTGTATAAAGACGTGCATACGTTAGTCACTTTTATCATTCATCACGAAATAAGCAGATTGTTGAATCGCAAAAAGATTATTGAAAATTTTTCTTTTGTTTTTTTCTTCATTTCTTTATTCCTTTATTTCCCCTGGTATAATATTGATGCTATGAATAATTCAAATAGGTATACCTATTTATTTTCGGATATAATTCACCGGTGAGAAATTTCTAAATAAAAAAAAAAATCCGGTCAGAGATGCTGCCTCTGGTTCTGATTCTAGCACGGAAGTATACAGTTATTTGATCTCATTTGTTAAAATTTTTATAAATATATTGAAATTTTTTATTAGAAATCTAGGTGATCAATTGAGTTCGCCAATTCTATTACGCCTCTAGGTATATCGGAGATATTGAAATTCAAATTACTCACTTCGTGAGGAGTGTTGCAATTAGGTATACGCATAGTACGCCCTGTTTTCTGATCAAGTTATCAATCTCAGTTTAGTTATTTAATATTAAAAAAAAAAAACAAGTAAAACAGTCCGTACGATTTTGTAAATACCTAATTGAGTAGTGATATACAATAAATTCAATTCAATTCAATTCAATAATAATATTAATATTAAATAACAAATGTAGATCGTGGGCAGGAAAAATTGATAATAATATTGTATACAAAGCCTAGTTGCCTCCCTAATTAAATAGTTTGGAAGCTCACACGCCACCTTTAATTTTATTTCAATTTATTAAATTATATTATCATACTCTTTTTTTTTTCCTCCTTTTCTTTCTTTCTTTCTTTCTTTATTTATTTATTTAATTTAATTTCATTTTTCTTTCGTTTTCTTTTTCTAATTCGCATTAGTATTTCGGGTATCCTCTTTATGTCAATTTTTTCTATTACCTAATTTATTTACTTATAAAGAAATAAAAATCGGAGAAAAATTTTCGAACAATCTATTCCAAAAGAGATTCCCAGTTTCGTATAAAATGAAAATAAGAGAAAAATTTTTAATTAAAAAATGTCTGAAATATAAATGAAAAAAATTTTCCTCAGATTTTCTTTCTCCGCCAAATGAAATAGGTACTACCTAGGTTCGATATGCTCAGATATTGCGCATCTCGCGATTTTGTTTCATACAGAAAACTGAAACTATCAAATGAAGACGAAACAAGTAGACGATTTTAAAAACGTTCGTATTATTTCCATTCTTAGTTATTCTAATTTCACATACTTTGTTCATTGAATCTCAGAGGATACCCAGTTTCGAATAACACTGCATTTATTTGATTAAATAATAAAGTAGAGGCTCCGACGGGGCTGTCAGATATGCCAATTAACATATTGAGTTCACTTTATACGGGAGTGAGATTTCTTTGAGTAATTGTCAGGCAGCAAAAAAAATTCCAGTATTTATTTCACTTGTCTCAAAAATATTCAAGGTCACAGCAAGTCTCGCGATAAGCAAAATACACAAGTAGCTTTACTGATTAAGATCCACATACATCACGATTTACTCGTCGGTTATTTGCTAGCTTCTAGTCTCCCTCTGCCCCCTAACAATTTCTTAGCTCAAATTCACCCATTACAAAGGAATCTTCAAATGATTAATCGAACAAATTATCATTTAAAACGGTGGGCTAAAATATGTTGGGACATCTTGTCCAGTCACCCTTATTCTTGCATTCCCAATATTCGCCAGTATAAATGTGACAGAGGCTGTCCGTGAATTGATCACGCTGTTTCTTGAACCAAACAGGCTCGTACCCCTCATATGGCAGACCTGGAATCCGAGGGAAATAATAGCGTTAGAACTTCGTCGCATAAGTTGAGATAGATGGCAAATTTTCAGAAAAAAAAAATATCAAACCGAAAGAATAAATAGAATCGTTTATAATTAGGAGAATAAGTTTGTTCGATGTATTTTTGAGCAATCTTCGATTATCCTAGAAGTTAGAGAGTCAACCATCACTCTCCTCTATTCATATCCATCTATGTTTCATTATACCGAACAAAAATCATAAAAAAGGAGCGTAATTCGATAATGCCAATGGATTTCACCTTCCGCTGCAGCTTTCTCAGCATCTGCTTCACGACTTCGTCGTACTGCTCGTTGCTTGTCTTCTAGTCGTAATTTGTGGGCGTTTGCCTCATCCCATAATCCGTTTTCCATTAGCCGTTGATCAGGTCGTAACCGAGAATCAGTAGGCGCCACACCGTCCTCTGGTTCGTTGAGTTGACAAGCCAGCTCAGTAAATGAATAGTATTTTTCGCAATCGTCACTGTTGGTGAAAAAATTGAATCCTTAGAAACGGTGGGGTGGTAATTTCTCGAAGCGAATTATCTCACCAATGTTTTTCAACTTACGGAGGCATACGTCGTTTCCAAGCAAGACTGTAAGGGCCAGTTTTATAGACGGGATTGTCAGGAGTGCCAGTTGTGCTTATAACGGGAGCAACTTCTATTCTAGAGTCCCAAGTCCCTTGCACAACCCATCTAACGACATTGTTTGCATCCATAACGACACCCTTTACTTTTCGCTGGCTATCACGTGAAAAGTACGAGTATGGTATGTACTTCAAATGGCATTTGGTGCCGTCGTGATGGTTTACAATATCCATATCCCCGCTCTGATCCACCCATAATTTTCCGACTATAATATTGTGCACGGTTGTTGTAACTTTACGCCATGTATAGTGCTGCGAGCTTCCATTAAACTCCAAGTGAGCCGTGCCCAGAGGAATCACCTAAATTTTGAAATTTTATAAAATTGAATGATTGAATAATAGATTTATCCAGAAATCATCTCATGCTATGCATTTTGTTGCGGCATGTTGAATGAAATTACATTTTAATAAAAAATCAAAATACATAAGAGATTGAAAATGTTGAAGAAAATTAACTTTGTTTTTCAACTCTAAATGCCTCATGATTTTATAATTCTATGCGTATTATATTTTAAATAGTCTTCAACTATCGGAGATCTCGACAATTCAAACTTAGCATATAACTTAGAAATGATTGAAAGCACTTATGATATGAATAATGTTTTAAACTCAAGGTATATCAGTCTATAATGTTGGCCAAGGTCAAATCAATGCTGAAATAATTCGTTAAAATTAAACCATATCGCAGAAGAGATTCATCGAAATTACAATGTAGAAAACTAATTAGGTATTCGCCAGTCTGGTGAAAGAAAAAAAAAGAACAAAAAAGAAAAGAGATGAATAAACATATTACCTGAAGATATTTGCCACGGAATTTTGAAGCCATTGTAAACTCTTGCCAACAGCGCCATTTCCTTCCTTCGCAAAACTGGGCAACCATAGGCGGGTGATGAGATACTTGCTCGGAAACAACCCGCCATCCAAGATCGTCTGTACGATCGCATTCATAGGTTTCACCTAGCAATGGATTGAACGGTTTACCCGTTCGAGAAGCGGTAGTAGAATAACTTGAAACTGTGAATGCCGCTACATAGGCCATTTGTTCGCAGCTATCTTCGCACTCCGCAGCTCTTTGAAAAATAAAAATTGTATAAATAGGTAATGCGTAAAAACTTAAAAATCAATTTTCATCCATATAAATAAACGCCGAATAATAAATAATACCTATCGAGAATCTCCGCGTATTCATAATCCTCGGCAAGACGTTGAAGCATGCTAAGTGGCTCGGAAAAATTAACAGGCATTGGTATTTTGGAAAGTTCTTTTCCAATACAGTTTTTCATTATGCTCCATAGGTTGAGAGGGTAATTTGGTTTGACTGGTACCCTAGTCCTTCGCTGTCTCTTTGATATTGTCATCCCGGAGCCACCAGGCGCTTCGTCGCCATTGTTGGAATTCCAAGCCGTCTAAAAAAGCCATGAAAAATTAGATACAAGTTGAGGATTAATAAAATTGTGCTAATCTGTAAACGTAATTGAATTAATTGAACTAACATTAGCCAGTTCGCTTGAGGAATTTGTAGCGCTCGATTTAGATGCTGGTACCGAAGAGTCGGTCAAAATATGGAACGAGTTATTCTGAGCTGAATCAGGGCCAGGTGATGGATTAGCTGGGTCACCCTCAGAGCTCGAGCCATCATCACTACCCTGGGAATCGGTACGGTCACGATCCCTCGGCGTAGAATGGCCCGTCGCAACTCCAGGAATGTTCAGGGTGAACGTATCCGATTCTTGGGCATCGTAAAACTCCGCGTTATCCTCCTCGTCCTCGGATGGAGAGGCGTGCGCTGTTGCGTCTGTATAAATTGATGAAAAATAAAAAAAATAAATAAATAAAATCCGACATACTTAATGATGTTCAATATATGTATATGATTGATAGAAACTTGTCATAACGAATATTGTTATATAATATTGTGCTGTAAATGTAATTATCAGATAACTGAATAAATAGACAGTGTAAAGAAAACCTTTCAATGTACATACATACATACATATTATAACAGTGTGTATAATATCAAAGTATTAAAATTAAGTCTCACCTATTTTGTTTCTATATTTATTCTAACATTGATGAAAATATTCGCGATGATGAATTACAAACGCTAAAATTTTAATATATAAAATATGTATGTATGTGAGAAAATATCACGAACTAATTCGTCGATATCTCAATCCACAAGGCCAACTGTAATCTAATGACACCCCAATCTAGGACAAAAAACACTCGCATACAAACGCGTGAATATGTGAAATGTGTAAATTTATTCCATCACTACTATTATCTGTCACCATTCAAAGATGGCCGACTATTTCAGAGGCCTATTCTTGTGCTGCCCTCTGAATGATATACAGCGAACTATCATAGCCCGCAATTTTTCAAATTTCAAATATTTTATTTTTTTCAATTTAGCTATTAAGCTCAACAAAGCTCAACGCGCACTATGAATGCCGAAGCGAAGTTTCATCAACATGTGTGTTAATGAAAACTTCGCTTCGGCATAGTGCCCGTTGAGCTTTATAGAGCGTTATTATAGAGAGATTTTGACGCGCGAAGTAAATTGCTGCTGCGCATGAAAAAGAATGTTACTACGTTTAGAAAATTATTCGATAAAATATTCCCAGCTGTTGATAATGCTCGATCGCAATAAACTAACAGCGAGAATTTCTATTCCCTATGAAATCCTACTAATAACTCGGAAGCAATTAGAAAAGCCGTACATTTCAACATAAATCTATTTTAAATTTGACCTTTGAAAATATATATATATATATATACCTTATACCTTTCACTTTTGAAGTCAACTTTTGAGGAAAAAATCTCACCTCGATATAATCATGATATTATAATTCTTTGATCAATGAAACTTTTATAAGGTATAAAAATCACTCACGAGAAGATCTGTGTCCGCTCGATCCTGAGGCTGGAGGCAATGCATGTTGAGCAGCTTGTTCCAAGTGAGAATGTTGCCTCGCAAGTTGCTCTACCATTTCTTCAAGACGTAATTTTTGCTCCCTTTCATGTTGCAGGAGCTTTTGCCATTTATGTCCTTGCTGTTGGGCAAGATTTAGATAGTCGGTGCATGCCTGAAATGAAATTAGTCAATTAAAAGTAAATGAATAATAGTGGAAGATGGATTTGAACGTTGATTAATATAAACTAATATGTATCTGTAGAGCTAGTGAGATGATTATTTCATTAAAATAATACCTAAACTAAAGTAAAATGGTTTGCTGAATGAATAATGACGCTATTGATTCATACATTAATCATTGTGTTTGAAGCGATTCGGAAAAGAGCTGCCCGCTCATTGACCGCTTTAATCTTGGGTGAAACGTTGGTCGATACATCAAGGGTCTCAAGTTCATTTAGAGCTCGTTGTAGGGCAGTTCCTCGCTTGTTTATCAAATCACTGCAAGTCTGTAAGCCCTCTAAACGATCTGTTAAATCTTTAACAATGGAAGCATGCTCCGCTTTTTGATTGTCGTTGTCTTGATAATCTTCCTCGTCTTCTTCTGAAACAAAGGCACTCACATAATAAATACTGTCGTATCATAGTGTTGAAATTTATAATGAGGTTTGCTAGAGTCCAAAATTAGGTATGCAAATAATTGCCATTTTCTATTCTTCAAATTACGTTCAGAATATATCGTTGCGACTTAGTTAAAATAAATTCTGACATCATGCCGTGAATTGTATCCAAGACCTACCTGACTCCATTGCTTGAATAGCTTTGGCTTTTGCTAATTCAAGAGCGGTAACCCATTGCTGACGTTCAACCTCGGTAGCTGCTTTTATATGAAACGTCTGCGTCCCGCCGTTGCTTACAACAAAGGTGCAGGGATCAACCGTGTGGATTAAGGCCCCGTGTAAGGATATGGTGCCTCGACAAGTGTGGGCCATTTCTGCCTGGTTCCTAAGCAAAATATAAAAGCACACGAGTCCTTCTACGGTATTTCTTAATTCCTAAGCCAAAGAATAGAGATTAAGAAAGATGGTAGATGGTAGTACTACTTTCTGACTAATGCCAAGAATTTGATGACATTAAAATTATTTATTATGCATGGATGTGTTAATAATTGTCTGACGATCAAATGAGCGCATAACAAATAAGACAAAAACCCAGTTTTTAGAAAAAAAACAACGAAGCTTCTCTGAAACACAATACAACCCTCATGTCTTTATGTATCCATTTTTTCAAAACAATAAATTGTACATCCAAGATGCGTTAATAATGAAAAATACAAGGTAAAAAGAAAAAAATATGTCTAGCTGTTAGAGGAACAAAAAGAGTAAATCATTTGAAAACATCAATTGTGGAGTGAAAAAATTTTGAAAACTGTTCAACTGCTATTTCGAAACATTGAACAGCATTTGTAAATTTTTTTCACTTCGCAATTTATTCACCATAAACAGAATTGTTTAGTCGTTAAGGATAAGCAAGATAAATAATTAAAATCAATCACATAAAATTACATACGAGCTTAGTAGTAAATGCCTGTATAATTTGCGTTTGTAACTGAAAAAAAATAATATTCAAAACTGTTGGGGAGGAAATAATAAATAAAATTCAGTAAAATTATATTCCATTTTCCTTTTTATGCCTCGTCCACAGAGCTGGAATATATCGAAGAAACGAAGTAACGTTTTTGAAACACCACCTATACTGTTGTGCAAAATAAAAAAACAAAGGTAATAGAGCCAGTCTCATAATAATTATAACTAAAAGAAATTATTCGATATTGATTGATGCGTTGTTATAAATGATAGACAATTATATAAATATGCTACAGCAGCCTTGCCCAGAGAATGTGAAAACGTGAATGATTCAAAGAATAATTTATACTCGATATTAGACGCCCTAAAAGCATAATTTAAAACATATTTTCATCCATATAGGTATACCTATATTCCATTTTTTTTAATTTTGGAGCCAGCCTCCACCAGTTAATTAGCAAAAATGGAACACTTATCTGAATAGGGGATAAAATAATAAAGCCGTAGTTTGTACACGCTTATCACAGAAATCGCGAATAAATTTTCTATAGTAAGTTAAATATTGTTATTGAAGAAGAGGCCAAGATAGTGAAAAAATTTTACTCTAGTCAATTGGACATCACTGAAATCAATTTACATACGTAGGGTGCAAGTGTGTGGTGCTTCGTGTTGACAATAATGAAAGTGAGAGCAATAAATAACCATCTCTTAGATTTTAGAACATCGAAACAATTATATATGTATATGTACTTGAAGGCAGAATCATTTTAAACTATTTGCGACTTTGTTGTGTTATTGTTTCTATGAATATGTTATAGGTATAATAACTGAATGAACAATCTTCTGGTTGCTATCTGATAAACTTGGACAAATATTTTCTCTAAATAAATGTCTTCAGACCTAGGCAACAAGACTGATATTGTGTCGAGCTCAATGTATCACAATTGCAGCATGGCTAAGCTGATGCAAGTTAATTAAGTATTCTGGTTCATTGGGAAAACAGACATCGAACGTTAATCTTGTTATTAAAGAGTAAAGTGTAGTTCAATAACGGTGATAAACAGACCTTGGAAGACAAGACTTGTGGAAGTAATTATTGATAATAAATTATGAAAATTTTACTGAACACTAAACTCTCATATAATATTTAATACTTCTTATTAGTTTCTGTTTAAGTCTGAATCGTGTTATTATAATATTAATAATAATAATATTAATGATTATTAAACCATAAATTTACCGATCGGCGTAGCATGTACAATCTACAGACACAGGACACAGAGGCGGTCAGAGCTTCAATGAAATGTTTCAAATTGTTTCGAAACTTTGTACACCGATATAAACAGGAAAAGTTTTGAAGGAGAGGGGGGGGGGGGGAGGTATAATTAATACGGAAGTTAATGGGGGGACATTTGTTTCTTATGGTGCACAAGGAAAGCCGGATGGAAATGAAATCTAAGATTTTTGAAAGGATATTTTGGTTTTCTTTTTTTAAGTCGACTTCTTTTCTATTTCCTTTCTTTGTTTTTGTTACTTACTCGGAGGCTCTGCCACCTCTCCGCCTGCGTCGCATCGATATCTTTGGCCCCCCCGTTGGTTCAGCCCTAAACAGTCCACAAAACAAACACGCCCCATTCACTTTGTGTTCATTGGATTCAAGAAATCATTGTTTCTTTTTCTATTTCAAATTTTTTTTTTCTTTTTTTTTTCTTCATTTTGTTATACGACTCACTTATCTATCTGTAGCATAATAAGAAGTAGGTAATAAAATAGAAATAGATAATAAATATATATTTATAAAATGTAGAGAAGGAAGACTAGGATGTATATATAATATATATATGTATAATAAAATGCATGCCAAACTTGCCAAATTCATCTGTAAAATTAAAAGTAAGTAATATGTACATAATATAGAAATCTTTTCTTGACTATAATTGAGAATGCTGCTGCAACTTAAAGCTGTGGAATATGTGTTTACCTGTAAAATATTACATATAGGTATGTATGTTGTCGCAACACGATCCCTCAAAATCATATGTTTTTGCGTGGTTCAAATATCAATTAAAATAATAATAAAAATAAATAATGCAAAATACTATTAACGTAATATCAACATGTACGTATAGAACATAAATAAATACATACATACATACGTACATACACTCACACATACCTGGAAGTGCAACATGCGTAAATATATCTGAACGATAAGAGCAGGTTGCATTACGTAGTATAGTATAAATAAAAATTAGTATGAAGCCAAACGTGCGTAAATACAGACGATCAGAGAGATGAAAATATATTGTTTATTATTTTTTTTATAAATCTTACGATAATAGCGTGACATGTGAAAAATAGTGCGTAATTGCAATGTTGGGTATAAAACGCGATGTATGTTGTACATGTTACATATGCTGTAATATGTAGAGTAATAGTAATTTTTATTATAAATCTTAATATTTAGTGTGAAAATATTGTTCTAATTTATTATTGTTTTAAGCCACTCATAATCAATTGATCTGAGGTCATGTTGCGTAAGATATGTTTGAAAATAGAAATTACGATGGATAATGTCAAAATATGTTGTAGTATGTACATACCTGTAGTATGACAGAAGGCCATTTGACAGGACAAACCATCTTCGTTGATAACCTTTCAGGTAATTTGTCCACTTGAATAGCCAACCTTTCATCTCGAGCGCACCGTGCTGGGCTTTCATGTCACCCATTTTTAATAATCCTACTTAATTATATACTCTTCTATTAATTGTTATACGCTTAAAATTCCACGTACACATCACCACCGACAGCCAACGACCATTTTAGTTACGTTACGGCGAGGCAGCTACGACTCGTGAAATCGGAAATAACGCAGGTGGCGCTATCGCACGATCGAATTATCAACTCATCGATTTAGGCTCGCATTTTCAAACTCTCAAAACCCTGATTGCGGCTGACATGAACTAATTTTTAGATAAATTTTTATATTTATATTAAATAAATTCACCCTTCGACTCTCCACGATGTTTTATTGACTTTACACCCTGATCATTTATTTAATAAATTATATTTCATTATATTCATTATATTATCCTATCGCATTACTATCTTTAACGCTATCTTAAAATATTCATTTTTCAACACCTTTTTTTTTTTTTCTTTCATCTCACAAGGCAACCACTATACTTTAGTTATGACTCAAGATGTTCAATATTCTCAGTCATGAGATAAAAGGAACTTTTATCTAATCTGCATGCAAACTGTTGTCATAAAAAGTATTTCCACGCGTCTAGTATATAACGTAATATAGTTTCTTTCAAGCTACTGAAGTAGAGAAATATAAGCTGTATGAGAAAAGTTTAAACTAAATTTAAGAAACTGATTTTATATGGATTAAAATTTTTTATTTTTTTTTGTATAAATTAGTATCATAATTTTTTACTTGCAATTATAATGAAACCCGATGACCTTTTGTGTGCCACCTTGAATTCGAATGTGATATTTTGAAAAACATTTGCGATGCTCTCCAGGAATAACCAGTTTCTCCATAAAAATCTATGCTTGCGCATTATTTAGATTGAAATTTTTTTAAAACATTCAACGCAATTAAATAAGTGTATAATAAATTTGATATTTAGTTGAATATAATAATAAATGATTATGGCAATGTGTTGAATGTATAAATTCGTATTTCGATATTATTTTTCAATAGAATAGAAAAACATTAACGTATCCTTTAGAGCTGAACAATGATGTCATTGGGATGCCCTATCCACGCCAAGGTGATGTTAAATCACACGATTTTCACATTTTGCAAGTCACTTTGACACGGAATAGCTGTTCATTTTGAACTTAACGATTCACCTGTCTTTCAAACCATATTTTGATTGATGATCAAACTATATTATGTGGACAGTGGGGAGTATCCTCTTCTCTATCTCACTATGACTTTCTCCTAGTGGTACTCCCTTCCTCTCATACAGGATTTTGCCTCATCAAAATCCACCCAATGCTCCAACAAGAGAAAAATAAACATCAGAGCTGTCTACTCGCATAATAATGTATGTACATTCGTGAGAATAACACATACCAAGTAATACACACTAGCATGGCACATAGTTACGTGTCCGATATGGTCCGGGGGCAATTATTACCATTGTCATGATTTCAGCATTAGTTGAATAGCTACAAATTGTTATGCTAAGCCAGTGTATAATTCACCTTTCAAGATACCTGACATGTACTTCTGCGATTCTGTCCCAGTTGTAGTTTGACTTTATTCCTGAAAGACCCATTGGCCACATCGTAATAATTGTCTCACTGATTTTTGGCCAATTGTAATCTTCTCTGATTACTCTTTTACAAGTTGCTCATTTTCATGTGGAACCTTTCGACTGTAATTCATCAATTAAATGTCTGAAAAGTTTTGAAGAAAATAAGATACAGCTCCTTGAAGACATTCATTTTATTCACCGCGTGTAGATATGTGCAAGAAAATGTTAAACATACTTTTTTAGAAACTGTGCGAGTGCAATAAAATCTGGAAAAAATTAATACTTAGTGTTCAGAATGGATGAAAATGAAATGAAAATTTTATCAAACAAATCTATGGACAGTAAAAACTTAGGAGAACCAAACGTGTCTAGTTCTCGTCATGCTGAGACAGTAAAAAAAATGTCAGAAGATGAACTCTATAGAAAATGTACCAAAGCTACCCAAATAGATCTCCCACTACCCTCATGGAAGCTTTTACACCACGAGCAAAGAATGCGCTCAACATCATCAGGGTATTTTCCAAAGTCAAATAGATTTAGCGACGTTTATGCAAATTATGGTTCCAAACATCCACTACATACGACACAAAGTGAGATAACATTAGCCACGCAACACAGGCAAAATAATAGATATGTTGCTCTGGATATGATGAGATCGGCGCCCATTGCGCGCAACAACTCACATTACAACGAAAGTAACTACACAGGTAGATTGAAGAATTCATGTAATGCATGTTGTTGCTCATGTAGTGGAAATAGAAGTCTACAACCTTACGGAACTTTAAGCCCCGAGGATGAAGATAGTCCTCAGGGATTGTCGTGGAGGCGATTGCACATGAGTAGGGCAAAGCTTAAAGCTACTGCAACTACTTCGGAACTGCTAAGTGGATTTGCAATGGTGAGATGATAATCATAAACGTGTTAAAAGATCTTATCACAATACAGGAAAGGTGTTAGCCATTAACTTCTTTAATATCGTACGTATATTGCCGTTTTCTTATTCACGGAAAATTTAATTCTGGGTAAACATACCCGGATGAATTTCCAAGTAAAAAAAAACTAATAAACTGTAGCTCTCAGCTATAGATTCAATGTCAATTAAATGATTCAACAGCTGATAATCAGAATGTAAATCTTATTCATATTATGTGCTATTGCGAAATTGATGCATAGAAAATAAATGGCTATTGGTCATTATACTTCAGTTTCTAAGCAGTCTACTGAAAATTCAAATTATATACTCTAATATTTGCTAAAAATATGTTGACGGTGTTACCTCGGAGTCTTTTATTTTCAACACCGAAAGAGTTTACTATCTGCGATCGTAAGATCCCTGTTTATTTTTATGAAGATTAAACCTGTTTGCACTTGAAATCTTTGAATATATAATTTAAATATGAATTCGAGTCATCTACTAGTCTTATCAATGCGACGTGACTGTCTGCGACAGATAAAGAAAAAATAATTATACGTATGTAAGAAAATTACACTTCACACGCAGCAACAGGATGAATAGTTCCCAAAAATTTCTCAATATCTAAAACTATTGATCATTCAAATAAGGTTCTAATGTTCGTTAACGTGAATGATTCGAGACAATTTTCTAATGAGTTGATTTACTCTGTTCGGATATTTCAGCATTGAATATAAGCTACAGGATGTTACTCTAGCAAAGCAATAATAAAAAAAAAAAAAACACCAAAATACATTAGTAATAAACTGGAAACATTTACTGCCGCCATATTTCATTTGCGAAAATACTTGATGCTATAACACTAGATATGAGATTTCTGAGAGCTACTATAATAGCATCCTACTGTGTGAGAATGAATGATAAAAGCATTACAAAACTTGGTACAAAAAAACGCAGACTTGACTATTTTTCATGTGCGATTGCAATAGATTTTTGATAACAGTGAGGACAAGTTCAAGTTCTGATTATACATTTTTTGTTCCAGGTAGCTATGGTAGAACTGCAAATAAATGAGCCCACGGCAGTACCGGAATGGTTATTTGTAATGTTTGCTATCTGTACAACTGTTTTAGTATCTGTTCACATTTTTGCTCTAATGATCAGCACATATCTTCTGCCAAACGTTGAGGCTATAAGCAAACTCCAAGTTGCTCGTTTGGTAACTGAATCTCCTCACGAACGAATGCGCGGTTTTATAGAATTAGCTTGGGCTTTTTCTACGGTACTAGGACTGTTTCTTTTTTTGGTAGAAGTAGCCATATTATGTTGGGTAAAATTTTGGGACTATTCGTTCACAGCGGCAACAGCAAGTACGATTATTGTGATTCCAGTTTTAATTGTTTTCATAGCTTTCGCAGTACATTTCTATCATTCTTTAGTTGTCTATAAATGTGAAGCTTCTGTTACAGACATGAAGGAGTTAGAAAACATCAAAAAGAATTTAGACAATGTAACGGTTGCTCAAAGTACAGTGTAATGTGTCCGTCAAGGTTTAGTCCTCCAGAGTATTCAGTCCCTAGAATAGTTTTATAGATTCTCTATTTAATACATGTTTGTTAACAGAACAACCATTGGCATTGTACAATATTGAGCGATTATATCACAGCTGTACATAACAATTGTTGCAATATTACGTTACTGAAGAACCAATTTGAGTGGCAAACATTACATCGAATGATGCATATTAAAATAAACATGTAACGAACGACTTTAAATTATCCATAGTTGCACTACTGTATATCAAACTTTGAAACGTCGACTATCTAACACATGTGAAAGTTTTGGGTACTGAATCCTTGGAAAAAGAGAAATCACAATCATCAATTACAAACGCAGGTCCCTTAGTTGTGGCATGACCATGAGGTGGAAACTCATCATATTTTTCCTCCCACAATTAATTTCCCCCTATATTCGTTGAATAGAAAACGTTTTACCTTCAACTTGAAATGATAGTTCATATGTATAATGAGCAAGTGCAAAGTTAATATTGGTCACCGCAAAGCTCCTATGGGTCATTATAGACTTAGTTACTTCTGTAGCTAGTGCAAAGAGCTTTATCACAAGTACATGACTCATACATGAATAGATATTGAATCTCCTTCACTGTTTGTCGTCATCACACAGTAAATAACAGTCTCGAATCTTTCTAGTTATCTAAAAAATTCAGCGATGAAAGTTAATGTGCAATAAATAAGTGACCAATACAGGCTGTGATATTTATCTAGATAATATTTCTCTATTATTATTATTGTTATTATTATTATTATTATTATTAATATTATTAATATTATTATTATTATAACACCTTCTCATTAAATCAATGGGACATTAAATCTTGCCAATTGAGATTATTTCCTCGTAATAGGAAACAGATTTCAAAAACGAATATCATTCGACATCAGCTGATGCGATTGTGCGATTAAATAACTCCGATTGTTGAATATTTTATGGCTAAAACCGTACAAATATTCAGCAAAACTAGTACGAATGATAAGATAACAAGTCGCCAGTAAATTACTACAAGTAAGTTTTTTCTTCTTTCTATGTATAAATATTAAAATGGTATTTGACTTGTCATAGCATAAATCCTATGAGTACACAAAGTTCAAACAAGGTTCAATATAATCGTTGAATTACGAGAATGGCAGTAGAAAAACGATGAAAGTATATAAACACAAGCGAACAACGGATCTTGTAAACGCTATTCAATCCAGAGCAAGAAAATTCCTTATCTCTTAAGGAATTAACAACTTAGGAGGCAAAGTTAGGAGCAAAGCAATGCATGTAGATAACGAAAAGATTCGTCTGTGATTGAGGAAGGGCATTTCTTGATCAAAGAAACATTAGCAATAATAGTAAAACGCAATGGTAATTGTAAAATTGTAAAATTGTAAAATTGTAAAAATTCCGCACAATCGTTTGTTTCTAGAGAACTTAGGGTAATATCAGCAGGCAGAATCAACTTATAGCGATTTCGATTTACTACACTAGTGCGCACTAAGCGCACTTTTATCCTCTTCTATCTCCTATATCAGACTATCAGAGTGCGATAGAAGTACATTCAGTGCGCACTAGTGCAGTAAATCGAAATCACTATTAGATAGTGGAAATAGATGAAAAAAAAATTTGGAATTAGGAAACACTGAAAAATTATTCCGTGTTAAAAATATGTTGAATTAATTTAATTCTTAGTGAAATTTGCAACTATGGAGGGGCGTATACATACATATGATACACACACAGGCACACATGCGATAGTACAAGCAACTGCTCTAATCAGGACATCTGGTATATGATAAAGATAATATTAATATTAATAATTAAAATTACTGTTTTTGTTTTTTTTTTTGTTTTTTTTTTCTTTTAAGTTTTACTTTGCGATTTTTATTTCAATTTATTCTTGTTCTTTTATACTAGCGTTAATTGTAATGCTAATGTATATATATAGACTCTTTAATTTAAACTTTTTACTTAGTTTATAAAAACATTAGAAATTATACAGATCATTTTATTTCACACAATAATTGCGTGACTTTGTTTCATGATTCATTTATCAAGCATGTGAATCAGCGAAGCTTTTGTTGCTATAAATTAATTATTTTCTATTTATCTACTTGACCATTCGTTCTGAGCTAATATAAAGACTCGTTGATAGTCTCATTATGTATAAAATTTAAATTTGTATCATTTCTTACGTATTTTATAAACCAAGCCTTAGTCTTATGGTCATGAATAATCTCTACGGTATTTGTTGTCGCCCCCCTGCAAGAAGTTGCTAAAAAAAATTAATGGTTTCCCATTTTTTTTTTCTTTTGTCACACAATACTTTATACGATCCTTGTTCAAGGATGATAAACAAGTTCATAGATAAATTATAACAAAGAATTGAAAATTATCCGACAAGAATTATTTTGCATATAGAATAATAATTCATATCGCCTTATATCATTTTTTAAGCAATAAAACGATATGTTTTTAATAAAAAAAAAATAAAAAAGATATTGAAAATTTAAATGAATTATCTTCACATTACGTTTGTACAAACTAAAAACACTGTCCCATGATTGTAAGCAATAATTTGTACACTTTTAATCTTCAATTTTAATCAATAGATGATATTTATTTTATTGTAAGAAGTAAGAATCACATTGAACGTATGACAGGCAAGAGATCATTTTATTAGTCATATTATTATTATATTATTTAAATATCAATAGGTAATTTCAATTTGAAATAATGTTTGTTCTGAAAATTAATCGTCTGTCATAATAATCCATTATTATCTTACTAAACACAGAAAAACAAATTGTTGTTTTCATTAATACCGAATATTGCATGAACAAGGGCTTTAAGCACTGTTGGCAAAGCTGCAATATCTCAAATATGAATATTATTACATACACTATGTGTACGATATGATTTATTTTAAACCACATATATGTATACCTAATTTTAAACTGTAATCAACAATGAAGACCTAGCGCAGTCTCTTGCAAGGGTACGTTGTTTGTTCGAAATATCTGGCAAAGAGAAAGTTGAAATCTCTTGAAAAATAAGTAATTGAAATATCATGATTTGTCACAATCCGTTTATCTTCATTATTGAATATAAAGAATAAGGATCGATTTTTGTTCTCACAAAATAAACATAAATATACATCTTCAAATTTGTTACATATGTTGGAAATATAAGTAATATTGCAGTTATAAATTATAAGAAAATTCATAACTTTTTCTTATTCTTCTTCTTCTAAATATCTTTTCTCATTATCAATACCAATTATGGTAATAACTAATAAGTGCAAAATTGATGAACTTCGATTATAGAGTTCATATTATAAAGAGGATTGCCGATTACCCCCCCGATAATACCTAATAATAAATTTATAACAAAATTGTAAAGTGCAAAGATCTACGAGAAAGATGAGAGTCAAATCTCCTTTTACATTTCATAACACAGATTATTATTATTTTTTTTTTGTTTTCTTTACTGCATTTAAAAATCACAAGTTCAATTATTGTTATTATTTTTCTTTGCGTCTCTCTTGAAAGAATATCTCATAGAATTCTAGAATATTTTTATTTATACACGTAATAAGTGTTTTCTTATTTATTTTATCTTGCACCTGAAAATGAAGAAACTAAATATCTTCTTCTACGGCCTAAAAAGTTTCGTACCTTCCCTTCCCCCAAATGTGATAGTTATCTTTACTTTCCTCAGTTACTTATTGTGCAACAACATTACTTAAATAGTTTCAACTTTTTTCAATGTCTGATAATTCTGGGAAAATCTTAAATTACTAAAAAATTATAATATATTATGTATATGTACAGAAAAGTTGCTTTTGTATGAAACTAAAGCAGTTTTTTTTTTTCTTCTTCATCTTTTTTTTTTTCGTTTTTTTTTTTTTTTTAAATAAATTCACAACCTGCACACTTGTTCACTGGATTCACTTATGAATTTGTCAAATGATGACCACTCATAATAAATTGTAAACCTAGTATTTTACGTACACTTTTTAAATTATAATTATTGTTTTGTAATAAATTAAAACAGATTTTTTTTTTTTTCTTCTTCTTCTTCTTCTCTATTACTTATACTTCTACTGTTTACATTTAAATAATAGTACAGAAGACGAAAAGGTACTGGATTAACAGGGAGAAAATGTATAGTAAGAAAATAAAAAATAAAACTTATATCTTCGCTGCTCTCTTAACTTTTGCCAATTGAATAATTGATCCTGGCAGGTTTCAAATATTAGCCAAACTATTGCAATAATTCTGATAAATGTTTGGCAACATTTGTCCAAACTCGGGACCAGCTATTTTCTGTAACTTATGTTTCTTGATAGATTTTCATTTTTAAAAAACTTCAAGATGAGTTTCGAACAGAATAACAAATGGAATAAATAAAAATCATGATGCAACAGGTACTAGGTAATTTACGTAATTTTCGCCTGAGCTGAGTGAGTGAAATTTTTCACATACTGCAGAATCTCTATACTTCATTGGAATCACTATACGATAAAATTATCTCAGTGAATTTCAATGCAACATGTTTAATTCGTTTTTACCTAAAGTAATCATATTAAAAAAATTTTTAGCTGCAAGGGGCTGCATTCATGTTAAATTACATTTAAGATTTTGTTCATAATAATTAATTACTAAGATCTTATCTAATACTAATGACATTATCTTGGCAAATAAGATATAAAATTTCGATAAATAGTAAGAAAATTCGAAGATTGTAATTGAATGAAATAAAATTTATATAACTTTCAGCTAAATCAGAAAATGAATATTGTTAATATTTCATCGATTACCGTCACATCTCTAATCGACTACACAACTATGTTCGGTCAGTGAGTTAACGGTAAAAAAAAAGAATCAGGGTCATAAATCAAGTGGTCAGTCAAATATTTGCCAAGATTTTATATTTGCTTGACTAAAAAACTACCGATTACGAAATATCCGCGCTAAGAAAGAATGGGCAAGCTTTGATATCCTTACAGCACATTATGTAGTGGAGTATTAATTATCTGTAAAACGAATTAAGTCATTGATTTGTTCTATTCAATTAAATTACAATTTTTTTTATACTTATGACTATTACAATTTCATTGAGATATTTTTTTATCATTTCCGCAATGGCATTACGGTCTCGTAATAATACACGATGACTAAAGTTGTTTGAGACGCAAGAGTGTTACGTAATGGTCTGAAGAGTTCATTGAATATTACTGTAATTAGAAGTTGTAGCCAATCCTTATGGTTACATCAGCATACAGGTAAATTACCCACGAACTGATTAGCCGAGGGATAAATTAACTTAGCTACAATTTCGATATAGTTAAACGTGTCGTAAAAAATTGGAGAAAAAAAAAACCAATATTTTACGAGATATAATATGAATAAACTTGATTCAACTAAACTTAGCTAATCTCAATATTATTTTTTCATTTCACCTCTAATCCAGTACCGTTTATCCCATCTATTATATTCTAAGTTAAATAAAATTAGACTATTCAATTTATCCATATTATGATAATAATTAATAATAAGCAGTCCATTTGCATAGATTCTCTGGTGTGAATTATTATTTCAACAATATCTTAACTCAAAGTCAATATTAATAATAAAAACAATAAAAAAAAAGAAACATTTTCAACACTGCACTTCTGTGCAAATAATCATGATAATAATAATAATAATAATTATTATTATTATTATTATATATATATATATGTATTTATATATACATATAAAAAAAAATATATATAAAAAAACAAACGTAATGATAATTACTTACATAAAATGACGTTGACGAAAAAAACGAAGGAAATGATGTCGAAAGACAGCGAGACTCTCACGATACATGTTTATGTGGTGGAAATAATGATTTGGCATGAATCGTGGCGGCTGTCAAACTTCCATGTGTTTAGGTGGCGGATGAGTTATAAACGGCTCACTCCACATGCGGCGTAAGTCTCCCTGTAAAAAATTTAAGTAAATTAAGTAAATGGGATAAGTTTAAACGCCTCATAATCATTTGCTATTTATAATATCAAATAACAGTGAATTACCTTCAGATAAGCCATAGTGAGTAGTGGCAACAGCGTGAAAGGTACGAGGTAGAGTAGTGCTGGTTGAGCTGCTTTGAAGACCTCGGAACTAACGGTGGCGGTTAGTAGTCCAAGAAAGTAGCCAATCAGCGAACAATGGAAGTAACTGATGCGACTTAAATGACGCGGGGGAGGAACACCTGCTTCGCAACCACCTGGCAGTAACTGGCTCTTTTTGTAAGCGTCGTAACGCAGGACAAAACATAGCAGTAAACCTGGCATTACCACGTCCCCAAGACCCAGCATTGAAAAATGTCCTGCTTGATGCATGGAGGGAAATACTAGCTTGCCAGGCAGAGAAAGCTTAGGGGCTTCTCGGGCTACGCCTCCTAAATGCAATCTACGCGCTACCAAACCTACTGGATTATCAGCCGGGCGCGTCGCTACCTGTAAGAATAAAACAAATGAAATATAAGAACGTGAGAAGCGTTAGGAATCACAAATTTTAGATAATATTGAGGAAACGTCGAAGTTTGATACAAACCTTGACCATGACGTTTGTGCTGAATATATAGGAAGAGAAGAAGACCCAGAATACATCGTATATGAGAAGACCGGTGAGAAGTAAAGTGGAAACTTTAAGACTAGGCAAACGTACGAACGCTATAAACGCTACGCAAAGCCCCATTCCCATCGCATCCATCAATAGCCAATGACCAGTGAGTACCCATATGCATACGATGCTTACGCTGAGCGAAAACGAGAGCAATTCAGCGCCCGTAAACCTCCCGCACATACCAAATGATATTTTATTGCCGTCTGAACATGGCCGAATAATATATTGACACATTGGTAACAGGAGGAAGGCCAGCGCGACGGTAGCTATAACTGAAACATAAAATGCGACGATAAAAATGTGACAAACGGTGAAGTTTAAGCGTTGATTTCTGAACAATTCAACTCACTTGCTGTACATATTGCAAATAACATTTGCATGCTATCAAAAAAGAAGAACATGATTAAGAGAGATACAGAAGCACCCAGAGGCAGGCATAAAGCGTGCATAGTTTCCAGAGTTTGAACTCCTCCGCCGTTAGCACAATCCGAACCCCCAGTGCTCACTATTCCCGATAATAAATTAGTTCTTTCTTTTTCCTTCTCTCTTTCTCTTGCTTCCTGCTCCATGTTTAGAGAGCGAAAACTACCGTACACAATCAACAGAATTGATATAAGAAATGTTGAGACTCTGGAAGAGTCCATGATGGAGTAAGCCCTGAAAAAAATAAAAAAACACACACACACACACAACAATGATAAAAGTTTGGTCGAATGAGAATTCTCTTTATCGCAAATGTGAATTTGGCCAAGAATTATACGAACCATTGATAATCCACTGAGTTAGTGGCCATAGTTGACGAGCTTTTGGCCGTAGCTCGATGTGCTATGATAAAAGACTGTGTGGCATTTAAGTTTTCTTTTTCATCGATGCTGTTGCTGTTGCTCTACAGTTCCTTTGATCATCTGCACCCACAGCTGAAATAATGTTCAATAATTAGGAGCTAGTGAAAACAAAAAAATGAAATAAATATAAAATTTGGGTCGGTACAGTTTAATGTTTTCTTAAATAACGCAGTTTCTTTGATAACAGGATTTGGGATACACCTGAATACACTTTCGAGTTTATCTTGGTTTGTTATTCTTCATTTTTCGGAAACAAATTATTATTCAAACACAGACTGCGAGTTAAACATAATTTTTTTTCTCTCACATCACGATCAGAGTCTTATCATCTGTCGTACTTTGAGATAGTAGATAGAATGATAATCAATTTAATGAGACTGACAAATTTTTTTTTCTTTAACCTTTCATAGAAAGCTTAGAGTCTATCTCAATGAATGTCATCACTTGTTTGTTGAAAAGTTTCATTATTATCCTGTTAGTTATGTTCAAGTTTGTAAAATATAATAACATATATGTATATGAATGATAACAGTACCTAGAATTGTCAAATATCAGCATAACAACAGGTGCAGTTGCAGCTTTTAATAAAGCCGTTCAGTATCTTTGTTCAACACCTGCCACACAAATACACAGCTTAAAGTTGCACTCAAAATGGAGTTCATTGTCCGTGATAAATTTTCTATAATATATTATAGATGAAAATGTGATGTAAGATAAAAATGAAAATAATGAAAATAAATATCACAGCTATGTTCAAGATAGATACGATGATAATCGTCAAGCTTTTAGATATATTTTTAAATGATTTTATAGTAGAGCATAGAATTTTTCAACATATATTTCGCTCGTCATTCCGTACTGCAACAATGGACAGTCGTATACTAATTTAACGATGATATTACACATTTAAAACCGATATATGTGAAAGTTTAGGTATTTGTAGTCGATTACGGATCGGTATTATACCGTGAAATATTAGTTTCTGAAAGTATAAAACGCTTGTAAAATAGTAAGATCACCATTTTGGTAAACATAAAGGTCACGTGACCCTTTGGCCCCACGGAGTAAGGAGCGAGCAGAGGCTCTCTTGTACCCTAGATCGGATTTCTCTTGATATTATTTAGTTCTTTTTTCTTTCTTTTTTCTCTCGACCGTACTACCCTTACCTAAGTCATTTACAGTTTAGGAGTTTATTATAAACAAATAAAACCACCGCGAAAATCTCGTAGATACATGTTTTATTACATTATCGATACACTATTTAAACGCTAAAAACTCCCAAGACACGAATTGACACAATAATTCTAAGCCACCGAGCGTGAAATCGGGGATACGCGAGGCTCAGCGGTGAAGCTACCGCTGACAGGCGCAGCACGACTGTGCGGTGTACCCCGTATACATACATGTGTGTGTATATATCTATAGAAAACATAGCACAACGCTAGTATTATAGTATAGTTGTATTTGTACACATAGAGTTGAATATTCTTTATAACAGCTGTGTTATAGTTATTATTTCATGATTTTATGTATATACAATGATGCAAGATCCAATAAACAGTCAAATTTACTATCAAAAGCATTCTTATTATAAGATATTGATGATTAAATACAGGGGACTATGTTCAATCCTTATAACCCGCGGAGAAGTCCCTCTACGCGTTCCGGCAGGCTGGTACATGCAAGAGAAATGGGTAAAATAGAAAGCTGCGAAATATTTTGCGACGAATTACATAAATATGCAGATATGCGGTATTCTAACAGTATATCGTTTTCTTTTCGCTCTAAATAAAGCAAAACTCTTTTATACATATCGAATATATACGAGGTTCGAAGTTTAGTTTATACAGTACATATTTTTACAACAGATATTATTTCTGGGCGGAGGTATATCCAGGACTATTTCCGTATTTTATAAATTCGAGTATATCCATACGATGATTAATATCTAATTTCTCGTTCTACGGACTGATTCCGATTTCGCGTAATCGCGGACTTTCATTTTCTACTATACTAGAATTCATTACACTCTATCATATACGTTGAATAGGGGAAGTTGAGAAGCATCGTGCGCATGTATGCACGACATTCGCATACATGCTAAAACACGTAGCACACACACACATTGAATGTATTTTTTTTAAATGGCAGCAGCTATGGCGACGATACAGATCTTCCGACAATCTGGTAATAATAAATTCTTCTAAAACCACACGACGTTTTGTCATCCGAAAAAAACTCACATTTCAATTACATCCCCGCACATTGCGTATGAATCTTGAAAACGAATTTACAAATCATTAAAAAATTATTGTGTAACACTTGGTCTATAACCTAAAAATTTTCATCAAATAATAGTCTATCGCTCGTTAATCAATACCTCTAAGAACATAATCGAAGTAACTAAATTTTTTTTTCATATTTTTAATTCTCAATATTATATATTCAGGTACAAAGCTGCTCAGCGTAGCGCGAAATCTCGCCGCTACCAGCCCCTCAATTCGTAATAAATATTATTTTGTTAACGAACAAGAGGTTTCGATGGATTGGAACGACGTCACTGATCGCGCAGTAACTACCATGTTTGCGACAGAAATTTTCCGAGGAATGGGTGTCACGCTTTCATATATGCTCAGAGAACCGGCTACCATAAATTACCCATTTGAAAAGGGGCCTTTGAGTCCAAGATTCAGAGGCGAACACGCGTTGAGAAGGTGAAATTCCATATTTATCAACAATTTGTCGATATATGTGGTGTTAATTTTATCATAGGATTGACTCTTCCGGACTACAACATGTTTCACACGTTTTAAAAATTTTGTTGAAATTTTTTCTCCAGATATCCTTCTGGCGAAGAAAGATGCATCGCTTGCAAATTGTGCGAAGCCATTTGTCCTGCTCAGGCAATTACAATTGAGGCCGAGGAGAGGCCTGACGGTTCCAGACGTACAACGAGATACGATATTGATATGACTAAGTGTATCTATTGCGGTTTCTGCCAGGAAGCTTGCCCTGTTGATGCGATTGTGGAGGTATACAGGGTCTCCATGTTTTAGTCTTTGGCTGTTTATTCTGGTCCATGAATGAAATAGAATCTTGTTATATTCTGATATTTTAGATTTTAGATTTCTCTAGGATAGAATTATGCAAAGAATGGTAATAAAATTGTTTTGTATCAATTGCAGGGTCCAAATTTCGAGTTTTCTACAGAAACTCACGAAGAACTGTTGTACAACAAGGAACAGTTACTAAATAATGGCGATAAATGGGAATCTGAAATTGCTGCAAATATTGAAGCTGATCATTTATATCGTTGATAAATAATCCATCTATTTAGTCATCTTGTAAATTATAAATAAACATAAAATCTAGTAAAAATTTTATGAGAAGGTGTTGTTGAATAGAGATACTAGTTATTTATTTAAACTTGCAATTAGTCACTCTCTTCTCTTAAAGAGAGTCTTACTAGCTTATGAAACGATACCCTTAATGGTAATGTTGAAAATAAAATGAAAGAACGTTACATTTGCTTTCATGATTTCTTTCTCTTTATTTATTTATTTTTTTCTTTCTTTTTATATTAAATTGTATACGAATGTGTCCAGACATTTCACACGCTCACATTACACAGATTATTTGGGAAGCACGCCACTTATTTTTTTATAACAATAAATAATAATTACATATCAATAATAACAAGAATAGTGCGTTACACTTTGATCAAACAAATTAAAATTCAAACTGAATATTATATTTCTTATATAAAGTAATGCTATAATTTATTGACGATCATCCTGTTAAAAACGTTTCTTGCAAAGTAACACTATAGTTTTTAGTCCTAATCAGATTGATATACACAATTCATTGGTTTATCATAACTATATTGATTCCCACAGAATCTAATCAAATAAAATTCTGGTTCTATGGTCTTCTATAGAGTTTATTTTTCTAGTTTAAAAACATGTAAATACTAGGTATATGTATTATAATAGATGACCGCTCAATTCTTTCTGTGTGCAAATATTTATACTATTTTTAAAAGTAGGGATACATATTCGCAATTATTGCTGGATAATATTTAAATTTATAATAGATAGTATTTTTTCTTTATATGGATAGGTTCCTATAATTCCTGGCATACGTACTCTACTTTATTGATTTAACTATAATACAAATTGCAGGGAATAATATCGGCTGATTGTGTCTTTCCAACTTCCTTTCTAGATCTCATATTCCATTCGCTAACTTTTTGTTGTTATCATTGATGTTTGAGGACAGGGTGCGAAAGAAAAGTTCACAGTGTCTGAGAACTCCATAATAACGTAGATTAATGAGTTTCAAAAACCTCATGCCAGGCACTAAATCGACTGTATTAGAAATAACTATCACACATGAAATTTCTTAGATTCGGATTCGTGTATAACACATTACAGTGGGATTATTCACTCTTATTTTTTTTTTCAGATAAATTACAATAATGAATAACAATTTATCAATCAATGGGAACAGTAATTAGATATTCACTATTCATTACTGCGTAAATAAAATTCCTATATGGCTATATTCATATCTATATATCTCAATACTGTATCGAATGTAGGGATTTGGCTTTAGGATAAATAAAAATTCAATTTTTGGTTTTCTCCTATGCTTTTGCAGTTCATTAGCTATATTATATGGTTGCACTAAAATTATCGTGGAACGATACAGTTCTTAAATTATCTATGCTTAAACATTGAACAAGGCCTTTATATATCGATGTGAATTATTCTGACTCGAGTCTAAATACGGGTAATTTACCTATGTATTCAACAACTTTCGGTTAACATCAAATACCAAATTTCTTTTCTAATCTTAATAATTTTTTCCATACAAAATCTGAGCTTGATATTATTTTGAAAAATATCCAATAGGTGTGATAAACATGCAGGTGATAAGACGAGAGAAGAAATCATCATTCACATCCTTGAATCATTTCTTTTTTCTTGTTTTTTCTGTTTTGTCGCATCAGTAACTTTTCAGAAAGCATCTTATTGCAATATGTATATCATTTTTTACCATAAGTGTTATGTTTTTTTTCTTTTCTTTTCCATTTTCTTATTTTTCCATATATACCACGCACAACTTATGACTACCTTAAACCCAATAGGAAATACTATTTATAAATAAGAATCACACTTTGAATCATATTCATAATTAGGAAATAATCTGTCTTTATGTTTTGCCACAATAAGCTCAAACTAACGTGATCTTTAGCTCAGTAGCACTCGGATTGAGCAAACCGTTGTTATTAGTATTTGCTCTAACACATATATACCTAGATTAGCTAGCCTAGCTACATAGGTATCAAAATATGAATTGATATCTCGTCTGATATCTATTAGTTAATATTATTCAATTCTAAACATAACGACGAACGAGAGTAGTCTTTCAAATTTACTCAAAATTCATCTATCCACGTGTTTATCTATATTGTATGTTTCTATTTCTTCAGTGCTGCGTACCAACGTTTAAGAGTTAGTTTTCAGTCCTTGTTCTAATTTTTTTTTTTTTCTTCTAAAGATTAATCGGTGGATGGCTTTGTACGTCGACGATGATGGTTACGTGCCAAAGCGTGTATAATTGTTACAAGAAAATAGCACACCATCAACATAACAAATTTGTCGAAGAGCCAAGAAATAGTTGTAGCACCTTCCTGAAATTACAAAATCATTTATCATTAATCATTTATTTTTATTCGAACTTTAAAACATCTTTATAAAAGATCAAATAACATTTCATTCAAATAGACGGCGACCAATACTTACTATAGAAGATTTGTCATGTAATTTTTGTTTCTGTTCAACGAGATAGCGCTTTAATGGCGCTTGAAACTTTGGACCAATTACAGGAATAATTGCCAGCAAAGCAATTACTTTATCTAAAAGTTCCTCGTTGAATGCAATTATCACTGCTAATTGTTGTATGTGCATTTTTACTACGGCTTTTCCCACAAGTGTTGCACCAAAAAATGTCCAGAATGGGATAAGATAATGTCCGCATGTTAATCCAGCCAGATCAAACAATGGATTTGGTATCTATAATTCAAAGAATCAATTGTAATCATGAATACAGATGAATTTTCATCCGAGTAGAGAATTGGCCTCTGTTATAAACCCACCGAAGCACAAGCGAGGATTCCTAGAAAGCCAGCCTTTTGGACAAAATGTTTCATCGCGAGTTTGGCCCGCATTGCTAATGAAACACATTTCTCTCCATTTTCAATTGCCTCCAAGGCCTCCAGCTCCTTCAGCTCTTCTTGATCCTGACCTTGATCATGATCCTTGTCGCTTTGTCGACTCAGGCGAGCAGCTCGGGCCATAAAATAAGGAGGTAATTCTCCTAAAGCTGTTCCAGCACCCCATAGCATTGCTTCGACGCGTACTTTTCTCATAATGTTCAAGACGCTGGCTGTCCAGGCTGCGTCTATTGCAGAAGGACACACGATCTGGTCTGGATAAGGGGGCTCTGGAAAATTTAGACCTCCACATTCATAGGCAGCCATCGTTACCGAAGCTATATGTGGTCCCAAATATAAGACAAAAGTGTGAAGTCCAGTCCCGAGTCCAACGCTCGACAGCACACCAAGTCCTACCCAGTAAAACCACCACACAATGTTCGCCTCCCAAGATTTTATCAGCTGTGAAAAATCAGATCGAAGAGATTGAGAATTTTTTAAATATACAAGCGTCAATGAAATGCGAGATATATTGTTTGAAAAATGAATCTCACTTGTTGTTGCGGCCCCGAAACTCTGCTCAAAAGTATGAATAATCCAGCGATCACTATTACGCTCCATACAGTTTTTCTATACTTCAAAGTATTCTTTGTTAAACTAACAATATTGATAAGTAACTCTTGTAGAAAAAAGTTTAATGTTTTTATTGGATGATGCCATAGCGTTAAGCTGTCCGGATCAATATCCGAATCACTGCTATGGGTGGAATGCGATTGGGATTGTGAAGTATGGGAGGATTTCTTTGACGCTGGTGTACTTCGTCGAGTACCATTTGTCGCTGAGGAAGTATCCTTGGTACGTCGGACAGCCGTTGTATTTTCTGACATTGTGGCTCCCAACCGGTTGATCTGATGATCAGAAACGAAATGATTATGTAATAAAACTTTCAGTATACGCAACGGATGTATTTTCCATAAGTTATTAGCTTTAATATATCCGATAAAAAGAGGCAAAGAAGGTTTTTAATTGCTAATCAATATTCTGGAAGAAAATAAAGAGTCATGCTTGTACGAAAAACGAAAACTGATTCAGTCTTATTATTTCAGCCCAAATTCAGTAAACTATAAACGTTCTAAACTCGATACTTGAAAGTCCTTGAGTGAGGGCCTAAAGCCTACTTTAGTATTTACACTCTCTCAACGATTTCAAGGCAGCCTAAGACACGATAGTATGTAATATGAGGTGTTGAACTGGCTTCACTTATGTAACTAACAGTAATATAAGTCATCTTTTGATAATATACAAAATTCCATCTATATTGAATTTATTAGGATGATTAAAACAGTCATTGAAAAGCCTATCAATTGATCGATCTTGGAAGTAGAATGATGAGCAGAAGGCCACCTAATAAAACCGGCGTCAATATACAATGAAACAGTTTATTTACGTCTAATTTACTTCAAGCAGATCGTCGATGTTCATATCAATGACCAGGTAGTCTTTGTATGGCCTGAGTTCTCGGTTGCCCATTTCTAATCCCCCTCTAATTTTAAAACGAGGAACATCAAGCGACTGAATAACACTGACCAAGGAGTACTGAATAGTTGGTATACCATTGGCTTATTATCATTGGGTAGTCTGTTTAACTGAGGGTCAAGGGGCAACCACCTCCCTACTACCGTTCTGTAAACTGATACTATATTTCATGCTCCAAATCATCAGTTTCTCATTCTAGTAATAATGATTGGAAAAAAATTGTGAAATCGTTATTTTTTCTGCGTAATATATTTGAATTTCAAAGAATATTTTCGCAACTCTGATGCTCAAGTAAATTTTGAAATTTCATCAACATCTATTCCCACGTTTTGAGCTCATAGCTATCCTAATAATAACACAACAGGCTACTATGCTACTGCCTATCACACATTTGAATTTGTAGTAAATAGATAATTGTCCAATTTGTCGCGTGGTAAGCAGATTATAGTTGCTGACGTTAATTCTCATATCACCAACATGTAGACGTAATAGAAAAAATCATCCACGTGGTGAGCGTACAAAGCCTATTTGTGTATGTATGCTAGTCTGAAGACACATACACACTAAATGAATTAAGCGAAACATGCAACCAAATATTAAGCATTCATCCGTCACTTATGAAAACCGTAACAATAAGCACCAAATTTAATTAATAAAATTAATACCAAGCGATAAACAAGGATATTTATGCTACAAAAGCACCATAATTCCAATTTGAGATTCTAAGAAAAATATTACATGTTAAAATTTATATTTCATCAATTGTTAATACCAATGTTAGCATTTTATGTAACTTAACATGTACATGAGATTGGTGGTGGTGTATGATACAAATATAAACACAGAGTGAACTGACGCTACTGATAAGCATTGAATACATGGTTTCGAGGTGAAAAAATCAGCCTTACCGCATCTACATAAGATAAAGATTGAACAGAACTAAATTCTACAGCTTCTCAGCAATTCAAATTCATTTCTTACAGGCTTCACCTAGCTATACCTGGTCGTTGAAATTTGTTATTCTATTACGTCATGTATATCAACATCGATCAGTAGCTACAGTATATTATTTGTTAAGTGACCATGAGGAGGGTGTACCATGTCTGTCTTGTTTCCTGAGACAGGTAGCCTTCGTTCCCTTAGCAAGCGTTTAAGCTGTTCACGCGTCATACGCCGAAGAGAGGAGGTGATAGCAGAGGTGCTAAACGAACCACCGCTACTCAGCTGGCTGAAGCTGTTCTCAGAACACTCCGTGGTGGTAGTAGACGTGCTTGTAGTATGGCTTGGCTTTCGACCTACTCTCTTCCTCACCATCACCACAATAGCCAGGAACAGAGCCTGATCTGTACCTTGGATGGGTTTTCTGAGACTATTTTAGGAATGTAGAAGCCAATTTTTGCGGTAGATGAATATCGATAAATAAAATTGGAAATCAGATTGAAAAAAAAAATTAAAAATGTTATTTCAACTCTTTAATATATTCTTGATTTTAAAAATACTGAGATAAATAAATCTAGTAAATATGTGAATATTATGCTGGTTTATAATTGTCGTAAAATCATATGGGTCAATGATATTAAATTGTATTGTATATTTAGAACGAATGATACGTATAGTGTTTTAATTTGTTAATAATCTGAAATGTTGAGTTATAGTCGACGACTAGAAGACTCGTGTTTTAAAAAACAACCGTTGTTTGTTATCTAAAGTAACAATCATCACAGCCAGACCGCAGCCAATTATATTTCCTGTTATTATTACCAGCACCAGCAAACAACATGCAATTTATAACGACTGATGACTTTACCCTTACCTTTAATTAGTTAAATGATTATAAATTTTAATGAAGTTTATTGAATTATTTCCTTCATTACTACTAGGATAAATTTAATGAAATAAAATGAAATTTCTGAATCATACATTTTCCTTTGTAGAATGAAATTATTTAGTAACAAAGAAAATTGTTTTCGTGATACGTGTATCTGTAAATACGATTCGAATAACGTTTGGTAAGCAGAATATAAGCAGAAATTAACGATGTTTCAGCATGAATTATTATTGTCGTTGTTATATTTTTTTGTTTGTGTGATATAGACAATGACTTTGCGGAAATGATTGAACGTAAAATTATTATAAATATATTGTGTGAAGCCAGCTTAATTAACATTAATTTAAAGAAATATAAAAATTAACTCTAGTTTGTCAAATTGTATGACACAAGCGGAAAGAAATAGTAAGAGAAAGAAAGAATAAAAGAAAAAGAAAAACCGGTATTTTGATACAAAGCTCACCTCAAAAGTTACACCCCATTAGAAAACGTGACTTTCTAGTTTTAAGATTTCACTATCGCACTTATAATTATCACATGTATTTCGCTGACTGTTAAGTCTTAACCTCAATATATGGCCACGTAGTATACTAGTGTCCCTGGTATTGCAGCGAGTAATTGCAGATTAAAAATCAACCTTATTGATATTTTATAGAATGTTAATATTTGTATATTATAGAATATGATTTTTCAGTTCCTTACATGATTATATGAGCAGCGACTTAAACGGCTTAAGTTTATTCTAATCACATTAGTCGAATTAATTAAACCCCGCTATTAACAGAAAAATAAAATAATTTAATAGCCACTATACCGAGTAAGTAGTAGTAACGTGAAAATGGGGATAGTGTTCCTCTACACTGTGGAAATTTATTCGCACTGGGAATTTGTCTACGAATATCTACGCGAAATTAGGTACTTATTCAAAAATACAATCGTACCAAATTTTCCGGAAACCACTAGGCTCGAGTTCACTATACGGAAAACCAACCTTGAAATCCCTTTCTAGTTTTATATGTCACTTATTTCTATCATGCGACGCGAATCTCAATAGTACGTATATCATTCGGTAATTCTGCTGGGTCTGCATAAATCTGACCAATCATATTACCGCGTTTCGAGATGTAGCTTGAAATGAAAGAAAGATATAAGCTTTTCCGATAAATTCGTCCAATCGCATAGCTTCAGTCTGTCAGTGTTCGCTAGCTGAAGATTTTCCAAAAGCAAATCGTCGTACTCGCTCGTAGTCGTCGATGTGCGGATTGTGTTTGGCATGTGTACGCAATTATAATTATAAGGTGGTTATAAATAATTATGTTTATATCGGTTAAAAGAAAATAAAATAATAATAATAATAATAATAATTCAAAATAGTTATGATGTATTTTAATTTTGTTGTATAATTTCAGTAACATTAACGAGGTTTATAAAAAAAAAAATATGACAAATTCTAACCAAAAGTCAGATATTTCTTTGTTGTGTGTCTCTGACATAAGAGGTAAAATTTTCCGAATCGATTATTTTTATTGTTATTATTATTATTATTGACGTATATTAGCAACAATTATATATTTTAAAACACACAATCAGATATTTTTGAAATAAGGAAAAATGGAAACGTATTTGTATAAATACATAGATAATGGTTAATTCACCCAACCGATTATTGTGTTTCAGGAAACGATGTGACTATACTATGAGATAGTAAGAACTTGTAACTGCAACTATAACAAAGTTCAAAAATCAAAAGCCAAGCGCAACCAAGATAAGCGCAGTGTAATGGCTTACAGATTTTTGTATCACAAAACTCGGTAATGAGTTGAACTGTTGCAATGTTGAAAAGAAGTATGGTTCGTTATTATACGATAAGGATAATTCTAAAACAGAGAAACCTTTGTATGGCAGAATTAGAAACTGGGTTTATCAACGGCTGATATACAACGTGGAGCAGAAATTGAGCTATGAATGTCTTCGCTACGACTAGAATCGTATAGAATTATAAGATTTTTTAATACACCTCAAAGATCGCACGACGTGTAATAGAACAAACTCCTAATTTAATGTAATCGTTTTGAGTACAATGATCGATAAGCAACGACCAAATTCGCCCAGAATGTATAGAGGAGTGAATTATGTAAGAGCCAATTGATTATTGTAGCCAGGAAGAAATGATCAAAATTTTAACTTGACTTCTAGTATGGATAGCGTTCAACGTTATCCCCAAACTCAGTCTCTGTGTACTGAAAACAGAGCTGAGAAAATGCCCAAGGACCAGGTCGCTGCTTTATCTACCAAAACAGTTGAGATATATGAATACAGTGGTCAGAGGGATTTGGACCCTAATCAAGTCGAATGTTTTTTAACTATTCCAAACGAATCTCAAAAGGGAATTCAGATTGAAAGACGCAATAAATTGTTGTGCCAAATTTGTAAATTGTGTTTTGAGGGCTCGAATTCACCGCACGGACTCTTGGAGCATATCAATCTAATTCACAGTTTTAATATTTATGATAAAGGCGAATTATGCCGTGTCTGTAACGCAGTGTTTTACACTTCAAAAGCCTTACAAATACACGTAAGAACATGCGAAGGAGAGTCTGAAAGTTCTGCTTCAAATACGCTGCAGTTTTCTGATAATACGGAGGAAACTGTTGAGCAGAAATATGGAAACAGTAAAAATGATTCAGAAAATTCAGACGGTATCGAACCAATGAGAGAAATCAAATCTGAATACGAGGATTTCAAAGAAACCGTAGAATCGAAATCTGGAAAATGCGTTGCTCTGATTACAAGAGAGGGCTCATCTGCTCGTAAAGATGTGTCGAACAACTGTTTCAAATGCTATATTTGCTCTAAAGTATTTCGACGGACCAGAGACTTTAGATCGCATATAATGAGTAGCCATAAAAATGAATTGGACGATAAAGACTTTGACGATTTATCTTACAGATGCAAGAAGTGCGCCATTACATTTCCGAATATAATTTTGCTGAGGGGACATTTCTTCAAGAAACATACCGCGTTGATTATATACAGATGTATCGTTTGCCACGTTACATTAAAGACTAAAAAATCTCTGAGAATTCATTACAACAATTTACATGCACATAAGAGTAAAGAATTACACTCGTGTGATGAGTGTGGGAAAGAATTAATGAATCTTAAAGCCCTGAAAGCTCATATACGATTAAAACATGGTCAGAATAATAGCAAACCAGGATTTCGATGCAGACTTTGTCAGCGAAAATTTGATACCAAGGAAAACCGGTGAATATTTAAAATATCCGAATGAATTCTACTTCTGTGTGTGATTATTGAAAAAAAAAAATAACTCTTTACTACTTGTTACGCTATTTTTAGAAAACTTCATTACGAAAAGGAACATCTTGGAGAAAGCCCATTTATATGTACCGATTGCGGCAAAGGGTTTTCGAGCAAATCTGGCCTTTATGGACATCGTCAGTTACACAAAACAGATCAACCTTCCACTTGTCCATATTGCGAAAAGATATTCAACGTAAGATACTGCTTGTTATTTGTGAAAAAAAATTCAATAACAAGACTCAATACTTTTATTAAAATTTTTCTGTTTCCACAGAGAAGGGACAGCTACCACGAACACATACTGATTCACGTTGGGCCAAGACATCGTTGTCCACATTGTCCTAAAGAATTTGTCCAGCGTAGCAACTTGGTTCGTCACATCAGGATACATACTGGTCAAAAACCTTACACCTGTACTTTCTGTGATAAACGTTTCTCAGACAAGGGTGCATGCAACTCTCATATCCGTGTTCACACCAAAGAGGAACAGTGTGCTTGTCCATACTGTGGTCAAACATTCACAAAGAAACAGAAGTTGAAATATCACATTCGAAAACACACAGGGGAAGGTCTTATCAGCTGTGAAATTTGCTCAAAAACATTTACGAATGCCTTTGCTTTGAAAGAACACAGAGCTATCCACGATAGACAAACACAGACTATATGCGTTGAATGTGGGAAAGCATTCAACAGTCCTAAATACTTGCAGAGACATGTGGCTCTCGTTCATCAAAATCCTCAAGATTCGAGCATGTCTTTCCATTGTCCAATTTGCGCAAAGACATTCTGCCATCAGACGCGATTAAAGTAAGCGTAACGCACATGGAGTGTTCAGAATTATATTTCATTCGTTATTTAATATCATTTACAATTTCTGTGTCGATATTATTTTCAGATCACATCTTGTTACGCATCTGGGAAAGAAACACTTGCAGTGTTTAATCTGTGAGAAACGTTACAGCAGTCCGAAATCCATACGTAATCATTTGAAGCAGCGTCACGACTTGAGGCCAGAGCATCCAGAATTTAAAAAGTCTGTACGTTCTGCGTTTGAAAGTAATCACATGTCTCCAAACTCGATGCAAATTGCACAGAATTCACACTCTTCTGAAGTTACCAGTGAGGATACAGTCCTCACCTTTTCATTGAAGAAAGAAAGCAACTCTGTTGCTTCAAGGAGCGGGAAAGAGTCGATTACATATTCCTCGGACGACGAAGAAGTAGCTTTAGGAAATGCGGAGTTTATGGAAGAAATTGATTACAAGAATGCAACAAAGCTTGAGGAAGCCCATGAGGTGAGGGAAGCGAAAAATTCAAGAGACACTAATACGAGTATAAATCTTCCTTCAAATTCAATAATATGCAATGAAGGTGAATCTTTGTGTATAAAGACTGAGAAGATTCTGAATTATAATCAAAATTACGAGTTGAATAGGGAAACTGCATTGAATTTAGCGACTGTTAATGAAACAGACGATATTCTATGCAAAAGAAATGATGAAATTGTAGATACTCTTTATGAGAAAACTACACATGCTGCAGATACAAATGATGAGATAGAAAAACCGATTATATTAGACAAGGTATCGTCTTTAAATGAACAGTTGAGAGAAAACTTAAGTGCAATTATTGAAGATTGTATTAATGTAAATGAGGAGCTGAACGAATTTGACTCTGACGACGTTGGGTGCTTCCAAATTTTGAATATGAAATCAAAATTGGGTTTAGAATCTTCCAAAGAGATGAGTAGAAGAAAAAAACAGTTAAGAACACCTAAGAAGTACGTGTCTCCAAACGAGACGATAGAAAAAGTTGATAATATTATATTGAAAAATGTTATGCCAAAAAGGGAAAGAGTTGAAGCAATAGCACGATCATTAAAAGAGTCGAGTAATTTGAGAGAGATTTTTATTGAACAAACTAAGTAATGCTTAAAATATTTTTTACGAAAATAAGATTAAAAATAAAGCAAAACAAAAAATATGAATGTTTAGATCTTAATTATATTTATAGTGTTTTATATATTATATATATACAGATAATATCTACAGAAATGTCTCTTTGGAGATTACAGAAAATAAAAAAAAGTAGTAATATCAATACTCTAAAGATGCGTGTATTTTATATATATATATATATATCTATATATATCTGTTGATATTCGTATCAATAGGGTTTTACGAGAGGAAACGACATTATTTATTAATGAATTAATGAGTTAATTAATTTAAAGGTATTTTAATACCGTAAAGGCCAGTAATTATACCCACACTAATTATAGAATATATTTATACCCATATACACGTAACATTTACGTATAGTTACTATCTACCGAGAATTTCAATCTATTCATTATCTCATACCGTGATGGTAAGAATCAAAGAAAGTATGTACCTAAGACACTACCTCTAAGATGATTTAATCCGATTGAATTCTAATGTAAAGTAAAGTGACGACTATAGTTGATTGAAATAATCTAAACGAATTACTATCGCGAAATTATTTATACGACATAAAACGATTTGAATGTAAGTCTCTTAATTGTTACCAGACGAAACGCAGCTTACACATAATATACATATAATATATAGGTATAAAGGTTTTACCATATTCAAGTCAATTATAAATGCGTCTGTGAATAGATAAAAATCATTCAAAAATAGATAGGATAATAAATGTTACAAATATTACAAAAAAAAATAATAAAATACTTTTAAATGTATGGTACTACATAAAACCAGAGGTGGAGTACAAAACTTGTGCCAGATGAACGACCAAAATAATTCTATATTATTGATAATCTATACACAGCTATATTATACATTAATAGTAATTCTAATTATTAGTATATAATATCTATAATATATATAATATATAGTTATATATATATATAAATAAAGTATAAAAGGTATTCTTACAATATGAATATTGAATATTAATATTACAGAGAGAAAAATAATAAATTTTCTAATTTTTACTGATCTATGAACAAAAAAAAAACAAATTATACCATATTTTGTAGTAACGTAATAAATATTTTGTACCGAAAAATCTTACTGTTATAACTTATAAGTCTTAAATCAATCAGTATTTCCTACCCCTAAATCAACTTTCAAACTTCCACCCCTCCTGGGAATTTCTTTTCAATTTTTATTCCAATATTTTGCAATTTTTTAAGTAAATCAAATTAGCTACGTGGTCCTGCATCTCCTAATTACAACCCTGCGTTGCCAAGGGGAATAAAAGGGGCGTCCGATGCCATGGCTACGATCCTAGAATATACGCATGTATCGGCTTTGCGAGCAACAGGCGAGTGTGGAACACCCAGAAACATGAATCGACTATCCGGTAACCTCGGCCTCGATTGCTACCGCTTTTCCCCTAACATAGCCACGGCCCTGCAGCAGTTCGCCCCATCGCCTCGGCTCCCCACTCGTTTTCACTCGCCCCGTGAAGTAGTAGTAACATCCATCGGGGTAAGACGGACGTATAGACAGACAAGTAGTCATAGTCTGGTCGGACCAACAGTGTCTGTATAGCAGCAGCAACCACCTGCCGCACAGTAGTAGCGTATACCCGCGTATAATCAGACGGGCGTTATAGTCTTTAATTTTTATTTAGAATACAAAGTAGATAATCTGGCCTATCTCGCTTAGGAGATTAATGAATAAAAATTGTATAAAATAAGGTACGGATGAATCGGAATTTGAGATAGAAAACAAAAAAAAACAAGAAAAAAGAAATAAGAAAATAAGAAGAAAGGATGAAAAGGAGGAGTTAGCGGGAAGTAATTCGACTCGAAATCAAGCGGCAAAGTAAGTCGACCTTAAAACACACTGTTATATTAATCTTAATTTTATTCGTACGCTGATTTCGAAATAGTACTGTATGTTAATAAAGCCCGAGTTCAGTCACTCGGAAGAAATACGCTTTATGGATATATAAGTCGATGGTTTTGTGGACAATATGTTACCGGCGAACGTTGTTTATATGGTATTTTGCAAAGCAAGTAGGTATATTGGAACGTTATTTTGTGGCCATGCAGATTTAACGGAAAGAAATATTTCGCCACTCTTCATGCAATATGTTTCCATACGCTTATGCAGATGCAGATTTTTTTGTAACGCAAAAAAATAGAAATATTATCATCCTGCATAATGGGTTCGTGCATAGGTTTTTTGTTTTTTTTTTCCTTCTCGCGTGCAAAAGCAGCTCAGCTAATCGGCCAGTATCTCGTTTTAAGTAGGTACACTGTTACAGATTATCGTGCGCTCGTAGCTACCTGATATTCACCGACCCGCATGATACGAGCGTGTACATTTTTCTTTCAAAGTTTGAGGCTTTAAAACTAAATTTGGTACTGGCGTGTGGCGTATACAAGAATAACATACAATTTCACACTGCTGCTTAATAATTCACAACTCTTTTTCATTTCAACGTATAGCTATCTATATTTAGTCATTGTTTCAACTTTTGATAATGATGATATGATATTATGGTGGTAATAATAATTATTATTATTGGATACGAATCGTGATGAAGGTAGCAATATTGCTGGAGAAATTAGGCGTCGACCAGAGTAGCTATATATCATACTTTTCTAAGAAAAACTGATAGTATGGCACAATTGAAACTGGAGTACGTAACATTATCTAGAATCAGTTTGATAGTAAACGGGGAGAATTTATTCAAAACGCGTGACAAGCGACAACGCGGTGATAAAAAAAACTCCGATGTCACGTTATAAAAATGAGTACTGCAGTCATGTTATAGAATGCGACTATTATAACATGAAGTGAATTATTTATCCATCGATTCATACATCAGAAGATAAATCATTAAACTTGGAGCGGTGTAGTATAATGCCTACTTTTCGCTTGGTTGAATTTCTCTCGTGAGTTTAGAAACCGAAAATTCTAACGAGGCGAGAATATTATAACATCGTATACTTTTAACCAGAAACTTTAGCAGCGGGCTATTTTTGATCATATTTTAATACTACGCACAATAGAAAGCCTTAAAATTAGAAGAAAAAAAAGTTTTCATTAATCGGGGTGTAGGGTTCAAGATGATATATACGTGGAGCTTCATGTTCATGAAGATGATATATGTTTGGATAAAATAATCAAGTTATAATGAAGAAAAATGATCGAATTTCATTGGCCCATAATTGTTACATAAAGTAATCGATTTAGCTAAAAGTTAACCCGACACGTGCCTGCAGAAACCTCTTCCTCTTTCCTTCCTGTACGCAAGTTTTGATATACGTATAGTAACCATGATTTACGACGTTGCAGAGTCGAGATCGTTATGTGGGCGTGATTTCGTTTCGCAGGACGTAGTAGGTATAGCGTTGGTCATATACCGTCGCGTCTGACCCCACGCGTACCTCGACCACTGATGAATCTTACTCTAACCGTCTGTCTTCTCTTACTTGCGAGATAAAATTTTTAAGCAAAACGTATTGCCCGCGAAAACCCAGATGCCGGAATCCGGCACGGTATATAATCCACCCTTCTTGTAGAAAATCTGATTTATGATATCATATGGAGTCTGCCGAACGTGGGGAGACTCAGTTTCGAGCTTGCGTGAGCGTATGACCGCAAATATGTGGAATTTTACAGTTAGCCCTTTATTTTCTCCGCACGTTTTTACTTTTAATCAAATTTTCACCTCGACAACACGCATTTCATATTCTCGGATGCATACACCCCGACGTATACATGTATATAATAATCAGCCCTTTTGGCGGTAGAATAGGTAGGCAGGGGAATATATCATTCATAATAAATCACAGACCCGATCCTATGTAAGCAAGATCGTATGCTTCGAATAACCTTTAGCATTCTACCCGTATTTGATCAAATATGTGCTCTATACATACACATAGGTATATCCACTGCAACCCTTGATTATTTTTCCACATTATTTTCACCGACAATGATAACCATTTTCTCTAACAAGTATAGTATGAAAGACTTGGTATATATGTATAGAAGAGAATAGCTGCAATGCGTATAACATATACATCATATGCCTACACCACTGATTGCGAGATGAATCTCAGCCGCTGAACTATCAACCCTGTGAATTATTCCACCCCTGTTGAGCAAGTGTGAGTTGCAAACTGCGATTTAGAATCATAAGTGAACTTGCGTTGCGTGGTCGGAATTTTAATTCAAAGGGCATTCAGGTCAGATAAGTGCCGGACCGCATACGGACTGTAGCTACTCAAGGCCTCTAATTCTCGCGGCATGCGTCCTCCTTAATTAAGTTTTCCTTAACGACCGAAAGTTATGCCTACCAGCTACCTACCGCCGCAATTTGTAGCTTTGCATCACAAAGACGTCACTTTACCATGAATTTACCACTAATTAAATTGCCGCATTGAAAAAAGCACATCGCATATAAACGACTTGAAGCACACTATGGTATATTCCGTTTTCATATTTAAATCGAATAAATAAACACGGTTTTCTGTATACTAATAGGTATGATCCAATTTTGATGTCTGCGCTTTGACCGTAAGCAGACTCCAGTAACGATGTTCGAAACAAAAGTTCGGAACAATGATTTTTCAATTTTTTAAGGGTTGATGAAAATTTTTGTTTCCTAATTAGACCATTGTTTCAAATACCATTGTGTTCATCTAACGGCATAATTTTCCAGCCATTTGAGATAATTATCGGGAAAAGTTTCTCTCCTGTAGCAAAATTCACCCTGCAGAAACCCAAAATTCACCGCCTGTCGTATATTCTATTAGAAAATGGGCTCGCCGTAATAAGCTCTATAAGATATATGGGCAGATATATTTAGCAGATCCATTTACCGGGAACCGCAGATGCTGGAATAATATTCCCCCATCACCGCGCACCGCCTGGAGACTTGGGGCCAATCCATTGAGACACCTCGCGTCAATGACGTAGCCGCCCAGAAAACTCTCCGTATATCCTCGAACGCGCCAGGGTCCAAGGGTCAGGGTCGTCCCGACTCCTCCGAGGGAAAATTAGGTCACCCGGGCAAACCCCACCTACCCTGGGACGACCCGGTTTCACCGCGAATAAAACGTACGCACATACGTCGACACCTGATGCTTGATGCTTCTTGGGGAGATGAAACAAACTTACAAGGCTATAGAGAACCCTTAGACATCTTCAGGGCTTATCGGTTCCTCAACGTCTCTACATCTCGGGGCTATATTTTACTCCAGTGCCGAAGAAGACCTTTAATCTTGTCGATTTGGCAACACTAATTGGAACGTTGGCCGGGAATTGGTGATACGCTTTTTTGAGGATTCACTGTACAAAAAAGAAGCTAGAAGATGGTTGATCTTGGAGATACTAGCAACAGAGGCGGGAGATGGGTTTGTCCGAACGACAGACACCTCGCCCTTAGAGCAAAGTGAGTTTCTCCCTCTTTTTATCATCCTTATTTTTTGTTGTGATATAGTACACCGAAACCTGATAATGAAACCTATTATATATAGGTATATGGAACAGTAATATCCGAATTGATCGTTATCAGTTTTTTCGAACGAAGACGATCGTCTAATTATTGGATTTTACTTTGCACCCTCATTCAGTGGTTCTTATTGTAATTTATCATGATTAGTCCTGCAAAATTGATCACTGTTATCATTAGGGCGAAGTCTGCGAAGATGGACCACCAAGTTTCACATTTTTTTCCCTAGTCTCTCTTGGCTCTGATATATTAAACCATATAGCTTATGCAAATTCTTCATTCCGACATCCCTTTTTCGAAAAAAATTACTAGGTACTTTGCAATCATAAAATTGTCTGAATAAATTATAGGGTGGTCTAACTTTTGCGTTCTTTATACCAAAAACAAAAAAAAAAAAAAAAAAAACAAGTCTCCTAAGGTAGACCACATCTGCGAGATGAAAGGATGGACTATAAGATAGACTCGGATGTTATTTCTGAACATGTTTTCGCACCTTTAAAACTTCAAAACTTGTTAAATTTACGAGATGCTGCAACTTATTGGTTGAAAATGTCGGAACTGCGGGAGTGAATATTGTTCAGCTTTAATTAGAACGCGACAAAATTTAGATAACGTCTACAATTTTAGAACTTTTGGTCGATTATGAGTTTATTAAGAAATCGCGTGGTTCAACTTCCGGAACTGGTCCATATTCGTCGACTTTGGTCTAAATATACACATTGAGATCGTGGAATGCGACTAAAAATCATGTTGCGATTATTTGACCTTTGTGATCAATCAAAATTTAATGTGTAACTACACAAGTCACAAGGCATATAGTAAAGTTAGAGCGACTGCAGAAGTGGCAATCAAATTAGATCACGCACGAAGGTATGATATTAAAGTAAAAGAGTTTCAAGCCTTTCGTATATAATTTCGTCCATGAATATATAGAAGGTCAGTGTGGTTCAAGGTGGGGAAATCAAGATCCTCGCAATAAGTAATAACGATACGTCAGGCGCGGGGCTTATTTTTTAATACTCTTTTTTTCTTCAGATTTTTTTTTTATCCTTCGGGCTGACCTCGACGGCAAAAGTCGATCGAAGGGGGGACGGTACACGGTACCTATACCCTTAGTTGTGTTTCCTCGCAACCACGTCAGCTATCCGTATGGAAGTATACGAATCAATTTTTCATTTTCTTCAAAGCATAATGAAACCTTTGAAAAATATATTGTGGAAAAATACTCTTCTTTTAGAACCTTACGCATCGACTAGCTTCACGTTTACGCTAGAGAAGATCCCGAGCTGTATTATGATTACAATATTTCAGCTCTTTTCACATTTAAGCTTTTCACATTGTCTTACTTTTTCGTTGTGTAACATGTCACGCGCACCTGACCATAGCTCCATTGTTGTGGCGGACAAAAAACGTTACTTTCCACTCACGCAAAGGTTTTCTTGCTGTCGCTTTTCTTCCAGGGATCAGCACATAAACAATTCCCCATCGTATATGTATATATATTTGTAACAACGTAACAACATGTCTACATCAACAATAAATGGATATTCAATTTAGCGCGAGAGAAAGAAAAAAAAATATGTATAACATAGGTACATATTTATTAGTCTTCCTATCTGTTTCATGAAATCTGTTTTTCATTTAACTACGTCTGTTCAACCCTCTCGCAAATGATAGCCAACGATCGATCGTGTAATTAGTGTTGCGATGGTGACGACCAATTGAGAGAACACATATATAGCCTGACTTCTTTACAAATGTCCATTGGGACATCTCACAGCAGGGATGATCATTCGGTATAGTTATATAGGGTGAGGCTTTTATCAGCTCATCCGGTCGTTGTAGACTCAGGTATACCTATATCGAGGTTGATAAGAGCATCACGGTTTTGTTGGGAAACTCGAAAACTCGGGTGTCGTCAAATGACAAAGGTTAATCTCCAAGGGTGGCGCACGCACAACATCCTATGAAAATGGAAAATAAAAAGGATAACGGAAAAGCGCTTAAGGGTATAAACGATAAGTTGTGTAGCTCTCTGCAGTCACTTGCCTCTTTTTATACTTGAAGAGCCACTTCACGGTCTAGTATACCTATGTCCACTATATAACGTAAGATGACGGTATATATTCACCTCTTTGAGCTATTCTCGCGCGATTTATTTGTCCAACATTCTATGCTCCTCCCTCTGAACTCTTCACTCCATCGAATACAGGTTGCGTACCGGATGGTCCGTGAAGACGGGGTCACTGGATTACAGAAGCGACTACCCTTCCGGAACGCAACTTACCCTTACCGAGGAAGAACGCTGCACCATTATCGAGGTAATACTTGCAGCAGGGATTTTTCTTACGCTTTTCTTAATCCGAAGAAGCTGCACTTTGGATATCGACTTCTTTGGATTAAACAGGATTGAAGATGTTACCCATAAACCGAACGATTCATAGCTCATTGAAACTGTACAGCTTCTCCGAATAATCCAGTGTATAAGTGCCCCATAATTATACATCGCCATTTGATCATCTCATGGTATAAATTTGTCGACAGATGGCTGTTCCCTTCCAGACAACTAATGCGATCCGAGGTTCATAAATTATTGAACAGCTATCTGTCTGATAACATAAGGTCCCCGCGAATGAAACTATCTCGTATAAGAGTCACTGAGGGATCAATTTCAGTATTTACATTCTAGCGACTAGCACTGACTGACGTTTCACGTATAGGTATACGTTAAGATAACATGACATACGGAAATATGGAACATTGCGTGTGAACACACAATCGATACTTGAGGGTTCGAAGTTACGTAGATATTATCGTTTTACACGCAGTCCTGGAGGTGTGGGTAGAAAGTTATGACTTGTATATGACTGAGCTGTATATTATACCTATATGATGAAATAATTGAGTTAACACCATCGAAGATACTAATAACACCCAATTACTAATAAATTTTAGCCAACAAACAAAAGGAATTAGATTTACAGGTCGACTGATAAACGCTATAAGGGACATTTGAAAGGAGTTAAATTCAAATTGATTGAACATTTTTTTATTCACTTATCCCGTTGCCATTATACGCTCGGTAAAAAATATCATGAAAGAGTAATAACGCGTTTATTACTTGTCGTAAAAAGTTTGTAGCTTTGGCAGTGGAGTATTGGAATCTCTTCCAAATTTCTAACAGGCTATCGATTTTTGTCAGCCAATAACGACTCGGCGTAACCCTTTGATCTTTCTATTTCTATAGAGTTAGTAATTGTAGCTATACAAGCACCGCATATATTCCCGTTTTAATGAAAGCGTGATGTCAAGGACTTTGTTTAGTTTTATTGCATAGCAACTATCCGCAGGTAATCCGTAGAGCAGAAGCCTTGGATTTATCGGAACAAGAACGTGTTGGTAGATTGGTTGATCGGCTGGAGAACATGAAACGTAATTGTGTGAGTTCCGGAAACTTGTCTGGAACCGAACATTCGTATAGTCGTTATTCTTGCGCTCTATGCGGCGAAAAATTCACCGTTCTTGGGGCGGGTCCGGCCATATGCAAGGATTGCCGCAAGCACATTTGCCAGAAATGTGGCATAGAAGCAACGATGATGCCTTGTAGTGGTGTGCAGATTGGTTTACCGCAAAATTCCCAACGACCAAGGCTATTTCTTTGTAGAATTTGTTCCGAGACTCGAGAGATGTGGAAGAAAAGTGGCGCCTGGTTTTTCAAAGGACTACCAAAATACGTTTTGCCTGAGAAAAAAGTAGTACGTATATACAGCTACTTTTCAAGATGTGCAAAATTTCTCAACCATTTTCACCCCCGGACAAAACTTCAGACTACCCTCTTATACCCTTGTGTCAGGAGCGAGGTAGATCTAGACGCAGTTCTCGGGCTTCGACCTGGGCCGTTGTTAACAATCTGAGATCCCTTGAATCTGCAGAGCCGGATTCATCGTCCGATGAAGACGCAGGTCGACGTCTTGCGATGAGTCGTTCCCTTGGACCCAACGATGCTCCACCTTCGACCCCGACAGCCGACGAGAAGTATCGTTCAACAACGCCAGTATTTTCCACACGGGATGCTTATAGTCGTCAGAATTCTAGCAATGCAGGGGATTTTGGAAACGGAACCAGATCAGGGGATGGTGACACTAACCCAGGCCAATTTCCTTCGTCTACTTCGCTGCAGCCACTTCAATCTCCCCGTGGCCATGGCGTGGGTAGAAATTTCGGTGCGTTTCAGTCTCAGATGATGATGAATGATCATCGTTTGCAAAATTCTTCGGATCAACTAAACTGCAATCAGGTACACAGCTTCAGGTACGTAGGAATAGGATTGTTGGGAACCATACATTGATTTGGGTTGTTGGTGTGTGATCAACCTTACAGGAGAGACTCTCTAGAGTCGAGCAGCAGCCAGGGATTCATGATGTTGGACCAACATCAGGATCACTGCAATCCACACTTTCACGAACAGGATCTGGAGACTCTCGTCACGGGCAACGAGGGTCTGACCAAGAGCCACAACCAGTACGATGCCCTACAGCAAATAGTGCGGGGACTAGCTGGTAATAATTCAGGAAACGGCGGCTCTCGTCTTGTAACATTTTCACGTCTCGATTACCCCCTCGTATATTTCATCGAATAAAAACTTTACCGTTGCCGTAAACTTCCGGTTGAGTTTATTCCGATCAAGTTTGATTTTCATACGTGTGTCTGCGTGTAATTCTTTTTTTTTTCTTCCTTCTCTCCACGGTTTCAGACAAACTGCCCGGCTGTTTTGGCTCGCTAACAAACTTTGTCAGACTTCCGTGACTCTCTGTTCATCAACTAATGAATGGTTGCGTCCAATGCTTAGAATGATTTTCATTGATTAGAAATACTTTCATTGATTTCTACTAATTGAATTATAATTTATATCTCCGATGATTACTCTTCTAATCAAAGTCACTCTGCTATAGTATCCTCAAACTTTCATCAAAGAATTCCTATACATCGATCCGTGCAGACATCTTTTAGAAATACTCGTAAATTTCGCAGACGAGGTTGCGGAGACTAGGCTATATGCCAGATTTTAATTTACTAAGCGCCTTCTGTCTTCTCTCACATCTGCCGCTTTTGTTCGTAAGAGACGGTGTCTCGGAACATCAGTTAACTTATTCTTGTTTTTTTGTTTGTTTTTTCTTCGTAATGTCTAATACATCTCTGGCTCCCTATATATACCATCAACAAACTTATTTCATTCTGTTGTATTTTATACTCATTCCTCTTATACCATTGAGCAAATACTGTTTGCTTCCAATTTTTTGTTATACACCGCGGCACTAGAGTATAAAGTTTTTTATAAAAGTAAAAGCTTAATATGATATTGCTTTCGTTATATAATTACATATTATAGCTACGGCGGTTCTGCTTTTCAAATATTATCCCAGATTGAAATTCGCTCTTTGATTAAAGATGAAACGATCAAGTAACACAAACAGACCGCGAAATAGTTTAAGACAAACATGAGGTAAACCCATATATATATTTATATATATTTATATCATGTATATAATATGTGAAGCTCGACTGTACAGCAGCCATCAATTGCGAAGAGGGATTCGATTCCGGAGAAGTATCTAGACAAATGTGTATCTTACGCTGAGAAAATACTCGAGTAAGAAGTTAGCTAGTCTGTCTCCCCTTTAATCCCGAGCAAACCGCGATTCCATTATATGCCGGTATAACACTCAACACTTGACACGAAAGACTCTCCAAAAGGTTTTATAAAAGTTTAAGCAAACTTTCGTCTCGAAAGACTTAAGACCCTTTCGAAAAAATATTGAAACCATCAGATGAGGGATTTTCACAGCATCAGCGGGGGATGGGTACGGGACACTGGAAGTCTCATTGCTATACGACCTCGCGGCACAGTACCTCCAATGCAGAGTACAACGTGCCCGAGGCCTACGACCCATGGACATCCACGGGCTGACAGATTCATTCTGCAAACTCAACATCCTACCCGTTGCGATCGGGAGCCCATCCCAACGCTTGAGGACAAAAACTGTCCACAAGACGAGGGATCCGGAGTACAACGAGACAGTCACATTTTACGGTATCACGGAGACAGACGTGAGTATGCTGATTTATGTTCGTCTAGAATGAATCTTCGAGAATAGGATGCAAAAAAATAAAATAAAAAAAAATGCCAAAATGTTCTCCTCCAAATCATATAACATACAGATGAAAAATGGCAAAGCTCTGCACATCTTGGTACTCCAAGACGATCGAGCGGGCAAGGATTTCCTAGGGGAAGCGAAACTGCCGCTTTATCAACTTCAACCGTATCAAACGATTCATTACAATGTTTATCTGGAGAGTCATTGTCAGGTTCGTAATTGTTTTAGGGCTTTGAAGGGTTGAATGATTTAGTCGCGTTACATGATCTGGACTAATCCCATGAGTGATTTTATGGCTTGAAAATTTGGGAAAATCTGCAGGTGGATCACGAAGAGGAAGTTTGGGGAGAGGACCTGAGCCCACGGGGTCGAATACTTGTGACATTGAGCTACAACACTCGCAGACGCGCTCTATTAGTCAACGTTTTGCGCGCTGTGAACCTTCCCCCAATGGACAGCAACGGGTTCTCTGACCCCTTCGTCAAACTCTACTTGATAAAAAGACCAGAAGACAATGCACAGCAGCAAACGACCGCCACCAACAATCTGGACAACAACAAGAAGAAGGACTCGAAGAAACCAACATCCGCAATATACAACACCGGGGTCAAGTGGAAGACACTAAACCCAGAGTGGAACGAAGAGTTCGCTTTCGAGACCCGGCTCACGGACCTCACCAGCCAGATGTTGTGCCTCTCCGTATGGGACAAGGACTTCGGCAAGAGCAACGATTACTTGGGCAAGTTATATTATCCACCATATCATCATTAATTGCAGGATTCGAAATCTCAAGATTATATCTGTATAAGTGAAGATATTTTCGCCATCTCTCATCCACACACGATGATAATATAAAGATAACTGTAAAGTTCTGAAATCCTGTCGTGCGCGCAAGTTTCAACCCCAAACATCGATTTTTCTATTCTACGAAACATACTCGGTGGGTTGAATCCTATACGCGTTAGATTTGGAGAAATCTTGAATATACAGGGTGAATATTCTCCGGGGTATGATGTGGGAGGAGCTTCGACGTGCTAAATGCTCCGCCTTCTTCTATTCACACTCGTATCGCAGATAAGGGTATACAGGGTGATTCAGAATTCGTGACAAGTCTCTTGAGGGGTCAACCCTTGTCAAAATTGGGATCGAAAGTTCCTCTGCCATTTTTGCGAAAGACGATTTTTTTCCTTGGGACCATAACACATTTTTCCAACATCTACAACCAAATGAGAAACTTTCATCGAGAAATCTCTTCAATATTGAAAAAAAAAACTCATCGGCATCGTTTGAGATTCTTTGAAATTCACAAATGATATGAAAACCAAAAAAAAGCAAAACAATTGTTGAAAAAATCTTTTTTCGGAAAAAAAAATTCCAAGGAAAAACATCGTTTTTCGGAAAAATGGCTGAGGAACTTTCGATCCCAATTTTTCTGGGGATCAACCCCTCGAGAGATTCGTCACGAATTCTGAATCCCCCTGTATATATCAGCTTGATATAATCACACACACTACTATTCTGATTAAGCAAACGAGTGTGAATAGAGAATGAGAGGAAACCGAGATGAAGGCGGAGCTTCGGCACTTCGAGACTCCTCCCAGATCAGACCCCGGAGAATATTCACCCTGTATAAACCTGCGACTTTCAAAATTTCCAATCTGTTCCGTAGGAGGTCTGCTTCTGAGTTGCAGCAGCAAAGGAGAGCGTCTGAGACAGTGGATAGACGCGATCAAATTTCCAGACCATCGTCATCAAGCATGGCACAGTCTGCAAGAGGATCTCATCCCAACAGAATGAACAGTTATTATAAACCGTGAGGCGGCAATTCGTTGCGTATAATGGGTAATTATTTACGCTTCAGAAAACAGATTATCATGTAACTAAATTTTTCAGAAAATTTTAATTACACTTATTACGTAGGATTCCTTCTGTGCCAAATTGGTACAAATTGAAAGACGATTTGAAAGACGTTTAGATAATTTATCAATTTTTTATTCATCCCAATTCAATTCAAATATTAATGAGAATATTTTTAATAATATATAATAATCGAATGAATTTTTGTCGTATACCTGCTCTATAGACAGTACTATATATTATATTGATACTACGAAATAAAATGAAGCTACATTTTATTTTTTCAACTTACCTTATCTCAGTAGTTGAAATTCATATAATAATAATTATACGTACTTATACTAATCGACGGTTAAAATATTTTATTAAAATCAATAATTATTGAAAATAAACCATAAGATGCTAATAGATTTAAAAAAAAAAATAATCAAATAGTTCGCTAGATTGTAGTGAAAATAATTGTTGGATTTTGAAACTGGTATACTATATATATATTGTTCGAAGACGAAGTATGTTATATATTGCAGGCAAGACAATTTATTAGGCCTGATGAAGAAACTAGTTATGAACATTGAATTATGCGCTGTCATTGTTATACCTATAGATAAATTGAAAAAAAAAAAAAAATTCAAAAATTTAGCATTCTTGTGCAATTTATCGTGAAAGGAAAAAATTAAAAATTCTATATCCCATGTTTCAGAATGATAATTAGGAACCTTGTTAAAAAAATATATATATATTACATTATATATATTAAATTCTATATATATTATACTGTTCTTTATATAAAAGTAATTTACAATTGAGACGATAATCGTCGAGTGATATAACGAATCATATAAAATTATTGAATCTAGCTAAATTGATAAGTTTCTTTAACGATAAGTCATTCAGCATTATAATACATATATACACACGCTATAACTATAATCATTAACTAGATGAAATTTTATCTATTAGACAATCATCTACACGTATAAAAAAATAAACGTAATCAACATAATCAACCAGCAACACCTCAACCATCGCGCTTTACCATGACATAATATAATTAAATGATTATTCAAATTAAGCTATACTCTGTATTTCAAGTTCCACTATACAGTTAAAAAATAAAATATTTATTTTAAAAACTCCACTTTATTCAATTATTCAGATGAACCTCATCATTATACATCAAATCTTTCCAATATAATATAATATAATTAATTAAGATAGTTTTTCAATCATTCGATAATTGGTAATCAAACTATCAGCACGCCGAAAGAAAATGATTAATTAATCTATTGATAAGATGGTATCAAGTTACGAAGATATTTACATTTCTTATACATTGGTATATTCATATATATCGATTTTTGACAATCATCACTCTGTACAATTCAGAGTTAAACATATTCTTGACGGGTCTTTAATTAAATGGGTATTATTCACTCACTTTCTTCTTCGTCGTCGTCGTCCTCTTCTTCTTCGCTAGAACCTTCTTCAGCTTCTTTCAACCATTTGATAAAAGGCTGCACAACATTTCTTATTTTCTTTCTGACTTCTCTCTGCATATCGTCTTCCTCTTCATCATCAAGTTCGTACCATTCGAGAATTTTATCCTCAACCAATATATCACGGTCGTAAAAATATTTGAATAAAAGTTGAGCGGCCAAAAGCACCTCTTCTGTAGTAGCGACTGTGTCTTCAATTGCTCGCAAGCAATCCTCCTGAGCGTCATCTGTTTTTACATAATTAGCGATAATCATATAAAAATATTCTAGCATTGGTTTCAAAGTTTTCTGATAATTAGATGTGGAATGATCAGAACCAGTCTCGGAAAGATAATGCAAAGGCAAACTTAATATGGCTTTAACTACGTTGTAAGAAACTTCGCGAATGCTAACGTTGTAAGCGTATCTTGAGGAATTTATTTCCAGTATTAAATTCTCGCATTTTACTTTATCTTGATATCCTCTTAACAAACTATCGATAACTTCTGTTAAAAACATGTGAGTATCGTCTGGGATCGGAGCCCCGGCATCAAAGTCTTCTTCGCTACTGCTACATTCATCAAAATCAAAAGATTCTGTGTAATTTTCATCAGCGTTTGTGTATTTGAAGTAAGAAAGTTCTTCATTTGTGTCAGGATTGGCCTTGCTCATTAACGTATGAATAATTGACCCGTCCTTTGGGTTCAATTGCATGAGATAATCGGAATAGGTACTTTTGCTCTTCAGCTTAAGTTTAGGCCCTAGAATACACCCGTTTAATTCAACGGAATCATCCAATTGACTATCGAAGAAAAGAACCGAGTTTTTAACGATGCAGTTATCCTTGATAGTCACATTCCCTAATATGTACGACTTTTCTACCCTGACGTTGTTTCCTAAGTTACAGTTTTCCCCTACCACCGAGCTAGTTATGTAACTATTTTCCCCCAGTTTACTGTTCGGACAAATAACAGAGTCTCTTTCCAAAGTACACCCCTTTCCCAGAGTGGCTGTCTTGTGCTTGTAAGTACTTCGCCTCAAGTACACAAAGTTCTTTGGATTTGGGACGGTGTCTGTAGCCAGGGGGTATCCACGTCTTTGAAGTATCTCTCGACTCAGAGTGTCGTAAGCTCTCCAAGACGTAACTGGAAGCGCATATTCCTCCGCGTTTAATTTTTCCCAGTAAATTCTCGAGTCCAATATCTCCTCGTTGATCAGTAGGCCTCGGATGAAATCCTCCATCGTCTGAAAATAGCCAAAAGGTTTTACCACTGATACATCTTCGCCCGAAAGACGTACCATCGCGACAAATCTTTACCTGAAAATCAAAATTGTCAGAAAACAACGGAAGCACCAAAGCGGAACAAACGTAAATGTGACTGTCTAGTAAACTACTGTGTATTCCAACTCTGTCGTGATCTAAGAACCACTGAAGTTCCAGTTTGACCTTCTTATCATCCTCGTTAAGTTTCTGATGAAACAATACCCTGTTGTTCAAACTGTCCGCAGCAATAATACAGGACTCATTTTTTTGCGATGATAAATTGCTCGAGCCTAGATCGCGGAGTACCAAAGTCATAGCAGCACCTTTATCCTGTTTTGTTTTAGCCCGATGTAAATCAAGGAGATTTTTCAAGTTAGCATTAGTGAAGACGTCGCCTCTAATGAGGATAAAATCGCCTCTGATCAATCCCTTAGCGTCAATATCTCGCAGAGCATCGCCAAAGGATCGACAGCCGTCCGAAATGATTAAATGAACGTGTATATCCTTGAATTTTTTATCGCTAATATATTTTTTCAACAATTCCACGTGGTTACTGCAGTATAAAAATAACTCCTGTATATCATATCTGACTAGTGTTTCAACGAGGTATTCAAGTAAGGGGATATTTATTAAAGGCGTTAATACACTGGGATATATCTTGTGCATTGGATTTAAATTCGTGGTAAAATCGTCCGCGATAACAACCGCCTGCAAAACATCTTCCTTCTTTAACTCAGTGGCTGCACTCTTCTTCGACATCTTCTTCGTCTCCACTTGTCTGTTTATTATTAATTAATATCAGCCGGTTAAGCTTCAGCTATTTTAGCCGAAAAGTTGACGACTGTCAAATTTCAGTCACAGCTGTCAACTCCGAGAAATACGATTTTACAATCACGCTTTGAATAACATAACCAAACATAACCTCGACGCATGGAAATGCATACGGATTACGGCAATGGGAATAAACGTGTAGACTGAGAGCCGCGTAGTGTGATTACGCTCTTCTTGCGGGAACAGGAATCTTACGGAAGCTTATCGTCTACGTATTACCGAGGTTATAATTTTGTGGTTAGTTTCCATGCGCATGGTCATGAACTAGTTTGGTTATTGGAACTTCCTTGAGTGTGCGAAATTTTTCGGAAAAATTTCTATTTGTATAAGTAGGGACGTTAAATTGGGAAAACTATACCTCAAAAATGCCGGTAAGTTTAATTCTTTCATATCCTACTAAAAAACGAGTTCTATTAAGTTCATATTCGCTTTTAAATACGTCGGTTTCTTCGTATGGAGTTCGAGCTGTCAAATGGGTGGTTCCCTTTTGATGTCATGAATCATAATATCGGCTAATAAACTGATATCGCTTTTAATATTGGGCTCAAACTTTTATCAGAATGTTTACACCCTCTCAGATTCATTTTCATTCAATTTTTAATGAAATCGAAATAGATCGATAAACCTAACCTTACTTTCAGCCTATTTATAGATATAGGTATAGCTGCACTATAGTCTGCTCCAATTTTTCAGGCCTATCACTCCAGCTTTTTAGAAAGCAATCAAACGGTTGGGAACATGGCCATGCTGCCGTTCAAAACTCAATTTAGAGGACCAGCGCTGCCGTTTAATAGCAAAGAATTGGACATTATAGACGAAGCTTTATATTTCTTCAAAGCAAACGTTTTTTTTAGAACCTATGAGATCAAGGTAGTAATTCTACTATTCAGAGAATTTTTCATTCTCTCAGTTAATTCATGAATCAATATTTTGCTGTTTTTTATTCTTCTTTATTACCTAAATCCCGCAGAGCGAAGCTGACAGAGTACTAATTTACATTACTTTGTACATCACCGAATGCCTGAAAAAGTTACAAAAATGTGCTACAAAGATGCAAGGAACAAACGAGATGTACACTTTGGCTATTTCTAAATTTGATATTCCAGGAGAGTCTGGTTTTCCGTTAAACTCCGTTTACGCCAAGCCAGTCAGTGCTTCAGATGCTGGTGAGAAACTAGGACAAGAAAAGCTGTTGATATAATATTATTCTGTAATATTAATACATAGGATTCAGGGAATGAATCATAACAAAGATCATTAGAATGTAACATATTTTGTTGAAATTTTTTAGATCTGATGAGGCAATATCTACAGCAGTTGCGGCAAGAGACTGGCGTTAGGGTCGTTGAAAAGGTGTATGGAGAAGACGGAAAGCCGAGTAAATGGTGGCTGTGTTTTGCCAAGAAGAAGTTTATGGATAAATCATTATCAGGACCTGGACAATAAGTCGAATTCATCGGTCTTTTCATTTCGTTCCTTTTAAATAAATTAGCTTACAGTAAATTTTTCACCCCTATTGTAAAATAATACACAAATGTGGGTAAAAGTTTCGATAAGTAATTATGTTTCAGATTTCCCGATTAGGATTAAGAAAAATCTTTTAAATCATGCATCTTAAATAATTGAATAGGTAGTCGAAAGTCTGAAAGAAAAGATTATTGATAATTAAATTTCTTCATTTATTATTATGTTTAATATAAAATAAAAAGAAGCGAAGTTTCGATTCCCATATGATAATTTAATTAGATAGGGTTTCATTTTACATAGTATAAATCAATTACAATCACGCAAAGATCAATAGAAATTAAAATAAAAACAAAAACGAAATCACGTTTAGCGACGTTGTAACATGTATTGTTTTCTTGCGTATAGTTCATGCGGGTCTTACCAATCCACATGAATTAACCGATCAACCAGTGTGTATGTAATGTTATTGTAATTATAAACATTATTTTATATTACGGATATAAAAAAAAGTTTAAAAAAAATAACTAAATGTGTAATTACTAATTATTATTTGAATGCTTTGTGTTGTGTATTCTTACAGAAAAAAAAAAGGAAAGTATTTTTTTTTCCTTCATTTGTTATTATAAGTAAAATAATCATTTATTTATTCATTTGAATTTTTTTTTTTTTCAACTATTCAACATCAATATTAACTATATTACGCAATAAACGGGGAATGATTTGGTGCTGCACTCGCGCGTTCGAATTTCAAACTAAATGGAAATAATTTGTCTTGACTCTTGTTTACTCTGTGAGGAAAAAAAAAAAAAGTGGCGTCCGTGTCCCGTGATAGAGAAACGTTGATGCTACGAAATAATTGTATCTATGGATTGAAATCCGTTTTAATCTGCGATATTTTGTGTGAACTATTTGTAAATCTTTATTGATTGTCGTTAAAAAAAGTATAAAAATGTCGATCGGAGTACCAATAAAAGTACTTCACGAAGCCGAAGGTCACGTCATAACCTGTGAAACTAATACCGGTGAGGTTTATCGCGGGAAATTAATAGAAGCTGAAGATAACATGAACTGTCAAATGCAAAATCTTACGGTCACACATCGTGACGGACGTGTGGCTTCACTTGAAAACGTTTACATCAGGGGTTCGAAAATTCGATTTCTCATACTACCAGATATGCTGAAAAATGCACCTATGTTTAAACGACCCGGAGGCAAAGGCTCCGGGACTGCAGGCAGAGGGAAGTCTGCGATACTACGGGCGCAAGGTTTGATTATCATATAAAATATCCCTTAATTTAGATCTTTGATCTCTTAAAGGCAATTCAATGCGAGCTAAACTATTGAAATTGAGAATAATGAGTAACTATTTGTTTTTAGCACGAGGAAGAGGCCGAGGACAAAACCAGAGAGGAAGAGGTACGGGATCAGCGCCTTGGTTGAATCAGCAGAATCAGCCAGGAGGTTCGCAGCCGGGAAGAGGAAGAGGAGGATAAATGAATGAAAATATCGAATATTAACGACTATTTTACTTTATTATTTTTCTTTTAATAAATTGAGTGCATCTGAGTCCACATTCATACTTTTATAAGGATTGTAAAAGTGATTCCATTTAAAAGTAAAATTTCAACAAAACACTACATACTTGTACACCTGTAACATTCTGTAGGTAAAAAAATAATATTATTATTATTATAATAATAATAACGATGTAAGTTAATAACCAAATATTACATTTTCATACATTCCCAAATTTTCATTCATACTTCATTCAAAAATATTTTCTATCAAATAAATTTTCGGAGTAAGACGAATAATCACACACATCCTTTCCCCCTCTCTCTCTTATTCGCAGAATTTTATAATATAATTTATAGATAAAACATTGATATTTTTCTCTCTGGCTTATTAACAGATGATAAAGTAGAGAATCGTTCTTGAAATTGCAGCCTTGTCTCACAGAGGGCGATGAAATTATTTTCCGAATTTCCCCTTCTATATTAGGCTATAGTCACTGATCGAATGACGATAGGTTATAGCATAGAGGAAACAGTTCATTCAGCGAAACGGCAACGCTAGAGAGACGTTGAATTTCTTTTTTTTTCTATATAAAATTCGAGCGAAATGTCAGTAGAAGCCGGAATAGATTTAGTCGTGGTTGGGGTAACGCGAGGAGATATTAAATGAAAGTTAAAATAAATTTGTACAGAGTGCAGTAAACCGGGATTATTTGCTCGATAATAATAAGCGAAGAAGAGGCTTAAGGAGGAATATATACTACTAGTACCTAAAAATGGTGCACGTTAATAATTTCGGCAAAAACAAAGAGGTAGGTAGATAGATAGATAGATAGGTGAGCGTCGAATATTGATATTGCGATTCGCGAAGATCGCTCATGCCGAACATTACGCATAGTTATAACCATAACCACAATCCCGACGTTTATTAACGCTTAAAAGAAAAAAAAAGCAACAGAAATATTGGAATCAAAAAATTCGACGCAATACTACATTTCAATATCAACTAAATACGCGCGACTTTGAAAAACCGATAACTTAATGACAAATCGTTTTCTCCCGGTTGTCAACTTTCATTTTCAAACGAAATTTTATCACCGCCTATTATAATGTATAAAACTTCGTCGTTATAATTCGATTAGCAGGTTTTTTTTTTCTAAACATTTAACTCGAACTGTTCAATTTCACATGATAAATTCACCCTCCCTCTCAAGAACCCCCCCTTATTGAAGGTCATTCACCCCATTAATTACAGAGTTTGACAAATTTCAACCTTTTCATTTATTTTTGCTCGCGTTAAAACTATTCCCACCTGCACTACCGATACTACCTTGAATCCAATTTAATTTAACCAACAACTTAGCACGCAGACATTGACCAACTGTATGTGTATATCCAATCTTTATAAGCATTCAACTAATGAGTTTAAGGTCGTTTCGTTTCTGGTGGCTTAAAAGTTAAGTTTACCACAGTTGCCAAGTAACTTTCGTGAATTTTTATCGCTTTTTTAATCTAATAATCTTACCATTTTTTTTTTTTTCTTTTTTTTCACCTTTATAATTATCAAACAGAACTGTATAGTCTAGTATTTATTGATTTTTATACCTACTCCATCGTAAAGAAAGGAAAAATAAAACTAACAGTAACAAGTTCATTTTATTATCATTAAATAACAAGCAATTATTATCTGTTTAGATATGTAATTGAACAGCAATTGGTCCGTAGTCGCATTTGACCATTGTTAATCTTTCTTGTATTTCTCCTCAACGATACCTCAATAAAAAATTATTATGTATCACAACTAAGTAATGTATATGATCCCAGACAATATCCAAGAATAAATTTACTTTTTCACTGTTTAACGATACATAAGACAATGAACGCCTCAACTTGCGAGGTAATTGCGATAAGAAGACAGTATTTTTCATATTTTTCACATTTTTCATATTTTTCATATATTTTATTCAAATCAAATACCAAATCAAAATCTATTTTCCTTACATCCATTCTCTAAATTATAGCCAAATATTTGGCGCTTTGCCATTTGCAAAAATTCCTACGTATATTACCTGCGCAAATATTATTCTGTCTAATTATTTGAGCTAAGAATAAGGTCGATAGATTGATATTACAGAAAGCCTTCTAGAGTTGTGCGATGATGAGTATAGTATTTGGTGTGAAATACACAGAGTTTTTATCCATTTAATAAAAGAGGTTTTCTGCCACCCTGTAGAAATGACGATTATCAGTTATTTTGTTTGAAAATTGTCTATATCAGACCGGTAATCTTTCTCCGTTGTTTGACGAGATTAGGTACTTGCGAGATATATTAACTTTTGTTTTTTTTATTTTGTTCTTTTTTACGCAAGTCAGGGGGGGATAGATAAATAATTAAAAGGCACAGTTCAGACAGTCATCGTGTGTTAAATTACCAAGGAAATCGTTATTACTAGGAAGATGATTACTACATAGTGAGAAAATGATTATTAATGGGAAAATTATTATTATTTTTCTTTTCTTTCATTAAAAATTAGGTCAGCAATTTTATCTTCCAAGATAAATGGCTTCGTTAATCATCCAACTTTTATAAGAAATTGTATTCGGCTAGTGGTAGGCGAAAAATTTTCTTGTTAATTATTAAATGTAATTGAATCGCATTTGTTGACTCATTTTATAAAAACTAAATGCGCTTCAATGAGTATATTATCGAACTATTTGCCACAGCTGTTGTGATTCGGTTAAGGTCATGTATCATTGAAAGCATTAGACACTCATGCTAAAATAGGTGAATAGAGATCATACACAAGGACACTGTGTTACATCACACGTTTAGCGATATCATAATATGACTTGAGTGTATAATTTGCAAGATTCTTAGATATTAAGAGACTGAGAATGATAATACTTTAGTTTGTACTACCATGTAACAAGCTTAGTATATACGTACTCAAAGTTATGCAACTATTTATTAAAATTATCTTTCGTCATTTTATTTTCTCTACTTAAGTTAGCTGAATTTGCGTCAACTCCTTATGCAAATGAATCTAATCACACCAGCTGTTGAGATAACATCATATTCTTTATGTCCTAGTCTCAAGACTTTTTTTTTCTTTAGTTATAAATTGAACTTCAATATAATGCGGCTACTTGGATAAGACAATTGTTTTTCACCTCAAGACAAAAGCATTGTTGTTCTTTTATGCCTTATCGGTCACCTTATCTTCATTATTTATTGAGACGAGTAAAATAAAAAATGTAGATTGCTCTTTTTGATAGAATAATAAAGATAGATTGTCTCTCGTTATCCCTGTCTGATAATTTGGTATAAATACATTACACGGCATGACAGGTTTTTCCCCTCTTATACACGATGTGCTTTGAACCGAATCAGTTATATCAAACTGTATGTAATTCAGGTTCACAATAAATTTGGGGATATGTCGCTGCTGCTTGCATCAACCGTTGGTTCATTGGGAGTGGCTGTTGGATCTGTTGCTGTCCTCGAGCCTGGCGATAGGATCAGCCTGAGACGTGGCGCCTGCCTTTCTGCTTTGGGATTTATATTTTTTCTATCCCTTTTTGATTTCCTCAATCATATGGCACTGAGGACTCGCACTGGTTCGCGTATCCGAAAGAAGTATCATCTCACGTCGCCCGATGTCTTAGACATATCCAACAAGTTAGTATTCCCTTTAATCAATCCCCATATTTCTACTTATTTGGTAATCGAATCAATGGAATTATATGACCGTGGTTTACCCAATTTTTGGAGCTTTTTAATTGTTGTGAATTCCTCTTTTCCAGAGTTGTGTCCGCAGTCCAAGCAGCCTTGAGTTGTGTGACTGGTTCTATAGTCTGTATGTGGTCTTGCACACGCTCATTCCTTCACGCGTCTCATTTTATGAGCGAAGCTTACGCTTGGTTCGGAGCCTCATATTTCTTCTATGATATTTGGTCTATGTATAGAGTACACGCCAGTCTCTCAGAGCACAAAAAAGAGCAAAAATCTGAGGCTGGTCACATAGTCAATGTAGGACTGTATCTCAAAGAACAACCGGTCATCGTAATGCATCATCTATTCATCGGCAGCTTTGGATTTATGATTATTGTTGTAAGTTTAACCATTCATTTATTTCATAGTTAACTCATTTCCGAAGCACTTAGTCTTACCATAATCCAATTTAGCTTGGAGCTATCCACGACTGTTAATCACTTGGCCGTTAAAAAGGTTTCAGAAAAGTATAAATTGCCTTCTTCAACTTATGAAATGTGAAGTCGATTCAAAACAGATTAGCTATATCTCGATTGAAATGCATTAAGTATTAATGGATTAGCTATTATGATGAGTAAAAATATCTTCTTTCTTAATTACAGTACTTGCGCGGAGGTCTGGGTGATTGTGTTTTCGGTTTTGTCTATCTTATGGAATTGAGCACACCGTTCGTATCGATGCGAGGCATCCTAAGCAGACTTAAGGTGAGTTGAATAACTTGAAATATTGATATATACAAAGTTTATAAATTTTATGTGAGATAATTAATGCATTACTTGTTTAACTACCTTAGATGAAGTCCACGCAGCTCTATGTCACCAACGGACTGATTATGATAGCAACATTCTTTATATGCAGGGTAGCCATGTTCCCATATCTTTGTTACTTGTACAGCGAGCTGGTTGGTCTGCCTTATTTTGAGGTGAGAAAAAAACGTTGCTAGCCAAAATTTCTGTAAAACTTATTCCAGTTTATGAATTATTTTGCACTCTGCAGAAGCTGTATTTACTTTACTTAATACAATTGAAATTGAAATTGAATGTTTTTCCACAGGCAATAATGGCGCTACCACGAGGCTGCAAGATCAGTATCGCAATATTACTGCTACCTCAGATGTACTGGTTCTGTTTAATGGTATTGGGAGCTATAAAGGTATTCAGTCCAAAGAGCAACAAGCAACAGAATGGTCTAGCTAGTTCAACTAGCAATTGTGGTAATAACAAAAGTATAAGAAGATTAAATGGTAAGTTGCATAGCTGATCTAAATGTAAGATCAAGTTCTTGCGCCCGCGTTGAGTCATTTATCCAAACAATTTTTAGGCAGTTATGATGTTCTCATAGTCGAGAGAACTAATATTTATATGTAAATTCCTAATCTCTGCTTATCTTTTTATGTGATTATATCATGGTTTTATTATAACAATACCCTGCTTTACAAGAAACAATTTGAATTTATTACTAAAAATGAAATCAGCCAAGCTTTGTTTATAAAATATACTATACCACCGATCTCAAGACGTATTAATCTTGAAGAGAAAAAAAACTAACAAAAGAAAACAAAAACAAAAAAAAAAAACAAAAAAAAGGAAAAAAATATAAAACAAGTATGTTATGTAATTGTTGTAATAGTTTGCCTCAAATCTGTTATTTTTTGCATCAAGACGTACCTATGTCTACAAGCACAGCTTACGCACATTATAGTATCAATAGTGGTTTAGATTTTGAAAGTTTTTCGTTTTTCGATCTGACAATTTCAACTTTCTCCAGATATTATCATTGAGAATAATTTTTAGGCGCTCTCATACCTCTCATATTATTCCTTAGTCGCACGTCATTGTTTATTCAAGTGTTATTATGTATAAAATGGTACATATTCGATGCGTATAGTAATGTTAATTGAAAATTCTACAGTAGAAGTGCTCAATGTTTTAACTAGTGATTGCAATTTATAGTTGAAAATTGAAATACATACAATGCTTCTGTGTTATCTGTATGAACATTACACGCCTGTTTATGCTATATTGCAAAAGTAAATTCTCAAGTTTGAATTTGGCTAATAATTTTATTCTTGTAGTTCAAAAATCGATATGTAACTCATCTATTGGTTCCTCTCAACGCACTGGACTGATTTTAGATTCCTAATTTAATATCTACGTACGATATAATATGAGGCGACTACAATTCGTCGTTTGCATTTCATGTATACATTAGGATAATTTGCTGTATCTAAAGATAAACTTGTTGAATGTTTTGAACGTGATGTGTGTATTATCACTTATCGCTTTATCGCTTTTTGACTATTTATTTATAAAGAAAAAAAAAAAAAAAAAGCACGAATTTTCAATTTATAAACGGCGTAGGGGTCATGTCTATTATATCTCATGGTACATCTAACTCTGTTAGTTATATAGCAATTCAATATTAGATTCTGTTTATTAGAAAAGATAAAAAAATCAATTTTAATCGTGTTTGTGGTGAGTTTTGAAAAAGAAATATAAAATATAAATGATAATCGTTCTGATGCAAAAAGAATTACATTTTGAAATGATGAATGAAGTTTCGCATCGCTCAGGTATAATAACAATGATTAGTAGAAACAGATATATAGGTATCGTTTGTATTTCAAATATTTGAAAAATTTTCATCAATTATTTGATAATACTTATTTATACACAGCACTGAGGTTTTTTTTTTATTTTTTTTTTTTTGAAAACTCATTGTTAAAACTTAGATATCTATTAGTACATACTTTTAAGAAAAAAAAAAAAAAAAAATGAATTGTAGAAAGTGACTGAAAAAGGTTTTAGATAAGGGTTTACTGAGCTTAATGGGTAACTATGGAGAAAATCATGCCCAATGTATTATATCATTTGAAATTATTAATTTATATTTATTTACACATGAAAGCACAAAACTATTTGCTTACACTGTGTAGCACAGTCTAATTATTCAGATTTATACAGCCTGGTATAATAGAATTTGATTTTTAATATTCAATAAATTGTTTACACCTTTCTAGTCCCATGCTGCATAGGTCTGATTATATATTTATTATTGTATACACTGACAGTATGAGATTCAAATAAATAAAGTAAATAATGTGATTTACAAATTTTTATAACAAACGTAAATTTCTAATAATAGACAAAAATTCGAGAATATTCAATAATTATTCTATCAATTACATTTCTTTATTTTCTTTTCTTCTTTTTTTTCTCTTCATTAACAACCATTTAGTAATTAAAGGCAACAACGTTTTGTCGATAATATGGCTAGGGTCATGGCGAACACTTGGTGAAAAAAAAATAAATAAAAAAAACCATTTTACTGGAAACTATGGTGCAAATATTGAATAAAATCGTAAACCTTGTGCATATATTTATTTTGCAAAATTTTATCTACCATAGTAATTTGATTAACAAATATCCCCAATATTATTTGAATATTAATGAAGTAGGTATGTAATCCCGAATGATTTTTTAAAACAGCGCACATCATTGCCCAGACCCAAGCCATGAATTTAAAGAATTATTATCAATAGTTTTATTATTAGTCGAAATACCAAATTCTAACAGATATTTTTAGGCAAAGTGAAGTTTAAAGAAAGTAAATCGACTGAGATTAACACAAAGATGTACTAAGGATTTGATATTATCTAACTTAATTAATTCAATTATATCTCAATTATCTTATCATTAAAAAAAAAAAAAGAAAAAAAAAAGGAAAAGAAAAAAAAATATATATATTATATAAATTTAATTATTTAGTCGGTGTCTAGTCATGTCATGATTATAAAATTATGTCTAGTTCTATAACAATAATAGCTAAACTAAGCAACAGCATTTGAATACATTGATATATGTATTATATCCTTAGAAATAACAATAATGTTTTCAAATAATCATGTTAAAGCTAATTAATAGTATATGAAGTGTTGAAATTTGAAGTCATAATAATAATAATAATAATAATAATGATAATGATAATAACTCAGAAGTTGTATCGTGTGGCATTATAATATCGTCTATGTAACAGCTAATGCTACATGCGAGAAAATATCTTGAAAATTTCATTTAAGATGGGAGAAAATAGAAGGGAAAGAAAATCATGCAATAGTATTGATTGTCATGGATAAGTTTTGTTATGGGGAAAAAACGGGACTAGATAGTTAGCGGCTGGTTCTGTATACTATAGAGCGATTATAAACAACTTTTTGTTGACTGTTTTGTGATTGTAGTGCGATGCAAATTGGAGAAAATCTATTAATAGGTAATAATATTATCCAAACTGTTTGTGCACAAAATACCTAAATGGTTATTCTGAATAAATTCAGACTAGTTCTTACAGATTAATTGATTACATTGGCGTTGTTTTTTTTTTTTTGTTTTTTTTTCTCTTCTTTCTTTGTTTCTTTTCGATGTTATAGAAAATTATACTATATGGATTAAATTCGAGAATGAATTTTCGTTTATTTCATCCCATGTATGTCGTACGCATAAAAAAGGTAGATTATTGTTTATTATTACCAGCCTGCAGTATACTATCTCGAAATATTTTTACCAATTTATTTGATTTTTAATTACAAAGTATTATCTTATCACGAAATTTGCAACGTGTAAGAGTTCTACATCATCCAAGGGTCGACTGCAGTTTTTGAATTCTAACAATGATGGATAACATCTATTTATGTGTTTTTTTTCAAATATACTCAGCGATTACATAATAGGTATAGGAAAATGAGATATACACGTGATATTTGAAATTAAAATTTCAGTAATTTTTATTCATTCTTCGTTAGATAAGTACATGCTTGATATAACATATCCGATAACTGCACTGGTGAGTAATTGCACAGTTACCAATGCTATGAATAAAATTATTGTAACATAATCCAACTTGATGTTGGAATTTGTAGCTTCGGAATTTTCTTCGTTTTGATGCGTTCTTACGATATTTGATCGGCAAGTTTGTATAATATTATCCTCCATTAGAGTTACATACAGTCTTTCATCTCTTCTTTATGGAAATATTCATTGAATATACTTTATGCACGAGTCGGTGTTATAAGTATGTAGTTTTGAAAAATATTTATTTCCACATTTTATTTCATTACGTTTCATTGATCGAGTTTGAAACTATTGTATGTATGTATACCTATTCTCGTAGGTATATATGTAGAAATTATGAGATTAATTTCCGTGCAATTAACAATGTACGGTTTAAAAACAACAGCGCTCTCCCGCTACGGCGAAATGCGCAATTTTATTCGTGGCCAAAATATAAACTAATTATATCCGCTAAAAAACTTTATGCGTGACGTCAGCGGCCGGAAATTATCTGAAAAATCGAACTGATATCAATGATCATAGAATTATTATAATTATTATCTGCACGCCTAAGATTTTCAGCTACTTAACGAAGAAGGGGAAAGGAAGTATAAATTCTTTTATTATAATCATTCCTGAACGTTAATCATTCTTGAATTAAAATATATGAAATATAATATTGTTCTGCTTTTCACTCTTATTCCATGAATTTTTTTACCCTATCATAACTCTTTTCAAGTAAAGTTTGAATTAACAAAGATTTGAATAACCGGCGTAAATAATCGTTAGATAACGGTATATCTTTTAATTTTCCGTCCCGACCAATGAGAGTCCGTTAATTTAAAATTTCGAACGCATTTCCCCCACGGAGTAATCCGCTGTATAGTCAGTACACAACAAGCGTTCAACACGTTAAGTTCTAGGTTACGGAGAATCTAGTTTGATGATAGTGGTATAATTTTGATACCGTAGTTATTCCTAAATTCAATTTTCACCTAACCACAAAATAATAAAACGAAATTCTCTCTACTATCGTAATATATCGATGCATTATCGCGAGAAGACTATTTTCATATTTTATTACAGCCCGACTGTACCCAACAAGCGTAATGGCGGTTGCATTTGAACGCAACGGTTGAAAAGTTACGATCCTAGTTCTGACTTGTGTGTGACAGTTTGCGAAGTGTAGCCGAGGGGCGCGGTGCGTGTTTTCCACATAAAATAACTTCATATTTAAAGGTTATTTCCATAACCCGATACCCAAAGTTATTATAGCCCAGCGTTAAGTGGTCAATAATAAACTGTTAGCAGAGCACCAGGTGTGTGAAAAGTTGTAATTCTGAGAAAAGTCAAACAATGGATCCTTTCACTAAGGTAAGCGACGCGGCGCAGATTATAAACCGAACGATTTGTTGTTTACCTGGAATATTCGGGGATTATCGTTTCTAAGTACACGCCGTGAAGACTCTAACCTTTACACACTTCACTATTTACCAAAATTCATTTTTCTCATTTTTGTCTTTTTTCGTCATAAATATATTTGAGGTTCTTTCTACGAAAGTTATTTCGAAATGCATAAACAAGGTTCCTTACTATTTTCCTAAGAAGTATTAGATGAATAAAATCTAAACAATCTGCAAGGCAAGGTTATATTCACACACAATTTTATTAAATAGAATTATTCTAATTATCTACGAACACATGCTTTGGGTCGTAATGATTTTTCCATATAATCCAAATTCTGTATCATTTTCTTCTCACTTTCGTTTATCAAATGCAATAAAATTACCTACTCCAGCGAATGTTAGAACGTGCAAAAGCAAGGAGAGAAAAACTTGACACACAATTGTCAAACGCTGGTCACGATCCTAAAACAAGACGTAGTCCGCTGAAAGATGCTAATGCAATTTTATCCCAGGGTCCAGGTAAGAATTACATATCAACGATTATAATTTTTCAAATAATCTTCAAACGTAACGTGTTTTAGCCCTGTAATGGGTCCCCTGTAGTCCGTTATAATTCATTATTATGACTTTTTTTCGAATGACTTTCACAAAGCTATAGAGAAACAAGAAAAACATTATTTATTGGTGTATTTATATATTTGGTGTATTTCAACGCTAGATAATACCCCGGTAATTAATAAATCACCGGTTAAAGATCTGCCGGTTAAACAATCTCCGATAAAATCAGGGAGGAAATCATCGCCGACAAAAACACCAACTCAGGAAATAGAAGGCAACAAAGAGAATGGAGATAATCAAATATCTGGGGTCAGATCCAAGCTGCAAAGGCTGGGTAAACTATACTCTGGTAAGTTGGTGAGGAGGAGGAGGAAGAGGAGGTGGAGGTGGAGGTTCTTTTTTACACCCACACACATTGATATCGTAAACTGGTTCTCCCTTCGATATACATATTATATAGATATAGTAGAACTTGGGTATAATATGTTTACATCGCAATGCTTTAATGGGCGATAAAAATTATTGATTTATTTCTGCAAAATATTTTTCTTAACAAAAGTAAATTCGTAATTAATTGGTAATAATTGTTCATTACATTATTATTATTATTTTCATTTTCATTCATTTTATAGAAGATAACAGCCGCGAGTTAAGTTCACCGATTTATAGAACGGAGGAAAGATTCGCCGTCGAAGAGGAAAGCGTTGTTCAAAAACCTGTTAAGTCAGGCGTGCGATTGGGCAAACTTGCTGCGTTAGCTTCGACGATAAATAATTGGGAAGATGATCTGTCTCATCCAACATTGGTGAGAAATATTGCTGAATGCTCATTTTCCATTTCTCACATCATTTTTTTTGGATATTTGAAATTTTCTCTTTCACTTGAAATGAAACAGGAATATGATGACAATTTTGATGTATTTAATTCTTCTTGGATTTCACATTTTCACTGAGCTATTCTTCTCCTTCTTGAAATATTGTGTATAATAAACGAATTTAATGAATTTTCTAACAGCCCAAACCTGCGGAGAGCAAAGCGTCTAAAGTTCAGGCAAAATTTAACGAACAATCAAGGAACGGTAGCGAACCTAAGCCAAGTACCAGCGGGTTATCCAAACACTCGAGCACAAGCGGATTATCTAAGCAACCGAGTACGAGCGGATTGTCCAAGCAACAAAGTACCAGTGGATTATCTAGGCTGCCAAGTACTAGTGGATTATCCAAATTACCAAGTACAAGCTGTTTGTCTAAGCAAAATAGCTCGAATGGTAGTTCTGGCAATAATCAAGCTGGACGAGGAAAAGGAAGTCCGACAAAACAGCTTAAATGGGATCAAGCTATGCTTGAGACACTGGTGAGGATTCATTTTTGTCTTTATTTACCAAACCTTTACCTAATCCCATTCCTGATCATAATATATGCAAGATTCAAAGCAGAGCCTATAACGAGTCAAATACCTACATAAAAGTATTTCACAAATTTCAATCTACTTATATCATATGAATCACCGTGAGATTACTGTTACTTTCCAGAGTACCAAGTGTTTTATATTGTAGATCTGCAGTTATAACGCTCTGTTAGCTTTCATTCAAATTTTTCATTACTTATTACATGCATTTAATTTTCATTTAATTTAATTACCCTCATTGCATTCTCTTTGGGCATGAAATTTTTTCTCTTGATTTTGTTACCCTAGTTCTTTAGATAGTAACAAATCAAATATTGAATGCTATGGAATGAACTTACGGTTGAACAGTTTAACTAACTTTTCTCCATTTTTGTAAAAGTAGATAATTTATCCTTAAACTTAATAATGCTTGAAAAAATCCTGTTTTCTGACTAACATAAGCAATGGTGAAATAATTGGTTGGATAAAATTTCAAAGAATGCTTTATGGTGTTTCTTCGTTCAATATTCAGTTTTGTGTAATCGGGTTTTGGTGTTGGCAAAAAGAAAAAAAAAGAAATAAAAATAAAAATGAAATGAAATAAAAGAATGGACGATGGAAAAAAACAGAAGTCTCTAAGCCGTTGAGAGTATAGGGTTTCACAACGGTGTTTTCCAGGAGGCTCAAGGTTTTACTCGTACTACCAGCAATTCTCGCCTTGTGTATGACTATAAGGGTTGTTCCCAGGAATCCAATTCAGATTCGGCCAAATCATCAGCCGGGTACAATTCGAATAACGATGAATTAACGGATGTGGATAGAACATCAATACCTAAAGTGATATATCCTACTTCGAAGTTTGATGGGAATCTGGTAGAAGATAGAGAAAATGATGATAAGAAAACTCCTAGGAGTCCGACGAAAACCACGCATGCTAGCATTAATAGAAATTATAAAACACCAGAAAAAAATGCACAATGTTTAAGCTCGAGCACTAGTAGTGACAGTAACACCACCACCCCTATCCCGAACACTTCGTTAAAGTCAAAATTTGGCTATTCTTCACCTAAAAGCCCGATTCAGTCGCCAGGTTCGGTATTGAGCAAGGCTTCAATCTTCGAGTCTAAAGTTACGGAAACCAAGAAGAAGGATCCAGCCGAAATGACGCTATCAGAAAGAATGGCTCTATTCGAACGTAACAAAGGAGAAGCTCCTCTCATTCCTAAGGCACCTCTATCAATGTCTGTATCAAAAAAACAATTGGCAGAAAAGGAGCTCCCCAAGCCCCACCACGTAGCCGAAGGTATATTCTTTCATTTCTTATTTTACATCGTTCACTATTTTATATTTATTATTTTATATATTCATATATTTTATTTCTTCATTTATTATATCTATGAATTAGGAGTAGCGTAGTGTTTCAAAGAATTTTTATATTCCAGAAAATTCCGTATATAACAAAGCGGAAGTAGTATCAAACAAAAAGGTAATAGCCCAGCGTGCATTGTTTGAACACGGAGGTCAGACCCAAGAATTGGAGAACGATATTTTACGAAATTCACAAAATGAGAGACAGAGAGAACTGGAAATGCTGAGATCAAGATTTAACAGAAATAAAGAAATGGCACAAGCTGCTGCTGGCTCTTGCATAAGGACCAGTGAAAGCAGCGATGGAAAACCTAACTCACCTAAGAACTCACCTGTTTGTCCCGTCAAGCCGACACCTGCTTTGGTATTAATTATTCAACTGCGATTAATTAATTATTAGTCATTCATAAAAAAACAAAAATATAATCGAAACGAAATTTTTAGGAGACAGTACCTCCGCCTCCTCCTCCACCGTTGGAACATTCTTTGAACAATAGTCCGAACAGCGTTCCTATGGCGATAAAATCTTCGCCAGCTAAAAGACAGGGTGAGATATTTTCGGTTTTAATTTTTGCCAGATTTTAAATTCTGAATTGATAAATATCTGCGAACTCGAAATCTATTATTATTTGTTTATGTTTAGTCGCTAAGAGTCCGCCAAAGCTGCAGCAACACAAAGCGCAATCTGATGTTAAACGCATTCGAGTATCCGCTCCCAAGCCTGGCCACATTTATCCTAATCTGTCTGATATTGAACTTACCGAAACTGAATCTGAGATAGAAACTGAATATACGGTCGGCGATACAGAGGCAGAAACTGCTACACTCGATGAAAAGACAGAGACTGAAACAGAGGCGGAATATTACCTTCGGGTAAGCTATTTCCACGTTTATTCACATTATATTATCTTTGAACTTTAAACTTTAAACTTTAAACTTTAAACATTTTGTCTATAAAAAATGAACAATCATTCTTAATTAACAGGAGGAGGACGATGATTATGACAGTACCGAAGAGAGTGAAGGCATAGGTAATACCAGCCTTGGGAGAAGCATACTCAGAGTTGTCAGCCAACAATCTGTTTTAAATAAGAAGGTGAGCTAGATGAGATTCTGAAAATTTCTTTTCTTTTCTTTAAATTTGCAATGGGTACAGTAATCGGTAACAGAAGGTTCACTAATCACATATTTTACTATAGCGATCAATAGACCCCGACCCAGACAGTACCACGTCTGATATCTCGGTACTAGACGAAATGGACGAGTATTTGGACGAGTGTTTAGCTCTCCAAGATGAGCAAAATGAAATACTAGGAGTCGAAGGACCAACTCCGCCAAAACTCAACCGAGGAGGAAAAAGTCCGCCGGCTACATCCCATAGCTTCAAGTATATCCAAGGGTGAGCTGTAATCCTTTGTCTTTAAAAGCGAAGAAGCATTTCACTAGTCGATTATTTGATCATCAGAATTTCGTGCAAAGCTTTTTCAGTATCACTAATTTTTCATCTCCGAAATTATTTAACAGGCAATCTTACCGGTCTCCCATTAAAATTACCACTCCAACATCGTCTCCGAGAAAAGGTGAACAATATGTGGTAGAGGGAGATGATCACCTGCCTCTTATGCATAGCGTTAGTTTTTATAGAAGACAACAGTCTCAGGTGAATGAAGTTTATTTTATAAGCTCATTTCGGAATTCAGATTCTGTTTTTGTTTTTTTTGAAAATTGTTATTCATTGTTATATTTTTTGTTGGATAAATAACAGACACCAAAAACTCCAGTGCGTCACATAAGCCGGATACCTGAACCAGAATTCACCACAAGTTTATCACCTCAATCTGACGAGAGAGAGCAATCTGTTCTTGTTCAGGAAAAAGTAAAGCGACTATTCGACGAAGTTTGCGTACAGCAGACAGTTATCAGCCAAGCAAGCCAGGCTCTGAATTTGTGTAATGCTACTGTGGAGTTTAGCGGATCTAGAGAACAAGTAGAGGGAGAAAGATTGTTGCTTGTTGCAAGTGAGTCAGAAAATCCATAAAATCTAATGGTCAGAATAGACGAACGTCGATATTTTTAATTTCACACTAAAAAATGATCATTACTTTATAGCTCACAGACGGCAAGCTGCGCTCGATGAAATTCAAAGATTGAAAGTAGAAGGATCACTGAGGCCGGCTGTCCCGGGTTCTCCGGAGCTGCAAGAGAGTGGATCGTTGACTATATCTGCGATAACTTTGCCTTTGAAACAGAATTACTTCCGCAACATGGACGCAGGTTAAAATCTTTTAGAATTAACATTTACAAAGAATTTTTCAAATGGTGTGAATACAGATGTATGAAAATTTTCCAAATCAAATTTCTCCGTTTTAATAAATCACGTTTACAATTTTTACAGACAATTGTTATCACTTTGTGTGTCTGGTACGTCACCTAGATCACGTCGTAGCAACTCCTGTAGTTGTTGCAGAGCCAGGTGACTCATGTCTTCGTTTTCCATCGACTTTAAAGCTCCAGGATCTTTATAGTGACTTCAAAATAACTCTGGGTATTTATTCTCTGGAAACAAGAGCCGAGGTTCTTCCTCATGAGATAAAGTATCATATTCACAACAATAAAAAGGTGTGTCTTATCAGTCTGATCAGATAATCTGCGCGATAAACATCAAAGGAATCTGTCTCATTATTTCATTTCGTTTACAGTCTTCTGGGAAAACACCGAAGAAATTTTCGAAGCAGGACAGCAGATTGGTCATGCCTTCCATTCAAAGCCCTGCTGGACCCTCAGCTGTTCGTTCTCCAGCCTTCAACCTTACTGGTTACGTTATATTCAGTCTTAGAGAAGTGCAACGGCAACAATGGACTCTCAATAAGGTACCTAATTCAAATTGCAAGCCAGGTCTTACGGTTTTGCAAATAGCACAAGTCTTGCTTAATACTTGATGATAAGTTTCAGATCCATGAATGCATCAATCAACGAAAATTCATCATTCAATAAACTTCTGTTTCAGGTGCCGCAGTCATCTCCATTAGAAGGTCGTCTACAGATGCATGTATCGTGCGAACTTTCAGTTTCTGTTGAACACAGAGGTTTTCTAACAATGTTTGAGGACATATCAGGATTCGGTGCATGGCATAGAAGATGGTGTCTTCTGAAAGGCTCTGCATTATCTTACTGGAAGTACCCTGACGACGAACGGAAGAAAACACCAATTGGAAGCCTAGATCTGCAAGGTTTGTTAATCATTTTGTTCTACTCCATTCACAGGCTTCAAAGCTTCGCCCGAACAGTTGTCGGCTAAATATGACGATTGAATATCTATGTACTTCGATATTTTTACAGGAGTTACAACAATGAACGTCGGCTTGGTATCTCGGGATATTTGTGCCCGTCCAAATACCTTTTTACTTGAAACAACTAGACCTGCTCAACCAGGTGATTCCGAAACGTTGGTGATGGTCAGATCGGGGTCACAGACTACAATCAGGTAAATATTATACCTATTCTCACGTTAATCTTCGAGTTTAATAATCTTCTATCAGTTGGTGAGAAGAAAAACAGAAAAACTATAGGGGACTTGAAATTGATACTTTGAGTGTTTAATTGCAGGCATTTGTTGTCAGCAGACACTAAAGAAGAGAGATTAGAATGGTGTTCTAAACTGAATAAGACATTAAGCCTGATGCGTGCTTGGGGCGGTACTTCGTCCTCTTCGTCATGACAAACTGATTACTCTTCGTTTGAATTGTAATTCCAAGTATAATTCATGATTATAGAATCTCGATACCGTTCAGATCTTACGGAAGTACAACATTTTGTAAATATTTAATTATGGAAACTGCCGAACAGAATTAGAATTATGAATTTTAATAACTAACAATTGGATATCAACAATGTGCGAATATTCACTCACGATTTAGTAGTCAAGCCTAATGGCCTGGTTTATCTGAAATTCATTCAACTCTGGATTAAATATCGTGCTTTTTCTTGTATGTAACTTTGTTTCTCACACATTTCATTATTCGTATTCGATATTCTATGAAGTCTGATTGTTTATACGGTGAATATCTGCCTTTATAGTATTTGATACAAAAAAAGTTTATAAAACGAATCTTCAATGCGTGTAAAATGTGTCTGACATGAGTTACTAATTCACAAATCATTTCCAATAATAATAATAATTGATGAACGTATTAGACTGCTTTGAGGATAGAAAGCTGATACTGTTGATTATTCTTTTATTTCATGCAAGTGATAGGAAAAAGCTCGTAATTATTTAAAAATTTCTCATATAAATCAACGCCATAGTTATTATTTGATTTAAAATCGAAATTAGCCATACGTAAGATCATCGTCGCGGCATTGAGTGGCACGGTAGTTGATATACCTAATTTTATAATATTTGAGATTGACTCTTATAATAATGTCATTTTTCTCTTTATTTTCTTTCATATCTAACTTTGAATGTATTCTTTGAGAAATACAGATAACACGATTAACTATTATCTCACACACATACGTATATATATATATATATATATAAAAAAAAAAAATTATATATTATATTTTGATACCATTTCATCGGATGGTAGTTATAGTATTTATATATACTATATGAATAAATCCTAGTGCGGATGAATTTTGAAAATCTGCATTTTGCTTCGAACTAATCTCGACCTGCAGTCTAAAAGAAAAAGCATAAATTTAATTCGCCTAGAACTTTTTATTTATTATAATTATAATTATAATAATAATATATAATCATTATTATGGTAGAAAATTTTTTATACGATATTTTCATGACGAATAACAATTTTTTTCTCTCTTCGTATCGGCGATTACATTAGAAATTTTCATATAAATCTAAATTTTTGCTATTTATAGCAAATTTAACATACCTATTACCTACCTTTTCTTTTTCGGTTAATATACGAAAATCTGCTGTACAGTTCAGATTAAGAAATTTCTTTTTCTTTTTACACCTCGACTTACGAACTGCATTTCTGGATAATTTCTGTTATTATTATTATTATTATTGACGATTATTGCCAGTAAAGCTAACTTTGATTACATTATAGTGTAGTATGGAGATATAGTATTAAATCGTAGTAGTAGTAGTAGTAGTAGTAGTAGTAGAGAAATAATAACTGCGAGAGAATTATAACTACTCCTTAATTATATACATAAACACAGTATTTCTACTACACTTATTGTAAATAAGGTAATTGATGATTATACAACACAACCTGTCCCATCGCATACATACATACATTTATGTAATTGAAATATATTTTGTTATTACGAGATGCGAAAATGACTTAATTGCTTTGTTATTCTATCTAATCGTGAGTTTCCTTCTTCTTATTTTATTCTAGTATCGCTTTTATGTTTCTTCTCTTCTTGAGATGATTTACTCTCAGATTGGTCAATTTTCTGGACAACTACATAAGAAAAATCAGGTGAATTTTGAGGGAATTTAAAAATAGAGATGAGGACCAAGTCTACGTCCAGGAGGTAACCTGGGCCGTATGACTTAGAGCCACCACCACCCGCCACGAATCCTCCTCCAGGTATAATAGTACATTATACAACGTGGGAATAAAGTGGAAGATTATTCCCGAGGGCGAGTTTACTGCCCGAACGAAATTCCCGAGGGTGAGTTTACTGCCTGAGCGAAGCGAGGGCAGTAATCACCCAAGGGAATTTTCGCAAGGGCAGTAAGCCCGAGGGAATGATGCACTTTATTCCCATGTTGCATACAATGTTTTATTCACTCCTCAACTGTAACCACTTTATCAATCTTCATAAATTTTGCGGGAATAATGTACATTATGCCCGCAAATCTGCGGGAATAATGTAGATTATTTCCCGCAAAATCCAGATTTGCGGGAAATAATCTACATTATTCCCGCAAATCTGTATTTGCGGGAATAATGTAACATTATTTCCCGCAAAAGTATAACAGGGAATAATATGCTACTTTATGCCCGCTTTTCAGATCAATAAAGTGGCGATTACAGTTGAGAGGTGAATAAACACCATTACCGGAAGTAGATAATCATTACTTTCGGAAAGCTTCATCCGAAAATACGTAAATCCATTATAACAACTGCTCATAAAGCTTACATTGAGCTTTCCGCTGAAGCTATGCATGTTCAGGCCCCCGGATGTTAGCAGTGTATATCATTAACACTTACGCTCTTCCTTAGCAGGGGATTGAAATACAGTGCAACCTCCGAATAAGACCACGCTCGGGCTTGTAGGGGAATATAATTCCGAGAAATGAGTTACTCCGGCCTGTGGTCCGAACTCGCCACGAAAAATTCTTGGCTCAATCCAAATAGGACCGCTCGCACTCGATGAATTTCACGTGCAAAGTGTGGTAATCCAACATAAATTCCATTGATCTATTAAATCCGGTTTTTAAATGTTGGGGACCTGAGAAATCTCGACGCTAGTAAAAACGAAACAAATAACGGAGATATTCACTCGAATTTTTGATATAATTCTTATCAAATTTTGTTTCAACAGTAATTCAATAATACTGCAGTATGTATTATAAATGGGACTTTTCATTAATATTGTTCTCTACTTTGAAATTTATAGTTCTCGTAGTTTATGATTGAGTAATTTTTAATTTAATAATTTAGTACGTAATTGATCGAATAAGACGGTGAGAAATTCCATTGAATGGAATCGAAGAGTACGTTTCCACACAGCATGGAATATTCATGGTATATGTTTGACATGTTCCGGAAAAAATATTTGAATATTCATAGAATATTCACTTTCACCTCAATAATGTCCCAGGTAGCAGTAATGTCTAATCGGCACCTATAAGTTATCGTTTTAAGGTTGTCTTCCGGATATTACCGAAAGTTAACAAATGTATGCCTTTAAATCGACATCCGTTTTACTGTTGCCTTGAAGGTATCTTTTTTACGATATCTTGAAGAGAGGTTAAAATGTCGTCCAAAAGTCATCATTTTATTCTGGTCCGAAAGACGGCTCTGTTAAGGCATTGAAAAGTTATCAAATTGATGTCAACTAATTGTACAATACAAAGAGTTGCCCAAAAGTCATCATTTTATTCGGGTCCGATGGATGGTTGTTGCAAGGCACCGAAAAGGGATCAATTTATTGTCAACCAATTGTACAATATAAAGCGTTGTCCAAAAGTCATCTTTAAGCATCACCGTTTCTGCCCTCTGCTGCTGTCCGAAATATGTCATCGCTTAGATATCAAATTATACGGCCTTATTGACGTCCATAGAACGATCTCGCGAACTTATTTTCTGTTTCCTGTTTGGCTGGTTATTATACGCACGCTGTAATTATTTCACGTAATTGTTTACCGAGCCATAATCTAAAATACTATTATAATTAAAGTGTATCATTACACGCATACCTCCAATTGTCGATATAAACGCGTAAGTATATACTTTGTTTCATTATACTATATTTAATTTTTTTTTTTTTTATTTGTGAATAGCACGTGTTTGTTATTTTAGGTATGTATATAATTATAATTTGGACGCTTACAATAAGAATGCTCTGTCCTGCGAGTGCTTGAGACTTGAAAACCCTTACAGTTTTTATTATATTTTCAGTATTTCTACGCTGGAACAGTGCAGCGTAGACGAAATGATTATTCTCTACTGACAGCAATGACATTCAATGATATAAACGCAATGTGAAGATTTGATCGTGATCGGAAAGATAACGAACAAATGCGACATTATTTTGTACGTATACGAGTTTTCGGAATTAAACTGCACTGATGTATCGTTTCTTCGATAATCTTATCGTATAGGTATTCCTTTTCAGAAACGAAGAATCAAAAATTCAGAATCGAAAACGAAATATGAAAGCTGTCATGACTGATGAGTTGACGCAACGGGTCGTTTGGAACCTTGGGGCCGAGAATGTGCCAAAAATGTAGAAATTTTCATTTCCTTATCTAATCATTGGTACGTGTATCTATATACTATTAACTGTCAATAATTATATTGGTTCAACGGTTGGTCTCATAATATTCACCCATTGACCTATTGTTTCAGACATCGTGCGTAACACTTTTAAAGGTACCAAAATTGAATTCGTGCATAGCAGACTGGCTCCACCGTGGGGACGACAGACTTATTGCAGCAGCAGCCGCAAGCTGACGTTGCGAACGCTCAAATAACAAGCAGCTATAATAACAATATACCTGGATCTGAATACGACATATTGTATTAGCTAGGATCTGAGAAAAAGTTTCTATTATATAGTTTATATCTTTTGTAAATATATACCATAGCATATCTATATTGGATAATCCTTTTCATTATTTCAAATAAACGATGTTTTCTGAAGTACGGATGAAATATGTAATGTATAATACAGTGAATTATTGACTACCACCAAATTTTGGTCAACAATTAACTTTATTATGTTGCGTATGCATCTGTATTTCAGAAAACATACACTTTAATTCATCATCTCAACTGTCCCATACATCCTATAAATAAGGTATCCTTCAGATATGACTATTTGTTGCCGTTTTGATAACCTTTCTTTGATACCTATAAGACATCTTTTGGATAACTAAAATCTATTTGCATATGTTATTCCTTCTGAAAAACAATTCGCAATTCGATAACTTTACGGTGACTGCAAGGCAGCTGGTTAAGGTTGACCATATGTTGGCAATTTGGTGACCGCTTCAAGTTAACTTATCGTTGACATTCGGATGGAAATAAGTTACCATCCAGACGGACATAAGTGATACAATTAGTGATACAAAAAGATATCTTTTTAGCCAACAAAAAAGTTATCCAGAACTTTTTTTGGTCGCCGTTTTGCTGCCTTTCGGATATCATTTTGCTACCTGGGGTGTTCAGAACGTACAATGAACATGACAATGTCACCCTAAAATACGTGAAATTCATGTCGAGAAAATATTTACGGGGACAAACTCATGATTAACCAGGCGCTGGAGTGGCAAACTATCCAGCGCCTAGCCAGTGAGGTCACACTTTTCCAGATCAATTCCTAGTCAGTGAATTAGCTAACTAAGTGCTTAGCAGACTTCCTCAACGGCGTCCTAGTACTTTCCGATATGGTTAAGGTTGACCATATGTTGGCAATTTGGTGACCGCTTTAAGTTAACGTATCGTTGACATTCGGAAGGAAATAAGTTACCATCCAGACGGACATAAGTGATACAATTAGTGATACAAAAAGATATCTTTTTAGCCAACAAAAAAAGTTATCCAGAACTTTTTTTGGCTGCCGTTTTGCTGCCTTTCGGATGTCATTTTGCTACCTGGGTGGGTATAATCGACCCAGTGTGACTGTCGTCATATTATATTTGGTAGTGTGACTGTTAAGGGTTAAAATACTTCCGTAGAACATTCCAGCAACAAAAATGTTAGTATCTTTGAAAACAAAAAAACAATATTCCGTTCTATAAGTTAAAAACTAAAAATAATAAACTAAAAATAATAAAACTAAAAATTGCTTTACATTTTGGCAATATATTGGCAAACAGTCAAGATACGGTAAAGCAGTAATAGTTACATATCATGAAAATGTAAAAATTTCGTTGATCTCTACAAGTTGGGAACCCTTGCGTAAGCTATATATGACTAGATGTGACCCGGCAAGCGCAACCAAAAACAAAAAATATCGAAAGAATAAGTAATATCACTCCAACCACGAGGTATACCAATAATTGCACGAATCGATTCGGCTGCCACAATATTGTAAATTCAACAGTTTTCTCCTGTGTATCTGAAACGTAACGGAAATAAGACAAGAATTAATTATCAGATTCAAATATCGGGAAGTCATTTCGCAGTCAATGTCTTAAAAAAGCACATAATCTCACAAAAGGCACCTACCAACATAGGCTACTCCGTAACCAATATGAGGAGTTCCCATTCTATACGAACAAGTCGGTATTTGAATTTCGTGAATATCACCCATGTTCAATCGCAGTTGATACAATCGATTTTCATGCGGTGGCAAGATCCAAATATCGCTTAGCTCGTCAGTCGCTATATGCAAGCTGGTATGCATCGCTCTATGGTCATGGGCAGTGAAGATTAACTGAGGCGATAGCTTCTTGACTACCTAATTAACAAGAATTTGAAAAAATAATAGTTGATTGGTCATAAAAGTGCAGAAATTTTCTATCTAATAGTGATGTTGCAATTAAAACTTCTTCTATCAATATTCAATCATATGATTATTACACTTTGGACGAAACTGCCAGGGGAAAACAACAGCGGCATATGACTGAGCACAATATTTGTTGTATTCCGTTCAGCGTAGTCATTCAAAAACGCATCATTTGGTGCTCCAGGAACGGAATGGATCAGTCTGTTTACCTAACGCAGAGTGAGGATCATTATTATGTTAATAATAATAGGATGAAATGAATGTATATTGAATTGAGAAGATAAATTATTAGAGAAGAATTCAACTCCTTAGTTTACCTTAAAAAAATTCAAACTTTTGTAAATCAGAGTATCAGGCTGGCTGTATGTGAATTCAAATCTATCAGATATGTGGGAAGACACCGAATCTTCTTCACCGCCGATATCATTGTCTCCGGGTAAATAAATTTTCTATAAAATGAAAACTCAAAAATATTAATCGTCTCTATTGCTCCACTAATCACTCTCAAATTCGATGGGGTGATCCTTAGATTATCAGCTACAGCGCGCTGGTATCCGACAAGTAATTGAATGAAATTCCAATTAATGATAGATTTATTTATACGAAGCTGTGAAATCAGCTGACACTAATACATGGCCGATACACAGACAGAGGGTATTAATAACATTATTTTTTGCAATAGTGTGCGTAAAATGAAACATTTCGATACAGTGTCTCTTGCTGTTTTCAGTGCGTAAAATGATACTTTTCGATACAGTACGAAACTGTAACTATAGCTGTAACGAAAATAAACAATAGACTCGAACTAATCACGGACAAAGGTCCGTAAGATAATCTTTCACAGACGTAGGTTTGTAAAATTGAACATTTCTAAGATCAGCCATTCTTCGATAATAAATCATTCATGTCGGTTATTTTTCGGGGACAAAACTTTCTCCATCGGCTGTCAACGCTGATAAAAAATGTTTAGTTTGAATTACCGTGTACTCACTATTCATTTATGCATCCATTCTTTCTTTAAATTCAATTAATTCATCTATTTTATGCATTTATTCGTATCTTATTTGTATGTATTTCTTGATATATTTTGATAGGGTTCTTCAGCTGGCCGCCAGAGGCGCTCTTCCGAACGAGGAGTTGTCGGAGCTCGCTCAAAAGCCCTTAAGATACTGAAGGTAAATTCAAAGGCATCACATGAATAGTCGATAAAAAAAAACTACATTTTTTCAAACTAATAACTACAGAACACACCATAACATAATCAGATGTTTGAAATATGTCATCGAACCTCCGTTTATATTTCTCAAAATGTTCAGCCGGTGCGATATGTCCCTCATCCATTAAGTCTCCAAGAAATGCAATCACGTGTGGTTGCGAATGCCTTAGAGCTCTCGAGAACGTCTTTCTCAAGTAACTAGAAAATCCAGATGGATCAGAAAAGATTATCTTGCGATAAAGCATTATACATCTTAAAGACACACAGAGAAATTAGATTTGAACCAATTTGAAGGTCGGCAAAAGAAAGAAAAAAAACAATTTTATGTAAAAAATGATCAGACTACTTTTCTGCATGGATGATGTGTGCGCTATACGCTAGGCTCGTACTACTACACTCGTATGAACAAGCTTGTGTTTTCGTATACATGCATGCGATTTTCACCCCAGAGTTGCCTGGCACAGAAGTTAGGCGGCGCTGGCGGTCGTATACATGCACAAATTCTACACACACTAGTAGCGTACTGGAATTGTAGGGGCCTAGCGTATAGTATAACTGTGAATAAGATTACTTATCGCTGTCCCATATAGCGAGCGACGAACCAGGATAATTCTCATTTTTGATACCCAAAATTTGTGGATCTGCTACAAGTAGAATCTTGGTGCAATCTGGACAGTTCCGATAAGCCCAGTGTAGACTCTCGATTTCATGAGCAATATATTCATTGCATGTGACAACCAGTACGAAGATGAGTGTAACAATGGCAAGTCTGTTTTTGGTCCTATATAGAAAATAAGCCAAGTCAGGGGGCTTATTCTCTAACGCATAACTGCGGAAATAGAAGCAAAATAGCACTGAAATCATGAAAAACAATAGGCAGCTGCCAATGAGCTGCTCCTATTTCATGGATTGACATTGTTTTCTGCAGCTATTCTGTAGTTATGAAGTTGGAGAATAAGCCCCCTGATTATAAATAGTATATTGTGTAACAAGGGATGAAACAGTGTGAATGCAGGCCAGGGTGAAGTTGTCAGCCCGAAGCCGAAGGCGAGGGCTGACATCACCCGTGCCTGCATTCATGTTTCATCCCGTGTCACACACTATGTTTTTCATAACATCTGCAAAAAACTTCAGGTTTGAAATGAGGGACGAAAGCAGTTGCTTTCTGCCCACAGGGATGAAAGCAGTTGCTTTCTTCCCTGTGGGACGAAAGCAACGCAGCTTTCAGACCGCTAAAACATTGAAGTCGCGATTGCAGCGTACGTCACAGCTTTTCACGGCATTCGCATGAAATTAGCTTGTTTCGACTCGCTAAACAGGCACTGAAAGCTGACGTTTCAGAGCAGATGTTATGAAAAAATGTATGTATACATTATGGGATATAAGGTAATGAAAAAAGGGATTGAAACTATTGTTGTAACACATTTTTTTCATCGATCTAGTAATGAATTATATTCACCTGCTTTTCCGCATCATGATTTAGCTGTTAAAAGCAGAAATGACAACGATATTGCCGGGTCATGACTTATGAGATAAAGTTCAGAGAGTAGAAAGGTGTATTGTGTAATAAATAGCTCATGACACTTGGGTTCATTAAAACGTACTGCTTTTAATCTATCCTATTGAGTTTACTGATTTTTTTTGCCGCTTTTTGACTGTCATCGAATATTGAAACACGTAACAATCGAGCTAGTCAGATGTCTGATATCTTTGTTTCCCGAAAAAAGCTCAAGTTTCGTTAACGCTGAACGGTTGTTTATACTGTCACGTGTTAATATCGAAAAATAAATTTATCAAATATGAAACACGTATTGTATGACTTACCTTATCATTGACAATATAACCATATACAACAAGCTTGCAGTGTTACCGAAAACAATGAATATGCATCTCGCAAAATAAATATCTTCTACTAAAAAATAATTTTACAATGATTCCTATTCCCGGTTATACCCGATTTGTTACCGACACCGCCTATAAAATCCCGATTTCATTCGATCAAATGTACCAGTTCGAACTCATTACTCGTCAAACATCGGCTGCCGAAAGGACAAGTCGATTGATAGCCCCGTTTCGGAGATATAGGTGGTGTCGGTAACAAATCGGGTATACCCCCCCCCCCCTTAAGCCGTCCGATTTCGACGCATAGAACGGCATTACGACGTCAATCTGACATATTATTAAGACGTCTTTGAAAATTAATGTCGTCGCTAAGACGTCGTTAAGACGTATTTGTGTTGTATGGGAATCTATTAACCCAGACAACACAAAATTCAAAGCGGTCTTAAAGACGTCTTATGGACGTCAAATGCGTCGATTTCTGACGTCTTGAAGACGTCTTCAACAATTAAGACGTCTTTAAGACGTAAGACGTCTTTGCAACGTCAGAAATCGACGCATTACGTCCATATGACGTCTTTAAGACTTTGAGTTGTTTGGGAATCTTTGATCAAACTGGGCATTAAACTTACACTGAGAGAACAGTATTGTTCCTATCAAAATACCAAGTATTACCGAGCGAGTTTAGTTGTAGTCAAAATACGTATTGCTCTCAGCAAAATACGTATGGCTCTCAGCAAAATACGTATAGTTCTGAGCAAAGTACAATGTAATGTTAGTAGAGCAATACCAAGTTTCGTTCCCAGAACAAGAAATATTGTCAGTGGAAAAATACAGTTTTCTCAGTGTAGAAATGTAAGCAAAAGTTTTCGTCATAACTTGATTGACGATTCCATTCATTTTTACCTCTGTCAATAAAAACTGTAGAATGTAGGGTTTACTCTTCCTCTGATGAGTCATGTTTGAGTTGCCTGTATGCAGGCGTCCTATGAAATGTTTCCACGAATACCGCCGGTACATTAGTATAGATATAGGCATGCTGTACGCTGCTTCATGCACGTGGTTGTATGATTAGTTTATGAACGATTTTCGGAGTTACAGAAATTCTGAGTCGAAAAATGATCCTGGTATCAGAAGAACATCTGAGCCAAAGAGGTGTGCTGAATTTTTCGCGGGAAAAATAAATGGCATATACAAAGATACGGGCATGCATTCGTAGCTTTATGCACATGTCGAGCTTATTTATAGAGAGACTTGTTTATATTTAATTTTATTACCTTATTTTATTTTGAATCGAATTATCAAATCCAGCAATAAAGACTCTCAGGAAGAGGGAAGAAAAAAATAAGGAAGCAATTGAGAATTGGTATATTTGTAAATTTATTACTGTAACATCGATACAATATTTCTTATTGTCAGAGTTTTGTATGTAGGTACAATTCAGAATTGTTTCTTAAAAATAACGTCTCATTCATATTACAAATACTATGCGACCTAATATACCAAATGAGACTAATTTTACAAAGACCGGGCTCAAATACACCCTCTTCATCCTTTTGAGTAACGAATTCCGGCGATTGGTTTCACCAATTTATCGATATTCATTATTTCAATCTTTGAATCTAGTCAATGTCATACACCGGCCCCCTCGTTGCAAACGAGAGTATTTTTGGGAAAGCAATTAGTAACACAGAAATGATTGTTAACAACGGAGATATCCTGGCTGTATTTCCCGACCCGGTGCTGGTGTTCAAGTTCAACTCGTACCAAAACTGCATTCGTTCTGGAAGAAAATCGTATAGAAGGTCAAGTGATTCATCGGAACCGCTTCCAATGCGAAGGTAATTGTCATCCGATGAGTTATACGCCACCCAAGTTGTATTGCTGGTCGCTGCCGTGGTCGTGGGTGTTCTGTAGAAATAAAATTGTTGGATATTTTTCGCTGAATATGGAGGTAAGCAGGATTCCATCGATGATTTACATTCAAGCTTACCCATTAATCGCAAAAGATGTCCACAACTCTACCATTGAGTCCATAATTTTGTTGTCTGCCTCGCTCAATTGTTCGGGTAGTATGCCATACATCAGCTGTAGTTGTGGATAAAGATAAAGAAGATCATCAGCATGATTAACTATATCGTCCAGTACAGTGCCAGTAGGATCGACTACAAGATTATTAATGCTGTAAGTGCCACGATAGTCAAAGGAGTAGAAGAAAGTTGGGCTTTCTGCAGAAGCCACCTGCTTTTGAAGGGCGTTATGTGCTGGATGGATGAAAAGGTAGTCGCTGAAGAGGAGGATACAATTATACCACACCTGAAAATAAAAATCAGTATTATATTATATTGTCATGAAATATTTGACGCGTCGATATCAAATTTGTCTAACAAACCTGGGTCCGATTCGTCGTCAAGTCGTTGTTGAAGTAAAACTCTTTTATAGCAGCGGTATAACTGGCTACGTCTTCAACTCGATCCGAATATTGAAGTACAATGGGTAGAAGCTTATCGAAATCGTCTAGGAATTCGCCAAATGTGTCGGAGTCCGGCAACATCCCTTAACGTGAAAGAAAACGCAAGACTATGTAAAATGATTTGATCATAGATCAAACTCTTCGAATATTTCAGAATCCGGGAGTTTTCCTGAATATTAAAGAGATCGCAAACCTAATTAAAATGGTCCATAGCCATATGAAAACGATGCACGGTTTTCTGCATGGTTTTTCATAGGCTTCACCGAGTGATCGCGGATCACCGATCATGCCGTACTATTATCGGATGACATTTAGTCGAAGGAATTTTATAGTGTAGTACACGTTGATCACCCAGTTGCATATTGAGTGCGTTTGCAATCGTTATCATTTCTTACCTGGCACGAATGTGAAGCCGTCGTGCTTAACACTTCCATGGATCGATGGTAGGTCACGTATTTTTCCAGCCGCGAGGAGTGTTTCGGGAGATTCGATGAGAAAAGCCCCGTTGATATCTGGTTCGACGCAGGGGCCCCATAATATGGAAGGATATTCGTCCCACTCATAGAACTGTGATCTTGTGTCCACGAGATCTGAGGCATTAAACTCTCTCAGGCAATCGACGAGAAGGGACGATGCATTGGTCGGGCAGCCAACGATATTGCCGAGTTGCAGGGCAACATTCGCGTAAGAGGATCTGTCTCGAACAGCCCAGGACGCCAGCGCTGTTCCACTTTGGGATACAAATTTGTGGAAGAGACCTATAATATTCAGAGCATCATGAATCGTTTCTCATTGATCGATAATGCTTGGATTCTGAAACTGCTGCTAATACACCTTCGAACAAGAATATGGAAAATCGTACCAGTCGTTGATTCCGACAGTGCCAAGAGTTGGACCGAGCAACCACCCGCGCTGGGTCCGACGATAGTGACTTGATCCGGATCTCCACCAAAGTACGCAATGTTGTCTTGTACCCATCGCAAGGCTAGAACTTGATCTTTCATGCCCCAATTTCCGGGTGCCACCTCGTCTCCGGTGCTGAAAAATCCTAGCAGTCCAATACGATAGTTTATGACGACGATGACCACGTCTACGTCGAGGAGGTGACCCGGACCGTAATAGTAAGCGCCTCCATTGCCTGCATCGAATCCTCCACCAGGTATAATCACGATCACCGGGAGCAGGCTGGCATTGTTAGTGTCGATAGACTGTTAATCGGAAAATAAAAAAGGCTATAAGCGAATGTTCACAAGACTTACGCAGTCGAGCTATACTCTTCAGTATATTCAGGGATGTGATTACCTGTGGTTTGAAGACGTTGAGGTATAAGCAGTCTTCTTCACCCCCTGCCCACTGGGGACACAGAGGAAGATCCTCGCTAGCATCCAACGTTCCTGTCCAATTGCCAGCCGGAACAGGGCTGCTGAATCTATAAGATCACGATACGATTTATTGACAGATCAGTTGGAACGATTGAAACTCGTTACTGATCCGCACACTTGTATGATTGTAATACGGTTTTTTCAAACCATGTTCGACAGAAATGCGATTATGTGGTGTCTTTTTTGTGTCGATAAATTGTGAATGATAAGTGTTCCGCTGATGGTTATCACTTCAGAAATTTTGCACAATGTATTATTTTGTCACCTGCACATTTACTTACACGCATTCACCTGATTTTACCTTAGGTTTCCAATTGGTGGTTGAGCGTACGGAATTCGTAAGAAGCCTGAGATGCTTCTGTTGTATCTGCTCAGCAGGGTGATACCCTGGAGAGTCCCTTGAGATATAGTCACTATTGGTAGTGTCTCATTCTGTTCATTTCTTGTATCAGTGTCTTCTACATCGGCATTGCTTAGACCGACGAGCATACACAGTAAAAATGCTAGCGAGAAAAAATCGCACGCTTTTTGAAAACTCATTGTCGTAAGTTAATAGTTATCAAGCTATAATCACTGTACACGATTGCTCCGTAAGAAGCTGATGAGCCTCAATAAAATATAAAGCCGTATTTAAGAGTCCAGATTAGTGAGTTCGAACACTGTTCAGTAGTCACCATCAATTAGGTACAGTGAGGAATCCACACAATGTTAGGTGAGCTGATAGTCAGCGACTTTTATTCCGAATGTAACTGATAAGCACCTCAACTGCAGGGTTGATAATTGTCTGCTAATTCAGTCATTGCTACCATGATAAGACAGCCTGTAACTCAGATAGTTGGGTACTAAAGTAAACTCTGATACAAAGCGAAATCGTGTGCAGGTATTTATGCGATATACAATGATTAGTCATAATAATCATTGTTTCTATGCTCACAATCTATACGAAAATCCCGAAAACTTATCGTGGTACGCTATCCAAGTGATTAGTGCAATCACTCGGCAGAAGGCTAAGAAGACAAACTGACATGTGTATGGCCTCCGTTAGATGGGGTAGATGGATTAGATAATATTATCGTTCGGGATCTCCGGATGTTATTTTCAATAGCTAATTAGTGATCAATGATCATGAATAATTTGATAATTTTTTTCCCAACTTCCTTCAAGTCTTTTGCTTTTTCACGTTATACTCATTGGGAACAATGATCAGTTTAACTCCGAAGGATAGTTTGAAATTAAATCTAAGGAAAGCGAACATAAAATACCTACTTCTTTTCAGCTCTGAAATTATTTAATTGGTCTCAGGTGTAGTTGCCCGGTACCACAAACATCTAATCCTCAGTCGCTTGATTTCTGAAGTCATCAGATTTTGCCGTACTCTGGTCATTGCTCAACTCTTATCACCTGAATTTGCAACTACTAATCCTTACGTTGCTCAGTGCTCCTTATTACGTTATCGTAATTTAATCATATTCATAATCGAGATCACATCACCCCAGTCAGAAAAGCAGGAAATACCAGGATCTGAAAGATTGGAATTCCCCGCGTTGTAGGTATATTTCTTAATCACTCTCATCGCTATATAGGTATTGGAATATCTCTTCGTGCCACTCGAGTTCATGAAAAGATATCGCCGTCGGCTTGTACAGGAAGTCCCTCTCTCCACCCTTGCGCTATTATTTTTCGAATGGTGGAATTTCCTATGATTAATTATACGTGCTCTGCAATATCAATAAAGCGCTTGTAAATAGTAGTAGATCGCAGTTGCAATCAAACGATAACTTTATCTGAAGAGCTTTATTGTGATAATTGGATTTGTTTGTGAATCTGGATTTTCGTTTATGTCAATACTTTTTAGATATAAATGCCAAAGAATTTGACAGTCGCAAAACGCTACGAAGGAGAGTCCATCCGTATGGAATCTTTCTATAATTCCATTCTGATTCATTGCTGATTAGGACAGTCAAATAAATTTGCGTTACCTAATTGATTAATTCAAACATCCTGGAGACTTTCTTTTCTGGCTTGTAAATGTTGTACCATTTGAAGAAATTTTTGTGACAAACATTACTTCTGTTGGATTGACCCTTCTGCAACGCATAATCATACGGAAATGAATCTATTAGCGAGGCTTGTGGTAATACTTATTTGGGTTGGAGATTCACTAATGACTAAGGGGTACACTAATAATTGAAGCATACGTGTATGTGGACAGTATATTGTTTATTTGTACACTATATTTCCCTACCTATTCTAAAACACAGATAACCAATCGAAAGTACACGTTTTTGCTCGATCAAATTTCGCAGAAGAACCACAAGCATGGGTCTGTGTTTGGCATAAATATTCATGTAATTTCATAGTGATACTATCTGAACCCCTTCCCATCTGCGCTCTGTCTTATATTCCCGTAACATCAGTCGATAGCACGCATGTAACAGCACTGAAAGTTTGGACTTTCAAATTTCTGAAACTCTGGTTCATAAATATCGGATCCTCAATCTGAGACCCCTCTCATTTGGGCAAATGCAAGGATGGGAATGGTCAAGAAATTGGATTTGGCAAGTAAGGGTGGAAACACATTGACTGAGAAAAAAAATTAAACGTATCCTGTCATAATCAGCTGACTTTAATCCGTAGCATGATCATGCAGTGGCCTCATCAATTCATCGACTTTCATTCTGTGGAATCAAGCTAACATTATGTATCAGTCTCTGTTGCTCATGAGAGTATCTTCGTACAAGCAATTAGTATCACTAAAATGAATCTCAGGAATGGAGAAATGGTGGCTGTGTTTCCAGATCCGGTGGCGGTTAATTTGTTCCAAAAGTGCATTCGCTCTTCGAGGAAATTGTATTGAAGATCAAGTGATCCATCGGAACCGCTTCCAATGCGAAGGTAATTGTCTTGTGATGTGTTATACGCCACCCAAGTTGTATTGCTGGTCACTGCCGTGGTCGTTGGTGTTCTACAGAGAAGCACAATTGGTTATTAGAGATTCTTTGCTGAATACGAACGTCGGCTGAATTTCGCCCGATGATTTACATTCAGTCGTACCCATTAATCGCAAAAGACGTCCACATCTGCACCATGGCGTCCATCATTCGGTAGTCGGTCTCGCTCAGTTCTTTGGATAGTATTCCAGCCAACGGCTCTAGTAGCGGAAAAATATAAAGGATTTCGTCCCCATGAAACACCCTGTCGTTTAGTAAAGTACCGAATGGGTCGTATGAGCTACCAACGCTGACAGTGCCGCGATACTCAAAGGAGTAGAAGAAGGATGCACTTTCAGCGAAAGCAAGCTGCTTTTGGAGAGCGTTGTAGAGAGGATAGATGAAGAAACTGTCACTGAAGAGATCCACGCAATTGGACCAAACCTGTGAAATAAAACTTAGGATCGAATGCTGTCATGAAAAATTCGACTTAGTACTATACGGATCGAATTTGTCTAACGAACCTGGGTGCGATTGGTTGTCAAATCATTATTGAAATAAAACTCCTTTAAGGCAGCGGTAAAACTCGGTACGTCATCAACTCGATCGGAATATTGAAGAACGACTGGTAGAAGGTTATCAAAATCGTCTAGGAAGTTTCCAAATGTATCAGAGTCCGGCAGCATCCCTTAACATCAAAGAGAAAGCTAGACTATGTAAAATGATTCAGTCATAGATTTATGGTATTTTTCGAGAATCTTCAACCCTATTCCTAGCGGCAAAGGTATGCCGGTGATAGTATATAGTATCCTACTTGAGTGGACCACATGCATGTAATGTAATTCGGAATTCCATCAAGCATTTAGTTAGAAATTACAATTCAATTACAATTACAATTCATTATCATTCTGTACCTGGCGTGAACATGACTCCTTCATCTTTGACAATTCCTGTAATCGAGGGTACGTCACGAATTTTTCCAGCAGCGAGAAGGTTCGCAGGGGAGTCAGTGAGAAAAGCCCCCTCAATATCTGGTTCGTCTGTCGGACCCCATAATAACATCGGAAAGGCGTCCCACTCTAAGAACTGCGATCTCGTATTCGTGATGTTCGATGCATCAAGATCTCTTAAACATTCGACAAGAAGAGACGACGTGTTGGTTGGGCATCCGAGAATCTCGCCGAGTTGTAAGGCAAGCTTTGCGTGAGAGGATCTGGGTCGATGCGCCCAGAATGCAAGAGCTGTTCCACTTTGCGATATAAATTTATGGAAGAGACCTAGCATCGGCAAAATTGACATATTTAGAGCATCAGCCGTTCATCATTATTCCTAAATATTGCCATAATCAATTTTCAAATGACCGTTATATTAGTACAGCTTTGATAGGTTGAAAAATTTTACCAATTGTTGAGTCCGAAAGTGCTAAGAGTTGCACTGAGCCGCCGCCCGCGCTTCCTCCGAAAATGGTAACTTGATTAGGATCTCCACCAAAGTACGCTATGTTCTCATTCACCCATTTCAAGGCTAGGACTTGATCTTTTAGACCCCAATTTCCGGAAACCACATCGTCTCCAGTGCTCAAGAATCCCAGTGGTCCGAGACGATAGTTAATGGAGACGAGGACCAGGTCCGCATCGAGGAGGAGACCCGGCCCGTATGTAGAAGAGCCACCATCGCCTATCTCAAATCCTCCCCCAGGTATGTTCACCATCACCGGCAATAGAGACGAGTTATCACTTTCAGGGAGCTGAATCAGAAAAATATATATGGGTATTGGGATGACGACCGCTTAGGAAAATTACCGCTGGGTTCGCAGATTATTCACCCTGAACCCTGAATCAGTGCATGTATTCATGCATACATGTGAAAAATAACGATCACCCGTAGATTGAAAATGAGAAAATCAGATATGGTCACCTGTGGCGTAAACACGGTAAGATATAAACAGTCCTCTTCTCCCACATCTCCAGTCTGGAAACACGGGCTACCATCGATGCTTGCGTTCAACGTGCCATTCCAAGCCTTCGCTGCAACAGGGTTGCTGAATCTACGGGAGAAAAAAAGACAAGAATGAAAGGAAAATAATAAAAATGATAATGAAAGTTTATATAGAGAACGTGTTGAACTAGATTTTTTGCAGTTACTACACAATTAAAACGTGAAATTGAACATTGAGTGCATTTTTCGTAAACTTCCGAGGTCGTAGATCAAATTTGAAAATGTGACAGAATGTAGATACGCTTATCACAATGTCTAGTATAAGAGCTAATTCTGATCTAATTCTCTCAATCCCCATGTAATAGGAGACAATTCTAGCAAAACGGAATTACATTCCAATCGGTCAAACCAAAGCATAAGGGAATTGAGGTTTTATTGGAATTTATATTCCGACTCGGCATGTCAACGAATGGCAGATGATGACCGTTCTGTCGACCATCACTTTATAAATCTTGAAAGCTATTTCAGCTTCCGAATATGAGTATTATCGTCAAACCTTAGGTTTCCAATTGGTGGTTCTGCGTACGGAATTCCCAGAAAGCCGGAGATGCTTCTGTTCGATCTGGTGACTAAGGTAATACCCTGGAGAATCCCTAATTGAGGTATTTCCACTATTGGTAGTGTCTCATTCTGTTCATTTCTTGTATCAGTGTCTTCTACATCGGCATTGCTTAGACCGACGAGCATCCACAGTAGAAATGCTATCGAGAAAAAATCGCACGCGCTTTGAAAACTCATTGTCGTAAGTTAATAGTTATCAAGCTATAATCACTGTACACGATTGATCCGTAAGAAGCTGATGAGCCTCAATAAAATATAAAGCCGTATTTAAGAGTCCAGATTAGTGAGTTCGAACACTGTTCAGTAGTCAACATCAATTAGGCACAGTGAGGAATCCACACAATGTTAGGTGAGCTGATAGTCAGCGACTTTTATTCCGAATGTAACTCATAAGCACCTCAACTGCAGGGTTGATAATTGTCTGCTAATTCAGTCATTGCTACCATGATAAGACAGCCTGTAACTCAGATGGTTGGGTAATTACTAAAGTAAACTCTGATACAAAGTGAATTCGTGTGCAGGTATTTATGCGATATACAATGATTAGTCATAATAGTCATCGTTTCTATGCTCACAATCTATACGAAAATCCCGAAAACTTATCGTGGTACGCTATCCAAGTGATTAGCGCAATCACTCAGCAGAAGGCTACGAAAATAAACTGACATGTGTATGGCCTCCGTTAGATGGAGTAGATATGGATTAGATAATATTATCGTTCGGGATCTCGGGATGTTATTTTCAATAGCTAATTAGTGATCAATGATCATGAATAATTTAATAATTTTTTCCCAACTTTCTTCAAGTCTCTTGCTTTTTCACGTTATATTCATTGGGAACAATAATCAGTTTATCTCCGAAGGATAGTTTGAAATTAAATCTAAGGAAAGCGAACATAAAATACCTACTTCTTTTCAGCTCTGAAATTATTTAATTGGTCTCAGGTGTAGTTGCCCGGTACCACAAACATTTAATCCTCAGTCGCTTGATTTCTGAGTCATCAGATTTGGCCGTACTCTGATCATCGCTCAACTCTTATCAGCTGAATTTGCAACTACTAATCCTTACGTTACTCAGTGCTCCTTATTGCCTGATCGTAATTTAATTATATTCATAATCGAGATCACCCCAGTCAGAAAAGCAGGAAATACCAGGATCTGAAACATCGGAATTCCCCGCGTTGTATATTTCTTAATCACTCTCATCGCTATATAGGTATTGGAATATCTCTTCGTGCCACTCGAGTTCATGAAAACATATCGCCGTCGGCGTGTACAGGAAGTCCCCCTCTCCACCCTTGCGCTATTATTTTTCGAATGATGGAATTTCTCATGATTAATTATACGTGCTCTGCAATATCAATAAATCGCTTGTAAATAGTAGATCGCAGTTGCAATCAAATGATAACTGATCGGTTCGCTGCCGATCCGTTCGGTTCGGTGCGGTGTAGTGGGCGTTGGCCTTTATTGTGATAATTGGATTTGTTTGTGAATCTGAATTTTCGTTTATATGTCAATACTTTTCAGATACAAACGCCAAAGAATTTGACAATCACAAAACGCTCGCATTCGCTCTTCGAGGAAATTGTATTGAAGGTCAAGTGATCCATCGGAACCGCTTCCAATGCGAAGGTAATTGTCTTGCGATGTGTTATACGCCACCCAAGTTGTATTGCTGGTCACTGCCGCGGTCGTTGGTGTTCTACAGAGAAGCACAATTGGTTATTAGAGATTCTTTGCTGAATACGAACGTCGGCTGAATTTCGTCCGATGATTTACATTCAGGCGTACCCATTAATCGCAAAAGATGTCCACAACTGCACCATGGTGTCCATCATTCGGAAGTCTGTCTCGCTCAGTTCTTTGGATAGTATTCCAGCCAACGGCTCTAGTAGCGGAAAAATATAAAGGATTTCGTCCCCCTGAAACACCCTGTCGTTTAGTAAAGTACCGGATGGGTCGTATGAGCTACCAACGCTGACAGTGCCGCGATACTCAAAGGAGTAGAAAAAGGATGCACTTTCAGCGAAAGCAAGCTGTTTTTGGAGAGCGTTCCCACACAGCATTTGATATTCACTGTATATTCGAAAAAAGTACACAATGTTCAAAAAATATCCCGAATGTGTAAAAGATATTCTATGTACATGTCCAGAAGAATATTCATCCATGTGCTTGAGGTGAATATATTATATATTCCATGCACGTTTCTAGAACATTCCACGATATTTCAGCGATATGAAAATCTAACATGCTGTGGACATTGACCCTACATATTCCACGTATGTCTTCGAGTGTTTTTATCGATTAAATTTCAAATATATGCTAATTTTCCTAATAACTCTTATATATATACATTTGAAGTATGAAACACACATTACGTACATTTGTGTACTAAGTATTCCATGGAACCATAACACACTTTCACTGAGAAATCTCTTTAATATTGGAAGAAAAAACTTATTGGCATCATTTGTGATTCTTCAAAATTGACGAATGATATTGAAAAAAAATCTTTCTTCGGAAAAATGGCTGAAGAATTTCGGATCCCAATTTTGACAAGGATTAATCCCTCAAGAGATTCGTCACGAATTTTGAATCATCCTGTATATGTACCATCTTTCATCCAATATCATTTGACAGTATTCGCTCGATTTCAAAATGTTTCGAATCATATTTGTCTCAGAATTATAGAAGAGAAAAGAATTAATGGCGATCGCATCTTAAAAAAATATTGAAAAATTCATATCTCTGAAACCAGGTACACTGTTAGAGAAAAAAAAATGTTCTAGGAGACCCACTCAAATTTTTACGGTAATTTCAACACTATTTTCAGTTCATACGACAAAAGAATTTGCCACTTTGAGTAGATTTATGTTGTGATAACTAAAAAAAAGTGTCGAAATAAACATACAAATTTTAATGGAACTCCTGGAACATTCTTTCTCTAACAAAATGTCATTTAATTCGGATAAACATATGACCGTGTGAACGAAAAATGCATGATAAGATATTCAGTAATCAATCGTAATAATATATGCAAGCACTTCAATCTAGTCCTGCAAATGCAAAATTTTGATGACATTGAAATATTCCGAGTAATAACTTGACGCTTTGATGGGCTCTGAACAAGTAGGAAAGTGTTCAGACACATATCATATGGTAGTTTAGCGTAGTGGTTAGGGCGTGCGACTGGTAACCGAGCGGACGTGGGTTCAAATCCCGGCGGGGACGAAAAATGCGGCGTTTTTTTCAGTGGATGTGAAATACAATATCGTCGATACGATGCATAGGTATGAGGTAGTTGTCAACTGACGATAAAATATGTCAAATTTCGTGATGTTTTTTTCTACCATTATTACTTCTTATTTCATGATGATAAATTATAGGCTTCATTATGAGGGGTAGCACCATCATCGGAAAGTACTAGGACGCCGTTGAGGAATTCTGCTAAGCACCTAGTTAGCTAATTCACTGACTAGGAATTGATCTGGAAAAGTGTGACCTCACTGGCTAGGCGCTGGATAGTTTGCCACGTCAGCGCCTGGTTAATCATGAGTTTGTCCCCGTAAATATTTTCTCGACATGAATTTCACGTATTTTAGGGTGACATTGTCATGTTCATTGTACGTTCTGAACACATTATTGAGGTGAAAGTGAATATTCTATGAATGTTCAAATATTTTTTCCGGAACATGTCAAACATATACCATGAATATTCAATGCTGTGTGGGGGATATCGAGTTGGGATACAGATATCCTATACACTCGGACCCCACTTATTTGACCACCAGTTATTTGACGGCCCCAGTTATTTGACGGAGTTCAGACTCAGTTATTTGACTCCCTCTACCCCCACTATTGAGACAAAGTGTTACGACGTACGGGTCTGAACTAGCGTGGGACTGCGCATGTACAACTGCGCAGGAGCGGCTGCCATTTTAAGACGGAAAGTGGGGACCCCTACTTTGGTCAAATAACTGAAGGTACCCGGTGCCGAGTTGGTCAAATAAGTGGGGTCCGAGTGTATTATATATAATATAGGATATCGAGTTGGGGATACAGATATCCTATATTATATATAATATAGATATTGAGTTGAGGATACAGATATCCTATATTATATATTATTGCGTTCGGAATATTCCTATCGAGTCTCGTTAACGCACCCCATGCGTACTCGTTGAGGCCGCGTGGGCCACTGAGGTTACTGACCCCGTGACAGGTGCTATTACCCTAGGTCAGGGCTACTTGTCAGTGAGTTGTACCAGCGCCATCTCACAGTCGCATTGTAGAACTATTTTCTGCCGATAATGTTGTGTGCTGATAACATCGTGTGCCGGTAACGTCGGTATCAGCCAATGTATGGCGCACCCATGTCGCGGCAAAATTAATATTCAGAGATTTTTTCAGAAGATATGAATCATTATATAAATATTGAGTTGAGGATATAAATATACAATATTATATATAATATAAATATTGAGTTGAGGATACAAATATGCTATATTATATATAATATAGGATATCGAGTTGGGCATACAGATATCCTATATTATATATAATATAGGATATCGAGTAGGGGATACAGATATCCTATATTATATATATAATATAGGATATCGAGTAGGGGATACAGATATCCTATATTATATATAATATGGGATATCGAGTTGGGGATACAGATATCCTATATTATATATAATATAGGATATCGAGTTGGTGACACAGATATCCTATATTATGTATAATATAGGATATCGAGTTGGGGATACAGACATCCTATATTATATATAATATAGATATTGAGTTGACGATACAGATATCCTATATTATATGTTATTGCGTTCGGAATATTCCTATCGAGTCTCGTTAACGCACCCCATGCGTACTCGTTGAGGCCGCGTGGGCCACTGAGGTTACTGACCCCGTGACAGGTGCTATTACCCTAGGTCAGTGCTACTTGTCAGTAAGTTGTACCAGCGCCATCTCACAGTCGCATTGTAGAACTATTTTCTGCCGATAATGTCGTGTGTTAATGTGTCTTTTTATCGCATCAATAAAACTGCATTATATGACGGCAATAGAGATTGAGAGTACGTTGACAACTACATAGTATACTTCATGAATCTTAAAAGCTATTTCAGCTTCTGACTATGAGCATTATAAGCGAACCTCAGGTTTCCAATTGGTGGTTGTGCGTACGGAATTCCAAGAAAGCCAGAGATGCTTCTGTTCGATCTGCTCAATAGGGTGATGCCCTGGAGAGTCCCTTGGGGTATATTCACTATTGGTAGTGTCTCATTTTGTTCATTTCTTGTATCAGTATCTTCTTCATCTTCATCCACAGTAAAAATGCTATCGACAAAAAATGGCACGCTATTTGAAAACTCATTGTCGTAAGTTTTCAAGCTATAATCACTGCACACGATTGATCCGTAAGAAGCTGAGGAACCTCAATAAAATATGAGCCCTGTTTAGGAGTCCAGATTATTGAGTTCGAATGCTAATCAGCAGTCACCAATAATTAGGAATATTGAGGAATTTACACTATACTGGGTCAGCCGATGGTCAGCGGCTTTTATATCGAATGTAACTGATAAGCACCTCAACTGCAGGGTTGATAATTGTCTGCTAATCTTGTCATCGCTGTTAATAAGAAACAGCTGTCTCTTATAGCTGACTGGTTCGCTACTCAAGAATACTAATGTAAGCTGATTATAGACAGCTGATTCGTGACCACTAGCTGATTCATTGTTTTTCATACAATTTTCTATGATTAAGTATACTAATTGTTGATTCAGACGATATGTTCTCCAGGCTTGGACATTTTTTATGGATATTATTCTGGCCATGAATAACAGTTATAATCATCTATGCAATTCGGTGCCGTAGTCTAAAAACGGAAAATTATATCTATAAGCAATTTAACAAAATTTATAAGTTGTAACATTTTGGTTCAATGTTGATTCTTTCGAAATAATCTTACGCCGGGTGTGCAATCTATCTGAAAATACCTCAAACTCATCGTGGTACGCCTTCCAACTGCAATGACTTGGCAGAATGAAGTGACACTTGTTCGGTCTCCTTGAATAGATTAGATAATATATAATATTATCTTCCGGGATTTCCGTGTGCTCTTCTCATGAGGTATTTATAGATGTTATTTCGAAAGGTAATTAATGATGTTATTTCGAGAGTGTTCAACTCGAAATAAATTTATGAATGTTTCACGAATTGGAGTGTGAAATTCTCATCCGCTGGGAACATGTTTGAATTGAGGGAGAAATTTTACCTGCGAAAATACATTCTTGCGTTTTTACGTACTAATTGTGAAAAATGATGAACTATTTTCGAAAAATAGTTTGCAATGATAAAGACTCGATGAATAAACGCTTATTGAAGACTTTATTGAGGTGTATTGTTGAACAGCACACGGCTATTTGAATGCAATTACATTAATATCTAACTGTCTCATTGCAGTGCCAATTCAAAAATATTGGATGCGTTTGTGTAGTACGAGTGCATAAAAAAAATGCTGAAAAGTGTTCTGTTGCACCCATGTCAAAAATTGATGCACTTTTGTGATTATCTCCAAGTCCTGGATCTAGCGAAGACTAAACACCCGCCCTCGTTGTTCATGAGAGTATTTTCGGGTAAGCAATTAAAAGTACAAATATGAATTTCAGAAATGGGGAGATGATGGCTGTATTTCCTGATCCGGTGGCGGTCAAGTCACTCCAAAACTGCATTCGCTCTTGGAGAAAATTGTATTGAAGGTCAAGTGATCCATCGGAACCACTTCCAATTCGAAGGTAATTGTCTTCCGATGAGTATGCCGCCCAAGTTGTATTACTGATTGTCGCCGTGGTCGTGGGTATTCTGCCGAGATGCACACTTGGTTATTACAGATCCTTCGTTAAATACAAACTTGAGCAAGATTTTCGGCGATGATTTTCATTCGAGCTTACCCATTAGTCGCGAAAGACGTCCACAACTGGACCATGGCGTCCATCATTTGGTGATCTGTCTCGCTCAGTTCGTCGGGTAGTATTCCAGTCATGAACTTCAGCAGTGGAAAAAGATATAACATATCGTCCGAGTGAGAAACCATGCCGGTTAGTGCGGTACCAGATGGGTCTAGTAAGTTACTTATGCTGATAGTGCCGCTATACTCAAAAGAGTAGAAGAAAGAGGAATTTTTGGCAAAAGCAAGCTGCTTCTGAAGGGCATTGTAGACAGGATAAACGAATAAAGTGTCGCTGACGAGATCCACGCAATTAGACCACACCTGAAAATAAAAACTCGTATTGAACACTGTTATGTCCAATTTACCTAAGTACTATCGATATTGAATTTGTCTATAAAACCTGGGTTCGATTGGTTGTCAAGTCATTGTTAAAATAAAACTCCTTCAAGGCAGCGGTAAAACTCGGCACGTCATCAACTCGATCGGAATATTGAAGGACGATGGGTAGAAGGTTATCAAAATCGTCTAGGAATTCGCCAAATGTGTCAGAGTCCGGCATCATCCCTTAATATAAAAAATAAAGCAAGACTATATGTAGAATGGTGCAGCCATAGATTTATGGTATTTCGTTCGAATTTTCTACCCTGTTCCCCGCTTATGTTAGTAGCAAAGGTGAACGGGTGATAATTTTCAATCTGTACTCATTATTATCATTGCGTACCTGGGGTGAACATGATGCCTTCGTCCTTGACTATTCCGGTGATCGACGGTACGTCGCGAATTTTTCCAGCAGCGAGGAGGTTCGTAGGTGTGTCAGTGAGAAAAGCCCCGTCGATATCTGGTTCGTCTGTAGGACCCCATAGTAACATCGGAAATGCGTTCCAGTCTAAGAACTGCGATCTCGTATTCGTGATGTTCGAGGCATCAAGCTCTCTTAGACATTCGACAAGAAGAGACGACGTGTTGGTTGGGCATTCGAGAATCTCACCGAGTTGTATGGCAAGTTTCGCGTAAGAGGATCTGGGTCGATGCACCCAAAAACCGAAAGCTGCTCCACTATGCGATATAAATTTATGGAAGAGACCTAGCATTGACAAAATTATCATCATAGCAGAATGTTGTCCTAATTAATTTTCCCAATACCGTAGAGCTTTGGTAAGCTCGAAGATCGTACCAATTGTTGAGTCTGACAGCGCTAAGAGTTGTACTGAGGCGCCGCCCGCACTTTGTCCAAAAATCGTAACTTGATTGGGATCTCCTCCGAAGTAAGCGATGTTCTTTCGTACCCACTGCAAGGCTAGAACTTGATCCTTCAGTCCCCAATTTCCGGGCGCCACATCGTCTCCAGTGCTCAAGAATCCCAGTGGTCCGAGACGATAGTTAATGGAGACAAGGACCAGGTCCGCATCAAGGAGATAATCTGGACCGTACATGGCAGAGCCACCGTTGCCTGACTCAAATCCTCCCCCAGGTATAAACACCATGACCGGAAGTAGAGAGGAGTTATCGGTTCCAGGAAGCTGACTCAGAAGAATACATAAGGCCATTAACGACTGCTCACATAGCTTTCCGCTGAGTCTACATATTCTTCAGCCTGCAGAACGTTAGCAGTGTACATTATCAACAGCAAAAGTTGCCCGTCGATCGAGGATGAGTAGGTGAGACATAGTCACCTGTGGTGTATACACGTTGAGGTACAAACAGTCCTCATCTCCCACGTCTCCATCCTGGGTACACGGGCTACCATCCACGCTTGCGTTCAAAGTGCCATTCCAGGTTTCCGCCGCAACGGGACTTTTAAATCTACAAGGGCACGTTACGATTCAGTCTCACACTAAATGGGAAGACTAAAACGTTTCTACTGATCCGCATTTATCCAGAATGAGCTTATGCATGTCAATCAACCCACATATGACACAAGTAGATATTGGATGTACGTTGACTTCGTTACTCAACCGTCAACTTAACGTAATATCATCAAACCTTAGGTTTCCAATTGGTGGTTCAGCGTAGGGGATTCCCAGAAAGCCGGAGATACTTTTGTTGTATCTGGTTTCTAGGGTGATACCCTGAAGAATCCCTTGAGGGATTTCCAATATTGGCAGTGTTTCATTTTGGTCATATCTTGTTTCAGCATCTACTAGTTCGGCATTGCTTATCCCGACGAGCATGCTGGCTAAGACTGCAGTCATGCAAAAAAGATTGCTTGCCGTCTGTAGAGTCATTTTTTCAAGCTATTCAACTATAATCACTCCACTCGATTGATTGAGACCCTTCTCAAATGAATTTAATTCAACTTGACAAGATTTGTGACGTGTCCAGTAGGTCGGATTAGTGAGTTGAAATTCTGTTCAGTAGTTACCACCCGTCAGGAATAATATAGCAAATACAAAATTACACTGTGTGGTCAGCAAACAATCAGTGACTTTTATATCGAATTCAACTGATAATTACACTTTTTGCATAGCCAATTACTAACAGTCATTCTTATCGTTTGTATAGTAGATAAGGTAGCTATCACGCAGAGAATCAGTTCATGGCCGCAAAATGCTCTGATAAAAAAATCGATGCGTTAATAGTAGTAATTAATAATGCCCATAATTATTTACTAGATTTTCGATTGTGGTCCAATAGTAAAAAATCAGCTCTAAGATAAGCGAGAGTTGCAGATTTGAGTTCGGCAATAATTTCACCTGAGATTATCCAGTCTTATGTTTTCACGTACTTGTTGCAAAACATGATGCACTAGTCTTGAAAGATTGTTCAGAAGTAAGTATGAGAGAAGCCGAAATAAAGTAAAAACTTCTTTGACTTCCGAAGTTATTTTTTGAATCGATAATTTTCGAAGTCATTCTTTATCGGGTGTCCAATCTCGAAACACAATTTCATTCCAATCCGATGAGGCGTATCGGTAATCAGTAATCACTGTTGAATTACCAGCAGATTTAGTCTTCTGCAGTGTTTTTCGCCGGCACAAATACTCTAGAAATGTATGTGAAGATATTGATTTGCGTATTACAGTTTAGGGTAGGTACATTGTCCATTGAAACACACAAATGTATAAAAAGTGTATCGTTTATTTGTACACGGTATTCTGATAAAAATTACACAAACAGCCTACAGCATGCCCCAATATACTTTAGCTTAAATAAAGAACGCAATACAACGGTTTCAATCCAGTCACCTGTAGAAAAACGCGATAAAAATTCATGTCAACTGACTTGAGATCGTTTTTTTCGTTACCGTTACACCTAGTTTTTCCGTACGTCAAATACAACTGTGACAGTGTTACGCAACGTGCAGATGATTGATTGTTCGAAGGCTGAGTTGATGCGATAAAACAATACGGTGCAATAGAATATAAGTAATTCGAGAACCGGGGAATTTGGGAAAATGCATCAAAGGAAATGGTTGAATCTTCGAAAATTATTGGACAGTCGAATCCTTACTTATAATATATGCCTTACATCTTGTTTCTATCGATTTCATGCTTCCTAAAATTATTGAATTTCATCAGTAAGGCGACTAAAGTCCGAATTTTCACACTAAGGGAAAAAATAAACCTAATGAGCGGTGCTTCGTCCGAAATTAGAAACAATCGCCATCATTGTTCTCGAAGTATTCAACGTTTCTCTAAGGAGATGCGCCGGGTTGAAGAAGATCAGCAGTGGTAGCGGGTGGTTTACTTGGGCAAATGCTCGGCAACGGGCTGGAAGCCGTTTTCATCAGCAGTGTAAGTTACCGTGTACGTTTTACCGTCGGAATCGACCCAGCTGTAGCTACCACGTACTACTAAAATTTGGTCATCGGTTCCCTCATTCTTGACTTCAGCAGTTTCCTCCTTTTTTTGTCCATCGCTTTGCTCGTAGCTGTATTTGTAACCGCTAACTCCAATGTTGTTTTGTTCTTCTTGTCGCGTGATGGTAATCTCATTAGGATTACCTTGAGGCGCCGAAACCACCGTAGCGAGAATCCCAGCGAATACCAAAATCTGAAACAGACGAAAGCAGACCCCCGTATTGCATAATTTTAATCAAACTCATCGCTGGATTAGAAAAAAAAAATTTGTAACAGGTCGCGCTCGAAATCGAATGAATACCTTCGCCTGAAATTATCTTATACAGAATCCTCACGATCTGATCATGGGGTTCGTTCGTATATATCCGAATTCCCGTTAATATCTATATTCCTCGATTTGAATGATAATAAATTTCATGATCGTCGGAGAAGAAGCGCCTTGTAAAAAGAGTCGAATTTTATTCACTAGCAGACGTTCATTCTCACGTCTCAACAGATTTTTGTGTCAAATCTAATGAATAGATTTCGTACGCATGTGAAAAAAATACTACTTCATTTGCTAAGTATGGATCGATAAAATTTCACGCAAAATAAGCTCATTTGATACTCTGCACGTATCAGTAATTTTGTTGTCTTTAAACCGTTCCATCTCCAGAAAAATCCTCAAGCTATTTTGCTGATCAAATGTATGATACTTATACAGAAGAAAAATGAAGAAAGATCTGTTTCCTGCAGGTACGCTGGACCCGCAGCAACGCGATTAAAAAATTGCGGAAGGGAATCGATCGAAATCTCATTTAGTTTTTTTTTGTTGCAATTATTACTTTCCTCTTATCACGGTAAAATCGCGCGCGGTTAGTCTTATCGCGATTCGAACGGCTAGCCACGCTGCATATGTAATTAAAAATAAATATCACAAAACGTCTTCACTTTCACTGTTGAGTAATAAATTTCGCGGTTTGTACGAGTTATCAACGAAGTAAACCGATGCTTAGGTTTAATTATTCCTCCCAATCCTGCGCTATGACCCACCGTGATCTTCATGATTATTTCCGTTGCTTTCCAGACTTTTTTTTCGATATTTTAAATGACTATTTCTCCTGGGTTGATGGGTCTCGATCGCCTATGCAAGTTACTGTTTACTCAGGCTCTCGGTAAACCTCAAGACAAGTACGTGGCACTGATGATGCACATTGCAAGTCCCTTTATATAGCTGGAAAATTGTCCTCTTTGCCTACCCCTTCCCATTTCATACAAAAGGTGACGATGCAAGGACGCTGCATCTTCGCTAGATGCAACATTGCGATTCCAGTATAATCAAGTATCTTTGCTAGCCAGCCACAGAGCCAGACGAAAGTACCTTAGATCTAATCAGAATGATCGACACTACGTTATCTCTAGCTTGTAGCAGGGGACATTTCGGAGGATGTCTAATGTTGCAGTGATTTACGCTGACTCAAACACGAAGAGAAAGTTTATTGGTATTGTCAGAAAAATAGATTGATGAGAGAACCTAAATTTACGTTTATCGTATAATTTCGCTCCAGGAAATCTGCTGGATTACCTTGAATGGGCAAAAAAAAAAACGGAAAGACGAGCTAAGGATGAGATGTTTGCTTCTGCTGTTTGGTTACATCTTGGTTTGTAGCTTAATTGATTTCACTTTCGGCAGTTTGAAACTCCTCATCTCTAGCACCTTAGGTATATTTACTGTACTCGTTGACCGGGGTGTAAAAATTTCTAAAACCGCAAATATTTGCGAGGGGCTTGGTCCCGGGCCTGTTCGTTATGACTATTGATGTTTATAAAAGAGACGCTTCTACTGGATTACGTCACATTGTTTCACAGGAAAGATGAGTACCTACAGCATCGCCGAGAGCCAAGTATTCATTACAGCTTTCGATAGCTTTGTAGAAAAATCGAGTAGAGTCTCTTGTTCCCATTGGTAGAGGTGAAGAACCTCCGCAAACACGTTACATAAAGTAATAAATTTTAGGTAAATGAATTTATGGTGAAATTAGAAAGAATAGAAAAATTAACTGCTTTAAAAATCAACGCTTTGAGATTAACGAACTGATAAGGTCAGAATCGCGTACATGTTTGAGTTCCCATACGAGACACTCTTCTTGCATTTCCTGGCGCGCTGCAGAATCGAATTGTCCGCCGAATATTAAAAAGTGAACAAGGCTGTCCTTAAGTTTGAGGTATTGAACGAGGATTTTCACCCAGTCATAAGCAGTATGCACAAATATTCGTTAGCCTTGCAAGGTAAATCAGGTAAATGTGATTCGAATGCAAATCGCATTGCATGCGGGATAAATCTCGATGAACGAAAAATCTGCAGTTTGTTGAACGACTGAAAAATTGTCTGCATGCTCAGGGCTCATGGCTAGGTGCGAGAGTTTGACCTGTATAGTTATCTCACATTGCAGAAAAAAATTATTTTTCAAAATTTACTATATTTCAAGTTTATAGACGAAATTAGTAGATTCGATAATCGTGTTCACTATCCTAGACAATACCTTGCTGTAGTTCTTTTCCGACTCATAACTGCCTCGAAGGCTTTTGGCCGGATTGATACCCGGATTAAATCGATTCAAAGGTTGCAGGCTGTTTTTTCATTCAACACATGTATACCTTCTCTTCATAGCATAGATGACGATTAACCATTTATGATATTCTTGCATGCTTCCAGTTGTGCAATGCAAAGATACGTATAAATACACATCACGAGGTGTAGGTACGTCTGTACATATAAGTATTATGGAAAACTGACCCATAGGTATAAACTTTGACAATATATCGCGTAATGTTGTCGATAATTTTCGAACGCAAAGCTTCCTTCACAGAGACAAAAAACTAAGAACATATTATTTTGAATTAAGAACATATTTCCTTGATTCAATCAAGAAACATTCAAGAAACTACAATTTCTTAAAACAAGAAATCTCTTTCTTGAAACGAGTAATTTTTTTTTTCTGTGTTGTACCTATTTCCTTGATCCAGTAAACTATCCGGAAATTATTTGTCAAGCTCGAAGAGAAATTCGAAAAAAATGTCTAAATCAATAAAAATGAATGACAATTCCGTCACGATAAATTCCGGAGCGGGGTAAAAAAAACCGGACTATGAATATTGCCAGAAAATATGAGAAATTGATTACACTATAGGTACTCTCAAACGATAAATAAAATAAGACCGATAGTTTTTTCCTTAACTGTACTTTAATCGCCGGCACGATCATATCGTTATACTTGTCGCGTCGTAAATCACAGTGTTGCTGGAATACGTTTCAATTCGTGAAAGTATCACCGGTCTCGTCTCGACCCTGGATAAAAAATCATCGATGAAAATAGTGGCAATTACGTTTCGGATAATTTCTATTCACGCAAAGAAATCTGAGTTCACATTCAAAGATCTCAAGTGTAGCAAATTTCGCTTCAAAGAATCGGACTGAGTTTTAAATTTGCCACTGTTAGTGCACATGAAATTAAAACATGGTATTCGCACGTCTGTCAATGTGTACTTGAGGATCTTGTAGCACATAGGTGTTTGCATTAAATTCGTGGCGCGTGCACAATTTTTCAAGCTGCAATTGATCTTGCAGATGCTACAGAAGGTTCGCCATGGGAAACGTGTGTTTAGAGTATATGGCTGATCATTAGGCGCCATGAATCGGCTTTAATTACTGCGTCGATATATTGAGGGTGTAAATTAAATAAATATAGAGAAAACTTGGAAGATATTTGAGTATTATTTTGTTGCCAATTCATTCGAAGAACGGTAGATGTATCGATCAAGAGAAAAACGACTGAAGAGAAAATTGGTGAAGCAAGGTGATTGATGATTTATCACTGGTATATGAGATGGGTTACTTATACGGTAGGTAGACCCTCTCATTCATCAGTTTTGTCCTCACATTCTCTGGACATACGCGTATGTAGTACATACATTGTCGGCTGAAGAGGAGCGTTTGTGCAATCCAGAAGGATATGCGGTAGCCGAAGAGTATGTATCTGGAAAGAAAAAAACGACCGCGTAGTCGTTTGCGCAAGGATTCTTTGGTCCGATGTGATTCTGGACTCAAGACGTACGTAAGGCGCAAATCGCAGCGAAAGATGCCGCGGGCTGTTAAGCGCATCTTCAAATGGCAAGGTCATCGATTATGTAATGTCACTAACTTTCTTCAGGCCTGCAGCTAACCCGAGTAAACTAAATGTCACAATGAACAAGGACGATTTTTTCACCCATCATGGATGATTGATTCATTCATTGAATCCCGTTTACCCATGTTTTTGTACCTATTATAGACATATACGTTTATTATTTAATTAAGACTAGCGAAGATACCTTATACGGCTAATCTTTGCACGTGTGGAAATATCCTTGGTAATATTAGATCTTGCCTTGTGTATTGTGGAGAAAAATTTCAGACCGCACAACCGACGATCGCATGTATATAATATATATACACCTGTGTACTTCGAAAATATACATTATATGCAGAAACACACCAGATATCATAGAAATATGCATTTTATTCAAGTTAATTCCGTAAACAAATTTTTATTCATCAAATGCCGTGGCCATTTAGAAACGGGAATATTTTATTGATACGTTACATCAATCATCATTTTATTATTCATTCGAGTAATTTATGCAGAAGTATAAGTGGTGAATCCAGCGAAGACCGGTCTAATCTAATCGGTACGATAAAAACTTGATATGTACACATTATTCTTATGTTCCATCACATCATTTGCTTGATTAGCAATAATTGAGAAATAATTTCACGTCTTCCCACTAATTTGTGCCTCATTGCAGGTTTCGATATTCATAAGTCATAAAATTGGCAATCGTTCGTTTCAGACCGGTCAATTATTAGAAACGATGAAAAAATGACTCACAATCCATATAAACATATCAGGTAACGTTGTCAGCTTAATGTATTCTCAACGCCATATTTCGAACTATAGCAAGCTTTTTTCTCCCGTTGTGAAATCCTTTCAATTTCAATATCTCTTACGATTAGCATTTAGCTGTGAACGTGTAGTAAAGCCTCTATTTCATTCATGATTATCTCCATCACCATAGATTAATTACTTCCGTAGAACTTTTCTTTCCACCAAAGTTCAAGAATTCTCTGAGTGCGAAGCAAAGCCATTTCCCTTGTACTGAGTAAAATTATTTAAGAAAAGCCGAACCTGTGTCCGACCCCCTTCGATTCGGCTGATTTTTTGTAGGCTTGTTACTCACCTAGAGAGTAGTCAAGAGCCAAAATATTAGGCCCCGCAAAAATTTATTGGCTAAGCCAGAGCTATTTTTGTTTTTTTTTTCACATTTACGACTTGAATTTGGGTATTTTTGATTACGCAGGGGTTTTTTGTACTAAGTGGACAAAAATTGTTTTCTCATTGTAAAATTGACCAAGGAACAAGAATATAGCCACAGATTTGACCCACGACGAATACCTGCAGAAATATTTGCCAAAAACACTCAAAATTGACCAAAAAAGTCCCAAATCTTGGAGAAATGGTCAAAAAATCTGTTTTTTCACTACCCGAGGCGGCCATCTTGTAGAGAAAGAACCAACGAATACAATGAGCACACGACCAGATTTTTAGGACGAACCGTTTAGAAAATACGTGGAGTTAAAGTGGGAGGATTTCGATTTTCGTCAAAAATTGACATTTTTGACCTCGTGGGAGAATGTCCGACCTACAGGCCTATTCTGCGGCGTCCTCCCTGACTGTCTAAATGGTGTATTGATAGGTTATCTTTATTGAAAAAAAAAATTAAAAAAAAAAAAAAATTATACATTTTCGCCAGAACCTTACGAATCTCATTTAATATACCATTGAGACAGTCAGGGAGCACGCCGCAAAATAGGCCTATAGGTCGGAAATTCTCCCACGAGGTCAAAAACGCCAGTTTTTGACAAGAATCGAAATTCTCCGACTTTGACTCCGCGTATTTTCTAAACGGTTCGTCCTAAAAATCTGGTCGTGTGCTCATTGTATTCGTTGGTTCTTTCTCTACAAGATGGCCGCCTCGGGTAGTGAAAAAACAGATTTTTTGACCATTTCTCCAAGATTTGGGACTTTTTTGGTCAATTTTGAGTGTTTTTGGCAAATATTTCTGCGGGTATTCGTCGTGGGTCAAATCTGTGGCCATATTCTTGTTCCTTGGTCAATTTTATAATGAGAAACCAATTTTCGTCCACTCAGTACAAAAAACCTCTACGTAATCAAAAATACCCAAATTCAAGTCGTAAATGTGAAAAAAAACGAAAAATAGCTCTGGCTTAGCCAATAAATTTTTTCGGGGCCTAATATTTTGGCTCTTGACTACTCTCTAGGTGAGTAACAAGCCCACAAAAAATCAGCCGAATCGAAGGGGGTCGGACACAGGTCCGGCTTTTCTTAAATAATTTTACTCACTGAAGATTGAACGATCATACTACATACGCTCGTAAAATTGCAGAACAAGTCACGATCGTTTTATCGGCTTGTGCCTACTTCCGTTAGACTCCATTCATTATATTTCAAGATTACATCATTCACGTGATATAATATGTATACTATGCATTGAATTAGCGTGGTGAAAGAAATTTTGAAGAATTTTTATCGGTGTATGAATACCCGATATCTTCATATACATAAATCTGAATATTATCGTATATATTATATGCATATGACGGATGGATGCCTTGGATTTTTTAATTATTATACTCCCATCGTTTGATGATGTTAGAATATCTTACAAATCATTCCCCATCGCTGAGGTCACGAAATGATAAATGCAGACTGAGTCAGAAGGAAAGTAGCTACAGTGGACGTTTTTCTTCTCGTATACGTGATTAAGAATAAAGATTGCCTGTCCTGCTCGTCTTAGCGCATGTCAGTCTCTGTTATAATCATATCCATTATTCTATGAGGAATTTCAATAATTACTACAGCGTTATTATAATCAGAAAAATGTATCAGTTCAAACTAAAAATAACCTGCATTGGACCTTACGTATGGTCGTTATTTCTACTCAATTCAATTCATCCTTTTATGACTTATCGTCCTTTCGGACATGTAGTCGAATTATTTCTACTCAACTGTAATAAATCGACGCTTCTTCCTCGGTTGTACCTTACACATTTGTAAAAATGTAAATTTTTTGAAAAGTTGCTTGTTACGTTGCTTTTAAGATTACGATATACAGATATAGACACACGATACTACTTCGTGCAGTATAGTACCTAATTTAATTTGATTAATAACTTTTCAATGAAAATCAAGCCTGCTGTTGAATCCACACAATTAATGGATTACGTATTCGTACCTACTTATTCGGGCTCATAAATTTTCCTTATACCACTTCCCGAGTGTAAATTTTTAACTATTTGCACCTGCCGGTAGAGTATCTATCGTCTATTCTATACGTTTGATTTTGCAACAGCAGTAGCGTCGCAAAGGTCGTTCAGGCACATTTACAAACGACCTCAGTAAGTACGGTGTGCAAAAGTGCATATAGGAACTATAGACAGTCACGAGTCGATAAGTGAAAACCGCAAGAACCAAGAACGCATTTGATATAAAAGGCACTGACTTGTATCGACTATATCCATTATGTACTAAAGCTTCTCTTCATATGTCCGTTTGGATTAGCTCAACGCAACGCAACGCGAAGACCAGATCGATTCGGTGATATGGAATTAATTTTGAAATCAATTTGAGATACGTACGTCGATTCGGGAAGCATAGAAATGAAATATAAGAAACATGTCGTTTCTCAAGCTTTGAGGCAAAAAAACGCTCTGGAGTCTTAAGTATCGTACCGTTAAAGCTATGTATTTATTTAAACATCTCTCGACTGGCTAGTCAATATTGAATGACACTGACAATTTATTTTGATAGAAAAATCCCAGGCATCGATTGCGTAGTATCAAAGTGATTAGCATAAGAGCCGAGCCTAATCTCTGGGAAAGAGTCGTCCGACAAAATTATCCCCCCTTATGTCACATCCTTTTCATCAAATCTCTTTCACACCTAACAATAAGTCCACTACGTCTCGATGACCCTGCCCTCCGTTTCTGGCACTCCCACGCAGTGACCGTTCCACAGTCCAAGTCGTCTACTTTCTTTTTCACTGTCCAAACAGTCCGAAAAGTTGTCGAATAAAATTAGCATATGGTTGCAGCACTTATACTTCGAACGAAATTCGCAATTTCTTCCTCTTTAGAAAGCGATGTCTTTCTTTGCATGAAATAGATTTGGCTCATCGGGAAGCTGCTTATTCGATAAGGAGGCAGTCGCGCAGAATTTTAGTACAAACATATCGAAGATATACTTTTTTTATCAATTATGCAGTTCACTTGAATGTCGAAGGTAACTCATCGTTGTCCCTATTTCGATGAAGAATACGCTAAGAGTACCATTTACGTCGACAATCAGAGACGATAGTAATGGCATTTAGAGGATTTGTGTCATCTTGTGAATTGCGCAAGCCTCTAGCGGACTTGTTCCGTGCATATGCAGGTGTGCTTATGGCACCTAAGGCAAATACTACCACGTTGGGCTGGTGTTATAATGCAGAATTGGCAATTGCCAAAGCAACGATTAGCTTTGATTTTTAAAGTTGAATCGAAAATCACAAGCTTTGCGCAATTCAATTAAATCTTCACTCCCCCCGATTGGGTACACCTGTATAATTAGGATGATAATTTACACCGAGAACTTGTAACACAAGGACGTCGTTAGATAGTTTAAAGGGGATCCTTTCTAGAAAAAAAAACTTTCATGCCTAACTACCTATATGGAAAATATTTTGCAACGTTTAACATAACTTGAAAGACTAGATTCTTCTACCCACGGATGAACTCCGGGCTACTTGACCCTATAGGAACTATTACCTGAAGCGTTGCGTTTGCATGGAATAAACACCTGCCAGACAATCTTTAATAACAATTATTCCCGGTTGTGACATCATGGATACATTTCATACGGTGTCCAGTATTCTCATAATGCATTCAAGGTCTGAGATATGATTTGAAATTCAATTGAAGATACTATTAGCACTATTTGAGGGACAATATTGATAGTGGCTGATTAATTCACCTCAAAAAAAATTCTTCACGGTTCAGAGGGAAACATTTTAATTTCTAAGATATGAAATTGTAGAATTATCAGCCTACACCGAAGACTTTTTTTTGGTATGCAAACGTTTCATAGATTATTAGCATAACTGACGTCACTTATATAACCGGACTTTCTTCTCTTTGAGCGTATGTTCGTGTAATGATTTTATTATCAAAAGAGATAGTAAGATGCTTTGATAATGTTCCGTCGAATGAATAAACGGAAACATCGAGTCTCGCTAGGTATAGGTATGTACATTTATGTAATTAGCGATTTCGTGTCTATTATATGTAATTACCTCTTGAGCTTTGAGAAAGATGAGGGTGATTTCGTCATTCTAATGGGACCTTCATCGAGTCTTTCAAGATGAAATTATTAAAATTAATACAAGACAATTCAGGTTCAGTTTATACCCGAAAGTCTTTTGAATTTGGACAAGAAGATTTTGAAGATCGATATGATACTTACGGTTACATAGATAGGCACGTTGTTGAAACTTAATTAGGAATACTATATGACAAGTCGAAAGGAGTCATAAATCTCGGAGGATAGTTACGTATAGTTTTTGAGAATTTCGTATACCTACCTATACTCGCATCTTAATGAGAATAGGCTATATGTATATTCACGGATTGTATCTACGAAATAGACGATTGCCGTAGATGGTGAATTTTGAGGACCCTGAATATCAATATGTAATAATTAATGGCTGACAGGATTCCTTCGACTTCTTCTCCTGAGGAATCATTTCGAAATTTCGTGGCATCATGTGAGCAGCCCGAGGGTATATTTTGGTATAGTGGGAGAAATATTTCGGGCCTGCATGACTATATAATAGGTACCGAGCATTTGTCTATACAGTCTCATCAAAAGATACGTCTCTAACACTCTTCTCAACATGAAGATGGTGCGTTGTCAAACCTCTAAAAAATACAGTTCTTAATAAAAAATTAACAGATAATAGTGAAATCCTATTGGGAATAAGTTGAAGCAGTAACTAGCGTCGAGCAATACATGATATCAGAAGAAATTCAAGATATAGTTTGATGGATTCATTTTTTTCGAATAGTAGAATTGCCGAGTTTGACTTGCTGCAAGTAATAGCTTCTATGCAACTTCTTTATGGCGACGAATCAATTTTGTGAAATTATGATTAGGTACTCGAAGATAGTTCCTGAATTTGTTGCGTGAACATTGAGATGCAAAAAGAATTTTAAATCTCGGGTTGTTGGTGTCAAAAATTTTTTACATTTACTGAAATATTTCTAAAAAACAAAAACTTGATTTGTATAAGATGTCGCCTGAAATCTCAACATCCTGCGCAACAAAATAATTGATAATTATTTGTATTTTAACTTTGAACAGATCATTGCTCTCGCTGCCCTCGTGGCTGTTGCTGTTGCCGCTCCAGTTGACTCCGACGTCGTCGTCGTCAACGAAACTCCCTTGGATAACATTGGAGTTAGTGATTACAAGTACGGCTACCAGCTTTCCAACGGTGCTACGAAACAGGAGACTGGTCAGCTCATTGATGCTGGAACCGAGGGCCAGCACTACCAGGTCGTCGGAAGCTACTCCTGGGTCAATCCGTTCGACAATGTGGAATACACCGTCAAGTACACCGCTGACAAAGACGGCTTCCACCCCGAGGCAGCTCATCTCCCAGTCTAACTTCATCAGAAAATTTAGCTAATAAATTCATATAAAAAACTTACGAAATGATGTTTTTTTAATTTCCTTCCTTTCCACAGCTTCTGAGTTACGAGTTTAGGGCTGTATTACCGCAGCGTTGGATTTTCGAAGGGGATTTTTTAGCGGCTTATTTTGTATGAGAATAAACTCAATTCCTCGCATTTTGTTGTCCAATGAAATTGTAATAACTTTTTTATCACACATGCACGGAAAACCCGATTTTCCTCCCTATTATGCGAGAGTAAAATGGCATTTTGTCTCCCGTGGTACACAAGATGAACTCGCGCATGCGCATGTCGTGGAAGTTTATTTTCTTCCCTAGGGAGCGGGAAGAAAATAGCGTTTTACTCCATACGAAGCGCCATCGGACGGAATAAATACTATAGTTCGGAAATACGGGTCGGAAAATCGGTGTTTCCGTGCATGTGTGATAAAAAATATCGTGTGCATCAAGGAAGAATAGGTGCTTTCTACCTCGTGTGATTGTGCGGCCCTCGGCTTCGCCTCGGGCTGCAAACTTCACACTCGGCAGAAATCACCTATTTTCTTCCCTTGATGCACAATATACTATTGTTGCCCTAATCCAGAGATATAAAGATAACCGTATGACGTACAGCATATTTTTGTTACCTATTATTTACTGAAAAACATTTTTGATGCGAAATCTTCAGATCACTGCAGACACTGGAAGAAAATCTGTGTAATCCTTCGTTAAGGCAATCGCATAATAACGCAATTTCGCCCTTGACAATGGCGCGATGTAGCATGTAATCAGAATAGCTTAAAGTAGATTAGTCATACTTGAAAAGAGCTGCAAGGTATCGCATAGTCGAGATTTGTGTAATCTATTCGGTTATGTGTGTAACAAAACAAGGTCTCCAAGTCTCTAATATTTTGAAGTTACAGCTTGCGGCAATCAAGTGCCTGTCTTGATACTTCAATTGCAACACTAGCGTTTGATAAACGGAATTCGATACTCGATGTAAATTGACGTATCTTTTTATACCGAGGACGGCTATTAGCTGACTCTGACAATTTTATGTGGTATGCGAACGTTTGAGGGATCATTAGCATAACTGACGTATCTTATATAACTGGACTTTCTTCTCTATCAACGTGTCTTCGTTTAGTGAGTATGAATATGTGTTTGACGATATGGTGTTAACGAATCGAACAATATCAGTTCTCACTAGACACAATCAGCGATTCTTCGTCTATTATATGTATGTGCTATAGTTTCCTCTGAATTTTGAGGAAGGAGAGATTGCAGAATGGAGTCATTTTTTAATTGCAATAGGACATCTATTGGTTCTTCTGAGCTTCGATTACAGAAAGTCATTACAAGATAATTCAGGTTCAGTTCATTTTCAAAAGTCTGTTGAGTTTGGGAAGGAAACGGCTCCTGCATTGCTGAAAGATTTTCAATTCAGTCCGAAGAATGTGTTTTCCATATTAGCCCAGACTTGAAATAAGTATGTGTAACAAGTTGCTGCCGTTACTTTTCGTGAAAAAAGTGAGATGAATGAAAACTCCTCAAGATCATACATGTTTCTACGCAAAAAAAGTTTGCGGTAAGATATAACGTATCGTTCTGGCTAATGATGGCAAATTCTGGCAAATTGTGAAAATAGTGATTCATGAGCAGCCTGATGAGTGTCAGTGTGGAACGATACCCACGTTTGTATAGGCTCGTTGTCAAAAGTCGATTGAAAATACTATCAGAAAAATCGAGGGGAATTATAAATATTGGAAAATGATCCTGTATAGATTTTGAGAAGTCTATTTGAAAGCTAGAATTTTGAGAACGCGCTATATTTCCTGAGCCTGCTACTACTGAATTGACAAGTGCTGTAGATGGTGAATTTCTATGACACTGAATATCAGTATAGGTATGTGATAATTGACGGCAGAGAGGAAGCTATCGAAATCTTCTCTTTAGGAAGCATTTCGAAATTTTGTAACAGCATGTGTGCAGCCCGGGGATATATTTCGGTGCAGTGGGAGAAAGATGTCCGGCCTGCATGACTATATAATGGGTGCCAGGAATTTGTCTTTACAGTCTCACCAAAGGACAAGTCTCTAAAACTCTTCTCAACATGAAGATGGTGCGTTGTCAAACCTCTAAAAAATACAGTTCTCAATAAAAAATTAGCAGATAATAGTGAAATCCTATTGGGAATAAGTTGAAGCAGTAACTAGCGTCGAGCAATACATGATATCAGAAAAAATTCAAGATATAGTTTTATGGATTCATTTTTGTCGAGTAGTAGAATTGCCGAGTTTGATTTGCTGCAAGTGATAGCCTCTATGCAACTTTTTTATGGCCACGAATCAATTTTGGGAAAATATGATTAGGTACTCGAAGATAGTTCCTGAACTTTTTGTGTGAACATTGAGATGCAAAAAGATTTTTAAATCTCGGGTTGTTGGTGTCAAAAATTTTTTACATTTACTGAAATATTTCTTAGAAAAAAAACTTGATTTGTATAAAATGTTGCCTGAAATCTCAACATCCTGTGCAATTAAATAATTGATAATTATTTGTATTTCAACTTTGAACAGATCATTGCTCTCGCTGCCCTCGTGGCTGTTGCTGTTGCCGCTCCAGTTGACTCCGACGTCGTCGTCGTCAACGAAACTCCCTTGGATAACATTGGAGTTGGTGATTATCGGTATGGTTTCCAGCTTTCCAACGGTGCTACGAAAGAGGAGACTGGTCGGCTAACAGAAAATGGAAATGAAGTCATCGGAAGCTACTCCTGGGTCAACCCGTTCGACAATGTGCAATATACCGTCAAGTACACCGCTGACAAAGATGGATTTCACGCGGAGGCAGCTCATCTTCCAGTATAAAATAATCAGAACCTAAGTTAATAAATTTATAATCAAAACTCACGAAACGACGTTTTTTAATTTTCCTTCCCTTCAGCAGCTTCGAAATTTTACTTCGAATTGGTTCATTTTTGGATCAATAATATCACACAGAATCAATTCGAAAAAGGTAATGCATTAGTTATTTTATTTACAAAAATGCTTGTCTTAATTTGAGCGTTGTCCAAGGTTTTGGTCAGTCCAACAGAAAAGTATACCATATAGCAAACAAATCCTGTGCGAACTGTACGAAAAATACCTACCACATTTATTCTAACCATTATTCACTGAAGAATACATATTCTGCTTTGTAAAGGAAACTTCGCATTGCAGGTACCGGAAGGGAATCTGGATATTTCTTTGGTATAAGGCGATTGCATAATAACGTAATTGCGTCCTTGGCAATGGTACGCTGTATCATGTCATTAGATAGCTTCGAATGGATCAGACACGCTTAGTTCGATCTGCGAGTTATTATATAGTCGAGCGTTTATATAATCCATTTGGTTGTGCGGATCATCAAGCAAGCTCCACAAATATCCGGATGGTCCAAAGCTTCAGCCTCGCGTTTTAATTCAAAAAATGAAGAATTTCTGCCTGAATACTCTCGAATTAATTCAAATTAATGAATTAAATGGGAAAGTTTAAAGGTTTTGGGGTAGTACTTAGAATTGAGATCGGAACCTGGGGTTTTAGTTCTTTGTACATGTTTCGAAACGTTCTGGCCCATGGCAGCATTGAAATTCGAATATGACCGAATTAAGGACCACCCTAATGGGTATACAATCTTTCATCATGTGGAGAGACTACATCATTATACTATACAGTATCAAGAGTGATTCAGCATTTTCATTCTGAGAATCTGATTCCAGTTGAAAGTATTCTGACATCAAAATTGCGTGCTATCTAATCGCCCAATACATTTCTCTGTCTAAGGCACCAAATATTTTAATCACTCCATGCTATTCAACACCTGTAGGACCATCAGCATACTTCTTAGAGTGAATGTTCTTATTTTTTTTTAATATATATATTGCCATTTGCCGCCGGATAGTCAGATATTTTGCTAATAGGAAGAGGAATATGACTCATTGGTTGATCATGACAGAGGAAAATTTTCTTCATTAGTCTTACTTCACAGATAAGAATCTTCGATCACATCAACATGAAAGTGGTACGTACCGATGTCTGAATTTTGGACTTTGTTGGTACGCGAGAATCTGTACCTGCGAACTGCTCCAATGCTTGTCAAATACAGTGTAAACATAGCATAACGGTGTTAAAAATTTGAACGTCACTGAGAAATCCCTCTAATGTGTCTTAAGTTTGGGTGGACTCAGACGTCGAAGAATTGTTCGGAGAAAGCAGTGGTCAACACTTTTTGTTTTTAACATTGGATCTTTCATTTCGCCTAATCGTTAATACCAAGAAATAGTTGCGTTTTTCTGTGGTTGGAATAATTTTTGCGTCACTCGAAAGGATTCTAAAGTGAAAATTTTCAGTTCTCAGATTTCAACATCCAATATATCCTCAAGTGTTCATTGAGTGGAGCATTTTGCAATCGTAATATAAAATCTCGAATAAAACGGTTTCTTTCGAAAGGGAACAACAGTTGGTTATCAAAATCACAAAAATATGGTTTTGGATTGAATATTGCAGGGCTTCGATATTTCACCTCGCGATTCTCCTACGATTCGGTGTATAGATAATTATTGAATTAGCAACTATACGTAAACGTGTCTGAATTGTATATTTGGAGATTAATAAAGTATCAAAAATGATGAGAATTTCATTATCTACAAATCGTTGTGCTTGCTGTCTTGATGGTTACGGTCACTACCGCTCCTCTTCAATCCAATTTCGTTGTTACCGATGATCTTCCGCTCCGAAACATCCGAGTCGATGATTACAACTTCGGATTTGTACTGTCTGATGGTCAGCCGGCAAGGAGGGAGCTTGGTCAGCTGAAAGATATTGGAACCACAAAAGATGCCCTGTTCGTCGAAGCCAGTTATTCCTTCTTTGACTCGGTTTCCAAGCTGTCGTACGTCAGCACCTACACCGCTGGCGAAAGTTGTTACACCATCCTGTCACCTCTTAAGTTTTTGTTGAAAATATTCCTTACACATTATTCTAATAACACGAATACGAACACTCGACATCTTTTGTGTCATTCAGTGCAGAATGGGTTCAACCCCTTCATAGTCGATGAAAGATTTATGAACTTGAGTCCAGTAAACTGGATCTCCAGCATGTTTTTTTTTTTAATCCCCATTTTTCCGAGTGTAAGTTTGTTCGGCAAAGTTCATAAAATCTGGGACAAAGTTGTGGGCTGCAAATTATCCAATGAATTTTATCCACCTGGAATGGTGTTTTGAGGCGAGTTTTTACATAATTCGTAGAAATGAACAACTGAACATGATCTCACTTCTGAATACTTGATTCTACTTTTCACATCATACCACGACTTCCTCTTGACCTTTCTAGGTGTGACTCGATTTGCGGAGAAATTTTTTTTCGCAATATCCAATACGAACTGATGTGAAATGTCAAGCAGGTATATGTATATTATTTAATGAAGATTGGTTGTAGAGCCCATTATTACTGGAGAGCATTCTTGATCATCAGACCGAACAATAATAATATATCAACAATTCTTATACTATATTTAGGCATATATATGCTGCATTAAGGAATTTAATATCGTTGTCACATTGATTCTATCGAAATCTCGATATAATTTTCCAATTACCTTTCATATCATTTACTGCAGCTGGTCTGTAGAGCTATTATGTTCGAGGGCAACTTACTTAGCTTTGCAACCTGATCTAATTTTAATTAGTCAAGAAATCTTGGGTCGCAATTCTGTAGTATCCTCGACGGCTTATTTCGAGCGGATTTTCTACTAGTTTTATGCGTCTGTATTCCCTACATACGTACAGTAAAGGCATCATCACAAAGCATCGAATCAAGTGTTGAAAATCTTCAACTTATCTCTTGAAGAATTGAAATCGAGTCTGTAAATGATTTGCCTAAGTCGTTAACTGGTTCAGAGATCATATAATCGGTTTCACGCTGGTAGAAATGATTATAAAGTTGTAAAATGAGCGTTCTAACTCATCCGCTCTTTTCTCAAGCTATTTTGTAATTCTGTAATAGCTGAAATGCCTATTAAATACTTTGATTGACAGAGAATGGTCCAGGGATTTGTTGAGTAGTATGCAACACTGTTTTTCTGATGTCATTCAAGCCGATACCAAATTGCGCAAATGCTGAATTTCAGATGCTAGAGTATGCGGCGGTTCAGTTACCAAATTAGAAGCAGAACTTTAGTCGTTGAAATTTCATGATGTGAATGTAAACGTATAATAAGAGGTCTTGAGAAGTCAAATGCAACTGATTCGAGGGTTCTTTGAACATAAAAAAATCGTGACAAAAACTTCAGTCCTCTATGGGTCCGCAAATACTGCTGATTGCTGGGTGTTAGTTCCTTTGATGAGTTTGTTGATTGCCGATGACTATAATGTACGCGAGAATATTGATACCTAATCACATTGGAATATATAGTATATGTAGGCAATTTCTTTACTGTATGAGTTCGGAAAAAGGTTCAGTGCTTGGACACCGGTAGGATATTGTTTGAGGATCATTTGTTGATCTTTAATTTGCATAGAATGGTATTAATTCACCCACGCACAATCACGATGTATCCGTTGTATATTTTTCATTAGGTACGTATGTAAATTTTCTGCACAAATCAATACAAAATGTCACCTTGCATCTGGTATACGTTCTTTGCATAAAAACGAGTACGTCTTACTTCACTTTTTGGATGGTTGGCGGATTGTATGCAGAATGAGAAGCCTTGCAGGTTGCAGAATTCTAAGTGGATGATATTTGGCGACATTTTATATATGTGATTATCGACTGTTTTTTCAGTGCACCTACATGCGAAAGAGGAATTTGGCTTTATGATGGAAGCAAAACGTGACGGTAACGACAAGACTTGTCATGATGAACAGTGCCATCTCATGGGAGAATTTCCATTCCATTTTTCGAAAAGTCCTACTCCTTTTACTCGAAAATAATCACTTTATAGAATGCTCAATGCCAGTAGTTGATATGATGGTGAAACTTCGAGATTTCCTATCTTATCTGTGTTCGATGCGAACTTGCTGATTCACAATTCGCGGTTGGAATATTCTGTCATAATCTACAAATGACTAGATTACACTTTTTCCAGATCGTTATACCAAATTCCACATCCTTGTATCGTCATTGAACTGATTCTAGGCTTTCGAGTGAAATATTGCACAGGTAAGGAAATATTTTTGGAACATTCTTGATTGCCTTACGTTCGAGAATATAACTTTGGCGATCACTTGTGTCAGATAATGTTGAAACTTGAGCTATCCTCAAACTACGATTGACTTCCTTAAAAACGCACAGCCGATACCAAATTTTATTAATTTTTCAAGATTGACAAATTTTTGCAAACTATCGACTCAAATATTTGTGCGATAGTAAAGTGGAATGCTGAATAGTGCAGTGGAAGACATTCGCACAATCAATTGAATATCGATGATTGCGATTCAAGTTTACCGCTTATTGAATATTTCAGTATCAATAACTGAACTGAATGTTCTGGCTCGACGTCATTGAGTCTCGCCAAATTTTAACGAAGATTACATTGCCAGCAATCATCGACGTTTGCAATCTATATTATTGATTGGGTTACTTATATACCATTTATACACTGATCTCAGTAACAAACTTTTCCAATTAAATCTCCACTCCTGCAACGACTTCAAGACGGCCAAGCAAATAATCAGTGATGACTGATGACCTTTTGAAATCCTTACCACTTTCCAAGGAGACAAATCGTTTCGCAGTTTTAATTATTATTTATTTTTATGTGATTCGAGTATGATTTATGACATCTAGCTGCATCTTTATTTGCGAAAAGTACGGTAATTTGAATTCGAAATGCCACCTTGTCCATCAAGTTATGGAGTTAACTCATGGGAAGTGGACTCAGGTGCGTATCTCCTCGTTTTCTGCTCTCTTTACGACGACTGCAAATATGAAGACTTTCCGGATTGCAGACATGATTCTCAAATAAAGACACAACTGTATTTATCATGCGAGAGCAATGATTGTAACATGAATAGTCGAAATACCTTCAGGTTTTTTGTAATCCTCTTCTCTGAATTTTTACTCTCATCTCACGTCCTGTTAGACGCATTCCTTATTCTGATCATAGATCAGGCAATGCCTGCGTTCCAGACCATGATATTAGGCTTCAGCTTTCAATGATGACGATTACTCTGAAATAATGAATGAAGGCTGGCCTATGCTGACGGTGTGTAGAATTCTTTGCAATGCAGAAAGCATGATCTTTCTACCTACGAAATCATACTTTTTATATTTTCAAGTCATTCGAAATGATAAAATAAAAGTTCATAGATATGTGTAAGATATATGAAAATAGATACCAGCATAGAACATTGAATATTGTTGCTCACTGTCATCTTTTGGCCATGCAATTCACGTATATGATGTAGCTGAGATTATATTACGTGGGCAAATAATCTAGGAAGCCCTTTGCTTCTCACGCGTCTTTAACCACAGTGACTTGTCCATTTTCCAAGTCACCGACCTTTCAAAGTACAATTACGTGTACGAAATAGGAATGTACCTTATTAAGATCCGTTCAATGCCCGATTAAATAGATTCTCTCGAATAACAGTTTTTGTATCAAATTTGTCTGATCAGATGTAGTATTGCCTATCGTTGGTACCTGATTTCACAGGCTCTCCTTTAAAGTCACACAAAAAGGTGGGCCACTTTAGATGAGATTTTTCACGTAACGCACTACATCTGATCTTTGACCAGCAGAAAATGCACATGTAAGAGTGTCTCCTGAAGATATTAAATGTTGCACAATCAAGACTAGGCTTACGTGGCATCACTATACATCCGACAGATATGAAGATCCTTTTCGAAAGCCAATAAATATATAACAAAAATTTCATGCGTAATCCAACAGGGTGCTTATAGCTTAAGGTAAGCACCTATAATTCTGTCAAGTCACCGTATAAGTCAAAATTAGATACTAAATCTTGACTCTATCGCCGTTTAGAAAATTGGTAACATTTCTATAGCATTGGACCTGACCTTCCGAAAAATGTATTCCCAGTCATGAGCAAATTGTACAGAGATTGTATCCAAGATCTTTTCTTCAATCTTTCAGGGTGTTGTAAAACAGGTGTGAAAGCTTCGTCTAAAATCACCTATTCAGGAAGCCGGACCTAGATGGTGACATCTTTATTAAAATTTCTAGATTTAATTCAGATTCGTAATCATATTTTGCCGTAGGGAATAAATTATTTGATATATTTAAATACCATTTTACGTAATACAAGAGGCATTCCTGTATACTTATACTTTACAGAGTTTGACTTCGCCAATAAATAAGGATTACAAATTTTCACTACTAAGACTGTTTTCTCACTTCGCATTTTAGCCATCTCAACATTTCTTCACATAAATTTCCACAAATACCCTGTTCTAATATATAGCCATATAATTTCTCCACTACCTATACTCACTACATTAAATGGCCATACAGCCGATTTTATACATTCGAACTATGTATCATTAATCATTTGTATTATTATATCATTAAAAATTATAAATTGATCATATACTCGGTATTTATGCAGGAGGTGGGTATAGGTATAAGGTATAGCTACAGTTGCATATAATTACATAAGTATTACGTTGAAGTTGAGCGATTAAATCACTCCATTACTTTCGCATTTCTGCGCATCGTTTAAGTGAACAACTTAAATATATTTAGAAAAAACGTATGGCTCATCGTCGCTGGGGTTCGGGATGCTGGAATAATTAACCTTTTTGAATCGGTTTCACTTTCTCATTCTTGCAAGGTGCATCATATTCACATTATGTTCATGTGAATGTGATAATAAACTTCTTTTCTTCTCACTCAACGAACGTCTGGTTAAGATTTCAATGCCAACTAGTAAATCTGTTATAGAACGCATCGCATGAATCCCCAAAATGTGAGAGGCCTGTGGATGCCCCGATTGCAGAAGTGTAATGGTGCATGGGTGAATTTCGGGTGGTGACATATGGCCCCTGTAGATGGGAAGGCTGGGTATATAAACTGAGATCAGCTTCACTAAGTCAACAGTTCCAATACGTCTCTTAATCAAGACTTATCCAACACTCAAACAATCAACATGAAGATGGTATGTAGTGCTTGGATACCACGATCTAATTTGTGCTTAATATTAATAAGTGAAATATTTTTCCTCAATCGAATCCGTGCTATACTAATTGCAATAGAAATTGATAGCTACCCGAGCTGATGAAAATAAATTTGAATTTTTTCGACTTCACTCAATTTTGCATCTTCCATGAACAAAAGACTTCTCAGACTCGTCATAATGATCTCTTGCCAATTATTGAAGGAAGGACTCTGCTCTCGAATAACATTGTAAATGAATCTTTCTAATCCATGCATTGATTGTATTTGTTCATTTTGTTCTAGATCGTCGCTTTCGCCGCCCTTGTGGCAGTTGCCATCGCCGCCCCAATTGACGAAAGTGAGGTTGTCATCGTCAACGAATCTCCCTCAGACAACATTGGACTTGGTGATTACAAGTATGGTTACGCCCTTTCGAACGGTGCTACAAAGGAGGAGATCGCTCACTACGTTGATGGACCCGATGGCCCATCTTCAGTAGTAGAAGGAAGCTATGCCTACACCGCACCCGATGGTCAGCCGATAGTGGTCAAGTACATCGCTGACCACAACGGTTTCCGCGCTATTGGAGATCACATCCCGGTTTGAAAAGCTTATGACTTTTCAATCCATATGTAATATGTACATATGTAATTCATGATTGTAGATAGCTGAATTTTTCAATAAAGCCTCTTATGTATTCAATATAAATATCCTTCGAGTACTTTTTACTTCAGAAGCCATTCAGAAACAAATTCAGAAAAGGGCTTCTGATCGTAGAGATTGGTTTCATATTCTTAACCCAGGAAAGACTAAGGAAAAAAGATTTTCAAACTTAAGCTTCATTTCCGCACACTTTATGCTACGGAAAAGCTAATTTCTCTTTCGTATTACCTTGGCGTCCGTGACGTGGTTGGTTTCTGTTCTCTTCTTTCTCTTGCAGGGTGTGGTTCTATACCAAAGTAACATTTGAAGGATTATGGGATCTGGTATTGGTATTCATTTCAAATTCAAATCACATGATAAATATTTACTTCCAAAATACGATTTATTAACTTGCTGCCCTAACTACGGCGCGTCTTGCGCACACATTTTTATATCACACGTCTATACTCCCGCACGCAATATACAAAATCTAAATCGTTACTTTTTTTAATCTACGGTGATTCTTAGCTGTGATAGACATACACTATGTGATAAATTATCAATTAATATTTATTAATATTAATAATTAATTATATGTCTCTGCAGTTGGCCTACGCTAAAATGATGCACTTGGTGCTCTGCACGTTCGTTTCTTTGCTTTTCTCAGTTTCCTCAATGGTAATTGGTTTTTTATTTTTTTATTCTTATTTTTTACCCTCTTCTCTTTGCGAATCAAACATTCTTATTAGTTTCACCAGATTGTTATAAAATAAGTTATTATTACTTATATGAAGCCTCGTCGAGTGATTTTCAAATGTATTTGAAATATTCACCTATATAGGATAACAAAGCTGTGCGTCGTAGTGTTTATATATTCTTCTTTCTTTCTTTTTTTTGTTTTTTTTTGTGTTTTTTTCTCTCTTTTTTAAGTATTTAAAAATAGTTTCAATATAACAAATTTTACTGCAGTTATGTATAGGTAATTATAATAGCATCATGTCCTCGGTAAGAATGTGTAATAATAATTAGATTATTGAATCATGGCATACACGTGTGTATGTTGGGCTGCCAGTGCGTTAGGCTGACGTCAACGACAATAAATTGACTAAAAGTTGAACACCTGAATATTTTTGTTATGCATTTTTTAGTCAGCACATAAAATAACGAAAATTCTCATTTTTATAGAATTTATCTGATTGGCTATGAACGTAAATATGAAAAATATATAAGTTTTCTTGAACGAAGCAAAGCAAATTAATGGCGTAGATATTTTATCACTATAATTCGCATTAAGTTATCTATTAATTTAATTATAATCTTTTGCAATTGTGTCTAGTTGTTCAGCTTCTATCTTCTCCCAACTTAGTAGTACAAACAGTTAACAATTATTGAAACTATACTCGTGCAAAAAAAGAAAAAGATCCAATATATACAATATACATACGTATATAATATATAATAGGTATATATGTATGGTATATATAATATTGTATGAAAATCATATATATATACTTGGACCTTTTGCACGTATACCGATACAAGGTCGCAAAAATTATTATTATACATTAACAGTGAGGTTTTTTTTTTTTTTTTTTTTTTTTTTTTTTATATCATACATATGATCATCGACATGGCCTGCACAATGCTTAATTTCATACTATATTCACACTCATTAGTATTTATAATTTATACAACGTTGCACACGTCTATAAGTACACTGTGCTTCGCGGTACAGCGTTGCTGACAATTCGTTGAATATATCACATTTTCAATTAAATATTAAATAGGATCAATCAGTATTCAGTGAGAGACTAGATTTTTTTTTTTTTTTTATCATGCCAATTATTAGACGTTCAAATACGTTGTTCAAATTAATTTTTAGGTATAGGTAGATACAGTTTTTAATTTGGTCAAAATTTGCCCGATTTAATTACTTGATTTTTTGACTAATATACGTTGAATAAAAAAGAATGAAAAAAGAATTAACTATACCATAATTCATTCCATCATTTTCCTAGCTTCAATTTATTCGGCCAGATATTAGAACGATATTCAACGATCAGCAGCATTGCCCGTCTGTATATCTGATAATTAATTCTACAGTTACCAAATTACCAAAACTTACTAGAACGCATATAATTCACCGTCCTGAGGATATTAGAAAGAGTTTACATAACATTTTCGGCAGTAACATCAATGAGATTGATCGGCACAATCAGATTATCAAACACTGTTTTTAAATCGTTACACGTTCACAGATCACATAATTAGGTAGTAACGTACACAAATGAAAAAAAAAAAAAAAAAAAGTAATGCAGATTATGTATATTATGTATCTAGGTAGGTAGATCACAAATTAACTAATAGAGCCTTCGTATTTCAAATCTACTACTATATTTACAGAAAAATATTTTTCACCCTATACCTATACGCCTGTGTACGCATCGTATATAATACCTATACATATTGTACTTTTCGTAAAAAGTTAAAAAGTTTAAAATACGGAAAAAGCTGAACGTATATACCCGGCGCGCTGCAGATGATAAATTATAATAAAAATCAAAGATTATCAAAGATTATCAATTAATAATTGATTAACATAATGCATTAATAATGCAATTAAAGATATTTAACTAAAACATATAAATCCTTTTTTTTATGATAATTTGTTATTCCAACCGCTATGCACGAACTGCCCCACACTTACATTTTCAAACGTAATTAAATCATATTTTACTCATTCCAATTTAATCTACGACCTGATTGCAAATACTACTCAACTTGAAATCGAGGTTTAACCATTTCTTAATAATCATAATTATTTTTTCGAGCATTTTGACAAATTGTCGATCGTTGAAAAAGAAATGTTTCATATTAACGAAACAATATTTCACTGCGTATAGAAAGTTCAAAAATTTTAGTGATAGTTAATTAAAATATTAACAAGATGGCAAAGACTACCTAAAATCAGTCGAGTCGTTATTGAAACATTTAATAATTGCCCATAGCCGCGCATAAATATAAAAACTGTTTTTTTTTTCATATCTCTTCGATGTCAAAACGTAGGTACCGGTTGAATTTGCAGCCCAAGCAAAAGGTCATCATGCATATCTTCGTAATTTTGCAAAGAATGTAAAATGAAAGATATTGGTGGACAGAACGGTATAATAGCTCGTGTGTAAATCGTAAAATTTCGTTATGCAATAAGCTAATAATAAAATATGTAATATGAAAGAGAGAGAGAGAGAGAAAAAAAACGAAATTGAATAAACGAAGAAAAAAAAGAACTAAATCCGAAAAAATTGACTTTCACACGCTGATATCACTTTAGGTACATACATATCTTCATATTTTCCGTTTACTTCTCAAATTTTTGTTTTGCGTTTAAATCAAGCTATGGCATGCCGCAGCTCAGGGCAGGAATAGACAAAAACTTGATATGCAGCGGATCGAAGGATCGCGATGTGAAAAATGACTGAGTAGGGGGGGCGGGTCTGGGTGAGGAAAATAATAAAAAGCAATAATAATTAAACCAACAAAATAAATATATTGACATTTGACACACGCCTCATATACTGACCTAGCTGCTCTGAGACGACGTGATTATATCCTGGTGCTATAAGGGTTGACTTTTGAACACAAATTTCAAACGTATAATACGTGACATAATGTTAATAAACATACATAATTTATATATAGTATATAATGCCCAAAACATAAAAACACTGAATAGAAGTAGTAGTAGTAGTAGTGGTAAAAGTCAGTTATAAAAATTCCGAGCACCACGACAAACGAACGCGTCACTGAGCTGTTTATAAGAGAAAAGAAGAAAAGAAAAAAAAAGAAAAAAAAAAACGTAACAAAAAAAGAGATGTAGCAGTGAAATCCGAATTTTTTTTAAATTTATTTTTATTGTATATTTGGTTATTAAAATAGACCAGAATAAAGATTATTTGGTTATACTCACAGGATATCGCGAAAAAAACTGTACATACCATATGGTGCATTAATCATCTTATACTTGTTAATTTTCTTTTCTTATTAAAATTGATTTTTTTTTTCTTTTGAAAATTAAGTAAATATACATAAGTATATATAAAAATAAGTATAATGAAGTAATTGTTTCAATAAATGTTTCAGAGTTTTTTTCTTCTTCTTTTTTTTCTTCATTTCTTTCAACACATATGATATACACAGTTCTCGCAATTATCCATGTATATGCGATATATTATATATATTCGAATATATTTCACTGCTTCATATTGTACATATATCTATGTATATATAATATGTATATATACATATTATAGAGGTGAAAGCATCAAATGGTAGAAAAGAAAAAATAATAATAATAATAATAAACATTCTACAAAACAGAAAATGAAACAAATAACTTTTAGTGGTAAATAATAATAATAATAATAATAATAATAATAATAATAGTAATAATAATTAGACGAAATAATTTGCTAATAATCTATAACGAATAATGAATAGGACTATTAAAGACTCTATAAAGACAAAAAGACTGAATTTATGCGTCAATGAAGACTAAATATATATCAAAGAACGCACAGACTTGTATCAAATATATGTACCTAGATATAGAAATTAATCCTATATAATTATTATTTTTTTTTATTTTGTTTCTTTTTTTCCCCCCTCGTTTTTACTAGTCTATGAAATCTAGCTGCTTCATACGATAATCAACGTAAATAATATTAATAATAATCTTAATAATTAATATATTAAACAATATGATTGGTAACAATATTTTTTTCAACACCACTAAATAATAATTCTTATAATAGTAATATATCGCGTAAATAATAGTAACAAAACAATAATTATAATATTAATATTGATTATATAGGTGTATGTATACTATATATATATATGTTTGTATATACCTATATAAAGACCGACGCAAGGGTACCTACTCATATTCGTCTGCACGCGTATCTAATAATTATAGGAATGAATTATGAATTTTTATATTAGGAACAAAATTTCGCGTTATAAACTAGCTACCATATATTTAAATTCGAATTTAATGGAAAAGAAAAAAAAGGAAAAAAATCAAAAAAGAAAGAGAAAGAATTAGAAGAAAATAGAATAGAATAGAACGAAAAATTATAGGTATACATAATTATACACTATACACGTATATTTAAAAATACAAACACCTTTTCGTACTCGCGCGTCCCTAATATACGATTGCAGTTTTCTATGATATAATTTATCGTCATATATGTAGAATAGCCTTAGAAACGAGAAAAAGCCAGACGTTAAATTAAGTACATTTAAATTGACATTATAGCGTGGATACATTTGCGTCGGCGTCGATAGCAGTAAAAATTGATGCAAATTATATATAGGGGAGGAAGGGGCAAAATGGACTAGCGGGGCAAAATGAACCGCGGGGCAAAATGGACCCCTTGGGGAAAAAAAGTTCATATTCATACTCCAGTTTTTTCATCGTCAATCGGTTTTTTTTCTTTTTTCAGCGGTCCATTTTGCCCCGCGGTTCATTTTGCCCCGCCGGTCCATTTTGCCCCACGCTCCCCTATATATATATATATATATTCATATATTGAACGTCGACAGTGCAGCAACAGCAGCCTTACAATAAGTCACAAGATTTAAATAACGATCATTTTCGTAAAGATTATCGTTATTTTTATTTTTATTTTTCCTTTCAAAATATTCTTTAAAATTTCATTATCTAAATGTTTCAGGTCTGTTTGGTGAATTCAATAAAATATACATATGCGTATATATATACTATATCGGTTTGATTAAGAACTGTCGATGTTGCATCAAGGTTTAATCTATCCTAAGAATTAAAGATTTTTTTCATACATTTATAAGTATAAAAAATAAGAAAAAAATAAAATGAAAAAAAAAACAAAAAAAAAAAAATATCAGAACGGAGCATTCTGCTTATGTATATTATTTTTCTCGAAAATTTTTCTAATAAGATAGAATAATAATATTGTAATAATAATTATTAAAAATAAAAAAACAAAAAAAAATTTATGTACTCTGCTTCACATTTGCTGCATTGTGCTAGGCTGTATCTATAATATACTTTATTAAGTCCGCAAAACTTCCCAGATATCTAAAAAGACTAATGTACCGATTATAACATTTGGGAGTAAGGCATCATCATCATCCCTATTCGCGAGAATAGTGATATTGATAATAATTATAACGATGAAAATAATATAATAATAATTTGAAAAAAATTTGAAAAAAATTTGAAAAACAAAAAAACAAACAATTGCGCTAATAGTAATGGTAATAATAATAATAATAATAATAATAATAATAATAATAATAATAATAATAATAATAATAATAATAATAATATTGATGATAATTCTAATAATAATGACGACGACGATATTAACATTTAACATTAATAGTTTTGACTAGGCTCTATTTTTTGTGCTTGATATTAATCGTAGTTTTTTTTTTTTCTTTTTTTTAATGTTAGTCAATTATTACTTTAACGTGAGGTTAGTTATAATATATAGCGTTTCGTAAGTACATGTACATACATAAATCGGTTAAGACACGTCTTTGGTATCTTGCTCGAAGCTTCTATCAGCTTATAATGCACCTAGCCAATTTAATGTTCCTGCAACCGCGTTTAATGTGAAATTATTATTTTCTCTTCAATAATTAAAAAATTAGATACATGATTGAATCAAAGAAAATAATTCTTATAAAACTTTGTCTTTTGATGCAAACAAAAAAAAAAAAAAAACGAACAGAAAGAAAGAAAGAAAACAAAAATCAAAAGAAAAATGAGTAGCTATCTTTAAAACAACAAAATTATTATCGTAAACTCTGAGGATTATACATATGTACATTACAAACATACATTACATACATATCTGTTCTTTTTTCCCGATGAAAAAAAATAAAAAAATTTTCATGAAATTTATCTGTCTCACAGATATATGTATGTATAATAATATAGTATGCTTATTTGAACGTGGTATTGTTACACACGTATACACTAGAGACGGAAGAAAACAGAAAAAGAAATAGAATAATAAAAAAAAAAACGCAATTTATATAACATTATTATATATTGACTTGGATTTGTTACCGCGCTTTGCAGATGCTTTGCTTTATTACAAGATACGAAAAACAAAAATTACAGTTGCAGGTGAACTTTAAAACGGTGACGATTAAAAAAAAAAATGAAAAAAAAAACAACTAAAAAAACCATAAAAATAAGAAAATAAAAGTTACTCATATAGATACAACGTGTATGTAAGTATATGTGTGTGTATGTATAGCAAAAAGCAAAATGTTCATGCAAACCGCGTGAAATATATTTGAGGTAATTATTGTAGCAGTCAGTGAATAATGCCAAGTATTAGTTTCGTATAAAGTAGTTTTTTTTTTTTTTTTTTTTTCTACCCCCTCATTATTTGTCTTCCGAGTAATTTTTACGAGACAAAATCCTCTGATAAAATGATACGTAAGTAATTTGTCTAGCCGCGAGCGTGTAATACGTTCAGCAGATTTCTCCTGCGTACTGCACTAATAAATACACTTCTTCCACCTTCGCACGTCTTACGTTGTGTAGGAAGCGGAAGAATTTGTTTTTTATTTTAATATATATATTTTTTTTTTGCGCTAATTGTCAGGTCAGGTTCATACACTTTATGTACATGGTTGAAAAAGTTTTAGGTATAATCGCGTTAGTATACGAGGCCAGTAAAAGAGAATTGAAAAACGGTGGGTGCGATGCCAGAGGCACGCGCGTAATGATATATATATATATATATATAATTTATATTATATATAGGTATATATTTAATTAATTCGTGTAGAAAAAGATTAGTTTTGAATATCTTTTGTTTTGGTTTTTGGTTTCTTTTTCTTGTTTTTGTTTTTTCTCTCTTTCTCTCTCTCTATCTTTCTCACACTCACACTTTTTCTCATAAGTCTTCTGTGAAAAATGGGAGGGACATACAAACCGACAGACGCATAGACGCACACACCTACGATTACACAATTCTAGTTCCGATATAACAGCTGCGTATATATGGTACAATCTTATACAAAGTCTTTACAAAATGTCTCTTATATATTTTTTTTTTAGGTTTTTTTTTTTTTTTTGTGTTTTTAATTTTTTTTAATTTTTTCTTATTTTCATTTTTGGTTTTTCTCTACGAATGTTAGATAGTAAATTATCGTTAATATTATATCTTCTCATCTTAGTTTTTTTTTCTTTTTTTTAAATACTTCTTCTCTTCATCTTTTTTTTTTTTTTTATCATTTTTTACATTCGAATGAAACTCTTTCGTTATGTTCATTCGTCGATATATATATAAACACAGCGGCGTATTTATCGCCAGTATAGGTATAATACGAAGGGACGAATTTCTATCGTCACATTCTGATAATTATCCAATAAAAATAATTTTCAGTCAACGTTTAATATATCTAAATTTTTATAATATTTATATAATAATATATGCTACTTTGTTTTGTTTTGTTTGTTGGTTTTCGTATTTTTTTTTTTGTTTTTTTTTGTGTTTTTTTTTCTTCTCTTACTTCTTTCTTTCATTTCTGGTTTGTTGTTTTATATAAATCAATATATTTATACTATATCTATAATAATATATAGTAGCATTTCAGTGTATGTCCAAGTGTATCATGTGTATATGTGTGTGTGTGTGTACTGTGTACTGTGTACATTTTATTCATATACATATACACAAATATATATATACATATATATATATAGTATATATATGAGATGGATTCAATTATTTATTATATTATTCTATACACGGGAATTTGTTTTCTTTTTTTTGTATTTTTTGTGTTTTTCGTATTTTCTTTTTTCCTTTCTTTCATTCATTTTTTTGTTTTTTGTTGTTTTTTTCCACAAGGTAGTAATGATAGGTATAGTACATCGATTGTTAAATACAACCGTTAATCACCTATAAATCGGCAATATTTCCGAATCCCCTAATACAACCCACACAGCTCTTCCGTCTCTTTTTTTTTATCATTTTTTTTTCTCCTATTTTTTTGGGGGGGAAATTCTTATCATTTCTATACTTCTCTTCGCATTCAAGCTCGTATAATATGCGGTCGTTTGATAGAGCGATATAATTTACGGCGAGTTGAGGTGGGATATAAAGTGATGAAAGTGGATCAAATCGGATTTTCAATTTGATAAAATGAAATGAAATGAAATGAAATGTTACGACGTCGGGGTAATTGTTGTTGTTGCTGTTGTTGTCGCTTATTTTTTCATATATATATACGTATATAATATATATCATATATTATATATTATATATATATATATTTATATAGATATATCTATATATAGGCACCGACACACATAGAGACTGATTGATAAATTGATTGTGACTGACTGAGACGGACATGGCGCGGCGACTCCGGTCGAATACATGGTCACATGGTCACATGGTCACAGGCCACCTGCTGGCACACAAACAACACGCGGACATGTTAGTCACCACCACACCGAATAAACACCCTTCGTATCGAAAAACGCTAACGTTAGCATCTTTCAAATTTCATATACTACATATATATACAATACAAAATACACAAAACGATTATTAATATCTTTTTCTTCTATACAGGGTGGCTGCGCATTAAGTATTCTAATTTTAGGGGATGCTTGGTACTCTGCCTTCAGAAATAGTAGTCTTCGTTGTAGCGTCTATAAACTAAAACTCTTTAGCGCCTGCATTTAGGCAGCCAACGACACGACCATGAACTTACGGCTGTCTGATTTTAGGGGCGCACGGCGGCTGAAGGAGTCATAATGCTCTTCCGTTTCAAGAATCACTAAAATCATTCAACGGTTGCGTTGAGTAACTTTTCAGTACGTTGTTTCCGTTTGTCAGTATCGTTATAGTCCAGTCATGCTTGAGATGAAAAAGTGTTGTGAGTCATTTTAGCGGTCGTGCGCGTCTAAAACCAGACAACCTAGCATTGATCGGATCTGTGTCGTTGGTTGTCTAAATGCAGGCGCTAACGCGACTTTTTTTTTTTTAGATATATCATTATTCGAATGGCATTGCAAAAAGTAAGACCACCTCGATCATCCCCAAAAATTAAAGTATACACACCCCGTATACACCTGTATAAGAAAGAACGGAAAAATAAGAAAAAAAAAAATAAATAAGAAAATAAAAAAGATGCGACGAAAGCGAATTTCGGACGTCGGTTTAATGAGAGGTAATGTAATGTTGCGGGACATCGCGGTCTATACACGCGATTTTATATTCTAATTCGGCAATCGGATTCATGCATGGCCAGATCCTTATTCTTTGAATAAATGGTCGTTATCAATATTTCGACGTTGAAATCTAATAAAATTGCGAGAAATCAACGAGATTTTGTAAATTTCGATTTATTTTTTATGAGCGATGTCCTGCTCGGCAACACCACCCCTCTAATTGGCGGTGTTAGTTCTAACTAATAAAAGCTTTGCAGCGTTATTAACTATTAAATAACATAATAATAATAATAATAATATCAATAATAGTAATAGTAATAATATTAATATTAATAGTAATAGTAATAATGATAATAGTAACAATTGTTATTATTGTCAAAAAAAAAAGATGTGTATACTGCAGTCTTTTTTTTTCTGAAATTTGTACTGAAAATTACCACATGGTGGAGTGTGTACTCCCGTATAATATATAGTTGAAAAAAAAAAAAAAAAAATAACATAAAAATAAAAAAAAATAAAAAAACGAGCGAAAAGATAACACTGAAAGCGCACGTATTAAGTTAGAACACAAAGATTAAACCGTGCGAGTTCTCTTCAGTTTTTTTCTTTCCTCAAGCGTAACATATCACGTGTCGAAGAAAACCCGCGTGATAGGCGTTTATATAGTACCTATACATATTTATACAATGCACGAGGAACAACGGTGGTTTTCTTTTGTCTTTCTAATTCAATTTATATTGTTTTTGTATATGTGATAAATTTGATTGGGTTTATTTCTTCTCTTATTTTTGTTGCAAGTTCGAATCTTACCTATATGGATATAATTATGATAAATAATAATTAACTCCGAAGTTACTGCGAAATTAGATAATGAAATCGAATGTGCAGAAAATTTAACGTTTAAAAACTCGTGACGTAGTGTAGTTGCGGGAATATATAGTTGTCATTATTTTGTGTGTATAATTTCTGTGATTTTACTGTCTCGCAATATTTGTTGCGTATCATATACCTAGGTATATAACATTATGTACTGGTAATTTTTTAATTGAACCGTGAATTTGTTGCAAAAATTAATTGACTAGTAATAATTATTCATGTATGCAATTATATGGAATAATGATAATAAAGAGAAATTATTACCTCCTTCGATAGAATAATTAGCGTTTTAAGAATCTCTATTGTATATTGGCAAACTTTTATACAACAATAAATTGAGCTTCATTTTTTGTTTTTTTGTCTTTTTTGTCTTTTTTGGATTTCTAGATAAATGACGATAAAATAATTTGATATATAATATAATTATAGAAAAATCGCGGCGTAAAGTGCACATCATAGGTACAGGAAGTACTGAAGACTATTTTAAGAACGTAATTATATAATATAAGCTCTTAAAAACGTTAATGACGACATGTAACTACGACATACAGTTACAACAAGACAGAAAATTTTAATCATATAGATAATAATAATAGAAAAACAAATCAACATAAACAACGAAAACGCGTATACATGTGTATATACATATATATATATTATATAACTATATGTATAGGTATATATATACATATGAATATAAAAAATTGCACAGTTTTGAAAAATCTATGTAAGAACGACGTGCTATATTCATTTTTTCTGTACGACAAAGATAAAAGAAAAAAAAAAGAAAAATTAATAAATAAATAAACTCCCGAGCGACTAAATAATTATTTGTTGTAAAAAACTTACATTATAATATACATAGTTTTATTCGTCCGATATATCACAGCAACGGTAAATTATATACTGTATAAGTATATATAGGTATATGGGTATATGCATATACGGGTGATTAATAATTCGTTTTAAACGATCACTATATGTATAATATCATTTTGGATACTATAGATAAAAATATTTATCTATATGTATAAATATATATAGTATGTATATATGACCAGATAGTATAGTATTTACAAAAATTTACAACTTTTACCGAAAGACAAGCTATATAAAATCGACTAGAGAGCATTGACTGACAATAATCACGACCGCGACTGCATAATATAGTCGTGTAACCGAAATTATATACTCGGAATATATTACTATATAATAATATTAGTCAAAGTAACTAAACTATGATAAACGAGTTGGAAATTTTGGTATAGAGATCAAGAAAACCGCGTATAGTATAAGATACTATATAATATTTTCGCGAATTATTTCTACCATTTTTTTGAATGGTTTTTTTTTTTTTTTTTATATTTTTTTAGTTTTTTTTAAATATTTCCAAAAATATTTTCTTCTTTGAAAAGAAAACTGAAAAAATAAATAAAAAATTCTGTGCTTTTTGTTTTATATCGGGTCCCTATGCAGGATGAATGATGTGTAATTTTATTTTTGGTCTCGTATGTAGTCTTTTTTATTCTTTTTCGCGATTTTTTTTTCTCCCGCGAGTTTTTTTTTCTGTTTTTTTATCCTAGAAACTTTTTTAACTTCTAATTCCTGTTTCTTGCGCTTTTTTTTGTGTGAGTCTGAAATATTGTGTAATTTATGTGTGTAGTTGGTGTAAAATTATTATATTGCTAGTCGAGGTTTGAACCTCGTCATAGCGTGGGTTTTTCAGTACCTACGATAATCGACGACGGCTAGTAAGGCCTCGACGCTTCCTTCGACCGCTTCAACTGTACTTTTAGTCTCTTGGTCCCGATCTGGAAACCGTTCATCGCCTGTATAGCTGCCTGCGCACTCGCTGCGTTGTCGTACGAGACAAAACCTGAAATGGAAAGAAAAAATGAAAAATTTGATGACATTTTCCATTTTTCATTTTCCATATTCTTTTTTCTATTCTAATGAAATTTAAAAATAAATTGTCATCGGATGAGAAATTATTTATACCCACGTATAATAAATGTAACTTTCATATAAATCGTGATATAATATACCTAACTTTCATTTTTCTGTTAAATAAAAATTATCGAAATTTTTATACGCACCAAAACATTTGCTAAGGTTCGTCTGTTTGTCTATGAAAACTTTGGCCGACACGACGTTGCCAAAAGGTAGGAAAGTCGAGGCAAGATCGGTGTCGCTAAACTCTTGAGGAAGATGATATATGAATAAATTTCCTCCCTCTGGTCCCTCGATTTGTTTTCCTGCTGGACCTGAGGTAGAATTTTGGGCTGCTGCTGCCGCTGCTGCCGCAGCTGCTGCGGCTCCGGTAAACGCCGGAAACCCTGTAATACCGAAACCAGTAAAATCGTAAATTTATTGTATTCGGATGGAATTGCAGAAGCATCGAGGATCCCTCACCTCAGGATTTAATCATTGGGCGTTATAATCAAGGCATTCAAAAATCATCCCCATTTTTCAAAACGAAGGGGGTAGGTAGGTGTATGCGATAACGATGCATAATATATTCATGCAGCGAAGTACAAAAATTACGCTCTCCAAATTTTCTGGAGTAAAAAACGTGCCACTCAAAAATTCGATTCGAAAAAAATGAACGAGATTTCGATCTTGAGGAATTAATTTTCAGAATTTTTACTATTATTTTCACACTCTCGTAAAAAGTCGAACGATTTTCACCCCAACAAAATTTTTTAGAGTGATTTATATCCACTACATATGTATACTAATGCTTGAGTATGTTTAAAAAGCGGGAAATAATCCTATGTGTGAGCGAGGATTTAAAAACTCGTTAGTCATTGTAACGCGGACGTATATATATAATTTATATTTATATAGATATATGTATATTGACTGGCAGCTACCGTGCAGAAAGTTGGCGTGAGGTGGTGGTCGTTGTCAAAAAAGTGTCGATTTAGACAGTCCGTGAAAAGATATACCCACCAGATAGTGCAGAGATATAATGAAATACTTTTTCGTCCTCAAATCGATCACCGTCACTGTCACGATCTGTCGCGTGAGTCACCATTCACCAAAATCAGTTTTGAGTAAATTTCTATTCTATATTTGACGGGAGAGTGTCAATAATTTTACCGAACAATATACGAAGTGCATACTGTCCTTGTATATCGAATACGATATTACCTATAGAAATGAATCATTTCTGTTATAAATTATTTCTCCATGCATTCAAGATCGGTAATATTTGTTATCGTTACGTGCTTTCGGGCAAATAGTCCGGCTTAATTTCCCGGTATGAAATTATAGCGTAACCCAGTTTCGGAGAGTTGAAGAAATCTATTCATTTTTATGAGATCTATATTTATACCTGTACTGAGACATATCGGCATTCAGAGGAATGAGCGATTTGCAAAATTCACACTTTAGGTGGATAAATCGGTATTCAGATTAGGAGGGGGCCTATGCGGATAACTTTATCCATATACTGTCAAATAATTCGTACTATACGAGAAAGCACGAACTAATTTTGAAAAAGCGTCGTCAATATGTATTTTGAAATTATATCCTCAGATTAGCTGTGAAAGTTTGAACCAAAGAAATCAGAATTTGTAACGCAAGGAGCCTTTTGAAACCTCAATATTTAAAATTTATCAAAATAATTCTTCTTGTATCATAGATTTTGGATTCATCAGTTCAAACTTTTCTGTCTCATTTGTAGATGAAATTTGAAGAGGTTCACGGAGTTTTTTTGTTTTTTTCAAAATAATGAAAATACTTTCTCATTTTATTCGCGATTTCACACCTTTTTCACGTGCCTATGGATAATATTAATATTTCTGGAAACTTTGGGATTAAAAAATCATGCTAAAGCAGTATTACACAGGTTTTTAATACGTGTGGCAATAATCGTATATTCATGATCTAATATTTCGGCTAATGTATTTCATGCTGTGAAAAAATAATATTATTTTCAACCTTAAATTATTCGATAAAATTAAATAACTAATTTCATTCGATGCCAGTTTTGATGGTAATATGAATAAAACCAAGTCTATATAACCGCGAAGATTAATTAACCCCTTAGATATTAATTATTTCTATATAGTAATAAACTGAGAGCGATATAATATGTAAGAATATTAACGAAGCGAATAAAATAATCAATCGGCGCAGGCAAAAATAAAAAATCAAAGAAATATGTCAAAAGTCTAATCGAATTCATTACTCACTATGCAATTCTTTCTTTTCCACGGTCACCGTTGTCTTTCCAATGAGAGCTTTAATTCAAAAATCAGCATCAGATCGAAAAATCCTTTTGCAATACGTTTTTTCTTTTCTTTTAATGATACGAAATTTATGATGTAAATTGTAAGCTATGACGTAGATATTGCTGTTCATATCATCGCAAAATATTTTTTGCATATTATATGTGCAGTATACCGCTCCTCGATAATTATTCATTGTTTGATCGAACTGCAGCAGCATTGGTCGTGATTTTTCACATCTTTCGGAATTTCGTATATATTTTTTTTAAGACGTAATGAGACGCGTATTATCGAGTATAACTTTAGTAACGGTTGAAACTCACCTGCATATTGCTGTAAGCTGGAATAAGCATTTGTCAGGGAATCCTGGAGGCCATTTAGGGGTGCTCCCGTCAAGGAGTTGAGCGCAAGTGACGTCACAGGACTTAAACTGCCCCCAGTCGACCCTGGAAATATAAAAAATCGTTAGAAAACAAATGCTTTTTTTTTTTTCAATCGTCACTTCTCCTAATTTGAAAATCTCGTTTACTTTCTGTTTCTATGTGATTTTATCGCACGAAAAAATATTTTCATCTTGATTTTTCTTTGGATAAACGAACATAGATCTATTCCTTAAATTTTTAGTGCAACCAAAATGATTGATGCAATCAGAGAATACGCAAATTAAAATCCAAATTCGTTATTTCAGATATTGTCGATTTTTTCATGAAATATATTTTATATAATTGTAATTAAGAATATTATGAAGAAAAAATAAAACGCTTAATAAAAAATATCGTTTTATTATAGCTAAAGCAGATGTCAGTGATGAGACATGCTCTCGGTTGTCGGGTATACGGGGATCACTGATGTAATACCAAACAAGTACGAAAAATAAAGACAAAAAAATTAAAAAATTGGAAAACCACCGATTTATCTACGTCTACGCGACACAAAACTGATAGAAGCAATAATTTGTGCATTTCAATGTGGAATAAATAAATGAGTAAATGTGTATGCCTACAGCCTAGGTAAAGGGTATTATATACGAAATTAGAGCCCTGGAGGTAAGATGTCTTGTGTTCATAAGGATGAGAAATGTAGCAATGAGGAATTTTATTTTGCAGAGATAAAACGTAGATGAATCATTAAACCCCTGACAGATGTGTGCCGTACGTAGGCAGTATATAAGATGAATAAAATGATTTGAAGCAATTATTGATTTGTAGTATTTTCAGGAGTTTTATATATACAGGTATACCGAGAGTTCTCGGTGAAACTGGTGACCCCCTCTCTGCGACCGGCCGGCCGAGCCTCACGCACGCGGTACGTGTCTGTGTTGGTTGCGCCGCAGGGAGAGGGTCGCCAGTTTCACCGTAAACTCTCGGTATATGTGCTAGAGGGCGAGTCATAGCCTGTTGGCCAGGATTTGTGTATCGAATATACATAGTTATGCAAAATAGCTGATGACGGACACGTTATTCGATGTAGCTATACGATGACATAGAACTTAATTACCGTTGAAACGTCGAGTGACGCGTATAACGCGATATAAAATACATAAAGTTAAAAACTCATGAAACGATGAATTTTTCACGAGGTTTTTTTTGTTCAATCGCGGATGGAGACTGCAGGGTTTGAATAATGATTGAATTGCATTAGTCGACGCAACAGTATATATTATATAATACCCGCATGCAGTATTTTCAAAATAAAAAAAAATGCCAAAACGTCAAATGACAGAAATGCAAGTGATAAAAAAAAAAAAAAATTAATGAATAAATAGAATACATAATCAACTACGTGAAATTGGTTAAATAAAAGCGAGGTAATATACAGGTAAATATATATGTGAATATACGTACGGTTGTACGTATAATTATTATAAGCTAAGGGATACGCCGATGAGAAAAATTAGCACATTATCAGTATCAAAACGCACATAATACATATTATAATACTGTGAGATGAAGAAGAAAATAATGCAAAATTTCAAATGCATAAAATTGTAAAATGCGATGCACCGTTCCCATGCTGTAATATGATAATATTTAATTTAGACACGATTTATTTCTTTTCACAAGAAAAGTACTTCTTCTCACCTGTACTTCCCGTCTTTCCAAGTAGCGCAGCTTTATCCGGAAAAGATATAATAACAATTGTTAAAATATATCATTTCTAAAATATCTCTAAACTTAAGTATCTAGGTATGTACAATAAAACTGCGTATTTCTATAAATGCTACTTTATACACCTTGACAATTATTCTAACGCAAAAGTACTTATTATCACTTATTATGACTAGATAATTATAATTAGAGTTGAAAATAATTCTATGCCCATTTTCGTCTCATTGATTTTACCTAAACTCCATAAAATACGAAGAAAAAAAAAAAGAAAAAGAAAACTGAAACTACGGTACGAAGAGAAGGGAAATAATCTTCACGATAATGCAACGATTATACCTGTACGTCGTGAATTCTTATTATGAATATTGGTATATAGATAAGCCCGAAATGTGTTTCTATAAGCAATACTGCGGGTCGAGATTTTCCCGAACCGTCAAAAAATACCGTCATGAATTCGGTTTATACCGAATACGGGGCTACGTGTATACCTATCCCGCGGTACTTTCGATGCAAATTTATTCATAATATTGGTCGGTATCATATTCCTGAAATAAAAATCTCGCGTAGTGATTCTATTTTTCGTAACCTATATAGTAGGTGGGTACAGATGAAGGAGGAAAAAAGAAGGACCCCCTTTTTTATTTTTTTATTTCTGTCTTTTGGTTTTACGAAATTATAATTTATCAACCCCCGTAGCATGAGAATTATTATTCCAAGCTAGTAAAATTGAATTAAATTGAATAAAATAAGATGAAATGAAACTAAAATTACTTCCACCTGTATATTACGAAATAATCGGATAAAATCAAAACGCTATAACGTGTGAAGATCTGAAAACTTGGTAGGTTATAACTTATCGTATGATAGAAGTTAGCGAAGTGGTTGGGACGGGGGGTGAGATAGAGAGCTAGATAGAGAGTAGAGGGTGGCTGAGAGATGCGGTTTATTATTTGCAGCAAGAGATTAATTGTTGCTAACTTTCTCGAGTCGTCCAATTAGTGTGATCTACGTAATTAGCAAGTTTCGTATATAGCGCTATGAAGTTGCACATTTGCAATTGAAATTTCACAGTATATAATACGTATATCTATCTATTGCATGGATAGACCGCGTACATGTGAAAAGTTTCTTGCGGGTCTGCATATAAGGCTCGTTTGCAAAATTTATTTCTAAAAACAAAACTGACAGAAAAAAACAAAAAAAAATTTAGCTAAATTTAAGTTTTGTCGATGCAACGCTTATGACGAGGCTAAATAAAATACCGGGGATTAATTTATGTACTTCGTTGGCCACCACGGTGTGTAACTATACAGTATATACAGTGTATATAGTACACTGCGTTAGTTCTACAGAAAAGCGTTAAACTGTACATTAAGCAAAGTGGCAGCGGTACGCTCGAGGTGAATGAGTCTTATTATGCCGCCTAACAGCGCACTTAAATCTGAATGGAGCTTTTGCCAACTGAATACTAAAGCCTGAAACCGAAGCCACTAATTAAGTAATTTTATACCACGCGGTTGCACCGAACGACAGAATACTCCCTATACCTTGAAATTATCCGTTGGTAAACGTTTCGCCAATTCATCACACTAATAGCGATTTTATTTCATTTTATTTTTTCAGTATTTTTATATTTCGAAGAAATTTTTGATTCTCATAAATTTCACGGTTGGTTCGATCTGAACGAAAATATGTGTAAAAAATGGAAAGTATCATATCTATAGATCAATTTTTTCAACTGCACTAACTATGAGCTCCACTTTTTACCATGATATGCATTTTTAATTATTCCCGGTGTGCATCGCATCCGAAAATTTTCTGCTTCATTTCACCTTTTTACTATTAAATATTGTATTTTATTTTTCTTTCTTTTTTTTTCAGACATTCGAGGCTCGGTGATATTCGAAACCAGATTTGCATACGAGATACGTTGCCAAGTACGATAGAAACCCGAAGAGCTTCCCATGGTATTATAGAAATCTTAGCTTTTTGAGGCGTACGGTATTGGCTAGTCTGGGGGTGGTTATGGTTATTTCATTCAATTTGAATTCAAAATTGCTCCGTGCGCTTTTCCGGACTTATAAGAAAAAACTTATATAAAAAAATCCATTTTCTGTACGTTTAAACAGTAAGTCGCAGCTTAGATATCATTTCGAATCTCTTTTACTCAGATTACAAAATTTCCAAAGTAATTTTCGTTTTTTGTTTCACGCTTGTTTCTAATTTCCTATAAAACTTGAATTTGATCATTTCTTTCGTTAGTTTTTTTTTTTTCGTTCTTTTATAATACATATCTATACGTTTATATCGTAAACTGGAATAATAATAATAATAATAATAATAATAATAAAAAAAATTGTTCGCCCCTAACACAGCCACGCAAGCGGTACAGGATTCAAATCGTCGTTAGTCAAGGCTTCCTAATTGGGTTACCAATTAATTCTAGTTTAGTAATGGTTAATACTATACCAGGCAGTGCGACACGTACATAGCGACATACCTGCTGTTGAGTTCGCCAACCCGCTCAGCGCTGAAACACACGCAACCACATACTATATATATATATATGAGCATGCGTAAATGTTAAACTATAAATTATTATCATCGTGATCACCCGAAAAGGTATAATGTATAGAAACAGAGAATATACATTTTCAATATATGGAAGAGCAATGTGAATAATCAATAAAAAAATGTACAAAAAAATTGTGTAAATTGATTTTTTTTTTTATGGGTTTTGAGCTGAACGTAGTAATGTGATTAATTACATATATTGTTTAAAATACACAATATTGAACATATTAATGCGTGAAAATCGAAGATCATATTACCTTTCTATGTACATACATACCTATATATGTTGTTTAATTTTAATCAAAGCAAAAGCGACAAAACCAGTGCATGCAATCAAATAATAATAATAATTCTAGTAATAATAATAATAATATCATTAATATTAATAATAATAAGGTGTAGTTTGTTCAAAGCGTTAATTGAAAACTGAGCTATAATTGCGTTATAATATGTATATAAAAAATGAACTATGATAGTGTAGGTATTAAATTATATATACAATATTACACGTGTAACAATAATGTGAAATACGTAAAGATGAATTATTATAGGAATGGAATCGATTGTATAATATATTATGTACAAAACATAAAATAAATTACTTTTATTTCTACATCGAAATGAATTTATTATTCCAAATAATATATATATCTGTATTTGCAAACGTATTAATTTTTTTTTTTCTATCAAAATTGTACGACTTTTTCCTCTTTCCTTTTTTCTTTCATTTATTTTATTTTTATTTTCTATTTTTTATTGATAGTATGAAACTTTGGTCATTAACGGTGTTCGACTACCTATACTTTTTAGAGAAAAAGTTTTACTCTCGCGCTACTATACCCGCGGTTCATAATCTGCAAATGAGTGATTGACTTTCTGCCAAATTAACTTCGGCGCGATTTTTTGCTGGTTTATACTATTTGTTTCTTTTTGTTTTTCATCAAATTCTTTGCTTTTGCTTTTGCTTGTATACCACGTACGCGTTTCCTCGCTCTATATTGCAAATGTCATTCTCTGGAGCGATCAAATAATAAAATACGTAAAAATGGGCGAAGTAGCGCGAAAGAAGAATACAAAACAGACCATAAAAATATGTGAAAAGTTGGGGAGAGTAATTTTCGAAAATTTGGAAAGAAAGGGAGAAAGGTTGTTTCTACTCACTGTTGGGTGAAACTTGTAGGTTCCCATTTCCGCCTGTCATTGCAGCTAACGTGACAAGGTTCTGCATACTCATTGGTGACACTCCCGCACCTGCTGAAACATCGGCATTCAACCGAATGTTTTTTACTTACCATCAGGAACCTTAACGATTCTTAATTTACAGACTGATAAAATCGTACGAAAATTTTTACAAAATTCAAATGATGAGAAGAAATTGAGATAATAAACAAGGCAAGGTACTTTTATATCAAAGAAAAACCTCAATGTCTTCTCATCCACTTTACCCGTTTAGGGTATAATCAGTCCTGAAGAAAGCCTTCCGGTTCTACCATAGCGCAAACTGCATGGTTATCAATTAATCACCCCCACACCCCTACACCCTCTTCTATTATATGACCTATGGTGCGAGGTGTGAGGTTCGTCCAATTAACTCGACGTTGACAAGTCGTAGGACAGTAAATAACCGTTTTTTAATTCACGTAATGAAATTAAATTGATAACATTTACAGTAGATAATATAGTGTTAGAAAAATTGATCGAAGCGTGACTACAGAGAAGTTTAAAGAACCGGAGTTGTGTACTAAAATTTTTTAATGGAAATGAAAAGTAGGTACCTGGTAGGTATATATTAATATATTAATTAATATAAGAAATTTGTTAACAAAGCAAGATATGAATGTGTTAATCACTATAATATATCATTAGTATCGTCGCAATAAGCAGATACAGTCGTCGGTGTATAATTAAATTAATTTATCAATGCGAATTATTCTGCGATCTGAGAGCTGCCGAAATATGATATAACCGATTTTTCCATACGGCTATTTATGTGGTACCTACACATGTATGGGGTGTTCCACGTGAAATGTTCGTTCATGTGTATAGCAGAGATACTTGGAGTTGAAAAAATGTGTTAAATTGAATTTTCATAGTTATACGGGGTTTTTATTTTACTGAATACCGGAGCTTTCTCGCATCACGAGAAATCCATCTCGACTAGTACGTTCGCCTACGTTTTATCAAGAAGATAAGATCTCGGTGCGGTCGCGTAGAACATAAACCGTAAACCAGTGGTAAACTCCGTAGAACCCTTCAAAAACAAGCTGGGGGATTTAATTCCTCGAATCTAAAGCTCAGGATCTCTAAAACCCAAAACACGTTTCTGCCCTAACGTTACGCGGACTTAGAATCAGCTAATAGAAGCAATAAAAGGTCACAGAGATAGTTAAACTAACTGAAGCAGTTTTGTTTCTATGTTTTAGTTTTACTGTTACAAACCAGGAATTTTGACTAAAAAAAGCTTTCCTTTGGCTCTGGAGAATAAATAGTCATTCTCGTACTATGGGCGTCAAGTACAACTTTACGCACGCGGTGCGAACATTATTTTTCGTCATGGTAGCGTGAAGTAGTAACGCATTTTTGACCTTGTTTTGCATTTTGCGTCAAGTTCGACTCTACGCTCGCAAAAAAAGGCAAAAAATGCGTACTTTACGCCTACTATGGCGAAAAATTAGTTTTTTTTCCCTTATTTCAAGCGGAAAGCATTAGGTATTCTGCTCGTTTAATTAAACTACAAAACCATCGCGCATGAGCTCCGAGACTTTACTCGTATGTTACTACGTAGTTTATTCCGTTTGAATACTGTACCAACAAACAAGGTGAAGTTTACCCCTGACCTGACACCACTGACTATACTAGGACGTGGTTTAATTAACTCTTCAAGGTACCGCGAACCTACTTCCTACTAACGTAAGATTAATTATTTTCTAGAAAATAAGTTAACTAGCCACGTGCGTTCGGAACTTTATGAAACGAGTAAGGAGCAAGCCAGCGTTAAATCAGAGATGAAATCTAATAAAAATTCAACACATTCATGGTTTTTATTATCCCACAGAGGGGTGGGCAGCAATATAAACTGTGATACACGCGACTATGGCTCACATTCATTCAATATTACGGTCTTATTCCGTAAAAAAGAAGAAAAAAAATGTCAAAAGTGTTGAAAAACTTGACAAAATTATGATAAAAACGCTACAGAATACCAATTTTTCATGTTTTATTTTTTTCTCCTTGTTTTCCCCGGAGGATCTTTCAATTTTTTCACATTAATATTCCTGTACCTCAACACTACTGTATAGTATAGGGCATACAGGCATATTGCTCATATAATTACGAGACTCGAACGAAATGAACGTCAATTTACCACTGCATTAAATCCACCGAGGCGTACGACGGTAGTTGGGTAGGTATAGTGTGACAATAGCTCTATTGTTTTATTATTATTGCACGAGTGACTATACACCCACGCATGCAGCTCTCAGAGGCGAAAAACACAAGCAGCGAAAGACAGGCCATGAGTCATAGTCTAAGAACCGGCATTAGTAATATACCGAGAATATTCGGTGAGAGTAAACGATCCCCTTTCTACGGCAAAACCAACACAGGCGCGCACCGCGTGCGTGAGTTTCGATCGGAAGGGAATGAGGTCCCAGTAGCATTGCATTCGCTCCCGAACGAGCCTCACGCACGCGGTGCGCGCCTGTATTGGTTTTGCCGTAGGAAGGGGATCGTTTACTCTCACCGAATATTCTCGGTATACTCTAAAAAAAATTCATTTGACAAATTTTGTTTTTTCATTTGAAGGGAATAGTGCCGAGATATGACTAGACAACCGATGCCCGACTTATCAGTTTATATGTTATCCTTTATATGTATAAACCATACTGCAAAAATGGCAAGTTTTTGTGAAAGAAAAAACAAAAAGAAAAGAAAAAGGACTCACGGTGGCGTGGAATTCGCTGTTTTCGCATTATTTCAATCAATAAATTGAGTAATAAATTAATGATAAAAATATCTTATCCAATAAATTAGGAAATAATAAAAAATGAAAATACTGGACGACAACTGACCGTACTCACCAGCCGAGTTGCTAAGGGATGCCAGCGTCGCAAGATTCTGCAAATTCGCGGGGTTGATTTCGGGCGGACTTGGTACTGCTTGAGGCGCCGTGGCGTTAGGCGTCGCACCTCCAAGACCAAGATGTTGTTGTAATAGAAGTTGATGCTGCACATTTGATAGGGCATTCGCGTTTGCTGCCCCCGCTTGCGTCTGTGGATTCGATGTGGCTTGTAGTTGTTGTAAAAGCTGGAGGGAGGCTGGTGCCAACGAATGAGTTTCGTTCTGGAGACAATAAAGAGCCCTTGTGCGTTCAGCGAATTTGGGAATAAAAAATAACGTCGAAGATATCGAAGAAATTTTGAAGAAAAAAATATCGTTCTAATTTTTAGCGAGAAAACGGTTTGACGAACGATTCAAGCTCGTTAAAAATTGAACCGACAACTATCTGAAATTGGTTACTTTTCTAGACCGCGTATTTTCTCATGGGTAAAAGAACGAAGAGGGTAGAGTGCGGTAAATCGGAAAGTTAATTAAATATCAAACGAAGAAGATGAAATTACATTCCGTAAGTTGCAGTGGGTCGGAGTAGAGTGCATCAGCGTTGCGTTGTATAGAGACGAGGAGAAGCAGCAGGTAAAAGCAATTTTCTCATTAAAATGATCGAGGTAACTCAATGGCGTTTGTGTGTACCTAGTGTCTGCGTTTAACGAAGTTTATACGTACGCGTATAGCTATGTACATAAAACCGAGTCATTTCGCCGATAACTTTGCAAGGGTAGGTATAGGTAGGTATGGGTATATAATTATGTGGCATTTTGTTTCCTTGACATTCTTAGCAAAGAACTTCGTTCGGCCCGTCTTCTCTTCTCTTCTCTTCTCTTCTCTTCTTCTCGGGTCCTTTTCGCTCGGGTGGAAAAGCTCCGAGTCCTTTTAAGTGCTTTGGCCTCGTCAAGAGACGAGGATAGAAATTTTATACCGCCTTTGACAACTTGCCGTTTAATTAGCTCTGACAAGTATGAGCTTGAGAATAGTCTCGACAAAGGATGCGTTGAATCAAAAGGAGCAACGAATAGGTAGGTAGGTACTACAGGGGTTTCATTTCACAACAACAATTATTATATCATCGGGTATTATGTCGCTTGAAAAAATAAAGAAGATTCATTAACCAGAAAGATGAAATGATAACGAGATTCTGAAATACTTATGAACAAGTATACATGTAGCTACTGCGAGAGTTTAGATTCCAAAGCAACGAGAAGATATAGCGAAGGGCTGCAGGTTACCCTCAGGAATTTAGATGCCAACCAACAATGTACATTCTCGTCCTTTATTCATACAGTATGAATAGTATATGATCAATTGGCTTTGTTTTATCTCGAGTAGGTATATCAAGCTTGGACAAACATAATAACATCTCATTTCTCTTATTTCTCGTCTATTTACAAGATAGGTCAAAATATTTCGTAGCTTTGAGGATAACAACTAGATGTCGAGAGAAGACGAGGTATATAAGAAAAAGAGGAAAAGAAAGAGAAAACGAACAAAAAAACAAAAATAATAATAATAATAATGAAAAAAACCGAACTATCGGATAAGATTTGCGATAAAATGTCGCAGCTTTTCTCATAAAATTGACTATATAGGTAGGTATACTAAAAAGTTGGATTTTAATAATGGGACCACGAAACGTTTTACGATACCTGAACTACGTGATGGTGAAAACTATGGTTTGGTATAGCAGAAAACTACCCATGTGTTAGATGTACGACACGTACTCATACTTGCGTACCACGGTACATATGTGTACAATTTTTCGTAAACTTTTCGCACACGTTTCATACTTGTATAGTTTCCGCTTAAAGTTCCTAAGTTATATTTATCTCGTTTTTCGTTGTTGTGAGGGATGAGAGTTGCTTATCTCACCTATGTGGTTCGAACATGTGAGAATAAATCGCGATGTAAATATGTGCGTAAAATTATCGATATACTCACGGTGGTGAGGTAGTGTGGCGCCATGTTAACACCCGCTAGATTCCAGAGATTGGCTTGTATCTGCTGCATTCTTTTCTGGTCCTTCTCTTTCTGCGTATCCGCGAATTTCACTACCAGAGGCGACGAGCATCCCTGTAATTAAGAAATGAACAAAAAATTTTTATATATGTAATTTGACGTGACGATTTTTTGCCAAAGTATCACACGTAAGGAGTTTATAAACATAAAATGCAACGGCTTGAGGAAAAATGCAACTGAAGAAGTCATCTTGAGTATATGTTATACCTACAGCGACTATATACGCTATATAGCTATCCCGAGAAATTGCAATCGAAAATGTAATCATACCGGTTAAGAAACTCTCTAAGGTTGAAAGAAACTTCTACTTCACTTCTATAAATGGAAATATTCATGATATTAAAATGGTCTGTTCAGGTGTGTATGGGTTTGCACTGAAGCAGTTGAGTAAGCTGAAGGTCTTCTTCGTCGGTGCAGGGTCCGCATATGCGGTCCTTATACTTACGAGTACAGCGTACGCATATATGTGCGAATAAATAAATTGATAAAATCCAAGGGTATTTCGTACTTAGGTATACATCGGCGTTATATTTGCATAGAAGAAGGTAATTTGATCGAAGTTTGAACCCTCATCGATCAACCTGAATTTCGAATATACCTACATGTACCAGATCACATATCGACCCATACAGTAAATGTTAAGTTGAATCGTCTGCGCGGAAAACCCCGTTACGGGACAACCTGCAGCATCCAGCGTATGCGAAATGGTAGATTAAACTTATCCCCAGCTTGGTAGGTACAAGGTATACCATTTCGCAATTCCATTTATCCCCGTATGCTGCAGTAGCGATGGTGCCCAGTGGAGTCAGGGTAGAGTCAGTACCGTGTAAGGGAAAAAGGAGTCGTTTCGTTTCGTCCAATGTAAGTACTTTTGCCAACTTATACTTGCACACAAACACACGCACACACATACCTATATATATATATGCGGCTATCTATATGCGCCATATAGGTAAATGTGAAAGAATGAATACCATATATATACCGGGCATCTGGAGAACCACTTCCACCTTCAATTATTCGTGCAGTCCTGAAACTGCAAATGAATTTTCGCATACGAAACGCGCCGGTTTTGAGGTAATAAGATTTTTTGGCCATTTTTTGGCCGATGATCATTTTCCGCGCAGATCCCTGACTTACGAACGTGAAAGTTTCCGCCTTTTGTCGATCAACGGATTACCAGCTCTCGTCCACCGAACGTCGGTAATTTTTGCATCGCGAATTACAAGCGCGTTTATCTTGTGCCGATAAAGCGTGATGTCGGACCACAGGACGTGGTGTCGTAAAATTGTTTATTTCAGGATGCAAGTCCGGTCACGTAACCGACTCTTACATATAAAAATAGTCACCGACCTCGTAGTCATTGTAGTTGGCGTTGTCAGGCGAGAATGTTGAGCTGTTTCTTTTGGCTAAATTTTTGGACAGTTGCCACAGACCGAGAGGCATTCACACCCTGGTGTTTCTCTCGACTCTTTTACCTACCAACATTTCATTTTTACGCTACTGACAAAGAAGTTACGACCACGCTATTATACGGATGAGAAATTTACACCAGCTATACATGTTGCATATAGGATCTCACTGTCGATTGATCCGTTCATATAGCGGGGAAGCTGAACGTGTTACATGTACAACGGTCTGATCTTATATATACTATATCGAAAAAATTTCTCTGACGAATGAGTAACGATTTTTATTTTCAACCTATATGATTTATACCATCTCCATAATTTTTCTTTTCTTTCTTTTTAGCACCAATCAACGCTCATATTATTTTCTTTGGGTTGGAAATATTTTACCAGGATTCGTGCCATTCCTCAAATTTCCTCATAACGTCAGGTTGAATAATTTATATCAATCCCGTAGAAAAAAAAAAAAACAAAAAAAACGATTACGGATGTTATGCCGTTGGTTCAGTAGCAGAAAGAGTCTGCAAAAAGCATTCAACAACAAGCACGAATCTTCAACTAATCTATATGCACCGAATTAGTTTCAGTTTATTATGACAAAAAGAAAGAAAAAAAAAGGTTGATACGGTCCTTTCGTCACTAATCACCTTCTTTAGTGAGAAACTTATACACTTTTATCACGTTTCTCAGGGGATCTATCCAAAAGTTTGATAAGACTTTACGTATCCCTTCTTTTGTCTTTCGCACTTATTCTTTGTCCGCGTCTATAATATCCACAAGTTTATGAGTCTAGATATGTTGAGTATACCTATACGTACGTACGTACGTACATACCTACATATATTTAATATATTTAATATTTATAGAGGTATGGGGTAAACCCACCCACCCACCTACCTACACGCGGGGGCGGGCGTACATAGGTATAATACGTAGACGCGTGGTTCGGGAATAAAACCTAGATTACTGCGGCTAAATCCAATAAAGTATTCCGTAAAAGGGAAATGAAATTCTTTCCCTTTTTTCTCCTTTGGGTCCTCGTCGCCAGGGCCTATCCTCGATATCGTGTTCCCTGTTCGCGATAGGCAGGTATGACGTGAGCCAATATTCTAAAGTCGGGCTAAGCCGGGGCCTGGACAGACGAGTGGAGTAGGGAACGCAAGGTAACGTAACGCAACGCAACGTAACGTAACGTAACGTAACGAAGGTACGATCAGAAAATCCGAAATCCCAACTCCCAAATCGGGCACACCGACAATACTCAATTGTATTAGGAGCTCCGATTTACATCGTGTTCTTAACCAGCTCCGGAAATATTATGCTGATAAAATAAAGCGGATTTAGATCTAGACAATTTCGTAAAGCCAATAAACGAATTTCTCAATAACAGCCGTGTCTTCCTTAGGGACCTTATAGTTAAATGCGTTTCAGCGTAGTCTCACCACATCAACCAGCACCTCGATTCAATTACTCGAAGAAGATTTCAAAGTCCATCGTCATTTTAGCTAATCAAATTTCTTGAATTTGACTTAATTTTCGATTGTTAACGGGGTACAACAACACACAATATGTTCAAAACGTAAAAATCAGACACATTTTCGTGGATTATGGCGACTAGGGTGAATAATAATTAGGTCTTCATTCTACTTATAAAGAATTTGCATGCTAAAAATTTTCGCATCTTAGATAATCATGTCACCAGCACAGATTGAAGTGAGATCTGCAAAATGACAGTTAAGCTGTTGGATTATTAACGAATTACTATTTAACCATTAATCCGATCGATACTTAATTCTCAAGATTTGTAGGTGCCATTGAGGGGACAAGTACAGCGACTTTTCGAGAAATTATCATAGTCCAAAATCAATTTATTTCATCACCAAAGTTCATTTCACATCAAAATATTTTACTTTTTCCAAATCATGTGTCGTAAGGATTTTAGAGCACCGTTGGACCGATTCAGGTCATCTTGGATTCATTTTCTTCAGAAAACAAATCCTCATCATGTGAATGTAGGAATTTTGAAAATATTTCGTTTTGGCCAAGTTATTTGAGAAATGAGTGATAATAATTTTTGCAAATTTGGTAAATTGATCATAACTTATGACATAATTTTTTATTTTAAAATCCCTACATTCACAAGATGAGGAATGGTTCACCGGAGAAAATGAGACGTCAAGAGATTGAATTGGACCAACGGTGTGCCAAAATCCTTACGACACATGATTCGGAAAAAGAAAAATATTTTGATGTGAAATGAACTTTGGGTATGAAATAAACTGATATCGGACTATGATAATTTCTTGAAAAGTCGCTGTACTGGTCCCCTTAAGTAGAATAAAGGCCTAAAACAGGATATCTGCGCGTATTATTTACCGTAGAGAACACAATCTCCGAAAATGTGTCTAATTTTTAGATCCTAAGCATACATGTATATTCCTTAAAAGTTAACTGATTCAGACTCCTGCAGTATACACGTTGATTAAAAAATTGGTATATAGGTACCTAGTAAAGCCGGGTATCCTAGATCGTTATATTCAAATGTAATCGGGGGTAGGTTTTCCGTTACACCACCGGCTGCACATTTTCATTTTCGTTATTACTGTCGACTTGTTTAATAATCGTTGAGAGAATATTGAGCGAGAAGAATAGACGATAAAAGAATGAAAATAAAAGGGAAAGGCTAAGGAAAAAAGAGTAAAAAAAAAAAAAATGATTCAATTAGTTGGCAAGGAAGTGTTTCTACGTGCGGTCAATAAATTAATTAACTGGCGGAGGTGTTGCAGCGTGTCCTTGATGATTTATTGGTTTAAAAAAGTTTTTAATTATCAAGGATACGCCCGCGCGAGGGAGCTGGCAATGAGGAGTTTCGAAAGTACGAATCGATTCGAACTGTGGTGATCCTATCTAATCGAAGATGAATTGTGAATTGGAGCGTAGAATTTGGCGCGGAATAAATCATATCAAATGAGATTACGAGCTATGATCATTTATTCAATATATCGTTGCACTATCCAAATGCAGTGCGTATGTATATACATGCAGTAGAGTATCGCTAAATATTAACTGCGTAAACCAGGTTAACGTATGCGTGCGTATTGCTAATTAACGTTGCTTATCAAATTTTAAATGTAGTTCTATACGCCGCGTCGAGGCCAAACTAATACGATATTAGAATTCTGCACTGCGTAGCTCTGGCTCTATATTATAATATTCCTTTCGCATATGTAATCGCAATATGAATAAGAAAAATCGAACGCCATGCATCGATACCGGGACAAGGAGTTTCATATCGCTATATGATGGCTTGGAAAAGAAACCGTTATGTAAATTGTAAAGATTGCATAAAAGGGAGGCAAACTGACGTCATTTTTCAATATGATATCATTACAAGCCTGTATTTTACACTCGTTTTTACCCAATGACAGTATCATTCAGAACAATAATTACGCATATATCTTGTGTTCTGAATATTCGAACATTCGTTGATCTGGTTGAATTTGTGACACATTTTGTGTTCGTTTTTCAAAAAGGACCTAATTTTTCGACCATCTGAACACGAGCGATGAATTTTTTGGTCATTTTTATACGAGGGAATTTAGTGCTCGATGATATCTCGAAGTAAAATGATAAAAAAAAAAAAGGAAACTTACCTCCATTGTCTGCGAATGATGCAAGGATTTTATGGCGTTGATGGCGTACTGTTTACTGGCAAACGTCACGAAGGCACATCCTTTGCTCTGACCTGCAGTGTCTCTAAGGACGGTGCACTCCTCGATCGCGCCGTAAACGCCAAACATACTTCGTACATCGATTTCACCATACTTCTTTGACAGCATCCCCACGAACAACTTGCGTTCTGAAACGAGAACAAACGGAGATTTTTTTTACCATCGAAACGTGTTTGTATCTTCAATTATTTGAAAAATATATTTGATAAGGTGATGCAGGTTTTATCAGTGTCATTATAAAAATAAGGATACGTTTTATCGTAGCTGCAATTTGCGGGGGGTATAACGTCTCATGTTTTTGCTGCAATAGCCGCGGGAGTCACTGTTATCTTGTCAAATATCGGAGAATTCCATGGGCGAAATAAACAACAGATAGAGAATTCGCAATAACAATATACGAAAGAAGGTTATCGATGAAATTATCAAGATCGTTTCTTAGAATTGTCGATCTAAAAGGTACTCGATGTAGGTATAAAGGCAGAGATTTTCTCAAAGCGCAATTAAAGACACGTAATTAAGCCGTGATACGACATGAAGCTTCTCGTTATCGTGATAATCTGCGCTTTCGCTGTCCAGGGTAAGCGGGTGTACAATAAAACCATCAAGTTTATTTATAATTTTGCAACATTCAGACACAAGTTTGAATCCATGCCCTGGCGAACCAATTCTCATATTATTATGCGACCGAAATATCGCAACGCTATAATCTTAGTCACTCAGCTTAGACAACTAAATGACAGAAGTTAGGTGAATTACAGTGAATTAGAAAATGTTATTCAAAACGTGACAAGCTCGAGACTCAGTAATTATCACTCGAAAATTGTAACAGACAGAACGAGGCAATGACAGTGGCGTAATTAGTTTCCGACCGAGTGTTAAAAATCGATGTTATAAGCGATTATAAATACGAGCTTAAAGAACTAAATAATCCGGAATCATGAGAAACAGGAAAACTCGGTCTTGGATTCATCCCACATCGCTCGTACAAATCCTACGAATTAATTTTCTCCAGATTCCCTGGGTCAAGTCGACAGCAGCGAATTAACCGCGGCGTTTATTGCGGGTGGAAATACCGTGCCTGTTTCCACAATCGAAGGTCAATTGACAGAAAATATCCGTGAGATTATCCTGAATGAGACTGCGCTGTACATAAACCAGATCGTTAATGACTTGGCGAGACAGATTGATGTTCAAAGTCACGTTGAAGTTACGGCGCTCAAACTAGCCTTGGAAACATTCAACTATCAAGTTGAACAACTGCCTGTTGATGCTACTGCTGATTCCTTGGATATAGCTCTCCGGTCTTTGAATCTAAAAATTGTTCAAGCGTTCAACCTGATCCCCACAACACTTGGAGGCAATGCAGTCACCAAGCCAAAGAAATTGTCCAACAAAAAGGACAAGCCAATCTCGGGGTAAGCTTCAACAATTCAGTTGTTGTCAATGTTTCCAATTTTTCGGAAGATAAGCGATGCGATGTGTAATTTTGTTCCACGTTTCGTTTTTTGCAGAGAACCAAAGCCACCGAAAGTTAACAGTCTGTTTGAGCTTATGAACAATTTGGGACAAGTTTTGGACAAAGATTTGTCGACGCTGTACAAATTTCAGAAAAAATTTTTGACCGCGGGTTTCGATGGAGTTGATGGCGCCTACGTGGGCCTTCAGGAAGAATTGCGTACGCCGGTTATTAATGATCAAATTGTTCCTGTTCTCCAATTAATTATTCGCGACGTTCAGGCTAATGCTGATATCGCACAAGCTCATGTTAATGCTGTTACTTGGAACAAGTTCGTGGCTTTGAACGATCAGCTGGGAATCGTAATGACGACAGCTGGGATAACTGAAGCAACTGAAATAAATGAAACAACTGATACGACCGAGGCAAATGAAGTAAATGAAGTAACTGAAGAAACTGAAACAACCGAGAGTGAAATAAACGGAATAAACGATACAACTGAGGCTACTGAAACAACCGAAAGTGAAGCAAATGGAATAAACGAAGCAACTGGGGCAACTGAAATAACCGAAAGCGATGAATAATTTAAGGGGGGACATTTTTTCAGTGTATCTATGTCGAATGTAAGGAATTAAGAATAAACAATCAAGTGACGAATTTTTTAGTGATATCTTTCCTCGACTCAAGTGCGATATATTTCAGACTATGGCAGGGACATGATTTATTTAAAGTGGGAATAGAAAATAGAGACTAGAACCCGAAGTAGGATATTTTTCTTATGAATATATGGAAGGATATAGACTCGATGAAAAATTTAGCTAACGTAAGAGGTCAATGTTTATTTGGGATCAGGAAAATAGAGAGATAGAGAGAGAGAAGAAGAAGAAAAATGGATCAGGGAAAGAACCACTACCTAAATCCGCTTATTTAAGATCAACAGAGCTAAAAGGTGAAAAAAAATTGAATCATTTCGGACTATAAGGTATAGGTAGAAGAGAAATATGATACGAAAAACATATTTCGGTATAAGTAAATGAAAGGCTGGCAAGAATATCCAAATGAATACTCCCAAAGGATTAATTCAAACCCAGGACAGGACCTTCTCCCGCAATTCATATCCTGCACATCAGCAAAATTTTAATTTCAATTTGATTACTTTTTCGTAGCTACTTTTATTATGGGACTGTAGTATCAAACGAAGGCGAAATGATCACTGTAAAATGTTTGATAAGGATTGCTTCTTCGGTATACGTATAACTAAGTGATGAAATTATTGATACTTTTACGCGATATGGATATGTATAAATAAGGGAAAAACTGGCGAACGATTTTCTCGTTGAGTAAGTGAGTAAAATATGAAGAAAGAGAACTAAATGAAGGAGTGTTTGTTCAGAAGCCCCGATCGCGATCGTCTGGTAAAGCTATTGGTTTGATTAATTTTCTACCCTCGATAGAAGCCCCAGTTGCGAATTGTTCGACCTAACCAGTCGAGACGCGGTCAGTTCAATCTCCGAAAGGAACTGCGACCCAAAGGAAGAAGATTAGAAGATTCGAAATAACGCAAAGAAGAAGAGAACGAATGGAAAAATAAAAGTAGAAGATATCAACAGAAGAGCTGGAAAATGAAACTCCTCACTTTCTGTCGTGTATAAAAATGCACGTGCTTATTAATAGTCTGGGAGAAAATCGCAACAATCCTCATACTAATATAATGGTTACGGAAGAGAAGAAAACGAAAGTATCCTTCCCGGTCTGCAGTGCATGTCTTTGTATGAAATCTGAGATTTTTATAACCGATTAAAGCATTTCCTGCAGTTGCTACTGATTCCGTGAACCCTAGAGCCGGCTGAGCATAAAAAGAAGGCAATGGGTGCAAAATGACGTAAGAACAAAAAATCAGACTCTCACTTATCTACGGAATTTTGATTACGGTCTAAAAAAAAAAAAGGAAAGAGCGGATGGTTGAATCGTTTTACCAAGTTTGAATGGAATTTTTACTCAGCTGATAAAGTGAAGGAGTCGATCTGAACGATAGACTATACGTCAAGTGCATAGATATACCAGGGTTGGAAAGACGGATGGAGAGGAAGAAGAGAACCACTGAATGTACTCTTCTAGTTCAAATAATGTCTAGGATCGAGGTAAAAAGGCTGCACCACTTCTTGCACCGATTTTCAATTAGTTTCAAAGGAATCAGAGATGCTGATTCACCTGGCTTTTCATCCCGTAGTTCAAATTGATCAATACTGTTCTCAGCGCGGTTATGTATTACACCAACATAGGTATGTATTTATCTAAAACCGTGAGCTCGAACAGCATGCTGCACATTCATACCCAACAAAACGTATAAATATCTACAAGCTTCATCCGCGATCCCGAACCCATTTCAAACCGTTTCGAACCAATCGAACAAGCAACCCAAACCAAAACCAATGTGCGTTGCGGTCCGCTCCCTCGCCTGCGGCGCGTGTATAAGCACTCATTAGGGAAACGAGACGTGGAGGAAATATATCGCGGATATACGATGGGCAGGCAGAGGGTAGCTAAAGGTTCATCAGTGAATTCATCCAAGCACCCTGTTCACGTTTAATGCTGCACTTGTTCCGCATCCTGGTGTTGCACCGACTGGGAAAGAGCGGAGCATTCCATCATACCTATTCCTGACGCAGATTTTCCTGTTTGGTATATGCTTGCTGATGGTTCTAATTATCCCCACATGCTGAACATATCATACACATCACCCGGGAGAGCTTATAGCATTGTTATAATCATGTCGATGAAGCATAATCCACTCAAAATTTGGCAGAACTCATGCAGCACTGGAGGGTAGCAGCAGTGTACCAGGAATCTGGGCTCATGAATCACTTGAGCAAATTGTTGGTCTAATTTTCTTTTCCCTGACCTCAAAAAGTCGTAAAAAATAAGTGAATCATGGAATGAAATCATGTTACAAGGGACATGAAATTCGCCAAAATGTTTTCTCCCACTTTGTGGCAAGTGCGGTTCGAGTCAATGACCGGGAATTGCATCTGGTCTAAGGTCTGGGGATAAGTTACCCCGCAGTATCGCCTTACTGGGTTCCATTTGTCCCAGTTGAAGCCATTTTCTCATAGACTTGGGTCTGGTATTGTCTTGCGAATATAATATCACCAATGGTGAAACACGAGTTTGAGTATATCGAAGAGAAGAACTGAAATACCAAGGTATATACTATGTCGCCCTGAAGCCGGGTAGGAGTGGCTAGAGCCAGCCGACCCTGTGTTGTTCGAGTGTCAGCACTAATGGCCCGTTGTTTGTACTATAAACTTTTTTTTTCTCTTATATATCTCCTAGCCGTCGACGTTGTCCAGAGAAAGAATTTCTCGTCCGAATGGCACGTGTCTATATATCGCTTGACATACGTGAAATGAAAACTTGAAATTTCCGAACGTGAAAAGACATTTCGTTCACTAATTTCATGTGTCAAAGATGCTGCGCAGACGAATAGTCTAATAGGGTTGGCTAGCTGGTAATGAATCAACGCAATACGTCCACGTGTATACCTAAGTCCCGTATTCTTTCCACGTCTGACTCTTGGCTTTTGACCCATGACTCCTGACTCGACACGTACGGATCTTTAATTTATTGTATGTTAAGTGTCGGAAGTAATAGATCGTCTTATGTTTGGCTTCAGGGTAGTTTGTGCATATTTTAAGCTCCTTTACTGTTTTACTCCATCCAGAAAGCGGCGCTATGCCCATGATGAGGAAAGCTAACTTTGCTAATGTAATTTCTGACGGTACAATATTAAGCTAGTAAATTCTACCCGCATTAACTGCGAACTATGGATATATCTGGGGTATTGTACCTTATACGCGGTTCGTATACCTATATAAACTACCATAGATATACAAGCCAATACACTTCGGCAGTGTACACGTACACTCGCACGTACAATTTACCCCGTACACACTCATCTGGTAAAACATATTTTACCGCGTATAGCTGCGCTTATATATACCTTCGATTATTTCATCTACCAAATTGCGTAGCCTTTGTAGGTCGGGATAGGTTTTAGTTTACAAAATAATTAGTACGGTGTGTGTATACCGCAACGGCGTAACATCGTGGGAGTTTGGAATAACCTAACTCCTAACTCAACCTTACAACCTTACCTAGACCCCATGGACTAGTAGGTAGGTAAGTAGCAATATATAAGTGAAGACAACGGCTGCAGATTACGCCCAAAGTTCTGCGTCTTGGATCTAGCATCGTTATACCTGTAGGCATGTTTTGGAGCGAGTGGTACGTACCAGCGAATTAACATTTTTTTTAATTGGAAGTAGGTACTGGCCGCCGAAGGGATCCCGGAATTAGTTTCATTTGAATAAAAAATAAAAAAAGATGGAAAAAAAGTGATGAGCGCAACGGTGGTTATACATTCATATCGCACACCTAGTTCTAAACTAGGACAACTCAAAAAACTTGAATTTTGAGTTATCATCATTTTTGTATACCCTGATACCATACGCAACTAACCACAAGAACAGATTCAACTTAATGTTCATAATCATGACGACAGATTGCACTAACTTGGTTTTGCTGAATTAATAAATAATCAATAATAATTATATAATTATATAATTATTATGATATTAATAATGATGATTAATGATAATTATCATTAGTAATATTATATAATTATATTTATTATGAATAATAATTATTTAATCAATTAACTATGCAAAGGCATAAATGGAGCAAAACGTTTTTTCCTCATACTGAAAAATGAGTTCTTTTGAGTTGTCCTAGTTTAGAACTAGGTGTGCGATATGTAGTACACACATACTACGTCAATTCCAATCGGATGAAGATTCTCAAACACATAAAAGTGTATAATCAAGCCGGAATGATTAGATTGGTAAGCTTAATGACCACAACAGAATTGACGGTATTAATTAAGAAATCTTCTGAATTAATAGCGTCGAGAAAGTATTTTTACTGTTAAAATAGAAGAAAGCAATAGATACTTAATGTATCTACGTTTTCGAGCCAAAGTCATGGCGTATTTGAATGTGACACAGAAAATCATGCATTAAGTCAAATGACTTATCCGATCATGGAGAAAACTGTGCAGATTAATAGCAATGGCCTCTTCCTCTCATTCGTGCGTAGGTTTTTCTACGGCGTTTGCTGATGCCTTATACTATATCTACTAGCTAGGTACGAAATCCTCTTGGAAGTTGGAGAGAAAGCTAGAGTCACGGATAGGTACGTGAGCGGTGAAACACATCAATTGTGCAATAGCTCAGCACGCCATTCAGAGACCTTATTTCGAAAGCATACGATCGGAAATCTAATTTTATTTTTTCTGGAGGTAAATGATTCCTGTTCAAAGACTCGTCCGGTTAATCTGCATAACTTGAATCAACATCCTCATGATCATGACCAAGGTGTAAAGCCCGAAATGCGGAGGCATTAACGAATTAGTGCACGTAATTGATCGTCAGCCATTTTGAAGTGATCTTTCGCTCAGAGGAGGGGGCCTTATAACTTTTGCGTCTCATCGAGGATAAGAAGTTGGAGAAATATTACCACATACGTGTATACATATACTTGTGTGTGGATGAATGACGAACCAGGTGGTAGCACATCTTCGCAAATAGTACATAACGTATAAATATCTTAAGCAATGGGCACACCTGTAAGAATCTGTTGGAACAACGGAGTTTGTAATGAGACAGACAAGCCGATTCCTCGAAAGGACGCTTCGAGTCTTTTATCTGACGTCACATCCTGCGGAGATCGCGACCCCCATACTAATGACGAGGTGTTCACGGTGTCCATTGTCATTCGCATACCTGCTTTCCGAAAGAAGTAGGTAATGGCAGTTCTGAAAGATTCGTTTCTGCACAAGACTAGATATTATCGTAAACCCCGTAGCTATAGATCTTGGAATAAAGTGAAGTGAAGTGAAGTCAAGTCAAGTATAACAAATTCTTGGACTACTCGTCAGTTATCGCATGTTCCGTTATGGAAGCGAGTTTTTATGACGTAGGAGTTTTCCTGGTCAAAATAAAATCGTAAGTTTAAAAAATGAGGCGAACACAGAACCTGAGGAACTTCAGCGCAGAGTAGAGACCCTGAAGAAACACTAGACGCATTTGTATGGATCACGAAGCGTCAGGTTCCTTCCGGTTGGTCCCAGAGGCCTTTGCAAGTCTCGGTGAACGTTGCTTGGATCACTAACGTTTCGAATTCTTACGAAACATATTTTCTTTGGTAAATGTGTAATGGACACGTGGAATATTACCCGCAATCTACATCAATCGAACTAGTTTATCATGACAGGTTTTACGACTTTGCTAACCGTATCGAATTAGGTGTATGAGCAAACATTTCCGTTTATGTACTTTTCCCACCATAATCATCATACCTATAGGCATCCACACATTTATGAATAAAATGGCAACCGATGGCGGAGAAATCATCGCTTTGTACTGCAGTATATCATCATTGGAGGAAAGCATACCCTCGCAGAAAAGACATCCCAAATGATTTGAATACTCGAATGAAGCCTGGGGGCCGATAAGTTCTGACAGAATGGATGCTGAAGAACGTTATCTTGCACATTGAATGTTGATTTGATCTCGAATTCATGACTGCATCACGCATTTATAAAATTAAGAAAAGAACATTGCAGGTGGTCGGACGCAGTGTATGTACATTGTACAAGGACTAATAGTAAGTTAGCTTCCTTTCGGACGGTACCTATCGAGCTGTATTTATAGTAGATGCTTAATCGATTTATCGGCTGCAGAGGTATTAGCCACTAATCTACTCGGTTTCATTATCGAAGATAGCGTGCTTTGTCGGAATTGTTATTTATGAACATGATCCTTGGAGCAAACGTGTAAAGGCCGGAATACTCGAGAGGATTGATCGGGTTAATCTTGAATTTGGTAAACCTGGTATTATAAATTCAGTGATAGGTGATACCCAGTGATAAACTCTCGGCTCTTATCTTTTGATAGCCAAAATTTTAGCCACGTTGCATAAAAAAATGTCCGAAACTAACACCTGTTATACTTATACGGTGAGAATGAGCGATCCGCTTATCGACTTGGCTGCATTCAAAAAAGCCAATAAACAGGCGACTAATAATAGTCAAGAATAATTAAGTACATGCCCATTACCTAGTCATCATAGTTTTCAAATACATGGAATCTTCTACCCGTGCAAAGTTTATTACATAACTTTTCTAGAATGCTAAATGATACCCCCTTTTTTTTAGTTAACTTATGGAACTGGAGATGAATGTTTTTTACAAAGTTCATCACGTTATATATCTACAGAATCTACATCAGGATCGACAGGTATTAATTTCAATATTAATTTCGAATCTCTAATCAGAATACCTATACATGCATAACTTGGTTAATTATAATAGTCGACGATCCATTGAGAATAGAGACGCGTCAGCATGCTGTCAAGCAAATTTCACCGTACACAATCGCACTTTGATAAAGCAGCGATGGGGTTCTTGTGCCTTGCCTTGTGGTATTAGGTGTTCTATTTCGTCGACCGATTTCCACACGCTAATTACTGTACTGGCAGAGCTATAGGTATGTTGGTGTAAGTACATACCTGCTTCTGGCTGTTCATACAATATACGATTAGCTATCTCTATGTACAATGTACATACCTATATACATATATTATCCGTATAATTTAGTATAATATGGTTAGCATTTGCTCAGTACTTAACTTTTGTACCACTCACGTGATTGCTCATTACCTACACTTGTCACTGACCGACGATCTAATGTCAATCTATAATCCAATCAAACCGCAGGCTTCAAGGTAAGTCCGATAAAACGTTTCATTTCAAAGTTATTAAATCAAGATAAAATACGAAAATGAATTTTCTAGGCTTGTTCCCAAAATTGTGAGTGAAAACGAAACAGAATAAATTTTTGTGTAAGAAAATTTCTTGTTTTCATTTGCTAGTCGCAAATGGCCACGTACCACTTCTTCACTATTATAGTGTTCAAGCGTGAGTTATGGTTACGACAGGTAAGTCACTTCTGCCCCTCTCTCCTTGTGCATGTGCACATTGCGTGCACACGTTTTACCTGTTTTTCTTTAGTATATATGTATTTTTTATCACGCACCTATGTTATAATAGGCAAGTCACATAATGGCCTGAGGACGATCGTGCTTGTATAGTAATAGAAGCGAAGAACGGTACACTGCCACGTTGTTTCTAGCGCCTCGCTGCACGGTGCATTTACCAAAATTGAATGAATTTTCAACTCGGATTTTTGAACATTCATTTTTTCATCATAGTTACGACTGTCGCAAAGGGAACTGACCACGATTCTTCGTCCGTCTTGGTGACAATTAACAGGACGTGACGCCGCGACCTGAGGTTATAGATCAAGGCACGGGCCACGTTAATACGACTAGTACTGTCAATTACAATAAACTCCGTCAAATTGTAGTAGTTCGTGTCTTCGCGCATGACTACTGTTTTTTTTTTTTTTTTTAGGTAGGTATTTGTCTCATCATTTCATTTTATTTACAGGTATTATATGCATATCTATTACACTTGTACCGTACCTACGACCACAGTCGAGGCCAACGTTAACGCGACACATCGCATAATTAGACGATTACGAAAGAACTGTGCAGTTTTGAAAAGTGCATCATACAATTTCATATCGACAACAGTAATTCCTTCGACGTTTTCGAATGGATTACCTATTCATTGAATGATGAATATTTTAATGAATCTGTACGTAATTACGTGCGAGGATGAGTTTCAGCGATTGAACTTTTTCCCACAAAAGATGGACACGGAGTTTATTGAGAATCGTGATGGGCACATCAGGTGTCAGTTGTAACTATATGAGAAAATTAGATCAACCCTTCACTCGTCGCGGTGAGGGGCTTCTAAGCAAACAGTAACCTTATAGGGTTTGCTAGCCCCCTCGTGGTATTCAGTAGGAATTCATCTTGTATTTACATTACCTGAGGGTTGGAGTACGCGAGTATTCACTCAGCGATTACATACCCCGTTAATTTCCTAATTACCAATTACCACGTTAAAGGACCGAGGAAATAGCGTCACCTGTAACAGTCTTCTTGTTTATCTTACTTTAACTGTAATTTCTCTACCTTATAAATATTTCAATCTTTGGTTTAATATGCATGCTCGCGGTGGCTGCTGACGTGTGTTTGAAGGTAAATTTTTATTTCAAACACCAAGTTGCATAACGCTTTTTATTATAGAGCTTCAAACGTCTGGCATGAATCGTCGATATAATGCCAGCACGAAGAGCCTAGGTATTTTTATGCACTGTACTATTTAGGACAGCTGATTCGTACAGTCTTGGTGGGCGTTATCGACCTTGAATATTACTCGGAGAATTCAAATTGAACAAAGTAGTCGGTAGGGATTTGAAAGTTAAAATTTTCGAAGGATGAATTCCTGCCTTCCTGCCTGCAGCTGTTCACACAACTCTCGGAATACACATATACATATCACTTTTGCTGGACATGTCGTAATCTCAAATTTAGATTTCGGTAATTGGCAGAATCGTCATGCCAAAAATTTGTAGAAAAACTCGGTCTGCAGACTCGAAAATTTCTAGCAAATTTGTATGAACAGTCTCATCGAAGGTGTAAAAATTTACCTAAATAATTCCTCGAACGCGAATTACATTATGTACTGCACTTGAGTACATAAAATAAGAAACAGATGCAGGCCACCAAGTCGAGACTCTTGTTTTTTTAGCTTTAAATTTACAAGTACTAAGGTGTTTTTTTTTATCAGACTGAACTGTAGACAGTAAATAAGAATAATAAAATTGTGGTTTTCCACGTACCTATATGTATTATATATGGTATAAAATAACCGTGGTGCAGGAATAAAATTCAGGCAAAATTTGCTGACAAAACTGAGGAATAAAATATGTAGTGTATACCGAAAAATAATGTCGAGAAACGTCATCGAAGGACGAACCAAGTGATAAACAAGTTTTACGTAAGCGTAAAGTTATATATACGGCGAAGTTAGGTGTTGACTGAAAAAATAAACCAATTCTTAATTTATTTCTCGAATTAATCGTATGGGTAATTATTTTCTAGTAAAAATCAGGTACAGAATGCATGTATCAAGAGATATATTAGGGGAACATTGGGAGAGGGTAGAAAATCTGTAAAAATCATCCCCTAAAAATATGAACGTGGTGTAAGTGGAATTTTTTGATTTTTAAATTATGGATGATAATTTCTTTTGAGTTCAATATAGTCTGATAATAATTTATGAATGCATATCCGAATGAGTAAAGTTACTGCAAACATCGCGATAACTCATCGATGATCGAGTGTCGGGCTATGCAAGTGTCAGGTTGACGCGTCAATATAAATAGCCAAAGATTGAGAGCATTGTTCCATCCAACTTCGGCTGACATATACGCTTAGCTAATTTTAATTTAAAGACCGATCTAGAATTTATACGAGAAGACTGTGAGGCAGAAAACAAAAAAGAGAAGATAAAAAATTAGAGTCATAGATCGGTTTCGGAGAATCTATGACTTGACAGCTAATATGGTTTATTATATACGGTATGTATTATGGCTCTGAGTAAGATTTATCGTGAATAAATTTTTGAACTTAATCGAAAAGGCCAAAGTTCCGTTCTGTTAAATTTTAATGAAAATATGAGAGCTAGTTGATCCAGTAATTCCAGTGGTTGCAACTGTTCAGGTTCAGGCTGGACGAAAGCCACAGAACTGGCGAGCCGAGCCAAAGAGTCAAGACTTGGTTCGTACCGCGTAACAAACTACTACTAGGTTCTAGTTGCCATCTATTAATAGTCACCACGAGACGAAATACGGAGATATTCTACTCGTGAAAGATCCACCGTTCACTGACGGCTTGTGCCCATGGATCAAAAGCTGCACGTAGCAACGCCCTCGAGATAGAGATTCTAAGCTTTGAGCTAGTTTCCTGGCTCGGCATAATAATTCAAAGTTTCCGACAAAATTTCGTTAGAAATAGATATATTATTAAAACAAAAGTCGCGTTTGGATATTCACGGCTAAACTCTGGTTCGGTACTACTAATTGTTGTTGCATTGCTCGGTTTCGCGAGTAGTTTGAATCTATTGCTAAAACCACTTCGGTCATACATTTAAAAATTCAGAAACTTAGAGAGTGGGTTTTGACATGTGTGTTGTCATAAGTCTCAAAACTCCTCAAATTTCTAGGGAAAATATTAATGACTCTTGTATCCCGCACTCAACACACACACACACACACACACACACATACACAGATAGAGATGTGTTTTGGGATCTGTATTAAAGACGAATTATTCGACTGCAAAACAGTTGTCAAAGGCGATAAATTACGGTCAAGTACTCAGGCTATTGGCGACCATCCCAATTCCTATCGCAAATAATAATATCGTTTCGTCTTTCGTGCACGGATGCGAAATACTGAAGAAATTATCATGCATATGTACACAACCCAGGACCATATATGCCCAACCAAAAAATTCCTAATTGCGTAGTATAAAGTATAAAGCACGAAATTGTGGATGTCTTAGCGAACGATTATCCAAATTGCGGAAAAGCACAGCTTGGAATAATGTTTATGAAACCGTTGTGCAGGGCATTAACGTATCACACAAGCGTTTTACGAGCCTGGATATAGGCGAACAACATAAATATTAGTAGGTACGAATTTGGATCGTCCGAGTTTAATACGAGCGTTGATTTTGACCTGCCTCTATTCTTTATTCATTATTGGATAAGAAATGAGCGGTTGAAAAATAGACGGATATGTAACATACTCACACATGTGGTATATACCTAGAATCCGATTTATTTCAACCTATAGCAATTACTCAGCACCGATCCGCAGGCTTGATTATAGATCGGTTATTATTGTAACGCTTTTTGGAACCGATCCAAATTCGGTACGTAACAATTATGCGTGGGTAAAGAGATGTTCTAATCGTTGGTGTATTGCTAGGTATGAAACCGTGAAATAATAAAGCTATATAGAATTATTATGCTCGTCATTATTTTACGACTTAACTGATGAATCAGGGATGAATAAAAAAATCTTCGGAAATAGGTAGGTAGGTAGGTACAGTGAGTCAGTAATTTTTCTGTTTATTTTCACATAACGTATAAGTTTCTGAGTTAACTCATCGATTTCCACGCGTTTTTACGATATTAGAAAATAATTTGTTGAGAGTTTGAAATATTCTTGAGGAAAAAAAAAAAAGAAAAAAAAAAAATTCTCTTCTTTGAATTATTCGAACGATTAACGATCCCAGATTTCTGCGAGGGTGGTGAAAGGCGATTGTCTTTTATGAGGATTTAGGGGATTTGGAAAAAAAGGAACCGATTCAATCGTGCGTTAATGTTTCGCGAAGGTATAAGGTATAGGTATATTATTATAGGTGTAAGTCGGGGGGAAGGCGACACCGCTGATCGATCTACCGTGAAATTTCATTGAAAACTACCTACCGCTACTATATATACTCGAACGGTTCTTCCATTGATAAATTAAATACTGAACGAACCAGACCGAGAGATCAGTGGATTTAAAATGGGCGTGGTTAAGCCGATGAGATTACGTCATCGGATTTATTAACCACGTGCTGTGTGGTTTTCGACTGATATTTCGCTGACTCGTTGGAATTTTCATGGCACTAGACTGGCTCTTAATTATATTGAAAAAAAAAAAGAAAAATTATATATTTTTCCGGAAGTAATAAAAATTCAATAAAACTATAAACTATAAACTATAAACGCAGTCACTCAATGCGTAGGTATTAATTCTACTTCAGCAGCTCGTTCGATCAAACTTCTATAATTTATAGTATTAAACCTAAACTATGATATGTTCAAACAGATGTTACCACCGAATTAGTTCACTTGCTATATTATTTTTAAACTTATGATGAATAATAATGATTTCGTCACGATTTTAACAGCTGCTTATGTGTCCCACATATGTCTGAATCGAATTTGAAAGTCAAGAACAGAAGAGGAGGAATGAAAGTTCAAAATATTGTTTTCAATGTTCGGATCTAATATAATGATGTTCGATTTCAATGAATTTTCGGAATATCACATCTTCCGCTAAAATATTTCAAACTATCGAAACTTCGATAGTTTGCTGAAGATCTTTAGATCTCTTTGCACGGAAATTCATCATCGCAATAAATATATTGAAGAGCTGCAGTTCGAAGAAAATGAACAATTTCAATGTTCTTTGTATAGATCATGAATTTTCAATTCGTCCTAGGGATTGAATATTTTTTCTTGATTCAGCAGAAATAAGTAAAAATAAGGGAAATCACGCATTTTTGTTCGGCAGCCTCTCCGTTCCCCCACTTTACTCGCATGATACGTTCTTGAATAAAAATTTGAAAAATTCTAGCAAACATATAAGTGCGAATATTCTCTGTTCAAATACGCGAAGACAGACGTACATGTAAGGTATATTATATACGCGTTCTGTTTTCACGGTTGAACACTCGGAGGCCAATGACCACGCGGCAGAGGGGACTGGGTCAAATGCAAACAAGGTAAGGGGGAGTCCCGTACGTCTGACATCGGCGTCGCGACGCGACGTTTCCGAACTCGTTGTAGTACGTGCATATCGTTGACCCTAGACCTAGCCGCCCTTTGAGGAAAATTTGTGAAAATGAAAGCCGGATGTTAACCCGAAAAAATTCGGAAAGCGTCGCGACGCGAGGTAAAGCGAGTTAGAGAATTATAAAGCGAGCGAAGAGACTTCGGTCTGATCGTTAGCAGGCGAGGTCCTTGACCACGCGAGCGTAAGCCGTCGTACTCTGGTGCCCATTTGGTACACCCAGCCTTTGTACCTCCAACCGTCTCGACGAAAGTATACGAAACACGATTCTTCGATATTAGGTAACACCTCAAACGAGTCAATGGACTTGATCCACTGACATACCTACTACTGGTCTAATATTGCCTGCCATGTGCACCGCGTGGTTTTATTCACTACTTGTATATCGCCCCGGGGTACGAGGGAATGTTTTCCCTCAAGTCATTGAGAAATAATGGCCGACTCGATCATAGTCAATCCTTTGATCTCTCAACGATGTGGTCCGTCTCAGAGAACCTCCTTTTGTTGCATAAAGGTGTACCCGAAAGTTCGACCGGACCCATAATATATGTTTCGGAGTAAATTTCGATTCCACCTTATTTCGCTATCGTGAGAATCGTGCGATTATTATTTTTTATTTTGCTGGCTCAACATTTTGGAGCCGGAGAAATACTTGAAGAAATTTTTGAGAATTTCTCGGTTTCTATTATTGGAGCAAAAAAATGACCGTAAAATATGTTTCTTCACATGGATAAAGCACGGAGGGAAATATTTCAGAATTTATGTCCGAACATAAAGGCGTGCGCATACCTAGTTCACTGCATAGATACCCTGGGATCTTTCATCGCGGCGTTTATCGTTGCGGGCGTCGCGACGCCCGCGCTAGCGTAGTGGCGGCACGCGACCTACGTAATTGACTAACTTTACGGAAAGACCGCGCGCGTATGTAATTCGTTAGCTTGCGTTTCACACTCTGATGTGAGTCAGAATAAAGATCGGCGACCAAGCCTGTGCTATAACGAGGGCAAAAATATTTATCCAACAATCTCGCTAAATTTATCGTCGCTGCACGTACCGCAATATAATAATATAAAGATTATATTTATTCAAATTAATTTCTTTCAGCGCGAATTTCGTCTCACGTTATTAAATACATCATTATACCTAATAGTTCAAAAATGAATGAAGAAACAGAGAAAAAGGTTTCTCAGAAGTCACAATGTCTTTCTCTGTCATTAGTCATAATTTGTCCAACAATTAGTCAAAGGTATAAATAAAAATGGAAATTTGGAACACCTTGGAAATAATTGTCTTTTAAATCACCGAAAGCCTTCGAACAATTTTTCTACTCAACGTTGATGAAGAAATGGCTCGAAATGAAAATTGTTTGTATAACATATAAAAATAAATTTCATCTAAACGATCATTGCGGTTTGCCAGAAAATTACATCGATGTAGAATATTTCGTTCAAATTTGAAGAATTTTAGATGAACGCATGCGACTTCTTTTTCGAATTATGAATGATGTCTAAAAATTGTAGTAGTTATCTGTGAAAATACTGAGTCAATAGAATATGTCTTTACAGCATGGCTGTTGTTTAAAAAAAAAAAGAAAAAAGATATGATTGCATTGAGAATGTACTCGTATACAGTAAGACTCATTATTAGTTAGTTAATGTACCGAGTATGAAAGACTTGAAAGAATGATACAGAATCGAGTGTTTTAATAAATTCTTCAGTTTCTATTCGTTTGAAATAATGAAATTCCAGTGATGCATACCTACTATACTTACGGTCGCAGCCATATTTCTTCTTCTAATGACGTCATCAGAGTATTGTTCCCCGTTGACAATAGAATTGATGTGGTTACAGAAAGAGACCTCAAAGGAGGGTATATGTACAATGCATATGAGTGAGGGCAACGAGAACTACCTCAGTTTGAATTGCAAAGTTCTTAAGAACTTTCACTGACAAAATTCATATATCCATATACCTAATAAAAGTATATAAATATGTATACCTATATACACGCGTTATTCTTTGAATCGCGTGTTTTACCGAAATTTTATTTATTTTATTATTATATCATAATAATTATAATTCAGATCTGACTCGAGAGAAGATCGCTCCTTATTTTCTATCTCAACGAGTTTCACTTTATCAAGATAAATATTAACCCGCAACGAATAGCATACATATGTATATTTTATATTTTGTTTAATAGCTGAATTAAAATCAGCTCCAAAACGCCTACGTCCGACCATATTAAACCCGTTAGCGTTACTTCGTTGAATAGAAAAAACCAAAAAAAAAGAAAAAATTCTTTTTTCTTTTATATCATTTTTGAATAAATTTAGAACCGGATGAATTCCCTGGATCATAAATCATAAATCTCACGCAAATAGGGTATGGGTGATGAATGAGTGCAAGTGTCGCCTTCTCGTAACTTGAGCAAAGTTGAGCATCGGTAGCGCAACGCCTGCATTATACTCGCTACCGGTCCCAATGGTTTTACTGCAGTTTACTAGCCTCTCGGGGCCTCGTAGCGGCTCCTCATACGTATTTAATAAACGCGTAACTATTTTCGAGTTTCAAAGATGCCCCGCAGTATCCATAAACTGTGTACATATGTACCTACGACCAGGGGGCAGGGAGATAAAATTCCGAGTCGAGGCAGATCAGAAAACTGTTAGGAATTTCGCACCATAGCGAGTTGTTAATAGACTCCACGCAGTTACTTTCAAACATTATTCTTTATATACCCTACCTACTTCTTCTTCGTGCTTCGAAAAGGGTCTTTTACCGATTTAACGATAGGTACCCTACCTACATCATTTTGCGAGAATTTTTATTATTGGCAGAAGTAAAAAGAAGAACAAAAAAATGTACCTACTATACTTTTTCTTCATTATTGAAGTGCGGACACTGACTGCGAAGATAATTTAATCGAAAAGCGATTAAAATAAAGAAAAAAGATTATTACTGTCGTTGAGATTGACCATCTGTTATATCAATCGGATTATTAATAGGCGATAAGAAGCTATAACGACGTCGTTCGAATCTGTAATGCAAAATGTTTGCTTTCGTTGATTGATTATTAGTTTATTTATCTCGAATAACAGCCGAGAATGTTTAGCCTTTTTCGCTTCTTTTTTTCTCAACTTGCGATAGGTCAGGGTTGATGATTTAACCGAATCCTGGTTTCGATTAAATCTGCCAGTATTACTAGCTGATCGGCTTATTTTTCTCAAGATATATACCAACGAAGATATTCCGTCTAGGATTGGATCGACGGAGATTTTTATACAACGCATAAAGGCTTAATGATCTTCTAGTTTATTTTGCCAATTGATATTGTTCGCGTTCCGTATTCTTCTTTTTATTTTATTTTATTTTATTTTATTTTATTTTATGTTTTGAGTAAAAGCTCGAGCTACACAAACGTGTGTTTAAATGTTTCCAAGTACCTACTTGGTATAAGGCAGACATGCACTCGCGTCTGTGTAACAGCTCTCTCGTAACAATTGACACGAATTCTTTGTCTAATTAGACAATTAAGTCAGTTGAAACGTGGCTTTATTTGAATAAAGCTCGACCACCTACTGACAAATGCATTCGATATGACGTTCACGTTTAAACGGATTAATAAACATCGCGTTTGAGATCGCACGACGTCGATTTCTTCTCAAAAGTTATGCTATGCAAAGCACTACGCCTCGCTGAGTAGAGAAATTCAGATTTATGTATTACATTATTGCCTATCTGGTTTTTCTGGACCAGATCATGACACCTCTTTCTCTATTCCTTTCGATCATTGCATGACTCGTGCAAATCGTGCCTAAGATCGCGGGAGAAGTCGCGTATGTATTACACACGTGCGAGCCACGTGTCAGGCGCGATGACGATGATAGTTCTTTTTTTATGGTCTTTTATTTTTTGCCATTTTCATTTATTTTTTGTTCACTCCGGAATTAGATGTAAAGATATGTAAACGATCGGAAATACCAGTCAGCAAAATCGTATAGTATATAAGCTGCTGCAAGATATATAAAATAGTGATTTTTCTTATTTTTGAAAATACATTTCGATATTGTTTCTCGCGTTCTACGGATAGACGGATTTATGAATGACATAGTAAACTATACTGTATAACAGACTAGTTGTAGACCTTGACTTTTATGCAGAAATAGCGAGAGAGAAAGGATTTATTCGATCGGATGAAATTTATGTTAGTTACTATGAGAAGAATATTACCGATCATTAAATACCAAGACGTTCTTATATTGCCGATGAAGTGAAATTTGATTTCAAGAATTGGTGGTATTACCCGCAATAAATTCACGCGGTTATATAAATACTTAGACGCGGTTTATTCAAATTATTTAATGAGAAATAGTATATATATACCTCGAAGCAACCGATGATCACGAATAAATATAAGACCGTTTGATTAATGCAACACATCCCTCCTCTTAGCTTCGCGAAGAAAGAAAAAAAAAAGAAAAATGAGTCCTAAGTTACAAAGTGCGGGCGGTAGTTAATTTTGAAATTTTAATCAACTGCAGCAGTTTGATTTTGATCTAGAATATAATAGGACGTTCAGTGATACGTCTACTAATAAATAATTACGCTATATCTCCGTCAAGTTTTAATCATCCATTACCATTTGATGTAATCTATATCTGTGATTTATGGGCCTAGATTCTAAAGCTTCATCATTATCATTTCCACAAATTGTTCGAAACTATAAAAGCAACAGCTAGGCTTTGTTCTCTATATGTAGATTATCTGGGGGCACTCAAACAGGTGTGTAACGTATCAATAAGTTTTGAGCAATAAATATTCACACCGCAATATTCACTATGTCAGATGCGTGCCTGTGATTTAAATAATTATAATAATTGACGTATAGAATTTTGATGGACACTATAACGACGGTTTTCTAGATTTTTTGAGATTCTATTTTCGCTCGTTTCATAGATTCAATTTGTACAAGATAGACATAAGTATATATGAGCGTATATATAAGAAAATATGAACTCTTTTGTAAAAATACGGATATATATGTAATTATGTACAATGTACATGCATACTCTCGCCCATAAAGCTCTTTACACAATATTTCAGTTTCGAAATGAACAGGTGCTGTATAATACGCGACTATTTAAAAGCCGTGACCTAACTGTCGAAAAACTTTGGTTGCTCAATTGACAAAGGTACCTACACCTATAGGCATTTCACTATTCGATCTACGTCAAACGGTCTATGTAGGTATATAATTAAAATAAAAATTTAAACTTATTGTTATTTAAGGCGTCGTTGATGTATACTATAATATATATTACAATATATTAAACCTACTCGTGCTTTTCCATAGAATTCGAAAATCCAACCACGGGAAAGGAATATTTTGAAAAATGAATTTACCTTCAGGGAAGAGTTTCGATTTCTATCAACGGGGAATTGAAAAATAAGAAAAATGAAAGAAAACAAAAAATACGTTTGTAAAATATAATGTGAATATATTTTGTAGAATGAATCATCCAAGTCGATGGAAAAGCATGAGTACGTACAGAGATATCGCAGAAGGAACATGCATGTATGTACCAATATCGCCATATGTGTCATATGAGGTTATTTACTTACGTGTAGATCGGGAATAAGGAAGAAATCGATTTTCTCGATTCAGACACTTACCTGAAACAGATAAAGAGAAAAAAATAAAAATTGTTTAAATTCGTTTCAAAAAAGGAGTAAATTGTTACGAAATCAGAAGATCGTAAGAAGTTGTGATAAATTAGCACCTGTCTTTCTCGTTTTAGTATAACTTCCAGTTTTTTGTTTTTTCATTCCTCATTCTGATATTAAAAATGCAAAAAACAGGAATACACCTTCCGAGCCGAGGTACCTACCTACCTATCTATCTACCTACCTACCTCCTTCATATATGTATATTGTATATGTAGGTATAATGAAATCTATCATTGCTAAATACTCTGTTATGAGTTACGACACGCTCGGTGGACACAGCCTCGTTTTACCCACGTTATATGCAAGTTTACTGTATAATATTGCACATACCAATACCTACAATATCTGCGTGCGTGAATGTGCCCCTTTACAAACAGATGAATACACTCAAGTCTGTCTTTCTTTACCCCATTATAATACTTCCTAACAGATTCCCGCGGGCTCCGCTTCACAGTTTCTCTAACATTAAATACCATGTGTCTAGTTAGGTTGAAATATACAGTCCCAATTCCTTCAATGCTCAAAAGTCATACTTTCAATCCTACATACAACAATATCTGCATTGCAGGGTGATACTCCAGGGACATCTCAGTACTGCAAGTCTCGGACCGTCAGGCGGCTGATAAATATGTGCGCGAAATTATCAGGTTCGCCGCTCGACCATTAGGTAGCTATAGTATAGCCGAAATTCGATCAACGCGATCGTAGCCGCCGATCGTAGATGAGGAATAAAAGGAAAGAAAAATCCAGGGCTACGATCTGTGGCTACGATCGCGTTGATCGAATTTTGACTATACCATAGCTGCCTAATGGTCGAGCGGCGAGCCTGATAATTTCGCGCACATATTTATCAGCCGCCTGACGGTCCGAGACTTGCAGTACTGAGATGTCCCTGGAATATCACCCTGTACATGGACATAAAAGAGAAAACTTACATACATAGGTATTACTTTCTGCAGATTTAAAAAATCAACCGATTACATCGCGGAAAAACATTAGGTACCTAACTCCTATCTATTTTTTTCTTTTTTTCTGACGGGGATATTATATACGAGACTGCAGTTTTACAGCTTTGGTATTTAGCGATTCGTTTCTTATTTTTTTTATTTCTACACCTCTACCTTTTACGCGTATATTGCGGTAGATTAGAGGGCCTTATGAGGCCCACGTTGGATACCGTCACGTAAGACAGTACAGCATTACGTAATTATAGGATTGCAGCTGACCTACTCACTCCGACTTCGGGAATCGTTTTTTTTTTTTCATCCTTTTTATTTTTTTCTTGATAGCTTCAAATAATCTGAAACCCCGCACACTTCTTACCTATAGTAGTAGCTATCCGTGGAAAAATGTACAGATTTTTAACGACAAAATTTTATTAATCACTATTTGGAGATGAGAATTTTTTTTTTTTTTTTTTTGGTGCGCTGTAGCTTCGAAAATTATATCGTTGATAACCTGTTGAATTTTCATGAAATACCTACTACTACAGGTAAGGAGTTTACCAAGTTTGAGATTAATCGGAGCTATACTGCAATAGGAAGAAAAAAATGACCGCGAAACGTCACAAATCGTGTTTTATTAAAGTTGGAAAATTTGAAGGCTTTGGGACGGGATTTATAATTGAGATAAGAACCTGGGATTTTGGCTATATTTTTTTTGCGTATGTTTGGAGTCGTCCTGGTCGATGGGTGCATTGAAATTCAAAAATGATCAAATTAGGGATCACCCTAATTTATATACACATGATCGGTTCTGTTAATGAAACGCGATCGAACTCTACGAATGATATCATTAAATCAGGCCGGATTGACTTACGTATGTGAATTACGTTACGCATCTTGATCGTACATATGTGTACATCACATGATGATATTAGAAAATATACAACACACGTCTAAAGCGGTTGGCGGTGATGCGCTAGAAAATTATTCCTCATTAATTCCGGATATTACAGCTTACATGCTGCAGAATATTACCGTATATATATGTATACCTATATACGCGCGTGTCTACGCAGTGACAAAGGCCAAGGACAGCTGGATTCTATTTATGATACCAATTTAAAATTTTTTTTTTTTTTTTCTATTTCTCGTTGATTGAAATTTAACATAAACTCTTTATCACGGAAATTGTTATCCAAAAATCTGCGGACTAATTATTACTCGATTTTATTTTTTCCAACTTTCAATCCGTAATTTAATTTTTTTTCTTCCTTTTGAGAAAATGAGAATGTATCTATTACGCGTTACGTCTATAGACTCTGGACTTCAATCTCCACGTCCTACACATCAGATCTGTTACTCTCCTGCAACGTCCTTGAGGAATTGCACCATCGCAATGCACAATGCCTCGATTTGCTTCACCACGTTACCGGCCTACGTAGCTGGTATATCCACGCATTATCGTATAGCATGGATCGAGGATCAGGTTACTTATACTGGTATATACATAAAATAGGTATAAAACAACCTCTCGAAGCTCGCAAGCTAATCTTTGGAACGTTACACCGTTTCTCATGCATCTATTACTCGTATATGTTCAACGTGACATAATTACGTCGCGTGAATCGATTTAGGTGCACGTACGTAAGTGTAATCTTTGAAAAAATTCATTACATATCTAGACGAAGTACAGAAAAATCTTGAGATTTCTTTAATTATACCTACTGCCGCGCAGAAGAGAAAATAATGAGCGACACATACGTCGCGATGTATAGAAACGTTAGAATTATTCCTATGGCATATAATGACATTCGAGATGGTATAGCATAAATTCCGAACCTATGACACGGCTCGGCGTATATCAGGTCGAATTTTTGTTTTTTTTCTCTTTTTTTTCTCCTATTCTTGTGTCTTCGAAAATATATTTCCGCGGTTTATCTTTTCACCGCTACACATACCTATGATTATATCGCGGAATGAAAGACTTTTAAAGAAGGTTCGTAGGTAGATAAGTAGGTAGATAGGTATATATGTATAGGTATGCGTTAAAAGAAACGCAGCTAGCTCGTTCTCTGTCGTATAGTGCGTAGAGAAAGTTGCCCGCGACTATTAGCGAGTTTCTTTCCATTTTTAAGAGATATGCAGGTATAGAAGATAGTAAAATCAGAAGAAAAATGAGAGGAAAGCAGAAAAAGAAATAAGAAAACTGTATGAGTGTATAGCTACGAAAAAAATCCGGAAAAGAAGATTCATAATCGCATAATATAAAATAAAAAAAAAAAAGAACCAAAAGAAAGCGAGGAAAATCGTCACATACTGTAATTAAAAACGTTAATTATTTATTCATTTTATTTTTTCCTATTTCTCATTCAAGAATTGGACTTCCGTAATGCCACCAGCTCGACTTGTATGTCTCTATGCGTGAATATATACGAAACGTGAGTAGAATTATAAAAAGTATTGCATCCGGTGAGCGTTTCCCTTACATGCGTTCAAGGTATAACATATATACAAGGTACATATATGTAGTATAACGCGATAGCTGTGTTATTCGATTGATTGCTAAATATTACGTCTCTATTTGGGAGAAACGAACAATAGCTGCGGTTTGCACGCTCGGTAAATACCTATCTATCTATATACACCTATACCATACGGTGTTACGGGTGTCTATATACCTAAGCGGCAAACATCGTTTCTAGAATATTAATTAGTAATTATATCAACATAGCGATAAGTTAATTCCATACGTTTCGCGCGGTAACGTCGAGTCTTGTTGAACAGCACGCGTCACTGCAGACAATTTTATTCTTGCAACAATACAGACGCCATATTGCATTTTTATACTATTTGATGACCGAATCGATCCCGAAATATATTATTTTTTGATTAAGACAGCTTAGGTATACCTGTATAGGAAATTTTGAAAATTTATTGAAGCAAGCATTTTTAGTCTTATTTTTAATCCTGCAGCTACATAAATCGCTTCGAGATATTCTGCAGTTATTAAACTGTCTTATACCAGCTCACAGATGTTGCCTGAGGAATGCATTGTTTTATTAATAGTAACGGAAGATCGGCTAACTCAGTGTATCTTTGCTGCTGCAGCGAAGGCAAAGCGTATCGTGAAAGTTCGGTTTCTTATGTCAGTTTAGCGCACATGTCTTTTATACCTAATAGGTTTCAGTAATCGTATCTAATGCGCGTATGATAATCGACGTGAAAAAAAAGCTGCTACAATTATTGGGTGAATGATATAAAGATAAGAAAATTATATATCTTTCTCAAAAAACCGCTTCGAGTGTTTAATGCAATCGTGCTCTTCCATCGTTTCGACAGTTATATCAGTTTATAACTCATACGACTGGGGCATGCAGCGCAGATAACACACCGCGATAAAATTTCAAGTATTTTTAAAAGCGCGATATAAGCGCTGATTTTCATAAACCGGAACGATGTTTGTTTGCGTCGTGTTATTCTCAGTTTCTATTCACATCTAACTGTCTTCTCAATGCGAGAACGATGTGATGAGCGTATGTATACGACTTATAGAATGAATAGAAAAACGATATACCCATGTGGCTTCTGGGGAAAGAAAACCTTCGACATACGAGTTAATCGAAATTTTTTGGCTGTCAACGCACGCAGTCAGTTCCTATTCCGAAAAAAAATTTCTCACCTCCGGGCCGAAAGCGACAACTTTCGTCCCGCTGCGCGGAACGAAGTTTCCGCTTTCGGCTCTGTCGATGCGAAATAGTATATTACATACCTAGGGCAGTAAAATAAGGAAGGTCCCAGATCACATGTTTGTCGACCTCGGCTTCGCCTCGGACGACAATTACATGTGATCTGGGACCTTCCTTATTTTACTGCCCTAGGTATGTGATATACTATTTTGTTCGATTGATCAACGCGCTCGGAATACAATATACATACTCCGATCTTCTCATATCAAAGACACAATATCGTATATATGTATGATTATATGCATGCGGGAATGAATGGTTTTACGTTAACGACATGATGCAATAATTAATAGCGATTTTACCTGGTACAGAATAGGGCATAGTCTGAGCCTGGGGAGCCCAATAAGCTGGGCTTATTGCCGGGTAGTGTGCGTGCGAACCGAAATGGGCGCCGCTGTACTGTTTCCTGCTTTTCATCGCCATTGGGCCTTAGAAAGTTGCTATCATAGCCCGGGTTTGAAAATTCCCGCGCTACGAGCTTTCTCGAAGTATTTTCTCTTCTCTTTAGTTTATTTCTATATATTTTCTATATATTTTCTTTGATATTCCGTCAGAATAATATACGATGTTCCTCTGACTTCCTTCTCTTCTTTTAGTTGTTTATTTTAGCTCTACTACCAGTTCATCCTTTTCAAAAAAATCAAGAGTTATTTATCGTTCTAGGGTAAGTCCAGTTGCATTTGACCACCTGTTCACCCACCGGACCAAAAGGCGGTCACGCGTTTTATAAGTTTGGCACTCTGAATGAGGAAGCCACGTATTTGTATTCACTAGAAGTAGGCGGGCGTCTACTACTGATATAGGTAAGACACCTCGCTATGTCTCTCTCTCTCTCTCTCTCTACTCGTCAAATTGAAGATCTCGGAAGTAGGTAGAGCAGTACACCTCGAACCAAACCGAACCGAAGCGAAGTAAGTAAGTAAGTGATGAAAATTATCGCTTGGCACGAGCGTAGAACGTAGATTAGTCTCGAGGATTATATTTCGGAGTTTAACGCCGCGATGTGGGCGTGTCTTAGCGTAACTGATTCTCGCTCGTAGTTCGTATCGTTTATAGTGTTAAAACGCCGTTCAAAATTCGTACTTTATTTTCATCATTTAAAACTCGTTAATTTATTAGTCGCCTTTTACTTTACTTTACTTTACTTTTTACTATCGAATAAATCGATCTTCAAATTTTCAAATATAACAGAAGATACGAAAATTTCTTTCGATTCACCCCAAAAATTTTGCATTCAATACAATATAATGTATTCTATCTTATGCAATCTCACTGAGAAGCTATGCTATCCGTAGTTACGTAACAATTGCCAATAATAACACAATTTTTTTTCTTTTCTTTGTTATTCAAATATATAGAATTATAGGAAAAAATATTTTTCACGAAACAATATACGACGATAATCGGTTTTTAAAAGCTTCGATCTTTTTTTTATTATTATTATTATTATTATAGAAACTTTTGGACTGCGTTGATGACAATCCGAATTATCTATAAGTATATCATTCAATAACACATGAGACACTGATTCCGATATGACGAATCAAATATCGGCTATAATTAGCCTTTGAAATGAATTTATATGCAGTCGTAATTATATAGATGGAAATTATAGATTAATCAAATTTTTTTTTGAATAATTATTTCAGTTGATTGTCGGATTGTTTATAATGACACTATAATAATTTCATATATTTCACTGTACGCGTTTATTGAACTTATACCGCAGATTTGAGACGCGATATATTGAACACAAATTGATATTTTTGCTTCTATCTATCCGTTTGCAATTTTTTTTTTTTTATATATTATTAATAATATTATTATTTTATTTTTATTATCGCGATTTAAAGAAGCGCCCCGTACAACGCGAGACGGTCTACAGGGAGTCGCTCAACAAGTGCGACTATCTACGCGTGCAGTAGACTAGCCGCGGAAGAGACAGACAGACTCTTACAGCGCTCCGAACGGACGATGGGTTAACCAACAACAGCTGATCCCAACAATGCACACGTGACAAGTATGAATCACACCCGCGTCGAGAAGGCGCGACATCATTCCTACTATACTTTACGTGTAGACCTCCTCCACGCCTTACCATCATTATTTTCAATTCATTTCTAGATCAGAGATCCGATCCATTTATATCGCGCGCATTGACATACTCTCGTTGCAGTATAGCTACTGAATAAATTCTTCGAAATTTTCAATTCCTGAATAGATGTGAAGAATGATAATTCTAATGATATAGAAGGAAAAAAAATGGTTTTATTGAATGAGTCATTTTCCGAATAAGCAAGCTGAAATATATGTGTATATTTCAAATATTAGGACACGTACGATATAATATTATGTGCATGTCTAGAAGAGATCGAAGTTCTGTTGTTTTCTTACCTACCTAGTAGCGTAAAGTTGACGTAGGACTTTTACGGATAAGAATTATGGATAGGCAAAACATGCGGAGTAAGAATTTGGAATTGAGAATTTTCGGAGCAAGTTGAATGCATGCTCGGACCTCAGAGAATAATACAAGACAGCTGATAAGTTCTTGAATACGTTGAATAACCAGTATTACAAGTTTACCCGTATAGTAGTTTTATTTAATAGTACCTATACATACAGGAGTGCAGAAACGCATACGTACCTACCTATATAGTATTCAGACGTACCGTTATACTCGTTTGTATGCGACTTAAAGGCCTGTTTTCGGTATATCTACCTACCTACCTACCTACCTACCTTTTACCTATACGTCCGAAACTACTTTCAACGACTAACGCTAACCCACTGCCCGCATTATTCAACTTACGGTCAATGAAGTTACGCGATGCGTGATCGCGTTTATTTTTCACTTTGGGGTAAAGTGAGCCAATGATTGCGACACTGCATTGATGCATTTTCGTTTTTTTTTTCATCAATTTTCGGTTTCCAGTAGAATTTTTTTTTCTCATAATATTGTTCGGACTTATTCGAACGAAAATAAAATCGTGACTAATTGAGCGAGCACGCCAAGGTTATTAATTCTTATTTGGATATATAACGAAACCTCGAGGAAAGGAAAAATATTTTTACAATGAAGAAAAGAGGAGAGATAAACAAATGAATAAATCTTCTTAACAAGCTCGAGATTGCGATGAGGATTAAAATATATATGTATATAAGAAGGGGTAGCATCGTTTTAAAATTCTTTCTACATTCGTAGTGTTGAGTATTATATACATTCATTTATTGTATACCCAATCCTCTTATTTGTTCGAGATATTACCAGTTGTAACAATTGCCATAAGAACGGAGAGAGGAACGGGTATATACCTAGTCTCGCTATAATATGTATATATCTAACAATTCATTCATTTCTATACAATAAGCGTCAAGTAATGACTCATTACTCATTAAATACGTGAACTCACCAACCTCTCCTCCGTCTCAGAAATGCACTTTGAAATCTTCTTAGCTTGGGTATATTTAGAAAACTAATAACATCAGATTTTCAAAGTCTATCGACTCGCGCGCTTAGTAGGTACGAATCATAAGCAGCTTATGGCGAGCGAAGATCTCTCATTTAAGACAGTTAAAATTACCTTTTCCTCATTTCTTTTTGTTTCTTGGGTATTAGAAGTATAGACTTTGTCTCGGTGTATGTATGTGTATGTACTACAATAAATATATATTATATTCTATTATATATGCTATTCTATTCTATTCTAAAATGTTATTTGTACTGTCTGACGCACGTAGAATACCGAGAAAAAATTTACATCTGTGCGAAGAACAGGGTCAAGTTAGAATTTTCGTTTCACCTAGTTTTACAAAATTCAATAAATATAATCTTTGATATTTACACAAATAGGAATAATCACTCGTCACTTTTTTAAACGTGGAATACTTCGCGTTCTCTGCAGTTCTTTTAAAATAAGAGAATGAAGATTCCAACAGTAGGTACCTATTATAGGAGAAAAAAAAACTTCAAATTTCGATGATATTATCTCGTCGATTGATTTTCTTATAGTACATCAATCATTATATAAAACCTTGGAAATTTACTCACAGCTTTAATCATAATTATAATACGATCGCGTATACTGACGAGGCGGAAATGGAGTTCCGGAAAACGGAATGATTAACCGAATTATATACACAAAGGTGAAAGAAACGTTACAGGCGTTGAAAAGCAGGCAAAATTTTGCCAATGCGATTAGTCAAACTCGACATCACGTGTGGGAAATTGGTACTGCCATTTGCCTTGATCTGTAATGCGTGTAAGGCTTCAAGCTTTAATTAATCGCTCAAGCTCATTAACCGAGTTAATTGTAGCACTTCGATCTTACTTTGAGCCGAAAGACGAGAGAAAGAGAGAGAGAGCTTATTCTTGTAACGACGGTGTATTTCTATGTATAAATAAATAAATAAATAAATAAATATATAAATAAATGAATATGTATTGCACACATGTGCTTTTAAATAAGCCGTAACGATTGTAACGGGCAGTAGGTATATCGGAGTCAGTATGACTTTTTTTGAATTTTTTTGAATTTTTTTTTCTTCTTTTTTGCTTTTTTTCAGGTTTATTTTTGGGTTCTCGTAACGCAGAAGCAGCTTATGCTGTTCCTCATTTACCACAGCGCCCGTATACATCGTGACAGGGATCACCGATCAACGCTTTCGGCAAATACATGAGTTTGAAAAAAAAAAACCGTTTCTTTATTTTTTTTCTCCATTTCATTTCAGACAATATTTATTACACAGAGAGTATAGTAGCTGGGAATCTCGCGTAGTCCGTACAATTTTATTTTATCGAGGAGGACATGAACTGAGAAATGTTCTTTTTCTTCTAAAACGACGATTACGTAATCAGATTTTGGCCGAAATTCAATGAAAATAATCCACCGTTTAGGGCTTGATTTTATCGGCGAATCAATCAATCGGGGAATTACTCTGTTTGTTGCACTTGGGTGTATCACCGTTCTTCATTTTATTTTATTTTATTTTTTCAATATACGATTTATTCCAGAACAACAATTTGGCCAAGGCACTAACTACTAGCTGGATACGCTTGCTTAACGGTTTGTTCATAATCTGGTAAAGCAAACAGGGCGCGGATAAGGTAAACAGATAAATATTGAGGGTAAGTAGGTATGACGCTGCGCCGAGTTTGGAGTTCACACAACTCGCCGTATATATTTCCTGTTTTTATCTGAAAAAGGTCGATAAATTGAGCGCAGACAGACGGACTATGCTCTATCGCCGTTCTCTCTCTTCGATTATTTTCTTCTCACTCCTATTTACTCTTCCTTGCTTTACGCCATCCTATTTTATTCTCTTGTCGCATCGTGTTTACCCTGCTGGCCGGCAGCTGAACACATTTCACGGCTGGTTTTCGACAAATGTCGTGCACAACGAGTATAAGCTATCTTCCTTCTAGTTTTACTGCGATCTTGGAAGACGATGACATGCTGTTACTTCTTCTTCTTCGGCTTCTTCTTCTTCTTCTTCTTCTTCTTTTTCTTCTTCTTTTCTTTTCCTTTTCTTTTTTGATTTTCATCCTTCTCATTTCCGTCGCTCGTAAAGCGTCCCGGTGACGCGACGGTCAGTGTCGAGAGAGTATATATCCAACACGTTTGAAGTTTCGTTATTTAAACCGTGAAGACGTGACTAATAGCCAAACCGCAACAAACTACGGAAATAAAAGTCTTTAACGCCACACTTTTTCTCGTAATTAGACAGAAAGGCATCTCGGAGTTATTCAAATTAGACCAACAGTAATTCCACAGCCTCGGAATTCGTTAAATAATTATTCACTAATTTTTGATCGAATTTACTAATTCACCCAAAATTTTTTTTATCATGGCTCTATTCCTTGTCGAAAACCAAGACGAATTTGTACCAGCGAAAATTTGATCGGAATTATAGTTTTCAAATGGTAGCGAGTTGAAGTTAATCAATCACGACTTAGTTTCTTGAGAGGAAAGACAGAGGGCGGAGCGTCGGACGACCGTTAGAAAAGCTGAACGATAATTGGCCAACTTGAATCTAGTCTCATTTGAAAACTGCAAGACCCACGAGATTTTTTCTCAGGAAAGTTCGTATCAGTTTTTCAAGAAGATTAAATCTATCGCAGGAAGGAATCAGCGCGGGAAATATTTTGCTTACAGCGTGTCAGAAGCTTGGCCTCGTAATAAATCCCAGGCATCTAAGCTGTAAGCAAGTGTGTACACACGTAGCTTTGCATAACTCCATGTTACTTGGGCGAACTAAGGTTTACGTCTATACGTGGGTATTGAGGAGCTAGGCTTTTGCTTTCAAAGCGAATGGCTCATGTAACAATCTAATATCCAGCCTTCTCCACGCCGTGTTATTAGAGTTTGAAACAAACGGGATTGCCGAATGGTTTATCGACTCAACAGCCATGCGATCCACCACCCTGGTCCTTCCCTTGTTTCGAACGTACGAGTATCGTTGTAATTTGAAACTCTCAAGACTTCAGTCTTCGACTTCCTTTAACCTTTCGTTCTTTCGTCCTATTTCTATCCATTTGTTCCTCTCACCTTTCCCCTCTTCCCTTTCACCTTTTCCCTTCTTCCTTCTCCCTTTTCCCTTTCCTATTTCCTCGCCCCGCACGTAGGTGTACTCTTATTGATGAATAACGAATGGCGATTGAACTGTCAGAGGTCATCGTACAGCTGATGTTTTATGGATATTTGTGGGTCTCCGCGGAGACGATGCATTATTTATGTTTAGGGATATCCATCCTTCGCTGTGCTCGCATTACGAGTATCTAAACAGGTTATCCGACCGACGAATGGCATAAAAGGATTTCCATCAGCATCATACGCAGCATGCATTTCGAACGAAAAGAAATATCAGATTCCCTTTAAGAACAGACTTGTTGATTCTTAGCTACAAAACGAGAACCACGAAGAAGAGGCAACATAATTTTATACGGCAATACCACTGTCGCGACAAAAAAAGCTACATACAAGAAAGTAAAATAAAGTACCTACACCGAGTTTTCGACTTTCCCGCAGCTTTTTTTTAATCCACTAAATTGTACACAATTTTCATTCGCATTTCGAAGAGTGGATAACGTTTTCCTGCGTCTTTGTATTCTCTGCTCTGGGTAGTAGGTTTACGACTTTAAACGATGTAAACATTATTTTCTAAATTTAACCATGTTCCACCGGGTTTCGTGGATTTAAAATGATTTCGTAATCACAGAGGGCCAATTAACACCTGACCTTGGCTTCTGTTCTGCGGAGGGTATTACGTTACGTTACAGGTTACACGATATACAGCATGTGTTTCACAGATTAGTCCGCCGACACGGTCTGATGGATCGTGATTTTTTTATTTTTAGAATACTATCAACCGCTAGTCATTCTATCAGTGCTTGGCAATAGGCCAATGATGCTTACAAGCAGGTAGAATTCATTGCCAGTTTTCGTGCTCGGTAACTTACGCTTTAAGGTTCACTGCACAGACCAATTGTTTTTAATTAATATCACTTAAACCGTATTTGTTTCAAGATCACGGTTACAGGCTTATAAATAAAGTAGCATACCATAAACTTATCTCATTGTTTGCCGACGATCTCTTCAGGTTATTATTTCGCCAGAAGTTCTCCTCCTGGCTTATTGCGAATATATTTTGCAATTCTCCTGTTGTTTGCTTCGAGCCGGTCAAGGATCTAGATACTACGTAGGTAGGTACGCCGAGTAAAAAGGGTAAAAAGTTTTTCCAGTAGAAGCGAGTAGGTATAGCACAAAACACTGAATAAAATAAGACTTCAACTTAAAACAATTCGAATCTGTACTATCTTCCGCTCATTTTTTTTATTCCTATAGACTTGCTGGGAATAAGGTAAGTCGATAGACCAGATATTTATTCAATGGTCAAAGGTGTTCCAATACATAAACCCACGAATGATGATTTTTGATTCAAGAAAAGTGCACAAGGCTATTCGTTTGCCCGCAGACTCTCCATAGATGGTGTATGTACATTGCGTGCATACTATGGTAATGACTTCTCACCAAGCCAGTGAGTTTCAAGAAAATACGGAACTGAAGTCTGGACAACGTCGTGTGTAACGGTCAAACGCATTAACACCCGACCGCTAACACTAGTCCAAGAAAAAGAGACCCGATTTGGAATTACAGGCCAGCTTTTGTTGCTGCAGCGAAAATACGACCTTCGTAAAAAGTGCTCTGAAACGGCTTCTCACAATGAAGGATTCTACCAGTTTTTCATTCTCCCCTGAATGGTTTCTTTTGATTGGACATCATCTCGCAGGATGATGTCTTGTTTGTGTAACAAGATTCGGATTCTCGTGAGAGTTGATTTTAATCAAAAATTAAACGCCACGGACAGGAATAATCGGGGTGTAATATACAGCAACTAGTTTGCGGGTGAACATCACTCCTCGATCAAAGGTGTTAAAAGATCAGAAAAATTTTCGGGGTGAAAATAAACGAGGATGAAACGAGCTTTATAAACAGCTTAGGGATTATTTCACGACGTTCCTTCCTAGCAGTTTCAAAATTAGCACAAGTTACTATACTAGAAACTTGAGAGTTGAGACAGTCTGCAGGTGTTTGAAACAACGCCACACCGGCGAAACACCAGAGTCCTTTATGCAGTAACGTGGTAAAGCTTATCCCTCCTCCTTCACCCCCTTACCCCCTCGCTACACCATAGTTAGGTATACACTTTTGTCATCAAACTACACATCCAACTATACCTACACACTCATACATATAACATTTGTGCATATATGGACGTACAGTCAACGTCTCGATCGGAACATGAAGACGTTGAGTCCAGCTCACATTACTCCGGTCTGCACTAGGTAGGTAGGTAGGTACTAGTACAGTTGTTACACAGGAAGTTAGAACTAGCTACCTTTGATCTGACCTGACCAAAGCAAGAGGCTTAACCACCTGCAAGAGGCTCTAGGATTACTTGTACAGGACTGAACGCATGTGACTTGAAATTTTCCGAGCAGAATTTGCATGAAAAATTGTCTACCGTGAAATCTTGATGTCTTCTCGGAGTCCTTCTTCCAAAGTTACGATCTAGCAGAGTGACTTTTGGTTCTTAGTGTATCGCAGCATAAGGTATTATGTATTCCGGATCCAGTTTCATGACGAGTTGTTTAGCCAGATGACGTTTCTCGATTGGCATGTTGATTGCGAGATGAAAACGTCATATCTGGATATACAGCACATATGCACACGCACATTTATCAAGTGTTCACATTTACATCTATACACCACGTCTCAGGGACGATATAGGTGGAATACCGGAAAAGTGGTACCTACACGGTGTGGATATAAAGCTAAAATATAGTCTGCAATTTCATTTGGCACGACGAGACTAGGGTGTGTCTAGTATTCCACCGGAGGTATTTTGCTAGGATCCGAGTCTCTGGGAGAGAACTAAGGTCCTATGGTGTCTGCTTTCCAAACACGCGACGACTATACAACTATAACTAAACTCTGGTCTCAGTCTGTGAAGATTTCTTGGTACACGCGATGAATTTTGATAAAAATTGCAGATGATGTCGGTCCAGCTGTTCTACGTGGTATCAAAACCGGGGTAGAAATTTTTGTTTCAATTTTCCACGCATGTATATACTAGTCTAAAGCAGCTGGACTGGCACTTTGGCACGGACTTCAGTCTCGTTGTTTCTTTTCTTCTCTTTTTCTTCTTTTATCTATCTTCTTCTCTTCTGGTGGGAGGCGGGAGGCTGGGAGCTAGGAGTGATGAATCTAGCTAGTGCAAAGGGGTACGATTTGTTAGCGTCAATTATTGTGATTTACGGATACAGTTAGTAAAGAATAATAATTGAAACCTTGGGAGATGTTTTATTCATTCTAAAAATCGGTTCAGGAAATCGAGCCGAACATTTTCACCAAAGAAACCGCATATAGGTACATTTGCACCAATATATTATACGAGCCAGGGGTAAATGTACCAAAATTCTGCTGTGCAGTTGCTTCATAGTTAAAACATGATCCAGAACTTTGAACCGACGTGGCTCTTTCCCTAAAACTTCCGAACTTTAAGAATTAATATTATTATTATTGTAATACAGGGGGAGAATATTCATCTGATAAATAATTAATATTTCTGCAAACTTCTCAATTTCGCATCAACCTGACACACAGACTGCATTACAAGCAGCTGACAGAGTATGTGTAAAGCTTCATGGTCGATCTAGCTTCCACTTTCTAGACGCATTGCACCAGGCCTCTGCTACTGACGGAGACTTGACTACTCCAGAGTTTCGACCAAGGGATAACGCGACCCGAAGGATATAGCTGAACGCGCACGCGCTTCAAGTTAATTATAGCAATATCATCCGTCCTCATAGCTGAGGAGATGCGGTAAACACAGCATCCAAGGCGCTCTTAACCGTCGAGTAACTAGCCCTGGGGAATTACCGGCGCCCCATGATAACCTGGGGTAAAACCGACGCCACACTAGTTACGAGATATTTAAAGCTGGGTTATGATCGAGATTTTCAACAAAATATGAGTATACGTGGTTTACAGAATTCATCATTGAGTGATCTGCTTCGGATTAGACGAAAGAAATTTTTTACGATTTTTCAACGGGTGATCACACTCGCAGTTCGATATACTGTCTTCTTCGAAAATAACGTCTCTAGGTATAACAAAAATGTTATTTAATCGACGCCCGTATAGTAGTCACAAATTTTCTATCAAAAAAGCAGATATATAGGTGAGCAATTAAATAACATTTAAGCAACAGGCCGAAGACCTTCTTTTTCTTCAGACTGATGGTCGTTGAGGTGGATAAATTCCAATCACCTTAATTTAAATCTAAAGTTAGATTCGAACGTAATCACTCGATACATTTCATTCGGTGTTTATTGACCGTGCGTTCGATCGTTTCTTCCATTTAATTCTTTCGTACTAAGATTTCACATTTTATATGGAGGGGGATAATGTCCGCGGGTAAAGAATGAGGGAAAAAAATCGTGACTCAAGAATCAGGTAGGTACATAAGAGGTTTTCGGTATCTATGGGTACGATGGGGTTCGGAGGAAGTCAAGTACCATTCGACATACCGTGTTGAAGCACGAGTGAAGAGTCTAGTTTCCTATTTTTGCCACGCAGAGCCAATTAATTCGCCGGGTCTGTGGTGGTTTCCTATTATTGTGGGACAATCGACGGGCAATAGATCGATTCGTTCGCTGCCGTATCTGAGCTTGCGAAAGAGGGAGAGGATATACGGGCGAGAAGGAAAATAAAATGAAAACAAAAACGGAGCAGGAGAAGAAGAGGAATAAAAAGAAGAATAAAAAGAAGGAGATGAAGAGAGATTCTACGGGCTGGATGGTGGCCAAATATTTAGACGATTACGTCGGGGTAGAACCCGCCTACCCCCCTAAGATACATACCTCGCATGACGCCTTCTATATACTCGGTGCCCCACACCGCAAGGCGATCGTGCGCGCTGCCCTCGTTGCATCTGGCGGTTCTGTTTGATCGTGCAATAAGGTGATACGGAGTAAAAGGGTTTCTAATCTCTCCGGAGCGTACGTGATATGTTCGGTTTCTCTATTCGGAACACGCGGAGAGTAATAATACCTACTCTGTGTGGGGCGTGAAAAGATTACGAATTATATTCGATAGAAACGAATCGCGGACGGTATATGGCCAATACTAATTCAATCGAATGGAGTAAATGTGTTAATCCACTCAATTATTTCGGAACAAAAAAAAAACGAATTAATAGGAACGATTTACTATTTATATACTGCGAATGAATAAACTGGGGCTTCTCAATCGCGAGAAATTTTATTAGCCAACTCGATCTGGAAATTATTTACGATAATTGGATATCGATACGTGGCGTAAATCAACACTGCCCCGTTTTACCCGTTTCTCCCTTTTCCTCCGTTCCATGGTTATAGTTGATCTCTACGTTACGGTAAACTAGCCCAACCCCTTGTCAAAGGGAGAAATAGAGGGTCGGGTATGCGTTTGTTACAAATCGATATATCAGCTGGGATCTATCGATGTGTATATGCATTAGGATGTACGGGATACACCTACTCTGCGTCTACAATGATCAGTAACAGCTAGGTGGGGTATAATTTCATACTTCGATTTCTACCCGAAGAGGTAGGTATTTCGCGTTTCTGGCTTAGAGGTTTTGATTAGAACCGGTATAACTTCAAGGTAGGAAGTCCATGGAGTTGGTTCTCTTGATCGACTCGACAGATGCCAATCAACGAGATTGAGGCCAGAGTTGAAAATACCCAATGATTTATGGCCGTTGAATAATGACCGACGTTTTTAGCTCGTCATATTTTAATGGGAATAAATTTATGCGACAAAATGGGCAAAAAAAGGGATGATTGAGCTTCTATCGTTACAGTTGAAATTCGAGCCAAATAAAGATGCTCGATTTTTCCCTTATAACTCCGGTACAGGTCTCTTACTTCCCTCGTTGTACCATCGATTCTCCTATTACACCTTCCCGCTTCCCGCTTCCCGCTTCCCGCAGTTTTGTAATTTCGGTAAACCCCGAAGAAACTGATTGGCAGATGATGTGAGCCTGCAGGAATCGATCGAGTTTCACCAGGACGTTGTTACGAGGTAAACCTAGGGCCTAGGTATAGCTGTAAATCTTTTCCCTCTGTGTTTTCCTTGGCTATATCGCTCGATCGCTCCCTTTAATGGCCTGTGCTTAGGTGGACCGTAAAAGCCCGATATTTCGTAACAGACATTGAAAATGATCCCGCCGTAAGGTACAAGCGTCACGATTTCCCACGCGTGAAGAGAAAATTTCTAACAATCTTTACCGTTATATACCTGTCCAACATTTTCACGATATTAGACGCGTTATGTACACGCGTCTTATGGGTCGAATATAGAAACGGAAAATAATTCCATGCCTGTTTTTGTGCGTCCAGGTTTATTCTATTACAATTCAAACCCGTACAGCTATTGTTTTATTGGACATTAGCGAGGAACGGGCGTATGACCCGTCCTGTATAATAATGGGAGCTGGCTTGTGATACACTCACGTGTCGTTCGCGGTGCGTTAGAAACAGGGACAGTGTTCGCATTGTCCGAGAAACTGTTATCAGTTAAACAAGGCTCGATATAAACAGGCTTTTCGCGTACTATACAATGCCGAATATATATACGCATAGAACAGTACGAACAATGGCTGGTATCGGAGGTAAGCTCCTAAATAAACGCGAGATAAGATATGTAATTGAGTGTTATTGGTGTCGAGAAAATGACACATGCCACGAGTCTGATACAGCGAGAAATATTTCTTTTCGATATAGTAGGTATGCGTAAAATTTCATTTTACGCACACTGTGTCGAAAAACGTCGTATGAAACTCGTGCGTGAAATTTTTACGCACTTGTTGCATAATATACTATTATACTACGCATAATTCCCTCGTTTAAAATCGTCGTGCATATACGTGGGTAGATTTAACGATCGCGGAGTGTTCAGCTGGAAATCTCAGACTCCGTTGAATCAAGATAGTATAAACGAACGAGGTAAGGTATGGGCACAAAGTTGGCTTTGGGATTAGAATAGAAAGAGTGAAAAAAGGAGGAAGAGAATTCATTCTAAATCAATCTCGTCCGGCCAGAGTATTCGGCTGTGAATGCATTGCACCCGGCTCGTAGCTAAGTAAGACCGACAGATTCTGCAACTGAATCGGATGCGCTGCTATTCTTGTCACCCTGATCGGATGGAGGTCATTTAAGGAACTTTTTCAACCTTTCTTCGTTAGCAAATACTTAAAATATCGTTGACTATGTTACATACGAGCTTATCGATCGAAATATCTGTGTACCGATTTTTTGTTCGAAAAAATGAATTGAAATTAAAAACGGTTGTATTACAACGTTTTTCTCGTCTCGATATTGTAACAAATTCTGTACAGCGTATAGGATGAAAAATGTGTGCCGATGCATCGTGCATGGAATAGCATTGAATCGAGTTGTTCTACACGACACGTGCATGTAATTCGCGTGCATATTAAATGCACCAGCAACGACTCGGTATGTTTTGGTCTGTCGGTATAGAGAGCCGGAAATGGGAGGTCGTGGCACGACCTGCATTATTTAAACTCGAAACGGTTTTAGACATCGAAAATATATTTCTGGTAATACGAGATATTCGATTTACAGCTGTTACATTAATTATATTATCTGCATGCGAACTAGCGCAGCATGAAATTCGCCGATTTATAATGGAATTTCCGCATTGTGTATAAAGTTTGACGAATTTAAATCGAATACTGAAACTCGATTCACACAAAAAGCTCCAAACTTGAAAGATGTTTTTTTCTCATCGACTCAATTTAATATCTTCAGCTTTATCCAAGTATATTATACGCGAATACTGACCGTGACTGTTTTTTCGTTTCACCATAAAGAGGGAGAGAAAAAATAAGCTAGAGATAGGAGTTGGGCTGGTTTATACATCAAAGCTTTTGCGCAAGAAGGGTGCCGGGTATTCCATCGCATTGCAATCTCGTGCGGCAAAGGCTGTTCTCGATCAAGGATCGGCGATCGGTAACATATAACCGATAAATAAGGCACAGGAAGTATTTCAACGTGAGCGAATCCTCGCGCTGCTTCCTCTTATTTTTCTTCTTTTTTTTCTTCTTCTTGTTCTTGTTCTCCTTCGTCGCTATACGTCAGCTTTGAAGTTACCAAGGGTTGCGAAAAGCGCGGTGCAGTGTATAATACGTAACTTGTATTACCATTCCTCCGATAATAGGAAACACGATACCGCGACAAAATTGGAAGATCTTATTCCCCGCCGTACTACGTTGAGAAACGATCCTCCCTTTTCCTCATTCTTATATTTTATTCGAATCGCGAAATCCGATATATACGCATATATATACATGTATACCTCATGCATTTCGAAAGGTGCAGGGAAATTGCATTTTCGTTTATAAACAACCGGTGTCCGCAACTCTTACACAGCTGCAGTAGTTATATTTATTTACTAGATTATCAACATTTTCTCTGTCTGTCTGCCGGAAATGCGCTGTTCTGCTTATCTCTCCGGCAGTAGGTAGTGTATACCATACCTACTCGTCGTTTGAAATTAGCACCAGCTGCACGGTAAACAGTACGCGTATTTCTCGCTCGTAAAATTTCAAATCTTCAGCTACGACGAGCTCGCAATAACATTGCCTAAGCCTTGCCAACGAGATAAGGAAACATTTTGAGTCTCAACTATGTACAGCGTTGGAATGAAAAAAATAGAAAAAAATGAAAAAAGCAAAAAAAAAAGAAAATTATACCAACGAGCTTCGCGTAACTTCGTGGCGGGGAAAAGAAACTCTTGTATATGAAAAAGCGCCTTCTATCCGACTTTCAATGAGAAATTTAAATCGGATAATTATAAGCTTTGAAAATATAATAAAATTCGATATCGGATGTTCGTCGATTCGATTCCTACGTCTTCGCTTTATTCTCGTTCTCCGGCTTTTCTCTCGTCTTTAGCGGCATAGGGCTCCTTACAGTCTTTACCATTCGCATCACCAATCTTGGTAAACTTTAATAGGATTTTCCAATTAGAAAGTGTTTCCAGACAGTTTCAAGCGCATTTTGAGACAGAATTTTCACTACGAACACGGAGGGAAGAGTGTCTCGCTTTGAAACCCGTTCGATATACCGTAGCTATATACACACTGCGGAGTGATTGATTTCTATACTATTAATTATTTAACACGTTGACAGCAACGTGATTTAATTTAAGTGCACGTGGCGCGGGTTTACTGTAGGACGACGTGACGTGAGCCAATAATGAATCGGAATAATTGAATAAACTTTTTCATACCACATTAAATATTCCATAAAAAGTGTCGCCTTTTTTTTCACCATAAAATCAATTAAAATCGAAAATTAAATATCAACAAAGAGCAGAGCGATTTTAATCGATCTCCAAAAACTTAAAAAATTCGAGTCTAAGGAGTCTGTCAAGTAACAGGTAGCGTTGAATCATCAAGTGGTTATTGAAAAGATTTTCTGTCCTCATTTTTCACGTATCGTTTTTTTTTTTGCTTGCCCATTTTTTTTCAATCAGTTTCACCTGTTCACCTCTTCGATAATGAATACATAATATCCGTGGTAGTGTATTGTATAGAGTTGGCGTACGACTGATCAGAATGAGATGAACTAGTTGTTTCTTCTTCTTAATTTCATTTTCAAATTTGTGTTCAATTTTTTAAACTGATAAGAATTGAGATTTAATAGCTTCCATTATTACGCGTAACTACACGATCTCGAGCAATACGAACTGTATAGGTACTCCAAGCTCTTGAAACAGCGAGATTTTAGCATTCGTGAACCGTGATTCAAATCGTTGGAACGTTGGTGCTGTTTTTTTTTTTGTAAAAAAGAAAGAAAAAAGTAAAAAGAGAAAAATGCAAGAAAGCAAGAAAGCAAGAAAGAACGAAGGAAATAAAGAATAGAAAGAGGAAAAGAGAGAGAAAATAGAGAAGGAACCGTAGGCACGGAACAGTAGTCAAATATTTGTGGCGTCGAGTAAAAGTTTGTGGAATAAAAAGTTAAAATTCTCTTCACGCCCACGATGCCTTTTTTTAAAAACCGATAACGTTTTGGGGGAGACCGTCGTGTCGTCGTAAGCTTGAACATCAATAAATTCTTCCCGACCTTGCGTAACTCTGCTGGTCTATGGACCATCTGGTAAATCGTCGCTTTTGTTTTCAGAAATTATATTTCACTCAGGTATTTTAACTCGTTGAATATATATATTTGTAATTTTCACTAATTTCACTAAAAGCTAATATGTCACCTGAAATAATAACGACTTTAGCTAATAATTTACATCGAAAATATTCGCACAATATATTTACCTCAATTTGTTTCGGCGGATGAAAAAAAAAAACTTCGATTTATATACCTGATTTATCAAAAAATGTCTATATGATAAATAATCAGAAATTGATGATAAGTCTGATAATCAAAAAGATGAAAGAAAATTCCTGCAGAAAGTAGAAAATTTCGCCAATCCATAATCCACAAACTTGACGATTAGTCGTTTCTGAAAAAGTTGATTTGCGAAGGTGACGGTTTTGTCGAAATTCCGGTTATGTAGGTATTCTCGAAATTTTTCGTTCACCCAAAACCAAAACGATTCTCCGGTAAGACAAAAAATTCGTTTTTCAAAATATCCTTCGCCCGGAACGATTTTCAAATTAGATGAAAAAGCACGAATGCAGCATCACTTTCAATAACGGACTTCCCATAGTGCATGAGGAATATCTCTTATACAGAAATAGATATGAACTGTTGTAAAATTATATGATAAAATAATTTCAAGCAAGTAACAATGGCTACCCCAAAGTCCCGAACCCGTCTCCTCAACGATACCCATCGTCTGTTGTGAGATCGTAAAATTCGTTGACCTGTAAAAATCTCCATTTATTCAGCCTAGTATTACATTATGGGCATTGATCTATCTTGTCAAATCGAGCGAGCGCAAAAGGTCGACGAAAAAGAGTAGAATGTCGCATTACCGCAAATACGTTGCACGACGATAGACGACGTATGTATACCTATAAGATTGGTGGAGAAGCAAATATGAGAGCAAAGAAGAAAAACAAAAAAAAAAAAGCGAAAGGAGTGAAGAGTTTGCAGCACGTAGAGCTATGCGATTCGAGTTATAAATCGGGGGTGATATTTTGCAGCTCTCTCCTCTTAAGCGTCCTTTTTATAGTCTCTGTCATTTTTATCATCTTTATAACCGACGAAGACAATTTTATCGTCCGTTATCGAAATGTATTCCACAGTTAGGGTGGGTTTATCACACGACTGTCCTGACCTCTCTTTAAATTTCATTTCCCGCGAATATATTCGTGTTCGAAATCGTTCCGCGGATTTTTTCGGAACGATCAAGTTGAAAATGGTCCGAAATTGAGTTTCATCGATTGTGCTATAAGCCGGTGAGTGTATCAGATGCAATGAACTAAAGATCCCGGGGAATTTGATGACCGTTTTTTTTTTCCACCAAATAATCGAAAATAAAAATTCTGAAACCGGATAGTAGCGGTGGGAGTGGTGGCAGCGGTTGGGAGGTCGTCACTTAGCAGAGAGCTTGCGCTGTCAGCCAAAATAAACAGAATGTCACGCGTATAAATAAAGCTTTCGTTCCCTCCTTCCCTCGACTCCCTTTTTCCATCCGCAAACCCCCGCTGCGTCCATCACCTCATGCCCCCCGGTCACCCTAGACGACGACGACGACGACGCCGACGACGACCACCGTCGAATGTGCACGCCAACGACAGACTGCGGACTATGACGGCGAGTCTTATCACCGTGTTTCATCTCTAAATGCTTTTAAAGAAACGCCAGACGTCGGTCGTGCGTCATACACTAAAATAATTCACTTGACCTGTGATTTTTAGCTTTCGCATTACCCCTTACCGAGTTTCATAGCCCTAGAAGAATGACGAATTACGGATGATGGAAATTACGCCATGCTTTAATCACGATCGACTTTTTATTCCGAGTATATCGTAGAGCTAGCCGACGTTGAATATAACAAGAGCAAAGATAAAAGTCTTATTTCTTGACTAGGGTGAGTAAATAAGAGGTAAAACTACGTATATAACCAGGTAGCACCAGCTGGGAAAGCTCTCCTCATTAGTAATAAATTCGAACACTTGGTACCCGGGGCTTGAGAGATATATAATTGTCTAGGACATGTAGCTACATGAGGTACTACGTAAAATGACTCAATACAGCGAAGAGTATGTCTGGTGCAACGACCGTATTAAGTTCTTAAAATACGATGAAAAATTAATTTTTTTAGGGAATGAACATGTTCTTTCTTTTGTAATTTGACTCAAGTTTGCAAGTGACTTGGTACTTCTTTGATGAAGTTTCAAAAGCTGAGAATGATTGGAGAAATTTTATGCGCAAGATTATAATTCGACTTATATATAGTAAGTTTCGGAGTAAAGAGAAAATACTAACGAAAATTGATTTACGCATAATTAATTATTATCGATGCCAATTGATAAATCTTTTATCGGAAAGCAGGCAACCTTGTCCGATTCTCTACGTCCGTCTGGCAGATTTGCTCATACCTATCTCCGTCGTGCTGGATACAGTGCGCGGGCGTCGAGGTGCCCGACCTCGAGCCCAACACTCAAGTATCTCGTAGCTCCTTCGACTACGCAATCTAGACAGCCCTCTCGATTGAGCCAATTAATTAGTGCGTAATGAACTTGCTTTGAACTGCATTCTCCGGCGAATTTCACCCTCAAACGGTACCTACATGCTTCGACGCTTCCGCGACGTCTATACGGTCCGTAGTATTTCCTGGCTAGATACGGATTCCGTAAATCGTTGCGCTCAAGCGCAAGCTCAAGCTATTTCCCTCACGTATGGATGTACATCCCTAATTTGAAATTCAACCAGAAATTCTCTCACTCGGTTCTGTCTCACGATATGAACTCTAAACACGTGTATAAAACTGCACATACTATTCAAACGGTAATAAACTATAATTAAAACTCACCATTTCTGTTCTCACTATCGGCGGGTTTCATCTGAATCGGATGATGCATCTGGAATAAGAAAAACGAAAGCATATCTTAGGATTTTTGTCAATTGTATAGGAGGTTTCTTCTTCTTATATCACGACGAGTTATTTTCACTCTCGAAACGCGTGGGTGCATAGAAATACGTATGTACGACGTGTGTGTCTGGGCGGAAGCCAAAATCGAAATTCGTTGACCGGAAGCTGACGTTTTTAATCGATATTTTACTCCTAGCAGTCAATTAGCGGTTTACTAAACGGTGTCAAAGCGGTCCCCAGTCAATCCCAGCCTAAACCACTGATATGGAACAACACGCAGCTCTCCTATACGCCGACGTAGTTTGGTGGGTACCTACGATACTAGGCGTAGTTCGGTAACGTGACTACCTAAACCAGGCAGCGTTAATTACTCCATCACTCCTCATTAGCAACGCGTACATCAGTCACGTGCGGCGTGACGTGACGTGACGTCCGACGTCGACGTCGACGTCTATGTCTATATACTTCTTATTCCTACCCTTCGACCCCCGATTTACGAACATATGTGCGTTTTAATTTTACCTAAATACAGAATCAACTATATTGAGATTACAGCATCTGCATGCCTTGGGTTCATTGAACTAATGATTCCTGAACCATTGGGTATAAATCAATTACAATTTATCAATTGTAAGAAAGAGAAAATTTCATCGGACGTTTTGCTATACGGGAGTTGATATTCTTCGGTGAATATGATGGGCGATGAGTGATCAGCCGATGTAATATACAATTGGTGAAAGATGCTGCAGTGCTGATTGACATGTCGTTTCTGTCTCAGAGCTGCGGACCTTGAGAAAGGATTACAAATAGACGTGAAGAAGAAGAAGAAAAAGAAAGAAAAAATGAACATGTACTGATTTACTTTAGTCATTTGCTGCATGCGGAGTTATGAAACACGTTCAAATAAGATTTAGAACTTTGCTCATAACTGTTACGAAACCTTCGATGAGTATGTTGGTACAATTATTATGGTCATCATAATTGGTTCTACAATCCGTGGATTACGCAGCTGAACGTGTATAATCATTCTCATCACATATACCCACACACATGTGTATGCAAGTTATAGGAATTACTCTAAAGTAGAGGAGGAGAAAAGTCTACGAGTTATGGATACTCTTCAAGGCTGTGTCAAAGTATGGGTAATATTAGACGCCATGGCGTCTTACCCTCCGTTTTCCATTTTCCATCTTGCATCTTCCATCTTCCATATTCTACCTCTTACCGTTCACCTTTTACCTTTCAAATTCACCTCCTAATAAATTGAGTCACAGACATTCTATTTCATCACATCAAGCCCAGTGAACGCGTGTCTATATTTACAGTGCTTTTAAGGTGACACAGTGTTGTTACTATGGGGAAGAATAGGGTAAAAGATCCAAGCAGGAGGTCGGAGTTCGGAGGGATGGCGAAGTCGTAACACATATAACGCATAGCACGAAGGATGTGGAGAGGATATATATACGAAATGCTCGAGCAGGAAACAGACAGATTTTGTTAATTGCTACGGAAGAAAACTGTCAAATGAAATTTGACATTCGTTCAACAAAAATAAATGGACTTTTGTTCATTAGTTACGTAGAGCAAATATCAATGCAAATGAAAACGAGTGTATCATGATGTTGATTCAACGAAGTATCGGATCATAGTTTAAAAAAAAACGCTTTCATTTAATTGCTCCGCGATGGTCTGAGCGTATGGCAGGAGTCACTTTATTCAAGTAGCATGTAATGCGGCCTGATCGTTGAATGAATTTTTGATTTTACATCGCGATTAAACGACGTGGAATATGATTAGTCATAGTACAAATTTTCGTACTAATTAAGTTCGCTTGTCAGCCCAAACCCACACTGTCATAAGCTGTCAATTAGGTATTACGAAGAACTCAGCTGTGGGACGAATTAATATGAATGGAATTATGAAATCTATGGAATGACGTTTTGAAATTATTAATTAGCATATCAGTAATTATGGTACTAGTAAAAAATTGAATAAATTGGCAAAAACTATATCCGCTCAACAATTTCCCTGGTATAAAATATTATTTTCCATCTAGATATACACTGGAATCCAGTTTACTTTCATATCTAAACTGCACGCCGTCGCGTATACCTACCTGTATTTATTGATATGTATTTACTCGAATGAAACATATGTTTTAATTGGATGCCATTGCATGCAAGCAACGTGAAGGCCACCTCGGTGTAATGATGGAAAATATCGTTGATTTATTTTGAAAAAAATTTGAAAGTGGATATTTTTTGCCTGCCTATCTCTCCGCGCACTCGTAATATTCCCTTCAAAACCACAGTGAATTTGATTCCATAAACACCGGTAATCACATTAACAAGTTGTGATCATGACGTTTGTCGGAAAAGGGTCCTTGATGCCGACGTTTTTCTGGTTAATTAATTTTTATGTTTTTGATAATTCACATCCAGGATTGAGGCTGAAAGATCGATAGTCAACGAGGTGGAAAACGATGAAGAGGAGAAGGATGAGGACTTGCAGTAGATGCTTTCGCGAGGGCTCTCCTCGTTTTGAGGGTACTTTGTGTTGTCAAGTCCTGCAGAGTCACCCGTTGATTTTATACCCCTGGTTAAACCAACCATAGGTATATCTGAATAGGTGGATCTCGTTCAAACCCTTAACACTGTAAAAAATGTAGTGTGCAAATTTTTTCTATGGAAGAATTTTCCTTTCTGTAGTCAAATCCAAAATTCCATCTAATATCGAATAAAGCTCAGATACTGTTGGCACCCAAATGTGGAAGTTTAAATTTGAAAAAATCCACATTTTAGCGCAGCTTAAGTGATTATGAGTTCTCCTCTTCGAATTGTTTCAGTTCTTTCGATACTCTTATTAGCGATGAATGAAAACAATTTTCGAAAGACAGAATATTAATGAACGTTCAAGTGAATACGTAAGAGGCAAAAATGAACAACTGCACACGTAGACGTTTTCTGCAGCGACAGGTGTAGTTATTATATCATATATGTGTTTGAATTTATAAAACGGAATGAAAAACGGTGTAGAGTTATACACTTTTGTAATTCCAGTGATAATTTATAAACTTAAAAACGAGTAGTAGGAGGAGTAGTAGGAGGCGATTGTGACTTGGATTTACTGCTTGTATAAAAGAAATAAAAGTGTCCAATGCATTCGTGGAAATACCGGGAGTATTATAAACTACTTTGTTCTTGTGTATTTAACGTGTGACTTTAACGGTTAACTCGGTTACCGCACAAATGGACGAGTAGAAAACGCGAACTTTTGTTCCAAACAGAAATGGACTGATATTCCAGGTGCAGTGTTTTCTCGACGTAGTTATATTCTCCCACGCGATTATCTAGGTGCATATTTTTCACAGATAAATTTTCATAGCTCCGTACGTAGGTCGGGACCCCGATTTCCCTTCTTCGATAACAAAACCGGGCCATTGATAATATCGAAGATGTGAAAATAGATGAAATTCATGTCACAGTCACTTAAATTATTCAGTTTAGATATCCAAGTGAAGTTTTTATTATTTTTCGCCTAAAATTTTCGAGCTTTACCCCAGGCTTCTGAATTCATTAAATAATTATGCTGAAAAAAAGAGAAACAGAAAATAAGCCAAATTTCGGCAGTAAAGTAAAACTGAATGAATGCACTAAAATGCCAACTGCATTGGTCGAAATTCCGGAAAGTAGGCAAATAATAAACTACTACTACTATTCACCCTCAACTTCCGCGGGTGCAGCGCAGGAACTTGCGGCAAAACGCAAATTAACGTGCAAACGTAGGTACCTACTGTAAATGCAAACCATTTGGCATAAACAACCCCATGATAAATTTATTAAAATTTGAAACAAACGTGTCTTCGTAAACGTACTATATAGGTATGTATATGAATTGTGTATCATGTATAGGCGCATGTTCATAATACTAGATACGTGTTGTACAGAATATGTCGCGGAAATATTATAGGCCAAGGAAAAGTTGGGACTTGAATTACGCGGATATAGCAGCCATAGTGACACGGTAGCTAAGTCAAGTTTCGTGGGTTGCATATACGATATGAAATTCATATACATGCAAAACACGGGTTGTTTTGACTTTCGGAAAGCTCGAACGTGTAGCATACATATATATAACCCCTGGCGCGCTTTGGTAGATTTTATAGAGATCGGTGTATACATATAGAGATGTGCGGCCTCGTTTGCTAAAAAATATTTGCGAAGCTAAAAGATTTATAGTCAGGTATCGGAACAGGGTATAGTATATATATATATATATTTTTTCTTGCGTATTTCTATTGTTTTCAAAAGCTATTAAATATGGATGAAAGGACAGTACTTAAGGGGTCTACCCTCATTAGAATTTTAAAGAAATTGATTTTTTTTTTATTGCATTTTTCGACAGTATACATATTAAAAAGTATCATACTGAAATTTCATGATGATCCTAGCAGTCTATGTGTCTACGTAAGTAAGATTTTTTCACGATTTTTCGTTAAAGAAAACTTTAAACGCGTTTTTCGCAAAATGACGTTTTGGAAGGCTTGTTGATAAAATCTCCGAAACTATTCAACTGACCCACACCAAAATTTTATCACATGTTCTTTATGACTCTAGGTATAGCGCATATCATACGAATTTTGAAATTTTTAGTGTAACTATTTTTTTTTTCAAAAAACGATGAAAACAAAAACGTGATTTTTCGTAGTTTTTGAAAAAATGGCCGCCGTTTTGTCATTTTTGAAAAAATCAAAAATCGTATGATATGCGCTATAGCTAGAGTCATAAAGAACGTGTGGTAAAATTTTGGTGAGGGTCAGTTGAATAGTTTCGGAGATTTTATCAACAAGCCTTCCAAAACGTCATTTTGCGAAAAACGCGTTTAAAGTTTTCTTTAACGAAAAATCGTGAAAAAATCTTACTTACGTAGACACATAGACTGCTAGGATCATCATGAAATTTCAGTATGATACTTTTTAATATGTATACTGTCGAAAAATGCAATAAAAAAAAAAATCAATTTCTTTAAAATTCTAATGAGGGTAGACCCCTTAAGTTTCGCTCGGTTTGTTTGATAAATTAATTTTTCACTCATCGTTGATATCTTTGCGTATACGCATATATGAATATACGTACGCGTATTTAAATCATTGTAATAAATGCAGAGCAATTTATGTGAAGAATTATTTTTCACCCGCCTGTCTGGCTCTCTCTCTCTTACTCTCTCTCTCTCTCTCCCTCACACACACACATTTCCATAATTAATACGTATCAACGCGTCCTTTCTCGCTATATATACTGTACTTTGTTGACTGGCAGATTACCGTTAAATAGAAAGCGTTCGTTAGAAATTCAGCGAGCCAGAATGATGTGCATTTTCATTTCATTCATGACGACGCAATGACACAATTCAAACCCACACGTTAATGCTGCAGTCATAGTTATATAATTCGCACGAAATTCGACCGTCTGCGCGAATGCGCGAGCGAAAGAGGCTCTGAATAAAAATTAAAAAAATTTGTGAAAAAATGCAAAAATAAAAAAATGCAAAAATTCCTCCGCGTGGGAGAAATCCTCAAATCGTTCGCCCTTTCACCTTTCTATCGTAATTCCCTATTGATTCGGAATTTCATAAATTTCTTTTAGCCAATTAGCAACCGAATCCTCACGAGCTTACGTTCTTTTTTCTCCTCTCATTTTTTGATTGGTATACATATAGAGTACATCGCTTTGACCATGGCCTGATGAAACGGATTCTCGTTGTGTCACTGTGATCCAGTGTTCTACGGGTAGATTGGATGACGGAAAAAAAAAAAAAAAGGGAAACGTCCGACTGCCAACTGCTGACTGTTCAGTCACTGCCTGGTAGCACAAAGCTTTAAATGTTGGGAATTGGAAGAGGCGCGAGCTGTAAATCGGCCTGTTAGCCCCTCACTGGCCTGTGAAGTGACTAATTGAATAAAAGCGGACGCGGGCGTCAGACTACTCGATTAAAACATGATAATTATAGACTGCCATTTAATTTGGAAACAATTTTCATCATTTTTTCAAACATGCCTTATAAACAGAATCGAATTTATCGAGAATGAATTAATAAAGAAATCAATTTGATAAAATCCCTTTACTAGTATTCAACAAATTTAAACAGCAGACGATTCATGGTGTTTTGTGCAGATATAAATCGGCGTAGATAACAATCGTTAAAGGGATGATTATTTTCGCGTTCGAAGCGATAAAGCTCTTAAAACGTCGGACCGGTATTAATTAATGAACAAAATATGGATCCGACGGATTAGGGTATGTGCCGCAGTGATATCCGCGAAATTTCAATCTTTATTTCAGGCATTTAAAACCGATTTCTATATTTTATTGGCTGTCTATAGGCTGCATGGTAGATTCGCTTGCGTGTATCGTTGAACTGATCCGTAAATAATCGAGTCGATAATCCGTGGAAAACTGTATCTAATGAATTAGCCGCGGTGCAGCGGGAAGAGGAATGACATAACGTCGACCGATAGCGTTGCAGATTTGACCAGACCCCGCAGAACGCGATACGCAATAATAATTATTATCCACCCTGCAGCTGGTCAATACGGCGTTAAACTAACACTACATATAACCACCTTGACCAATTCTTAATGTAACAAATTATATACTGATATGCAAACCGAGGTAGGATGTAACGCGAAACTCACCTCGAACATTATCGGATTGATTAAATTCCCTGTGTACGCATAGACTGGGTGATATCCAGTGCGAAATAATGATTATTCAATATGGAGTACGCGGAGTTAGTTGAGCCACGATAATCGTTCATGATTAATTGATATCATAATTTCAAGTCGAATCTGGTCATAGGTTAATATTATTTCTGTTTAACCCTTCCCAGTCACACTACCAAAAAATATCGGGACAGTCACACTGGGTCGATTGCACCCAGTCAGTTTTCAAAAAACGATTGTGAGCAAACTATTCGTCCGATTTGGTTCAAAAAATTACTGCACACTCTTTGAACAGTCTAGATGATGTGCAAAAAATTGTTTTATGAAGAAAAGAATGGCAATATGTTGAAAAAAAATTGAGAAAAACGTGAAAATTGGGTGTTAGCCATTTGAGCCGAAATTGTCGATGGGTCGATTCTACCCAGTGTGACTGTTAAGGGTTAAAAAATTTTACTCAGAAACGAAGAGGAACCGCAATAAGCAGAAAAAAAAATAGTTTACGGTGATAGAAGATAGAAGTATGCGTCTGTAATCGCATAAGATTTGAGAGAAAAATAGAGAATCGAAGCCTCATTAGATTCCGAGACTTATAATTTATTCCAATATTAAGAGTGCGTAACATATTTTCGAGCACTTATGGCTTCCAGTTCAATTTCGAAATGAAGAAATCGAGAGAGAGAGAAAGAGAGCGAGAGTCACGCAGCTGTAATTACCTCTACATTTATCAACAGTAAAGAAGATTAATTAAGACCTGAATCCACGGCGGTTAATGCATGTAAATGTGTATTGAAATGTTAAAATAGGTATGGGTTTCGTATACACGCGGCGGAATTTCGTAATAAACACAAACCGCGTGCCATTAAAAATACTTTCGTTTTATATCAAAATCCGAGTCTGACGAGAGTCATGGTCGATTTTGAGCATGTGAAGGACTTAGGTACATAGGTTACACATACGTGTGCAAAGGCCGTATACCGAGAGATTACGTGGAAAGTGCTGGTCCCAAACGCGCCGGCGCTGATTTATTCGAATACTACGAACGCCGCCAATTTCAGAATTGCGACGAATATCGGAATATCCTCAGAGTCCGTCTCCTCTTTGACTTCGATTCTTGTCAGACAAAAATGACGCTACTAGCGCGATTCCGCCACCAAGGATATCCGGATAAATCAGCGCCCGCGCGCTTCGAACCGCAGCGCTTTCCACGTAATCTCTCGGTATAGTATCACTATTCTCTTCAATATATTCCTTTTTCTTTTACACATGTATTTTTTCTGTGATTAGTTAAGGCCACGTGAACTCTCAGTCAGCTATTGCGTGCTTCTCTATTACTGTAGTAGTACAACATATCTCTGTACTTCTATTACAGGCTGCTTCTGCTTACGTCACGTCACGTTACGTAAACGAATGAGAGATTAATTCGAATAATAAACATAGGTAGGTGTCATACAGTTAGTAAGGAGGCCTTCTTACTGTATTTCTTTTTTTTTCGAAATATATTTCATGATTGATAAAAAGTAAAGAAAATTTCTCCACATATCTTCGCCCTTGACTATTTCGCGTCTCCGAAAGAACCGACAGCGTATAAGCGTGAGGGGCGCAAGAACTGCGAGGGTAAAGGGCATAAGGCGAAGGGGCGAAGAGCGAAGGAGACCCGAGAGCCAAAATATCTCGACCGGCGTATTAAAAACGTGACAGAAGTCAACCGGGAACCACGCGAGGATATATGGAAGCAGAGGTAGTACCGAGGCCCTCTACCCTTAGAGGCGCCTGTATCGCAGGTTACAAATTCGACTCACGTAGTCGCGACCGGCGTCGCGTCGACAGAATGAAAAAAATCGACGGTAGAGAGAGGGGGGGATAAAAAATAAAAGGGGAAGGAGAGTTATAGGGAAGTGAGAGAGAGCGAGGGAGAGGGAGAGGCGGAGGCTCTCTCGTGAAAAATCTGCATGGATTTACGGAAAAAATGCGGTGATCACGTACGCGTGGACAGAGAGAGGAGACAGCCTGATATAACGTAGGGTGAAAGAGGGAAAGAGAAATATAGAGAATGAGATATAAAGGGCGGAGGGAAACCGTCGCACAACTAAATTGAAGCATCGATTTTTATTGAAAACCCCACCCGCTCCACTTATAATTTGAGCGTGATATTTCATTTCCAATATGTTGATGTGGGGGAAGGACGACGAACGCGGACCTCAATGGTCCGGGTATCCTGCAGTTACAGACTCCGGGACCAACGAGGACCGAAAAATTTTAATTAGCGTCGCCAGCCCGTCAAAGAATACGTACAGGGTTTTCAGCTTTCGAAATCACCACTTTGATATACGTAGAGAGAAATTTGGAGAGTCAAAGGGGTGACGAACGTCCAGAGAACATCTCAATTTCCGTCTTCTCTTCCATTCTCTTCTCTACTGCACGGATCATTTCATCCCTCTCGACACAATCTTAGAATGAATCGAACCGAAAGGGGACTAAGTGTGTACGTTTGAATCACACTTTATGTATCGAGGGTCAGCAAGATCCGGTCTTTTAATACACTTGTATATTTTTATGGGACGATGGCATCCGATCGCGAAATTTTATCTCACACTCTATTCTACCGAGTGAAAAGAAGAAAATAACCTTCTACCGTGTACCGTGGGTAATCGGAAAATTTTATCTCAACTTTTTCCGAAAGTCAATATGAATTGCCATTTAGGAAATCGAGTGGGATCCGATATAATTCGTTTATATCTAGTATGTGGGAAAACCTGCAAATGGAACCTCCTTCCGTTTTGCGGCAGGACCTAGAGAGCAGAGGCTGGTGGTTATGGCATACATCATACAGACATAACTATACCCACAAGAGAAACGATAGCCAAGTTCCCACATTTCTTGTCACCGGACCGTAAATCGCACTTTGCGATACCGCGGCTTCATTATCCACATACACACATAGATAGGTATATGCATATCCGTTAGAGTTTGAATGAACAAGGTAGAGCAGCGCTAAACAGTGTTCTACTTTATAAACTACTTCCGGAGATGTGAAACGCACATCTGATCTGGAGTAGCGTGTAAATGTTGTTTTTTTTTTGTTTTTTTTTTTCAACAAAACTAAAGTCCACATCCCCCCGCAAATATGAAATTTTTCCTTCCATGTGAACCAAGAACCAGAGACATGGTGTCCAAATTTTCATTCCGAGTTATATTTCCATGGGAGAAATTTTCTCTTTGCGAAGAAAATGGGTAAACGAGAATCACGTCTGTCATATTGCGTGATGGTGGAGTCTGCGGCACTTTGGGATCCTATAGGCAGCTGTTGTTTTAGATGAGAAGGTCCGCAGCAGCGTTCTTATCAGAAGGCCCGACTGCGGCTGCGCTACGCCGCGAGCCATGAAGGCACTTCAAACAGCACACCATGTGCAGCACACTTGAAATGAGATAGTCGAGCGCTATTTTCGTAACTCTGGTTAGCGCCAACGGGGATCGCGATGCTCCGGTAATTAGTACGGACTGGCTAATTAGACTAATGGCAGATCGGGTTGCAAATTCAAATTTCTGCACGGAGTAAGGATTCAGTCAGATTTCATAAGTCCGTACGTATCGTGTGTCTGAGTATATTGATATTACACGGCGATGATGATAATGTTATTGGAAAACGGTTATCGTTTCTCTTCTTTTTTTGTTCATTCAGAGAAAAAGAGAGAAAAAACTTTCGGCTCGAAGACGAGCTCTTCAATTACAGTTCTTTGATCTGTTTTCTTTATTTTTTCCTTTACATCAAACAGTTTGTAGAAGGTAATTCCAAGATTGCGTCCATCCAGCGATATTCCCAGGTGAGGTGGAAAACGTGATGTAACAATGCCGTTTCACGGTGGAACGATTCATTTGTCAGGTAGCTCCAGGGCGATGCAGCAGGTCGATTTGAAAAATGATTCGAATCTAGAACCAGAGTTGGCAGTTCGCCCTCTCGTACCCGCGGGTAACGGGGTTCATTCCCTCGACGTCTACGTTCCTCCGCCGTTTCACGCTTCCGGTAGTTTGCCAACCCCCTAGCTAGTTTCCCTTTCCATTATATTGCCTCTAGCGCACATCGATGCAAAATAAAAATCTAACTTCCTCAAATTTACATCGATGAAAACTTTCGACACATATAGGTATATATGTGTACAGTACATAGGCATATGTACACATACACATATTACATTTTCGCTAATCGTATAAGCTTTGCCATGTATTTCTTCTTTCACGCGGATCCACCCCCCACCCCCCCGCCTTGGGAAAAAAAATCAAACAAATAAAAAAGATGGGGTGGTGTATTGGATAGATCGTGGAAGTGATACGTTTAAAGTGATCCTCGGTCGTTACCACGGTCGGATAGATGGAGGAGGTAAGGTCGGATCTAGCTCGTGAGAGAAGAAGACCACTCTTCGTATCGCTGTCATTCGTCAGGAATTTCTTAATCTTCTCTGAGACCGCCCTCCGCCGTCTAGAGAGATCATTTAAGAAATCGCAAACAATAAATAGCGGCGATCGCGTGTTGCCCCTGAACATTGGGATAGCGGCGGCGCGGGCGTCCCTGCAAGGCGTCGACGTCGTATATACGGAAATTGAAAGTTTAACAGTGAGTGGAGAGATTTGTCAAGGTTTACTCTGGTGACAGTATTGGATTACTAGGATTTCTTTATTTTCACAAATACATCGACTCACCACTACTATTATTATTTTCAATTTAACCGACCTTAACGGGATACTTACACCTCGGACAGATCCTTAATCCTTGCATCGCCGTTATGTCCCAAAGTGATTTTTCGCTTATAATTATTCAGACTCGAAGTAAACGCAGTTCTCTCAAAAACAGGGATTTCAGATTTCTTGAACAGAAAATAGTTTGATACTGTTAAAATAATTTCCAAAAATCTGTGCCATCTCACGACATTTTTCAATACAGAAACTTTTCTCTTCGGCACTCCCCAATTTTTTCTAAAAAAAAAAATTCGGCGTATCGAGAAGGTGTCTGTTCATTTGATAGAGAGTTGTTTCAAGAAAATTGCGTTTACTTTTACTGCATTAAACTATGCGAGAAGCAAAGGGCGAGAAATCCTGACTATTATCCAATTATACTTCAGAAGACTGGCTAATTCACTCGAGTTTGTTCGAAGTTGAAATATAGTTACCGCAACGAGAGGATAAAGAATTTCATACAAAAGGGTAATAGAAGGGTAACTATGTAAATAGGTATTTTAAAATAGCGGAGAAATAGCCGAGATAGGGAATACCTTTCTGAATAAAAAATGCAATATCAGTTACCGAGCCATTACCGATTTAGTTTTTCATCATGTATGAACCTATATGAATTTTTTGGTAACGCTTGAGTTCTCGGTCGGGGTATGCAAGTCACGCGAAGCGCCCTCGTTTAAGGGTTTTCGATGCGTTTTATTGTTTTTCAATGCTCGAACGGTAGGTATTGCGACTATCATCTGTGGGCGGGCGAGAGGGAGCTTTACCCACCATATCTATGACATACCATGACGCACACCTACCCCTATATTGTCCCCTTTTCATACCAGAAACCCGAACGAAAGGGGGGCGAGCGATACTGGCGTGGTAAATCACCCTGACGCAGGATGCAGCCACCCCCATACATACCCATCAACCCTCATCTCGATTCTCGCGTGCTCGTTTTCGAACGGCAATATTATTTTCACTTTCAACCACCCACTGAACAACGAACAATTCGGTTGTAAAAATTGTTTCATCCCTGGACCGTTCCGCAATAGGGGGTAATGCGCCGCAATGGATGTCGACACCGCTATATAACCAACGACATCGGTGATACGTTTTAGCTGTACGGCACACTTGCAGCCGTTCGATAATTAGCCCGGGGGGTGAATTTTTTTAGGGTTCGAAAATTTTCACCAATGGAATTTTGGTTATTTTTATACCATCCCCCCCCCCCAATTATAAAGTTGAAATTTGTTCATTATTAAATTTTATCGATTGATTATTAATTATTATTGGTCGGGATGAAGAACAATTTTTTTGAACAATTACGGACGAAGAATTTCATTCTTCAATCAAGTCAGAAAATCGCCTGAGATATTTATATTTTGAGTATAAATTTGATGTCAAAAACAAGCTGACGCATAGGTACGTGATGAAATTTGAATGATTTGAGAAGACGGTGTGGATAATCATGTGAAGGAAACGTGTTAAGGAAAGCACGTAGAGGACATCTAGAGACGTCGTCTGTGGCCACGTAGAATCACGTAGGGAATACCCCTCGTCTTTGTTTCCGAGTCTAACGCAGCTTTACTGCGGATGACTTTATTGCTTTATAACTGCCCCGATGTCTTTCAGTAAACCCGAGCCAAGCAAACCGAGATAACTTAGTTTGCGCAAAGCTCGAAGTACCGCAAGAGCTTACAACGTGATTTTTTTAGCTTAGTTGCAGTGTTGTTCGTGCAGCGGTGTATAGGATTTTAGGGAATGAGAAAATCCGCACGAAATTGCTGCACAGTGAAGAAAGAAAAAAAAAAATTCTCTGCAATGCAGACGACTGGAATAATACTTCGAGGAATAGATCAGACGATAAGAATTCGTCTTGAATGGCGTATTCGAGATTTCGAAAAATTTGAAACACGCCAAGTTTCACTTCAACTGGATTTGGCTTTATTCATAGTTTCATACCGAGAAAAAGACGGGAACCTGTCAAGCTGGGTATTTTCTTGGAAGTTGAGATCAAGAGAAAGAGAGAATCGCTTTGTTTTAGGGGATGGGCGGAGGGGGATGCGCGTGGCAAAGGAGAGGGAGAGGTAATCTCGGATCTCTTTCAAAATTCTTAAAGCGTGCATTTGTCACAAAGCCTATTTCCTTATATTTCTTCCCTACCTTTATTCCATTTTACTTTTTTATTTCATCTTATTTCATTTTATTTTATTTTACTTTTTTTTCTTTCATTTTCAGTCTGCAGTCATTTGCATATGACAAAAGTCTCGCTCCTTGACAAATCCGGGCTCTTAAACTCCTGACAGTTACGTAACGCCAGCCGCGTTTAGCTTCAGATTACAATATCGATAAACGGAATTAAAGAAATAAAGATACAATCCTCGCTGCAGTCTCGCACGATGATTCGAATCATCTTTCCTAAAACTTATTTGAATAAAATTAGGTATGTATAAGGAATTTAACGAACTGTGGTTTTACGCCCTGGATTAACATAAAATATTATCAAAATTGATCACTATAATAATGAAAGGGAAGTAAAATTTACAACCCGGGGGCGACTCCTTTTGATAATCAAATTCTTATCGAGTTTATACAAATGGGGGATGATCGTCAACTCTGAATTAATTTTTCACCTTCTACCAACCCCTTTTTCTTCAATTTTTCCTATTCTACGACATCAAGCTCAAACATGTGTAAGCATATCCCGGACAACCGAATCGCCTCAACTTTTCGCTGCACAGTCCATTAAATTCCACCAAGCGTTGACGTGCCTTGTAATAATTGCCCATCCAGCCGGCTAATACGTCGTCTATAAAATATTTACCAAACCACGAGCAGGTGAACCGCTATTCCGGCTATTCATGCAGGTAGAAATTAGCCCGGTTCAAACCAGACCCGCTTTTTAATCGCCTTTTAATCACTAGCCTTTGTTGACCCCCCGCATAATATGACAAAAGTCAGAAGTGAAATGTTTAGCCCGATGACGGTGCTTACAGCTTACGAGCCGATTTTATAAAAGCCGGAAAAAACCTTAAATGTAATTTGAAATTACGTAATTTGAGTACAAATTACGTGAGGTATAAGCAACAACTCCGAGGGGCAACTAATTCGAAGTACTTCGTACTTCATCCTTCATCCTTCATCCCCCTTCGTACGATGGACAAGTCTTGCTTACGCAGAGGGTTTGCAGGGGGCCGGGAAACTCGTTCCTGTACGTAACTCAAGTATCGCGGTGGTGAAGTGAAATTAAACATTTTTTAATCACGCATTGTTAAATTGCGGGAAAAAGCTTAATTTCAGAGGCAAAAAAAAGAAGTCCTTCGCTGGGTGTGTACTCGAAAATTTAAGTGTTGATCCCTGTAGCTCTAGCCATGTCCCTTCACCCATTCTACCTTCATCCTCGGTCTGCCCTTTTGTTGGCGATATTAAATAATGTTCCTCGAGTTATACCGGAGAGATTTTTATTAAGTATATTAGTCGGTACTCGAGGATGAGAATCCGCTTTACAATTTCATGGAAGCTTTGATCAAGCTTTGATCATTTCTGCGATTTACCATCCAGCAGCGCGGAATAGCAAAATGAAGATTGATTGATGAAACGACTGGTCAGATCGGTTGTTTGCCATTGTAGTTGTAACTTTGCTTATAACAGTTGCAGGCTGCATTAGACGTGAAACGGAATATTTTTACGGAGGTTTGCTTCAGGATCGTTCGAGCATCACGCTTTGAACTTCTATTCCGTGAAAACTCGCGCAACTGCAGTTGGCTAACCGACTATGAATTCTTTACCGATCAACGGCTGTGTGTTTTACGAGGCTTTAAAGTTTAAAACGGGCTCGAAACTCCTGTCGGTTTTAGCTTATTTTATTTTCACGTCAACACCCTGCGCTTTTTGCATTCTTCGACTTGGTAGATCCCTTGTTTCGACGATCTATATCCTACGCGGACCTACTTCGGGGATATTATTATCACGTGCCATATCAGATCGAAATAACTTTTATAAGAGATGTTGGAAATAGCAACACGTCTCGCATCGGCTAAAAGCGTCTAATCCGTACAGGCATATACCGTATATAAGCTACCTATGTGTATAATACACATATGGCTCTTTCTGGCAAACTAGTAGGCGAAACAAAAGACGGCTTTACTCAGCCTAGAGAGAAGAGAGCGATCTCAGACTGCAGAGGAGACGTGTTATTTAAAACTGAAATATGGGTCAGCACGCGAGCTGTATCACTAAATGAGAAACGCGCTGCGTCTAGTTGTGGACTTAGCGAGACTCGGAATTTTTAGGGTCTTTTCTAATTATTCGTCGGATTTAATATTTCGCAACTTAAATTTAGTAGATTTTAACGAAATGATGGAGTTAGAGAGTTGCCAGCGCATAAATTAAGCGCCGTTTTGGCTATGGTGTTTCATTCAGACGAAGATAATCGGGCAAAATATTGTGCCAACCCACTCGTCTTTAGTATCCGTAGCCGAGCTTGATTTATGGGATATTTAAATTAATCTTTTCACCCCAAAGGCTAATTGAAACGGACGAGATAAATAGGGAGAGAGAATATGAAATATCGCGAGTGCAGAGAGATAGAGAAAATCGGAAAGTACGTTTTTGATGTGTAAAATACTTCCTTTGGCCGGCAGGATTCTCTTCACTGTTTATACTATCAGATTCCGCGAGCTTCGTATGTCGAGATGATATACTTTTGATGGAAAAATTGCGATATGTGATTGAGGGATGTTAGAAATGTGGAGTAAATTTTTTTTACCGCGGTAAACAAGAGTGCGCAGTGTTTTGCAATTATCTATCCAAACTGACAGCAGCTGGTTGTCGAGTAGGTAGGTATACTCGAGAAAATGTGGGTCGAAAATTTAATTAAAAAGCAAGACAACGGCGGTCGCAATGCAGAAATACAATTAGTGACTTTGTGCAAAGAACACGAAACCACTACGGAGTCTCTGCAGAGCATAAAATCTCACAGAAGTATTAAACATTTTAATTTCGGTCGTAAGTAAGTGGCTTTTTATTCATTTTCATAATTTATCATAATTTTGTTTTTATTCTTCAAGGAAATCCGTATCTCATGATCTACGGCTATTTGTCAGAAATGAAATTCCACTATGATGTAACAAACATATCGTACGCAGCGCCTGACTATAGACAACAGCGTGCTCACGCGCGATGTACCTCCTTCTTTCAACATCCAACAGATGGCAGCAATTGGCTCGAAACTAACTAACTCCTTGGGTCTATTTTCGCCATTCCACTAAATTATTATCAATTATTACACAAAATTCATTATTTTCATTATTTTACATTGCGCATTACCGATTATCTACGGTAATCAAATTTAACTACCTCACAGCTGGAACCGTAAATTTCTTTATTTCTACGATAAAGGTAATTTTATTTCAATTAATATGATATTTTTAAGCTTTAATTGTAAAAGCTCTTCCTACCCCGGCTGCGACCATTGAATGAACCCCTCATTCTCACTGACAGTATAATATAGTATGCGCAGAATAGGGAGGTGAAAGAGTTGTATTTTCCACGAAGAATGCCCGCATTTTTTTTTACCGAGAATTAACGATCCATTGTTTGCGTATATCTAATTATTTTCAGTTTAATCTTATGCACTAGTAATTTTTTAATCATTTCACAGAGAGGGAATATTTTTCCGCTATTATTCGACCCCGTGCGAAAATGGGTCCAGCGACTAGAACGTCAATTTCAAAATGCATTCGGCATTCAAACGATTCCTGGGATTCACGGCTCTTTAATTTTGACAAACATTTAAACAAATTACCACTGCGTAATCGGCAGATTTATTTCTATGTGAACTCATCGCAAATTTACCGAGCTTTGGAATAGTTCAATTCGCTAAAGCACGAAAGAAAAAAATAAAATCAAATTGAAAAACAAAAGTCATCAATTTTCGTCCCTTTTAAAAATTCCAGGTCTGATAACTCGGTTGCAAATTCTATGGATTATCGTTGATCACTTTTTCATCGAGGGAAAATCGAGAAATAACCATTTTTGGTCCTAAAGAAAAGAAACTACAATAGGCACTCGTGCGATAAAAATAAAGTTCAAAAACTTTTAGTCACGTGTATCTAGTTAGAATTTTAGGTAAGGATCAAGACCATTGGATCGTTGCAGGCTCACGCTCTCGACCTCAGCTCAATTTTACTTTTAATTCACCCACCGTATTGTAACCAGTAATAAAAGCTCCCCAAACGTCAGAAAACCGTAAGATATATTCCCGGCACATTTATGGCCACTTAGATCTCCCCCAAAGTCCGTCTATTGACTGCCGCAGGTTTTGAGCAACGATGTTACAATGCGGAAAAAATGAAACTCTGACTGGTTTCAGTTTCACACATTTCCGATTCCAAAATGATCCTAGATTTTGACAACAGAAGAGGGATGCGAAAATTGTATCGCTCAGCGTTTTTGAAAACCGTGAATATCGACGATGCAAAATTATTCCACCATGGTATTAGATTCCCCACACTTCACACAGCTTTCGTGAATTTCGTAAATTTTGTTTTTTTTGGTGCAGTCTGAGCTGTCAGCCTCTATTTCATCAGTTCAATTCAGATTTTTGCATTCGGATCGAACGAGTTTCTCGAAATTTTATTCTTGTTTCGAAAAAGAGAGAAACCATGGGAAACCAAAGCGTTGAGAAATCCTATCGGCTGTGTCCCGGTTGTCTAAATCCTAATTATATCGTATCCCTCCTGCCTGAGGCGGGGTATCGTTTTCTCAACGTTGTTTCTAAACTCGATAGCGATACGACCGGATGTCGAAATAAATGATTAATTAACGGCTCAAACAAACACAAGAAATTGAGAACTCGACGTAATTTCATCCCTAGTCTAACTATTACACGAACTGCTTACTGACTGCATCGCGAGTCCCTACAGAGTCGAAAATTGAAAATGGGAAATGAAAATTGAAATCGAATTCCTCGTTCTCCTATCCGAACCGAATGTTCAACGATTCTCACGCATTCGTGTGTCTCTCGGTGCATTATTGAGCGGGGCTGGTTTATTAAATTTTTTTCCATACAAAATTTCGCGAACATTCCATAGATATTGACTGTTATCTCGAATATTTTAGGAACTCAGCTCTATTCACGATTTACACGCACCCCAGGCGAGCTGATGTTCACTATACGATATTATTTCTTTGTTTGACTGTTGAACAGCATCGGAGTATAAAATTTCTCCCTCTTTGTTCTCTCGATTCTATAGTTTGATCAAGTCTACGGTTTTTTCATCTTTTTCTTTTTTTTTTTTTTTTTTCTTCAATCCTGCGCATAATGAAATAATGATTCGATATCGCGTACGTTGCCTTTACCCGAATGAAATTTCTACCTTCGAAGACTTTACATCACTCCCCTGTTGGATATTCAAAATAGCATGTATACCCACTACTGGGGTAATAATTCACCCTGATTCTATGTGTGCGCAGCATGCGTGAGCCCCCTTAAGAAGATCTCTGCACACACAATAGCCCGCGCTATACTATAGCATAAACATAATTATTATCCGAGAGATAGAGAAGTGGGTTAGTGGTTTTAGTGCGAGCCTCTGGCTTCCTCGTAATGTTACCCCCTGATATACCTACCCATCTACAACCGTAACCACTACCTATGTGATACCAACTATTTCGGGTTCGAGTAAACGTAGGAGACCGCAGTTACACTGTCAGGGAATAAAAGCCTGGCCCCATTCGCCTTCCGCTTTACTATTTTATAACACTAAAACGTGGAAGCATGTTTCTCCGTAATTACAGAACAAGAAAGGGGTAGTCGCGCAAAGATTTACTAGAAATTTTCCTTTCGGAGTGATTATAAATATCCACCTTGCGTCTCATATGTTGATTAAAAAAAAGAAAAAAAAAAAATAGATAAATAAATAAAAGACATACTACAGCTTTCGTCGTGGTGGTAAGCAAAGTGGAGTAGAGCCAGGGGTTAATTTTAGCACGTGTCTGCATAAGGGTTGCTGCTTTGTCAGGAAAAACGCAATTTAAGGGAAGCTTGTTTTTTCGTTTTCTCGTTTTTTATTCTTTTCCCCAACATTTTGTTTTAATTATTCGTACACTGGACAGCGTTGATCAAGCGAGAGAGGGCGACTAACTCGAGGTATAACGAGTGATTATTTATTAAATAACTCGTTAGAAGCAAGCAGGAGCGATGTTCGTTGAGCGAGGATCAGCCGCCCGCCCGCGCGTCGACGTCTGGATATTATTAATTTATATTACATACCTATTTTCCAGAAGTTATTACGCATATTTAACATCTATGTTTGATGGGAAAATGAAACTTGGTCGCAGGTGTGACGAGGGTTATTGCTGAATATATTGCGTTATTCAAAAAACCGTAACGTTACGCGCGTTTTGAACGGCTGCGATTGTGCGTTAAATATTTCCACGAAATCCGAAACCGAGATCCTCTGACGTATAGCTGCTACCTATACCTGTTAGAAATTCTTGTAATTAAACTGAAAACTTTTACCTGGGACCTTCGGAACACCGTTTTCCTCCCTTATACCTACTCCTCCTCTAAGACATGAAATTAAATGAAAATTCGTAAGCTGTGTCTTCTGCTCGCGACACAGCAGGCTATATGCTTATTTGAGAGCGAGCTAATATCCGTTCGTATTTCATTCGAAATGTTGGTACCTACCTGTACTTATCTCTGAGAACGTTAGAGGAATACTTAAAGCAGGAAAAAGATCTGACGATATTTACTAGCGGAGTATAAGAGCTCTCTAGATTAATGTAAGTATATTAAGGTAGTCCTTATTTAGGGTTCGTACGAATGTTTTAGCAGGCGCCCTCCAAATCGGCTTCAAATAATCCAAAAACGGTTCCCTAATTTTTTCAGATTCTTATCATCAACCCCAACCCCTTCCACCATTCGCCATTCAAAATACACGTGTTTCAGTATGTATTTTATTGCAAGAGTATTAATTTTGAAAAAAATTATAACCGCGAGATTTTAGTGGGCATTGGCGCTACTAAGGGGAGAAAAAAGTACGAAACATTGATCATTTTCATATTCAGATACTATGTTTTGTTGAATTAGAAAGAAAGTCAGATTTAGGGGGTATGCAATTCGTCTAGATTGTCTGGTACGATGATGTGAATTTTTTCACCAGATAGACCACCAAGATCTCGCACGTACAGATTTTTTTGAAAATTATTACTCTTGCGATAAAATATGTACTGAGAATATAGCCGAAATACGTGTATTTCAAATGGGGTAATCCACCCTGTTGGTGGTAGGGATTAGAGTTGAGGTAAAAATTTGAAAAAATTAGGGAATTGTTTTTGAATTATGTGGAGCCGATTTGGGGGGTGTCTGTTGAAAAATTTGTTTTCACCCTAAACATAAGGGCCACCCTAATGTACATAAGGTATAAGGTACTAAAATAAAGGATTAAATTAAAGACGATAAACTTAAACTGATAAATCTATGTGTAATTGATTCACGCACCAAGGGGATGGAAAGAGAGTTAGAGAAGAAGAAGAAGAAGGATTTTAGCCCGCCCTAGTAGAGTAGCTGGGAGTTGGCGTCACACCAACCCGGCCCTCTCATCCCCTGTCTGTAGTAGAAACGGAATCCAATAGGAGTATAAAGCTAAACTTCTTCAAATGCACAAGTTCCCTTTCCCACCCCCGCATTTCTGCTCCTTTTACCTCTACTATTCCGAGACTCACCCTGTTACTCAGTGAACCCTTTCATTGCGAAAACGTCGCTCTGTAATTCACTTTTTACTGTCAGAGAGTTGTTTTATCTTTACAGATCCGTAGTAGTCTGTAGCTTTTCTTTCTGCACAGATGTATATTTGATTTGTTTCATTCATTTTATTTCTCTTATTTTCTCAGCCTCATCGTCCCCATCCCCCATCCCCCCATACCCATCCCTCCCTCCCCCAGTTGTTACAATACCGTGTTTTCATTTTTGTTTCGTTACATTTTCAGCCGAAACTTTCTCTCTTCTCCAGACGATTTCAAAGTTTGCGACCTGTGTGTCATTGCACCATTACCCCCAGGGCTCGTGACATATTTTCTACTTCTTTTCTTTTTTTTTTTTGTTCTATCTCTTCGAGGAATTAGAATTTCAGGAAAAAAAACAAGAAAATAAAACATGTTGTATATTATACTTCGCTTTCGTCGAAATTGTATACGAAATAATGTCGGATTGTGAAATAAAATATAATCAACAAAAAAAATTCATGTTTTAAAATGTCTTTTTATATTCATCGGTCGGTCTCGTTGCGTTTTCAAATATTTTTCTAAATATAAATCATGAGCTTTAATTAGACGTAATCTCTGCAAGTTCGGTTCTCTTTCTCTCTCTACCCTTATCCTCCTCTCGCTGTACCCTTTGGATCTCTGTATGCTCCCAACGGTGGGTAAAGCCATGTCATCCGTCTCGCAGTCTGTTGGGAGTAATTTGTATGACAATAAATATCTCAAGCTTAAGCACGGAGGCAAAGGCGTCGCTGTGCGGTAGGCGCCGCAAGCTCCTGGCTTTATGTAAGCACTCAATGGATTAGGTCGCAGATTCTCTTAGTTAACGGGAGAGAGAGAGATAGAGAGAGGGAGAGAAGAAGGATGCAGAGAGTGGAAGAAAGAGAGATAAATAGAGAGAGCGAAACAGCATCGAAGAAATGTTGTTTTGGATGCTGCGGAAACGACGGTTTGGGGCTCGGAGACTGAGGAATAAGACGAGCCGCGAGACAAGCAGATGTAAGCGGGATGAAACCCGCAGCATCTCATTTTCCGAGATGATAAAGGCAGTGAGAATAATAATATATACATTCTGTATACGCGTGTAATGTACATTAGAGAATTGAGTAGCTGGCTAAATGCGTCAGCCACAAAGATAAATCATTTGAAAAGTAAAGTAAATTAGGAAATTTGTTTACAAAGTTTGTATTTAATTAAAACAACTGGGCTGAGCGCCCGCGTCGTGGCAAACTCAAGATGAATGAGATCCTGGGACCGAGATAAAATGCCCATAAAAGTGGATAAATTTCGGCTCTTTTCAAAGGGAGTAAACCAAGTTTACAGTTTCTTACTCAGGCGCCTTTTAATTACTCTGATAATTACATATTGACCGATACGTTCGCCCAAATCGGTAAATCATTAACTTAAACATGCGATTTTTTCGAATGGATAAGGAACGATTCTTCAGCCATCGAAATCCACCCCGGAGGGCTGAGAGATCGACGTAACCGATATCGTACCACTCGACAAGGTAAAGTATCGATTAGCGATAATCTATACACGTATGTATAGGTATAGATAGATAATGATTAATTTGACTCACCCCGTTGAGCGTCTTAATGTTGTGCAGTGCATTTTGCGCCTCCAGGGCCGCTTTTCTTGTAAAAAAAGTAACGAAGCAGCATCCTGAAACAGAACAAATTATCCCCATGAGACCACCGTCCGAGTAAGCACTTTAAAATATTACGAAAGCCTGTCGGAAAATATTTCCGATATTTTTTGCGGAATTCACAAAGCCTCGTTAAACATAATGGATGATCATTGTAAAGAATATGCTTTGGCTTTGGTGAAAATAATTAGGAAAAATATCATTACTGAAGCAACAAATGAATAAAAATTAAAAACATGTATAAGTAACTATACCAAAAACCGAAAATTAATCATGCTCCCCGAATTATTTGATTTACGGAGCTTCTTTCGGGCACGTTTACACGCTGATGAAAAAATATGAAGTATCGCGTAAACGCAGTATGGGTACTCATTATATTATTAAAAAAGTAACTTCAGGGAAGAACACAATTCTTGGGCTTTTTTTGTTATTCTTTTTTATCGATAAAATATCAGTTCCAAAGATCTGAAACTGGTGTTACACTCTCGTTTGAAATCAGTAGCGATAAAGTTTTTCCAAGAACTATTAATGTCAATTGTTATAAAGTTGAGCCAGTAGGTATGTACATACCTACATGTAAAACTTTTTCAACTTGGTTTAAATTTTTCTTACGTATTATACCGGGACCGCAGTTTGGGTATATATTATATTAATCGCGTTTTCCAAAGTTTGAGAAAAAACGGCGTTATCGATCGACGGATATGAAGGGGGGACAGCTAGCACAGTTAATTGCACGTTGTTCGCAAAATCGGAGGATTTTTTTCTTCTTCAAGTTCGACTAGCCTGGTTTACACTTGCATACACCTACGTACACAACGACGGGAAGTGAACAGGTGCGTCGTTCTCAACCTCTTCCGCAACCCTCGTCGTCCGCTTTACCACCCTTGCCGTTGGCCCTGCGTTAAGCACCGGGCTCAATCGAGATCCAAAACTTTGTCAAAGCTTCGTACAATCGAGTTATCCAACTGAGTTCTGAGATATTTAACGTTGGAATGAGTTTTTTATCTCAATTTTTATTTTCACCCCTACCTCGATCTCTACTCCCTCCCTCCCTCTCCCTCTCTCTCTTTCTCTTTTAGCGAAGTCGAGAGTAGGAAGGTGTATAATATACGGAAACAGCTAATACCTCCTATACCTGGTGCATTATAAAGGGGAGTTGAATTGAATTTATGGTCAAAGTTCGCGAACCATCTGGGCTTGATTCAAAATTAATATTTTTGTATTTTATCCCAATAAATCAGGGCGCGCACGCGTCTGTGGATGTGGACGTGGATGTGGATGTATATTCCAGAGCGCACGGTATTGTAATTTACGTTTTCTCATTACTTGCGGGTGAGTATAGTACAGTGTACTACCTACCCACGTGCCTCGTGTGCGTAATACACATATAGATACTGTAGGTACACGCGGAAACAAACGCCCACGCTCGTCTCTCATGCGAACAAACCGGCTCGATCAATCACGCGGGTTGCACATCTCTCGCGTTTCATGATACGGTTCAGCTCACCAACTCATCTATGTTACGGACCTGATTCTGGAGAAGTTGAATTTTCGCACAGGATTCTGCAGTTATCAGAAGAAAATACGGAAAAAGGAAAAAACAGATACGTTTTTAAATGTACTATGAATCAAATTTATCATAGGAATCGAAGTCCGAAGGTCATGGAAGTTTCCATTCGCTTGATAATACTGATAAGAAAAAAGAAAGAGATTTTTATAATTTATCATTATTTTTTTGGAATGCAGTGAGTGTTTGAAATTTCTTTTTTTTTCTTCTTTTTTTCATTATTCAGTCTACGTCCTGTTTATAAAGGTACGTAATTCCGCGCCCAACGAAAATGGTAATTTATTCCACTACCCCGAGTTTACGATTGCGGCTCGCGTTAAAAAGCAAACGAGGAACGATATTTAGGCACTTACCGTTATTGTTGAGCGTGACGAAACGTGGGGACCGCATTCGCGTGAGATTGTACAACTTGATCGGCCATTAAAAATTAGGTAATTACCCGCCAACGTTTGTTATTCAGACGTTAACCGCGTAAGCTAGTAGAATAGGGGTACGCTCGCATTCCCGGGTAGGAGATAATGATGCATTATGGATGCAGAAGATACAGATTTGCATGTATAATGTTACGCTGAAGGCATAAATCACCGTTTTATACCCTTACTCCGAGCTTGCACTCCGTTAGAAACGTTTTTCGAACAACAGATGTAAAATATTTCACAACCCAAACTCCCAAGAAGGTTTACCGAAGGGTTGGAAAATCTCCTCTGTCCGGTAGCTGACGGTCCACTCGCCGTAAGCACGAGTAGAAAAGATCTGGTAATCGATACCCATTTCGACACGAGAGTCTCTCGGTTGAGTTTTCCTACCGAAATTCGACTAACATATCTTCGACGAGTCGGGTTGACAGTTTGGCGGGCCGCAAGGACCTCATCGAAGTCCTGCATATCCTCGATATTCTTCCCTCTCGTATTGGACGGCGACCAAACCAGAAAAGATGATCCGATCGGGTCGATATACCTACAGGAGTTCTAAATTTCCGTGAATTTTGTTTCTCGTAAAAAGAATTCCGCTTTTCCTCAAAATTACATGTTTTCTTAAAAATTTCCAAAATACTTTCCGAAGCAAAAAAAAAAAACCGGATCTCTTTTTCCGAGTGAAAGCTGTGACTCCGTTTTTGCTTTCTTCTGTCTCAAACTAAATCGTTCTTTAATTTTGGAATCGAGGGTCACGATTCCTTGGTCTATCAGCAAGACTCTGGTAGCAAATCGTGATGTTTTTTCATCCGACTCGCGCGGAGAAGTAGCCACCGCGGTTTCGGGGCGGTGATTGATGTTCGAGTAACGGTGAAACGGTGTTGCTGGCGTTTCTTTCAATCGCAGAGATTCTGTAAGCCGGGGGTTTAACGCCGGTTTAGCGTTGCGGATTACAAAAACTAAACAGCAAATCTGTACACGTCCGCGGGCTGACACGCCCGGATAACCTAGCCTAACCTCGGTAACTAACCTCGAAATAAATCAGTAGCACCCAATCCCAAAACCCGAACTAAAGGGCTGCCTATACCCCGCCAGGCTATAGCCTCGATCCGTCAATGCTCAAGCCATACCCATGCCACTATACGTCAAACTGATAGCGGCTATTCTATAAACTCGGAAATTCTGCACATTTAGCATGCTTAACTAGACGGGTAAAAAATGCATCCAGTGAGGCGGAAAAATTGGGCAATATTTGTATTTGAAAAATGTATATTTTCATCCCTCTTCTCCGTGCCTGCAGTTGGATTTGTTCATAGCAGTTTGAATGGACGCTGAAATTCCTACCCAGAATTGAGAAATATTCAAAAGATTTGTAATCTGCACTTCCGATTCGTAGCAGTTAGTTTAACGGGCTGAACTGACGGGTCGAAGGGATGAGGGAACTTAGAAGGGGACGAAGGCCTTCCTCATCCTTCTCTTCGGTGGGTCGAGGGCCAGCCAGAGCGTTGGCACCCCGACGAATGAGGCCATTTGTAGACACGAGTATTACACCCAGTGCTGGCGGCAGGGAAAATTTGCTGCGTGTGATTTAAAGGTCTATTAGGCGATGATGTCCAAAGATTAGTTACTCTTACTGTATCTCTGCCTCCTGCTTCCCTTGCTCTGCACAATCAGACCGAAGAATAATCTGATGGAAAATCGATACGATTTGAATATATTTTGTATTGCCATTTATGTAGGACCTATAGAAACTGAGTGAAATAAAGGCATAGCTGTTTGCTCGTCGAGTCGAATCCTGCAGGGTGATATAGTTCACGGCTTAAAGTTTGGGGTCCAAGGTTGTGGGTCGAGCTTTAAAACCCGAAAAAAATATGTTTACGGTCTTTGCGTTCTGCCCTACCAGTCCGGTTTCGCGCGCATCACTCCTTAGACCCACGCAACTTGTGAGCCTCAGCCTGTTAGCGTTCACCCTCTTTTGCTCAGGGTGAGGAATGAGGTCCCGGGGATCCTGCAGGATACTATAGACTCCATAAAACAACAGACTCTCCGTCTGGTCCCTCTAGATCGTCGATAAGCGCCACGAAACGTGACGCAGCGATGCATGAGAGTGCGTCTCTCCTCATCCACGATGTTAAAAGGTCTTAGAAGATGGGAGAGCGCCTCTTATCGAACAACATTATCCTACATCTGACACTTATTAGGGAGTAAAGTAGAGCACAGAATTCTAAGGAAAAGTACAGATAACTGTCCAACTGATTTTCCGACGGTGGACATCTCTGACATTTCTTGCATTGGTTATTTTAAAGTCAAGAATCTCTGACTGGTAACGAGAAGGAGTTGGGCTAGTGGTGCTCGGCGTTTCGTAGCATATTAAGAGAAAATGTCATTCAATGGAAACTGATTCAATTTACGTCCTGAATAACACCGTCTGCGAAAATTGAAACCAGCACCACCCATACCCACTGCATCCAAAGACCCTGCAGCTAGGCACCATTAGGAATTCCCAATTCACGTTATAATTATCACTAATTGGACTCTGGATTATACTCAGGCAATACACGGTGCGTGAAATTCAACCGTATGCCGTGAGGAGAATTATGCGTTACTTTTTCCATTCTCTGTATCCGAATCGACGCCCCAAGCAGTATATATATGTATTATACATACATATGTACACACATGCGTATGTCTAGATGTGAAAGATACTTGCGTACGTCCGCACGTATAGATACGTCCCTACGTACGTCTGTATGTATACATATACCTATATGTTGGTTGGACTAAATATTCATATGGCACTTTGGCTACACTGATACGTTTAATCTGCATATTTTACCCTTTTTCCACCATTGTGGGGAATTTAGCCGGCCCTGCGAGCCCGATTATTGCGTAATGCGCATTACGCGGTGGCTGTCGAGTGGTGCGTGCCAGAGTTGTAATCATGTTTTTTAATTACCGACCGTTCGGTACGTAATGACTACGAAATCTGTTTTCGTGCACTTTAATCTCGCGGATTTTCTCGCTCGTTTTCAACTTCCTCGTTCAAGAGATCACGACCCCTGCTAGGTAGCTACGTGCCAAGGGATTTTGACACTCGGCATATTTCACTCGATGAATGACAAGACCATCCCATGATGGGCTACTGTGAAATGTATTGAACTGGTAGTCCGCATATTCGCGAAAAAATTTTGCGTTCATTTATGGAAACGTGCAGTCAGAAAATTGGAGAGAAAAAAAAAAAAAAAAATACTAGAGAGGGAAAACGAGACGTAATACTCGAACGAAATGCGAGTCCTGGTCTCCAGTCCTGCGATTCCCGAAGGGTACTGGCTAATACCCGGCCAATGCGTGATCAGAGTCCACGGGGAAATCTGTTGGGACATGCTCGCCATCCCTTGCCCACGTCCCTCAACCCTCTATGGTCCATCATCAATCGCATGGTTTTTTTCGACTGTAGTTGTATGCTGAAGAAGGAGTTCGTCAGAGTCCCGAAATCACGGAACGATTGAGTCTCATAAGTTTTGGATTTTAAGGACATCCGTTTAACCCCTGCACTCCAGAATTATATAACGGAATATCTTCTGAATGCAAAAAGTTGTTAATAACTCTCAAGTCTTCTCTCTGCAGTTTATACCAGCTGGAGAGAGGAGCGCAGTGTTTCGCCTGGAAGCGTTATATGCGTCAAATTCGTGTTTGATGCGAATGTATGCTTTCCTCGTTTTTCAACTGACGGAAATTGCGGGGCAGATATATACGGCCGTGTTAAGCCAGGTGTTACCTTGTTATTTTTCAATTGGGAAAGAGGCGATTTGTCACGAAGAAAAGTACGGAGTACATGCACGCACGCACAGGTTGATCTCCGTCTGACGTTCTACTTACGTTTACAGTTTCTACACGTAGGGCCTTTGACCAGGGGTGTTCGTTCGAAAGCATAAAACCGACGATTGGAAAATCGATGCAAGACAGGGCGGGTTATGCCTTAGCGAGTGATCTAATTAATCCCAAGGCACACGCGAGGCTGGGTACCGGGCTGTCCGTGTATTAGTAAATTTTATGTCCTTAGGTGGTGTTAGGTCGAGCAAGCAGGAAGTAAGGAAGGAAGGAATCTTGGGATTGGCACACCATGTTATAAGATTACATCGGGTAACTATACATTTTAATCGAGTTATAGAGGAAGGTTCATATTATGTTCAGTGTGAAATTAAACTGCCAAGAGCAGTTCGCAGGGCGAGACTTGAGGATTTTATGGTACGATCAACATAGAATGGAATAGAAGTGAAGTACAATCGGCAGCAATGATATAAAGCTGACAGGTACGTTTAAGTGTCTTTTATTTGTCATTTTTTTTTTCAAATACTATACTAGTTCTATTATCTTCAAGCCACTCTCCTTTATACGTTCCGAACCACAGAAGTAATATCGTATAGCGAACCCAGCGTGGAATTGCAAGAAGCATGAAAAGGTGGGATAGAAAAGTCTAGACACGCGATCGATGAATTACAAGAAGTAAAGAGTATAATGTTAGGTAGTGCAGTGTAGTACAGTAAACTTTAGGGAAATGATCGTTACCAATTTCTTTTCAGTCACAATTTGGAAAAAGTTCGAATAAATAGTTTGGCGCCTTTGACTTTTCGCTAGACGATAAAGAGAAGAAGGAGAAGGAGATGAAAAAGAAAAAGAGACTCGCTCGGGTTTGGGGAGATGTCAATAAAGATATCAAACAGAACCAGTCCAGTGTTCATAAATTCTCCAGCTCTCCTTCTTGGCCGACACCCGAAGCGCGGATGCTTCCTGTGGCCAGTACATCCAGGCCCTTCGATATTGCCAACACAGGAATCTCTCCCTGGAGCCCGTGGGCTAGTGGGATGGGGAAATATCGCTGAATTCCAGAATTTCGATTCTACTTTAAAGGTCTTTGATGGATATTTGTTTCCATCGTACCGAACAGCAGCCATTTCTGGAACAGGACGTTGCCAACGCCAGTATCTTCCAGAGGGAATACTTTTTCGACATCTCATATAGATATCCACGCGGATAGAACTGCGTCTTGTTTTCTTCAAAACAGACAGGAGTGGGAAGTATGAAAAACAAATCCGACTGAGAATGATATCGCAGGTTAAAGTTCCACAGGATATTACATTAATCCTCTAGTGTATAAGATAGTCACGACTACGGGGTCAACGTCTGTTCGAGTTTGGTAAATAAATTAGAGAATGCCGGACGGGTATCTTTGATCAATCGGCCGATGTAATTTCCGTGATTAGATAGAGAACAAAGCGAATCCCGAAGGTTGGAAGGTAGAAACCACAACTGGCTTCTAGCTTCGACGATCGATCCACTCCTCTAGTATTAGGACCGGTTCAGCCTTCGATTGGACTTGCACTCCGCCCCAAACCATCGCCTCTTCAACCCTCCTATATCGCCTCTAATACTGAACCGTAGAACTGCGTCGTCATGCTCGTCTGTTCCATGGAGAAACTGGAACTAACTCGAACTAGGTAGCATTGAACAACATTGTGAGCAACCAAAGTCTCCACACAGTATGATAAGTGTGGGTTGATGATGATCAAGCTGAGATTACTGCCCGTTGCCAATCACATCTACGAGTTTGATAAGCCAGGAGTTTCTGACCAACGGGCAACTTCTGTTTGGCAAACTTTCTATTGACGGTGGTACCGCGCGAGGTCTTCATTGAAGCAGACAGATATCTGCCCTTGGCGCGAATAAGATAAGTGGAAGTTAAAAGACTGTTCAGGGATGTGCTTTTGTCTCTTTAAAGTAGGGAGCAACTTCTGAAGAAGAATTCTGCTCGAGTGTTGGTCTTCTTTCTTCGCGATATACCGGGCGAGTATTCACAGAAACGGTATATAATGTACAGACTTTCTACAGCGAGGAACTTCCTTGTTGGAATTCATTTGTTTGATTCCTTTTCTTTGATTTCACCCGGTTATCGCGATAAGTCCAGCGACAAATGAGAATCTTATCGGTGAAGATGGGGCCACGGACACTGGGGACGATCTTGGAGGTTGAAAATCCTCCCAGGGATATTATCCCGTAGGAAGGAGCCATCTTTTACGCTCGTGGAATACCAATGATGCCAACTGAATGTATAAAAATGTATCGAGATACAAGCTCGTCTTTAAATATATATCTATGGATATACACACGTTCAACCATCTGTACGTATACAATCTTATATAACATATATCCAGATATCAACAATCTTGACACAGTTTGATTGTTTAATCTATCGGAAAAAAGATTTCCGTATACATAAAGAAAAAACGCGAGAAATAAGGTACATGTGCAAAATAAAATTCCATCCAGGCGCCGTATATGTATCTTCTTTTTTTGTGATCTTTATTCTTCCCCCTGTCTATCACTTTCCGCAGCGTCAAGCCACGTGCAGTAATTCCATTTCCGGCTAAGGAAATGACGTGATTGAACTAACGCAGTAGATGGGAGACCGTATGCACGCTCATAACCGGCCTTTTGTTCGGCATAGTGATGCAGGGATTCACTGCTATTGGCACCGGAGCTGGAGCTGGAGCTGGATCACCACCCTATCGTCATAGAACTAGAATTGCTCAGGTGGTATGTATGTGTTTGCCGAGTGTTCACAAGGCCTAATCACAGCCAGGATCTAGTATTGCTGTTTCTCCAACACTAGGGGTGGTATCGAGGGAAAGCGTACATCGGTCGTCTGGTTTCCTTCGCCGGAAGGGCTTCGCCCATAGGTTCTGCTGATTGCAACGTGACTCGAAAATGCAAGACGCAAAGGGGGCTAGCGATCGAAAAAGAAATGAGAGACTTGGGACAATTATCGATCAAGCAACGGTGTTTCCGCTTTGATCTGATCTAACAAACTTGAGAATAATTTCCATGAGCGGATATTTTGGAAATTGATATGCTGTTCATAAAATTTGCCAGGGATTATCTCATTTTTATGTAGCAATTGTTACATCGTGGATACTTTCATTGCTAATAAAATCTGTGTAACGATAACTTCGTATCTTATGGTAAAAGTTTATGTGATATTAGATAGTTGTCATTAATCTCTGCAGGGGAGAGGTTCAATCACTGGAACCAGAGCCAATATTCGAGTCCATAGCACCGCGGAGTTGGGTAATAGTATAGGTAGAGATCCCTTGATATTCACACTCGAACAGATAATTTCGACGAAACTTGCCAAATGAGTTGATTAACTAGTGGTGCTGGTGTTATATTCGTTGTTTGTCTCTTCCGAACGTTGAACTGCGACATGAATTGAATCGTGGGGCACCAAGACGTGGCTTCAACACCGTAAACAATTTCACCTACTATACAATAACTGCAGTAACTGCAATACTAACTAAAATCAAGACTATGATAATAAAAGCAGCTGCAGGGGGGCTACAGAGTTTACCTAGACAAATCTTCGTTTTTGACGATTTGTTTTCCAATTTTGAGGAAAAACAAATAAGGAGACCATTCAGATTGATACGATAGACTCATGACAGCGTAATCTGCCGAATTCCAAATGATTACTAGATGTTTGTTGCTAAGAAATCGGCAATTTGAAAAGCGATTGGACGGAATTTAAATCTCGTAATCAAGGAGAGTGTGGAACTATCAAATTCTACTTGAGTCCCAGATGGAACTTCGTACTATTCTATATTTCACTTTCTTACTCTCTGTCGTGCTTATTAGATCCCACATCATGACGCGCTTTCGATTTGTTTCTCTTCCCATTTTCTTTCTGGGACGATATGTACCCCTGCCAACGTGACGCATTAGCATCGTTTAAAACTGCCTCTGGAGGTACTAATCGTTGTCATAACCCGGTGTAATCAGCACTCGCAGTACCTGGCTCAGTAACATCAGCCATAACTCCGAAATACGTATGCCAATAGATATACGCATGCATATATACAGCTTCCAGGGACATATGAACGGCCAAGAGCACGTATGCCACTGGTATGGTGTATACGTGCGTGTGTTAAACTGTGCACACATGGTGAGCCGTATACTAGGTGATTTGGTTTGTAATATACGAGGCCAGAGGTATAATAAACAGATCTGTTCCCGTCACGGGCAGGTTTCAGGACGAGGGAGCCTGAGGGAGAAGGGAACAGGTGTCTCGTAGTCGGCGGTGGTTTAACGGCCGCGCTGGGTTCACGGAAGGGTAGGCGGGGTGTCGGACCGGACAATTGAATAGCTGCGATGGGGTCAGGTTCAAACGTGGCAGCTTTATACCAGCCCGAGGCGACCTCCAGGAGCTGCTCGTTTCAAACGGGAAGAAACAAGTGGCTATCGCAACTTTCAATAAAAGAGTTTAGCGCCTTCTCCTTCTCCTCCTCCTCCCCCTCCCCTTCCTATTCTTACTTTTCTTTCCAGCCCCCCGTTTCAACCCTTACCATGCCCCGAGCTACGGCAACTCTGCCATGGCTCCAAGTAATCGGCATTTACTAACGAGAGAATAAACTCATTGCTCTTCCTTTGAGGGGTGATAAAATCGAACCACTTTCTCTTTACCTCAAGTTTAAAAGGCTCGCGGAACAACCTCGAGTACAAAGAAGTACGTCAAATAATTCTCAATCTACTATCCGGATGTATGCGTGAATTTTTTCTCCCCGTATTCCGCGTTCTCATTTAGAAGTCACAATACTCAATGGAATTGAAATTGTTTTTTTTTTTAATAACTTTGCACCACTCCTTCAAATTTTCTCTGACTTGGTGGTGAATGGCTTGGACGAGGGATGAAAGCGTCGGGGAAAGAGGGAAGAGCAATCCGTCACAAGACACATTTGTCATCCTCCTGTCACTCGGTTTCTACTTGTATACCTATATGTATAGTAGCTACGCACGCACGCGTTCTTCCCTGCAGGTTGCACGAGTTTTCGACGAATATTAATGCTTGTGTCGATTACCCCCGTTTCACCCTTAGCGCAGATATGGATATTACGTCTAAATCTTTTGTCCGGACACCAATTTTTCGTCCTTTCTCGATAGGATTTAATTAGCAATGTGATTAGATTCGTATGTAATTTGTATTCTGTGCATTTTTCTTCCCTTTCCTTGCTGGAATTGAGACATTGGCTTGAATGCAACCGTCGTTAAAGTTTATTAGCGATTTTAATCAACGATGCGTGTATACTTTTATTGCAATTGATAGAAAATGTATGAATGGCTCTCCGTACTCCGCCACTGATCCAATCAGCGATAATTGGTCATTATTTTCTCCCGCGATTTGCATCGGAAAAGTGATTTCTGATCACCGTGACAAGAGACAGATATTTTTCTATCTGATTTCTCGGCAGGTGTCTCGATCCCGTAACAAGCTAACGAAATATACGCGAGATGTAACTCCGATAATTGGTGCTTATCGGTCGTATTATCCCCTTGGACACACCAGGGACTTCCACGCCAGAATCGAGTCTAGGATAACCGACAAGCTGATGGAAAATGCGACTCAGGTACCGTCGGGAAGAACAGGGGGAAATAAGGGGAGTTCGGATCCCGCAGGACCTCAAGGAAACGCTGACTAGCAGCCTGTAATATCTACAGGATGTTTCAAATGATAGAAAAATAGGAATTCATAGAATTCCTTATCACTTTAGAGCATTTTAGGATTTATTACAGCGTACGCGGTTGAAGACATTTATTTATCGTTTTGTTCGTTTTTTTAGTTACCGTAAAAAATTCGTCGACCGATATTTTCCAGTTGACAAACACACATCTACCGGTGTAATTATTTTTTTTTCTCCAATTTTCGCATTCTAAACACAGACGAAGACCCGTTATTTGGGTTTACATACTACGTAACGACCTCACAGCCTGGGGGGTATTGAAAAACATTCATCGAAACGCGTGGCGAACAATAGTTCGAGTCCAGTGGGTGGTCGTGAATTTTGGAAGCGCGTGTCCATGTGCAGTGCCACGTGATCTGATAATTCAAAATACATGTTTCGTATAATTCATACAGTCTGACAAGTATGGAAAAACATCATTCTCATCCAGACTCTGGAATATACTGTGCAATAAGTTGTCGTTAAATTTCAATTTTAGATCCATAAAATGACTGATGATGTGAAAATTCGTTTCAATTGAACAGTCGCGTTCCTCACGAGCGACTGGAAATGTCATACAAGTTGTGAGTGGCCTTATTTCTGTTGTTCTCAATCGAGACAACGGCCCATAATCCTGTAATCGTTCATATGTACCAAATTGTAAGAAATGTCTTTTGCCATCGTAATATGGAGTCGTTAAAAATGAAATTCGCGTACAGCTGGTACTCCAATTCTTGAATCCGTTGAAAGGAAGAGAGAGAACGTGGAGACGAGGTTGGTTATAAAAAAAAAAAGTCTGTCACGCGAATAGTAGACAAGCACGTGAAATGCTGTACGAGATGGAGAAAGGCGAACAAGCCAATCTCAAAGCCAGCCCCGAAGTACGGGTTGGAGGGAGAAAATCTCGGGGCCAAAAGAACCAGATAGCTAAAGTCTTCGCTGCAGTGGGTACCCTACAGAAAGACGCGTCGTGTCGCGTCAGCATCTCCGTCTGTGCCAACACCCGGACAAAAAGAAGTTATGAATCGTAACTGGGCATGAATGTCTGAAGAGGTATCCACGCGACTACTTCGACTTCAGCGAAGTGCGCAGCATGAAAAATTCCAGCGGTTTATATCCGGTACGAGATTACGTAGTTTGAGATCGAAGAAGCACAAAATGGTCTTAAATTTTCTATGCCACTCAAGACATTGAACTCCTTCTGCAGAACTTTGATATCAAGTGATTATTTTTGGAGTTCCACGGATCGTGGAACCAATATAGTATATATATATATATCGATTTGAAACCGTTTTCTCTGTAAATAATTGATATACTGAAAGATTTTTAATGTTTTAGCCTTTCGTTCCATTGGGACTGACATTTTAAAGGCGATACAGACACGCGGTAGAAATGGATCCGAGGTAGTCTACAGTGGAAGAGCTTCTCAGCCTGTAATCCGAAAGGAATTTGACATTTGATTGACGTGGGTCTGTCGTGTAATCCTGGAAACAGAGTCTCAGTTCTCATCCAGCAGAGCCAACGGCAGTTGGTTACAATGATATACAATTATTTGGAAAAGTTTCAACTGTGCACCAATTAATACACACATATATAAATATACATATACGTATACTATATCTGCCTACCTACTCGGCGGAAAGTTGCAGGGTAAAAAGCACCGCGACGTTTGGCGTAAAAACTTTTTTGCTGTAGTAGTTATCTACTTTGTACGAAATCCCGTACGCGGCGGTAAAGATGGGGGAATAGGTAGAGGGAGAGCCAGAGGAAGAGGAAGAGGAAGAGGAAGGGGTAGAAATATACTTATAGGGGCGGGAAAGGAGCGCAGGGGCGAAGAGAAGAGAAGAGAAGGGAAGAGAAGGGAAGAGAAGAGAAGAGAAGAGAAGAGAAGAGAAGAGAAGGATAAGAGTGGGAGAATTGCCGCGGTATATCCAGAACATTTAGAACAGTTTGAACAGCGGCGAGTTTCCGGTTCCGCCTCGACCCAGCCCAGTCGAGACCCGACCAGATCCAGAACAGCCTCAACCGACGACCCCTTGATTCTGCTTCGCAAGCATGTTATTATATGTTTGGTTGGGAGGGGTAGCCGTCTCTGCCTCGCAACCTCAACCCTGCTGCTACGGCTGTACGCTTACCGCGGGATGCTGAGAGGGTGCTTTTTAATCTGCACAGTCCCACTGTGTCGACGAGGCCCTTGGAGAAGGTTAAAAACAGGCTTGGAATCTGTACCGAAGATTACTTCTTCATAATGAACACTGCCGGAAGCAGAGCCCTACATGCATGAATTTACGTGTGTACAGATTTTTAGAAAGAACCGAACAAATATCACAGATTATAAACTCGGAGGGATCAGGACTGTGAAAATTAACTTTCTTCATGCGAGGATGGACTGTCGAGTTTGGAAAGATATTTACTCTCTTTCCTAGCTGTGAAATACAAAACTTGCACCCTAAGCAATTTCTTCATGTCGACGTTCCTTTTCAGAAAAAAAATTAATACTTCATGGGATGGTCCATTTTTGTACGCTTTACTCTGTGTCTATTCATGTACATCGTCTTCCATTCGCGGTAACATATCTGTCTAGCTCATTGTCCAGAAGCGCGATAGAAGCTCGTCATGGCAAATGAAGTGACGTCACAGACACACAAGCCGTCCGAGCAGCTCATGAATACTACATCAGCTGGCAGTTCCTAATTGGCTGCAACCTAATATACCCGTTCCGTGACGTTCGGGATAATCGGTTTAAATTCACACCCGAATGATTGAAAGGATGCGGTGAGGCTAATGTCATTTTCCACCGAGGAACGTTCGAATGACGCACCCTGTCGCCTCACTCCTCTGATGTCAGGGAAGGGAGGTAAAATGGGGAGACTTGCTCAGGGGGATAAGGCTTTTCTCGAAATCAAATTGTCTACCACGAGAACCACAACGTTGTGTAGTAGTTGTATATTTTCTACAAATCTGCATATATAGAATGTGCATGCATTCACTTTCTGCAGGTAACTAGACACAGAAGTTATGTGCAATCGGCACACCAGTACGTTCTACGCGCATCAAAGATTACGTTCAATGAATTTATGACGTATTTTATGTGTCCGATATTGGGGTATAATTTTGCGTATAGAAATGAGCCGGATTTCTTCTCGAGTATTTCAACCAGATGAGAAAATTCTCTGGTGATATTGTATTTTGTCAAAAAAAAAAATAAAATAAAAGAAGTGTAACATATGCGGGGCACGTGTCTATTAAAAATTTTTGTCAAAGCGTGGGTCTTTCAGAGACACCGCTTCCCTGGAATTGGTTTTTTTTTTTCCTCTGAACCCGGATCAGAGAGGTGTACAAAAATCCGCGAATTTCTTTTGCGGAATTTGCGAAACTCATTCGTTCACATGGTCGGGGAGTATGGTCTGGTTCAATACCCACCCTCAATTAATAGATTCGTTAAAACCAGTTGGCAGCCATGACGCGTGGAGCTGACGAGGATATCCGATGAAAAATTGCGATTGTATCTGCCTCCTCATTTTTAATTTGACTTTTTTTTTCGTCGTTTAAGAACAAAGGATACTGCAGAGGCCGCCTTCGTTAACCACAGTGACGATTGCGATTCGCGCTATCCTTTGAACGTGTAGAAACCCAATTCCATTTTTCTTGTCCTGCGCCCTGCTGCTCCCTTCCTCCCTTTCAGCTCGTTACTTCTCTTCTGTTATCCATATCTACCCTCCCTCGCAGCTGGTGCAATTTTTAGCAGATTCTAGCCTTCGTTCGGATCCTTATGACGTCATTAGAGCGCAATTATTACTATTGCAATCAATGGACTGTGCACTTCGGCTCCTCTGGGAAATCAGACGTTCCCATCATGGTTTGGCATTATAGACGAGTTTATTAGGAAAATCGCACCAAGAGGAACTCGATGAGTTACATACAAAACTGGGGATTACGTGACCATCCTGCAACTGTAACATATTTGATGACATAATTCAATTTTTTAACTAAGAATTGAAAGTGTGAGTCATCAGTCTTGTGACAGGTGTGATGAAACATGAAAATGTAATCGTAACTGTATTCACTCAAGACGCCTCTGAATAATATCATTAGCTGGTAACAAGGGAAGATGCGAAATATCTTAGCAATTCTCAAACTATTCCCTAGATGCACACCTTCCTTTCGAGTGGCAACGGTTGAGTTGGCTTCGGTGCTTCGGTCCTTCTATATATTTCCTTGGCCATGGCGCGGAGCGCGGACCGAGTTTGTAGGCGGAAGCCGACCAAGATTTTAGATTTCTCAAGGGGCTTGCTGCGGTATCGACAGACTACTCTCGAGCCTGAAGATCTTCTAAGCAGTTCGGTTTTCGAGGATTTCACACGACAATTGACGGCTCACATGGATTCCTTTTTATCCTTAGTGGTGATAAAATGTCCCCTTCTGCCCGGGTCTGACTCCTCGTATTGCTCGGTGCAGAATTTTGGAATTTTCATCTGTGGAAATAGTCATCGAATCTGGGCTCTAAATTCCGCGGTTCCTTGATCCTAGATGGAAACAAATGGGGAAAACGGATGCTCTTGATGTATAAAATGAAAAGCATTCGTGATGCTGAGATGGATTAGAAGCAGGGAGAACCAAGAAGGCGAATATAATCGAATTAATTCTCATCAAACGCAAACATACACAACCCTAAGCCATTACCTTTGCATAATTCTCTTGCTCTACTGAGCTTAAACCACAAGCGAATATCACCATGTATAATACAGAGTACATCGTGGTTGATGGATCTCTTCGACTAGCGACGAGTGCTTGATACAAAGCCGTCCAGAAATGAACGACTCTCCTTTACTCTGAACAGTATTTCGACTCGTTGATAATTGATCTTTGAAAATAGATGACGCTATCATGATTCATCCGTTGATCTGAAAGGACGCACCGAACGTCAATGACTGAGGACTCTCTTTTCATGATGAATAATGAAAATTGAAGTCGAGAGAGACTAGGCTGTGGTTCGAAAAAGACTTGGATAGCAAAGAAGAAAGTGAGGCAAGGAGAGATGAAGAGAGATGAGATGAAGGGATGGCGGAGATTTCTGGTGATTCTCGGGTGCAGAGGGCGGTCGTGCGGCGTTTGTGCGCCCGGGCAGCAATCACGTCGCTAGCGAACTCCAGGCACGTCGTTTCCTTCCATCTCCTGGTACCGGGGCTACCGCCAAGATTGAAGAACGCATGCGCCCTACATTGCACCATCCGTAGGGACCCTCAAAGAAATCGTCACTTCTTACATTTTCATATGCTGCTTCTGTATACATGGATCTATGCCCGTCTATATTTGGGTCCATATAGTTGCCAGTCGCGAGTTCATCGACTCGAGGTGGTAGTGAACCCCAAGATTGTCTCAAATTACTAAGACATCAGGCATTTTTTCAACAGGATATGAAAAGATTGCGTGGGTATGACACAGTGGGTATAACTGTCTTCGGATTTTCTGTAGGAAACTTTTTTCCTCTTTTATTGATACCTAAAATTTAGTGGCTGTACGTTAATCCGTGCCGTGGGTGGGCATGGCTCGCGAATGAAGGGGGTTTGTTTGGAGCAGCAGTTTTATCCGTTTTATTTACGAGATGTGCTCGGATGGTCCGTCTTTTATTACGCAGGGAATACCCTCCACCCCACATTCCCCAGCTAACATGCAGGAGCTGTACCTAGCGAATTAGCGACAGCGTTTCGAAACTTTCAAAATAAACCGTGCTCGTAAAAACTCATATCTGACACCTGGGTGGATGTGGGTAAGGATAGAGAATAGCTGGAAGTACCAGGAGGTGAAGAGAGGCATATAAAGAGAGTTGCCAGATTGGGACTGGTTTCATATATACATATAGATGCATATTATACATGTATATATACTGTATTGCGAAGGTGCACGATTCCACGGAATATATAGTCCAATAACTTTTTGCTTTCGGAGTACTATTGCATATGAATATTTTATGGCTGAAACTCCTCACTCCTGCAGGCTTGACAAAATGCAAGCACAGATTTGTCAAGGGAGAAGGATCCTTTGTCGAGCTTGACGCCGTTCAACAACAAATGGAAATGTGATCGAGATGTCGATCCTGAATTCTGAGCTTCTAGTTGAACTATGCACGAGGCTAAGTAGATGGATGAAGTGGTGCAATATTCGAAATGTGTCTAATCTCTCCCCCGTCTCACGATTCGCCAATTCGCGTTTTCATCCATCCGAGCTTAATGAACAAAGCTCTCGACTAACTTGCTGCTTCCACGTCTACAAGTTTCCTGTCTCATTTTATCCACCACCTAGTGGTGACCCTCCACCTCGTTCTATAAGCCAGCTCACAGGTCACAAAACATACGGCACCCCGGCAATTCCAGGGCAGAAGATAGCCATGCAGTGTCCCCGCGTAGTAAACTTGATTAAACGCTTGGATATACTAGACGCTCGTTGGCTGTGGTACTACGCGAGTGGCTAAAGCCATATCTGTGAAAGTATAGAGTGTGTCTTACTGGGTTACCTACGTCTTCTCAATTCTGAATATTGTTCGCCTGGATAATCAACTTTGCATATTATCCGGGACCTTGACGGCATTGATGTTTATTCTCTGATAAATATTTATAAATACAATACGAAAAGAGGATGCTGGAAAATCGACATTTTTTTCACCCTCAAACCGGGTGGTTCGTTCTTTAGATTCCCTGAGGAATTCCCACATTAATATTTATAAGATTGTAATGCGATTCTTTTATCTCATCTTATCTGCTGAAGGAACGATTAAAATTTTTTTTACCTCATCCGCGAAAGGGTCTAACGACCTTCCAAAATATTACAGGGTTTGACGCGGGGACACGCCCGAATTAATAAGGACCCAAAGAAGATGTATCTGGTCACGCTATTCCCCGAATCACGTACCAAACTCGTTTGGTCAAAGAGTTCGTTCGCCGGATGGGTTTCGGGGAAGTGACGGTCCCGCGGATTGCGGTCGGGGGAATGGCTCGAGGTAGTGTAAACTATCCAGGACCTCCATCGAGGATATCGACAAATCTGCGAGGAGTCCATTTTCCCCAGAAAAGACAAACGTGATCTTGGGATACACCGCGTTGAGTTTCCTACCCGAAAGTAAGTGTATATCTTCGAGTTGAAAAACGTTGATTTCTTGTTCGGTTCAACTTATCAGACAAAGATCTGCGGCACAGCTGTTTACAAAATTTGTCGCTTTTCGAGAGAGAAAAAAAAAAAAATGTTGAAATCCTGACAGACGTTGAGTCGTTTGATATAAAAGGCTTCGCAGTGTTAACGTGAGCGCTTGTACGTGTAAGGGGATTCAAAAATTTAAGCTGGATCATCGAGGCGAATATTTTCACCTTATTTTGTCGTAATACGCGAATGTCCGAGATGGAAGAAGTGGATAAAAACTCAGCATCAATCGCGGTACAGGGTAGAAAATCATATTCAAATTTTCAAGATTCAGGCGTTATCCTTTAACGTGCTAAGCCCCTTTTTCACAACCGCGATTTTTCGTTTCTTCGCCGTAAGAGTCCTCAAAGGACGAACCGCGAGTGAGAGTCCCGAATCCACTAAGCGCATTTTCCTCCTGCAAGTGACTCCCCCAATCCTCCCCAGGTTTGCGGACTCCAAGCTGTTTACTGGGGCTTTTCAAGAGTCTAGAGCATGGAGTCTAGACTAACTCACCTTCCTACGCCATACTAACGTAGCAGATTTCGAAACTTTACGTTGCATCAAGATAACAACGATCTACGATACCTCAGAGTGTCTTTTGATCTCTTGTGTCCGTTGACTAAAGTAGATGCGAGCTTAACGAGTTTAGAGTGTCATTATTCGTAATCTGTAATTGATTAGCAGGGATTCGGATTATACTATCAATGCCATAACGTATGGGGTCAACTTCCCCCTGGAGAAAAAATTGTTTAAGAGATTCCCCCGCCATGCATAAGAAGACGGGTCTGAAACGGTGGTGGTAGAATGCTAATATTTTCGTTTCCCAACAGCGAGCGGTCTGAATTTTCAAGTACAGCGTCGCAATTACATCGGATCAGGGAGGAATATTTCATCCCCACCTCCCACTACAATGCTGCAACCCCTGGCAGATTATTAACGGGCAATTTGCTGCGTCTGCTGCTGACTGTATTGTCTCTCCTCTCCTCTCGTCTCTCCTCCTCCTCGCCATTCTGCTCTTCTGACATCCTTTGGATTCGTCTTATCTCCGTCTCGCCATCTTTCCTCGTACCATCTCATGCACTTTCCAGAATTTCTAAGCCACTGGCAGTGGCATTCATACCCACCACGGCTGACTGTCCTTCTCGCTCTACCGCTCATTAATGATATTGCTTGGCATATCTACCGGGACGCAAAGGCGTGTGAAAGAGAAAGAGCGAGGAAGTGGAGGAGGAAAAGGCGGACGAAAGGGAATAAGAGGAGGCAGCAGGAGTCGCTGAAGGAAAATGTGATTTGTTTCACTCATCTGTGCAAAGTCTCGCAATAAATCTGTGCGCGAAGTAAAATAAATATTCATTCGAGAGCGCGAGCAATGTCCTCGAGGAGGAGAAATTCAATGAAAATCCCTCCCGATATATTATAATACTCGAATCTCAATTTCAAATACATTTTTTAATTTTCTTCCCATTCACAGCTGTTCAATATTTCCGATCGCGCTATTAGTTCGAAATTAAATGGGGAATATTCAAGAAGAACATGCATAGATATAAGTCCGCGAGATAAGATTCGAATCGGTGCACCTACTCACCACGTCGATATCTCAGCTTGGTTAATTCAATATTCTTAATGAACTTGGTCTTCATCTTACCTGCAACAAGAATAATAAAGACATAAATGCGAGCCCGAAGGATTATATCGGGAAATCTTAACTTCCGCTAATTATTCTTAAAGCTAATTTAACCAGTCGGTATAATTAGCGAGAAATTAAGAAGACAGACAGGATCTGTTCAGCGTAGGTTGGATAACATACGCGTACCTAACTATCACGTACGAAGGTATTAATATTGGGTGGCCAGTTGTTCCTACGGTCGGTTGTTTGGTCAGTTAGTGCAGCACGTGTGTGCGTATACGGAAGGTGGTATGAGGTAAGCTCGCGGTAAAGTGGTTGTAGCGTATGCCGTAAGCCAGTTAGCCGGGGTATTTAGGAGGGAATTTGGCGGTCCTAAAGTTGTATATTATACCACCCCGGCGGTTGGAATTTCAGGTAAATTTAATAAGAAGACTCTCTAGGTAATAAGCTCGACGCAGTGCATACCTGAACTAAACAGCAGTATTAACCGATTTATGTTTTCCTTTGTTACGATTATTCTCAACGAGATGTTTCCGGCTCTGTCATATATATAATACCAGCCCGCTCTCATCCGGTTGGCAAATTATATCAACGATCCAAACATCTCAGCTAGTATTCTTCGCTTTATCCAAAACCGCAGCTTTTCAAATCGCGGATGAAATTCGTTATGGTAAAAAAAGGAAAAAAAAAACAGAAAAAAAAAACCGCCAATGTTCAGGGTCCTATCGGTGGTAAGGCGAACGGTTTATATATCACCGCATATACATCGACTACATCCGCGAGGGCAACGGTTATCACCGAAGCGGCAGGTCCACCTAATTCCGGACTTTTATGATCCCCGGGTCTCGCGGTGTTCTCCATGTCGACCGGCCGGCGCGTTGATGGGCCATCGGGTCTAGTTTCAGGTCACCGGCAAGAGAGTCCCTAGCCATTTCTTTTACGCGAGAGAACTTTATACTTTACATTTCACCGTGGGTCCCTTTTCTTTCTTTTTCTTTTTTTTTTTTTTCTTTTTTCTCTCTTTCCTCTCGAGGTCGTCCCGCTCTGTATGCCAATAGCAAAATTTCTTTTATCTTCCTAACGGCATCCTTCAACGAGTTTTGCCAGTGCAGCAAAAAGTTTACGCCTAATCCCTTATACGATCACGCGCGTACGTTACCTGCCAATAGCAAACACGCGATATTTTCCCTAAACTTTACTCGTTTCGCCTCTTCGATTTCCCGCGGAATCTTAAGTATACATCGCGATATCCTTTCGCATGGAAAAATAAAACGAGATGCTCGATCGGGTTTGCCCTGGGACGGTGTAGATTCTTTAAGACCTTCTTTCCTCTGCCTTCGTTCCTGCATGCACCGCGTTACCATTGCTGCACCATTGTACAAAGTAAACAAGATCGAGCTTACCGCAGCTTATCCCGTCTGGATGCAACAAGCTACTCGCCCCCCCCCCCCCCCCCCCTCCTGCTCCCTGAAACCCGCTTCTCAGACTCCCTTTTTTTCCCCACAACTTTTATTTCTTTCTACATATATACATATATCCGCTCGAATCCTTTCGCAGACAGAATTTATACAAACACTTTGCTGTTTTTTTTTTTCTATCGGACAAGGTTTACCGATGGAAAATTTGAACAGAAAAATATGTCGTTGGTAAGTTTTTTGGCAATTTCTTCAATACCTTCTAGTATTTGCACATTATGGAGGTTCAGACTATATGGGAAAAGACGGGGTGTATATTCCATTCTCAAATGTCTTGATGTAAATTCGACCAGCCCCGTATCTTTGCCATCAACTACCACCGCCGCTTCGGTTCCCTGACTTCAGCGAAGGCTGTCTCCGTTAAACAATAGCGGAGACCGTATGTCTCGGTTGGCAGCTTATTTCACGCTAGCAGTCACTGCCACCTTACATATACCTATACAATTCTTGCCTTGTGGCAGCAGCCCTACGCGACCCGGATGCCCCAGACGTCCCCGGAAACTCCGCATTGTATTACTCTAGTGCAAAGAGAAGAGAACTACCCCTACATCGAAGAGACTTACCGCTCACGGATTGCAAGAGGGTTCTAGGTTCAGTCCGTAATATAATGAGGTGCGTTGGTTAAAATGTAACCGGGAATTACATAGGACAGTGAAATTTAATGAAATCTTTGCTTGTAGGAAACCGCACTAGTTCCCTTGGAACTTTATCACACGGAATAGGTGCAGGCTTATGTATTATTGTTAGTTACGAGGACGCGAAATTAGTTTTTTTTATAATGACAAATCTCTTGGGCCATGAGCCCGCGGAAGGTAATAGTACCTCAGTTTTTTCATTTATCTTTTCCCTCTGTTCCTTCATTTTATTCTCTTTGCGCATCAACACAGAACCGCGAAAGCTTTGAAGGTGCGAGGAATTGAAATCGAGTAGTCGACAGGCCAAATATTTCGCGAGGGTTTATTACTATACAGTGTTTGAGCTTCTCGCCTAATTGTTACGGGATTGAAGAAGTTGAGACAAATATGAACACCTACTCGCTCGGAAAACTTTTCAAAATAATTTTTACGGCAAACACCTTCCATTAGTTGTGATCAAGCTTTTCATTTCGGTTTCGGAAGTTTAATGAAACAAGAAAAATTAAACGTGGCCTATAAACTTTCCATAGATAAACATTAAAACGCCATACTCTATATGAACGGCGGATAGCCACGAGATCCGCAAGGGTTTGTTCAAGGCAGTCAGCCCTTCGTTTGACAGAGGCTATAGAGTGGTGACTGGGGTGTGGTCCCACCACTGCTGCAAGTTGTCTGGTTTTTTAGGGGTAGTTTGTATGCGCGCTTCATACCTCTTCAGAGCACCCCACGGGTTGGAAAGTGAACGTTGCGATAAGGGCAGGGCCGTTAGTGAAAGAGCACGCTGCAGGAATCCAGGGACAAAGAAATAAAATAATTAAATGGAAAGAGATTCGGAGGGGTGCTATGCCACCCGCGCCGTTACGGCCACCGCTCTTCGACGTATGACGAGCCCCTCGAAAAGTTAATCGTAGCAATCCACACCAGATACCATACCCCCGGTATTTAAGTTGGGACGTGCCTTTTATTTTCAAATTCTCTTCCGTTTTAAGAGGGTAGGTCGGATATATACCCACCTACACCCTGAAGTAAAGGGAGTATGTTTGAAGGGCCGGAAGAGCTTTTTTACAACTACGCAAGGTGAGGTCTTGAATATTCTGACTTTGACCCGATTATACGCGAAAAGAGTTGTGATAGAACTGGGTGATCGAATTTTTTGGTTTTTTCTCGGTAACCTGCGGCAAGCCTTTAAGGATATCTCGGTAATCCACGCGAGTCTTGTTCGTTTGTTTCGTCGTTTGATTAGTTTCCAGAGTTCCTGTTAGCTGAGCTTTGAGCGGGCGAGTTAGAACTATAATACGAAAGGGGTGAAGTGAAGCTTCGTCGAACTGCCGAACAAAACGCTAATCTTCCTAGCGAGAGAAAACAAACCAAAGTATAATCCATGGATTTAACGAGTAATCCTGGCTGACAATGTTTGCGGTTAACTTACGCACGCTCGTTTACGTATATAGTGTATACATGTATATATACATATAATATAAACAAAACCAGAAAACCGCAAGGTTTAATTATTATTAAACACGAGGGATTCGAGACGTGGGTGGCATGGCGGAGAGACCATCGTGTGGCGCATGTTTTATTCATCCAGCAATGCGGTAAAGAGCCTTGATAGGTGGCTTTCGGTACGTGGCAGGGGGAGAGAAGAACGTGAGATTTCGATGACAGGTAAATCAATTTTAAATACGACAAGGACCCCTTCGTCTTCGTCCTGAAAAATCCCTCTGAACGATTCGAGGGAATTTTAGAGCAGATTAAAAAACTTTTTCAGAACCACAATTTCACACACAGGGACTTCGGTGCATAAAGGTACTATCTAGATCTGAAATATAATATGTATACAGCGATTGCTGACGCGGGGGAGTATTTCTCGGCCAGGCTGCATAAAACTTGATAAACACCTTCCAACCTCATTTCAAGCTCGTTCCCGGCTCGTTACTAACTTGCACTGATGTAAATGACGCTTTTTATGAATAGTCTGTGCAGCGGTTTAAGCTCTCCTAAAACTGTATCTAGGAGTTCGGTGTTTTGCAACATTCTAAATGAATGGTTGAAAAAGGACAGTGCAGAAAGCTGCAAGGGCGCTAGAAAGTAGGTAGGCAGTTCTCGCCTCGAAGGGTCGGTTTTTGAGCTGGTGAAAAGCACCAACCTCTTCTCTACCTTGAACCACCACCACTGCTTCCACCACCACCACCATCACCACCATCACCACCAATGCCGCCGCCCATCCCGGTGGTTGAGTTATGTGAAGGAGGCGAGAAGCACGGGAAGTGCGAAGGATAAAAGGTTCGCGGTGGTTCGAGGCGCTCGAAGTGGTTCGAGGTTGAGGGAAGGTGTGAAGTGTGGTTCCCCGCCATTTCTCAAGTAGGATTTACATAAAATAAAAATACACCACCGACCTCGCTGTATGATTTAACGTTAAAGTTATCTCGTCACCGTGTAACTGATTCAATAAGCGTCGAAAAAAATTTCTGTGCAAATTTGTAAGGCTAACGTAACATCTTCCGCATGTTTCTCAAACGGCATAACGACTGTCTAAAAAAATTTGGAATATACCTGCAGTTGCATGGCAATGCCATCAGCATATTCACAGACCATTCTTATTCCACTAAATTTCCACCAATTGCATTTCCGCGGATATATAAAACGGGAGAAAACAGGGAAATGGTAAAGAGTTCTCCCCACATTGCGGGCGTGGCAGAGTACCTTTAACACGCCAGTGCATCGTAACGGTTATCACTTGGGTGACTGGCGGATTTCACGTACCGTTTAGCGCAGTTTGATTCCATTAAAGGGATATGGGGATCGCGCGCGTAGATCCCGCGGGATAAGAATGAATCTCGTGAAGTGTGGCAGCGCAGGGTTGAGGGCGAAGGGGGAGAGCAGAGACTTCCGTTGATGTACTTCCTGTCTTTTATTGCCGATAGGAAGAGAGGAGTCGGCGCGATAGGGACGGAGCAAACGATGCTTCCGGATAATGGACACTTGTGCGATTCATTGTCTATCTGATAGCTTTTCATTTTGGCGCCTCTGCGACTACTGCAACGAAATTACATCGCCACTCTTCCAATGTTCTTTAATATGCTCGATGCTCAATTGCCGGGTTGGCAATTCAGACGAGAAAGATCTCAAACCTATACGAATGTCTGAAACCAAAATCTCGAAGGTTCGATGTTTTTTTAAAAAAGTTACATACGAGAATCCTCCGTGACCACTCAACGTTATTGAATAACATAAACGATTCCTACGATTGGCTAAATCTGCTGACTTTTCGAATCGTGATTGCTGACAATTTCGACCTTTCTACCCGAAAAGGAGGTAGCATTGCGACGAATCTAAGGTACGTGTCACTGGACCAACCCTAACACGTATAACAGTGAAATCGGCATGCATGACTGTGGCAAAGCTTGGTCTTTGGGTGTCACGATCTCTCGACTCGAATTACGACGGAGGAGTTGGCCGAATGGTAGCAAAATCTTCGGCTCAGTCCCCGCGGTAAATCCTTGGAGGATTAGCATGTTCTTGGGCACAGTTATCTGCGAGTGGTGCGGTCCTCCTATCGCGTCAGCACTGCTCGTGGGAGATTACAACTTAGCTTGGAAACTCTGCAGTGCTGTACCCTTTTACTTGTTTCGAGTGAGTATATACTGCCGCCGATGAGAGAGGAAGAGAGAGAGAGAGAGAGAGAGAGAGAGAGAGAGAGTGCGACGAACTTTTTTAATGGTAAGAAACTACCGAGGATTTTGGAACTATAGTAGTTTATCCATCCATAGAGTCCGTTCGCCGCTACCCTCCACCTTAGGGACTTAAAAGTTTATTTTAAACTGATGCATTCGAAGTTTCACGGCGAAATTTCACCCCGTAGTTTAAGCCTCGCGCGAAATTTGATGCGACCGAATTTCTGGATAATGGAATTACAGATCTACGTCACTGTCATCAGGTTAACACGACAATTTATTCACTGGTTGAATTTAATTCGCTATTTATTTGGATGACAAAATATGGAAATTTAACGAAAATATTTTATGAACGCAAGAGCTTTAATGCTATTTTGTTAATGAAATAAATTCATTCAAATTACGTGGCTGGAATTAACGCTATTCCCTCCGAGTTTCAGTTTATTCTTCTTGAATTACAATTTTTTTTATTTACTGTTTACCTGCGGATCCAGAGAGGTATATAACCAACTTTCGGCTAGCTAAATGTTATTCGAGGTTTTACTGTGGTTGGAAAGCTTGAAAGATGACGAAAGAGCTCAGGGGTTGATTAAAATTATTGTTGCGTATCAGTTTCTGACTATTTCCAGAATTCGACAAAACGATCGTTATTATAGTGAAACAGATTTTGGTCTACCCTTGTGATTCAATGAACATTAGTGAATGAAATATGCCCAATTTGTCTGAAACCATAATGAATCGGTATTAAAAAATTTTGTATCGAAAACTGTTCAGCACATGCAGGCTATACCTAGAAGCCCTCGTACGTACTGGGGAAAAAGGGGATTCTGCTTTGTTGAGGCTGAAATAATTCCTTCTTTCACTAAAGACGCGGAAAAATTCTCGGGTCAAAACTATAACGGTATTATAGGCGGCGACTAGGTCATTAGGGAGTCAAAGCCAGAGGCCGGAGACAGGAGAAACGCCACCAGGGTACAACGTCGAGGTAGTGGTGCCTCAGATCCGCCCTCAAAGGCAGAATCATCGACATATCTCCGGAGTCCGGTCGTTATACGGTGAAAAAAGAGGAAGGAAGAAGCGAAAGAAAGAAAAAAATACAAAAAAATAAAAAAAATAAAAAATGAAAAAGGGGATGCTGGACAAAGATCTACCTCGTGGAGCAAACCATCCTTTTTCTCCCCTCGTTTCCACCCTACCCTCTCTCTTTCTACGACGAAGGGTATTTCCTCCCGGAAAGTCTGCCTCTTCTTCCTTTCTTTCTTTATTTCTTTATTTCTTTCTTTCTTACTCTCTTAGGTTCAGAGTTCACGGTTTCAAGGCGAAGCATCGCTATACAAGTAGGTATCGCGCGAAAATACAGCTCCGCGAAATAAGTCGGTATTTCGCCGCCGAATACCGCGAGAAACTCAAGGCACCCTGAGACGTTTATTTTAAAAATTTACCTACCAATTTCGCATTGCAGTGCTTTCATTAGTTACGAGCATTCCTTCCCCCTTGATTCACTCTCTCTCCTTTTTTCTCACACATAAAACTGATAACCGTATTTATATTCAATTCACTCGTATGATGGAATAAAAATTGATTATATAAAGAAAAATTTCATCGTATGAAGAGAAACGCCGCAAGGGATAGTATTGTCAGGTCGTGTAAACGTGATGAAAAGCCAATTGCTATACGCGAATGGGAAAATTAATGCTGTTCATTATATCGCTCTATATCGGGATTCTAATCCGCGAATACATGCAGAACTGGGTAAATCGTATTCGGAATTCGCTCTTGCCGCACCTGTGGTTGCTCTAACCTTCCCGGCCAATTACCCGGTACGGGACGTCCATACCGTACAAAGGAAAAGAGAGACAATAAAGCGTGATTGAATTCATCTCGTACCTTCGAACGCGAGGATTCGCGCTTTTGAACGTCGGTCTGATTATCAGCGGAACGTCAAAGACTCGAGAGAATAAGAGATGGAGGGAGAGAAGGCTCCAGATCTCAGATTTCAATCATGACAGAAATGTAGGTATACCTATATACAGGTATATGTAGGTAGTATATTTTCAGGCCACATTCCAGCGTGGCTTGGTTGCTGAAAATAATCTGAGGGAATGAGAGAGTTATTTCGGTAATTAACGTCCTCGTATAATTTCACGGCGTTGAATATTAGCTGAAGGGCGAACGATCCTAGGGGATACTTTGATGAAGAGAAGAGAAAAAAAAAAATAAGAAGGAGAAAAAACATGAAAATATGAAAAGGGTTACGGGGGAGAGAGAAAAACACGTAGAAAACAACGAGCCACAACCCCTATCGACGCTAATAATCTTAGCCATTGAAGGTACAACCGACCCAGTCGCTGAAAATCTCTATGGGTATAAGATGGGGTGAACGTTAAAAGAAAAGCCACGGTATGGTAGGAGGCTAGCCAAGCTCGGCTAACCAAACCCCTATAGTAATTATTTAGGACAAACTGCTACACATACCACATTCATCCCTTAATGTTAGTCAGAGTTTAACGACCAGCTCGTAATTCAGAGCAGTAGACGAACGAATAGAATCTTTATGTATTACATGTCGGTATATTATCTATGAGTCGAAATCTCTATCGGAATTTTTAGAGAGAAGATAATCGTATCACCTCGATTAGTTGACTTATCATCATTATTCTCCCGACGTTTTATCGTATCAGCGACATAATGCGAAAGGTATCTACGGAGGATTTTTTTTTTTTTGATTCTTATCATGACTATAGAAAACGTTAGTTATTCTTCCCGAGAGAATGGAATATGACATTTGGGACCGAAACTTTGTGGTATAAAAATTCTGGAATAGAGTGAATGGTGAGAGGCGTGGTTGAATCGTTGTTCGGTAATTTTTTTGCGAAAGGTCATGAACTTTTTGCCTACGGGTGTAGGTATTGCGGTGATACCATTGCGTGTGTAAAAGCCTAGAGAGTATCCCAGCTGGGATACAAAATAATTATTCTCATATTTTTCTTCGCGAAAGGCCTTTGTGCCACGAGTGGCAGTAGCTTCGCTTGATTACCTCTTGGATTAACGAGTGTAATTAAACGATGCATTATAAGTCCGGACTTGAAAACACGCACGCGTTTAGTTGGCTGATGAAACAACGTAGGTAAGGTTCATTTTTCTAAATTACAGGTACAATGGATTATCGTGTAGCTCATTCTTCAATCTCTTACTCTCCTAATTCGACCTGCTCAATCGATATTATTCAAAGGCTATTTGTGACGGTGGAAAACTTATCGTCAAGACACTCCCTATAAATTTTCTTTTACTATAATACTCCGAGGGAGAATAATAACTCATTAATTCTCTCTCCGCTCCGAAGAGTAAAGGGAATTTAATACGATTGTGTTTATGAAAATCGCGCTGTTTCTAGAGCAAATGTATGGTATAAAATAATTGTCTCGAGACCGGGGGAACGAGCTTACACAGAACTGCGAAAAGTCAAAGAAAGAAAGATGAATCGTCTGCACTTTCATCAAAATTTACCTAGTATATACTTGAACAACCAAGGAGGGTTAAACACGACAGAGAACTGTAATCGTAAAAAATCATGAACAGCCTTTCAAATGACAACCAGCTAGATAGAAAAAAATTGAGTTAATTTTTTTTCATCCCCCAACAAGACTGACTTATATTACAGCTCTGGTATTCCAATCGAAAGTTTTCAGTCATCAAGTAGGCTGCCTCGGCTCTAAACAGCACGCAAATAGTAGTTTGCGGAGGCACATACGTGTCCATATCATAAGTTAGAGTAGCTAGTTGGAATCGTGAGGGTAGGTAGATAAGGCGAAACAATGCAGTAAAACTGGGACAAACAAGGTTCCAGACAGGGCGACATATTTTAGAAAGCGAAAAATCCCGCAGGGTTAAATCCAACGCCTATAGTTTTAGCAAGGAGGGTCTTGATGGATGTGTTACTGGTGGGATGCGTGTGAGAAAAAAGTTTAGCTGTTCAAGTCAGAGAACAGGGTTAAAAATAAAAACAAAGAAGAGGAAAAAGAAGAAGAAGAAGAAGAAGAAGAAAATACAAATTTTATTCCATCGCGTTTCTCCGCAGCCTATGTGTTAAAAATAAAATTACGATCCGGTTGCTCCATAAAAGTTTATAACCCGGAGGTGGAATAACCCTGACCTCTTATTATTAGCGACTGTTTTACGTCCCACCGGATATTGTAATCGTAGATAGAGATACCGCCCTCTAAAATTTCACGATAATAAAGGGTCAGGACCTATTAATATCCCTATATCCATACAGCTAGATAGATATAGGTAGCGGGGGTCGCGTCGTATCGCGTTAGGACGGATTAATCCCGTTTTCGGCGTTGATTGTTTAACAGGGCAAAGTAGGGGACGAGTTAATTCCATCCTCCGCCAATTGAGTGTGACCTAGTGCTGCAGAGGCGGATTAGAAAAAAAGAAGGAAAAAAAAGGAAAAAATAAACGACAAGTGTGCACGTATATGCATTAACGTTCGTTACCCACTTAACGCTCGACCTCACTCAAGACTTTTTTGTTGGGATAAATTTGTTAGCGAAAATGCTAATTCTTGACCAGCGCGATGACCACATGTAAAATAATAGTGTCGAATAAAAGGTAGCCGTTTGGTTTTACAACCGTTTTTGGCAAATGTTATATACATGTATATGATATATATAATATATAATCCGCCGGAAGAGAAATGATCTACAGTGCACATTTATACGCGTAATGGCGCGGTGGCCCGTTCTTGCAGCATACAAAACAACCCGCGTTGAGAGAACCAAAAGCCTAACCAAGATTGAGTAGACCGCAAAAACTTAATTTCACACAAGCGTAGCTTAATGCGTGGGTATTATGCTACCTGATGGATGCTTCTCGTTAATTTTATAATTCCGCTATTGTTGAAATGTGCACGATCGTTGGCCCGGAACGGAAGGGTAGCTCCTCTCGTCTCCTCACCTTTCCTCTCCTCTCTATTTCATTTCTCTTTCAATCTTTTCGCTACATTAAGGTATTGTCGAGGAAAGAGAGAAGAGGAAAGGTGGAAGGGGTCTTCGAGCTAGTGGCATGGGGTTAGTTTTCGTATTGTACTATACAGGGGTGAGGGAGAAATATACTCTTACAAATTGTACGACGTTGCTGTGGCGTCGGAGCTGAGGGGCGTTGGGTGTTAGTCGAAAAAGGCTACCTTCGCGGTCGCGGTTCTACGCTCGGAAAACTCCCGGGCTAAGGAAGGGATTTGTTTCCATTAGAGGGATTGAGCTTTTATTGCATCGTTTCTACTTTCTTTTGACGAAATAAAATTAATAGCGTGCCATTCGCACGCGGTAAAATTCCGAAATACCACAGCTTTTAACGTTAACCACAAAGAACCGAAGAACTACCCTCCCGCTTTATTATGGTCTGCCGATTTATCGGTACTCTGGAATCACTTTATGCCCTACAGACCCAACTTTCATTTCTCTTCATATCAGCGTGCCGGTTATCCCCCGAATTTTTTTCCTTTTTTTCAACACAATCGAAATAATGAGCTCATCCGGAGTGGTCAGATTCGTTTTTAGCAAGGTTTACCTACCCGTTTGGTTTTCCCCGCTTGGTTTCGATCGGGATAAATTTAACTACCAACAAGCTGAGCTTTTAGTTTACGACAGTCATTAAGGCCCAGCAACAGTTGGAATTATAGAAAGAGAATCGAGGCTAGACAGAAATAGGGTTACGAGACTCGAGTCGTATGGTTGCATTTACAGTTACAGTCGAGAACCGAGCTGAAACTAGAACCAATTGTTCGTATGTTATATGTACGGCTAATTCACTCGTCAAACAAGAGGAACGGTGGAAACAACGAACCGGATTGCAATGTTTGAACTTTTTCCATTTGTGCTTTTATTTTTCCTGGTACGTGCGCTGACTCCCAACTTTTCGTTACATACGTAGGTATACAGTATACACTCACCCCGAAAAAGTGCCCCATGCCATGATTCTCGTTGTTCAAGAAAATACCTACCAACTTTCCTAAATCGAATGAGATAAAAATCTCCTGCACAGTAGCTGGTATTCCGATGTAGAAAATCATCAGCATTCACACGATTCGCACATCGACATATCGCGATATTCATGTTTCAACATAACAACGTCGATACGTAAAAATAGTTATGTAGATTAGGGCGAAAGGGATAAATGACATTTTGACAAAGAGAAAAAGCTTCCGTAGAAAAACATATGTAGTAAAATACGTGAATAGAAGAAACGTTATAAATGAAGTAATGGACGGATATCAAGCGAGTGGGAGGGAGGCTGGCGAAAATGCGTTTGATAAATCGTTCTAATTTGTTACACCATCCCTTTCTCCGTTCCCGTGTAAATACGCCGTCATAAATTTAGGGCAAAATCTTATTGCCTGGAAGATCTCATTGTGTATTATAATATGAGATAATGTCCAGGCCCTTTTCAGCCCTCCGTTTCCTCCTTTTTCAACCTCTGTGCACGACTCACTTCATTGTATGCGATGGCTCATTGGCCAACTAAACGTACATCTACGAACGAATATATAATCAGAAAATTTCCTCTTTGTTCCTAGCCAAGCATTACTTAGCTCTTCCGATGATCCCTGTCTAATTTTATTCCCGCCTGACTTAAGTTTACCGAAAGCTCGACCAAACATTCCTCGATATGCATACAATCGACAGCTTTTTTCAACTCGACATAAGAGGTAAAAGATTTGGTGTACCTAGTCGAGTCGATGGATATAATTCCACTTAAACTTTGAAGGATTATTATTACATACTCTGAGGATACTTCTCTTTCGCGAATACTAAACTTGCAGACTGTAGATTTACGACGCGATACGCCCATTCGTGTGACCTTTAAGACCTAGGGCGAAAGAAATGGAATCTAAATCCGTTTAAAATTGAAGATCTATTTTCCATAAGTAGATTTTTCGTCTCCTCAGTCAGTGGACGGTCTCCGGATTAGGATAAGCTCGCGCTAAGATCAACACTGAAAGACGTAGGTACACAGACGTAAGGTATAAGGTTTGAAAATGAGATGAAAATTTCTCCGTAGAAAGGTGTATACCTATACCGTTTGGTGTAGTTAGATAAGAAGCTAGCTGCAAAATTTCCCGAGAATTTTCCTAGAGTCTACCGAAATATGGTTATATTACTTATAATATAAGCTCAAATATTTGCGTAATCGATGCTAGATTTGCGCGTGGGTTTGAAAGCGCTGGTAACAGGGAAAGAAAGACAGAATGGAGATGGGAGATGGTAGCGGGGATAAAGGGGGATGGAGGCCAAGTGGAAACGCGAAGTAGAAAAGGGTGTGAGGAGGGAGCTAAAGTGAGATTCGAGGAATTAAACTTTAGAGCCCTGCTATTATAATCTTGGCTCGAAGCCAGAACTGCCAAAGTTTAGGTTGATTGCGAAAAGTGAATGCCCCTGAATCGGGAATATCTTCTTCGGCTAGTTTTCTTTTTTTCTGTTTTTTTTTTTTTCCATTGGCGAAGGTAGAACGTGACACGGACGTGTCAAGGGTCACCAACCCGGCAACAACCCCGAAAAAGCTTTCATAAAGCAATGATTTATGCCGAGTGAATCGATACGGTGATCAAAAGAGCGTCGTAATGCTCATTCCCATGACCACGACGGTTTAGATATCTCGTGTCAGGATTAGGGACGAAATGAGGTGTGAAATTAATGTTTCATAAAAACTGTCGGGTATATCATATCCCCCGTTTTTGCACTCGGGAAGTTTGTTGATTTTTACTTTATTCTAGGCGGTCTCTCCGCGCTCTACGTGCTGCAGTTGGTTCTTTCCTTTCCATTATCTCATTAGCAATGCACACATGCCCTCAGACCACCTTTTTTCACCTTTCAACCGGCTTATCGCGGTTTTCTCGTTTCTGAATTACCGATTCCTTCTTCCGCCTCTTCGTTCTTTGCCATTCAAACAGCCCCGGTCCTCACTTGTAATTTCCAAAAGTAATATTTACGTTCCTCGAATAACCCTCGGGAAAAAAAGAAGAGATAGCGGGGGAGGAGCGAGGATCCGAATATATAGCGTGAAAATCACAGTTTCAATCCCAATTTATTTTACCCGAATATCTACACGTGCACACTGATTAAAAATACAATTAACCGACTCGTCCTCAAATACTGTTTCATATGTAGATACCTACATATAATTTTAAGTAATTTTTCAGACTCAGTGTGTCCTTGATATTTGCACACCGAATTGGATTTTATTTAAATCAGTCTAGTCCTGCGCAGGTCTATGCAGAGCATTTTATCCGCATTGGCAAATTAAATTTCGCAAATTTGTAACAAGCCTCGTGAACTGCTGCTGCAGGAGGGTGGAATCTAATGCTAGATTGTATTTTGAGGAGATTTAGCAGGTGTTTTGCACCGGTATAATCTACAATGAAATTGTAGTCTGCGAAATTCAATTCTCCTATCCTTATTGAAAACTGCAAAGTCTAAATCCCGTACGCAACTTTAAATTAAAGCGCTTCGGTTTTCCGCTTCTTCCACCCCATCGCCTCCGTCGTCTCCGTCGCCTCCGTGGGCTCCGTCGCTTCCATCCAGCCACCCTAACGTTCGAAAACGTCTGGCATTCGCAGTCTTGGGGAGTACGAGATATAAATAGGAAGACAGAGCCCGGAGGAAACGTTGCCCACGCTTACCTCCCCGGAATAATAATAGTTACCAACTTTCTAATTAATTTATGTACGATTTACGCGAGTTCTATCTGTCGCCATGCCGTGACTGTGCCTCCAGGCTTTCCCTATTATCCGATAATTTTTCTTTTATTTTTTGTTTTTATCTAATTCACAGCCGAAGGTTACGACGCACTTCTGATTAGAAAATTATAATTCCGAAATTTTCGCCTCATTTTTTAATGAATTAATGCACATATCTTCATTTCCTCTATTCACAGGCAGTTATTTTCAGCGAAAATGATAAAATCGTAACTTTCATAGACAGAACAACGCGAGAGATGAGATTAATTCATATTTAACTGTTGGCGTTTTCGTAACAACCTGCAATTTCTGCGCGTAGCACCGGGTTATGAGGGTGATGAGAATTTTAAATGATCTTAGGCCTAGTTTGAGCTTCGCAAGATATTCGCTGATTTTAATAATAAATCGCAGCCAGCTGCAGGTTGTGATTAAAATTCGTTAGGCATTTGTTTCAAGGCTTATTATAATACGAAATCTGGTACGAAAATATTCATATCGTTGGATGACTTTGAACAGTTCAATGACTAGATTTATTACGACCTGATGTTCATCCCTTACTTGTTCCTAATGAGATAAAATACCCAGTTCAATATAATTTGATGATAGAGAAGAAAAAAAAATGAAAAATAAAAAAAGTGACTTTATTATGCATGAATTTCCGGCAATATCGACCCGCGGTTACCTCAGCTTAGTGCGTAGGTGTGCCTCCGGAAGACATTACCGGAATGGAATTTTATTTCTACCGAGAAAAGAGCCCCGGGGCTCATGCCAAACAAAGAAATCTTGGTATACCACGAAAACAGAGTAAGAGTCGTATGATTTCCGGTCCAATTATCACCGAACGGCTGAAAATCTCCTAAGGGAGTCCTTTTGAGCTCGTTGAATAATACTCTTGAATTTTAATTACAATTTTTAATTTAATCCAACCATTTCCCATGTAAATTTATTATCAACAGGGTTAATAAATTATCTATATCAACTATCCCCAACAAAGGATCCCTCGTCTGAACGGAATACGTCTTGCGCCCCGTCGACGGTATGGTTTCGCGCGGGCAGGTACCAGTTCCCACGTTTTCTGCTCCAGGGTCGACGACCACCAGCCCCGCGCAAGCTTCGTAATGCTTTCGGAGGAGTCGTCGTGCCGGAGTTTGTTCCAAGTTTTTCGTCTAATCTCACGAAGTGCGTGAGTCGCGGGTCACCCCCTGACCCCCTCGCCCCTAATCGGAAGACTGTATATGCTGGCAGTATGGGGGTGGAGAGGGAAATAAGAGTCGAGTATAACCCGCGAGGTTGAAATGGAAATGCGTGGACGCAATTCCCGAATGAATTATAATCAGGAATAAAAATATATAAATGAGCTTTTTTTTCCTACCATCTGGGAAATTTTTCGCTCGGTATCGGAATAAAACTTTTATCGACCAAATTGCAGATCCCCGAACGATATGGCGGGGGGATCGAACCGAAATCAGGGAGGGCGCGAGTTTAGCATCTCTAGTGCCATGAGCAATCGAGAAGAAATAAGAAAGCTGAACTGGTACAGGGGGGGAGAAATCTGTGGAACGTGTTATATCGGAGGAGAGACGGGTATACTCTCTTGAATCGTCGTTGGCTTGTTCTCATAGTTGTTTCTCACGTTCTCAGCTTCCCTTTCCACTTGAAGCGTTTCTTTTCTCGTCCCCTCGTCATTTTCTTATTTCGCGGGGTAGGGGAAAACGAGAAGTTAGAGGAAATGAAAGGAAAGTCTGTTAAGTGCCGCTCAGAGTGTTTACGGCGCTCGCGTTTTATGTGCCACGAATTAAAGTGAATTTCGAACGGGAGCGAAGAACCTTGGCTACGACGACGGAAGTTGAGACCCAAGTGAAAGCGGAAGGTAAATCACTGCGGGTGAAACTACCTAACATACCCTAGCCTCTCTCTAGCTCTCAACCATCAGCCATCACCCGTCAGCCTTTAGCTTTCAACCTTCAGCCTTCAGCCTTCAGCCTTCAGCGTTCAGCCTTCAGCCTTCGACCTTCTGTATTCGGGCAGTGAAATAAATTAACTTGATTTCTATGCGAGAACCGTGACTCCCGTCTCCCATCTCCCGAACGCGAGAGGGAGGCTGCGCGAGTCCCAAAGGGTACGCCGAAGGAAGCACCGAGTTTCCGCGGTGGTTCGCCATTCAAAAGACCATTGCGTACAGTGCGCCGCGTTACGGGATGAAGGACACTTTCCCCCATTCCCATAAAGGGTTGCTACGAAATCTTCTAGGGGTGCAAGACGCGAGGACTAAATTCCCCGAGGGTGGCGAAGGTTAATCCTCTGTTTTCCGATTGCGAAACAAGAACTGAACTAGCGTACGCAAGTTTATTTAATCTTTCGAGGTTATTTAAATTCCAATGTTTCAACAGAAAAGTTTATCGCCCCATGGGAAAGACTTGGCCAAACAATAAAAACGAACTACTCCGCAGTATTTCTTAAGTCAAACAAAACCACGTATACATAGCATGTATAATATACAGAGTAGTCAAAATCGCCAAGAAACTGGAAAACAGAAGACACAATTCTGGCTGCGCAATGTTTATTATAGCCGTTCTAAATTCTTCATAGCTTTACAATCCTTCGGAAGGCTATTTTGGTCCAGAGAAACGTGATACGTCACGGGTTACATTTCCACCATATCAAAAGTGCTCATTGGGCGACTTGAACAGAACCAAAGAACAAGAGGAAAGAAAAAAAAAGATCATTTTCTCATGTAGGATCAATGTTGCTTGATGGAATGAAAATATCCCAGGATCATTTCACGCTCGCAGATAAACAGAGTTAACACTAGCCATCTACGTGGTGAAATGTCAATTGATGCTGGCTACCTATGTAGCGAAGGAAATAATTGAACGTCGCGTGGTAAACAGGAGTTGAATTTCCTCCCTCGTTTTTCTCTTCCTGTATCCCTCCGCAGTCCCGCAGCGCTGGGACGAGGAAATCGAATGAAAATGTGGAAAGGCGAAGTCACCAAGTAGAAGCTCGAGTTCGATACTCAACGGCCAATATTCAACAATTTCCAAGATTCCTATAGCCCGTTCCTTCCATTCCTTACCCAAACCTCTTCTGCTCCTTCACCTAGCGTCCCCGTCCTCCATCGCGTCCGGTGCAACACAACTCTGCACTTTCTTTAATTAAGAACTCTCGACTTTCGTTGCCTCTTCGACTCCTGGATCTATACGCGACACAAGAGCCAGCGTAAATTCCTATACCAAGTAGAAGACCGACTGCATGCTGTGCCACTGCACTTCATAGTCACTACTCGCTCTCTCCAATGCACTGACTAACTTCCCGTCTCCCAAAAGACCGTGCTGCAATTTCATTTCGCTAGTAACGTATACGTACCTACTTCTCATCTTTCGAGGATAGTTTTATACAAGAAATTCCTTGTACGTAGTAAGGAATGGATGACTCTTAGTCGTCGTATACAAAGCTGGTCCCTACGACCTCCTCGAGGATCTTTCCCCTCATTCGCCGGATGACCACCGAGGTACATAAAACTCGCTAGCCACGGGTCTTCGAGAGGTTTCGTGTTTGTCGTCGGTCAATATTGACACTCGCTTTCTGATCCGGCGCCTCATCACTCTCTGGAGCCACCCCAAGCTGTCTCCCCATCGTGATCCCTGGTCCAAACCCGAGTCTGCTGGTAACAGAGGTCTATGGCTATCCATATAATGTACATACCTCAGCCGAACCGAAATTTCCGCCCTTCGCGAGGGAGTGCGCCCGTGAAATCAGATTTAAGATGAAACAGGCGAGATTCGAAAGATCGGGAAATTGTCCTGAATGCTTGATTTAAACGGATTCCATCTCGACGTTGAGTAACACTAGACAGTTTTACAGATACGAATTTCAATCGTTCGCCAATTCGGCTCATACGACACTCGCGATTTCACTGATTGATTTGAAATCCGCGCATTCAATGCACGACCCGTAGATCGACCGATTTCTGGTTATTATCCGCAATGCTGTATGGTAAGTGCAGTGGAATAGAGTTAAATGCTCGGAGAATAGGAATGGTTTCATGGAATCAAAGTTTATGTAGGTGTAGGTATGGGACGATATTCCGGCGATGTCGAAGGGTATGTTAGTGCGGCCTAAAACATAGGCGAGAATTTGAAAGATTATTGAAAGTGTGATGGGGTTTGGAAGGGGAAGAACAACAAATGCAAAGCAGATACGAGGAGTAAATCCACTAGCTGCTCTTTGGCTGAGCCGCCCCCTTTAACTTTAAAAGCTTAAGAATCTCGCGTGCTTTCATAAGCCCGAAAATCCGAGCAGCTAAGCTTTCTAAGCCCATAGAAAAGTTTTCTGAAAAATCTCCGCCAATGACTTATCGACGTCTTCGGTTCTCCTGCCATTTTTCATTCTTTTTATTTTTCAGTTCCATATAATATAAGAGGGAGAAAACGAAAAAGATTTTTCGTTTTTATTTTCACCCTCTTCCCTCTCTCTCTCTCTCTCTCTCTCCCTCTCAATATCCTCACCCGGAACTGAACGTTTCCGTGCCGGTATTCTCAGCTGTTTGTGGAGCAAAAACATGCCAGTAATGTAGAACATTAGTTAAGCCTGTAAGTAGGCGGCATTAGTCATCCGAAGGATCCTCGAGAGTTCAAAATGAGGGGACGACCGGACGCCTACACGACAAAAACTGATCCTCACTAACTTTTTGGCTCGAATCGGTGTTAAAACACTTTGTTCAGAACGTGCTTTTCTGATATTAGCTTAGTAGCCAGTAGGTGTGCCATTAGGTACCGATCATACCAAAAAATCATTTTCTTGATTATCTTCCACCCTAATTTGGTCGGTTTTTTCTACGCTTATGATAGTGATTTCCATGCAGTGAAAAATTGAAAGGAATTTCAAAGCCCTATCAGTTGATACTATACTCGTCGATATATCAAAACTACTTTCGGCCAAATTTTAATCGGCATTAAGCTGACGCAGTGCAAAGTACCTATATGAGTTATTTTGCCGGTAAAATCGAATCGCGTTCTATAAAAGAGAAAAGGTCGAGATTAAGCGAGAGCTTTCGAGCTTGGATGCTCTTGTCTCGGTTGCGTTAACGGCAACGTTTTTCCATGTGGACGGTTAGCGTTCCACGTGCCTATAGGTGAACTTATACCTACGTGTGGACGGGGGTAGGAAATTCCCTTACCCTCATCCTCACCTCCTCTCTCTTTCCCTCTTTCTCCCTCTCTCTCTCTCTCTCTCTCTCGCGCCCTCCCGCACCCCGGGTCACCCTCCGATCAATAGACCGAGCAAGGGCCGTGGAAGCGACTGGCGACCGCTGTCTGAGCATCGATCCCTACGTACCTACCACCTTCTACCTTCCTACCTTCATCGGTGAGCCTCCTTTCTCCTCTCGCTCTACATGCTCTTATTCTCCCTCTTCATCCCTCTCTTGCTCTCTTTCCGTCCATCTCTCTTTTGCGCAAACAGAGCTCACACCAGTCCCAAGACCCACGTCAGTACGTCAATTTAGAGACACTACCTACGACGATATGAATGGAGAATGGCGAGCGGAGAATGTAGCGTGGTCGCAAGAAATCAATAGAGGAACGCCTGCCTAGCTTAGGTATATAACGCCTGCTCGTATTCTCGACGGCCTCAAGACCTAGTGTCTTTTCCGTCGTTTGACAATTTCTCGTTTGAATAGAGTATCGGTGACTGAGAAGACCCGAGGTTGATAATTCGCGGATACAATTTCAGCATTGAGATATTTGCAGGGAAACATTTTTCCGCTCACATTGTTCATCGATTTTTATCAAGAATTGAAATTCGGCTGATCAGAAATGATTCGCGAAGTCGTAGTCTTATGCGAATAAAGAGTTTGGTGACCATGAAGAGTCTTTCGATCATACGGTCAATTTTCGAAAAAAATAATGTGTTACTGACCTTTACTGCTGCCGGTAACCTTGTCGCGAAGAACGTTGATCTGGTGAACGCGACCGAACTCCTCGAACATCGCTCGTAGGTCGTTTTCGTCCATACTTCGAGGCACCTGACCCACAAACATTTTTATGTAGTCAGGATCCGGCTGTTCTACACTGTTGTTATTCATCATGCTGAAACAGAAGAGGAAATTTTTATTAGACATGCTGCCGTCAGGTAAGGTGTGAATATCAACTTCTGATCGCGAATGAAAATACAAGAAATGTTGGTGATTCGTCGTAGCTGAATAAAAGAGAAAAACATCATGAGCTGAAAACAAAGATCAACATTTTTATGTGTTTTCTGGAAAAAAAGAAAAAAAAAAAAAAAAAAAATGGGTCCTAAAATTTATCCACCTCGAGTGGCTTTACGAGACTCCTGAATTGTTCCTCTTAAATCCGCAAACACGTTTTCACACTAGGACCAATCTCTCACGGTATTCTTTCCGGAAACGAGGCCTCTTTTGTGGGAATTTTATTTCTCATCTTGAACTTGTTTTTCCACCGAGGATTGCCCTGTGGAACTAATATATACCCTGTACGACTAACGGTGCGTCACATCCATTCGTTTTTTCCTCTGTTATCTTGCGATGCCACTAGGTACAAATAAATAACAGATTCTACACATATGTATATAAGGAATTTATCGGATTGTAAACCTACAAATAAATGTCTGAACAATCGTCAACAGTATCCAGAGAGTTTCCATGCAAACGAGGAACTCAATCGCTAACAGCCCTAGAGAGACGAGGGTTGAACCCCCTTTCATTTAAAAATTACAACAGCTAATGCACAATCAAAGAGAGCAATGAACTATGCTGCAAACAAGACGACATGCTGTCGGCGTTGTTTTTATCCTTCGCTGTAAAGGGCTGGAGAAATGGCTAAAGGGAGAATGAATAGAAGGGTAAACTATACCCCGTCGAACAAATCAAATGAACGAGGTGCACATATGAATGCAGCAATGTAACAAAAAATATACTGCTATGTTACTATTTACCAGAATCATTGTTTCAACTTTTGCATTACGCCTGTATTCGCGTATTGCAATTCACATCCGAGGGGTCGAGCGATATGCACCAGGATGGAATAATAGGGGAAGGTAGGGCAAAACGGACCGGGAGGGCAAAACGGACCGTAGGGCAAAACGGACCGAGAGGGCAAAACGGACCGCCTGAAAAATTTCTTCGGAATTATTATAAAAAATTCAATGATGCATCGTGAAGGTAACCCTCGAACTTAGTAACATTTTGAGGTAGGTCCAAGTCAATCTAGTCGAGTCAATTATCCTTTCTAGTCGTTTGCGATGACTTGACTGAGTCTGACTCGACGTGATTGACTAAGACCTACCTCAAAATATTTCTAAGTTCGAGGGTTAACTTTACGATGCATCATTGAATTTTTTATAATAATTCAAAATAAATTTTTCAGGCGGTCCGTTTTGCCCTCTCGGTCCGTTTTGCCCTACGGTCCGTTTTGCCCTCCCGGTCCGTTTTGCCCTACCTTCCCCTATTTCATTCAAGAGCATTTTCGAAAAGAAATTGGTGCATGTTTTTTTTTCCTCCTCTTTATTTTTGCCAGCAATTTTTATACACTGTAGAATCGTGCAGTGGATATAACAATCTTTACTAGGTAAAAATAGATGGACCGAGTTTGCCGGCATTTAAACGTGGCCGCTTTTGCAGTGCGCTCACCGCCCGTATAGGCATGAGTTATGTGGACTGTTGACTACGAGTGGTTATATGAGCGGAAGGCATTACTGTTTCACGGTGCGAACGCCACGTTTGTTGCCCCGTAAAGTCGCGCTTGCATAAAGCTCGCCGTTAAAACAGTCATCATGTACGTATAACGTTTTCAGTCCACTCTTGGCAGAGTATAGGTGTACGCGTAATGTGGACAGGTAGGTACTTGCGTTAACCAAGGTTGGCTTGTTTTCACTTTTAGAAAGGGAATTCTCGAGCGGAATCGGGATTGCTTTTCAAGAAGAGAACTGCGAAGCTCAGATCTGTGCAGGTGGAAAATTCCGTTTCGTTACTGCCGATGCAGGATGAGGCAGAACTCTGCCGAATCTATTCAATGTCGGAAGATGCTGCCTCCTTGTTTTCTGCGAAGTTAATATTAGCCGGCAAGGCTTAAAGCGATTTTCCATTCGACCTGCTCTTCTCATCTTCTATCTATAGCAGGTATTAGGTTGGATGCCAGGCTTGGGGAAAGATGCTACTAGCGAAGTCTATATCAAACTATGTGTACACACGTTTCTACCCCTTCCCTTCCTCTCTCACTCTCTTGAACTTATGGAGATAGCTATATGCACATAACGTACATCTTCCGTATAGATTCTCCCCCAAAGTTACGACCGGAGTAGGTTATGGGGTCTTGAACTTGGCGAAGCAAGCACGACGATCGATAGAATCATGAAACCAATAACTCTTGCATGGGGTGCGCCGATCTGGTGCTACAAATTTTCTAACCCAGTCCCATCATCGTCGCGAGATTATAACATCGCATCCATCTCACTGTTTATCTTCAATCGAGAAAGGAGTGCTATTTGTCACTCGGGATGATTGATTCAGCAGTCAGATCATCCCAACACATGACGTGGTACTTTTCGAGATGAAGTAGGCATCGATAAAGTTAATTGGATGAAGAATTTCGGGATTCGTCAAATGGTTGAGCTCCGAAAATTCTGCACGAATACAAACTGATCATTAATTTTTGATCACTGATGAACAGAATCACCATTCCTGAATCCTGAATCAATCCATGATTATTTCAGCGTAAATAAAAGTTGCGGTTCACCTTACCAATAAACGTGGGAATCTTTGCATATACGGCTTTGGGTTCGGACGAATAATGCCTCACTCAATCGGCGTCGAATCACCAATCGGTAAATTGTGATGGGCAGAGATTACACCGCGCAATATTCGCAAAGCCAGAACTAATTCCGAGGATCGGCGTACATCACGTGGTATCTTATCGGTAATAGTGAGCGTACACTCGTTCATCTTCTCGTCCTGCAGGCGTGGGGATCACCAAGTCTGATAGGTCGAGTACATCAAAGAAGCACACTTACGGCCCCTCGCCTCCCGGGCCATCCGATCCCTTCGACCCGATCGGATCCCTTTTCTGTAGACTTACTGAGCCACACGAGCTTGCAGCATAGATGCTCTGTCCCAAATCTCACCCTCAAACTCTACTAAAAAGACCCGAAAGCCACTGAACCGAATACTAAGAAACTCAATCGCACCAGATTTCCGTCTACCATCTTCGATACTGCTGTTATCTATTCTTGCACTGCCACTTCCTTTCTCCTACCGACATTTTTCAAAGTGCATGCAGGGCCGTTAGCCGGAAAATAAAAATGCTGACGTCCGTCCATTAGCCGTCCCTGACTTTTCTCATGGCTGTATAACGCGGTGTCTATGTTCGTTTCCGAATTCTCATCTTCCGCGTATATTTGATGCAACATTTCTGCCCTCAATTCGTGTATTGCGTCTGTTAAATTTGCGTAAAGCAATTTTTATTCCCGACGATTTCTCTCTCTGTTGTAAAATCGCTGACGTTTTATCGTTGAGCATCTCTGTTGTTTTCTTTTTTTTTTTTTTCCCAGTGCCAAACTTCTCCCGGTTTCCAGATTCCAGTTTCTCACGTATCGTATCCCTCCTCCAACCTATCCGTGACACGGTCTCATTTATCCCAGGGGCCAATCAGTGTGCGATGTTCCGCACAATACGCAGCGAACCTCTGACCCCCGACTCGTACCAACCTTCTTCTGATCCTCGACCCTACTTTTGGGGAAAGTTCTTTGGATCGAGGTCGATGGACGCGACGAGACTTTAAACTACCCCAGATTCGAGGCTGACTTTAAAATGATACCGCGCCGCGATTTCTTCCCTACGAACCCTTCGGCGCTTTGACCATCCCAAGGTGATATTAAGTTACTTGAAAATTACGAAAAATAAATAAGACCAAGGATTCGACGTGCTAATTAGTTACTCTCGCTAAGCCTTGAGTTAAATTAAGTCGTAGAATTTTTAGCGGTTCTAAAAATTGCTATTTGATCAGAATTAGGTGACTTAGTCGATGTTCGGTCCAGATTAGCCGCCATATGAGAAGCTTAATGTCACGGTACCAGCACGGTATGCCATTACGGCTTAATTGACACTCGTTTAACACGAGTTCGAATGGTTTATCGATGAAATTAATACTTTTTAGAATAAATTCCATTTTCATTCTAGGCGAGTAGTGAGTTCAACCGCGTCGATATCGACTCAGCCAATACCTTATCGAGGAGTCGTTTTTTTTCTGTTTAAAGAAAAAAAAGAGAAACCTCTCGTGAGTAAATAGCTATCGGAGTAATTACTCTAAGGCAACGCGTGACCGCTTCACTTATTGAGCTCCGAGGTCTATTAAGTCTTTCCGAGAGGGCAATAAAGTTAAATATCTCTGGCGTGTCGTTTGTCCTGAATTGGGACGATGCTTAGAAGTTGGAAGCATACCCAGGCACATACAAATTGTTATTCCACCAATCGTTTTTTTACAGACAAAAATTATAGTGTCGTTTCCAATTCGTATCACGACGAATCATAATCATTTCTTAGTCTCCAATATCACTACTGATGAAAAGCCTGAAGAAGCAAGACAGAGGAAGAAAAAAATAAGGAGAAATAGACAGAAAGACTATCCAACTCCCATCGAATTATTTTCGGACACACTAATTCTTGATGGTACCAAATGATTCGATCCCAATACTGTTTCTTGATCCGCAGACTGTCCGTTCTCTCTCTTGAGAGAAAATAGAGCCGAATAAACAGCTATCAACTACCGTACCGATCCGTTTCAATAATTTATCCGATTTCCCGAAAAGTTACCGGAACTAACCCTGCAACAATGGCCTATGCCCTGGCACCTTAAAACTTTACCAATATTTTAGAGGCCGGCTATGCTCTACATCCTCGAGGTACTTCCCGGGTGCGGTGTGGGCGACCTTGTAACGTCTCTCTCGGGGGTTGTTTGCTGGCTCTAGGGAGTTGCGGTCCGTTGCAGGGTTGCCGTGGCTCCTGAGGGAAAGGAAGGGATGCGCGACTTCCAGAGAAAGAAGCAAGGTGGAACGAAGAATTCCAGCTAACTGCCGAACATGTCCGATTCTTTGAAATGAGGATGTTGAAACGAATAGATTCTTGGCTGACGAAGTGGGCGCAGTTTGATTCTTTGACGGAATGGAAAGAGAAATTTCTGAATGGCTAACGATTGAGAGGAGTGTAAACGCGCCTAATTCTATCAACGTGGAAACCGAACGGTTCCTCTCGAGTAGAAAGCCCAATATCTAGGCGCACAATTTGACCCGGAGAATCCAAATGGTTAAACAGCCTCCCACCCATTTTCCCTTATCCTAACAAAGCAGGTTGAGCACCAGCAGGGTGCCCCACCTTTATTACGCAAGGGAGAACCAGGCGAATGAAGCGAGCGAGTCCTGCGGTCCTTGGTGTCCCAGAGAGAGATATATTGATTCTTGGATAAACAAAAGACAGGAAGGAAGAGAAATGGCCCGCGGCAGGGACATGGATTTCGCAATACTCGTCCGTGCATTGTCTACAGCAGACCTTTAATAGGAATTAATCATGCTGTTTCAGGAATGAATTGAATTGAATTGAATTGAATTGAATTGACCCAACGTGAATGAACGTACTTGAAATTATTTCTGGTCAAAATATGATCCATACCATTACCAATATCGCGCAAGACCAAACGATTGATGGAACGAAATAGCTATAGTTGAACGGATATTGGTTGACGGACTTTACGTATCCGTCGAATTTTTCAAAAAAACCCAAAAATATCTAGCTCCAAGTTTACTGGGTTAACTTTACTGCAGTATTCGATTTCTATGCATATCGTACCAGATGTAACGGTGGCTTGGTGTCCGGTGACATCATCCTTCGCCTACTATAGGCGGGGGTTACGTGAATCCATATATTCATGGACGTCCGTACAGCGGTGCATTATAGTTTCATGGCGAAATTATACAGTGCCGAAATATTACTCGACACGTTTTACGGTATACGTTCTTGAAGCTGTCTTGCACTCGGTAGCGTTACCCACTTACACTTGATCGATACGGATAGAAAAAATGCTTGCAGATCTCTCGGTGATATTGGGAATTCGTCGGGGAGGATTTCACCCTCAAGATTTAACGATGGAGGAAGGTATCACTTAGCATCAACGGCGAGCTGGGACCTGGTGGAATAATCCGATTCAAGTGTCTTCTTGAACAGTCCGTAAATTTCCCATCTCGTTAGACGGTATTTATATTCTCGCCCAATTCGATCTCATTATCAAAAGTTCGACCGTACCAAAAAAGTAAATTGATTATAATTATTCCAGACACCGCTCCCTCTCTTATCTTGGCACTCCTCGCAGTGATAAAAAATGTATTCAAAGTGCACTTGAAATCGCATTTGGAATCACCTAACCCTCTCTCTCTCTGAGAGAGGTCAAAAGATATTTTAAGTCCCCTCAGATCGAGGCGTACGGGCGTAAAACCGGAATTCATTTCGTTCGTAATTATAACGTTACATCGGCATTAATGATGATGATCATTAATTAAGAAAAAATCGTTGGTAGTCCAATGAATATTGATGAAATTATTCATTCATTTATTTATTTATTTATTTATTTATTTATTTATTTATTCATTGATTTATTCGTCGCAACGTAACGAGGTGCCTTCGAAGAGGAGCTTTGAAGAACGGTATATACGAAGTAAAATTTTCGTCACTACAAAGGGGAATACCCAGACCCCGGTCACTTGAAGTTCTCGTTAGGGTTTCGATGAAAAACATAATAAAAAAGTAAAATGGGAAAGGAAAGATAAAAAAAATGAAGATAAAAATGAAAAAAAATAAATAAAAAAACAAATTGCAAATTCATGAACGCCGCGATTTGGTAGGTCACGATTCAAAGGTTATCTGCAAACCAGATTACAGACTCGAGTTTCCGTTTGTCTTTGAAGCCCAAGAGACGTCGACGACAGCTGTTGCCCTGGTATACCAATCAGCCGGCAAACAACACGGACCGATATTGAATCAATCTTGTGCAAAGCTTATAAACGACATATTATCGCGGTGATTCAATCCTGCCATGTACACCACGTATCATATTATACGATAAGTCAGAAAATTGTATAAAAATAACGAATCGTTTTCGAGATGGTCTCGATCGTGGGGATATCTGCTCCCTATTTACGACAAGCTTTTCGCATCGTTGTAACCTGCGTTATAGTAAATCGCGATTAACTTCGATTCTTGTAATAATAATTATTATTATTGGGTGAAATAATTTCTATATAAACGATGGATTTGAGAGCAGATATTTACACGGGATTTGACTCGTGAGTTTCAAACCCGCTGTTCTGAATCCATAAAATTTAGAGGCTTGCCAAACCACACCGATCTCTCGTACGTATGTAAACCGCAACCTTATTCTCTCCTCGCTTGATGCACGTTGAACGTTTTCGCTTCGACGATTAACTTGAGTTTTGAGTGTTTGGAATGTCGAGTAGGTAAACTGCATCAAGTCGAGTACACACAAACGTACGTGACTCGAGTCTTTTGGTACAGGCACAAGTCCTTTGCCGATTTCCTATGCATTTCGAGTCATGCGGCATAAGTTTGAGATAAAATTCTTCCGTTAACCCAAACACCTATACCTACTGCAGATTGAATTGGGTTACATAATTGGATAGGAAACTCTGTTTCAAGTGATTCAACTTAACGTTTTTTACACCGAAGTAAAATTATTGTAACTTTTATCGAGTAAACCCAATAAAGTTTTAGAGACTTCTGGATGATTGGCTGAAAATGGCCGCTAGCCAAGTTGTGTAGTGATATAATACCTATTAAAGTTTCATTGGCAACGCCATATAATTGATTGCACCGCTCGCCATTTCGATAAAAGAAATTTTTTTATTTTTTCTATTTCATTCTTTTTTCTCTCTTATCATTTTGTTCTGTTTTTTTGTTTGTTTTCGTTTCATATTGTTATAAATAATATATCACATGCAGTACCTACCTATCTACCTATATTTAATACGTACAAACTTTTCCCCTTGTTCCGAAAACAATAAAACCGAAAATCAATATTTTTACCGCGTGTTACTAGCAATTAGAGTCCCACGGGATTGCGGGTAGGTGGGTAGACAGATCTCATCGATTGACGCACGATTATTTTCTATATGCATGCGTGTCTCATCCGATTACGTACCCATATGAATATAAAATTTTCGGATTAAATCTATTCGAATTTTTGTTTTCAACGGATTTATTTATTCAAACTATAAGCTGTGCCATCGACGATGCCTATAACTAGACTGTTTAGTTTGGATCAGAGTGCGCAGAGAATTGACGGGGTTATAATCTGACGATGGGCGACGGGTGTCGTTAATTTATGCGACGCTAATGGCGCCACGTCCGTCCATTCGGTCGTCTAGCCGTCCGTTGGCGAAACCCGGGACGCAACAGGCCGAGGAAAATCAAGGTGTTGTGATGCACGCTGGATTACAATATGCAAATTTTCTCGTACCTAGTCAGGGTGTAACGAGGAGGGATGCCTACCTAGCTAGCTAGCTAGCTACCTACCTACCCACCAGCTCTGTGAGTGGAAAAATAAATTTATCTTCTGCTCGTTGGCCGAAGGCTTTGTTACGAGAGAAGAGCTGTAGAGCTGGGGAGGAGATGGGAGTATACCCGGTCTTACGTAGTCGTAGAACTTTTTAATTACAAAATTACGCGAAAACTCTTCGAAGAACTTTGGTATTAAGACAACCGCCTGCACGTGGCCGTTTACGATCGTTCAAAGCGAGCATTATACAAGACTTGTAATAAAGGTGCGTAGATTTTCATTGGTATACACTATACGTACCTACGGAGATTTGACGGATGAAAAAGAGGGAGGAAATGGTCCATTTTTCTTTTCTTTTTTTTACATAATATATATCCGATGAACCGTTACTCTACAATCATTGACGCGTCGTTTCGCCCTGTCTCGCGGTCCCCCGCACGCCGACGAATGACAATTCGAAGAACCGACCTTTTTCTACAACTGTATAGCCTGACAAAGTACTGCCATCAGTCTTTTCAGACATCTGCAAAATCTCGCTGTATGGACGCTGGTTTGAATTTAAACCCGATTCACTGCTGCAGACGCGACGCGAACGATGAATTTCAATACCACTCCAACACCGCTGAACTGTCATTCTGTTGAAAACTAATGAAATTGGATTAGCCGAAAATAATAATCGCATCTATCATTTTCCGCAGACTCCTTAGTCCTTTATTATATCACTGATGATGACGTTCAAAAAAATATTTTATCTCGATTCAAGTGAACCCCCATTATACGCCCAAACACAGAGAAATTCGATATTTTTTATTCCTTCACTAAAGTCTATCGAATTTCGATCTATTCGCCGTGCGAATTGCATCAGCAGGCTCATCGGCATCCTCTTGAAGTTATTTTAGTCGTACTCAACGCTAAGGCTGTGGGTGTTGGGTGAAACGTGAAGGGGTGGAAAGGGTGGTCTTACTTTACGTCCAGATGCACGGGTTCGATAAGGGCCACGACATTTGATACAATCTACTTCGCCGACGCCCGGCGTCGCCTGGAGTCTCTTTTTCCACCCACCACGCCCCTTGCCACATTGTCAACTCCTAATTGTTTGCTTTGTCTCCAAGCCGTTTTCTCTACCTTCTGGGTCTTGTTTGGCGAGTGCTTTCTTTCGAGGCGAGACCTCGCGCTCTCAGCGCTCTTCCCCTTCTTCTATTTCTTCTTCTTCTTCTTCTTCGTCTTCTCCTTTTGCGAGCCCCCAGTAACCCTCTCAAAGCAACCCCTCAGCGGGCAGCAGACAACGCTACTATTTGGTTTAGTTTAGTCGCGACGGTTTTTATTTTACACTTCAGTAGTCATCCGATATTACGAAACGGGGAAACTCTTGTCTCCCCTATATAATTCGACCCACCCCTCCACCGATATACTAACGTGCGAATTAGTTTTCCCTTTCCCCGATTCAACACGGTCTTACCCAACTCGGAAGGCATGGTATTGATGAGCCGAAACGAAGCTCGAAGAGAAGGACTTTAATAAAAACGAGTCGATTATTCTTGCGCTGCACCCCTTACGATCAAATCGTTGCAATTTCAATCAAACCCCTTAACCTCTTGCCGCGCTTTTCCTCTCTTCTTTTCTCCTTTTCGGCTTAGACCTGTCAATGTCATTGTCTAAAGAGGGGTAAGCGACGGGGGTTGTTTCTCGCGTTTATAGGCTGCACGAGAACGACGCCGTATGCGGGTGACGTGAATGCGTTCTGCGAACCGTGAGCGGTGAAGCCGCCGGCTTTCGCGTGTTCGTTGTCGAGTGGGGGTGCAAGGGAAGAAGAAGAAGAAGAAGAGAGAGGAGGGGTAGGAAATACGGTGAGAGGGTGGTATTCTTCCCGGGTAAAAAGCCAACACCATATGCCTTCCGCCACGAACGGGACAAAGCGAACCACGAAATTGGCATTACCGAACACCGCGAGGTACGCTACCAAAATATGAGCTCTGTTCCATCTTCACGGCTCGCTTACGGATAATTCTCAGCGCGTGAAAGCCGCGAGGTATATAAGGTTGAGGTACAGATGGGGAACTTGAAGGCTCAGCTTCGAGAGAGTTAGTATCGCGTAAAATGACGCAGAGAATAGGTCTATAAGACCTACCCACTCCCCGTGACGCGACGGTGTCTCGCAAAAAACGAATGTAAGAGCAACTATAAGAAGAAGAACAAGGAGAAGAAGGAGAAGAAGAATCTTTTGCATTTAGGGACATGTGTCGTTTCTCTTCGTCTTCTGTCTTTTATCTTGAACTGTTGGTGGTCAGAACGTGAGAGTATATACACCCTGTACAGTATTGTTCTTTGATTAAAATGTTAAACAGAAGAGACACGGATAGAAGGGGGATTTCGTGTTGCAGGGAGTAAAGATATACCTTGAGAGTAAAAATAAAATGATCAAAGAGTGACAGTTGGGACTAAGAGAAGGAGCGAGAAGAGAAAGAAAATTGAAAGAAAAGGAGGAGGTTGAAAAAAAGGAAAAGGACGGAAGAGGATGAATAAAAAAGAACGGAAACATGGAGCCTAACTAAGAAACAACGGAGGGTGAATCGCGAGGTTGGCTTCCTTTTTCAGAAAGGATCGCCAGAAATTGACGATAAACTGGGGATAAACCCACGCCGCGAAAAACAACTTGACCTGACTTTTATTGCCTTTGCTACGGAGTGAGTGAGTAACTAAGTCCGGACGAGTCCTTTGGGAGGACAACGACGAGACGCGACGCGATGCGACATTAACGTAGCGTTCGCTAAATCCTTCAAGCAAAATAAACCGGCTAGTAGTCGAGCTCAAGTTTGGTCAGACGTCTCATCGCGTCATTGGGAAACGTCTGTTATGTGGGTTGCCAAACTTGACTGGACCGATTCTCGTATCAAGAGATGGCCTTGATAAAGACATGGGTGTTTCAATTTTCCTCATATATATCCCAGGCTATAGCTTTTCGCAAATTGAAAAAATGGTGGAGAAAAATGGAAGTAAAAATCAGGATCACAAGCCATATCCTTGTTTCCAATGATTGTTTCGACGCCAAAGGTAACCGACTACACGGTCCAGAACTCTGCCTCGGTTAGCAGAAACATGAGGTGCGATTTCACGGGATGTTGGATCGGCGAACGTCACTGAGACGAACCAAGGGACAGGATGAGATCCCATGTATCAAGTCACGCGTATGGTTTAGCCTGACACCGCTACTACTGGGACATCCGATTTCGTAGCATATGACGGCGACCGAACGCACTTCCGTCCCCGGAAAGTCGGAGGGTGTAAATTTATCGAATTTGTGAGAGAAAAAATGTGTGCTGTCGATAGATGCATTTATATATTCACAGGATTGATGGTCGAGGAAGCCAGGTGCACAGAATTGCAGAGCTTTAATTACTTTCATTATCAAGTGCAGTCTATGAAGTCCAGTTATTAACGATCGATGTTAACAACTGGAAAAAAGGTAACCGATTTGAGAGGTAAAACTATGATGGAATGAGGGACGACGAAATTCTGCGGTAAAGAACTTGTCGGCTAGGTCGCAACCCAGCAACTAGGGCAAACTAGCAAAAACTCGGAACTGCTCGGACGCGTGAAAATTTGTGGTCCGTATTTGCCTCCTTCATAGTTTTAGTCCTTCTCGTAAATGCGCGCTCGGCTGTTTTACTGCAATCCATGTATACGATAGGAAAGTTTATATTTTTTCGACTATTTTATTCCCATACCCTATATATTCTCAAATATACAAAAGGCTACCGGAAATGCGAATGCAAGTTGATCCAAAGAGGAGAAAAAAATAGACTCGTAATTCAAAACGATAGACAAAAATTAATATCCATTTGCTAAGTTACTATTATTATTGCCAGTTCGTTCGGTTTTGAATTTAACGAGATTCTGGAACGATGAACTAATACAGTTTGCATCGTTTCTTATTAGAAGTTCCGAGGTCACGCAGTAATGAGGAGAAAGTGGCTAACACAACGCGGTGCATAACTCGTGAATTTGGGCAAATGGAATCGAGTTACAGTTTGCGACTAAGTTCGCAAAATTTTCGGTACGATTCAATCCAATATCTCATTCCACTCTCTCGCGTTTCACCCTCATGATCTTTGCCCTTCTTTATCTGCCTACGATCAGCTTTGAAAACCCGGGAAGTTACCGCGAAATCGTCTTCGAAAGATCACCTCTTTTGTTTGGTCGTTGGTCCTTAGGCAAATTAAATTAATAGGGGAAGCATACACCCTGGTGAATACACCACCGATGCGGATTACAAGAATTGAATAGAGATCCATATAGTTCAAGGACCCCAGAGATATTTTAGATTAAGAACCGACGATGACAAATTTTAGGTCTCATTGCTAGAGGCAAGTTTCACGATTTTGTAGAACAGATCCTAACGAGAGGATGTTTCCATTGTGTTTCATCGATCCTTGAAAGAAACTTCGAAAGATGATGAGCAAAAGTTGTATATTTTTGATGGAAATGTTGATTGAATGAAATTTCATGTATCACATTAGTTAAAATTTGATAGGAATAATCTTTCGACTGTTTAACTATGCGTTAGGTAAAATCACACCGAAGAGTAGTTACCCGTCGATCGACGTTTCGAAATTATCGAATCCCGCGACGTGATCAAAATTTAACGAAGCCCAAGCGAATGTTTGCTCGGGGATATCGAGGGGCTGAGACTTGAAAAGTTTTGAACCCTTCCCGCAGGATTCCCCCGTGAGTTGGTTGCCGCCCGTGCGAATAAGGAGACTTCAATTACGAGGGATCGGATTCCGGATTCCTCTCACCCCTTATAGTGGCACCTTAGCCCTGCAGTTCTCTTCTGAATTAAAAACAGCCCCTGAAAGTTTTTAATCTAGACGAACCCAATGACCGGGAAGCTCCAAAGCTTTTAATCCAAAGACGCTTTAAGCTCGCCCGGCTCACCGGAACTTGGCCCCAGAATGCAGTGGCCGTGATAATTTAATGGCGAACGTGTGTACCTTGGCGTAGATCTCAAGGTTTGAGGTTCTAGCCCCGGCAAAAAAAAAAAAGGTACGTAGTTTCCGTCCATTGCGTTCCTGGTAGGTACTGGCTTGAGGTTCATACCAAGCGGAAGATGAAAGGATCGATATGCCACAAGTACAACGTGCGTGCCTCGAACCTTGATTACTTATAAATAAATTGTCTACCTTACCAGCTGCGGCTAGATTTATTCACCCCTTAATTAACAGGTACCGTACACTCGGGAACTTACCTGAAACAAAAATGAGAACATTTGATTAGATGGTTAATCTGGAATTCGGCACATATTCATAGATGATGAAAGACACATATACCCTTCATCCATATACTCTTACGAATGTACCATATATGACGTGAAGCTTTTGCGCATACGACATTGCCCGGACTATATAATATCAAAGAAATCCTCTGCCTCAAAGAGTTTTAATAGTTACATGAGGGAAAAACTTCTTTGGTCGGAAATTGTGTCAGCGACTATACACCAGCGTGTCATTTGGCCTGAAGGATGAGATCCGAAATGCACGAGTGTAATAGTGGTCACCGTATGCTTCTGCGAGCAGAGACTTCAAAAGCATCAAGTTTCCATTCAAATCTTAGACGGCGGTGGTTTTAGGAGAGAGACGTTCCGTGATCAAAGATGTCCGCGGCTTGTGAGAGCCGGTTGAAAAGGGCTTCGGATAATCATGGTGTAGCTATCCCCCACCGAGTCGAGTCGAGGTGGAAAATTGAGGATGAAAGAACCACAGATCCACAGATCCATGGATCAAGGATCCTCCTGCTAATTTTGTCGATTAATTTATCGCAAGCTCGAGAGGCCAAAGTTTTTAAAAAATATAGATGGCTCATTAAACGTGTACAGAGACCCAAGTGATAATTAAATTTGCGTCAGATGATTTGCTCCGTTCAAGATCCTGGAGTAAATTAAGCTTGCAGGGTTACTTTTGGACAGTTTAAGCTTAGTCACGTTAGCCAATCACTGTGAAACTTAGTTTTTATACCGCCACCCAGTATTCAACTGACATCGTATGGGTTCAATAATAAATCGACGCATAGATACTATTTTATTATTAACGTTGACTGAGTGCAAACTCTGGTAAGACTTTCGTGAAATATCTGGAAAAGACAGCTTACTGATTCACCTTGATCAGAGCGGGTCCCTCACAGCCACGCGAAGAGCATGAACGATTCAATATTTTTGGCGGTTCACTTTCATCTTGAAGAGAAATTATTATTATTATTATTTTTCTTCTTCGGGTAGGTATGTATAATAAACGCCAATGGTTATAGCACACGGAAAATTGCTCTCGTAGAGCTTGTAAATTGAGAGCCTACTCTTTAATCTTTCGGTAAATTTGCTGGATTTCAATTTACGCGAAAGAATGTCGAAGGGCGACCGATAATCGTGGGGCCCGCGTATACCTACCTACCTACCCGTAGTCCGCCACGAATAAAATCAATAGCAATCGACTCAGGGTTAGGGAATGGTGGTTGTGGAGTGGGCAGTGCCCGCCGGCCTAGCCGTAGAAGAGGATGAGAATGAGGATGAGGATGAGGATGAGGATGAGAATGAGGAACGAGGAACGAGGAGCATGAGAAGAGAGTAGAGATCCAAGTGCTGGACGTATGCTGGATTTCCCTATCGGGTCGTTCGTTTCGGCTCACCCCTGAAGGGAACTGCATCCATTAACGTATGGTAGATATAGAGGGTGGGAATAGATGCGAGAGGGCGGGTGGCTTGCGCGTGGAATTCGTATGAATGAAAAGTTCCAGATTTGAATTGATGAATAGGCACCTGCATGGCTGCATATTGAATATTACAGAAGTGACTGTGAAAGTATTGATTTTTCTCTGGCTTTTTTTTTTTTCTCGTTTTTGCATCACTATGAAACGAAAAAGAGCGCTATTGCCATGAGTCCGGCTGTCCATCCATGGCTATAATATAGCTGCACATATACATGAATGCACCTGTTATGTATACATGGGTTACTATTTCCCGTCCAGCGAGGGTAGACGCAATGAGATTGAGAGCCACGCACGTTTTCGAGATTTTCACATTTCGAACTGGCCTTTTAGCCATAGAGTCACCGCGCTCTGGGCTATATTCTTCACCTGTCGAGCATACGCTCAATCTGTTTTTGCGGTCTGATTCCATTTCCGCATACCCGTGATCGATTGATCTCACAAACATCAGAACCAAATGTCACGTTCTTGGACAGTCAGTCTTTCAATCTAAGGATTCGCCGTTCAAAGGAAGTTATTGTCAGTGCATGTGCAGAGCAGGAAACCCTGATCCACTTACTGCGATGTATTCACACATTGTACGCAAATGCATCGCACTAGTTCCTTGGCTCGTTTCGAGTCGGGAATTCCAGTCGCTGACTAATTGCAGAAATTTGTTGGACAGGTAAGTCAGCAAAGACTTTGGCAACGCAATGCCGAGGGTTGGCCGTATACTGTTGCAGTCTTGGGTCTTAAGAGAGTTTGGCTGGATTCCAAACCCGTTCACTTTTAACGCGTTCCAAATCGCTGGGTACTGTTAATTGTAGAAGCGAGGTACCAGGGCGTGTAGGTAGGTAGGTAGGTAGGTGGGTAGGTGGGTAGGTACGTACGTCGGAGCGGCGGGGGCGAGAGGTCTGCGATTCTAATTTAGAATTAAGGTTTACGCTCGTTCGGCCCTAACGTCGGCACCACCACGGTGGCGTCGTGTCGCGTCGTGTCGCGTCGCGACGTTGTCGCTACTAAAACGTTTTCAGATGAAACATTTCTTACGACGTTTATACACGGCCGCGTGATTGCGGAGCGGATTTCTCACATCGACTAACCTCACCTAACTCGAAATGATTGACACTTAAAGCGCCGGGTAATAAAGGTTAATTCGGTTTCATTACACTCCTGATTGCTAAGGAATTGCTCGGTGGAAATACACCACGAAATTACATATTATATGTGCCAATGCGGACCTTTGTTCGACATTCTGAATGAGTAAAAGCTCAGAATCTTGCATTACAGGGCAAGAATTGTGTTCGTTTTGTTTCATCAAATCAAATATCCCCGATAATATCAACTGACATTTCCTGAATCCCGGTTTTGTAACCGTCTGCTCACGCGAGCTTTATTTCAGTCAATTTTTTCGAGCAACCTGCACCGTGAATCATCCGTCTATGACAAAGGCCATAAATCTCAGAGGGACAAAATACGAAGATTTGTCCAAGGATTTCATATCTGTAATAGAGAAGCACATATTTACAAGCTCAGATTGAGCTAGGTTTGTAAATACGAGGGATGCAACTCTGAAAGTACATCGTCGGCACGTGGCATGAGGCACAAGTAATAGCCAATTACAGTAGTTACACGGATATACAGCAATACGGTTCTCGCACCATAGCAGCCAAAGTACAGATAGTTATGTCGAGGGTGCAGTAAACTTGCCGGAGATCTCTCTCTCTCTCCCTTACCCGACCGTCTGGTATATTTGTTATTTGAAAATCAAGTACCTACCTATAAAAGTTGAATTTTTACTTTCCTCCTTTTTTTTTTCTCTCCAGAAATTGAGAGAAGTGGTACAAGGGTTGGATGTGGATCAGGTGTTAGCCAGCGGTAACTAATTCTATAAGAAACGCTTTCTCACGGACTGTAGCCAATTACGCGAGGCAATGAAATAATATATTACCAAGAAGGAAGGGTGTCGCCGAGGTGGTGGCGGTAGTTTTAATTAAGAAGTTCCACGGAATTTGCGAAATCCCAGGGCTAAACCTTTTTCCTTCGGCTCGGCCTCAGGGGGGTAAAGGAACTCAGCATTTCTTAGTCCAGGATGTTGCCAGCCATCCAGTCATCCAACCGGGCAACCAAGGCCTTAGGCTTATTAGTTTTGCGCCTGTATAATGCCACGGCGCGAGCAAGCTTCGGCTAAGCTGTCGTGGCATTAGAAGAGTGGCCAAGTAATCTTATTTTATAGACGAGCTTGGATATTAAAGCTCACAATATGCGGTTAGATATTTTGGCTATCAAACGATCTCAGCTACTGGCATGTGACTTCGCTCTAGCCTTCGCACAATTAGTTTGGTTCACTAGAGGGAACAGAATCGGTAAAAGTCGCATCGAGTTCGTTTTTCCTGCACCAACGATTAAGGATTCGTTTTTTTCTCCTTGCTTTCTTTCTTTTTCTCCTTTATCTCAGTTTTTTTTCTTTTTTCTTTTTGCTTCCACCGTGGCAAGACCCAGGACCCAAGCCTTCCTGTACTTTTCAAACTGAGAGAGAACAACGCTCGGAGTAAAGGAGCACACGCCTAATTTCGCTCTCCCCCCGACCAAAGTCTCCCTAAATAACGGATGTCTAATTGCTAGATTCACCCTTCCATTCCTAATTCTCTTCCTCTCTTCCCGTCTTCTTCTCCATCCCTTTAGCTCTTTGTACTCATCCTCTACTTTCCTCCTCCCGAACCTAGTCTTATTCTCGTTCTTCCACCATCTAACGGGCACCACGCCACATCCCACAACCACCACCTTCCCAATCCCCAACGCGGTATCAGAAGCCAGCTATTCCCTACGTGGAATTGAGAATTAGTAATACACTCGTAACGAGATCCACCGCTTAACCAGGTCGGATTTTATGGTAATACGAAACATCTGCAGCAGCCCATACTCAGGATAACTACAGTTAGATATCTCTGTTCATTATTTAGTGTAGTCAGTATTTCGTTGAATAAGTTGAGGGAATTTTTCACGTTTCTTCTCACTCGGAATACAGCATGCGAGTCTTATTTGATCAAAGCATCATGCATTCGGTGACTGGCTGCACCTTCACGTCTTCGACAACAATGCATATTAAATTCGCGTAACCGCAGCCACTCAGAGGATCCATTGAGATCGTCGGTGGACAATGGTGGGCCTCACAGGGTTTCCTGGGTGATATTAGCAGACGAGACCGCGGTGAGGATGCATTGGAGCGCATCTGGACCGAAGCTGGCTAGACAGACGCGTGAGCTTATTCAACGATGCAGTAGCGGGACATGGGGGTGCGGGGTTAGCGCATTCATTTGGTAATCTCCACATGCGCTTTGCACATCCACTGTGAGCTTCCAGATGAGAATTCGAGGAATTTGTTATATGAACTTGCGATGTTGAACGGTTTCGATTAATTAACTGCGAACGCTTGCGATAAAAGTCTTAAAACACAGATTATTTTTGTTTGGGGTGAGCTTTTGTCTATATCACTCTTCGGGGCAGTCAATTGGATTGAATTGAATCGAGTGATTCCTTATACTCCCGCGGTTAGGGTATATTGAAATTTAACGCACGAAATACACGCTATATACCCGGGGGGAATCTTTGATGGATAGAAATCCTTGACCCGAGGCTTCATAGGTCAGGTGGAGTCTCGTAAATTTGGTGGTGTAGAGTTTAGAAAGCCGTAAGCTTGCGTGTTCCCGCATGTCCCTAGTTTGGAGTATTTAATAGCCGGGGGTAGTCGTATATATTGTAGACTAAGTTTAGCCATTGGAATCGCATTAGCATCGGGCAGTTTCCTGCTGGAATTATTTGGTCGGTTTGAAATGGAGCATCCTACGAAAACAAATTACCCGATCTATAAAGCAATAGCTGTTTTACAGTTCGAAGAAAACTGGGACGAGAATCGAGCGACAGACGAAGAGACGAGACGAGACGAAATGGAACGAGGGCGGTTTGACATGCCAAGAAACTGACTATAAACGAATGGAATTAACTCTCTGTAATACACGAAAAGCTTCATTGAATCCTTGATTTCCCAGCGGGTGAAAAATACCATTTAGGAAAAGCCGAGCAGTGCGAAAAATTCCTCAGATCTCTTCGATTGGCAATGTTCAACACCGTGACGAGGCAGGCCCGAACATTTTTTATTTCCCCACATACACAGACGCGGATCTCATGTATTCTGTAAAAATAACATCCCGAGGGAAGCTTCACAAAATACCGAGGCGTGTTTTGAGCCACTTGAACTTTAAAAAAATGCACTAGCCGAGCTACTCCGGTTCGAGGATTTATCGATTGGTGTATCTTCAGATGAGTTGCTCTTGCTTAGGTCCATTTTTCAATTTCATTCACCCGTAGTGGGAATTGGAGTAGATAGCTACTCCCCCGTCCAGCATCTTTTTACTAAAACTCTCGCATTCAAGTGTCATCCAGCCACTTAGTTCTTGGGCCCGACATTCGTTTCAAGCTTCCGGTCTCACTTGACAAAGTGGTTGGTCCCACAATGCTGCACTTTACTTCCAGGTCTCGGAGGTCACGGTGTGGAAAATAAAGGATAAACTCGACGTACGAATTTTCTCGGATTTCGTATACTACGTGTATGTATATTGTACGTACATATACACACATATATATATAGACACGGGAACGTGCTGGGCGAATTGTGCGGAATAACCAATGTATCTCATTCGAGGGTGGTGTCAAAAACCCCTGAAATATTCAGGAGGAAACGATAATAATAATCCAGCGGGAAATAACGATGAATATTTAAAACCGTCACGGTACTTGAAGCCTCAGCCTGGCAGAGAAGAAAAGAATGATAGGATGCCGAAGAAATATCTTGCCAATAAAACAGAATACGTCGAAAATTCTTGAGATAGAGAGTGGAGAGTATGAGAAGGGATGTAATAGAGGGATGGTGTCGCAGCTGGTTACCTTCGATAATAAAACTCAACAAAGGCCTGTCGATGCTTCTGAAATAAATTTATCTATTCGGAAACAATGCCAAGCCTAGGGGCAGAGCTTTACCGAAGAACGATGAACGGTGAGCAGTGCAGAGTTAAGGGCTCTGACACACTTCAAGGATGCTGAGGACCATCGGGAGGATGCTGATACGGTGCTATCTCCCCGTCGGCCAAACGCTGGTGCCACGCGCGAGATAAGTCACGTGTTTGGGCTAAAACAAGAGGACGTTGGCCGACGAAGCGAGGGACACCTTTTGTCCCGCTTAACAAATCCGGGCTGGTATCTGCGTGGAGAGTGCAGCGAGGGGAAGAGATGAGTCTCCCAGTTCTTTCGAGCTGCTTTTTCAAGTCGGAGGATTTTTCGACATTTAAATTGATGAGAAAGAATGCGCAAGGGAAGATTTTTGGGGAAGATTTTTTTCTCCAAGTTGCGCTTTCAGCTCCTTGAATCTCTCCAAGTCCCGTGGGTCGCTTATTTCTAGCACATGTCCCTTTCCATCCTGTTTTACGAGGCTCTTTGCATCCCGCTTACTCTACCTTCGAAAGCCATAAACGCGCGCACTGCAACGTAGAGTATAAATATCGAATGGAGCCTATCGCGTCTAGTAGGTACCTATACTCGATCCGTTACACCCTCCGACCTTCGAACCACGTCCGTTCCAATATCCACCGTATCCGGTTGACACGTAGGACCATAAGTTCGTCTTCGCGGTGGAACGAAAGTTTACTCAAAACTAAATGAATTATTCATCACAGAGATCGAGAACCGGAAGGAATTCTCTTCTCTGAATTTCTAACTCTAATAAAACAAAAAACAAAAAACAATATCAAGCTTAAAAAAGCGACACAACGCTTGACACATGGACTTTGAAAATATTTGCTCGATCGCATTCAGTAGCTACTTCCCAGGTCAACTTTAAAACAGCAGCTACACCCGGGTAGAACGAAATCGTGACAATGTCGGGGCTTCGATCAGTGCGACGACTAAGCTATCAGAGAACTCGCAAGAGGTGGTATCTCCGTCGAGATGTGCTAGTTCAGGACAGCCTGTGAGAACTGACTTGAGATTCTAGCACTTCCATTTCCGTTACGACTTCCGGAAACCGGTAGCTCGAGCGTGGGCAAAGGGCTCTTCAAATCTTCGGCTACATATGATAAAATATACTTTGACATACGAGCCGACTGACGGTGCGAAAGTGACGAATCAATTCACAGACGATACTTCACAATTCGGTTCACGGAAGCGAATGGGTTGAACATTGTTAGTCGATGCTTGGTACGTCCGCAGACAATGAAATGTTCTTTTTAATGAACTGCTGGGGTCAGTGTTTGGTCTTTTTTTAACCACTCAAGCATTATAGCCCTGAAGAGTTCAAGTTGGATTCGAGTTCGAGTGACCAGTACGAGATGAGGGGTGGGGAGGATCTGTGAGGTGGTATAGCCAGTAGGTAACCAGTACGGCAAGGGTGGTCACTGCATTACGTGATTGCTACTCGCCCCTTGAATCTCACCACCCCCGGCAAAGGAAGACAAGTGAAACTATACTACAACGGAAACAACTGAACTTCCTCCTACGCCTTCCTACAAGTTTTATGGAGAGAAGAAAATCGGCTCTCCCACCTTACCAGAGTTCCTACTGCGCCTTACTATATCTCCATCCTCTATTCCCTCTTCTCAATTCTCGATTCCCTCAAGTCTATATCACTGGGACTGCAGCGCGGAAAAGTGTACTTCGAAAGTTAAACACAGATTGGAAATGGGTAGTTCTTCTTTCGGCTGTGGACTCGAGACACACTGTAAATTTATTGAAAAACTGAAAACTGCGAGGTGAACATCGCATCGGGTCGTTGTAAAATACAGTTCAATTCCTTATATCTTTTTCGGCATCGAAAACCACGGTATAACATTTATGATTTCAGAAATAAGAACGAGGATATACTTTGCACCCCCATCCGCCCGCGATAAGCCAGGGATACACGCGAGGAAGAGTAAACCTTAATTTTACGCAGGGTGGCTTTTTAATGCCAGCATGAAATATTATTAAAACAGTGCCTAAGTGGATTAGAGCGGTACAGTGCGCCCAAAAGTGGACAGGATAAAGTTAGCTTAGGCCATCTTGCCTCTAATACCCTTACGCGAGTCTCAATATTTCGAGTTCTCGCTTTGCTAGATACATAAGTGTATGTAACTACATATAGAGACCCGTACACACACACATGCTCGCAGCAGATTTTTTCCCTGCTGATACGACGAAAAGAGAAAAACAAAAATAAAATGACGATTGAAATTTTCTGCAGATAGTTAGATCCTTCAAAAAGGCGCAAGTTTTGCCCTGTAATCTTGACGCGCGTCGGTCATACATATATGTCTTATGGAGCTTTATGACCCGGCATTACGGGTTGGTAGGGCTATTTCAAGGGCGTATAGTGGCGGCGAAGTTGAGTGACCAAAATGACGTATGGTGGAAGGCGATATATTTGTCAAAACGAGGGTTGCCTACGTATCATCCTGCCACGTTCGCTGTCCATCCAGCCTATAATAGTTAATCTCGCGGTTAACTCTCCCAACAGATTCGCGGACGACCTCCTCGGTTGTATATCACTTTGACCAAGGCAACCCTGGGTTCGGATTACCGAAATTCTATTCCGAGTTTGGCAAGGGCGAACAGGCCGTTCAAGATGATCCAGTCACGGGATGTTCAGGGTTTATATTTTACAGGTAATAGTCAATAGGTAGACAAAGTTACGTGATCCCATTAAGGCTCGGAAATTCCTCGTGGCAACCCGCTGGGAACGACCTGACGATGCCGTGCATCCGCTCACTACCGGTTAGCCACTGGGCTCGACATTTACATACAAATAACCTACCGTGTTTATACTCTTCCCGGGTTTACTCGCTCACCACCGTGCCGTTGAGGAAAACCGTAACATACGGTCGATCTATCGCTCGTCACTACCTCCTGCAGGATCATGAAACTGAAGCAGAGATTTTTCTACCGAATCTGTTCAGTTTATCGCACAGTATAAATTGAGATAAAAAACAATCATCTCCCTTCGTAGGGAATAGGAGAGATTTTGGGGGTATTTTTCTACCGGCTTACTCCATCCCTTATTATAGATTTTTCTGAATAGAATTTAATCCGGCTGGCTGTTCGAGTCATTAAGTGGCTTAGGCTGTTGCAAATAAGGCAATCGAGTACGCCGTCAGTTTTCTGGTACCATCAGTTTTTAATCCCAAGCGAAGGTTTGGTTCTTGAAATTTTATGCAATATAGTATAAGCTCCGGTGGGTTTTTTACCTGATTTAATAGAAGCTTGGTCGATAAAATGACAAGCGTTGACATCCTAGCCCTCAGCTTTTAGTGCGGTGAAGTAACTCCTTCGGGGATGGATCCTCAAGTCTCTTTTCTTATTTAGGAAAGCGGAGAAGAAGCGAAGGTACTTTTATCGATGGGTGAGAAACTGAGGGGGTTGTCACTTTGGTTCGAATCTATATAAAAGTTCGTTGAAGTAATGGTCGTTGACGAAGAAATGGCGTAGCCTTATAGCTCGATCGTAGCTAGGTGTAGCCACATTTTCGAATTACCTGTGAGTTTAATTGGTGATAAAAAGTACCGCGTTACGATGGTTAATTGAATTGGAAAAAGGGTTGTAACTTTTAAAAAGAGAAATGCTAACGACGATGATGTAAATTAGACGATGTGGAAGCAATGGCGCGGTGTAGTTGCAGAAGGAATGCCGGGCGTTAAAAAGTTATTAATTTAAAAAGTAGCGTCCTTAAAACCCGCGACGTCTGGGTCGGCTGCAACGACTTTACGAGTGAAACACCCGAGCGAGCGAAAAGTCGTTGGAGTCAAGAGTGAAACGTGCCCGCAATAATTTAATAATCTTTCTCGTTACGCGATGGCTGGAGCTGATGAGAAGTTTTCATCAGTGCATAATAACGCTGCACTGCTGCTGCTACTGCATCTAGTGGCGGCTGAAAAGTACCAAGTTTCCCCATTCGCGGGTTGAAAATTTGTATCATTTCATCGAAAGATTAACGAGATCGTTGCCTCCGCAATTATCGCATCTTGAACCGGTATACGTGTCGGTCTTAAAGCGAAGAATTCATAAAAAGGAGCGAACTCTGGTCCAGGAAGAGGAAGAAGATGCGCTCGCAAGACACGAGGAGCAATGTGTTTGAAAAGTTTAATAGCTTCCGGCTGGTTGTCGTATAAAAATTGATATCGATCATTGCTAGTCTCGACTAGCGTTCCCCTGCGTCTAACTTCGTTCGTAAATCAACCACCCTCGACTATCCTCTCAGTTACCCATGGGAGGCCAGAACGGACCCTCCGTCTCTTCGCGGCAGACAAGAACGCCAGAGTTAAGCTGGTAACTTTCGTTTTATGCATGAATTTTAACGAATATACCAAACTGCAGGTGATGGTACTCGTCGACAGCTCATAGAATCTCATTGATAATTAAAACCAAAGTGCTGTTACCCCATAAATTATACTTTCCTAATGTCGAGCATATACGTCGTTGAAAAACCTTTCACGGAAATGAATTGATCGATATGCATTATGTACAACGATTAGATGATATTGTGTCCTCGGTTGATATAGCTCGACCCTATTCGGGCCAAACGCGTAAAAAAAGCAATAAAAGCTCAAGCAACTGACCGACCACGACTATAATAAAAACTAGAATTGGGCGTAACTTGGCTCACACATATCTCCCGTTTGATAATGGATAATGGAAAAGGAAAGGCCCTAGTAATGGGTTGGACAGGACATCGCCACCCGCTTTTAGCCCGTTTTGACCGCCGAATAGAGAGCACTGGGACGATTAGCATTCAAATAACAACGCAAAGCCATTATCCCGATTAGGGCACATATGTGACTCCGCGTAGCTAAGTGCCCGATGGTACGACAGTTCTACTCATGGAATATTATGTCGTCTTGTAATGTTAGAAATTTGGAATTCTTATTATAACGAGTCGAGGTTCTGCAGGACGTCATTTTTCACGGTTATTATAGTCGTAGGCATTGCATGGAATTAGGTGGTATCAAATTGTCACGGGAATTGTACTGAGGTAGAAACGACACGGTCGCGGCGGTGCAGTTTTACAGATATTATAGGCTGCGGATAAAAGTTGGAAAGAAAAGTTATCACATAAAAATGCCAAAGATTTATGTTGAAAGTTTAGAAATTTTCCAGAGTTGGTAATTGTCGAAGATGTATCGCACGCTCGTAAATTTTATCTTCCTCCAGGATGGCCCGATCCTTCCCTCGGGATCGAATTCTGACGTTTTTATCAGACGTAGAAAATGAGGGCAGTAACCAAAGTTTACTCCCTTGTTTACAACTTATTCATAGATTCAAGATTTCGTCGAAAATATTGAACTTTTTTCCGTCTTCTCTTTAATTTTTTCTTTTTTTCTTCTCACCAAATGCCTCAATTTTTCAACTTCACACTTCTTAGTAATCTGAATCATGAAGTACAGCGAGTGTGGTACTCGACTATTCATACCTGCAGGTGCTCGACGACTCACGCGCCTGGTTTCGAGGGTTTTTTCATTTTTTTTTTTGTTCACAATTTTTATTTTCTTTTTTCTCCAGCTGGCACAAAGAAAAATATTCCCGAAATCTAGACACGAGGAGAGAAATTTATACATGGAATATTTTATCGCAGTTTCTTGAAGCGAAGAAAATCCTGAAGCCCTAGCTGCTCTGCTGCAGGAGTCCCAGTGCGTGAATTTTCAAACACCTTGTATACACATCTGTATGGTAACCCGTGAAAGCCTAGCTAATCCCCTTCAGTTAAGAACTTTTCATATCGGATTTCCGAGTATAATAATTCGTAATCCGGAAACAGAAAACGGTAGCGTATATTTCGTCGTCGCTGCAGGGTGAGCTAGCGCGAACATGTTTTTGCGAATAGCGCGTGCGGCGGGCCTGCGGAGTCTGCGTATGGAAATTCGAAACGAACACGAGTACGAGTTTTGGGGTTGCGGTCATCAATTTAACGGTGTAAGTCCGTAATGTACCAAACCACCCCTGTTTCTCCCTCGAACGACCAAAACCCTTTCCTATATATATACGCGGGTAAGAGGATTAAGTCTACCGGGGGTCGGGGCTGCTCGGGGGTGGTTTCGGTTTTTATAAAACATTCCAATATTTCAGCCCTTTTTACCGAGCGGCGTTAATCAACCCTGAGAATGAATTTAATAACTTGGGTTATTTTTGCGGCCTTCCCGCGGTCTGCCTCCTCTTTCTATATCACCACCGTTATACACGCTGGTAGGTACGGGTGGAAAAATACGGAAATTACTACCGACATAACGGCGAACCAAGGGTAGCAAGTTAACCCATAGTCTCGCCGTATAATTACGCAACTCATTTCGTCATATGTACTTCAAACGGGGCGATTTCACAAATCCCTCATAATTTCACAAAACTATTTTCATTTTGTTTAATCGCCAATTTTTCCGAGTGATAATTACTTTGCTACAATTAATCTATGTATAGATTGTACCACGCGACATACGTACGTAATTAGTATAGTGCGACATGCAAAGATCAATATCGCAAAGATAATTGTGGATTTTCATACTTTCTGTGTCAATCGATGAAAATGACATGCTGATATTATTCAGCAATCGTAGTTACAACATCGGATGATAAATTTTAGTATTTCTTTTACACCTGAACAAATAGTGTCCGGCTCTCTTTGGAGTGACACGCAAGTAGTAAATCCATTGGGACTAATTAGATATGGTATTCTAGCCCGATAATTCACCCTCCCTTTGGTGAAGCATGTTAAAAATTCATCGCGTTGTCGTTAGGGAGCGAAGTCGTGGCTCGATAAATCGACATCGTGCAATTTGCGCGAATGGAATGAAACGAGTCTACGTTTCGATCAACTGAATTCACTGTCACTTTGAAACTTGCTGAAAATTAACGAAATTTACTAAACTTTCATGGCCCCTAGCCTCCAGGGACAAAGTTGCACTTGTACTCGAGCTCGTGTGAGGCAAGGGTGGGCAGGTAAGCTGCAGGTAGGTAATACCTACGTGGTACTCGGGACACAGACGCTCTAGACGTCAAAGTTTCATAATTGCGTTGCTTTGGGGGTTGAAAATTGTGGAAGGATGAAATCAGCGTTGGGAATTGCGGAAAGCTTCGAAGGTGCGGTGAAAACATGTATACAAGCTACAGAGGTAAAAGCTGGAAAATTTGTGAGAAAATTAGAAAACAGCCGAACAAATCGTGTGTCTAAAGCAAGTAATTCGTTAAATAAATTTTCATCGTAGATTCCCATCAGAAAATATCCCATTGCAAACGAATCTCTAAAACCTGTATAAAACGTCGAGAAATAATAACAGTCTCCGAACCTTGTCAAGCTCCGCTCGGAACTTCAATCGCAATAATTCGCGCCGTAATCTGAAAAGCGGTGCATAGCACACAAAACTAATCTCCATTCAAATCGAAATTGATACTCAAAACGAATAGGTACTGAGTGAAGTTAAAAACTTTCGGAAGTTTGAAAAGTTGCAAGACTAACGTAAACGAGATGACGAATGACTGCGGTAATAAAAAAATATTTCTTGCCCGGAAAATACAGCAAAGTTAGGAAAGCGTTTCAAGCATTACACCTGGTGATATCCGGTATCCAAATTTTGGCAAGTTCCGTTGTACTGCAGTCCGTTCAGTGCAGGGTGTAAAGTTACTCTGGAATTTGATTTTCCGAACTAGGTGCTTTTATGGGTAGCTCTACTCACTGAAGAGGCAAGAAAGTGCATCTTATATGACGCGGGCACTAACAGCTTGGATACTTGCGAGCCGGTTACTTCGGCAGAAGTGGCCGTACCGGGTAATAGATGTATGTATGTACACATGCGCAACTTTTAACGAATCTACGCGCTTACATACGATGGCACGTAGCCCAGTGGCATAGCGAACCAACGGGGACGACGTTTATGATACTATTAAGTATATTATGACCGGATAGTGGCTAAGACCTACCATGAGTACCTATACTAGACGAAGTATGGCTAGGCTGTACCTAGCCACTATATGGGTACACACGCCGACCATCAGACCAATATCGAATTTCGATTAATCGATTGGGTGACCATTACGCGGCGCACGCCGACGATCATTAATAAAAGGGCGCAATATTGTACAACGGGATAACCGGGGTGGATTGTGGGTTGCGGGTTGCGGGGGAGGAACTGGACCTGCTTTCGTCGGCATGATACCCGGCTGACGAGCGGAGCGGCCTGTTTTTCAAAGTTTCACTTTCTACCCAACCTTATTGGGGGAGCAAACCCTGCACAACCCTAACTTAATCCTTCGACAACGAGCTTGCATCATGGCCTGGTTACGAGGGGAACAAACTCCGTGTAATATACGCGGATAAATTTATATCCACAAGTTCTGAATAGTAGGCTACCTATACGTATAGGAATCTCTGTCGAGACAGGAATAAATTATGCAATCCAACATATCCACCGAACTATTTGCTCGCGATTATATCTGCGCAGTGTACCGACAATAGACTAGATCGGCGAATATATTTTTAAGTACTTTTTAGCTGCCCTCCGGTAGGAAATTAATCATGAATGCATGAGTTATCCTCTTCTATTGCTGATACGTAATATAGCGATAGCCAATTATCCCGGGGTTTCCCATATAGTTCACTGCATTTCAACATCCAAGTTGTAACATTGGTTTCATATCATTATCACCTTTAATATAGTCTTGAAAACTAGACCGGACGAGAACTTGGTTGTAAAAAAAACTTTGGTACACAATATTCCCCGTGAAGCAAATAAATACCATTGCATCGTGTCATCCGAGTCATGTGTTATGCTCAAAGTTTCATTTTGACGGAAAACTTTGTCTCTCGATGACTATACCAATAATAGTATCGGCAATATTGAAATAAGTATTGAAAAGATGATAAAGCACAAGATTGACAGGCCAGATGATCTTTTAACAAATCGTATGCACACACTCGCGGTTCTTGGAACAAATCGTCCAACTTTCACTCTGGAAATATGAAACTGTCGACGCGAGAATTGTGGTAATTACGAGGAGATGTCGTGCCTGAGGCCTACAAGGTAGGGTGCTTCCCAGAGCCGTCAGAATTGCTAGGGACAAGCCGAACAAACCACCTCGAGGGGTATAGTTCCGACGTAGGGGCTCAAGTGTTACACTTACAAATACTAGAAAAGACGAGATGAAGAGGTAGCCGGGAACCCATTGAGCGGTGGACGACCCAGGGTGGTAAGGGAATGTAATTAGGCGTAGCATTGTTCGCTTGACCATTGGCCGTGACCACTGAGGATATCGGTGTAGTAGCATCGTCACCCTGTTAGAAACGGTCTTGGTCTTTGTCCGACAAGGGGTTACAGGGGAATTCGCGTACTTAGTACCGTACCGTATCTATTGTCTCCGGTCCCTTTGAGATGCCGGAACTCGTCAAAAGATGAGGATTAATATTTCGAAACGTATGAAGAATGGCTGATAAATGGGGTGAAACTTCACTCCGAAGTACCTCCTTGGACGTATTTCCGAATGTATGATTTCGTCGTGAAATTTGGCAAATTTTCCGAAATTTTCGTCAATGACGTTGCTTGTAATTATTAAGATTTAACACCTTGACGTTGTTGGATTTGTAGCTTATAGGGTGCAGAACAGTGCTGCGCCAAAAGCTGCGTAATCAGAGTTCGTAATTGCAAATGTCGAGGGCAAAGTGACGTATATTTATGGCATGGGGTTGTGCGGCTACGGTATACGGTCGAATTGTAGTTTACCGGAATTGCTCGAGGTGTATTTGAGCCCATAATTTAACCGGAGAAACAAACTTTGTCCATTGTTTCAGTGCGGCGGTAGTGTGCGAGCCAATCGCCTGAGTATACTCGCTTCTTTAGATTTTTCATTTCCTTTATTTTCGGCTAAAATCGTTTTATTTTTATTTATTTCTTTACTTTTTATCGAATTTTGATTCCCGAACAACTTTATACCGGATTTATTTTCGTACCTATGCTACGTCTAGAATTATTTAAAGTAAGTTCTAAATAGGAGCGAGGTAGGTAAGTTTGTGCCAACGACAAGCCTTGGATGCCAGAGAGGTCAGCGTCGTGCAAAACGGGGCGAAGTGAAGTTAAATTAAGTTTGTTGCTACGCCGGAGGAAACTTCGCAAATAAAGTAGTTTGCATTTTTACCAAGATACGAGACCTTTCAAAACTCGAATGATCTCGCTGCAGTCAAGGGCTTAGCCGTGGAAGAACCCAACAATCTCTTTACTCGAAATTTTATGAAACCGAACGAGGTAGGTATAGGCGGTCGACTATTATTCTTCACGACGCAAGACCAACAATAAAGTCAAAGAGTTGAGAAGCTGTTAACCCCGGGCTTCATTACTCAACTGCAACTTGCACTTCCCACTGCAGTCGGAACGACATAGAGACAGATCTAATATGGATTATAAAGTGCAGAAGATGAGGAAAAACGTCTGGCATTAAGTGATGCTATCGGGCTTTTGGGTCATGATTCAAACTTTTTTGTTTATTTTTTTTTCTACTTCTTGGGTGTAAAACCCACTTAATGTTAAGTACAACTGATAACAGAATTGTGAAAGATGCTCTAAAAGCTGAGTTGAAGCTTCTACTGCGAGCTTTTCAAAAATGTTAATTCGACTCGTGCGTATATAAAGACCAAGTTATAATTATAAACTGCAATTAGTATTCTCTATATCATGTTCTGGAGAATTAGGGATGGATAGTTTTATATTTAAACTGCAACAGAATCGACATTGAAGAGAGTATGTATTGAGTTACTGGAAGTGTCGAACGTGTTATTTGCGCCTTCCCATAGTGGTCAGTACACCACTACACCGACTGAATACAATATAGTATACAACAAGGTGTAGGTTTTCCGTAGGGGATGTTATAGACTTTCATTAGCCACAGGAAATTAACCGAGGACCACCCTTAGAGGTTGGGGAAGACCGCGAGTCATTAAGAGCGCAACGGGAAAGCGTCTGGTCTGATAAGAATATAGGAAAAATGTGAAGCGCGAGCCATAGATAAATAAAATATTACGCTATGGGGTAGAAAACGGGCGTATAGACTCTCTGGCCACGAGAAGATTCCGGCTGGTTTCCCTAAGCTTTATATCTTATTTCATTTCATTTCAGTTTTTTTTTTTTTATGTTTTTTGATTTTTTTTTTTCAAATCTTTTTCTTTTTGGCTCTGCGATATCCACCAACCATGGTGGGCATGACGGTGTCAAGTGAATTTGCATAATTGTTTTTGGTTTACCCACGCACCTCCTGCTAATGAAGAAAAATACGGTCCGCGCGTGCTGCGGACCCGCGAGCAAGCGATAAGGCAAAATTGTGTGCCTACGCTTTCCTCCACTTTTTTTTTTCTTTTTTTATAACCCACCTATACGGAGTCGAGGTGCTTACGTAGCCAGCTATGCGTAAACGCGGGAAGTGGGTTCGTTTGTATTGGTGCATAAATGATAATGCAATTTAATCGCGATATTTTTCATTTTTTTCATTTTTTATTTTTTTTTTAGCTACCAGCAAGACGCAACGATGTAAAAGATGAGGACATTTTTTTTCACATTTAACATCAATTTACAAACACCCCTATTTCCCTGTTCTAAATTCGGTTTAGTACAGATCCATCATTCTTTATCGTTTGTACAGCTTCACAGATAATTAGAGCAATTTCTCATTTAAATGTGAGTTATGAGTTTTCTTTAGTTATTTTAATAATCCACCGTACTTACTCTACCCTAAGAAAAGGCAAATTTCACGACGAAAACAAATTGAATTTATCCAAGCGGGGTGCAGAAGGCTGGGAGATGATCAGTCGTCTGATTCAATAAGCCACAAAGATTCTGTTCAAATAGATAGGAAGAGGAGGTGCTACCGCGTAACCCTTTCGGCACGTGAATAATGCATCGAATAATTATCTCCCAACGATAAAAGTACGATGTTATAGGTATATAACATTCGCTAGTGGATTCCCGATTAACTCTTGGCCCAGATGTTTACGGAGCCACCATATGCGGTGTGGAGATGTTATTTCTCGCACACGGGAAACCGCGTAAGTACCTACAAATGCGTGTATGCGGCTCGTTTATTTCGCATTCGAACGGAATCCGGTTAACCAGATAAACAATTACTCTAGATTTAGTTCCCTGTTATACGCAGGCTTATAAATTGTCCGATAGCTGGATGATACAATATAAAACTGAAACTTAGTCTGTAAGCCCCTGATCACTGCGCCATCAACGAATGATTAATTGCCAAGGCCAACCCTTATCCTTCCAACGTACATATTAATTGGGTTTATCTTCTTTCCTCAATGTTATAATCACCATACCATGAGAAAATCGATCAAGGAATATCATTACGCAACGCCACGCCTCGCGAGCCGGAGCCTATACCTATATTTTCACAAAGCATCCTTTTTCCATCATGTAAATTTTTCACAATTATTGATTCAAACGGTTTAATAATATTTCAGAGCTCCAACGTGGCGTGGAGTTATTTTAATTTTTTTTTTTTCTCACGGCGTATCGAACAGCCGATAATTTTTATACCTTCGTTTTGGAAAAAAAAAAGTCCCAATATTTTAGCGTTCATTCGTGTCACGGCGAATGAGAGATGAATTTTTTTTTCATCTATCTAGTATCAGTTTTACAAAACTGTTATAACGTTATTTTATTGCTAAATAGCCGACTGCTCGAATCGCGTGGGTTCAGTCCACGTAAAGTTCGACATCCATATATTGATTTTGTGTCGGATGGCCCCACAACGGTAGCCGTAGGTAGGTAGGTACGTTACATGCACGGCAAACCACCCCTGCGATTTAAACCACCAACTACAGCTACCCTGGTCACGTGTAGTGTCCGATGATACGCGACCTGCATAGAAACCTATGCTGTCTGATCACGCGAACATGCTAATTCCGGCGTGGGGACAAACTCGACATCTGTATATCGCTGGTACTGTGCAAATAAGAACGAGGATGAGAAAAGATGAGGATGATGATGATGATCGCGATGAGATGAATATAAAAATGTAGAAAAGAAATTGGAAGATGGTTGACTACGTGGCACTTTCTCAAAGATATCTGTGCCCGGAAGTCAAGAGAAGAGAGTAGGTCCTCTTGAACTTTGGCAAAGATCTATTGTACTCATATCGGTATGCGATGCCATGCCATGCCATGCCATGCCGTGTGGGAGAGTTTGTAAACAAGAGTTCAGTTCAGTCGCCACGTTATAACTTGTAGGTTTTGGACAAGGGCGCAGGAAATGGTGGACAATTTATCGGCGTTCTTGTACCAACTCTCGTTACAGTCAACCAGTGTAGGTACGGGTCCTTCCTCTTCCTCCTATTCTGAACACTGTACGTCTCGCCGTGTGTGTTTATTCGGCTTGTGTTGAATTTACACAGCCAAATTACATGTGTACAAATGCATACTTGTATATGTATACGTGAGAATATGAAGGGAAATGAGAATATAGAGGATAAGTAAGTGGGTGACATGTAACGAACCAGGTGCTAATTAATCTTGCAACTAGATGTAGGTACGCCGACCTATAGCTAGTGTGCATTCATCACTTTGTTTTACTCGCAAATGAACTCACACAGTGTTTGCAGTCGTCTTCGATTTCCCGCTGACGTTAAAACGGGGGATTCTCTTTTTCTTTTGCAAAAAAAAGTTCGTATTTGGAGTTGCAAATGACACTTTGTCACGTCACATATTAATTACAACATGTCAGTGAAAAATATAAGATTAGAAACAATCAAACGCCGTTATCTTATGGTATAAAAAACGTAAACTTGGCATACAGATAACGAATTCCAAGGTTTCAAAGGCTTCTTTCAATCCACCGGCGAACGACCAGCTGATAAGATACGGTAAAGCTTTACTCGTGTAATGTTTGTTGAGGATAATTAACGTTTTATAACGGTGAAACTCATTGTCAGTAACAGCTACCGAGGGTGGTCTACTTTAGGGGGTGAACGTGGACTGCAAATGAAGATTTGATAATAACAATAATAACAATGATGAGAATGGTTATAGCAATAATAACGCCGGTCAGTGAAATGCGTTCATTAGGGAAACACTCGAGATGACAAAGACAAGGCAAGAGAGACTTTGAGGAGAGAGATAGAAAAGAAAAAAACCAGAAGATCCAAAGGTAGATGGAAATGGCTAAAAAACAGCACGTTCAGCAGCTCAAGTTCAGCCGTGCAACTAAATTACTCACCATCTCCCTTTTTCCACGGTATTTCCATCTCCTCTGTCATTCGACGTGATTTCGTATCTCCGACCATTTATTCTTTTGTCTCGTCATCTTTCTCATCACGAGCTCAACTTCCAAAGCTTTCTGCCAAATCAACTCGGCAAATTAGAGCTTGCAAATGATCCGCCTTAAAGATTCCGCTAATTGTGCCCAGACGAAGGAGTTGGAAATACTGCGGGGATAACTTTTCCACCTAACTAATTCAGAACTCAATATAAGAACAATCTGAATAGCAATCACTACTTTTTACTTCCGTTCTACTATACCTTACTTCCAATACCGCACAGCTACCTCCGGGCAATATTAAACATACAATAAAATGATACGCCTTTTTTGATACACTTATAGTTTGTTTCCAATAATTTGTTGGAACCAAATATCGTGTTGATCATTTTGGCAATTGGATTGAGCAAACAATTTACAGCAATTAATTTGGGGTCGTGGAAGAGGGAGAAAGGCAGGAAGACAGAATGAATAGCAACAGAAAAAGGGACAGTTTTCGTGATCAGTCAACCTACCGATAAGCAAATTCGATTAAAGATCCATCGATAATTGTAGGAAGATCTGCGGACACGATACGCCTGGCGGGGTCCAATTACCAATCTGTAATTGGGGCAGAATTTCTGCCGAGTTCAAATTTCCGCCGCATTGGCGGCTGGATTGGGTTGGTATATAGTCAAACTAGCGAACTAGCTTGGCCTCGACTAGCATCGCGCTAGTCGGTCGTTGCTATTTGTTAATTAAGCCCCAGTCGAACCATGCGAAATCTGATTGATTCTATCCCGTCTGAATAGTTTGAAGAAAAGTAAGTGATAAACTATCGCTAAGATAAAAAGCAGCGAAACTTTTGAACCGGAGAAGAAGACCGTAGCGGAGGGAGTCTGTATGTCTATGTATAGTCAGATGATAGATTGTCTAAGATAATTGATCGATCGAGACAAGTTACAGAGAAAGAATAAGGAAGACGTTTTTTTTTTTGTTTTTCTTCGTTTTTTGTTACCAAAGCAAAATTCATTATTTTAAGAAGCACAACTCAAGAGGAAGTATCAAAGCGTGACCTTGTTAAGGAATTCAAGACTCCTCAAGGGAACGTACTAAGGTCCTGTGAAAACCAATTCATCGTCACTTAAACGAGAGACGGAGACTACAACGATGGGAATCTTTGCACTTTCGATAAGGGTGATTAAGAAGCGGCTCTTGTCAAGTAATGGCAGAGACATGAAAGGGCCAAGAAAACGATGAGGTCGCTTAATTAGGAAGCCAGCCAAGAAGAGCGGAAGTGTCCTCTGGCCTTAACAAGGGTCTGGATCGTGTCAAAGAGACGGACCAGCCACTCTGGACCAGCTAAACTATGCACACACTCGGTAGCCATCTTAGCCAGCATCCTCGTCAAAGATTACGTCAACCTGCTGGGGGAAGAACAGGAGCACCAGGAATAGGAGAGGATGGATGGGGAAACGGAAGAGAGAGAGAAAGAGATGGAGAAATTGAGAGAAGGAGAGAAGGGGATGGTTCTTCAGGAGGCAGGAGACGGAGGAGTACCACAAAGACGCCGTCACCGCCACTTCGGTCAATTTCATCTTGCTCAACGAGTTCGTTCGCACCACATCCGCCGATCGTTGATCTTCGAAAACTTCTCTGTTCCGAGGTAGCGACGGGGTGAGTAAAAATAGGCACCTAGGTATTTTACGTCCGACCATAGTTCAATAATCGTACCGTTTCGCGGAAGATTAACCAGCGTAGTTTTCGCCCTGCGGTTTAACGACCATTTTACTATATCTAGCTACTTGAATGAACCTTTAAACGACAAAAGTTATACCGATGATAGCCCCCGGTTTTATAACCCCATGAAAGACTAGTCGTGGTATGAAAACCCGCGAATGTCCTTCGAGGAATTGGAGAAATTGGCGAAATTATAGAAAGGCAATGATCGCCAACCAAGTTTTTCTATCCATAGTTTCTCGGTCGGGGTTCTAGCCGCGCTGCAGTACGCCCGAAGTTGGTGTGCAACTCGCAACCACCCTCGGATCTATTGTTCGCAAAGGCAAATGGAACGACACGCTGGAGGCTTTAGGAATTCCAAGCATTTCTCGCTATAAACATGAGATCAATATAACAGTCGTCCAGGTTGAATGCGTTTTAAAAGTCGATTGTTCCCGGGGTCCCAGCCCATGCGTGGCAATTTTTACCAACGAAAGTTTCACCGTGTTCAAGGTTCAAGGTTCAAGGGAGACTTTCAGCTACGAGCGTGGAGCGGGGCAAATTTTTTTTGCACTTTTATTCAGTCAAGTGCGTCTTTTCGAGTCCCCTTTCATTTTCTGTATTCAGACTTTCAACGAATTTTTAAACATACCCGACCCGGAAGAGCTTCGAACAAACCACGTTCTAGTATGTGATGTGTTGCACTTCTCATAATTTTTCTGCCACCCCAGACCCGCGGATTAGATTTTAGAGGAATTAATCCCGCGGACGTTTATCAAGGAAGCTTAGAGACCCTCGACCTAGAGTATTCTCAACTGTTAAAATTATGCATTATTTAGGTACTTTGAGGAGCCTTCAACTTCTCGCCTTCTCAGCACCAGCGCTAATAGCAAAAGCAACAGAGATACTGCACGGGTGGTAAGTTAGCGAGAAAATATCCCCCGCCCTTGGCTAACCGAGTTTGGAGGTTTAGAGAGAATTGTCGTCGACAGTGGCTGGGGACAGTTTAACCCGAAGCATTATCTCCGAAGTTGAGTCGAAAACAGTGTCACCAAGATTACCTACGGTTATAGTCAGGGTTTCTAGGGGTACGGGGATTTCGAAAATTATTTCGATAGGGGTTGCCGCACGCAGGGTCAGGTCAGGCTAGAGCTTGGACGCCACCCCCGCTCTAGACCTTCTGGCAAATGGTTGGATCTTTGGGATCTGTGGTCGAGGCTATGTTTATTAATACACGTGCTAACCCGTATTGTTATACGTTATTGTCTACGATTAAGAACCAAGTTTGGATTACAGTTCCAATTACATCGGATTTCGGGTCACCCCCGTGCAATAATATAGGAAACCCTATACAATTCGCAAGCGCGTTTGCCACCCGAAACAATTTTATAATCTAGGCGACGTGTATCCAATCCTGAGTATAAATCGGCTAAAATTTGGGCAAAAATCGGACTAGAATAAAAAAAAAGAAAAAATCAAAGATTTTTCTTTCCTTATATGAATAATGAGAAATCGGGGAAAATTTTCATCCCTGCCTTCGTTTGGCCCAGTTTGTTGCCTGTAACGAAATTGAAACAAGTTATTGGAGATAGAAAAACACTCGTAGAGACGGTCGTTTGTTTCCCGGAGTGTTTCCGCGCTGGTAATATACTTAGACCCTTTTCCGTAAAACACCGGCTCATTTGGCAAATTATATTAGCGACCCCCAACAGTCCTGTTCCCAACACTTTATGGAAGAGGCGGGTGAGCAAGCGGACCAGTCGAATGGTTGGCAAATTAACTGTCCCGTGTCCGGCAAGCAAACAGTTGAATCTAGTTGCGTCAACGTCCTATTCGCTCTATCCTTCTACCCCTCGGTCCCTACGTCCCACTAACGCAATTCCTAGGGACAATAAGGGACAATAACAATTATCCCTAGACCGTAGCTCCGCAGCCCGCACCCTGTCACCCATCGTCTCTATAGTGCAGTCTTCAAGCTTTCGTAGAGAACATGCTGGCTTGGTGGTCTCGAAACACGGTGAATTAACCTCCTAAGGTATATTACATCAGTGGTTATAATTCACTGATATTAGCCCCCACGTGTAATCAGGATCCTGGGGTATAATTGAATTCGTTTTTTCGTTTTTTTTCGTTTTTCTCTTCGCCTCAGTTGAATGAACATTTTTGCATCCCGATTCGAATTCTTCTTTTTTTCTCACAAGGAAGTTATACCTTCTGAATATTGCTCAGGGCAAGAATGCATGCTAAATTTTTATTCAAATATGTTTAATGTGTAAAGAATTGGTCAGGTATTTTATATACAATTATGCAAATGAAAAGATATATACCGGTTTAATTCCAGCCCATTAATTACGAGCGATAAGAGAAAAACGGCTCATCTCAATTCAATACTAATATCGGAATATCAATCATGATTATAAAACCATTAATTCCAAATCCTATGTAAATCCGGCATAAATGGAAAATAAAATATCTGACGGCTCTCGCTTCTCCCTCTCTCTCTCCCTCTCCCTCTTCCTCTTCTTCTCTTTCTCCCTTTCTCTTTTTTCTCTTTCTCTCTTCATACACATACGCACACATCAATTAATTGTTCAAGTAAACGAACCGGACAGAGTGCTAGTGCTAGTGGCTCGTCAATTATAATACCTATATTTGTTCAGTTGGCCGGTTGTCTGACGCGAAGCAAACATGCCGATCCTATTTACGTCCGAGCGTTTGAAACAATAAAAGTCGTAGAACCACACAAAGCGCGTCGCTTTTGACTTTCGAGTTATTTTCAAGACGATGAAAGCAAAAAGGATGAGGAATACTCGAGTTTACATATTATTGTTCATCATCTCGATGTATATTATGTACCCTACTCGGGAGTCGGGGGTGGGTTTAGCATAGCGTAAAATCGTGTGCAGATCAAATAACGGAATAACCTAGGAGTGGCAAAATAATTTCGAGCTGTTTTGTGCGAGGCGCTGTGTAGCTGAGTGGCAAAATACCTTATCAGAGTTTAATTCAATTATTCGGCCCTCACGGTGTCTAGCTGTGGCACCATTGTCCTGTGCTCCCCCTTGCTAACGCTGATTCGTTATCACCCTCTCCGAGACACAATGGTGCTAAACAGAAGATAACTGGCCCCTGATAAGTGATAACTGTCCTCTGCACCAGCGATTCGAGAGTCCTGTACCTACCACCCGCACTTTGCAACTCACCCTCTCACCCTCTCACCCTCTCGCCCTCTCACCTCGCCGGGTACAAATGTACAGGCCTAGAGGAGTACGCAAGTGCGTGTTACACGGAAACAAGTGTACAATGCTGTATCAGTTTGCCGTATGAATCGCTAAGGGTGGTTTATACAGTTGATTGTGTCGATAGTGTGAAACAATTTTTCCTTTCACCTAACATATTGGCTGATTGAGAAAACCACGTCAATATCTTACAGTTGAATGAACAAAAAATGAGCTAGAGAAGTTTTATCATAAGAAACCGAAATTTGTGACGTAAGGAGCTTTTTGAAATTTCTATATTTCTATATTTCTATATTCCAGGTTCTGATTTTCTGATTTTCGTGCTCGAAATCGTTATCATACGATCTTATGGGAAGACGATAAAGTCGTCCAATCATTGGAGAGCTATTTCGAGATGACTGAACATTCGAAAATGTTATTTGATTAGACTGTTCCGGTTCTTTGATAAGTCTTCTGAAACGTCGAGTAGGTAGGTACTTGTGTCAAGGTAGTTTCGTAAAAATGAAACGCAGTTTATACTTCCGAGAGAGATTCATAGCCAAAATTCAATGCAAACATTGTGCAGCAGAGAAACGCTTTCTGAGGTTTTAAGCTCACAGTCATTACATCAGAACCCCCGAATTTGAATTCAGGTGGTAATCGCAGCTGGTGATTATACGCCACTTCGCGGTAGGAGTAATTCGTTACGGATGGTGAAGACGAGCAAAGGTTGCCGGTGGTTGTAGCGACGTGACATTAAAACTAGCTGAGTTTTCCCGCACCCGCGATAATTACCGAGTTACGTAATTAGCGTATACTGACTGTGTACATAGCCATGGGTGTCCGAAATCCCACCCACCGCACTGTTCTGTTATTATTTAATTAACAACCGGCACGACTAGCGGAAATGAAATTCAAAGTATTTCAACCCATCCGAACTTAGCGAGCTAACTTGATGGGAAAAAAATAAAAAATCAAAAATAAAAAACGCTTCAACTCGAATCAGCAAATGGGTTATGAAAATTTTTTAACTCTTGTTAAAACTCGGCTTTTCATATTTTTGACACTGCTACCCCCTGCAGCCTAGGTACCAGCTTGCGGGTAAATCAACCCCAACAAGCCACGAGCGACGGGCACAGCTCTGCGGCACTGGTCCAACTATACTATCTGCATTCCAGTCAATGAGCACTCGTACACGAGCGTTGGGCGTTGGGCAAATTCGCTTTTTGCCACCACCGACCATGATAACGTATTACCGTAACTTTGAACACCCGGTACGAACTATTTAGGTGTTATTCACCTCAGGGTTAAACCAGGGTTATCCCATGACACTATCTATGATTTCCTCTTGTCTTTGGCTACAGAATCACACTTTTGCACATGCAATTTGAAATTGTGGGAAAGCATGCTGCTACTCCATGGTTTATTACTGTTTTTCTGATAACCGTTATTATTATTATTATTCTTATTATTATTGTTGTTGTTGTTGTTACTACAGGATGAGGTAAAGGTTGAATTTCTTAGTTTGAAAATTTAGTAATCTGCCTCGCGAAGTTAAAAGTTTTCCAGCACGACTTCGTATAAGAGGCTCTTGGGATTTAAAAACAAAAGGCATTGTTGCCACAGTGTATATATATGTATATATAAATATATATGTATGTATGTATTGCTACGTGTGTATAAACTTGTTTCTATTAAACTTTGGCGCTACTTTCGCACACTTGACTCCGACATACTCATTGTTTGCACTTCGTTATGAAAAGAGGGCTTTTCTCTGACCTGCATTAGTCTTGAAATTTGAATCATTATCATCATTCCATTCGATTTCATCAATACAATCGCATAGCAGAAAGAAAGGTGGTTAAAATTTTGTCAGCAAAATTTTATCCGCAGTATAATCCTATGGCAAGTATTCTGCAGTACCAAAGCTATAATACGAGTTCAATAAAATTCTTCACAAATTCAGTATGCGTAACGGTGATAACGACTTATGAGACACGTATTAACGGATAATAAATGTATTCTCGTTCTTAGGTTCGTCAGTTCAACATACTGTATAAGTACGCAAATATATACAATAGCTAGGTGACCCCAAGCGAACGGTTTGGTCGACTGAGAATCGCGTATATTATCGAAGAACACGACATATTTTTCTAATATCGATGTATTATAGATTAATATAATTGATTTATAAATTTATCTTACCAATCAAGATGATGCATGTTGTTGTTTAGGTCAAGCGATCGTAGAGGCATCGCGTTCCTGGTTTGGAAACTTTCGAGAAATAGTGAATACCTCATTAATGATAATTAGATGACGACGATCGAGCTAAATAGTCTTCGCGCTTCTCTGATAATATCGTTCAGTTTTTATAACCAAACTGGTCGCTGTAAAAAAGAACGAAATATTATAGTTTAAAGAATAATCAACGAACAGTCAATACGCGCCGGTGTCCAGGAACGTTTGATATGTCTCTAAAACGTGTTGCCGATACGTAGGTATGAATTTTACTCTGCGTTTTAAAGCTTGATGAATTTCGTAAAATAATTGAAATTTGTTTTTTCTTTCTTTTTCTTTATTTTCACATTGTTTTTTCCATCAGAATTTCGAATAATTATTCTGACGTAATCGATCGCTATGTGAAGGTGAATGAATCGCGTTTTGAAAGAAAAATGGAAAATTTATAAAAATTGATTGATCAAAATTTGATGAAAAAAAATTATACAAAATTTTTCAACCATTGTCAAAACTTATGAATTTTTATTCAGACGTACTCACCGATTGTTTAAAATATTTTCGAAACTTATATCGTCACTTTTGATAAACCGCAGCACACGTACACTGGTCGATGATAAAACTGAAAACTATTTGTTATCTTATCGATCCGGACCAGCAGAATACAGCAGAATCGCGCACCGTCTGGTTGTTGGAAAGAAATATATTTCGCGACCGAAATTAACGTCGTGAATCGTAACCGAGAACTGACTAGATTCTCACGTCTATTAAACCCGGAGTCTGGTCAAATTTGGGAAGAAATATAAGCTGTGGCGTTATTGGCTGATAAGAACTGGCTAGCTGGTTATTATTCGGGATAGAATTTAGCCCAATCCTTTACGGTATAGAGATATACTAACATGTGTACATTCAGATACTGACGATGAACTGGGTAAACGAATTGTCGGAGCCTCGGTGTATGTGTCACGTGGCAAACAAGAGGGAGAGAAACAGAAAAAGAAAAAAAAAAAAGGATCGACTCTGCTGACTTAGCCTCGAAGCTATTAAGAAAACACCAAAATAAATATAGAGTGTAGAATAAGATACGAAATTTCTTGTTACTGCTGATGGGGTCATCGAGAATATATATTATTAATTATCGATGCCTGAGATATACTCATCAATAAATTCAATCCCCGTATATTTCAAAAAATAAATCGATGTAGTTGTCCGAATTTTTTTCTTTTTTCTTCGATTTCTAACTTGAATAAAGGTTTCGTTAAGAATTCATATCATAAGGTCTATGATTCGTTATGATTATAAAAAAAATAGTTATGAAGTATAAAGAAGTTGGAAAATTTCTCTGTAAGGGAAAGGTAGGAAAGTTCGGTTCTTTATCGCATCCGTAGGGGTTGGTTTTTTTTTCGCTCAAGTCCATTAGGATCATCGGCTGCAGAGTGGCTTAAACGTTGAGATATAACTTTGCATATAGAAATATGCACGTGTATGTGTTTCATTATGATTGAAACGTGGAAAGTTTACCTCATACTTTTCATATCTATTATTCAAAAGATAGAAGTATGTGCCTGAATTATAAGAATAAGAAAAAAGGATGAAACACTGCGCCAAGACCGTTTTATAAGCACCCAGCTGACGGTATGAGTGAATACTTTACACTTGAAAAAATATAAAACCTGCACCAGAACTTGCTATATAGGTGTGTGTATATGTATGTATATGGGAATGACTTATGTGCCATAAGGCGTGGAAAAGTTCGGACTCACGGTTTCGCAAAGAAGAGTAATCTTAGCTCTACACGCGACTGAGTAGTGCGAATTCCGCTGTGAGTTAGTCCAAAGCTGATATCATGATTATAGTATGTAACTATATATACCATGATGTGTAAGAATATTACGATATACGATGGCATTACGATGAACTTTAGAGATTATTTTGTAAAATTTTCATACATAGGTACTGAATGAGTAAGAAGAAGAATGAAAAAGAAGAAAAAAGGAAAAAAGGAAAGGAAAGGTTTATTCAACAATGCTATAAAAGAGTCTTTGAAGTCGAGAATTATAAATTGCATATTGAGCTTTCATCCCGCAGGAGTTTTTCCACGTCGTATATTACGAGAAAACCTACACGAAGTACGAACTCCATTGTTGAAATTATAGTGCCGGCATAAAAGAAAGACCATCTTTAATTACTTTGACGGAATAAAGGTGGTTGTAAAGAACGCGTTTGCTCAGAGGTGAAATTTTAATATATGAAACGTGTTAAGGCACTGTGGGGAAAAAATTTTACGTTTAATTTCCTTTAAGGAAAATTTTTCACGAAAGAAACGCGAACCGGGCGAGCCTTGGCGCTTCGGTATAACGTCTCTACGTTGTACAAGAAATGAAACTATTTTATTCAAGGTAAAGGGAAGGGGACCAGAAGAAAAGAGAAGAAGAAGAAGAAAAAAAAAATTAGAAAAAACAGCCAGAAAATTTTTCCAACTTTCTATTTTACGCGAAGATCTCTTCTCCTCGTATTATAATTCCTTTGAGACTTTCTGTAGGTACCTACCTAGCGGCAATTTGCTAAATTAATTCTTCGAGGTGCGTGGCCATATTTTACACCGAACATTATCCATCTCGTGTTTAGTACCTCCAAGGTGTGTTGTGGCGAACACCCTGGTGGTAGTATATAAATTAGAAATCACTAGATTAATTAGTGATTTAAAAAATGAGGTTTTCTCAGTATAAGTTCATCGCCTAGGCAGCAGGGGAATTTAATCTTTACCTACTTTTAAACCTCACTCCTTCTTAAATATAATAAGTTGGCATAAAAAGCTGGCCGAAGTCGAGTAAGAACTCTTCAACTTTCGTTGAAAGTATAAAATCCAAAGTTAGGAAAACCGCCGTAGCTCCGACCCGTGAACTTGCAAGTTTCTAGTAAAAATGATCCTCTCCAGAGGAACTCCAGCTTCGAAACCACGCATAACCGTTTAAAGCGCATTCGCAGGCCAAAGTTGGTTTGAGAAATTCCGCAAAGTATACATTATGCAGTTCATACACTAGATTGCATCTCCATCTTCAACATACCCTCGCGACTTTCTCATTATTCAAAAAGTGGGTAATTATTGACACGCGAATTTTCGCAAAAACCTGATGGCTTCCTCCCCTATAGTTCTATATTCTATTCACCTTTGCGATTGCGGTTCTTTATAAATTTCTTTTCATGCCGTCTGGCCTCGGGCAATGATTATATAATCATATGCATATTAACGATCGTGCCGAAATCTGGCGATAACGACGTTGATAAAAAGTTCAGAAATAGTTTAGCCCAACTGAGTGGGACCGGCGAACGGTGTTACAAATAAGAAGTCCGCGACGTCTAGCCGCGATACACGAGGGGAGATAAATAACTTTTGAAACTTTGGAGGCGTATAGGGTAAAATAAAGATGTTATAACAAGATCATCTCAAAGTAGGTAGAAGGTACGCTAAGGCGTCGTTCGAGCTTCAAATATCTTTTGAAATTAGCTTCTCCCAGCTTGTGCCAAGGTGTCTTACGCCTTACGGGGTACCATCGTCTTCTACATGGCATGGTTGTTAATCTATGTGTTAGTGTTTCTCTTAGGTAATGCTTCCTTCCGTCATGACGAGGAGCTTGAAATCTCGTTTTGACGAACGTCTCTGTGCGGTATCTCTGGCAAAGCGCGCGTGCTCACTTTGTCCATTCCGGTAAGGAGATGAGGAGATGAGGGAGAAGGGGGTCCTAATGTTTACAGAAAAGAACTTTTGGAAGAGCTCAAGTTTTAAATGGTTCCTTTGCAAGCTCTTCTTCAGTTAAGTGTTCATAATTCGTATACTCCTTCTTTATTGCACCCTGGCACATCTACCCTCGATCAAGAAACTTGGTTATACGGTTAAAAACAAGAAAAACGGAGCAGGCGGGCGGAGGGGGGTGTGGGGGGGGGGGGGGGGGGGGGGCAGAAAAGTAGAATAAAAAAATTAGAGACTGAATAAATTTCAGGAATACGGAAAAAGAAGACGGATAGAGATACCTACCCCGCTCCAAGGTAGGATAGGTAGGATATACCGACTAAGAAGAGTACGTGACTCGTAATACGTTCTTTTCCAATCCCGATCCTCGAGCCATACCAATTCCCAATAACTCCATTTTACTTCATCCAAATGTCAACTTTGAAGCGGGATTCCAATTTTCTTTTTTTTTTTTTTGCTTTTTCTTTTTCTTTTTCGTTTTTTTTTTCCTCCTTTTTTAGCATATCCGAGATAACAATGAAGAGTACTGTGATATCCGTTGGAATATTTCCAAATAAATGACTACCATTTCTTTCTGAGTTCAGCCACACCTCGGTGTTATTTGGGGAAACGTAGAAATGAAAAAAACGGTCGGACTTTTCAGTTTGGTTTCATAGCTTTTCTCAGTCCCTTTAGGGTTGTAAAAATTTGTGTACGTGCAGTGATAATATTGTTTTTGTTTTTTCTCTTTTTCCCCGATAAAAAGAATAAGTATACAGAGGGGTAAATGTATAACCATGGGGGGGGGGGGGGGGGGGGGGTAAGGCAGGGTGTGAAAAATGATGAATAAACTGTTGAAAAGTGAGGTCAGGAACGAATTGCTTAGTTCGAAAAATGGCGAGCCTGGTTTTTCGGAAGGAGACCAACTTGGCGCGTGCTGCACGTAAATAATTGAATCGCGAAATTATGCAAGATGCTCGTTGTTCGCTTGTTATATCACTCCCAATCGCCGTTGCCGCCGTACGTTTCTTGAATGAATAAATTATGGCCTCTTTCGCTACGTTCGCGTGGAGAACCCACCCGCGTCCAACCCTGAAATCCTCGAGAGACGAGGAGCCTCGTCAACTTTTCTCCTAATGGAAAACGCAAGCACCTCACTACCGCCTAACCATTGATTGCTCGCAGACTCTTCGTCTCGTATAAGCTCTTCGTCGAGACTAAAGCATCGGGGTTGGTTCATTTCACCGCCTTTACTGCATGCAGAAAAAGCGGCAGCCTCTCGACTTCTCCTATACACAGAGACCCATCAACCATCGATTACTCATTCCTCATTTTTTTTTTTTTTTTCATCTTTCGCTTATTCATTTTCCACCCCCTCCGTTCGAGACTGGTCTCTCGGTTGTTCTCAGTTTTCCAATGATTCTTTTTAATGAGGATTTACGGACCGATGGATCAACGAGTCATTAGGAGTTGGACAAAAGGCGGCGATAGATTGATTGGCGAATAATGGGGCTACCGGTGTACCGGTAGGTAACGGGAAGGAAATGCCTGACAATGAACAACAAAGCCCTTGAAAGGAGCAGCGAGTTGATAATGGAGGGAAGAAGAGGGTTATACAGACTTACAGGATAGAGGATTATCAGAAATACGAGGTAACATTAGGGCGCGTGCAGTACGTTGTACACGGTGCTAGCCCGGGGGCAGTAGTAGGTACTAGCTCGCTTGTACCTGGGTTTTATCGCCAGATTAGCATTGCTTTGCATAGCTCTGCATCGCTTTGCATAAGCGGGCGCAAGGTTCTACAATCCGAAAACGATTTTGTCACGTGTGACAGCCGCCACCGAGCCACGCTGGATCGTTCAGGTGTATCAATGGGCTTATTATAAATACATCTATCTATACGTATACACAAACTATACGGGAATTAGCGGGGTGCACTAAATCTGAATACCCATTATTATCTATAAGCGGATCAAATTAACGTAGCTATAAACCGCCGAGATCATTGCTATCACTATGCGAGATGAGACCATAATTTCATTTCTAACTGTCCGTCATTCATTCCAACACCGTCTTCTACAAGGCAAATTGAAATCACCCATATTTCGCTCTACGCGCTCTAATATCCTCGTAAATTCACGTCCGGATCGCATCTTTGTTGATCATTCAAACTTGAGGATCTCGACGCTTTCATATGAGAATTATTAGCCATGCGATGCAGTTGAAAATGAAAGCTGTGAAGATATTCCCCGCATGTCCATGATGGCTAAGAATTTTGTCGATAACGCTGCGATTGCAAATTTGATACTGATAAGAAATAAAATTCCGTGTGACCCGGTGGTTTTCTATACGATTACGTATGAAGTGATAAATATTAATTACAATAGATATTAATTAGAGTGGATTTTAATAGAGGAACAATTAAGAAAGTGGGTCGCGTGAGGCAGGGTGGTTGTCGACTGCCAGGAACCTATAAGATTTACGTTCGAAGGATGCAGTCAGGGGTGGCTGGTGGCCACCGGAGTTACCAGTTTTACATTGCGCACTCACCGAGTTCTATTACCAACCATTACCTACCATTACCTAGCTACTATTAGCCACTTGGTGGTGCAGGGCAAGGATGGCCTTTGACAACGTAATAGGATCCCCGGTAATAATTAGACCGTGGTTACGCTGGTTGTCCCGATGAAAATAGAACCTTTTTCGTTTTCTCTTTCTTTTTTCTTCCCAATTTTCGCCTGAGAAAACTCGTTGTTATAAAACAACTCGATTTTCATCACCTCTACTTTCTTCATTTGCCAATTTTTCGAACCAATTATGACTTAATTCACTGCGAGGATGAACTAATTGCCAGTTAATTGGCAAAGTGAAGATTGTGAAGTCTCGAATCCGCGAATAAGATCTTCAAGGAAGTACGACCGTGACGGTCCCGGAAAATGTTATAACCGCAGTTTCCAACTTGTAAAATTCATTCAGATACCACGAGTCGACGGATGTATGAAATATCAACTAGCACTTCCGGGTTGACGGGGTACTAGTCGGATATACTCGCTCTGTGTACTTGAACTTTCTCAAATCATTCGTGGAAGTAATTTGACGAAATTCACGCTGCTTTTTCAAGTGGCAAATTTTTCGCCCTCGTCAAATCACCCCCCAATCAGATTCAGTCTTATCAATGTCTAATTGTTGGAGAATTCGAGTAGTGAAAAATGTTGCTGATTCAGTTATTCGCGTCTCGAAATCCTCCGGGTACGTATTGCAATATCATGAGTTGGAATAGTTTCGCAGTCTGCATAGCAGAGCAGCAATACCTTGTATTCTAATAGTTCTTTCCGAGTTTAGAGACTAATCGCTATGGGTATAATGCCTGAGCAGAATTGTTCCTCGGCTGCTTAAACGACTTGCCGAAATGAGAAGCGAACTAGATTAAGAAATTCTGGGTATAAAATGATGGAAATAATCCTCTCGATTACCCGATTAACCGGCATATTATAATTGGGATTAAGAAACAGGCTTAATCACCTGCTCTTTTTAATACTCGACTATAAATGAACTCGAATTGTCGTTCTCAGTCTGGAGTCTAGACTCTAGACGATCGAAGGCTATCTACAATGAAAAAGAAAAAGAATCGGCGGGTATGGTTGTAGAGAAAAGGTCCGAAGGAAGGGATAAAAAAAAAAAGCTCGCAAAAGGAATCAGAATTATGCAGATGCCGGATATCCGATGTAAGTCTAGCCGGGCATTCTTATTCGAACAGTCTTTTAGCCAACAGACATCTGGATTCCTTGAATTGAATGTAAATTACCTTTTGCTCTACTCCTGAAACAGATCTTTCGTTAAGCCCTCGCAAATGGGATTCTTCTCTTCATCTGGCCGTATAGGTATAACATATGAAAAAGTACAGATCTACACATTATATTTACGTCTACTTTTTTTTTTACCGGGTTGTTTTCTCATTCGCGAGGGTGGGAAAACCACTGTTATCACTTTTTGCTTTGTCTTGCGGTTTTTCTTTCTCCATTTATTTTTATTCAGTCTCGTCTCGTCTTGTCTTATCTTCTCTTTTCAGCATTGGTATTACTGTCTACCCTGAGCCTATACCCGTACATAGGTATATACTTCATATACATACGTATATACGCGTAGATATATTCTCGAGGAATAATGGTTGGCAGGCTTTTATACTCCCACGCAGTGTTAGCCGGAGTGAAATTCACACGTGCGTCGACGAGGGGTAGTCAAAGGTATAGGTATACCCATATAGTACCCTAGTATCGCTTTTTTTCCCCAAGTTTCCCTAGCGAAAATCAATCCTCATGAATATTCAGTCGAGGCGGACGACGCGGAGCCCACCCTGTGCTAGGGCAAACAATCGCCCCTTCGCTTCGTTCGCGTCACTCCTCGAAGATGGAGTACAAATAAAAGATAAAACGACGAAAGCTGAATGAAATTAATGGAAATCAACGTTATCATAGCTCATGGCCACCCGCGAAACCTCAGAATAGAATTTAGTTATCACTTTAATGGCGATATTTCTTCCCTGCCTTTCAACCGGAAGTACCGCTACGGGGGACCTTCGCTTATCTCAAGACTTCTTGTCCCGACTACGACCGCGACCGTTCAAGTTTATTAACAAAAAACGATTCCTTCTCTCCTTCCTCTGTCGTGTAGAAATTTCACGTTAATATTATGGATGGGAATATTTTACGAGTAAAATAATAGCGTGCGGAAACTATCGCCTCTGAAACAAGGGTGGGGAAGAAAAAATGTTGCGAATGGTCGCGAGCCTCGTTGTTCATTTACACATATGCATGTAGTTCCAATGAACCGTATAATAATCATTCAGATGGTTTAACGATGTCGGTAAACTATGATAACAGTTTGATTTCGAGCCAGTAAAATTCGAGCGATTTCGTTTATACTAACCAGTACCTACCTAGTATTCGCCTACGTCTATACCAGTACTTGAATATCGAGCACACATTGTTGCAAAGCACCAGGATTGAAGTGGGACTCAAATCCTGGTTAACTGTACGACCGCTTTACGAGTCAGAGTTATACATGTGTTATATATAAAGTTAATTCGATTTTTCGCATGGGTGATTTTTTTAAAGCCAACTCCCCCGGTCTGCGTATGTACATAGGTATAATACACCAACCTGCTCGGGGTGATCCGTAACTTCAGAGCCCACTGAACTCGTCAGGCGTTTATCTGTTATTACATAGAACAACGATCTCCAAGTATAAATCTGCTTAATCGAGTGTAAAACACAATTATTGTGAACAAGTTCTTGTCAAGTGAACAACGCCATTCGCTCTTCACCAACCCTGAGTGTATGTAGGGGAGAGCCGGGCAAAATGGGCCCCTTAAGAAATGAAGGCTTCAAATACAGGTTTGAATCGATGGATCTTCGAATTTTTTCCGAAAAACGATAACCTGATCAATTCCGAGTGTTGAACGCCCTCACCTGAAAAGTTCCAAAATTGCGGGCAAAATGGGCACCCCAAATATTTGTCGAAATTTTTCAAAATCGAAAAAAGGTTTTAATTTCATTTTCATATTGACTTGAGAATACTTGAACATGAAATTAGCTATGTTCAAGAGGTTTGTAGAGAAAAGACGATCAAAATCTTAGGACATTAATCAATTTTGGAATTTTCCAATTCCGAAATTCGAAGTTCGCCGCGGAACACATAGTGTTTTAAAACTGCAAAAAAAAATAATTCGACTATTATTTATATGTTGATTTGGTGTTTGAAGTTTGCTATAGTAAGTAAATAATGAAATTCAGAACATTTTACAATTTTGACTAAATTAAGAAAAATTTTCAGGGGTGCCCATTTTGCCCGACCATGCCCATTTTGCCCGGCCCTCCCCTACATATATTAGGGTGATCCTTAATTTGATCATTTTCGAATTTCAATGCTTCCTGGGGCAAGAGGATTTCGAAAAAAACTCTTATCTCCAAATTGTGATGAATAAAATTTTGTCGTAGAAAATCTGTAAATTCTTCACGGATACTTGAGCGATAATGTGGTAGGAAGTACTCGATCAAGTACTTCGTTTAAATGCGAAATTTCAAAGGCTATGGGGCAGTACTTCAAATTGAGATAAGAACCTGGGGTTTTACCACATTTTTTTGTACATATTTGGAGACGTTCTGGCCCATGGGAGCATCGAAATTCGAATATGACCGAACTAAGGACCACCCTAGTATTTATATATTCACGTGTCACAGCTATGCCCACCACGATATGATGCTAAAACCAGGCGCCTGGAAGCTCTCTACCAAAAAGACCTGTTGCCTTCTCTACCCCTGCAACACGCATTCATCTCGCACGCGTTCACAGATCTCATGCAGTTTTTCATCTCATTTATTGATCGTATTCAAGCGTTATACGCCTTATCGATGAATTAGTTAAATCTGCGTGAAGCTTTCAAGCGATATACTGGAGATACTCTCATATCAGTTTTTCAAGCGAACGGTTTTTCCTTCCCAGCGAAAAAAAAAAAAAACGAAAAAAATGGGTAACTGCAATGTGTATGTAGAATAAATACGAAGAGTAATAAGAGTAATTGTTTGGATAATTTACGACAAGCGTTAATAATAATTTTGAGGGTATATTTGACAGTTTTTAATTTCGCAAGGTATACATCGTTCGGTAGACCAAACTGTAATTAAAATAATTAACAAAAGGTAAATGTCGTTTAGTACACCCTTCGTTATGCTACATCATTTAATTAAGGCGACTTTTGAGTAACGTTTACGTAAACTCCCCCTTGTTCTGCAGCCAAAGACGGTTCTCTCCTCTCATTTTCGTTTATTAATGTATTGATTCATTTAATTGAAGTGTCCTCAGCAGAATTTAAACTTCCGTATAGGTGCAGATGTGTGTGTGTGTGATATAATAACTTCCCTTAATATAAAAACAATTTATGCAAATTGACAATTCCGTTACTTTATAAAGTTAAATATTTATCATCGAGTTTGCGATTCTAGCAATTGAAATAATGTACGGCAGATAGATAGTCCAATTAACTCAATGGTAACAAATATGTAATTACATTAGGTAGTACGTACCTAGTACTTCGATACAGACTATACGGATTGACTCACTCCCGCGAAGAGAAATTCGACATTTAATTGGTAGCTGTAAAGTCAAAGGCGCAATTCTTGTGTGAAAAGTGAAAAAATGACAATGAATTAGATACGAGTGTAGAAACGGAGGTGTTAATTAAAATTTAAACGAAATCGTAATTATTCATTCTGTCAGTACGTATACGCAGCAGCGCAGGACTCGAGAATACTAATGATTAATATCCCCCTGCCACGCGACCGTTCTATAACTACCTATGTGCATTATACATGTAATTACCAGGTCCAGATTACCACTAATTATCATCCTCGAAGACGAACTGAATTAAAACCACTTTGTTCAACACGGAGAAACACGTGCTATTATTTGGCGCTTGAAAGATATTAGATAATAATTCATTACGGTTTATACTACGGCACTAGAATTTCGGGCAACCCGCCCGATTCTCTCGCAGGCAACGACCTTATTCCACGCGACGTTGAATACGCCCCTAAAGATATACCATGCTACTATGTGTAGGTATAAGTGAATATAGTGAGCTGCTATTTCGCCTCGCAAACCCTACGTCGCACGGTTTCGTTCAGAAATCCGCTAAAAATGTTATACCTATAGATTTTTGATTTTCGATTTTTTATTCTTTTTCTTTCAATTTTATACAAAATTCTGACGAAGGAAGAGCAAAGGTTACATCGAACAGCGAGAGGAACAGGCAGCGATTTGATATCTGAAAATTGTCTAACGCGATATTAAATATCATTTTGGATATTATACATATCCGTAACGCTATCCGTACCAGTTCAGCAAAAACGGCATTTGCAACTCATCATTCTTCGTTTCAGCTGACGATCAGATCCGTTCTGTATAACAACGACGTGAACAGATAGGCATACCCTGAAAGATGAGCTATCTCCTCCTTTCACGCTCACCGGCACATCGGCGTCGAGTTAGACGATTTAAAAACATCTGTATTCCCAACCTGTTGCAGCCGAGTGGCAATTTTTTTCCCCATCGACATTCGGCGCTTTTTCTATTCCGTTTTTTTTTTACATTATTTCATGTTATTCAAGAAAATTCTTCAAGGAACGTAAATTTTTATGTGCCATATGACATATACTCTAACGAGAAAAGAGGAAAGGAAAGAAAAACCTGTGCGGAAGTTTGAATTCGGTGAAAAAAAAAAAAAAAAAATTTGGGGAGGAACTATAATATTTGGAGGTTTGAAAAAGAGCCGGAAGACGGATAGCGTCTGAAAACAGTAGCTGAGCGAGTATGCAGGGGTGGCGGAAGAGCAAACGTCGAAAGATTTCCCCGCTCCATTTGCTCGATACGTGAGCCATTGGAATCGAATAAAGGAAGAAAGTGAGTGAGAGGGGGAGAAAGAGAGACGCTACGTAGTTGGAAGCCAGATATTGGTAAGCCTAAATCCTAAAGCCTAAAACAATGGAAGAATTGAGTTGGAATTGAAGTGAAGAGGCGGACAAAATCCAGATCTTGTCTGAATGGCTTACCCCCCGACCAGATCGTTTCAATTTCCAAACAACATTTCGAAGCAACAGGTCTGCCGTTATTTTCCACAAACTTATTCAAAAATCTATAAAGATTCGAACTAATAACCCTTTTCAACATCGTTATATTCCGAATTGCACTCCACTCAGACGGTGGACACGTTCAACCATATCTTAAATTATCTAACAATCTGATATTTCCAAGCAAGTGCAACGTGGTAATCCCACCCTTCGACCCTTGTGAAAGTAACGCTTTTAAACTTACACACGTGCAGAAAAAGTTCCCTCGCTTAATTGGCGGAAGCGAGCGTAAAATGAGAGGAATTCACAGCTCGTTGTGATGCAAGTAAAACATGAACGCTAGGATAAAACCAGCACCTACCCACCTAAACATCCCATAAATTACTTTCCTCGTCATGAACGCTACGGAAGAGTTAAGATCTCGGACGAAAAAAAAACAACAAAAAAAAGTGAGAATAATAAAATTACTGAAATTGAACGTGCGAAACTTTTCACAACTTTTAGCTACGGTTGACATTTTCGCATCATCTATCCATCCGAAATCATTTCCGCTAACCGTTTCAGAGCATTTTCATCACTTTGGGGTGAAATTATCGGCATTATTTTTTCATCGTCATCTCTCGAAGTTATAATCTGTTGATTGATCCTTTTCTTACGCGCTATATCTTCAAACTTTTAACATACAATTGTGCATGGTGTATTAGGTTCGAGGTACGAAGACGAGATGCGATGCGGGTGCCGTATAAAGTTCGTCGTTAAGTCCTTTCAGATAATGAGCGAAGCTTTAGAACTCGGAGTCGTAACTGGATATAACTGTGCAGCCAGTGTGACATGGAACGAGAAATCGGTAACCGGGTATCCGAGCTTTCGATATAGCTTTAAAATTACTGCTTTGCTGTTGAGACATTTATAGCCCTTACTTACCCGCACCTTACACTAGATACTGCAATGAATCGTTAAGATACTATGATATACGCCGCGAGGTAACCCGTTGATGATTATCCATTGCAACTTACCTGGAACAAAGAAAAATAACGAATTTCATCAGTATAAAAGCGTAGACGGAAAACTATAGCAGCAAATAAAATTTTCCCATCAATGTATTCCGCTAGACGTTTCTGCGTAGGTACCTACGTTTGCGTTTAGGTGACGGCAAAATGCAGTTAAGTTAGGAAAAGGTAAACCTCTTAATACCGAAAGCTTGCCTCTAAGTTTACTTAGTTAATCCTGCAGGTACAACACGAATCCGTGTAGTTAGAGGGCAGCGTTTGTGTATAGGAACGGAGTTTGCGACCTGCGGGGGATGAGTCGGACCTCTAACTAAACTAATATATCTGAGGGTGGCCGGGTCTGCAGAGTTATCCGTGGCGAGTGGAAGGTTATCAGATAAATACGTGGGAAATTAATTAATTAATTAACTAATTAAGATTCGTTGCTCTGTACTCGTGACTCGAGCCTTGGGGCGCTTACAATCGTAGAGTAGGTTCTTCTTCTTCGTCTCGGCTTGGAAGCCGGCACACCCGCGCCTGGGGCTTTGAGTCCTTTCATTATGATAGCGACAAGATCTGTATGGCCTCTCTGATACAGAGGTTGGAGGAAATGCCGAGAGAAATCTGATTAACTATACTCAAACGCCTTTGGGTATAATAGGTCTTCTTCGGAGATATCAGACCGACTATTTATTCAAGTGCAATTGACATCAGACCCCGAGACACCTAGTCGCCCTTTGTCCCGTTCGAGGTACTCCGAAGTGTTTCGGCCAATTTCAATGAAGAGGGACACAGAGTTGAGTACAAGCCATGGCTAGGTGGTAATGAGTCGCGAACCACGAGTTATCAGAAATTGCATCTAGAGCTAATTACGTCTTGGTACTTTGCGCGGGCTTTGCCGGTCCCAGGGGTGTAGAAATAGGGAGTTAGTGGGGGATGAGGATGAGGATGAGGGAGGAGAGAAAGAGGGATGGCACATCGTCTCGTGGTTACCCATAGTTGGCCGTAGTTATAACCGTGGTTGTCGGTGGTTGCCACGGACCGACAGACCTTTGACCAGTCAATGAATATATTGCTGGCGCGATGCCCCCTGCGGCCTTCAAGTTATAGTTTCACCAGTCGATTAGAAACAGCTTGAGAGACTCGGGTATATTATTTAGCACCTGCAGCATAGACCGCAGGACTTGTAGTTATAAAAACAAAGTCTTACAAGACGGAAGACTTGACAACGATTTATACATACGTCGACGAAATGGAGAAAATCTGGAAACAATACAGGTCAATTTTTTAATAAGAAACACGTCCTGTAACATGGAGTAGTTTTTTTTTTTATTTATTATTCGGGGCACCAAATATTCGCGGAAACGTTGATCAATAAGAGATCAATAAGAGATTGTTGTGGGAGAGAAGAGAAAAAGCGAGAGAAAAAAAAAGACACGAGACGAGATTGTTACTTTTCAATTCGTATGAATTTTTGTGTAGATCACAAAAGCGTTGGACTCATTCAAGTTCAAGGTAAATACCCCTTTGGTATGGTCTTTTGAAAAAAAAAAGTTCAAAATGAATTGAAACCAGCTACAATTTTTCGGACAATTTTTTACCCGTCAAAATTCATCATACATAGTAGCGCACGTGCGGAACAAATTTTAATTAACGAAATCGGCCGCAAAAGTGGTCGGACGAAGTTATGCCCGGGAAAAGCCACGAGAACAAAACACTCCCTGTGGAACGTAGAATGCAAAAACGAGAATACGGGATCTGCAGCTCGTCATCGGGGAATTAGCATAGAGTAATTATTTTTCGAAGCAATGGGGCTACCTACCGGAGGCCATTTATTCACAGGGAAAATATACGAGGTATTTTTTACGGCACACAGGTGAGTGGCTTTTGGAAATTTGAAAACTTGCCATTTCCCAGTTACTCAACAATAATGGAGAACATTCCAGGCCATAGGAATAACACTTTAAGGCCGGGTTTCAGGCCTATTTGACCAACCGGAATAGCGTGTATCGAAAGTTTCGCTCTATTCAACAACTACAGAAAAAAATGAAAATTTTTGTTTCTCTAGTTCGGATCAAAACCCACGACCAGCTGTTTCGAAACAGAAAGTGCTTGCATTACTTTTTTAGATGGTGTTCGTGGTGTCTAAATCCAGTTTACCGCTCTAGAGAATTTATCGAAGAATCACATTGTCGTCAAAATTCTGCATTTAGAGCTTTTGTTTTCACGTGAAGCGAAACTTTCGCAAGGCATTCGCGGCAGCCGTGGACACATGACTTATAGTATAAATATAAACATAGGTATGTGATCACGCGTTGCCGTTTCGAAGTTACGGATCGACTGAAACTTCGCCTTAAAGTATGAAAACCCACGGAACAACTAAATAACTTCCAAGTTCTGTATTTCTTCCACATTGTCGAAATTGCAGAAACAGTGAATCGGTTGGTCGTCATATCAATCAAGTCTTTCATTGTTTTCGACGTAAACTGCGACCGTGAGCTTGCCAGTGATAAAATTTCAATTTATATAGTTGGCACCAAGCAATGACACCGATGCTGAACTCCTACTTGTAATATACATGCCGGTGTTATTACTTTGGTTATTGTTATAATAATCATGATTATTATCATCGTGATCGTTACGATAACTCTCTGGTTAAAACCGGAAGGCGACCTTCCCCGGGTCGAGGTACGACCATCCATGCCTTCCAATAGCAGGAATCCAGCGATATCACTGCGAGGAATAGAGCTCAGTTCAGACAATAGGTGGATTTGTTGAGTTGGTATGATTGGCGGTCTGCCAGGTACATTGTCCACCGGATGGTAGGTACCAGTGAACTTCTCCTTCAAACACGTAAACGCAGACGCGCATACATTACATATATGACGCAACGACGGATACCACTTGCCAAGAGCTTGGTCGAATCGCTAGGATATATCTGGGGTAATAAAAAGAGGGAAATTATTTTTATCCAAGGCATAACAATGCTGAACGAGTGCCTTTCATAGACCAACTTCATCTACCCTGTATAAGTCGATGAGTGCCCGAGTCTGGCTATTCAGAAGACGATGATCTCTTCATTATGACATGTCGTGGGAGGGTAGAAGATCAACCAACAAAGATGGAAGTGCATGTTTGTCAATGGTCTATTTTCATCCTGATTCTCAAGAGTCGATGTGTTTGATTGTACGAACCCATTGTCAGGGTGCCAGTGCATGGAACCCGCTTAAGTCTAAAGAGAGGCTAATTTATGCAGCAATCAAGAGTGCCTATGCCCTCGTTCGCGCCCTTTGTGCTTCTAGCTGCACTGGGTTTGAGTCTACCCCTTTCCTATTCTCCGGGTCTACGGTCCTGCGATTCTGTGACATAACGTGCGCCATGGGATTTCAGGCACCTGCTTTTCTCTCTATGAGAATCTCCCACTTTGTCTTCTCTCCTATTTCTCTCTCTCCCTTTCGCCTGGTTGCACCGAGCGTTTCTCTCCCACTCGGCAAGGCAAACATACTTGTAAATGTAATTATAACGCATTTATATGCAGACGTCGTGACGTGCGCATGGACATGGTACAATTAATGCCCCTTCATCTCAACCACTCGAGTCTTTAAGTAAATATCTTACTATGGCCATTGCGTTTGATGTCCATAATAATTCCCTCCCAGCTCCCGTTGGACCTCGCGTCGAGTAAGTGATGTACATACCAGTGAGTTGCTAGAAAATATTATTAAGGATATTCTTCGCGCAAAGGACCTTTGAGCACCATCCATATCATTCCGTCAGTCCCGTATCTAACCAAAGTCTGAAGAGGTAGATCTCTCGAGAAAGAGAGAAGTGATACTCGGGCTCGCGGATACTTGAGAAAATATAACAAGTAGTAAGCTATAATAAGATAAGACTGGTGTACCGTCTGATACGGATACTTTACAAGGTATTCATTTAGTATTCAAGGAACAGAATGATGAAAGGTAGGTATAGCACCAATTTTTAAAAACTGAAAGAATGAAGGTTTTGCTTCTTTGCCGATTTTCTAATCCTAGAGACATTGTTATTCAAATTTAATTACATTCTGCCGAAATATTCATTAAAATGGGGGTTCTCCATCAAGTAATACAAGTATGTAATATTTTATGCAAAACCGGTGCGTGGTGATAGGAGGCAGCCCTTGTTTAGATGACCTTTGGCGAGGGAGAACAAAACCAGAAGCAATTGCTTGGAATGGAATTCCGATCCCTAGGGAGCTGGGGGTGGGTTGCGATCATTACGGCTTCCTTTACTTCGGGTTCGTTGAGGACAGACAATTCGGGAATTTCGTGCGGGAAGACAAAAGTCTCAGGATTAGCGCGGTGTGTTTAAGCTAATACTCGTTTCACGAGGCGCTATCACTCTCACTACTTTCGGGCCGAGGAGTCGACTTCGCCACGGTGGCCACTCGCGCGGCCGTTCCGATCCTCCAATCCTCCAATCCCCCGATCCTCCGATCCTCCGATCCTACGATCCTCCGAGAGCTACACGATAGCCAACACCAGGACGCGGGGCTCAGAGGCTCAGCAGGCCGTGCTATCAGCACACCTCGTAGTAATTACCCCATCTGTCTCCGGCGACCCTTGAGCTAGCCCCTTCCAACTACCACCATCTCCGCTACTACCACCAGCTCTGCGACCGACTCCAGCACGTATTGCCAATTCTACAGGCACTACCTTAGCTGGTGGGTATCTCGAGCGCTATCACACCCAGGGATAAATTTATTACGGAGTATTTCTTCTTGATAGAGTTACCTTTCCGGGTGAGAATTATTCTCTCGATTATTGACAGGGAAGATTTAGTTATTTTCCTCACCTGTGTCATGCGTGCAGGTCTGGTCGCTGTCTAAACGGGAGGGGTTCGCTGTACGGATTCAACAAATATTTTGCTACAAGTACAAGCGCTGGTTCATTTTTTAAGAGCTGCCCATGTCATTTTCCAAATTTTTAGGAACAAAATGAAAAATGCAACGAAACGAATAGCAGAAACAGACGGCATGAATGAAATTCTTGATGAATAAAATACCAGCAGTATGGAGCAATCTCATTCTTACGATCGGCATAGTGAAAATGGTGAGCTTTCATCGCTGCACTGAAAAAACTCGCGCTATTCGATTTCCCGAATTAATTAGCAAGATTCTTATTCGCCGGTGCGTAAACAGGAGGATGACGAGCGCGCCTTTGGCGGGAATACCGAGCCAACACGTTCTCGCTAGGTCCACAAATGCCAATGCTTGTCTGCACGCTCGGCTGCCGGACATACCGTAGGGACACCTCCGGATCTCCGGATATTCCTGCTATGCCTATTTTCCCGTATCCGAAACACGATCTGGTTCCTAACGAGCTGCTAACAATACATGGACGTCTTATTTCAAATTTCTTTACGTACTAGGGCGACAACGAAAATCGCTTTTACTTTTATAATACACCACCATATTCTTCTTCATTTTTCCCCACCAAAAATGAAGAGGAATGGAGGGTGAGTTCAAGAATTAAAAAGGAAAACACTCTTCGCTGCTACCCTATAATGCTCACCCACATACACCATCAGCTGTTCTCCCTATTTTCATTTTTATACAGCTTCGACAAATGCGACGTGGAGAATACCGCTTCTTCGTTTGAAAGCTCACTTAAAACACGATTTAGTTCAACTTTCGTGACGTATACCTCGGCCAGAGTCAAACTCCGGTTGATCCCTTGTGACGTTATCGTTAATTGGCAGGCACTCGTCAACATAGCCATAGCTCTTAAACTCACTCGTCGAAAGGGATCGCCGAGTCTGTCAGATGATATTACTACCGTTTTCCACCAAACGGCTGAGAGCCTCGTGCAACCCATTAGAATTTTTCAGACAGATCATTTTCCCATATAATCTTAAAATTCTTCTAACATCTCATTTCCAAATGAATATGGACGAACGATACACATCGATCGTGGTAACGGAAATTACTTCAACGCTAGACCCGATATCACGCCGCAAACACTTTCTGTCTAGACTAGCTCGCTTGGTTAACGCGTGATTTTTCCAACCCTATTGCACAAGGCGAAAAATGATGGACCCAAGGGATATACGTTAACAAACGCTACGTCACGGTGCCGACGTCGACGCCGACGCGCCTCAATCACATTTCAGTGAAAACCACATTTCACATTTCAGTCTAGCTACGCAATGAATACAAGCATCAGGTAGTCATACGCAACGCGGGTGAAGGCTCCCTGCTATGACCCATTCTCCACAGAAAAGCCACGTGAAGTAAAGAAGTAAAAAATTATTATTCAACAGCGTCGTGTAAATTCTGATGAAAATGTGTCAACCTGTGGGAATGGCCGAAGGGACAAAAGGAAGGAGAGAAAAAAAAAAAAAAATAACTGGAAAGGGTGCTGAATAAAGTTCGGTGCTTGGTGCCTGGCGATGTCCCACTTAAATTCGGTCCGTGTAACCTGATTATTTTATAGAGGAGGCTTATCTTTTCGGCTTTTGCCAACGCGCTACGATTATCGCGAGCCCTGACCGATGTATCGCGTTTTAATCTGCGCGTGGGTGGCTCTGAGGGAGGGACGTTTTAATCTAAGGGTGAATGTATTCCCAGACCCACTCTACAGGGGTTATCGGTACCCCAGGTCATCCTGGCTAGCAAGGAGGGTACATGGGGGGTGCCTTTATCGCATTCATTCGTTCGTACATAAAAACCAGGTGGCGTAAGGCCAGGTAGGTATAGATATCTGCATTAACAAAGGTCCTGTAGGTTTCGTAGGTTCAAAAGAGCAAAGGTCATTCCCAAATTTGTCTCTCTTTGATAATCTCTGACGAAAGGATCAATCGATTCCAAGTACACCTTTTTTACACAGATTTCTTTCCAATTCTCAACGATGGATTCATTTCTTCTTAATTCGTAAACGGTTCAATAAATACGGGCGGTTCTTCGTGATTTCCAAAAAATCAGGAGGTCACAGTTTTCTTGTTTTTTCAAATCAATAGTTTTTGGAGCACGTGAAAAGCACGTGCATAAATAAAAATTCTCTCAACTCAATCACACGAAAGTTGCGTATATTGCATAGAGGTAATTTATGTGGGCGACAAAGCGTGTCGCGCTTGTGATAGGGTGTAGATATTGTACATGGCGATATGATGGTGCGTATATACGCAAGCCTGTATGACGCCCCAAGGGAGGCCGGTACAATGAGATTTTCGTGCCGAAATTACGCATTTATGAGACGAAAGTTGGGGGCCGAAATGTCATTTAATGCCAAATCTGTGCTCGCGGAGGGTACCCGTTGCGTCGGTATAGGGTAGGCAACGATATTGCCAGTTGGGTTTTCTGCCCAGCTATTGTTAGCTGTAACGACCAAAGGAATCAAGTCCAGAGTCCGTCCTCCCATTTATTTCAAGGTAGTATAGGTACCTAGCAATTCGCATCTACAACAAATTAATCCGCTCTGCAGAAATCTATTGCGAAGAGGGTAGGTCATTTTCTTCCCTTCATTCTTTCTCTCTTTTTATTTCTGTCTTATTTCTTCACGCATCGATAGATGGATATGGAATAACATGCCCCGGACCAATTTCTCTTTATTGTTAGTGAAAGCCAGCTATATGTGGATTTATATACATATATGTGTACATACATGTGTGTATATATATATATATATATATATGTACTCTACGTGTATAGACTTATACTGCAGCTTAAGAAGCAATATCTGCAGGACCTAATACGCTATGGATTCTTACCAATATTGACCAATGCCTTACCGTTGTCTGGGATTACCAAGGTTTTATATCGTAATCAAACGATAACAATCTCACGGTGAACACTCGCGATAATTGGTTTGTATCTATATAAGTCTAAATCGTGATCGATATAATCGGAAATTGATACACCGTGAGGGAAAAATTGATGAGAAATAATAATGTGAAAGTTGAAAGCAGAATAAAAATAAGACTTACAGATCGGTATCTGCATTATTATATTCAACTATGTAATCTGTTCTTCCGGTATTTTACAATACCGATACCTATAGTTATTTGGGCATGATTGGTATACGCAGAGAATAGCGGACTGCCATTTGTTAACGTATATAGGAAATAGCAATAAGAGTGGATCTAGGTCACCACGAATCAGTCGGTTATTGTTACCCGCTCTTTTGGAATAATCCGAAATTTCATCGGAATTAACGTTATTACGCTGAGCTTTCAAAATTGAGTGATTATACGGTCGAGCTATTGAAAGGATTATCGGATAGCTGAATTTTGACTCTGCAGTATATGAAATGCGTGCGGGCATCAGAAAGCCCGATTTCATGGCTTTGAAACATTCGTTTATTACGTGTGCATCTCTTCAACCGCACAATGGCGTTTTTAGATCTTGAATAAACTTCGACTGTGACGAAGTGTTGAAAACTGACTTGATATCAGTTCGGATAATTTATATTTGCAGTTGTTTTTTTTTTTTTTGGTTTAGTTTTCCAGTATGAAATCCTGGCATACAGAGTGCTTCGTCGTTTGATCCATCCTCTTACGGTAACACAAATGGCTGCGTTCTACGCGTCCCACTTTGTGAAGAGGTACCTAACTGCAAGGGAAGCTGTGGCGTTTGAAAGATCTCGAGTATGAGAAAAAAATTTAAAAAAAAATGTGAGGCTGTATCGAACGCCACGAAGCAAACTTAGCCATTTCGTCCGTGCTGAATTACCAGTTTGAATGTAACGTTCGCGTAGAGATATACCTTTCGTAACGGACGTCAGCGTCAGCGTTGTACCATATACATTTGCACGGATCGACGAGGTAGAATGCTGGCAGATTTATAGTATTTTTATGAGAATTTTTGAGGAGCGACTCGCGCTGGTGTAAAATGGATTCAAATGTAACCGAACGAGTCGGAGAACTTGCGCTCGATACTTGTGCATCCAACTACGGAGCTTCGTGTCCCGACTGTAAAAATGCAAAGTAAAAAAAGAAGGAGAAAAAAAGTTCAAGTGTACATGTTCGCACATATGCAGCAGCAGAGGTTCAGAGCCAACGAGAAAAGTTTTTCGTCGCTGTGAAAAATCTCCCATACCCTCACCTGTAATCAGGACGCGGGTTACAGGTAAAGTAGTAGAAATTTTCACCTTAAATCGTGAATCTTAGTGAAATCAATAAAAGCTGAAGCCTCGTCGATAAGGGAAAGAGCCAGACGTGGGAATAGACGCTAACCAGAGATGGAATTCTCTGACGCAAGTAAACCTACAGTTGGAACTTTTCTCGAAGTGCACTTGAGCCAAGAGTTTTGTGCAGTTTCAGGGTACTGCAGCTACAGCAATGTCTGCTTAATTTATAGCCGCTAACAGAAGCTATAAGTAAAAATTTTTCCTAATTGTCTAGCTTTGTTTCTACTTATTTTATTCCTATGCATCTATACGTATACCGTGAGAATCCCAGGATGCGGAACACCAGGGATACCAACCCAAAACTCGTTAGCAGCAGTTTAGTAACTCACTAGATGTTTACTGGACATTAATAGATTTTTAGTGATTCTACTAGGTAAATCTAGTAAGTTACTAAACTGTTGTGAACGAGTTTTGGATTGGTATCCCTGGCATTCCGCATCCTGAGATTCTCACGGTATATAGGTACGAGTTAAATAACTTAAAATAGAGAAAATTTGTATACATTGCTAGAAGAATAAAATTTACATGCATTGTAGAACAAGATATGGTGTAATTCTCTTTAATATTGAGGCTCTCCCCGAGGAATAGACCAGCAAACCTAAACGGCTAAAGCGAGCCAAGAACTTAATTACTCAACGTACCACACGCGACATCCTATTTCAGAGCACAACACGCGTTCATTTTATACTCGTACCACTCGACTCTCTGCCTAACCGACCCATTGCATAGCTCTGGTACATAGATACACGCATACGTTATGTGGAGGCACGGTCGTAGTTAAACATATTTGAGTCATTAGTCTGAAGTCTGAGCCAACTAATGCGGCGACGCAAACATTACGTGAAGTGATTTGAGGAGTTGATCTTCCGCACAGCGTTCTACCCTCGAATTACCTCGGCAATTAAAGTTACCTTACTAAAACAAAGCGTATTTAAGTACATTTTAACTTGCCCAAAACAACCGAGTACCCGAAAGCTTCAACGATTAAGCAGCTTTATTATTCATTATTATTCATTCATTTCAAATCACAGCTGATTACTGCTGTCTGCTGTTTTCATACATAATTCGCAATCATTCGCGATTTTATCGACTTTGCCAGACATTCTGAAATGATGTCATTTCGCGTCTAATCAATTATCTATAGAGACAACTGATAAGCCCAGTAATTTCATGATACTAGCAAGTAACATACATTGTTTTCTCGACTCGAGTACTGACTCAAAAATTACATCGATGTAGAACATTCTCTTCAAATTTAAAGAAGTTCCGATTAACGATGCGGCCTGTATTCTACCTCAACCGATTTCTCTTGGCTGCAATAAATCTGTGCGATACCATCAGCTCCACAAATTTTCACAAACAATTCCTAATTGTGTCTAAAAATCAAAGCCAATAAAATATTTCTTCATCACGATGATCGAGAGATACGAAAGCATAGGTAAAACTGTCACCTAAATATAGAAATATAGGAAACGAAGCAACGATGCATCGTGGGACTGAAGTCTCACTAACTATCGTTGCGGTAGGAGCAAATCCTCGATAAGAAGAAGCAAAGGGGTCGTAGTGAGGTTAGACTAGGTTATCTAGGGGCAATAAACTTCGATAGAATAACATGAAATCTGGCCAGCAGCTAACCTGCCTTCTTCGTTCCCCTATACACGTATACAGATGTTATGGTATATACATGTATATCTGTATGTACGTGTCTCTCTATCTCTGTGGAACCTTGGCGACAGATGCCATTGTTTGTGCCAGATCGTGGAGCTTCCAAGTATACATACACAGGGTGGCTACCAGTTCCGATTTATTGAGATAGATACATCTATAGTTGAGATGGGAGGCAGACGGTGGTAGGCATGAGAGTTTAGATGCGAAATTGATAATCGGGAATGATTTATGCCCCTTTTATCTTACGTATTTCGCACTTGATTCCGAGGAAAGAGGAAAAGTGAATTATACACGGTTTCCCGAATTTATCACATTGCTAATATATGAAGAGTTCCCGTTTGGGTGAATAATGAATATGAGTATAATGTTATCATGAATGTATGCATGAACGTATGAACTGGAGTTGATTTGAAAAAATAATTCCGTGATACGGATTTAGCTATCGAGGTATTGGCTTGTCTAATGACTAATCCATACAAGTTACGAACGGTCCGAGAAGAGAAGCTTGGGATTTTGATAAATTAATAGATTGGTAAAGGTGCCACGTGGGATTAATGCCATTATTTGTCGGGGCAATGAATAGCCTAATTCTCGAAGTTGGTCTAAAATCTGAACCAGTAAATCTTGGCGGGAAGCAAGACCGTTATTTGCATCAGTAATTTAGTTAGCTGTTACTAGTCGCTTTCCCGAGCTGCACTCTGGACGCAAACTGGCATTGTCAGGACAAAGTTGTCTGAGCCAGCTCCAAAGCAGGATCTAGTAAACCCCTCGAAGTCCAGTATTGCGGTGAAAATAATTATCAATTCAGCTGAAATAATTGATACAACAATTTCGCTTACATTACAAACGAGAATCAATGCTCCTCTATATAATATACGAGTGAGTTTGATCACGACGAGGATGAGAGACTTTTGTTCAATATATACTTAAGCAACTCACTGATTCTCGCGGACGTTAACCCGGCTCAGAGCGCTGAAGTATCTCTTAAAATATCCGTGGCGCTTGAGATATAAATTGGGGTTGACCGATAGCATTAGAAAAAAAAGAAAAAAAGAAAAAGAACAAGAGCTCGATACTGATACGCTCGAAGAGGGACACTTCATCAACGAAATAGCGAAGCCTCTCGCCCTATACTACCAGCTAAAGCGGTGAGGTCCAGTGAACCGGCTAGCTCACTGGCAAATAATCTCCCTCCGAAATATCATACGGGGGGGACAAAAACCTGCCATAAAATACAATCGCAAAAAGAATGCTATAAACGAAATGTCCCAATAATCGAAAGAGATTCTTTTTCCCTTCCTGGGTTCAAGTTAGATAGCGGTACCCCTCAACCCATCGTCCTTTATACAACTACACAATCACAAGATATGCAGGTATATAACAGTTTCTAGGTATATGTATATGTTCTATGGATGAATTTGTGTAGCTGAGCGTACCTTATATATATATACATGTATATATATCTCATGATCCGCTTATACGAAATGGATAGCATCTCCAACGATATTTTATTTTCCTGGGTTTATTGGTTGGCTGCATTGCGTCTCTGCGGTTTCGTTATTTTCCTGACTTTCAAAAGTACTTTGTCCTGTTCGTCGTCCTTGGCGCACTAGAATTTTTCAGTCTCAAGAGCACCCGTTACGCTTCGGAACGTACGCCTAACGACGTGATGGGAAAGAAGTTTGCTAAGAGTTGCGCACCCGTATATTCTCCACTCTACAACGTACTTCTTCTTTCACCGCAATGGTGAAAAGAACGGTTCTACAATCTCGATGAACCCGGTAGTTAGCTAATGAGATATCTTCCTCTGACATACACTTATAAACTGATCAGACCAATACACGGGCGACGTCTTTTCATTCCCATTATTCTTTCTGCAGTTCCATGAATCAACATATGAACTATGAAATTGACTGAAATTCAAATGTCTGATGCTAGAGCACACTGCGTTACTTTATCAATTTATCAATTCTCTGCAGAAATTACGATTCTGCAGGTCAACGTTGTAATAAATCCTGAAATCAGAGATAAGGCAAAGTGTATCGGACAGCAGTGTCTGATCGACTAGCTAATCGGCACCTTTAACAACCCCTAGAGCCGCTCCGGTTGAACGTTGAATTCGTAAGCAGGATTCGATTCCGACTTATACTTTGAGACGCTAACCGAAAAAACGTCAGTAGGTTATTATACCGAGTCCGTAATGGAGGCGAGTTCTAAATACGGTCTGTACTACCTACTACGTCTAGGTCTGTACCCGAGGATGCCCTTTATAGCGGTACACCGAGAAATGTCAGTCTTCGTTTCCCTCGAGGTCTCAATTTATATGGAGCGTGCACATGTGCAGTGTGCATCGTAGATCTACAGGATACAGCTGGTAATATTTCGTGGTCGGGTCAACGGCTGCAGAAATGCAAACGGCAACGGCGGCAATGCCGACGTCTACCCTGGCGCACTGCACCCCCAATCGGCGTCGCTTTCCTTGCTATTCTGCGCCCTTGTGCTTCCAGTAGCGCATTTCCTTCAGCAGCACCCATACCTCTGGCTTCCTTCTCTTCATCCTTCCATCCTTCCATCCCCTCGTACCTCTCGCCTTCCCAGGCGCGCAAGAATAATGGTTTTTCGTTCGATCGCCCGTTCGTGAGGTAGCAGAAGCAGATTGAATTGGAAATATGTGATTCAGCAGTATGTAAAGTCGTCAGAGGTTTCGCCGCTTCTTCGTCGCTGAATACGTTATAAATCCGTTATTCTTTGTTTATTTCTTTTCCGTGTATAAGATTCATTCGACGACCCGGCTTGGAGTAACAGAACTGAACTTTGCCAATGTTATTTTGTTACCACAGCTGCCCTGGTTCAAGAAGAAGAAGAAGATCGAAGCTGATCAGATATCGAAGCGAGAAGATCCTGGGATCATTTTGCAACTGTGGCTTAAGGATGTATTGGCTATACATTATAAATAGCACTGAGGCTTTTCAGATACTTTCCTAATGCACTCTCAACAAATTTGAAAAGTTTCACCTAACTGGCATCACCTCTATTGTATAGAGCAGTCTTCTGCCCAGCTCTTCCCATAAAGATCCCACGCAAAATGAGGAGAAGAAATAAGTAGAAAAACCTCCTTAGGGATCAGAAAATCGTTTTCAAATTTTACATTTGGTGCAATTTTCATCGTCCTGGCACTTTCCGAGTTAAACGCCAACACATCCTCCGACTCAGAGCCTTGCGAAATAGCAGGAGAAAAATAAAATTAGAAAAACGTATGGGCCACTTAGAGTCGGCTTTTACTGACTTTAATATACCACGAAGTAAACGGCGCCGTAATCTCAGAGGAAGCCAATTGTACCCCGCACCAAAATCCAGAACCTGTATATACGAGCGTGCACAAATTTCCTGGTCTCATTGTCGGCAGAGGCTCAACGTGATCCTAAGGATCTTATAGGTTGACCTGGGTCTGGATCTCATCTATTTCCGTAAGTTGTCGGGAATAAAGCGCTGGATATTGGCAGCCTTCGGGCTAGGCAGGACCTCGTGAAGCGGCAAAGCGTCGGAAGAAACACAAGGATAATGAAAGTCTGTCTCTCCCTGGTATCTCATCGCGTTTCTCTTATTCGCAAGAACTTCCGAGTAAACGTAAGTATATAGGTAGCTACGTATTATAGGATCCCGTATAATGTGTACGAAAAATAATTCAGGTCACACACTTTTCACGGAATATCAAACTCACTTTTGTTCTCTTAAATGGAACTCTGTCTTCTTTGTTATTCTCCAGTCCATAGCCTTTTAAAAGAAAAATCTTATCTTTTGTATCGCAAAGTAATCTGGAGTAATTGATCGTGAACCATTAGGGAAGGATGTGTGATGGAGTCCACCATGACGAGGTGAAATACGACACGAATTTGCGACCACAAACGCGGCTGGATGAAAGTCAGTTTCAAATATCGAACCACGGTGGTAGGTTCCGGTAATTAATTGCCACCGATATTCAAATACGAACTAATTATGAAAATTCATAACGTTTTTGGCTCTCTAACTCATACGTCAATTAGAAAAAATGCACAATCCGAACGTTCAATAAAATTGAATTAGAATTGTTCAAGCTTTCGTGGTCCAGCTTAGCACCCATCGTGACTATCATCTGAACACTTTACTCCCATGGTTAGCAAAAATTCATCGTAAAGCTGTCCAATCGACCGTCGAACTATTATTCTGGCAGTTCTCACCTCGTTCGGTACCAAGCTGCCACTGCAAAATCAGGAGCAAATCCCTGTAGTGTCCCGTTAAAATTGACACCCCCCTTCTTCCTTATTCCCGGTTGACTTCCTTGCGGAGCAAGACGCGGGGGATTCGATGGGCCCAGTCGGTTTGTCGGTCCGTTGACCGGGACCGCGGTCAGTTAGCAAGCGATGGGGCGTACACCAATCGGCAGTGATTTCGCGGTGTGCCCTTCAGCACACTACCCGGTCCATCGAGTTCCCCGGCGAAGGGAAGCTGTAATTGAATCGCTTGCCCCGAGTTTCGCTCTACCCCCCGAGACTGACCGCCGTCGGCGATCGTCAGACACACGCCGTTCGCCTGTCCTGCCTTCCTGAATTCTGACTGAAACGGCTGCCAACGCTAACCGGCAACCAGAACGCAGAAATATCCGGAACCAGAATCCCTGTCTTATCCGTCCATCTCCATTGGCCCTCCAGGCGATGGTCATATCAGAATTCAGCGCGATATCGGCCTGGTTTATTGTCTGTCACGAATGATTACCAATCGCGAAGGAAATCAATGATGAAAACCATTTCGCAGCGACGACTGAAGTGACTTTTGATAGGAAATCGGCAGTTTAACGAGGTGCGAAGAGGTTCGTTAATTCGGGAAATCTTTCATTGGCTACTCATAGTAGATAGGAATTTTTCTTCTAGCTGTGAAAAAATAAGTTTTTACGACCGCAGGTTTATATTTGCTGTGAGAATTAAGTGGAACACCACAGGTCGAACTTTAGACGAAGATTCTTAGACTTTTATTTTCTACTTGGAATAGTTTCCGGTGGTGAAAAGTATTAGTTACGGTTTCTTTTCGATCTTATTTTGACGAGGTTTGATCAAGCCTGTGATCTCGCGTCTCATTACCAGAATACAGAAGCTGCTTATTTCGATCTGTGCGGGAGATATTCAAAGTGGACAGTTATCTGGGTCACGAATGATGAGGTAACGCGAATAGCTAGCTATAAGCGATTCGATTTAACGCGATTTAAATAAAATTTACGAACCGTACATTTCGGTCTCTTCCTCTTTTCGCATCTTGCGAAGCCTCAGAACGTATCTAATCGATATGAGCAATCGTTAAAGCCAATAACAGTTGATCGTTTTCCTAGAACCAAGACGCTGTTTGCGAATATTCCACAGATATACTGGCATAGGCTGCAGTCGTATTCGTCGCTAAGGGACGTCGAGTGCAGTTAAGGGGATGCTTCGATTTCTCTCAATCAATGAAGCAGCCAAGCACCGGGTTCGTGGTCTTTGGGGTCCAAAAATAATGGATAAAATCGTGGAGTCAATTTCTGATGCACTACGTGCGATCTCAGGGAATCCGCGACATGAATGAATAATGAGATTTTGCTTCTACGTTTTTTGTTTCTCAGCGAAGGGAAGATTATTTCTGAATTCTCGCGAGTCTGAGTTGCAACGATATTATAAAATAGTTTTATCCGAACTTTATCGGGATCCAAGTGACTCACGGGGCTGAGTTTATCGGCGTAAATATTTTTGTTCATAGTGACGATTAAACGCGGGGCGGGTGTGTTGAAAAGAGTTGGTGAAGAGTTGCGAAGAGATAAAAGAGCGGAAGAGAAAAGGTGGAAGAAAAAAAGGAATTTTCAAAGACTAAAAATAAAAACTAACGACGTATCGAAACGTCAAACTTTTGCGAAGGGTATATAATAAAAAGAAGAGGTAGAGAAAAAGAAAGAAAAAACTAAACAAAATGGAGCGTAAAAAAAACGAGAAATAACCATCTCCAAGTATATTTTGCAAAGATAAAACAAAAAGGAGAAGTAAGAAGAAGAAAAAAAAAAAAAAAAATAACTTTTCCCATTTAGTTAAATGCCTTAATGCGAAAATATGATACACCCTTGCGATTCCCCCGCCATGTCCAACCCTCAAACCAACCCACCTTATTCGTAGCTGGTTTTGCAACCCCTGCGATATCAACCAATTATAACGAAACGGCTTCGCTATTTTTCCCCTATTATTACCAAGCGGCACTTTCGCCGTACTCTTATTAAAATCATAATGCAAGACGCATGTTCAGGGCTACGTAGGTATAGGGGACGAAGTAGACCTTCATCTCACTCCTCGCTAGCACCCTTACGACTTTCTTGTACAACTATAGAGCCACATAGGTAGTTATAGAGAGTACTACGCGGTACTTCACTCTACGCAAGCTGGACCTGAAGCTTGTGTTCTAGTGACTATCACACTAGTGTTCCTAAAATATTCATCCACTAAGGCAAGGGTTGGCTGCTGAATCAATTTTTTCATCCCGTTTTCATTTACGTCGGAGCTTTTATGTTTCATGCGAGGCTAACTTTTCTGAACTAAAGTCCACGTTTTATCTTTTTTCTTTTTTTTTAAACCACATTGTCCGCAGTTGACCAACCGAATACCTATATCATACTATACATGAGTTCGTTAATGAATTCAAGAGCTTTTTTACATTTCAAGGAAGTATTTATAGAAACGGAAATGCACCTACATCATATGCGGTTTTAATAAATGATAAGTCACTGCAGAAATGTTACTTTTTTTTTATTTTTGTTTTTGTTTTTCCATTCGTTGTAATATGTAATAACCGCGTTGCGTTCGAAATATGGTTTAAAGCTTGGAGCTTTCCGGGAGATAACTGTTGTACCATCACTTTCATATACGGCTTATGCGGTCTAGTCATAACGGTGATAACCGTTTCGATAAAGCACCTGATGACAGTGACGCATCGCACCTGCCGGCTAATAATACACGGCCATTCACCATCGCTGCATGTAGGATAATTAAGCAAGCTCCCTTCATATCCCGTCACCGTATAGGAGAAGTATGGGGAACCGCCTGCAGGTTCCATTTGTCAACAGGATGTGATAACGGAATTTGAATTATTATTTTTTTTTTTCCCCTCTTTTATCCATCAATTTTTCTTATCGAAACTCGGCTAGTTTTATCGAAGAGAATAATTGAATGGAAACTCGAAGCGGTTCTGCATGGACTTTCGTTAATTATCATTCATCCGTAGACGGAGTTTCGCGTGGCTGAAGAAAACGCCGGGTATATAGATGCAGGTCAGGATGGTACTGCAGGTAATTAAAGTGGCGTTGCTGGAGCCGAGTATGGGACAGTGACGTATCTCTGGGCGTCGCGACGCTCGTGCTGGGTTGGTAACTACACCTGCCGTATTCATGGATATAGGATTTCGGGAGGTTCCCGCAGTAGACTTAGAGCGTGAGGGTAGATTTAGCGTAAGGGTGCACATGTGTGGGTATATACATGTATTCCGCAATGCAGTGGATTTCCGCACTTACTTCGTCAGGCTGCAGAAAGCCGGAGGTTTGCACCAGCGTCGAGACCGCTTCAAGGCTCCATAAAACCGATATTGTCTACAGCAATATCTGCAGTTCACTGTCCGAAGATTGCTCTTCCTTATTTGGCCACGAAACAAAGAGGGAAAGAAAAAAAAAAGAAAAATTTATCGATAAATGAATGAATTAGAATCGCGTTTCTTTAACCGCGGATCTGTGAGCCTGAAGTAAAACGCGATTTCGGAACCGTACTCATCCTACCAAAGCTCGAATAATTTGCCAAACATAAAGCTATACACGTACTACCTAGATTTTGTGGCCGGTTGTACTTCAAAGCCTCACGCGAAAGCGCGGAGCTTAATTACCGCGCGATGCCGTTCGTCTCGGCGTCTAGCGTCTTATACGCGGGTTTCGTAATTGGTGCGTTACGGTTACGGTTACGGTTCTGCGAGACGGGGTGGTTTCTAAGAGCCAATTTGGTGGGTTTATCGAAAGCGCACCCTCCTTTCTACCGGCTAAAGATTCTCCGTATTGTTACAAGCCGTTATCTGACTTACCTCGCAACAAAAAAGAGAGAGAGTGAAAAACAAAAAAACAAAAAAAGAACAGCACTGAATCCACGCTTTCGAATTCCAAACGGAATCGGGTTACGATTTGTTCCGTAGATCTGGGGATGAAGAAGCCGCCTTTATAGGCAGTCTAAGCATCATCCCCTCTTTACTTTTGCAAGACTGACGAATTGCAAACTTTATGATACTTTATTTGGCGAAAAAAATGAAACCAAAAATGTAATAATTAAAATGAACAAACTACAAACAGCCACGAGCCCTTCTCTTATATCTTCCTATCAGATACCTTATGCTTTCACTCTTTGAATTAGTTTCACAAAGTTTTCGGCAATTAGGGTAGTACAGTTGATAGGCAAAGTCTGATATATTTATGACGAAAGATCGTTATCGGCATAATTTCTCCACGAATTTTTTCTCGAATAATCATCAATAAGGGTCTCGATCGTGAACAACGACTATTTGCCATTCATTGGCAGAAGGCCAGCTAACACATGGGATAACACGTGTTTGAGATTAGCTGGTCGACAGGTGTTACTGGTCATCCTCCTCGCGGCTCGCCATGCGTATGCGGGTATCCTCTGAGACTAGGTAAAGGCGGGTTTAACAACCAAAGATTGTTACCGAACCGGCTAAAGCCACGGCGAGCTGTATAGCTAACGAGATTTTGCGGTTTAATTGCTCTTTGGAGTCAGAAAGCGCCATTCATTAGTCTAAATGCAGCTTCATTTCGCGCAAGATTTTATCAACGATAGAAAATTCGGATGAACAAAATGACCAGAAAATAAACAACTGCGCAGTCTGATCAATTACCTACCCTAATGACTAATCGAGCACAAATCAAACAGGAACGCGATACCTGCTTATCTTTTCTTTCGCGGAGTAAGTGCAGATGCGCGCGTACATCGAAAGTGCACTTAGTTTCGTGTCTTCAATATCACCTACGCCGAATAAGAAGCATTCTGGTAAGAGAGCTCGGAGAAAAGCCCGGGGCATTCTCGGAGTAGCCTTTCTCCAGATTCTCCAGACCGGAACCAATACAAGATAGTCGTCTCTGCACCGGTGCATTTGATCGTAGAACGACACCACGAAGGTATAAAAGACATTGTGAATTACAACACGTGTTATAGACGTATGAGGGTGTTCCTTACTTAGGAATTGGCCTGGACAAATTTGTTTCATACTTTGATCGAACACCTTGCAGAGTTAAATAGGTTGTTGAAGGAGGGATTCCGAGGTGAATAATACCGTTTGATTGAATGCGACTATACTGACGCAGTGTAAAGTGATAAAAGTCCCCGTTTCGACAGAGTTTATCCTGCAGCTACGTGGGCGGCGTGTGGGAAGCTCAGGTTTATGGTATATGTGGGCAAAGCTGGCTGTCCAACCGACACACGTCTGCTGACAAATCCCCGTTTACCAGCTACACGTCACATTTAATAACGTTAAAAATAAACGGTGCCCAACGTAGCTGTAGGAACGAGTGACGGGACGCAAACGAACTAGCTACCTAGGGTATGGTGTGTGCTCTCGTTTTCATCGGTGAATTGGTAGTAGCTGGTACAACGTGTTCACAGAACTATAGAATGCACCAACTAAAGCTCGTAGAGTAACGAATATATTCACTAAAACCAAACAGGACTATGGGCTACCGAATCCGTCGGGTATCCAATGTTTGACGAATGATGGGCGCTTTTGATGAATCCAAACTGTTCCCTCGGGCGAATCGAAGGTCCCACGTACCGTTCTACATTCGATTGACAGTAGAAGCCTTATCGGTGTCCCCGTGGCAATCTGTATTGTGTCGATTTAGGACTATAAAGTTTAAACAAGTATCAAAATTTGGTGAGAATGAACCGGAAGTCGAATCCTTGAAACGTCCGCAAAGCTGTGCTTATGATTAAAAAGATGGGTAGAAGCGACTTGGTTCATTTCTTGACAGGATTTTTGATCTGAATATTTTTTTAATCTTCTCTCGCGCCAAAGAAGGTTTCTTCGACAAAATTCACTGAGAGATGCTGGTGGCGTGAAAAGCTCTTTATTCAACGGCGCGGGCGGCGGCAACGTCGACGTCAATGTCGATGGGAAGATGCAGCGGCGGATGACGATTCATTTCCTCTCTGAAATCGACTTACCTACACGTTCTCGGGGACGGTGTCTATTCTTGAAAATCTTTCACGTATATATTTATATTTTTGACATTTATTCGCTACCGCGGCGCCCACGGAGAGTAGGTACCACGTTTAATTGCGGGAGGATATTACGGGCTTGAAAAGAAGAGGCAGTAACTTACTTTCATTCCAACTAGCGCGGATTACGTATTTCGCTTGATGTATAGCTAAGCTTTTCAATTTCGAATCTGAACAGTGATTATATTTTGGTAAATAAAAATTGTCTACCCTCTTAAATTCCACTAATTCTGTCATCCGTGACAAGAATATCTTCATTCGTATATATATTAAAGCCCCGCGTGGTTATTTCAAAGCCTGTCAGTTGATACTGTAGGGGTATAAAATAAAATCTGACAGTATTTTATACCATTTAGATTATTTTTCATACTTAACGATGTACGGTGATATTTTTAGCGAAAAAAAAAAAAAAAAAGTTATCGGTCAGAGATGTATATTTTACATCTGGTGAAACTTAACGCGTGATCAATTCACCGTTATTATATATATCACGATCCGACAAAAGAGTTACGCTCCGATCAATATCATCGAAATCCCTTGAATTCCCAGTAAAACAGGTCAAAGGGTTTTAAACTAATTGGGAATATTTGAGCGGACCGACAGCCAGTGTGAATCTGTGAGCAAGTTAATATCTCTTCATGGATCAGTACCTCGGAAACGATAGTATAGTCGATTGTTAAATGCACGGATGCAGTGCAACGCAATGCAATGCATCGCAATGCAATGCAATGCTGCGTTGTTCGCTAGAATGCGCATGGGACTACGTCAAAAAGAATAATGATCATCCGTTACACATCGCGTTCGATTCGTGCATGATGTACGTTGTCAGTTTTCTGGATCAATTAACTCTTGACGTACACGCACACATGTGTACCAATTTTCTTCCAAATTTGAGTTCGCGCTTTACTTTGGGTCAAAAATTTGCACAGACTTTACACTCAGCGGCGCAATTTTTATACTTGCTTTTCCCATGGGCACCGCTCTGAGCGTTAACTTCAGGACGGTTGAGAGGGTGTCTTTCTCCCTTCTCGACTTTTACTTTCTCACGTCTCTCATCCCTCATAAAGAGGCTTCTGTAAGACAGCACGTGTCGCGGTGGTTCGTATAATATACAACCACACGCAAGAGCCTTTTTATTTTCATTAGTTTTTTTCATTTCTTAGTTTTAATTTTTTCTTGTTTTCGCTTTCTTTCCTTTCTGCCTCCAATCCATCGAGGAAAATTTCTCACCCATGCGGGGAGATGGAAGGCGAAGAATTGACTTCAAAAAACTTTCGTTGCCGAGAGATTTTTCGTGCCAGAATTAGCGAAGAAAAAAAATCGTGAAAATTAAGAGAAAATTCCGTTTCCTAAACGCGAAAGGATGGAGCACACTGGGGGTCGTCCGATTTGCCGAATATTTTCAGTTTCTCATTTCAGCATCCCTTTTATTTTCGTTCGAACAGTTTTAATCATTCAATTCTCAAGAATTCATAGAAATATATTCGACCTTAAAAAAAATGAAAATTAAAATTACGAATGAAAATGTCGTATCTGAGGGTAAAATGTGTTGAAAAATGGGGTATGTTGAGTATCGCAAAGCGAATAGAAACTGAATAAGCCTAATCCACTCCACAAATGTTTTTCTGACGGTAAAACCGACAAGAAGCGTCTAGAATTCGAATTGAAATCGCGGTCCAAACGAATAGCGTTAACTAGAAAATCCATTAGACTTTGTGGGCTGTGGTTGCTTTTAGGCCACTGCCATTAACGGTTATATAGCAAGGGCTCAAAGTACTGGGGGCAGGTTTGTATTTTCCAAGCTGCTTTTGGCTGAATGTAATTAGCGGCGTTCTCCACACGGGTAAATGCTTCGGCATAACGTTTGAACCAAAGAACCACCGAGTGCCTAAGGGTTTGATGAAAAACTCCAACTAATTAGCGAACGATTATAAACGATCGGTGATCGAGAATAAATCCGGATTAAATTGGGATCTGATCAAATGTCGTCATATATATACTTTTTGCTTAAAACTAAGTTCAGAAGAACGAACTTCTTTCCAACTTCTTTCCAGCTAGGTAATTACTGCAGGACTATACGTTGCAGATCGAGGTACGTATTTCTTACCTTACGTGCAAAATATTGAAATATATTTATTATTATTTTTCATGGCAAAGAGCGCGGATAAATGAATTGAAAAAAAAGGATAAAACGAGATAAAAAACAAAAAAAATGGTAAAAAATATCGAGAGAAGAATCTAAGGGAGCTGTGGTACAGAGAAGACGCAAAAATACCAGGACGAAGCACTAGTTGCGTTCTTACGGCATATTTGGCTCGGTATTCACAAGGAAATATTTCAGCTCAAGCGAAACGCCGGCTTACCGAATTCCTCGGAATATCCTATCTTACCCCACGCGTTATCATAAGACTAATTTTTTTGTTTCTCTTTTTTTTATTGTTTTTTTTTTATTTTCTTTATTTTTCAACCCCACTATCTTGAAGAGTTGGTGTCAGCTTTTTGGATCTCTTATACGAAGAAGCAGCTAGGGTTTTCATGCAGAAGCTGACACGTAGGTACTACAGCTCGTCGTCTGGCGCCTAAAATTTTCGTCAACCGTAAAGATCGTCGACGATATACCCATGCTTCGTCCGTTCTGAAGATACGGAGACGTGAATAAATAAAACGGCGGTAAGTTTGATGCGGGTGTATTTTTCAAAGAACTCAATGTGTGCAGAATATAGGACCTACCTGTGTTCAGGTAAACCACACATATGCATAAATCGTTGTATATATACATATGTATACATATATTCTGTAAATACACGAGGTGCAGCCTGCTAGCGGGAAACTTGATGCGGGATCCTTGGCAAGGGAAGTAATTGCATAATCTTACTAGAGGAGAAGAGGAGTTACGTGGCATCCTTGAAGACGGATGGGGAGATAAATGTGGTGGAAAATCAGTGAACCGTTGAAGCCAAGAAAAACGGTGAAAAAAAAGAAAGAAAAAAAGAAAGAAAGATAGAAAGAGGAAGAAACAAATGTGAAAATAAATAACGTAGGACAGACCGCGAGCGGGAAAGGAGCATCGTCCTTTTATTTATTTATGTGCCTTTGCGTATTAACATATCTTATTCATACGAGCTTTTTATCGATGCTTCTATAGTTCTGATTTATTCTATGAAGCTTGCCCCCAACTGAATTCTACTCTCGGAACAGTTCAACAAATTTACGCGATGATACCAGACTCAGGAATGCTTTGTCTCTATATTCTCTTTCTGCATAGTCAATAAGACGGTTGGCCCTGTCAAATGAAGCGATGAATCAGACCGACGTATAGATATAGGGGGAATAAATTGAATAGTGAAATTTTAACGGCGACGAAAGAACGGCGAATGAAAAAAGAAGAAGAAAAAAAAATCTAAGAGGGAAAATATGATAATTTTACACCTCGCTCAAAATCTTGGCGAAATGGTCTTTTCAATTTTCGCTTTTCGATTGAATCGCCCAAAATTGCTCGCCTTTCGTTTTTACGTCGTAATTGTTTCACAGGGTTTCGCGTGAAGGCCGTTCATTGCTTTTTCACTCTCTGATCACGTCTGTAAAATTTAGGGAAATAATTTTTCAATTCCCGAACCCGGAACGCCCCCGCCTCATATATATCAAAGAATTTATCATTTCTGTTAATAAATACGAAGACAGGCTTCTTTTCCAATTATTATTACCTACGTAACGCGAACACTCTCAAAGAAATTCCCCAGACCCCGCAATCTTTAGCGTTTCTCTGCTGCTCGCCTTCCCTCCGCGGTCTTGATCATCTTTTTCTTCTCTTCTCTTTCTTTCATTCGATATTTTATTTTATTTTATTTTCTCCAACTTATTTATTATTCTTCCTCAACCGTGCCGCGCCATTTTCATCAGACAATAATTTTCTCCTCGGTCGTTACGAGGGGGAAGAAGAAAATAACGGGCAGATATTCGCAGGCGCTACGAAAGCTGCGCGCGGATCGAATGATCGTCAAGTTTTTCGAAGGGATTAAACCAAATGCTCCAACGACATATTCCCGAGTAGGTTTCTCCACGTTTCACTGTTTTGCAGAAAAATTACGAACCGCGATAAACATATGTCTGAATCTTATAGGGGACTGCGCAATAAGAAAAGCTGATTTTCCCTGTCGAAAGGGACTCCCTAAGCGCTTTCAGACTCTTCAATAAAAATGTTAATTATCAACTCGCAGAAGCGTTACAGGTTCCGCTACTCAATGCGGTTCAAAGTCCTCGTATGGTTTCCACAGGACATCAAAGAAAGCTGATAATTAGATTGAATCAGTTTAATCGCGGTTCGAAAATCACCATTTCTCTTCAGAACCATTGGCATCCGATGTACGTTTCGTGTCCTCGACGCATCCTCGTGTAATTTATCTCGAAAATGTTCATCACATAAATACATAGCTTTCAGGAAGCGTGTATATGCATTGACGTGAATTACCCGCTTTTCATAAAGCGTTGTTCGATGATATGATATCGCGATTATCAACACACGATGTGTAGTTCGGTTTATGACGTTGATAAAGTGTGACGTTTTATATTAACCGAGTAGGTAATCAACCGCACACGCAACTCTGTTGAGCAACGATCGTAGATTTTATCGTAAAATGCGTTCGACGCCACACCATCACCGCATCACCATTGCACCAGATACTACCTGTGGTCTGCACATAGTACCTACATCCATGTTTACTTAGCTCCGACGTAGGTAGGTAGGTACTACAACCCACCAAAGATATAACATTTCTCGACAAGAGTCAATAACTCTATTTGTCTTGGACTTCACCGAGCTCGACTTCGAACTCTAAGCTCATAGACTTTCAGTTCATTTCATATTACGTATAACCCATCATTATTTTCTTCGAGTCTCATATACCACATGGGAATGGTGACTGGCACAATAGGGACAGCCGAGGATATTGGCTATACAAAGAATTGGTATAGAGCCGAAGCAATGAATTATATCCTTAATGAATATCATCCGAAAGAAATTATTGAAATAAGGATGAAAATAGGGGAACGAGAAGGTACCCCGTACGATATATCTTTTTCAGATTTATGCAGCTTACGTCAGAAAGTGGGAGCTAAATATTCGTGATAAAAGGCAATAAAAATTGTGGCCCGGTTCGTGGAAACGATGCTGATCTAAATGACGTAGTAGCAGAAACTTGGTGAAATCAAGTAGCGGCTTTAGAGATATAAGTTTTCCGCATTGTATGGTGCAGTGGATATTGCTGGTATGAAAACGAAGAGCCGTTGTATTCGCCGGAATAAAACAAGAGTCAACCTTTCAACCGGGTTGTAAAGTGGAAAAATCAGCTGCCAATTACCAAAGTGACAAATGTCATTTAGTCAAAGTCTGCAGGCTATAATTATACCGAGGAAACAAACTAAGCTGAGATAGATAGAGAGCGAAGAGATGCAGCAGTAAATTTCGCGTGACATTCAACCGTCTCAGTCAAAATACAACGAGCCGTGCCAACGGGTTCCTCGCCCAAAATAACGCCGAGATAACTGAGCTCTGATGGTATTTTCGGAAACAATAGATGTATTAAACGCGAGGTATAAACACAGGGTAAATATCCGCTTGTACCGAGGAGGATGAGGACCATTTGAATGATACAGATACCTGAGAATGACTAAGGGCTATTTAGATACAGATATACCCGATATCGATATCGAGTTACCGCGCGTATACGTACGTATGTAAATTTTTTAAGATAGTAATTCGTTTCTGTGAAGGGAGGAAAGCAATCGAGAATAGTTGGCGAGGACGAAATGACAGTATTCAAAGAGTCTAGTGGTAATCGAATGTCGTGACAAACGGTAGTTAGAAACATGCGGTGGCGATGTACAAAAGGGTTCTGAAATTAGGGGGCAATTCCCTTAATGTCTTTGAGTTTTACCCTGTATATCAATCGATAGATTGGACTATGAAAGTTCAGTCTTGGTTCAGGGTTGACAATGGAAGCTCATGATATCCCATTCCCCGGGGTGATCTCTGTCAAATTTGAAACGACGCTCGGATGAATTCAATTCCTAAATCCCATAAATTTTATAGTTTCGTGATTCGTGCGTGGTATGTCACTTGGAAGCGGTTAGTTAGTTGCACGCGACTGTGAAAGATTAGAGCACACAAAGTGGCCCTGTGGGGGTGAGCTCGTAGATACCACAGCAATTATACAGATTGGTTTGTGATTCGGTAATTGTAATTTTCACTTGTTACGAGAATTCCATGTGTTTCTTTGCATACCATGTTCAAGCACGGAACTAGGCACGTAGGTACCCACCTATACGGTACTTCGTAAAGCGAATGCGGCATTTATAGATACAGTATAAACCCCAGGGCGTAGATTTGGGCGAGCTACATAAGAGAGGCTTTGAGGTGGTAGGTATGGTGGGATGAGGTAAGCCATGAATTCCTATTATTGGAGAAGCTGGAATTACCACATGCCAGAAAGGATGCAGATTGCTAGTCAGCTAGCTCGGGTAACTCGAGGGACCTTCGACCCTATCCTGAAGGGACTAGGGAATAGCTAGTAAGGCAGACACAAACAGAAGAGGACAAAGTTGACAGGAGAAAAATTGGAAAACGTGGATTAAAAAGTTTTATACGTGACTGAAATATTTCTACTCTCAAGTCGAATCTCCACCGCTCCTACCGTTTCGCCTGTAGAGATTCTACGCTACTACCTCAACGCTATGCCCATGCCCATTCCCATTCCCATTCCCATGCCCATGCCCATGCCATGCCCCGTTCTCGACGTTTTATACTTTTATCCGTTATAAGTCACTCGAGCCATAGAAAAAGTTCTCGCAAATTCTCCTCATTTTTTACCAACTATCAGACTATCTCATACCTTGAACCATTCCTATTTTATAAATACCCTATATATTATACTTCTGCGGTATATCTGTACCGATCTTTGTCTAGTTTGGCACTTAATTTCCGCGAAACAAGAGACAGTTTCTTCTTCTTCTTCTTCTTATTCTTGCTCTTCTTATCTTTCGTCTCTTTTTTATAAACCAGGCTAATCAGTTTAGAAAAACTGACGAGAAGCTCGTTCTACTTGAACATACAGCGAGCAGAGCTTCCCACACCGCCTTTCGTACACCGAAAACTTGAGCTTAACTGACAGCTGGATGTGCGGGCAGCACGAAGTTCCAGGCCATTACTACCCGTGAATATTTTAGTGCTGGTGCAAGCGAGACGTCCGATGAGGGAGGAAGGAAGGAAGGAAGGGAGGCAGGCACGAGGCAAGGAAGTGAGGGAACCCAACGGGAACCCTGTAGGAACGGGAGGACCCAACCTTTATTATTTATCGCGTTACACTCGCCATAAAGTGGCAGAGTACTCTTGACTAGTAAAGTCTTATTGCATATTATTCATACTCGAAAAAAAATTTTAATGACTGATGAGTTCGATAAAATTTCATTCGATTCGCTGCATTTTTTTTCTCTTCTTCTTCTTTCTTTTACCCCGTTTGCTTCTTATTTATTATTTTTTCTTTACTTTCGCGTGATTCTTTAAACCAGAAATTCATATTCACTGCACGATGATTTTGGTGTAAAAATATACGCAGAATATCGCACGCGTATATAATAACTCTTTTTAGTTATGGACGCGGCACACGCTTCCATCGTATATCAAATCAAGTCACTTGTTTTCGCGTCGTATCGAACAGAAAATGCCATTAGTCATCCGACTGGAAAGCGCGGGAAACGCAGTAAGCCGGAAATTAATTCTTACAATCGACTAATTAGGCACCGGTGCAGACTGTGGAGAAACTGTAAATTATATGAGTGAGAGAGTGGGATTTTCGCCATTAATAATACAGCGCGTCAAAATATTCGGCCCGGAACACGTACGTGTGTGTGTCTATGAGACATCAAAGAAATCAAACGTGTTTGATTTACCTATAATAAAAGGAGCCACAAAAAAAAAACGAAAAAAAAAGTAAAAAAATCGGTTCTGTATATTAATTCAGCGTATTATCATACGCTGACGGTTCATTGCAGGTGGTTTCATACGACTTGGTATTCCGTCTCACCGCAAGCTCACAGGTATTCATCCCCGGTAAGGTTTCACCCTAAACACGAGAGAGAAATAGAGGAATAGCCAGTATTCTGACAATAATTTATGGCCAAGTCCAGTAGCAAACAATTAGGGACACGCGAACGGCGTCGCACGCAACTACGGAGTCTATGAAGTCGACTGAACCACCCCTGAGACCGATGAAAAGCGACGCACATTGGGTGGTTAAAGCTCGTACCTTTGCCCGTATATACCGCACGGCTAATCGCGATTGTTGGACTTTGTATAATAGGAACGATCTCCTTGACCCGAAGCACAAAACCGATTATGGTATTTTTTGCTTTTTTGCTTTTTTGCTTTTATATTAACAGAGCGAGTTGAGAGAGGAGGGGGGGGGGGGGGGGGAGAGAGATGAATCTAATTCGTGGTTTCTTTTTATTTGTAAAAGGAATTTTTGAGTAAACAACAAACGGTGGTAGATTTTTAGTACGGGGGGTGAACGCCGTGATGTTGGACATTAAAAATTCATAGCGCGTCAAACGAGCGGTGAATTCTGGTCACGCCTCGTGTATCTGACCCGGCGCGTTATGCCGAGGCAACAAAATGCCGCCTCCCTAATGTCCTTGTTACAAGGTATAGAACTGCGGGGCTCTGGTGTTGGTCGGTCGAATAACGTCGCAAGCAGTGAGAGCGTGCTGCTTGAAATACGTCGCCTGTGATTAATGTTGAAGAAAGAACTGCTCGCACGCGGTGACCACCCCTTGCAGCTACGAGCTACGTAATGGGCGTCGGTTTAGGTTTAGGTTTAGGTTTAGGTTTAGGTTTAGGTTTAGGTTCAGGTTCAGGTTCAGGTTTTCGGTGCCTGCGCAGTTTCGGATTCGTAAATAAATTAAAAACCGAATTATAGTGGGCGTAGGTTCTGCTATATCTAAATTCAGAAAATCGCGCCGAATATTTGCATATCAAAGTAAACTCCGATTACAAGTAGTAGCGCAGAGTCTGGTCGGCCCTTTACTCGTAGTGGTAAAACCCCACATTGAGTTAGACGCCGTCAAAAGATAAGAAAAGGTCGGTTTAATATTCGATATATTTAGTCCCGCGAATAGCCCCGATCGATTCTAATTCAAAAATTAAAATGTAATCAAAAATCAAAAATCTAATTCGAAATAATTTCCATCCCCGAAGTCCAAGCTGCATTCCCAATCGCCATCAACAAATGTCCTGCCATTTTCCGCTCTTCAGACTTGGCTTCAAACATTTCTAGCCTCCTTGCCTAGACGCGACTTCAGATTGTTGAGATATTTTGAAAATTAGTAATTATAATTTCGTTCAAAACTGGCTCCACTTTCGTCCCCGATGTATTTTAGAAGGAGGTAAAGGCATGCTCAATCAATTATGCGACCCTTAGCAGAATCCTGCAGGGGTCTCTGCAGAAAATGATTGATGACGGTTGACGTTACACCTGATATTGGGAATACTAGACGCAGTATAATTGGCGGTTATGGATTCATGGTGTACGAGTTTGGGTGAAGTTTAAAAAATTCAGGGGTTCGGAGAAGTCGGTATTTCCATCATTCGCTCACTAGGTACCTATAGCATTCGCTCGGCAGCGCGGATCCGAACGACACGGTAATCGACGAGAAAACCCCTATAAATCCGGGGGAACAGATTCCGTCGGACAGTAACGACATCGAGATCAGATACGGTCTGGGTTAGTTTCGACCACCTCTTTCTCCCCTGGACTCCTAATTCGATACTTTTGCGTAGACCGAAGGATCGTAAAGTCGCGTATTATTGGATGAGCTTAGGTAGCCCGAGGCCGTGCCCCTGTCCGAATCAAAATAACTTTACTACTCTCAAGACGGAGGATAGATGAAGATGAAGAAGAAGTAGAAGAAGAAGAAGAAAAAGAAAAAGTAAAAAAAAATCCGCGATGATAAAAATCCCAAACAGTACCGTCTGCAGCACTTTTGCTAATCGAAAGAATCCGTGCAAAAAACTTCAGCACTTTTATCAATTATTCGAGCTACGAAGTTACAGGGGGACTTTTTTCCATTGGGTCACTTGATGTAAAAATAGCGATAGACAAGTCGTAAGTTTTAAGAACTGAAATAGTTAATCTCGATTACGATCTATAGCGGAAGTGAGGTAATTTGCAGTGGAAGAGTGGGCTATTAATCGTTAATTAAGCCGATGTGTGCCTTCGACTTTGCTGTTCGGTTGGCAGCTGCAGTTGGCTCGCTTTACCTCATTGAGACGACGCCCTGTGGATATATCGGATCTTGGCTCGATTTCAACTAGAAATGATTGGGATGCGCCCCATTCCGAGTGTCAAGAAGTAAGGCCGAAGGCTTCGTCGAACGAACACTCCCATGTTGGAACGGAATTAAGGACGAAAAAAATTCACCCCTCATTCATGCGGCTGGTCATTTTTAGCGAACTTAACGCGAAAGAAAATCGGAAGAGAGATAAAGAGAGTAAAAAAACGAGACAAATTACCATCACATGTTTCGTCAAACCAATTGCGCGAACAAAGCAGGCAATCAAGAATCTGTCGATCGAACATTGGCTTTGATGGGAAAAGAATCTCTCCCATTTTTATACGGGGGACTTGAACAGGACTTCAATTACCGCTGTTATGCCTACAAGCTGGCGTAGTAGGTACATGGCTAGCAATTATCTTTGAAAAAACGCTTATTATGGTGAAAAGTGCGGCGGATTTTTAATACTTCAAAATTATGGAGCGAGGCGCGATCTTTCGGGAATCGATGGTCCATCGTTTAGCCAATACTGCCTATAGAGTAGGTATTGATTTCGAGGTAATCATTAGCCCCAGATCAATGAATTATCGCATCAGTCACTGTGCACGACTAATTCTAAGGTTTGGTTTGGTTCGCCTCCCCAACTTGCATTTGTATGCAGATATTACGGGGCATAAGCTCGCGCCTATGTTTGGATAGCGTAATATCTGTGGTTCCAAGAGCTTCGCTTCGGGTGTGTCGGGTTACCGTATGGCACATGTATTACGAGGCGTGACTCACTGGGACACGAGTTACGCACCAGAGACATGGAAAGAAGCACATTTTTTTTTTGTCACATTCAACGTATGGACGAAACCTTTTTACTGTAACGGAAATAACATCAATTACCGTCAGTATGTTAAAGTGACATTCTCACCACTTATACATACCGAATACATAGCAATCGACGTCATTCGCACAGGAAGTAAAAAAGAAGTGCTGAAAATCCGAAGGAAGATCTTTCGACATTTAGAAATAATGAGAGCGTAGTTTTTGTTACAATAAAACGGCAGGTATACTGGTCTGGAGTGTTGAAGAGACGATTGAAATGGGAGCTCGTTTGAAAGAAGATATTCCTTCGAGCTTTCAGCGTTTCTTTGACATTTTCAGCGCAATACCTTGCTTCTTTGATAATTAATTACACAAAGGCTGTATATATGTTTACATGTCATTTGATTTTTTCGTTTCTTCGTCTTTTTTTTTCCTGCAGAGCTGTTATAAAACTTGAAGCCTAATACCAGATTCCGTGATTATTTCACTTGGTCCAGACTATGGTACATTTTATTCGATTTGAATAGGTTGTTCCAGTGCAGGCAGTTCGAACAATGCTTATCGGAAGCTGGATTTCTGGTGTTACATCTCACCATAAAACACTCCATTCAATCCGGAACTGCGACCGTTGGGGGAAGCTCTCGTTCAGAGACTGGTACCTGTTATCTCTCCGTTTGGTTCTCCCCGTTTCATTCACCCCTGACAGAGTTAGGTCCTCGAAAAAAAAAAAAAAAAAAAAAAAAAAAAATCGCAACGTCCTTTTGTTTAGACCAGTGCCGAAAATCCGGCAAACTGGACAATGTTTTTCTTCTTTTTTTCTGTTTTTTTTTTCTCCCCTTATTCCCTTCTTCCCTTTATTTTATTTTTCCATCCATTCAAGTCGCAAAGCATTCAACTAAAATATAGCGCGATACCACGCGAACGGAAACGATAGTTTTTTCGACCCGCGGCAGATAGCGGATAGCGAATAACCAACGACGCGACAGACAGCCGAAGGCAAAATCATTTCACGCATACGTATCAATACTTCGATGTTACAGGGTATAAATTCCATTATATCTCCTCGAAACTAGCGAAACAAAGCCTATAAAAGCCAAATCATTTTTGACAGTCCTCTGGAACTTTTGCGGGACTGTAGTTGCGTTCTTTGACTTTTCATCAAGATTTCAGGTTCAACATGACATTCCTATCTTGTTAGTTTCATCTGAAAAGATTCTACGGACTGGTAGTAAACCAGAGCGATAAGGTGGGAACTGTTTGGTCAGGTTACGAGTCATTGAACCGCGTTCGCTGAGGCGAAATTTATTTAAAACTTTGTCAATTAATTGTACATTCAATTCTTTTCACCGCTTTTACAAACCTCGAGTAAATGTCGAGAATTTATAGCCGTTGGATGTTAATTTAATAACTGGAAATTCCTGCCCGGCGTTATCCGTAGGTAGAGAGTTTAAAACTGGGGCGTAGATCCAATGTCACATGGAGTAAGCGCAGAGTACGATGCTTTAAACGCATTTTACGACTCCATTTTCACTCGCATTAAATATTCAAAGATGATTATATCCACGTAATTAATCATTCCTCTGGTCCTTTAATAACAAAATAACATAAATTCCATATCCCGACGCGGACGCGGACGCAACGTCAATTGAAACGCGACGGAATTTTCCGGGCTATAAGAGAGGGCGAGGATATTTTACTGATCCGATTATAATTGAATGTATTTCGATTAGTTGGCAATCAACAATTCGAACTCGATCCGCCGGTATCATATCTACATTCGAATTCACCGTAGAATATATTTTCGATTCGAATTTTTTTCAATGACGCTTTACAGCGGCTCTTGCAGCAGCAGCAGCACCAGCAGCAGCAGCAGCCCCTGCAGCGTATATAATACTCGTTTCATGGTACCCATAGTCTATTTTATATAGGATTTAGCGCATTGTTTGGTGATTTATTTTTGCTTTTATTCTAGTTTTTGTATTTTCATTTTTTTTTCATTTATTTTTTTAATAAATTGGACGAACAGGAACGAATACGAGCCGTTATAGCGCAATAGATAAAGCGGAAACGCGAACTGGATGAGCCAGATAAAGCTAATGATTTACACAGACCGAAAAGGGCTTTATTCAAATTCTTTTTATATCACAACGAAAATAATAGCTCCGGAAGTTAATGTGTAAAGTGCGCTAGATTTTTTTTTATTTTTTTTTTTCACATTTTTACGACATTTTTGGCCGCTATACCTAACCGTATAGTCCATATACCTATGTAGCGGACGTCCAACCCCAGCGTGCCACCAAATAGGCAGAACATGAATATAACGCTGTGTCGTTTTTTCAACTAAAATTGTTTAGCGCGATTTTGTTAAATCGCTTTTTTGTTTTTGTTTTTTTTTTGTTTCTTTTTTCAGTTTTCATTTTTACTCACCACCCGGGTAGGTAGGTGCTAGTGACGATGAACCGTTTCGTTTTAGAAGACTTTTTCGATTACTTACCTAAAACATAAAATTTTAATTGCGGTTAAAGGAGTGAAACAAAAATGGACACTTTTTGTATATATCGCAATAAGTAATGAATAATATATCCATTGCGATAAAAGTTGATAAGGATGAACTGGCGTCTTTTGGGGAATTTTAAAAATGCAAGGGATTTAATGACGATTTTTTTTGTAGATTATTTTATCGATTTCGAAATCGTGTGCAAAATTTCGGATCGATTTGCCGTCTGGATGTGATGTTATTCATTTTTGAAAAACATCATTTAACATGAGATCTTATGGAAATTCGGAAAACATGTTTTAAAAAATTAAAAAATGCAAATAATATTATCAGATTTTACACACGTGTAGAGTCGGAATAGAGGAATATTTTGCCATAAATTTCGAGCTGATTGACCGTATAGTTTATAAATTATTATTGAAAAACCGCAAAAAAATGAAATTCCGCATATCGGAAATTTTTCAATTGCAATTAAAGCAACTCAGATGAATAATTGAGGAGATTTAACTTCTGTAAAAAAATAAACATGTTTAAAAAAAATTAATTTGACCGTAGAAATCATCAAATATGGTCAAATAATCAAGTTGAAGAGGAAACATTTTTCATGTTCAGGGATTGGTATTGCCCTCCCCTGCGTTTCACCTCCTACATGCTAGGACCGCCAATTCATCCTTAACTTTAGAACACGCATGGATTCGACATGTGAAACGTGATGTAGGGATTTGATAAATCCATGCCATTACTGGAAATGCCATTAAATATGATCAGAATTCAAATTGTCAGTCAAAGATTTTCAATCTAGTTTCCTTCTGATAGAATGAAACGTCATTTTCTCGATCTAAACTGTACAATACTCTTATGATCACCAAGGCGACGAATAGAAAGAATATTCAAACTCATTTGACCGTAAAATGGGTTGAATAATTTATTGGCCAACCATTGGAATTATTAATCACGTAGGTATTTATGAGTGAGCTCAAGATTGGATCTTATTTCGCCGATGAGTGAGCAAATTAGATCTTCTTTCGTCGATGAGATTATCGGATTTTTTTTATTTCATTTAGTTGATTGGTGGATTCAGTCCTTCAGGCTAGTATATCCATACACATTCCTTGTAAAATAAAGAAAAAAAAAACGAAAGTTCGATTGACTCCTTTGGTTTTTTTTTGTGTTCTTTTCCTTTTTTCTTCACGATCACCTCATCCCTTGAGGGAAAATACCTAAGCTGGACTATGGGATCGATCTAGGATATCTTTTACGGACTTTCATCGGGTCTAATGCCGAAGTGAAACATTCGATACACAAGCTGTTGAAATTTTTGAAATTCGGAAACGTAAAAAGGTGGAATAACATCGCAGTATATAACTACACCGTTCTAGCGAGTGTCGGACATAATTCCGCCAACTAATTTTAATGAAAGTTTTAATACGTCTTCGATCATAGTAGACAGTAGGTACCGGATGCAGACTTTATGAGGAAAATATATATGCTTTTAAGACATTAGACCGTATAGCCTCCCGGTAATATCCTGTGAGATGCGACTACGACAATAAGGAAAGGACATGATTAAAACTCTGTGACGAGGTTGACGGGTGTGCAGAGAGAGGAGGCAGGGATTGTTAACCAGCTGATGAGTTTGCAAGAAAATCTACCGCTCGAAGGGCTTAATGTAGTACACCGTATACCGTATACCGTATAGCCGTTGTGCGATCAGGCTGCATTGTTCTATTATTTATTGTTCGTCAGTTAATTAACTGTCTAGTTTGTAAATTGTATGAGACATTCGACCCAGTTACGCCAAAAACAAGAATAACCGAACAAAATTGGCGTATAAGAGAATGGGTGAATTTTTTGTTGTTGATTTTATTCATTTTTTATTTGCAATTGAAACGCATTACGTTCAACAACCACAAATTAACAAGTCCTTCCATTCGCGAAGCGTACAATTTTTGTCGGTTGAAAAATGACCGTGAGTCTGTTGAGTCAACTATATGGTTACCCCTTGGAATTGGAAAATTTAATGGGTCATAGCGTCGCCGAGTTTTTCCCCCTCGCCGATGAGGCACCCTCGCGTTGTTTTAACCATCTAAATTGTCGCTCGAGGGGTTCCCTGGAACACGTGCGACTTTCGATGCCTAGTATCCGTGTTTCAACGCGTTGAATGAAACAAAGTCGTCCTTATCAGGGGCCCGGCAGGATAAAGGAGAGGCGAAAATTTAAAACGGACACAACCCAGTCAAGCATAGTGAGGAGCGGGCAGAAGCAGCAGACAGAAAACCACCCGAGCACTTTGCTTCGGTTGAACCACTAGAGGTGGTGATTAACCCGGGGGTAAACAACCCCCCAATAACATGCTAATGCGAAAGGGAGTTGTGGAGGGGTAAAGTATGGGGAAAGGGCGACAGGGAAGAGGGAAGAGCGAAGAGAGGCCTGAGGGAAAGGGTGAGCCACGGGATTCCGAGGAGACGAACCAGAAGTTCTATTCCATCCTAAACGGGGTATATATACCTGCGTATAAGTATACACCTAGATATATACGTGTCAACTACTCGAGATCACCGAATAATTGGCACTTAATTGTTTACCCACGAAGATCAACAGGGCTCTGTGTATCCGAGTCGCGTAAAGTGAAGACCTGCGTCAATGACTGCGTTAAGCTGATGATATGTAGTCGTCAAATTTTTCGTATAACTAACGAAAATTTTAGACTTGAAATTTTTTTTATAATTCATTTTCTAAATGATATCCTGCGAATAGAATAAAGTGTTTGAAATATATTTCGTCAAATGGTTGATAAATAAATTACAACATGCAGTAAGTGAGGCGTGAAAATCGGTAGTAGCCGCACGAAACACAAACTGGCAAACAAATGGAAATTGTATAGGCACCTACCTGTATCGAAGGATATCAAGGACACGTATAACGTTGTAAATTGTTTGAATTGTTTAATTGACAAAATTGTTAAAACTGGTGCATGCGGGCGATGGGGCGTGGAACTTAATTAACGCAGATAGAATTTCCGCTGTGAAATTGAATATATTTACGGGTGATCGTGCAACAGATTCAAATTTTAATCAAACGTCTGATCAAACATATCGTTATTATGTTTCAGGGTTTACTCGCTTTGTGTTCTCTCGCTCGCGATATTTGACAAAATTTTAAAATTCTAGAGCAACGAAGAGAAGTCTATATTCTGACAAAACTACCTGATCCGGTGTTTTTATACCCTTCAAAATCAGACAGAGAGAGAGAAAATTTAGAACTCAATCAACTAGCCAACCCCTCGATCTATTACTCGGACAAAAAGTCGAGATAATATCGTCTCTCGTTTTTATTATTCGTTGATAATTACTGTAGCGCGGCAAAAAGTCACGAATAACTTTCAGCTCGATCCATCATCCGAGGTGTTGGAACTAACGCCAAAAAATTATCCCGTTTCATTTCATTAGCGGATTTCCATTCGTCATATAAATCATAAATTAGCATTTTCAGACAGACGTGAAATGCCAAAGAGTTAAGTGCAAAATCCATCGTATCAGGGCCAGATTTTTTCCGTATCAATTTTCAGCTAATTCCTCAGTTCAATCAAAAATCGAATCAAAAATTTCATTCCAATGAAATTTCAGTATTTGAACTGAAAATTAACAAACTCACGACCGAAGGGGTTGAATTCTCAGAATTGCGAATATACCTCAAAATGAAAAAGTCTCCGATCAAATTTGAAAAAAAAAGAAAAAAAATATCTGAAAATCGAAGGAAATTTCATCCTTCGCTTAATTATTGTCGCAATTTTCAAATCTAGCGAAAATATAATCTGCAGCTGTATAACCCTTATCGTGAATGGTACACGTATCTTTTCTAGTACCTATACGATCTCAGTTGTAATAAATAACAAGCCACGATTCTATGGCACTAACGACTGGAGTTATTTGACCAGTGAGAGACCCGACCCTTCTTCGAGATTGTCACTTCGTGCGCTTGGATACGGGAGACGCGCGTACACCCACCCTTCGTTAGGATCACCATTGTCCGTTATCCTTCACGCACTTTGACGCCTCCCGCAGGGCAAAACGAGACCTCACGATGCGACGCCGACACCGACGCCGACGCCTCGGGCTAAAGTGGGAAATTTTTTGCACCAATTTAACGCGAGAATCACTGTCCAATGGCCATCAAGAATCCCATACCCTCGTACCTTTTTCGGCTCATACTACGTCCTCGGTTGCTACTACCTTGTAGTAACAATAATAACAATAATAATAATAATAACAATAATAATAATAGTTACTGTCTCGTCCCGGAAGTCCTTGTGACGCGTCCTACATTACTTACTGTGTCCGGTGTGTCCGATGCGTGAGTTGACAACAAAGCTCACATGTCACGTGCTCTTTGGAACCGTAGGGGGTCGCCACGTGCAAAGCTCATATGTATGTATGTAGAACATGTGTAAGTACACATAATATATTCAGATATTAAGTGGTCGACGAACGGCGGACTGGTATATATATACATGGCTATTATGTAGGATGTGCCCGAGTCCTGATTGTCAGATCGCGTGAAGTTGAAGGTATGGATCTAATTTACCGGTTAATTATTTGATACGTACGAGGAGATTGCGATAGACTCGTGAATTGAAACCGGATGAATAGAATCGATAATCGATTGAGTTTCACGAATTTCACGACTAGGTATCGGATGAATTTATTATTTCAATCGTTTCGTAGATAATGAAAAACTCGGAATTCATCAACGCGACTTGACTTCGGTTCGATGAAGACAAAATTGATTTTCATTATAAATACGAGCGGAGTTATGGTTTTCAGATTAACGCCAGATATCGAAAACACATTTGTTCGCGTGTATTGGGCGTGTGCAAGGCATTTTCTTTCCAGTTTAAGGCAGACGAAGCTGTGATACAATTTCGAAGACTGTGCAGGTTGGCGACTGTCGCGTATGGTATGTGACAATACCGAACGTGTTACGTGCCTGGTAGTAACAAAATTTTTCTGCAAGCGTACAAGGTAGTTCAGGGATTTCTCTCATCCGGTGGGAATTCGACGTTCTCTAACTTCTACGGAGCAGGTTATACAGACCTGAGTGCGCTCACCAAGATTTTAGATTTTCAGATTTTCCACAACGATTCGATACAGTATCAAGCGAGATTCTTGCGAACTACGCAAGTGGTGTGTATATATGTATCCATAATCTTATCTAGTTTATCACGTGCAGGTCATTCATCATTCTGATATCATATGAACTCTCAAGGATTCAGAACATGCTACAGTCTTTGCAGGAGAAAAACAAAAAATGAAAAAATAAAGAGAGAGAGAGAAAATAGAAAGAAAGACACATTATACATCAACGATTTGTCGCAGTTCCGAGATGACGACATGAGAAGAAAAAAAATCCTCAACGTTATCTTATCGGCGAAAAGCCGAGCTCAAGTGTTTCCTCGAGTAGTCTGACTGCTGGTGGTGCGAAGAACGTTTATTCAATTCTATTCGCTGGCCGGCATCCAACCCATCACCTCCATTGCTGCTTATAGCTTGAGGAATCAATGGATCTTATTCCAATTTTTTATTGATTTTTTCTAGATTTCACTTCACATGCAATTCATGATTCGAAGGATTGGTGACAAACTCAGTCAGCTTCATGTGTGTATGAGATATCCATATACCAATCCAACCAACTATCCGAATAATGGGATTGCCTATTGTCGTAAAGAAATACATTTTTTTAAATATTTTCATCAAACTACTGCAGTATAGGATGCGTTTGCGTTTTATCAATCATGCATCGATTGGATTATTCAGTTACATTGGCAGTACTAAGTATCCGAGTTCCTTCCAGCAAGATATTGATTGATATTGAAGAACGGGACGAAAAGAAAGGGAAAAGAAACGGAAAAGTGTATAATAAAGAAAAACTATATCAATAAATTAAAGTTTTGAAAGCATTTTCAATATCTAGAGTCGACTCCGAAAGCTGCAAAATAGGCGGTAAAACTGTCGTAAAAAAGATTCGCGACTAGGACGCGACAGTATGATCTGATATGTATTTACCCGTAGGGTAGGTGAAAGAAAAAAAAAAAAATGAAAAATAAAGAAAAACGCGGTGGGAAAACTCGGAAATTCTAGTTTGCAGTCATGTTCGCTAGCGGTAGAATGCGAAGAGGAATATATTCAATAAGTCACGCGATCGTGGTACCGCGATGTGACTTATTGCCTGTTCCCCGAGGAGCCTGCGCACTATATTATACACACGTGCTCTACCCCGCATTTGTGTACTTCTACACGTATATTATAGGTAGTCCATGTAGAGAGAGAGAGAGAAAGAGGGAGAGATGGAGATGGAAGTATGTACATGTCCATGTATATACGTATGTAGATATAACAGAGGCTATCCCCCTGCGCAACGATATAGCCTGACACAGCTATGATCTATCTCGTTGGTTCCCCGGCCGTCAGGGGCGGCTGTAAATCTTCAGGGACCCGTTTGACCGTTTCTCGTCCACCCGTTGCGGCGTTAGTCCGACTACTCGTGGGCTCACTGCATAAGCTGCGAATAGCACGTGCTATTTCATTTACCCTCGTCTAGGTATCGCCGAATTTGCGAAACTATCGGAGCGGCGCGGTCGTACCGCGAAAATGGGATACGGACAAGAGTGCAGGCCACGTGGCCTGAATCTGGACGATTCTACGACCACGGGAAGTATCGCTGTCTCGAGAACCGCAGGGAAGTCGGGCGAAATCGTGATTGCAAAAATAGTCTCATCGGCGCTAGATTACCTCCGAGAAAACGAAGAGAACTTATTATTCGGGGAATTTTTATGAGATTTAATTTTGTTTTTTTAGAACTTTTTTAGCCTGTGTTAATTGACGCGAATTTTCGCGCTCGAGTTGACGCAAAATTCTGTGTTGATTTAGAGTAATAGAAATCTGATATGTTTTACCGCGTGGGATTTAAACGTGAGTTTCGTTAGTTGCAAATATTGATATTGAAGTGGAAAGAGCGCGTACAATGACGCGATAAGTGGAACATGGAATCTGTTTTAACACTTTAAACTAGAGCCACGTATTAGCAAGGACAAATAAAAGATAGGCGCGCTGGCGCGAGCGCACAAAAATTAGTATCACTGTATATATGTATGAGATAAGGCATCTGGTGCGCCACGGCCGCGGTCCCGCGATAACGCGTTGAGCGAGACTAATAAAATTAGGGTAACAGCCGTGAGTTATAAAACGTGTATAGGTGCAATAAATTTTATTAAATAAGATTCAACAATGCATGCGGTGAATATTGCGTGAAAAAAAAAAAAGTTTAAATAAAAATTACGATTTCGTCACGACGTAGGTACCTACTCGAATTATAACGATTATAGCGATTTTTTTCTACAACCATGATTGAATCGTACATCGGGAATTATTTCACACATCGAAAATGATGATATATTTGAAATAATTTCTATATGAAATTGGTTGAATGGAAATAACGAAAAATAGCGAAAAGTTAGTGTCAGCCGGAGTATCTCACGTTATGTTATACAGTTGACGACTTTCATGAAATTTAGCGAATTTATTCATCTCGTTTGTCACTATTTGAATCAAATTCACATTCGAAAAAGCACGGGATAAATTTATTGACCAAAACACTCTCGTTAGCGATTAGGAGATACTTGGAATATATGGGTTACGTTACCCTGACGTAAGTCGATCTTTGGACCGGTATAATTATTCCTTGAGCAAGCGGTAATTACCAGAGTGCAAACAAGTGGGTTAATTGCATTCGTGCTAGTCATAAAGACTTCACGGCGTCCTCGTCTTTGTAAAGTTCACATTTTGTTTCGTTTTGCTAACAGAGCTACGGGTATCATACTCGTTCAGAGAAGCACGGAAAAACAAGAATTAAAAACGGTACTTTTCACCACCTCAGAATCTCATTTAATTACCGGGAATAAGTATAATGAAATTTGAATTTTCTTTTTCTCCTAGAATCGATGGTGCAGCATCAAACGAGATCTGGAAATTTTTCATCCACATCATTTGTTTGCTAAATTTTGTAGACTTCTTCGGATTTTCGGAAAAGTGATTTTTCGACCGAAACGGTAATACGCTTTTCACCAACGAGGTCATGAAAAGTAGCAATGATAATAAAAACATTATTAATAATAAAAATAAGAACGTACAGAACCTCGTAGATTTAACAAGCCCTTAGTCATCGTATCCGAGAAGTTCACCAACTTATTTTAGGGCCCCATCGTCGCCACCTCGTATGTTTATGTGGCGTAACAAAATAATGAAGAGAAGAGGCCGACTCCCAACCCACCCTCACCAAAACCCTCCGATTTCTAACAAACTCGTTTTTTCGATGTCACGAAAGATTATACAACATCAAGAAACACATGCCAGGTCTTATTAATTCAGTTTTTCCCCATTTGATTATTTCCCATACATGTTGTACAGTTTCATCATCATCTGAAACTCTCACGTCTCAGAGAAAGACTTAAAAACGGGGTGCTGGAAATCTGATTGTTTAATCCATAAAAAATGATCAACTTACGTGTTTTCCTTCTGGTCACTGTTACTCTGCTGTTGGGGTGGCTGCTTCGAGTAAGGATGTGGATGTACAACGTTGTTGTTGTGCATATGCACCTTGTTGGCGTTGCTATCCGTTGGTGAACCTGGCGAGATCTTACCCGCCAGGGCATTCAGCGAATGAAGCATTTTCATGGGGGACCTCCCAGCGACGAAGACGCTGTGTCCACCCAGCCGTACACTGGCTAACGTTGCGGAAGACAGCGTTCTGTTTGAGGTTTGAAGGTTTAAACCCCCAAACGCAACTGGACACACTTGATAACTGCTAGGACAAACAGTCCCGGCCTCTTCCCCGATCTAAATGTTAATTTGCTAACTATATAATAGTTTATCGTATATTTTCTTGACGTTCCGTTTATCTCGAAAAAAATTGTTCAACTCTGGGCGTAACACTTTCCGCGATATCGGCTGAACACCCGCGAACAAATTTCAGCCTTCGAGAACTTATACGTTATAGTCTTTGGTATGATTAACTAATATTTGGTCAGTATATTATTTTGGCAATATTTTTAATCTCAAACGAAAGTCAGGTAAATTCACTATCCGATCCTTTCGACTCTAGGTATTCGTTGTACTTCAATTACGACGTATGGCTAAACCAGTATGGCGTCTCGCTAGCTGAAAAATCACTGATATCACCTGATTAGATATCAAGGCCCGGTTTGATCGATACCTAACAGTAAAGAGTGGGACGTATGGGTTACGCGTGCGTTTCCTCGTCCGGTATAAGATCCTATCAACCAAACACGATAATCTTCGGATCAAAGACCACACTCGAAGTATTTTTGAACCGGGAATTCCGGCGTGTAAGTACCTCGCGTAGGTGTGGGAAGGACCTCCGGTCTGCGAATAAGGTGCAGCTTTATAATAAGTCAATTAAAAGTTTAAGTTTAATTAGAAACTTGGCCTCTACACTGGGGATAGGGGTCCTCAGAAGTTCTGGTGTAGTTCCTTTGTTCCTGCGTGGGGGGCTCTCAAAGTCTTGTTGCAGGTTGAGCAGCCCGCGTTAAGGTGAGTGTTGCTTGGTGGCAAGTGTGAGGTGTCAAAGAGAGTCCTTTTCCGTTTTGCACAACGGAGTTACACGCGGATTGTAAGTGACGTGGTTAGTCGTGCGACTGCGTCCTTAATGCAGTTTCCTTCGGGATGTAGCGTTCGCTTCCTTTCGCAGTACAGTTGCAAGTGTAAAACTAAGTGCAGAATAATTTAGCCGAGCTTGCGGTCGGTTGGTGCGAGCTTCCGGTTTTTTATTACTTCGTTCAGCTCAAAGTTCGCTGCAGGTACCCGTTCCCTTTGTCGTTGATCTTACGACCTTTTTATTTTCAACTTTGAATACGGCTAATTCATGAACTTATTTATTCACCAGATTTTACTCCCACTATTATTTATATCCCCGAAATTTATGTACATGTAATATACACGTATATATGTGTATACACGTTTCATCAAATGTTCGAACCACGATTGATCCGGCTGCGACAACCTGAGGTCCACGACTGAAGCAGAAACGCACGGCTATCGCACCTGCAGATAAGCCTTATCGTAACTATGGATCCCCTCCATCTCGCGACAGCGCTTCTCTGCCCTTATGCCCACTCTGTTTAATGAGTTACGAATGATTACCAAATATTATACCCCACGAAATTTAAACCGCGGACGTGGACACGCTGCAGGTCCTACGGTTCTTCGTTCGTCGTTATTTCGCAGGCTTCTTCATGATCCTTGAGTGGCGCGTCGCAAAGACGTCGCCTCGTTGGCTATCTGGAAGTAATAGTGGTTTTTTTTTTTCTTTTCTCATATTTTCTACATAAAAATAGGAAAAAAGAAGCCAGATTTTAACGGCACGTAAAAGCACACAATAAGAGGTCAAAGTTCCGCAAAAACAGAGAAAAAAAAAACGAACAAATTGTATGTTCTTTTCATAATATACCGTATAAATCTTATATTATACCCTACCTACGCCTACGCAACCCTAACTCAGTGGAATTAATAAGCTACCGCTAAGCAGCTCGGTTTTAGATGGGATTATTTCTTTTCTTTTTTCTCTCTCTCGCTCTCTCGCTCTCTCTTTCTCTCATTTTTTGTTTTTTTTTTCTTGTCCGACGAAAATTTATGTCCCAACGAAATGTGGGTTTACCCCGTTGTTGCTGTTGTTGTTATTATATACTCGAGGATTTTTATTGGGTTGGTAGAACGAAACAAACGACTCTGACTTTAGGGCGAATATTTTTCCACCACTCGTCGGAAGGCTGGCATTTGTGATGAACGACTACCGGGTGAGAATATCCGCGAGACCGCTAGCCCTCCGAAATAAAATTCAACAAATACAAACTGATATAATGATCGTGAGAGGAAAAGAAGAAGGGAAAAAAGCAAACAAACAAACAACTACCCCAAAGTCGCGAAAAAGTACGGAGAAATTTTTTTTTAATTTTTTCAAAAATTTCTCATTCTCGTCCGGATCTGGGAATTTCTTTTCTCAGTCATTCACATATCGCTATTCTAGTCTTGAATTTGCTGCTCCTATCGAGTTCAGAAAGTGCTGCATATATTTTTTTTTTTTTTTTCACAACTTTGCCGATCAATTTGCATGTGCATCCGGCGCTCGCGTATACCGCGGGTATTATTAGTCTACCGTACATTGCTAGACGCTGACCTAAGTTCTAAAGATCTCAGCTCATTGCAGCGAGAATCAGTTTTAGCTTACTCTAGAGAAAATCGGTATCGGATTTATCTCTACTCAAATGGTTTAAAATCGCTTGAAGAGACATTAGGGGCAAAGAGATGGAACTTGTATAACTATGCATGCAGTACTTATTTGGTGAAGTTGATTGATAATTACGAAACGACTGTGATTATCATTTGCAATTATAGTAATGCATATCGTACGATTAATCGATCTGTTCAAATCGTTTCTATTCGTTGAGTAAGAGAGACGAAATGAGGAAATGAATGGCGTTTGTATCCTCGTGACAAACATCGCGATGCGACTGGTACGATTCGTAGTTTGATATGGTTGTTATACGGTTAAGCATATCACGCGTTTACCAACACACAAGGGCCACCACGCCTAGGTAAACTCACACACGGAATAACAATAATATCAACTGTTGCAGGGCGACAAAGAGGCATTGTTGTATGCGAATATATCCAGCATCCAGCATCCAGCATCCAGCTAGGTACCATACTGGTATTTACTTAGCCTAACTCAACGTTATATACACGTTAAACCGCCGGCAATAGTTGGCGTCTCCTACCAGTGCAGACGGGTACCAGCTCGGATTTGTTAGAAACTCAAATAACCCGTGGATGAGACGAATGGCAAATTATATCAGTCTATGAGAAGAAGCAAAGAACACAAAATTATCGTCTAAGAATCGAAAGAGATGATCGCCGATTTGCAGAGAAACAGAATCATTCCAAAGACTGAAGTATCGTTTTTCGAAAAAATGATCGTCCTCGAACGTTGCATCGTATCCGAGTGTGTAAAATATCTTCAGATGGGGGTCAGCGATCATGATATTTGACCTCCAGTTTCCGGTGAAAAATGATGATGCTGAGTAAGCATAGCGCGAGTTCCTGGTGTTTACACAAGCACAAACCCAAAGTAAATCGAAGATTCGAAGTGTTTAGATTATGAATATTTTTACCCCCCCATCATAGCTCGAAATTTCGTTGCTTATTATTATTATTTTTCTTTTTTTATTCAAAAATGTTTTGACGCGTTTAATTCGTGACCTGTACGTTTGTATATCCATCAGCGGATGCTTTCAGAGAGAAAATTACACGGCCAGTTTTTGAACGGTCGAACGAATGCCCACAGCTGCGGAGAGAGAAAGATATACCGTTCGGGCCGGTATATATATATTTATATATTTATATGAATGTATTTATAACATAAATGATAAATATTATGAATCAATAACGGAAACGTCAAACAAAGAGCAAAGAGATGACGTTTAATAGACCCCTCGATGAAGAAGAGGAGAAATTTTTAGCCGTCCGTCAGTTTCACAATTTATTGGGAGATCGCGACCGCGACTCAAAAAATTCGCGATAATACTATATATGTATAGAACGGGGTTCTCGCACTGGGAATATACATGCCGCAGTGCAGGGTAGAGACTCCGAGCTCGTACAATTTTCAATTGTGAAATAATATCGGCGATACCCGGTGGTCCACTAAAGTATCGTCATAACATCGCGAAACATAATTGAAACATCGTCCATGGAATATCGTAACGATGCCATTATTTGTCATGGTGGGTGGGCTGATACGCGAGAGTTTAGACCGGCTATCGTTAACAAAATTGCACGGGCTAATTGACTAATTAGTGATTAGTGACAGGAGCCCTCTCGTCTGAACCCTGGATCTATTGATGGATTACTGTTTTCGGTCGGCTTTTGGTACACGTATAATACCCAACGGCCAACCGTGCAGGATGTCCCTCTGTGATCCGTGCCAAATCCCACGTATAAATATAGTCATTGACAGCCGAAGCTTTTTCGATTAAATTTTGTCCGCTCTTTGACGAACAGGCCGATTTCTCTCGGCTTTTAATCATCTCTCGACAAACGAACCGTCCCTCTATCCGCACCGATAAGTCTATGTACCGGTGGTCAAGCTTATCTGGTTTTCCAGCCATGGAAATCCCTCAAATATATCATTCTATACTTGATTTAGCTTTATTTCTTTAGCGAATGAAACGCGGTGGACAGAAGATGATGATTTTTCAATTGATTTTAGGAGAAAATTTCAGTAAATCAAGATGAGTAGCGTGCGTTAATTGAAGGGTCCGCCGCACCGACGTGGGAGGAGTTTTCTTTTTTCTTTATTTTCTGGTCTACAGAAAGTTTCTGAAATTCGATGTTAAGTCAGGAGAAATTTATGCTACATTAAGGGGAGTCAAGAGTCAAACAACTCCGCAAAAAGAAATCTCGAAATCAAGAAAGAAGCGAGGGATAAATAATGAATGAGCCTCGCCCGGTCCTTGGGGGATTCTTTTTTCATACACATTTTTTTGCCTTTTTTTTCTCATATACCTATACGTATAGAATGACGAAAAACAGACTTGAAGTGGACCCCGACTCAAATCGGTTCGCAGGGCGTCAGGATCTTCAATCACCAGATTGCTCAATTATAGCTTCTGAGTCGAAGAACGTGAAGGAGCCAGGCCGGAGTTACTTCTCCGTTGACGAGGGAACATTTAGCGAGCCCTTCGACCATCGGCCACAAACTGGTCGAGGAAAAAAGTCCGCAGACTAAGAGGGAACTTCTTTAGATGCCTTCAGGTTGAAAGAGAAACCAGGGATGAGGCAGGAGACTACTTAGTCATTTTGTCAACTGCATAACATCGTTTTGAAAATCTATTATATATGAGCTCTGAATTCACCTCACTAACTTGAATATCCGATCTACTCAAACAAAGAGAGATAATTAACGAATAAAAAGGAGAACTTCTCCCTTTTTCGAACAAGAGTGTAATAATCATCTAACAAACGTGCGCAGCAGACTCTTTCCTGCTCGCTTTTATAATCTACAGTCTACACTAATCTTCTTGCTCTCGTCGTTTTGGTCACTTTTACAATCCGTTCGGACGGTTTAAACTGCTCGTATTTCTTCGCCGAATCGCTATCGCGTCACTAAGAATAACGATTCGCATTACTAAATACGTTCCAGATTATCTCTCGCAATTTCATACAGGATTTCACCCTCGAACTGGATGCATCAGTCCGTCACTTTTAACCCCGTTTCAATATTTCGAAAAGCATGATTCTGGCGTTTCGGTTTCACCTCTGTATCAAGCTGCAGCTGTCTCTGTTTACTGATAATTACATACTAGGAGAGGTCTCAAGTGTATACGATGCGAATGGTTAAAATACTCCAAATTTACTGAAGCTGTTGAGAAACCGCGAATGTTTACTGTACTCGGACAACATTCATGTCTTGCCGTATGAACTGAGAGACATGTTTGCTCGTATGACCATAAGTGTGTCTGCGAACTGGAGAAGATTTGAGGCGAATGAATTATTGATACTTCATGAATGTCAACATTTTTTTCCCATTGGCACAATTAGTTATAAGAATTTAAGAGCTAAGCCTCACTTAAATTTTAATTCACCCCTTCCCATGGCTTCTCAGATGCTCAGACATTAGCTCAAACAATTAAGACCGTAGTTGAAGGAGTTGATATCCATTTGCCCCTGAAGAGAATAGGTGGGTGGGTATACGAATCAATTTTCCGATAGTTAAAAATAAAACGGTGATTGGAGAAGTTGGAAAGAATAATTCAAGCAATTAGACTAATTGCAGCTTGTAAGTTGTTCGAAGTGATTATTTGACTGGAAAATTTTATGCACCTCAATTCTAGTCCGTTGCAGGATATTCGATCAGATCCATTAATCTCTCGACGATTCGCTACTGGCATATTAAACATGATGAAATTCTTATCGTTATCGAAAGAAGGTGAAGAACTAACTCAATGCCCGACCACATAGATAGATACGCTTCTGCATAAAATGTACGAGTGTGATGAACCATATTTTGCATCTGAGGTTTCGTCGAAAATAAAATACCTCTATACACACCGAAAGCTGGTTTCGCTATGTAACGCAAATGATTCACGGTGCTTTGACTGCTCAGACGTTATTCGTTCCGCGTTTTCCGACAGTGCAGCATATACTCTGAACTATCTTGAAATACACAGGAATAGCCCATTTCTTTGGTTTCGTTGAGGTTGGCAAGCTCGAGGATAGTCGTCGTATGACTCCTCGCGTTGCTGGATTTGAAAAGTTTTAAACAAATTCAATAACACCCCGACCTCGCACTGCAGGGTACGGGTGAGGAGGCAGTTGTGATATTTCTGGCGGCACAGTGTATATATCCCACAAGTGTATATAACTTTCCCCATATACACATCTGACTCCATTTTTGTTACACTAAAAACTTGTTCTTTTCTTTAAAACACGATATTCATGCACGTTGCACGAAACTTATTTTTCCCACTCGACGTTGAATCATAGGTAGGTACTTTGATAAGAGTAAGGTGTTAGATATGAGACGGACTCTCATACCTCGATTGGTAAAAGACCAATTTTTGTTTTTCTTTTTTTTGTTTTATTCGAAAGCTCATTCCTCCTGTCATTTCAGGACTCCGTTTGAATGAGGAAAAATCTAGGGGATAAAATAAAAACTTTCCCAATAGGATGAGGAGGCGGGAGATTGCAGTCTGATGGATACAGAGAGAGACTCTAAGGATGATACTAACAAAGGAATCATTTGTCTCTTTATGTTTGGCACAAGGTAGCAACAAGTAAAATTCTTCTTTATAGTCGCAGGCCTAGCTACGATACAAGCAGTAATTCGAGTCTTCTGAAGCCTAGTATTCCAAAGAAGAATACATAACAAGCTGATTCATTTGTTTAATGGATTTCTACACTACCTATCCATTCATCGCTCGATTCAATTTTAATAAAAGCATTTCGAGTATAACCAGCAATCACCAATAGCGAGGCAAACAACGGCAGCAAATGTACGGTTCATACTCTCCTCTATACATGTACAGAATCATGAATACCTACCAATAGATTTTAAAGCTTCGTAACAATGAATTCATACTGACTCGTAAGAACGAATAAAAGTTCATGGATATTTCACGCTACTCCGACAATTTCCTTCTACTGATCTGCATGGTCACAGTCCGTGTGCAAGGTTCCACCTTTCGTTGAAATACGTCAGGGAATCAGCCTGATATATTATCGTAAGAATAGCGCACGTGTTCCCTTGTTACACAATTGTATGGGACAGTTAAAGTGCGAAGAAGAGGAAGTCCCTCACGATTCACGTTTGTCTAGGTCACAGAAATTGAAACTGAAGTAGTGATAACTAAAGCTGAGAGTAGTTTTCATAAAACACAACTTGACCATAAAAGATGTACGTAAGAAACCAGTAGACAATTTGCAATGTAACTTTTGCAGCGTGAAATTCGACGGTGCTTTTCTCGGTGTTGATTATAAGTTAGCTTATAAATGATTATGGTTTAATAAGTGAAAAGTTAGCGGTGGATCGTGAAGACTTCATTTCTACCTCGGGATCCGCGAGCTAGTGGAATACCAAATTTGCATCTCTGATCCCGAAACGTTGAACTTTTCTTTAGTTACGTCGCGGTATCATCCACTGACGTAAGCTCCGCCGTTGTCATACTGCCTGTCTACTATCCTGGTCGACTTAGCTCCGTGAGACTTAAAGAGGATGTTTGCTATGCGCGGCACGCTACTGAGTCTTCTTAAAGCTGAACTCTGCGTGGGCGAGTGAGTTTGCTAGTTATATCGCATATCGCATATTCTATATCGCAGAGAGGAGACTGAAATCGCGTGTTCATTTATCGGAGGTAAATTATTAATTCTAGTAGATACCGTGACAGCGTGCATACAAAGCCGTGATGACCCAATGCATTACCATGATTGCTTCGACGGGAAACCGTAATTCGCTAATGCTTTCCTCTATAGCTCGGGACCGTTTCCGCGGGATCCATTCAGCGAATTTAGGTTCAGAGTTTAACAGCACGGTGCATCACAGGCTTTCAGTTCGCTTAGCGGCTAGAAAGTCGAGAGATGATATTGCCGTGTGCCTAGAAAACGGGCTGTAGTCAACTACAATCTATAAATTATCGCCGCAATGACAGTATATGTAATTCTGATTTTATCAACCAACGAACAATCGATGGGGATCGAATTCGCTCAGGATTTGTTCAACTAGTAGCTTCAAATTCGTATCAACATTGAAACCTCACGAGTTAGAGAACGAGTAGCGAAGAACCGTTCTTTGCCTCTGGTGAAGTTGTTCCATCCTCGTCATTTAGGGACGAAGCAATTCCGCAATTGGTCCAGAGGGACTAGCAGGGTTGACTGAGAGAGGAACGGACGGGATACTGGTAGAATCAGAGCAAGTTTACGGAACGGAATGATTAAATTAACACCCTAACAAACGAGAGCCGCGTTGGTTTGTTTTTACTACATTCGTCTCGTTCTCATGCGGCCATAGAATCCCAGAGCGAGTACAACCCTCTCCCTCATTCAAATGGGATGAAGAATCGGTAGCGAAAATGAGTTTACACGAGTGACGGAAACGTTTCGAGGCATAAAAATAACGGTAAATTAATGAAAACCGAGGCAGAAATAGAAGTGACTTATTTACTGATAAATTTCACCCGAAACTCACCCAACTATATCCGCGCCATTGTACACCTTTGTTAATTTATAACACTGCAATCAAAACATGACACCACCTTAGGGGTAATGGAAAACAGCTAGGCTCGGGACACATTAGCGTAAAAATAGTGTCAACGACTCGCAAACACGCATCTATTATAAGCGTACCGGGCTGTATACCGGCTATGTATACCAAAGGATTTACCCAGTTGTGTACAACGCCCCTTTCTATTTTATTGACAAAATCATGCACATCATGAAGCCTATATGCAACTTCGAGCTGGATAAGATGCTGGCTCCTGTAGTTTCAGCTTCGATCAAATTTTTTTAAGATTGCCATCGGAATGGGCTGTACTCGGGATCTTGGTAATTACGATTAGGCAAAACGGCGCGGAAAGATTGGCGGAATGTTACCCATAGGTGGTTTTTGCGCGGAACCTAGGTAGGTACCTTATATACTGCATGCACATTCGACGTCGGAAGGATCCCGGAGCGTCGTGACACAGGCGAGAATAACGCCTCTCTTCGTCTTATCTCCGTGGGCGGGTACCGGAATTTTGTATATTATCGCCTCAAGTGCCTCTGGGTCACATCTGGTACCGGCAAAAGCTGGTCTGTACGCCCCCAGTCAGCGTCACGAACAGATGCGTTCTGATCGTCAACCTCGAGCGAATCTCGATTTTAGTATACATGTAACATACTGTAACCATGCTTTGAGCTTTACGACGTCATACCAGAGGCGTTGCGATTTTCACGATTCGTGTTTCTCTCATATATATATATATGTACGTATATATAGAGAAAACGTATACCTGCCTATAACTTGACGAAATTTATTCCCCGATGTGATACCCGCACGCGGATCCATTAAAATATTCCATTTTTATACACAAAAATAGTAATAAAATAAAAATGAAAAGAGAAACCAAATGTACACGTTTATGGCGCAAATTTCTTGCTGACGAGGTCGCATATATCGTATCATATGATTAATGGGCTACGGTTCTTTAAAATATATTCTGACATGCTTGATGTATGATCCATCCAGACAGCATTTCTATCTTTCAAGTGTCAGAGCTATTCCAATAAAATCAATCAATACTTGACAAGCCTAACAAATGCTAATGAAATAAGCTAAAGTAATCGTTGGTTTCTCTAGCCTCGTCTCAAAGCCCGATATTTTCGTTGCGGGGTCAGTTATAGATTCCGATTTTTAAATCCTCACGTCGTAGTAACGGACCTTTCTAAACTAAACGTAGCGTCAAAAACTAAACGCTAAAGAATGGAGAACGAGCTTCCTCGAACAACCCCATCATCATCAATGCGTCCTCGAAAGAAGCTGCACCGAAGGCTCGACGTCTTGGACAGTCCTCTAATTAATCCTGCAGAAGACGTCCAGCAGAGTGTCTCGTGCGACACGCGAAATGAGCCACAAGTGACAAAGCACGCGACGCACTAGATCGCCTTTTCTTCCTGCCAGGTAAGAATATAGCTATAAAACTGTGAAATCGAAATCAACGCGGTTCTTTCATCGAAAAATTCTAATTCATAAGCCACGAGTTCTTCTCCCATTCCATGCGGCGAGGAGATGGAAAATTGCGATCTTAGACCACAGATTGAGGAAAAAAATGATCGCAGTTGACTTCTGACGAGCTTCACCAACAGGGATGAGATGAAGTCGTAGACCGAAAAGCTCAGACCAAATTCAATGATATTTGGAATAGATTGCTTTTTTCGATTTTTCTCTCTCTTTCCAACATGGTGATCAATTATTCAGAATATAGAAATGGAGTAGCCGTGGGAGACACATAGCAGAGAGCCGTAGTGTACGATGTACAGTAGGTACAGAGGGATAGAACAGATTGCTACGAAGTTAGCTGGTTAACTTAACGAAACAACGGTACTAAGTTAGCACGTGAAGTTAGCGCCAGTTGGCACCAGCCATGCAGCAGAGAGTCGTGGCACTAGCGCCACTAACTGTTTCATTGTTTCATAATTGACTCATTTGCAGCTCTGCCGTTATGCATATCTATTAACTATTCCCAGCGGCGTTGTGACGACATCGCAAAAGTCCTCTGCCAATTTTCGTACTCGCGTATTTTTTTTTACATCCCTCGAATAAAAAGTAATTATAAGAAACGCGTAAGCTAATTATGATCGAATAGAGAAAATGAGAACTTGTACAGCATTCTGAAGTTTTGAGATTGCTCTTCGATACGTAGTACCTTATACCGGTTCGTTAGTTTCATTTGAATATTTCCACCGAGAACCCATGGGATGATTTTTTATTTTTTCGATTCTTTCTTCTTCCTGTATTTTCTTTCTTTTTCTTCTATGGGAACGGAGCAATTTTGCGGCGGGAAAACAAATTTGACTTGGGAACTCCGAGCGGGAAACCTTTTCGACCTTTTTACTGTACGGGAAATAAGGGCCTGAAGAAGAGGAAAGCCACGGAACATTCGTAACCGGCTAGGTGAACACGCGCGCGAAACTCAGTGCCGTTGCGTCGAGGAACTCTCGAATTTGCGTACAGATTTAGCGATTCTGTTTGTCGGAAAGTCCCTGCCCTTGCTGCTGCCCCAGTTATCATGCAAATTTACTGCCGGCTCTCTGCTACTACTCCCAGCTCGTATGAGGAAACGGAAATTTGCGTAGGTGGAACCACCGAGCGAAGCCTCGACTTATAAGAATAAAAGACAATGGCATTGGGCCGTATCCCTATTCGCGTATCTCCTTGGTATATCATCTACGATAATTTTTCATTCATTTTACTTTCTTTTCGTCTTTCTTCAATTTTTTCATCACTTTTGGCTTGGAAAGAGAAATCTTTTGGCCCAGAAATTTCGTCAATGTTCATAAGGTATCACATCGACAAACCACGTCATATTTCGATCGAGATTATCGATGCTCATTGACCAGTTGGTGCATAGTGTTTTTGTCACAAGTCCGAAAATAATCTGATTGAAATTTGTGGGAATTTATGTAATTCAATTTGACTGGTAACAACCGAGTGCATCACACATTACTCGAACGGGTAGAGCTGACTGATTTGCAACCATTGTCGAGAATCGCCAATTTAAACATCCGAATATTTATGTTTAATTTGGTAGATCGTACTTTGGCACGTTCAATGACCGGATTCTGCCCGACTAGTGTCAGCGGCATCGAATTTCCGGATAATACTGATTAAGTTATACCGATCTGTTGTCCCAGTTGCGTCAGCCATTTAATTCAATCAATTCGCGTACCAAAACGACTCAATTTTCATTATCAAAAATGTCTATTTCACAAAAGTTCAACATCTATGATTTACTATGTGATTAGATATTCGCGATGAGCAAACGGCCGCAAGCACTCCGTTAATTTCAACTGATTCAGACTGAGGAAAGTTGGTTCATTTCCTCTTTTGAAGGAATGCCTAAACAGGTACACCTATGTCATAGAAATTTGTCGATGGGGAAATTGAAGTTTTCCCGAGAAAGTGCGGGCCGCTACTTCACCCGCACTCAGCAGTCGTCATCGACGCGTGACACTCTCTCTCTCACACACACACTAACTCGAAGGAAACTCCTAGCTAACTTGACGACCCACTTTAGCGTCCGGCGCGGCGCGTAGCACTTGGTCAAACTTGCTCTGGCAATCTGGTTTTCCTTCCAGAATCCCAGATTGACCTACGCCGAATCGAGTCGAATCGATCTCTAAACCGCCTCGAATATGGCGCAGAATAGTCAAGTTCAATTCGGCCTGACGAAGAATTTTTGCAGCTTTAAATAACGGGATGAAGCTCATCTTTCGAATGGAGAAGCAATTCTCGTTGAGAATGCATCCGTTCATCCGAATCCAAAGTTGCTTTGATTTACCCGACCAGTAATTGCGACTGACAGGAAATACGCGAGTACTAATCGACTGGGATGAGTGGTTCGCGATGTGTCAGCTGTCACATTAATACCCTAAACTGATTGTGGCAAGTTTTGACTAGACAGATACGCCTGAGTCTGAAATTATTAAAAGGCCAATAAGATCGACCGGTCAGAACCATCGAATATCGAAGAAGAAACGAGGTTGAAAGGAAGAGAGAAAACGGAGTGGATCTTATAAGTGGGTTCAAGAAGTTGGCTCACGTGTGCACATCTATGTGTCAATGGTTTAGTTAGGCCAGGTCAAGTGTCAGTTAAGGATGTCGGAATGAACGAGGTTCTCTCATATTATAGTGTCGCTCGGTGCCATTTCCAAATATTTCACCGTCGTGCTTTTCTCATGATAGAAACGGAAAATGTCTGGCCGATACGTCGAGTTCTCGTCAATAGGAGATAACTATTTGCCAGATAAAGTGAAGCGGATTTGAGATGGTAATTCCAACTTTATATCGATCGTAGAAGGCCGGTGTATACCTACTTTCGGGCGAAAACTACTCTAGCAATTGAAAATTTATACGGAAATGAAGGGGCAGTCAAAGGCCGATCCAAAAAGCGGAAGTTGCGGTCGCTCTGGAGAGGCTTAAAGTGGGTTTCTGCGTAAACCACGGCTGGAGTTTTGTTTACGAAAGAACATAAAAAAGGATATCTTGTTACCATAAAAGTAATATGTGCTGCCTCGGGGGAAAAAAGGGTCTCAAGCCTAACTATGAAAGATTTGATTCCACCGCAGACTCTCTAAAAAAATTTTAGAACTACACTTCGGCCTTCTACGTCCCCCTCTTTCCAATTCTCTGCAGTTTGCCTTATGCGACGTTATCCCACATGCTGCAACTCTGCAGTTAACAAAGCCACAGTTTATGGATGAAATGATGGACTTTGAGTAAACCGTAAAAGCAACAATAAAATCGGCACTTAATTTGTAGTTACGTATTATGAGACTCGGGATAAAGTCTTTCCGAACCAGGGGTTGAAATGGAACTGAATCGATCCATTATGCTGTCAGGTACATCGTGGCACCGAACAAGGACGCTGCACATTTGAATGAAAGACATTCGTTGATTAATTATTGAGGAGGAAGACCGTGAATTGTTTACACATTAGTCTGACGTCACTGATAGTCTCGAATGCATATATATTTCGGTGGGCTATTTTATTTACGAGGTGATAGCGTAGGACGCAAAACAGAAACAAACTAACAAATTAGAGTGCCAAGTTATTATGAATGGTCAATTTATAGAACGTGAGTTTTCGTTTATTTTTACAGCCTCGGGTTAGCTGTTTAGCTATTCGGTTCGCGCCTCGCCACGAACATTCTAATACTAACAAAATCGATGGATTGTATCAAGACTAACTTCTTCTCTTCAGTATGCATTGGAGACGATAACGCCACGACGACTATATGGTAGTGCTGGGATGATGGCGGATCGTGGCCAGGGTGAAATAATAAATAAAACCGATCGGAACTCGTTGGTACGACTATCAGATTCTCAAATGTCCCTTCTCCAGCTACGTTATGCATTGAATAGCTGCGAGGAACAAAATCGGTTTCGAATAGAGGCTTCCGATGTAATTTGTAGAATGAATGGGATCTCACATTCTTAGAGAAAATCTTCATTCATATAATCACACATTCACGAATTATGCAGCATCTTCCAGTACCAACTGAACTCGCATTTGACATTCTTCTAGTTCGCTATTTGGAAGTGAAATTGGAGTCGATTCAGTTCAGGAACAGCTAATCGAAATGGCCCATTCGTTGCTATAAATGTATCGAATTTTGTAGCCGGATTATACGATAATATATACCTATATATATATACGAACGATAATCTGATATGGTTTGTAATAAAAGTAAGAAAAATGTCTCCGTGATAAAAGCCGTTTGATAGAGCGAGCGGAATAATTTCTCAAGAATCGATATCGTCTCGATGGAGTGAAACTATTTTTATATTTCATTTGAACGAGGGTCTAGAGTTTGACTAGTGGTAAAAGTTGGCTGATCGGTTGGTGGGTTGTTGGGCTGGTAGCTAGGATAGAGCAAGCAAGTAGATTCTATCGACCATTTGACCTCTCCCTACTTCTTCATAACGTAGCTATCGATTCTTGATTCTTCCGTACCATAACGTTTATTACTACTGCCTTTTCGATAAACATTTTCTTCGATTTTCCCTCTTTTTTCCGACCTCGTACTCGGCCGCACCATACATCCTTTCTTTCTTTCTTTACCCAGGCAGCATCTCTCCTTCACATGGTGGTGCGTCTTTCTTCAAGAAACGAACCAGCAGACGAGGGAAAGGAACGGGCCATTCGTGCCACGTTGAATTACGTCGACTTTTTATGGTCACTTTTTTTTCTTTTTTTCTTTTTCCTCCTCGAGGAGGGAATAGAAGAAAGCCAAACAGCCTTCTTTTCTTCTCTTCTAACCACCACCGTCGTGCTATTGCCAGGCAAAGGGCATTCGACAAAACAAGCCCCGTAATAATTCTGCAGTATTCGCAGAAGCAGGAATTCTTCGTTGCAACACAAACTCGTGACAGGATCACGAGATAAATGTTTCCGCTTCTTATTTTTGCTGAAATTTTCGCTAACCCTCAACGCTTCGCAATGGCTTTCGTCAACTTCAGGACTGCGTACGGGGCTCTCCAACATCCACCAGCGTCTCTGTACCATGTGATTTTCGAGCTACACCGGACTCTAACGCTCTCGGGCAGAAAACAAGCAAATACCGTGCACCGAGGCCGGGAGCAAGTAAATTTGCGTCTGCGTTGGTGTCGACGTTTGCACTTTGGATTACGCAATCGCCTGCACGGCCACGAAACTGTGAAATGAACGAGCATGTAGACGGAAAAAGGTACCCTGGTAGGTATCTATCAAACGTTTCTCTCACCATTTACTTTGCCTTTCCCAGGAGCATATCCGCTCACTAGCACATACACACCCGTCAGTTTGTGATCACCTTTGCGGACGGATCATCATGTGCAAATGTTTCACCTCAGCTAGTCTTTGATCTACTTCTAATCGCTACGTCATCACATTTGACCAGTCTGACTTAATTCAAGTAAATGTACAAATCGAGCTCGTTTTTACATCAATCGCGAAGATTTCGGTATTCTACAGCTGGAGAGAAAGCAGAATTAAGGAAATGTCCCGTCGATTGTCTATAAACTGAACTGCCAAGTTTCGATAGGGTTCTTTTTTCTCTCCTGCTTTGAGAGACACGTGCTAATCGGTCGAAATCTTATTCGAATTTATTCAGATCCGAGCGCTGTGACAGCCTCGAAAATTGTCTTCCAATGAAAGCCATGTCAGCATATAGGCCACTCGCATGTTGCAGTGCAATAAATCAAACCACCAATTTATATTCAACGAAATGTAAATCTGGATGTGGAATAACAGAGTAAGCAATTGGAAATGCCTGATGAACAATTTTAAAGAGTTCTTCTTCGAGTTTTTTTGCGGTCATAAAAAATCCAATCGAAGGGAACTAACGTGTTATTCTTCAAATTGAATGAATGTTAATGTTTCTTCGTACTGTATTTGTTAAAGCTTTTCGAAAGCTCGAAAATTTTCAGCTTCCAGGTCCCCATATAGGGTTGAAAGGTGTTGATGAAAAGAGATGCCTTAGTTGGCTATCTCGTAGTATCGATCCTGCGGAATATATTTCTTGTTATTTGGTTGAGCGCGATATAAGGGCTCTGCACTCACCTAAGGCTCGTATATTCGTTCGTGTATCGGTGAAACCCATTTACGAAGAGCATAAGTCTCCGTGATTGCGACGTATGGATATTGGAAGGTTCTCTCCGAGCCGAGAGTCTTAACCCGGATTCGAAACGAAAATCGACTTCGGAGCATTCCAATGAAAGTTAGAAATATGTATTAACGACGGACCGGAAGAGAGTTAGGGACAGTCTTTTGGCAGAGGAAAATAAGGAAGTGTGTTTCTTTCGAGAATCACTTTTTCCACAATATCACGATTCTGTGGTCCCGAAGAGGGAGAAAAAAAAAAGAGAAAAAAATACCCATTGCAAATCTTGGAAAAGTTATACCTATGCACTTTGTGTAAATCTATCGATTTTTGGCCTGTATGGAATATTTGACGAGAAAACCTGCGACTCTATAATTTATGTCGTATAACAGGGGACAAAGCAGCACTACCACCAGCAAACTTGTAATCTAGAGCTAAGCTGCGGAGCCTAGTGGCTTCCTTCACATATGTTTAATTTTGTTCCAGCTGGGAAACTTTGCTTTTAATTATAAAACAGACATTTTATTATTTACCAGGCTAATAGGAGAGTCAGAGGTTCTCTTCGTATCTCAAAACGCGTAGGTGGAGCATAACTATACACGAGTATATGAACCACCGGCGTAACATGGTCTACACAATCTAGCTTCACCTCACCTCGCCTCACCTTTGACACACTGCAGGAACCACTTTGCTTTAGAGTTCCCGGTCGTCCGTTGGTTACATTCGAGTTCCTACCCCTTTCTCTGTCACTCTTAATGATCCTCACTCTCGCTCTCTTCCTCTCGAAGAGCCAACTAGAGCTTCCAGCACGCAAAGGTGTCCCTCGTTCACCACCCCCCATGTGAGGTGAATATTTTATGCAGCTGCACAGGGGATTAAGCGACTCAAGCGGATAAAGTGGAAACTCTATTTCAACGACGAAGTAATCATCGAGGAAGACCGCTCTTGGGTGTCAGCGATCTTTTATATCACGTCGATCAGAGCCGGGCTTTACTGACGATTTTTTAAATTCCTTCACATTAACCGTATAAGAAAAGCGATGTTTGTATGCGCGAGATGCGAAAGTTGCTTCCGATTTTATAAACAGCTGAGTAAATGATTGGCAGCTGATAGGTTTATAATTCGTTTAGCAAAGTGAAATATGAAATGGATTCGATCATTTCGAGCTTTACTGCTAGTGGCTGAGGCTAAACAAACAGACATTCAGTCTGGCTTCGTAAGACAGACTCCTAATGACGCCACGGCTAATAATGGTTAAGCCAAGCCACGTGACTTTCGAGCGAGGATGAATGAGGATGATTTTTTAGTCATTGGTTGTTGCATGACGTATTTAGTGACTTAGGAAGCCTTGACTCGAGAGTCTTAACGTCTACTTTCATCTGGCGTATAGTGTCACGCGTTACGATTCGGGCGTAACAGCGTTAGGCCAACGCAGACGCTAAAAATAAAGAAGTTACCACGTGTGCGTCGAAAAGGAGGAGGTATATAAAAAAAAAAAGAAGATAAAAATAAGAAGAAGAAGAAGAAGAAAATGATTAGAGAAAGAAAATTTGTCGACTAAAGATAAATCAAAAGTTAGAGAAAAAGATTGTCAACGCTGTGTTCTATGTGCTATACTATAGTTCAAAACGAAACGATGTTATGTAATTTCGACTCATGGCTTGAAGTACCCAAGCCGCAAAGCAAAGGCTATGGGTCTGTCTTCCGAAGTTATCGCGGAGTAGGATAGTAAGTTTTTCGCTAGAATCTTATATGACGCAATAATTCTCCGATTCCACTTGGCCGTTTCCAATAAATGCTCTAGACTCGTGTAAAATGAAAAGAATGCGAAGTTTCGCCAGTGATTTGTCACGATGCCCGTTACTTCCATTCGGTGATTTCTATCAGATTTTCAAGTTCCGAACACCAGAGGCTCTTATCGTCTTTGATCCTGTACTTTTATCTACAGAGCCTTGGCACGGTTTTAGCTGAATAAATTCATACCGTTCATAGTATAATATATCATTAATCGTAATATCGAAAGCCGATCCGAAAATCGTTCCAGACCCAGTCTCATACCTGGAATTCTGTCATATACCTATAGCTATATATGATATATCAACAGCAAGCTGCGTGCAAAATCGACAACTAAATAAGTATAGAGGCGCGGAACACGTAAGTCCAGAGAAGGTAAACCTAAACCGTATAATTTTGTTACGCGATATAGATGCAGCAAACTGCAATTATTGCGCCGATTAGCGAGCGTGCGATAATGCATAACTGGGTTAAGGTGGGTGCCCAACATGCCTAGGTATACCCTACCCAGGTACACGGTACTGGGCGTGAAAAATACTTCGCCAACTGCACTCGCTACCCAGTATATAAGATAACAACGGCGATTACGATTATATAATATATTCATATTCCACGCTGCTGTACAATTACACAAAATGTGACAATAAACATTTTTAATTGCTACACGGCGTAAACGTTTTACACTTAAATCTGAGTATAATTCTATTTTTTTCTTCATCAAACGCGATCTAACGTTTTTATCATATGAAATTTACCGGGACGATTTTTTTTTTTTTTTTGTATCAGGCGCATCCAGTGAGAGCTAGGTACACCGCAGGGCAGTAGGAAAATTTGAATACCTAATCAGATTCCGTTGAGTCGGCTGATGTGATGTTTGAATTATTCACAGTCGTTATTGGATCGTGTTATTTCTCGGCAATCGTTGCATAGTAGGGGGCGTAATGATAATTCTCTCACGCATCGGGAAGGATTATATACGTATACGTGTAGGTGTAGGTATATAGTGTAGAGAGATATCTGCGAACAACTATTTATCGAAAATTATTCGATTGCGTTTGATGAGTTGATGGAATTACTGTTTTTTCTATAATTAAAACGCCTGCTGTTGAAATTCATACGTATAAAAGAAAAACAATGATGAACGTACATCGTCTGCCATATGCGAACGTATTATGTGTAACTGAAGTCAAGGTAAGTATTTGCATAGCGAAAAATTCTTTTGGTTTCTGCAGTAGCCAGGTGGAAGCTACTAGCGGCACTATTATAGCTATGGGCTACTCGAAAGAACCTTCTCGGAAAGTACAAAGGACGTACGGCACGTTAATGAGTTAATATAAATTAAACCGTCTATCAAACACTTTTGCTTTCTCGAGGTTTGTCCTTAATTAATGTCAAGGGTTTTATGAAATTTAACTCTTGAAAATTGTCCCTCTTATATCGATTCAAGACTTCTTTTCATGCCATTCCGGATCAGAAACTGGCGAAGAAAAGGGAAGCGTACGAAGAGGCAGAGGCAGAGGCATGGCAGAGGAATAGGAAGAGGAAGAGATAAAATACCCCGCGTTGGTAGGGCGCGGTTGTAACGCAATCTCGGCGTAGGAAACGCACACACCCAAGGCCCACCCTTCTCTCGTTGTCGTTACCCTTTGTTATTTATAATGAGGCGAAGCCAGGGCTGTGTGTATTCATTACACGTTTACAAATTAGCCAACTATGCGAGTGCCCTGTGGACGATGGGAGAAGAGGGAAAAGAGCGAGAAGTGAGGAAGGAAGGGAAGAAACGCGCCGATGAAGAGGGAGAGACAACCTACCGCGCGTTCTGCCCTGCTTCCGAGTTAAGTACCCTCTAACCGCAAATATTTCCGCTGTAACGGAGTGGCTCGCGGATGCATGAGTTTTCCAAGTTGCAAGATTTTCACCAATTTCATTTCAACTTACCTCATAAACATGGATACCTACATTCATACATAAAGGAATCCCGATGATTTACATCCAGCGAGATGCAACTGAAATTCTGCTGATCGTGCGAATCGGGTTTTCCTATACTCCATCAATGATCTCGTAGCGTGAAATAGTTACGATATTTTCAACTTTGCGGGATCGAAAAATACAATTTTAGAAAATGCACGTCACCTTCTTAGGTGAACATTTTTCTGATTGAATTATTAGCTCGGTTATTGACGGTGGAATTCGCACGATCTCCGAATCGAATAAATCAGAATACCTATGATACCGGAGCACCTGATCCTCAATTATGTTACTGGCTCAATTCTAATGATTCAATAAAACTTTTCGACGGTAGGAAATACAGTAAAGCTCGTTTCGAGTAATTTAACGAGGCCAATTTATGAAATTGATAATTTTACACTGAGTTTTAATTCCGGATCGATGGGACCTATGCCATCAATTCAGGAACTAGAAATACGATTCATTGACAAAAATCTCTGTTTTATGAATAGATCGAATATGATCATCATACAAATATCGTACGAAGATTGCAGTAAGAGAAACCGCATATAGTAGCTATAAGAATATTTATTGGAAATCGAATTCTTCAGGTGCTGTAACGAAAAGAATTCTGCTCCGCTCAGAGATGCGTCGTGATCATCGCAGGGCTTAAACGATTTCGTGTGAAAGCTACAAAAGCGGGATAAAATATAACCTAGGACACGTCTAAGAGAAATTCTATTTTTTTATTTTCCTATTTTTTTTATATTTTTTCTCTCTGCCTTTGGCAGGCGATTCCCCTCAGGGAAGAAAGAGGGACAGCGATGGATCTATGGACGTTCCGTTATCCTCGGAATTGTTGAGTATAAACCGGAATGAACCAGAATACGATTGGTCCGGGATAAAACGCGGTTTTCTCCTCGCTGTGGATGGTAACGGTTATTCGTTCTTGCCAATGGTTCCTCATGCCTATACGCGATGGAAGGTCTCCTATGTTGTGTTCGGCATCTCTTTGCTCCGGAAACGCCCAGCGACGAAAGATAGACGCAGCCAATCCGTCACTTTATTGCTATTTCGGGGTACGAACTTTTATACGACTCCCTGAATTACGCGATGAAAATAACATTTCCACGATTCACTATACATACATACGTATAATATTGTATAAATATATATTATATATAATTCAGGACGAAAAAATAACCCAAGCAGTTTATCACGCCAGATTTTTGGCGACAGTGAAGAAAAGAAAGAAAAAGCATCGTATGCATATGCATCACTATACATGATTTTATATCCCGAACAAATACGTAGCTACAGAGTTGAAAAATAGAAAAATAATTAATACCATAAACAGAATAATCATTTTTTTATTTTGGGGGAGATTTTCTCTTCTTTTCCCCACTTGATGGATTCACCCGAGCGAAATACGTCACTCAGATCTGCCAAACGATAATTTGAAATTACAGAGTGGCGTTAACTGTTTGCGAACGTTGCTACCACTTTGTTAGAAAATTGACAGGTCTGCAAGATAAAAGGCATCGGTTTGAAGCCCGGAATGACCGCCGGTCGATTTTCGATATTGTTAATTAAAAGGGTGGGAATAAAATCGATGAAAATACTAGTAGTGAGGTAAAGGTTTCCGAATTTTTCTGGTTCAGGCTACGTGTTTTTTCACCTCATACGTTAATCAGAGAACAAGAATCAACATACATCGAATTGAATCAGTATTCAGTACGCATGTAAAGATAGATATATATACTTTCTTCCGCGTCGCGGGGAGACGTCAGTATTACCCGTAAATGACCAAAGTTTTCCTAGATCTGTATAAAAATGGGAGAAAAAAGAGAGAGAGAGAGAGAGAAAGACAAGTAGCACTAATACTCGTTACTGGAAAGAATTGCCTCGAACAACAGCGATAGAGAGAAAACTCGAAGGTGATTTTAAGCCAATGGTAAAATTTTCTCCTTCATACCATAGTATCTTCTATATATACGGAACTTAACGTAAAAAGTTTGTAATAAAAATAATATATACCAAAAGTTTCTTTTTCTTTTTTCTTTTTTATTCTCTCTTTTCGTTTTCCCGCGCTTTTTTTTACACATAGCCACTTTTCTTTCTTTCTTTCTTTCTTGCTTTCTCTCTTTCTTTCTTTCTTCCTTTCTTCACGCGTCGCGAATAGATGGTTGGAGCTCATTTGCTTCGGGTAAACTTCAGTTCTGGAGCTAATGAAATTTTTACGCCTCATGGACGAAGTTCTTCGCACCCTATAGTAGCCACCTATTTCTACAAGAGAAAGAAGAGGACAAGGGAAAAGAAAAAACGAGGAAAAAGATGGCAAAATTTTTGGAAAATTCTCATCCATCGATAAATAACGATCTGTTTTTTGAATCTCTCTCGCTATAGATTATGCGGAAGAGCTTATTACTTTTTGCCTTTTATTTTTTCTCGTTTCCCACTTTTACGCCCAGCTTTTATTACGTGCACAGGGAGAAACCGACGCGCGGATATGCACTGCGATAAGGAATATACATGCTGCAGGCAAGGTTTTAAATTTCCATAGAGAGGCAGAGACTTCGCCGACGCGACGCCGACGCCACATCGCGAGTGTCCATGTCACCCATGCTCTCGGATGATGGTTTCCTATCTCCCAGCCGCAAGCAAAAGCGCGGTAAGCATTTTTGCGTGGGAAGCTAAACCGCCCACCTCACCCCACCTCATCCCGAAAATCCCTACCCACTCTGAGAAACGCGACAGAGTGTCAAGTAGCTAGCCGAAAATCGCGCACACCGACGAGACTCACTTATGCTACCCGCTGCTACCTCAGCGATTTCGACAGGTCCTTCTTTTTTACCACACCGGGAATCGCAGAGCGGATAAGCGCCCTCAAAATCGAAACGCAAAAACTAGGACGATTGATTTAGCGACGTTTTATAGCCAATGTGATGAACGACGTGTCGATTATGAAGTAATGATATCGGTCGTGATACTGAAGGGGCTTTTTTTTTCAAGCACCAGTCAATCGAGAAAGAATTTTTCAATTATCAATCCCCGTCGCAGTATTTTAAAGCATAATTAGGTAAAAGTGTGAGAAAAATTAGTGAGCCATCACCATCGATAGTTAGACGCAGTCAAAGTAAAAGCAGTCGTCGTAAGGATCGAGACCAACCCCAATACTTGGATTTCGGAATCTTTGATCTCTAAACGATCAGAACATGCGCCTCTCTCAGAGGATGGGAAAAAATTAGCGATACTTCAGAATTCGCATGAGTAATCGATTAGTCTCGTATTTCCGACGCGAGTTCCGAAATTGAAAAACCTCTCTTACTCAATGATCGATTTTTTATATATATATGAAAAAAAAAAAAATAAATAACATAGCAGAAAGTTGTCTTTGATCTCTTGCTTCTGACAGAGCTGATGCTTCTGTTACATCTACCTATGGCAAAAACCCCCATGTCAAATATGTCACGAGTCAATAAATCCGCGATCAAAAATGCGCAGCCCTTCGGATATTGAAATTTTTCAAATTTTCGTACGCGTTGCGTTTGTAAAATATGTCACAGCCCTTGGAAGGTCCGATGTCTACTTTAGATCTATCAGCCTGCATGCAGTTTGGATTTTCGCTGAAAATGGAAAATGAATTTCAAATTATCGTCGTCAGCGTCAGCTTTTCTTTAGAATTGTATATTTTTGCTCATTTTTTACGTTCTTCTTTCCATACAACGTTTTTCCTGGATTATATGACCTGACTTGTTTTTCTAAAGAGCGTTACCACGTCACGTCAAACTCCCGTACGTAATACTCGAATAGCCTGCAGGAAGTATGTACATGTCTATAGTACCCACCTACATCGCGGTAAACCTACCAGCCAACAGATAAGCTCTCTGAGGCTATAAGCGATAGTCATTTGAACGTAATCATCCGTGACGTCATATTCGAAAATGGTATTTGAAACGGTAACGGAGCTCGTATCTTGCGAGGGACGAGAACGCTCCTAGCTGCTCTGACCAATTTTCTTTTTTTTTCCTTTCCTTTTTTCTCTTTTACTTTTTTCCTTCATTTTGTGCTTTTTCTCTCTTTTTTAAGCCTCGCAAATGCGATATAACCCACCATCTGGTTTGAGGCCTTATATTCAACAGAATTTTCAACTATTCCAGACGATTACTTCGCCCAGACCGTACGCGTCAAGAAACGTGCGTAACATTTCGAACGATAAGACGACGGCGCAGAAGTGTCTTAAAGTGGAACGGGTCTCGTTACCCCCCAGCTTAGCTGCCTTGGTAGGTATAGCTAAAATAAATCCAAAGATAATAAAGCTATAGGAAAAGATGTGATGATAAAAACGATAATAGAAATGACAATAATCATGATTATGATTGAAATTATGATAAAATTGACAAATAGCTGGAATAGTATATTGTGTAGCCCATGGGCACATCGCGACCTACTTTTCACGGATGTATTTATATTTTATGGTTGTACAATGGTGTTTTTTTTTTTGAGGGTGGAATTGTGCTACGGAAAGTAACGAGCCGTTCTTGTCGTTGGATTGGATATAATGATAGGGTAAAAAAAAAAAGAAAAAAAATGGACACATTTTCGCAAAGAGTTCGTTGCACCGTTCAAAGTTCGTTCGATGATACAGCGATGTCTGTAGGTATATATGCATAGAGGTATGCACATTGTCGTTTCGCGTAAAACTAATTAACTAATTTGCCACTATAGCCGCGAGTACGCTGTCACTCCTAAACAAGGTTCAAACTAGGTTTTTGTCAGTTAACGAACAGCGGAGTTTACCCTCGTACGACCGGTTACAGTCAGTAGTATCAAAGACTAGTTAGTGATGTCGGTCACCATGAGGAAGGTCTGACCAGTTTCCTCTAAATTAGAATTAGCTTTACGCAAAGTAGACAAAGCTTTGTGATTCTCGTTTAACAGCCATTCCTTACATGTATGCCCAAAACCATACGATGTAATCTCTAATTTCGAGTTCGATTGATTTTTCCTTCTTCGTTTTGGCTCAAAAACTGCACATATTCGACTATTTTGCACGCAGATATTTACGAACACCGTTTTTTTGCGGCTACATACATTGGGGTGGTCCCTATTCCGTCATTTTTGAATTTCAATGCTCCCACGGGCCAGGACATTTCCGAATGTATATAAAAAAAAATGTAGCCAAAACCCCAGTTTCCTATCTCGATTCTTAGTACCGTCCCAAAGCCTTAGAATTTTCCCATTTGAATAAAACACGATTTGTCACATTTCGCGGCTCATTTTTTTTCTTCCTATATTGCAGTATTGCTCCGAAAAATCTCAAACTTGGTACACTCCTTACCTGTGGTAATGTCATTTCCGAAGTTACAGCGCATCGAGTGCTTAGAATCGAGATAGGAAGCTGAGGTTTGCAGTACATTTTTTTTTTATGTATGTGAAGATGTTTTTGCCCATGTAGGAGCATGAAAAGTCGGATATGACCGAATCAAGGACCACCCTAATATACATAGCATATATATATCTTCCCGCTACAAGATTACAAAAGCGATGTATTCAATCAGTTCGGAATAAATCACTCCCCGGGTCCGTTCTTCCCTTTCACCCTTTCAGTTTCGAGTTTCTCTTATTAATCCGAAAGGGGAACGTCCCCCTCAATAATACAACTGCGTACAGAAAATTAGTAACGCGAGGCGAGACAACAAATGATAATTTATGTATTTTTTCCGAGGATGACTGCAGCAGCAGTTGGCGCCTGGTTAAAAAAAAAAAAATCGATCTTCTCACCGAATTATCACTTCTTTCATAAAATTCTTATAGTTCCTACCGGGTTTCGAAAATAGCTCTATCTAATTACCGATAAGACTTGATTTCGAACTGTTCTCGAAAAAGTCCGGACCCTCGCCGGGACAGTGAAGATTATAGCCGCAAATTAGAAAAAAAAAAAAATTGATTGTTCTGAAAACGAGGGGCTGGCTTCACAGACACACGTGTCTTCGATGCAAGATACTATACCTACACTTCATAACATATGTAAAATAGAATTTGAAATTTTTTTCATTTCCAAACGAAGTGCCCTGGATAATGGGTTATCTGTTACCTCATCGAGCTTCTGCGCTACGTAGGTATATCGTGCAGTGTGAGAACGTAGTATATATAGCTTTCGTTAACCCGCTTATTTTTGGCTGTTAGGAGAACGTCGCGCTAGGAATTCACCGCGTAAACGGACAGAAATCTTTCGAACAGATGTGTAGAACGTTTATCCGAGAAACAAATTGTATACTGACCCCGTATAACGTCAAAATTGAGTGACAATTCTCGACCAGGTATTGCGTGTATATGATCACAGCGTAGCAAAGACCACGAAATTTTGCTCCAAGAAAAGAAAACGTATGTAATTTTTTTTACTTGATTGATTTTTTATTTTAATTTTTTTTTTTTTTACTTTTCGTGTCACAGAAAGCAATTTTCGCGTACGAGTATAACAGTGCGTATATTTACTTCTATTTATCACTCCCCCAATCCTCGGGAATTTACACGTTATATATACCTACACTGGTGAATATATGCGTGAATGTAATTTGAGTGAATAACGCAACGGTGGATACGTTTGAAATAAATTTCAAATTACACGTATTTGCGGCATTTTTTTTTTTTTTTAATTTTCTTTGGATTTCAGATCACGTGAATTTCGAGTCTTTCTACCTACCCCTCCTACCCGCGCTTATCTCATTTAGCGTATATTATTTTGTGCAGACAAGCGTTTTGGCAATAAAACGGCGAGGGACATGCGGTACGTACTTCGTTCGATCTTAGCTAGCGCAGCGGGAGAAGCTGGTGAAACGGCGGAGTTGAAAAGAGGAAAAGCTACTTATGTACCGCGAGATGCTGTCTGCGCTGTTGGCACGGTGACATTTTGCGTTTAACGTAAATATTTTTACTTTTTTCGCGACATATTATACTCAGTGCATTTCTTACTTTTTAGCTTATGCCTACTTCGCTCATTTTTCTCACATCTAAGGAGAGCGAAATTATTCCAGAAAAATCGAAATCGAGTTGAATAACGGAGTAGTTAGCCGCATACTTCGGCGTTAACCTATTCTATTCCTATTTCGGAAACTAGCTAGATTGAGAAAAAGGAAAAACAATTCCTTTTTTATTTTTCACCGAAGACATATAGCAATTTATTTCGGGGGTGAAGTTGAGTAATGATATTCTAAGTGAGATAGGGCAGCCTCATCCCGGAAGAAGTTATTTCTTTCCCATTTTTTTTTCCGCCGTTTTTTTTTTTTAATTTTTTTAATTTTTTCTCTTCTTCTACGGTAACCGTGGTTTCTTTCAAATTTAAACCTAATCTAATCATTCATATTAAAATTTTTCTATTCAACTCTCTGCCTCCATTGTTAGACCCCCTAACAGTAGCGTCTTCGAAAAACCCACAAGACGAGAATAGCGGTTTCAAGGTAATTGTTGAACAGTATTCTCGGCACTGAAACCTCTCTTTCATATAATAATAATATACCCACGTATATTCGGGTGGTCCTTAATCCGGTCAGATTCGAATTTCGATGAAACTCCGGACACTTCTTACCTGCGGCAGTGGGTATCCGTGATAAATTTACAGATTTTTAACGACAAATTTTTATCCATCACAATTTGGGGATGGGAAATATTTTTTGGTGCACTGTTGCTCCGAAAATGACATCGTTGAAAACCTGTCGAATTTTCATGAAATACTTATACTGCTACAGATAAAAAGTGTTCCAAGTTTCAGACGTTTCGGAGCTATAGGGAGAAATGCAATAGGGCGAAAAAGAAACAACCGCGAAATGTGACAAATCGTGTTTTATTCAAATGGGAAAATTCTAAGGCTTTAGGACGGTGCTTAGAATTAGGACAGGAACCTTGGGTTTTGGCTTCATTTCCTTGCATATATTTGGGGACGGCCTGGTCCATGGGAGCGCTGAAATTCGACAATGACCAAATTAGAGACCACCCTAATATATGTAAAATTTAATTCCTGTAGGTTCGATTGACTAAAACGTTAGTTAGCATAAACGAAGGTGAATTCTTTGACACTGCGTAAGGTAGGTAATAAACTTCCACAGCTTGGAGGTATAGCGTATACTACAACTTCACCCTTTAGCATGTAGATATATAGTAGGACAAACTTATCCCACACATTGGCAAAAGTTTATAGACACTATTTCAAACGTATCTAGGTAAACAACTTTGAACCGGCACGAAATCATAACGTTCCTTTAGGCACGTACCTACGTACGTCTCGGTTAGAGTTTGAATAACAATGATTACTTCTAGTACAGAAGTCAGCTGTGTATATAGTAGTATTAGAAATGAACGAAACAAGTATGGGTACGAGTATATATGGGAATATGAGTATGGGTATATAGGTATAAATGTTTCCCTATACCGAAGGCACCAATTTCAAACCTCTGGCATTTCGTACAGGTTGGTAAATTACGTAATCGTACTTAGTTCGGTACGGCGTATGGTTATATCACTTGTATAAACACTTGGATGCAAATACATACGTACGTACTTTAATGTTGTAACAAATTCTGCAACATGAATAAAAAAATAAAAAAATAAAAAAAATACTACGTCTCTTTATTTCTCTCCTCTCTATACTATGACGATCATTATTTCGCGCGGTAGCTTCCATATAGGATGTAAGGTGAAAATTACGTAAGTATGATACACGTCCGTCTGTTTTCCATTCAATAAATACATACATCAACGAGAGGTATACGCGTTGAGTCGTATAGAGTAGAACGTAAATTTCGAAACACGCTGATGATAATATGAGAATTGCCAATGAGTGTACAACGCTTTTTGTCTTTTTTTCTTTTTCATCCCGAAGACATAAGCAGTTTATCATTTTTCTATCCATATAAATTTTCCGATAGTGTTATAAACCGCGTATGTTATATTGAAAGAGAAACGTTTTATACCATTATACGCAAGATGCCAAACACGTGCTCGATAAAGTGTTGCTATTCGCAGCTCTGCAAGACAAACGTATGTATGTATATTTCTCCCTTCCCAGTTTCCGTTCCCTCCGCAGGCTATAATACGGGAGTCAAGATACAGTCTAAGAAACATGTGTCTCCATCTGATATTCTGCTTTTTTATTACCGTTTTTCATTTCATCATTTGTTAAAATAATTCGCTCGCCGATTTGCGATAAGCGAGTGAGTGGTGGAAAGGAAATATATTTCTTTTATTTTTTCGTTTTTCTTTTTTTCTTTCTAGATAGATGGATATACGACCGCGAACGCAGAAATACTCGAAATTGTGTAAACTGTTTGAAACTCGGGAACTGCTAAACGAAGATATTTATATATATACATCTGTATATGTGTGTGTGTGTGTGTGTATCGTCATTATTGATTATTGACTCAATGCAACGGTATTAGTAAACCTTATTATCGTGGCGCAATAACCGTCTGGAATATATATGTACTCGTTGTTTGATGGCTTACAATAACAGACACGATCAAATGACACGAGCAAAATACTCCCCCGAATGATAAATGTGTGAATAAAATAGAAGTACGCGACGCCATATGCATCACCATTCACCAGCGTATTAAATTAATGTCGGAGTATATAATATATATAATATACATATAACAGGCCATTTATACATAGGTATACATAATATGTGCAAAAAGAAAATTAGTTCAAAATTTGTCAAATTTTTTTATTCCGCGGGGGCGAAAAGTCAACGAGAATTGTTTTAACTCGTGGTTTCAATTTCGATGAATGGAGAACGATAATGTTCAAAATATTTGGAAAAATGAAAAATTTTTCGGAAAATATATGATATAGTATTTTGCACGAGGCATGATTTTCCAGATTGATGTACAAAAGCACGAGTATCACGTTAATGTTGGTTCTCATGTCTGTATCTTTTATCTCGTTTCTCGTTTCTCGTATTTTTCTTTCTTTTTCTTTTTTCTTTTTCTTCTTTCCAAAGAAGTATACCCACTCGGTTACTTCTATCTGGTAAAATGTTGTTGGAATGTTAATCTGTTCTCTTTGCAAAAGAATAAAATAAATAGTATACGGGACAGAAAAAGTTGTGTTTAAATTGTTTCGACCTCCCGAGTCTGTTGCAAAGGTGTTTGTCATTTTTATATACATTTTGCGGTTCTCATTTATTCAGTTTCTTTATCGTTGAAAACACCTGCGCGGGTCATGACGTTCAACGCGAGAATTTCCTGCACCGGAGACTTATTATCGGTATGTATGAAAACTGCGTCGCTTCAACCTCTTTTTGCATATATGTGCACATAAGCGTGTTTTTGATTTAATTATCATAATTTTTTTACGCTTCATATCTTTTTTTCTTTTTTCTCTTTTTTCTTCAAATTAATCAATATTTCTTTATTCTTTTTCCTCACCTACCCAAAAAGCATAATCCAATGTGCTTCTCACTCTCACTGTTACAGTCTTATGACACTTTTACAATTTCTCGTTTTGAGAGATTTTTAACTTTAAGTTAGTTTTACTTTTTTGTTTTATCCCAATTTCTCTTCGCCGATTAGTTAGAACTATTTCAATCGGTACGTTGAACCAATATAAACGTCTATACAGCAATTCACTCTGGTAATATTATTGTCATGACAATACAGTGCACTTTGCACATTTCATATTAAACGTTCTTGTACGATTGACTATCATCAACGATATAAACGACGAGATAGAACAACCAGAATGAAATAAAATGAATAATTTTTTAGAAGAATAGAAAATAATGTACTATATATTGAATAATAAATTGTTGCTCTCGTTAAGTATTAATTTCGCAATAACAGCTGCTGCGAACGTAGACCATTATGATCTGTGAATGTCATGAAAATTTCTTTTTTTTTCTTCGAAATAAGTTACGACCTCACACTGATATGGTTCGATAAGTTAATTTATTGATCAATCAATTGATAAAATATAATAAACAAATCGCGGATGAAATGAAATTGAGTTTTTATTTAAATGGGGTATGAAGTACTCCGAAATTTTTCCAAGTACGTACGATTCTTTAATAAAAGATATCAATTTAGTAAGAAACACTTTTTTCTTATTTTTTTTTTCAAATTTTCTTTATTTTTTATATTTTTTTTTTTTTCCTTTTTTTCTAAACAGGTGGTTCGGAGCTACGACTATAAGGCCGAAATGCGTGCGACCGTAAGGCCGAAGCGTCGATTAGGATTTGCTAACGAATACGCGCGCGTCGCGACGGCTTGACGTCGACTGAGGAGCGGCGCCGAGCGCCTGTCCGCCCCCGCGAAGTTCCTACCCCCACCAAACGACGCCACCCCCGTGGCGCAACGCAAGAACATCCGCTGCCATGCCGCCGCGACGCTCGGATTCGGGACGCAACGCCAACCCGAGAGGGTGAACAGCCACGCGATCGAGAGGACGCTGGGTCCAGACGTCCAGGCGTCAACGTCAAAATACAAAACACTACGAGGGAAAGTGCGACGCATAAAATGCAGAGAAGCTTTTACGACCTGCAAGCTTTCAGAAAAATTTCAGACAAATTTCATTTCAACTTTACTCGCAGGTTCAGGAAATCGCTTTTTCCTAGTATTGATAAATTTTTACAATTTCATTTGACATATTTCCATAAACGCGAACGCTAGAAATCTTCGGTACTCTTCAGTTGTGCGAATTTGCATAATAATTTTGGTCATCGTCATATTTCTCGCCTTTTTCATTTCGTCGTATTATTTTTCATATCAATTAATAGTTGCATAAAAATATTGGTAAACCTCCGAGATCGAGTGTCCTACTTGGTCTTGTATATCACATACGAAAACTGGGACAGTAGCAAACATAGCATTCGCCATGCGGGGGCCTGCATGTCATTTTCAGGTCATACGACGTTCGACCTGAACTTTGATTAATGTGCATCATTTGCAATCCAACATAGTTTTTGCTCTTTTTTTTTCGTATCGATAGAACTCAGCGTAGAGTTCAGCTGCTACAGATCGAATCTCGTAAATAAAATCCAGCTTCTCTGCAGCATCAAGAATTGTAACAAATTAAAAAAGGGATCAAAAACTGCGACAATTCAAACCTAACATCGTTCCCCACGATTTGCGTATACAATATCTTGCCAGAGTTGGTTTTTCTCCTGAAATATCAATCAGTCATTTTCCAGGGTATTGAGAGAAGAGATCGAATTTCGAATAGACGTTTTCAAAAGATTTTTAATCCAGACACGATACGAAACAACTCAGTTTCTCTATCACGTGTCTAGCCGATTATTATTTAGCGCGAAAGAGTCATGAAGATTTCAAAGTCATTCCTTGGTCTTTTGTAAACGGCATTAGGTGCGAATGCCTAAGTTTGACATTTCCAAGAATTCAACTAGGTAAACACATACGTTAAGAGCTTAGGCCGGTTCACCGCCAATTAACTCTACTACTGTTGATGCGCGAGAAAAAGATGAGAAACATGTTATACGACAGCCCCGTTATCTGGCTTCGTTCCTAGCTCATGTTTTCATTTTACAGGACAACCCCTGCCAGACAATCGCGTGCAACTCAGATTTACACTTTTCAGTATACCACAATGGGCCGCAAAACCGCAAACAGGTATGTGTCAAGGTTCGTCGTTGCCTGCAGGGGTTACACGTGGATATATTAGCTTTCACACATCATAAATTGTTGCTTAAAACTCTTCATTCTGATGTAGGGTTGAAATATCTTCAAACTCAACTCCATACGACAGTCTATTCATTTTTTTTTAAAGTTAGATTGATAGCGATATTCAGTTATTAATTATTGATTATCCATAATTATGAAGGGTCATTAAGATATTGAGGTACATTTATCGGATAATAATGAATTTGGCGAAAAATATATCCATAGTAACGACGTGGATGAATATCTTTCGTTATTATATTTCAAAGGGATGTCAAAATCAAAGAGCATCAGATTTTGATATTACTACGAGGATAACGCAGAGCTAGGGGGATGAGTGAGTGAGGAAGAAGAGGGGAATCAATCTCGTAGAGAAATATGGAATATCCATCATCGCGTAGGTGGCTCGTATCACGCATCTGCTTAATATTCATAACATCTTATCCCCCGGCAACACCGCCATTCGAAATACATTTTAATAACGTTTTTGAGACACATCTTTCCTGCGGGTATTATGGTTAGGGTAGGTGCCTAAAAAGCACGAAAAAATGAAATTCTTCAATTTTCTTATCTCGCCTTTCTTACTTCCAAATCTTTCCCGCGTATATATCACATCATATTTTGAGTCCCTATTATTTCCACACCGATGATGAAATTTTCGAAAATTCACCCCCACCATATGTATAGACGTATATAAGCTGCATATGGGGTGCAGGAGAAAATCGCGTAACACACTCGTCGTAATAATAACAGTAGTTTCGAAACTTGTCGTTCCATTAGCGTTACGTTTTATGGTCGGTGATAATATAATATTTATGGACGTAGATATATAAGATCTCGGATATGTATATACCTACAGCTATTCCAGCGAATATTTGTCATATACTATACATAGATTTCCACAGTTTATTATCATCGATCCGTGATTTTTGACTATGGAGTCAAATTTTACTCATTCAAATATTAGAAAAAGTAAGTACCTACCTACCTACGACGTGATCGTCTAACAAACGGGTTCTCTCGCTACGCAGCGACGTCATTTAGCGGAACGAGCTGGTGGAAATATGAAAATTTCATCTAAAGTATTTCGAACGCGTCCTTAAGCCCAGATATTATTCGATTTGAAAAAAAAAAAATAAGGCCGGAGGTAAGCGAGTCGCGGTAGAGTTGACGTAGAAATATACTATATACACGTATAGCTATATATAACACGCAGGAAGCAGACGCTGCGCCTCTTATAAATTCAAATCACTTTTTTTCCCGCCACTTTTTTTTATTTTATTTCATTTTCGCGTTTCCTTATTTTATTATATCGGAAGAAAAAAAAAGTGATCCGCCTTCCGGGCCCGAGGTGTACCCAGCTATTATGGGAAACGGAAGGTAAACGGGATGCCATCTTGCCACGTTATGGGAAAATTGAATCGGTACGGAAAAGTAAGTTTACGCGGACGTAATGAATTCCAAACGATTCGTTAAGCAGTACGAAAATAAAATCAACCCCTCCCGCGGTTGCAGAATCTTAAAAGTTAATTTTCAACAGTTGTATACAACTTTGGAAAAAATAAAATAAAAATTGGAAAATCAATGTCTTCGGGGGTGGGCCTATACCTAAATTTTATCGAATACTTCGTCCGCTTGACTTTTATTGAAAATTTAAGTACGAGTAAAAATAAATTTAAGAAACGTAGAAGAAAACTGTATAAAACTCCTTCTAATTTATTTTATTTCCGTACTTATATGCGTATAGATAATCGTGACGACGCACGTGTCCCACAAGTTTTTTTTTTTTTCAACTGCAGGCAAAGCACCGCGTGTTCTGCAACTTCTCCCACCCTTTCATCGTAACAATGAAGTTATCGACCCGTGGCTGGCGTGACCAATTCCCATTGGAAGCCGGCCGTCAATAACGGAAGGGTTGAACGATATATCTCATCCCTTAGCCGAGTTCACCACGTGGCTCGAGTTCGCCTAGGGTCGATATTTATTATGTTTACTTGCAGTCGATCTAGCTCGGTGTAAAACAAACAAATAAACAAAAAAAAACGAAAAAATACGAAAGGAAACAACCAAAAAACGACCAAAAAAAGGAGGAACAAAAAAACTGAAAAAAAAAATCACCTCGATTAATGGCGTACGTCCAATAGCGTGCACGAGGCAATAAGGTTTCCCGACGAAGAAACTAATCAGCCTGAAATTTTGCCAATTACTGAACCAGCAGTGTCCTTTACAACGAACACCTGCTCCCATTTAGAAACCCTGATCGCACCCACACATTAATATATAGACGACTGTTATAAATTGTTCCAGTTATACGTTTCTGGGTGTGTATGAAAAAAATTAAAAAAAATATTCCAAAATTTAATTGCTCAAGAAACAAATTCATTTTTGGCACATATACTGTACGAAGTCAGAAATGATCATCGAAATATCTGTTACCAGTTATTGATTAATTAACAAAGCTGGAATACCGCGATGGTAATTACCGATATCTATATTCATGGATTAGCTAGATCACGCGGGTGCAAAGGAGAAGGAAGATTGAACTCGAGGCAAAGGTTTATCCGGCCTAAACGTACGCCTTCCTGCCCTTACGGACGTCCAACACCCCGAAGGCTCTTGGCTAAATTAGTATTTAATAGTGAAAGTTTTACTCCGAAAATGAGAACCGGCGCGTTTCTTCGATGAGAATGAAAATATCGAGACTACCTATACCTTGGCTATTCAAGGGTCACGCGGGTATAGATGGGATGCAAAACCAGTCGATTTTTAATGAACAGAAAATGAATTGGAATCATTAATGTAATTAATGAAATTAATGAAATTAATGAAATTGATAAGAAGAAAAATTCAACAGCTATATAGGATATATTAAAAATGGTGGGAATTTTCATACGAGGTTAAATTTGAATCGAATAATTGAACTACGTGATGATTTCTATGTATGTATGATGTAGACAATTTATATATATGTATTGAAATTCATGACGCAATTCGAACGTTGTTACGGGATTCCTGACGCTGTACGTGCAGTCGAGGTCTGGTTGCAATCGGACAAAAGGTTCAAGAACGGTAGGTACCTATACCGCTCAGACGACAATATCACCAGTCACGTTAACGTTCCAACGAATTTGCGGCAAGCTACAAACCGACCCCTCCGGTCTGCCCCCATCTATGAAATCTCGGGTATAGGATGGACGAACGGATTTCACCCACGCAGAGAGAGAGAGAGAGAGGTTTGCAAGCAATAATACATACGCGATCGCGCACCTGTTTCTTTGCCGTAATGGATGGAGTGTGGGTGGAGAACATTGGTGCCCGTTGCCAAGACCTATGTCACGCTTATATTTACTCGCTGCATCGTGCCACCAGCTACCATTATAATACAAACCGACATACATGTATACCTATAGAGTTTATATCGTGTGTACCACCCGCGCGGACGTATTACACTAGCTAATTTTGTAGTAGAGCAAATAACTCCTAATGTAAGCTGCCATTAAATATTTACCCTCGCTATAATAAAGCCAGATAGTCAAATGGATAGAAGAATCGCCATTAGTTATAATCGCGATAGTCATGCGTCGACTCGAAATTTTTTATCATTTTTTTTCTTTTCTCTCTTCCCCCAAGATTTCGTTACGATAGTTGAAGGGCGGGGAAAACATGTGTTCTATGAAAGTTTGACGGATGTTAAAATGCCGTTCAGAATGACGCTTTGATTATTTTAAATAACAGCTGGAGTTTGATTTTGAACGTTCATTTTCCGCCGCGGGAAATATAAGAGGTGGATTTTATCGTCGGCGTAACGTAGGTGGTCGAGGATGAAAAAGAGAAAGCCTAAAAACAAAGCTTACGGACAGGTTCATTCATGGAAATTGGTAGAGGGAAGTTTTTAAAAGCAGGGTTTGGTGTGGGAGGATTTTCCGTTGGATATTATTATTGAATTTCCGTTCCGCGTTCCCTGTATCGCCTGAAAGCCAGTTACGCTTAATAAATCCTTTTACGCACTCTCAGTAGTGTGTTCGGGTTCGGTATATATATTCATTCTATGTATACTGTTCACTATTCAACTGCGGTTATTTCGTGGGCAGCGTTGCACCATGCTCCAGAATCGTGGGTTAGGGTATGCAGTACATACATATTCGGTCATACACCATCCGCACAGCTACCAAACTGTGCTTACAATCCAGTCCAGTCTGCTCAGACTGCATGAAATGTGTGGGAACGAACAGCGGAGGCTGAACACCCTTAATAGATTTTTAATAAAATGAAAAGTTGTCGTTTAGGGGAAAAATCGCGTCGTTATACCTTACTTCTAATTGCAATTAAAAACGGAAATCAAAACCGGCTCTGCACCATAATTGACATGCATTCAATCGATGAATGAGAACTCCGAATGCACTTTTAGTATCGCATCAAACAATATCGAATGTCAAAGGTCTAACAAAATTTGATAACAATATCGACACAAGGATGCTTCGGACATCGCAAATATAGATGCAGGGATAGTGAAATTCAATCGATTTTCGTGACTGACAGATCACCTATTTGAAACTCGGTCGACCAGAGAACAGAGATGGACATTGTCCAGTTGAAAACCTCCGGGTTTCCAGGTCAAATTTACGTGGAAAGTTTGAAACAAAAGAGAGAAAGATATATATCTGAAAGCTTCGATGCACTCGGCATCATGTATCTACATATAGGTATAGGTGTACCTTTCAATCGTGTTTGCATATCCGGTACGACGTATTTTCCTGCCTTGCGTATCGCACAGTTGGCACAGATATGCTACTATATACGTACATAAGGCTGTATGGTAACGTGAGCACACGAAAGTACTATACCTATACCTATAATACATGAGATAGTAGATCGATAGAAAGATGGATGAATGGTCCATTGGGAGGAAGGTTTCACCCCGTTGTCCGTGACTGCATTTTGTCATCAACTGAAGTGGATGGCTTCAGTGCAAGGAATTGAGAATCTAAGCGTGCAGGTAAAGATGCGGCATTGGAGAAAAGTGTCGATCGTCAGGGCCACGGTTTCCTGTCTATTTCCTGTACCCAGGTACTTCTACCGCGTAAAGTGGATAGCAATATTTGTGAAATTCTATCTCATGAGCCGCAGAGATCTTCAGGAATTCGCGATCCTATCGTTCATTTTAAATCTTTTTTTTATAATACATGTTGTACATATGCAAGAATAATTCATAATTCTGTTTGTCATATCCGAGTTTCTCTGATGGAACGAATGGTCCAGCGAAAGATTGTCGTTATCACTTATTATAAGGGTCATAAATTATTCAGTGAAATAACGACACGGAGAATTCCGCTAGACGAATATCGATATTATAAATTGATGAAAATTCTAGATTCGAGTCGAAGCAACTGTGCGATTTTATAAAAACAGTGAAGATCTGTCTGCGTCAAAGACGACCCCATCGAAACTAGCCGTCGATCTAACTAGATAAATAACGATGCTCGCAGAGAAGTTTTAATTAGAATCTGAGCACTAGTTCGCTACCCATTGTATAAAAATATAAAGGTAACGAAAAAATCCAGAGTCTTTTGCCTCAAATGTTCACTAGAATAAGTAAAATAAGCAAAAAAATGATAAAAAATTCTCCGTACCCTCAAGAGTTCCGGCGAACTGATTCAATCTGATTATTCTGATATAAGATTTCGAGTATCAATTCGAGGCAAGAATGAAGGCAGTATCTCAGTCGGATTTTTGTATCGACACCATTCCCAAACTCTTACCTATATTCGGTTCGTTCAAAGAAGTGGAAGAAGAGCGAAAGTGTGGAGGGGTTCGGATGTAGGTAGGTTATAACGTGGATGGAGTGAGCAGGTGCTTACTATTTCAGTTCCCAGCATACACACTCACACATGTACGCACAATCTCCTCAGATAATGTATCGTTTGTAACTGTCACTGCATGTAGCTCACCTACGATATACTTGGTATGGGAATAGATATATATATATGTACATATATATATATATATATGTATATACGTGTCAAAGTGTTGGTTGGCTGACACACGTGTGTCAGCACGTAGATCTCTTACAGGTACAACAGGATGACAGCAAACCTTACACCTATGGGCTATGTGTATAGGCAGATATATACGAGGCTTTAAGGTTTCCTCCCTACTTTGGTTCCGTTCGGTTCGGTTCCCGGTTCCCGGTTCCCGCTAGCGGACCTACCCTATAACCAACTCACCTACAACAGGGTGAGGGGTGACTAATGTTACCTAAAGGGGGATTTGTATACTAGGTAAAATCGATAAGGAGCCGGATGGACGATCGTGTAGGCGAAGAAGGTGATAGGAAAGGAAAGGAAAGGAAAGGACGCCTTTGATAGATTCGGTTAAAGCGAATGGAAATTCAATTTGACGGTAACTTAGGTAGGAAAAAAATTTCGGAATGAATTGATGCGGTTCGGAATAGTATAGGTAGCTGCAGGTAGCATAATAGACATCCGGACATCTTATTTTTCCTTATTCCAGGACGTCATAGACCGACAAGAATCGCGTGTTTCGCTTTAGACATATTCACATAAGCCTGCAGGGGGTAACATTGTCTGTTTAGCCCCACTAGTAACCGTCTATTCTCAATGAGTGACATCTATTCTTATTGAACTTGATGGATGTAATACTTTACGGATGACATGCTTAGAATTTACAGGCATTTCGTACCCGCGCCGTAGCACGAGCACCAGCACCAGCACCAGCGCCAGCTTCTGGTTCAAACGACCATCAAACATATCGTCTGACGTTTATCCCTTCTTACGCGAAACTGTCCCTACTCTATCCTGAAACATCGCGCTGCAAGGCCGATTTAAACTATCCTTCTCGGTATAAGTTAAGAATATTTCTATACATGCCGCGGTTATCCTGGACGAGGACGATGAGAGGGAGATGAACATTCCCGGGGAGACCAGCTGATGATAAATAACCTTTTATACCTGAGTATCGTTCCAGACCTCCTCACGTCGAGGATAATGTATCGTTTGCTATCATGCTTCACATAATATTCAAGTAAATGTCACGAGCTCTCATGAGCAAAGTGCAGGTCGAGAACAATTTACTTTATGGAATTGAAAAAGTTAGTTTCTGTAAAAGCTGCAGTGAGTTACTTGGTCAGACGTTGCGTGTAATCTCCGATGCAGTGATAGATATGGAGAAGCATGAGGCACAGCTTGTGATATTCTCTGGCACAATTAGTGTGAGGAAACGCAGAAATAATAGCTGCACAAAATTGAAAGATAATGTGAAAAATCCGTGCACGAGGAGTCGAGTACATGCGAATAATAAAAATAAAAGTATAAACAGTTCGGCTGGTAGCTAACATGAGGTGAAACTCGCTGGACCCAACCTCGATGAGAAACGAGAAGATCTCCGTACCTATATCGGGCACCAAGCCAGAATGCTTTTGATATCATCTCGCTTAGCCTCCATTTCCACATTCTTGCAGGAATGTCCGGGAATACATTTTGTTGTCGACACTGTTCGCTGGCTGAATGGTAGTTTTATACATTTAGCTGAAGCTTGAATTTACATCAGTCAAAGAAGTTCGTAGCGAAATAATAGTCCTGCTGCATTGTGTTGTGTCGTAAATTCACCGCGACTAACCGCGCGTATAGGGGTATACATGTACTTATTACATATAAGGCTGTGGATATAGCGTCGCGACGGATGACGGCGTCGCAGTAGTAGTCGTCGTCGTCGTCATAGTTGACGAAGCCATGAAAACTCGTGCCTCTTTAAATCCTCACGCACGAAAGCTCTGCAGTTACCAAGCACAGACCGTCAGTCTAGCCGCGTTAGGGAAGAGGAGTGAGAAAATTTATAGGTCGGATCATTACCCACAAGGATCCAGACTGCTATATATACCGCGATACTATCTAATGAGAGGAGTGATCAAAAAGGATCATTTCTGCAGCATCGGGTCGTTTGGCTTGTTAGTGAAAATTACTCAACGTTCGTTGATTACATAGATTTTCTGAATTGTTTCATTCGTCCATATAATTTGATCCTCCAAGATTTCCCACCTGTATATAGTATGTGTGATAATTACCATCGTATGACATAGACATGTATGGCCTCATTTAGCAAGAAAATATCACGTTATTATGTTATAGCTATGTACCTAGGACTTATTTAATATCGTGTTAGTTAAGAAGCTCGACACTGTCGTCTAGATGCGAGGCCTGGTAATAATGCGATGATGAAATCATGACGCAAAGGAGTTATGTCTGCCTGAGATACGGGCTGATAACGAAGAGCGAACCTCCCTATCTTATATCAACGGTACACCGAGCGTATCAAGAAATATATACTTACTATTTGTTTTCGTGCGAAATACCGAGCACTACTTCTTCCACTGTCGTATAACAGAGAAATATTACGAAGACGGATGTCGTGACGTATGGTATGGGAAATTGGTATCTTTATAAGACCTGTAGCTACCAATCTTAGAATACCTTTTTAGTTTTCTACGCGATTTCTCAGGGGCTTTCCTCGGGGCGAAAAATAAAAAGCTTTGACGTTTTTAATGATCGTCCAACCGGTCAAGTACATATTTCATAGATCGTTAAATCGTGTAAAAAATTGACCGTAGCATAGAAAGAAGAAGAAGAAAAAATCATAACCAATCTTATTTCCATATAAAGAAGAGGACGGAATAGAAATTCAGTTTAGTATAGGATATCGTGCCTCGGCCCGAAGTAACCACAATAAAATACCATAACCAATATGAATCTTATTCATCTATATCCGCGACCGTATACCTACCTCGAGGGGGCAGCCCAGGCCAGACGCATAAACCATATAAAAAAGAGCACACACACGTGTGTAATTTCAGTACAAATCGATATGTGAAGGAAAATCCAGAAGAATTTTCCGCCCTTGGGTAGACTATAATTTATAATTCATATAAGTAACAGTTTATAGATCTAAGTGTAACTTATTGTATACTGGGACATACCTTCCGCGAGATATTCTCGTGCATATTTTTTTAAAGAACATTTCTTGTTGTTTGCTGTTGGAAAATTCACTCATTAATTTACTCACCGATTCTACCTTTCATAAATTGTAGATATAGGTTCAGCATTACACTCGATATTGCGGTTGACACTTACCTAAAACAGAAAAGAAAAGATTAGTTAATAACTGCGAGCTGTTTTCTCAAAGACGCAAACCTTGGGTCTCTTAGCTAGTTACTTATTAATTTTTTGGAATGAAATTCGTACCTATATTTATTGAACGTCTATTCCTCAGCACGGTAATTGAGCTAACATACAAAGTCTAGACGCGTGTAATTTAAGGGATGTAAGATAATGACGGCGAATCATATTTTCACGAAGGCTGCAGAACTCGATTTTTGATTCACGATGACAAGTAAGCATGAATTTTTTTTCCAATTTGCTACAATATCCACGGTTGTATCTCGTACTTGAGAATTATTCCCACGTCATTGTGTTGCTGAATCCATTCTCACATTGGGACTTGGAAATTGTAGGTGGAAATATAGAAATATCTTTGCAGACGGTGGAGTCGCAATGTCGGAATACCGAGATACGTAAGTACCGTACCGTTCCAATCTCATCGAGTAGTAAAACGGATATCTTACGTTCATCAGCATTCTTTATGCTCAGCAATTATCACCCCGTTGATTAAACCTAATTAAGCTTTCATAAAGCTGGCGCTAACAGTAACCTTAGGGTAGATGTAAGACTCTGGGGCTGAACGTTCAAAAATAAACAACCCTTGGAAGTTATAATTAATAATCTCTCGGAAATTTGAACTTGCGTAAACTTTTCCATAAATATTATCTGAAATTTTTATGAACCACGAGATGTATCTAAACAAAGTTTTCAATCTAAGTATAGATATGTATATTATATGTAATATAAACTTATTTCCAGACTAACCGCACGATGCACCCCATATCGATGAACTCACTATTCCACGAGATCATTTTCTAATCAGCAAGTATAAGTCATAAATTTTATTTGACGATCGATGATGAGGTATAAATAATTCCTATTCTTAGTAGCAATCTGAGCAAGCATTTCAACGGCGGATCTTAGATGAATTCCGACGATAAGAATTATATTCAGAAACATATGTCAATATTCTAAAAAGGGGAGTCAAAGCGAGAGTCACAGGGTCATTCGAAAGCTTTCAAATTTAAACTTGCTTACTTGAGGAACTTTGTCACGTGTGACCTTAGCCACTATATCACGTTGCTGGTTGAATGAGCAGACAAAAAGCCTCTATCGAATTGCCATTTCCAAATCTATGGATATAATTTCGCGAAATGTTTCAAATATCAAAGCAGCTCAATAATTTCTTGCACCTTATGTTCGGGGAGATCGAAATCGATTTGTTTTTCTCATTTTTTCTCATTTCTGTGAGTGAAACTTGGGGAAAAAGGAATTGAACAGTAGGAAAACAGCATCAATATTGCAAACTCTTAACAGAGTGCAGTAAAAGTTCGCGAGGTTGTTGCTGTACTTCGAAGTCGCGCGTTATTAACCCTCCTCATCAACACCTTGGACAGAAAATCGAATTTGTCGATCGCTCGCCCTCGGGCTTCGACCAATATAGAGGTCTTTCGGGTGGATTGCTTCGCTAGTAGATATTTGCAGAATTGGCTGAGCTAGCAATTATAAGATTGCTGGGGAGTGGCTATGGCGGTGAGTAGGGTGCACGTGCAAAAGTGTATTAAGAGAGCGGCCAGCGTCATCACACCCTGATCCCCACCACCGCCATTTCCTCCAGGATACTATCCGGTCCTAGTCCGATGCACCGAATTCGACCGCGCAATTCCCTGAAGGAGTTTCTTCAGCAGAAGGGCGGACTATTTGTCCACGAGGACAACCCACGTGGTCATTGAGTCGAAGTCTTTTCCCCGTTGAGACGGGGTTGTCTAGATGGTGGTACACCCTTGGATCGTGCTTTTGTCATCGCGGAATTGGAAGAGCATAAGCCGCTTTTTATACGTGGAGTTCTTTTTCTTTTCGCTGCCTCAACAAAGAGAAGACCGACTCGATATCTCGGTGATCCTGTCAGCAAAAGAGGGGTAGAAAGTGAAATTCAACGAATCAGCATTGATTCGTCGATTGTTTTAAACTTTCTACTACTTTCTTTTCTTCTTATACCCTCCCAGAGTTCTTCGCTCATCATTAAAAGTTCGACTCAGCAAACGTTACAAGAAAAGATAAAAGTCCACCTATAACCAGCCTCTTATTGTCGTTACGAATTTTACTTCATTATATATTTCACCAACATGAATTAGCACCTCATTCCTACGTCGTTTTACACATTTGACGTGTGATGGGTTCCGGGGTTTAGGTTCAGGTTCAGCCGTAGAGCTATCGAAGGCTAAAAGGTTAGTGAACCATTTTATGAAACAAACACCTACACCGCAATCTGCAGAATGACAAGGGATCATAATTATCGTAATGGAGGAAGCAGGTGGTATTATTCTAACCCGTCCAACGTGTTTTAAGCAAATGAGTTTCATATTAAATTTCCAGAGCCTGTGGTTGTTCAACGACGGAATCAGTTATTACCTAAAAGCACCAAGGGAAAGTATCACCTAGTTGAAAACGGTTGATTTTCAATATCAGCGAAAGTTAATCACTTCAACGATCGCGAGAAAAATTTTTGCCAGATTTTGTACTCCGGAGAAAAAAAGAGAAGAAGAATTGACGCAAACCAATAAATTACGCTGACATGAAGAAGCGTCAACCTATATACGGAAATTCATGATTCCTAATTACGTGAAATTGAGATCCAAACAAGGTCCAACCATGTATGTATACCATAGGGCACCATTAGATGAGCTGAGAAATAATTAGGGATAGCGTTGCGCACAGTTAAATGGTAGCTCGGTTTCGGCCCTGTTGTAGACCACTGAATATAACGAGGTCTGCTAACGAGCAGTAGCAGATTTTATGGGCAGATGGAGATGATCCCTTGTCGGTGATTGATGCGATCTTCACGCGGCAGAGGCCATTCTACTGGTAACAAGGTAGGTATACTTGTTCGTTGTACCATGCGCGACATGAGGGCCCCATGGACGTAGTTTAGCCGTAGGCAATCTCTGCTAGGTGAATCTGGGCAATCACGTACTGATTGAGCATCGAGCTACATTCATATGTATAATGTATATGTTTCGCGATTCGATGGTGAAACGTTTTTTCATAAAGGCATGCATGACGTATTGGAAAGAGGAGGAACAGAAAAAAAATGCTTGATAAATTGAGAATTGAATTGATTAACGCTGTGGAGGTGAGGATTTTTGAAGTTGTTACTTTTGGCTCGAGTATAGCTAGATCTGTATAGTTCAACGCCTAAGGATACGTCCGCTTAAAATCAAATCGATTCTTTGTGGCACGCGGCCAAGGGAAGTCGCAAAAAATCTTTACTCGGAACGCGAAATAGCTTTAGATACGGCAGCCAATAAATTAGGATGAAACAGCTACTGAGAGTTAACTTAAAAATGTTTATTCTCCGTAAGCAAGGGACCCATAAAGTCGTGATTCAATGTATATCATTATACCTACGAATCCGATTTCATTCTCGTCAAGTCTCGAATAAATTGATGTATTTCATCCCGCATTACGTTTGATATCGAAGCCGTTTCATAAATGTAATATTCGCGGGACAAAAGAGAGCATAATGAAAAATGCCCGGCACACGGTCACGTTGGATAAAATCTCTGCTCTCTGAACGACCGAGTGGAATTCAACCGTAGTCCTTTTAACCTTTGTTTATACACATCTGATAACACTGACGAAGAGCGAATGAATGAATGAAGCACCCAGCTACCGACTAGCCATCCAGAAACGAATGAACGAAATCCGAGGCAAAGCACCCCTCCGTCATTCGTTGTAATTATCAGGAAGAGGCAATGGTGTCGCTGTAGCGAAATAGATGCTTTTTCATTCACCGGAAAGACCAAAGCACGCTTTTAATGTTGAAGTTTCCAAATACGAGAAACATCGATCTATTTATTGATCTATTTGTGTTTCGAACATTGAAAATCCGTGATAAATTATCGCTCAATCTTCAAACTTTTTCCAAACCGAAGAACCTGACGTGTTGGATATTCGAGCGGCGGTATTACATCATGAAAGTTTATGGTAAGGATTTGAACAGAGATTTGCCAGTGTAGAAAACAAGAAGTAGGATGAGGTGAAAGAAAATGAAAATCTTCTTTGTAAAAAGTTGTTCAATTTGACGTTCATCAACGCCGAGACGTACACAAAACAGATGGGACACAGCAGCCTTACCATCTTCGTCCTTTAACCCCCTTTTGCACAACTCCACCCTCAGCTGCGCTTACTTACCTACTGCGAGGGCATGGTATTGTCTTTGAAAAAAATATGATTGATCGAGAGGGCTCTCCAACGAGGCAGAACATCGATACGATATGAAGTAAACGAGAAAATGTAGACGACGCGAATTTAGATGGAGATGAAAATTAAATTATGATTAAGCATCGCGTCATACTCTAGTGCCTGTACCTAATAATTGTCCCATTCTCGTAAACGATGGTTGTCAATAATTGACCGGTCGTGCGATAAACTACGTGAAAAAATACTTAACCAGAAAAAGAGGCGGCCTGGTTCGGTGCTGGCGCAAATAGAGTCCTGGAATCGACAGATTAGAACAGTGATGATAATTTACAGCTAGACTCAAGCTGCAGTAGGTACGGAGACCGTTCCGAAACCAATCGAATTAACAGGACTCTAGTAGTTGTATTGCTCCTAGGAAAGTACCTCTCGGATTACGACGATCTCGGGATAAAATTCATCGCCATTTCGCTCCTCCATGCAACGTAATGGTCCATTAACTTCACACATAGTCGCTTTTGCGTGCAACTGTGTGAACACGTGAATATGTATGTATATGTGCATCCTATACGTGCACCTATATGCATATCGGAAGATTACGCATGTTTGCACAAGATAATCTGCATACCCTGCACCTCTATTCCGCAAAGCTACCGCATATTTCGTTTCTGATTTACAGATATTCTCTTTTTTGTCTCGAATATTGAATCTACAGTGCAGCGACTCATATCATCGACGTATTGATATTGAGTGGTACATGTTCTCGATGTCGGCTACGGAGACGATAAAGTCGATCCTTAGAAAATTTCTTCAGACAGCCGTAGGTCCCGGGAAAAAAATGGTCTCATCTTTTCAAAAGTACCCATCAGTTTCATCAACGCATTCAAATGAGAAACATCAAGTAATGAAATGAATTATTGCCCTTTGATTTATGCCTAGTTGAATTGGCGGACTAAGCGCAATTCTTTGGCATGTACTGCAGACCTCCGGGCAAATATCCTCGTGAGAACGCCACGGGGTACTATCGATTCGTATACTGGTTTCATCCCTCACTATTCATAGTCTTCGATGGCACGTGTCTTGCCGAAGGCGCGCGCGCGCTTTTGGGGTATACGTATACGTACATAGGATATACCAACATGTATTCCACACGTGGGTGAATGTCCCCTCATATACGTCGAGCGACAAAACGTCCAGAGGGCTGCGGACAGTTGGTTTAATCTACATGTGGCACGTTCAGATGTTTCAATTTGTTCTAAACCGAAGTACAGTACTTCGATGATTATTATTTTCATATACGGACTTTGCTGTTGTCTTCTTTCATTATATCTGCAGCGAGACAATTTTCGATTTTTTAGTTACCGAATGAGGGCCCGTTCAGAGTTCAATTCAACCCCAATCTGCATCCTCATCTCCCGTTCGCTGCCTTGTCTTTCTCTCTCGGTTTCCCTTTGCATTGCGTATTTATGGTCCGTTGAATAGACCAGTGGGCGTCGCGATGTCCATACTTGGCAGTGTTACCAGCCAGAAACTCAAATTTGTATTTAGAATTGAAAAGGGTATACGATACACTCAAAAAGATGAAGGGATATAAATAAAGAAGGAAAAATTCCACATATTTTACGCCCGGTCCACGTTAGCCATATAGAAATAGGTGTATACTGGAATATATTACATAACCACGAGATTCTTTAGGTTGCCACACACCCACTCCACCCCTTTCAATTTAAATTTTCAATATCGGACGAAGCGACGCGACGCGACGCGTCGGGCACGATTGGCAAACATTTCTCCTCGGGCTATAGAGATTGTCACATGTCTAATGAAATAATCTCGGGTGGAAATTATGGAGAAAGAGAAGAGGAGAAAATAAAAATTGGAGAATATGAAGAGAGATGAAATAAATTGAAATGAAGCAACAGCAAAGAAAAAACAGAGTACAAGATTCCAAGTAAAATTCAGTACTCCTGGGGGCGATGAACCAAGGTATATCTTATCTCGAACGCAACAAACATCCCAGATCATTTTCACCTAGGGAGATATCACGCGGCATGCTCCATCTCCACGTGTCGCATAAATTGGGGCGTATCGCTAACCGAGCGATAATCTGTTCGCACATGGGGTCGTCACACCCGATGGTTTAGCAGATGAGAGAGTAAGGCAGTCTGCTCGTTAAGAAGCACCCATCTGCGTGCAACTTTTGGATATTTTGTATCGTGGCAATTACCTTTCGCCGCTGATCCTCCGCTTGTTCACAACTCAAACTTTATCGCTATCTCTCTTCGTTTATTCATTGGCATATATGTATATATGTAACGTACGTGGGGGTTGATAACGCACGTCAGACTGGGAAAAGTTCAACGGGTAACCTTTACTCGAGCAAACACGTACGCCTAAAATTTGTTTTATGCATTTTTTATCCAGCTATAACGTGCGGAACCGGGCCAAGGTCCATCGGCTACCAGCTACCAGCCATGCCCATACGAAAAGCCCCTGTTCTTACGTATTTAGAGAATTAGGAAACGCGGGGATGATAAACTTCTGCGAAAGCATCGCATGGCATGGCATGGCATGGCATGCTATACGCAGACTTGAACACCCTCTGAATCAGCCAGCCGAATATCACAGAGTTTTCGGGGGGAGTGTAGAATCAGGTCATCCTGATCCTCATCTTCGAAAATCACAAATGTCAACACATCCGAGGAGCGTTCACTGGCCTGGGACAGTGCCCAATCAAGCAAGCGGATATAAACCGACTGATAATGGAACCAAACACCCCGGAATACTCACTACGCTTCTGACGTCACATCCCGTCAGACTCTAGACAAGCATCGAGGCACGATGAGGTGAGCCCAGGGTGAATCGAGCAGGGAATAAGCCCAAAGATAACATGACCCGAGTTGTTTGTTACCTACTGTTTTGGCTGATGGCTTTTAATGGAACCGGATTACGGGAGCCGATCGAAAACCACGGGTGGTTGTATCCGTGTGCAAGTTGAGCGTGGATGTGCCTGTATAGTTTCTACGTGCCAAAGTTTGTCAGAGTTTCAAGTTTGAATAATAAGAGACGGTATTGTATTTTTTTTTTCTTTTTTTTTCTTATTGCTCACAGTTGGTCCTGGGTGTGATTTTATTTTCAGCCAACTTTTTTACACAGTCGTTTGGCAAGGTTTCGATTGATTGGCAATTGGATGAGCGGCGTGGCGTGAGCCAGTCGTGGAAGTATTGGTATCTGGCCACGAAGAGAGTTTCTTAAACAAAGAAGAGAAATATCTTGGCACGTTTCCCGAGTCACTGTACTTTAATCTCGTCTCGGAAATTCTCGAGTAAAACTTTAACACGGTTCGGGACGATGTGTCTCGTTAGTAGAGAGACCGTTGGAGGAGTCAACCGTCTTCGAAGAGTCAATGAGGAGAGGAGTTAGTCGATCCTTCTTCCATCTTACTTTTCTTCTGGCTCGAGGACACGGGTTCGGAATTACAAACGGTCCTTTTCAACAGTGGCGTGAAACTTTTGACTTTACAATTAACTTGTGAATGATTATTAGTTCAGCTACGGTTCGGTCGGTTGGTACAAAGCCCGCAAAATGAGAAGGAGGAGTTCGGCTAATCTCGAGATGAGAAAGGAAAGGAAAATTAGTTGGAAATTGATTGGGGTTAACCGAAATTAAATCTGATTCAATATCGGAGATTGTTTCCAATTCTTCAATTTGTTTTCAATCGTCATTTCCCGGCATTTGTTTCCTCCCATTTACCATAGCTATATATAGGGGCTGCGAGACAAACAGGCTGGTGCTTAAAATAATTAAAAGTCAAACTGAGAAGTCAAGCTGCTCGACTTATAAACAATTTCATCTCCCGGCAGATTGGAGTTAATTCAGTTTTTGTCAAACGAGTGAAGGACCAAAAGTTTTTTTTTTTTTTCTACAAGTTACTTCATTCAACCCCCAACTTTGAAACCATCTTATTTAGCCCGTCCCTTCAGGCCAGTTATCTTGCTTTTTCAGCATAATAATTATTACCAAAAATATCAAATATCAAATAGTGGTCTGTACTTTCTTTTTACATCGCTCGAAGTTAATCCCATCAAATCAATTTTCTAAGGAATTGAATTGGTCGAAAAATTGATTTATGATAATATATAGTCTTTCAGCGTCAGTTCGGACCATGTCTCGATATTCCACGTCCTTTCATCATAATCATTCATAATTTGATGCAGATTTTCGAAAGCCTAACTCGGCGATGATGTTCGAAAAAGTTGAGCAGCTAGAGAGAGGCTGAAAAAACAAATTCCCGAATATGTTTTCCACGGTATCGAATAAGATTACTCTGTTCTTGAACTTGTCTTCGGAAGTTATTGATTCAATAGTGTGAAAATAATGAGCTGTAATGATGGTTGAGGATTGTTATTATCATTTTGATCATCATTGAACTTTGAAAGCACGAGGAATACATAAACTTGAAAGTTTATAATATAACCGGTGATATTTTTCTGGTATTTCTCAACGATTTACATATACTTGATATTTTCCCGTGAAATTTATTAGCCATAAACGTCACTGGCCTAGAAAAGATAGGCCGCATGACCAAGAAAAGGTTAAGCCTGATTTGGAAGAACTTAAATCCGTCAAGAGCCCGAGAACGATGTATGAAACGATGGGGCGAGGGACTAAGGAATAAATAATACGATAAGGCAAGTAGTACCGGTTATCGTCCTGATCCGGCTATAATCTCGCTATCATCCGGCTGTCCCAGAAATAAGTCAAATAAGGAAAAACAAATCGTGGTCATTTATGGACGGGCGAAACTTTTTTCGCTTTCGCCTTACCCCCCTTCGTTATTCCATCAAAAGTCAGTATATCGGCCTTCGCGAGATTTTTTTTTTCTTTCGTTCTTTCTTTCTTTTCACTTTCTCTCTGCATTCTCTTCCGTGCTCTCGTCTCTCCCTGTGCGTATCCCTCTAACTTCCCACTTTATTACTTTCCCTCTTTCAGATCCCGAGGGTGTATCCCAAACAGTGTTTCTTTATTCTTCACACGCCTTTACATTGTTTTTCCATTTCGAGTCTCCAGGGTTTACAGTTTTCAGTTTTTGAGTGCCTCAACGAAAACACAATAATATGTAAGTGGTGACTCGATGTGTTCCTTCTTGGATAAGACTTTTCCAGCTAGTGGTGCTAGCTTCTCTTAATGGTGGCTTTTCGCCACTTGTCTTCTGCAAATACCATTTTTACATTTTCTCCGAGCGCACCTTACGTGACAAAGTACAAATCGCTGCATAATTGATAGAGAGCTACGTCCACCAGTGCACTTTCGAGATCAACTTCTCTTCTGAATCATACAGATCGTCATCACAGCAGATCCCGCTCCAAAGTACCACCGGAATTCTGCTAATCCCTATCAATCCGTCATAAACCATGAATATACTTCCTAATCAATGAACTCGATAATCAAACTCTTATACTGATCGCAAAAGCTTCCCGGTGTTTTACGGTTATGCCTTCGATGCGTCACTTATCGTTAATCTCGGAAGTCTTTGCTGAATCTGGTGTGCGGGGAAGAACTTTTGGACGAAGAGCCTTGGGAGCAGAAGGAACTCGTAGCAAGGACATAATGCAAAGATGGTAGCTACCTATAGACGAGCATCAATCATGGAGAATGTCTCCCAGGACGTTACCGCTTCGCTTTTCCTCCTATTAATACCTCGCTGTCAGAATTTCCCCACCTGAGTCTCTGCTTCTTCCTTCTCCGCCACTTTCACTGTCGAGTATCGCCTGATGCGAGCCAGACAGTCTGTTGTAATATAGCTTCCGAATTTCGACGAAATCCTGGCAGTTTCTCTTCTAATATCATCAGAAACATCCTGCAATACTCCGCAGCAAGAACCAAGAGTCGAAAACGAATGAGTATGGTTCCTATACCTGCGTAGATCAGGAATGGAAAAGACTAGATAGGCACTAATATGGCAACGGAGTAGGTACTGTGTTGACCTAACAGGAAACGAATTGATGCTCTGCACTGGTTTTGATAATCTAATCGCTAGCTGAAGAGCTTTAGATGGAACTTTTGTCACTTAGGCGAACCAGGCCGGTCGAAAGCTACCCGAATCCGTCACGACTTGCCCCATATCCAGAGCTGGAGACTGCTTGGCTGATTCTCGTAGCGTTAAGTCACGAGCTAAGTCTCTGCTGTGCGCCTGGTCGGAATGATAACTAACCCAGGTTCAACTCCAACCCCAAACCCAACTCCAATCCCCCAACGGAGCCGAGGAGAATCGGAGGTGGTAGTATAAGGGAATAGCTGCCCACCTGAACGCTCCAAAGCGTCAGCAATGTGGTCTTTACTTTGGTAAGCAGTTGAGGAGCACACGAGGGATGAATTAGGTATGTACATTTACTCCTGATCGATGACTTCGCAAGGGTGGTAGACACACGTCCGAAGAGGCATAATTAGAGGATAGACGAAAGACGTGGGTATATAATTGTGTGTATCCCAACTCAACTTCCGACAAACTCAAATTCGGTGTTCACCGAGTAATAATTTCGGGTTTACCTCCCGTGGACGGCCCTCAATTTGACGAAGATATCTCCTAGTCTTGAGGAACTAATGGATTCGCAATTCGAAGATTATAGAATAACGTTGCGATAAATGAGGAATGTCTGTGATGAAAACGAAAAATGACTAGATCACGTATCTAGCATATTAAAGTTGTAGCGCAAGACAATATTTCCATGGTCATAAAGTTATTAAAAGTCTGGCAAGTCGCGACGTGAAGCTGTAAAAGTCCGGTTAAGATGGCGTCCACGGTCGCAAACGACGATGAAGTTCATCTCAATAAAGTTGCTTACTTGTTCTGTGCTTCGGGCACCTGAAGGGCAATTAAAAATTCAACAAAACTTTTCCACTGCACAAGTCGGCGCTATTTCATCGCTTTACTTCCTGTTGCTCGAATAGCCATTAACCTAATTACGATGCTTTTTTATCAAGTTGTCGATAAAACGGATCGAAATAATGCTCATAGACTTTATGCAAATATTAACTTCAACATGGTGCAAAGTTTTTTTTTTTTTTTTAGTTTTTTTAGATTTTTTATTGATTGCAACTGATAATGCTCTTGGTTTTTCGAAGCTTCTTTATTTTCGCTGTATAACATCCGCTAACTACATCCAGCCCCGTCGTGGCTACCTGGTCCGTATAACGTGAAAAACCTACCGGAGCGATGAGCTTTGTGCAAACTTTCGTATCTTTGTTTGAAAAGCCCGAACCATGTAAATATAGGCATCAGCCCTGGGGGCAGTATTTAATTTCCGGGCTACAAGAGTGACTGGACGCGGCGTCGCGACGCTGTCACTCCACGGCGGACAGCTTTGATAGATAGATGGATAGCCCCATCGTCTCCCTGCCATTTTACTCTCACCCTATGCTCGTATGGTGACCATGCCACCGTGTCTATACCATCAGGGTCCTGTTTTCATCGTGACAACTATCCACTAAATAATAATAATCATAATGATAACAGGGATAACGGTCTCGGTGACGAGAATGGACAGGGCGAATATATCTATGCGTAGAATCGCGAGCCCGCAAGTGGTCGTAGATTTTACGTGTTTTAACGAAGATATACACTTTTTTCTTTCTCCTCTTTTTCAAAAACCGAATGTGCTCATGAGTAATTCAGGACGGCTGAGTAAATTCGAGATAGTCACTCACGAGCGGGAAAACGGACGAACGGATGTCCGTCCCCTTCGGTCGAGTCAATAGCAATCTCATCTACACGTACGTCATACTTTTATGATGTTTTATGATCGAACGAGGAAACTGTCACTGTATGTGCTTTGGCGTAGCCCTTCGAAATATTGTCGAGCCCTTGTGCGGGGGCTGCAAAGGTGCTTCGTGGCCCAAATGAGCAACGTATTTATTTAGATGCCTCGCGATTTTCGCTCCTCTAGATTCTAGAAGAGAGTGAGTACCGACGGTAAATCGGCAAATCCAGTTACGGTTCGTAATGCGTTCAAAATTACGGGGATTGTTTCAGCGAGCAACTGCCCCTAATGCTTCGTTATTCCTTTATGCTACAGGTTTAGCGCCATCCCTCATCCCTCATTCCTCATTCCTCATCCCTCATCCCTCATCCCTCACCCCTCATCCCTTAACCCCCCAACTCTCAGAACTCGATTGGTTTAGAAAACTTAGTTTGAAATGATAAGCTCAGTGCTACATATTTTATTCACTCTCTAGTACTTCAGGATTAGATCATTTTGCATCTTTACGAATTTTTGTTCCTGAAGATTCGATATCGAATCGCGGACAATTTTCATTCCTTTTTATTTATGAACGTTTCAAGGGATCGAGAGAACCGTGATCCATGAAAACCCTGTTCAAAGGTATAACGAAACAGAGGGTAAAATGTATCTGATGTGGTACAAGCTTCCGGAATAAAAAGGAACAAGCAGAATATTACGAATAGAACGAAGTATCATGTCGAAGTGAAGAACCGAAGAACGAAATCGACATTTCACCAGCTTTTCACAATTGATCTTTGCTCTTTTTCTACCGGGATTATTCTACCGGAGAAAATCTATCCTGTCGATACACGTCATTCGAACTTGTACCCGAAGTGCGAGCAGCACTGAACTGGAAGGACACGTGTATTATTGCCGAATGTAGGTAGAAGTGAGCTGGTGTGTATATATGGGAGCAAAGCACATGGTTCTAGTATGCACATAATGCACACATATCCAAGCGTCAGTTACTATGAGTAACCAGTACAGAAATATCAATTATCGGATCGAAGCCGGGGCAAAGTGAATGAAAATGATGTCAAGAATTCTGACTGGACAGCTGCCTAGTTTATATTTTACCATATACTAAGTTTGAGGAGTGGTGTTTATCCCTATGGGATATTAGACGTCAGACGAGCGCAGAGTTGGACTGTGAACTTTAATTAAACGAACTGGTTTGAGCAATAAACAAAGGTAGACGGTTTTCAGCCAAAGTAGCGTAGCTAGCAAGACTTACGAGGCTCGATTTTGCCTGTGCAAGAGAATAGGGCGAGGGTGCCGAACGATATTCCCATCCGCAGGTAAATCGGATGGGACGAAGCCGTCCCCGCTCGTAAATTCTTAGACACGTTGGGTCGACCGAATGCGACATACCAGCGAAATTATATCTGGGTTAGACTTATGAGAAGAGATACGTTGCCGGAAATAAGGGGCCGATAATATCTATACTATGGAATATATATGAGAATCGAAGTCTCGTATCAATCCGATAAAGAAAAAATAAAAGAAAAAAGTGCGCGTAGAGAGAAGCCAGGGTTAGATTTTCAATCATATTGGAAATGAGGAAGAAGAATCGAGATTTATTTTTTATGTTTGGAAAATGGTTTGAAATTTTGGTAATGGCTATTTCGTACTGCGCGAATTATAGTGGTAAGAAAATTTAACAACGACTCGAGGAGTTTCGAATAGGATTACGGCAATATAAAACGCAGGGTGAATGTGAAACATGGGGGAAACACTTCATTAATTCGGTTCTGGATCGCGGGATGAAGCGAGATGAGGCGAAGGGGGGGCGAGAGGGAGAGAATGAGAGAAGAGCAAAAGGCATGGAAAGACAGAGAGAGGAAGAGAGACGCCCCCTGGTAGACCAGCATAAAAAACAATCCCTCTTGAATCGTAAAGATTCCACCGTCGATCCGGTATTCGAGTATCCCCATTCCGTATTCCCGCCGAGTCCCCTGGACCAGCGCAGCATCTCCTTTCGAAATCCGGCGAGATTTCAATAGCAAGAGAATGTAGCGCACGAATCGCACGCGCGATCGCCACGACCTGCGTAGTCCCCGACAGTTCGACGTTTTCTCGCGGGCTCTCGGTTTAATTAAATGTAAATTGCTGGGAGAATACGATCAACGATATTGTCGTCGTTTCGACTCCAGAGCAATCTTTAAAGTACCTTCGGCTCCCAGCATGCCTGGTGGATGTTCGACGATCTCAAGAGTCTCCAGGGGTGAAGAGAGAGAGGCGAGGGTGGAAGGTGGAAGGTAGAAGGTAGAAAGTGTACCAAATCGCCCAAAGACACGTGTTTCCTAAATCCAGCGAAATAGTATCTACACCGAACCACCACCACCACCACCATTACCATCACCATAACGGCCATTTTTTTTCTCAGAAGCTAAAAGATCCAACGACTCTTACATTGCGGTGGTTGGATTCTTCCATTGACTGTACTAATTTTGTCGGAGTGGACGAAACGTCCTCGTTACTCTTTAATTTAGATTTGAAAGCCGGGGAGTGAATACCCTTGTGTAATCAGAATCATGTACGTATGAATTTTCATTTTCAACCATTTTATCAAGTAATTAAAAAAAGGAACCCGTATACCGCATACCCCAGAAGTGGGCATATATACATACACATATGTAGTTCAGTACTCGGCAAACATTTTTTTACGATCAAGTCAAATTCTGTATATTCTTTGTCTCGTTTGCAGTGATTTGGCCAAAACTATAACAGTTATCAAATCTGTATCACTTCATCACTCAATCTGTCTGACCATCGTGAACAACTTTTTGTGTTCATATTGTTGGCGAAAAAATATTAGATATGGGATTCCCCGCCGAAGTCTAGGCATAACAGGAAATCTGATGCTACTTTTCTTGCTGACTTTTCGACTTTCGCTAAGGCTGTAGAACCACCATCTTCTGTGGGTACCTAAATTTGAGGGTGACGACAAGGGATCGTTTGCTCTTCAGAATAATCTTCGGTATTATAAATAGCAGCTGGTATGTATAAGATCTGGTCGAAGCTAAGGGTTGATGAACAAAAAAAATGGACTCTTAAATTTGCTCGCCGTAAATCTGACGCGTTAAAACAGCGAGTGGGCCATTAGCTAATCCTCGTTGGGTAAAATAGGGCTGTGGCCGTTGGGAATTCAGGAGCTGCAATTGATTGGCGTCGCGACGCCGACGCTACCGCCGGTTGATTAGAATGGAACAACACGGAATCCCTCTCTAGCTAGCTAATGGCTTGCCGCAAACGGTGTTTACCCTGATCTCTCTCTTCGTTGTATGTTTCTCAGCCCAAGCCAACGATTTGTCATCTGCAATGCCAATGAGATGCTTCACGCGTCCAGCGAAATATTCAACCACCTAGCCTCCTGGGAAGAGACACCGACTACTACCCTCGTCTGACTGCAATCAGTGCCACCAGCACAAAGTCACTCGACCTCGTTTGTTCTTCAGATCTCTTCATCTCGCCGGACCTTCGCTATCTAGTTAGGTACATAGGTAATTATGGTAAAGAGACGCGTGCCTCCATTGTCCAGATATTAATTTACTCGGCAAAGTGTTAATTAGTAGACCCAGGCAGGCAGTAGATGTACCCAATAAAAATACTGCAGCATTTGCGCTGAGCATTAAAATGAGAAAATTAATCAGTCAGCTGGTTGGGAATTTTTCTTTTCACAAGAACCAACAGGTAATTATAAAATATACCCTCAGGTTATGGAAGCAGCCTTTCTTTTTTAAGAAGAGACTTGAAACGCCCGGAAATAGTCGATAAAAATATTTCTCTTCTATTTTGAAGACTTCTTACTTCTGAGAAGGCGCGATTGGATTTATGGCAGCCTTCAAAGATATCGAATCAATAGGAGAACTGTGAGGAATAATTCAGTACCTGAATGTTTTATGGGTGGACTGAGTCGGGCCCAATCGAACGAAACCGGACTGAACTGACCAGCCATTCTGTGGCGTGTGTACGAGCGGCTGTCCCGAATTTATCACCCAGCTCGACGTAGCTGTACCGTGCTTAAAAGGCGCGAAGGCGATTGGGAGCGGTAAATTTATTGGAATGACGTCAGAGTATATATCGGATAAAAATATTTCGGACCCCAAGGAATAAATAATTGGTTTGGATCGGAAGCTGTACACACATTCGATTTTTCATACGATTTTATCTTCCATGCATGCATGCATGCAATCTTTTCCCGGAATAATTTTTACATCCGTTCTTTTTTTTCTTATGGCGAACAATTTGCCAATGATTAATTGTATTAATCAAAAAAGAGGTTCACTCGTCGCCGTGAATTAATGAACATTAATCAGCGTGCACATAATTTTCCTCTAATTTTCTCAAAGTCTTAAATTTTAACTACATGTCGTACTCCAAGACTCAAGTTTCAGGACATTGATTTAATCGAGTTTCGTACTAAGATGACGCTTCGCGGATAGAATATTCCGTCATATAATGCAGCTTCGTAACGCCATACGGGTACGACAGACTCGACAAGGTAAATAATTAGACAACCAGTATCTGGCGAATCTGGAATAAGATTATCCGATTAAGGCGTGCATATAGGTGATTTGATGTGCAACTATAGCCACCACAGAGAATCCGCATTGTTGTAGATTGTATCTTGCGAGTGAGGTGCGCAGGGGTTGCTATCGCGTCGAATCGCCGCACATTTCCTAGCTATTAATCAATCAATGAGTTTTACTTCTCGAGGATAAAGTTCCGGGCTCGACGCGGGTTGTTCCCTGGTATTCCTACCTACACGTAGGTATATACCTACGTCTGCGTACCATTAAACAGCGCGATCATCCCTCTCAGCTATTTCCTATCAGCTCCTATCTCGTCCGAGCATATCCCCTCGGCTCAATCTCAATAACAATTATTTCCGTTATTAGAAATTTAATAAAGGGCTAGCTACCAGGCAGCATAGCCCTTTGACGGGACTCGCTCAATAACGTACTCTGTAATGCGTGATGGCCAGGAGGTGGAATGGACGTGGGGTTAAGAAGACGAAGGAGGTTCGACTTGGCGTTGAGACTGAAATGAGGGGGGTAGTATAAGGGGGAGGATGAAGATAGGAGAAGGTGAATACGATGGGGGTAGTGAAAGAGGGTGGGAAACGAGGAGAGGTAAAGGGATGTAAATGAGGTGAAGAGAAGATAGGTATAGAGGTATAAGGTATATAAGCTATAGTATAAGATATAAGGAATATACAGAGAGAGATGGAAAGTCGCGATGTTACGTCGCGGGGTGCAGAAAAAAGACAGAGAATAGGAAGGGGTTGGCGAAGAACGGAGTATAAGGTAGGGTAAGTGAAAGCCTGATAGATTCATCTGTATTCCGGGTGGTGAAATCTCGAGATTATCCTGACACGAAGCGCACGTGACGCCCTCCCGCCAAAGATTTAACTCGAATATTTCAGCGCATCTCTCCACAGATAGAAGAGTGATCTTCCCGTTACCCTCTATGCGTTTTCCTAAAGTCAAATAGAATCACCTATATGTAGTATAGACACGAAATGACTGGCGCAGATTTCCTATGATACGTGATACTTCCCCTTATAGAGAACCCGGTAAAATTAATCAAGAGCTGGAGCTTGAAGTGGGACTTTTTTCACTCAATTGAAACAATAATCTAGCTTTTCCGGAACAAGTACCAGAAAGTGATTCGTTGATTGTTGAAAGCACCACTAGGTAAGACTTTACCAAGGAGGACCAGAAACCTGTCCGAAGTTCTTCTCGCAGACGGGTAAACCCAGCAGGATAGATAGCCCTCTTAATTTTTCCAATAATGGTTCTCGTGTAGCCAGAGTCAGCAGTTTATCAACGCGAGGATTGGCAGTCTGCGGTCCACGTACCACGTGGCTGGACACAAGCACGTTAAAAATAAATCCGTAGCCCCGATTCCGGCCTCGTCCGATACACAGAGGAAATGCTATTTACTAGATACTAGATCTTGACTATTCAAGTGATGCACCTCAACTTTGACTTACAATTATGAGAGAAATTAGAACAGAGTGACATACTAGCCCCCATACGCGTGGGTAAAAACGTTTTCGTTTATCCGGTAATTTTAAGGGCTGCAAGGGTGTGCATACATCTTCGAGTATATAGGTGAAGTTAAACAGTACGCACGCGTCCTGACACGTGAGGCCCGCCGTCCGGGAGGACACTATAATCCTCTTAGTACGATGCAACTTCATTAAGCATTTGAGGTTTAGGGTCGAATCTCTATGAGAGAGCAAAAGAGAGAGGGAGATATGGGTAGGTTATGGAATAGAAAGAGAAATAGGGATGTAACATGTGTGTTACGCGAACCATCCGAGAATACGGAAACGAAAGCCGCTTAACGCGAAATCCATGCAACGTACGTATGAAATTATAAAAAACGCATGCGATGCTCGTGTATACCAACTCATTTTTCGCAAATCAGTTGATCTGCTTTTCTACACTTAAGTATAGTATGCGCACTGAATTAACTCTTCCGAATAATTGAGGAAGAATTTTTATATTCATACTTGTGTATGGTAACATATATTATGCTTACTTACATACAATTTGCGTGATATTATACTGGTTCTACTCCTCGTTTGTAAGGCCCTTAGGTACCCCAGTTTGCGGAGTGACGACACCAGAGAATTCTGTAGTCGCATCAAACTAAGGAGGCGCATTAAAATACATCAAACATATCAAACGAGGCATGGAATCCCTCAAACAGAACTGTGGCCCAAGCTTACACATACATTACATTATACTCTCGTATCTCGTGTGTACATTAACATTGCCGACAAAGAACTCTGCCCGTATACATGTGTGTACACTGCATTTGTATGTAGGGTACTTGCACTTGCGGGATAAAGTCCCATCGTGTACTGAGCAACAAAAACCGAAAGAGATACTATACTGCACTCGTAATGACGACAATGCGCTTTTGAATGAACCGGCGAATGGTGTAATCCTAGTACCGCAGGGGTTTGCGTTGACTCGTTCACGTTCGCCTGTATCCAACCTGCTGGTATACCTAATACCTACTCGGAGAAAGTCTTACTTTGCATGCCCTCGGCACACATGTGTTTGGTTTGATAAGGGGTCGGGTTGGAATAGCACGAGGGGATAATAGTTCAAAGGCACCACAGGATCGAATGAACTACGAGGTTTGTTATTTTAGCATTACCAGAACAAACATAATAATACCTCGATTTCAGGCTTATTTACTCATAGATTAGTACCTACCTGATTTATCACCGATTGCGGCATCCTTCGGGAATAGTTGCTCTATTAACGATAACAAAGATATAAGGATGCATTGATTTTTTTCAACTTATTAGAGACATGGTATGCCATTTTTGATAATAATGCTCTAATCGTCGACTGTACAATTGCTGTTCTATCAATCATCCATCCAGTCCCGTAATTTCCTGTAACGCCAAGTGCCCGCTGCTTGATAAATAATTAACGATTCTACGCCCGTGTCTACATAAATGCTGACGCAAAGCTCTTGGAATTATTTGCCAAGAGATAAAGCCAGACGATTTTATCAGGCAAAGTCTGTTTGGCCATCAATCTTCGGAGCCAAATATTTCATTGAATATTAAAACTATTAGGACATTTTCTTGTTCCTCTCAAATGCTCGATATTTCTAGTTTAACACTAGACATTAAATTCTGATCTTCTCGCGATGCGGAAGCAACGATTTACCCTCAGCTGATATTACGATTAGTACAATCGTGGAATCTGCTTGAATCCTCGAAGTCCTTTGTGAGTTGTGTCTTTTATTTTCACAAAAGTGAAATTAAATGCTCGTAAAAACGATCTCTGGATTATTTACTGCCGGTTATTCACAGAGGGCTGCTTTACTACGCGCGATCCTTATACCTTGCACAGTTATACAAAACGTTGTCAGACAAGATACAAGGATGGAAAATCGGAGAACTGTTAATGGGGGATGAGAAACCAAGAGCGTTTATGGACGAAGATGGGAGGATATATTCGACTATAGCTAGCAGAGAGACGGAGATGGGTATGGGATGGCGCAAAGTGGAATGGGTGTGTACACACTGCAATTATATGCTTAAACATTGCCTTTGAAATTCTGCTCTTGGCTGGGTCTGCTGTGGAAGCAAGTACCGACTCCTGCCAACGGAGCACTAAGACTTAAATTAAATATTGTATCAGCGGTTTCAAATTAAGCCGTGTTTATCTTGGCCAATTTTTCATCACTCTTTACCTAGAAGAACCAATTCCGCAAAGTGTTTCTACTTCTGATAACACCTTGTCGAAATTTCAACCATATAACGCCTGCTGCGGGATCAAATTTCTAAGGAATATATACTACAAATGACTAACACCCCTGAGACACAATAAGCGACACATGCATTCATACATGGGACCATTTCGACGCCGCAGCTTGGTATCGCAGGGGCAAAGACTGTGGCACGCAGAAAATCATAAGATTATATAGGAATCGCGCTCGGGGATCGCGGACCAAAAGGGCGGAGACCAATATTGGCAATATCGCGGTATGTTACATTCCAAGTCCCAACTCGGAATAACATAACTTACCCCTTTTCCACCCCCTTGAAAGCCCCTTGATTTTTCTTACCACCAGCTAGATACTTGGGTCTCCTAGAGCGCATATGAAGGTTCAAAACAGTCCGCGGACCCATACCCATATATAAGAACTGAGGGAAATGGCGAAACATTTTTGAGAATATGTAAGAACACTCTCCACAGCTGGTGCAGCTCCTTCACCACGAAAGGAAATGAAAAACCATTCTACAAACGGCTAGCATTCACCGTTGCCATTGTATTTTCAGCCAATATGCGCTATGAACTAATTTTTTTCTTTTCTTTTTTGCTGTTCTTCTCTTCGCACATTTTACACTGCAGTTATAGCAATGCTGGAATCATCTCTTGCGATATGGATCGAGATGAAACATCAAAACATCAAAGATAATATATTATACACTGAAATTGATTTGTGTGAAATCGTACCTACTTTTGACCCACGTTTTAACCTTTGCAAACATACTAGGAGACCAAGCTGCTTCCTTGGCTGGTGAGAATAACTTGAAAATTCTGTTCTGACATATACGACGTATGTATACCTACCTGGGTAACATTCTACATGCCAATGGTATCGGCAGACCATAATAAAGGCTCGACAAGAATGTGGCGGCAACATAGCTTCAATATGGCTTTCTGATGTTATGGCAATAATCGAGCTAATCGACAAAGTTCATCAATGTTGAATTAAGATGGGATCTACATGGACAGCCAATGTAGCTTCCGAACCTGACATCAATTTTTTTTTTCTAGTTTCCGAGAGTTGTGGTGGAGTTGGGGATTTTTGAAAAAAGGTCAACGTATGTGAGTGGCTAGAAGAATTGAGTGAATTTTTTTTTTTTTAATTTTCAATAATGGTTGGGTTAGTCATTTTTTGGAATCGAATTCCCAAGAGTTTCAATCGAGAATTACTTTCACTACTTTCAATGAATCTACGTTTACGGGACTTCATTTCGATGGACGATATCAGAAAAACGGTTCGATGGAAGAAGCGGAAATTCACAAAATTTTACATTGGGCTAAGCTGCCGCTGTAAGATGAAACCGTCTACGGCCACATCAGTTAGGTAAGTTGGCCATATAGCAACTTGAAATTGTAACCCGGGTACATACACCCACCTACCTATAAATGTCTCAAACGACCTCCGGAGCAGACGATGTATGCTCAATCAAGTATCGGTCATCAAGTATTGATGAAATCAATACGCAATTACAGTCATTCCATTTCTATGATAGAACTATTCATGTAGACCGTGTATATACGTATGTATAATGTCAAATATGAGATGCATGATGGATAATGATTTGATGGAGGTTCTCCATAGAACTTGTGCTGGAATATGTATGCTACAGCGTGTATAGGACGTAGAAAAGAAGTAGAATTATTACAGTTATGCTTGCTAGTACCTACCTATACCACTGTGAAAATAATTTCACCTGCACAATTTGATTGATTTTATATTTTTGATTGGTAAAAAATGTTTGGTTTATATTAGAACGAAAACAAGTGGTACCTAATAGTGAAATTCATGGGACAATAATGTCGAGTATTGAATCGGTAAAAACATTCGGATCATTTTTATAAACCGGACATTATTTTGCGGATTTAACAGATGGATATTTAATGGCTTACGCGAGTGGGTAAGCTTTTTGCGATAAATTTTATTGTATGCCGTGTGTGCAGTGGTCGGTGGAAAATCAAATTTTGAATATTTAGAAAAAAAGTGGTATGATAACTTTATCGAGTAACAATAGAGTAGAATATTTAACGTGGCAACTTGATGGAGCTTTCCATTATACGTATGAAAGTTTTGTTCTAAATGTTTGTACATCACCATTTGTTTATCATACAAAATGCATACGAACCAATATACGAGCAGTTTTAGGTACTTTGAACTTTACGCCAAGAGTATGAGGAATCGAATTTAAATATCAACTACAATAATTTGTCTGTATTATCCGCACCATTAGGTCGAACGATGGGCTATCCGCTATGGGGTAGCATATAATCTACGAAGCACTTACCTAAGCGCTTTTGACGCCTTTTCAAACTGCGCCAGGTTTTATTCAGGATGGAAAAAGTCACATCAGGCGCGATTCGCGAGTCGCGAACTCCGTTTGCCATTTGCTCGATTTGTTTATCTTTCATTTTCACTTTATTTCTCACTCAGTTAATTGAAATTGAACCTTTGGCACGTGCCACACTGCGTGACTTGTTACGGTGACTTCTTTCGTCAAATCAATTGGCACGCTGCACTTATAAGTATTTCTTAGAAATATAATTTTCATTATTTATTTGAATTTATTCCAAATGTCGTGTAAACGAGTGAAAAATATTGTCGCGAAAAATCGTTTTTTTTTTTTTTTAATTTGTTAATTTATTAAATTCTAATCACTGTGATTTTTTCTTTTTCCTCTCTCAGTCCTTTTTTTCTTCATCCCAAAAACTTTGCCAGCTAATATCGTTTCCCAGGAAAGAATGGATGAAAATAAGAAACAGTTTAATCGAGTAAAAAGCGTTTTCACACACATTTTGCATAAAAGAGTGATTAAAGTTGAAAAGTTGTATGTGAAAAATGATAGCTTAATTCTGTGATAAAACTCGTATATTTTTCTTCAGATCCGCGGTATAGGGCGTTGCATAAACCCCCGTAATATATACGGAGAAATGGAGGGCGTCGTAACTGCTCCTCATTATTCCAGTAATTCAATACGGTGTGCTATATAGTGCAACTATGCAATGAACCTCTATTTTTCTCCGCTTTATTTCCCGCCCTCGGTTTCCATTCCAGATGCTAAAGTTGCGTTGCAACGTTGATGCAAAGCTCATTTATTATTTTCATTTTTTTTTAATCCTTCGCGAATAACCGGCATTTCATGCTATGCTGCAATTAGGTACGCAGTGCGAATATCGCGAAAAATCAAGAAAGGAATTAGTTAGTTTTTCACAGAACGTCATAATTAAATCGAGCTTTCGACGATGCATATGATGAAAATAATATGAGCCAACGTGTTATAGATATGTATCTATATGGCTGAGCAAAAGCTTTACGGATCAAAAACTATACATATAGTTATACAAATTAGTCGGTGTCTAATCGATTATTTTTACGACTCCATAGGTGATAATGGCGTGACAATATGATTCGGCGTAAATACTTTAACTCAATTTTGAGAATCGTCAATATTTGGGGGGATGAAAATCAGTGCCGTTCGAAACGAAGCCGCTATAAGGCCACCAGGGCCGGGGGTCGGGCGACGCTCAGCGTCGACCTGACGCACTGACGCACTCTGGTTGATCGATGGCGGCTAATATTACTTGCCGTTATCACGATCATATTATAATGTGAACTCATGGATCAACGACGCCCGCCTCGCTCTGTCAGTCTGTCCGCGAAAAAAAAAGCTGTATTCGTTCAACATGCAAATGATATTTCAGACTATCCGTATTGTTAATACAAATATGCAAATATTACTTCGGTGTCTTCTTGTTCACGTCGTTTTTCGTCATTTAATTTTATAATTTCTTTTTTTCTTTCATACTCCAAAATTTTCACCCCTTATGATTTCGCTTATACGTATAATTATTAATTACGCACATTTATAAATATTCTATGTATATATAGACATATGTGACATAGACTAAACAATTTCATACTCACGCCACGTAGATAAACGGTTAATGGGTCAGATTGTGTTAGTTTTGACGAGGGTCCAAGTCGCCTTGATCCTGAAGAACTATGAACAAAGTTTCGGATTCGCTCCTCGGACAGAAGCTGTGAGGAAACAGCGAACTCTTTGTGGCTTGTATCAGTTCGCTAATTTATTTAAAGTACCTAATGTCGACACAACTATATAATATTGTAGAGAAAGTTTAATCAATAATCGTTGGAAATTGAAACGTCGAATAGAACGAGAAAAAAAAAACCAAAAATCGTATAAAATTTGTTAAGTAAATATTTGCCTTGCGGATACCTTCAAAGTTCATCGAAGGTTAACAAGCGTAATTATTTAGCCAGGTTAAGCAGTTGTAAATATATATAGAGGAGTATCTAATTACTTGTTATTTGACTTCTTCTTCTTCTCGTCTTACGACTTAATTATGATATTTTCTTCAATTACGTAGAAATTTCTGTATAAGCGAAAAGTCAAGTTGAATGAAACTTTATTGAAGAATAATTTGCCTCACTTAATTATCGACTGCCTCAGTAATAGCGAGACCATGAATTTTTCAAACCAAATTATGTACATGACGTGTATATATGGCTATAGCTAACAAATACTTGCTTATTTTCAGTATTTTTGAAAGATAACTATTTTCACTTTCACAACATATTCCAATACATATTTCGACTAGAATATATGGTCCATTAAATTTCTTCGGGAAAACCTTTTCTACCGTTCCAAGCACATACTTGTCATTGTTATATTGTTGTTAGTCTAGCAGCCCCTGTCTAGTTCATTGTATTGACACAAAGTGACGTGGGGGCCACCTCAAAGTTGCAAGAAGGATTTAGAGCAGTTCTCTAACCGGCTTTCACGGGAAAGTGAAAAAACTCGCGAAATCCCGCGGGTGATCGAGGATCTTACATGCTATAACATATTCAGCGTTGACATTCGCGGAAAAAACTTTATTTAGAAAAAAAACAGAAATGATACAAAATTTAGAAAAAAGAAGAAAAAGATCCATACACGATCATCGAAATCAATATTTCACACCTATGGAATAAAGTTCGTCCAGAAACTCGAGCAGTCTCATCGTCCTTTCGGCTTTTCGAAAGTTCGAGTGCTGTTCAGCTGATGAATTTTCTATCAGCATGACTGACCATGCGATTTTCCGGAACATATGAATGAGGAGAAAAAATGAGGAAACAGACGCAATCTTGCAAGCCACACATTAGTGGAGGAAATTTCCATAAGCTTTAATGAGATAACGGTGTGTAATTCGTTATGATAATCCAGGTATTAGAATAGCAGAGAATTGTTTGTCGTTTAATTTCATGGTATGGATTACCATTTGTGTTTCCGGAGGCTGTAAGGACGATATAAAATTCAACAGTTTAGAACGGCACCTGGTTTCCTCGTATTCATATAAAGATGTGTCTGACAAGCAGTGAGCGGTTTGTCAATGAGGTAAAATACCATGTGATATGGTGGGAATCGTTTGATAGCCCGCAGGGCTGAAGTCAGAGGTATATACGTTAAAGCTTAATAACTGAAGATCAAAATGAAATTAGGGTCGTGGGAGGCTCTATACCCATAATCGAATATCAAACCAGTAAAGGAATTATAATTAATGTCTAGGCGAACATCCAGGGAGTTTGCAGGATTACTTTGGAGTTTTCGATATGACGAATCGCGAACGGTTCAAAGGACACTTAATCAGATTACCGGCCATTAGCGTAACTTAACCCAGGGCCCGACCCCAATACTATCAATTAACCGTGCCAAGTAAACTTTCAATTAGCTTATATACCTACACGACCGAGGACTTCTGGCGAGCCACACTAGCCATTTAAAGAGAGGAAATCACCCCGGGTTGTCGAAAGTCTGATGTATGAACGTGAATATCGAGATGAAATTTGAACGAAAAGACGTGCGCTCTGCAGATTGCTTCTGAATAAATACCCTCCTGCACATCGCTATACGAAAGATACAGAAAGGCGTACCCTAGTATATTAAGGGGGATAAAATAAGGGGGAAACTCTAAGGGATCAAGTAGATACCTCGGGAGCACTTAGCCACGGGAATCCCTGGTGCGAGCTGATTTCGTTGCGTCACGTCGCGACGCGACACGACGTCTTGGCGTTGCTCTGCGTCGCACACACTTTGTTCAACTCTGATCTACTCATTTTCTCTCCCTCTCTCTCTATCTCTATCTCTCTCCATCTCTCTGTACGTATACTATATACAGAGATGTGTATATAGGTGCGATCAAACTCTCTAGAGATCTTCAGAAAGGGGAATTTGTTCTAAAAGCGTTATCATGTACATCATTCACTCCGGTTAATCAAGATTGACACTCGATGTTTATCCGCTAATTGATTCTTACGGCAATGATAAAAGATTCACCAGATCCCGTCCCTCCCAAGTCCCGAACACATTATACTTTAAGCGAGAATTTTAACGCCAACCTTTTATTTTGTAATCTGCAGCTTTGACCGGAAGATATAGTCGGATACGTCGTACATACGTATTTGATGCATTTTTATCACGACCATAAATGACCGGATTAGTTCGATTGTGAAAACCGATAAAAAGCTTATCGAAGGATCAATCGAAAGCAAATTCACACACACACGTTAATGAGATCGAGGTGGGATAATGAATAATAAGGAAATCGGCAACTGAATAAATCCTTTTGCAGAAGCACCAATTAATTCTATTGAATAAAATATAATCGCTAATTGTCATCCAATTAGCTTATTGAAACCGTTCCCGCGAGCGAACGGAAGAGAGGCGCTTTCAAATTCCCTCACTACCAACCCCTCAGCATCCCTTCGTCCTAGTACATCCCCTCCTCTGTCTAAATCCATTCTACCATCGGGGTAGGCCCGCGTCGTATCAATACACGTCCCCTTATGAATTCAATTAACTCCAATAATACTATTCGAGCTTGAAATTCCTGGTAAACGCTGAGTCAATACGCGGAGGTCTTAGCGGTTACGAAGCAGTTAGAGGGAATATTATACTCGCTTGGTGAAGATATTAAGCGGTCCAGGATGGAGCTTTTATTTTCATTAACCTCTTAATTACGTTCGCATAGGCGAACCGGGGAAGAAATTCTAGATCTCCCGAATGAGAGAAGCAGGATTTTCCGAAAATATATTCTATCCTTAATTTCTCTAACTCATATTTTTAATCATCTACACCTACCTCAGTCTGAACTAAGCGCGCAGCTTTCCGCACAGTCAAGTAGAAATCTAATCTCTATAAATTTTCCAAGTGTTTAAGCACATTCGGACATTGAAACGCGTGCTTGCAGATCTGAAAGCTTTTCTTTATTCAACGGGATACAAAACATCCCGTTTCAAAGTGGTAATCTGATGTAGCCACTTATAAAGTCCCTATCGTTTACCTTTACCTTCAAGATATCGCCCCTTCTTTGCTCCAAGGGACCGGACATGCCGGGTAATTTTCTCTTTCATGAAAACTCCTTTTAACAACCACGACGAATCCGCAGCGGCTAACTTGAACGATGAAATAATCATACCGCCTCTTTCATCCTCGGGGTAAATTATTACCACGATACCAAAATTTTTTTTTTTAAGTATAATAATCCGCATTCTTTTATACACAAAGTTCAATATTGACGCGAAATTTTCAACTGCTAAACAATTAACTCTAAGGTGAAAAAAATCTTGGAACCGTATAACGATTGACCAACTTGACTAGCTCGAGTCTCCAAGTTCAAGGCACACATCCCAATGCGAAACCACGTAACTACCATTAAGATGGTTAAGATGGTCGTTAGCGGGGGGCAAACGGACGTTTGTCGGGTCAGCATAACTCTGGTCGCTTTAGTATACTCGCAGGCCGAAGGCCCTGGGCTAGAAGCTATTATCGGTCACCAAGGTACCTTTTGGGTGCGTTCAGATAAGTAAGTGTTCAAGGGTTTCTACACGAGAGAAACTCTCGCTTACTTCGTCTGAACAGCCGATAGAAGAGCCTCGAAATTTCCATCTACAGCCCAAATTTCTACCCAGTATACATGCACCTATGAAGGGGCTGTTCTTCTAGGACCAACAAATTTTTTCGATACCCCAATATTCCTACGAAGTATGATGATTGATGACTATGATATTTCGAAGCACAACCGCAGGCCAAAGCCAACGCTTTTGCTATGCCTGTACTCAAAGCAAAAGCAGTTTGTTCGTATCTGATTATCTTTAGGGACTTAACAATCCTTCCTCGAAAGTCCTTGCCAGATTATCATCGATGGTTGAAATTCTGAGTGGAGGATGAATGATTTGATTAATGAGATGATGATTGAGGAACTCGTCCGGATTATTGGTGTAATGATATTCAGTACATTCAGGTCCTGCAGGAGTTGCATTCGCTGGTAGAGATAACAGCGTTGATAGAGTGGGAGTTGGGTGCGAGGCGGAAGGTCGTAAGTCATATCTGCGGTCCACTAAATCATCCTGCCGGTCGCCAGGGGTTTGTAATAGTTTAAACATGACGTGCCAAGGCGTGGCTAGACGTCCATTCTGACCGGATTTCAGCAAGAACGTTACATCGGTGTGGTTCAGAGAGGGATCTCCCGTCTCGGAGGACCTCGGCGTACGTTTCGCCTGGAAATGTTGAGTTTCTTGCGTGCTCCTTGCCTCGCGTTTTATTGTTTTAGAGATGAATTCTTGAAAGTAGAATACCAGAGACGAATCCTCGCATTTACAGTTAGCTGCATCGTACGAGGGCGGAGTTCACATCAACGGCGTTTAATTCCGCGAACTTTTTACCACCCCTAACGTAGTGGGCGAAGTAAAATTAATCTTCGAATGGAAAAACCGTCAGCTTTTATCTCAAGCTGCAGCCGAAATAGATCGCATGAATAAATTTTCGAAAGAAGAAAATTTCATAGTAGATTACGCCGGATCCGACACAGCAGTGCAATAACGTTACATTCTATCGGCTCATTTCCCAGATATCGACTTCCGAAGTGCGAGCTTTAGGGCCGCTGCAGCTCGAGCAGTCGAATGGTATCTAAAGTCTGCCTATTTCAATGCCGAGCACGTGTCCCCATCAAGTGTTTATTAATCGTTGAAATTGTTAAGTACCCTTATAGCTGAGTGGCCGCTGAAAGTGAATTCATTGAATTATCGCTTTATGAGCCAGCTGGAAGTAGGTATGCACTTTTTTGTCTCCATTGCGTCGACAATATCCTCGGGGCAATGACGATACTATTCGAGACTTATACATATTTCATGCGACTAGGTGTATATGAGCAGCAAACAACCACGTGTGCTGACTTCACTTCAGTACTTGCAAGAGACACACTATCCGCAGTACTACTGAAGTCTGAATGCAAATATGGTGGAGGTTTTCGCAAAGCGACGGACGTTCTCTGTCTAGCGTTTATGCCGCATGTTTGATTTCACTTTCATTAATTAACTGCTGTTCCGGCAATGACGTAATGCTATGTACAGACGATGGATTAATTTGAAAGTGGTCATTGTTTAGCAATTACTGCGACGCTTGGTAAATATAATAGACAGTGTAATTACTCAATTAGTAAATTAATTGCAAATATACCTATGTACAAAGTGATCATATCGTATACATCATCTAATTTGATTATATAAACTTTCAAAGAGATTATAATAAGCTCATCATTCTCGTTGAAATATTCTCGTACGTATTTCTAAGAAATCATATAGGATGATCCGTTACAGCTGGATATCCGTATCGTCACCTAGGAAATTTCAGGCCTACGCTAAAGGGTTGATTGAAAGTTAAGCAAGATGCGATGCATTCATCCCTAAAGTTTCAATCCTCATCCGGGTTCGAGCAAACTGAATTTGATATCGTGTGGAATACGGTTTCCCTCTCTGGATTATTTCGGTAGGTACACACACGTACGGATCATACAGTCGAGTGCGGGCCTCGACCTGGTCGAAAGGGTCGAGTATATGTCCGTCCGGAAGTCCCGAGGCTTTTGGAGGATGTGGCCAGCGATTCATCCGGTTTAAGAAGCAGCGGTGAAAACAGGTTCGAGGGTGATTCGCGTTATTCGCGTCGCGGTTAATTAAATTGAAATTGATACGAGTTTTGAAAGCGTGCTTTTACGCTATTATAAATTCGGGAAGGAATCGTTGATTCCAGGCCCTTCGCTTTTCAAATCTTCCCGGAGATGTCTGTGAGCCCTTACCCTCCCGGCCGGAAACACGGTTTGAGTATCCACGGTGTTCGTCAAATCCTAAAGTTATCAAACTAGAAGTGGGGAAAAATATTTTTCCCCGAAAGAACCCCAGACTCTTACCTTACCGCGCCTCAACGTACCTACCTACCCCTCCTCACCTCACCTCCTCTACGCCTCTCAATCACACTTCGTTCTCTCGTTCGCCGGCTGTCTGTTTTCTTTCGCTCTTTCGCAGCTGGCCCGCCAAAATTACGACTTCATTCTTCGGAACTTTCGCTTCTAATTCAGACGACAAAGTTCTTCTCTTTCCCGAGTCGCGCTCGAGGGAAACGGAATTAATCTAGCTAACCATGCCCGTATGAAGCCTTCCTCAAACCCCGCCTCTATTTCATCAAATAGGAAAAGGGAAAAATAAAAAAAAAACCGAATAGAATTAAACCCGGAGGATTATTAGACTAACATATTATTCAAACATTTGCCGTACTTTTGACTAGGAGTCGATTGCCCAAAAAATTTCACACATTCAGAAGCAACGAGTTGGAAAAATAGAAATTCGAAACAGGAGAGAAGCAAGGTTTTGGATAAAATACCATCGTGGAATACTCCATGTAAAGGAAATCGGATAAATAATCTTCCATAGCATACGAAAAATGAGGATAAAGTTCCTCAAGACACGGCCCTGTGTTTTGAAGAAAAAGAGAGAAGAAGGTACGAAGATACGCTTCATTGCAGGGTGAGGTCGATAGGAAATTTCTTTCTGAAATCCGAGGATTATTCTCTTGAAAAAAAGAAAAAAAAAAAAAAGAAAAGTTTCAGTACACGCCTGAGTCATAAGCTACTAGCATCTTGGGCGTATTTCAGCCGCGAATTGCGTCTCGTTAACGCTATACATTCAAAACCCTGATGTTTCGTGTTGTGTATTATTTTTTATTCCCGCTCCTCCCCATTTTTCATAGCTCAGCTTAAACCGCTGAATAATTTTCAAAACAACGAAGCATCCCCGATGTCACGCACAGCGAGGTTGTTAGTCTGCAATTCTACCGCCTTTCGCGTCCTTCCGCGAGCACCCCATCACCTCGCTATTGTCACATCAATCCGTCCGGTTCCATCTGGTTTCGTTCGCACAGAGAAAAGAAAAGTGAAACTTGAAAAAGGGAAGAGAGAAAAAAAAATTAAAAAAAATAACAAGAATGAAAAAACGGAGGAACTAGGAACCCCCTTGTCTCAGACGAGCCCAGGGTGTCACTTGCTATCGCTCTTCGCACTCAGTGAGGCGCAATCCTCGATAGCGGGACTCTCATTCTCTTCCCGCGGAACGAAAACGCTCTCGTTACTCGAAAGGATCCAAGCCTTGACAGGCTGAAGTAACAACTCGCGCAGGGTTGAAATGAAAATGTTTTTCAATTCCGAAGAAATGCAGTAAAGTCATGATTAGGTATAGGTATATCGTTAAAATTTCAACGATTTCTTATGTCTCGATACGGTTGATCAAAAATTTACATGATATTCCGATTCCGTATGTTAAACCTTGAATTTCTTATCATTGAAACTGACTTAAGATTTGTGTATTCAGTGAACTGCAAACTTGGGTTTAAAACCAGATAGCGTTAACTCCCGGGGAAAGTATAGTCCGCACCACCACCGGCAGGTGGATTCGTGCCTCCCGATTCCTTAGACACTCTCCAATGCTCTCTCACAGTGGAAGTAACCTGCCTTAAGTAATACGGCTCCACGCACAAGGCTGTCTGATGCCTTTTGACGCCGGAAATATTGCAGATCACTCGTACAATGAACAATGAATGATATTTTTTTATGCGGAATAATATTTTTCATCAAATTACTTCGATCTATAGTGAAAAAAAACATAAAACTATATCTCTCCAATTGTCTTAACTATCCCGATTCCCAGATCGTGACAAGTCGAGTCTTATCATAAAATTTTTCGATTAAACATCTCAACTCGATTAATTAACGGATTTTACCCAAGTGCCGGATGAGTCGCGCGGTATTCAAGCGAGTAAGTGACAAACTGCTCGTCGTGATGTAATACATAAAGTATCGAGTACGTATACCCTTGGCTTTCTACATACCGAGCACCTTACCACCCACCTCGTTTTACCCTTTTGCAAACCTGCTCTCATCGTCAGTCGCGGGTCGAACGGCCTCGCAACATATCCGCGTACACGTACATGTACCTACACATGTATACATGCGTGTGTGCGTTTTGTCAGAGAAAGAGGCGACTAGGGGAAAAAGAGAGATGAAGGGGATCGGAGAGGAGAGAAGAGAAGAGAAGAGAAGAGAAGAGGTAGAACGAAGTTGTCGGCAACAGCTGTGAAATGTTTATGAAGGCCCGACTAATTTATCACACCTACACAATCTCACACGTGCACAGGACTGACTTTATCATACTTACAGTGATGGTGCTTATACCTACCTACCTACCTAGCTACCTAGCTAGTAGGTGCAGAGGAGTTTGAATGAGGCGCAGGAGGGGGAAGAGGGGGGGGGGGGTATCAATCGATACAACGTTCACTGGAAACAATGCGATATATAAATCCGGGTAAAAGGCTGACAACACAGTGCGGAAAATAAAAAAAAAACATCAAAATAAGAGGGCGTTCGGTCTGTTGCAGCAGACGTTGTTAATCATAATCCAAACGTACGGCATTATATTTCAACCGGTGGTTTTCAGTTCCATTTATTAGTTTATGCTTACATTAGCATCTGGGCAGTTATAGGTGGCGACGAACCAATAAAGAAAATAAAATGAAATAAAATAAAATAAGGAAGTAGAAAGAGAAAAAATGGTATGCTAGCGCGACTAGAACTGCTGTCGGAGTTCATTACCGGAAAAAGTCGATTTGTCAGTATATTTGCAGAGGACTCACGCGGAGACCGTCACGAGTTCATAAACCATAACCGTATGGCGCTACGCCTAACGTGTGGAACTTGAGATGACATATTTGAAAACTTTGCCCACTTTTGCCAAGCAGGAACTCACGAGGCTCGTTAATTACACGACCCACACCTGCACTTATATTCCTTACCCGCAACTGTGTGAGCTAGTGTATGTAGTATGTGTAGGTATCTACCTACTTTGTTATTTGATGTTAAATTTTGAACTTTCTATCCCAACTGAACCGACGGATGAAAATTTTCCGGGTTTCGAAATTGGGATCAAAGTATCAAACAAGTAGAATAATCCAGCTAATGTAAGTTTTGGATACCGATTTATGTCGGGATTATATATAGGGTAGGGCGAAAATTTTGGCTTGCAAATTGACATGATTCGAGTGGAACCACACAGTATACTGATCTTCATAAATTGAAATATGTGGATACACGCCACCGTTCTACTGTCTCTCACGTTTACGAAACCCAGTCGTTTCTCGCAGGTCTCGTCCGTCTAGCTGGGTGTCACTATGCTCTTCAAAACATTTGTCCGCTCTCACAGGTATCAAGGGATATCCACCGCGAAAGTGACAAGAGAAGGGAACAATAGGAACGCGTGGTACAAATACAAAAGCGAACACCCCCCGCGTACGCGGAGAAAACACAGGTGCAAGTATGTAGCGGTGCATGTATGTGTGGAGAGTGTCACGTTGAAATCGATCCACTCTTATTGTCACTAGGTATCTGTTTCAATGCTGTATATGCCTGTAGTTATAGTATAATAAGCACAGAGGAGCGAATTTTCCTAAAAACTTGTCGTAAGTTTATTTTTTTGATTTTTTTTTTTTTTTTCACAAGGGATGAAATTTTCGAATCTATTCATCGCCCGCAAAATAGGTTCAAAAAAAATCATCAAAATTTTCCTGGCAAGCTTTTCCAAGGGATATGTGCTCTCGCGGTGTGAAAGGGTCAACGAAGGCTCTGGACCGATTAAGTTTCTTTTGCGTATTGTATATCTTCATTGGAGAGATACCTTGTGTACATAATTACGAGACACCCGAGAAGAGGAGAGGTCTGCAGAGATCGGGATTCTCGGCATCCTACGAATGTTTTAGGGTACGTAGCTCTACCCCGGGAAAAAACAGAATGATGAAAAAAGTGAAATTATTCACCAAACCACGACGACGTGGTCCGCTCGACAGATTACGTGCCTTCGGTCTTTAAGCTTATAAAACCGTTATACAAGAGAATCGCAAAACAACCTTTAACGCTGCCCTCCGGACTTTAATTTTTTACGATAGGGGAGTCTGAGACGTCGACGTAACGACCCTCCGGCTCGTAACTCTTACTTCTTCAATTGGAAATATGATTGCGGTAAATTTTTACGATTTTTTATCAATGAAAATTCTTGATTGCCTTCGTACTCTTCTGGCATCGCTGCTGGATACATAACGACTTGTAATTATTATAGCCTGCCTGTAATTGTCGCAAGTAAATTGTCTCGGCAATTTGTTTATCGCGATGGAGAAATCAACAACGATTCTAAGAATGGAGTCAAGAATTATTCGAAGAGTCTAAACGGAGAAGAAGTTTCGTAGCTTAAAGTGGGAAGAACTTATGACAAATTTATAAAGCCTAATTAGAACTCCGAGCGTTTAGCCGCGACAAGAGAAGCGGAGGGAAGCGTTGAACTCCCGAGTCCCGTCCCTCGGTGAAGGTCGAGTATATCGCTGTTAAAAGTTGAGGAATTATTTCCCTGTACTTAACCCACCCACCGGGATGGTCACGGTTACCCAACCTCAGGAACACGAGCGGTTAAAGTAAATTTAGCCACGGTCGAGCGGTGTGGAAATTGAAAAATGAACGCGAACTTTCTCGATGAATATGCAAATCATTCTTTAAGCGGTAAAACCGTTTCGAAACGAGCTACGACTGACGAGGATCAGAGGTTCACTCGAGCCACAACCACGAGGAGCTTTTCTATGGATAAATACACTTTCGGTGAAAGAAATTTTAAAACTTATCCGATCACAAGTTAATTTCTTGTCAATCTGTATCCCTCCCTCCCTCTCTCTCTCTCTTTCCCTTTCTGGCACTGGCAATTTTTCTAAAGGCAAGAGGAAAGAAAAGCAGCGAGGCTTATATTCGGTCAAGTTCAGAGGCGGTCGTGAAATAAACATTTCGTTTTTTTTTCCTTTTTTTTCCGGAGAGGGCTATCAAAAGGAGACCAAAGCAGGCTGCATTAGCCAAAAAGTCTTGTTTCTGTCACTGACTTATGTCATAATCCCCTTTAGCCTTTCTTTGGCCTCGCTATTCCCAAGAGTATAAGAACCTTCTCTTGCCCACTCTCAGCCACGCTGTGACCACCTTTGACGCGCACTAGAGAGCAATTCGTCAAGGAACAGCACGCTACCCTCTGCCCCTAGCTATTCCTATACTATATAGCCACATCCCTGCCTCTCTATAGTGACTTCTTTGTCATCCTGGAGGCGTGAGTCCCGGGTCACGAGTCACGACCGAAGATTAAAGGTCCTCCAACGGACCTCGACAAATTGTCATCCCTGCAGGATCCTCATCCCTACTTTTTCAACAATAACTTTTTCAGCTCAAAACCATTCGCTTTTAATGATGATAATAAGCATTTTTGCTGATACTCTGCGTGTAGAGAAAACGAATTTCTATTTATAATTCATCAACTTTAGGGGTCTTATGGACGAACGTCAGGACGCAGAGGATGATTATGTGTGATGACCGATTGTGTTCATGTGAACGTGTGCTTATCGGCAGACAATTTTTTTTTTTTATTAATTTTTTTTTGTTATCTGAGTTTGAAGATGGTATAGAAACTCATTAAACTGGCAAACAAGGTTTGTTGGTTCTGTTAGGTACCTACCTGGCCTTGTGCATAGTCGGCGGATTTTTTTCTTCACGCGCTCTTTGCCATCCTCGTAATAACAGCGAGCAGCAGCCACATGCGTATAAGGGAGGCTGGTCGCAAAAAGCTAGAAAATGCTAATTTCAGTGAAACCTTGTAAGCCGCGGTTGGCGTTCTTTACTGCTGGGTGTTTAGCAGAATTTCGTTCTAATATACGCGACATAAAAGACAGTTGCGTATTCTATAAATAAGGGAAAATGCTTTAATATGCGGAGCGGGAAATACGCTTCCTAAAAACGATCATAAAGTGTCATTTATGTGAGAGAGGCCTCCCTTATTATACCTACGCTAAAAAGTTGAGAGAATGAAGAGAAAAATCAAAAAAACAAATAAATAAGTAAATTTAAAAAATAAAAATAAAATCTTCTCCCTTCCTCTAAAGCTCTGTATGCGCGATGTTAGAGGTAAGTGCGAGCAATTAAGTTTTCATCGCAACTCGCGTTAAATGGTACCCACATACTTTTGAGTATAACTATTATTACGGGTGCTCGTGCGAAAAGTGCAGAGAATTCACTTCCTACACTTGCGTTTGCTGCACGTCAAGTTTTCTACCTGAAAGAGCAAAGTCTGAAACTCCTCCAGGGCAAAGACGTACGTGGCGTCGGGGCGCACGACTTACTTCAATCCCGTAAAACTTCTAATTCTACCTACTTGTCGGTAACACTCGTTCCCATGTACTTGAAATTAGATTGCGTTAAATAAGACGCTCGGAGAATTTTCGAGAGTAAGGAGGTAAAGCATGGTTAGACATCTCTGTCTTCGATCGGCTGCAATATAAACTAATATAAATCTCGAAGAAAATAATTATTACTGATACGGTGTAAAAACAGCGCTAATTTTCATGTATCACAAGATCAGACCCTCGCGGCTATCATTCTAAGATAATAGAATGTGAAAAACAATCTCTTAAATACTTCTTGGGAAAAAACAAAGAGCTTAGAGAGGAGAGAAAAGTGAGTGGAAGAAACCGCGAAGGGTGAGTTTTTGCGCGATGATGACCGCTAGTCGAGGGCAAAGATCCACAAGCAGACCTCGTTCAAAACGAAAAGTAATACGAGGCTGTGGAGTGATAGTAATCCACGAATTAATCGACCCTTAGACTTTTTCACTTTACCGGAACAATAATTAACCCTGGATATTATCGATAGGGCATTTTGTCAGTCAGAAATAAAGAATTTTTCCAACACCGTGACGAAGTCTTGTTGAAATTATTCAACTAAATTCGTAAGCTGTCTATCTCATAAATTGATCCACAATTTGACTCCGTCGTTATGCCTTATGCCAGCTTCATTGAGCTTGCAGGCAGATTCACGTCCCATACTATCTTGAGAAAACGTCGAGGCGTTTACCTGGCCTTGCCCAAAACCCACCCTTAGAGTCGAGCGCCATACCTTAAGGTTTAATTCCGTCGTTCGTCAACCGAAGCAACCTGCGCATTTGGGAATTGCGATCACTCGGTAGACAGTTCGTCGGTTCTTTGATGGAGAGACGAGGGAAAAGCGATTCCGTCAAGTTTGCAACTTTATAAGACGATTATGCCAGAGGAGACGCTTGTTTCGCGACAAGAGAGTACATATAGACAGCGAAGCGATTAAAAGGAAGAACTTTCTCGACGACAAATACTTTGTCTCCAATTCATACCTTCATCTCTAGATAACCTCTGTCCCAGCTTTCATCAAGCAACGAATTTATCATCGCGTTAATCAATTGCCATTGATATGAAACGCCGATGCCATTCAATTTTATGGTGAAGAGTCAATGCATCTTACCAAGCTTCGTACAATATTGAAAAATACGAGAAAAAAATATGACAGTATGATGCAATTATTTACAACGTCAGAATATCTATTTTAAGTAATTAGAAAATCACCGTGAGGATGAAAAGAAAGAATTGTGTATAAGTCCATACCTGAGACTCTTGAAATTTTTTCTTTTTTTTCACAGTTCCCGAAAGTTGATTCAATCAGTACCCAATGCGTTTGATGAGTATTAAGCTTATTACATTTGGCTGAGGAGGTGGGAGTGGTGGACGAGTAGGTAGGTACACGGGATACAGGGTTGCATACGAGACACGGCACTGGAACAAAGACAAAGTGGTTTCCAGAGGATTATATAAGGTATAAACCAATTAAAACTTCGACACGATTGGCATTTATCGAAAAATTTCAGTCTAGGTGAAGTTGGGAAATAGGAATATTGTTTAGTTTGGTAGAAGCGTGAGCGTAATAATGATTCATGTAAGAGAATGTGATCGAATCATCTCATTGGAGAATATCTGTCGTGGACTAACTAGCTGGCAGGTCGAAGACGTGTAAGGTATGACAAAGAAGGAAAAAAGAAAATTATAAATATATATAGAGGCGAGAAGGACGAGCGTAGAAGTAAAGGATGGAAAAGGGAGGTAGGTCTTGCTCGATTCATGCACAGACGAATTCCTCGGGAATTCCACTGCCAAGAAATAATAAAAGAAGCAACAACCGGTGAATTTTTCATTTGAGAAACAAAGACCTCACGCCATGCGACTCTCTTCTGCTTTATTTTTTACGTTTCGTTTCGCGCAGCAGCTTCCATTTCTGCCCCCTCCTCGCTCTTTTCTTTCGCCTCTCTTATCGCGGAAATGGAGGAGCAATATTGAAACTTACTCGACAGAGGAGAAAAAGGAGGAAAGGAAAAAAAAACAGAAAAGAGGAACGAGAAAGAGAGAAGAGAAAGCAATGTGAGAAGGGTAGAAAGACGCGATAAGCGTTCACAAAATGCTCGGTGATGCCACGGATGTCTTTTTCCTCCTGTCTCTTCGCCCGCCCAACCCAAAAGTATCACAGCCTAGTAACGCGGTAACGGACCCGACATTGACACACGAATCCCTCATCCCGTGAACGTCGGGCTTGCCCACCCCATAAAGAGGAACGAATTTGAGGAATTCGAGAGGCGAAATGGTCGAGGATAGGCGGGAGGTGGACCTGGAAGAAAATACGGCGGAGGGGATGATTTCTGAATATTTCAGAATGGAGAGGGTGTTTTTCGAGGCGCCTTGGTAATTGGCGAGTTGAATCATTGATTAGCCAGCAGGAGCCATGCCCGAGGGTGAAAGAGGAGGTTGGGTCGAGGGGTGCAGGGGTGCAGGGAAAGATGTACCTAATGTAGCCTAAGATATTACTCGGCCAGATTAAAACTCAACAAATGAGAGGAACGCGGAGGAATGTAATAATGTAGAAATTTAATTAGACCTTTGTACATAATACTTTACACTACGGCTACTTCGGTCTGGGATCAGCGAGATAAATATTTATATTATAATACGTAAAGTACGTTCCGACCGATCATCCCCTGCACTTGCAGAATTATATCGTATATTTTCCCAACATCTTACGAAGCCTTATGTTATAAGTGACAAAATTTGTTCTAAGGCATCTCCTAATCCCGTTAATTGGAGCTTTTCCAAAGTCAGTGAAGAGCGGGCCTCGGACCTACACGTTGCTATGCACTTTCAATTAACGTCGTCAATTAACCCCTTCGTCTATCCGATTTCATGATGTGTATACAAAGCCTCATAGAAATGTAAGATCAGAGGCGAGAAAGCTGCTTCCACAACTTAGATGACTAGATATATTCTACCTCATTAATTATTAGCGGTTCACGAATGAGTGGAGACGCTGCTCAGTTCAGAGCGCATCTCTATACATGAAGTACCTACGCTTTGACATGGTAATCAAATTTTTGACCAAAAAAATAATCCTTTTCAAAGTAGGATAGTCTATGTTCCATTTTTCTTTGATGATTAAAAAATGTCGAACTTTACTTCTACTTAGGTGGATTTGAATGTCGTTTTCCACAAGTCGTTGAGATATTCTGGCGGCAATGAAAAGCTGATGGGAATTTATCCACCATTTTGTACTTGGATAGGAATCCTGAACAGCTTTAGTCTCGTGGTGAAGAGAGACCGAGTCGAGTTTGTAAGCAGGACGTCTTCTAGGCAACGAAACACAGAGGAGGACTTGTTTGGGAAACTGTTGAAAACTTGCGTAGCGAAAACTCGCCTGTAGCTGTTAGTAGTAGTGGTTGGTGGTGGTGGTCTCAAACGAGTTGTTGAGAACTTTGTGAAGGAATACAAACTCGATGTGTTGCTGAGTGCACGTGGAATGGTCCCCCTTTTCCCTCTTTATTCCCACCCTATTCCCACTCCTCGTCGAGTTTCTTCGTCTCATCGTGCCAAGGATAAGAGTGAGTCCTGGAATGGAACTTATTCTTGTCAAGAAATTTCACCTGCCCCATTCGCCAAAAAGTTCCGAGGCTTTGCAGGGGAAGAACGTCGCCAAACTTTCGTTTCACCTTATATTTCGTCGCGAATTTCACATCGAGTAGTAGAACGCGTTTCCAATTATTTGGTTATTCTTTTGTGCTGGCTTTTCCGCCTAGTGAAAAACCTCGAAAGTTGAAAATATCTCCAACATATAATCTATGAATATTTATACGGAATAACAGGCGAGTTTCATTACCCGTATAGAAAGAGTGAAAAATAGTAACTCTCTTTCGCGCTCATTCTCCGCTTTGTTTCTACCGTCTCTCTCATCGCCCAGGTCTTCCTTTCTCGGTCTTGCCCTCGTTCGTAATCCCCTTTAATTATCTTCCATTATCCTCCAATCACTCGGCCGTACCGAGCGAGATCCACTTGAGTTCTTAGCACTCGTTATCTTTTCCTGTGGTCCCCACAGGAAGAGGAAATCTAGATTAAGGATCGTTCGATAGACCGACCCGTCCGCGTCGCGTCGCGTCGTTCGTCTGGTCATTCTTACTTTCTCAACAATATTGTTTCTTATTTTATACATTTATTTTTTTATCACTTAGGACCGTTCTATCTTACCGGTTTTATCTCATCTCGAAAGGTTTATTGAGCATTTCGGTATGAGAAATAATAAAGATAACCATATCCCTGTCGCAGTTTGTTGATGCCACAATAACCACGATAACGTGAAATCACAAGTCACGGGAATCGCGCTCTCGTATGTCCCTAGAGCCCGTATAACAGGGAACGACCCTTGATGAGAGAGAGAGAGAGAGAGAGAGAGAGAGAAGAAAAAAAAGCAACTCATTCCCATCCCCCCAAAAGAATCACCGAAATTGGCAGGCTATTTTAAATCATGACGAACCAAAGCTGGTTCAACATTCGCATGGTCACCCTACCCAATACGTCAAAAAAAAAAAGTTTCATTCATTTTATTTTACTTATCGACGAATTTCACGTCTACTTGACATTCTACTCAAGGAATAGAAAAAAGCTACTATTCACACCCCGAAAATCAATTTTCGCTCATATATTGTTTGCCAGCCATTTATTAAATGGCTTAAACGGCTGTCATGCAAAATATTGATATTGCATTTTTTACTAAAAAAATTGGCCATGTTAGCCGAGTGTGGCCTACGCGCCAAAGCTCGGTTACCGTGACCGGATCCCCATAGGACGTGGGTAATTCGAATGTATACGGGCGAGTGGACACGTTTGATTGGATGAATTGTTACGCGACGTTATCAGCTGTTTTCTTTCAAATGTATATATTTGTTCATAATTTTTAACATTTTTGCTCATCTTCGTTTTCCGCCCAACTGCTGAAACGCTATGATGTACAACATGGAAAGACGGATCCTTAATTGAAGCTCCACATCAAAGTTCTCAGGGAAAGAAGACCAAATACTGTTTCTACGTACATACAAGATTGTATACTTACCGAATCAGACCAACTAATGTATGAAAGCACGACTTAGCATCATTAAAATCAGATAGTAATGTCAATAACGACACAAGACGCTCAGGCTTTTGAGCACTGGACAGAATCGTAGAATTTTGAAGATCAAAGCGAAGACTGATGCTAGAACCTCCTCAAAATCGACTGAATCAATCCTTCATGTTCAAAGCTTGGGTTCGATGTGGTGAAGAAATTGCAGATACCTACGTATAAGATGATATACGTTATGGACATAAATTTTTACCAAAATGAAACATGCTACGTGAAAGGATGCATTGAGAGGCAAGATGAGACTTTCGGAAAGTTGAAAAGGAAGAAGTATTTGGGATCAGAGGAAGTAGGAAACTACTAGCAGGAAACTAATCGACTCTGTAACCGAATGGCTTCTATAATTGAGCGATACGAAATTGGAAAATGAAGACACCTTCTGAAAGGCTATAGATGGGTGGCTATATATGGTGGAGAATCTAGTAGATAGTAGAGGGATATAAGGTAGATATATGGGGTTGATAGTGATTAACAAGGGATTTGCCAGCGCTTAAATTCATCACCTCACCGAAGCTAACAACGACGATCTCAGCTTCTCATCTAGGCGACGGATGCTCGAGTCACTTAAACGCTAAGCGTTAAGCGTTAAAAGCAGGAGGACTGTGCTGGAAGTATCTAGACGGTGGGGTAGAAGGGAGGTCGTAGGTATTGTTGCGGCGAAGCTACCCCACGGCTCTTGGAAGCTAATTACTCCTAGGCGACGCTTGGCGTCTGCACAGTGTCTTAATATTGCGGAGAAGTTCTCTCCAAGGAGTAAGGTCTACGACGGTGTTCCTTCATCTAACAGGATATGATGCCAAGAACCACAATATCTACGAATGTCGTCGACGTAGATACCAGCTACCGCTTAGAAATTGTCAAAAGGGCCGCATCGCGGGGTGTTCGGGGGTTTGATTTCCCCTGAGAAGGTTGCATCCTGGTATACGCAATGAAAACGCATTCGACTTTGACGCGCAGTCAAAGGACCCTCGCTAACGAGAAGCTTTCATTTTCGTCGATCAACTTCCGTGTCTAATCACAGATAGTTTATTCATCTTGGCCTCTAGAGATACAGACTCCACATTCAATTCAGTTCACCTGACTTGCGGTTACAAATATTGACAAATTATTATATGGAGAAGAAGACGAAGCGAAACGGGGAAGAGGGATGATCTTCGACTCGAGATAAGTACATAGATGTAAGATGAAATGGATGAAGTAATGTCGCGGTGAGGTATAATGATGATTTATTGAAACGTACCTATAGTCACGGATATCGAACGGCTGCAGCTAAGCGAAAAACATCGTATCGTGGGGGTCTGCCGACGTATATGATATATAAATCCACTCAATGGAAATTTTGAAGTCACACACCAGAAGTAAGTAAAGACTAATACATACAAAAAACACAAAATAAAATATCACTTGAAGAGATTTTGTCACATGGCTTGGCCATTAACGTCGAATCATATTTACTGCGGAGTCCTGGCAACGCATTGTCGATTTTATGTATCGAGCATAGATGGGTGTATCGATTCACGGTAATCGCCAAAAATTTTTATCGCAACGCCCTAATGGCGCCTGTGGCAAAACTGATAAACGACAACTATATTACCGAGGAGAATTAACCGCCTCCAATCGACTAGTTTTTTTCCTGTTTTTTTTTTTCATATTCTGGTCGTTTGGGGCAGAAGTAGGTCGAAGAAAAGCTTAAATTTGATGAATTTAGATATTAAACTTACATCTACGCCATGTTGTGGCAATGTCTTTGAAATTCTGATAATTCTGGCAATATTTTTTGAAAAATTGAGCGAATCTTTCACTTTTTTCATTTTTTCAAATACCATAAAATTTTATCGAAAGTTTACGAGTGAAACGAATTTGATGGAAAGATCTCCTTCGGCACAGGTAACGTAAAACATAATTAGACGGGTTACCGGGCTACGAGACATTAATTTGTCATGCAGTAACCCATTTAACCCGGGGCAAGCGAATTTCCGGGCTGTTTTTAATTTCTCTTGTCCACATAGCAAGAGCACTGAGAGGAAAGGAGAGAGAGAGTGCGATCCACGAAGAGGGAAAAAGTAGAGCGGGGAAAGGGGACATAAAATTTTCATAGGACACGTAGCACCCTAGCCCTGATGCCCACAGTACTAAACCCGGGCCCACTTTACTGTCTTTTTACTACTCTCGGCCCTGAAACTCAAGACCAGCCAACACAGTACAGTGGCCAACTAAACTCATGGATCATAGCCCAAAGTGCTTTATACATTTTTCTTTCTTTTCTGCCATCATCTGTATCCCTCAAAAGAAGAGGTCAGCCTTCGTTCGTTTGCAGGGCGGGTCGAACTACTTTCTTTTATGCAACGGGTATCCGCCTTCTTCGGTAGATCCCACTTATACTGTTTTCAAAGAATAAATATACATTCGAAATGATGACGAAGACCCGTGGTATTCGACTAATTTTCGAGACACTCGAAGCCAAGAAGAGAAATCATCAAAAAGACACAAGACCTAATGATCTTACAATCCAATTCTTCACTAAGGATGATGAAGAGTTGATTGGAATATTTTCATGCCAGTATGTGGTTTCGTAGTAAGGGTGCATGATTCGAAGATAAAAAAAAACGAAATCTATTTCCTCATGTCTGAATAATTGATCATTTAATTTGAGAGCCCGGTAAAGAAAGCGTTGCGACGATACGAAAAAGGCAGACCATTCAAGTATGTTGGGGGCCGAAATTCCAGCGTTAAATTTATGGTTCGAGGCAAGCAGCGTCCCTATCTTTGTCTCCACGTCTTCAAACCCCCGGAAATTCCTTCAGGCGCATCCCCTCGCAAGCAGTGCTTGCACAGAATCTAAAGATTCTCTGGTAAAGAAGGAGAATATTTTTTAGTTCAAAGCCGTTCGACCAAATCCGTTTAATCACTACGACAATTGTGTGGCGCACCTAAGAATACCAGACAGTTCAAATCTACTTTCGAATCTAAGAAGAACAAGCAGGTGCGAAAATGGAGGTAAAATTATTGAAAGATGTTAAAATCCATATTATAAGTTGATTGGATATCAAGAAACTATGAAGACAAAAAGCATAGGCCAGAGGACAGAGAAGTTTGGAAGAGCCGCATGACCGACCATTACCCGGCTAAAAGTCTTAATCAACTTCGAATTCCAATCCCGTAACTCGGCGAAACTCTTGGAAGTTTAACGACGATGCGGAAAACGTCACGACGGACAGGACCTCGTCTCAGAAGTTTCCTGGGCAGCTTATTTCGAGAGAGGAAGATACTCGCTCAGCCTATCATACGTACATACCAGCCTACACAAGTTTTACTAGAGTTCGCTAAGAACGGTCCCGGATCTTGCCAAAGTCATCGGAAGTTGGTTCCTGAGATGTGAGACCGGATAGGAAACCGAGAGAGAAAGATAGAGGAAATAAAAGTGACCAGGGTTCGTTCGTGGTCGGGCGCGTAGTGGTTCTGAAAGAAAATTACTTTACCCTCTGACTTCACCCCGAGACCAGGTCTCGTCTTTTACAACCCACTCTTGACTCTCTTCTACCGCTACACCCACGCTTAGACAGGAGTCAGTCACGCCGGGAACGTTCTCATTCCCACCTCCTCCCCGATTAACGACAATTTCCCTGTACGAAACGGTGCGAGGGCACGTGTCACGTACTCGGAGAACGGGCCACGGTCTACGGTCTAGGGTCTACGGTCTACGGTGCATGGGTTTGGTCTCTTTCCACTTCACCCCCAAAGACCTCGAACTCTTCGCCCTCGTCTTCTTGTTTTTCTTTCTCATTCTCCTCATCGGCTTGCTCTCCGTTTACCACTACCTCGTTTTCTAACATCCTTTCATTCCATCAGCCACTTCGAGAACAGGTCACGCTCTTCCCGTATAAAGACTACGTACATATCCTGCTACTGGATATATGGACGCGTTAACATGCAGGTGATGTTGTGCTGATCAGTATCCCATCTAAACTATAAGAGGAGCATAGCAGAGTGGCTGTGCCGAGTATAACACACTCTGCATGCCATCATTTCAGCAAGTTTCTCATCATGTATAAGCAAAAACGACGAGGGATGAATGAATTTAGTCCAAAAAGAACATAATGGGAAATCGGAGCTGGTCTCAAGATAACTTCTCGTTGTTTAAGGCGTTTTGCGAGGATTGGAAGCGTTTGCTTAGTCCAAGATTGACTTAAACTTCTTCGGTCGGGGGCGCGTATGCTAAGCCGCAGCTAAGCACCCCGTGGTACCGCTTCACCGTCGGCCATTCCTTCTCTTGGGTTCACAGTGCTACTGCCTTTACCCAAAACCCGCTAACTCAACATCCTTAGCAGTCACGTGGCACGTTTACTGTGTAACTTTTAGGATTAGGCTAGCATCGCTGTCGCACAGACACCTATGAATCTGGGCTATCTCGAAAGTTATATGTAACCAGAAAGCAGGTGTAAATCCAAGTACGGTACAGACTGAGAAGAAAATTCTTGAAAATTTCGATAATAGCAGTTCGTTGAATGGGTTTCGTCACTTTTTAACGACTTGAACTTTCATGCGATTCCTTGAATGATTTGCAGCAAACTTTTAGGAATTTTGGGAACTTATACATAGGAATTTTAATATAAGAAAATTATTTGGCTTATTGATTCAGGCAATGAACCGACTCTCGTTATTTCTGTTCAAGGATATTCTAGCAGGATTCCGTTTTACTGGGGGGCTGTTCGAACGGACTTAGTAATTATAGTCTAGGGAAGAGATAAATACGAAGGGAGTGGCTGAATATTTCAAGGGGAAGAGAACGTGTTTCATTCGGGAAATATAGAGGAGAAACGATAGGTTGAGTGAGAGACCGAGAGAACTGCCAAAGAGAAATGCTAACCCCATCAGTCGCGGGAGAAATGAGAGCTAAATAAGTAAACGACTGTATAGGTCTGAGGGGGTGGAGCAGAAAACGGCCGAGAAAAAGCGAGTTGAAGAATAAGCGAGACTAAGAAACTCGAAGGTATGGAAGGATTGACAGCCTTCTGTATTATTGACGGGAGAAACTAAGGAAAGTGCGAACCAAGGGCCTGCAAAGCTCACGTCTCGATAATCTTCTGATATTGTGTACAACAGTCCACGGACTTGATCGTGTAGGTATATAAGTATGCGGTTAAGAAAATTCTCGATCCATTGTAACGTATAAGAAAAATGGTTGAAGTTGCGAGTAGAAACGATTGTAATTAACGTGTCAAACGCGTTTAACTGCGTCAAGATTTTCTCGTCTCGAGACTCTTCACATATACTTCATGTTAGGCTTCAGCACGACCGTTCGTGTTATACATTTCCCATAGCAAAATACGTCGGATTGTGATAAAAAAAAATTCTCAAATCGACTTTAGAACATGTTTTGTCACCCGAAAGTAAGTTCTCAAGCATTTTAGATAGAGTATATGGATGTGTGCGTTGTGCTTGCGAATTTCGCAACCTCGCTGCACGGCTGAATAGGATGAAGTTTTCACGGAAAATCGTGTACCTCAAGATGGTGTTCCGATAAGCTTTTTAGGCTTACTTCATTTCCGGCTTCAATATGGCTGACGTTGAAACTTTTAAACAATTTGTAACTCTCGCTTTTCTTTAGGGTAACTGAATGAACTTCGAGAGTCGAACTTTCTGCTATCAAAATACATTTTTCACGATCTTTACATCTCGATGTATGTGCACGAATTTCTTTTATCCAAGACTCGAGACGAATCGCTCCGCCGATCTGACTAAAGTTTTAACAGAAAGTTATATACTCGTTAACGATACGCCAATAAACTTTTCAGACTCATACCACTTCCGGTTACAAAATGGCGAACATTGAATTTTGATGAAGTTCGCATCTTCTGCATTTCCGATGATAACTCAACAGACTTTCTTCCCTCATCGTTCGATATTCCTCTATATAGTTATCGAATCACGGAGATCAGCTGAAATTGAAAATCCTGCATCGTGTTTCAAAAAATTCCGTACGGATATCATTATTCGAATTTTCAAACGACGTCAAAGCACGTTCTCATACATGACTGTGAAGAGCATGATGCAAACATTGAAGAGGAACGTGGCTGAGGCCGACATCTCGCTTCCATTACCTTCGGCCTCGTTGGCGGTGGCCTCCGTGAAGGTGGAAAGGAACAATACGTCTTCCTCTGTTCTTCTGTTCCTCTGCCCCCACCCTCATCCATCACACTCTCAACGTTACATCGGCAGGTAAGAGCATTTCATATTTTATTATTTGCCTTCTACCTTTCTTGGTGGTATTCGACGCTCTCGTTTCGGTGTTCAAGTACGGAAATGGAAGCTACGCAAAGGGCCTACGGCGGAAAATGTGGAGTCTAGGAAAGCACATCACGTATGTGCGCGTATTAAGGCTGCCTATACTTACCGAGGGGTTGCCTGGGTAAGATTTCACGACGACTAAGCAGTTAACTGTCTGTGTTTGGAGTGCGAAATCTACTTAGTCATTCGCCATATTGCGCCCTAAAGTATACAACCCCCTTCTACCTCCGTATATAGCAAACATCAACCTGCTTGCAATCCGCTAAAACTCGAGGAAGAGGACGTTCGAAGTCAGTTCCATCTTACCATTAATGCTGTCACTCGTCGCCACAAAGATACATAAGATGCCTGAACCGTTGTTGCTGATGTATTATAAGGGTGTTGCGACACATACTTCGAATATTATTTCACTTCATGACACATCCAATTCTATAGAAAGCAATTTTTTCGCTAACATTTTACATATGATATAATTCATCGCAGTTCAGGGACTGCAAAACGCGTATTATAGAGGGTGACATTTTTCGACCAATGTACACGCGGTCTGGCCGTCCGGCTTGGTAATGGCTCTATAGAAATGGTTAGTTTTCCGTTATACTCTATTCTATTGTAATTCGGGGCATTGTACCACAACTTTTTCATAAAAAAAAAAGAAAAAAAAGGAAACATGTACGGCAAAAATGATGTAAAAAAGAAGAACTAAAAACAGCGTTAACACGGTTACAATTATTAAAAACTTATACTTTATTCAAAAGCTCTCTTTACACCGCAGTATTTCGTACAATTTTTGCTCGATGTATTGAATTCTGAGATTACAAAGATCCCCTGCGTGTATGAATACAACCATGCAAAGGTAAGCGTTGAGCCATGTACAGGTATACCTACTGCTATGAAATGATTTGGAAGGTATTTGAATCATTGACACATGATGAAATACTGGGGTGATATATTCGAGACCGAAAATTGAAAATTTTCAAACCGTTCCCTTCCGTACTTAACCTAGTTTCTCGGACTCCCTTTGATGTCATCGCTTTCGTTCCGTTTTGTCAGGAAATATGTGGCAAAGGATCTAATATTGCTGGCGCAGTTGGTACAGGTGAACCTATACTAAAATATTGCCAAGCTCGAGATATTGGCATGCATATCTCGATGGAGTATGGAAATTCGACGATGTATTTTCGGATTCTTTGTGATCAAAGGAGATATTCTCGACGTAGGTGATATGGGACGGAATTCAAGTTGAAATTATCCGGCAAAGTTTATAGAGCGTGGAATCCGGGTTTCGGGCAATACCTGCCCGTTATTCATCGTATTGTCCTGGACGAGAAATTTGTCCGCAGAATTTCATTATCGTAACTCAAAATTTATACCTCATAATTGATTCATATTTATAGTTTGTACCCGTATCAAAATAATTTCTCGCGAATATACTACGTCAAAATTATAGCGAAGGACTGAAGTGGGCGTTGAGAAAAACCCAAATCATTATTTTCAACTAGCCTTAGCGCATACATCTGTTTAAAGACATCTACGATGGTTACAGCCAGTGAAAATTGTTTTTCAAGAAAACCAATTTAAAATAGGCAAACGCAATTCCGGTCCGCCATAAATCCGTGCGGGGCACCTTTCGATCGGATCGGTCTTCCATCTTGCGATATGTATTATAATGCATATTCTACCCCCGTATAGTATACCTACGCGCGACGGTTCTTACGAATCGTTTGATTTGTTACTCTGCATAGTTTTCTTCTCCACAATACTTCAGGTAGATATAGAGGGCATAAATTCAAAACGATAATCATCTTTCACTTCGCTTGTTATACGTCGCGTTTTATGCCTCGGGTATTTCGTCAGTCAAACGTTACTCTCCGTAGTGACGTCTCCGGGAATAATTGACGTAGGTACCTACAGCCATCTTTCACTATGGTGCTTAAATTTCGGCAAATTTTATCGCTTCCGATATCAATTCGACGTAGGTGCAGAGTCGGCGATAAATTTGCCGAATTCTGGTTTCAGCACGTAGCTCAATAGGAAGCGTGCCGAATGTCGATTTCTTTTGTTCTTCAAATCGTGTAGTCTATAATATTATCCCAGTCCTACAAGCCCGCGGGCTTCCACGATACGGATAGAGCCATGTTTTTATCTTACCACTTTAATAACGTGCTCTCTTTTGTATCTCTACACTATTATTTCTCTGTTATTATATAAATTGTCAAGACGTCGTCGATGGAACTGAACATTAATTCAGGACGATTCTCAAAGAGAAAAGAAATCGGATCATTGAAGGACTTTTTCCAAATTAAAAAACTGAACCCGCTGGAATATAACGTACTTCGTTGTACCCGCTTATAGGTATATCTGAAGACCGTTCATCGCTGCCATTGCCTACTCTTTCATGACATGTGGTAAGCGAATACCTACGTGCAGGGGTTGGATCTCCCCTCTCTTCTCTTCCACATCGGAAGTTCTAAGCTCTGTGCTTTCTAGAGCGGAAGTAGGTACGACTAGAGGGACAAGGCATCGCGCATTGCCTCGGACGGATGGGGGGATGCGACGATCCTGGGAAAGGACGATGGTCGCGGTAAGGACAACGTCGAAACCCGGAGGAAATACTCGTTTTTGTGGTTACCGTGTCCCGAGGCCATCACCATGAACGGAGGGCTTCGTCTCGTCGGGGTATCTAGGTGAACAGGAAATGCCAAATGCTACTCATAGAACTGCTGAGCTCGGAGTTACGTTCCTTCTAGTACGCGAGCTCTTCAAGTATACCGAGAGCAGGGAGCGAGGATGAATTAAGTACCTGGATATGGTATAAGTATAATATATTGTACAGCGAGCGGAACGGCTGAGGAGAAACGTGTTATTGAAATTTCCGACGTCTACATTTCTCGGATTTTACGTCTCGACGCCATTCTGCTGCCCGGTAGAACGGAATTGTGCTGGCCAGGTATTTGCCTGAGTGACGTCAGAATGTAACACTACTACCAACAGTGGGCATCCTATATCTACCTACCCTAGCCACGCCACGCCACATACGCGACGTCAATTGACGGAGGCCAAATTAAATACACCCTCGCTTCGGAGGGATTTTTTGGCTTTTCTTTTTTTTTTCTCTTTCTTTTTCTTTTTACAGCGTCGTATACCTACGTCGAGCCCAATCGTGCAGTATATAAATGCAGGAGGATTGATTAGACGAGAGTGAGGTCGAAGTTTTCCGGCATTCTTAACGGAGGGATGGAATATCGATTCGAGAACACGTATCGCAGAAAAATTCGTGTTTGTTGGTATCAAATTGTTTTGAAATTGGCGCTAAAACTATAATTATCCGATTATTTTGATCATGAAAACAGGGCCACTGGCACGGGTCAGTTGCGTATGGTATAATAACGCATATCGTAATTTATATTTTCGAAAAGCATTATGTCGTTAGAGTGCATATTTGCACGACAAGTGGCGTGTCAGTGCCGAGAACCGAGGCAGGCGTGCTCAGGCCATTCGGTTATTTAACCGGAGTTTTTAGTCTCCAACGATAATACGGTTTTCCGAAGCGGGTGAATGATACTTGCGGAAGTAAACTTGTGCGGAAAATATATTGGAAAAAAAAAATTTGAAAATCGTTCGCGCGCCGTCGCAGATTCAGTAATCTTTTGCATTTAATCATTTTACAAAACATCCGAAAGGGGTTTCACGAATTTGAGAGCTTCTTCGCTTCGCAAGTTCATCTCGAATTATTTGCTCCCAGTAATTACCGAGGCTTGAATAAATGTATTTGGTTGCCAAAGCTGGTGTACGAAAAGCAACTCATTGACCGTAAGGGGCATTGGTTATTTGAAATTGATTGAATTTAAATCACGGTTCAGGTTGTAATTAATTGCTAATTTCAATGTGTAGAAGTTCAGTTACCTAATATCACCGAATTCATGAATTCTCTAGCTTTGTAATTGAATACGGCAAAGGAACCCACGCGTGTTCATTCAAATCGATCAAAATTGAACCACGTCTGAGTAATTTCAAATCTGACCCCCATCCAGAGATCCAGTAGATTTCAAGGACCTCCACCTTTCCGCCTAATAATTTCCGGTTGTGGTAAACGTAGAATATTCACAGCTCAATGAGGTAGTTTCGCATCAAAGCGGAATTATCAGGCTTGTGCGCCGTAACGTCGAGTGAATACAGATTTCGCACCGATAAGGTATTTCCCACCTCGCCTATATACTATAACGCGCCTACATGTATATACATCCGACGAGGAAATTTATATAGACAATTTACCAACACACGTCGTCAATTCATGTGAACATATTTCTCGATAATACTTTCATCGTCAACGAGCTTTAACCGGCACGTCAAGCTCCCCCGCATATTCGTGTTATATCCGCAACTTAAATCGTGGCGAAAATCTACCCCCAACTTTTCCCAAGCCCATATGCTGAAGTCACGCGAGAATAATTAAAGACTGCGAAACTAAAAATGGCGAATCAGTCTTTGAATCTTGAAAAAAAATACGAAACTCGGAATCCAACGTTCCTCAATTAAACAAATCGGGGAGTCGTAATTCTGACTAAAACCCTTTTTAATTTCAGGAATATTGAACAAATTTTTTGTGTTCAAAGATCATTGATGATCCGAGCACCATCAGTGTAGAGTCAAACGGTACAGAAGTTAACAACAATAGCGAGCGTTTCCATTAAATCGAGTAAATTTCTGAGCAAAGGCTCGTAGCTTTGAAATCTTCAATCTAGATGAGACTTCACAGAACCTGTACAAAAGTCTTCCGCAAAGGAGAGGGTATTTCATTTCACGGAAAGGAATTTTTCGAGTTTGAATCAAGTTAAAAAGATGTTGGGAGATGGAAGAGAGGATGGCATCGTATTGTCAGAGATGTAATTCTGATTATTAATGATACTCTTCTTTCGCGAGCTGAGGGTATTATTCAATTCTTTAAGAATCCCTCGCGATTAATAACCCCTTGGAATGTGAAAGCAATATACTTTGTTAAGGTCGTCTGTCTGTCTATTCCTGATTCTCGCTCCGTTATTAATTGTGGGTACAATTTTCAAATTCTAACTTTATACAAAATTTTCACTTTGAATATACTATTCCGAGCTTTCATAAACGGATAGCCGAAGTAGTTTCGGTTTGAAAAATTGTTCCTATTTTCCACCATGGTTATTGGATAAATATTTGCATTTGCATTCTCATGACTGAATATCGAAATGACTCCATATATATTCATATTTTTTATTGAAAAGCCAAGGCGTAGGCCATTCATCAGTCATCATCTGCCTTAGATGTCCTCTGAAGCCTCTTCCGTTCATCTTGTAAAGCTTCGTTGAGCCGGTGGGCCGGGCTGAAATATCTATATAAAAAATATATATACTTTGATACAAAAATTTCACTTTGAAATAAGTTTGAGATTTCAAAGGGGCCTCTAAATACGAGTGACACGCCCGACGCACCCTTGGATCTTTTCGAGCGTTTTATAATTGGGTTACGAGCCTCGTTAATTTACATAAACATAAATATTTGCGGGCAGCTTGAGCGTGTAAAACTCGCTTGATTTCAATCGCGCTTTACTATACGTTGGGGAATTTCGTTTGACATTCATACGAATCCTTCACCCCGAAATTTAGCCAAGGCCCAAGCCCAACGCTGGCCAAACCGGACGTGTTTTACAAAATTTGCATCACACACACAGCAAACGTTTCACTCAAAAACCAGATACTCGAATCTTAGAGTCTCGTAAAATAGAATTCATCGAATATCTCCAAAACGAAATCAATGTAGAATATTGCCCCCAAATTTGGAGCAGTTTCGATGAACCACAACCAAATTTTCTTCGGTTCAATCAATTTGCACAAATCAAATTCCATAAAATTTCATAGAATTTCTAATCATGTTTCAAAACCGGAGTAGGTATAGGTGATCAGGCAATCAGCTGTGAAAAAACTTAATCGATAGAATATTTCTGACAGCGTATCAGCGGTTTGAAAAAAATGATTTCCCAGGTGCATATATCCCCACAACGATACTGAATCTCGATATAGGCTCCACACTTAGAATCATGGACGCGCGATGTGACTACGATGAAACTAATATAATTAACGATTATTAAATCAATCGAATTTTCTAGCAGATATTTTTCGGGACCTTGTTCTACTCTGTTCAAAAAACGATCTCCCAGTTCTTTTTGTGAGGATGCAACTTCTGTGTTCAATGTTTGCTCCCAACTCACAAAATAAATACGATCATCGGTTTCATCGCTGTACTATTGGGACAAGGCCGTAGATATATATTATACATATATATATGTCATATACAGTAAACAGGTACCACCGGACCTAGCTCGGGATGCTTGCTCGAGCCGTTTCCTGGTGGACAGTGGACGGTGCCGTTCGTTCGCCGGACTACGGTGGCGAGGTCACCCGTCCTTGTCTGATCGTATAAATTCCGACAGAACGGCCGACGTAGTTGAGCCGACCGCGTTCAACTGCTGCAGTAATATGTATATATGTGTAAATACATAGACACACATATATACCCCTACACACATCCCTATGTGTTATATTGTGTATATATAGAAACGGGTGAATTGAAGGTAGGAACGGGTGGCTGTGACGCGAGCAATATGCTCTATGCGCGAGATGCAATTTCGCTAATTGGCAAGGATAATAATACATGCGTACGCACACATCGCAGCCAGGAAGCGACTAGGATTAGAGAGCGTCGATTCCTGAAAATTGAATGGCTCTTTCGCTAAATTGTGTTTATCTGTATGAACATCAGATTTCATGCCCCGATGTACGTATACGTATGGGAACTACGTATGTACTAATACAGAAGATATATGCTTAACGTTACAGTATTTTAACTAAAAATGTGCATTGCTCGAGGAAATTTCTATACTTTATACTACCTGTGCCAGCTGTATTACGAACCAGTACCATTTACCGAATTTTTCTGCGTTTGACGGGCTACCTGCAATTATTTTCCATATTAATCCGAAAAATATCACAGCGTTAACTGGATATCACGTAAAAAAACAGCATTCCGAATATCCAACACCTAATCGCTATTGACTACACTATATTTTCACAGAAAATTTCACCTACGGTTTTTCAAAGCCATTTTTAATCACATCTAATCATTTCTCAATGGTCTTATCGTCAGTGTACCTAAATGCTGAATTTGAGGAACTCATTCGACTATAACTATCATGTCACTAATAACAATGCGAAAGGGTGGACTGTGCGCGGTTATGGGTTCGATATACAGTCGCATCAGGAATATATGTGTACCTCGTTACTTGGGTACTACGTTGCAGCTGTGACGACCAGTTATTATTCAATATTTCGATTTGTCGGGGTCCGGTGTACTTCGACTCATGCAGACCTGCAGTCTACACCGTAGGTATTGTGCATGTTGAAGCAAAGGTGCACTGACTGGGTCCTAGGGCAACAAAATATCATCAGGTTTCGAGATCAGAGAAAAATTTAACTCCGTACTTGCAGTTGTTGTCGGTTTGCTCACGGATTGTGTTAATCTCCAGAATATTTACCGCACAATGATAGCATCTGTACAAATTGCTAATCACGGTCATTATGAGACGGAAGCCTCTGTGCGGATTGCAAGGACATTGAAAATCGATAAGTCGGTAATTTGCGATAAAAACCAATTCAATATCCTTGAGGATGACAGAAGTTCGTAATTTCAAGGCGGAATGAAGGTATTGTTACTTCTGATCATATCAGATCGTACAGGTTCTGCACTTTCAATTTTACCTCGAATTTTGTTCATCCAGATTGAGATACCTAATCACTCCATGTATTTTTCACCAGGTATGATATCCCATTGGGTTTCGCGACTCTCTTGTAATCTCATCTGATCGATACTTTTTGTCAAACGTCTAACATCGAAATGAGGTCGCCTCCAGCAACCCAATAGTAATTTCACGTTGTTGATCCAGCAGCATGGAACACTCAGAAAAACCGAAATACGTCGTTGTCGTACCATCGGTGACAGTCGTTGAAATAGATGCTCGAAAAACCGACGACACTGCTTGTGATAAAACCGACAAAACTTGGAGAAGAAAGCGATTCAGTATATACAAAACGCAATTCGTATTGAGAATACAAGATAAGACAACTCCGTAGACTGCGAGCTCTTCAAGTACTTCTCTTTCTATAATTCAAAAACTTGCAATACGATCAGCGAAAACCACGTAGAAACTACCATCGCTGTTCTCTTGTGGACTCTTGCTGTGTCTACAAACGATGTCTTGACCCTCCTGCACGCGTTTCTCAGTTCACAAAGTTCCCCTGTCATTTGATATCGGTCTCTGCGTCCCGATGCAAATTGCACTTTTTTCTACACAGTCTAGGATTTCTCGAATCGTTATTGAAATCCAGTCGAAATTGGATCCAACATCAGAGGTAGCGAAAGTCTATCACGCTGAGCAACTTGAGGATTGATAGTTGAAAGGATCCAAGTATAATATCATTTTCCACAATCTTTAAAGCTCCTTTACTATTCTTCTCTCTCCTCACCCCATTCCCTTATGTCGTAGTTGACGGCGTCGCGACGACAACGTCGTGGCCGGGACGAAAGGTCAATATTGACGAGCTATCGGAGTTATCTTTGCGCGACATGGCGAACTTTCTTATGGATGAGTGCGGTCGGTATCAGGTGCTTCTACCTCAGTAGCGAGTAAAGGGCTATCTTAACATTACAACCGACCGATTGCGTATGAAAAAATGAAGTAAAATGAATGAAAACTGAGGAAATTCTTCGCTCTTCGAACCTTGAACGCATACTATACTCGTCCGCGTATGACGTGCCGGATTCATACACGCCAACCCAGCGTATCATTGTTTCAACGAACAGGGGAATCCCATTACCGGGTGGTAACTGTGCCCAGACCTTGCAAGCTCTGGTGGGTAGTGGGTTCTGTTTAGTCTCGGTCGACGGAACGAGTTCGCTTGGTTCACTCGGCTGAAACCACGCCGTCAAGTGTTTCTGGGCGATGAATAGGTTGAATGGCACTCCCGAAACGGCGGGAACCCAGGGGGTAGGTACTTCGACAGTCATGATGAGAGCGAGTGGGACCAAGTTAAAAGCACAGAACTTGAGTAGGTATATATCGGCAATGCGTTCATTCGGCTATTCAAAAACTCGGTGCTTGATACTGCACCGAAATAATGACCGTTTTCATTCATAAATCGGTTCATTATTTTTTTTTCTCCGCTTTTATGAAGAGTGCTTTCAACACCCCTGGACGATAGTTGGTACATTTGGAGTGTGCTTCGGTTTTATAATTCTTCTGAACACTGCGAGAGTGAAAGTTTACACCACGAAAGTATTAATATCTCGTCACGGGGCGTAACCCCTACTCAAGTTTCAAAATAGACTAAAGCTTGCCGATGGTAGTTGGCTAACTGAAATTGGCTACTCTTAGCCGCGAGTCGCTCGGCACCCCGCGATGTTCCCTCTGGCTAATAATTATCGCCCTATCTCGCTCGGTCTCGGTCCATTCCCATTCCCCGTCTCTCTTTCATCTGGCATTCGTTAACCACCACCGCCCACACTAGGTCCAGTAAATTTCTAAGCGAAAAAGTTCTTGATCTATGGAGCCGACGTAAATACAACGGACCACAGCCTTCGCGGTGCTTTCGCGTTTGAAATTGTTTGAACAACGAAAATACGCACGGATCACCTTTCGCGAACCGCTTCCTGGTTTCCGAACTTCAACAGAAAATCCTGTACTTCGCTAAAAGCTACCCAAGTATCGGGCCATATCTGGACCCGCACGTTTCACAACGTTATTTCACGCTATTCTGACTTTCGAATCTTACCATGATGTTCAAAACTTGGTGCAAATATGTTATGTTGATAATCATCATGCGAATTGCTGAAAAATTTCTACTACGTTGCGTAGAATGATCCGAACCATTGCGGAGAAAAAAAGAATGGATTAATAGGTTGCAGGTGAAGCGATGGCAACCGTTTGGGACAGTTTGTCATTAGGTTGGTGCTTGTGTAACACAAGGGTGGTTGGAGAAAGAGGCTGTTTGTTTCAATTTAACCAAAGTAGAGAATACCCAGGGCGCGCCTAACCTCTGTTAAGAAATACGATTTATTGCACCATTCCGGACGTATATAGTCGACTAATTTTATCCTTCTCGGAAAACAACAATTCCTGATTCACTATACAGCCGGTTGTAGGAGCTCGTGCACAGGGTAAATTTAAAGCTCCATAAAAGTCATATCTTCGGCGGGGCGCAACAGGTCGAAAACTCTGGTATAAGAATTCCGAAACTCATTATAAACTATTAGCTGCTCTTCAACGAACTAAATTCGAATGCATACAAACTATGGCTAACTGTACGAAGGAATCTCCACCTTCCTAACATCAAATTCTATTATACGTTAGAACGTACGCCAAGGGGTACGAGGGCTAAACACGTGTTGAGCTCCTCTTCAACGGGTGTCACTCAGATGTCATGAAAAGCCCCCCCTTTAATATAACTTTAGATCTTTTCTCATATTGTGTATACACCTAGACGTATGAAATATTAAATACCTATTTTCATGCAAACTCGTTACTATTCTGAAGTTTCTAAATAATAAAACAATTCTGATGAATTCAGAGAAACGCCCAACAGATGCAAAGTACATTCTGCTCTCCGTATATTTACTCGATTAGTATACATCTATGCGCATTCATGTCTTTTGAAAAAAATATTAGAGGGCAGATAACAATTTGTCGTCGGAAAAGTTGCAGTCTGCAGCTTCTGCAACATATTGGATCTCAAGTTACGGGATCTTTCCTAGGTGCCGGAAATACCGAACTCCAATAGACGGAATGATTTTTGGTTTGTCTTCGCTCGAATACAACGACCGCAGGAAATCGATAAACCTTTCGTTTCTAAATTTTCTATTCTGTTGTTCTGTTTCAATATTTTCGTTTTTCATTCAGTACGTCGCACCTCACGTCCGGCGGCGAACACTCTACTTTTATTGTTATTATTATTATTATTTGAAAACGGCAAATGAAACGACCTTTATTAGCGCCGAAATTACAGCAGTGCATTTTAGTCAAATTGCATCGAATGAAATGTCGCACTATAATTAGGTACGGGAATTTGACCCGGTACGCTCTGCCTGCATGACTGCAGCGTCGAAATTTAAGTTTCGTATTTCAATCAATGATGTGAGAATCTCGTACCATACTCAGCAAGATAGTCAAATGATGAACATTTCCTATGACGTTGTTAAAAAAAAGCTCGTCATCGTATGCGGAAAGTGAAAAATAAGACCCACAGGACCCCGGCTCTATACTTTCCCACGCGAAGGGGTTGAACTATTGGGACGATTCATTTGCTGGTAAATAACTGCAAGCTAGAGGCAAAAGTGGTTACATATACAAGTCGGGAAACAACCCGTCATAGAAAATTGCCCAGCTTCCTGGAAGTTATATTGCACAGCTGGTAAAATCGCGTGTATTTGATGGGAACTAATAATCCTCCATTAAGTACGAGGGGTATGAGCCTGCCACATCAAATATCCCGGTACGTCATTATTAATAACAAAGTGTTCCAAATAGCTGGCCTGTTTCCGCCAACCAGGAGTCAGGACCACAGTTCTGTGGTCAAATCGACGGTTGTCATAACCAGAATTGTGATTGGTATTTGTTACGCGTCGAGATCCAGACTCGAAAACTTTTTCTTCATTTATATAGGTGTGTAGGTACCTATATGCAACACATACCTATACGTATATACTATATTCCAAATTTTTCCTCATGTCTAAATAAGGGTTTGAATTTAATATTCATTTTCCCTTTTTGTCACGAATTCGATTCGTTTGGATTGAGAGCTTCGGGTATGTAGTAGAAAAGAATGGCTTAGGCCGTTTAATAAAAGGCATCGAATATCGCAACGGCTGATTATCTCTGTTACGAGGCTACTTCCGTCGCTGCTTTAGTAAATGTAAAATGGCCTTCTGACGCCTAGAGTGGATATTTCAAAGCGCCGATACCATCGAGTCAAAATTGGCCTCGTGGCAGACGGCCTTTACGACAGCCTCGAAAAGGGCTTGGCAAAGTAGCTAGAGGGCCTTAGGAAAGGCAGACTTAGGCCAGACTTAAATAGCGATTTGTATTCGTATCTCGAACTTTGGCACCGCCAGTTCGCAATCGAGAAACCTTCAAAATTGGGAGGTACGCTCGTAGCTTGCGAAGAAGTTCGCGGTGAAAATTCATTTAGTTCAGAGTAGTATCAAATTTAATTACACATACGTGCAGCCCTCCACAAAGGTATACCAGCTACCTACTAGACTGGGAAACTTTACGTTGGAAAAATTTAAGATGCGTATAAGTAAATGATTGATGAATTGATGAATGAATGAATAAATGAGTAAATAAATGGAAAAGATGAATAGAAAGTGAAAGAAGATGAAAAAAAATGAAAATAAACAAAATTTTGGAATCGGAAAGCGCCGTACTACGCGACTGTGGCGTTTCCGCTCCACTGGGAACTCCATCGCTTGGCCGCCACGGCAAATATTTAATTCCGATTCGTGAATAAAAATAAATAAAAATAAATAAAAAATAAATAAAATAAAATGAAAAGAAGGATAAAAAAAAACAGGATATTGGCAATGGTTTCCGCCTTCCTTCACCACTTGGTCCCCGACCGCTCAGCCGCTGGGAAATCTTATTTCAGGGAAAAGCTAATTCAATGTATTTCATCCGCCATTGCAAACAGGCTGTGACCAGAACCGATTCAAGTACGTGTCGGAGTGAGCTAGCAAAGCTTACCGCGAGTGACTCGGAGAATTTTAAATCGACGTGGATCAAAAAGGGTCCGAGCCTCCCTTGATTCGCAGAAAATCAACGGTGATGATACAAAGTGCAGCACGTACTGCCAAATATTGGCCAGTTCAAACACAGCTGGTGTTTCCGAGGTTTGAACCGATAATAAACGAGGTACATTTTGTCGAATATACCCACGTTGTTCTACTTGGATCGAAAAAGGTAGCTCAGCCTATTACCTAAAAATAAGGGCCAATTGAAAGAGTATCTCTAGATCATTATAGACGACTTTTTCAAAACTGTACAACTTTTGTTTGAAGTAGGTAGTATGATCGTTAAAACCATTATTTCAAAGACTCGAATACTCGAACTTTGCTTTCGTTTTAATGGCACACGGAATCCAATTGAAGGTTTCCGAATCATTAACACCACAGTGAACGTGGAACCTTCTGCTTCACGCCATGAATAAGACCGATGGTGACGCGCATGTACGTTGCCGAAACGAAAATTGGTTCACATATTGTAACAACGATCGAGCCTCCAGGTAATGATGTCTAATCATAGTAAGAATGTCAATAGCCTTATTGGAGGGTGTTCAATTATAATAGGCTACTGAACCGTGAACATGGTACATGGGATGTCGAAGCGCTTAGTAATCAAACAGGAAGCGAACTGGCTTGGTTCCTGGATATTGATACCGTCGAAGGTATATTAACGAGGCGGATAAAAATCCACAGACTTTTTCAGGATATCAGAAAAACCGGCTGACAATTGAGTTGATGGATTCATTAACTCTCCTTCCGAACTAATTTGCCAGATTAATAATCGTGGAAAGAAAGCTCATCGAATCAACGATCATCCGGTTTCGACTCGGATCAATATCTGCTCTTGCAGGATATAATCTTATTCGTTAAAAACGATAATTCGAAGATCGCCATTCGTCAGAAACAAGCTTTTTATATCAAGTTATGCTGATTACAACTTACACACACACTATCTGCTGGGGGTATTATACCTATGTGAGTAAAGCGAGGAAAATAATTTTACGAAGAGGTCGTAACACCCCGGTGTGCTTGGCTACCATATGGCGGTGAAGGACCGTCTGTACTTTATGTGCAGCATTGAACCTCAGTATATGGAAGCGTGTCGGATTTCTGTAGGGCCATATAATCCCTAGGACGACCAGAGGAATCGTTCGTTCGCTCGGCCTCTTGAATAGCTCGGATTTCAACCAGTACAAAGCCGATGAACATACGATTCTGGGATTCTAGAGAAGGAAGAACAAACAAAAAAAGGGGGGGGGGGGGGGATATAGCTAAGCGGCCAAGACTGCGTCCTCGAGGTCTGAAAAGTCTGCAAAGTCTGAACAGACTTTTTCGGGGTACAAATCACCATCGATAATTGTATCGAAGTAAAAGGGTCGGCCAGGGCCTGGCATCGAAGCATATAGTGCCGAGTACTGAAATCATAGTATTTACTGATAAATTTTCACCTATGAGTAAATTTAGCTAAAGGCTAGTTCCATTACGAGCGTGTACTAGTTTCATCCAGCAACCAATTCAAACAAATATTTCTTATCCTGTAGAGTCAGTCTAGGGTAATAGGTTGTGGCATTAGGTGATGTTTCGAAGCGATTTGCTGACTGGTAGACTTGAAGATTACATCGCGTTGTACCACCTACTTAATTTTCCCCGGCTTAATGGCTCTTAATGATTAAGTAGGAAGCCACGTGACCAATTCTCTGTTCACGCCAGCCCTTTAAGATTACAAGATACTTGCTATCCAGTAATCAACATGCGATCCTTTCGTGTATATATACATAGAAACGAATGAGAAACTACGAAAGGGTAAAGCGGTAGCCGGGGCTATTAGACTTTCGCCTTTGTTTTTCCTCCTCCACGGTCTTCGCACGCGCGTTGTTCCTTTCCTTTCCTTTCCTTTCCTTGCCTTGCCTTCCCTTGCCTTTCCTTTCCACAATGAAACCTTTTTAACAATATCTCGTTAGCCCGATAATTATCTGAATCTATTTACCGCCTAGATTTAGTTACGCAATCAAAAGCCACGCGTAACTAAATTTCAACCCCAATAAATTCACGTCTAATTATTACAACCGCGACCCTAAAATACGATACGTATCACTACAGTGCACATGTTACTAACTACCACACGCACTAAAATACACATCGTTCATTCTCTGGCTTATATCAGGAAATAAACGATTCCGATTCTTCATCTGATCCTGTAAATTGTAATTAAATGAAAAAAACTACCCCAGGATAGTCAGAATGCGAAAATTCGAGGGCTAACCCTTCAATGTAAATCTCAGAACCCACTGGCATCTGAAATCGGTTTTACAGCGAACTGCTACGGTTTACAGGTTCCAAAATGAGCCATAAACTTTGCCGGACATAGACGGCCGGTTGAATGGCCTAAATAATTTATCGCACCTTGCCGTATATTTTCAATTCTCTTTGCGACAGTTATCTCGACTTTATAGTCCGATAGAAGTCCACCTGTAGAGCAATGTCTATGAAACTTATTTTTCAAGAGTTTAGGATCACCGCTGCACCGGATTAGGTGTTTGGTCTGCATTATTACGACGTCGGGGGTTCGCATCCTATCGCTATAATCTTTACTGAGAAAGGACAACGACTATAACGGTCCTTATCGGGCGAGGCAATCTTTCGCGTCTTTTCATTCCCTCCTTTGAACTCGCAGGCTTGCAGCCTGTGCCCCTGGCTTTAGTATATATAAGATATCAAAAGCGCCTGGAGGCTGAAGCCAAGACTGCAGACGTGCAAAGAAAAATTCTCACGGACGCGATAATGAATGGTATCGCGTAGGAGGACGCAGATCAAGTGCGTCTTTTCGTGGATTTTTTTCATCCTCGAAGAGAAGCTCTTGCCAATTTTTAAGCGAAATTCTGATGCTTGGTATTATATACGCGAAGAGGTCAATAAAGCTCAATTACTATCACTGAAAAGTTAATCAAATTAAGGAGAAAATTATCCGGCCTATATAATCGCTGAAAGTTTTACTCGCTAACCATACAACGATTCAACGCACTCGTCTCCGCTTATCCACCCTTGGCAAAAGACTCGTAACGTATAAGGTATAAAGTGCACAGCAATAACTAGCGACCGAAATGGGCGACACAGACCTTGCCAACCCCTCGGCCGGCAGACCTTGATGGCCCGCAAGCCACGTACATGGCATAAATACTCATGGAAGTCTGACCTTAACATTTCTATCCCGATATTACCACGCAGCACTACGTATACCCGCACCGTCAACGCGAGATTGGCCAAGAGTAGAATATGTCCGATTCGCTAAATGGTCCATTTAACTGCACCCTTCGCGTTTGACGCGACTGATTCTGCTCTCTATGTGAAGATAATTACTACAAATTGTACTGTAGGTACCCATGCGATGGACGGTTTGTTCGCTGATTTGTTCTCACAAAGATAAATGACATTTTTTCGTAAGATTTCAGACGTAGTTTAATTTGCAAGACTGCATGCAGACTTAACTGCTTTGTCCGGGACATTTCAGTCCAGAGCTTTTGCCATGTTATTTTTTTCATTTCTTTTCTGTTTTTTTTTTTTTTGATTTTGTCTCCTTTTTTGCTTTAAATCTTGCAAACGAGACATCCAACCGACGGTGTCCCTTGCAATGGACTCACTATTATGCGCAAACTAAGGCTGGGCATTCAGCCACTGGCAAGCTTATTAGTATGCAAGCGGGCTCGTTGCCTTAGGTGGCTTGAAAGCACGACGTGTCACATTCACGGCGTGTTCACCGAGACACATTCCGCCGCCGTAGGTTCTATGAAACTAGGCGATGGCACCGTATTTCCCTCGGTACTATTATAACCTAACAATTTGTGGTTAATTAACTTAATTGCCTTTCTCGTGTCTCAGTTTGTCTTCCAGACGGAAAATCGCAGTATAGCGTTTATCAGACCAATATGGGATGCTGCGTATACATGCTACATGATTTTATCTACTATTCTATCATTCCCAGCACGTCAAAGCTTTCGGTACGTACTACGGGTCGAGCTTTGGTGCAAGTGTGATTTTTTTCTCATGCGAAATATGATCTGCATATTTTTACATAAAATGTTTTTAAAAACATGAAATAAGACGTGAAATATCGCGATAAATTTAACCTGGGAATAGAATAGCGAAAACGATGCTTCATCGTTCGCCAGAGTAAAACGCGTATATGTAAAGTTGAGGATATATCAGCTTGACTTCGACGTTAGGGACGCATACTATGAAATTCAGGTGAATCTCAAAGCTCAGGGTTTTCAGGTTCAAATCCATGAAACTGAATGTAATTCTTCATTGAAAAATCTGGAAGGAAAGTAATAGAGTATTTTTTGAAGAAATTATTCTTAGTTTTGAAGCTTATGCTCTGATGCTGCGAGCAGGTACCGCAGAGAGGTGTGATTCTTATAGATCGATTGAATCGCCCGAAGAAGTTGCAGAGGCGTTCGTGTTTTGACTTGGAAAGTCGTTGCACCAGATCCCCTTAAATCCGTGACTTTATTTATGGACGTTTTAAAGCTCTCTTAAGAATACTTTAAAGTCTAAAATGTCAATTCCGCGAATGCAGTGTATTCAATCGTTCGAACACCGCCGTTATAAATTTACTTGGCCGCGGTATACTTCGAAGAAGAACAAAGAGCCAGATAGGACGACGGTTTATTCCGCGATATCGATAAATCAGGAATCTCTTTGAACTCACGGAGATAACAATAAAGGTAAATATAATTATTACGACTCGTGTATACTAGAGTTTTCGCTTCTTGGGTATACTACAGTTTGTATGTATGTACGTCTTTTACCCGCGTGTAAACATTTTTACAAACAAACAAAATATATAAAGAAGTTATACAGAGAATAAACGCGGGTGAAAATCGCACCGAGAAAAGCTAAAATACAGGGAAACACTCTCCTTGATTTTCAAAGTCGTACTCAAACTCAGAGGAGAAGAAACACATTTAAAGAACGCCTTTGCCTACTCACCTCAGTAAACATCACCTTCCCTTTATTTATCGCCATTAAAAAAACCTTTGAACAATTAGACCCACGTGTATATACAGAGGTGTAGTATATACGTGTATTGCATGAATTCATATAAACCTGCGTCGTTACCTCCAGGTGGTGAAAAAAAATTTTACTTTGCCAATAAATCGATGGAAAAAAACGATGCTTAGACGATTTCAACAGTTTTTCCATAATTTATAGAATTTTTTAAGAAAGAAAAAAGAAATAAACATTCATCCAAGAAAGTTCAACGCGATTTCTTGCGCTCTCCTCTCAATGCCGATAAAGTAGTCGTTACAATTTAAAGGGTCTTGGATCTGCAGGGTGCAGGTTACGATAGACTGGGACCAGGTTCCAAGGGTTCCATGGGTTCTCCGGTTCTTGGTTTTCCGGGTCTCCTCCCAGAGGGCAATATTTCACTCCCGCACTCAGACCAAACTCACCGAGGGCTGTTTTAACCCTCCTGCAGTCCCTCGACGCGTGTACCAACTCTGGTGGCGGGCACCAAAGGGTGTTTAGAGGCCATCCTCACCGGCCTATAGTCTTCCCAGATTCTAAAATAATATTTTTTTACCTACAATTTCCGAATTACCTTTTACCCAAATCTTTCCTACACGAAATTAAAAAAAAATTCCCCTATATCTCGTCTGAAAGATTCATATTATTTATTTATATTAATTTAACCTGCAGATACGATCAACTCTGTTGTGAAAATTCGATTGGTAGGAAATTTTGTGGCATTTTTTTTGTTTTTTGATTTTTTAAAAATGTTTTCTGTATTACGAACCGCCTCGGGATTTGAAGTATACGATACGTATGCGATAACGTGGGTGTTTTTGGCCCTCAGATGATAATCTAGATTAAAAAGCAATTTTTGAACATTTCAGGTGGTGGCTTATGGAATGGAATGTTGTACGAAGAACTTCCGCCATACCGGCAACATATAAGCTATCCCAAGGGTATCTACCCCTATATATTACGGGACGGGTTACAAGAGGACATTTATATGTCCTGCAGCATAGAAACCCACTGAAGTGGTGGGGTGCCGAAAAATATATATGAGATTCGGAGGAAGAAAGCAGCGAGCTGTTCACCTACTAATGTTACTCCACTTTGTCGAGTCGGCCTATTGCCGGAAGCTGATAAAACGGGAAGAAGTTTAAGAAAAATAATGATGGAATAACAGTAAAAAAATTGAAAAAAAAAAACAAAATTGAAAAGAATAAAAGCGAGAATTGTATAAGAAAATAAAAGAAAGACATGGAACTTGTTTGAAGGCATCGAGTACACGAGAGAGACTTCGAGAGTATATTTCAAGTTTAATTTCAGTTTACAACAGCGTTATATATTTCTTAAAGTTTCTCTTTTTTTCTTCCTACCCTCTTTCACCGGTCTTTGCCGATCGGTATTTCCGATAAGTCACAACTTTCAGCTTGCTTAATAACTTCGGTTTGTAAAATGTGAATAAAATAATATGATTTTGAAATATGATTGAAATATGATATAGAGCCGATGGGAAAACGTTGCGGGATATCGCATCGGCCGATTTATGGATCGGTTAAAACAAGACGGTGTAAGTTACATGTATACGTATACCGAGAGTTTTCGGTGAAACTGGTGACCCCCTCCCTGCGGTGAAACCAACGCAGACACGTAGCGCGTGCGTGAGGCTCGGCCGGCCAGTTTCACCGAAAACTCTCGGTATATACCCTAGCCTAGCCCACGTGGCTGTTTAATAAGCTCCTAATATTTTCCGGCGTCATAACATCGCGGTTATAATTTTCATACTGCATTAGTAGTTATTTATATAGGATCGTTTGTAACGGCCCCTCAAGGGAAAGGGATGCCTTGTGGCCCTTAAATAAATAATCTAATAAGAGGAGCCCGTTGTCAATCGGGTTGTGACGATGAAAAAAAAAATACGCGAGAGTGAGCAAGTTAAACGTAGATATGAAAAACGAGAGAGGGATGAAAAGGAAACGGAAAGAAAACTGCGGGTAGGTGGATATATATATATACAAAGAATGAAACGGGGTTGGGTTAGGTTGGGCATGCTCCTGCGTAAATAAAATGGGAATGGAGGAGGAGGAGGAGAAGGAGGAGGAAGAGGAGCGCCTCTGTAATGATATGAACGGAATAGAGGCGAGACAGCAAAAGAAAAAGATAAAGAGAGAAGAAAAAAGAAAAAATAAAAGGGGAAAAAAGATAGAGAGAAAGAGATACGCAATGCGCAAGCAGAGACGAAGATTATGGTACGACATCAAGAGAAATATTATGTAAATAGTCCCGTTGTTGCGTGGTACCGTCTACATTACAACGCGACAGAAAAAAGAAAGAAACTCAGACAAATGTTTAACGTGGAAATATAAATTTTTGATTTGTTTTACTTTCACGAAATGACTTTTTCCATACATCAAATCAAAGTTAATGAATTCAGTAATCATTCAAATTTTTCAGATTTTTCCTCTTCATAGAAAAATAATTATCGCATAGGCTACAGCCGCTGCGAAAACTGATTTTTTATGAAAAAGAACGTCCTCGTAGATTAGCAATTAGTTATCTCAAAATCTTGTATTGTATTTTTTTTCTTTTACTCCCCTAATGGATATTAGGCAACATTATTGTACTGAATCGAAGAAATAATCAATATCGGTTATTTAGTCATTATATGTATATTGTAATGAGAAATATTGTAAATTCAGCCAAACAATTATCTCGCGAATGGAGTATTACAATTAATCAACTAAACAATCATGTTTGGCGTTGTCAAATGGTTTTCCTCATTGTCAGCACGAATTTTGTTCCATCGTACGGGTATATTGTCATAGTATAGAAACCCATTTATTGAAAATCACAATTGTCATGTGTGTACCATATCGATGCTTTTCACTCTGCAGAGACTATAAAGCTTGCCGAGGTTTTTGCAAGCGAAATGAGGATAAGGAACTATGTTAATTACTTTCGAACGCAGTAGGTATATAATATATAAATATATATACGTGCAAAGATTTCGCAGAATTATTCAGAAATAAGATTCCGGATTACCAGTTCCAGAATTGGGCATTTATATGCGAGAATATGGAAAGTTGAAAAATTCCCGCCTAATAAAGTTGTCTCGAGGGCACGAGAAGATTATACCCACCTACGCAAGTTTGGCGCTCTGCGCACCCGGTATGCTGGAGTTCGTAAGAGACTGGTGTTCAGAAAAGAAAAGAGAGAAAAGAAAAAGGTGTAAAACTGAGAAGAGAAAGAAGGGAAAGATCATCTCTCTCTCTTATACCGAAATGCGGATTTATTACAAAACTTTGCAAAAAAAAAAGAGGTGAAAGGAAGATATGGATTTTGTCAGGATTGAAGAGTTTTAAGAATTGGGATAATTGAATGCGAAAATGCGATTACTAATATTGCATGGGAACGGAGAAACTGATACTTCTTTGAATTTTCCACCATAGACATGGCCATCATTTTCTTATCCTATCTGAAATTTTAACACATTATTAATATTATCGCAGTGAAACCCTTCGTACAGATTAATTTATCGCAAAAATCAGTTTTACTCAAAGGATACAGCAATCATTGTACCCTAGGTGTCTTATAAGCCCGTTTGAATTCCGTGTGAGCGACGAAGTATGAAGATTTCCTGAAACGCTTGTCAACAGGAACGAAAATTCATAAGAGAACCTGCAAAGAGGGCGAAAATTCCTCGCTGAAATAAAAATGTCCGCGTCGACATCCCATGACATTCCTAATATCAGCGAGTGAACGGTATGCATTTTTTAAATTCTCTATGGATCGTCAGACTTATAATTCCTTTCAAATATCCGTATAAATTATTATCATTGAAATTATTTCACGAATATAAGTAAATGAGAAGAGCTCATAAGTATGGCTATGAACATAAACGACATATAATTAATAGAACGAACTTCGCCGTTATGCAGCCCCCTATTTACAACGAAGATTTTAATTCGCTCCTCTCAATTAGAATCCACAAATAATTTGGCATGTATACAGACGTATCACGCAAACGATTGGAAAGAAAAAGCTGCAAAAAAAAGCTGGGGAGGTTTTTTTTCGTTCGTCCGCTATAGGTATTACAAGGATTACATGAGAGCCGGGGTCACGCACGATACGCAGACTTCCAATCACCCAGAGTTTGTTTAAGACCGGCTCATTTTGCCCGAGCAAAACACACGCGAGAGCCAGTTTCGACCAATAATTAACTGCGAGGTATACCTGCAGGTTACTCGGTAGTTGAACGTAATTAAATACAGAGTTGATATTAGTTTTACGTGGCCAGGCTTGTTAACCTGCGTCGGTGCCGACCAGTTGAACATTTCGATCGCAATATGTAATTCTGATCATTTTACTTCTATTCCGCTATCGTGCAGATCGAGGTGTAATTTTCGCCCAGCATATTTCTGCGGAAAGACATGAGTCTCACGCTGATGCATACGCTGTGTATATCAATTGTCAGAGGCGATTAAAGGTCGCAAGAATTTCCGGAAACCAATTCGAAAATTCCACCCGCACTCGTACTCGTCTGAATTCTCTTTCAGAGCCATAAGCGTAATTCTGGAGAGTAACAAGACTGAAATAATGAGGCCGCACGACCACGTGACATTGCGTAAAATTTCTCTCGGGAAAAAAAGATCTCCTCTCATCATCTTTCATCTTCCATATTTCACCACTTGTTAACTTGAACAAGATGGCGCAAAGGATTAGCAGAATTTTGTACCGTAACACGATATGTAACATACCTACGCGGGAGATACGCGGCTGCAGAATTAACCAAAATGACAAATGGCACAGGCTTTACTCTCCTCATTAATCAATTAAGCTTTCTTTTCGAATTATATCCTGCAGCGCGATGTTAAGACCACAGAAACTGCACCTATTGAACAATCGCGGAAATTGTTATCAAGTAATTTATCGCTTGATAAAACTTGCTGTCGCTGTTCGTCTGAAGTAGATTTTCTCAGGAATCAGAATGACTTGGGCGAGAACAGCAGACTCAAGGATGCGGATACTGAGGAATGGGTATCAGAGTACGTACTATAGGTATATGCAGAAGGGAGGTAATGTGCTGCAGCTACCCCTGCACTGGCGCTATAGAGAAAGCTTTTCAGTTCTGGTGACGCTCAACGAGACTCATTTCGAGGAAAACTTATAACTAAATTATACGCCAAAGAAGCACAACAGTCTGGAAAATAATGAATAGTTATCAACTATAGTACGCCGAGCCGCGAGGATCTGCGAATAAAAATTGCACCCTGGATGAGCTACGCGTCAAGCTTTGAAACTAACGTCGTATATATATATACGTACGTCGATAGTTTCTTTAATGAAATTAACACGTAGCTAGACATGTTGCACCTTATTTTCAGCAAATTTTTTTACCCACATGTATATTTGCAGTCTTAATTCGATTATCACATTTTATATCACTCTTCTATATCTTCTCGGGTGTTAAAACCGCCGCCATCATTATAGGGCCGCGGTTCTATTTACTCAATCCGCAATATGACGCACGTGACATGTCACTTGGACGAAATTACCTCATCACAGTTATTTGTATTCCCCCTCGATACTCCCTGCGTAATTTAAACTCAGCTTATACTGTATGTACTTGACACGATTGTGTACCGGGAAATATGGACGATTTTATACCCGGTCAAAAATTTCTTCGAAATTTAATTGAACGACGTGAATTCCGCAACTACAGCCGAACTCGAGGGCTGTACAGGATTCTAAAAGCATAGTCCAGGGTCTGTGGATACTGGAAATAATTACCTATACCCACACTAGGTGAGAATTGCTTTTAGCCTAATTACAAAGTCGGCTGCAGTCTTTAAAGCGACGCCAAATCCCTCAAACTTGATGTCTGACCAAACGCTGGGCTAACTACTGGCTAAATCGCGCTCCACCGACTCCCACTCTGAACTGAATAAATGTTGAAACGCTGTTTCACTTTTGAACAAAATATTGAGGGATGAAATGATAAACGGGAAAAGATGGAAAATAATTTTAATGGTTAAACGCGCTTTTGAGATTATTTCTTCTCAGTTTGGATAGCAGAGACGGAGAAGCTCGCTCCGACTAGACTCGCTGTTTGTTAGCTTATAAGTCTGACCGAAGATCTAATTAGTTTTCACAATTATCGTGCGACCAGCAACTTAATTCTCCGGCAGGATTTAATTACGTAGGATTACGCTAATTCGTAGAGTCACTGTCCTCGCTCTAAGTTGAAATGAGTATTTTAATTAAAATCAAATTTTATTCTCTTCGCATTTGCTCGGAATAACCACACATATAGCCAATACGCCATTCCTTTAAAATTTGTCGAATAACTTTGTTGATTTATGTACCTACATCGTAGTACTAGCTATAGGTACCTACCTATCACTCCGTCTAGTTTTACCTTTTAACGTTTCGACGATGATTGCAGCCATTCAATTTAATATTTACCAAAGCTGCTATACTTACCCCGTCACTTTGATACAAATCGAAATATTGATTTTACTTGACAGTTAGTGATCGACCTAGTTCCTTTAGGAGTTTGACTCCGCGCTACCACTGCAATATTTATCATTTTTACATATCATTACCCCGAGTACATACGAGCTACCATGCGTTTCAGAAAATTCACATCGTCCAGTCTGCTTCGAACTTACCACACGCTAAAAACTTTCCACCCCTATATATTCAACCGCGAAAAATTTACGACCCCAAAATTGATGTTTCAACACATAATTTACCACGCCTCGAGTTACGTAGGTACATACATACATAGGTCGTGTCGTAATGGTTGAATATACAATTGCGAGAGTATATCATGTGCTTTATTTATCCCATCAAATCGATCACATAGCTGTACATCGGACAAGGTTTTTTTAAGAGTCATAAAACATATGAAATGAACGATTTTTATCCTAAAAATAAAATTGTTTCATCCTCAAAGTTTTATTCGCACAAAAAAATGGAATGAGGCGACAGAAAATTCCTTTTACTGTATATCGAAAAAAAAAAACGGTTCCTTTCCATATCCAATACGATTCTTCTTAAATCAATCAGACTTGTATTTATATGACAGTGAGTTTATTCGTACTACGTAGTGTATATACCTACCGATGTATAATTTATTTTATCGCTTCTTCGTCGTAAATCTACGGTTGTATAAGAGTCTTATCCGTAGCTGGGTACACAATATACATTTACGAAGCTGTAATATCTATTATATCCGTTCTGTCGGGGATCGCGTCGTGATTTTCAGCGAGCCCCAATGTTCCCGCGGGGCAGTCACGTCTTGCGCGAGATTCAATTTGCCGCCACCCCCTATCCCTCCGACCAGACCCAGTCCGTCCCTTTCCCTATCCTTTTCCGCTCCCTCTACTTCTCTCCTTTTTCATCCCTCTGGTCCGACCTGCTTTCGCTACACCCCAGGACCAGGACCAGCTAACAGGATGGAGGAGAGCTGAGCCAGTGCGTTCTGCGTACGGTCCGATTTGAGTGACGTTTGAGACGTTTTGCCGACGCGGAAGTTAAGCTGAGCCAACGAACGGACGATTTAGAAACGGCTGAGTCAGCCGTTTTAGACATCCGGATTCGGAACGGAGCTTCAAGAACTTTCAAAGAATTTCTTTTTTATTCATTCATCAACTTTTCACCCCGGAAGAAATAGTCTTCCTCGTTTTCGAGTCAAAATTGAAAGAAACACAGGTTTAATTACCCGCAATAGCGTTAATGGTCAGAAATCAAGCGGAGGATCCGTCGCTTGAAAAGCCAACATGAATTGCTGTATATATACTTTACGGTGTTTTTTCAGAAAACATAAACGTACGTAGGGCCTTTTTTCGTTTGGTACTATATAGCGTAGAAATTTTCGCTCAGGTATTTTTTCGCGGTTATTTTTCTTTCCTCGAATAAGGTAATCGGTTTTGCATTTTTACGCTGCAGGCTGACAAGCGCTCGCTAAAACGATAACTTTTTCTCATTCTTGAACCGACTCCGCGATTCTATATAGATATACATAGATTCATATTTTTCCATCCACATGTGACAAGCGGTTTTGCTTTCATAAGTCAGAATCCTGACACGTAACGTGCGAAGATTTTTCTAATTTTCATTCGAGTCAACCTCTCGGCTCTAAAGCCTCGAGTTTCCGTAATGAAAACTTAAAAACGGTAATTAGCCATTATGTCGACACGCACCACGACGTTCGTATGACGTGGGGATGTATGCCCCGCGGATATGTCACTCAAATAATTACAATAAAATATACCCCCGACTGCGGAGTTTATACACCCTAGGCTAGTCAGCTACTCGGCACGATCGGATAAAAGATCACCGTCAACGCTTACTTACAATTAGTCAAATTTTCACTGTGTTAATTAACTGTGGACTGTTCTCGCGTGCGTTGAACGCATCGAAGTGAAATAATTAGAGTCTTAAACTGCTACGTTAGCATTTATATTATACGAATAGATTAATACTAATATATAGTGCAATTATAGAAACAGACTTTAAATTTAAGAGTCAAGTATTTTAGGGGCAGAAAAAAAGTTGAACATTTAAAGAAAGCTCTCAAACTCTATAGGTACATTTAATTAGCATATCGATTTTGACGAATTAAATTTCGTATCATTTCATCAAACGAATCGCAGACGGGTTTTTTCTTCCTTTTTCTTTCATTTCATAAATTTAATCAGAAAAACTTGTTTTCTATGTCTGTATACGGAAAGGTATCATTTGTCAAACGAATAATATATGCATAATAGGTATAGCTGACATAGATATGTTTGTGAGATATAAGAATCTGGACAGTTTTCGATACGAGTATAATGCTCCATATCGTAACATAAAAACGAAAGGAGCCCAAAGCTTGTTCTTCGACTATGATTAATGTTAGGTTTGAACTATGCCATTGCACACGTCTTCTTTCCCAGAATATCGCACAGTACAAAAAACGTGAAATATCTTTCTCTGGGTTTTTATTTCTTAAACAAAGAGACGGTATAGTACATACTTCAAACTTTTGGCTAAAATAATAAGTTCGCGAAAATAGAACTTTTCTTTTCTACGACTGATCATAATAATTCTGGACTTGTTCCTCACGTCGCGTTGTCTTATTATAATATATTCCACTATGATTATTCCACTTTTCGAATGAATATAAACTCAGCCCCGTCATAGGGCGGTGTCTAATTTTCAAAATGATAAATTAATTAAACCCTGATGACGCCTCGAGGAACAAGACTAGCTTTCAGTACTTATACTCCCCGAAATTAGTGTTCTCGTCAAAAAGTCTTAGGCTCCAAAAAGTTTAGATTAATTTAATTCGGCGTTGTCTGCAGTCCGTGAGTGTCTAAAAGTGCCTAAAAGTGTCAAAACGTTGGAGGCGTGCGTGCCTAACTTTTGAACAACGGGTTAGAACAACGGCTTGAGCAAGAGTTAACCCTGGAGAAGTAGAGAAAGAGAAACTGAGATAAAGGGAGAGACAGAGGTAATTTAGAGAACGGGGGAGTTTGTTGCTGCCACTTCCCACTTAAATTAGTTATCACGACATTTAAACCCAGCCTACTTTACAAGACGTATCTTAATCGAGCCGACGATGCTGCACAGAGTGACGCTTCGATAACGATACCTGCCTACCCCTAGCTCTGCATAGTCACTAATTGTCAGTGAGAAGAAGCGCGTCATTAGCGGAAACATAATTACCCACACCGACTCAAGTTACATGAAAACAGTTTTAAATTAATCAGAAGTACGCAGACTGCTAAATCACTCGGTAAACTATATGGGTACGACAGATAATTACCCCAATTTATAGTTGAATGAAAATAAAAACTACATTTTATAATCTCATTTTTTATTTATTTCTTCTGCAGCATATTCGTGTTTCTTATCCGTCGAGCTGAGGCTTACCTGTTTTTACTGTTTAATGAGTGCCGGGTGAGAGGAAAGTGTTTTCTAATTGGGTTAGGGAAGGTGTTACTGCATCGCGTGTCTGAATACCTGCATATTTTAATTGGTAGGGTAGTAACTCGGCTAGGGTAGCTTGGTGTTTGGCTAACTTTTGTCCAGAGTACTGGAGGCAGGTTACGAGACAAAGCTGAAAGCAAAGGCGTGAAATTGGCGATGAGATTTCGGAACGAGGCTAAATTAGTACGATGCACGCGAGTCAGTTTCTGAACGTTCATATATATGTATGTAAGACCTGTTATTTCCTCCCAGTTTGTAGGTGATTACACAGTTCTAGAAATTAAAGTATCCCACAGATGAAGTACGCGGGTTGAGCAAATTTTCCAAACAAATAAATCGATTTTTCTGCCCAGTTTCAACTCCGAATATTTCTAATTCATGAAAAGAAATTCAAAAAAATTACACGAATTTGTTACGATTTCAAATTAAATAGTTACTATCACTCCTCGAATCAACTCGATGAAAACTACTCGCCATAAAAGGTCCCGATGCATCGTGAAGAAAAATCAATATCGTTTTCCACACTGCGTGCATAAAATTCAACTTAACGCGCGTTGTGTTGAAAAATAAAGTTCGATACGAGTGCGAAAGATGATTCTCGGACGAGTGTGATCGTCACCCTCGTTTCGCTCGGGCGAAAAACTTTACACTCGTCCGAGAATCAACGCTTTCGCACTAGTATCGAAAAGTACTATACTATTTCCAAACTGCAGGAAAACTTTCTCACATGCGTATTCCTAACGAAAATTCAACGTACGTTCAAACTTCTGAATCTATTTCTTTGACGGATTCAGGTCTGCGATCGGTCTTCGGATTTATCACCTAATCAAACATTTTCTACGGCTTAAAGTTGCCCACTGCTGATTATACTAAGCTGCTGGAGTCGTTAATAAAGTTTGTATAGGCACAAGATTATAGAGTTCGTTATGTCAACGGTCTACACCAGTTGTGTGTAAGAATATTAATTTTAGCACTGTATGACAGTGAAGCTGGCTCGCTCGGCGAATAGCCACGTTAACTTTGAAGTATAGTATTCGTATTCGTATGACAACGAGCCAGCAATTCAACCATACGAATCCATGCCAGTTGAGAGAAATGAGTAGAAGAGAGAAAAAAATGGAAAAATCAACAATTTCGAAAAAAAAAAAACACACAAAAATACTCGTGACGTTTTGGCCGAAGAATTCACTGACAGAATTAGGACTTGGGTTGTAAAAATAGAAGCTAAAAAATGTTCTTTGAGCCAAAGATTTACTATAATTAAGAAAAAAAACTAGATAAAATGATCAAAAAGTCAAACTTTTTTCTGGTTTTTTGTCTTGGGATGTTTGGTGATGTTTGAATAGTTAAGAATTTAATCAGACGCGTGTTTCGTGGAAACAAAATTCCAAGAAAATCTTTTCTAAGATCAAAACGAAAGGGAAACGATGGGCCGGTAACTATCTACTGCCTAAAACTATGGGACAGATCTTAAACGCTGATATAAATCCTCCCCCTCTATTTTTAAAACATGTGGGTCATTGGCAAGTTTCTTTTGGACTTGGCCCAACTGCCCGTTCGCGCTTCTCTACTATACTAAGCATAGTGGAAGTTTCACGCTGATTACATCCTATGTCATAAATTTGTAGCTGTCAAGTGGGTTGAAGGTAAGATGAAAAGAGCGAAGTTTTGAAATCGGATCGGCTCGTCCAATTTCACTCCTAAACGACTCTGACGAGTGCAGTAATTAGAGATCGTTATATCTCAATTTGAAACAATCAGGTTACAATTTTTCACATCTTCTTTTCGAAATACTAAACCGCCCGATACTAAGCCAATTAATTATTGCTGTAGAACAGTTTTTAGAATGAAAAATATCGCTCGATTCGTACCTGTCAAAGTAACAACGGTATAGTAGTTTACGTTCGCTAATTTTTTTCCCATAGATAAAAAAATAGCCAATAAATCCGATAAATGTGAATATTTATAACACTTATGGAAATACACACTGCACCCACACAGTACACTGATTTTAAAATAGAAAAATCCACACCGAATTGCAATGAAAGGCAATTGAAGGCAAGAATACTAATTAAAATAGAACTAAAAAAAAATCAGAGAAATTATTTTACGAAAAGTATAACGACGACCAAAATATAACGTGACATCGTCGCATGTTTAGAGTTTCTTAGATCGGTGAGTTTGTCTCGGTCGGTTATCTCTGCTGATATTAAAACGGGATGGAAGAAGGGCCCGCAGCTTCTCCAATCGCGTAAGATTAAATATCTCCGAGTGTTAACATACGCGTAAGGAATCTGCGTCGCTATCTCTATTTATTTTTCTTTCTCTTTTCCCCTCGAGTTAAGAACGTCGCATCGTGACCTGACCTTCCTTATCGTCGCCCCGGTGCTCTTAAATGGGACTCTGAAGCGCCCAATGATTCATGACAACGCTAGGAAAACGAGGAAAACGAGGAAAACGAGGTAGGATACGATGCTGGTCTATTGACCCTTTATACCGGCTAGGTATTCCCGTGAATACAAGTCTTCGAACCTTTCTACAAGGCTTTGTGTACCTATACGCAAGCCATACTACCATATCCTTCCATTGTGCATTTTCCGCGGTAGAGTTTCCCATAAATTACTGAAAACGTTCAGAATGAATTGATTGCGTACTTCCGAAACGTCTTTACGAGTAAAGATTTCCACCTTGCACCGGCGTACATTTATAACATATTTTTACTATCACGTTACGAATGGTCATCTGCGGGAAAACACACATCGCAATCTCATCAAACACATTGGAAATATATTATACGCCATCACGCTGATTGATCATATATCATTTTTATATTCTCAATTTTTATCTTTTATTTATTCTTTCGATTCTGGAAGTTAATTGGAAAGATACAAAAGACAATATCCAGTTTCATAAACATGCGTCCATTCATTGAGGGGATGGAATATTGTACCTTGCAAATTTTTATGACGCAAGTTTGAGACGTGATTAAAAATTGTCTTAAATTTTTTGCACTCGACGAAAAAATCGTTCATATCATTGGCTTGCTCCGAAATGACATCATTTTAGAATATTCCCTCCAAATTTGATAAAAGTTTCGTAAAACGATGCAACCTGCATCCCGCGATGAATATACTTCTCCTTCGGTAAACTCGATGTATCTAACATAAGATGAACTCCGTGAAATTTTAAATGAATTTAAATTATGTCTCAAAGAGTCAAAGTACGAGTGATCGCTTTGAAAAAACTGAATGAGTAGAATGTTTTTTTTTTAAGCATACCAGTGAGTTGAGAAAAATTATTTCACCCGCTTAGGGCTGAATAATAATTGGCCTCGCTATCTGAAAATTGATGTGAGATTAATATTGGTAGCTTTTTGATGAACTTGATAAAATAATAATTAGTTTCTCGTAATCGAATGATTGGATTAGTGAATAACTGAATGTTAGATCGTATGATTAATTATATATTCATTAATCATTATCAACTCGAGTCAATTAAATTTTATCTCAAGTTTTAGTTATGATCTTCTTTGAGCAGTCATTTTCATCGCGTATATATTCAAATTGGTTAAATTTTGTAATCCATCTGCAGGTATCTCGCGTTGTTCGTAACGTGATACGAAAATTTTACGAGGTCTAAAATATTCCGAAAAATGAAACCTTTTTTAAATATATTATCGAGATTACCGTTGCTCTTAAAACATCAGGCATTCTTAACGACTAGAGTGGCACGTAAGCCTGTTAATTTTCAAATTTCCGTTCCCTGCTCCATAAATTTCAATAGCTCAAAATATATTCCAACAAATTTATACCTTCACTCATTCATTTTAAGTATTCTAGTCAAATAATTATACACATACATAACATATTATATACCTGCTGCATATCTATACTCGTCGATTTGGCTCAACGTCAAATAACCGCGCTAGTATTTCAAACTGAAAATTAGTTATACATATGCAGGGCCGAGAATAGTAGGTGCAGAAGAAAAATTATCGTTATTGTATGCGTCCAAATAGTAGTGAAAGTGTTGAAATGAAAATAATTTGTATCTCATATTGACCTAACGAACAGAAATATGCGAATTTTTCTATTCCTCCGTAATTTGACATCGCGTTATCACTTCGATGGACGATAATTGCAACACTTGGGAGAATTACCGGGCTGTATAAATCGGTATAAATCATAATGTGATAATGAAACGAGTGAGCGAATTATAACGACAATCATGATATTGAGTATAATACGTGCGAATTACAAAGTCCAGCTTAATTAATATATCAACAATTATATATAGAACGAAATTGTATATTTGTATGTAATATAATAAATAATAATCGTAAACGCCACTTCGCGAAGGCATCAATCAATGTGCGATTGCGTTGTGGTTTTGGTCGCTTATCGCAATACTCAATAAGAATAAAATCATTTCAACGGTATACATATATACATGGAGCTTGAGACCGCATGAAGAATCTTATCGGACAATTTTTTCAGCGAACGTTTACCAATAGGCGTTCGAGTCCGACAGTGAGCTATAGTTCAACTATCTATGTCATGTAATCTACGAGTACCGCGATATTCTCTTCATCCCGTTAAGAAGTTCGATTTCTGTTCAAAAGACGCATTCATCCTCGTTGCATCCATCATAGTCACTCAAAACGACTCGTAGCCTCTCGAGATTAATATAGAAATTGGATAATCGATATGACGAATTCACTCGTATTTCATTAGCCATGAGAATTAAAGTTGTTAAAATTTTATGCTCATCTCCTGCGCTGATGAATTAATGAACGAGGTGTTTTAGCCATTCTGAAAAAGGTGTTCAAAGCAGCCTATACTAGACGATAAAAAAAACATCAATTCACGCCAGACAAACCCGCTCGGTCTCTAGATTCAATTTAATTACTTGAGAGCAAGCTAACAGTTAAACTCTGGAATCATTAAATTAACGCCCTACTTTTGATCTATTTTCAAAGGTAATTCGTTGGAATCGCACTTCGAAGCATGCGGTACCCTGCAGCTCCTAGAGAACAGACGTATTATAGAAATTAAGAACTTAACTAATTTAGCGATTCTCTTCGGCAGAGTGACTAACTAATTAGTATTCTTATACGAAATGAAATTCTTCCCTAATTCATCTTTTTTTTTTGTTTTTACATGCATGTAGGTACCTATATAACGCTTGTCATCGCAAGTTATTAATTAATCTCTTATGCCTTGTCGTGTGCTAGATATACATCTCGCAACGTTTTATTACCAATTGAATAGAAATCACCATTACGCGATCCAAGACTCTTTTGAATGGGGATAAAATTTCTTTGAAATGCTTCTCATTCAACGGTTGAATAATATGACTCGAGGAGGTATAACTCACCTTGACAGGTATACCTGAAGAGAAACGTAATCCGTTTAAAGCAATACGCTGAAACACTTCACTAAACACCTCCGAGGATTTACTTCAAGGTAGATATTTGTTTTTAATAAAACTACTTACACATCTTACACCTACCCTGCACCGCCTCCCCGAGTAGGTATAACACTGGTTAGCTGCAATAGCCAGCAACAGGTCTCGTTGCGACTTCACTGACACCCTTTGCTAATGCAATCGGGGTCTGGAAAACTCTTTATAAAATATACCAAAGGTTATTGAACACCAGAACGTGGATCAATTAGTCATAAAAATTGAACGTTTATACGAGGGCAATAATTAGCGATATGTTGATCGATGGAGGAAATGAACTTTGAACCTCTACCAATGAGGGAATAACAAATCGCAATTATACGGTTAGAATTAGAAAGTGAATCGTCGTTACCGCGCTGTTATTCAACTCGTAAAAAATAATTGTCAATTGAATCAATAACGACTTGAGTTTCCAGGCTGAATTAATACGAGGCGAAAAGTAAGAGAAAGGTTTTAGTCGAGGGGTTTGCTGCTGCTGCTGCTCCTCCTACTGCAGTCGTAGTACTCTTGACGAATTGGAAACGGAATTATCGGAGTCATTTTAACGAAGTTATTAGATCGAGCTGCACGTTACAATTCAGAATCGAAAAGAAATTCTTAGTTAGCTGATGATGAGTTGTTCACGTATTTTCATAGCCCATTCACACTCAATTTTTAAACACAGAATTCCAAGGCTTATATCAGCCCGATCTTTGTCATATAATGCAGAATTTCGACATCGACGATAATATGGACGAAGGCATCGATTTCGACAAAAAATTCGACAAATTTTTTTCACATTTCACAACCAAGGTTCGTGCCAATTATTCTCGATATCTCCGTCTGACTTAGTTCCTGCGGCCACGAATAGTTACGTCAATGAAATGTGAGGATTGACTAGATCAAACGGTTCAAAGTTTCGATTAAGGAAATAAAAAAACGAAAAAATAAATTCTGCCTTATCAAACAGTCGTTAATATAAAACCTTGAACCAGATTGAAACACAGGCTTTGGGCTAAAATCGAAAAATGATCGTAATCTTTAAATCGGCGCATCTCCTCAACGAAATTGATCACTTCCGCAAGGGGAATAGACAAATTGCACAATTGTATTTTTTTTTTTTTTTTTTGTTCTTGTTTTCCGCTAGTTTTTGTCTCTTTCTTTCTATCGTTCTAACGCAACACTTACAGACGTAGATACTAACGAACGGAGGGAGGGAAACCAAGACGAAACAAAATGAAACGAAACGAAACGAAACGAAACGTAACTAAATGGAACGAAAAAGCGCGCGGATCGAACGGCACAAACACAAACGGAGCAAGCAGGACGGACGCGTGAACTGGTGGTGAAGTGCGCTTTGCGAAGCGATAGAGTAGGCACCGATTGCCGCCGTTAATTTTCATCTCACTCTACTATATATCGTCGTTTCTCTTGCTTACACTGACCCATAGTCCACTAACACGACCACCCACCCATTCCGCGCACGCAAGCATGAGCGAGGCGACAGCGTGCTCGACTTAGCTATCAGAGATGTATTTATACATCATATGCTAAGTAAGCAGAATCGAGGCAACTAGAAAGAGAAAAGTACACTATATGATATGGCGAGGAGCAGGGGGCAGTCTATAAAAGAGATCCTGGGTCAGTTAGGCGAAAAATCCTCCCCGACATTGATAGGAATTATCGTAAAAAGTCGGCAAGAGATGTGCAGCGGGGGCTGAGAATGGATATTCAGAAATGGCAGTCGGGACTTTTACATTTCAACTTTCCTCTTCTTCCGCTCTGGGTGAGCTAAGAGATAGATTTTTATCGGCTTTCGGAGCGGGAACCACCCCCGATGATCTCGTTATCCGTTTAGCGCGAAACACGAGGGCTTAAAGCTTACGGTATTAGAAGAATCGAAAAAAGAGATATAGCTCTATAGATACCTATATACTCTTGAAGGGGGGAAATAAAAAGGTCGCGAGAAGATGCGAGGGCCCAGAATTTTTGGGCTCCAGTATGAAATTCATTCCTCGACAACTGCGTTGGACGAGTCATTAAAAAGGCAATTAGCATACCGGAGTTTGAGATTACACGTGCGTTATATATCCCTCGGGGATTCCATGGCTTTTCCATAATGTCCATGCGGCGTCTATCCAGTTTGTATTACGAGTTAAGCTCTTTTTATCCGGGATAAATTAGCCCGTCAAATAAATAACCTTATCGTATTCCACCACCTACCTACGTCTCTCTCAGCTATCGGCGAAGCCTAATTGGAATTATCCCTGCCTTTTATCCTGCAGAGTTACAATTTGTCGGCAAAGCCAACGGGAGATGACGGTTTATCTGACTCTCGCGGTTCACAACACAAGGTGACGCGGTTTTTCAATTTAATTTTGACCCCACGCGAGGGTAGAAGAAGAAGAAGAAGATGAAGAAGAAAACGAAGAAAAAGAAGGAGAATACAATGTCACTTTATACCTAATACCTACACCTCTATATGTATACACGAACGAGAAAAGGTTTTCGCGAGTAGAAAATATCCTCAACCTCTTTTAGATAAAAGGCGATAATGGAAACAGGGTGGAACGAAGCGTGGCGGGAGAGTAGAGAAAAAAAAAATTTAATACTATCGAATAAGTTTCATATCTTCGAGGGGTAGGGTAGGGTAGTAGGTATGTTAGACTTCGTATAACGGTTCAAATTTCATCGTGAAAACCGCGAGTCGCGCGAATCGCTTGAAAATAAATTTTCTACTCAGTAGTGTGTTTTGTACAAATTTCTACTTTATCATAAACAAATATATATCTAGGTGCATATAGTTGTTACGGGATAGTCAATATTGGTTCGGGTTCCGTTAGCGGAAGCCCTTCGATATAGGTATACACGCGACCAGTCTGTTAATTAGCATGCTCACAATTACCAATTACTCTAATAATATCCATACCATTTGACAAAACAAATATTTCGACTGATTGTGAGCCGATATTTATCTGCAATAATTACAGATGGAAGTCACAGCTGTTAAGTAATAAATTTAATAATTTATTTTTCCAATTTTATTTCATTTTTTTCTCATTTTTTTTTTTTTTTTTCTCCTCTCTTTCCTCACAAATCAAATTGCATTAACAATTATGATATCGTTCTGCGGTTCATTATCTCAACAACTTTGTTATGAACTTTATGAAAGTCGGGGGGGTGGAAGGGGGTGGAAGGGGGGCAGGGTTTCGATTGAATGTAGCGAAAATGCGACAAGTTGTTTTAACCACCGGCAAACGAAGGAACGAATGGGAACCAAAGCAAAGGTATACCCAAGAGGTAGGAACCCTCGGCAGGCAACCGGAAACGAAATATTCTTACAAGCTTTCCTCGTGCAGGCGCCGTGTTCGTTCCCGCACTTTGCCAACAACCTGCCGAACCACTGCCCACAGCTCAGCTCCTTAGACTATAATTTGATCGCGTGACTCCTGCCCGGGAAAAAGTTTCTCGACTTTCTTGTGGGCTGGAAAAGGGGTTCGAGAGGGTACGGGTGAGGGTGAGGGTGAGGGTGAGGGTGAGGGTGAGGGTGGGTCTGGCTTCGGTCAGCAAAGACTTACTTTGTGTAGTTTTAATTGGTCTTGTTTTCCTATGCCTCGGAGGAACTAAATTCAAATACGGGCAACAACAGGAGGGGTGAGTTTTCCAAGAAGCGAGATTGTTAACGGAGTCGGGGGTAAAAAGAAAAAGATTTTCCTGGCTAACTTTTGTTTGCGAGATCCAGTTAAACTCGACTCACTCTGTTAACCACTTTAGAATTATATCCTTTATATATTATGTATTTCCTGTTGTTTAACTTATCCCTCCTACATTAACTATTTGTCAATATAATTTTCATCCCAATTTATTGAAAAAAAAAAAAAAAAAAACCATTTTCTTAATTTTTTCTCATATTCGGAACAAAATTATAGCCGCGTGTATGAAAAACAGCCGATATATGTTTTTCAGAGCATAAATTATTCGAGTAATATATACATATATGCGGTACATAATAAACATAATGTTCGTTTGCAGCCTAAATTTGAAACATGTTCACCGTCACTCGGCGAACCTTTCTTTATGAGATTATACAGTATATACGCGGCATAAAATGACGGTTTACGGGGTAGTATATGTACATAAAACATAAATAGCTAGGTATGCATACAGCGGCGACAGCACTGGGACCGACAGCAGGGAACATGCAAATACAAAACCACGCCTCACACTCCCATGGGAATCCCGATACAACCGCAACGGTGAACAATGCCACTGACAGCAGATCGGAATTGCGTTAATTGCGACGCGTTTCCTAAAGTTTCAATTAACGTAGTTTATATTCAATAGAATCGGTCTAATATCCAAACACGTACAGTCGAGGAAAGTGATTCTGAAGCGCACCGTGTTTGAGGTATACGAGCTGCAACCAGGCATACACGTGGGTTTTAATTTTCATCAAATTGGTACGAAGTTAAAGCAACCTCTGCTCTTCTCTGCGCGGGATAGGGGACTTTTATTATTTTTTTTTATTATTGATAAATTATTGAAAGTTCGCTGAAAAAAAACATAACGAAGTCTCCTATCTCGCGCATACAGAGCAGATGTTGCTTTGATTTCATACCAACTTGAAGACAATCAGGAAGAACGTGTATGTTCGGTTGCTCGAATACCTGAAACACGGCGCTTCAGAATCACTTTCCTTGACTGTACCTACCCCTATGCCGTCGATGTCACCGAAGACTTAACAAACGACGTCAACAGGTCAGAGATTTGTGTAAAATATTCAATCGAAGGTATAATATGATACTGAACATTCGATAAAGTTTCGAAAGTTGAAATTGTACGCATTAATATTCGCAACAAGTAGAAAGAAACGGGGATAATCCCTGATGGAATTGATATGGAATGCTCAACGTGTTATAAAAACCCTGTCCTCGTCTGGCATGCAAAATTACGAACGTGACATTGACACGCTTTTTAAAAGCAATATGCTGAAATTGAATACGAAATATTGGTATACCGCAGAATTTTCAACCGACTGATTGATCGCTAAAATCGTATAAGTATACATATATATACGTTCGAGTTTCTATAACACAGGCACTTAAGCCAGGTTCGAATTGAAACGGCAAGTGAGAGTGGAGGTGAAGCGAGAAGCAGGAATACATACTGATACTAGGTGAAAAGCAGTTCAACAAAACGGGAGTAAAAAAGGGAAAAGGTTGAATTTCGTCCGCGACATAAATCTCCCGATTGTAGCCGGTTGGATTAAAATATACTTTTCACACCTGGGGTATCGTTGCAACGAAGCAAAGGGCCGGCGATATATATCCAGACGGGAAATACATCCGCTGATTAAACGTGCGAAGTGGAAAAGTTGCAGTAGCTTGGCAATTAACTCGTGTAAATTGTTTCACAGAACGTAGAGAATCCCCGATATATACGTATACATATACATATAGGTAAATAACACCTACGATATCAATTTTCAGGTACCTATATGTATGTACAACGAGAAGCTAATTAGTTAGAGGCGGTTTTGTACCCTTAGATCAATCGTACAACAGCTATGTAGTATCCAGGTATATAATGCGATTTCTTCCTCTATTCTATTCCAAGAAAAATATCTCTTTATTGCACTGTTTTTGCAGCGTACCTATATAGGTAGATACTTTTGTATTGTCTGCAGTCTCCCGTATACCTAGAGTCACTTAACTACGAACGTCCTCCTGTTTTTCCATCGTTCCGAAATATCTCTCAAGTCGAGAAAGAGCAAACAACTGATCTTTATTTTCCGGAAATTTCACTTCTAGTTCAAGAAAGTACCTACCTCAGAATCTGGAGCATCTAGCATTTAACGTTGTGGTAAAGATCGACAGGATCAGTTGGTTATTCTTCTTTTTGTATAACTGTGAGGACTGGAGGAATAAAGGACCGAAAGGACTGAATTTCAAATGTACGAAACCTCTGGAATTTTGAAAATCGCGTGTGGTCAATTTCCCCACGCTCGTTATAATACATCGTGTTTTAAGTCAACGATGAAAATGCATCGCGTTACTCTGCTAGGCTGTATAATTGAGTGTAGGATTGAATCCTATATGGGATACTGTTCCATTAAGTCAACTGGATAAATGCATCGAGATTACTATTAATGCATTCAACGATGCATCCTATTCCACCACTGTGATACATTAATCTACCCTAGCTGTACCCCGTCTGCCAGCCGATTCTCGCATACACGTGATATAACTATACATTTGGGGTGTAGATATGTACCAAACAGGCCATGTGTATATATATATATATATATGTATACCAAATACGTTGGCGAAAATCCACAGTTCTTTTTTTTTTTGTTTTAATACTAAAAACGAAACCGTTTCTCTTTCTAATTAATAGTTAATGAACGCGATAATTAACCTTTGTAATTAAATCTCCGCAAATTTCGTCCCTTTAGTTACACACGCATGGCACATAATGCGAGCCCACAGATGAGGGTGGAAAAGGAGTGAAAATAAGTGAAAGAGAAAGTCTCATTTAGCGTAAACTCGTGGTACAAAGTAGGCACGTACTATGAGCCATCTAACGTATCCACCCACGCGTTGGTTCCAGCTGGTGCTGCTTATCAGTTTATGCAAGAAGTTTGGATTTATGCACCGCGTCTCATTTCATACATAATGCAGGAAAGTGGGAACCATGCATGCGCACAATACAACACACCCAGTTTTCCCCGTTTCCTCGTCCTGCAGGACTCATTACCGCGATACGACGCTCCAGGCAATAAGGAAACCTACCCGCAATGATGAGGCTATAACAATAAGACGATCCTACGCCGTTATATGAACAAGATTAACTCTCTAGCTTATCAAGCTAAAACGGAACTACAATTTCTAGATATAGCGAAGGATTTCATCAATTTCAAAATACTTCATTCGTCATTGCATCAGTAGAAAATTTTGGGATCGAAGTAACTCGAGATTAGAAAAGAAGAAAAGAATAATTCAAGTGGAAAAATTGTCAATCGATTGAAGCATCAGATTTTTGGCTGTTCGATTTTGGATTATGAGAATACCCACTGTTCTTTCGTGGGAGACTTTCTGGTATAGAAGGAACCGGGGTGTGCCTTGGGGCGAACCGTCGTGCCCCGGTCTCCCCTATATCTGTTTTTAGGAAAGTGTATACTGTCCAGTAGCTACGAGCCATGACATCTTGTTTGGGTGATATATCTCTGCCCATTTCCTCTCATTGTTCCCATTATTGTTATCTTCATTTCCCTGGCCTTTCTTTGGGCCCAGGAAAAATAGCTCAGACATTTAAATTGCATCGTTATATTGAAGTCGGCGCCGCGCTCCGCGCTGCTCACTGCATGGCGGGGGAAAAGGAAAATCAACGAACGTGTGAATAAAAGTTTGAGTGATGCTTGCGAAGAGTGAGAAGAGAGAGAGAGAAAACGAGAAAGAAACATAAAGTTAGAAGAATGGTGATGGATGAAAGCAAATAAAAAATTGCCAACTTAGGGTATGGGGGTATGAGATATGAATCGAAAAATGGTGGCGAAAAAAAAAATTTGGAAATAATTTCACACGTTTCAATATTTAAAAGAGATCGATGTGATGTCAAGATTGGATCGGTGGAACTTTTATTTCAACCCTTTTTATACGAACAGAAAAATGAAGGATTCGCGATTCCGCGACGTATACTAGATGTGCATACATAATTCTTGTTGAAATTCACCATTAGGTATTATTACGCGCTTCCGTTCTATTAAATTCCAAGTTTTAAGGCTGGTAAGAAGTGAAAAAAGTTCTGATTCCATGGCACACTGCCTCTCGGTTCTTCGCTGGTATACGCATATAGTATCCAGACCTTTAAGAAATGGTTGGCCATAAATCCTTAGCAATGTTAAGCGTACGTTTCGCCCCATTACATAAGAAGTATGCAAGAAAACGAGCCACTATTATCTGAAAAGGCCCAGCCACAAGAAAAAAAAAACCGAAAAAAAAAGTACGAAAAAAAAACCTGACGTTATTTCACACGCTGACGTCAGCAGCTCAGGGCTCTGCAGTCAGCAGTACTAATCCAACGAACAGTCCGAGTTTCAATCAAAAGAAAAAACAACGTTTTTTTTTTATGTTTTAGTCTCTTGCCCCAGTTTTTCACTTTTATACATTTTGAAAAATATCTCTTTCACATGGTTGGTCTGAAATTTCAAACACATTCATGAATGATTTCTTTTTTTTCTTTTTGACCAAAACCTACTTGTGGGTCCATAAAGTTTTTCATTCGATATGAATGGGAATTCTGTTTTTTTTTTTTTTGGCTTTTTCGTCAGCTTTGAGCCAACGAGATGAAATTCGTATCCATGAATATATATACCTAGTGTTAGAATAATTAATCACGTAGGTGGTATACAACATCGTCCATCAATTTTTCTCGATTATATATTAAAAGAAAAGAAAAAAATGTATAGAAATTTTAAAAAAAGTGAAAAAAACACAATTGACGCATGTACATGCGATATGTGTACCTACCTACCTACCGATCAACGTATACCTGTATAGAAACTATATACCGGATAAAAGCAGGCGGAGAATTTGACAGAGTAATAAAAGTAATGGGCTGTCAAAAATATTATGGCATTAGAAATCAATTAATCATAGCGAAGGAATAAATCAGTACTAGCTGGTGGTATAAGAGAGGGATTAACCCTGTAAGACAGCGACCAGTGATAAATTACCTTCTTTCCCTCGTTCTTCCGCGCTCTCTTCCTTCATCCACTTTCTCTGTCCTTTCCTCCCTTCCTCCCTTCCTCCGTTCCTCCCTTACCACCTATCCACCCTGTTCCTTTCCTACAGGAACCATTTATAATATTGGATTACGCTATCAATCGAAGTCACCGGCTGCACCAACTACACGTTGACTCCTACCCCTACCCCCGGCCAAGCCGTGATTACGTAATCATAAATTTGGCTAACCGTACCTACCTACCCCTGCAACCCGCGGAATATTTAATGGAGAACGTTTAATACACACGCAAAGTCACCGACATCGTACCCCAGGGAAAGTCGACGAAGAAAGAAGAAAATATCCTTACGTAGAAAAAATCCAAAATTTATTTGCAGTCTGGGGCTACTTCTGCTGAAAAAAGAAAATAAAAAAAATGAAGAAAAAAACTTAAGACTTGTTTCAGTGGATTTAAGAGGGTGTACGCACCTTGGAGTCTGGAAATATGGATATATTTTGATGCCGTATTCTGGCACGGTCGTAAAGTCTAGACATATTTGATTTATGTATTTAGCCATCTTGTGGTATATTTCGGGATTATTTAAAAACTATAGTTTGGCAGAGAAAAATTCTTCTCTAGTAGTTTTCTGCAAGGTCCTATAGTCGAACGGCTCGACTGAGAATCACATTGCCGAGTGTGAATCTTCCTCATACACTGTTAGAAATTTCTATGTGAGTTCCACAAAGCATGTATTGGAAGCTAATAGGCAAAACATCTAGCCAAAATTCCAATCGGGTATAGTAATTATACAAAACTTTTTTATCGGTATTCCAAACAATTTTGTGAATTCAAGTACAATTTTTGTGTTTTGCGTATAAAAGTTCAGCAAAATCAAAAAATTATTTGGAAATTTACAGAACAAGCTTAGCAATTCACTTTGCTACGCCAAATTTGTAATTTTGCAAAACTTTTGCATATTGGCTTCCATAAATGTGTTGTAAATTCACAATTTTTTTTTACAGTGTACATATGCGACCATGGATTCGTTTAGTGAAATTTGAAAAGTCCTTTGTTTGGTACTTAAAAAAAAAAAAAAAATGATACATGAGTCTATGATTGATGAGTCTTCCCTGAATTAAGAGTACGAAGAAAATTCATAATTCGACTAGGATATTGCATTTCTGTTTCTAGACTCCAAGGTGCCTATGTCCCCTTCAAAGTAATCAATTTCTGCATTGAAACCCCAAGCCTAAGCCTCTTAATTTACTGCGGATTTCAAAGTTATTAACTAGTTGCATGATTTGATATTACCGAATATGACAGATGCTGACAGATGTACACGTATATAAATGAGGGAAGAAGAAATGATACGGAAATTATCGATCCGGTATGACAGTGCTGGTGTAGGTGGGTATATGCATGTACCAGGTCGCAATTTGTGGACAATTTCGGGTTTGGCGGTTAACTGCTATTCGCGCGGGAAATTGCGCCCGCTGACGTCACATCCGTTACTAGCTACAGCTCATCCAATTGTTCAGATGGTTATACAATTCGATCACTACATTGCAGACTGCCCTTTGCGATAATCCCAAGCCTCATTGAGGAGGAAAGAGGCTCCGCTTTCTCCTGTTCAGTTTCTTGTACCAACCCACGTGGGTACGCTCATTATAGATCAACTAATAATCCGATTGTACTATGCACGAATGATAAACTTGAACTACATTAAGCTTTAAGTTTAACTAAATTCCAACATCGACCTGATATACGTAACTTAAGAGATTAGTGAAATCCGACGCAGAACACCGTCACACGTGGTTTACGAGTGCGTCTTTGAAGTTATCGCGCAGTTTATTTCAGGTACAGTGAGAAAGGGTTGAAAAATGAAGAAAATAATTTCTTTGTAAAGGATAGAAAAAAATCTCACTATGTTTCGGATAAGAGCGTCAAGTAGGTACCAAGGTGTGATGTTTACGGTATTTTCACTAAATTCTATAGAAGAACGTGGCTCGGTTGGTAAAAGATGGAAAAAAATTGAATGAGAGATGAAAATAGTGGGGGAAGAGTGATCTCGAGTGTGGGTGAAGGAGAAAAAGCAAAATTCGCGTGAAAGAGCGCGCGGGACGACAGGACATTACCTAATTGGAATGGCAAACGCATTTTGTGAATGGCCCCCGAACGTGTCCGTGCAATCCTTGCGGCAATCTAATTAATGTAATTAATTAAAGCGAATCCTCTTAAATTCGGCGACTCGACCTAGATTATATATATTTTTGTATATATACTTTCATATGTATGTAGAGGGATCGTATAAGCAGACGATTTCTCACACGTATAAAACGCTCACGCACCAAGAACGCAACGCGCAATTCGCAGACCGTGAAGCGTGTATTCATGTACAAAGTTAGTCAGTCGCGGAGGACGCTTAGCCCTTTCATGTTGGACCGTCTACACCTCCAGTCTCGGCATTATGCTCTACAGGGACATTGTTCTAGTTCTAATAACTCGAAGTGCTCGTTCTTGCCGAGTACTGGGTGCCGGGTGTTGGATGCCGGGTAACGGAGTAAAGCTCGCGAAGAAGAGGGACCGAGTTTGCGAGGAGCGCAGAGAGCGAAACCTATAAGGGTGAAACTCGGTTGGGTAGGTATAGCTGGAAACTCGACTTTATACTTATTAATAATTTTCCCCGTTATCTAACGCCGGTTTTTCTACCTCCTTTTGAAATTGAAATATGAAAAAATTTAATGCGTATTCGAATCCGAGATGAAATAAGAAAATTTCAAGTCAGTTATACGCCGCGGCAGGGGTGGGTGATGGTTGTTACCGATAAGCAAGATTCTAAGGGTTCGTATACATGAATATAAAAAAAAAATACTTTCAAATTCACGGGGTTGGAAACGAACCGAACTTATACGCATATACCTATATATATACCCAGGTAGGTACTTTTATATACGCGCTCGCTACGCACCCCGTATATACATACTTCAATTTTGCTTCGTTGAACAAAAGTCGAAAGCTTTAGCGGTCGCGACGTTCCTCAGCAAGGTAAACAGAGCTTGCAGCAGAAAAAGGTCACGTGACCGTATAATTGGACAAAACGAAACCCAACCCCTTATTCTTTCTTTGAGTCAGTCAAATTTCATCATCATATAAGTCTGAGAATAAAAATGTAAGAAGAAATCGTTCTGGTTTTTGAGAACTGGGGAGGAAATGACTATTTCTATTGTCTTAGATAAAAGTCCTATGGACACGAGAGGAAAGATGGTGATATTTAATTGGCTCAGTCACGATGTATTTTATATAGTTAATTCGGTGGGTAGGTACCAAGCATACCGTTGTCCAGCATACGTATCGTTTGATTATGCTAAATAGAGCGCTTTTCCGCACCCTCAAACGTCAGAAAATCTGGGATAACAGGCGACAAGTACGTCCTTAACCGAGAAGTGTCTGTTTATGATTTCAAGCGAAGGCAAAAACGAGAGGAAATAAATGCAAGGGAGAAGTCGCCTTCCATATGGACCGTCCACGACCCTTGTCGATATTTCTGAGTACAGAGGTTGAATCAAATCACCCGTCAGGTGCAGGGTAATTCAAATGTCATGCAGGCTCTTCTAGGTCAAGATTAGATGCACGTATGTATTATCTATTTTTTCCTGCTCGAATCGATATAGAAATTATAGTTTTATTATAGAATCATTTCGTATTTCAATTTTGCTATTAGAAATATTATTTTGTTGCATTAGAATTACGTTCTAAGGGATGTAAGTCCGAACTAGCTAGGCTATCACACTTGAAATTCTGATCAGCGTCTCTACATTATACTTAAAAACTGAAAAGTTTGCGAAAAATCAGCTCAATGATCAATTTTATTCTTGGACTTGGAATCCATTCGTCAATCAGTTGAGAAAACGATTTATCAAAGATTGAGGAGCTATACATAGATCGAAACCAGAATCACTAAGCCTCTCTGAAGTCTAGGATCCATATAAGTCCAAAAGAGAATTTCAAAAGTCTATAGTTTGCGCCTAAAATTGCCCATATATAAGTCGAGCGGACATAACTCTCACTTTTAGATGCAAATCATAATTTCATTCCATGCACAGTCCTACTCTCAAAATTCAGTTTGCACCCCCGAATCTTGAGTGAGAACTTTGGAGAATGAGACTAGAATCTCTATTTCTACAAGGGTGAACATATGTCTTCAGGTGCTTAACAATTTCCAGGGACCAAAGCGCAGGGTGTTTTTCAGCTATCGAATATCAACTTTACTGAGATGTAAATGTTTACGAATCAATAATAATTAGTGATATTCAGACATTAATATTGTATATATGTTCGTAATGGTAAACGAATCAGTCAGTCTATGGTTGAGTTACACAGACACTGCAGGCCATAGCTACAAAATCTCCAGGGGTTAATATATTCCCATTCGACAATTTGAGACAAGAAACCGGAGATTGCACGGTTTATTTACGTAGGCGCTTCTCCGGGTGTATTTGTTTGTCGAGTATATATCTAGCGGGGTTGCAGGTATGCGTCGAGTGCAACAACAACTATGAAAATGCATTAACGTTTCAAAAACACAAATTATGAAATTGCACACATCATTGATATGAATTCCCTTCTGCAAGCATACAACTTGAAATTGTTCAATTGTAATTCGCCATGTGGAAATAGCTGGCTCGATTAAGCAAAGAATGAACTTTTGTAACCGCTAGTCGCCGGTTGAACAAATTAATAATGTCAAACCGCAAAGATAGTTTTCTAGAGCTTCGCGATTGTTACGGTTAATTGAAAAGTCACACCGCAGTATTCCGATTCTAATGCTGGCAGAAGAAGAAGTCGAGAGAGAACTGGAGCCAACTCCGATGGGACAGAATTAAAAAGACAACGTTCTAGGCATTCACGCTATACTACCTTCTCGGAGGGTGGGAGCCGGTATCTTTCTATGAATGAATGTAAAACTTGTTCATGTTATTACTTTCTTTCTTTTCTTTTTTTTTTTGCAAAAAATCTTCGTTTCCCAATTATTTTCATCATCATTTCAACTATATTAATGAAATTCTGTGTAAACGTTGGGAATTCCGATGAACCTCAATAATTGAACCCAAAAGTGAAAATCGAAGGTGAAATCCCAATTAGTTGATCGAAATTCTGGAAAGCAATTTATGGATACTGCAGCTCATACATAATTCAGGAAATAAATACGATATTCAAGGATATATACAGGATACTAATTTTTATTCCACTATTTAATGGGCTTGAAAAGCTTTGTGCAGTTTAATAGTTTCGTATAACTCGTTGCAAATTGACCTTTGGATTTTTGGAACTCGAGTTAAGTTTGTGAATAGTATAGTTTATTCTCTGGGCGGAAATAAAGGGTTCGCATCACCGAAGCTAAGAATTATTCCATGTCTAAAATTGCTACGGCGGTCTGCGTGTGCGTGCAATAAATTGCAATCGATATTTCGAACCGTACTCGGAACTGGCCAAATTTGTTAGATGAATGGTGCCTGCAGACACTAGTATGCCATTACGCGTCGTTTGTAACTCAGTACCTCTAATGACTCCCGAATTACCACCACATTTTGTATTTGCGAATCGTACGTACAGACATCGCGGTGTCTGTCAGCTGCTAGCAGCTAGACTACCACGTCGCGTAGCGTAGCGTCGCGACGCCTTAATGACCACCAGCACGCAGCCCGCGTTTATAGTTATTAAATTATTAACTGACATCGATACTGCGGCTATAAAACGGGGGAAATATTTTTCATATTGGGGAAATTAATAATGTCTTTCCCCATCAAATTTCCCTACCCTCATCATCTGTTTTTCTTCTCTTCATTCAGACTCGGAATCTCGAATCTAGAATCTGAATATTTTATACTGTATGGCAATTTATCGGCTTTTGTAATTTCAATCAAATAATTAAAATTATTTTTGCTCATATAGTTTAGTTGATAAGCGATAATCAAACAACTTTCATGTATTTGCCTGACCGCGCCCAACCCCGCTTATGCCATTCCCCATAGTTTCAACGCTATAAACCCCTATTGTAGAATTACCTACCTTGCCTGTCTTTATCGACGTTTACCTAGCCTCGCCTATACGCGCATTTTCCTATTTCTGAAAGCAAACTACGCAGTAGAGTACGTGAAATTACAGAGTAGGTAGTATGTACACGGAAGCGAATAAGCGATGATGGTTTAGTTGCTAACATGATAGGAGTAATTTAAAGTAATTTTCGGTAGCGAGGATCGATATGATTGTCGCACATATTTTACACGAATAATTAGGTATTATGATTTATTTACGTATCACTGTGATCGATTCTAATTGTTTTAAAATGAAATGCAAATATTGCTATTTCGTTCGAAAAAAGGATCAGCTGGCTCGCGATAAGAGCGAGGGAATTTTCTGTAGCGAGAAGGCAATAATTCTTGGAAAATTCCCCGGCAGAAACCAAAACCATAAAATGAAATTTAATCAAGTGCGCGTGAAAATATATTACTCGAAATCTCAATTACGTAGAAAATGCAAATTTAATATACCGAGAGCGGGGTTCCGTAACGTAAAGCAAATGGGACTCACGGTTCTCTCTTTCTCTTCACGATTCTCCTCACCTTTACTTCGCGCCTCGCGCAAATGTCTGACATTCCTCACAAAACCACTCTCAACCCGATCAATGTGTTATTTTGTCCTCGACTAGTCGGTTCTCCTCTAGGATATATCTGCAGTCACTTTATTCGAGCAAATCGTCATTTCCATAAAACCACGTGAATTATGAATTGCGAATTGTGAATTGCGAATTGTTAACAAACGGCTTTCCGCTGACAAACTAGGAGCCATATTTCTGCCCTTTATCTCAATTGGTCAGCAGGCATCCGAAAGTCTCTCATTGAAACATGATCTTAAAGCATAATAAAGTAATCGATAATGATTCGATCCTGATGAAGCGAGGGCCTAAAAATAAATCAGTAGATGCAATAAATTGGAATCGTGTGCAATAAACATGAATAAATACATACCTAGTTCGTCAAATTTGTAAAGCTGACTCGTTCCAACGTTGAATTTTGGGGACAAGCCCGGGGGGCCAACCTGTCAGTTTGGTAACCAGCGTTTCAAGGGACATACCTCGTTAAGTTGACGTAGCATTATAATACCTCTTGATAATGCTGACGTCCCGCTGTGCCGCTGTGTATCCCATACCATCGTATTTCGGCATTAGTAACACAGGATCAAGCCCTGTTATTTCTACCGAACAAAGTACTAACAACTATCAGAGGGAGCTCGTTAGCATACTGTGACAAATAACTATTCTAGAGCGAGAAACAAACCGAACAAATTTCCATAGTACGGATAGTTTGCAAATGAAATCAATTAGATTTCATTGCAAAGTTGAAAGAAACCGATACCTCGTATCTGTCGATCGTTATTAAAACGTGAAATAATTAACTTGGATCTATGTACAGGTAACAGTCACTATAACTTTACACACTCCATAGTGAAACTTTATTTTATTGAGTATGACCACAAAGCAGCTTCTGTTCCGAGGTAGGTATAATAATTCATTAAATTAAATAAGGCAATATTTTAAGCCACAGAGTAGCCAGTTATATGTATAGTATTCTAAGGGTTGGGCTACCGTTAACTTTTCGTGGGCCGTAAGCAGTAATGTGGTAAAAAATTAACTTTATTACTGCGAGAGCCGGGTCGTGATTAATTATATCGTCTAAGTTTACTCGTAAAAACTGAACTTCGGAGATCTTGAAACGGATAAGATTCTTTTTTCTTCTTATATTCGCCGCTACTTGATCCTGTATCGAACCGCGTATTATAATTGATAATTATATTATCCAAACATCTATAAGGGAGAAAAATAAAGAGGGGAAAAAGGGAAAAAATAATACCCCACCAGGTTCCTCGTGTTGAATCTACAGGAAATGACCGTGCTTCTGAAGCTGTCCAATATTTGAATTATCATCTAAAACACGGCCGAGAGCAAACGAGCCTAAATAAGCTACCGTCGACGGCAAAGGGGTTGACGGGGTGCTCCTAAGTAGTTAAGGGCAAAAACATATCCGACGTCACATCTCGACGGGTCCCTTGTTTCTGCCGGTGACATAAATAGTGACCCACTTCCTACCCCTGCGGTAGACCACGGTACAACCAAGTGTGGGAAATGGGGTGGTAAAAGGGAGGAAGAAGACGAGAGCACTTTGCCTCATAGACTTTGCTTGGCTCGGCAAGAGGGTGATTCGTCATCAGTCTCTTCACCCGGACCCCTTTTCCTCATTTACGACGACTTCGTGTCAGGGGTCACATAGGTGAGGAGTTTAAAGGCACCATGGCGACAGATCGCTGCCCCGGTGAATCTGCGATCAAGATTTCCGTACCTTATTCCGACAAGAAGTCAAAAAGCGATTGAGACCAGACCGGAGAGTCTGAATTTCGGAGATTCCATTCCTGGATACGTCATAAACGGTTTGAAATTTATCCCACACCTCCGGAGTATAGCGCGGTTATTTTTCTTGTATTTGATTTTGCGCGTTTTCATCAAGAATTGATACTGGGGAAGCTCTAATTAAGTTGTGAGGGGTTTCACGAGCGTTCCTTAGTGCTAAATATTTGAGGAGGGTGTGGAGGAGAAGGTGTCTTCCAAAGCACGTTCGTAATGGCGAACTGAATCATTGATTCTACTCGTTCAGAGACTAGACAATAATTGCGCAGTCAATGGGTTTGTCTTTATCCAGCAGGATCCTCTGGTGCATATTGCAGCAGGCAAACGGCAATGAGAGAACGAGCGAGAGAGAGAGAGAGGGAGAGAGAAAGAGCCGGAATTAGAATTACGAGAGAGACCTCTCTATCCGCTGAAGTGAATCCATTATGGCTTAATTTCCTTTCACTCTCCTATTCCTGAACCCTGAACTGTCTAGCTGCGTGAAAAAACCTCGGAATAGTTCACTTTTCTCATGACACTCAAGGAGGTAGAACTGTGTATGTATGTATGTAACGAATACACATAACGGCTAAGTTGTTTCCAGGAAGAAATCCAGTTATCAAAGTCGTTACTCGAAAACTTTTATTATGACCGATAACTCTCGAAAGAGTTCTGGGTTACTTTTATCACGTTCAAGGAAAAGCTGGGTCCAGGCCTCGCAGTTTTCTCCGCATTATATACCTATCCAGCAACGACGAGCTGCTTGGCGGAGATCTCTCTCTCTCGTCTTACCATGACTTGGCAAAGGTCGTTCATCTTCCAGTAGTTTACTAGTCTAAGGAAGTTCTATACCAGGGCAGAAGTTATCCCCCAGATAGTTTCGAGAGAAGGTTAGGTCAACAGCGCAAACTTCTCCTAGCTACGTTCTTAAATCTTGGTTCCCGTTTACAGTTCGGTTCTGCTGCTTCCATACCTCAGCCTTGGGGGATGTTAATTTTTAATAATTTCAACTCTGCACGATCGCTGCAGGTAATCGAACGGAAGGAGATGAATGCCTCAGCCACGTGACCCGACCCCTTGACCCCGGCTCCAGTTCCCGAATATACAAGGATTCTAGTTCTGAAACCGGCGGAACTGTACCATTCCTGGAATTTGGAGGGTAGCTGCGACAAGGGCACCAGGCACCAGGCACCTTGAGCCTGTAGCCGCACAAACAATTCTCTCGCTCTCCCGTATCGCTCCCAGCAGTCCCCAGGGAGCTGGTTAGAGACAAAGGCGGAAATAAATCCCGTCCCACAATGCCTTGCCAGGTTCGTTTGCCCGCGCACTTACAACAATGCGCACGGGGCTAGCAGCGATCTCGAAAACTCACCATCACCGCGGGCAACAACAAAGCTCGGAAAGGCGGGCGCGAGTGGACAAGATTATCTGATCAGAAAATCGCGCCTTGGCTCTGCACCGCGTTGATTTTCGCCCACTTTTTTCCCCCCGTTGCCAAACAGTTCCTGAAAATGACCAATTCCGCATACAGGTACATATTGATCGAAAAATAGGAATTTTCGTCCCATCGTATCTACGGCTGACCGAATCCACGTGAAATACGAAGGTAACCCAGATTCGTTAGTGTATTGTACTGCACGCTAGCGGACTTACGCCCGGCAGTTAATTAGCGAGGGCGTCGGAGCATAGAAGAGGCGGAAGAGTGGCACTTGATTGATACACCCGGTCATTCGGGTCATTCAGGTCACACGAATGGCCAGGGGTCGTCCAATTATTTATAACTCCGGCGGAAGCTCGCGCCCTTAAATCACCGGCAAAACTTTTCGATTCTATTGTCTTAATTCAGCCCAACAGACCAACGGCGTCTAATTATGAAACGCGCGAACCATACAACGATTTTTCCAAGTATATTTGATTTAACGAAGACGTGTGATTTCAAGTGAAAACAACATGTCACTGATCATCTGGTTCATCAAAGAATCAAGTCGACGTCCATCAGGACCGTATCAGATATTCGTAGGTGTATATAGTTTTCGGTAAATTTCGCTGGCTCTGCACCCAACCGAATGATTAACGCATTGCAATGAGATAACCGTGTAGCCTAAATTGCAGGCATTATTTTCGTGGTCAGTTATCCGCAACGTGGCGTGAAGATGCATATCTACCGTGCTGAAAATTACTACAGTCACGATTTGACACGACGCCATATGCTCACCGCGACTAGGTGCATACCGCATTATGACTCTCTTTTACTGCACCAGTTCACCTGTGCTTATAGAAATTTGTAGGGTGGGTACTGGTGACCTAGACTTATCTGATGTACCAGTTCACAGATAAAATCGAACCTGTTTGATATGCTATAGGAGATAATGGCTTATCTGCAATCGTCAGAACAACCGCTGGCACTTTAATCGATGAGAGATAAACTGGAAAAAAAAATGGTATCACTGCCAACCACAACGCTTATCGATACTTCGTCAGCTTCGCTATTAGTATTTTTCTCACAGTTTTATCAGTATCTAGACATTTTCAGATTTTCCTTTCGGGGTGGTCAGGAGCTTTTTTCTGAATCGTTTGATGCTGTGATTTTCAATAACGTTAAGAAAAGCTGTATCGCAGAGAAAAAAAATAATCTTGAAGAAGAATAAAGAACTGTGTACCATAGTTTGGAAGTATAAAAGGGCATCTAATGAATTTGAAAACGAGACGGTGAATCGCAGCTAAGTCGGCACAGTTTAATTTAATTAATTACAAAGTTTAACTTTGAAGGTGGGAAGGAGGTTCGCGAACGTCAAGACGAGGGCGCCAGCCAGCGCCACGACGCTTGCGAATTTAGCACGTGGCAGTGAATATACGGTTGCATTACGCATTCACCGGAGCCGGAGGGCCAGTGAATAAACTATAAATCCCGGCATAAGTGGCTACGTCTCATAATTCAGTGCACTTCTACGCGTCAGGTTCTAAATATATTGATATGCCAGGAAACGGCCGTAAATCCCAAAGGCCTACAGCCTACACGGACGTCGGCGTCGGCGTCGACGGTGGCGGTGGCAGAGGCAGAGGCAGAGGCAGAAGTAGAGGCAACTGCTGTACGCGTTTTACCCTACACACACACACATGTGTGGGTGGATGACGTTAAGCGTCTGCCACCCGAGAGAGCAAAAATACTAACGAATCAATTGATACTCACGCGTGAGTCACACTTGAGATAATAAGAACGCGCTGCAGTCTTGAACAGCGATCGAAAAAATTTAAACGTTCGAAAATCGAAGAATTCTAGTAGGTAGGGTATAATATTTTCCTGCGAAAACCGCCGATTTATTTATTAGATATTTTTTTGGCCCGCCATACTTGATGAATTTCACCTGTCATATATAAAAAAAAACGAATTAAATTTATCTAATAGAATTCCATCGATCAATTCCAAAGCACATAAATCAGCGAAGTTCCCAAATAAAAGGAAGAAGGAATGATTTTATTCATATAGTTGTTAGATGAGGATATGTGTTTGCAGACACTAGATTTATTCGGTCTTGTAAATTAGTGATTTATTACAATTTTATTGATCACCGAGTACCAATAGGCACTATTATTAAGTCCATCAATAGATGGCACAATCGCGTGTGCGATACGAGGCTTGATTCTCCGATGAACATATTAATAGCACACACGAATATGTGTGTTCGGGTTCGTATTCGATTATAGAGAGAAAAAAGGAAATAAGAAATGTTAGATGAAAGAAGAAAAACGTTACGTGTGCTCGCGGTATACCTACTACTGTATCTATAATATAAACCCTTGCTTATTCATGGCGGTATATAATCAGCCTGGAATAGTCTTACCGAGGGAATCGATTAACTTAATTTTTCATCGGTGACCCAATTTCTAGACTATTTTCCCCGACATAGGCTCATGCGTACGTCACGACATATAAATATTTTCTTAACTAAAGAAAGTGAGGGTTGAAAGGGTGAATTTTCACCAGCAGATCGATAAGTAAAAACTGTTATCGGCCGCTGGATTAAAGCCGCGAGTTCCATGCAGATTTTCCGAATTCGGAGAGATAATTTTACTCGATAAACTGTATATCGATACCTCCGCGGAATAACCGGCTATCTCAGAAGTTGCTTGAAAAAGCAGCTATCTCAGATTTTGCTTGAAAAAGCGGCTATCTCAGATTTTGCTCGAAAAAGCGACTATCTTCAAATCATGCTGGCGAAATTTTGCGTCAAAAATGTAAAATTATGATTCAATAGCTGAAAAAACAGGTTGGAGCAGACATTATAATGTCTGGGCTTTTGCTCCAACCTGTTTTTTCAGCTTTTGAATCATAATTTTACGTTTTTGACGCAAAATTTCACTAGCATGATTTGAAGATAGCCGCTTTTTCGAGCAAAATCTGAGATAGCCGCTTTTTCAAGCAAAATCTGAGATAGCTGCTTTTTCAAGCAGCTTCTGAGATAGCCGGTTATTCCGCGGAGGTATCGATATATACTATAGTTTCATTACAATAGAAACACATGCGGTAAAAAGTCAGGGAGTTTCATTCCCACGTATGAACAAAACCGCCAATGAAATAGCCGGTCAAAGCTACGCGAGTGAAGGGTGAAGGCGAAATGGGGTGGTAGACGGACAGCAGATATGGCCGGAAGCAAGCATAACAGTGGCTTCCATTTGGACTATTTGTTTTAAAAACATTCAACGAGGATTTCCATAATTACTGGAGTATTTTCATTTTGTGTTATCTTTCTGTCTACATAATCGGTTTAGTCTTTGCATTCTCTACAGAAACGTAGTACCTAGTATCCCATGAAACATTTATATTAATATTTCCTCTTTCAACTATATAAGATAGGATTGATCTGGACCTCAGATTTTCTGTAAAGATAATTCAGAATGTGTTACGTACAAATATGTCAGGTGAGGGCAGTTTCGCGTCAAAAACATGAAAGTGAATTTTCTACTCTGTTTGAAAAAGCCAACTACTGTTCAATATCGCGTTAATTTCGAAAATATAAATGAACGGAAAGAAATGTGCAAAGCTGATGAGGATGCAGGACGACCCTTGCGTCCCTTGGGCTAAAGAATAACATAAATGTGATATCTTTGAAGATCGGTCAACCCAGAATCATAATTGCCCTCCATCCACCTGGGCAAACGCCCCCGCCTCTTCATCCTTCTCTACGTCGCCCTTTGCCAAGGGACCTGGACTGCAGGGTTCGATTAGGCAAGCTTATAGACACGCCATTACCCGTAGGACCACCCGTTAATCCAATGTAAACGATTTAATTGGAAAACTTTGTACAAACGTGTGTTGAACGAAGGGATACAGATATATATACTATATAGTACCTATATATATATCTGGTTGAGGAGATGAAGAGATGAAGTGAGACGAAGCCCCGTAATCCTGTACAACGTGTCTTGAGCACGAATATGCACTGCTAGTTGTTACACGTGTGTGCTTCTGTGTCGTGTTCGATATATGCGAGTGTGGATGTTGAATGTATGAAAAGTATATTTTTTTCTTTCAGCATTTTGTGTCAAATAACACTTTGCCTCTGCGTATTAAACCGAGGGTGCTTGAAACAATAATTCTCTAATGATTGTGGAGGAGTTTGTGAACGTCGACGATGAAGAAGCTGCCTAAAGAGGTATGGGAATCGTGTTTTCAGCCAAGTTGAAGAAGGCTTGTAAAAAAGATCCCCGAAAAACAACGATTTATTTTGACCTAGATGGCCATCTTCATCAAGGAGAGTAAACAGTTGAGTACCCCTGCGGATGAAGCGCTTCAGCAAAATGAAACGTAAATATTGGGCGAGGTAGTCGGGAACGCGAACTTAAAACTGCGGGGTGTATTAATAAAGATGAGAAGATCCTCCTGGTACCAGGCTGATGGTATCTTCAAAATTTTCTCCCTTGCAATTGTGATTCGATTATGTGTAACTTCAACTAGAGTGGCACCATACCCTTGCGAGGTCCACCCCTAATCATGAAGTACTTTTGCAGAAATTCAACTGCGCAGCTAGACGTGAACTACTGTAATTTGCTGAAACCAATGCAGCTTTCTCCCTCCCAGGGGTGAAATTGAAAACTATTAGGGTTGAAACTACATCGTTTCGTAATCTAGTACTTGTGTGTATGTGATCCTTGGCACATTATGAATATATGCATATTATACTAGATTTTGTAGTCATGCCAGTAAAGTCTGGGGTCTCACCAACTCGCGGGTTAACCTTCGACTAACTGCTGTTTAACTAAGTTAAATCATATTTGGGGTGGTTCGGTGTACCTGCAGTTTCATCCCCCTTTATAACAACCTCATTCTCAGCCACAACCCAACTGAGACGTTGAAGTCGTTGAAGGTAGACTTTCCTCGAGTACGACTCGACTCGCTCACTTAAACCTTGTTAGAAAAGTCTGGGAATTGTCTTGGTGATACTATCAGAACTCTTGCGTGAAAATACTTCTCTCCTCCAGTAACGGTTGGAGGTAAAAGTTTTTTAACAAGTGATTAAACAGACGAACCTGAATTTCAATTATAATGTCTTTCGTCAAATTGTTTGATCTTTGAAAAGAATAACGATGCAATAAACGAGTCAGGAATAATTCAACCCTTCACGTATTCAAGCGAAAATAGAATGACTCTTGAACGAATTATAACTCCAATTCAAATTCGCGGAGTGCATCTACATATTGCACACGCCTATACAATATCCGCGTAAGTCTTGTTACCGGGAGTATTGCCACAACCGGTGGATATAAACAGCACTATCGCACACTTATCGCTGGTAAAGCTCGCTTATTGTGGGCCAAGAAATATAAACTGCACGCCACTTTGCATAATGCCTCGCTACGTATGCTGGCGAGAAGACTGAATCTAGCCATGGCTTAGATTTACGATCAGCAACAACGCGGACGAAGGACAAAGATGACCGGGAAAGTTCAATTTATTGAGATTGTTTGAAACAGAAACTAACATTCCCTCGGAAACTCATCATGGAATATACTGATCAGTTAGAATCCGTTGATTTTTATTACAAGGCTTGACCCCTTCGATTATTTTCCTCGAGGGTCGTCAACTATCTATGGTAAAGTCAAGATCTAATAGTAACAACGGACCCGTGGCTACTTCAGCACGTTTACATTTAAATGGGAATATTAGCGAGTGCGATTTAATCCCAATTTACAATTTCGATTGAACCCGATCAATTAAACGAACGCATTCCCATGCATTCGAATCGGTATCATTTGCGAGAGAATGCAAGCAAACAAACGTCAGGTCAGTTTTCCAGGTGCTATTGTCAGGTGAAGGCCCCGGACAGCTCTCTCGACGCAAATTTCACGCTTGATGAAGCTATAGCCTGATTTATATCTAATTAATACTGAATAGACTCTTTCTCGCTTTATTCCATTGGAAATTAGAACGATTCTCAAGGTAGGACCCGCAATTTCGAGCACAATAGCTCCGCCTATACAAGACGCACAATATATCCGAACTCGTTAAGATGTCTTCGCCAATTTCATTGCGTTCTTTACAGAGGTAAACTCAGCCGCCATTCTCTCCCGTCTGCTTCCCATAGCTTTCAAGTAAAGATGATAAGGGGGGAGGGAGTTTCCCCGTTTACGCAAGAGATACGTTTCGTTTGCTTTCCTCGGTGTAGAATTTACAGAAACGATTTAGCCCAGCGAACTCTGTGCCTACCACTACACACCCCCTGAAGATGGTAAATTTGGACACGGAACTGAGGTGGATCTTTAGATGCCTCGAACAATAATAAGCACGTCGCACATGTGCACAAAAGCTCTTCAAATATTTGCTAGAGGTTTGGTCGAGATACTCGAGACATCTTTGCACGCGCCTCCAAAGAAATACCTATACTCGAACATCTTCTTATCGACGACGAGGAGGACCAACGAATGATGCTGATGGGTGGCGAAGGTGCAGAGAAAAGATGGGCCTACAATTCCGGTCCTATTCTTCCTCAGGATCTTCAATCCTTAACGATATCCATCGTCAGCTACGTACTACACTCCGGATGAAAATTCGTGCAAATTCTCCCGTCAATAACTAAATTTCAAGAATATTTCCTTTCTTTTTCTAAATGTGCTCTGATACGTGAAGAAAATTCTTCACTTGATCAATGGGGATAAAAATTCTTCCTAAAATGTTACATAATACAATAGACCCTCGCCACCGATCATCCTCGTTATCAATCTCCAAATTGATGACCTCCTTCCTTTTAGCCTCTCTCGAAAAGTATCAGGGAGATTTTCGCCAGGCAATGGGAACATGCAAAAACCTCATACACCTGCAAGTCTACGCGTCCTCTCTCGTAAGCTGCTTACAATATGCAACACCCCATTCCCAGACCATATTTAATCTCCCCCAGGACCACCACCACCATCACCACTGCCACCCCATTAACTCTCACCCCTTTTGGCCCTCGGCCTAATGAAGTTGGAGCTGTAAGCGGATTATTGTCGTCCAAAACGCATAGCTAGCTCTTCGTGGTCAGGGAATTGCACGGAGCGAGTCAAAGCCAAAGTATTAAATATAGCCAACGCTCGTCACTAATCAATCCTGTAGCCATGATATTAAATTGATGCATGTTATTGACTGGGACTGGAAAGCAATCGGCTTCCAGTTTTCTGCAGAAACAAAGCAAATCTAGCATGCGGAGAATGCTGGGATGCAGACCGCAATATGCTCGGTACTATAGCAACGGTGCAACCTGGATCCACAAAACGAGTCAATTTCGTTGTGCTATGAAGCGAATATAAGCTTCTCAATACTGCAGGAATCCCAAATGATCATCGGGCTTTACGAATCTCGTTATGAAGTGCAATGGCACAAGTTATAAGCCCATCTTATTGAAATATTGTTTTTCCACTACTCGTGTGCATTTATGTTGTTTCATACGTCGGTACGTGAGAATAGTAGATATTTATTATTATTTTAAGCTTTATGGAGAACAATTTTCAAGGAAATAGTTAACTGCTGATGGTTGGAACAGAGTTCAAGTGACAAAGCCGGTGTACCTACATTGCATACATATCTAACGTTTAGTCATGAGAGGTGAAAGAACTGAATTTTTTCAAGTTCGAGTATCTAGCCTCGCGTTCTCCTATTAAAACATAATTTCCCTCGAGGGTCGACTTTTCAGATCGAGGTCAAGTGCGCTTCGGTTTTTGAGTTCATCTCGACGTTTTCACGTTCTCGTTGAATTCGTTCAAGTGATCTCCATAGCTCGTATACGGTGTAATTCAACTACACAATTTTCATGATATAACCAGCCTAATGATCCACATTACATAGGCGCATATATGTATGTACATTACATACTACCAATGAGTCATTATCTCTATATGCCTCGATCGATATACTTTTCAGAGAATTTTTCCTCGATCGGGGTACACATACCATACATACGATATTATAATTAAGAAAAATTAGCGCAGTCTGCTCCGATTCAAAAGGCGGAACGCAATTGATCGAAGTTTCAATTTTCATAATCGACAAAAACATTTCAGAGTTTGTCATGAAATGACAATAAGACCCGGTAATCCGGTCTGAAACCTGCAGGAATAATTCGAATTCATATAATATTACATACATGTACACACGAACCCGCGAACACAATGCTATTTGTCAGTTTCTGCTATGATGCTGGTGAATTCTTTATTCCAATTTTCTCAAACCTGCACAGAGATCAAAATTCTTGTGGCATAAAGCGGGCTGCGTAAATCCAATGTAAGCATTCGATAACGTGAGACCGGCTGCAAGCGAGCGATTCTACATCGCGAGACTCAAAGCTCTATACGGTTCTACCTTATATATAAATATAAGTTTTATCGATCCCCCCCTTTTTTCTCAACTTAAATATTCTTCCCACCCTTTAGAATTATTCACCCCATATTATCGGCACAATCACATTGTGTGACCGTGTTCACGCGGCATAAAATTTCGTAAAAAGCTGCAGTGTCTACCTATCCATAGAAACAATGTGAACCCTTGACCAGCATAAGGTGGAAAAGAGAAAATGTATGTATGTACGTATCCCTTTGGCCCTAATAAAAAAAAAATAAAAAAAAAGTTTGAACAAAAGCGCGATTCGCTTTGTTCGGTTAGTAGAGCTTGCGAGACGGACGTAGGTACAGACGAACGGCCCCGACCCCTGTAATTCGATTGCTCGACGCTTTCTCATTCGTTTTTTTCAGTTTTTTTTTTTTTTTCCTTTTTTTTCTTTCTATCTTATCTTACGGGTTCCTCGTTATTCTGTCGGTTACCAATTCTCTTTGTTCGAAGAGCTATTACTAATTCAGACCTAACGTTGGCTCGAAGGTATAGCTGTACACTATTGCAACTATAATCTAGTTCTAATACGAATTTTGTGTCCACATAGTACAGCTCTAGCTTCGCACTCGGAAATTGTGTGGCTCTTATTTTTACCCGTGTCTGACCACAGCGCGGACTATATCCCTGCAGGGCGGACAGTACTGTCTCAATCTCTTGCAAGTTAAAGATTGGCGATTATCGATTTCAGTGCAAAAATTAAACGAACATTTTTTAGCCTAAATTATTCGGTTGCATGAAAAGGGAGAAAGTACCGTCGAACGTGACGGATCGGAAGTTATGACCGGGATTTAATATCCGCCTTAAGATTTTCGACATTTTACATATAGAATATTTACAATAATAATATTATATAAGAAGGAGGTAAACCGTGCAATTAATTTCCGTGTTTCTCACAGCCATCTAAACCCGCTGATTAATGTTTTCACTCCAAAAGTTTACCCCGTTATTATTATTATTATTTTTGGTTTTTTTTTTTTTCTTTTCATTTCGTTTTTTGCCATTTTCACCCCAAACTTTCTGATGGCTGTGAGGAAATATCGAGAGAGTTATTATGACGCTAACGTATCAGAGTGCGCCGCTGTTGGTGCGCGGGGCGAGACAGGTGGCGAATGAACGTCCCTCGTACCTACTAGTTGGTGGAATTAATTAAACTGTCATCCGAAAACAAAGTGATGACGTTGGGAATCAAAGTGGGCTCAAATAATTTGTTACACTATACGTTTCGAATATCCGACGCCTCTGAACCTCTTGCATTTCCTGTTTCATGATGGATTTCTGCCTTTTGACGAAGATTTCAGTCAATCCATGCTTCGAGGTACAAAATGTTATCCCTCAAATCGAACTTCATCCTTTCAGGATAAAGGCGGGAAAGAATTCGATGATTGATGAAACGGAAGTAAGAAAAGGGAAATGAGGGACGATAAAAGCCAGATTTGATTGTTTTAAATTACCTTTTTTTCTTCTTTTTCTTATTCTTCTCTCCCTTTCGGTAAATGTTGATGTAACGTCGCGGGGTAAAGATGTTTCCATTTCATGATCGAACGAAAAGCAGGCAGCCGAAGTACTCGGGGTAAACGAGAAACCGGAACGGCTCGTCAGCCTTTGTAAGCGAAGGCATTGTGAGAGGAAACTTGATAGTCAAATTACCGGGAAAGATTTAATTAATGTTGTGCAAATATTGCGCTCGGTGAAGTCTTGAAGGGTCGATACCAGGTTGCTGTGTATATATAATATATATATATTATATATAGGTATTATACATATCTATATATTTAGATTAGGTTGGGTTAGGATTATATTCGTATAGCCAACCAGCCGACGACCTTTTACCCATCTCGGGTCTCCCACTTTGCCCTAAAGTCTTTCTCCTTCCACCTTTTGATATCCTGCAAGAACATCGGTTCGAAATTCCGCAGGCAATAATTGAGCCGATGAAACGTGGCGCCGTGACGCCCGCGCCGCGCCGCGCCGCCCCGTTCTGCCGTGATATTTAATGAAAAAAGCAAATTAATATTGATAAGACGGTGTTATTGAGTCGGAGAAAATTTATCGCAGCAAATTAGATTTCGATCGACTCGATATTGCGATATAACTACCTATAGAGATAGATATACCCGCGTCCCCGTCCCCCCCCCTGCACCTTCGTGCGGGTATTGGAAATGTGAATGTTTCACTGGATGCAATGCAATGGGGAGAAAATCACTTTTTATATACCTCCGGTGTGCATAGATAGATATTTATATTATACACGTGGAGATATATCGTAATGCAACTTTCAACGGAGACAATTTTTATTCTTGAGATATTAGGTATGCAACGTGAGGCAATACTGTTTATGTCGGTGATGCATTACCGCATATTCTATACCAGAAGCTTGTGCATATAGAAACTACTACTGCAGTATAGGTACGCCTGTCTCGTGTATTCTCACCGTCGCGATGCTACGTTAGTTTTTTACTTTTATTCATTTTTCTTTAAAACACTTTTTATTTTACCTCTTTCATATCCGTACCTCACACCCTCAAAGATCGATAGAGATATAAGAAGACCGAGGAGTGCGTGCAAAGCGCATTTATCACCGCACTGATTCACCTGCCTGGGACTATAGAATTACCTGGTCCATATAGAATACGAGAGAAGTGTAATAAAACCACACATTCGAAGAGAGAAAATTAAAAATGTATGAAAGATTGAAAATTTTAGGTACAAAAATAATTCGTACTCCACCCAATGTACATAGAATAGTGGATGGCCGGTTATTCACGTGGTAACGAAAAGGCGATTTGATATACTTTATTCAACTACACGCTCACGGTAGCTGTGCTTAACTTATTGAAAAGCTCATTTATCCGTTGGTCTCTCAGTCAGAGCTAGAAAAAAAACGGAGTCAGGATCAAGGAGATTGCCGGTTACTTTAATATTCTATTCTATTCTATTCTATCCTATTTCCCACTTGAATTGTTCACGAGGTACTGACAAGCGTTTCGACACTCGCGATGGACGGAGGTCAATTATTTATTTCAGGACTTGGTTTATTCAAGTCTGAAGTAAATAAGTCAGTATCACTGTCTAAGTCGTTCGCCGTGCTTATACCTACATCTCTGTTGCGTCCATAGAAAATAGTTTGGAACTTTGATTGAGGAAAAAAAAATTGAACAATTGAAAACCGGAAGATGATCTTTCAGGTTTTATTTACGACGAGACGACTCCGAAATAATTATCTATAAATTAATTTTATCTTAATTTTATTTACCTACCCGCGACTCAACGTAACGAAGAAACCATGGATTGCGATTACAAGGAAGTGCCTTTTACGGGGCACCGACCATCGCCGTGGAAAATTAGTAGGTCATTTTCCAAATTCAACGACGTTCCGGGACGAAAATTGAATCGCTGTTCAAACACGGAGGTAATTCATTATTTACTATTTTTATAATAATATTTGCAATGGTCAATCACGTAATTATTATTCTCGCGATGAATCGAATGATTTTTCGCAAATTCAATAGCTTCGATTATATATTCGATTAGCGAGAACGGCGTATTATCAATTGGAATGAAAAGGAAAATTACAATTCGCTCAACCCTCGAATTCGCTTTTTGTAGTTTTAATATGAACACAAATTTTCTTTTCAATCAGACCATTGACGGAGAGCCACCCACACCACCACCCTCACCAACGGGGACATTCAAGTATCCAGCACTACTGCGGGGAAGTAATGTCTGGCCATGGGACGCGATTGGAACAGAAATTCGCGAAAGCACAAACCGCGACTGCACGCCGAATCCCGGGGACAAAACGGTAAGCGAATCTTCGACAAGCTTTTTTTTCCCGGATCGATTGGTCGAAATAATTATTTGACTCTGTGAATAATTGACCGCAAACTACTTTCGGACTGCAAGCTTCAAGTTCAAATATCATCGTTGATTTTAGAAATTGATAAAAGCTCAGCCGCAGACACTGCAGAACTTTTTTGCCAACACCAAGCCAGCTAGTGGTAAAACTAAAATTTATCTGTGGCCGGAGACCAAAAGCATAAATTGCCCGAAGCTTGACCCGATCTCGTTGACACGAACGGACTTGGCGAGGTCCTTGAAAGCCTCAACAAGTGAGATTGAAGGCCTTGCCAAATTCTCTGATATTTTCGTCCCGAAAAAATCGACAATTTTTTTGGAAGCTGGGGATACGGAGGCGGAAACGAACGTAGGCAACGCGATGATGTCGAATCCGTCGACCAAAGATTTTGACGAGATTTTGAAACACGCTCTTTCCCACGACCCAGTGATAGCCAAGCATAATTCGACACCACGGATTCAACGCAGCATGATCTTCGAAAAAAGACCGAAGACTGTTTTTCCTATGCAAAGAGAGATCCTATTAGATCGCAAGAAGTAGTACAGTTGATTTTTTTGTATTCGGAAGTGCGAAGTATCCAGTTTTGTAATTTTCATTTTTTTAGTTCGTATAGTTCAATTATAAAAGCACTTGACTAATCCTGCATGACTTCTCAATGGGACTCATAATCACTCAATCCTGGCGCGATATAGGTACACGATTGAAAGGATATTCGAATATCTGCATATAACTGTGGGTTCTTGACTCATTCGATGAGAAATGGACGGTGCAAAAACAGCGCTGGTGGGTCGTCGACGGCTTTCATGATTACATCTCCATTTTAATTTACAAGTTGAAGTGCAATTAAAACCGCTTCATGCGGTCTTTCATATTCATATATAATGGAGATGTATACGAGATATCCAGGGGGCTTGATGCAATCAATGCTGTAAATTCACCCATAGAAACGAAGGAGACGAAGATGTCTTTATGTGTTCAGATATATATTAAAGACGTCAGACTTCAACGGTATCCTACCCAGCGAAGAAGTTGGCATTAAAACGTCAACTTTACGATATTAAAAGGGCGATGATTGATCACAGAAAGTTATGTTCGAAATTCACCCATTTCGATTCTCGTGTAAAAAAATGCAAATTTGTCTCAACCGCACTTCGAAATTTTCCCAAATAATAAGGTGATCTTCGATGATGCAGATTTCTCGTTTGCGAAGCAGATTTATTAGACTGATTAGTATAACGTAATTAAGAACGATTCTAATTATCTTGATTATAAGAGTCTGTTCGCTAAGAGGTGCTTTAAATATACTTCGCAATATATTCGCGTCTCTTAAAACTCAGAATTCCGATCACATGGTATCATATGCAAATTAAAATTTTTGGAGACTAAAAATCTGGCAGAATTTCACCAATGGAATGAATGCAGCGTTGGAAAATCGTCGATCAAAATTCTTGGACAATTAAGTTTCTAATTAAATCCGAAATTCTGGTCAGTTTGAGGAAAACGATTCTGCAGTTACTTCGTTGATTGACGAAACCGTCTAACCGTTACTAATTGATTAAAGAAATTAATTGAATCACCACCACATTATACCTATAGGTACTGACTCCAAAGTGTAACCGTGTCCCTTCTCCAGAATACTTGATTGTATGTTCCGTAACGAATAGTGATTAATGAAGGGGGAATTGAAGTCGATCGTCGTAAATGAATTTTATTCAAATCTTCAAGAAGTATGTACATTAAACAATGCAAATAATTTTTTTCACAAATTATTGATACGCTGTGCAGAAATATTTTGTTGACTTATATTTTCATACATAATTCGAAATTGTTTCAGATTTTACGAACGCATGATGCATTTCGTAGATTGAGTCTATAAAATCTGAAATAATATTGAGTTGTTTTGAAAATGAAATTAGAACAAGAAATAAAGGGGGTAGATATAGGTACCTAATGAGTTTTCTCCCAGATGAAATAACGTTTGTGTGAAAGATAAAAAGGCGAGCAATTAAGTCGTGCAGGACCCGCAGATTGAATAATAAACTTGAAGTAATAATTTCACATTAGTAAATGAAAATAATTCCAAGCTAGGTATATACCAGCACTATATACTAGTAACTATGAGCAGGCGCCATGCCATCCCCGCATATTACTCGTAACTGCTGCAGGTATACGGCTGTATACGGCTAGATGGCCGGTCTGCTATATCCTACGACCTATACAGGCAACATAATTTATTACACTTTTCGCAATAATGTACAGCTTATCCGATAGCCTGCCTACATATTATACCATTATAAAATCCAACTTAGCGTTTTATTCGAAACGTTATTTTACACGGATTTGCATTGTATGTATGAGTTTTACGACTGATTTCTACCGTCCATAATAAATATGGTACGTATACATACACATTTGCATATAGGTACATATAGCTATACACCTGTATAGCTTCAGCTTGGAAAAATTGTGCATATTAAAAAAAAAAAAATTGTAACATCTAAACGTTTTCTTGGTTTTAGTATAAATTTTTGAAATAAATAACCCTCCTCCGTTGAACTCGATCTGTTGGTAAATTACAAAATACCTATGAGCACGTGTATGGTATTCCTCAAACGTTGTAGGAATAAAATTTCCCATAATACGAAGCTGAGTAGTATAGGAATTGAAGTGGCTTTCATTTTGCTGGGAGCAGGAGCGTTTATGTTCTTATATACGTACATACCTCTATAATCTATATATGAAAGTTGGGTACCTACCCTATGCACGTAATGGCGGTGAGTGGGGTTTCCCCGATTCCTCGCGGATTCCTCGGACATGAGGTAAGAAGACTCAAGAGGGTTGAGGAATGTGAATAAGGTGGCTCTCGAGCGGACTAAGGACCGGAAGTAAGTGGTAGCGTTATAGATTCCCTTGCATTCCTCCTGGCTGCCAAACCTTGAAATTATTTGCCATGGCAGAAAAAGAAAAAAAAAAATATGCGTATTGGTTGATTTTGAATTGATGAGCTTGTCCTTTGAGAAGGACTGTAAGATGTTCGCTAAATACTTGGAGGCTCGGGTGCATATCGTCGCAAATTTTATACGACTATCGGGAATGACAGATTGTTTTCATCTTGAGATATCCATAAGTGGGTCCGGAGCTTACTTATCTGTTCTACTGATCGAGATAGAATAAAGATGATCTCCTCACATGCCCACGAGGTGAAAGGAGAGAGGAGAATGCGTCTCTTGAAATACTCTGACGCCCGGGGCGAAACTAACATCAAAAGCCCAGCAGAGACTCAATATATTACCTGAATTACGATGCGACAACCCACCGCCCGGGGTATTTCATATCGCCTGTTTTTCCTGCAATATCACGTAGATAATGTAAAAACATTCTCGAGAATATCCTTTGTGGCTCGCGGGCCGATGGGATGGGAATAAAACGGGCAAAGGATGGCAAAGGGATGCTCCCCTGTAGGCTCTCGCCCCGGTATACACGTATAGCAGGGAGGGGGCTGGAGAGTTTCACGCCAAATTGTCAATTTCCCGCCAAAAACCTCGAACGGGTTTCACTGGTACCCTCGAGACGAAGGCCCCGCCGTTTTAACGCCATCATAAAGGCCGCTATCGCGTGTAACTTCGTACTTAACAGTTTTTTTTTCCCCATTTTTCCTGTTTTTTTTTTTCATTTTTGTTTGTTTCATTTTTCTTAATTTTTTTGTTTTGTTTTTTTTTTTTTCTCCTCTTCTTCTTCATCAACGTTGAAAGGTAACAGACATAGAGCAAACGTATATCTGACGTTAAAGCTCAGCAACTAACTTAATTAGAAAATTTAACGAACTTGAAGAAAATTATTGCAACTTGCCTGCAAACGTCGAATTCGCGGTTCGAAGAATTTATCATATACTACTCGGAATAAAAATTTCCAAACAGTTTCACCGTTTTAGATTACACGTAGGTACCCACATCTTGACCGTTGGTGTGTTATACCTAGTTTGATCGATGTCCGTTGCCAGTATATTCGCAAAAGCCAGTATATCTGTATATTATAGTCACATGCCTGGCTGTACTGTTACGCTTATATTATAAGCTCATGAATCACGAGAGCAGTCAGGAGATTGGCGAGGGAAACGTGATGGCGACAGCCAAGAGGGGTAAAGGAAAAATAAAAATAAAAAGGGGATCAGAGCAGAAGCTAATTCTCAGATGACAGATTGACTCGTGAACGTGACCGGTCAGTCTCACGTATACAATATATGTTTATATGTATATGTACGATGTGTAATTTGAATATGTGTGTAACAATGCCACGTTCTACACATATATAGCTGAGGCAAGCTGTGTTCGCAGTTTTCTCTCATTTTTTTAATTTTTTTTATTTTTTTCATTTTGTTTCTATTTTCTTTGTTTTATGTTTTTAATTTTGTTCCCAGCCTCGCGTAGGTATACCACATTCCCTCTTTAGCGAGGATATTCTGGGCCCTGGGTACGCCGAGGTGGCAGTATATAGAAAACCTAATTGTCGCGCTCACTTCCGTGCTCGGATTTAATTATTCACTGCCTGGGTGTTATGTTTTGAAAGTGCCTACTTTTAGTCGTTTTCTTACTAAGTTTTGTTAGTGCAGATTATACGGAAGCCTTTACTGAAAGTATAATTCGGCGCAATTGCGTTAATGGATAGAATTTAACAACGAATTAGAAAATCACAAGACATAAGTTTATCGATTTTAAGGATGAAAATTTTTCTTAAATGGGTTGTACCTATAATTCATCATAATTTTCACCCTTTTTTCCGTCAATATACGCTAGCGGTTGAATTGAATATATCGGCTAATTGACAAATGCATGGGTTGTTAATTCCACATATGCGAATTCCTAGAACAAAGTACTTCGTTATTATACAGAATTAATTACACACTAGAATATCTGATTGAAATTTATCTCCACTCCATGCGACTACGCGAATTAAAACTCGAGTCAGTTTGACTAACGCAAGTGAAAAATCGCGAAGTGCGCGAAAAACACGAAATAAATTGTTTACAACGCGGGATTTGAGTATTATACCGAAATTCGAAACGATCGAAATCCCTGAGATTAATTATTATCACCCATAATTGCGATTTTCACGAAACTATAGTTCTTCCAATATTTTGTCATTCTTCTTTAATCCTTACCCGTTTTTTGATCAATTTTACTAAAATTTCAAGAAACGATACGCCAAGACGTAAGAAATTGGAGCTCAAATAGGCGTGGGTAAACGCTGGTATATGTACGTAGTACATATACTACCTACTCGAGTTAAATAAAGAGGATTTTTCTTTACGATGAGAAAATGTCTCGGGTACGACAGAGATTTTCGTCCCCAGGTGTGCCAAAGTTTTCTTAATATTAGAAAAAGGAATTTAGACACAATGGCAAGACCCATTATTGATATTACTTTTACAAGACGAACTAGCTGCGAAGGGTAAATCAAGCTGAAAGCAAAAAAATCTATCCTTTTCCTAACATTCGGTTCTTTCGAATACACTCGCACGAGAATTGATTTTCAAAATGATTAAAATATTTATAATACACATAGCCATTCGTCTATGTATTTATACTTGAGAAAGGGAGAAAGCTTTTCATTGGAAAACTCTCAACGGGGTAGTACTAACACAACGTTATATACAGAAGAGTTGAGTTGAGTGACGTTGTATATCAGTTTACCTGACCAAATAAACTCTTTGTTTGAGTAATCAAAGACACAATACTGAAGGACCCAATTACTCCGTTGGCGACTGAGAAACCCTTCTATTGTTTGTATTTTCTAAAGCTGTAGGTAGCTGTAGGAAGGTATAGTGACTATGAAATCCTGTCTTTCTGTTCGAATAAAAGCTGATTTATTTTTATTTTATATTTCGTTTTTTCTTTCATCGTTATTTCATATTGGTATCAGCTGATTGATTTCTGCACCTTAACCCAATTACACGACGAGTAAAATGAAACTCTCAATCAGTAAGTATCTTTTTATATATTACATGTATATATGTAACATGTATATACTTAACTCGAATAAAATACAAATTTCCTCCTCCGCAGCAATATACCTTTTTTACTCTCTCTCCCTTTCTCTCTCTTCATCTCTCTTTCTCTCCCTCATATTTTTACATGATATGGTCCGGATATTGCATCACATGCGAGATACAACTTGTAATTTACATTACGGTATACGCCACAGAGCAGGTATAATATCCCATATATATATAGAGGAGAAGGAAAGCGCAAGCAAGCAGGCAAGGGTATGCCAGGAAAAGGCAACGTAATTACGCCGGACTGAAAAGCGAAAGGCAAAAAAAAGAAAGAAAAAATTATATTTTATAGCAAGGGTAACATTGAATATAAAAAAATCATACGAGACACGTAAACGAAGCACGGAGTACTTATTTATAGTTTAAAGTAGAAAAATATCTCATCATGAGTTACGGTATCAGTATTATTAGAAAAATTTCATATCTTCAAATTCTAAGGTTCTAAAATGGTGAAAATTAGCAATTTTCATACAGCCCATGTACACATCACTTTATCTCACCCTCCGTCATCAAGATTTCGTATTTACATTCGATTGGAAAAAAGTTTGAATTATTCGGAGTCTAAATTTATTAAAAAATGTATGATTGTCAAAAATTGAATGCAAGAACTATAACTTATAAAAATATCGTCATTTTCCTCGAATTTTACCACATTTTGCGAGAAAAAAAAACCAAGACATGATTGTCGATAGTTGGTTGAGTTGAGCTGGAATGCCCCATATATCATCAATTCTAAAGACTTGATTAATTCGAGAAAAATTCTACTTTCGAAACTAGATTTCATAAATCCCGTTCACAGTTCTTGACAGTATATTCAGATCACGTGATCGTGGAATATGCGTCTGTCGGCAATGCATTTTCACAAACTACGTACGTGACAGTTTCTTAAGACCGAAAATTGATTTGTCGACTTACGTTCGCTTGTCGAAGCGAATTTCAATGACAGGAAAAATTTACGTTCTAGGTATAAGTCCACGTTTAATAAAAAAAAGACTTTCTTCTTTTTTCATGTCTCTCTCTCTCTCTCTCTTCATTTTTTGACAATTTTTACACGAAAATTTCTCTTCGTTTTATCTGCAAAGCCAATTAGCTACTTCTTTGAGAACAAGATAAAAAATAAAAAAAATGAAACTCCATTTCACCTCCACGTCTACGGTGATTCTTGAGAATGTATACTGCAAGAAAACGAATCACCCTTGTTAGAAACGTGGGTAAGTTTAGTGCAACCCGCTAGCCCTGGGTCACGTGGCAAAAGCCATCAGAACTCCGCGTGACTATTACGTTACGTTCTAGCCCTGCACTGTTTCCTTGGTAATTATACTGGCTAACCCACACGATTACCTTTATTCATGTGTACAATCTGGGTTGCCAAGTATACACCGGGAGTTATACGCGATTCTCTACAAATTTATAACAGCTGAGTAAGCTTGGAAAATTCCTGACATTGTTACACGCGAAAATGATTTCGATTAAATGATTTGACATTTCTGTATGAACTCTCATCAATTTTTCGCTATACCTATTGACTTGGGAATATATTTCAAGTACGGAACAACCCGAGACTCTTGGAACGATTCCAAAAACCACAAATTTTTGGGCAATGAAAAACTAATAAGTAGATACATGCCTGCGTGTCTAATGTAAATGATGCACTTGTAAGTATTTGCGAGCTTTATCGGCATGTAGGTATATTCAAGAATTTTCATCGTCCAATTATTTATGCCCTGTATTGATATCAAAGGGAAAATTATTCCGTATAACAGCTAGTAAGCGAAGCTACTTTCTGGCCCGATGTAAACATCGTCAATTTATTATAATACTGAAGTGCCGGAGTTTCTGTACATCGCGTAATCTTCGACAGGCACGCAATTCGCGGTAGAAGTATCGCTCGCGCATAACTTTAGAGCTTGATTATATAAGTAACCGGAGTAGGTGGTGTAGGTGCAGGGTATAATAATTAAAATTTAATAGTTTTTGAAGAATACAACCAAAGCAGTGGGTATAGGTATAATTATGATAATTAAGAACTGTGTAATTCATTAAATTACCTTAGATGCAAACTTGCGAGCATTGAGAAGACCCGACGAAACCCATACTCGCGCATATAAGAGAAAAGTTTTTCCCCGCATTTACATCTTAACAGCAAACCCGCGGACCTTTTCGCCTCGTTAAACCAAACACCCACTTATTTAACGAACAATAATACTCTTCGCTTCTCTCGTTGCAATCTCCCTCTGCTTTATGAATATATATTGTTGAATATATTATCTCTTACGTGGTTTCAAATTAAAAATAATTATCGTTCGTTCTATAGGCGTAATACTTGAATTAAAAGATTCAAATCATATTCAATTAATTCCCAGTCTCCGTAAGATTAAATTTCGAAACACCAAAAATTTGGATTCTACAAATTTCATATACAAACTTTCGCTACATATTAGCTTCCCTTTAATGTTCGCAGACGAACCATCGGATGCTATACGATACGACAACGCGAGCTTTCAAACTTAGTATAATGCGCCGTAGTAACAGGTAAAGACGCCGTAAGGGATCGAGTTTCTCAAGTATACATTTTGCCTCAAGTTATAGCTAAATCTCTTAGATCGTTTGAAATTCCGGATATCCGTAGATCAGAATTTCTTCTTCATTTTTTTTTTCATTTTTCTACCTTTTTTTTTTGCTTTTTTTTCGCTTTTTTCTCTTTTTTGTACAACAGGTTCGCTCGTGATCTGAACCCTGAGCCACGTGAGAGCTGGAGAGTGTTCCCAACATTAGGCCCCTGCTCCTCGCACCGTTCAACCCCAAACTTCCTTGATCTGTATCACTGCGACATCGAGCACGAAATCATTCGGAAATATCCCTCGTCTTCCAGGCTCGTTGATACATCACAGACGTGGATATATTATGTCTGACGGTTTTATACCCTCTGACATTCAATTCGATTATTTTTTCATATTTTTTTTTTTCATCCGAAATGAAACCGAGTGACTATTTCAGCCATTTTATAGTTAATGACAAAGCATATGCGCCCTTAGATTTATATAATGTGTAAAACCGAAACATCTGAGTGCACTAACAGTTTCCAATCTATTATTTCAGAAATGGACCAATGGTCAATCAATTTTCTGATTTTATTCTCGAAGTATGGAATCTGAGACACCAGTCCTACTACTTTTAATTTTTCGAATAATAATTTAAGGCAGGTAATAAATTTGCAATAAACTTTTCGGTTATATATATGTATACAGTATATTTGAAAAAAGTGAGGATCCATAACGGAATCGTATTATAGATTTACGAACGACTAGCATTCGCTGCAGACGCGTATACGCCATACCTACTGCATTAAATGTATCGGCTGTATAGCGGACCAATATTTGTCTAGAAATCACCCTATTATGATAATCCAGGATTACGAGGATTCCGGGCTGGTTGAACGCCGTTATTTTTGCATTTAAATGTACTCTCGTCTCCACGATCAGCGAAATGTAACAGGGAAATTGGTCGTTAGCTATTCCGCCATGCTTTAGCCAGGTAAAAAAACTGGCTCGGAGAAAATCTTCGGTTATGAGTTAAGTCGATTCTCTGATAAAAATTCAACGCCACATTAGAATGGGGTGAAATAAATTTTAGTTAGTTGATCGTTGTTCTTGGCCCCGGCGTACCTAACTACCTAATATCTTGATTCTACGTCGATTAGGAGTTGGATATTTCGTTCAGGAAACGGGGAATGGTTTCCGGATAAAGTTTAACGATTCTGTGAGTTCAATTAATCGAAAACAGAGACAATTGAAAGCGGATCCCTCCTTTCCACTATCCAACAAAAGGGTGTGAGTCCTGGGACGAGCCGAGATGAGGAAAACGGCGTCCACTTTCAGTCGTGTGGTTTTAAAACAACCTAGCAGCATCCCGTCCGACTGGACCGTGGTTTCCAGGCCGTCAACCCAATCAAGGATTCCTAGCCCGAGGTTTTGGTATCTACCTACCTACGTTCGCCACCGTCAGCTAAAGCATTTCAGGACTTCGTGCGTAGATGAATTAGGGCGAGGCTCTGAAGCGCGAGGTGGAAACAGATTTTATTTTGAATAATGTCTAATGGCATAGAGAATTTAATCAGTAGCTTGGTATTTTCAATTAATTTCTTACCCGGTTTATCAATGGAAATAGCTAACCGAAATACCAACCGAAATTCTCAGCTAATATATTTTCGCCAGATACATTAATTAACCGAACCTAGCAACAACCGGATTACCCAAGTGCTTCCAGGGTCACGAAGACCCAACTGAATCTACGTGGGAGTAGAAGCGTTCACAACGGCTGGACCAAATTATAAGCACACGCGTATTAAAGCTTTAATCAATTCACGACTGAATTATAACATAACGGGAATTGATGTTTTTAGTCCATGCAGCAATAAAAGCAACGGAGATAACACAGCGTAAAAAATCTTAAAACAGATGTTCGAAGGTTCTTTACAAAGAAAAAGCAGAAAATTCGAGAGATTCTCATCGAGATACTCATTCTCGACGAACCTAGCTTTTCTCTTCCTTCAAGTAAAGATCGGAATCTCGAGGCGCGTTTCGCGTTTAAATTAAGATAAATCGAGGAATAAGATTTCGAGGGGTTGAAGAAAAGAATACTTGAAAATTTCTATTGAAATCTTTATGTGTTTTGTACCAACTGATGTCCTTTATTCAGATTGATGTCTCTGAGTGCATCAGAAACACACCTAAATATCAACTTCTCAAGATAATCTGTATTCAACCAATTAAAGCTTAGTTAATCTCTCTTTTTTCCACAGTCGCTATTCAAAGTTGACTTTCAATTTCATATTGTTCGCGATGAGAAAGAGGTGTTGAAGCGTCTAACAAACGAAAACTATAGTAACTTATTATTAAAAAAAGCGTGAAATTTTCAAGATCGCCATAAAAAAATGTTCATGACCGCCATAATCAATCCCGTCCAACTTATATGGCGATGCGTAATTCACACAATATGAAAGAAATTCCGGATATTTGAAGAGCCTGTATCAGATAACTATGCATAAAACATTTTATAGATCCTTATGGTTCGCCGTTTGCAGCGCAACGAAGCGGCCTGAACGCATCGTTGCATTAAACGATTTAACAGTCGCTTTTGCATAGCATCAAAGAAATTAGCTGCAATTAACGTTTCACAATTTGCACATTGTGCGCTGTAGAACATATCCCCGCTATAATTGGCCAAGCAATGCAGGTAAATCGTTCAGCAAACAACCGAACGATAGACAAAGTCCTAAAATCAACTCGGCTAACTACAATCCGGCCTTAAATTTCTCAAAATTGTATATCAGAGTTGGTGAAGATTCTAATAGCTAGGATTTGAAGTGATAACAGAAGTTGACTCTGTTTTAATTGATGATATTGCGGATCTTCCTGTACACGCATTAAAAAAACATACATGATGACTATGTATGTGAAATCGCGACAGGAATAAAAGCGAATTTACCGAAATGCAACTCGTAGATAGAAGCGTTTCGTAGACAGCGTTATTCGCAGTGGTGGCTTAAGTTATCGATATCAAGAGACTCCAATCATCGGCAGAGCAATTGCTAAAAGTAGCAATGGCTCAAAACGTCGCGCGAAAGTTCTCTGCAAGTTTTAGTGAACCGTAGGCTTATTTTCATTTATATCATTCCTCAAATAATTGATTCGCATAAATAATTGAGGTGAAGTATAGAGGCGCCTATTGAAGCACGAAATATTTTATCGATTTTCCTTATACACATATAGCCGATACAGCCGAGCTACGGTTTTTAGCTCACACTAACAACGACCTGTGCTCCAGACTTGAGAAAAGGCTCGTGAATCCAGCTAACAATAGGTTTGGCTGGTATACCAGAATTTCTCTGTATCATATTATCGCCAAGTTCGATTCTAGCTTCGGCATCGTATTGGGAAAGAAAATTGCAAAGAGAGAACGAAGAGCGATAATATCCAAGGATTGAGGTGCTTAGATCGTGTCCTGAAATCGAGGCCTTGCCATCACGTATCGCCCTGGTATCAGAAACTCAGATCAAGTCGTCATCCAAAAGCTCACAGTCTTAAATCCGCTGGATTTTCGTATATCTTTCGGAGGCACGTTGATACATCAATTTCTTCCCATGTCGCCCGGCGGGCGGCACGAGACAAACGAGAAAATGGTCTTTAAAAAAATTGATCAAATTTCCGAAATTCCTGCACCTTTTTTCAGTAGAATCTCTCATGTTCAAAAAAATACCTTCGTAATTCTGTGAGTAGAATGTAAAAGCATGAAATTCGTATATAAATCGAGATATTTCCAACGATATGAATCAGTGCCAATATTTAGTCAGTAGTTTTAGCGATATGAAAATTTGATAGGAAAATAGCGGGTTATTTGTATTATCGTTGCGTAACAAAGAGTGAAATTTTTAGTCAGACCCGCAATTTAAATCGGTATCGCCTTGACGTCAGTCCGCGATGCAAATAGATCCAAGCAAGAACTGTTACCAAACAAACTATACCAAGGCAGTTAGTCACCACAGTCAAAGCGTACGTTCGTAGAGAATTTTTGTCTTCCATCTCTTTCACCAGTTTCCTGCTCAATTTCATAGACACACATCACTGTCCGAGTCAAAAAATAGGCTGAGAAATGGAATCGTCCGAGATATTTATATCCTAAATCTTTAAATAAATCTATCATTTTCAATCTCTCCCTCATTTTTTTTTTTTTTTTTCTTTATATACGTACCGTCATTGGTTCATTATTTGAATAATAACTATCGGACTTGATGTTACAGCTGTGAAACCTATGTGATGTCATTGCGAAATCGCGTATTCGAGAAGCAGAACCCTTTAACTCCGGGAATACACCTGTTGAGTATAACGAAGAACTATCGAATATGGAGTATTAGTGGAGTTTAAAAAACACTCGTGTAACCTACTTGACTGTGCAATGCGCAAAAATTATTGGCTAAAAATTCAGCGAGAAGACATTAGTTTCCGGTTGACTTGACCACAATGACCGAGCTTGGCTATGTGTCTGCGGACAATTCCGAACAGAATTTCATATACCTAGATAGCTGAAATTTTCGCGTACAATCAATTAATCTAGTTCCTATTGTCCCGAGCTCCGAATCCTGACCCGTTCATATAGAATTCTGTGTTTAGTGGCTTCCTATTATGGTATTATACATTTCATACTGTGACGAATACATTCCCATATAGAATTCAAACGCAGGGGAAGGAGAAGCGACTCTAGATCGTCTCTGCTGTACTGTTTCTAGAAATTCTCTAATCGCCACAATACTACAAATAGCAAAGCTGGCCATTCAGGCAGAGGATCATTGGTCAGTCACGGACCAGAATTTGCGGACATCCTTGATATTTTAATTTTTAGATGATTGGGTATCACCGAGAGAAATTGGTCTGAATTGTTTTACTTTTTTAAAAAAGAAGGGAAACGAATGGTAAAAAATGTTATTGGCTCATTGGTTTTTTCGGTCGATAATATCAATAAATTTCGAGAATTTTAGCATTAAAATTATTCCGGATGAGCCCAGATTCAATGAAACGAATGATAAAGCCCCGGATTAGCGAATTTACTGAACTTCGCTAATGTTTGGGAAAATAAAAACGGGGGTGTATATTAATTGCTAAATTTAAAGCCTTCATTTCGCAAAATGATTCTTACGAACAACAGATTATGAAGAGAAAATTCAGGCACGTTCAAACGATTCGACGATCAAAGTATATGTATACATATCATTATAAAATATTTGACATTTCGGTATATTTTTTTAGCTGTAACCGCATGTCGTGGCTATACCCACCGTGAGGTCCGAAACATATTATGAGAGTTCAAAAACCTCGAAGACTTTTGACGGAATCCGCTGAAAGGGATCAAAGAAAAAAATCGTGATAGCTTTTCCTCCGTTTCTAAAATCTTTACGGTATACATGGGATACACAGACCCGTATGTATATGCCGGCTGTTATTGTATGCCTGAAAAAAAAAAGTTACGGTTTTGTATATTTATATTTATATGGGTCTTAGGCAGCAATCAACTTTGGTGCCAGTTCTGAGGTGCAGGGCTTAACCACAGCTCGACAACAGGCAACGTGCACGCGACGACGCCGTCAAACTTCAAAGTTAGTATCATAGTTCGAAACTGTTCGGAACCGGTTGCCAACTAATTTCGATACAATTTCTTGCAGCATAACTCGCCTCGTTCTCCAATAGCGTATATAACATATAGAACCGAAAACCCGGGCTGCAGTGCAAGTGCACCTCGGCGTTCGTCGTTAATTATCTAAATTGGTGTTACACAGGCAGATCACATAAACATGAATTACACGTTGTTCAAGCAAAAGCTCTGCGAACAATTACAAACACGATTACAATTACAGAGTATTTCTCTGGTAATGAATTGAACTTCCCTCTCAGAAGCGATGTGCGTCAATAATTAATTAATCAAAGTCTCTTGCAGGTGAGAAAATAAATCTGATATAAAACAGCGAGGAAATTGTACCTGATTACTTCATTGAAAAAATCACAACGAGTAGTACTCGCCAATTCGTGTAAACTGTAAGGCATAAGCTGTAAGGCTAGTAAGACATGTGCACAGCGCGGCTGCTCGTTGTAGACTGAGCGGTTCGCTTCCCCCACTCTTCGGAGCTTCGAGGTAAAAGCGGGAGAGTGGGAGGAATGAATATCAGAATAATGCAGACGCTTCGACTATGAGTCTTCAATCTAAGATTATTAATGAATTATTGGACTACTTACCGATCTGCGCACCATCTTTTCTTGTGCATTTCAGCCAGCTTGAGACATTCTAGGATCGACAATCGCTTCATTTTCATCGGATTTGCTGTCCCAAATAACTCAAGACACAATGAAGGATTCGGAAACAGAGACGCACAAATTCACGGAAACACGTACACACGTAGACACGTCGGTCAGAAGGACGAGCAACGACGCGAACTGATACGATCACCGATGCTACACTACCGAGTACCTATTGGCAACTGCTGTCAAATTGTACCAGTGACACGATACATTTGATGTATTATATATTGTGTTGACGCGATAGTATGTAGTAGAAACGGTCAGGACACGCCAGACATATACAAGTAGTGACTAGATCCACCGATGACTTGTGGTGCGGTGATTCTCAATGACCTTTGTACACATAAAAGAGCTCAGATTTCTATCGCTATGAGCACCTGACGGCTAACACCCTTTTTTCTAAAAGTTTAGAAAGAAAGAGAATTTTTGTATTTGAAAATTAGATTCGTCGAGTATTATATTGGTTTGTGCTGAAATTGAATGAATCTAGATTATTTTCTCGAAATTTGAAAAAGTTTTGATCAACAATGCAGCATGTAGGTAGTACTACCCTTACTCTTACTTCTTTTCAGTAATCAGCTGTGAATAAAACTAGTCGATAGAATATTACTTCAAACCGTACCTGCAGTGATTTGAAAAATAGTAGATTGTATGGTGTATGATTGTTATGGTCCTTTTTTTTTTTCTTTATACATCTCTCTTTCAGGAGAGGTAAATTTCTGAATATCGTGGTTGAATACATGAAACGTCGAGGGATTTATCGATTCGATATATGAAGATGCATCGTATGAAGTGTTGTCATTTAACTGCAGCATATATCAGCAAGTCCCGAACCGAATGGGTCGTAAATTTTTATTACATTTCAATTTACACGCTGGTAGAATATTGTTAACTTTATACTGAGCCTCGTTTTGTATAACAAGAGAGATAACGTTCTAGCTATATGTATGGCTGTATCATCTACTCCACAGCGTCAAAGCTTGCCAATCAATTTAGTCCCACGAGATGATGAGAACTGCAGTTGAAACACGGAAGCGCACTGGTCAAATATTGTCATCTCCATGTTCGACCAACAGTCAATATGCCATGAAAACAGCGAGCCATTCGACGCGGATGTTGTTTTAGTTTCACTGAAATTCAGGATCGTGTATTAATTCCATTACATCATGAGTGGAAGCTGCCGATGCTAACAAAACAAAAAACAAAGATATATATTTCAAAAACGGGTTTCAATACAATCAAAAAACTGGCAGATGCGTTCATGCAACCGTGAAAATCATCCCGCTTCTGAATGCTATGAAAAAATTGGAGTTTGTTGAAAAAAAGAGTGCTTAAATTACCTGCAATGGACATTCCAATTTCAATACTTCGAACTGCAGCATGGCATTGCGGCCTTATAACAGGGGCAATAAGTCGATCCTTCGCACGTGGTTTGAATACAAAATCTCACGCTTGTTCGGGGTGGTTTTATCTTCGGGACTGGTGGAAAACAAAAAGGTTTTCCACTCATCGACACTGGGCATGGACCAGCGATACAGAGGGTCGGGGGTGGTGGAGAAGACTCTGGGCGTCTCTGAAGAAAAAATAATTGGGTTTTCATTTATAAAAATGTATTCAAAAATATTTCCAACCATTCCGCAAGGTTCAGGGCAACTTGTCCGCGGCTCGGAGGTCTCTGGTGGAGGACAGCCGTGCATGGAACTGCATGAAAATCGTGGTGGTGTGCATTGGTAACAAGGTGGAGGTTTTCCTTGACATGACATTTTTATTTTATTATTTATCTCGTCCGTGATAGCAGAACTCCGTATCGTATGAGTGTATGTGACGCTGATCTCTATATTGCGAATTTTCGTACCGTGAACGGTGAATGCGAAAAAGCAGATATTTGAAATTATATGGGGATAATAAAAGTAAAAATTGTATGACAGTAGAGCGATTTTTATTTTACGTTTTCAAGTTTCGAAATTTTTATTACAAATACGATACTGCGGATGGTATAGCGGTGCAGTATAGGTACATTTAATTGACGTTTACGAAGCACGGAAAATTTATTAAATCACGTGATATTACAAAGGTTACGTTACGAAAGGTAAAAATTTTGACTATAAAAGTATGGTGGATGTTCAGATAGCTCTTTTGTTTTAATACTGCGGTGGTCTTTGTTTGAGGCAAGGCTATTGTGTGGCCAACGAAAATCTCCTCATGCTGCAGCAGCAGTGAAGCAAGCCTCCGGGCAGTTTACAACCTGGGGTAGTTCTACTCATTAACACCAATTATATGCGACTTCCTAGTTTGCGTTAAGAGGATGCAGACGGATTAATAGGGGCTGAAATAAAATAATTCAAAAAAATGAATGGCTTATTTAAGTAAAGCATATTTCAGAGCTTCTAGCAGCTTGGCCCGAGGCTGAACTTATGACACACCCTGCAGGATCGAGAACGGAGAAAGGAATAGAAGGAAGAAGGAAGAAGGAAGAAGGAAGAAGGAAGATTCGCGGGTTTAAAGAACAGTGCCAAACCTTGCACGAGGCGAATGTGAATTCCCAGAAAATGTTACGTTTTATATTTCGAAGCTGTCGAGGTTTCAAAAGATATAACGACGCTGGAACGAAAAACGTATTGAATTTTTTAATAACTCGGCTGTCTACCGTTCGCTTGACATTTCCTCCACTGTCGCCATTCAGACGACTTTCATACGACGACGACGCCTGTCGCTTGTCACACGACAATCTTTTGTCTACCAACTCATAGCCACCGCGAATTCAACCACGGACTACCTACGCCTTGGTATACGTTCTGCTGCAGATACGAAGCTTACGTATTTTAAATAATGGACAATTTAAGGAGTCCAAAAATACATCCATTTATGAATAAATTGTACAATTTTTTATTTCACATCAATCTGTTTCCACCCAAGAAAATATTATGCACAAACAAACATTGGGGATGTTATTTTGTCATTCATTCACAAGATAATAATTCTGCAGACACAATGTCAAATTACATTAATGAGACCATGACGGTTACGCGAGATCGGTCATCTTCTGGAAACAGTTCTTCCGCAGCAGTTGATGAATTCAAGATCGCAGCGTATCGGCGGTGGAGGTGAATACGGAGAAAATGGACAGGGAGGAATTACCGGAGAATAACATGGCTGATACGTCGACCTATTTTTTTTCAAGAAAAAACGAAAAAATAAATACGTGGCAATCATCTTCTAGGGTTGATTTAGCGTGTAGGAAAAAGATGAAAGAATAAAGAATAAAGAATAAAGGACGTCACCTGTTACATGTGTACGTGAGCTGGTACTGCACTTTGGATTCCCCGGGGCTTGATGGTCCCAATAGTGAACAAGGGGGACATATTAGTGCACTGCATGGTGGCTTTTGTGAACACCGGGATGGCACACTCGGAGGATAGTTGTAAAATATTTGCAGAAGTTCTGACATCTTACGATTAGTTGTCGTGCAGTATTTTTCTTTTTATAATTATTCAGCTTTTGTCAGATTCAGAGAATTAGGAAGGGGATGATGCTAACTAGGGAGCACTTGCTGATTTTGCAAAAATTTAATTAAAGAGAAAACTTTGGAGGATACGAAAACTTTTACGTGTTACTACGCTTTTTTTACAATATAAAATATTTAATTTTAGAAGTTACAGTTTGTAGTATGGTGTAATTTGATTAATTTTTTTTCACCGAAATGGGAAACAGCAGAAAATTACTTTCGCGATTATAGCTGTTTTTCAATAACGAATGAAAACATTTCGTTCGGATTGGTTCGCTGCAGTCTAATTATACCGTATATGTATATATATATAGGTATATACCAAACCGCATCGATAGTTCCCATTGAATAACGAACCAATGGGATATGCGATACTCGCTCGTTATGATTAATTGATTTTGCACCGGAATAAAATCGGTTTTAATTCGCTATCCGATATTCGGTTTGGGGTTCACATTTGAATATCGGTAAAATCGCAAAATTGTTGAGGGAAAAAAATTCTGGGTGGAAGTGTACACCTATCTTTGGAAAATATCGAGAATTATTGAAAATTGTATCATTAAATTATGATTATAATATTTCCAATAATTGATTTTCTGCAAGGGGTACAGAGTGCAGAATTCGTAATAACGAGAGATTCTCGCATCTCGTCTGCAGCTCGAACTCTTCTATTTTTCTGAAACTCGACTCTAAGGAAAATTGAGATGAAAATATCGAGTTGGCATATGTGCGAGCGTACTATATCCGATGATATTTCACATTAGTCTATTACCTTTTCAAAGCTGCCAGAGTATTGGAATAAATATAGAAAAGCACAAGCATATAGTCGAAAGAAAAAAACAGAAAAGGAAAAGAAAAAGAAACAAAAAAACTAGTTGGATAGACACCGATAGAATCTATAATAGATTCGGAACGAGAAAACGGATTGAACGTCCGTTTTTGTTCTTTTTCTCGTCCCATTCTGTCGGTTTCTATATCGGATTTTTTTTTTAAAGGGATATCGAAATGTTCTGAACAGATTAGATTGGAAAACGATACGAATTTTTTGACGTTATTGAAATATTTTAAATCAGAAGTAAAATCGCTGGTATTGGACATTCGGGTGTACATACATGCAGTAAAAATGTTAAATTCACCTGCCTGGGCAGTTTAATAAAGCAACTTTGAGAAATGGTTTCAGGGATACTCGGAGTTAACAAATAACGTTTCGTAAGTTCACATTATTGTTAGTTCTGCACGTAAATCGGTACTTTCCAGTTCAGGAATGACATTAGAAGATTATTTACAATCGATTTTGTACTTTTGCAAATCTGCCGAAGACTTGCTCCTAATTTGATAAACATTGAGCGATTTATCGCCAATTTGACCCGACTGCAGAATTCATTTTACCGTCTGTGCAGATGAATCTGCGACACATAGAATTTAATAAATTTACATTTTCACGAAAATGATCGGTAAAAGAGTTGAAACTGATTCCTAGGAACACGGTTTTTCACGTATTTCGACTTCTAATGAAATCAGGAGCGTATCTATGTGCTGTAATCGACACCTCATCAATAACGATGAATGTATCAATATATGGATTGAAATTTGTGGAAAATAAGACAACGACTTGATATAATCACAACAGATATTATAATAAATCGTATTTTTATACAGAGGCTAATACATTGTGAAATGAACAAAGTATTTCGAGAAATATACACGTTTTAAATCATATATATATATTATATATATGTAATAAATATAAATGATTTAATTATCCTTTCTTCTGTATTTACAACCCACAAGCTATACATATGCGTTTTTATATCAATGTCAATTTCAATCTGTGATCTTACAAGACCAATCAACCAATCACATTGAAATTGAATTTTATCCACACGCAATGTATTCGATCCTAGATACCTTCGGTCTCATCTCGTTTCCCACGAGAAAAACGAATATGTTTATATAATAATATAAGCCAAACGCGTCCTGCACAAATCCCTAGATACGTAATACACTATGTATTGAAAATATTCTCCTTGAATCGGAATTATTCCTCGACTCGAACTTTTTCAGTTTCTCTCGTGGGACAAAAAAAAAAAATGCTGCTTAGCTCGTGTAATATGAAACATAATATAATATAAAACGACGCGTTTGATCAGAAGGTGTTTAATTTTTTTTCAAAAATTTTTACTGTACCTATATATAATTACATGAACGAAATTTATCATCATCAATGCAGCAGTAGGTATGATGCATGCGATACTTTCTACTATATGAAGAATAATTAGCATTTGACGCATCAGCAATCTCATAGTATAATATTAGATCTTTAATATAAACGAAAGAAGTGAAAATTATAGACGTTAACATCTTAGACTTCAACTGATCATTTTATCTTTTCTCAATCGTTATATATATATTTATGTATATATAATTGAACAAATAATTTGCATTAGACATTGACAAACAGCAAGTATAATATATTATATTAATAATTATACCACGCGTTCTGCGGCATATTATATAGGTATATGTATATTTATATACAGTTTTTCAATCACTATTTCGCACGAGACATACTAATCTTAAACGCATAATTTGGAAAAAGGTGCTTTTCCCAATGGACGTACGTTTTTCCACTAATATTATATAATATATATAGTATATATATATATATTTATATAGTATGTATAAGCTATGTGTATAGAATATTTAAGTACATTGTTTAGCAATGTTTGATAAGTACCACGATAAGTACCACAAGTTCATTTGTGCTGCTGACTTTATTAATTTGTGTAATATGTATATCTATTTCTTGAATCGAATATATAGAATTGTATTTTCTTTTTTGTTTTTTGTTTTTTGTTTTTTTATTTTTTTTTATTTCCTTCGAATTGAACAGCTTGTTAAAATTTGGTTTATTATATCATTCGATCGATGTGTTTTCTCATCATTTCATCCCAACACCCAAGAAGATACTTTTACGATAAGAATAATAATAATCATAATAATAATCGTAATAATAAGAGGCAGATTTTTGTGCAGTATACATATTGTGTAAAAGTTGATAAAATATTCATGCAACGTATAAAACAGCTGATGCGATAAAAGATATACATAATCTATACTAAACATATTATTGTTTTTTTTTTCTTTTTTTTTTCTTTTTATTATTATTTTTCTTATCAAAAATAATTCAACAAATAAAATCACCTATAAAAAACAAATTGAAGCGGTATATTATTAATTTAAATGCGCAAAAATCAGCCTCATGAAAATACTATTAGGAATGTAATACTAGATATTTGCGTGAGCAGTAAAACTGCTGTAAAATAACAATTGCTCTATTTTGAAATCTACATTTTTCTCTTTTCTTTCCTTGTTCTTTTTTGTTGTGTTTTTTTTTTTTTTGTTTTTCTTTTTGTATAATAACATGAGCAATAATATTAATAGCATTATAATATTATGTATATTAATTAAGAGTTAAATTTGTTCACTTATTTGTTATTTATATACGCTATCAACATACTAAAGTATAGTAATTTTATTATCTATTTTCGCAATATATTAAACAACTATTCTATGTACAATGCATACATCGCCAATAGATAATTATCAATAAAGAATAATTCATCTAAATGTGTATTTGCTTTTCTTTTTCTATTTTTTCTTCGAATTTACCTCATAACGCAACTTATAATAAAATTGAATCGCTTACGGGAATTTATTCGTAAACGTAAGCAGCTGCGACCCTCATCGCCCACATCGAAATTTCCTGATATTATTTCAATAAAGTCAATAACAGCTCTTCTATTACTTCACGATAACAGTAAAAAAATATTGATGCTGATTTACTAATAGTTTTCGTCCACGTTGCTCAAAAAGTGGTATGTATCATAAATTCATATCGTAATATGCATGTAATACAGTTCATAGAGTTTTTCATAATTTATCCAACAAGATGTGTGTGAACATCATGCACATTTGAAAAAACCCTTCACTTTGTATAATAAAATTGATCATCTCTTATCGCTTTGAAATTCTCATTCATGTTTACCTCGGCGCCTCAATAGAGCGGGAAAGTAATACAAATCTAGTCAAACTTTTTCAGTATTATTAGGTGATGGAACAATACGGCTATATTGTGCAAACACTATATCCTCTATATTCTACTCTTCTGCAAATTCTCATAAGGTCTTATGAGGTCTTCCTCCAAATTCTCATAAGATCGATATGTATAGATATATATAGGAAATAGATTTAATCCTTAGGTTCTTAAAAGAAATTGGGAAACGATCTTATAAGAATTTATAGTAGGGTAGAACGACAGTCACATATTATACTTAGTATTTACTTATTCCGAGTGTTAGACAGGTAGTACAATATTGGTACCTACATATCTATTTATAAATTTCGAATATTCAATATATATCTGTATATTTGCTATAATTTGCAATGGTTGCGATATTTACGAATTTTTTTGTTCATCAGAATTTAAACCCTTCAATGCGATTTTAATATCGGTATGATAGACCACGAAGACGATTTATACATTTTTAATAATTTTGTGGTATATTTAAATATAGGTAGGTATATCCTGCTCCCTTTATTAGGATCGCTATAAACATTCTAAGCATACCTATAACGTGATCATGATTTACTTTAGTTATAAATATAAGACGCGTTGTTTTTCGACTAAAGTTTTAAATTTATCCAGATTAAAAAATATTTTCTTTCATAAGTAAGTATACTGGCCTCGTTAATGAATCACAGTTCACAGACTCGCAACTTTGTTGATACTCTATAATCCCCATTTAACAGAATGTCAAAATGTCTAAAAACGTTAATATTTTATTGAATTTTCATTTTTTTTTTCTTTTTTTTCTTTTCTAACAACCGTTGACTAAGGCACTATGTAAATTATAACAATTATATACATAAAAATTATTGGAATAAGGTGGTAAAGATAAGAAGTATATGTTGAATTATCTAGTTGTGTTACTACAAAACTAATACAATCCTATATGAAAATTGTTAGTTAATATCTCTCTCTACATTCTTGTTCAATCTTCTTATAAGTATAGTAGAAAGAGATTATAATAAGACGAGAAAAAAATTTGAAAAAAAAATACATATCATTAAGACAGTCTGTTAAATTATCTTAACTACCGATTGCCCCCCAAAAAAAAAAAAAATTGTAACGTTATGTTGGTCCGAAAATATTTCCAATAGGATGTATAAGTAATCATGCAAACATCTCGTATGTTATATGTATGTTATATGCCAAACCAGTTTAAATTTTTATTATGATTTGATATAAATATAAGCGAATAAAATGTAACCAGAATTTAAGAAAGAGAATTTAAGCTATTTGGTAAAGCATAGAAAATTCTTTCCATACGATCTAAGCGATGACTCAGTTTTTTCATTGATACGAATATATTATGTACTCTGTAAATGCCGATAATGAACAGTATTGTATATTTTTGTAACATTCAATTTGGTGCAACATTTAATAATGTTTAGTGCCATATATATTCCTATTTTTTATTATTTTTATTTTTATTTTTTTTCTACATCGTGCATCCCGGCAATAACTTTTCAATTCATAGCTAAAGCTGTTATTACAGGACTACTATATTTACTACCGTGCATCTTGCGATCAATTATATTATTATATTTCATTCTCGGCAACGTTTTTTTTTTAACAATCAAACGATTGCAGGTATTAAAACTTTTCTTCATCTCTCAAATCCCCCCCCCCCCCCCCCCCCCCCCCTCCAACAACATAATTTAATATTCAAACATTTATCACTAAAATTATGTTTATAATTACTATATTGCAGTTTTATTCCCCACTCCTACAATCATGTGTGCTAGTTACGTATTTATATGATATATTGTGTACAAACAATCATCTTTAAACCTCAGCAGTATCACAGAAATAATATAGTCTGGATTTCTGCTTTGGTTTATAACATCTGCAATGCGCCAAGTTACAGCATACCTAGTAACATTATTACTTGTCGAGGACAATTCGCATTTTGTTTTCAACTCGGATAAATACTTGGAATCGTTATTTGTACACCATATTTATCGATTATAATAATACATATGGCAGACTATTTTAATATGGTACATATACATTCACATACTTATGGTGTAGCATGAATAGAGAGTTCGAAGTTTATACCATAACAATATGTGAGATGTTTTACAATAAGCACTGTGCAGCTTTTGATACATATATATTTTCTCTGACTTGCAACGAAATGTTCATATCCTGCATGCAAAATATTCAGTACCTATACAATGTCGAAAGATTTCACCCTGAAATCCTCTGAAATCTTTCTTGACACCCCATATCACGATAAAGTATAATGATAAATGAGTATTTGCTCCATATCCTTGATGAAAACGAACTAGTGATCAAGCCTTGGTAAAGGTAGCAGCTTTTTGATAAATGTATGTGGAATTAAAAAACCTTGTAGGATGATCTACGATATTTTAGATCAAGCGATAAATCAATTAGACGTTCGAATTTGACATCAATAATATTGATTATTGATTTTTAATAAAAATAATAAAAACAAAAAAAAAATTAATCAGACTTCTAACAATCCACTTAAACAGTTTAGTAGTTTAAATTTTAAATATATACTCGATATATTTGTGCAATAACGCGTGAAATGTTTTTATCATTATAATACATCGATATTATATAAGTACCATACTTCTATTGCATATTATAACAATTTCCGCTAGCAAAAATGCAGTCAAATAATACCTTCAAACTTCTTCTTCTCAGTCAATGAGTAATTTCAATTTTACATTTCAAATAAATCATAAATGTTATAATTCAACAGTAGTTATTGAACAATAATACATTCTCAATAACTGTATAGATAATTTATGTGTAATATTTTCTATCGCGCAATCGCTCTGAGTGCGAGCGCACGAGAAGCCGTCACTACGTATTGGTCTGATAATATTTAGCAATGCTGTTGGCAAACTCCTGACGCTACAATTGTACCTGAAATGCTTGCGTAGCATTAGACATGATGAAAGGATTTGTCGTAGATTGCTGAAGATTTCTTGCCGCTATTTCGGCCCATTCAGCATCGAATGGATCCGAAGGGCCACCGCGTGTTGTAAAACCTTGATTTGCAGCAGCAGATCCCAAAGAATGTGCTCGCAAATGAAGCGCAGGTGCTCTTCGTGGGCTCGTTGGTACAGGAGTCACAGCTCCAGTCACACTTCCTAGCCATTGTTCTGGCTTTGGTAAATTTGCGGCTGTGGCTACTGGTTGTACCTATGTAAACAAAGACAATAAAAGAACAAATTTTAGTTACTTGTAATCCAATCGTCAATCGATATCTCAATCTTTGAAATAATGAGATGAATAGCTCGATAATTGTTACGAAGATGGGTTGAAAGTCGATATTCTTAGTAACAGGGTGGCTGTTACCTCAGTTTTATCCCCATAAGATATAATAAGCTCAAAATATTGATCCTGTTAATAATTTTTATGAGAAATATGTTCAATTCTGAAATTATAAGAAACAGGATGACTGTTACCTGCGCAATCGGTTGAACGTTGATACTGTTGATTTGGCTGATACTTGTAGGAATGGGGGAAGTCGAAGGGATACTGGAGTTTGGTGAATGATTCATCGGCGTAACGGCATTGACTGGTATTGGAGATCTGTTCAATGCAGTATTATTACTTCCGATAGACGAAGTGGATGCAGAACTAAATGCAGGACTTGGATTTGGAGGGGTACCAAATACGCCCAGAGTACTCGCAGGTGCTGGTGTGCTGATTATCGAAGTCCTAGGAAGTACAGGACTCAGATTACAGCTTCTATTAAGAATTGGCGTCAATCTTGAGTTCATGAGGATTGGTCCATCCTGCCAACTGGGTCCAACGTGATTAATGTTGTTGTTATTTATGTTGTTATTAATCTTGGTGTCATCCAATGAATTGTTGCTGCTCACTGCACAGAAAGATAAGCAAGGATAAAACATATTGAAAACTGTGTATCATAGCAAAGAAAGCTTAAATAAAGACCAAACTATCACCTGGTGGTGTAATTGTATTAAATAGCTGCTTAGCGACGGAATTGGAAGTGATTCGTGACGGGATTTGTGTTGGTCCATAATCATCACTACTAGAAAGAAGAGAGAGTCCTCTGGATAGTTGCTGGCACATTGCTGATACGCTATCTTGACCTCCGGGTGAAATTTCCGGAATAGGACTCACTGCAAGGATTTCAATCGAGATTAGAAATTGCAAAATGAATGATGATGATGATGATTGATGAGTAATAAAATTAATGCAAATTTGTACACATCAGTTATTGTTACACGATATATATGGTACCGAAAATTATTTCTAAATAACGTACGTTCTACTGTACTGTCTTATCATATCGTGGACATACCTACATGGAAAGAGCTACACAATAGGACAATATTGTAGATGATGAGGCGAGGCAATAGGTCTAAATATATCGGATTCTGATAAGTGATATAAGGAATAATATATTCTAATCAGGGAATGATAATTATCGATCAATACGACTTTCCTAGTTTCAGAAAAAATTCGATGAACTTTTAACTACGAGTTTATGACAGTGAAATAATGTTGTTATACGTATAGGTACAGTAAACGAACAACAGAAATTTACGACACTGAATTAACAGGCAATATTCACTATACAGTATATATTAACCTTCGTAATATCCTTCAAATTCAGCTGTTGCATAAAATGAAGATGATATTTTATTGCACTTTTTTATTCATTTTTTTTATTTCTTCATACAAGAAAAATGATCGCCTAACTTTGCGCTCCGCGTATCATTTTGAATACGATACAAGTTACGATACAAGTACTTGACTTTTCTGATTTTTAAGCAATTTCTCACGAGAACGAAAGATGAATAAAATACAAAAAATGTACCGAAATCGAATCGTGAATTCATTGAAAAATATTTACCTGGAGGTTTGAGTGGTATATTGTGTGGCAAAGTAGGTGGCATTCGGTTTAGATCCGTAGGTTCGAGGCTGTGACTTCGGGTACGTTCTAAATTACTTGGAAGATCGTTTACTCGAAGACTAAGTTGTCGTTTAAATGGTGAGGCTTGATTAAGCTGTGTAAATCCTCTAAACGAACCTTGCCGTTCAAGCATTGACGGTGTCGCGTGTGGTCGTTCAATTGCAAAAGGATTGAACACCTGCTTCACCGGAGGAACATCTGAAACGAAAAATCCCATATCAGGCCATTCATCAAATTCAAATTTTCATTCAGTCGCAATGAAAAGATTCTATGTATTTCAATCAAGCAGCGATACAACGCGAATGAAACTTTTTTTTGATCATTAGATGGAAACAAGGAATCAGGGTCCATCGGAGCAAGCAGGGACATTAAAATGATTGAAATTCGTGAAAGGAACTGATGAAGAATTATCGAAAAGTGTGAAAATGGTAAAACTGTAATCAGACACTGACCAACGGCTCGTTCGTGCGAGTCCTGCAACCTTTCGGTCAAACTGGGTTGTCTGAAACTACCACTTCTTGTGAAAGTTGAATTTTTCGGATCAAACGTCATCGTAACACCACATTCTTTGTCCCTTCGCTGTTTCCGCTCCAGACATGCGGCGAAGGCACATCCCACAGCGTGGCTCAACCTTTCACCCTAAAATTTACCATTCGTTAGGGTGCTTTGATCGAGATTTCATTCTGTCATCATCAAAAGACAGTGTAAATGTACATTTCTGCAGTGGCATGAGAGGTACTCATAATTACTGGTATCACAGCCCATGCAGAAATTTCGATGTAGATGATTATCACCTTCGTTATACAGGCGTATAATTCTATAGAAAAGTCATATGACTCGTGATAATTCAATTGTGCAGCGAAATATACGCTTCCGTGATATAAATCTTACCGATTCCTTGAGTGCTAAAAATCCGTGGCACATCCACCGCCTAGTAGTACCATCCCGACAAATGTAGCTGAAACCTTTATCGTGGTTACGGTCTGGGGCACAAAAAGACACCTTTTCGATGGTCTGATCGACGATCAGTCCCTTTGTTTCATCTTCGACGACGCGTAGTCCGTCACCAGAAACGTGGAGCACCGCTCGGACTGGTCGTCGCCTTGAATTCTGGAGGAAATTGTAAAACGTTTTACAGGACGAATAGAGAATTGATGAAGTTTGTTTAAAAGAAGAAAAAAAAGTACTGCCGAAATAACGCTATCCCCTTACTTCGGTGTTTAGTGGATAAAGGAAATGAGTATTAGGCATTTTTCGGCCCGATTGCAGCCACGATTCGCAGAAATCGCAATAGCGAAATTTTTTATTTCAAACCTCCGAGTCGTCGTGGGTAGAAATGAACCGTCCAAAAATAGAATCGCGAACGAGGCAGAGCCGATAAAGGAAGTCCTATGCAAATTTCACGAAGCCAAACGAATCTGGGAGTTTTCTAGCTAAAAATCTGCCTCGATTTCGGTAAAATCTAATCAGCACCTCTGCCAGGCGTTGTTGCGTTGGTCATAGAAACGTTTCGATCAAACATCCGCATTGGATGGGATGAACGTTTGCCTCAAGTTGACAATTAGGTGGAAAATTAATTCCGTTGTGTTATTGGACGTAGCGAGTGGACTGTTTCCACTTTCCAGTGTTCAGCGTGTGCAGTAAATTTCTAACTCATATTTAATCTCACTTTTGGATTTGACATTTACGGGTGTACCAGACGGTGTACAGTGTCACTTGGAATTATTCGCGGAGTAGCTACTCTGGATTGTTCCAGTTCGTAAACTCATTTACCAAATTACGAAACACTTACCCTGAGTACCTTGAGAGCCTCTTCGCAGACCTGCATTCCTCTGGACTCGAAAACCTCGACACATCCTAGATACTGTAAAAGAAGAAGAGAAAAATGTTTTATCTAGACTCTGGGTCTTAGGATTTCGATACATATGTATGCTTTCAGCAGACATATAGTTAGATCGTTCACAATACCGCGATACGAACTTCTCCATTTCAGAAAAAGAAAAGTTTATGTCCTGTTTTTGAAAAGTTTAAAACTCGCGAGGAAAAGGTGAAGATGATCGTCGTATAACTTTCAAGTTTTCTGCTTTGTTCGATCAAGTTAGAGAGGACGATTCTCGTCGAGTTGTTCATTACTCGTAATTAATCACGCATGACTCAGTCGAGGATTATAAGTGCGAGATGTTCAGTAAACAAGATATGGGAGATTTGAAGTACTGCCAAGACGCGGATCTCATAATTCGTCAGACGTATAGCCTAGGCGAGACTTTACGGCGTCTCGATTAATTGCGTTGAATCGCAGAGATGGAAAGCCGAGGTGCTTTGTCATCAGAAAGAAGAAAAGGGCATCAATAGACACCTCGATGCAAGAAAAGGATGAAAAATAAAGAGAAAGAAGAAACGTCGAGACGTTGTAACGTGATCTGGGTCTGGGCAACTTTATTAAATGGCGTTAGAATCCCTAGGTATAAAAACATCGAATCAATCTTCAGTTTCAAAGAAACTACGTTCAAAGTCTCCGCGAAGACGAGCTCGCCTTTCCACTTGCTGAACGAAATCGCCACCATACATACAAAAAACAAAGCGATTTGAATTGCGAGACTCTACGGGCGAAAAGCTTTTTGGAGTCCTTTGGAAAGCGAGGCTTTTGAGCGAAAAGGGTTACAGGTAAGCGCGATGGTAGAGTGCGAAGAAAAGTGCCTCGCACGCACGTGGCAGGAAGTGTGCGTTTGAGTACACCTACCTACCTACTCAAGGGTGAAAGAAAGAAAGAAAGAAAGAAAGAAAGAAAAAAAAAACAGAATTTTTCATAAATGTAGATACGCGCACCTTGACGTGAAATACACAGGTGGCCGAGCGCACTGCACTTTCATCGGCCTGCCACTGATGCGGTTTGCTGGATTCAGGGATGTGCGGATCCTTTCGTCGCCGGAAACTGTCCCGGAAGCTGCGCCGCAGCCGGTCCATTCTCTTCCCCGGCGATCTCTCGCGCTTCTGAAACACGAGAAAATGAGAAATGTGTTAATTACCGATTCCGTGTTACAATTTGCGCAAAATTCATGAGATTCTTTGCTTCGTTTTCAAGATAAATATTCAGAGACGACAATTTTCCTCGTTTATTTTCAGCTTCTAATACACAGTCAGGAATATCTTCTTTCTGCATGCCTGACACAGATTCTCTCATCTTTTCCTACTTTTTTTTCGGTTTTTGTTTTTTCGCTTCAGATGAAACTGGAGAGAGAAGTTCCGGCGGTGATATAATGATGCTGTGTATCCTATCAGACCACTCCTGCAGAGTTTTACCGAGTCTCGATCGCTATTACCTGCACCGCAATCTGGCACGATGCCACTCAAAGTGCAGCTAATTTTATATACAGTAGGTAGGTATATAAACTCTCGCTATAAAAAGCCGCTGCATTTCTTTACATGACTTTCGCCGTGATAGAGAATTATGCAAAGAGGCGAAAAACAAATCGACAAGACGGAACATAACGTCTCCGAATGAAACTTATTGTGATTCCTTAAATTATCCCTTATTACGATGTGAAGAAAAGCACTATTTTTAAGATCGATGAAACGAATCTCCACTCGAATGCCAAACGCAAACTTCAGTGCAGGGGGTGGCGATCAACCCTTTATCTCTCCCTCACCAGACCTTGCAGCGAAATTATCCTGTGGGCGAATGTGATCCATAGTTCATATAGACACTTGGCCACCCTTTTCTCGGCGTTTTCACACGAGATAACCGGGTGTTGGTGACATACGATTAACATATGGGACACGCGAGTGACACAATTGTCGGTTAAAAAAGTTCCTTACTTTGTTCTACGGCGTCGCGTGGCCTGAATCAGTGCTTGTATTAGGTATACCCAAGTAGCTTATGTTAGTTAGCTAACCAAGCACGAGACCAGAGCCAGATTTTACCGAGTTTAAGTGGCGAAAGAATATTGGCCAATAACCCGGCGAAAAATAGGTCGCTAGAAAAAACATATGTGATAGAGATTAAAATTTCATTCGCGAACTCGGGGGTGAAGTGGGATCAGCCCTCGATGAATGAAGACATGAATGGTTGATGCGTGTGGGAGTCACATGATGGTTTGCCCTCTTCAAATGAGCTGAAGCTTTTATAGAAAATTAGGTGAAGACACTAAGCGAAATAAATAATGAACGTGAATGTCGTGGTATATGTTTTTCATTTCCGTTATAACAATAAAAGCAAATAGTATCAAGGATTGAAGAACAACGGAGCCAACGTATATACGCCAAGAGTAACCCTAAAGAATTTTCATCATGAGAAAATACGTCAGGTAATTCCCCGGCGACATTTGTTCGAGGTTTGCAGCCTGTGATGAAATCTTGAATTCGGTTCCCAAGGTCTCTTTTATATCAGACCCTTGCAATTCCCCTACGACTGCTTCTGAATTGAACCCTGAGTACCACCCCAGGAACTAACCGGCCACAAAGAAATGGGAGTCTACTAGCCACTAGCGAAGCTACACGAAAGATATTTCGAGGACGATGATTAGACGCTATTATATTTACGAAGAATTGCGCTATAGATTATTTCTCGGCTTGTATTTTATAGGATGAAAGAAACTCATCAGCAGCAATATTAAGACTTGAGAAAGAGAATTTTTGGAATACATATACACAGAAATCGACAAAATCTGGTAACTGAAATATGGGACAAATATAGATTCATACATCATGCTTTTATACGAGAGGAATTTGATTACACCTGTTCTATACAATGTGTCGATAAATCTATTTCAGAAAAATTTCTGGCAACGGGTTATAAACAAAATGAATAGTGTGTCTAGTTACTAACATACAGTCGTACAACAGGATGTACCTATAGTTCAATTTTCAGGTACTGTGCTGGCCCTCTTGACCATACGACAAAGATAATATGAAATTTTGATACGCCAAGTTTGTGGTATTGTGTAATTATACAAACAATCCAGAAAATCTTCAATGACAAATTTATCTCTAACAGCCAGGTTCTGCTTGTTCCTTCCAAAAGTTTCAACTATTCGTGTTTAATGATCCTAGTCAAAGTAATCAAGAATGATTAGTGTAATCCTTTCTACGATATACACGCAAAACTGTCGTTTGATCCCAATCAGTATTCGGCACTTCATGCTATGCCTAATTTGATCAAAAAGTACTAATGACTTTGGTCGATAGATGATAGATATTATACTATAATGAAATATTAAGAATTCGCATCCAATTACGCATTAAGCTTCAAAATAGCTTTGTAAGTATCTAATTGCAAATATCTGGTTACTGTCGCTCATGAGTAATGAATAGCATTAATATAAAAGCTATCAATAAATGGGGAAGATTCACCAAACAAAATAATTTTTTCAATCTGTACAGAATGAAATGATTCATTCAATTATCCATATTACCACAGAAAAGCAGCGATGACGAGATTGTGTATAGATTTAGAAAGTTACTTATTGCATGCAGCTAACATCATAAATATTTCAAAACTGAGCAAGAATTAGCCTGAGAATAATCACTATGGTTACACTTTCGGATATAACCAATTCTGGCGACTCTGACTAGGATTTAGGGAATTTTTCGAATTCTCAAGATTATTAAACAATCTTAATTTGAAAAATATAGTAAAGCATTTGGGTTGGATAAAGTGGCGGAGTGCATATTTCGAGTAATAGGACTGTACTTTTTTATTCATTGACGTCTAGGTATACCTTTCGGATTTAATCTTAATTTCAAATTTTACGAGATTCCAGACTCTTGGAATTAACCGGATGCAACTCGAGTTTATCGAGTTAAAACCGAATGGAATATGAAATTTTCTGACAATTTACATGGGAAATTAATTCAATAAACGCACCAGACTATTTGCTCAGAAATAATACGAGAAATGTATAAGATAATATAAATTAATATAAGTTCGTCTCATTAGGTGAATAAATTTCTGTTATAATTGGATATAAAAATTTCTTATGTGAGAAAATAGTAGTATGAATCTATAGAGTAGAAATATTTAGTAAACCGTGAACATCGTTATTTATAAGGCCACGGAGCCTGCAGTGAAATCTTAAATTTGGTTCCCAAGGTTTCTTTTATATCAAACCCTCGCCCCTCTCTCTCCCCTTTATAAAACTTGTGAATCGAGTCCCAAGCGTTTGCACCCCAAGTTTAAACCCAAGTCATATCCAAAGGTGGTTTCAAGTTGCCCAAGGATGCTTGAGAACGTATATTGGGGTGGCATCGATTGTGCAGAGACTTTGAACGACTTTGCATAAGGGATGACGTGAGACAATATGATTTAAAAAATGAAGAACCACTCGTAATGATTATCAATAAAACTCGACTCAAGTGTTTTCCTACGAGATAAGAAAGAATGAAGATTAAAATACATATCAGCTGTTGCTTTCTCGAACTTCTGTTGAAAAATCTATGCGTGAATATTTCAGGGTAAAAGACACGCAATTATGTAGATTCGGCTTAATTCAAATCCTGATTAGAAAATTCGGGTAATGAATCTTTGCGAAAAGATCCGAAAAGCTGATAACGATAATTAGAATATGCTGTCAGCTGTAACGAGGGTGCGCACAGCTAACGAGTTGGTATTAATAATTTGATAGAAGAATTCTGCCAGCCATAAAGGCTGGGTGATGAAGATAAATGAATTATTTCTGTGCCCAATAGGTGTTATATCAAAGTATTGTTGATAAAATCGTACATCCTGTAAAAGCTTTGACAATGGCTATAATACAAGCTCACGACATGACAGTAAGAAATTAATTACTCTAACAGAATAATTGTTCTAATTGAATGCAGGATATTCTTCTGAAACATTCCGTCAGTGCACAATACCTGCTAATGTATGTACGATCACATGGTGTGTTATTTTTTTCTCTTTTCTTTTTTCTTTTCTAACACAAAAACTAGTTGCTCAATATCCGAAGATTTACTAGTCCCATGGGGCAAATAGGTATAAAACTATTGTCCGATACATCACGTCCCGGTTTATATGTATTATAATACCGGTGCGTTTCATCACCGGAACTCAATCCCACAATGCATGCACTAGCTTCGATAAAATTCTGTGATATCGTTGAGGCTTTCATTGAATTTCTGCTTGTGTCATTTGATCCTGAACCTATATGTATAAAAGGAAAAAAAAGAAAAACTGAGAGACGATTTGTGAAATATTTTAGCTCGACATACGTATCTCATTCCCATATTCCGCCGACTACTTGTATTCGATCTAAGTTATTGGGTTTTTTTATTTCGGGTAGGAAAGAGTTTTACGAATTGTCATCCCTCGAAGAAATAAAAATGTATGCCAAAGTCTTAACCCTAAACCCTACCCTGGCTTTACCTTATCTTGAGTATCTTATCGTAACTATGTACAGCCACCACCCTCGCGCCTCAAACACACAATTTATAATACACTAGGCCACGGGTACAGGCTGATATATCGCCGTATTCATCCGAGCATATCACCCCGTAAGTTCACCCTCACGTGTGAATATGACATGGGAACCAATTCCCGGATGGAGTAGGGGGTGGCCTTTTTTATTTAAAGCCATCCAGCGAGGGCTGGATATCGGATGAATAAAAATTTTACGCAACAAAAAAATGGAATGAAATGAGATGAAATGAAATGGGATAAAATAAAGGTGTAAAAAAACGTACGAGGATGATGTGGAGTGTTATTTTAGGAGCACCCATACAATACGTACTCAAGGATAAAGTATCGAAATATTATCTTTACGTTACATGAATAAAAAGAAAAAATTAGATAATTAAATTGAAAGGAATTAGGCGGCAATCGACACGAAATTCTACCCCTCGGGCCTGAGACAACAAGCGGAGTACTCAGCCCTGCAGGTCTATGAAAGATCGAGAATAAATAAAAAATAAATACTGCAGGAGATGATATCTGGGCTTCTATTTCGCCTAAATAAATAAGCATAACGAAAATATTCCTCCCCATGGACGGCTATCGTACTCGACGATTCGGTAATGGCAAAAACGTGGCATCGTCAGTCGTGCAGACACTCGATGCGATCGGATTAGCGTGTTTACCGAGCATTTAATAGGCTTACCACCCGGCGCAAAACTGCATCTCAATCGTACACGTGTCTGCCTTTCCAATCTAAAAATGTAACGCGAATCACTAGATATGGATTCTAATTAAGGGTACCACTCGATATCGCTAGTGACCCACTCGTTCCTCTCTATTATTCTTATCCTTTCGAGTTCCCATGGCGAGGAGAAAGGGGTTCAAAAACTTATGTCTCTGTGGAAAAATGAAATTCAAATTTTTATGTAACGTGTAGGAATACCTAGTTTATTGAAATATCCTGATAAAGGCTGAATCGTCAAAATAAAACCGTTGTCTTCTCATCCTGGCCTAATCGGTAAAAAAAATCTGCTTTCATTGAATTTGCGAGCAGCTCAACCAACTTGTATCATATTTAAATAAATCGTTTAGAGCTAGGATGACATGGACGTTAGACACTTAAAAATAAATATGATACACTTGCGTGGGGGGATTTTTCTGAACCATTCACAGAGTGGCGCCGACGACGTTTAATACCCAACGCAATTAGATACTTGACCGAGTTATACTAGATCGAGACCAACGGTACGATGAGCAATGAGAATCCATGTTCAAAATACTTGATCCTCGTTCAACCTCTGGTTGAATAATTGACTCCTTTAATGATACTTTTATATATAACAAGAAATCGTATGATTTGGGGGTGAAACCGGGTCATTGTGCTAGGAATATCATGTACAATGTGAGATATGAAAATTTGACCAAAAATGAAATAAAGATTTTTTTAAATACGTACTTCTGCGGTTAAATTAGGGTCGGCATTATTCCCCGTCGAGGGTTTCCCGGGGTTAATACCCACCCAAGTAAAGCTATTTACAAGTGAGTTTCGAGTTTCTAAATTCCTTAGGGGTGAAGTATTTCGAGCTTATAAATCGCAGGAAATTGTAAGTCTAATGAATCATGATCATTGACGAATTAAAGGCGGCTGAAATAATCATTAGAAAAGCTAATTACTTGATTAGGATTAGAAATACAACATGACATGGTTGAATAGAGAATATGAGGGAGGAACTATCCGCCATATCATCTTTGAACTAGAGAAAAGAAACTTAAAATTTCCATCGAGGCTTGGAAAGTCCAGGAAGGGAAATTAGGACCTACGTTAATTTTGACCCTGGGTCAAATGGTCAATACAATCCCTAACCTCTTAGGTCTCTGCATAATATAGTCAATTCATTGGATTCTCGATTGTTTAAAATTTTCTAAAGGCTGTATGATTAATTCATGAGCCAAAGCGACAGACAGACAGCGGTTCTTTGTGGCGGTTAGAAAGACGAATTTAATAATGTGGATAAAAAATCGATCAGGATACTCCAAAGGTGAGTAATCTCGGGCATGATGAGTCATCAACATTACTCACCAGTGAAGAGAAGCGTAGTTATTTTGTAAAGATAAACGGAGTCAGAGTGTAAGTTTCTTTCCTCTCGAAATTCTGACATGACTTAGCTCTTCTCCCTCTCGAAGAAATTACAGATTAGTCGAACATACACTACAAAGATATTCTGAACCTCTGTCACTTACAGTTTTTCAACGAGACCCGATTCCGCTATCGTCGTTTCGCTGTATCGATAGAGCAAAGAAAAATGATCATCGATATGCAGAATTCACACAAATTATTATACTTGTCACATGATGTCATGCCTATTGCATGTTCATATCGAAAGATGAAATAGATAAGATTCAATTTGATATCGACGAAAAAAAATTTATATTTGCAGCATTTTGCGGTTATTCAGAACCAAAATTTATTCACAATGGTTAACGAGAATGAATTTTCGCACGCGATTGTAATGCGGCTTTTGAACTTACGAACAGCACTCAGGAGTGAGTACCTAGATATGTCTGCGTCTGCCTCTTTGCATGGACGACACGACACGACACGACACTTATATTACCTTGTGTTTTATTACGAATATCTCATTCGCGTTCCTATACATACATTTGCTCCTTGCAATTTACGAGTATACGTGACTTTGTGTGCACCGACTATAATATGGAGCAATCTCTGTATACCTGCAAGACATGAGCCCCGTTTCCGCTGATGAATCGCGTGCTTAGTCGCTTAGCTGCTTAGCTGCTTAACTTGAGTAAAAAATATCGTCCGCTACCGTAAGGCGACACTTCAACAACGATACATTAGTTTTATCGGCTGTTGAACCCGTACACCTACGCAATTTCTGTCCATGCTATACGTCACCATCAATGGCTATTTTTTTCGTTACGAAATGATCAGAGGGCAATTTTCGGAGCCAGAGAAACACATTTGATCGCGAATGACTGCAGTTTCTTAAAACTTGTAGTACATTCGGTGCTGTCGCGTGATTGGAAAATTCGAAAGTCGTTGCAGGGATGTGTGATGAGATTTATCCCTGATATAATAATGAGTAATGTATGTCCCAGGCCGTTAGTGGAAGATGCACGCAATCTTCTCACCTACACAGATCGCGAAAGCAGCAGACACCGAGATGCAGATAGAAAAATAATTACGAGAGTTACGAAGTAATGGGATACCGTGGCGTACTCTGCTGTATAAAATATATTAAACAGCGCGTTTGTCACGGATTAATTGCACAATTTTACGAGGATTATATGTGCAACCGGTATTCAGACTGGAATTCCTCACGCAAGACCCTTGACTACTGATAATATACAGCTTTGGTATATCGTGGAGTCCGAAGCTGCAGAGTAGAGAAATGTGCCAATCGACAACTGGTGTTTCTCAGTCCTGAACAGAATGTCACCTAACAAGATATCGGCCGAAGAACTACAGTATAGTTATATTAACAAGGTACCATAACTCTCACTTCACTTCAACATATATACCTATCCCGAGCCAGGGAGTGCAGGAGTGGTATTTCACTTTGTCGCAAGTCCCATGGATCTAAGTTCAAAGTTTAACGCGTTGTTCTATAATAACTGATAATGGCCCTTTCATTCATAGGTATGGACCTAGTATAATGTGGAGGTATTCACGCGCATGGCGTACTACTATATATTTATAACTATAGGTACACAGCGTTACTTGGTACAAATTAATCTCCACCATGCCGTAGGTGGGTATACTTATTGCATACATGCATCGTGGTTCGTGTCTCAAGAGGCTCGAGTCGAGACAGCTCCTTTCTCAAACGATAATACTATACGGTGCGGGGATATGAGGTGCATACGATGAAGAGGAGTAGGCGTATGAATGTAAATATGTGATTACTATGCAAAATTGTTACGAGGTTTTTATCGTTGTTATTATTATTAAGATTGTCATTACTCTACGTATATATATACAATATACATATATGCCTGGATTTTTATACATTACACCTATAGAATAATGCGCGGATGCATTCTTTCATTATTTTTCAGACTCTACCTCTCACGCGACAAGGTTATACTACCGTCATTGTAAAACTACTCAAGATTTAAATACGGGAAATCACTTTGTCGTATAGTATGAGGATACTTAGAAAAACGGACTATCTGTCAGGCGTGACCAAATCTCACGTGACTCTCTAGCCTCGTACTGATTTGAATATACAATGAGTATAACATACCTACCATCCGCGTTTCCGTTTCATAAAAATTTGTTATTTAAATACACCGTATGTATCCAACTCTTCCATTTATTTGTATAGCTGGAAAAATGAGGAAACGATTAATATCAGTACCGATTAATATCGATTAGTCAAAGCTATGAGGGTCTGGGAAGTTTCATATGTTAAATAAACTTCAAAGCCCGGATTAAACTGATGATAGAAACTTCGGGGCTTGTTACAAGTCTCGCAGCTTATCTCAGAGTTTGAAGACCGTCGAAGCCGCTACTTCCGTTTGTCGTAAGAGCGACGAAAAACGTCGCTTCGCATACTGATCGTATGATGATCCCCTGTGGAGCTAACGGCTTATATTTCTTAAACGAAACACCAAACCCCCCCCCCAAAAAAGTGATATGAATATCAGATAGGCCGCCATGTTTGCTCGATTTTACCTCAGCTATCGCAGAAAACGTTTCAAGCAAATAAGAAGGTATCTCGCAATTCTAGCTCGATGCGACTTTTCATTCGAAAAAAAGGAATGAAGAAGAGAGAACGAAATCGGAGAATTATCAGCGAAATATAAAGTGAATAGAATCATGCGCATCTTCCTCGAGCCTTTATCGTCGACGAAGAGAATCCTCTTGTATCTGTATCTGAGATGGCGCAGACCAGTAGAGAAGCCGTCTGGTTTTCGTAAGAGCACCTTTGATCGCTAAGAGCGAAGGTGATCACTGCGTGGATAGCAGAATCTAAACTCGTTCTGATAAAACGTATAGTTATTTCTATACATAGAACCTCAGCAGAATCGGGCATGTTGGATATTTTCAGTTTTAAAGTACCCTCGGAGATTCAACCCGGATGCTTATCCCATACGTATTATAACCGCACCAGGTGGAAGCAGGAGGTACCGTCTTCAAAACGACATGCCAGTGTACGACTACATTCACCCTCGCGAACCCCTCATCATATACATATACATAAAAACTGGTAGAGTTCCCCAGGTCAAACGACCAGGTGGGGTTCGTCGACCGCCACCAAAACCAAGGATAAGCTTTACAGGCATGATGTGTGCGCTAGTGCGTCATTGTGTGTTTAGTCAGAAGTCAGGAAGTTTTTTTTTTTGCATATTTTTTAACCAATTTTTCAAAATAATTTTCACCATACAAGCGATGTTACATCGCTCTTTGCAACAGCCTCGTCGACTCTGTTCGTCATTTAGCGAGCAATTTTTACGGGGAAAAACCAAAAAATGAAAATAAAAATAATATAAAAATAGACAGGTAAGACAAGGCAGACCTGTATTGAGATGAGGAACTTATCTAACGTTTGCGAAAGAGGTAGTAGATTTCTGACAGCAATCAACTACCGATACCTGTATACACAGGTGAGCACTGCCCACGAATAGCCAGCTCCTAATCCTTTCACCATCACTCGGAGTATCATGTTTGCTATAAAGTTAGTAGTTCCGTTTTCTGCTATAGTACATTCTGAATTTAATATACCTACAGTATAGGTGATCTACCCATAGAGGATCTCATTGTATACGGTTTTGACGTAGCTGTATGGCAGCAGGATGGCTGCATGGTTGTGTGACTTGTGTCCCCTACACACAACTGGTGGCTATCGTATGGCATGTCAATTATACCTACTAAGGCACGTATGTACATAGAGGAGTTGTAACGTAACACTCGTAGCCAAGGAACTACTTTCTACAACATCTAGAATTGCATTTATTATTGTATGGATCAGTTTCAATCGATACCTATACATCGTACTTTCATCCCTCGTATATATGGAATGGCAATTTTTCAGGCAATTGATGAACGCCCGTTTCCAGTTTCAATTCCGTAAACTGTGTGCGTGGGGCATTACTCTTTAATTGGTTACCACTGGCTGTTGTGTTCGAAAATAGCCAGGTAGGCAGTCAAACAGGCATACCTATATACCTGGCGGACATATCGTGCCAAGATTATCCTTGAGTCTGATACCTGAACTGCAACTATAGGTACGCCGATCCCTACGCGGCTGCACTGAAGCAGACTGAATAATCGGGTTCTCAGAGTTGTGACATTGCTGTGCAACCGCGGCAATCCAGCTCCATGATTTTTAATTAGAATTAAACTCGCCCGAGATAAACGGACAGCAATTTCACACGGGCGACATTGAACTTTAATTCAAGTGCAGACCGATGCCAGGTATTCTTCCGAAATTCTATGCCGCAGGACTTTGTCCTAACAGTTTCTTATGGGATGAAGGGCTTTCTCGGTCCCCTTCATTCCGGGTTCTTCCCAGTTCGGTAAAAGTAATCCCCTATTCCGTAGACCTATACATTTTTGGAAAGGTCGTGTACTCTGCAGTCCGGTGCACTGGGGTGCAGGTTGTGTATCGTTGGGCTTTTGTTTTTCCTCCGTTTTATTGCTTTAGGTATAAACCAGTAGCCACGGGGTGTAGCAAGAAGATCGTCGTTCGAACCAACCGCGCCAACAAGTAAGGTAACGACACGGGCTTGTAGACATTTCTAAGAAGAAACCAGTCCGTCTCCTTTTCAACTGATGGGGGTAATTTAATACTCGTTTACCAAATGGCACTGAAATTTATTCAATTGCTGACTAGAATTTGAATTAGCTATCGCGGCCGTGTCTGCGCGGCTTCGTATAGCGAGTCAAAATTATTTCAAACGATTGTCTTGAAAATATTTTGCACAAAATTTACCAGGCATGATACAGCTTTGCTATAGAACCTCGAGATGTGCGAAATGAGGGAGGGAACATTTTCTCGTCCAAGTAAGCGATTTTCAACCCCTCCGCGAACGGGATGAAATTATCGAAATGTTGAGAAACAGCAGGGCGTCGTTTACCTCCTATGCAAATACCCAGCGTTAGAATAATTCAATGAATCCAACTGCCAGGGGCGAATATGCAAACGACCGTTTCTCGAAGATTAAGAAACTCAAAAGAAGTCGTGTCGAGTCGATCGAGGGTGAATTTTAACTAAGATCGTAGAGGCCACTTTGAGGAAGACCTTTTCGTTTCGAATCTTAACATTATTCAACACACGTGTGTCCCTTATGCAAACGTTGAATTTGTTCATACCACCAGTTGTATTATTCTCATCTTTCCCTCGTAACTCAACCTCTCATTTCCCGTTTACAATACCGCATCCATTCCTCCTCCGTAGGGAGTATCATAATTGCGACTATCGGAGTAGCTACTAATTGCTAATTTATTCTCACGTCCTTCTCCACAGCATCAAATTGAAACCAGCACGATGATTGTCTCATCGCACGTTCAGCGTTAAAATCCTAACTGAAAGCCCGAGGCACACGTCGTGCAATTAGCCTGACGTATGTATGCACTATGTACCATCGCATCGTCTGCGGTATATCAAAGCGACTAGCATTACTCGCCAGCAGATCCAGATGTGCATCAATAATTACATCGAGTGGCCAATTACCTTCGGTTCCTGCACGACTCTACAGAGCCTTTATTCATAGTTCGACGATTGTCAATTCCGATCAACATATATATGCCATATATCGCACTGCATGCACATACCATCCTTATCACGTATATTTATTAGTACAAGAACACTTCAGCCAGATTAGGGCGAGATGACTGGCTTTATTGCGCTATCCAATGCGGAAGTTGAATGGTGTAAGAACATGTGTTTGAGTTAGCAGTTTTTTATTATCATGTTAGATTAAAGAAATTTTTCAACAATTTTTGCATCATCGTGGAATCGGATCACACTGCAGCAGTGATGTACACACAGCCCCCGGATTACGGGCACAGAAATTTACCGTAAGAACATCGAAGGACAATCATCGGTAGATATATACCTATTATATGTATAGGTGTAATGCCTACAAACAAACCGGATGCACGTTGGCGGACGTTTTCGTATTTTATTTGTCACGTGTCTCGATGATGTAGCGGTCCTCGTAACACGTATAAAGTTCGGGCAAATATTGAACCGCCAAATAATCTACAGGTCATTGTGCGGCCATCGTTCTTCTCCATCAGTTCGACATACCCATACGTGTACAGAGCTAACTGGCTTCACTACAAAGAGCTGCGAGCATCAATACTGTCATAGATTCGGAGGCGTTCTGCCCAGGATTATTCATCAGTGAACAAGTAAAGGTAGAAACAAAAAAATTACGAAAGAGAATGCCCCTGGGCCGAATATATGTGTGTATATTATATACTGGGCTTGAACCATGCCCAGGGCATTTAGTAACCAGATAACCGTCACAAAGCCAGAATGAACGAATGGACAAGCAAGATGATACTGTTTAGGCCCGCGGTTTAGCCACATTTGCAACCACTGCGAGTTACGCAATTTGAATGTACGCGATATGTTGTGTCTATTTGTTCCGCCTTATTCCCTCGATGACTACGTCTCTACGATATTACAACGTCCCTGGGGGTTTCTCCCTCTTCTCTTTTACATCGATTGTTCAGAGCCCGTTGCACCAGCGTGTGAATCATCGCATTTTCTAAATACGTGGTCATTTAGCGCTGATGATAGAGAAGGCTCTCGACAGCTCTATGATGATTCAAATTAGGTAATCGACGGTGTGCCCAGTGACAAATTGACACGGGTAAGTAACTGTGCAGAATAATTCCAGGTAAGTTAGTGCACGTAATTGAATTCGAGGAAGACATGACTAAGCTGTCGGTCTTGGCAATGGGAAATTCGTTTTACTGTTAGTTCCGTTCGCTTTACGGTATAGAACAAAAATTTCCACATTATATTTAGTACGCATTTCTTTTCGAAATGGAACGATCTCAAGATGCGCGGTTATAAAGGTGGCGAACAGCTGCGGGTCTCTGATCCCTGCAACGGATCTTGAAAAGAACCCCTGGTCCGTTTTCTCAGATTCTTAGAACCTCTGAAAACGCATGCAGCTGACGCACGTGCCACACCTCTGCACACAAACATCATTTGCTTCAGTCGGTGATTTTGCGACGTGAGAAATAACATTTCGCAAAACATGACTCTGCCGAAGAGATAAGTGGAAAAGCAGAATGAAAATTATTGCTTTTCCAGAGAGTTACACAGTCACGACTCAACGTCAAGACTTTTGGCCCATATCATACAGTAGAAACGACAAATCGGACGCAGTTCTTTTCAGTTTACATTCCACCAAGAAGACTCGCGTCTCCAGATACCTACATCTGTGTGCTGCAGCTTTATATGTACAAACAAATACCTCTCAGGGTCGCTTTCTACGGCCTTTGAGGACCAGTTTGGGAGATCTGGCTTTGCCTCGTGTTGATTCGTTTGTATATAAATTTATCTCTTCTTCTCTTCAAAGCCGCGAGATATCACTCTCTCACTCTCAACTGAATGACTGTACATGGATTATCAGAGATCCGACTCGTCGCCCACATGTATATCGCATTATGATAAATGAATGTTTCCTGAATCGTCAATCAATATGCCCAGACATCAGCTTTAATAATTATTCCATCAGTTTCTGCATTCGCTGCTGTTACAGAACGGAGCGTTATTATCGTCTCCACGACTGTTCGTTCAGGTATGGGAAACGGAATTTCATCGTTTCCAGGTGTACATAGACAAGAATTGGGTGAATTGAAAAAAAAGAAAAACGAAACACAGACACCTACCGATAATCGTAGACTATTTCCAGTATGGGTTGTCGCTCTTTCGAGCGGTTGGTGGGCAGACGGATGATTCCCCATCTTGAAACCGATGTCTTCGGTAAAGTTAGTAGGCAAATATCCAAAGAACAGGTAGCAGGTATTTATGGGTGTGTAAGTAGGTGTACTGGGTAACAATATTTTTCAGCCTTCTCAGGGACGAACTTGTACAGGTGCGGCCTCACCATGCATAAAGGTACACGGTATGCTATCTATCATCTAATTACACTTTTTCAAACTCTACTACCGCACTTCGCGACCCGTTTACCCGACTTGATACGGTTTCAGATCATTCGTTTAATTCCCGAATCAAACCATCACTTCGACACTAACGAATGACCGGAAACTCTAATCAGTATCGCAGACTATGACGAAGAATGTCGATTTCTGGCTCCGATTTCGAAAAGTTGGCGAATTTTTTCCTTCAACTTATTCTGCCGATTTCACTCGCGCGATTAACACTGACTCAAGCTTGCGATTAGATTCTTAGATATTATGGAGTATTGATCGATTGCACTACGCGATATCCGAAGTTTTTTTTCTTTTGCTTTTTCTTTTTTTTTCTCTTTTCTCTTTTCTTTTTTCTCAACACTCTGAAATTGTGAAACGGGACGAATAACGAGGCGAAATTTTTATGAGGAAAAAATTAATTTTTTCTTCAAACTTAAAACCATCGAAGCCATAGCGCGCTGCTAGCCGGCCGGCAGGGCTTCCTTCTCCTACTGAACGGTCGAACTCGGTTCACCCAACCTGTGTTCAACTGACGTCACAAAAGCTACAGCAGGAACGACGAGTTTTCACCACGTAGTACTCTCGGACCGTTGCGTGTCGATGAAAGACTCGACTGTAATCGAAACATACTTGACGCTCCGACTGTACCGGTTTCTTCTCACTTTGATACGTTCATCGATGTTTACGATCATTCGTCAATTATTTTGCCCTTTTTTTTCCTTTTACAAATTTTTACACTATTTCAAATCTTTAGATGCAATGCTTTGGCTCCGGAGAGAATTCGCTGCGATCGATGTTAATTTTAGTTACATGCACTAGGACCTGCCCTAGTTATCCGCTTTGGTGTTTTTTTTCATTTTTTTTTTTCAATTCGTTCGGGGGATGATCAACCCTTATCTTTTCTTACTGATCAGCGTGATCGTATTATCCAATTTTAGCATTACTATAACATGTTGATTTTATTTTGCGTTTATTAATTGGGTACAGGTACAAAGTTGGCAAAGCCGTTTTAACAGTAAAACAACAGCTGTCATAAAACCTCTGCTCTCTTAAAGTTCCCACGTTTTTCCGTTGGCTACGTTACGCTCAACGACTTCCGGTTACCCCACCGGAACTTGAAAGTTCGTTTAATCTTTCAAACATGAATTAATCACTATCGTTTGCAAATATTTGAAATTCTTTATCCGCGTCGTGCTATTTTAGGCGACTAAAATAGCAAAGAAGAAAAAAAAGATAAAGATGTGGACTTCCTGCTTTTGAAGAAATCTATTCTCGTTTATTTCACCAAAAAATTGACGTCGAGTAAAATCCGCCCCTGTATCACTCGGACGAATGAATTCCTTATCCCTTCTGAATTCATGTTTCAATTTCGACGCTCTTCGTTAATCCTTTTCGCAATTCCATGATGAGCACAATCCATTTAACTTTGGTAGGTACAATAACTCGCAGCTTTATTCCAAGAGACACTGGTGCGAAAATATCCAATTTATAGATCGGTCGATGTAAGTCGAGATTATAGATACCGACTGATAGGAAGCTATCAAAAACGTCACCCTTATAACGTCATCGTGACTTTCACTCGCGATCTAATAGCACGGGAGTATTACAGATAAGGTTGTGATATTGAACGACACCTCGCTACTCTCCTCTCTTAGTTTCCATCCCCTTTCATCAATAGTCGCGAATTATAATGACACATCGACGCGTAATTCGATCGCGAATTTGAAATACGCAGAATAGCCGCGTTCCCCCCAAAACCAAAAAAAAAAACACCGACAGACGTACCACTACTCGCGCTCACGACTCGATTAAAACTTGCACAAGTTCAGCCCCTCGAACGAAGAACTTCTTGTGGTGGGGTAGGGGGTTTGTGGACGAGGTGAGGAGAGGAGAAAAGAGGAGAGGAGAGAAAAGGAGAGAGACACCATGGCATTTAGAACGAGAGGCCTGATTACGCCTGCTGCTCTTGCCTGCCTGTCTGCCTGACTGCTTGCCTGCTTGCCTGCACAAGGTCTATTTATAATATCTATAAACCCAGCTATGTGCTATACATTCGCTGACAATGAGTACATGCTTGGCTTTTAGTTACAAACAGATGACACAATTAGTTTTCACGATGGTTCATTTCAGTTTTTCATCATTTTGTGATGTATATTCGAAAAATATGAAACTGGGTTAAGGAAATAATTTCGATCTGTCTTTTTTTTATTTTTATTTTTTATTTGTTGTATGAATACATACGTACATGTATTACATGGATACAGCCGTGACAACAGGCCTTGAAAAATGTGGTGGTGGGCCTCGACTAGTGTAAGGGTAAATGGTGGGGCGAAAGCGAGCAGCTGCTACAGCAAATGGTTGTACATCTGCTGGAGAACAAGAACTGCATCCTAAAGCCGACGTTAAGCTACAACCGCGGCTAGTTTCTCCTGAGAGATCTGCTCAAAGTATAAGAGAGGAAATAATTCGACTTTTACCGAGGCTGGAGAAAGAAGAGAAAAAAAATATTTTAAGTAATGGGAAAAAATTCGGTCCCCTAGACTTCGAAGGGTGAACGTGTATACGCAGGGAAACGGTAAAGGGAAAAAGTTTCAAAATGAAAAAAAAATGAAAAAAAAATCAGAGCGTAAGGAGTGGGTACCTTCATTTTTTATTCCGGTTGTTAATTAGAAACTGAAGAAAAAACAAGGGCGAGATGCGAAAGAGGCGAAAAGAAAGTGGCTGTAGTGCTTTTTTATTTTTTTATTCATTTTTTTCTACTTTTCTTACTTACAGTTGACGTTGAGAGGTTCGAAATAAGCTATGTACCCCTTCAAATTCTACCAAAGCGTTGCGAATTCCAGGTATAACGCGACCCGAAGTCGAAAGAAGTTTTTGCACTTCAGGGGTGGAGTAAAAAAAAAAAAAACTGAATTTCTTATCAACATCAAGAATTTCGAGTGCAACTCTTGGTCCTAAATTTCTTCAGGTTCAATATAGTTTTTGAAAAATGTTTAGGGATCCACGTAGGTAGGTAGGTTCATGGAATTCACTCGCCCCGAAGGGATGAGGAGATCACCCGATAAATTCGGAGATTGATAGTGTCCCGTATCAATTCTGGTGATTTTACTCCTGCGCGAATACATCGAGACATCAATCACGGGCTGGTTAGATTCGATTAGATCCAAAATCTCGGCGAAATCCAGTATCAAGTTTAACTACAACTATTAGGGCGTTTAAAGGGGTTGTAAAAACGCGCTACAGCTAACAACAAGAACAATAAAACCAACAAGTAGAAATAAAAAGTGAAGGGTGTCAGAGGATAATTCGTAACACATGACAGATATCCATACGTGATGGATACCATGTGTAATTACGATCCGAGTACTCTACCTCTAAATTCATGCTTGTCATCGACTGGTGCAAATGCGAGTAGAATTTGAGCAGATTTTAGTGTCACTTCCCCTATCCTGGACAAGGGACCCTATTTTGACAGAAGGCTAACCGCCAATCTGCAGGGAATCATTACAGTGGTATAATATCGAGACAGATTACATGGGTGTGGGGTATCATTGATTTATAAGGCTACGTGTTAGCTGAGCTTATTTGTCCGAGTTGAAATCGCTATACGACATGACAGGTAGATGTAATTTCGAGTGAATTATAAACGAGTGAGTTATACACGGTAGAAATTCGCACGTGAAATTTTTGATGAAATTAGGTACAACATAGGCGATATAGTATCGCACGAACGACGAAACTCTAGATAGAAATTCACGTTTCTATATAATACATATGTGTTCTTGACGAACTTGGCTAATTAAAACCAGTTCAAGTCGCAGGCGTTCATATGAAACGCCAATTATTTTGTGAAACCGATTATGTGTAAGGATCAATAAAACGAGAGTTTTCAGTCGATGTACCATCTTCGTCGAAGAAAGTTAGCTTTCAAGAGTATGTGACTCTTCATCTATCAATTAAAGCTTTTCAACGACACATCCGCGGCACCGAGGAGTTTGCTATTGAATACATGCTAGGAATGCTCATTGAGAAAATACACACATTGATGGCTGAAATCTACAAAAATTTCGCTCGACGCACACGTGAATATCTGACAATGAACTACGTCGATTGATTTATCGTGAGGTTTAATGAGAGAACCCCTGAATCCAGATGTAAATTATGGTTGCTTACCTGAGGCGCAGAGTCGCCAATTCTTCGTCTCCAGTCATCGATATTCCTCCAACTTTCAAGTTTCACAGCTGCCATATTTTCGTATTTTAGTCCATTGATCCTGACTTCTGATTTAAAAAATCATCAGCTCGGTTTACACGGGTAAATCATAAAGCTCACATCTAGATAAATCCGAACTTGATTTTCATAGGCACAGAATCACACTGACTAATTGTCAAATAGAAAACTCTGCGGTATCTACCACACAACAACTCAATCGTTTTACGAATGTCTTTCTGGAATAAGTGTGATCTCGATTAAACGTTCATTTCTCTACTACTCACTTATGCTTACGTAATATTTATGAAAGGAACCAGTAGCCATCGGATTAGAACTGGATTTAACGTAAGGCAACTGGAAAAATCAAGTTATTTCTTGACAATGAAGACGATTGTCTTATTCCAAGTGGAGTACACTAGACCTGTGGTGGTTCGAAATTACTATTAAGAATATGCCACAAAAAAAAAAAAAAACGTAGACGATTTCTGATACTGAAATCCAATTAATTTTTTATTTTTTTTTCTTCACAGAGCTGTGTGCTTGTTCATAAATAAAATGCAATCTATTCAGTCGAAAACGATCGTGAAAATTTAAACATGTAATATTTTATCCACCCTTTTCTATATTTTATTTAAAAAAAAAAGAAGAGACGCACCAGTTTCAAAGTTTTTCAATAAAAAATTTGAAGATTTTCAGCTGAAGTCTCTAAGCTGATTGAATGCGTGTATTCCAAAACGTATAACGCTATACGAAATTTCGTCTCAAATAGGCGAGACACGAATCTCTCGATTAGTATTCTTAGCGAATTGGTACGAAATCTGACGTCATTAAATGACGCAGTCAACGATACGTCGTAGCTATTTAAACATTCAAATTTATGTGCGAGTCTCTGAACTATTTTGTTAAATTGATTCTGGTCACAGATACGTACATACGTATGTTCGTCGAAGAAATATTTCGTAATGACGAACGACGACGATTTTATAATATATTCTATAGCTTTGAACTTGATCCAAGAACTACACACCGCTTTGTCTCAATATTTGCCCAAGAATAATTATCAGCCGAATTAAAATACAGTATGAAAAATTCACCCATAATCGATTTTGAAGGATTCAAAAATGCGGATAGCCCAGATTTTTGTTAAGATTTTTTAATTCAGAGAAACAATTAGATTTTCCCGAATCATTCATTTCGATATACCTATCGCAGGATTACCTCCAAATTAGACGAATTTAATTATACTTCTGGTACAGAAATATGAGACGAATCAGTCAAAGAAACAGCTGCTTATACAAATCCTGTATTCCCTTCCGCCAAACTTGGGAGTTTATTATATTTAATGTTCTACGTAGTAAAATCTCGTATCCAAGCATCTGCTGCCATCGCAAACGACGTTTATTTGCTGAGCTTTGGTTTTTTATTATAGAAAAATAATTACTAATTTGTGTTAATTTTATACCCAGAACGTTACAGCAGCAAAAAAATTACCAGATATTTGAGAAGTCTGATTGAGTCATTGGAGCTAGAAAAGTTAATGAAAGAACAAGATTTCAGTGCTATTTATCCCGATCGCAGATTAGGCTTAATTCTGTACTAATGATACGAAAAGTATAATCTTTCCAGCGGATAACAACTTCCCATGTTCATACGCGTATTTAGGTACTCGTATAAATTGATATGTATATAGACGAATTGCTTGAAACCAAAGTCATATTATTCTATAGAATCTCGGCAGATATATGTACGTTGTGCAATTTAGTACATACTGCTTCGAGTCGAAGATAATTGCTCAGAGTAGGGTATATAAGTACGTCGCGTCGGTATAAGATAGACAGGTATATAAAATATATATATATATAAAATAGGCGTACGCGGTAAGACATCGTTGCCTTTACTGCAGATGTGAGTTAGTTCAAGTCTGATGGGAAATTAAATCAATGTGTTCTCAGAAGTGATGTTGAAATTAGACAAAGCACGGTAGAGTTAAGCGCAGGAGTTCTAGAAACCGATTAATGTAGCAAATGCAGCAGAAGGGTTTTAAAGTCGCTATATAGTATGAACATACCTTCTGTTTCGATTTCAAAGTCATTACATCTTCTATACCGAGTTCACAGAACTTTTAACCCTTCGGTAAAATGGTAATAACGCAAAAGTAATAAAAGTGACATTGAGTCGACAACGGAGACTGATTCTCAGGCTACCAAATAGGAAAATGAGGTTCAACGATTCAAGGGATGATATCCTGAAGAAAATCGCTTGAAAAAATCGAACATGCGGGCTTCTCCAGATCAAGTTCACTAAATTCTTTTCAGTTTTCAATATGTTGAGCCAAAATAATTATAACTGATAATTCGGTATGAATTTTAGGTCAGAAACGAAGCCCTAGATCTGGATCGCGTATATCTTCACCCCATCGAAGCCCCGCGCTATATATGACGATTTCTAACATCCTAAAAATCCATCAAACCATATGGCATAGCGGACAAAACCACATGTTAGTGAATTCCCATAAGCTTCTCACCGACAGGTAGAGCCGACATGTGTTGTTCGATAGTGAAACCGACTATTATTACCCCACGATTATCTATGCCACAAAAGCAGTGCTTGCACTCGCTAAGTAATTGTTCTCGAATGAATTGCACCCACTGCCTACTCCGTTTGGTATAATCATTCGAAATACGACATTTTTACGCCCAATTTATGACCTGGAATGAAAATCAGTTACATTTAACAAAGATAAATGTGTTATTCTTGAAAGCCGAGGGAATGATGCCTTCTAGATATATATAAGAGTTCGTATATATTATGCAGAAAAAAAACTTGTGATTTTCTTTTGCTTTCAAGTTAGCACAATTATGCACGTCCGTTAGCTGCAGCTTGAGAATCTCATGTCAAGGTCGATACTTCGTGTGAACGAGGTAATCCTCTAACAAAAACGTTCGGTTTACAATGGTTTACGTATATACATATACCTATGCTACATGCGACACGTGTGTGTTTAGATTACGTGCGAAAATAAGGTATACCTACCTACGAAAGAAGATCGCGACTTACTTCTGATTCAGGTTATTCGCGAATATTTATGCTGGGAATTGTTTCAACAAATATCTCAATTAGCCGGTTCATTCTCACGTTGAACACAATACCTATACAGTAAACGAAGATCCGCTGTGAATGTTGAAAATCAGACCAACCCAATTAGTATATGCTTCGATTTTTTCGCTACAAATCGAAGTCGAGTCCATAGAAGACAGATATATTCATTTTCTTTAAGCCACTTGTACGCTGTGAAGGAATATCCATTTACTCGGTTGAAAATAGTTAATCAACTTTCTCATTGATTACTTGGGAAATGATCCGGTCTTCCTTCTCGATCGAAGAAATGTCGAACTTGTTGAACATCAGCACCGCACACTTCCATATGAATAATTTAAACTACCGCAAACTAACACCTGGAGATTCTAGTCAGCATCTGGTATTCGTCAGTGGCTTTACTTCACCCTCCTAATCCTAAACATGTCCTGCACCTTCGCCGATATTTAGAGAGCACGTGCCACGGATGGGCTTCGCTACTTTGGCTATCGTGTTACCTTCCTGTTCCGGCGATAAGCGCGGGTTCACATATGGTTTTTTTTTTTTTTAACGATTTTATTTTTCCATCATTTTTGTTTTACATTTTTATGGATACCCAATGAAATGTCAGAACGAATATTGCCTGAAGATAGAAATCGTGAGGTCAATAATAATTATTAGCGACAACAAAAAGGACCTTTCATCAAACCGAAACGTAATGTGAGTCGATTAACCAGGTGCTTTATTTTTTACAAAGGTTGCCTTTTGAATTGCAATATGTATTCTGTAGCAGGTTATATTTTGATATATCAAAGGGGTATAGTAATATATCCCCCAAGCGAAGCTTGTGTAACGAAAATTTAAATTTCCATTGGGTTACCCCGTAAAAATTTTTCTTCTCAAACAATAAAATGTAATTGATGGGATCGTCGAAAGAGGAGAAACGAAATTGACCCTTTTTTTTTAATACCCAACAATCCACGATATATTACATTTCACACCTAGTGTTCGCTTGATTTGAACTCCGGTTTAATAATCCTCGAAAAATAATACGTAGGTATACACTAGAAATTTGGATAATGGTTATCCCAATCAGTCTCATATACACGCAGTAGTCCACATGTGTTCTCAAAACGCTGAGCAGAGAAAACCGAGATACAGACATAGTGGGTGATGGTTAGCTGCTAGATGATTTCCCACGAGAGAATTAATTTTCACAAACTCCTCTCCAACATTTGTTCATACATAAAATGTAATTAATAAAACAAGGGTACTGCAAATGCTGTATTCGAGGTGTTGGAGTTTTAGCGTGAGTAACGACTAGATCCGGAGTGTGGGTGTGTAATTATTTACTGACTGAATCATCAGTTCTCTTGTTCGAAGAAAATTATGCTACCTGATTCACGGCGGATGACGTTTGTGAAAAATTGATATTTTCGATTCAAATCGGTTCGGAAAACCCCATAGGCTTGAATTGCACTGTCTCTAAACATTGAGTGGTTATTCCTGTCGAATCACAAGTCCCCCCTTTCGTAGCAGCAGTGAAAATATATCAGAGTAACCCTGCGTATGATTTTCAGGGTGAAGTTTGGCGTAACGACGTTATCTAGAGGTACCCTCAATCATGGGGTTCAATGACCGCGGGCAATTGTCCACCGATATTATGCGATTATAAAGAGGGCTGCATAGCGCGCTTAGTTTTGGTCACGGTCTGGCTGCAGTGAAATACTGCAGGGATAAGATCGGACGAGGGACGATTATGGGAGATAAATCACCACCCCGTAATCCACGAGATTTTTAAGAGCAGTCAACCGTTGATTAGAAAATAATCATTCGAAAACCAGACAGATGATTATTTTTTGGGCTGCGTGAGTCGAAAAAAGATGAGAAGAAGAAGAAAGATGAATATCTACTTCTGTACGAATGAATCGAGTTCTGAAAAAAATACTTCAATCGATTTCTAGTCGGCTAGTAAATCATGATGTGTTTGTAAATGTCATAGTTTTCGGGAGGGATTTGGTCGTGTATAGCTCGAAAATATCTGGTTCAATATTTGAATAATTGAACACTCATAGATTGATTTTGAAATTCGAGATACAGCTGAAAGAGAATTAAAAGTTACTTCTCTATGCCCTATGGTATAGCCTGGTTGGGTAATTTGAATTCTAGGCAAAATTATTGAACCATAAATATGAACGAACTAATGAAGGTGTAAAGGTATGCGTACACCGAATTGTATCCGACTATTACGCACATCCGTAAACACGAAATTATCGAGGCGTGTAAAACAATTACACAAATCCTAGGGGGTTTAAAACTCTAATTCTACCCAAACCAATCGTTAATTACGATTTTACAAACAATTATTTCTCGACTAGAAAACAAGATCATTTAATTAATCCACTATACGTAAGAAATTTTTATACTCAAAAGCAATCGCAGACACATATCATAAAAAATGAATCCTATGGATTATATTGAGCGAATATTGTTCCCACGACACCCTAGGCACACTATGGAAATATTTTATAGGGGTTGGATGCACGCAAAGTGTTGTTTCATGGTTGTATATGGAGTGGGGAGCTACCTACTACACTTGCACAAATTCTGTAATTATACCATTAAATAATAATCATCGTTGGTTAATGCCTGTACAGGTTCTTCGATGGATATTGTTTTTTCATTTATTTATTTCTAGCGCACAACTATTCTCAAATTATTACAGAGGAAATTAGTATAAGTACGATAATGTTTCTATAGACTCGAATTTTTTCGTGAGTATTATTATTTGACACAGATAATTGATTGGCTGATTGACTGCCATTTCATTAATATAATAGTATATGGGGAACATGGGGGTATATGAACAGTATTGATCGAATAACGAAGAGATAGTTCTTCTTACCTTTGCCTGGGGGAGGAGATAGCGGTTTCAGCTGCGTCTGTAAAAAAATGAATAAAAATATTTATAAAAATAATTGGTACTTTTTATTGCGCCGAAATTGACGTAGGTATACTAATTTCTACCACTGATTCCCGTTACTCGAGGGATGCAATGTGTTTTGAGGCACAATCGTGGCTAGGCGGAAAAATTCATCACTTGTAAATTTCACCCGAAGTACAAGATAATATTATATTCGAATTTGCTAATACTTTTTTTTTCTCTTTGTGTCAATGTCTGTAAAAATGTATCTGAGTAAAAGCGTGAAGTATGAAGACTATTCGGCCCTACGTCTGTGTGAAAAGTGCAAGCTATGCTACAAAGTTTTTTTGTATAAAGTATTTAAAAAAATTGATTTGCATTTGAATCCCACATTAATGAATTATGATAAAATTCGCTCGGTGAAATGACGTTAAAAAAAAATCTACAATGTGTCGAATTTACGTTTACATTCTGAATGCGACAAGTGACGAAACAGAATTGATAATAATTAATAAGAGGTTCACTTCAGCGCCTGTCTTTGATCGACCCGAATCACTGCATTGTGTGCGGGTAGCCTATCATCAGGTGGTGCATGAAGTACTACCTCTCAACGTTACGGACGAGGACATCTCGTCATTATTGATTTTCCATCACAGCTGCTCTGATATATGAATGAATTGTTTCAGACAAGGTATTTCACGCTAAACGCTCGTTTGATAACTAATGTCTCCGAGATTCTAACTGTTAACATTAGCAAACCGTTAGCGTTCCCGAAATTAAACTAGTATACCCAAATTTTGGTAATTTCCCAAAACGAAGTGCAGACATTGAAGGTTCTTGCCACAGAAAATATATGTCATTTATTTTCCGATACGCAAATGTTTTTCGCAATCCATTTCATTCAGTCCGCTTTTTTTTATCATTTTGGTTATATCCACGCCACTTTACTCCGCAACTTGAAATTGAGATCATTAGAGTGAAAGAGATACACCTAAAGAGTTTGAGAATTTATCAACTGCTGAAAGATACTAGCTGCGACTATTTGCAGCCTCAGACAAGATCGCAAACAAGGAGCACCAGAAATGACCAACTTATCATATTTTCTCAGCATAATTTTCGTGGCTTTTGTGAGTAGAAAGTTTGACCAACAAATTGGAGCTACTTGAAAATGACCTGGATTTGATCGCATATCAAATCGATCAATGCATCGCAAAGTTTTTATAGAAATCGGACATGTCTGTTCCGAAAGAAGACATCAGTTTATCTTGCTGAGTCAAGAAACTAATTTCAATGTTCTGTCCAAACTGAAGAGTCCTCAGATGTGCCCAGCTATTCTCCGCAATATACCCGTATCCGAAATGCCGAATGCAACGTACTCCATACTGGCAGAAATAGATGCGACAGTGCAAACGACTAATGACAAGGCTGCAAAGTTTGTACCTCAGGTCCAGGAACTGCTTGAAAAATTGAATACAAGTGCGACGAGAGGAGTCGCAGAGATTAACAGCTCCCTGAAGAGTTCCCTTGCTTCGGTAACTCAGATTAAGTAGATGTTTAAAATTCTGAAGAGATCCAATGAGTCCGAGACCACATTCACATTTCCAATATTTTATCGTAGATTGTATCGAATTGAAATTTCCAGTTCAAATCAGACCTCGCTAAACTTTTCGCTTCCGCTAATGCAACTGATACCAGAGACTGCGAAGATTACGCTTCTACAACCCAGTTGGCTGTTCCCAGAGTCATGAAGACCGTAGAGTCCTGCGTTGATGGTGTGATGGACGAGGCTGAGGAACGAATTGCATTGACTTTGAGTTACATAGATTCTAAATTGGACGGTCTTACCGAGGTGCAAAAGAAGGCCAGTAAGTGCACTGAAAATATGAAAGGAACTGATCCAGGCGAATCGGAAATTCGCAAGACATACAGCTGCGTCAAGCAAGTGAGTATCGTCTCCGTCGATCTCGAGTCGATATTCTTCCGATTGGATCCCTCGTTAGGTTTATTTTTTAATTTTTCAACACATTTATCAACATTTTCCTGCAACATTTTCCAGCGTAAAGGGGAGGTCGACTATTACGAGGACGTATTATCAAGCGTGATAAGTTTCGTCTCTGCCACAATTTTGTACAGGGGTTGGGCGAGCCGGGTAGGATGTTGCACGAGCATGAGTGAGGTCGAATCTTTTAAATACGCGACAGAACTCCTTTATTCAGAAATCGAAACCTGCATTTCGAAAGCAGCTATTCTGTAAAAATTTGTTTCCTGTATTTGTTCGGCGGTGGCTAGAGTCTAGGAGCTTTTAATAATAATAAAAATTTTACTCATACACGACAGGTGAACTCTTTGACTCTTCGACCCTTCCAACTCGACGTCTTATTATTTGTACGATAAATGAGAACAAAATTAGCAGATATTCTTGGCATAATTTTCAGGCACGGTTTAAATACTTCTCATGAAATATCTCCAGTCGAAATACAAGTACTGAATGATATCACAGATCTCTGATGATATTTATAAACTATAAATGCCCAAAATTAGGACAGCTGGTATTGATGGTGACGAATTCGAATGGGGTTCACGTGGACACGCCTGCAGTATCAACATGATTGGATATCCAAATCGATATTGACGCAAGTGTTTTCAACTCCCAAGTATGAATTGTCTGAGTATCATCCGCTAATAAGAATATTCTGAGGGCAATTATTATAGCGTTGGTGACTGTTCAACGCTGAACAATTCGAGACCCCGAAGTGACACGTATAAAAAATGATCAAAATAGCGATTGGCTTATGCGTACTTTTCGTCGCTTATGTAAGTAGAAATCGAATTTGTAAATCGTAGCATAGATTTCAGAGAAAGTAAGTTTCGAGGAAAACATACAGCGAACTTAATGAATTGTCCTTTTCGGAATCGTTGGAACCAGTCGGAGCACCTAGACGCACGATCATCCAGCCTGCCGATTTATTCCGAGGAATTGAAAGCAGCTTCAAACAACTTTAAATCGAAAGTGAAATTCGTGATCAATGAAGCTCACATGGTCGAATCGGAGTACAAAAAACTCCTCGGAACCTTGCATAAATCTGCTACGTCTCTACAAAAGGGAGTCAGCGATCGTATCAACTATACTATGACTGGGGTAATTATTGCGTGTTTAGATTTGTCATTAATCACGATATTAACATGGAAAATTATAAGATTGAGAATGTTGTGTCTATAGCTGGACGGATGAATATTTTAAAAAATTGCAATGAATTGATGAGATTTATTGGAAAGCATAAATTGCCGTAACTTCACTCAAATAATTTCGAAAGTCTTCAGTGTATATTTGAAGTTTGAACTACGTCCCTGCAGGGTTGAATTTTATTTATTTATTACGAAAGCTGAAAATTTCTTCAGTTCAACAAAGAGGTGAACAGTCTCTTGACTGATGCCAGTATCGACGTAAGCAAATGCATGACGTTGAGTTCCACAATTGAATCTACAATGACCGATATTCTGATCAACACAAACACCTGCGTTCATGATAAATTGATCAAGGCCCAGGTGTACATCGAAAAATCAATTTTATCCATCGAATACATCTTGGAACGTCTTAAATCTCTTGAGGATATCGCAGATGACAGTTTCTCGAAAACAATGAGAAACAATAACATAAAAACAGTCTTTCGAACGAAAATGTTTTTCGAATCGGTGAGTAATTTGACAAATTTCATCATGAATATTCGCTCATTTTTATACAGGGCTGCTGATTCTTTGAGTTATAAATTTTTCAGTTTTTCGCTGAGCCTGACAACGTGGCTGCTAAATTGTTATCAACTTTGACTGACACAACGCTAGTCATTTCCCGAATTGATAGCCTGATGATTTCAGACTGTGTTTCAAACGAAGCTTTATCATCCTTCGTCGAAGACACGCAGCTTGTTTATTCAAAAATTGAAACCTGCATCGCTGATTTAAATTCCACGGATGCTGACTTGTAAATCTATGATACACAACGATGTTAGATATCTCTGGACCCACGTAATATAATAATTTGTATAATTTTCCGCGTATGTGACTTGATATTGTCTCTCATCATTACAGGCAAACACTTCCTGCGAATTAGTGGCAATTTTGGAAAAGGTAGAGATTGCGAAGTAAAGTTTCGATCAAACGGATCACGAGATCGAGGAAATGCGTTAACGAGTATATTTCGCTAACCGATGAAAAAAGTCCCCTAAAGACTCGTCCGAAACGTTATTCAACCTTGACAATAAATTCATCAAAACTACTGATTTGTTATTCAACGAAGTGACACGGGTTCGCGAAACGATTGGAATATTCATATTATTTTATCCCTAGCCATCGATATCATGTGTGTAGATACAATTGAATATGTAAATAAATATATACTACAATGGAAGTTAATTTCAATCAGAAATGAAACTCTGAAGAATGCCAATCAATATCTTTAAATTCTACCTTACGCTGATACTTTCGATCTACACTCTGACGCCTGTCTTTAGATAATCCGAGCTACGGTGTAGTGTAGGTAGTTAATTATCAGGCGTTGAGTAACCGTGCCTTTCTGCATTACAAACGGAGTCGTCTCATGAATCTTAATTATTTTCGCGTCTTCAGAATGTAAAATGTACGTAACATACATACATACAACAATTCTATTGGATGAAACATCTCACGTTCAGCACGTGCATTGAATCTGTCTTCGATAGCCGATACCATTTGTTCTTATCTTGTCCAATTTAGAAACTGTGATGTCTATCGTGATTCAGCAAAGTACTTTCATTTATCACCCTTCCGTTTATAAGATAAAATACAAGCATTGAGGGAATTACGAATACTCTTTCCCGCACAGCGTTGGGAACTAAAGCGGTGATTTATGAGCGAAATCCCAGAGGTCTATCGCAGTACTTTTTCAAAAATTCAGAATAGTATCGAACCGATTAAAGGTATACGACTCTGGATTTGAACTCGATTTCGCGTAATTAAATTTGCTGATGATTTACTACTGCAGTTCATGGTTTGCAAAATATAATTGCGACGTTATTGTGCTTCACGATATTTTCTTAAGCTGAATATATTTTTCTAAATTTCTGAACATTTTATGGACGCCTTACGATCATGTGAGGTCTTCGAAACACTTGCGCAAACATACCTGGTTACATATTATTAATAATCAGATATATATATATACGTAGAAATGACGTATCGAATCATACAAATTGCGAATATATCTGTAAATGTGTTTTATTTCCAGCTGAATCAAACTCTCCTCTGTCCATCGAAGTGATATACGTATACATCACGTATGGTACAACCGAGTTTGATATTTAAATTTTGAAGTCTATTATTCTTTATGTATGTATACATACATATTACATACCATGTATCGTCAATTTTCCAATCAATCGAGCCCTGCACAGTACAGCACCCGATTTATTATCTTTGTTATCCCCCGGGTAAATGGAGTGTGATAAAAAACATAGAAACTCAACTAGGTATATGATCTATGCATGAAATGCGAACTTTAAAAGATTGAAGTACGAATGTTAGCATTTATATACTTCATTCTAAACTTCATTTCGAAATTCATTTGAAATTACATTCAATTCTTGGATAAAATAAATAAATAAGAAAACCACGAACATCTCTTAAAAGTTTTTCATTAATTTAATTCTAGAGCATAATATGACGCAGGTGAAGAAAAATATACGGTATACCTCAAACTTTAATTGCGTATTTGATTTAAATATATATTTGAACAGCTGACGTAAAGATCGCGATCAACATCCACTGAATATGGACAATTTCCCAGTTTTCTTCTGCCTGGTATTGGTGGTTTTTGTGAGTATGAAGAAAAAACCTTTCTTACAAATTGAGCTCTATTCGTGCCGTTAAAGCTTTAATGTCTCCTCTAATCTTTCCGCGCTTTCATACCGATTGAAGGTCGATTTTTCTTCTATATTGATAATCAACTTTTATTTGTGCTTTTTGAGGTCGAAGTCGTTATTCTTAACGCTAATGGGATAGAAGTCACCAAATGTACATATTGACCACTCCCGTCATTACAAAATACGAAAAAATCCTGGATGACCTAGTTCACTGCATTGCGATAATGCAGTTAACCCGGCTTGCCGAGTAACAAGTAATCTCGTTATTCCGCGAGAATTCGTTTTTTATATCTCGTCATTTTCAACAATAAATTCAACCAACATTCTTACATGCTTTTTGCAGCTTCGCATGTCGGTTCAGCTTCTTTTCATAAGATTCGAATTCATAATCGATATCGAATTGGCCGGAAATCTATCCAACGATTACGTAACCAGAGTAAAGACTTGTATTAGCACCGCCAGCAGAAAAATCAACTCTCCTATTTTCACCGCACAGAACGTTTATAGAGAAATGTTGAGCTGTAGGTATCGCCAGAGAGAATTAATCCAGCTAATAAAATTGTGCAAAAATAACTATTAGTAATACAATTTTTTCTCTCGTAATCTGACAACCTTATCAACGATTCAATTTAATCCTATTTCCCATAGAATTGTAGGTTTCTAATCGTTGAAAATAAATATTCTACATTCGTTCATACAACTATCAATGATGAGCGTTAAATCGTTAGGCTGCTCTTCGCTACTGATTCTGACAATTCAATACTGAAAAACAGAGCTGAGGTGCTGTTCACGTATAATATTCCATAGATTGTTATTTTTTTTTAATATCGACGCAAGTGTATTTCACTATCAAGTCTGCATCGTCACAGAGCGTGAAGAAAGGATGAAGTATGATTCCAGTTTTTACATTTTTTTGAGATGATAAAGGAAAATGATGATCGTTAAATCTGAACTAAGCTCATTGTCAGTGAGGATTGAGAAGTAAATGAATATGTGATATCACCGTTCAAATAAAAGACAAGGCCGCATTGTGTTGTATGTGAAACAGGAAAGAACTGTAGGTATACTGTAGTCGAACCAGCGCGAAAAAAATTCAGAACGTACAAAAAAATGGTACCTATACCTTGAAGTATGTTTCATTGTCATATTCAGTGAACGTTGAACGTGAGCAGACAAAAAGGCGAAAATGACAAAGGTAGAAAATCACAAAGGCGCGAAGGATCTCGATTTAAAATATTACAACTTCCGTCCTCGTTGCCTTAATTACAATCCAAGACTGTAATGCTCACTTTGAAGTTGCTCCGAAAAATGAAGAGTCTATTAATGCGGTTATTATCACGAGTGCCGAAATTAAATGAACCGGAAGTCTCTGCTCCAATTAATAAGCACAAAACGAGTCCCGTGTATATATGACAGACTTACATCTCGACGAGGATCTTTTTGATTCCAGTTCATGCGATTTAATTACAACGAATTGGAATAGGATACTCAATCGAGAGATCATCGCTCCATTGCGACGACTGCAGTGATTCAAGTTTATCACAGAATAGCTGCGTCATGAATGAAAAGGATGAAAATTAATGTCGCAGGATTTCACTTGTCAAGATTAAACGAAGTTACTGTCGCTAAACGATTGATGGACCTAACGAGAAGATTGATGCATGCAAAGTGGTTAACTTGATATGGTTTCCGTTTGAGCCACAGCTCCATCACTTGCGACGAACGAAATCGTCACCTTCAAAAGTTCATTCAATTTAATCAAAACTAGCGGTTCAATTAAGGTGTCTACATAAATCACTCCACATAGATTGATACTTGATATAAACCTCATCGATGATTCATAAATTAATTTACACTGTAAATTATTTGAACCCCGAATCACGTCGAATATACATTCCTGAATCCTGATGATATTCCTAATGGATCATGAATCATTTATTGATAATAGGGATAGGGACAAAGCCCTGCACCTTCCCAGCATCGGTTTACCAATTTGTCCAAAACGCGATGACAAAAGTCCTCAATTAGTAAACACACTTGGGTTAACGAACGTCCTCGCTTCCACATTCATACTGCGATCACCAAGTACCGTTTCCTCTTCACTTATCTCGGCCATTGTCGAATCAAGCGTATGCAAATATCATGGGCTTTGATATACTATGTGCATTTGAATTTCTACATGTCAATTTGTGATGATCAATAACCGATTGTCCAGCAATTTCCGCTATAGATCTACCTGTGACTTTCTTCATCCTTTATATCAATGCGAATAGCGAATGGCGAACAGCAAATTGTCAATTGGAATTATTCAACGGGAAGAGACCGCTGAAGGATCAAGGCCCATTTCCTAGGCTTTGAATTTTCGGGAAGCATACTATAACGTGTTCTTCTTCACCTCGTTGGTTCGTTGACCTTCGGTTTGCCGTCCACCTAGACGACGCGAAGGTTTGACATGGGTCTCGTAAAACTATTAGCCAAGGTTGGCTTGAGCGACGAGCTGTGACAGCGCAGGTTCAAGGCCATCCAAAGGCCAGGCTCGAGTCACCAACTCGTAACACTCATTTCCTGTTAGTTCGACGATCTCCAATTTCACTTGCATCAAGTTGAAACAATCGTATCCCTATGTTCTCCTGGTAGCTTGTCTTGTGAACTTGAACTTCCCCAAGAAATGGAAGAATACATTTTCCCCATAGGATCTTGAGGCTAGTTCAATATGAGGTAAAGTTTAATGAGGAAGCCCCGAGCTGGTGGTGAAATTGTTAACGAATGTGGCTTTCTGATATTTTTGTTGAGAAATGTTGGAGCAGAGGCGACAATTTCACGGGTAGAGGAAGTGCCAAGGGGCACTAAGAGCTAAATTGAGCGGGAGTCAGTCGAGTGTCATGGAAATCTAACTAGGTAGGTATATGTTCTGGGGCAAAATATTATATATGGTAGAAACACGAGTCTCCAGATATTATGCTAATGTTTAGGGTTTGGAGGCAATTTACCATAACACGAGATGAACACGTACCTTATACCTCACGGCATATGTTCACTGGAGAAGAAATACCTACCCTTCGTAAAGGGTAAAGCCTCCCTGATCTATTTAATGGCACGTTTTCTTGGGCGATGGGCATTATCATTCACAATTAAGAATGTTTACTCTCTTCGCCAAGGAGGGATGTTGGAGGACATCAAATCTACGTAATTGTTCATCAAACAAGCCAGAGTGTTCACTATCTGTGGTAGAAGTACCGTTATCCCAATGATCCCAATGTTCCATTCTGATAAATATCCTTTGATTTTACTCCGAACTTTGTCGATGTAGCAATTCCAGGTTTAAGCCACGACGAAACTATGAACCACGATGAAACCTTTGGAAAGATCTGACCGTTCGTATAGTGGGGCTGGTAACCGGATGGGATTTGACCCTTTGTCACTAGTACGCGATGTCTCTAGTTTCCACAATTCATCCGGCGTTCGAATTTCGAACAATATGGCTTCTCGCCAGCACCGTAATTCCCAATTCTGTAGTACCCTTGGGTTAAGTTTCAACTGGGTATTCATTAACGAGCGAATTACGCGTCTGTGTATAGTAGAAATTTATTAGCCATTGAAAAGCTCAGTTGGAAAATTCAAAAGTTCACCAAACTTAGTATAACGATCTTGACCTCTCTTAACGGGATATTAATCCCTGCTCAAAAGGCCTGCAAGTTTAATGGACTTGCATAATGCACCATCACTTCAAGAATCTTGCCATCGCCTCAAGTGATCACCAATTTTCTGTCAAATTTCACAGTTTCCAATTCAGTAAAATGAACTTCGTTTTTCGGTCAACCATATTCGTCTTTGTGTGATATTGTTAATCGTCGTGAGCCGTGATACGGTGACACGAATGGCACACAAAACCACATTACGTGCCATTATACTGACTACATACTGTGATTACTGCGACAATGAAATCCACGGTGTGCATATGTACCGTAATGCCCACTCTCTCACGCGATTTGTAAATCAGGACTTGCGAAGTGGCTTTCGTTTAATCGCGAGAGAAGGATCACCATATTATGCACGTATCCAAGGCAAAGAAGCCTTTGTTATAGGTCTTAACAAATTAATGTACTGCAGCGCTTTACTCGAAGCCATATAGGAAATGAATCAGACGATAAGCCAAGACTATTTGAATCATTATTTCTGTTTATTCATCATTTCAGCAATACAGTAGCCGATATAGTCACTAAGCAAATCAGAATGAAAGTTTATGCATAAAATTTGTAAGATAAAGCGATCGAGGAAGCGATATATGAGAGAGTTATTCTCGCCACGTAGATGTAGTTTCATTACATCACTTGTGAATTATAACTTTTTTATAATATGAGTAATGAACACGTACTCTGGACTTGATGGAGTCGATTTCAAGGCCAGTCTACTATCTACTTTCTCTATAACTCTTTGCTCTCGTCTGAGGTTTGCCGCAATCGAGATCATGTTTTGTGGTTTTAATTCTGATCCATCATTCCTCTGCGATACCTAGTATAGCATCATTGGAAAACCATAAATAATAAATAATCGAGGAGATATACTCATCGAGAATTTTTTATAGAAATCGTAAATCATGATTTTGAATCAAATTTGAAACCGGATGAATTTTTTTTCTGAGGCGTTTCACAGTAGTATTCTTGAAGCCATTAGATCCATCTCATCTTGCACGTAGCTTGAATCCGCACAGATGACTAAAAGGTGCGGAAAATATACTTCATTGAAATTTCAAGTCAACTTCATCTCATTATTACTCGAGTTGCCGTTCGAGTCGATAGTCATGGAAAATTTCATAGATTGTACACTCGAGTGATATTCTACAGAATCAGGCTTTTCCCAGACACGAGCTGTCGTCGCGGTAATCGACATGATCAAGGAGGCTTGATTGGAGGGAAACTTCGGGGGGATTTCCAAGCGCTTAATCACTTTTCCTTCAAAAATGAAGAGCTAGAACGTGCAAAGATATACGTTGAAGATACACACTGCAGGGTGTCACGTTGAACGTCAAATTTCATCGAAATATCTATTTTCCCTCGCAAATTTTATCGCCATTTATTCTTAACTGCAGACAAAATGTTTGAAAATGAGATTTCAAATAAGACGCCGTTTGCATGAGATAGAAACACACAGAAAGCAGAAAACGAACTGTGAGTGATAAAATGGAAAAGTAAGGAAATTTTCGTCTGTTCAATTTGCAAAACGATTCGCTGAAGTTCGTGTGTTCATTATTCGATTTATTTCCCTATTACTCTGGAAGGGCGGAAAGGAGTTTGAAAATTGAGGAAATTGTATACTCCCTTCCATTAGATGCCTCTTCCCTCCTTTTCTACGGTGCAATTACATCGGCTAAAAGGATGGAGTAGGCGAAATGCTGCGGATTATTTTCATACCGTAAATACCGAAAGTTAAAGTCCGAGCTAAACTCCCGCGTTGAAAGAGAAGTCTGGTAATTTCATCCCATTACTTTTGTTGAAAACTCGAAAGTTTAATCAGACAGGTAAAAATGAATTTTTCATTTTTTATTTTCACTTTTTATATACTTTAATCAAATCATGTTCTAACGTTAAGGAAGACATTACGTACCTTAGCCAACGATGCGGTAAACTAATCGCGTTACAACTGTTAAAATTTTCCCAAATTACTAATTCCCACCCCCTTAGACTAACACCGCATCCCCAAGCCGCCAGACCCCCCATGTAGTTAGTTATAAAATACCCCGCGATGTGAGCGTCGAGGATAATCCCCCATTGATCAAATTTGATGAAGTTATTGTAAGTGCGTGGTAATTATCTTTTTGACACTAGGAAAATTGAGGAGAAGGTTAAAGAATTGGATAAGCTTAACAGCAGCCATAAAGACGTTAAAAAAAGACGACCTTTCTTCTCGGACTAATTTTTCTTCTGTCTTCCCCTGCATGCTGATAAATTTTAGGGTCAGTTGAGACGCCGCTGACAGATATCGTTAACGAGAAATTGAACTTTCGAAATTCGTGCGTAAAACCTTGCGAAGGGTTTGCTAAAGTAAAATAAGAACGCAGTTCTTGCCAAAGCCAAAGAGAAACGGTCTGGAGGGAGTGGTCCACGAGCTGGCGCGTGATTCGCAGCATCCCTCCAACGCTGGATCAATACTTGACGTAACCACTGCGCGATCCTATTTCGCAGGTGAGAAAAATACCGGGGATCCTATACTAGACTTAGACCCTGGCTAGATTTTACACTCATGAAAGTACAATACATACTCGTGAAATACTCTGCTTATAAAGTCATGTATACCGTTCGTGTGGTTAGTTTAAAATTTTAATGAGTTACAGCGAGCCTCGAGCGCACTTAATAAATTATGAGCTAATTTAATATCAAATTAACGTGTGTGGAGAGGAAAAGAAGTCAGCAAAAGTTTGACGTTATAAGTACGTAACATTTAGTCACCGACGATGAGAAATAATTTTGAGATTCATTCGAAAACTCTGTTACTTTGAAATTTCAAAAAAAACAAAAAAATATTCCTACACGATCAAATATTTGCACGCGCGGAAACAATCGAGCTTTTCAATAAACTACACAATATTTTTCAGTACATGCAGTATGAAATAAATATCATATGATTTTTTCTCTCAGTTTATGCGGGGGGGACATATGGAAGAGGTAATTTTTTTGCAAATCTAGAAACAACGACTTCAATTAATTTTATTTCTTATCCCTAATCCTTGGGTGATTAACTAAGTGTATAAATCCTTGGAGGCTTTGAATAGGAATAAAAACTTCATGATTTGGAATCACCGCTCACGGGTACCGCTGTTTTTTCCAATCCGTCTACATTCGCGAATTTTTATCTAAACACGCAGCTCTCGCTCATGAAAACTCCAGCCTTGACCCCTGAGGTCAATAACTATAAGGATCGAATTTACCACGTGATAAGAAGTAATCAATAATGAAAAGGCGGTGCAGGTTAAACTTAGCGAATCAAAAGACGCGGCGAAGCAGACCATTAGGTACGAAATTATTTCGCTCGATTGAAAAAGTGGAACAGAGGAGAGAAAAATAAAGAGAGAGATATGGATGGTAATTTATTTAACGCATATAAACCGACCGGTCTGGAATAATGCGCGTATTAATAACCACTGAGCTAACTATCATACCACAGCCCACAGTGTTGTATAACTTATAATTTTAAAAAAATAGTATCGCCCATGAATTTTTTTCAAAGCAACAGTAGTTAATTCGTTTTTGAATGATTTTATGTGTTGGTTAATTTTATCGAAGATTATCTCAAACTCTGAATAATTTCTTTAATGTATATTTGCATTGTAAAATTTTGTTCATTGGAAAGATGTATTGAAGTGGCTGGCCTCTTCGGTCCGACGTATCGATTTTAGATAAAACTTTGAAATTTACGTATTTTGATAGCATCGTGAAATTACAGTAAAATAGGAAGGAAGATATTTTATGTGCCTACCTTTATATGTTCGCTGCGGGGTAAAATGCTGTCATTAAATCTGAAACGAGAGGATATACCTGTCATGTAATAAAATTCGTATTATAGGTGAAAAAGAGGGAGAAACTAAATCGTATTGGAACCGGATGAATTATTGTGAAATTTACATTATACATATAGGTAAGTTCGGAGAGTGAGTCTCGGGAAAATTGGTATTGCAATCCAAGTGACACTCAAGTCGTAACTCAATTTCACCCTGCAAGATTGCAATGGGGAGCCAGCAGGCAAGCAAAACTTGTGAGCTTGCGAACTTTCTGAAAGAACTCCACTCCAGACGTTGGCATACATGTATATAGGTATGTAGTATGACTTGCAGGCGTCGAGTCGTGCAAGTCGAATTTTAATTCCGTGTCGTCGGCTTCAAAGTTGCCGTGACCCTCGTAACCTTTGACAGAGGGTCAAATACGCTTTCGCCTCGGCAAATTGGATCCATACCTCTTAAAGTAATGCCGAAAGGCTATATAATACACGTACGTGTAGTATCCATGTACCTATACAGATATATGCACGACATTTTACGATTTACACCATCGAGCGATAAAACTGATATATTTTTTCATCTTGCAAATACGGGAAAGGATTTTCCAGCTTTTAGGGTCAATTCGCATACATGCGGTTCCAAGTGGGTCAAATAACAACCGTGACGCAATTGGAGACATTCGTGCCACTACCACTTTCCTCCTATATTTCTCTAGCAGCCGTATGTCTACGTATATACCGAGAGTTTTTCGTCAAACTGCTGACCCCCTCCCTGCGGCGAAACCAACACAGACGCGCACCGCGTGCCTCAAGCACGCAGGGAGGGGGATCACCAGTTTCATCGAAAACTCTCGGTATATATGCCATGTATAATAATACCATTTTCATGGGGCTTTCGTGATGGAATTTTCAACAAGAAAAATTGCAAGCACGATCCATCATTCGACTTTCTATTTCCAAATGTCTTACTTACATCCATGTGAATTATACTTTTATCGAGCTTTTTTTCTTCTCCCTTTCAGCATTTTGCATTTTCACTACGCCAGCGCTATAGAAGTCGGACTTTTATATAGAAACGAATCGATAAAGGACAATCTTTAGCGCTTGGCGATATGCCACCCTCAAGGGCGACTATTGCAAGACCGAAGCTTCACCGCACGGGTGAAGTTTCTGTCGAAGTTGTAGTCATAACGAGGTCGTACATTCGGTTTGGACAATAATTTATGGATTTTTATATTTCCCTGCGTATAATAAAGGCTGAGAAATAATCGTTTAATACTTGCACGGAAACTCACCAATTTTATAATCCTTAACGACACTTTGATCGCGTCGTTAAACTCTCATATGCCTTATTTTTTCTCGATGGATGTGGAAGAGAAGATTGCTTTTTTATACTCGAATTTCACCCCCATTTTTATATATTTCTGCTCTTTTATATCGTGATCCAATTTTAACGGATTTATACATTTTTTTTCTTCAACCCCGTACCTACCACTACGTGTTTTATTTCATACCGGCCAGTTTTCCTTCATTTTTGAAACGTACGTTGAAAAGAAATCCTCTCTAAAAGCACTGGCTGGATCTACTTCAGTTAAACGTTGTTACCCCGTACGTGTACGTTCGTCTATACGCTTTTAGCTGGTAAACCAGTTAACTAAACTCATAATACACACGCTAAACATAGAGAAGGGTAAAGGTAAATGGGGTGAAAAGCTTCCTATCCCTAACTAGAGCTGTGTCAAGTAAACTGAAATTAATGTACAACATTTGTGAAACCGGGAACCGGGAACCGAAATAATGTCCGATTCGCGCTCGGACCTACGTCCGAAACTTCCCTAAGCTATTATTCCCGTTTAAACAACATACGTGTGTGAAAAGTGGCTTGAAGCAATTTTCGGTTCTGTACATAGTTGGATAGGAACAAAGCTGTTTTAGACCGAAGTGGAATATTCCCTGATTTTCAGAGGTCAAAGCAATTTATTATTCTATACGCATTTAGTATTTATCTGGATTCTTGTATTCACAGCTATATAGCTATACAAAGAAGGTTCGAGGTTATTTATGATCGATCCAAACGAACGCCCACCCTGTCCTCGATGTCACGTTTCAGTAGGTGGACGTTAGAACTTGGACCGATTTACCACGTCGAAGAAGTAAGTAAGTCGATGGCGAAGCTTTTTACCGGAACGAGAAAAAAGAAGATTTCTGAAACGTCCGAAAGCATTAAATGCAAAAAATAAAATGGGACAAAAATCAAGTCACTTCCATCCAGAAACAGTTTTCGTTACCGGTTCTCATTTATTACTGTAAACTTACGACGTAGTAATTAATGTCAAGGTAATTTACGAGCCCAATTAACAGCCTGTTTAATTACCTCGGTAATTACACTAGTATCCACAAACGTTGGACGAACTGATTATGAGCAAAATCATATGCAGAATACAACATCGAATAGCCCCTTTGCCAAAATGAGAAGGAAATTGTATTGTGCTCACATTTGGTCGAGTAATATTTTGGAAAAAATTCTCGATGTATTTAGGAATGGAAAACAGAACAGCTAGATCAGAGAGTTTTCATCTTTTTGAGTATAATTCAGGGAGCTAAGAGTCCTCATAAGTCCCTAAGGCTCAAGTATACAGCAATTAAGATCTTGAACACGTTGCAGCTTATATACCATTCCAAAGTCGAGGAAATTGGGAAGTCGCGATATAGTGGCATAAAATCAGCACAAAACATCCTCTTTCGGAGTGGTGGTCTCGCTGTTTCATTGGCTTCTTGTTATACGTGAATACACAGATCCGAAAACTAAAGCTATCAGAAGTTACGTAAACTTTAGATTAACAAATCGGATCTACGTGCCTGGCGAGACGTCTTCTCCATGATATCACAATGTCACCCACTACTGCGAAGGAGTGGAAGGAGTAAACTATTAATGAGAGAAACAAATTTCATATAATTGAAATATCTCTCCGTTCTCCCATCAGATTTTTAAAGACCGTGGAAATCTCGGAAAATTTATTTCGTCGTTCAGCTTCCTCACATCGCGATTCCGACTTCGAAGTGAAAAATTTGTTTAATTCATTTCGTTGAAAATTAATAATGGTGTGTGAAATCTTTTGCGAAATACGAGGACTGGGTCGTATCTTATAATATATATAATCTACTTCGCGTTTGGAGTGAATTTTTATGGTTCACCGTATCTCATCCCTCGTGTATATAAATCCCTCACGCTTTCTATTTTCTTGAATAATTCACATGAAATTCAGTTCTGAGGAGTATACAGCCTTTTTGTTAAATATATCAAGGTAAAAGATCGTAAATCGTGAGTACCTATCTCACTCGTGACAACCATAAAAATCCACGTAAATTACAAAAGGTTCACATATGTAATATTAAGTCCTGACAAAAGCTTTGGGAAATCTTCTTCTCCGAAGTGGTCTATTCTTGTCGAATTTAATAGCATACGAGTTCAGAAAACTATAAATTGTTAAAAACTTGAATTCCTAATGAAATGAGAATTCCCCTATTATATATCGCATTCCCCAATGAATAAAGCGACGCACAGGTATTAATAGGCATACAGATCAATGAAGTTACGTGCTTATATGATGAGTGAAATTATCATACGATGATATAACGTATATATTGTGAAAAGAATTTCAAAGGACGGAAGTAGGTGGCTAAGAGATCCTCTTAAAATTAATTGGCAAATTTATTCCCTAATTAATTCGTTGCTCTATCTCTCGGTCCGAGAGGCTCTCCTCTCTCCAGGTATTTTTATCCGAGTTTTTTCACGCGTTGGTGCAAAGGCGATAATTTATTTCATATTTCATCGCGTCTGAAATTATCAAGGTTCGACTTAGTTCCATGAAAATGAGATCGAACAATAGCCGCTTATAAGATATGAGTCTTAATCTTCCTTTTCGTGTAATATCTTGAAAGGAGGGGATCGCGCATGAACTCGGATAACTTTAATCTTGAAAAAAATAATTCAATGGTTTTCCAGACGCAGATTGTTACCATAATTATAGATTTCCTTCACGGTGTGCAACGCTCTGTCCAATGCTCGATGTATATACGCCAACCGCGAAACAACGGTATAACAAGTACTAAAATCCTTCGAGCGTAAACCAGAAGTATTCGTATCCATTCCAGAAAATTGCGTCGCCCTGAGCGCAGAGCGCGATGGTGTGGAAATAAGAGAGTTGAGAAAATATGTAAAAACGTCACCTGCAGCAGAACGATATTTATCGCCATCCACTTCATTCGCGCAGTTTTATCAATTTTTTATTTTTCATTTCTTTTTTTTTTTTTACATTTATAGACGAGGTTTGCACCCATCAAAAAACTTTCGGTTTAATTAAGTGAATACAAACAATCCGCAGCCACTCGTTAATAATCGATAGATTTTCAAAGTAGTTGCGCGCGTATACCCATAGCAGCTCCTGTCGATGAATAAATTATCCGGAAAATTGTTGTTTATTTATCATTATTATCTTTCTTTTCATTTCCCGCAGCAGTATACATTATAAACTGGGGGAATTATTCATAAGCGAAATTTTCTACCACCGTTGTAGCGGACGTGAGAAGGCAGTAAAAAAAAGTTCCGATTAAAATTCGGAGTTACGAAAAATTCATTTCGCGCTTTATCCGCGGCTATATACGTGAATAAATAGATTGGTTGTAATAGAGTTCGTTATTCGCTATACACGCGTATAATAATGTAACATTTATGCAGATAAATTTCGCGGCATACATATGGTGTAAATGTATAGGACATTGCTGTGGTGTGAAATATAGTATACGCGGATAACAAATTTCAGATAACGATTGACATACGGTAGTTGTAATCTCTTGACTCAAAGCCAAGCCAGCATTTCCTTTAATGATAAAAAGAACCTCCATACTCGATGCATAATTATTATATACATCTTAAAGATGTTACGATAAAATCTGAAAAAAGGAAAAATGAGATCTTTCTATCATTTTTTTTTTTTTGTATTTTTTTTTCGTTTCTAATATCTACAAAAATATTAAATTAGGGAAATTAAGCTCAATCGATCGATGAATGATGTCTTATTCAACCGCTTTCAATTAGCGCCATATATTAGCGATCTTTTTTTTTTGTTATAACCCGAATCGCGTGCTTTAATTAACTCGAAGTTTTATCATTAGGTAGGAGTGACTATGATAACTTGAGGGTTCGCGTTGGCCAATTATCATTTTTCTCGTAATCCGGGACAGCGCGAACGCAGATCCCGACTATCAAAAATTTTGCGCTCGATATACCCACGTTAGGAGTATTCGCAAGGGTCAGCCCAGCCTGGGTGCAATGGTAGGGCCTCACCTAGGAGGAACCGCCTTAATGATCACGGTATCCTCCGCGCCAAGTAAGTTATAAAGATACGAAGATTTATCATAGTTGTTATGAAAATCGCGGGTTTACTTCGTTTGCGGGAAACAATGAACGGCCGTTTTATTCATATATCCAAACTGTTCACTCTGGTGGAAGAAAATTGAGGTATGAATTTTTCTAACGCGTCGAATATGGCTGCAGCGGAAGAAAATTTTATGTCAGAAAAAAAAAAAACAATATTAATAAAGTTTAGTATTTTATAAAATGTGTCGAGTGTGGTTTACACTGTATACCTGCACTGCAGCTCTGATGTAGCTGGTACTACCTACTTCAATCCTGCATAGATAAAAAATGTAATCTTGAAAGGGTGCAGTCGTTTTTTAAAAATCTGCAGAACGTAGATAAGATTATTAAAAATTCGACGCTAAATATACTATGTCGAAAATTTCAATTCGCTTCGAAATAAGTACGTGAATGAAAAGGGTATATAACCGAGTTCCATGCATATGCGAGGGAACTGGTATATTATACGGAATTATAAATTAGACCTTAATCATTCTAATTGTATAAATATTTAATTAGATTATAACAAGAAAAGTTAAGTTATAAACTTTCGAGTGAGACTTTCATTAAGTAAAGAATTACCTTCGAGTATTATTATCCTGCGAAAGGTCGTCGCAGAGCGGTAATCTAGTTACGAGCAAGTAATAACTATGAATTTTTCTTTATTGCTTTGAGCTTTTAAACCCATTAAAGAAAAAAAAGAAAAAAGAAAAAAACTAACATCCTTACCGAGTGTGGATTTAACGGTACAAAGTTAAAGTGACCGTACCGTAAATTCAAACTTACTGAAATACCGCAGAATAAAGGAAAATACGAAAAGTTGGGGAAATAATATGGAACTCCATTTTTTTTTTGTTGTTTTTTTTTGCAAATCCAATTTACATAATACCTATCTGTTCGATTTATTGCTTGTGGTTTTTATTTCATTTTATTGATCAAGGCGCTAGCCCTTCGGGTTATTACGTCGATAAAAATTAACGAGCATTCTCTCACGCGGAGCGAAATATGTCTCAATTGGTCCATTCTTCTTCTGAGTACCTATTAGATGGCTTGATTAATATTCTCTCCAATTAAGAGGCCATGAAGTAGAAATAATATCAATGATTAAATTAACTGAATAGGGTATACTAATCCGTGAATCGATTTACAAAATATTTCATTATTCGCTAAGAATTAAAAGTTGTGAATTGCCGCGATTTATATTAATTTTTTCATCCTTTCTTATATCTTATTAATTATTATACATCATATTTCGGTATAATTACATTACGAGGGGTCAACGTCGACTGATAAATAATAAATAATACATACGAGTTTAAAAGTAACAGGCAGGACGTGACTTGCCGCGTATGTTTAAGATCGTGACACTATCGCGATGATTCGTATATGTTCACAATTTACAATTTAAAACTAAGTACGCGTAACTGGGACTGTGTAAATACATCCACAGATGTAAATCACTCGTATCCATATACATGGTGTATATATATAGTATATATATATATATATATATATATATATACCAAGAAAGATAAATAAATAGCCATGTTTTAAAAAAATATATGAAAATTGAGTTTTCTTGAAACTCTAGAGGTGGGTATTTAAATTTCAGACGACACAGCATCCCGGTTTATTGAAACCAAATGTAAATTGTATTTTCAGTTGAAAATTATGAAGAGGAAACTAAAGTTTTTCCTCTTTTTTTTTCTGTTTTTATCAAATCAAACGACGTTCTGTACGCTTTATTCCACAAAAGGCGAAAAGCTTTGACGTTTAGCTCGTGTTTATTCTGTCAGAAGCTTCTGCTGCTGCAGCCACCCCAAGATCCACTCTATACAGGCTCCTCACGGTATAATAACAACAACATTCGTCGACAAAGATCAGTTCATAGGGAGTGTGAAAACGTACCTACGTCCCTTGGGTGTGCATCCTTGTGTGGGAAAAGAAGGCATACATATTGTATACAAATGGGTGTTTGAAATTTTGGAAAGATCTTCTTTTTCCCACGTACTAGTGAAAAACGTAAGTTAAAGTTAGTCGAGACATGAACCCATCAATGATTCCTTACGTAAAAATTTGTTTCCTACAAGTAAACTGAATATCGCATGATAAATTCTCGCATTATCGCTATCATTGTTCGCAGAATTCGATGAAATATATACCGAGAGTTTTCGGTGAAACTGCTCTTTTCCCGAGAAGACAGACTCACCCTGACGATTTTTATTTCTTTTTATTGAAAATTCAAATCTAGTTTATGTATTGCACCTGGCTCAAGGAAATATACCTATAGTCAAATCTTTGAGATCTTATGAAATTTTTCAAAGTCAATTCATACCCTTCGAAATCGAAGTCTTTGATAATCGTTTAGATGAAATAAGAAGAGCGTATTCATACAGGAGCGCATATGGCGTATGTCTTTGACGTATAGATAAGACGTAGAGATGAAGATAGGAAAATTTATGAGTCTCGTCAGAGCGGAATACCGTTTCTATAACAAGGCTACCCCGTTTCCAGGATTTTTGTTATATATCTGCAGCTATTTCCACGTCTCGAACTTTATGCTGAATAAATCACCTCAGTCCTCTTTCCTAGATCTGATTTTCTAAACGAGTAAACCAAGTAAAAAAAAGTTCGTCGAAGATAAACTCGTAATAATATATCTTATACAGCGCTTGAAAAGAGAAGAACATTTTTTACATGAAATAACTGGTGTTTATTAACAGTGAATGAGTGTAATAAATAGTTGCACTAATCATTTGAATATGTATTTTAATGAACTGTACGTGACACAAACTTTACACAATCTCAAAGCTAAACTAATAAAAAATTAATCGCGATGCAAGCATTGATCAAATTTCAAATAGGTATATTAAGACGCGATGAGATATCTCGCGTATCACTAGCTCAGCAAAACACCAGCTACGTGTTTGCCTTTTTATTTCATAGTTTGAATAGGAGAGTACGTGTTTCCTACATAAACATTACCTACATACGAGCAATTCTATTTCATATAAATAAATAATTGGTGTTCACATAAAGAGTCGATGGGCTATAATTATATCAACTTTGTGCAATAACCGCAATTTATAATCAATCGATCTCTTTATTGAGGCATTATCTTTCCTCTCCTTATCTTCACTTGATAGTTAGATACGAGAAATTCGTTATCAGTATACAAGTGCGCAAATCAAACGACGACTACATAGAAGATATAAGACTGCTCCATGCTTGAGGTGATTTACTACAGAGATCAGAATGTAATTACGTAATTGGTTATTTTAAACGATGGAAACATTCTTCAGCGAATAATTACCAGACATTAATCAGGCGAAGAATGTGCTCCATTATCCAAGTAGCAATTATATTAGTTCATTGATAGATATCAATGATAACGTAAGAAGAAGAAAAATAGTACTTTTCGATACTAGTGCGAAAGTGTTGGTTCTCGGACGAGTGTGAAGTTTTTCGCCCGAGCGAAGTGAGGGTGACAATCACACGAGTCGAGAATCATCTTTCGCACGTGTATTGAACTTTATTTTTTAACACTACGCGCGTTAAGTTGGATTTTATGCACGCGAAGGTGCGCAAAATCGAACTTTGCGCACGCCGTGTGGAAAAGAAAATTAGAAAATCAGGAATTTCGATTTTTTTCTCGACGAAAGACTGCATTAGCTATTTCTTCTTTCCCTTTGTAGAGATTGAAACTCTGATTAGGTACGGCTTCAACAATCTTTTCACAATTATATTAAGTACCTTGCGTAACGTTTAAGAAATCTCATATATGAACGCCTTTGACCCTGTGACACCTACGCTTTCCATTGTTCTCCAGGTTTTTCCTACGCACCTAAACCATTATTAGCTGTATAGTTAATAGCACACGTATATATAGGTATATATCTATGTGCTTTGTCGAAGCTTAGGGATATATAGCTGCAGGAAAAGAGACTCGTAAATTACTTTTGAAGCGCTTTTGAACGCATGGCTAAACACGTCTAAAGACAAATTGGAGCCTCTTTGTCGAGAAGCAAATTCTCTTTCATCCCATTCCGTGCAGACCAATAGTTTCAGAATAGTAAAATCTCCACGACTCATAGAAATTCAACATCATCCTATGATCTATATAAGTACCTACGTACGTCGATTCCAAACGCAAAATATCGATGCTCTCGGTAGAAAAGTGTCTAACTCCACTTTTTTTCAAAAGGCATTTCTTTGTACGTCATGTTGAGAAATATCATTCTTCATACGTTTTTTGGCTTTCCTGAAAAATTTACAAGAATGGAGTTAGACAATTTGCTAATTAGAACGTCGATATGTAATATCGGAGTTACTGATCTTGCGGAAAATCTTATCAATGAGGAAACTGTGCTTATATTCTTCGTCGCGGAAAATCTCACAACTTTCCTCCGACTCTAAAAATATAAAACTATGTAGTATAGTGTCTTTTTTATTTTCTTGTATTTTCCGATAATATGTACAAGGGTGTGGCATAATATATAGCAGAAGCAGAATCAGAGCCATATCGACAAGGACGAGGAGCTCATTTATTGAACGAATATATTTCCTGCGTAGGAACGGCTCCAGCGAACCGTTCCTAACTTTCGTTGAGAACATATTTATACGCCATTATTGTACGCAGTACCCTATATACCTGGTTAGATAAACAATCATCGTAATTACTGTAATCATCATTATTCGACGAGGATATTATGACCTGTGCGGCGAAAAGCTTCGCTCTGAAAATTTCACGTATAATAATAACGATAGTACAATATTATATTATTACGTTGATTTTATAGACGCGCAAGCATAAGCTATTTTCAATGAGAAAATCAAGAATACATTTTATTTTTCGATTTTTGACTCGCACATCAAATCGAAAGATATTCGAATTTTTAGTTTCAAATTTGTTCGATACAGATATTGAAGAGATTAAACCACGCGATTCCAGAGAAGATCTTTTACATATTCAGAATTGTTCTTTTCTTTTGTTTTTTATCAACGCCACACATGATGTAAAGCTATTATTAAAACACAGCTATAAACTCGTCATGCATGATAATTATACATACGTTAGAGTTTTTTTAAATGTTATAACGATGTTAATTGAACTCTGAATAGTTTGAGTTCAATGAATAAACTTGTTATTTTTTCCTCATTCAAAAAGATAGACGGACATGCATATCTTCTTCCGTTCCGTTACTCCTCGCATACAAGTCTTACAAATCATATATAGATAATTATATAATAACCAGACTATAGGGCATAGGCTATATGTTATCAAGAAAGATCTCGAAGCAGGGCTTGGTTCTCATAGTAATCAACGTGATAATTTCACGCATCGCTAAACCCCGTTAAAATCTTTATTCGATAGTCTTTCACATCAGTTTTATACAACAATAGGAAGGTTTTAATACTCATACATATGATGCATGAAAGAGCTATACATCGATTATGAATTTGCCCTATAATTATCCGACATTAACAATCTCAAAATGATTTCTCTTTGAAAATTTTTAAGGGACAAAAAATGAAAAATTCTATGAAAGGGCGACTTCTCCCGATTTCCCTTGTATATAGTTTCGATATTATTGTGCTAAAACTTATTTTTAAATCGATCAACAAAAGTTCGGCATTTCGACCTTTCCTCGAGATCGAGGCGATGCTCTTATAAGCGAATACATACTACGCGCTTGATTTGGCCCGTGCGAAGTCTAACCGGTTTTAAATTTCGCTCTCGAATAATTCGGGCGTAAAGGGGAGCGAAGTTTCGTGGAAGGATCGAAGAGCGTTCGCGATTTTAATTCCGCGATGCAACAAACGCGAGAGAGAATCAAAACTGTAACAGGTAGTACATGTCTGGACCTAAACTATTCTAGTCGATGCAGTACCTGGATATATTATACGTGTAACGCGTTTTAACACAATAAATTATGAACGCAATGCATACCTCTACGAATTTCATTGATCCGAACAACGAGCCTTATTCTATATAGGTACGTGTAAAAGTCTGAATACGCTTTTGTTCCTCAGAGCTCTAACAGTGAACACGAGAAAATAATATAACCGAGGGCAAAGTAGCACGTCATCGCGTTATAGTCACGAAGAACAGCTAAATAATTATAAAAATAAGTTCGAGGGAAGCTGACGATGAGATAGATACAGGGGCGAAGGTCGGTGAACAAAACGAGAAAACGAGAAAACGTGCTTCGTTACGTGCAGTAAGCTGTACGTATGTACGTATGCGAAAATCATTTCGGTGGCACGTGGCTGGTGTAGTTAGCGTCTGGACCCTCTACAAAGCGCGTACATACTGGTCCCTTACCTTATCCTTTATTCCATTTTACTGAATTGACCGAACTGCACGTTTAGCGATCAATTGAACGTGCTGTAACGTGACGAAGAACGTTCTCCGAAGAATTAGGAGACTCACTATACTTTTAGGGTGATCCTTGATTCGGTCATACTCGAATTTCAATGCTTTTGGAAATGTTTAAATTAAGGACCACTCTAATACCGCTTTGCCAATAAAGAACGATCATTGTTGTGCATAAAGTTTATCAGCTAAAAAATAAGAATATAAATTCTACCAGGTAGAGAGAGTATAAAGAGTGAAAGGCGTAACCGGATGTTGGAGAAATTAGAAGGCGTAGAGACTCAGAGAAGAGACGTTCGGGTCTGAACGGTTCTTTAAAATATAGCCTTTATTCACTTGATCGCGAGGTGCTGAAAACAAGTTGATGAGCAGAAAAATTGAATAAATTTAGAGACTTTCATTACGATTTTAAAATCGTTTTTTAACAACATTATTGTTGATAATATATATTTGATGACCATGGGCATATAGTCTCGAATATTGTATACCTATATATGTAGTTATTTAAGGCAGTGTGTTTCATCGATCGATATAATTTCTCGGGTCTGCGGTCCCGCACGAAATTTTGAACGGTAAAATGATGAAAAACGATAGAAGGAAGATAAGACCTTTCATAAACTAGAAGAACATTCGTTTTTCACAGTCTCACTGAGTCTTTGGTTCGATTGTTGTTAAAAACTTAACGAAGTAAGGTCAAGATTTATTTTATGAACTTTTCCAAGTTCTGAAGGATTTTATGAGCATCGTTAGATCGATTCGGTTAGTTAATGGCTGGTTTTATTCTCGAGACAATACTGCATGCAATAACCAATGGGATTCTCGATAGAGTAAAAAATGACAAAAAATTTCAATTATCAACGTCTTAACGTTGATTACACATAAAAGTAACGAGTAAAGAAAACTGAGAACAAGACGGATAGTGTGATTGTATAATATATCCCGATTATAAAGACATACACCTATGTAGCATTAAATTCTCCGTATTTTTTATATCATCGGCATAGGTACCCCAGTAACCCATAGTTGTTAATTGCTGATTATAACTAATTAGCATAAACACTCTGACGATTATTTCAAAACCACAAACACTGCAGTAGTAATTATTTCCCAATGCTGCCGCAGCTCTCTCGGTATAGGTCAGGTTTGCATGTATATATACCTACATATTAAAGATTTATTATACTAGCGTAATCAGGAATTCGATATTACATATCTTCAGCTTACAATTTCTCGCCGTGTACAATTAGGTAATATCAATCATAATCTCGTATATTGCTTTACGAATTTACGAATTTCTTCTATACAAGTTAAATTCCGTTCATGGAGATTATTAGCCATAACAATAAAAAGACATGAAATAAAGTTTGTCATTTTGATTGAATTCATAACGTACCTACATGTAGGTATACTTATATAAAAACTCGATGAATAATCACCGCTCTTTATTCTCCTGCCAAAACTTTTTGCATACATATTATATACATAGGTATACATATATCGTGATTCATAACATAACGCGTGCGTTATTCTCTGTATATAATTTACGCAACGATAATATATTTACATAATAATGGAAAAAGATGCACCGCGTTCTGTGCTATATCGTATATATGTAAGTAAGTAAGTCTCCTGCACAGTCCGCAGTTAGTTAGTTAGTTCGTTTCGTAATAAACGATGTGAGTCGATGTGTATTCCTTTCCCTCATACCAGTAATATTTATTTGTACAAGTAGGTAGAATACCAGTAGAATAATAACCGTGGGCATTGTTGCTTCTGTTATAACAACTACCAGTACATTGTTATAACATTACCAATATTCAATTGAATATTACACATGTTAGAGGTGAGCAAACGAGGTGAGGTTTCTTTAGACGCGTGGGTAACAGTCGACGTAGCACCGCGTTCTTGCCCAACGCGTCAACTAAATTCTAAAACTCGTAGTAGCAATGTTACATTCATAAACCGTAACGTTAAATCTGTCCCAACCGGAAAGAAGGAAAGGCGAAGTTTGAAGGTATACAGCGCGTCAAATCAAATATAGAATCTATATATGTAGGTACCAGCTATACCAGAAGCCGTAAAGCTGTTATTATTATGACACAATGCTATACCCAATCATTCGCAATTCGATTTAAGTTAGAAAGGCTCTCAGAGTCAGCATTGAGCGAAAGGCGATAATAAAGATGCGTGATTTTGTAGCCGCTTTTATCAAAGTCTTATAACATCTACTACACCTGCAGCATAGCTACACGTGCAGCGAGACGCCGCGCTGCAGAGATTCACGAATCGAAATGATACACTCGCGATTTCCCATAGAATTTTACGGAGAAAAAAAATGAATATCATATTCTGAGTTATAACTGAGAGGGGAATTCGTTCTTCGGAATATTCTTGCGTAAAAACACGAGAATGTTGCATCGCACCTTAAATGGTTCAGAAATAACTTGATTCGCAATCAGACGCAGCATCAGTTATAACTTGTAATTACATATTCAGGGTTTAAAACCGGCTCAAAAATACCTACGTTCGAGGAAAAAGTAAAAAAAAAAGTGAACAAAAAGTTCACAAGACCAAATCCCAAGATCGTACTAACTACGGCCTTCGGTGTAACATATTAAGGTTTGCAGTTCCGCCCACCGGGTTTCTAAATCCAGTTGGTTGAATACACGCGATGATGAACAGAGGTTGCGTCGCGATGTATACGCGGCGTCAACCGCGATCATGGCAGATCAATACGATAACAAAAATTGCATTAAAAATTCGTTCGTATATTTCGGACGAACAATTCGCCTGTATATCTGAATCGACTTGTTATCGACGCAAAAAACTGTTGAAAATAAAAAGCATAAAACTAACATGCCAAACAAGGTCGTATACCTACTGTGCCTACTGACAGCAGCGCGACATACGGCTTTATTCAGCAGTTTCACCTGTATGTACGAAAAATAAACTATTTTTCTCTAGCAGAGCTACGCTGTAGTATACGACTAGAGTTATAGCGCTTATCTTTATACATGCCCTCTGCAGCGGGCCAGCTCTCGGCGATCAACTAACTCACCTGGTTAATCCGGGTTATTTAATACGAGGCAGTATCACGGCGGTGATAGAAATGCGCCCGATTAATCTTCTCCTGTTATTAGTTTTCTACTTAAATACACTATAGCGAACAAGCCACACGTCACTCTCACGGGGGATAAAACCCGGCACGGGTCGGCCCGGTACCCGCGACTGTAGGTATGGTATGGTATGGTATGTACCTACGCGAGAGCTCAGCTCGCTCCTTGACTGAACTCAAGGCGATCACCACACGCACATAAGCATTTTCATTCTACATGCTATTTTACGAGTAATAGTAGTAGGCGCGTAGCCCGTACTGCAAGTAGAGAGAGACCAGTTTTCGTAAAGAATCGCGTTGCGTTGCGTTGCGTTACGTTACGCTGCGCTTAGTTTCGTTTCGTTTCGTTTCGTCTCGTCTCGTCTGTCTCGCTATAGCCGAATAAAGACGCATGCGCGCGAACCTGTCTGGCGCACGCGTCACCGTTGACTACTCTCTTATCACCGAACAGCGGTAGAGAACCGCCCGAAGGGGGAGAGAGAAGAGAAAGAGAGAGAGAGAGGGAGAGAGAGAGACGGATTTAGAGAGCGTCACGGTAACGGGGGCGTCGCGGCGCCGTGGCCCCCTGGCGTTAGGCGCTTAAACTTCAGATTTTACTTCATTATATTCAAAAAATAAAATAAGCGGAGAAGTTAGACTTTCCGATAAGGCAGTCTGATCCAGTTTCTGCCACAAGTTAAAAAATTTCTTAAAGTTGCACCTTTTTGGGGCACATGCACGATTCTTCTTTATTATAAATAAACGTTGGGAAAATGGGAATGAGGTAAATCTTTCGCTGGTATTATTCAGCTATTTATTAATAAATAGGAAAACACATATGTATTACAATAAAAAATCTATGTGTACGATAAACGGTATGCATAAACTCCAAATTGAATTGCTATCTGAACACGTTTTAGTGCGTAAAGTATATACACCTATATGTAGCAGACTGCAGAATCGTATATAAATAGATCGTTTTATTTTTCAAACCAAGCACACGCTGCGAACTGAACACCAGTGATAACAAAGAGCACGTTGCTGTATGCATGTTACCGATATATGGTAGGTATGTGTATGTATAACTACACATATGCACATGTTTAATTTATATGTAATATTGTTGCGTGTTACATACACGAGTGCTAAATTGAAATTCATGACGTGCTGTCAAGAACACGAAGGCTCGAAGAGAATTAATTGATTTTCTAAGAGACCGACAGTCTCCCTGCAGGACACGATTAAGTACCAATTTGTTATAAGACTGCCTATAATGCGAACATCAATATTCATTCGACGGAGTTGACGCAGTTTCCTCCAATAATCCACCTCTCTCAATGATTTGAAGTTTCTACCGCAAGAAAATTGGGGCTCAAGAGATTAGAGATTTTTTTACACAGGCTCCGGAATTGGAATCTTGAGAGTCCGACCTTCCAGCATCTCCTGAAGAAGTACGCCAATTTCCTGTATTGCAAATAATGCCGATTTATTATCGTTGTAACAATTGTTGAACTCGATTTTGATGAATTATACTCGAATGCAAGAACGAAAGAAGAATTGCTTTATTCTATAGCCTTACCTCTTCTCGCTGAGCCCTTAGTCTATCTATAATTGGCTCTCTAAAGTTGGGGTCGTTGGCAGGATCTTCGAGATCCTGTGGATTCTCGTTTTCTTTTGTCACCTGAGGGACATGTGTGACGTAAGTCTGCTTTATGGAGTCTAAAATATTCGTGGTCCGGCCTTGCCCGAAATTCAAACCAATTTGCATAAAAGAATCCGTACCCGCAGGTATAAGCAACGGTTTCTCATAGTCGGTGGAAACTCCTTTCCTAAATGTAACCAAAATTATACGTCAAATGTCTGCACTGACCGAATAACCCGTTTCCTATAATATTCCATACGAAATTCATTCTCCTATTGAGGAAACATTTCGCTCACATCGATTGAGCCCCGAAACCATAATGCGATAACATATCCTTAGTTCTTCTGACAAGGGCTGTGTCTCTGTAAGAATGATACTGAAGACCAGCACCCAGAGTGTGAGCGACTGCCCGAAGCGTCCGACCGATTAACTGCTTCTTATCCAAGTCAAATTCCTGACAAAAATAAAAAAAAAAGATTTCTATTTCATTAGAATTTTTCGAGTCAGATTACGACATTGCAATCGTAGGTGAAATCGAGCCCCTGATAGACGAAGTGGTGTAGCTGCTTATTAGTAGATTTTATCGAGAATAAAAAAAAACGTCAGTGAAATATGTTGCTTCGATGATAAGAAAAATCCTTCGTTCCTCAGGGGCTGAATTGTGTGGTAATTTTTGTCGGCATCGTTGGCGCTTATCGAATGTTATAGGCGGTTGGAATTGCCACTTTGACGTTTTATATATACGCTAGCGAAGGAACTGCTTGACTAATAAAAGAGAGATTAGATGCGAGTAGATATTATGCATTATTCAAAGAGTTTGTTAGCCTTTTATTGTCACCGTGTTTTATACCTATTTTCGAATATTCTCCGCGGTAGAAGAATAACTGCGACAGTATTCCACCTGGTGATATAGAAACTATGTATCTAAAGCTTCGCCGAGAAGGAGCAGACGCGACATAAATTGAGTAAAATTCAATTCTAGGCAAAGATAATGTTTTTACTGCAAGAAGCTTCCAATATCCTAGTGGGTGTATGAAATGATAACCCGCATGAATACGAGAGGTAGAACCATATCGCCGAGGTATATTCTGGATCGAGAAAATTTATTCTACGTGTAGGTCCAGCGGCGTCGTCGTTTCCTATATTACTTATGCATTCAATATGCGTAACAATTCCTGTGTTAAACAGTCGCATAATGAGACGCCCATATTCTTATTTGAATCTTGCGAGAGGAAGTTGATCGACAGCTTGCATTTCAAATTGTGACAATTCTTCAATTAGCTTCATACATCGACGCTTTTAAACTTAGAAAAAATGGGGAAATAATGACGGATTCTCAAATTCATGCAAATCCTTGGCTCACTTTAAATTCATCGTATCTGCCACCAACGATGCACAATTTAATGGGAAAAGGCTCGACTTCTCCTTCAACAGCTTCATGGTTAGCAATTTTCTCCCTTTTCCGTTGATCCCTTAGACCCTGGGTAGTTTTATCGTCGAAACTCATCCGCATTGCGCTCCGGGCAACAGTCAAACATTCTTCCAATGAACTCCATAGAATTTCGGGCTTGGCGAGGTCCAGCATCATCAGCAATGTCGTATGATGAGGAGAATGCGTTAAAGCTGAGCCGGTCATTGCAGCCGAGAGAAGCGATGACGTCAGTGGGCCAACTTCCCAAACATGAACGACGTCTTTCACCTAGCAGGATATTTGGGGGCAATGTGAAAAAGGAAGACGAATTCTCACATAAATTTCTATAGATTTACGGGGTATTCGGATTCCTGTTTCTAAAGAACCTTTTTCATCTCTGATAATGAATTACGCTTCAGTTCTTCCCTACAATTATACCTGCTTTATGAATTGTATGGAAAGCAGGAAATATTCATTAATATATTCTATTGTCAGCCTTTGGCGTCTTCGAAGTGGTTTGGGACAAGATTCTGGTTGAATATTTATCAAGTCGCGTGCATTTACACGCAAAATCGAAAGATTTTACCCATTATCTATACCTTCGTATCTATATGTGTAAATTACACTTATTGCTTACTAAGCTCTTGCCAGCTTTACGTCCGAATGAATAATCCATAGCTATCGTTGCTTTCGGCGATTCTTCTTTCTCCAAGAACCGGTAAACCAGCGTGGTTTTCCCCTAAAATTTCCAGTCTGTTAAATAATTAAATACATAACAGTGATCATGAATTACGTCAGCATATCTGAGCGTATAAATCAGTCGCCAGCAGAATTATAAAAAAATCAAAAAAGCCGTCGTATCATAAATTAGTTAATCGCTATTCACATTAATACAATTAAGTCAATTGACAAAAAAACTATATGGTAGGTTTTCTTATTTCGTTGATACGTCTATCGGAAATAGAGCTTGAAATAACTGAAGAGTACCTAATAACATACGCAAGTATTTATCCAAGTCCAAAGAGTGCCGTGGCAAATTAAGGAGTACTTATGGTACCACTTGAAATCCCGAATTTATTACCAATCGTATTTGAGCTGCACAGCTACTTGTAGAATCAGCTTACTACTATGCGTCAAAGTAATCGATAATAACGAGTAGAATAGGAGAGCGCGTATGTGTACGTATATATGCATATATATACATCGCGGCTTATAAATATATCTGTTGGGTTTAAATATTTGATTAAATCTGTAACAGAAATTCGATAGAATATTGAGCCGCGAGAATGAGTCAGTGTCTGTAGTACGTACGTAGGTATGCATGATCAGCTTTTTGCTACAGGTTTTTATAGATATAACATCATCGTATTTTTTATTCGAGGGTAATGTATGTCAGTATTTACAAAAAACCTTCAAGATTAATTCTATCGATATAAGTTTTCGTCTAGTTTCAATCAGACTTGTGATAACGACGTATAGAAATGTATAGATAATCATTATCTCCTGTAGTTGCGCTGTCTAACCACTCACGCGTAAAACTCCTTGTCTGACCATTCATGCGTAAGACTACTGGCCTGACCTTGGAACGGATTTACTACTTACCACCCCTTTACTGCCTATAATGATAATGGATCTTTCGTGGGTTTCAACGGGATCGTTTTTTCGTTTATTTTCTTCTTCTAAAGAAAGTCTGAGCGCCATTTCTCTCATACTTTCATCTCTGTATGATAAAAATGATTAATCAATAATCGTTGATTGAACAAACTCGAAAATTTAAAGCTGAAGCTATACCGTAACTTACTAATCATTCGACTGTTAATACGCTTCTAAATCGAGAATACTCTCGCGTTTTATTTTGAAAATAAAAAACGTGACGCACTACGAGCGATTCTTTATTTATTCGCTCTATATGCAATACGGAAATACGCGTTCAATTTTCGAACACAAGTATTAAAGTTGTAGAAGGACGTATGTCAAATTGCTGGCATAAATTAACGAAATAATTCGTAATATAATACTCACGTGTTCTCCATGCTCATAAACTTATCCCCCGTGGCCACAGTTTTATTTATAAATATTAACTCACTTCAATATACGTTTACCGCTCGCAAACGTGAAGGTTGAGTTTTTGTTTGCATATACGCGTTGCCATGGAATTGCAATATGGTAGACACATGAAATCCTCTACACTTACGATAGAAGCTTCATAAATATATGTACGATAACTTTCAATTTAGGACTAAAAAAATTGTTTCAAAAAAACAAACAAAAAACATAAAACGAATGAAAATTTTTCTCCAAGCTAAGTTTTTTTGATTTTTATTTCCAATTATTGTCCCATAAATCATACATCCTACATGGTTCTAGATTCCAAACTAACACAAGTCCTTGTAGAACAATCGATGAGCTTGAAAATACTGCAGCACCACTTGACAGGCTTGATACAATATGAAGTAGATAACTTAAGTGGCTATTGTTGAAATTTTCGGATATATACCTATGGGGCATTCCATAGCGATTCGACCTGCGTCTGACCCTCGACCTCTCAGATCTGGTCCGCAACTTTTTGTTTCATTCTTTCAGCCCCAAATAGCAATTAGAATTTTTTTCAGATTTTTTTACACAAGTTTGAGCGCGTTATGAATTTTTGAACTTTGGTTTTCAACGCCTCGATGGCCGTGATCGAAACATCTGAAATAATCCTCAAAAATTCTGTGAACCAGAGTTCATAATGTCTGGGCTTTTGATTGAACCTGGTTTTTTTTTTCAACTTTTTTCAAAGAAAAAATTTGAAAAAATAAAGGCAGGGATCAATACGCAGTGGACTGTTGCTTAATTATTCCTAACGATAGCCAATGATTTTTGGAAATTTTTTGGGATTTTTCGATCACGGCCATCGAGGTGTTAAACAAAACAAACTTCAAAAATTCATGACGCGCTGAAATTTATTTAAAATTTTTTTTTAAAAAGTTCCAATTGCTATTCAGAATATACATACACGGGAGATCGCGATATATTTGGATAAAATAAAAAGATCGTTTTTATTCTGATGAATTCTATATAGACTTTATATGAATTATTTCTACAGTAGGTCTACAACAGTAATTATAAGCTAGTATTTTACCTATTAATAAGTTAATTTATATTTCTACATCAACATTTTAGTTGTGTATAGATATACGATCAGTAAATATGTTTATCAATTAGAATATCGTTTTATCAGTTATGTACAACGCGGACTAGACAAACACAACAACGGAATGTTCGAGATGATGTAATACCTGTATCCACTGTTCGTTAATAGTCGCTTAAAATTACATAACAATGTGAATATGTACATTTTTTTATTTTTAATACCGTATTTGTTACGCACGTATAGTATGCGTTACACGTATACGACTTCATCATGTTTAAATAGATTTTCAATGAAAGGATATGAATTTTATTTAGCGTATAATAGCATTTCCGCTTAAGGTACTATCTACGTGCGTAAAGAAATAAGGTCTCAAATATTTATACGTTATAACAGTGGTGATATTTTTGGCAGATTTTTAAAATCAAACTATATCTTTAATTCGCACATATTAGGTAAATTTTATTTTTAGTAAAATCGAAGCTCGAATTTTAAACTTGCATAATAAATAGTAATCAATTAATTAAACTTCACCGTAAATGAAATTCAAATATAGGTATAATATCACGCAGGCTAGTAGCAGAGAAATTATTTACCTAAATATTAATTAAGAAAGAGAAGAAAATAAATAATTCGCTTTTGTAACGAAAGCGATGATAAATTTTATTGCACTCGATATAAAATCCTCAAAGATATTATATCGATTACATTTTCAAAATATTACAAATTGTATTTCATATTTTGATTGGAAATTGCATATATACGTGCTTCTATATGATAAAACAGAATTGTAATTTCAAATCAAATTCAAATGAATAATGGTGTCTATAATCAATGAAATGCATATTTATAACAACAAGTATGTAATGCCATTTGGTGGCAGTGATTCAGACAAGTTTATTCATTATCTATCTAACTATCAATGCAATACGTGATTAAATATTCAATTATCTATCTAAATCGTCAATTTTTTATTTAGGTACGTTTGACTTAAATATCAAAATTACCTACTCGTTTTCAATCAGCTACCGTTATATTGCGAATGCTATTTCAACTTGTGAGTTATTCAATAAGAAAAGAAAAAGAAAAAGAAAAAAGAAAAAAATATATGAAGCTCACATGTATGGAAGTACTCTGCTTATAAATATTATAAAACATTTCTCAATGGCCATGGTATAAATCATAGCTCTGTCGAAAACGTTGGAAAATAAAGTCTAGTTTATATTTTCTACGATATTTTCAATAGTACATATATAACAAGGTCAGTAAAACCGACATGCAGCAAATGGCAATTAATAGCAATAACTAGACCTAGTAGAAAAGCCCAACAATGCAAATAGATAATTAAAATAAAATAATATAATAAAATACATATATGTACAACAAACACTGATTCCCTGCTAATATTTTGGTCCTCCAACTACATACTCGGTGGTATTATAATTAAACAATTATTTAAACGTGCCATTAACTTTTTGGTCAGTCTGGGTCTGAGGCACCTCATATATAGTCGATTCTATTTACACAATATAAGATAGAATATGACTGGATGCATTGCCAGCTATGTGAACGTAAACTTCGTCCACATACTACATCCAGGGATATAATAAGCCTTGTTTTTTTTTTTACTATCTCGTAACAGTGCCTACCGCCTACAGTCGTTGATAGTTTTGGAGTGACGATTCAACCTCGATATTGAAGAAAAAAAAAAAAAATTGATTCATTCTTATATTACTGCAGCCTTAGACTTAGTTAAGGCTTTTAGTTACGATTAGTTTGAATAGCAACGTTTCAACAAGTCAGCATAAATATCATGTCTTTGGTATTGAAATGACAGTGAATAGTACTTAATTGTAAAGTCTTTGATGACTTATGAAATGGTATAGTTTCAAATCCTCTAACGATGTAAATACTCGTAATTTTTTTTTTTTTTACGGAGTAAAAAATAGTTTCTGTTATCGGTGAAAAGTGGAAATTCCAAAGTGTGAAATTCGGTAGATGTTGGATTAATTAGTGTTAACTTTTGACTATTTTAATATTTTATTGAATTGGCACAAGTCGTTTATGATAATCAAGTTTAAAGCAAGACTTGAAATCAATAAAAGGCTTATAGTCTGTCTCTCATTATAGCAGCATGAAATGTTAGAAATAATTTGTACTGGTATGTAGAAATATTACACATTTAATTTGTAAATTTAGAACACCACCGTTACGCAATCAAATGAAACGATCAAAAGACAAAGCATACATCAGATATTTCTAATTAGTTATTGACTACATAAACATTATACCTAATTCGAAAGATATTTTTGACCTAATACTCTTTTTCATTTCATATTTCAACCACTGATGAATTTTCGATTAATACGGTAGGGAAAATGAGCAATTTGTATCTAATAGAGTTATAAATATTTGATATCCGTATAAATGGCAATTTCAAGTATTTTATATGGTGGTTTTATGGACGTATGAGATGAAATTCTCTTCAATTTAATAGCCAATACTTACAAGAGTTCATGTGAAAGCTTAAAACTAATGGAGAATAAAACGCTCACTCAACTCATGTGCAACAAATTTTTCAAACTTTCATAAGATTTTGGCACTTCGGATCTGCTGTATGCCAGCATAGTACGGAAATTTTATACCTCTTCTACATCTCTCATTTTTACCACAATTTAAATGATCATGTCGTAATCAGAATAACATCTTAATCCATTCTTCATTAAAAAACATCCAATTGATATTAACTATTATCAAAGACTCATCAGAATGTAGATTACTGTTAATGAAGGCAGAATTTAGCTGTATTGGCTGTGGGCTCGAATCCAAGTCTTTAGTCTTTGATGTAAAGTCCTGATTGAAAGACGATAGAATAGCAGAAACAGAAAAAAAATGGTTCAAGGCCGAACTGTACGAGAGCAAGTGCTTAGGGTCGACGATACGAATAACGTTTCACTTATTGAACACAGGAAAATGGTTTCAAGATAATGACTAGTTTTCGTAAACTAGATTTGATGATACTGTTCAACCTGGTAAACATAGCAGCTTAGGAGACGGCTCTTCCCATTCATTTTTATTTGGGTTAGCATGTTTATTAGCTAAGAGTTACCACAAAGCACCATGATTCAAATGATAATAATCTATCGATGCCCTTTAGCGAACCCATACGGACGGATGCGCATAGTACTTTTATATGGTCATTAAAGAACAGAGTATTGGGTAGATTCGCAGTCACCTCTGTTTATAAAACTGCATTGTTTCCAAAATGCAGTAAACAACACGCTCTGCATGTTATCTAGTCCATATAGCATTCATCCAATCATCATTTAATTCTTCTGTAGGTAATACCTTGAGCGTTTTCAATGCTTCAAGATAAAAAGTAAGCTCAGAAGTCACGACACCATGCTGTGGACCTCCGTTATTAACAATATTCATTTTCACAAGTTGTTCTCTCAGCCTTTCTTTCAGTGTTGTATTCACGCTACGATAAAGATTTTGCACTTGTGTTGATGGGAGGATATTGGATACTGCCTCATGTAGTTTCACCACGTGTCTGTGTTTAGAAACAAAAACAAAAACGATCAACATTATCTTCAACGAACTGTTAAACGATCTACAAACGATTCAAATAAGCCATTTCGAAATTTCTTTTCACCTTGAGATGTTTTTAAACGGCTGAGATGGCACCGGAGGTCTTGCGGTCCAGTGTGCCAATTGAGCTCCAACAAGACTGCCGACAATGGTCAAGACTTTTCCTTCTATTTCTCTTACATGGGCGCGAATATCTCTTTCAACACTATCCAGCAAAGCAACGCCTCCGCTTACCACTCCTCCACCAGCAACTCCTCGACTGCTTCCATGGTTTGCTAGTGCTGTTGTATAAATCAATTAGTGTGAACGGCAAGTTTTATTTCATCAGTATGGTGAATGGTAACGTAAACAAACCTTGGAAATGAGCTTTAACAAATGGCATAAACCATAAAAGCAATTGCAAACTGCGACTGGCCAACACTAGAATGGTACTAGTGATGGTCTTTAATCCAGCAACCTGCATCGCACCGGCTCCTAGCACTAGTTGACAACACCGAGAGTTGAAATGACGAAGTAGCTCAGCTAAATGCCTGCCCAACGTCCCTGATAATGTGGCCAATTCATTGCTTGTGCTGAAATAAGGTGAAGACTGAATCAATGGAAATGGTTTGAGGGAAGAATTGTATTCTAAGAAGTACAATAATCAATTCCAAGAGTTCTAAATGGGTGAAAAAATGATAAAAAAAGTTAATTATACCTGCAATATTCGTGAATCATCTGTATAAGCATCAGAGTAGTTCCAACCACAGCGTATTTTTCATCTCCGACAAAGATGTAGGTTGATACTGCCTCAGCAGAGTCTGTCTTTTTGCTCTTTTCAGTATCTTCACGGAGCTTGGAGTCAGTTGGAAAAGATTTATTCTCATAAACGTGGCTTACTAGATTTTGAAATTCAGGTGGTACATCGGCTTGACGCCATCTTTCAGAGTCAAGAAGAAGACTCAATTTATTTTTACGTTCTGCATGAAATCGTTGAACGAATTTAGTCGCCTGAGCCTGAAAAGAAACAGGAAATTTTCTTCGTACAGAAACATCTACGACAAAACAGAAATTCACATGCGAAACTGGTCCCATTACTTCTCCATACTTCTGCTAATTAAAAAAAAACTCACTTTAAATGCCGAACGCAGAGCTGTGCACTGCTTTCCGCAAAGCCTTTCGCAAGTCACAGTGAATCCTTCCACCATAGCAGCCAATTGACAGACTTGTATAGCCGTTGCTTTTTCGCTAAGCCAGTGAACTTTGTCGTTCCAATTCTGAGCTTCCTTATCATTCTGTTTGAGCCCTGCGACATCATTTTGCGAAGGCTTTTCCTTATCATTCTGTGACTTGTCTTTGTCACTGGCTGCGGTAGAAAGGAGTTGACCCAATCTCTCGTGGCAATATTCACAGATAGAAGTTAACATGTCCGATAGTTTTCCAGCAACGCGAACATGTTCGTCTTTAGACAGCAGACAATCGGTTAGAGAATTGTCTGCTGAACTTTGAGTCTGGCCTGCTGCAAGGTCCGAAGTATCTCGCATCACATCATGGACTGCCTAAAATTTCAGACATGAGATACGTCGAGGGAATTGAGTTTCAACATTTTTTGAAAAATTCTTCGAACCTTGACTCTCTGGAGAAGCAGAGTAAAGGATTGGATAGTGCTGTGCAGAAGAGAAAGCCTTTCAACAAGAGAGAGACTCCCGACTTCTAAATGGTCGCTACAAGAGTCGCTTGCTGCTAACGCTTCTATCACACATTGTTTAGTTACAGCTCTCACTGTCATGACTGCTTCTTCCTTGTATGTGTCTACGAATTGGAAGTGTTTCTGACGAAGGAGGCCTGATATGATTGAGACGAGCTTGTCCTGTTTTAAAATAAAGTCAGATTCATTAGCTTGAAGCTTAGCTGGTATTAACCAGATTATAGGGTTCTGTAAATCAATGAGATGCCCGTAACAGACTCCCATTATTCTCACCCCGTCAAGAACAACACTCTCTCCACTCAATGGTCTGTTTAAATCAGCAGTTGCATAGCGTTCAAATTCAGTTGACAACATTTTGTCGATGAGTCTTTCCATTTCAGTAAGTTGAGAACTAAGGTGTCTGAAAAAAGCGAGTTATATAACAGTTTCGGTTTACGTAATATCACGTGATTTGAATCACACCGAGTTCTATCTGTTAGTAACACAAAACTTATCAAGTTTGAATATTTTATCAAACATTTGTGAGCATATTGTTTGTACAACGAATTTAACGGTGAGATAATAAACTACCTGAAACTGTGAACACCGTTTAATTCTTGAAGTAAAATCTCTTGAGTTGTAGAAATGAGATCAAGAGCCGCAACATAATCCGGTGTAGAGAGAAGCAGCTGTATCATTGGCTGAGTCTGATGTACCGTTGCCATCAGTTTCAGTTTTTCTTGGACCATGAGGTGATTGCATCTTGCTCTTTCCAGACTGTAATACAATTGATATTTAATTATACGATTTAGAGGATCACATTTTCGGTTTTTACATTTCAATCAAACTGGATTCAACCTACCGTAAAATCTCCAAGGAGTCTTTAACGAGGCTTTTGTCAATCTGATGAATATTTTCTCTCAGCGCTTTCAAGACAGTGATTGTCTGAGTCAGTTGTTCCATTAGAGCGTCGTGTGATGTCATAGCATGAAAGAATGCCTGAGATTTTGACGCGACCTGTTCTGCTATTCGGACCTCAATGATATCCAAATAATGGCTGAGCTGTTAGAGAATTAGATAATTCAGACATGGTGAGAAATTAGAAATCTCACACTATGATGGAGATGATTTTGTCTGAACAGATGCAAATATCTTCTTCAAGACTTTAGATACAGAAAATTTGATTGAACTTTTTACATAAATATCAGTTAATATTAATTATACGTAGATAACAGCACACAACACAAAAAGTACATATATAATGGCCTACGGAGTGTAGTCGTGTCCATACTTTCTCCTGCATAAGTTTAGCGTGACTGGCAATATTGCTGCCCTCCTCTAACAGTCCTTCCTTAGCGAATGGAAATACCGCATTGAAGTTTTCTTTCTGAGCAAGATCCAAGTGTGGTACCAAAAATATCTTTGGGATGGTCGATAGATCGAATTGAGATCGTTCTAGAAATGAATAATAAACTAATAGTTTTTCTAACGGTAATCACAGTAGCTTGAGATAAGACCTAATCAAACCGACTATCTCCATGTTTTAGACAATTCTTAGCATAGCCGAATGAATATTTACCCAGAGACTTGACTTTTCTAAGATTTGGAAAATTCTGTAGCAATTCATTAGGCGATGTGGGCTTGTTCGAATTGGTGTTCATCCGAGCGTGTTTTCGATACCTCTGTAAAACGCCAAACGAAAAGAACGTAAAATCCTCGCCGTTTAATATTATGACAATAAATAATTTGACGTCGGACTGACCCTAGCAATTTTCTTCATATAAACGTCGAAGTGCTGCATAGAAATATCTGGAAGATGTGGACTCTTTGGGATATCAACTTTCTCAACAAACGCATCTCCCCATGTTTTCGTTAAGAAATTACTCTGCTTTCCTTTGTTTGGATCGTTCAATACAGCTGGTAAATTTTGCGCAGCTGAATAAACTGTCCACGACGGTGTAGTCCCGGCTACTTGACCATTGCTTTTCTTTTGCTGCTGTTGTTGCATGGTCGCGTGCTTTGTCGCATGAGCTACATAGTCCTTATCAGAAACACCTTCAACCGGCAAACTACTGCATACACCATTATATCCATAACGACATACGAAGGAACCACCTTCTCTTGAACAATGCTGCTCTCTCAAGTGCCTGAAGGAGTAATTCGGTAGTTTTTTAATCTCATTTAATTCACCGCAAGATTTTGACGGATTTAATGCAATCAGAGCTCTACTGTGATGTACAAACTGATTTGTTTTGTTTTTTAATTATGTAACTGGGGACTTCATCCATGCTTTCTATTGTATTCATGATGATCATATGAAGACTGATTTGGAGAGACATTGAAGTTTGTGACGAAAATAAACCACTAATGGCAAAATGTGATATAAACTAGTTACGTGAAGCTGGAATTTGTTGGTCATTTCTAAATCGATAATTTGTCAATGAAACCTTGACAATAATCTTTATCATTAGTTTGAGAAACTGACTTAAATCTCTATGTAAATATCCTGCATGAGTTCGAATCCTGGAATGCGTAAAAACGAAAGAATCAAATAAAATTCATATCTCTGAGGTAGATATCATGGAGAGGTGATCTTTTGTTGGTTTTGTAGGCAAACAATCGACCTTTAAATCTACACACTAAAATATACAGATATGATCGATGAAATGAGCTAAAAAAAATTATATTTGTTTTTTTTTTTCTCAATCTTAGTACGGGATTTAAATCTTTCATTTATTTATTGTGTTTCTTTGGACATTTCATAATCAGATACAACGTGTAAACAAGAGAGTGTTAGTCCTAAATGATTAGGAGAATGGTAACGTATCTAACATATGACACAATCCTAGGTTTTTCTTTCTTATCAATTATCATGTATGTATGTCAAGATGTAGGGAACGTCAAACACAGAATAAGCTGTTAAAAAATATCTAATGACGTATGGACAAGATCTGGGTCTGCATATCCACCACCTGATAGTAAATTGGGAACAAAAAATCGACGATATTTTTTATAAAAATCTAAATCAAAGAGGCTCGAACGTGGCAGTGATGTCAAAGTCGTGTGTAATGCACTGAAATGCTAATGACAGGACGCAACGTGGCCCGATCATATTGCAAGTGTGTATTAAATATGAAGGTAGTCGGGGACCCACCTTGTAAAGTCTTGAATATACTTGAAGGTGAGGTTAGTACAATATTCGCAAGAAAATGTCGCTGTTGACGATGCGTCAGGTGCCTTTACAATCTTCGCCATTTTTCACTCAACTAATCAACTCGACATTTTTCTAATGACGTTAATTAACTTCCCCGTTTTATACCCGCAAATGAATTAACGAAAATTTATACATTCGTACAGTTATCAGTACTGCCTATGACATGACAGCCGCGGCACAGCTGTAGAGTATAGTCCGATTTTAGGATCGACGGATTCCTGACTGCGGCGAGTTGGTGGATTTTCGGGATCAGGGAACGACGGTATGGGCGGACTGCATCGATGTGTTTGAATCGCGATTCGCGAGAGGCACCATGCGATGTTCTCTAGAACTACAGCGGAGGATTCTTCCGCGCGATTTTACAGCCGGTAAAATCGCAGCGCATATTAATGTCGACGATTGTTGGGATTATTTCGACCGAATTGATGAAGTATTCGAAAATAATACTTGAAAAATAAATAAACACTTAAATACGATGACTAAAATCTCAGACATAGCGATCGAAAGCAGTACAATCTCTAAGATCACTCGATATCTTTTGTATTCAATGTATGCTCGACTTTGCCGATGACGTCAGCGGCTAAAAAGACGCGGGCGCGTTTGAATTTCTAGAGGCAATGCGACTCGATCGTATGCTACGTGGTTCGACATCCCAAATGCCTCGATATTTCCCTTATCAATCCGCATTTAAAGAGGAATCCCTCATACAAATATCCTTTTCATTCTATCCGCAAAATTTCACCTGCACGGTTGCTCAGCCGCAGACCCATTTCATAAATATACGTCATACCTATATTGCCATTATTTTAGAAGGTAAGTCTAAATGTATCATTGACTTTTCGTCATCTTTTTTTACATTCAGATGATAGCTATGAAAATATACCATATCTTGTTCGATTCGAACGGCTGTTTCTACGAGAAAAAAAATAAACTTTCAATTTTTAAGCGTTTCATTGTCGAAAAATTATTTACTTGCGAAGAATTGGATTTTTAGAAGACGAGTAATTCATTTTTAATTAATGAATCATAACTAAGATCTGTTGATTAATTTTCAACCAATTATTCATTTTCACAGTAATTAGAAATTGAGTGAGAAATAACTTTCTATTATTTCTCAGTAAATGGTAATATAGTGTAGAAAAATATTCGTGAAAAAATTATTATTACCGATCTCTGATGTCAACTTATATTACCTACCGTCCTTCCCAAATTGTTTTCTATCGACGCAATGCACCTCGACTCATAAGTTCTTGAATTCAATTGTCAAGCATTCGCAGGAGATAAGAATATAATTTCGAAGAAGGTGATGAAAAAAAAAACTTTCCACATTATTTCCTTAATAAATTGATAAAAAATGTTGTTTCGAGAACATGCTGTTTCGAAAAATAGCTGGTAAAGGTCATCCAATCAATATACACGTGATAATGCTATCTCTTCGATGAATGACGCACATTCGATTATCCCACTAAAAGTCACTTCAAGATCATCGTACATCTAAAAATATATCATTAAAGATATTTTACTTTCAAGCTACGTGTATCATATCTAAGATAATTACCTATACGGTGCTGGTGTCGTTCTATTTTCCATCAAGTTATTATTTGTTTTAAAAATTATGAATGTCGAATGAAAATCCTGTCATTGCAATATGTATATTCCTATTATTGTGCTATACTTGTGCTTTCTTGTGCCATATTTGTCGCAACCGAAGAGTCCTCGGCAGGACCAGGATGCGGATTAGTCGGCAAGTATCGCCCACCTCTGTTGTTATAAAGTTTAACACCATTTTTTGTCAAAACAACTAATTCAACAGGTGTTATTCTAATCACTAAAACTCAACGATTTTTATTTTAAATTTCGCACATACCTTGTGTATCTGCGAATTAATCTTGCGAGTGCTCATGGTGCGGAAAGGATTTTCACTAGGTCGACGACATGAATAAACATTAATTAAATTACAGGGGATTTATCAGCCTAAATTTAAATCATGCCTAGTGTTACATTTATAGTAAAGTTTCTGTTATTACTATATTTTGAAAATTTATTTTAATAATTAGTTGTATCAGCAGTGATCTTTAATCAAAGAACAATAAATAAATGTACACTCCAATAATCTCTTTCTCAATCACCTTCTTCGATTCATTGAATTCTGCATCCATAGGAATACAATTCACTGTTTCATTCGAATTTATATAATCATATATAAATAATTCATCAATTTTCAATCAGCGTCTACGTCTGATTATTCGATTGATACAAATAATTATGGTTCGTCTTATTTCTTGTTTCGTATTAATCGATCGATCGCAACTAAAATTTCCGGCTAATCATATCGGATTTACTCAGGTTTAGGTTTAGGTTGCTGATACATTTCTGGGTTACGATCACAGCATCATTAATCTCCCTACCAATAGTTCCTTCGGCGGATTCTACCTCTCTCTGATGGAAATTGGAGAGGTCAATGAAGCCTTACATTAAAGGTTCCCTCGCTTCAGAAGTTCCTAATTTTAATTCTCAAGCATTCGCAATAGATAACACAAAAAAAAATTCAAAGCCAAAGTCGACAACAACAATTTGCCAGACTTCGCAACAAACTGATAAACGCAATGTTACTCGTGAACTCAATTCGCATCTTGGAAATAACTAGTAGAGTTCATCTAATCAATATATGTTATCTTTTCGGCCAACGGCGCACATTCGATCGTCTCCCTAAGAACTCACTTCGACATCATCGTGTTTCTGAAAATATAGAATTACAGTCTCTTACTTTTCGAGCAATGTGCATCATTTAAAATAATTACTTATACGGTGCTGGTGTTGTTTTATATATTCTATCACATTACTGTTTGTTATAAAAATTTATTGTGTGTATTGGATAAAAATCCTACTATTGTGATATATCTCCATTTGTAGTAACTACCGCATAGTTTCAAGAATCTTTTTTCCTCTCACAATTGGCTTGACAAGTGGGTAACGTATTGCTGTTGGACACGTAGGATTTCATTATTATTAGCTTATAGGGATTACAGTTTCATAACGCAGCATTATGATGTGATGTGTTATTACTCATTATATTTTAACGGGGAAATTTTGAAAACTACGTAATTTAACATACGTAATACGAATTTATTAGCAATAATTGTAGGTACTTTGGACAGTCATGAGTACAAGTGATAACTGCAAGTGGCTTAGATGGAATAGCTCGTGTAATTGGGCTAAAAGATACATTATGTGGCTTTTACTCATGCTTTCTATTACCATGGTCGTCACAGATGAATTATGGGAGAGACCAGGGTGCTTTTTAACCGGCAAGTATTGCGTCCATTCCTTTTGGGTCAAAGTTCAACACAATTTTCTGTCAAGATAACTTCAACGAATGACTCATATATTAGTTACCAATGTCCTAGCTGGCCTTTTCATTTTTTAGAACCGAATGCCTATACCATGGATTTTTATCAAAAACTCTAATCCACGTATATCCACCAGGCGTTACCACACCTATGCGTATGCCAGGCTGCGTGGAATTCTATATCCCGCTGAATGCTTGCTCTGGATATTGCAATAGTTCGGCCTTTGCGACGAGTCCCGATGATCTTGAGGAGAATCAACGTCAAGTCATTACCTCAAGATCTAGTTGTTGTAACATAATTCGAACCGAAGATGTAAGATAGATTTCTCCTATTTAATTATGAATATTTTCTAAGTTTTAGACCATATTTCGCCTCGTTTTAGCTCCAGTCTTACTTTATAGGCACGTCTGAATTTAATTTTATGATAGTCTGAAATATTTGCGAAGAGCTTGGTTGCAACTCATTTACTGATTGAAAAATTTCGTACATTTGTTCACAGGTCCCCGTGACTGTCGCGTGTAGAAGTGGGCCGAGAGACCTCACCCTTAAATCTGCAATATCCTGCGAATGCTCGCAGTGCAAAAAGGATTCTGGCTAGGTTGACGACATGGGCACACATTGATCAAATTATACGGAGATTCATAAGCCCAAATTCAAATTATATCAAATGCTTTGTTACGAAGTCAAATTTCTGTTTCAACTATATTTTCGAAATTTATAAATCATTCAATAAAATATACATCATGTCAGAGGGCAACAAAAAAATGAAGCCTTCAATAATATTATCTTTCTCAATCACGTTGCTCAATAGTAATCGATTTTGCACCGATGAGAATATAATGTACTATTTCATTCGAATTTATATTCATTCCGAATTAATTCAACAATTTAGAATGAACGTCCACGACTAATTATTCCATTCCTGCGTGAAGATTTGATCCGTCTCATTACTTTCAAACTCTCATGATGATTCCCAGTTTTCTGGAATTGATAAAACTACCAGAATCCAATAATTTGATGTAAATTAAATAATTATTTCGTATTAAAATACAATTTCTGACTGACCATTGGCTTCACTCAGATTTTATTTGCTGCGTTTTGTGCCAACTCTAAAGCACAGAACATAATTTTGTCAATTGACAAGACGATCATCCGCAATATTATTACCTATACTATTGTCATTATAAGATCAGTGATTATTAAGATCAGAGAATCGGGAATAATTTTCAAGTATCTGTAGCTTATTGTTCAACAATTCTTAGAACTTGACGTTCATACTTGTGGAGCGTTATAATTTTTGAGTCTGTTTTAATTTTACCCAAACATGTAACGAACAAGATGCACAGAGCAATTGCAAACTTGGCCATCTTCGTCTACTTTAGTTGCCAAGTACGTATCAGCAGTTGAACTTCAGAGGATTACTTAGTATCGTGTAATTCGAAGCTCTATTCATATATTATAGGTATGTATGGCGAAACTAGCCAAAATTGTGCGCAAATATAACAGCCGTGTACACCTTGGAATCATACTGGATCGCTAAAATCGATACATAACGATTTATGACGCACAAGAAACCATATTTTAATCTGGCTTTATTTTAAGACTCGATATAAAATTGCGTATATTCATTTAATTTTCTTGCATAATGTAAACGAATTTCTGACAAAATAGAAAATATATATAATACAGAATTTGGGGTCCAATATATGATATGGATTCTTATTCCTCGATTCTGAAAATTGAATGGATCTCAAAAGGTGCATTGGAAAGACAAGGTGTCGATACGAATCGTCAACTCGTTCTTTGTCTTACGTAAAATAGGTTGATGATCATTATTTTTATTTTTTTTCTAGTTGCATCGGTAGAACTTTATATTGTGTCGAACTCTTGCAGACAGCTCCATAATTTGCCCCAAATATGAATAGACAATCGATTCTTCCTGTGCATACGTAGGCATTCGTATGGGTACCTAATATACACTCATATTATATCATCATTTGGTTACAGTGGAGTTGGTGTTTGCCAAAATACCGCGTAACCAGCTCAGCTTGCAAGGTTTCAAAGCAGATAATAGTTAAATAAATATGCACATCTACGATCTACGAAATGTGGTGAAATGTGGCTTCGGAAATATCAAGAAATTAGAATAGAATCTAGTGCAGGTGAAATATATTTATGAAATTATGATACTGAAAATTGACTGTAGCTGGTCGATTGTAAATTGATCAGTCAGTAATTATTAACCATTATAGACGTGAGTTATGGTTTATCGATGATACCAATAATTAGTTTGTTTTTTTCTCAATCTATCGAATCACTTTTAATTTGAAACAGTGTGTCTCACACATTCCGAATGAACTTTCGTAAGCTATAATTATCCCGTACGTAAAACCACGTGTCAAATTATCACAGGTTTCAAATAAAATCCTCGATAAAGATTTTTCGCAAACTGGACACCACATTAGTTGCAGAATTTTCGGGTACCTACTTCTATATCTTCCTTATTTCGATGTATTCACCCTTGCAGATTACAGGGATAAACGAGAGGCTTGTCACGGGCGCAAGGAATGACAATAAAATGACAAAATTTATTCTCATAAATATATATTTGTGTATAGCACTAAAATAATTTACAATCATATACTGCAGGTAATACATTAGCTTCAAATAAGTCACTCGCGATGAGTGAAATACCGATTGGAAAAAAGACAGATCTAGAAACGGAAATTGACGGAGATGAGTATTACTGACTTATGCGAATAAAAAAGCGATGACACGTAGCACAAGTTTTGTCTTAGCATTCTTTCAGTTTACCATTTTATAGCCGCTTCGTTATTCTTCATCATTAAAAATTCTCAACTGTTTAACTATTCTTTTGAATATATAGACTGTAGAACTTAGGGGTAGACAGGCGGCTGTAGAATCTGAGGGGTGAATTGGGGCCACTTCCTCTGTCGCGGTTCAGCTGGTGAAGAATACACGTAATAAGCCTTGGAAATTATACCCAGAATATGTTTATGTGAAAAAAAATATGCCTACACGAACGACATATTCAAAAAAATCGGTAACCCTGTTTTTGAAGCGAATTGAGAGATTAACATGATGAATGGAAAAATATGACGATTACCTGGTCTTAAAATAACGTCCCTAAAGGAGACGCCGTTCCGATTTACAGGAGGCGAAGGCTTTCCTCTCTTACGCTCCAGACCTTCGCAAGAAGTTTCCGAAGACTCGCATACAGAGCAGTGACAGCTGCCTGCATTGATGTATTCATACCTATGAAATGAATGATTGAAAATTATGCGACGCTAGTGTAATCCAGGTGCATAAATCGAATAAGCTGAAACGATCTCGTCGAAATGGGAGTAAGCTATACCGTTCTGTTCCACTTAGTACACCTTCTTCGCAATCTGGAAGAATCACCCAACGCTGTTCTCGATTATCGTGAATGCAGACTGGATGGACGGAGATTACATAAGGAAACTTCCAATCGGGGTACTGAAAATGTGAAATAAATTTCATACTTAATAATTGATCGCCATAAAAGTACCAAAAGGCATTATAGTTGCAGGCATAAATATAGTACTCACGGAATAACTATGGCAGCTACCCTCGCACCCTGAAATCACAACAGACCCCCAGCATTTGCGACCATTCGAATCCTTCTTGACTACAGGGGTATTTCTAGTTATTATCCTACAGCCGGGGCTGTACCTCTGTTCTTCAGAATTTGCCATTGTCTCAGTTGATTCCGAGAGCACCATGATAGACAGAATTGCTATTGCCACGAAGGTCATTTTCATTTTGAGCATTCTGAAATCAGATGGATATGTTCATTGGAAAATTGTACAGAGCTTGAGATGTGGCATCTCCCTATAATTTGTAGACATAGTAATCGGCAAAAAGTCTCAGAATGTCACTTGTAGACGTAATCTAGTATTACATGAGCCGGAAATTCATGGCAGGAAGAACACTACATGACTTTCCGGAACAACCACCACAGGCTTGATTGTAAAAAACCGATTGTGGACTTGAAATATCACAACAAGCTCAGAGCTGCTTGCCTTTTCGTTACGTAGTTGATTCTTATCTACTCACGTATCGCGGCTTGTTTCGTATTTAAATTTATTCAATCTCTGATGTGTATGAAGTGTTAGAGTGAATGTGAGAAACAGAAACAAACGATATGAGTTCTGCGACTCCAATTTTAACGTCATTCTTTATTTATACTGTATCACCTCTTATTTTATATCATGGATATGCGTCTCATACAAAGTTACGTCTACAAGTTTACGAGTGTCATCATGAGTCCAGAGTCAGTTAGACATGTGTAACTGATCAACTTCAATGTAGAAGTCAAGTTCTTAGTATTTTAGTGTTTTTCTGCTCGATCTGAAGGAATACAGATTCTAAGCTCTGTCAGCACTCCCTCCAATCAACTTGGTTTTTGTGATGTTGATAAGTGAGCTTGCCTCATGCAATTGAACTGTGTTATCTTTGTCAGTTGATGTACAAGTGCGTCGTTAACTTCTTCTACGATGATTACATTTTTACTATTATTTCTACAACCGATAACGATCTGCAAATGCGAAAATCTGATTCCTTGTATATAATATAATTATATGCAATTCGCTCACGCGATACGAAGATAGAAATAAATTTGAACTAACCAGATTTTGCGCGCGGGTGATTTGAGGGTCCTCTTCGGAAGATGAAAGGTTTTGAACCAGTGTATCAATTCCGTTCGAATGTTGGTGTACTGATGAGCAAGCCCTGCTTGCGCTTGCGTTTAAATAGAAAATCCCCGTCCAAATTTTTTTTGTTAAATATTCACAACCTGCTTCGATACTGGGGGATCCCCATGCAAAGCTACCCCTCGCACAAGGTAATCGTGACAATGTGGACGATTTAATAAAGTGGGGACAAAGCTTGGCGTGCGTTTGCGTGCGCGGAAAGATTCCATTGGCTATATGATTTGCGGTCTTCCTCTCTATACCAGGAAAGAGCAAATTTGTTGACCCAGAATAATCATCGAAATTTAATGAATACGTGGTAATCAATCCAACGACAACTTGAAGACACGATTAACTCGATGTGCCGATTTCCTTGTAGCGATATTCGCGGAATTATCAATTATGAAGTAAAACTAGGGTGTATATTAAAATAAAAACATCGAGTTTTATCTATCACTGTAATTTTTATATTTTATTGTTGGTCATCAATGTGTATTTGATGTGAGACAATCGATGGAGATCGATCGAAAGGATTGAAAATCGATTAAATAGACGTATGTATGATTGTATGGGAAGTGCAATCGTCACGTTCTTCCAGAATTCATACTCTGTATACCGACGCCCTCTCTTTACTTGATAAATTGAAGTAGAGATGAGAGGGAATTTAGAGCTTTGAATCGTTTCATCGATGTCGCACTTTTATAGCCATTTAGTTTTAGCGCAACAAATTTTTGTAATTGCAACACGTCGGAAAAAACATCGTCAAAACCGACCGTGATCAGGAACTATTGTTGTTATCTGAGTTCGTTTCTCTCTCTGCAAAGATTGGGTCCCATTCCCCCCTAGATTATGCATTTCACAAATTTCGCACTAGTTTTTCATTAAAAAACCGGTTGAATTAGATAATTACAAATCATTAAGTTCATACCCCCGATTCGTCCGTTATCCTTACGGTAAAAATTCTATAGCTATTTTTTTCAGGCGAATGATCAAGATCAATCCCCCATTTAGAGTTTTATGAAAAATATGATAAAATTGTTCAAAATTTCCTCAATATAAAACAGCATCGTAAACGAGGCGATATACTTTTCAGCTGACGTCACCTCACCCCCCAAAAAAAAAAGTTTCTTGATTCATACCAGGAATACCGACTTAACATTAGTCGGTATTCCCGGTATGAATCAAGAAACTTTTTTTTGGGTATTCGCAATAATTTCTCAAAATTATGATGTCCTTCCAGGTATGAAACTGAGCGCTCAAACCGGTCACTACAATTATAGAAACAAATTATCACGTGGACCTAAAATGACAAGCCTGAAATATTGATAATTCGTTCATATTACATTTTTTCAACTGTGAAAGCGTTGAATTGAAATCAAGTCGTTTTTTTCAACGCTATACTGATTTTTATTACAGTCTCACTGCTTGATCGATGAATTTTTCACTATTTGATAATCTGACTGGCAGTTTTCTTGAGTCAAGTTTGTCATCGGAAAATTGGCTTCCTCGGGAAAAGGTGGTGCATTAAAAAGTAATAATGATTATAAAAAAATGATCACCGACCAAACTCGTTCGACGACGAAAGAAGTACGGAATTGAAAATGTGAGACATAAGCAGTGAATTTCATAAAGGGAAGGACTTCTCTAGGCTTTAAATTTGGTGGTTATTCTCATGGTTAATTTGTGCCAGAGGTGGTGGTGGCGGAATCTGATTGTTATCATTCTGCTGGTTCTGCTGTTGCTGTTGTTGCTGTTGTTGCTGCTGTTGCGTTCGCTGAACTTCCAAAGCAAGAAGCTTCTGTCGTTTTTCCTCCATAAGACGTTCACGGTGCTTGTGAATGTAGTCATAAACGTTTGGTAATCCCATGATCACACAGGCGGATAGGGCGGACCGATAAATGTTCATGTCAGTTGCCTCGTACCTGTGATATCCAGGAATGAAACACTCCGCCGGCAGTTCTCCTCAGGATGAATTTACTGGAATATATCAGAAGACGACTGTTGCTTACCATTCGTTCGTTCTTTCATCGTAACACTCAACGTGGTAGATAGTTGTGACGCCATTAAAGCCTCCGATAGCAAAAATCATATCGTCAATTACTTCAATCGCGAAATTACTGCGTGGGTTATACATGTCAGGTATTTGTGTCCAGCTGTTTGTCATTGGGTTGTACTTCTCGCCGCTACACATCCTCGATATTCCGTTAAATCCCCCTGCAAATGACATCAACATTGATTTTGCTCTTTGCAAAAGTCAGGGCACTTGTTTTCACCAAGACCTTTACCAATTACATATACACAGCTGTGATACGCGATGCACGATACACCACTCCTCCGGGATCTCATAGCGGATATCAAGGTCCATTGATTTGTTTCTGGGTCATAGACTTCAGCCGAATTCATGCACTCCTGTCCATTGAAGCCACCCGTAATGTAGATCTTGTCTAGCAGGTAGAATAAAGTAAGTAAATGTAGGCGAAGTATCTCCTCCTGATATGGCTGATGAAGTAATGAAGGAAGAGAATCATGAAGTGATTATGTCCGATGCAAATAGTACTTCAAATAACCATTTAGCATTGTCGCACTAGCGTCCGATCGCTGGACATTCATCGGTGCAATAAGTGACCACTGATTGTTCCGATAATTGTATCGTTCAGCCGTGTTCTGTCGATGATGTCCATCGTAGCCCCCCATTGCATAGACCAGATCGTTCAACACCGCGACGCTGACGTAGCACCTGTATTTCCATAGATGAATAAGCTCAAGTAAGGTTGCAATGGCGTAGATGAGCCTTGAAATATATTCGACCTTCTAGCATTCATGGGAGCAACTTCTCGCCACACCTTGCTAACAGCGTTGAAGCAACGACAGCTGTTGAAGTAGTCCATGCCGTCGAAACCCCCGATAACATAGATGTTGAATCCGACAACCGCAGTGCCGTGATAAGCTCTGGGACCTGTTGGATCCACCTCTTCAACCTGTGGAAAATCAAGAGCTTTGAGTATTGCTCATTGACCAGAGTAACACAGAAGCTGTATTCTGCAATTTACTTTAACCCAACGGTCAGCTCTGGTATCATATGTCTCGATGAAGTTTGTGGGACTCCCGCCACTCCAGCCACCAAGTGCGAATAAAATTTCGTGCGGAACTCTTGGTCTAGCAATTTCTGGCGTTGGTACTTCCCCGTCCTTCTGTGTGATCATCTCCAAATCGTAGAGAAACTTGAGTGTCTCGATTATTATGGGTCTGCAGGCCTCGTTACCGGTAACGTATGGATGATCTTTTACATTCTCGAGGAAAAATTGGGTGTCCAGCAATCCAAGACGAATGTTTTTCATCAGTTCAACGATGTGGCCTTTTCTTGGGTCAGGATCGTGGTTGATCCATCTAAGAACCAGCTCCCAAACAGCCTCCTCGCTCTTCACGTTCAGCTCGTCAGCTCCGACCAAGCCACGGAGCTCAGAAATCGGAAGCAGAAGTACTTCGTCACTTTTCTGGGCAACCTGTCGATTGTGACAACGTTTTCAGTTTATGAAAGATAGCTCTCTCTCCTGCCAAACTCACTTGTACAAAGTGCCTCATCACGTAACGGTGGGCATCAGTTTCTAATCCCTTGCAAAAGTGTTCTCTAGCGAATCTCATGACACCAATACAGTTCTCTGGGGCCAAGTTCTGTCTCAGGTAGTCACAACAGAGATCCAGAACACCTAAAATGCTCAGATAATCGGCGGTGACCAAGAGCTGACAGACATTGTCTCTGTTCACCTCTAAAGATCGAAGATAGGCGTACTCTAGCAGTAAATTCATCATGTGACTGTTGACTCCTGGCAATAGTACATCAGTTTTCTCCCTCGAGTGAAGGGTCGTCGTGAACAAGGCTCTACGTAAAAGAAAGAGAATTCCAAGCCACCGAAAAATGTCAGGAAAATTCGATGTGACATTTGCAAAGAAGATGAAGTACAGTTCAACGAACCTAAAGTAGGTGCTGCACGCGGACAAAATGGCTCTATGGATCGGAAAAATGCCACCATCTTCAAGCCGGAGAATTGCATCACATAGCAAATTATTTTGGCGAAGGTCATAGAGCGATTGCATCGCTTGAGTGCTCATGCATCGACCTCCGTTTTCGGCAATTAAACGCTGGGCATTTGTATTACAGTTCTCTGGTTTGGTATTGCTGTCGTTTTGATCCACCTCCATATTAAAATCGAAAATTCTAACGACCTTAGCCCTAGCTCAGATAGGGTGCAAAGGGTTCGAGGCAGCTGATAGTTCGACGATGGTCGTCCAGTATTGCGAGTTGTTCTACCAGGCAGAAGGAGTCGTGATATGAAAAGAAAAATGAGTGAAAATCTTGAGGAAAATCAGTTGATGCATTCCATTCTAAATGCATCATATCTCGTGTTCCAGGAAAGCGGTAAAACGTATCTTTATCGCTTGAAGAATGTTGAGACTTTCCTCGTTATTAATATTCATATCTTTTGTGTATGATTTACCTTATTCAATTCTAAAGAGAAATGCCAACGACATCCAACTTCCACGAGCGAGGTTAGCTGATAAACTGGTCACTACTCTTCAGGTAATTTTTGGTGGATGGAACTTATAATTTTTTCAGTTATATTTCAAAGCATGGGCTTCGTCAGAACGTGACCGAAACGGTCCGGATGTTTATTGCGAAGGACGAGATCGACTGGCAAAGAAATCTATTCATGCGGGCTGAAATTTTGAATATCAGGCTGACGGACGAACGGGAAAATTTCAATCGTGAATTATCTTGGGACTAGTGATGTGTAGCAAGGTAGAGGAGATGGGTGAACTGGCAGAGAGATACAAACTATTTTGTGTGATTTTAAAAGCGAATTACTGTCGCCTCTGGCTGTGACATAGGTCTTACATGTCCGCCGTTCAGTCAAGGACTGTCATTTAACAAACGAGGACTATTTTTTGCACTGATTATAAATTCAGCAAACGGAGTTGGCGCCGCGTCGTTCCTTACGGTTATCTTATCACGAAGTAGGGTGAGCTGTAGGTTCCGTCTCCTGGAAAATCTTTCGACCTGATCATTGGATGTTCTCTCTTGATTACCATGATCAATAAATTAGAATGAGACAAAAGCATTATAACTTATATCCAAAGTCATCGATCTCGAATGTCAAATGCTTCTGAGGAAATTGAAAGATTTACTGATGAAGGAAGATGAATGAGAACAATAAGGACGGTGATAGAAATGATCTATTTATCAATATATTAGATGATCATAATGTGATACATCGTGAAGGTATACTTCGAATTCATATCGTAATGCTGTTGATTGGCAAAAAGTATAAAACAAACAAGTTGATAAATATGTATAAATATTAGGTAAATATATATATTTCAGATGTAAAAATCTACAAGTATATTCATATATATTCATGCGACAAAAATCCATGTACACATATATTTCCTCGTATGTAAAATGATTATAGGAATTTTTCAAATAGTATGCAACTATTATTATTTTATGCATCCCAAGTTACAAAAGAGCAATGGCTTAGGCACGCGACATTGACTTTGAATTCTTGAGTGTTACATAGAAAATATATATTCGGAACATCTGTACAGTGAATTTCAAAAATTCAATCACTCTCCGTAAGATGACATCTAAAATCATCTAGAGCGTTTTTACAGCGATTTATATTCTCAACTAGGTTTAAATTACTTCCTAAACTAATTTCTTCTAATTGTCTTGGTCTGTCGACCGAACAACTTGAATTGCTTCAATGGTGAGGCGGATCTATGTGATAACTGACAACGTTGAAGATATCTCCTGGAAAACAGACTATCGGCAAGAGTTGCTTCGGTTATGAAGATTAAATCTGTTATCACTTTCCGCTTTTGTACTTGAGAAATGCATATTGGCAATACGATTGTATGCCAAGATCCCGAGTTATCTTAAAGCTCCCCAAATGCTGCAGGTAATTGATCAACAACTAAAATTAGCTCGGGGACACCGTTCACAAACTTCACTGCACAAGGTTCATCCTTCTCTCCAGACGCCGGGTCTTCTTGCTCATCTTGCGCCTCAACGTCGGACGAAGAATGCAGAGATTTTTCTTTGAGGGTTATCACTTCCGGCTCCTTTTCCAGGACCTTTTTAGGCTCCGTTTGATGTCGCCCCCGCGCTAAGGCTGACGAGCCTGCAAATGTGCTGTCATAACCAATGGCAGACAGTGTCGAATATGATCTTGATTGATGTGCATCTGACAAAATGTTCGTCATGGTTGTGTGCCACTGTGCAAGTATTCCAGATTCTGGTTTTAATACTCGAGGAGATTCTTTCTGGACGATTGCAGGCTGCGATTGAATTTCTTCTCGATGGACAGGCACGTTACCAAAAAGGCGAAAGGACCAAGTTACAACTGCAAAGGTAGCAGCATTCGTGGGAAAAGCTCGGATGATGGTGGAGTTTAAGCCCCTGAATAAAAAGGCGTATCCCTCAGCACTGAATGATTGACGAAAACAATCTATTGCGCCGGAATATCTGCCGATTGCATCTGCCTGAAGTCGAGATTTGATTACATCAACTGGATAGGTGAAAACCCAGGAAGCTGTTCCCGCCAATCCACCGGCCATCAACATCTGGAAGGTGGAAATTGGCGTGGGTGAGTTTGTTCTGGTCAAAGCTTCATAGGTCAAGAAATAGATTCCATAACCAGGTGCTTCTCTGAGAAATGTCACTCCCAAGCCCTTGAAGACACCACGAAATCCTTCGTTGCGGTAAATGTACCTCAAGCACTGCACAGGACCAGAGAATTGCATTCCACTAGATGACTGAAGTTGTAATCGAGTTTTCGCCAACTCCATGGGACTGCATATCGGACTTTGAGCTATACCAGCAGTAGCACCAGCCACGAAGTGAGAAGAGAGGGCATCAGGTTGTGAGAGCTTCCTTTGAATATTTCCTTGAACACCGAAGACGATCGCATTAACAAATGCTACGCCGGCCATCGGAGATGACATTCCTCGATAAAGACCCGCCACCTATCGATGGTAAAAGGATGTTCAGTTCATGTACTTGAAAATTGTTGCACAAGATCGTTCAAAATTTGAGCAAAATATTTAAATAGTTTTCAAAGTGATGTGGCTACCGAATCGCGGGCCAAAATGGTACGGAAGCAGTGCCATGTTCCCTTGTATATTGGGTTCCGGAAATCTTGCGTCTGTATGTGTACCTTGATGGTATCCAGAGGATGTCCCACCATAACACCGGCGCACCCTGAAACAGCGAAATATAACAAAATTATTACTTCATTGAGTCATAAATCGAAGATAATTGAATGGATTCATATTAAGGATGAAGACTTGAAGTAAATATTGGGAATGTAGCAGCGTTCATCTGCAGATAGGTTGAGAATGAGCCGGATTCAATTTGAATAAATTACGAATTAGAATACTTATAGGTCTTATAATTTATTTAATCAGTTTGATGAAATACGTGGAAGGGATTTTCCCGGTTTTGGATTGCATGTTGTATTATTGATCAGAGTTGTGGACGTCAAAGAAGACTGCTTAGAGAATCGACTGCCATTCAATCCGTGATATTTTTTGTCAAGGCTTCACGATAACAGAAAACTGAACAGCCACGACTTTAAGATAACCTTTACACGTTTTTAATACATGAATTGAATGTGAATAAGTGTGCTTCATATGCGTCGCAGCAGTAATATTTCGAAATGGTTATAAATACGGAGAAAAAACTAGAGTTCAATCAATTTTGGCAGAACTGATAGCCTGAACATTTTGAGCTTATTACTTTATACTATTCTGTTTTTTACATTCGATCAACTCCTAGAAACCTGTACGTTAAGCCTAAGTATATACATCATACATGATATGATAGAAGCACATTTGGTATCGAATCAGCTGGCTTCACACTAATTACAAATTTTCTACTTTCATGTCGACTCATTTTTATGTCTACGTACTACTCGGACACTCGAAGCTTTTAATTGGCAGTTCTCGATTTAATAATGCCTATAAAATTTCACTGCAGGACATTGGAAACAAGCGTGAGACATATGATTAACGAGCCCAAGGGGTAATACGAATTTCGCTACTCTCACAATGTTGAAATATCTTTGGGGGATGTAGCCATTTGATTCGTACTATACATGAATATATTTAACAAAAATCGTGAAAATATGAAAAAGAATTCGATCAAGTGACCGTTAAAATCACCCACACTTGCTTGGAAATGGGCAAGCAACAATAATTGTCACTTCAATCATGATTGAGGAACTAGAAAATCTACCAGGTCGCAGGCGCTTGCTTCTGTTTCACACCTTTCGTTGGCGAGAATAATTGGGCTTAGGTATAATTATTATAGCTCTTGGATTAATCCAGAATTGTGTATCAGGATGAACAATATTGTCCTACAGCACAAAGATTAAGGAAAGTATTAAAAATTATCGTGCGAAAAAGTGTGTCATTGCGAAATCTCATATTGTCTTGTCAATGGTATCATTGGTCTTCCTCGCGATATTCCAGAGTAGAGTAACAATATCTGATGTATAAGTTTTGTATTGTGTTGAACTTACCTCCCAGGCAGCCAGCTGCAAAATCAAGGGCCATTTTTGTTTGGTAATTTTTTCTTTTTTTATATCTTCTTCTTTAGATCCAAAATTTGGCTGCGTTGTCTCAAAGTGTAAATTTCTTATCGGTGTCTTTAGGTATCTGCAAGTCGCGTGTTGGCTAGCGGCAGGGGCTGTCAGCGTTACGGTTAAAAGCTTGGAATCCATGAAACATCGAGGAAGGCTTGTCTGCTTCAACTGCTGAAATCGAAAAAATCTTATCTCATTGAAAAGCTCACGTTACGACCATTATATTCGTGAGAAAAATCTCGATTGTTGATCAAACGGCCGGAAGGATATTCTCGAAGATTTGATTAATAATTAATTGCAAGCGAGAAGTTCCAAGATTTATTTTTACACACCGATAATATAATACTTAAGTTGTTTATGGAAATTCGCAAACACGACTAATGACACAAATTTCACAATCGCTTACGCAAACTCCGAATCTGCCGTACGAAATACGTCGTAATTTGTAAGTAATAGTAATACGCGATAAGGAATCTCAAATTGAGTGCCCTAATTCGCGAAAATATTGCATTCAATTATCATGCAATTTTTCACGTTTAGCGCAGAAACTCTGACGTATAAGACAAGACACACCTGCAATTAGCATTGGTACAATTGGTACATGTAAAGGCATCACTAGATATTCTTTAACTAGTTATTCTAGAGATTTTGCGATTCAAGTGCTTTACTAATTCCATGATATTTAAGTCGTCAACACATCGCACAAGTCGTCTTACACGATGCAAACAACATAATCTTAAAGTCATAATAGAACGCGTACGCGAGCCATTAACCATTACTTGACGTATCGTATCGGGTTGATAAATTATATTGGCGAATGATATACGGTGACGAATAAGTAATACTGCAGTGCTGAATCAAGGCGAGGGATATTGCTTTTCGAATAAGAAATATTCGTCTTATTGTGGTACTCGCATATCATCTCATCAGAAATTGGGTTGGTTATGCTAAAGTATCAGAATCAAAGCCGCATGGTCAAAGTAATTTTTGTTTATTGTAAAGCCTTTGACCCAAGACTAGACTGGCAAATATTTTCCAATATTTTCCTGGTCTTGAGTTTCTTCACATCACATAATTATTTTTTCAATTTAAATCACCACAACATCGTACGCACGTTTTTCCCACATGATATCGTCAATCTGCGTCATCCCGCAACTATCATTCTTGCTGAATACAGATAGAACCATTTTAATTTGATTTCTAAATGAGCTTTAAATCGGCATATAGTGTAAGGTTTGTAGTTTGTCTTACAAAGATTCCAAAATCTAATTCCAGGTCATGATTATCCAGGCCGAATCTCGTTATTAAAATAATCCCACTGGGGTTGTAGGTAATTCGTATTCATGAGACAAGGCACCGAAATTTACCCCACAAAGTTCATCCGCCACAAATTTCATAGTAGAATATTATAAAATGAGCAAACTGTTAGCTGAATATTGAGCTGGCTATGCGATTAGATATTATTGAATTATTGAAGTCGAGATTTGGTATAGGAATTAGAACTTACCGCTTGATACAGCATCACTACATTTCCGTTTACGGACTAATACTTCTAGAGCTGACGATCTGGAGTATGCGAATTGTGAAAAGTTTTTAAATCTCTCGCGGCTTATGATCGAGACACTTTGCCTTGACGTTCTAAAGAGATACTGTGCTTTCTCGGTGCTACTTCTGCTGTAAATTTGAGTGCAAAGATCATGAAGCATTATCTATCGACCGATAGCAGTGTCATTAATGTTAAATTTGCGAGTCGTCTTTCGTGCGTGCGTTATCGCTGGTCCGAGATATATTCTCGAAGATGGAAAGTATACGTGATGTAATATAAAAGGGTCAAACATTTTCTCAGATTTGATAAAGAATTGCTTCTGTTTACACTTGACTGCTACATAAGCCTATAAATACATGCATCAAATCTTATCAACATCGGAGATTTACTTCTTTTCATTTCTAATGTATTACGTTAATTTATTACATATGGGAAACCACAACTATATAGCTATAAAATTTATTGACTAATTATAATTACCGGAAATATATAAATCCAATCGTGCTGTATAACGAGCCTAATTATAGTTAAATTATTAGAGTAAGGTCTTGATATATCAGTCTATTAATTATATAATTGAATTATGCGTACATTTGTTCAAAATTTGTGTCGCTGTTCAGCTGACATACGTAAAAACTAAATGAGATCTGGTATCTCGGAGATTGCACCACGAAAAGCACTGAAATATAAATAATTCATTCACTATTGCAATATTTTAAAAGATCCGCACTACTTGCTCTTTTAGTTTATTTCAAGCACGTAATTAGGTATAGCATCAATTTTTTTGATAGAAAAGCATGAAAGAAATTTCTGGAAGGTACTATTCAATTTATCGCGATATTATTAATGAACCAGCGAATATCGAATGCTTTCCTTAGACTTTTCGTAAAATATTAGCAAATTAGAAGACTACCAATTAATTTTTAGATGACATTTCGAGATTTGTCAAATGTGGTCTTTGTGACCACAAATTTCGGTTTGTGGAATATGCGCTTTCGTCCTAAATCACTTTTGCGATTATCGGGTATGCGGTTTCTTATCCGGCAATATCAAGTTGATGAAGATTAATATACTCAAAGAAAATTATCCCGATTTACACTGTAGAGAAGTGTAGATCATTTCAATATTCGATCATATTTATCGAGAGAGTTGCCGACAATAATGAAACTTCGCCAATTATTATACTGCCCTTTAAACTAGCGCCAGAGGTTTATAAGAAGTGGAAGGTTGCCAAAGAAAAGATAAGATGCATTAGACTATAGAATGATAAAGAAAAATTTGAAAATGGTTTTTATTGCAAATCAAATTGTGTTTACAAAATATTTTTGCACGTGGGCGTCTATTCGCTCATATAACCGCGTGTTTGCAGATGAAGTGCGGTATGATCAGAAATACTAAAGTGGAAATTTTACAAATTTCAAATTTCAAATCTATCAAATTTTTTTTAATTCACAAACAGATCAATCTATACTTCTCTTACTTAAAAGATCTTCGCTAAGCACAAATACTTTATTTATTTTTTCCTCGACTTGTGTTGTCAGGATTATCATTCATTAATAACTCAAAGCTATCAATTCGACTTTCATACATATTTCGCATGAACATTGAATTTTTGAATGCAGTGGCGAACCCGCAGAATCTCCAATAAGTATTCCGTTTCTGAATCGTTAATTAAGTTCGTTATCAGATATCCGTAACGTAAATTCACGAAGTATTTGGATGAGTCACTGAATAATAACTGATTTGCAAAAAAAACCGGATTTCTGCCTGAGGGAGTGGTGAAAACATGATCTGTTTTATCCGGTTCGTGATATCAGTTATGAAATATAAGTATATATTGCGAAATTTCGCATAGAAAAATATATGTATGGATAATTGTATGCACGCACCCAAAGAGTATCATATCACTCTACAAAGTCAAGTTATAATTGGATCTATTTAAAATAATTTCATGAAGTTGTAATCGCTTGCTGATGGTGATCTCTGTAGATAATAATTACTCGAACAATTAGAGAAATTTTATGGTAAATTACACTTCAATATCAGTATTAACAGTCTTCTAATCACATACTATTCGAAGATGGCAAAACAATTTGTAGAATACTTAGAAAAATGAACTAATAAGCAGTGGGTACTATCCAGTAACGTAGAGAGAATTTGTATGCTTGGTGTTATCGTATCCGCTGTTCATTCCGGCGACTATCAAATATAGTTGAACCTACTGCAAATGATAATTTACAGCCGAGAAAACGAACGAGTACATACATGTCAGCGAATTAAAATAAGTTGAAACATATTTAAGATACATGAAATCAAAATTACTGGTGAGAAAAATTTTCGAAAAATTGAAATCAAGCCTATTACGGAAAATGAATCAGTTTCAATCTGCACATTGGACCTTCATCTTTGCCTATGCGATAAGACATAATCGCTCAATTAATTCTGGATTGGGAATTGAAATTAATAAACGCCATATATATTCTGTCAAGAGCTTTATTGGTACAGGACACAAAAAAAGAAGGAAAAGCGTCGATCCACTGGACCAAATCCAAAAAAAATGCAGAATCAAAATCTGCATTGACGGATCAAATACGGATCTATAAATCACGAGGTGATTCCGGTACAATCCTTCAAAATTTGTTTGACATTTACATTGAAAATTAATTTTTGTAACACATTTTGGTATAGATGCATGGTTTCGCCAGGAAATACACATGTAGATATTATAATACTATTTTCACCACACCTGCACGGAAAGTACGACTTTCGGCCCCTCGCGTGAGCGGGAGGTCGTACTTTCCGATGCCAGGGGGTGGTGAAAAATAGTATACCTCACACGGGAGTGAAAAAGGCCATCCCAAACTGCGTTTTTACCAATCTCACACGCAGTTTGGGTTAGCCTACTTTCCCTCCCTAGGTGAGTAATATACTATTTATCAGCTTGTATGTAGTGTTGCCTTCCATTAGGCGTCCCCTTCATTTCGCAATGTGCAATGTGTAGTCGGTAACACTGGTTTCTCTCCGATGATTGAATTCGTACCCAATGGATGAAGAAATAAATCGAAATTGAATCGTAGGCAACTCAGTCCCCTTTGTGACTAAGGTTTACGATTCTCCCTACTGCCGATAACGCCATATGGCAGGAAACTGAAACATGTATAAAAATAAAAACTGGATAAGATAAACCTTACGATACTCTCATCATCTGCTGCACCCTACTGTCTGATATCGTATAAATCAATGAAATGGAATGCACAAATATTCCTGTATTTATTCAAAAAAAAAAATACACATCCAATCCCGGTGGTCATCGGGAATGAAACTGCGATTACTGCTTAGGTGACCCATAATCGCCCATAATGCCAAAATTAATAAAATTCTTCCCACTCCATCCCCATTCCCCATCAGCTATTATGGAATATTCTATTTCTAAAAAAGCGTTCTTCAAAAGTATTTCCCCTCCCAATTACGTCAATAAAATTTCTAAAGCCAGGGATTAATTTTTCAAAAACTGTTCCAGTTAATTCGCGGAAATGGACACCGAAATAGACGTATTTGAATGGTAATTTGTGCAGCTTTCATAGCTGTGATAAATAATTTGCAAAAAATTAATAAACCGGTTAGTTATGTACAAATAATATGAATGAGCTTTATTCCAGTTAATCTAAGTAATAAATTATGATCTCTCCTATATCCTCTCCTATATCCTATATCTGATGATCTCCCTACATCCTGAGTTCACCGAGTTCAAATGAACCGCTCTAAAAACTTGTCGTATTGATTTTATCAGTGCGCCGACGTGGAGCTTTTCCGCCACAAGATCCAAGGGAGCGCGGGCGTCGCGAAATACCCAAAGCTAAATATATCCGCCGAGGCACGCGAGACGCTGATGCGGGTGCTCGTCAGGATCCACGACACCCATATCGCCCCCGGAGCCGAGGTTCGCGCACCCTGTTCGTCCGCGATTACGACAGTAAGCGTAACGCGATCCGGCCCGCACTCCCACGAGGATATAAAAAAATTATAAGGGTTGCGAAAAGCAAATTGATAAAAACAATATCGTTAAGCTTTGACATCAGCGATAAAGTCTTCCACTTTCTCTCGAGGGTGAAACGACCCGGTGAGCAAGTGGTCAGCTTTACTGCATTTCGTGCCCTAAGTAAAAGTGATTCACCTTCCCTTGGTCTCCGTTATTAATTTATTTGAAAAATAAAAGTGAGCAAATATCAGCAGCACTTATTCGCCGAAACTCAGACCGTCAATTGTCCCGGCTAAATCGAGTGACGTCATCCTCACGTGGCTACCGGCTAGTTTGGTAAGTGTGCGAGTTCTGTTAGTCCATGTGCCACAGGACACTGGGGTGTCTGTACAAGTGTAGTAAGGGTGAAATGGTATAGGGGAAAGTTTTATAACGCGTTAAAAAAAAGTTCGATCAAACCGTGGGTATAAGATTTTCTTTACGTCAATGCACCGCGTGATGCAATTAAAGCTCTCGTTACTGCGTACTCATTTATTGGCCTTGACAGGCGATTGAACACCCTGTGATCTACCTATGTATAGTAAGTTAAAAATACGCGTCGTTGACAACTGTTGACAGCTATACTTGTATTCAAGCGTTAGAAATTAAATAGGCAACCCATTAGTCACTTGTCCAAAATTTCACGGGAATTTTCCTCCCTTAGGAAATTCGATTCGAAATTTCAAAGATTTAAGAAAAAAAAGTTGTTAACATTCGAACTTACGCAATTATTCCGGTTTTGCGAATTAAACACATTCCAAAGAAATATCTGTCCGAGTAGCCAACGAATAAGTAAACAGCTAGTAAGATGAACTGTTCGATGTATAACCAGGATGAATACGCGGAGAAATGGCATTTGCTAAATTTTAGCACGAATTAAATTTCCAAAGGACTGTAATTATTCTTTTAAAAATATTATATGAAATTACGTTCATTTCTTTTCGAACGGAGCTACACGACTTTCATTCACTAGAATCATAGCCAATTCCAATACGAATTTACTGATCTATTATAAAGTCACCTTCATATTGCAAAATCGTGTGAAATTGCTCAAGAGAGATTATACGAGTAGTAGAACTCCGTCATAGTCAGACTGCAAGAGGCGCCAGGCGCCGAGCAATACGAAATCCCGGTCTTATTCGCGATGTAATAGCTTCGTACGATTTCTTAATCCAAAGGTAGCTCGTCATATTGTTATCTACGCTGATTATTTTTTTTTATTTTAGGAAAGGAAAACTAAGAGGACCTTGATATCCTTAAGAAATGTGTGTCTAAAATTTTCACATTATAATTATGATAGTTCGCTGATCAGTTGTAAGCTTCTCAGGCCCACCTGTAGATTTGATATTCAAACGTCTCGTATTCAATTCGTCCGTATCGTTCGTAGAAGATTTTTGTTAGTCATAAAGCTGAATAGCTACGGACGAAGCTCGCCACGTTACGCATAATAGACTTCGTTGAATTAATTATAGTCCAGGAAACAGTAAATATTTCACAGTCTATATTTATTACAGTATACCAAATGAGAAAACCTAAAATACACTCATGATTGATAGTTGACGGAGACTACAGTACCGAGTATCTTGTTCCAAAAATGCGACACCAAGCTCGTGAGGAAGCACTAAAATCACCTTATACGATTACCTCAAATCAAACAAGACCTCATCGGCTATAAAGACTATTAGTTTCCAACTGAGAATGTATGATGAAGCAGAACTTCGTCAAATTCGATCTGATATGGTCACGAGCCTAACTGCAGCTAATTCAATTCTCATGAACAAAGAGTAACCGCATTGTCGAAGAATTTTAATTATAGAGAAGTAAATGGGGCTAATTTCTGGCGCTAATCGCAGCTCCGATTTCTAGGAAGTATTAATATTCCTCTCACGTGTTTAATGCAATAATGCGCATGTACGTACACGCGCTTTTGTACGGTGCAGTGTTTTCTCTTGCACATTTGCCAGATAAAAACACACCGATTAACCAGTACCTACAGACTTCGATTTACTCTATAGCGTGTATTTATATTCAGTGGTAAGTTGAGTATCACTTTATCCCGTGACAAACCGATGATCATTAACTTGCTCACATCCACCTGTCTTGCGGAAGAGTAGGTACCGCAGTCCACAGGCTCATGCGTCAATCGGATTACTCTACAAATATGTTACCTAAAAATAGTTCACCCAGTGCATAGCAATTCTCCGTAGATATTTGTGTGGTAGACAAGTTCTGAGACGAATTTTTCATTCTTTTTCGGACGGTACGTGTCAATCACGACAAGTCATTCTCTGTTTTCTTGACCTGGAAAGGTTCAGCATCTAAATTATTTAAAAGAAATATTTTAGTCAAGAGCCAAGGTTTAAATATATACCCATGGATTCGGGCACGTAGTTTCTAGACTAGAGGGAAGTAAACGACTTTTGATCAACTACTTGTTGATGCCTTCATGTTTTTTTCTACTGTAAACCACGTACTTACTACCACCACGTATAATCTTATGCTTTGCCAAGCCTCCGTTTCACTCGTAATTTAAGCCCAGATAAAACGGCTACGCACAATTAATGTTATTGTATATATTGTATGACACAAACACTAACTTGCTGTGTCTGCTAAGATACAATACAACTCTTGGTAGTGTGGAATTTTCTGAAAATAAAGCATAGATATACCTGCGTACTCATTGGCAGGCCAACCACGACGACGATTCGAATCAAAAATAGATAAAAAAAAAAAAAAAGAAAGAAAATATTAATGTGAAATAAAATAACAAAACAGCTCAAGAGTCTCGTGACCATAGAATATAGTAGATATAAACTGAAATTGCATGGGCGAACGCAACGGGAGGATTAAACATTTTATTACACACATACGCTCTGGAATTCCATCAGGAGTTCTCAGTTTACTGTTAAATCCCTACAGAATATACGCGGAGATTCGTTGATTAAAATTCGATGGAGTTTGGATAATGGGTTTTGTTACACTCCGTGCTAGCCTACCGTGACCCAATTGCATAGACATGCATATTCTATGGCAACGAGAGCGCAAATGTAGTAGAGCAGCAGCGCAGAGGCCCAAATAGGTGATTGTTAGAATCGATTTATACAACAAGTCACATATCGTCTAGGGTATACTTACTGCAGTGGTAATCTCATATTCTACGGGGAATCTAATATTAATGAATTGCTTCATCAAGGGAATTGCAGACAATTGAATGCCCTCGAACAGCGACACATTAGTCAATCCTTGCTGCGAAGAGATATCTATATCGTATATATCTACATGTTTGATGTGTATTTCTCATCAGGATAGTCAATTCCTTTTTTCTTTTTTTCTTTTTCATACTCGAAATCCCTTCCATAAATGTTTATTCACCTTTGTGTGAATCTTGAAATGACAGAGGCTTATAATCCGGCGACGATGAGAGCAGAATTTCACCAGCACCTGTTAGCTAGTATACAATCCTAAAATCTTTCGCATTATTTTCTTAGAAATGAACATCCAAAAGCCAGAGGGTTTGCTGTCCGTGGTGCTACCAGGTGATCTGCTTGTGTCTCCAAGTTCCCAGGAGCTTTTGGCTCAGGTAAGTTGAACCCAGTCTTCATATACCTATTCTTCGAATATCACTAAGCATAATATTCAGAAGTAGCTTACTCGCGAGTTTTTTGAAAGCAAGACATTTCGGCGTCCTTTTTTATGGAAGCTACGTACTTATCGAATGGACTTTGCAACTATTTGATTCTGAATTTCTGCCCAATTGAGAATTTTTTAAATCCTTCAAGCTAGAGCTGTCTATAGACTGTGACGGCTATTTCTACTGCGGTGAACTCAATTCGATGTTGAGTCAAGCATTGAAGGGAATTCGATTGGTTTGCTGAGTGGTTGATATAAATTGGTTTAAATTTCTTTTCGTTCAACCTACACAAATTTGCTAAAGGCTCAGCTGACACCCTCATATAGGTACGGCAGTAGATATAGCAGCTGTGTGAATCAGCGATTGCAATAATTTTCTCGACTGTATACCTACGTGCCCCGTTGGTCGCGTGTGTGAGCACGAGCTTTAAATACCTGCTTTTTATCTGTCTCGTTTATTGTGAGTCCCACTCGGTCTCTCTCATAGTTGGAAACGATGAATCGTGGATTCCGACCACATGTCTACAGAAAACGTGAATCAAATCGCGATTCTAGGAATCTTAAGTTTTTTTCTTTTCTCTCTCTCTCTCTTTCTCGCTCCTATTTTGTCTGGCAAAAAATAATTCACCGGGACATAGGCTGAAGAGAACTTTTATGGCACTAATATTGTCGATTCTGAATGACTGCGAATGACTTATAATTATGATTCTTATTTGACAGGACGAGGAGACGTCAGATTGCCCACTTTTAACACCTAGTCCACCACCAGGACAAATGTTCAAGCCGTTAGAAAATCCCCCAATGTTTAACCCTCTGGAAGGAAATCCCCTCGAAATGATACCTGCACAAACTCTGGGCAATTTTAATCCGGAAAATGGTCTCAACGGGTACATGAACATGGTCACGCTCAACAGTTCCAGCAAACCTATAAACGACGGTGAGTCTGATCTGGTTTCATTAAACATATTCAATAAATCGATTAAACGATTGAAAATAACATTCCAAATACTGTGCGATACATGCTCGATAAAAATTGTCGCGTCGACTTGCCATAAGTTGCGGTGGCTCGATTTGTGCAAATCTATGGCACAGCTTGCGTCTATTATTTTTTTAAATGTGATGCCCATTACTTCATGGATGATATTCCATTTCCTCCAAAATGTGATTTTCGTTGATACCGATGGGGAATGTTGTGGCCAATATCAAGATGCGAAATTCAGATTGAGCGATGTTCGACTATCAGTAGATTGAATTCATTGATTTTATAAGACCTAACTAAGTCAGGCGTTGTAATTGAAACGTCAAGTTATAAATAGAATTGACACACGTGACTATTGTGCGACGTCGATATTGTTTGCGAAGCAATGCGATTTACCCACGATCAAAGAAAAATTTTGGAATAAGAGCAAGCATTATAATATGTGAATCGCAGGTGGAGGACAAAAAATGAGTCTGAGAACATAAATGAAGACACACGAACTGAGCATATACGCATACGTTATTTATTATTGGTCAGCTGCTTCTTGCACTGAAATATAGTGAAAGAAAATGTGACAGGACCTATTTTTTGGCTGGTATTCTTGGCCAATAAATATTGTACTTAATCCAACTCTTTTCCCCTTTTTTACTATTTTTTTTTCTCTATTTGTTTCTTCATTCCTTTATCTACTTCATCTCAACCTTGTCAACGAATTTTTAAATTTATCACAAATCATGCCAAACCTAACGCCAGGTAAGAATAATGAGCTTTGGCTTCATTCGCGTATCGTGATTACACGCCTGCGAAAGTCCCATTGCCAAAAACACTATCTATTTTCACGATAAATAAGTGCGGACTAGATCTAGTTGTGAATGATTTTTCAGAAGCCCATTAACTTTCATCGGGAGAAACACAGGCGTAAAGGTAGGTCTTCAAATTTGAAAACACGGTATATTGTTGAAATTTTAGCGATTTTGGCTGACCTAGTTGTTGAAAAAATCTTCTGACGATCCGGGCTAGTTTAAAAATTCAAACAATTAAACCCCCGCCTCAATCTGACGGGCAAAAACTTAATTGATATAAAGTTATAGGCCTGCCTGTAAACGATTAGTTATAAATTTCTTCTAAAAACTTTTATTAAATCAGCTAATGACACAAAAACTAATAATTTTCGCTGTGATGCGATTTGCGAGCTGTGAGTTTTGACATTTGCTACTTTTTAACATTCACATTATACCTGCTATACCACATTATATGCACATTGCAAGAAATACTGTAAGCTTGAACTTAAAGGCCGGAGGAAAATCGGATGAAAAATCTGAATATTATCTGAATCTCTGTGTGAAATGAATTGTATTTTCAAGGATTTTAGTGAAAGTCTCTATATAGCGGTGTTACAAATCCAAGCTCTTCCATCTTCCCGTGACCTATTTTAACAGAAAACTAAGCTTTCGCATTGTTGGCAAACTGTATGTTATTTCTAGAGCGTTTTTTTCTACACAATACAATGCATAAAGTATCCTGCCATGAACATTATACGACAGTTATATACCGTCCACATTGGAAGATAAATCTATAATGAAATTAGATATTGTGAAAATCGCCTATAGAAGTACCTGCAGCTTTTCGATAGCAAAACTATGGCAAAAGGCTATGGAAAAAAGGCAAATGCTATTAGCAAAATAGATAGTATAGTACGTCGTAGAGAATATCTACGTTCAAACTTAGTTATTCCGCTTAGTGAGTCTTAGATATTCCTCATAAAGCACACTTGCACGTTTATACGCATAGTAGCTACTTGCGTGAAATTTACTTTTTCTTATACCTACCAACAGCCACGTTTCCTGAAAATAACATTTTTTGATAAGCTTGACCCTCTATCCTTCTACTCATTAGCCCAAAAAGAAGTAAATTCAAAATCCTAGTTATTCACAGATTCATATGTATGCAAAAATTGTAAAATGTTTAAACGTATTAAAAAAGAAATATATTTCAGTAATTCTAGTATATACCAGAATTACATTATCCTGAAGTGAGCTTGCGATCCCGTATCTTGGTTGGACTAAAATTAAGCTGAAAATCAGGTCCAATGTAGGTCGATGTCGTTTTGTAGGAGCCATTACACCTAACGATCATGGCTGAACTACACAGGAACAGGATACGAGACTCCTGGAAACTTTTATGCACTCGTTACATACCGTGTGCAATAAATGCCCCACAAGTCGATATTTATTTATTTTCTGCACATCATTCGTCCACATTTCTCATAAATTCCCTGAAAATCAGAAATGTAGGTTCTGAATGTATATTTATGCCCTCTCACACCGTCAAGCCTATGTCGTTTCGGAGTTGCGTGTAACTTGACCAACGTTTGCGTCTGCCTATCTCTGTGAATTAATTGGGTTCCTTAATTAGCATCAAACGCCGAGGCTCGCGTGACCGGAAATAGTTGAGTGGAGTTTCACACCTCCACTTCATTCTTATTTATTTTTAATTTTTTTTTTTTTTTCTTTCTGCATCTTTGGAAAAGACTGTGAAGAGGTTTTTGATTACGTGGAAGGATTGAAGTTTCGAATGTTTGATTCGTCAGAGTAACTTAAGTCACAGCACGAGCTGTACAAACGCAGTAATAACCAATTGACTCCCGGGACCTATGAGCTAGAATTCTAAACGAACTGTGGGTCTTATACGTGTCTCTAACGAGACAATTGTCGGTAATTCATTGCGTGTCATTGAATTTGTGGCGCGAACCAATCTGGACGATGGTCTAAATGACACTAGCGTAGGTCCATAAGGGTCACGCGACATCGTTGTCGACTATCATATGCTGAAAGTGACCGATCAAGAAGACAAACGCGCGTCAACCCCAATTTTGAATTACATACAGTATACAGGTGGTTCCTTGAAATGTTATTCAACCATGTTTTATCAATGCTTTTTTCAGAACCCAGTTCCAGGGACCCGATGGTAGAATCTAGCAGTAGTAGTGCCAGCAGTAGCGGAGATAACGAACCCGTTTGTGCCCAGCTTTTAACGCAGCTGAATACAGCGTATCAACATTTGGCTCCGGATGCACAGGCTCTTGTGAGTAGGCCTTTAACTTTCGTCACACTCGATGATACGACGATTCGGTGATTCGTTAATTGGCTATAAGATTATAGCACTTAAATATTTCCAGCTTTATTCATACTTTCAACATTAAATTCGCAATATTTACTTCCGAACGGTTGTACCGACAGTTTTTTCGTTTGCTTTGAAATCATTCGACCCAAAAGTCGGAAGAATTTTATTTAATTTATTCATTTCTCCGTGAGATATAACAGCGAGTTCTTCTCTCCCCTCGGTGGTGGATCCTTTTTTTAATTTCTTGTTAAATTAACAGAACAGCAAAGTCGATATTCACCACTATGGCTCGTTAGGTTGAAAAATTCAAGATAGGAAGTGCTGCTTCAGCTGGGTCAGCAAAGTTCTCAACCAGTGCTAACATTAAGTTTAATATAGGCTACAACGAGACGCAGTAAAGTTGTTGTAATGAGATTTCACTGAATTCATTTAAAGCAATTGTCAAAGTCAGTCGCCAATTACTTCATCGTTATAAAGCCACATACACTAGTCTTCATTCGTTAGCGCCCATATGCATTTACAATACAATATAGCTAGGAGACTCTTGAATGGTTATTTAAAACATATGTTATATTTCACTTGACACTCGCCAATCGCCAGTGAACCGATTACTCACTTTTTGACGTGCCACTTTACTGACTATATGGCACGTAACATACATACATATACATGCGTAACATATCGGTATACGTAAGGCACGCAATCTATTTTCACAAATTTACTCCATTTACTATTCGCTACCCCCTACGATTTTTTTTTCGTTTTGTCTATTTTGCATTTTGAACCTGCCCTACGCTAACAAAAGTTAAAAGATACTCATAGCTAAAACGCTGTAGCTGTAACATTATGGCTTTATGGTATATATGTATATCCTTAATCTTCGAACACGTCATACATAGATTATAGAGTTTTCGATTAATTGCTAGAATATCGCAAAATTTTTACTCAACCTGATCATCTTCTCCAGAAGTATTTATTGACATTTCAATTTCTGCGTTTTGGAAATAATTTTATAAGCTTTGATAAACGAAAATCAAGAAATCTCGATGAAGGATAGGGAAATTCGATGTGAAAATCGAACTAGTTCACTATTTTAGGATAATCAGGCAATTATCACAATGTCACGGTCAGAGACAGCTATGATAATCGCAATTTGAATCCGGACTTTAAAACTTGGGAAATAGACTAACGACCACGAGTCGTTTGGCACGGTAAAGTCAGTCCAAGCCAAATCTACAGAGAGACTCGAGTGCTTTATAAATATACTAGGTATAGATAAAATCTCGCAGTTACTAGGAGTACGGCTAGTTCACTGGATTTAGGGCAAGCGTTTCCAGTCCATCGATGAATCACTTGTACTAACTCTCCGTTTAATCCTCGGATGCACAAACCAGAAAATCATTTCAAGTCCATGTGATCCCAGGATGTATTGATCCTTTTCGTTCAAAGTCCACCAATTCAGAATTAATGGCATCTACACTGTTAGTTTTTTTTGTAATAACCCAGGTAATGATCCACTTGGGTACGGAATGCAATGTTCATTCAAAAAATGACAGAAAACCCAGTAACTCGTTTCCTGATCAAGTGATAGGCGACGTACGATGAGCTACCAACTATTCAAAAAGATGAATGTCGGCCTTGTAATAGTTATAATGCATTAGGTATTCGTAGAAACAGTTAAAACCGTAGAAAATACCAATATATGTCCCAAATATCCTCCACAGACGAGGGTAGTACAACAGCCGACAAGTACGGCGTGATCAAGATGTGTGACCCACTAATTCGCTCACCGCTTTCTAACACTGAAAATAAACTAAAACCATAAATCTTCAGTTTTACAATCAGGAGAATGGAGGCAAGCCTCCGTTAGTGGGAATCCAACTGGCAGTGCACAAGACCCCGAAGGACTACTGTTTTATGGCATGGAACTGGCCGCTCATTCGTAAAGCTTGTTTCTGGTCTTTCATGTCATTTCTTGCTGGCTGTGTCGCATTAGTTATCGGTATCATTGCCACCATGCCTAAGAGGTAAGTCAACGACGAAAGTATACATTCGTTATAAACCTAATTCCTATATAGAACTGCAAGCGATGAAAACGCGGGCAGTGAAGCTTATCCTGCGACAAGGGTACAAACTTAATTAAAATTATGTACATTGAAACGTATGATCAACATAGTTCAAAGATTTTATATTTTTTCATTGTCAGATGTGATCCTCCTGTTGAATGGTGGCAGGGGAGTGTTTTCTACGAAATATTTCCAGCATCGTTCCAAGACTCTTCAGGTGAAGGGATCGGTGACTTGAAGGGAATTTCTATGCGATTGAACTATTTGAAGGACTTAGGAGTAGAAGTTATAAGATTGAATTCAATTTTCCCTGCGTCACACTACCCCGAACACTACGGTAACATAACAAGCCTTGTAGCCATCCAAAAAGAGCTCGGAGATATGGATGACTTCAGAAGTCTAGTACAGGCTGTGCATAAAAAGAACATGTCATTGGTCCTTGACCTCCCACTGCATCCCTACGTGATAAATTTCAACGATGGGGACTCCCACTTCGAAGCACCAAGCAGAAACGACAAAGCAGTACGCGAGATAAGGGACACAGAGGCCTCGGTCCTTCCAAATATCCCATTAGCACCTGAGCCCACGTCCTATGCGTCTATTAGGAACATCATATCGTCCGTACAACCACTGATGGATCCGAAACCCGACGCTTTTTTGGCCTCGGCTTTTTTAGAACAATATAAAAACCACGTTGTCACAGACGCTATTGAATTTTGGCTCCAAAGCGGCGTCGATGGATTTTATCTCAAAGGACTTGAACACTACGTGAACGAGAAAAGTTTCGTAGACTTGATTAGACGCTGGAAATCTATGGTCGGACCTTACAAAATCCTCATCTGTAGTGCCGACGTGCTGGACAACGCTCTTCAGGAAACTACGAAGAACGTAATATTGAACAGAATCGACCTCATTGATGTAACATTGAATTTTTCTAACGGAACTACCGGGATCAAGAACCAAGTCGATGCCGTTTTGAGTGGAGCTTTGTTCGAGAAGCCGGGTTACCCCTGGGTTCATTGGAGTGTCGGTGGAGTCGATACTGGACGAATTGCGTCTGCTCTCAGCATGAACAATGCCAGCATAGCAGCGTCGCTTTTGGGCATGATGCTTCCTGGCACCTCAAGTATATTCTACGGCGATGAGGTGAGACTTTGATTTTCAGATTTCCTTGTCCAGACTCCGAAGTCCAAACCGAGGCCATAAAATAGTACAAATTTGTCATTTCAACATAGATTGGGATGCTGGATTGTGATTGCGAAGATCACCAGGACATTCGCCACGTTCATAACCTGATGCCAATGAAATGGGAAGTGGCCACCGCAGGTGGAGACACGTTTTCTACTAAATCAGCCATCCACTGGCTTCCCGGATCCCGAGAGCCTGCAGAAACAACCCTTGCAGGTGCCATTCGTGAAATGGCCAGACTCCGCACAGATGCACCCACCATCTACATTAACGCGGTCTACAAGGATAACAAGATGAACGGAAATTGCGGTATCAGGTGAGCGAGGAAGCAATGTCGATGTTGCAATGTCTAGGGCATATATTTTTTGGGGTATCAAATCCGCATGTATTTCGCTGTGACAAACTTAATTGGATTGACTAGCTTTCAGCTACTGATGCTTCTGATTGAGATTGACTATTCACGATTTCAGATACACGGCAGATGAACTGCTGGTGGTCGAGCGTTGGTATCCTCGACGTAATTCGTACGTTTTGGTTGCAAATTTTGGATCTGAGAATCGCACCAAAGATCTTTCCTCGCTTTATTACGGTGGGTACGTAATTGTTGGTGCTGTAAACAAGATCAATCACACAGTATATTTCAAGCAGCTGAATATCCTTCCTGGCGAAGCATTTGTCATAAAATTAGACAAGTGAGATATCTAGCCATAGAGAAATCTTTGTTGAGATTATAAATTTAACAGTATATTTTACCGTGAATTTAAGCGCAGAATTTCAAACACCTAAAGACTCTTACCACGGTGGCTGGTGAGTCGAGATTTCTTGGTTGAATTGTTCTCGTTCTTATTCTTGATTTGTAATTCAGAACGTTTCAGTTCGGCACTTATTCCACATTCCAAATGGAAAATCGTGTCCGTGATGTTTTGTTGCCGAAATAACGTAATTGCATTCAAGATAGTGAGGATACTTCAGCTCATTCTGATTTTGAGTGATATACATGATCTAAGGCTCGCGTGAAAAAACAAAAAAACCAAATAAGAAAGAAATAATGCGAAGAACCGCGAGCAATAATTTTGTCGAAGAAGCAATTACAAAATTGCTTTAATTTCGCGAAAAAAATCACCTATTTTACTGTCACTTCTATTGACAATAAATTCTAGTATTAAACGGGCTAAAATTTCTATGAACGCCGATATACTTACGCGAAACTAAATCGTCTCTGATTTTTAAGTCAGACATCAATATGTAGTTGGGTGTAAACTTTCTTCTATAGCTGCAGTGAATTTTTTTACTGCTATATTAGTTTGTTTTTTTACATTTAGTAGCCAATTATTTTTACCGTCATATTTTTTAATTCTATATAACTTAGGCTCAACTAACTGATCTCGAAGTGTACAGTTTTTTAATTAATTTTGTATAATATTATATATGAAGAGGTCAGAATTTAATATCGACCTCAAATTTTCAATTAAAACCGAATTTGGCAGAGGCATGATGTAATCTCTGTTCTATAAAATACGTATAAGCTGCGATATTGAATTCCCGTTTATATACCTCTGCAGAAATGAATTTGGCTGATTAGGAGTAAACGAAAGTCGATTAAAATGGTAATATTGTTCCTTGTGCGAAGAATTGGTAATTAAAGAAACAGTGCCTGTGCCAAAATCTTATTATCTACTGAATTGTTCTGTTTTCTACTTTCTATAAAGTTCACAGGGTATATCGGATCACGAAACTATCATAATGGCATTAAAATATATATCTACGCCGAAAAACTATAATGACTTATTTGCACACAGAAGAAACAAAAATATACAAATAATTTCTTACCTATTTTACACTGTAAAAGCGAATTGATTTTTATAGGTAGGTGCAATTATCTTTACAATATTGTACGGGACTCAATCTATGACTGCAATCTATTTTGATTAAATAATTATGGAATAGCGTTTTTTCTTTTTTTTCTTTTTTATTGTTTGGTCAACGTATAATACTCTATATTATAGAGTCTATAATGTTAGGCTATTTGATATTTAGGATATTTCAAATCGATGAACAAATTTTGAAATAGAACATGCGGTTACACATATACTTACATATGATCAATTTGATATCACGTCGCTATAATTCAGTTACAGACTATTTATTTATATATATGTGGGCAATTCTGAAAAAGTAATAAATATTCGTATATTGAATAATAGAAATTAGCAATAATCAATCATATTATTATATGTATAGGTTGTTTTTGACGAGCAATTTCCAATTTCCAAATTCGTAGTAATATTATAAACCCTGACGAACAAAAATAACAATAATAATGATAATAATAATACAATAACGACATTTTTATATTCAAATATTTCTGACGATTTTTATCATCCTACGAGTCATGAATGTTATGTTAATAATCAAAAAAGTGATATTGAAAAAAATATGAATTTCGCTTAGTTAAAAATTATAAAAAATACACAATTCAGTCTACATTATATAACGCTATAAAAATCTGAGGTGAAAATCATCTAAATAACAAAATATCGCTATTGAAAACTAGCACAGACTTTCTCGCAAGCGGCATCATTCGAACCGCTCAGTATATATACAGCCGTCCAAGCATAGCGTTCAAGAAGTTCCCTCAAGCCTCACCCCGGAGCCACAAGCGGGTCCCAGTGACTCTCGAATAGCTCTGAGGAAGGTCCTCGGATTTCTGGCAGAAAGTGTCGTAGCATCACGCTGCTAGCCTCCGCCGTCAATCCGCTTAGGAAAGGAAGCTTTACGGCTGATCCCGGATAAGGGCGCGAGAGTATTGGTCACAGTACAGCTATGTGAGGAATCGTACGCGCTTATGTGCGTGCGAGTAACTTAACGGGGCCTATTCCGAGGAAACTTCTCTTTTTTTTTTTTTTTTTTTTTATATTTGTTGACTCAGTTCTAGAATTAGGCAGGGAGATACGAGATAATATTAATAAAGACCTACTGCAAGATTGGAAATTGCGTAAAGCCGTTAATGCATTAGAAATAAATGGATAGTATTAATCGATTATACCAGCTCCATAAAAATCGTAGACAGTGTTATAGTAGAGCTCAAATAGCGTGCCAAAAGACATTTGGGTTATAGCATTCTGTGTTAGGTATGTAATATGTTGCTTCAATAAACATACGTGTATGTATCTTCTATCGAGCGGGCAATGACAGCCTAGAGTGTTAATAGTTCGTAATTAACGCCTATATGTATTTCACATACTTTCACTTCGGTAAAAATGTGTATACCTATTCGTAGATGAGGAATCGTATCAGTATTGTTATGAAAAAATAATAGGACGATAATTTACCAAACAGTATAAATATTTATGGTTTTTTAATTATCTCTTATACCATATATTGCGTAGCATTTTGTCTTTTGTTTTCTGATTTGAAGAAATATTTTTCTAACTTACGAGTAAATTTTTTTAAAAGACAAACCAAACGTCGATCTTCATAAACAGTTTACTATTATTTTTTTATTTTTAACATTTCAGGTCTATGTATATGTAAATAAATATAATATGGCGTTGTTAACTCATACATATATATATATATAATTTCTTTGGAACTCGGTAAAAATCATTATTGTAAGATCTCTGTACCATTGACGATGTAAATGTGTAAATATATGTTCAAATACCTAAAACACCTCGCACCTGGTATAAAAATACTTTTTGTACACTAATTCCTGATTCCGAACATTCTTCACTAATTCCAATTGAAAGCTGAATCGAAACGATCGGAATCTTCTATGCAAAAATTACCCAGCTATTATACAGGATCGAAAATTGATTTTCTTTCTTTTATAATTTTTGGTATAGGAACGTGGAACTATATTAATTTATTACACACCGTTTGAAAAACTAAACTATAGCTGAGAATGAGGATGGTGATAATCATGTTGAGAATTTCCGACAAACTTACCAAATAAATTTTATTTCAAAATTTTTCGAATATACTATAAAGGGTAATTCTTGGGAAAAACTTGACCAGGAAGAGAAATAGAAAAAGAAAGATAGCAAAGATATTTTGAGTAGTAAACGCACCTTTTTATTTACAATCCTTATGCTATAAACAATTTAAACAAAAGTATACGTATCCTGCAATGAGAACATGATCTATGTCGTAATTATGTAGGAAGAATGCTATAAATATGTTTGATTTTTGGTAATACAAAAATCCTCTTTATAGAGGGTTCCTAGGCAAGTTTATATAGATTACAGAATCTGGTTCTCACTCGCTTGTTTGCACAAGATCAACATTTCCGCAATAGAGTAGCTAGGCAATACATACAGGTAACAATTTCTACGGACTTTCAATAAAATTTATTGATAAACAAAAAAAAACCTGTCGTAGTAATATACCTATGTAATGTCTTTTTGGGTATAACTTAATTTCATTTTGTAAAATAGATTTCTCTCATTCTTTGATACTTTTTCAAGAAATTTTGCCTTCAAACATTCACTCACTGCTCTGAGGATTGAACTTTTCGTATTAAATTTTTTACACAAATGACAAGAAAAAATGTCTAATTAATATATAAGATCAAGGATTTATACGCTATTGATACTCATTGTATATAGACAATATATTTATCATAATTGAATTTTTTTTTTTGTTTTCTTAAGTGAGAAGAAAAGTTATCAGGGTAACAATAATTACAGTATATGCTATAACGTTATTTTTAAATGAATCAGATTTTGAATAAATAGATTAATGTAATGTACAATAATTGTGTCTTATCTTATCAGTAACTAGCGAACAATTAGATACTAACATTTCCTATATTTTGTTTAGGCACATTGTTTACTGAGATCCTCCTTACATGCGATTCAATGCCACAACTAATCTGCAATACTGCAGCAATATTAATATTATTAAATTGCTGGCGGTTTTCCTATATATAATAATTGAAACCTAGTAGATGCTCGATAAACATTGAGCTCAAAAATGTTTTCCGGCGGTAAATAAAGCTTACCGGAATATTTAATAATCAGGATCGATCCAACTCGCTCTCTCTGATATTAATAAAATATATTATAGATATATAAAATCCTTAAAGATAATGGAAAAGTATATAATATAGTTCGACAATACTAGATATATAGTTTCATATTAAAAAAGGCTATAAAAATATTTGATTTTTTGATCAACCACTTATTAAGTTATACCTAAGCCATGTTGAAAATGGAGATGGAAGGCTTCGTGAAAGAGGTTTCAATCAATGTGCGCATCCTGGTTAATGGTTCTGGTTGCGATGATGCTATTCGCTCAAATTTTCTTCGACAAGTCTATAGAGTCTGATTTTTCTTTCTCTGCTTCTTCGAGTCGACATGTGGCTAATGTGTAATTCTATAATAATAGAATAACCGAAAGTGAAAACACTTTACACGAATTTCGATATGCATTTATTATACCTGTTATGCTTTGCTATTTCAATTGAAGATCAACAACAGACTGATAAAATGCATTGCATCACGTGTGCAGGTATAACTGCGAAAATAATTTATTACCTTTTCTGCTATTTTGATGAGAGTGTCTGCTGTGCTGAATCCAGTCTGTTGCACCATGTTATACAGATATCCATGTCGATTCTGCAGTAATATGTGAGGATGATCGTACTCCTGCAAGCAAATCCATCAATTTTCATTTTCAGGTACTTCGCTAAAGTTATGCAGCAAATAATGAAGAAATGAAAAGAAATTCAGTATTCTAATGCAAGCCACTCACCACCATAGTTCCAGCATCCATAACCAGCACCTTGTCACTATCCATGACAGTATTCAACCGATGTGCTATCGTGAGAACGGTACAATCAACAAACTTCTTCCTTATGGTTTCTTGGATTAATACATCCGTCCGAGGATCGACATTGGCAGTTGCTTCGTCCAGTACTAATATCTGGTTATTTCTTACGATAGCGCGAGCAAGACACACCAATTGCCTTTGTCCCACGCTAAAATTGGTCCCACCTTCTGACATCTTGGAATTAAGACCACCCGCTAACTCGTCAACCGCTTCTTTCAGTTCAACTTCCTCAAGGGCTTGCCAGAGAACGTGATCAGGATACTCCTCAAAGGGGTCAAGATTCTCCCGCAAACGCCCGGAAAATAAAACAGGCTCTTGCGGTATGATACTGATCTTTGATCGCAAATCATGCATGCCCAAAGTACTGGTGGGTATATCATCGATGTAAATATCACCTTCGATATATGCAAGCCTAAATAGGGCTGATATTAAAGAGGATTTTCCTGCCCCAGTACGACCAACGATTCCTAACTTCGCTCGTGGCTTTATGACGAAGTTTAAGTCTTTCAGAACCGGAGGTTCGGCTTTGTCGTATTTCAAGTACATATTTTTGAACTCAACTTTTCCCTGAGTTGGCCACTCTTTCGGAGGTACATTTTCTGGCTTGCTTTCCAGCGGCGGTTCGTGTTCCAATTTACTGTACTCTAATACTCTCTCAACGGAAGTCATCTGATTTTCCATCTCTGCCGTCTGCCGAACACCCCATTGTAGCATCCCAGTAAGTCCGATACACTGAGTGATCGCCAGACCCACGTTACCTCCGAAAGTACTCTGATCGTCAAGAACTAGGAAACTGAAGGTGACTAAACCGGTGTAAAGTACGCAGCTAAAATCCAAGTAGAAACCGAAAGTTCGTGAACATGAAATGAAGATGTACCAGGCCGAAGAATGCAGGTCGAGATGGTTGTCGAACTCTTTGACAAGGATGTTTTCAGCGTCAAAGGCACGAATGGTCGTCAAACCATGCAAAGTGGCGCTCAGATGACCGAACACCGGAGAACGAGCTGAGGAAAAACGGTTTAATAACGATAACGCGTGAACACGTTGTGATGACTTGCAGGTGTTAAAAATACGAAGCGATTAAAAAGTTATTTACTCGAAACGAGTTCGCGGTATCAGATTAGAAAGCGGTAATAACACAAGTTTTATTATGGGAAGATAATGGCACAAATCTGTGACTTTTTAATCCCCTGCATAGATTGAAGAATATGATAATATCATAGAGCTCGATGATGAACGGAATATGAACTCACTTATTCCTTCCAAACGTTTCACACTGCGACTAGTACTGATGTAGATGACTCTCAAAAGATATAGTAGCCCAAGAACGAAGGCAGTGGGTATGATGAGCCAGGGATTCACGACTGAGACAATGACGATGACACCGAGAAGTGCTAAACCAATTTGCATCACATCCACCAGACTCATCGGCAGCAACTCGTCGATAGCACCCATGTCTTTGGAAAATCTGAAAAGCAGATAATCAATGAAACGCGGCGTGTCGTTATTCAGAATTTGGAAACGTTCCCCGATCCTCATCCTCGAGGTAGGTGTGAATTAAACGAAGTTAGTACCTGTTCAAAATACGCCCAGACGTGTTTGTGTTGAAGAAACGCATGGTGGCTCGCGTTATACTGTAGAACATATTTCCATGTAATTTTTTCGACGCCCTCATACACACACTGAAGAACATGTAGGTCCGTAAAAGGGTAAATACTACAGTGGCTATCGTAACTGCGGTGTATATATAAACGCACATTTCCCTAGACAGTGGATTATTCCATTTTGAGATAATCGTGCCGTTGGTTATATTCATCGATGCCTCTTCCGCGTTTACCCAATAAGTTACAAAATAGTCACCACCACTAGCAACAACTTGATTTAGTATACAGACCGTGAACATTATCATAACGAAACACATGTTGCCTGCTGCTTTGAAGTACGCCGTGTAAATTTTTCCTGAAACATTGCCGGTCGTTCGCATCTCTGCTTCCTCAACTGGGTCGACTTCATTTATCTCTTCAGATCTCGCGCTCTGGATGGAAGATCTTCGACTAGAGCTTCTTCGGATGCTGTCGTTGTCCTCTGGTTCTTTAAACTGCTCCAATAGTTTGACAAAGTCCAGTCCAGCTTTTTGGAGTTCTTCGAATGAGCCCTGAGCCGCTACACTACCATTGCTCAAGACGATTATGTGATCGACTTGTTTCAGATACTGGTGCTGGTGCGTTGCTACGATTCGAGTTTTTCCACGTAGATAACCGTCGATGCATTCATCAAACATGTGTCTTCCTACGTGGGCATCTACTGCTGATAAAGGATCGTCAAACAGGTAAATATCAGCTTCCGAATAGACAGCTCTTGCCAAATTGATTCTCGCACGTTGTCCTCCGCTCAAACTGATCCCTCTTTCTCCAACCACTGTCTTATCGCCGTACGGAAATAGGGTGAAGTCTCTTTTTAACTGACAAACACTGACGACTCCTTCGTAGCGTACTTTGTCCATTGGTCGACCAAAGAGGATATTTTGCCTGATGGATGATGCAAAAAGCCACGGCTCTTGACTGGCGTAAGCAACTTTACCGTTCACTTCCATACTTCCGTTGACCAAAGGAAGTTCGCGTAGTATGACGTGGTGAAGACTTGTCTTCCCTGCTCCTACGTGTCCGATAACTGCCACAAGCTGGCCAGGTCTTATGTCAATGTTCAAATTCGAGAGCGTATTCTCTTTGTTGTCCAATCCCCACTTGGCGGTGGCATTTTCCAACAAAAGTGCGGAGCGAGTGTTCCCGGTCTTCTCGAGATCAAACTGTCCATTGGTGATTGGTAGCTTTTCGGTCTCATTGTGCAACAAAAACTTTTGCAAACGCTTAACGGATACCAAAGACTCAGCAATTTGAACTATGCCTAAAATGTAAGACGTAAGTTTTTTAATCTGATCGAATTTTAAAGAAAAAATTTCATCTGTATCGACGATCGAACTTTATGTCAGTTTATTTGTGCTCTTACTAATTGGAAAGCCGATTGTCATTGCTGTACGAAGAACGTTGTAGAATGCTGTCATCATGAAGACTTGCTCAGCTGTGATTTTATTACCAAGAAGAACGTAGACCAGTATTGTAATGAAGACACAGAGCCTCGGGGTATACATGTCGAAAGACAAAGTGATCCCTAGGACGATCGCATTTTTCTTTATCGCGCTGACCTCTTTCCTATAAATAAAAACAGAGACGTTATAATATTCGAATTAGGCACAGCTGTTATCGTTATCGAATTTCTCTATTACCGTCTGGCGATTTCCACGAGATAAGAGAAGGGCTTTTCCCAAGTGTACATCTTGATCACCTGAATTCCGTTTATGATTTCATTCATCAGACGAATTCGTTCGTCCGTTCGCAGCGCGGTTCTTAATCTGAACCTCGAAGACATCTTTCCAAGGTATCCTAACAGGTAAAAAAATGTAATCGATCAAAGCCTGCCGTTTTCAAATTCTACCAGATTGCGTTGAAAAAAAGGCCTGATATCCTAAGCTTCTCGATTCTTTTATCGGATGAATATTTCGCAAGAACTTCGGATTGAATAATAATGTTCAGAAATCGCTGATATGCACTCGACTGAGAGGGATAAGCTACCTAACTGTGAATAATCAAAAGTACGTAATTATGGACGACCCCACTGTCTGGGTCTAATCACTTTGAAACTCACCTTGCAGAGGGATGAACATCAGCAGTGTGACCATACCGATAACCGCAGCCCATCCAACTTGCCGATAAATCAGATATGTAACCACCACAGACTCCAAAGGCCCCAACCAGATGTAGTGGATGAAGTAAATTGCATAATCAAATCTACCCACATCATTGCTGAGTAGGTTGACAACCTAATACATACAGGTTTACCCGCGAATGAATGCCTGTCATTACTCACAATCAGTAATTCGTGCCTAATGAGTTGAGATGATGATGAGCTTACCTGGCCAGCTGTCGTCTCTAATAACGCGGTTTTCGACAGCTTCAGGACTTTTCTGTATACAAGGGAGCTGCAGGCTACCCTCATTTTCATCCCTGTGTGCATAATGCCCAGCATGCAAGGGTGAATGACTATGCAATTGATTGTAGAACAGAAGACAACACCGGCAGCCCATATGTATGCTTCCTGCTTAGTCATTTCGGAATTACCAGTGAAGTATTGGAGTAATCCGGCCAATATTAACGGCTGTGTTATCCTATCGGTGATTAATGATGTTGGATAAAGTTACGTATTCGCTAATACGTTCATGTTCTTTTTCTTTATTTTTTATTTTTTGTAAACCCAATGAGCGATTGTACCACAGACTCACCTGATCAAAAACTCCAAGGTTGCTATTATGATTCCGAACATCATTATATTCGGTCCAAAGCACCTGATTAATACTCGAAGCAGACTGGGCTGAGTTCCTTTCTTTTTGCGACTGCATTTATCAACTTCATCTTCCCATACCCTTACAATTTGATCCCCAAGCACGCTACTCGTGTGTTCATCCAGAGGCTGATAAAGGTCTGATATTTCAAGCTCTCTTCGATATCCGAGAGCAAACAGTTTCAAAACCCATCTACAAGAATCATCTTGTTATAATTGTAATGTGTATGTGTCTATACTAGGAATTGTTACGCAAACCGGACATTATGTATACCCACGTGAATTATCTACGATAATGAGCACCATGTAACTTAACAACAGACTCGGACATAATTGATGATAAAAGATTCACCACTTTCTCATCATATGAGGAAACAATTGAAGTGAAACGAGAAATTACGTTATACGGTAAACGCCATGTGAATTTTATCGCAAATTTACCAAAACCAAATCTGTAATTAGCGATGTATATGAATAATAAAGAGAATAAAAGAGAGCGTGTTATTGGCGGTAGAGCAAGAAAAAGTTTGAAAGTAGGTAATATAAGTTTGGCGTTGCTTCGATCTCGTATACTACATGATTAAATGTACTGAACGTTCAAATACATGCTTACGCCCGCAAAATAGTCGCTCATTGTCAGTCATTCTATTGATACACGTATCGCCTTTTACATTTTATTGGGTGCAGCAGTTTTTATTACAGAACTTGATTTTTTTTTTATCTGGAAGGTCAGTAAATGCATATAGTTTTAAACGCAGTAAATTGTTATCTTCTCTTTCGCAACACGACTATAACTTACGAGAACGTTATTACTGAAAGCGGGTTTGCTCGTTCACGTGGATTTGGTGGAGCTCGTTGCTTTTCCGACTTCTCCATGGTTCATGTAGTGAGCTGATTGTCAAATGTCTCTCATCTCGCACGGCCACCTCCTAAAATGAGAACAAATTACCACAAGGTAATCAACCGAAATCTAATCGTGATTAAATAAGTAACGGTTGCGATGTTGGGAATCATCCTTTGGCCTATACTTCTACGTCTCCTAGTTTCTTATGTTCAACTCGGTACATATATTTGCATAATCTCGCCGAACCAGTATAATTAATTACTAAGTGCTACCTGGCAGAACTCTTTACCACCTGTATAATACAGTGCAGATTTGTACCCTAAAATCTGAGAGTGATATAACGAGCTAAATAATTTGCATTAAACTTTCGCGGTGCAGAATACAGAGCATATAGTAATATTGAAATGAAGCAGCGAAACTTATACATGAAGTCCACATGAGTTGTTTAGTTTTGATTTTTTTCAAGTATTGTCGCAATGATGTTCAATGATGTCAATCGCGATCGCATAATGCTCAAGTACCCGCAGATGATTGTGTGGTCTTGAGACGTCCTCAATACAAACCTATTAGTTATTATACCAATAACCCATCCTCAATGGCAGACGAGTGTATAACTTTTAACGAATTCAATACAACGCAACGACCTCGTCAAGTAGGCAGATGGAGTGTGGCTAAGCTCAAGCTTCTTTGAATTATATCACTGGAGACGAAGCATTGGAAATTTGAAACCCTATACCCGTGAATACCGATTTGCTATCGTGAATTCATTGAAAAACAAGATTAATTAAGAACATACGTAGAGACTTAGTGACAATGCGATCGTATTACTTTCTTATTATGCGAGTGAAACACGCGATAGTTACGGAGCTAAGAAAAAACAAATTACAGCTAGATTTGCGATTTGCGGCTACATCCGCGGAAGGCATTTGAAACTATCGACAATTCGTAATACACGTTTTTTATTTTTAACTTCGGTGTATAAATTTGAAAAGATAGGCGTCTGTTGAGGTCGACGTAGTGGCGTAGCTCGTATGCACGATCAACTGTGAACTGTATCCGGGTTTTGTAACTCGAATGAGCTGTATATGAATTCTAAACATGCGAAACTGAATTTTTTTTGATGAGGTGAATTCATCATATGTTCATTGACGCACAGCCAGAGGCGCCACATTACTCCGTGAATTTTAAAACAAGAATTCAATAATGCTGATCAAAGTTTCGTTACATCTGTTTACGCTATAAATCGAAATGCAAGGCCATACACCAAGACGTATGTGTGATGAATATAGAAAGGTATGCTCATGCGAGAAGGTATATAAAGATGAGATCGCTTTTATTGAAATCGACAATGTTATAGACTCGACAATAACAACGAATCAACGTTCCACCTTTCAACCTTTACTTTATTAAATCCATCAAGATTTACTTTCCGATAAAATCAGACGCCACTGGCCTTATCTTCGCACACACAAAATTTTTCAAGTCTGCATTTGTTGGTCCAATATAGAACTACGGATATCTGATTGCATCTACACTCGTGACTGAGAAGGTGTTATTGCATTTATGTATTCATGTGTACGTCTAGAATGTTCAATGTTTAACTTTAGTAGCTTTTGGTATGCAATAAATGACGAATTGTTCACAAGATAAATGTATACGAAAGACATACTCGGTGACATTATTCTATTGAAATTTTGTGGCTTATGATGACGAATGACATCTATTCGAATAGCCATATGACAGGGATTGCTGATTACTTCACATTTCCTCTCGAATATTCGACTGTAAAATTCACGAAGTAATATTTGTTTAATCTAAAACGATTCTTGGCAAATTATAGCTGAGGCAGCTATTGCCTATCAAGTTGACATCAATTTCTAATGCTCTAGTGAAATTGTATAATTTCATTACAATTCAAACATCTTGCAATCTCGAATGTACGACATCAATTTTTAGCACACATTCATGCACCAGGTAATCGTGACATGAATCTAACTATTTTGCCACTTCAAACCAGACAATTGGGATCTATGATCAATTTTGATCTAACACAAGCCATGGGGAAACGAAGGTTCATTACGACTCGATCATCACATGGCCGAGTCCTATTTTCCTCATTATCAATTTACTACCCAAAAATGTTGTTCTGTCAATCAGAGATACTTTGCACATCTGTTCAGTAAGCCTATCGTGGTCTGGGGCCAAGGGTAACTCGTAAATCAACTAATTGCAAGCGTTAAGTGCGGCCGATTCATGACTAACTTGCAAACTAATTAATGAAGAAATTCAATACAGCTGCCTTGACACGTATTTACTTTATTTCTGACAGGATTCAATATCTGCTTTGTTCGACAATCATACGCATATGGGTATGTATGTGTGCATATGGACCTTATCCCATGACGCATAATTGTTTTCCTTGGATTGCTAATTATTGTGTCCCAGAGTTTTTGTCCGAGTGGATTCTATCAACAATCTAATATATTCTAAGTATTGTCAGACTGATTACTCGTCGTGCCTGGCTCTGGGCTGATAGACGAGAGTTAGTGATCCCGTTGGGTTGTTAGCTTTAGAGTTGCGCGGTGCTGTGACGCCGCGAGCGAGAACCCATGAGGTCAAGCACTTACCACAGCCATCGACTACGGGTGTATGTATTAAATACGTATATTTAACATATACGTAAATGAATACCATGCAGTACGAATGCCAACTGCGTTCAGACTCGATTCCACGAGTAGAGGAAAATGTGTGAACGAAAATGAGTACAAGTCTAGTAGGTAATAAATTCATCAGAGGAAAAAATTCATAAAATATTCTAGAGAAGTTTGAATTTTTTTTTTTTTTTTTGTGAATGGAAAGAGTGACCGTGTTTCTATTAATAATATATGAAGCAAAGCTATAGGTGTACGCGCGAATGTCACGTTAAGTAAAAATAGTTCCCAGGTCTTCGTGAGTAGTGAGTTTCGAGCAAACTATCACAACTATCGATTCAATATATTCGTTGTCGAATGCTGATGGCTTAGCACCTACACTATAAACATCACCTTAATGTTTCAAGAAAGATACTTATATTTCCATTATTGAGTGACACAAGCTTCTTTTTTTCTTTATTTTTTTCATCATTCTCTAGTCCCATGACTTGGAAAGCAGCTGCTCGTTACACAACGACGGTCAACTTCCTACTCACATACATATCGTTCATTGTGTATGCTCGTGCCAGTTGCCGAATTGTATATTTTTGCCCTGACCTCGAGTCCCCCATTTAATTTTAATATCTTCTAAAAACGTGCGTTTACAACCAATTGAATAAGCTATCAATTATTTTCACTCGGATCGTAATCGAAATGATATTTTTATTTCAGACCTGCAAACGCTGCTCCGAAATGTATAATTTGAAAATATTCAGCAACTGATTTACGAACGTGTTAGCTTATGCTAACGGTGCTATAAAACCCACCTCGCAAAGAAAATATTTGCGAAGAATTGACCTAGTGAAGACAATGCTTGTGTATGCATGACTTAGACGAAACATTACATCGTTTGATTAGATTCGTAATATCAACTGGACTTTAATGAAAAATATTGAAAGCTTCAATTCAATTCAATTCAATCATCGGTCGATACGTTCTATCATGTAGTTTAATTAATTAAATGCTAATTACGCCCACAATCCGTTTCTCATCACGTGATACATGCTGTAGTAGGTATATATAGACTTCTCGTCTTCTATAGCATTTCATAACATATCGACACGATCGACGGATGCACACGTGTATATCGGACTCCTATCTCAACGAATCGGAGCCGAAGTCAGAAATGATCAGGAACATGTCCCGATAGTAATTTTTTCTCCCAAAAAATAATAATCGGATCAATCGTCGCTATATCGAATAGCGCGAGACTGAGAACAGCTGTGAGAATGACGCTCGTTGTGGTTACCATGGAAACCGATATATCGGGTTGACTGATAAATTCCCATCTCGTCGAACGTGTGTTCATTCACATACCAAGGCTTAACAACGTTCAGTGTAAACAGAGCACCGTTATTTCAATGTCGTATACATATACGTATACATCAAGTCATGTTGCACATGCATAGTACATATAGGTATATGAACACTGTGGTGTGCGCTGAGCAGATATCTGTGCAAATGTACGAGTAAGCGTTTCGCGATAAGCTGCGTGTAACTGAAGGTCTGCTCACCAAGAACCGGCTTTTTAAAATAGTGCAGTAAATGATGTTGCGATTTTCAATGCAATTATATCAGACGCTAGGTGGGCACAATGCTGCATTGAACACGGTTTCAGCCATGTTCATTATCAATATATTATTAAGTTAATAACAGAATGAATTTTCAGACATTTACTGAGGAAGCCTGAAACTAGATCGCGCGATAGTGAGTCATTAGCTTCGAGGAACGTATGTACTATTCGTTATAAAACTGTATCCTACTGAGGAAAAGTTGTGATATATTGACGTAAGTCGACGGATTGTGATAGGAAATTGTGAAATGCTGATGAAATTATAACACTATGTGATATCAATTCAGAGATTATATCAATTCCCAGTGAAACAATCGTTGAAATCTAATATAAACGCGTGCATGGGGTATCCATGTGCAGTTTTCTATCGACTCACGCACTTTTTTTTAGCACCGCGTTCATTCGCTCATTGCGCTTTTCTGCAGGTTCAATACTCCGCACTATTCGATCGCGGAATCTATGTAGCACAATATAATTTACTGCTCGAAACTCCTGCGTACCTCGAACCACCGCTGGCTATATTTCGACTCCGTTTTATGCGCTGTGATCCAAGTGTGTATTACGTACCCGAAGGCTCTCCTCTTCTTCTTCTTATACGTAACGAAAACACCTGCAGGCTATCTGCATGAGCCAGAAATGAAATGACTCCGGTCAGCAGAACTCGACGTGATTAAACTGTGGCACTACCCCAAAGTAATGCTAACGAAGCAAGACTGACAATGAGAGACCGAGAAGTGAGAACCCGTCAGTCGGGCACGTGGTGGAAATCTCTTGCGTCTGCGCCTTTACCACTCATCTTCCAAATGGGATAGCCACGTGACACACCAGTCACAAAACGATTTAAAAGACCAAATGCTTTCAACAAACTTCGATGCAATAACATACTTATCACATCTTTTCTGTCGATTGTCGAAGAAATTGTGAAAATCATCAATCATTAAGAAGAAATATCGACCGTACTTTCTCTCTCTGTGAATTTTTTCCCGTCTCATAACAGCACATGCATGTATTTTTCAGCTGATATGAAACTCATCATCACTTCCTCAAAACCAATCCATTCACTTTAGCGGTTCACCATATTCAAAACTGACCTCAAAAGCTCAGGGCCCAGATTGTCCGTTCATTATATTACCGTTAGTGATTCCTATAGGTTTCTGAGCCGGCTATTTTGGGATATTCTTATACATATTTCTTTGCTTAACGTGGCTATAAGGCTCCAGGTTATCACATAACAAACTGCGAAACAGGCGCTGGTGTACATCGAGTAGCCGATGATAAGGCGTAAAGCGTATTGCATCAATATTGGCTCTAGATTAACGATGAAATTTTATTCTTGAAAGAGATTATAGCGGTAGATCTGATAAATCACCACACAGACATGATTACATAAAAATTTCTTACCACTTGAATCATCAGTCGAGTAGCTGCTAGAAGAACTTTGAATCAATACTTTGAGTAGGAATAAGATTACGTAATCGGAAACGGGTCACGCAGACAGTAAGAAAGACGCGATTTTCGTAATGTTGGACAATAGATTCAAGCTCAATCAGCTCAATCATATGTTGACACATGGAATAACCAATTCTAAGTTAAGCTAGTTTGTGCACTTAGAATCGTGAGTCCGATTTGACATTCTGAATAATTTGGGGAAATTCTTACTCCGAAATGCAGTTTTCCTCAGCAACTCGATGCTGGCTTTATATTACTGTACAGAGGCCCACGGAAAAATGAAATGATTGGTGCTACAGCTAGAGCAAAAATGCAACAGCTCCCTAAGCTTTCGAGTGACTATTTGTGCAGCTGCTTCAAGATTAGTCATTGTAAGGAAATACCTCATAGCCTTAACAATTCCCGGGTCCCCATCGCAGGGATGAAAACTCGAGGTTTTCATTGTCCTCAAGATCTTCTATGCAGGCTGTTTTTTCTCAAGCCCCACGCTTTCGCCCTTTTTCACATCACTAATCATCCGGTATTTTTCCTTCTTATATTTTTCCTATCTGTCCCCCGGTTAGAAATAAGACGCTCTTTTACCATCCACCAATGAATTCTTAGTTGAAACATTAAGATAACTTTTAATTTATGAAAAGACTCACTTTGCTGTTAATGATAAAATATCATTGAACTTGAGACCAACCTCGGTTCATCACTCAACTTACCGCAATCTTGGAATTCATTGTTCGGGGGGAATAATTTTTATCACACATGTTTTCTCTTTTGTCTAAAGCGCATCGGGTTATCGTTGACAATGTGTGTTTAATCAAGGAAATTAAAACCGCATGCGTATTGAGACCATTCAGTGTCGACGAATCTGGATGATTCTTTCTATGCCTTCCAGAACTGCATTATAGCTATACAAATGCAATACATGGTAACAGTGGTATTACAGTTGCTAATCTCTCTTGACGGGGTCGAGAATCTGAAGCCAATACTATACCAGCCTGATGAAAAAAGACATTTCAGTCTTCAACTGAAACGGAATAACGTGCGGTTATATACTGGATAAGAATATCAGCTCCGTTTTGTTCAACGCTATTTGATTTGAATATTTCATTTCTTCTACAAATATTTCAGCTATCTTATTATTATCGACTAACAGACTGATGCTGATGTTCTTTCTCCGAGAAAGAAAATACTCCGTAGAACCAGCTCCAACATAATTGGTCTACTGGTCGTTCGCTGCAACTGATCACAGGTTAGAGAAAGGTATGTTCGATCGGATGACCTTTTGCCGGACAAAATTACAGTGGTACCCGTCTCTGGTAATTACCAATCCCTAGTTTATTTCCAAGATTTGTATTTTCTGAGGAATTCACAGAGTGCTGGTACCGAGTGCAATGATATAGCACCTCACCGTGACAATGCAAGTTTACTCTCTTATTCTAAGAAGTATTTTGCTTCCGACCCAATTGATAAGACGCAGGTGCTCCCCGTGAAGGTGCATTTGAGTAAACCAATTTGCTCCACTATTACGAATGATGATCGTAGATTCAGATAACAATAATCAGCCAATGCTGACTTTCGCAGTGTGTAATGCTGCAATGATTCCAATCTGTATAGATGATGTAGCAATAGTATAGCGGTCTATTAGATAAGATTTAAATTTAGATTCCTAAACTGACTGATGGATCTGGTTCTCCAGAAAGTTGACAAAATTAATTCTCTGTCGGAGACAATTTTGGACAATCCGTTGAGAAGGCCTGAAACGCATTGTATTTTTTATATTATTCACATTCATCTGACCGCACGCGGAAAACGCTTGTAATGTGTAACAGGAAAAGGCGTGCTTTTAAAACGTTCTATGTGCTGATAAAATAAACGAAAAATGTAGTACATACATCGCGTGTAATTATACAAGAAATAATCGTATCGCCAGTGTGTAAATGGTTATTTGTCAAGCGGACATCCGACCGGAAAATAAACGTGAAACACGTTCATATAGTATACGTGAAATATAGACGTTTTACACTAGCGTATGTTCATTGGAAAATTAAGTGGATATAAGTTAGCCCTGAAATGAGGAGGCTAACAATTATTGCACATGCTACCTGACATATGGTCGAGGTATCACGTGCATATGTAATAAGCTCATAAATCAGAAAATATGACGAATTGGATACTCTTTTGTGGTTTTATTGGATAAGGTTATTCACGAATCACCAATCAGAATCGAGGGGTACTTTACCTCGGTTCGAACAGCGAGCCGTTCGTCAGTTTCGCATGAACCTTCGGCTACCAAAATCGATTCCACGATGCAGGTAAGGGCCTAACTCTCGCCTATTATGCGCGCGTTTGATATATGCAGGTTTCAGATCACCTCGATTTGTTCAAAGAAATATCTTATTAAAAAATCTTAGTAACATACTGCGATACTTTCATACTTCGCACAAATTGGTGAATGTAACATGTACGAGTTTCTACAACAATTGAAGAAATGAATGAAATATAACAGCCGGAATTGATTAAGCCCTGCTTCATCCAAGTTAAATTTCTTAAATCGTTACAAGACATTTGATAACACTCTTACAATTGTTATAATTAGTCTCCTCTAATTTACTGAATTCAAGATTATAAAGAAGATTTATGTAGAGCTTCAAATACAAAACGCAAGGTAGTCGTAAAATCATTGAATAAATTTGTTATAAAAATTCTCGGTGATGTTGATGATGTTTGCTGTGTTGGGATTCAGCAATTATTTGTTCTGAAATCATATTGAATTACGGTACTGTCAGATATAAGTACGTAGCTAATAAGATAACAGGAAATGCCTGACAATAGATCACCGATAAGTTATAAAGAAAAGTTTTTTAGGAGTACGTAATACTTGGTTGTCAAGGTCAACTTCCGAATGTTTTATCTCGTAGAGATTTACACAGTCTACTGTTGACAACGATTCAAATTACTTTTGCAATCAGGAAACTTTATCCCAAAAGAATAAGGCCCATGGACCTATCTCTTTGACAAATTCCTCGAAATCGTCGTAGCCAAAACAAGATGAACAGATTAAACATTTTATGCCCGTAAAGATTTTGGGCTAGTATAATTTGCATTTGAAATACAGAGAACACAGGCACATTGGCCTGTAGAGCAAAATCGGCACCCAAGAGATGATGCGAATTTTGAAAAACTAATTAATGGCAATTGGACTAAACCTTCCGTTTGTTCATGATATCAATTGTACTCATATCGATGTTTTCCCAAATGAATTGAGTTGTACAAAAAAATATCGACATGATTTATAATCTGATATATGATACCTATATATCAACGAGGTAAACATCTCTCTCAGAGAGGAACCTAATTATTTCTTCAAATGTTCTTCTTTACAGGGAAATAAAATTGTTCAAGCATCAAAAATGCTGTTCTTGAACAAACGTATGTTGGTCTCGATAGGCATTTGGCCAAACGAGAATAATAATCTACGCTTCGCATTCAGCTTCATTTACATCGGTATCCATGTAGCTATGGAGTACGCAGATTTTATACAACATATCGGTAATCTTGAACAAATCCTGGACAACTTGTCCGAAAGCACTACCTACACCATATTATTAATAAAGATAGCAGTGTTTCGAAAAAATCGTATCTTAAGTAAGATGATCGATTCCATGAACGAAGACTGTGCAAATCACAAATATCAAAGTTTGAGGGAGCAAAGAATTTACGCAACGTACAACTCGATGGCGAAAACGTTCTATAAAATTTTGCTATATTTGGTATCTGCTACCGCTATTTTCTACTACCTGAGACCGCTTGCTGGACTATTATTTACAAGTAAGACAAATTCACCATTATCAAAAAGTTATTTGCCATTCTGTCGACTGACGATGGACTCATTGATTTTCTGTACCCGTCGATATCATTCGACAAAATATGAGAACTTGAGCAGTTCAAGGGCTCAACGTATAGCAAGGCTTCATTTCGGGTTGCGATTTTGATTAACGATCTTAATTGCTATGCTAATTGAACCAGAAATTTGTACGAACAATCAACTCGAAATTAATGAAAGAGGAATCATTTTTTCAGGTAGTCATCACAATGGCACAACACCTTTCGTTTTACCATATCGGACACGCTTCGTCTACGAAATGACAGAAGTCTACAGGTATGCTCTAGCCTACGCGTATCAAGCCGGTACATTGCACATTGTGACTTTTGGCTGGGTCGGGACTGATGGATTATTGATATCGCTGACGTTGCACGTATCTGGGCAATTATCCGTTTTGGCTGACAGCATCGTAAACCTCAAAAAAGATCCGAAAAATATTAGCCACCCTGTGATCCGCAATATAGTGAAGCGACATCTCCGATTAATTTGGTAAAATGTTGTCATTGACCCCTCGCTATACTATACAGGAAATACAAATTCCACCGGATATCAGTGTAGAGTAATTTTTATAAAATTTCTAGGATGGCCAAGAATATAGACACGGCATTCACCATTGTTTTATTGGGTCAATTATTGGGATCTGCTTTACTCGTTTGTCTAAATGGGTATAATGTAATTGTGGTGAGCATCAGCTCATGTTAATCCTAAATGATTTAGCGAATGATCAATCTCACATTAAGCTATTGGCGCATTAACAAGTGTCACTTACGATGAGACATGACAATAATAGGATTTTTGTTCTGCAGAATTCGGAAAGAACGCAAAAGACCAGCTTGATTACGTTTGCCCTGTACGAGGCAACTATGCTAACTTTCCTTTACTCTTATTGTTTCATAGGCGAATGTCTCATACGAGAGGTGAGCTAAATTCGTGAATAAACCGCAGGTAAATGTTGAGAATAATAATGATTTGTCTGATATGAAATATTTGCAGAGCAAACGCGTCCTCGATGCTTTTTACCAGTGCGCCTGGTACGAAATGCCAGCTTCTCAATCGAAGGATCTTATCATATGCATGGCCAGATCCCAAAAACCGCTTTACCTTACGGCTGGGAAATTCTATATTTTTTCATTGGAAAACTTTACTCGAGTAAGTTACAATCTGATCCATCTATAACGGGCTCAAATGCGCAGCGTTGCACTGGTCAACGATGACGAACATATAGAGCTTCAATAATGCAATATGAATCGATTGAATATTTCATTTGTACTTATACCTACGTCTGGGTATACCTGTGCATATAGTTACCTATTATATGGGGTCGCTTATATCGTATTCAGCTGCCTATGCACTACTGAGCCTATGGACTCGGAGGATATAAAATTCATTTGAATTGAAGATTTTTAAAATAGTCTTAGTTCCATGTAAAATTTTCAACACCTTTCCCTGTTCTGTGAAATAATTGTTCAACTCTATTTCTCCCTAGGTGCTCAAAAGCTCATTCACATATCTGTCCGTGTTGAGGACTCTGATGTAAGTCAGTGTTCCAATTATACTTTGAGAATAACTCAGATATCGTTGGCCTAATTCTCAAATGTCGTAAGCCACAAAATTTCGAAAATTGATTTTTTCGTCTCTTTGGACTTTTTTTTTACGTTTTTGACTTATTTTCACTCTCTCTCAGAAAATTTTTCATTTGTGGGTTACGACATTTGAGAATTAGGCCATCGATATGCTAGTCTGTGAAATAACTAATTCTGTTGATTTCCTTTGTACAGGTAATGGTGTTTTATGAATGATCGCATCCGCATTCAAGTAGGTACACCATAATATGGAAACATCACACATTGCTACATTATTGATTGCAACTCATCACACGAATACTATAGCTGTAAATACGAACACTCCGATGGTTTTATTTCTTCGTATTTAGTCGGCTTGACCAGCCAAGTCGACATTATGAATTCGATTATAGATGATTAATTGTTGAAACTGATTTGCAATAAACAGTATCTCTTCGTGTAGATCGTTCATTATGTGATTACACAAAATAATTGTGATTTCAAAATATTTCAATGTTTAGAAACACGTATTATCAATTTTTAGAAACATGTGCGTTTGAGTAGACCTGATAATGATTGATCAAATTTGAACATTCGAAAAATGTATGCTATCATAAAGAAAACCGCGAGGCACTGCATATTGCAAGGAGACTGGTACAAAATATGGGAGAGAAATTGAACAATGAAAGTGACGATATGAGCCGTTTATTTTTTTTATTTTTACTTTTCACCTGGGTATAGTATTGTAAAGTATAGTCAAGTATCAGTGAAAGAGTCGTCTCATTATCAGCTCACCTATTATCCAAAATGGGATCTTGCCAGGTTACGTGAGATATTTGTGAACTTTCGTCCTTCTACTGTCAGGATGAAAATTTGTTCACTTCAACCACGTTGAGAACGAGTTGAGAAAAATGTTAGTTGGATTAGTGTAACGGTATACCGAGCTATACGCTAATTCAAAAATACATACAGTTATATAGAACAACTCCTAAGAATTAAAGTGAGCACTTACCAAAACCGAGAATAGCTATAAGCAAATGACCAGCGGCTTCGAACCATGACAGAATTAGTCAGTGGGGTCGACATAGGATCGCAATTCTATATCAGACAAAATTACTACATTTCCATTCCAGCCTATTCTTTCCTAGCACCATTTATGACAGTGAGAACAAATTATGCACGCCCTCATGTTCGAATTCTGTGATCGCTATAGGATCTGCATTACCTGAACGCAGGTAAGTATGGTAAGGTATTATTACTGTTGATTATTGCCCTTGCGATCAGACATTGTCATGGGATATAACAAGAGGTATAATTTCAGCATAGGATTGCACAGAGCTTTTATCATTTGAAAATAGTCGGAAAACCCTACGTATAAGTCTCCATCTAGCAGTGTGAAATATATTATCCGCCCTTAAGGCCAACTAACGTATTAGTCATTCGCATCACTAATGGCCGGTTTCATCAACGAAAAAAGTCATAGTTTTATCGGGCTAATTATGTTATAAAAAGTTATGTTTATCCAGAGAATGACTTAATTTGTAAAATGGAAGGACATTTTCGATATGAAAATGCAATTTCCAAATCAGTGAATAAAGTTAATCGATGAATAAAAATTATTTGGTGAAACCGGCAATTCTGAAAAATTCCTGGATCAATTTACATTGCAAGACGAATGTATACGAGCTACAGCAATACCTTGCGTGGTAATCGATCACAATGTACCTAGTATTATTTTCATCTATTATGCACCCCGACGTCTGCAGTGGTCGAGAAATCATGCACATAAGAAATCTCCTCACGAATTCGAAAATGAAAGTGGTCGTATGCTTCTCAATCCGATGGGATGCTGATTTATACCCTCAACCAGCCAAAATTCTGCGATGCAAGTAAGTCCTAAACTTACTTCTCATGATCAAACATAGCCAATGTGGGGAATAAACTTAAACAAGAAGATGGTTGTGCTTCAGCGTGAAAACACATTATTTATTCATTCATTATCTGACAAGACCAACTAACCAATCTGAAATTTCAATTCGATCTGACCAACGCCGAGAAGGTGATAGCTTAGATTGAGCAAATATATTCCCTCATCGGTCTCTAGCCATTGAGACCAAGCGACTCGCTGTTTGCTTTCTTTCTCGTATATACCTTGGCGTTCATCTGTGCAATTTATATTGATTTTCGACAATCGCCTGATCATCATTGCCAGCGTTTCTGAGATAGTGCTTCATCAAAATATATTTTGCAAGCTGTATTTCTACCGCATCTACAGAAATACTCTGGGCGTCGCAAATAAGGAAATTTACGAAGACTTTGAAGAAAAAATGTACACGAAACTGTTCAGGAAAGGAGAGCTTTCCTGAAATACAACGCAATGGCTGAGCTGTTCATAAGAATTACCTTGCCACTATTCTTCACTCTGAGTTTCTTGTACTTCCTGAGACCATCTACTAGTCGTCTTGGTACCAATAGCCAGGTGTGTAAGGTGCGATATCATATATAGGTCAGGTAATACATCGATGGTAGAGCGTAGAAAAAAAATTCGCGAGATGAAACACAGACAACCTCCTCATCGTCTGAGTAGAAAAATGACTATCACAGGCTGATCACACTTCATTTGCGAGTAGTTATCGTAGTACAGTGCAACCTCTGAATGAGCCCTCTCCAAGTAAGACCGCTTCTCCAAATCTTCGTTCGGAATTTGCCCCCACTACTTCGCGCATCGTAGCATCGGGGGCGAACCTCTGAATAGGACCGCGCGTGGAAAATGCGTATTGATCTTAATTCATGCTTTGAATAATAGTATACCTAGTAATGAAAATTTCGGAAAATTTCAATTGCGGGTCTTAAACTGTGCACCTAATCGAAGTTCCCGCGTAGATTTTGACTTAAGTTTCGACGTTCCTCGGACCCCCTGAGTACCCGGCCTGCTTCTAATGGTTTCACGCTGCGCCTGAAGTAAGGGCACCAATCCACTATACAGTCGGTATAGAGATCCGTGACAGAAATATACATTCATCGTTGCTCCCTAATTTTTCAAGTGACTATTTGTCCAACTGGACGAGCACCCGGTGTCAGAAAAGACGTGATGTTTCACGATTTTCGGGTTCTGGTCATAAAAATGTCTTCGAAGTCTTCGAGGTAGGCCGTTCTTCGTCAAGACCCACAATTTTGTCTTTTTCCACATCAATAATGATCTGGTATTTTTCCTTCTTACATTTTCCTTATCTTTGCCTCATTTTCAAACAACAGGCTCTTCTAACGCCTTCAACTCTATTAACACAAGCAAGAGACGAGCGAAGTTCTACAAACTTCAAAACGCCTGTTGTAATTCTGAATTGGATGCATTAAGATGACTCAAAAAAAGGAAAATTCCATTTTCTCCTTCTTATTTCAAGAATAGAGTAGTATTGAAGTTCAGACGCACTTCTCCGACTATATAACTCTACTAGTGTGCTGTGAGAAGACAATCCAGTCTTCGGCGGAAATAGAATGAGGTGTAGTTAGACCCTAAAGAAAATTACAAGCTCTCTTCTATTCCGCGATGTTTGATTTGAATATTTTATTGCTTCTGAAGGTACTTCAGCTATCTTATTATTGGCTATCCGATTGATGCTGATGTTCTTTCTGCAGAAAAGAAAATACTTCCTAGAACCAGCTCCAACGTAATTGGCCCACTGATCGTTCGCCGTAACTGATCACTATAGTTACGAAAAGGTGTATTAGATCGGATGATCTCTTGTCGAATAAAATTACCGTGATACCAGTTTTCAAAGATTTTTATGACCTAAGAAAAATTTACGGAACGTTAATACCGACTGCAATGTTACAGCACCTCACCGTTACAGTGCAATTACACTCCGTTATTATATGAAGACTTTCGCTCCTGACCCAATTGATAAAACGTTAATGTTCCTCATGTAGGTGCATTCAGGTGGACATCTCACTCTTCCTAATGCTTATGATATATAACGGACAGTGATTTGCAAGAAATGACATTCGTACTACGCAATGCTACAATAATTCAGAAAATACATTATCGATTGTCATGCATCTTGTTCAATTCCCGTATAAGACTATAATTTGAACGCGCAGTACTCGAAGTACATTTACGTATGGCATTTGATTGAAAGTCTTTGTAAGATTGAAAGTCCCCGTAGCCCCCCCGCCCCCAAATCAAGGCCTGCACATATTGAATTGGATCCACATACTTATAATTAGTTATAGCATAATACGAGCGTTGATTCTTACGATTAATTAAATTACATTTTTGCCTCGCTCATCTCAAAACTGGTAAAGCGGATATAAGTTAACCCTGAGTTTAGGAGAATAACAATTATTGCCCATGCTACCTGACATATGGTCGAGGTATCACGTGCATATGTGATGAGCTCATGAATCGAAAAATATGGCGTATTGGATACTATTTCGTGGTTTTATTGTATCCGTATATTCACGAATCACTAATCAGAATGGAGAGACATATTACCTCTGTTCGGGAAGGGAATTGTCTGCCAGTTTCTCGTAAGCCTTCGTTTACCAAAAATCGACTCCGCAATGCAGGTAAGGGCTTAAGCTTTGCTAGATTCAAGTTTCTTCAAGTGAAAGTATAACTCATATGATTCGGAGAATACCTGCAGTGATTGATGATGAAAATATGAGGAAATATTATATACCTATATACTTCTATTTTTTTTTTTTCTACCTACTCTCCTACCATCATGATTTTTCTGCAGGGTGATCAAGTTGCTGAAATATCAGACGTGCTGTTCTTGAACAAACGTTTGTTATCCTTTATGGGCATTTGGCCAAAGGACAGTAATGACTTACGCTTTGTTGTTAACTTCGGCTACATGTGCATTCACGTGGCCATGGAATATGCAGACTTTATACAACACCTCGGTGAGCTCGAGCAAATCGTGGACAACCTATCCACAACCATCATTTTCTCGCTATTATTAATAAAGATGGCAACTTTTCGGAAAAATCGTATCTTGAGTAAGCTGATAGATGCCATGAACGAGGACTGTGAAAATCTCAAGTATCAAAGTTCGAAGGAACGGAGCATCTATGCAACGTACAACTTGATGGCAAAAAGATTTTATAAAATTTTGCTACCTTTAGTTGCTTTCACCTCTTTGCTCTACTACCTCAGACCGCTTGCCTCATTATTATTCACAAGTAAGACAAATTAATCATTACCAAAAAGTTATTTGACATTTTGTCGACTGATGATCAACTGATCAATCTCTCGCACATGTCGATATCACGAGGCAAAATATGGAAAATTGAGCATTCTGGTGGTTAAACATATAGCAATAAGCTCTATTTCTAGTTGCAATTTTAATTTACGGTGTGTATTCTTAGACGGGTTGAAATGATTGAAATAGAAGACTTGTACAAAGAAAAGTACTCGAAATGAATAAAAAACGAAACATTTCCTTAGGTAGTCACAATGGCGAGACCCGTTTCGTTTTACCATACCGGACACGATTTTTCTACGAAATGACAGAAGTCTACAGGTATGCTTTGGCTTATGTCTATCAAGCAGTGGCGATACACATGATAACCATTGGCTATGTCGGAACCGATGGATTATTGATATCGCTGACATTGCATGTGTCTGGGCAATTATCCGTTTTGGCTGACAGCATCATAAACCTCACAAAAGATGCGAAAAATGGTAGCAACAGCAGCCCTGCGATTGGCAGTATCGTAAAGAGACATCTTCGATTAATTTGGTAAAACGCTATGATTAAACGATTGTTACTGCAGGATATGTCAATTTCGCTGATTATATCAGTGTACACCGAACTTATAAAATTTTCAGGATGGCAAAGAACATAGATACGGCATTCACCATCGTCTTGTTGAGTCAACTACTGGGATCCTCTTTACTTATTTCTCTGAACGGGTATAACGTCATTGTGGTAAGTATCCGCGCATATTTATCCACGATGATTTTAGTAAGGGGCCATCCATAAACTACGTCCCGGAAGTAGTGGAGGCTCAGCGTGACCATGGGTGACGAGGGCGCAGGACGGGGTCAGACAAAATGTGGCTGCACTGATCATTATTATTTTTTTTTCTTCAAATTCTTTCAATTAACGCATTCTATTCGTTTTCCAATCCCGTCATTTGACGTCAAATAATGAAAAGAAATACGGCTGGTTAATAGATCTTTCGTACTGCAGAATTCGAAAAATACCCAGACGACGAGCTTCATAGCGTTTGCTCTGTACGAGACATCCTTGCTAATTCTTCTGTACTCGTACTGTTTCATCGGTGAATGTCTCATACGAGAGGTGGGCTAGAATGTTGAATGCTGATCCCAGATAAGTGGTTCCAATAATAACTAATTTGTCTTGCATGAAATGTCTGCAGAGCAAACGCGTCCTTGATGCTTTTTATCAGTGCGCCTGGTACGAGATGCCAGCTTCTCATTCGAAGGATCTTATCATATGTATGGCCAGATCCCAAAAACCGCTCTACCTTACCGCTGGGAAATTCTACATTTTTTCACTGGCAAACTTTACTCAAGTAAGTTACAACCTGATCCATCTATGACGGGCATAATTGTGCAGCGTTGCGCTGTTCAACGATGACGAACATAGAGCTTTAATATTACAGTATGAATCGATTGAATGTTTCGTTTATATACATATACCCACATCTTGATATATATAGCAGCTATATGTACAAATTTTTTTACATACATATAACATATGTGTATAGATACTGCATAGGGCGATCTGCATTTTATTCAGTGGCCCTATTTATGAGCCTACTGAATCCAAAAATGTAAACTACATATGAATTCAAACTGTTCCATTCGAAGTCGTCGAATCTCTAATTTGTTTTACGAAGTAATAATCTATCTCTATTTATCACTAGGTAGTCAAAAGCTCATTCACATATCTGTCGGTGTTGAGGACTCTGGTGTAAGTCGATGCCGGAATTAATTTGAGATGAATTCAATATACCTGCAAATCACCTGAATAATTTAATTTACTTTCCATTACACAGATGATACGAATACTGTTAATAATCCATTGGGGAGTCGTAATGGAATCATAAAACATGTGAAAACATCAACGCTGCACGTGTTTTATCTGTTAATATATACTTAGTGGCCTCATATTGATATCAACTAAATTATGCTTGATCAGATGTTGGAGCAATTCTTAATAGATTGTTAATTCAATTAAATTATTAAGATTTTGTGAGTGTAATCGATGGCTCTAAATGCAAACGGTAGATATCATTCTATAATAACCATAAGTAAATTGCATATTATTATTCATTGTAAACTTTATGTATAGTAGGAGTGTCTATAGCTGTAACCAACAGATGCACGGGTCTTTCTAAAAAACAGTTCTCCCTCGGAAATAAATTACATACAAAAAAATGAATGTATAGAGTACGAAAAAAAAATATGTCCATGACATGTGAATTGGGAATAAAATTTAAGAAATTCCAATAGCCTAATTTCCCCTATATTTCTTAGGCGGCGCTTAATTTCATCTCAAATATTCCTACGATATTTCATAAATCCTTGATCAGAACGGTTTATTTTTACAAATCAATACGGTCCTTATTCTATACCCTCCGTAATGGCGAGTAGGATAAAGTGAAAATGTTGGTGGAAGACTCGTTACAGGTCACATTATCATCGAGAATGAACCTATAATTTCCATGGTAAGACTAGCAAGGAGTAAGTATAAAGTTCGCTATTCGATTGTAATACCTACCGTATGACTGTATCGGACAAAAGCTCAATACGTCCCCTGCAGTTTACTCTACTCTCCCTTACTTACGACCATTTACGATAGTAGGCAGAAATTATGCACACCCGTATGTTCAAATTCTGCGATCCCTATAGACTGTACAATAGATGCACAGGTAAGTAAGGTATTATTACTGTTGATTATTATCCTTCAGGTCGAGCATTGCCATGGGATATGGCAACGGTGTTATTTCAGCATGGGGTTGCAAGGTGCTTCTATCATTGGCAAATAGTAAACGAAATCCTGTCAAAGAGTTTCCAATTTATTCTTAGTTAAGGGTGGCAATTCAAACTTTTAACAATAAGAATGAACAAATGGCGTTTTTCACCAGATGCTGGATAGCAGTTTCGAAAAAACATTCGCATAGACGAGTCTACTTCCCCAAACACAGAAACAGGAATAACCCATAAGATTTTATCCGCTTCTGACCACATTAGTTATTTCAATACACATTGTGTCGTTGTTAATGCTCTGAGGGTTTTTTGGACTAGGTATATTGTACTTTTATAGAACATCTATTTTGTGAGATTGAGAATCCCTTGTCCACGATAACCACCATATAGTGTAATTATATCGATACTCAGTTTATTCCCCTGCGAAAATCATTTTGGAGCGGAGATTCTCGGTCCTCTGGCTGCGATCATCTAGAAGAGATCGGGGCAGAATGGGGTACCGGGATAAAACGGGATAAAATGGAATATAACGAGATAGTGGATCTATCTACCGCTATGGATGCTGCAGGAATCGTCAATAACAGACTCAATATTCTGTTATAGCCTGGTACCCCTTTCCGACCTGGTCTCCCCTACTCGGATAGCGTTAATCCTGAGCTGACGAGGGTAACTATTGTATGGTTGAGGTATCGTGCGCATATGAAATGTGCTCATCAATTTTTAAGAAAAAAGCGCAGTCGATACGCTTCTGTGTTTTATTGGACCACGTTCGTTGCAAATCACGAATCAGAATCGAGGGGCACTTCAGCTCGGCCAAAGCAGACGATCGTGTGCCAATCTAGTTTCTCGTAGATATTCGTCCAAGAAAAATCGACTCCACTATGCAGGTAGGAGCCCAAGTTTCATTTTTTGAGTACGTATTCAGTGGATTCGAATTTCCTATAAATTTGCTAGAGATTGTATGATGATCTTTTCTTTCCGACGTGGTACTCATCAGAGAATACGTTTTATCAATAAATATTTACTATAATCTTGTTAAAATATAATATAACAGTACGGGTGACGTTGTTCCTGATCGTGTGAATGGAAGAATAATTATTACGATACTCGGTACAGTGTTAAAAACGAGTCTCAACGTGGAGACTTCTCTCCAATCACTGATACGCTCCGAAGAAAATTTCTATCAAATAAGTTCTTCCGCAGCTGATTACTTGTTTTTTGAGATATCATTCAGAATTATTTGAAATCTTACGGACTTTGCCTTGAATAATATAAATTCACAGGTTTCATAGTAATTCACATTTCAGCGTACAGGTCACATTGTGCAGCAAAACTTTTTGAAATTTTCAAAACATTTTCTAAAATCATGTCATTTCGAGTCAAGCCATAATACTATATAGGTATAGAGATAAGGCTATAATAATATAATATAAGTTTTCCGTTCTTGTGAGCGCGTAATACACTTTTGTCTCAACATTCGCAAAGAAATGGCATTAAACAAAAGAATTGCATGTTTGAACATTAAATTCATCAAATAGTATTGGTTTTCCCTGAAATTGAGTCAATTTAGAATATTTCCATCCAATTTGAAGAAGTTATTCATCAAAAGATGCAGCCTGTACTCTACTGCAACCACTCTTTCTTCGATGCAATAACGACGATAACAATTTTTGAAAGTACTTAACGACTGTTTGCGACGTAGTGCGTCAAGAATTTCGAGAAAATATTTAGAAGTATATTTCGATCAACTATTCAATAATTTCGAAACTTAGATATCGGATTATTGCGTAAAATCCGGAACAAAAAAATTGTTCATTTGCGCGGAATAACCTTTTCATTACACTTCAAAACATTCAGAACAGAACATGTTGGGTTCTGGTCTAAGTTTATAAATTTAGCATAATAATTATTATCTCGGAATCAATCATAGCATTTTCGACTGGGGCTACACCGAGCTACACTTGTGTAATGTAACCATCTTTGTCTCTCTCTTCCTCATAGAAAAGAAAGAGGATGAAGACAGCTCGGTGCAGCTCAGTCGAAAATGCTATTAGAGATTAGAAAAAAAAGACTGAATACTCTCTGTTACCCAAAAAATACAATGAAAATAGAATTGACAGCAAAATTTAAATTTTCAGTGGTTCAGTTTGTCGGATGAAGTAAATTTATCGAATTAGCGTTTCCTACGAATGCCGTGTTATTAGAATAAGCAATATTATGTTAAGCGATGTGCAGGGGATGGTAATTTCAACTTTATTCTGCAGGAAGACGGGTTGTCTGAATCATCAGAATTACTATCTTGGTCCAGACGCTGGATGGCACCACTCGGAGTTTGGCCAAAAGATAACAATAATCTACGCTTTGTTCTGAGCTTCATTTACATATTGATATTTCAAGTCACGCAATACGCCGACCTTATATATGGTGCCAAAAATGGCGAAGACATTCTGTTGAATTTATGCGAAAGCAGTCACTTTACGTTGTTCCTGATAAAGTTTGCAGTGATTCATAATAATCGCAGCTTGGCTCAGATGATCGATATGATGAACGAAGATTGTACAGACGAGTTCAGAAGCTTCGAGGAGCAAAAGAAATCGGTGTATTACTTAGTCGCGAAAACCTTGAACAAAATTGCACGACTTCTATCTTCGTCGGTCACCATACTCTGCTGTCTAAGACCGCTAATCGAGTATTTATTTACGAGTAAGACGAATTGGATATCAGAAGATATTCACTTTATACGATGCATTCCATGATAAATTTCTCGTACCGACAAGTATCAACCTCTAACTTGCCAAAACCAATTGGCTTTCTTACGACTTGCAATTTTGATTCACAGTCTGAATTATCTTTTCGCTGTAATAAGATAGTAACAGAACATCGGCACGGAAGAATCCTTAGAAGCAATAATCGTAAAAAAAAACAAAAAAAACATATTTTCAGCTGCTCGCAATGGCAAGACACCGTTCGTGTTACCCTTTCGGTCTCACATCTTCTACGAGATGACGGACATCTATACGTACGCTCTGACATACGCGTACCAAGTAGGGGCCATTTTCATCATCAACCTTGGCACTGTGTCGATGGACGGATTATTGATAGCGCTAACGTTTCACGTGTGTAACCAGCTATCTGTTTTGGCTGAGAGCATTGCAGATATCACAAAAGACAAAAAAAATGCTCATGACCTCAAGATCTGCGTTATGGTCAAGCAACATCTTCGACTGATTTGGTAAGACGTGATTCATTCGTTGCTTATACTGAGAGATCCGAATTTCACTGATCTTAACTGTATCTAAAAATGAAATGAAATTTCCAGGATGGCGAAGCAAATAAACAAGGAATTAAGCAGCTCGTTTTTATGTCAAGTATTATATGCCGGTTTACTCATTTGCCTAAGTGGATATCAGATAGCTAATGTAGGTATTCGCATATGTTTATCTAAAATAATTACACGAACCGATGAGCAATGAAACTGGCATATACTCATATAGCTCGTACATTGCAAATATGAATCCTCTTTTTCTTTTCTTTATACTGCAGAGCTTTAGGACTACCCGGACGACCACGCTCTCAGTTTTTTTGGCTACTGAGGCAACGATGTTAATTTTTCTATATGGCTACTGTTTTGTTGGTGAAACTCTCATAAAAGAGGTGAGCTGAACACGTAGATAAAAGGCTGCATCTCGGGCTGCACTCAAGTATCTCCAGCAGAAAATAACACGGTTAATCTGCAATCTATACAGAGCCAACGCGTTCGCGATGCCTTTTATCAGTGCAACTGGTACGAGCTGGCACCTTCTCAGTCGAAGGACTTCATTATCTGCATGGCAGGATCCGAAAAACCGCTTCACTTAGGCGCAGGGCATTTCTTCATCTTTTCGCTTGCACTTTTTTCCGAAGTAAGTAGATCTACTTGTCTATTTAGGAGGTTTGATACGACATAGGTACGAAGCTTTGAAACTCCAGCATGAACCGATCACAGATTTTTCTGTTCGCTATATCGCACCCCTGGAACAATGTTGTAACAACTCAAAAAATATATTTTTAGGGGATTTTCGTTCAAATGAATGTAAATGCTATTACATGAAGTCTTATGGCGATTTTGAAGAAACAAGATTTTTTTGAGATGTTACAGTGTGGTTTTAGGGCTGCGATATAAGCACGATATAGAGTCAGCAGAATTTTGTTCAGTTGTCTATAACTCTTTACAAGGCAAAGCCTATGGAATGTAAAGTTGTAATTTTTGTTTGAACTCCGAACTTCGCTGATGCTATTCAAGTTTTTGAACACACATGCCATTCTGTGCTAGTTTCTATATGTTCTTCTTCTACTCTTCTGTAAGGTAACAAATCAATCCATATGTCATTATAGGTAGTTCGAACTGCAGTGGGATACGTATCGGTGTTGAGTTCTTTGGTGTAATCATCGAGTGTTCAGTTGCTTTCAGAATAACGCGGATACATATATGTTTTCGAATACAGGTAATACGCCTAATCTCAAACTTGGAATTCATCGTGAATTCAAGGTGAAATAATGATTCAATTCTAACACTAATTGCAATTTATCAGTAGAGCACAAACGGCAGGACACATGAACAGACTTTGCTTTTCTATTAGTGTAATATCCTAATCCATGTTAGTCAAGATTAATAAAATGATACCCTTCTTCATGGGAAAATAAAAACTATTATGGTCGTTAATATTCCGTGATATTGTCTTGTTGAAGATTTATCCTGCTTCCTATCAGATCGAGTATAAAGAAGTACATATTAAAGCATAATTTTCTTCACTGAAAACAGAGTCTTGCACTTGAATAAATAGTCTTCAAAAAGCGAAGAGTGTTCACCTATCACATTTTACCATCAACATTTTCAACTCCACTCACTCCAGAACCGAATTGATCATAAGTTAGACGAATGTCTACGAATTACTGCGCGTGATAACCAATCACGATGAACCCCGATATCTTTACCTGTGATTAATAAATTGCCATTATAACAAATATGGATGAATACATACAAATCACTAACGCCAGGATCAAATAATATTAAACGTAGTATTGGTAAGGTGTAACTAAATGTCACCCATACAGATGTATCGATTGACAAAGTAGGTAGTATGAAATTTTCCTAGACTTCTTCAATCGATCTAATTGTGAGGTGTTAGCATTTGACGATTGAATTAATAAAACATCATATTTTTTCCATCGTTTCAGCCACAGGTTTGGACCTCTGAAGAAGTTCATTCCTAGTTCACTTTCATTATTGTTACTTTATTTTGGAATTTTCATAATTTTGTCACAACCTGCTCTATTGGCAGAGGAGTTGGCGAAATATTTCATCCGATTAACACTTAGGTACGATTAGCCATATCACAACGAAATACTTTTTTCGACACATTTGTGTCGAAATTGTGTCTTCTATAATCGCTGACGTATAGTATTTTCCTCCTTTTCCATTTTATGCCATTACTCGATGTTGAGAATACATTCAGTACAGTCTGTGTATCCCAATTGAAAAGACTATAAGGATATACCAGTTCCGATTCTTATTGTTAGTTGAATAAGATTTTCTACCTGGACTATCTCGCAGCCAACTGGATATAAATTAATTCTGCGGTAACGAGAGTAACAATTACCGTATGCGCCAGTACCCAACATGTGGTTGAGGTATCGTGCGAATATGAAATATGCTCATAAATTCGAAAACAAGACGCACTAGATACACTCTTGTCTCTCATTGGTCCACGTTCTTCGTGAAACACGAATCAGAATCGAGGGACACTCTTCCTCTGCTCGAGCAGACAATTATGCATCAGTATCTTATAAATCTTCGTCTAAGAAAAATCGACTCTACGATGCAGGTAAGAGCCTGAGTTTTACTTTTCGAGCACAGGTTCACTAGATTCAAATTTTCGACAAATTTCCTGAAAATCATATGTTGATATCATCATCGAATACATCTGCGATACATTTGTTTTAAACTTATAATATAATTGCGGTACGAGCAACAGTACGGAACTTTACCTTTTTTTGCACGTTAGTAAAAGACCAGTGGCAAATTTGAGACACGGGGAAACCATCGATGAACATTATTGTACAGCTGAAAGACCACTGAATGCAATAAGCATTTCTTTGCCGAGAGATTTGATAGAACTATTAGCACTATCGGGCATAGCTGGTATGATGAATGAAAATTACTGAAAATGGGGAACTTATGGATTATCAAACAACTTTCTCTCACTGCTGCGTTACAGTTTTTATGGTAAATGATGGAATTTTATTCACTTTCGCCTCGCAGAAGCGCGTTGCATTTAGAAAATACTTTAAGGTACCCGGACACATTTCACCTAAAATCGGGAAACCAGCTTTGATGTCACAAAATCGACTCAGAAGTAGTGGTGCGATGATTTTGTGTAAAGATTCTGAAGTATCAAACTATTTTGAAATCGGTGATGAATGAATTGTTGGAAGAAGCATTCAATAGAATATAAAATAAAATTAAGTGTTTTGCATTGAAGGAATGTGACTTTTTCTATCCGTTGCAATCCCATGCTGAACTACTCCAAATTTCATAAATATGATTCGCTATCGCAGTCCGACAATTGGTTGCATTTATAGTACAAGAAATTTGATTATCCGTTAAAGTGTATGCTATGATTATTTGCAAGACCGACATTGAATTGGGCAGACTGCAAAGGTAAATCTATATATGAATCGCGAAGTTCATTTTGTTACCCTTCGACGACTTAATTCGCAAATCTGCTAGCTCCAGTATTCCAATTTTACTGAAAAAAAAACACGATTTATCTTCTTTTTACAGACAAACAATAGACAGAAAATTTTCATCTCATTTTATCTATTTATGTTTTCATCTTTATGCTACAGGGAGATAAACTTCCCGAAGTATCAGACTTACTGTCCCGGTACAGAGGTTTGTTAACTCCAATCGGTATTTGGCCAAAAGATAATAATAATGTACGATTTACTTTGAGCTTCGTCTACATCTTCATACATCTTACCATGGAATACGCAGATCTCATTCATCAAATTGGCAACCTCGAAGGAATTGTGGCAAATTTATCTGAAAGCACTACCTTTACGATGTTATTAGTAAAGCTGGCAGTGTTTTACAAAAATCGTATCTTGGGTCGGATGATCGATGTCATGAACGAAGACTGTGCAAAGAACAAGCTCAGAAGCCTCGAGGAACAAGAGAAATACGCAGTGTACTACTCAATGGCAAAAACATTTTACAATATCATAGTACCTCTGGCTAGTATCACCGCAATTCTCTACTATCTGGGACCGATTACCGGATACTTATTCACAAGTAAGATCTATTAAATATCAGTAAATTTATTTTCCACACGGCGTGCGCAAAGTTCGATTTTGCGCACGCTTTGCGTGCATAAAATTCAACTCAACGCGCGCTGTGTTGAAAAATGAAGTTCGATACACGTGCGAAAGATGATTCTCGACTCGTGTGATTGTCACCCTCGCTTCGCTCGGTCGAAAAACTTCACACTCGTCCGAGAATCAACACTTTCGCACTAGTATCGAAAAGTACTATTTCAATTCAATCAATGAATTTCATCTCTCATACCTCAATGTCTTGAAATACAATTTTGATTCACACTTTGAATTCTCGCTCTAGTATAAAAGTGATAGAATATCCCCATGGGAAAAAACCACTCGGACGAAAAATCGAAGAAAAAAAATGATTTTTTCAGCAACTCATAATGACACGACACCGTTTGTGTTACCATATCGAACTCGCATCTTCTACGAGATAACGGATGTCTATACATACGCTTTGGCCTGCACGTATCAAGCAGTGGGTCTTTACATCGTCTGCCTTGGCTCCATAGGAACCGACGGATTATTAATAACGTTAACGATGCACGTGTGTGGGCAACTGTCCGCTCTAGCTGAGAGCACTGCAAAACTAACAAAAGATACTGAAGAGGGTCACTACCTCAAGATCCGCAGTACAGTCAATCAACATCTTCGATTAATTTGGTAAGATGTGATTGATTAGTTGCCAGTTCTGAACATTCGAATTTCACTAGTCGTAATTATAAACGAATAAAATTTACAGGATGGAGAAACAAATAGACGAGGTATTCAGCAGTCTTTGCTTAGGTCAACTTTTGGGATGCACTTCACTCATCTGTCTAACCGGATTTAACGTGGTTGTCGTAAGTAGTACCTGGCCATGTTGGTCTGAAGTAATTTCAGTAATCGATGACCATTGAAATTTATAAAATAACCACATATGATCGACTTACGAATGCGTTTGTCTTTCTTTTTGCAGAACTCTGATATGACACAGACGACTACTCTTCTGACTTTTGTTCTTTACGAGGTAACGATGCTTACTGCTGTATACGGTTATTGTTTCGTCGGTGAATGTCTCATACAAGAGGTGAGCTCAACGCGTGAATAAACCACACGCAATTGACTCCACCAATGACCAATATACCCCATTTTCAATGTCCAGAGTCAACGAGTTCACGAATCATTTTATCAGTGCAGTTGGTACGAGATGCCACCTTCTCACTCGAAAGATCTCATCATCTTAATAGCCAGATCCCAAAAACCGTTTCATCTGACAGCAGGGAAATTCTGCATCTTTTCCATGGAGCTTTTCAGTCAAGTAAATAAATCTCTTCCATATAAACACGGAATTCAGTGTATGGTGCTAAAATATTGAACGACAGACGCATACGTGGAGCTTGAATGCTCCAGTATGAACTGGATACGTATAAGGACGTATTTTTTATTTGAACTTCGAACTTTGATGATGATATTCAGGCTTTTCAACCCACTTGCCATACCATGCTAACTTCTGTATGCTTTCTCTCACCCCTTTATGAAATAATAAATTAAATGTAAATATAAATGTCACTAGATAGTCCAAACTGCAGTGGGATATGTATCGGTATTGAGGACTTTGATGTAACCCTTGTCCAGTTGCTTTTAGAGTAGCTCAGATATGTTCATGTCTCTGGAATAACTCTTGTGGATTTCTTCAATATATATACGTACAGGTAATACGCACAGCTTCAAGCTTAGAATTCGTTATTAATTCAAAGTGGAATCATTATTTGATTGTAAAGTTGATTGTGAACCAAAAGAGTAACGCCAACTGCATGCATGAAATGCAGGCTCCTTTTTTATTCATCTGTATTCAGTCAAATATCGTTATAACTGATTGTTTATGATCAATGATTATCCATACAATAATTATAACTAGTCACTTATCGAGAACCATTAATGACGAATGACACCGCTATCGAGTGTAAGTTTTTTCTATGATATTTTGCTACGTCAATTCAGTATACAACGCATTATTATTATTATCATCACAGGTAGATACACCATGAAGGGATTTGATAACATCGAATTCCACCATAGTTTCGAAAAACAGTTCTCCGGCAACACAACTAAAGAATTTCCAGCCACAACTATAAATCCAAAAATGTAGATCAGATAATTTAAATGTTAAATAAATGCCATGAACTGCATAATAAATTATGAATCCCCCGTTATTAGAGTTCACATGACTCCTGCTGCCCACGTCAGAAAATGTATATTCCCATCGAATGATTATGCTTCATGTAAAATCTATGAGATAATATTAATAGATATATTGGAGAAATCGACGTTTACAAATGAAAATGAATGTATTAAAGTTCCCCAGATCGACTTACATTAAAAAACGGATACGAACTGCGGCAATACTGAACGTGGTAATCGACCATGATGTAGTTATATGCCATTATTCTCATATATTATGCACCCTCAATACCTTCACCTGTGATTAAGCTTCGTACGCATCCAACCTGTTAACAACAGGTGTGGCTAAATACATATCAATCACGAACACAGGGATCAATAAACCTTGATTATAACATAAATCAATCCGTACTTACTCGATGATTCTCCCTTTCCAATGATGTAGATAACTATTGTATTTATGTTCGCAATTAAAGAATTTTTAAGCAAATATCAGTGGCGGAATAATTAGAACGTTATTAAAATTGTTGGACGATAATATTGATCTGTAAATTTTCTCACGTTATACACAATTTAGATCTTTGGGTTTCGATCGACGCTTACTTACCCCTCGAGATCTCCTACACCTGCCTCTCTAGAAGTGAAATTATTTACCCAAGAGCTAATAATAATCTTCGTATCCATGAATTTCGTCGTATAAAATAGTGGAAAACGCATTGACGTTTAGATCGTTCTAGTGTAGAAATATACCAAAACTGAAAGTCGTATGTACTCCATTCAAATGGAAACACTAGGCATATCTTTAGATACCTAAGGTAAGGTGACCATTGTGATGCTGACCAAAATGATGCTGAGCTAAGCTCCGAAGATACCCCTAATCGAATCGGAAATAGTGCTGTCTTCGGCAACATCAACTTACGGGATCCTCCCCGTCGTGAATATCGACAGAATATGGCAAGGACGCACCCTCCGACGAAGCAATCGGCGCAAGGGCTCGTTTTGCGTTGCAAAATAAGAAATGAACTCTATATTATTAGGTGATCAAAAAGTGTTTGACACATGCGTGTCGATGTTATAAAAAGCGGAGAGTACTTAGTTGCGAAATGTTGAAAAAATACTGAAGAGTATAATTCTTCGAAACATATTCTATCGATTTTAGTTAACGTAGGTAATGCACACTTTTTCGTACCTAGACTCAGCTGAAAATGTATTGTGACGTGGGAATTCAGATGTAGGTATAAAACAGAAATTCGGCATTTCCTATGATAGTGGACACCACGTAATCGTATATAGTATTTTCGATTGCAATACTGCACCACTATTGATATTCTCATTCTTTTCCGTTTTATGTGAATATACGGCGATGAAAATATACTTTGCGGTACAATCAACGTATACCAATAAAAAATGCTCAGAATATACCAGCTTCGAGTCTCATTGTTATATAATTAAATCAGATTTTCTGCCTGGAATATCTCGCGACCAACTAGACATGAAATAATCATGAGGTAACAAGAGTTACAATTACCATATACACTGTATAACATGTGGTCAAGGCACCGTGCGCATATGAAATATGCTCATAAATTCGAAAATAAGAGGGATGAGTACTCTTTTGTACTTATTGGATCACGTCATTCACGAATCAGAATCGAGATACAATTTACCCCGGCTTGTAGAGACGATCATGCGCCAGTGTTTTACAAACCTTCGTCTGCGAAAAATCGACTCTACGATGCAGGTACGATTAAAGTTTTATTTCTTGAATACCGGTTTCACTAGATTCAAATTTCCAACGGATTAAAATCAATTACAAGACAATTTCATTTAAAAATAATAGTGAAATCCTGCATTATCGTAAGTAGATCATAAATTGATCCTAATTTTCAGACGTGGTACCTATATACTAATTAGTGAATGTCATTTACGATTATGTGTTATAATTGTTACTATTATCACTATTGCTACCATCATTATCACAGAGATCATGAGACCAGTCTCAAATGCTTGAATAGAAAGTTGGCGATTTTCTCTTGAGCAGTGCAAAACTAGTCTCTAATATATAATAAGTTCTCTAAATTCGAGTTGCCGAAGATTCTTGTGAATCTGGAAAGCAAACGTAGCCTGGTTCTATCTTATAGTGGGGCATATTACCTACAGTGAATATTCTTGAAAAAAAAAAATTTTAATCAAAAGTGGTTGTTCAATCATTAGTGATTTATTCAGTATTGTATATTGATAATGCATATTCTCCAGTTCGATCCAAATTTCAAGGTAAGGAGTCTTGGGTCAATTTCATAGGATTTTGAGCTGAGATTTACATTTCTATGGAATATAGCATTGGGTATTTAACCCGATCACTGTGTTTCAGTATATTTCGTAATTATCTGTAGAAGAAACAGTAAATTCAACACAACACGGAATCTCATATTTTCTGGTTCTACTCGCCCATTTCAAATGATCGATGAAGGGATGTCAAAATTTTTGAATTTTGTAGGAGATTCGCGAAAATCGAAGGAGCCAACAGTTTTCTGTTGATAGACAAGAAATGCTTGCGGCACTTCCACCCTCTTCACTTTGCTTAGTTTCTGGGTTTTCTCGACAGGGAGATGAGCTTGCTGAAGCATCAGACTTACTGGTCTGGAACAAACGTTTGTTGGCGCTAATTGGAATTTGGCCAAAGGATAGTAGCAATCTCCGTTGGACTCTCAACTTTGCCTACATCTTTATTCACGTATCCATGGAGTTCGCAGACTTTATAGAACACATCGGTAATCTCGAAGAAATCCTGGCTAACATGTCCGAGACCGCTACCTACACGATGTTATTATTTAAGTTTGTCGTTTTTCGCAAAAATTTTATCCTGAGTCAGTTGATCGACGCCATGAATGAAGATTGTTGTGCGAATGACAAGTATCAAAGCATGAAAGAGAAAAAGATTTACGGACGGTATAACTCAATAGTAAAAACCTGCCGCAAAGCTCTTCTATTTCTGTCATGTTTGACCGCTATTCTCTACTATCTTAGACCACTTGGCGGATACTTATTTGCAAGTAAGTAAGATAAATCAGTAATTAGCAAATATCAATTGCTCATTTCATGAACTTTGATGAATTCTTCATATCTATCTCGTGATGATGAGTAATCATCTTCATAATAATGTTGATTCACATTCTGACCTTTTGCACTGATAAAAATAGATAATTTTCAAACGGTGATCAAATGTGTTCGAAGCAGATTGAAAAATGTATATCTTCCCAGAAAGTTCCAATGGCTCAACGCTCCTCGTCTTGCCATACAGAACTCGAGTCTTCTACGAAATAACAGAAGTCCACACATATGCAATGACCTATATATATCAAGTATTCACCGTACCCATCGTACTCCTTGGAGTTGTTGGGACTGACGGATTATTAATGACACTAACGTTACACGTATGTGCGGAATTGGCAGTTTTGACTGACAAGATTCGACGCCTGAAGAAGCAAGAAGGGAACGCTCATTACCTTGGAATCCGTACTATAGTCAAAAAGTACCTTCGATTAACTTGGTGAGATGAAATTGATCTGTTGCTATTGTGAGTGTTCCTTTTTTTTCTCATATCAATCATCGCGAGAATAAAGGAAATTAAAATTACCAGGATGGCAGTAAAAATAGACAAGGTATTCAGCGGTATCTTCTTGGGTCAACTATCGGGATCCGCTGTAATCATTTGCCTGAACGCGATTAACGTGATGAAGGTAAGCACACGGTCATGTTTCTCAAGTATACTAAATAAGTTCCAACATGCGTTGATAAATAGTGAAGTTCATATATCGCACCCCTGGAACAATGTTGTAACAACTCCAAAAATATATTTTTAGGGGATTTTCGTTCAAATGAATGTAAATGCTATTACATGAAGTCTTATGGCGATTTTGAAGAAACAAGATTTTTTTGAGATGTTACAGTGTGGTTTTAGGGGTGCGATATATTGAGCCAATTCCTTAACGTTCAACAATTTATCCTGAGATAAATAACGACGGTTATATCCCCTTTGGTTAATTGCAGAATTCCGAAGGAACCCAGGGAACAAATGTGATTACTTTTGTTGTTTACGAGGCAACGATTCTAATTCTTCTGTACACTTATTGTTTCATCGGTGAATGTCTCATACAAGAGGTGAACTGATCTAATTATTATCTCCAACAATAAATAATTGACCCAATATGAAATTATTTCAGAGTCAACGAGTCCACGGGGCCTTTTTTCAGTGCGCTTGGTACGAAATGCTGCCTCATCAATCGAAGGACTTGATCATCTGCATGGCCGGATCCCAAAAACCGCTTCATTTAACTGCAGGGAAGCTGTACATCTTCTCCTTGGATATTTTTGCTGAAGTAAATCAATCTGTTTTATCTATAGGCATATAAAATCTGATGCATAGTGTTAGCTCTGATGATCAGATCTCACGAAGTCTGGCTAACCCATAGATACTGGATAGGGTCGGTTGTATTTCATTTGCTACTCAAGTTTTTTTTATAGACTTGCCATTTCATGCAAATCTGAAATGAGGTTTTTCTTGCTGTGTAAGGAAATAATAATGACTCTGTGTGTCATCATAGGTGATTAAAACATCAATGGCATATATGTCAGTGCTGAGGACTCTGATGTGAGTCTACTTTCCAGTTATAACTATATATAGAGAAATTCTGACATGCAAGTCTTGTGAATAACTAGAATCGATTTTTGTTATATTACAGGTAAAACGTAGGTACACTCGCTTACTTTATAATGCGGTATGACTCCATGGTGGCATCGAGATTCGCTTACAACATCACTCTAATCGCAAGCAGCAACGGATTTAGAATACGAGGATTCGAATTTCGCAAAATAACTGAAAAGTTCACAACTATAGCTATAGGTATAAGTATGTAGATCAACACGTAACACATGCCTTGTCACGGGAACATTTTTTTGTAACTAATAAATCAATGATGACTTATTTAAATACAAATTTACACCCATAAGTCAGCTATGTGAACTTGGCCCCCCAATATTTGATATTGGGAAATTTGTCAGGTGAAAACGATTGCGCATCGTTTGCGCTTGTTTACGCACAATTTGCTATCGTTTGCGCCGCCTCAGTTTTTGAGTCAAGAGGAAATCAAATTTAGGGGGGGGTAGATTCACACTGCACCCCAACTTTGAATATCTCTTTTTTTCTTTTTGGCCATCGTTTGCGCACGTTTGCGCCCATATTAATGTCATTTGCGCCCTCACCGTTTTGCAGTTATGTCAGAAAGAGAATTTCGGGCTGGCCCCCGGAATAAAAATTTTCCAGTCCTTTTTTTGGCGATCATTTGCGTTTCGTTTGCGCATGTTTGCGCCGCGATTACTTTCATTCACACCCTCAACCTTCTTCAGTTATGTCGCGAAAAAAATTTTGGGCTAGCCCCCCAGAATTAGAATTGCCCGGTCCTTTTTTTTGCGATCGTTTGCGTTTCGTTTGCGCATGTTTGCGCCGCGATTACTTTCGTTCACACCCTCACCCTTCTTCAGTTATGTTGCGAAGAAAATTTTGGGCTAGCCCCCCAGAATTAGAATTTCCCGGTCCTTTTTTTTGCGATCGTTTGCGTTTCGTTTGTGCATGTTTGCGCCGCGATTACTTTTGTTCACACCCGCACCCTTCTTCAGTTATGTCACGAAGAAAATTTTGGGCTAGCCCCCCAGATTTAGAATTTTTCAGTCCTTTTTTTGGCGATCGTTTGCGTTTCGTTTGCGCATATTTGCGCCGCGATTACTTTCGTCCACACCCTCACCCTTCTTCAGTTATGTCGCGAAAAAAATTTCGGGCTAGCCCCCCAGAATTAGAATTTCCCGGTCCTTTTATTTGCGATCGTTTGCGTTTCGTTTGCGCATGTTTGCGCCGCGATTACTTTCGTTCACACCCTCACCCTTGTTCAGTTATGTTGCGAAGGAAATTTTGGGCTAGCCCCCCAGAATTAGAATTTCCCGGTTCTTTTTTTTGCGATCGTTTGCGTTTCGTTTGCGCATGTTTGCGCCGCGATTACTTTTGTTCACACCCGCACCCTTCTTCAGTTATGTCACGAAGAAAATTTTGGGCTAGCCCCCCAGATTTAGAATTTTCCAGTCCTTTTTTTGGCAATCGCTTGCGGATGTTAGCGCCGCGATTACTGTCATTTGCGCCTTTACCGTTTTCTAGTAACCAGTATTATTAGTTAAAAGGGCACTCAAATCAAAGAATATCAATACCTATGTGCAGATACTTCCAGCTTACGAAGCGAGAACTTATCTTCATACATCGATGCTAACCCACACAGCACACATGTCCGATGGATGTCCATAGGATATCCATAGGACATCCAATGGCTATCCTATAGATATCCTATGGACATCTATCGGACATGTGTGCTGTGTGGGAATATTCCAGTTACACCAAGATTGTTGACAATAATTTTACGAGTATTGAATTCGCGTTCCCCGACCAAACTTGGTTTTCTTTTTTCGGAACCAAAAGTAGTATTTTTCAGATTATTTACAACCCCTTCCGAGCTTTCCGCGACTCGACCGCAAGATTTAAACTTAAAAATATTCTAAAAAATACTTAATTTATATTGTATCTCGAAAACTATCACGCGTTCCCCGACGAAACTTGAGTTACTATACCCGTAGACTCCGGGTCAAACCCGGATGGGTAGCAACACTAGTAATGAAGATGTTCCCGTTTTTTGAAAAAAAAATTTCTTGACATGACTGGAAAACGGTGAGGGCGCAAATGAAAGTAATCACGGCGCGAACGTGCGCAAACGAAGCACAAACGATCGCAAAAAAATGAACCAGCAAATTTTAATTCTGGGGGGCCAGCCTAGAATTTATTTATGATATAACTGAAGAAGGGTGAGGGTGTGAACGAAAGTAATCGCGGCGCAAACATGCGCAAACGAAACGCAAACGATCGCAAATAAAAGGACCGGGAAATTCTAATTCTGGGGGGCTAGCCCGAAATTTTTTTCGCGACATAACTGAAGAAGGGTGAGGGTGTGGACGAAAGTAATCGCGGCGCAAACATGCGCAAACGAATCGCAAACGATCGCAAAAAAAAGAACCGGAAAATTTTTATTCTGGGGGCCAGCCCGAAATTTTCTTTCTGACATAACTGGAAAACGGCGAGGGCGCAAATGACAGTAATAGGGGCGCAAACGTGCGCAAACGATGCGCAAACGATGGCCAAAAAGAAAAAAAGACATATTCAAAGTTGGGGTGCAGTGTGAATCTACCCCCCCTAAATTTGATTTTCTCTTGACTCGAAAACTGAGGCGGCGCAAACGATAGCAAATTGTGCGCAAACAAGCGCAAACGATGCGCAATCGTTTCCACCTGAAAAATTTCACAATATCAAATATTGGGGGGCCAAGTTCACAAAGCTCCATAAGTCGTATCCCTTGCCTTTTCATTCCGGTATGAACGAACCATACATTAGTTTTAATTATAGATCATAGGGTATACGAATAGTAAAGGTCTCAACATAGTTCTCAATCCTTGATGCCATGTGCTCATTTATGCGTAGACGTAAAGTATTGACTATACCTCTACGTATTTATAATCAACACCGACGAGCCAATCAGTATTATCGACTCAAGAGGAGATTTATGGAAATTTTCTTAACAATCCGTCCAGTTTCTTCGAATGAACAAAAGTGTATACGTAGTCCTCGATATTCCTTGGTGCTATCTTGCTCAAAATTGATTTTACTTTTTTAGATTTTTTTTTCATCAGAAGTCTGAAGGTGCTCGCGGACGCCTAATTATTTATCAATAAGAAATAAATCTTCACATGACTATTAAATAAGTTCCTCATGTCCCAGTTTCATATCCCATTAATTCGGCTGATTTTGTGTAGCTTCCAATCCTCCAATAAATTTACAAGCCCATCGTAATCGTAGTAACATACATTTTGTCCGATTAAAAATCGGCAATAGGAAACATAAATCAATAGTGTAACCATTGATATCTGCTATATATTTTAATGTTGCATTATCCGAAATTGCATACAAGTGCAGCATTCTAGATTTTCCCTGCAACTGTACTCGACAATAATGTGTCCATAATGACACGTCTATTTCTTTAAACGGTATCTGTAATAATACAGCTGAGTTCAGAAGACATTGACTTTGCTTTGGTTTGCTTTATCCAACGTTGCTGCAGTTGGGGGTGAAAGTCTATAAGTTATGCAGGCGGCATATCAAGCGTCTAAGAGCCTAGAACGTGGGTGGTCAAGACATTACCTGCATGTGTAATATCGTCATTAATTTGGAAATGAAATTGATTATACATAGGGCTCGACGATTGGGATTGGTTGATATGAGCCAATCGTAAACAGCAAAAATATTACCTCACTTCGGAAGAAGCGACTTTTGTCAGTTCGTGGCAATCCCTCATCGCAAAAACTTCTCTTCGTGTCCACGATGCGCGTAAGAATTGTATAGCTGTTTTTGCGAGTACTAATAGAATAGACCAAAAATTCATACCGAATCTTACGTCGAAGAAGTCTTCAGTCAAAGTTCAAATTCTTCCTCAATCGGCATGCACCAAATGCAATATGAGCATTAATCGTCCTGAAATATAACTCCGATTGCAATTCGTAAAAACATAACTAACCATCGCTGCAGAAGCAACTCGTTTAGTGCCTCCAGTATTTGGGAATAACCGGACTCGGGATGGGAATAAAAAAACACAATTTACTCTCATATGTATTTCTTTATAACATGTTCTAGTTCGTTAGTTGAAAGTCTAATTTCCCTAAATGCGCGAACATATCTATTTTTTCATATATGATATAGGTATTGTTATAAATTTTTGAACGACCATCTTAGGTATCGCATTGAGGATAAAAAAAACATTGCTATATAGGAAGGCGATTCTTAAATTTATTGCAGTCACACCTGTTGTCAGCAGCGGAGGTAGTAAATTGGAATCGGCGAATCCTTGGCTTGCTTGGTATTTGGCCAGAAGACCCTAAAAATCTTCGATTCTCGCTGATTCTTGGCTACCTCATGATCCACGTGACTCTCGAATGCGCGTACCTCTGTCAAAACATACAACAACTCGAACACGTAGTCGCTAGTATGACAGAAAATATCCCCTTTACTGTGATCTTGCTGAAGGCAGTTTTGTTCCGTAAGAACAAAGATCTTATTTGCAAAATCATTCGCAAGGTCACCAAAAATTTCGAAATTGGAGATTACAGAAGTGAAAAAGAACTCGAGATCGTTCTCAGGTACAACACGATTGCCAAAAACTTCGTTCGCGTTGTTGTGCCTCTGATCTTTTCTTCGTCAATCGTGTACTTTGCAAAACCTCTATTCACCCAATTTTTAACAAGTAAGACAACACGACAACATGTTTACTTAAATATTAAGAGAGGCACTTACCTACTTTACTATCAGCGAACTGAAATAAATAACGTAGTAGTTTTCACTAATTGACCGTTTTTTTATAAGATTTAAAATTGCCATCTTTCAATGCAGTATAGTAAGTTTCATGGCCGCTGAGACTAATTCTCATCTTCTATAACTTAACTTTTGATAAGATTATCGAAAAGCTCAAGATTCTAGGATTTGCTCGGGAAAAAACTGGAAATAATGAACAAAGTGGTAACAGAATAATCAACTCCATCTATTTTTTAAGTCAGAGGAAACGACACGATAATCTATGATCTGCCCTACCGGGTACGTCTATTCTACGACATCGCAGATGTACGCGTCTACACGCTGACTTACGCACTCCAAGCCCCATTGGTCTTAATTGCCACATTCGGATATACGGGGACGGATTGTCTATTAGTTACACTGACATTTCACGTTTGTGGTGAATTATCGATCCTTACCAATCGGATAAAAAATTTGAAGATCAATACTCGAGGAACTCGTGAAGCTATACAGATCCTTATCAACAGACACGTTCAATTAATTCGGTGAGTTAAAATTAGAACTTCAATTCAGCTATTTGACAATACCACTCATTGATTGCAAACTTAATCCCGCAAATATATCCCGCAAGACAAAAAAATCCTCATTACATTTCATATGGCTAAACTTTGATACAGGAAAATAGCAAATCATGGAGTAAGTTAGAATGATAACAACTGCAACGTGTTAATTCCTTGCTTTTAAAATCACAGAGTAAAATTGGTTCGAAAATAATAGTATGCACCAAAATTCTAATTCATTAATCAATATCGTATCCTCGATGTGTCAACAGGATGGCGAGGATCATAGAAGACGTGTTCAACGTCCTCCTCCTAGGGCAGCTATTTGGCGGTACTTTTCTCATTTGCTTTCTTGGATACAACGTCCTTGCGGTAATAACTCTGAATCAGAAAGCAAAGATATACTGCATAGTTGTTTTTCCGATAGAATTGTTACGTTGACCCCTTTACAGAATACGAATGGAGGCCGAGAGACGGATTTGATAAACTTTTCACTCTATGGTTTCTCGGTTGTCGTATTACTCTACGTCTATTGCTACGTCGGCGAGTGTCTCACAAACGAGGTATAAGTATCATCATTTTATTAGGTATAATTATACGTAAACTGGAAATAATAAAATTTATCCAAATATGGTCCCATAATACCGGAATAGTATATTATGCAACAAGTGCGTAAAAATTTTACGCACGAGTTTCATACGATATTTTTCGACACAGTGTACGTAAAATAAAATTTTACGCATAATATATCGAAAAATAAGTTCCCTAATCGGCCTACATATATCATTTTTATTACTCGATATTACTTCGTGCATATATGGCATATGCGATGACGGAGCAAGTACCGATTTTCCCACAAACCGTAAGATTAAGTTCACGCAAATTATCCCATAATTTTTCATCCTTTCTATTATTTCCAGAGCGTGAAGCTACGAGATGCATTCTTTTATTGCCCATGGTACGAATTGCCAGTTAAGAATTCAAAGTCATTTGTGACGTGCATTATCCAGTCTCAGAGGCCACTCCATTTAACTGCTGGGAAATTTTATGTCTTCTCCTTGCCAAGGTTTGCCGACGTAAGTTCAAACTATTTCCATTCATTTTACATGATTAAAAAATAATCAGACGACAAAGACAAGCTCTTGGTAATAATTACTGGCTGACAAAAATCTGCGCATCAATAAATTATACAATAAAAATGAACAATCGGGTCATGATTTTATAATGCTGGGCGTACCGGGCACGGATTTTTCATTGATCATATTTTAGAATAATTAAATTTATTTACAGGTAATAAAAACGTCTATTGCTTACCTATCGGTACTCCGAACTTTTCTATAGCCGCAAGCAATGTGGATAATGCTTGGGTATACAGGGTGATGAAGTTTCACTGTGCCACAGATTTCTATATTTTTTTTTCCCCCAATTATCCGGAACAAAGCCGATGCACCAATAAAATATTATTTCTATAATGATGCGTGTCATTGTCGTATTTCGTTAACACAGTCCCTATTCGTACCCTTTGACGCCATGGAGGCCACTGACCTGACGACAGGTACCCCTGCCCTAGGTCAGTACTCGTCCTTGCCCGGCAAGTCGCGCCAACAGGCTGATGAATGGTATGACCATCTCGCGGTTGAAGCTATACGAACTACTTCTGCGGCGACTACATTTACGCCCTATTACATGAAACCTGCATGTCAATGCATCCTGATACCAGAAGCATTTTCGACTTAAAATTTTCAAAACTCTGTAATTAGCTATTATTAATAAACTATAGAGCAACGTACATGAAGCAACGTATGCATGCCTATGTTAATACACTATACCTTTCCCCCTCCAAAAATTTCAGCACACCTCCTCGAGTCAGATGTTATCCTGATACCAGGAGCATTTTTCGACTTAAAATTTTCAAAACTCTGAAATTAGCTGTTATAAATAAACTATGGAGCAACGTGCATGAAGCAACGGATGCATGTCTATGTTAATATACTATACCTTTCCCCCTCCAAAAATTTCAGCACACCTCCTCGGGTCAGATGTTCTCCTGATACCAGGAGTAATTTTCAACTTAGAATTTCTACAACTCTGAAAATCGAACGATTTTAAGTCGCAAATTGCTCCTGGTATCAGGAGAACATCTGACCCGAGGAAGTGTGCTAAAATTTTTGGTGGCGGAAAGGAGTATAGTATATTAATATAGGCATGCATACGCTGCTTCAGAGTGATTTTTCTGGCAGTTGACACCTTTTTTCGGAGTGATTTTTCTGGCAGTTGATACTTTTTTTCGGAATGATTTTTCTGGCAGTTGATACCGTCTTTTCATAGCGAGAAAAAAGCTGGTTTCAACTGCCAGAAAATTTACTCCGAAAAAAGGTATCAACTGCCAGAAAAATCACTCCGAAAAAAAGGTATCAACTGCCAGAAAAATTACTCCGAAGCAGCGTATGCATGCCTATATCTCTATACTAATCCTCCGTCCAACTAAAAATTTCAGCACACCTCTTCGGGTCCGATATTCTCCTGATACCAGGAGCAATTTTCGACTTAAAATTTCTATAACTCTGAAAATCGCTAAGTAAGCTATGGAGCAACGTGCATGAAGCAACGGATGCATGCCTATGTTAATACACTACACCTTTCCCCCTCCAAAAATTTCAGCACACCTCCTCGGGTCAGATGTTCTCCTGATACCAGCACCATTTTTCGACTTAAAATTTTCGAAACTCTGAAATTAGCTGTTATAAATAAACTATGGAGCAACGTAGATGAAACAACGTATGCATGCCTATATTAATACACTACCATTATCCCCCTCCAAAAATTTCAGCACACCTCCTCGGGTCTGATGTTCTCCTAATACCAGGAGCATTTTTCGACTTAAAATTTTTAAAACTCTGAAATTAGCTATTATAAATAAACTATGGAGTAACGTGCATGAAGCAACGTATGCATGCCTATATTAATACACTACCCTTATCCCCCTCCAAAAATGTCAGCACACCTCCTCGGGTCAGATGTTATCCTGATACCAGGAGCATTTTTCGACTTAAAATTTTAAAAACTCTGAAATTAGCTGTTATAAATAAACTATGGAGCAACGTGCATGAAGCAACGGATGCATGTCTATGTTAATATACTATACCTTTCCCCCTCCAAAAATTTCAGCACACCTCCTCGGGTCAGATGTTCTCCTGATACCAGGAGTAATTTTCAACTTAGAATTTCTACAACTCTGAAAATCGAACGATTTTAAGTCGCAAATTGCTCCTGGTATCAGGAGAACATCTGACCCGAGGAAGTGTGCTAAAATTTTTGGTGGCGGAAAGGAGTATAGTATATTAATATAGGCATGCATACGCTGCTTCAGAGTGATTTTTCTGGCAGTTGACACCTTTTTTCGGAGTGATTTTTCTGGCAGTTGATACTTTTTTTCGGAGTGATTTTTCTGGCAGTTGATACCGTCTTTTCATAGCGAGAAAAAAGCTGGTTTCAACTGCCAGAAAATTTACTCCGAAAAAAGGTATCAACTGCCAGAAAAATCACTCCGAAAAAAAGGTATCAACTGCCAGAAAAATTACTCCGAAGCAGCGTATGCATGCCTATATCTCTATACTAATCCTCCGTCCAACTAAAAATTTCAGCACACCTCTTCGGGTCCGATATTCTCCTGATACCAGGAGCAATTTTCGACTTAAAATTTCTATAACTCTGAAAATCGCTAAGTAAGCTATGGAGCAACGTGCATGAAGCAACGGATGCATGCCTATGTTAATACACTACACCTTTCCCCCTCCAAAAATTTCAGCACACCTCCTCGGGTCAGATGTTCTCCTGATACCAGCACCATTTTTCGACTTAAAATTTTCGAAACTCTGAAATTAGCTGTTATAAATAAACTATGGAGCAACGTAGATGAAACAACGTATGCATGCCTATATTAATACACTACCATTATCCCCCTCCAAAAATGTCAGCACACCTCCTCGGGTCAGATGTTATCCTGATACCAGGAGCATTTTTCGACTTAAAATTTTAAAAACTCTGAAATTAGCTGTTATAAATAAACTATGGAGCAACGTGCATGAAGCAACGGATGCATGTCTATGTTAATATACTATACCTTTCCCCCTCCAAAAATTTCAGCACACCTCCTCGGGTCAGATGTTCTCCTGATACCAGGAGTAATTTTCAACTTAGAATTTCTACAACTCTGAAAATCGAACGATTTTAAGTCGCAAATTGCTCCTGGTATCAGGAGAACATCTGACCCGAGGAAGTGTGCTAAAATTTTTGGTGGCGGAAAGGAGTATAGTATATTAATATAGGCATGCATACGCTGCTTCAGAGTGATTTTTCTGGCAGTTGACACCTTTTTTCGGAGTGATTTTTCTGGCAGTTGATACTTTTTTTCGGAGTGATTTTTCTGGCAGTTGATACCGTCTTTTCATAGCGAGAAAAAAGCTGGTTTCAACTGCCAGAAAATTTACTCCGAAAAAAGATATCAACTGCCAGAAAAATCACTCCGAAAAAAAGGTATCAACTGCCAGAAAAATTACTCCGAAGCAGCGTATGCATGCCTATATCTCTATACTAATCCTCCGTCCAACTAAAAATTTCAGCACACCTCTTCGGGTCCGATATTCTCCTGATACCAGGAGCAATGTTCGACTTAAAATTTCTATAACTCTGAAAATCGCTAAGTAAGCTATGGAGCAACGTGCATGAAGCAACGGATGCATGCCTATGTTAATACACTACACCTTTCCCCCTCCAAAAATTTCAGCACACCTCCTTGGGTCAGATGGTCTCCTGATACCAGGAGCATTTTTCGACTTAAAATTTTTAAAACTCTGAAATTAGCTATTATAAATAAACTATGGAGTAACGTACATGAAGCAACGTATGCATGCCTATATTAATACACTACCCTTATCCCCCTTCAAAAATGTCAGCACACCTCCTCGGGTCTGATGTTCTCCTAATACCAGGCATTTTTCAGCGTTAGAAAAATGTTCAGTCGAAAAATGCTCCTGGTATCAGGAGAACATCTGATCCGAGGAGGTGTGCTGAAATTTTCGGCTGGGAAAAGGAGTAGTGTATCGATATAGGCATGCATACGTTACTTTATGCACGTCGCTATATGGTTTATTATATACTAGCTATTTTCAGTTTGAAAAATTGAAAAAACCCCAGGAGGTGTGCTGAAATTTTTGGCGATAAAAAAGGATAGTGTACAAGCATGCATTGGTAAAATAGAGAGTTGGAGGAAGGACAAAGTAGTAAATACCTAAGCAATTGATTATTGGTATAGCCAGCAATTTATTGATGCAGAATCGATATAATATTACTAATTGTCAAAATTGTATGTCATTTATAATTACTATTTCTTAGAAATATATATGTTACAAGTCCCGAGATTTTCTTCCTGACGTATAAATTATCATAATCTAAGCCACATTCGTATTACAATGATAGACTAGCTAATATAAATAATTTGACCAGGACTGGGGTATGTATTGTATTTGGAACAGAATATTTGCTGGGCGAAGATGTGTGGACTCTGATGGAAGTGCATGCAACTGCAACAGGAGGAAATATGTTATAATATGACCATCAGTCAATACATTTCTCTAAAGACTAGCAAGAAGAATATTTCTCCGTGAATCAGGACATTGTTTAATCTCTGGCAACTTTTCTGCGTTCGGAGTATTTCCATTGGGATGCGCAATTCAAAGTCCTATCTCGTTAACGCAGCTCCCATACGAACCCTTTGACGGCACGAGGGCTACTGATCCCACGATTAGCATGACAGGTATTACCTTTGTCGTAGGTCAGTGCTCCTTTGCCAACATGATGCCAAATGGTATCGCCATCGCGCGGTTGGATTGAGAAACTACTTTTACGACGAATATACGTACGCCCTATTACATGCAATCCTAATTACGGAACTATCGTGCGGGTTGCATATAATAAGGCCGACCGATGTTTGCGGTACAAGTAGTTCGTCAATTCAACCGCGAGATGGCGATACCATTCAGTACCCTGTTGGCCGAAGAGCACTGACCTGGGGTAAAGGCACCGCCGCACCTGTAGCGAGGTCAAACTCTAACAGGCGTCTTACGATTAGTACAGATACTTCGAACTTGCTAGCCTGCACGTCAAGAAGCAAATGATAAGACTCATTTGCGATGCGTGCATATTTATTTTCTCTTAACACATGCACCCAAAGTCTTCCTTTGCGCACGGTCTACAGGCACCCAAAGTAGACTTTTGCGCACCGGTGTGCAAAATATTTTGCCACTATGCGGTGCGCAATAGTACTATTTCGATACAGTATGCGTAAAATTTCTTTCTACGTACACTGTGTCTCGTGCATAAAATTTTTACGCACTTGTTGCATAACATACTATTAAGAAACAGTTACAAATTATACGTAACTTTAACGATTAAGTTTTGTATCGATTTATTACTAATTTGTATTAGACGAATTCGAATGCAGAAATTTGTGTTCAATTATTCTGTTTTTGATAAAAAAAATATAAAAAAAAAACAACTTACGGCTTTTTATTTCAGTAACATAAACAATAACATAACAATACGTAGAAATTTACAGTCTATAGCTAAATAGATCGAGGATTGGGTGGGAGAGGTATATGGACGCAATGGAAGAAATAATTATCAAATAATAATAGCATAATAATTAGAAAGATTGAAAATTTCGTTTCATTACAAAAAATTTTTATTATTCATAGGTGAGGTGGCGCGTGGTACATGAGGTTTTTGTCCATAGCAAGTCCTATGGATTCACGTATTTCTATGTACAAGAATGGGTTGTATGCTATTATTTTTAATATTTATTATTAATTAACAATTCTAATTATAGATATAATTATCATTACATAATCATACGATATACTATATTTATTCAAAAACTATTATTATTATTATTATTATTATTATTATTATTATTATTATTATTATCATTATCATTATTTCTTAATCTACTAGCTAATAATAAGATGTGTCTATCATGCGAACAAACTGATACTGCATAGTACCTACTATTTCATAATAGTCTGCTTTGTAGTATATCTGTTATTCGAATATCAAATCAAAGTATGTAACGATATCTCCCACCTATGGTTTTTTTTTTTTTTTTCTATAATTATCATAGAAAACTAATAAACAGTAGTGTAGTGTGTGATGTTAATACATAAAATTAATAACGTTTAAACTATAAAGATCTATCATTTTAAAAATCGTTTAATTCGTCTATGAAATACTACAGAGCAGACATACCATGTATATATATAATTAAAATTAAAGAATACATTTTGCAAATAAATATTACATTCAACATTTTTTAGTAACGTTAAACTTTTCTTAATTACCAAAAGATTTAATTACCATAGATAATTAAAAGATAATTATTATAGTATATAGTGCCTCAGAAAATATATGGTGAGTTTTTTAATAAGTATAAAAATTTTATACTCATTATTATTTAGCAGAAAATTTGTAAGATTTATAATTTTCTGCCACACTTCATGAAATAAACACAATTGAGCAAACAATAAAAGATATTTTTCATAAAAATTATTATCTGAAATATCGTTTAAAAATTATTTATTTAATTCATCATATTTGATTCTTGTTATTGTTATAGAATGACCTAATATTTACAGGTCTAATTGTAAGGACACTTATTGTTAGTACCATTGCAGATATTCACAAGTTTCAAATGCATTTTAATTTGTGATTCTATTACTTGTTCATAAGGAGTAAGAAAAGAAAAGAAAAATTCCTAAAACATTAAATCGACCGGTATATGAAAATACTATATTGACTGGCCAAAGTGCTTTCAAGATTGAAATTTAATTGTATAATAAGTATAAAAAGAAAATCTTGATAGTAATCTTGTATGTGTAGTCTTGCATCATCTTATAATCAAACTTTTGTATAAATAAAAAAAAAAAAAAATAGTGAAATTTCATCTAATTTATTAATCGCAATATGATTCCCTACTATATTTAGCAAATGAGAAATAGAATGCTGCAGCTTTTCTAGTCAATAACTAAATATTTATACTTTGTGATATTGAAATGATCAGAATAAGGTAATGAATATAAGTAATGAATGAATGAACAAATAACATTCGCACTGTGTGTACCAGGTCTTCACGGTATGGAATAATATACCGTTTAGTTATATATATCTCACAATAGAATGAAACAGTTATGACATTAAGCATTACATGATGAAAAATGGCACCCTGAGTTGAAGAAGCACGGGCTATGAAAATTATTTGAAATAACATATTTGTTCGTACAATTTGTTCAATATTATAATTGACTAATACCTATTTCATTCACCGTCCGCGATCTGTATCTATATCAAACGTGTATTAAATAGTCTCTCATTATTTTCATTATGTACTTATGAATTGTGCCTCAATAATTTTTCGCTATTATCGCGATAAAAAACAAATTTTCATATATATTATAAGACATGTGTCGGCATCACTATAAATAACATTGAAAACTCAAATATATAAGTAAAGACGTACGACAAATATGCTACCATATGATAGTCAGTGTGTAAAATATTAGCAAATTTGTTGAACGTCTTATTTCCGCAATTATTATAGGTATGTGTTTCCACATTATTGATGTGATAGCTTTGCGAGGCACGCGCTCCGACAGATTTAACTTAAAAAAAAAAGAAGGAAAAAAAATATATCAAATTGATTGTATATTACAAAAATTGTATACAATAAAAATACTAATTATAAACAAAGATTGCGCGTAAAAAAATCTACTCTTAATTTTTCGTAATACATTTCTCACTAATAATAATATAAAACAATATAAACTATACTCTTAGTAAATATAGTGAATATTACAACGTGATTTAGCTACCATACGTACGGTACAGAAGCGAATTTCTAAAAACTAGCTTCCTGCCTTATTTATGACGTAAAACTACACGCGATAAAATCGCATAATATTATAGTGTAACTTGTACATTGAAAACTTGACAAACTTATCCTGTTTCTTACTTTAAGTAAATTTTCAAACTTCTTGCCTATTCTCTGGGTCTCACAATCAGTACATTATCACTGTTGACATTCACCAGACAGTGATAGCCCAGACCAAACCGATCGCGATGCATAGTAAGAACTCGATAACATGCATTTAACTAAAGCCCTGTTTCAACTTAATTAAGTCTTAGTTCAATTCCGGTAGAAACATTGTCGCAAAACTATATATAAATTTTAATCTATGTAGGTATACATCTAATGTCATTCAATTTCTATCCAGACTATAATTTCGCAAATAATTAAGATTACATTCTCGTCACTTTGAGCACGTTTCAACTAATGAAGCAAGCATAGTTATAAAACAAGTAATAATTATAAATAATCATACTGTTAGATAAGACTTTCCTTATCAGAGTTGAATTCCGTACTTTAAAATAATAATTTACGACGTATTACAAAGCATATAATTTCTTCAATGATACGGAAACAAGGCATACTAGATAATTGAGCCATGATATAGTGATACGCGAAGAGCAAGCACCAAAAGATTTAATACCATGGTCCATTGTTTAGGATCATTAAAGAAATAAACTATTTCACTCAAAGTATAGCTAATTAACTTCAACGTTCCTCGTTTGAATATGCAATCGAGCTCTTGGATCAATTATGCATAGAACACTTCATCTTACGGCTTGATATATGCACTGTGCCACAATATTTGGCAGCATGAAATAGTAAAGAGATGTAAGAAATTCGATTGAAATGAATTTTCAAATTTTGTTATAATTGTCAAGGAAGGTAATTTCAGGAGTGGCACAATCAGCCAGTTGTCGCATAGTTATGTGAAGAAGCTTACCATCTTAACAGCTAAAATAGCTGTATCGATAATACTATGAATGTGACGCTCTTGTAAGATCTTTTTTCGCAGGAGATGGTCCAGGAGTGGCTAACAATCTATAAGCATTGCCCTTGCTTTCTCCTGGGTGCCTGTGAGTGCTGGTTGAAGGTTTTCTAGGAGGTTTTGAAATTTGTGTAGTCGATAAGCCGCTCACTGGGTATTTGTTTCTACTCGAAGTTCCGCCGTTGCTTCTCGAACTGGTCTTCGAAGATGAAACACCGGTAGTTTCGGTCGGATGCTTAGGCAAGACAAACGCTTTAGTTTGTTTCAGCAAATAGCGGTCGTTACAGAGCGCTGAGATTAGTGGCAAGTCTAGATTTCGACTTTTTTCACGCAGCGTTCGTATGTCCAGCATTCCATCCTCCTTCCCATCATTCCTTCCCGATGTTGTAGTGATCCCACTGTTCATCTTCGTCGTATTTACCGACGATGCGGAGGTAGATGGAAGAGGCTGACTTTTTTCCAAAGTCTGAAACAAAGAACGCCCATATGCTTACCATATATCCACATAAAACCAATCGAAAGATACAAATTTTGAGGAAAAGTGACTAATAAGAAATTTCGAATAAACAGTGTCCCCTAGCTTACCTGAATTTCGTAAGGAGGTGGCGGTGGTGGCGGTGGTAATCGTCGATGTTTTGGTTGCGATGGAGATTGGACTCTAGTATTCAGGGAGGTATCAAAGCTCTTCAGAATATTGTCGTCGCTTCTAGTCCGCGAAAATCCATGTATAGTATGCGGATGAGTAGGAGCAGGAGGTTCTCTACGTAAGCTGTGACTTCCTCCTGACGAACACGTCGCCCCACTGTACAAAGAGCTCGTGCTTGCCGCATAGTGACTGCTAATGTTGCTATGCAGCACGTAATTTCCACCCGAAGAATCGCCGATACTCAAATTTTGATTAGACGCGTACTTAGATGGAGAGGAAAATGAAGATCCTGGCAAATAAGGTGTACTGCGATAAACGACCGAAGATTTGCTGTTGAAACTAGGGTAAGGTGGCGGAGGGTAAGCAGCCATTGCTGCAATTAGTGACCCTTGTTTAGCATCTATGTATTCCTGTTTAGAAACGGCGGGATCCTTGAGTGGGAACATAACAAAATCTACATCAGAATACAACTGCTGCTTATACTGTTCGATTTGAGATCTGGCGACCTGACTGGTGTAAACAGTAGCTAAGCTAGGAGGTGGTGGTGGTGGTTGTCTTTGATGTGTCGCAGGTGGAGGTGGTGGTGCAAGATATGGCAGGAGCACGGGTCCTCCTCTGGAAGCGTGAACATCAAGGTAATTATTTGGCCCAACGACGAGAGCCGCGACCGGAGCATGAACTGGAGTGGGTTTCATTTTGTCCCCAGGATAAGTTGGCGGTTGTATTCTAGGTGGTGGTTTTGGTGCTATAGTTTGAACAACACTTGTCGTAACGCCAGAAAAGTTCGGAGAAGATGTTGAAGTGGCGTTACTTCTGCTCTGATTGCTGTAAGGCTTTCCGCCCATAATTTTAGCGCTGTTCTCCTCACTCGTATTCGGGTACAGAGTAGAAACAGCTTCCTGATGATCAGAAATTTCCGGGTATGGAGGTGGGGGCGGTGGTTCTCTTGGAGTAACCGCGTCATTCCGTGGAGGAGTCGGCGGTGGTATTTGGATTCTTTCTCTCGGAGCTGTGTAGGGTGGTGGCGGCGGAGGTTCGGATCTTCTGGGTGGTAATGGAACGAAATCTCCTCTCACAGCATTATAGGGAGGTGGCGGTGGCGGTTCTCTTTCAATGGAAGCTTCACTCCTCGGTGAAATGATAGTTGCATAATCGCCATTAACAGGATACGGCGGAGGTGGTGGAAGTTGTCTGTCGCTGTCCGTTCTCGGAGGTGGCGGCGGAGGTGGAAGCGTTACGTAGTCGCAATCAGAGTCCAGAGAATTGCTGATTGTTTTCCGAGGTGGATATCTCCCGACGATTAAATCCGAAAGCTCATCTGCAGACAGAAGCGGACCTACATCCGAAGGGTCGCTACCATCGCCCCTAAAACTACCAGCACTCAAAATGCTGTTACTCCGCGACCGTGGATCTTCGAGTTGTTGTTCCAGCAGAGTTTCGCCAATCCCTGAACTCCTGTTCTGCCCCTGATCGTCTCCTTTGCAAATGCTATAAATCGGCTCTTGGTCTTCTGTGTTTACATCTTCAGTATAAACGCCGCTGGTCTCCGATCTTATGCCGCTATGAATGGTGTAAAATCCTGAGGTAACAGAAGCTTCGTCTGTTGTCGAGGGAACTGAACTCAGAGCACAAACGTCGCTCGCAGTAGAAGATGCATTAGCATTTCCGGTCGGCGAATAGACGTCCGTGCTACGTTCGTCTTGCATCTCACTACTTCTGAGAGTGTACACCCCACTTGTTTCACTTGCGATGTCAGTTCCTGATAAATTAAAGACAAAATTAATGCTCAGCTATTGACCAACTCTTTTAGTTGACGAGCCGAAAGTTTGAACGTAAAAATGAAACCCACCTGCATATTTCCCAGCTTTTCTACATCTGTCGTAAATGGCACCAGGAAAACTGGCAGCTTCTGACGAAACGGCAGAATTCTGTGCTGTATGTGAGTAGCCCAATTCCAAACTTGACGTTGCTGATGCGCGACGTATTTGAGGTGGACCACCGGCGGAAACATTGACAATAACAACTGTGCTACAGTTACTGCTACATTGAGAGCCATCCGCTGTTGCTCCAGTCGTTGATACGAGGCGTTGAGCAACAGACGATGGAGCTGTATCGATGTTATCCACTTCTAATCAAGAAATACCATAATGTATTATCGCGAATATAATTTGGCAGTTGATGTGCTTATACATGTGATTGCACACTGGAGCATGATGATTTTCGTTCTTACCATCAATAGTGGATGTAGGAGATGATGGCCTGGAATGTTCATCACCATTGTTGCCGTTTATTACTGTTTGAGTTTGCGAATGGTTTGGATATTCCGTAAGGCGAGGTAGGCACTCGGTTGAAGCCGGCGCAGTATCTGGTTCATCTTCGCTATGAACCCGATCACTGACAATGCCAGATGTCGTGTTAGAAGAAGTACTTGATATTACAGAAATTCGTTGATCACCGCGAGCTCCACGTGCAGCTAAACTCAGCTTGCACCTTGCCGGATACATATAGCAATCTCGCAGTACTTTACGCTCTGCAATATTAAAGCAATTTTGTTGAAGAATCTCATCGTCATGCAGATGGCGTAATCGGAAAAGTTCTATTCATTGTGTTTTGCAGACGCGAATTAACGACTTTAGAATTTCGAGACAATTTCCTGCTCAGCGACAATTTGAATTCTATGATCAAGCCAACACACCGCGAAAACATGCTCTCCACAATTTACCTACGACTACAAGGTATTCATGAAATTCATAAGATTCATGAAATTCATAAGATTCATGAAATTCATAAAAATCATGAAATTCATGAAATTCATGAAATTCGTGAAATCCTTCCACACTTGGTCATAAGATCCTCGCAAGATTCTTAGGTAGGATTTTCATGCGCAGCAAGTTGCTGCAGCAGCAGATTGATGCTGCAACGCTATTCGTTGTTGAGTGTTTTTGATCACGTGGTTGCAGGTAAAAAACACTCAACAACGAATAGCGTTGCAGCATCAATCTGCTGCTGCAGCAACTTGCTGCGCATGAAAATCCTACCTAACATGAGCAACAAGTTGATCACTCGGCTTATGCTGTTTAATGATCAAACGAAATATCATCGCCGTTCATCCCGATCGTATATTCCTAAATTTTGTCATATGATAAATGAATGGACTTACCTTCTTCTTCGCGACGTCTCGCCTCGCTCAATCGTGGTGCTATAGCCATAGAAAATTGATGGGTGTCCCGACAGAGTCCCAATAATAGTTTACTTTTGTCGTCACATCCGCTGTACAAGGTGAGTTTATCCGGCTGATCGACTGCCCGGATTTCAAACTTTTTACGCTACGAATAAACGGGACAAATCGAGAATATAAAAATCAAGATTTCCGCATAGAATATTCTGACGAGTGCTACCCTGCAACATGAATTTTTAGTCGCACTTTGATACTCACGTCGAAACATAATTTGCCGATATTGTTCCAGGCGAAAACTCTCGGTGTCTCTTCTTCGGTGTAGACACGAACACCGCGGGCACAGATTGCGAGTAAGATACGTCCTGGACCGGCTTCATTTTTGCTTCTACGAAGCCGGTAGAGGTGCGCGTTGAGCGGCGCTTCCAGGAGCACCGCCTCCCGGATGTATTGGAGTTCTGCTTCCTCTCGAGACAAACCACGGTTGTCTCGGTGCTGGGCGCTGAGCACACCGAGTACATTCTGCTCGATGCACATCTGCGACATACGAGTCACCAAAATTTTCATAAAATACAAACGAATGATTTTTTTGCATGTATCTCCGTTTCGAAAAAATTGAACCTCAGTATGCGAGAAAACGGCGGAACTGTTTTGAGACTTAAAAAAATTTGTTTAAAAAAAATTAACTATTTTTGAAGATCCCGGTGCTCGCTTACCGCGCAGGTGTAAGAAGAGTTTGACCTTCCTATATTTAGGAGGCAGCACCTGCCGGCTGTTATAAAATCTCGAAAGCACATTACTCGCTGCAGACGGCAGTGACCGAACACGTTTTAGTGTAAATTCGTCGTGGTTAAAAATAAAAGTGAGTCAAGTTTTTCGTTCTGTGCAGACATTAAGCCGCTGCAGTGGGTATAGGTACCGCGAGTGTGATACCATCGTATAATAATTATTGAGTAAAAGAGGGGTTCATTCCTCGATGATAGTTTCCGCGTCTGAAATACGCGAAATAAAAACGAAAATCGCACGGTAAGGGTTGATTTCTGCACACATATGTAGTATATCGAAGCATGACTCACGTGGGGTGGTAGGTAGTCGGTGGATTTGCAGTAACCGACCGAACCGCCATGCGGTCGATGACGTTCCTCGGAGTAGTCACCCAGGTCGGCCTGAAGAGCGAGCCCCGCCAAGGCGAGTAAGGGAGCGACCACCCCAGGCTTGTGCAAAGGGTGGTATGGGTGCAAACTTTCCACACCGCCGCCATGTCTGACGACGTTGTCTCGCAGCTGCAGGTAGTAATGGTGCCGGGTAGTCTCATCGCTGTAAAACGAATGATTCATATGATTGAAGATAAATATTAAATGAAGAAAAAAAAAAAAAAAAACAATTCAATCGAATAACTAATGGAAGGACATCATTTCATTCTGAACATTTTGTCAAACCGATCATCGATCTATGAACATCAGTTTTATTTTTGATTTTCGATTTCTTTTTCAGGTCTAATCGAGGCTATCGATGAGAACTGATGGAGAAACGGGGGACATTCAATCGAAAGACAATTTTTTTTTATTTTCTTCTTAAGATTGAAGGGGATGATGTGAGGCGCGAAATGAATAGATTAAATCCACGCATGTGCGATATAGTACCTAGTGAGAGGTAAGTTAAGTAGATTTTAATTGTGATGTCCGTTTGTACATCGAAATTGTGTGAATGTAATCGAGTCTTTGATTTGGGAGGAACGAATTGAACAATCTTTAAACTCAATGTGTATTGCATATAATATATCGACGCGAGACTCGACCGAGTCTCTTGATGTCACCTAATGAATCAGTGAGTTATTTGGACGAAGAAAGTGAGGTGGAGATCGATTACGTTCATGAAGAATCAGAACAATCGTCACAGTACAGTTGTTCCGATTATGATCACAGCGGAAATGAACAAGAAGAAGTTGTAGAAGATGAAGAAGAGACCTCGGCAGCAACCGGAAGGCAGAGTGGTGGAAGTTCGAGGAATAGAAAAATTGCTTATGGAAAAAATGGGCACGAATGGTCCACGGAACTCCCAGATCCTCGAGGACGGAGGGTAACTCATCTACCCAGGAGGAAAAGTGATACTCCTTGTAATACTCCATTTGATTTTTGGAGTTTGCTATTCACTGATGCGATGCTTGACATACTGGTCCGGTACACTAATGCAGAAATTGAGAATTATCGTGAGTCAAACGAATGTACATATCCGCGAGCACAATCAACGAATGCAACCAAAATCGAAATTCGAGCTTATATAGGCCTGCTGTATTTATCAGGGTGTCAGAGGCAAGACAACGTCGCGATCGAAGAACTATGGTCGGATGAATTTGTCAGTTGTTTATATAGAAACACAATGACAGAAATGCGTTTCAAGTTCATATCTTCGAGGCTGCGTTACGATGATAAGAATACCCGAAATAGCCGTCGAGAAGCTGATACTCTCGCACCGATTCGCGAATTATGGGATGCTTCCATCGAAAACTGCCAGGCCAATTATACACCCTCTGATTCTTTGGACAATTGACGAGCAATTGCTTGGTTTTCGAGGAAACAATTCACAAAAGAATTGGAACTTGAATTGGTTACACCCCACATAAGAAGCAGATTACAGATATCAAGGGTTTCGCGAAATCTTGAAGAAATCATCGTCATCGACTTAGAAGACTGCGTTGATTTGAATGACAAACTCGAAAAAAGAAATCGATGCTCTGTGTGCGCGCGATCCGAAAAAAGACAGGAAAACCATCAATTGTTGCGTGAAATGTAAGTTGTCAATTTGCGATGAGCACAAATTTTCATGCTGTGAAAATTGTTTATGGTGACAAGATGCTATAATTTGAAACATGGACATGTTTTCCGTCTCTTGTAAAGTTTTTTATAATTTTTCAATAAATATAAAACATGTAAAGATGAAAATATATTTAATTATTTCTTGAACCTTGGAATTTCCTCTTTCGGAAAATGCACCACTTGGAACCACAAACCTAACCATTTCTTTGATTGTTTTCGGTAAAAATACCATTCTTAAAGTTTATTATGCAATTTGAATTTTTCAAATATCCCAATTTATGCTAAAGTTATGAATTTTTTAGTCAATGCCTGCATTTTTTGGAGGTGCAGGGTGTGTTTATGACGAAGAATAAAATATTTGGTTAAATTTTTTCGCAATCTTCATGGTGTGCCCTTAGAGTAGAAATATCCAAGAGTGTTCAGGAATATCATCAGATTTTTTTTCGCTGCAAATTACGTGTTCTAACATGCCTCGGGTCTTCAGCGACCCACGATAACCTGATCGGATTAAAAAGCCTCAGAGTCGTGGTTTAAACGAGTCTGGAGACGGAGGCAGCAGCAGCAGCTGTTGTCCTCATGCGTGGCTATGATTTTTAATATTTACTATCTCACGTGAGCTCGAGGAGAGCCACACAATCATCTGACGTTTTAATCACCATCGTACAGTGATTTATTCTATCTACATCGAGAATTATATACATGACTCCTGATCGAGAAATAATTGATAATTTAGTCGAGATTTTAAACTTCTGACGGAGCTTATATATATAATTATTATATATTTCATCAAAAATCTTAAAGCAATTAAAGGTGTATTAACATTTTTGGCACACGCCGTTGCTGAAGCTCAAATCAACTCCAAGAAAATGAAATAGTCAAAATTCTATCGTATATTATAGAGTTTCTTCTTTTTTCCACACCTTCAAGCCTCAATATTATCAGAGAATATAATTGTTATTCATCATTGTGATTCATATACCTAAGATTTTAATTTTTTCCTACAAACCATCAGACTTGGGAAGGTTGTTGCAAAAAAAAAGAAGAGAAAGAAAGACAAACAAGACTATACCGATTCCCAATTATGTTTGAATTTTTCATGATTTCCTGCAGTCTTTAATCTAATAAGAAAAAAAGCATAATGTTATCTTCCATGAATTTCATATCTAGGTACATAAATAACTTGATACGTCGATTGATCATAAAAAAAAATGAAGATATTTCGGCTCTTTTGCAATGCTTATGGATCGCATTAAGTCGCACAGATTCGACCTAAACTGAAAAGCTGAGAGTCTAAAATCGTAATAATTGTTATTAAAAGTAAATGAAATTCTGCTATGATTCCAAATATCTATATATATAGAAAAAAAAAAAAAAAAATTCAATTCATGGATAAATAAATTGATTCAGCATAACGAAATTTTGTAATGGCCCGTTCGGTGTTATAACTTCAGGTAGATCATTTTCCTGACTGTGATTGTATATTACTGTATATAGAGACGTTGCCCACGAGGGAATACACGTCTACATATTAATATACATCTATATGTGTACATGTATGTACGTATACATATAGAGGCATCTATACTAGACACGTAAGACGTTAGATCACGATGTTTCGAGTTGATGGCAATGCCCGAATCGTTATAATTACCGAGTAGAATACTTTTATTTAGCGCAGACAGTCTATTTATCACGCGGCACGTAATAATTTCTAATTATCAGGGCATCAGTCAAACACTTATAGGTTGTTCGGCTACCGTAGTATAGTGGCGCGTACGTAGTAGTAGAATGAATAAACGTCGGTACCCAACTCCTGGCGGTGGTTCTAATCGCGGGACAGGCCGCTCTTTGAAATGAAAAAGGAAAGATGAAAAGGAAGAGGAAAAGTAAAAAAAATGAAGAGAAGAAAAGAAGATGAGATAAAAAAGAAAAAAAAGAAAAAAACAGAAAAAGAAAATGAAGAACAACACCAACAACCTGTACAGCTGTATATAAAGCAGAGTTTCGTAAGGTAACAAATCGCCCACAGTGGCACCGAGGAATATTTCAACCGGCAATTAATTGGACCAATTAACCAAGCGGTCCAAAATGCCGTAGGGATCCGGGTGCCGTGCTACGCAGCTCAGCTTAGCTTAGCTTAGCTCAGTTCAGTTAAGTTAAGTTTAGCTCGCGATCAACGCGAAGGAATAGAAAAAGAGAGGATTAAAAAACGTATATAATATGAAAAAAAAGTCTATTGAAATTTCTACCTTATATACTACATACCCCTACTACCGCATGTATATATATGCCATAGCGATGAGGAAAAAACAAATTCGATTTCGAGTAGCGAACTGAAACGCCTTTATATACTCATACATATATATTCAAAGATATATACCTATGTGGTTTATAATATACCGACGCCTCCAGACACGTAGAATTATTATAGTTAAGGTGGGACGTAGCTCAAGGACTACAGGCACGCATTTCGTCAAAAAAAATAACACGCCATGCTGAGTTTAGCTCAGCTAAGCAGCTGGTATGGATATGAATGTAATAAAATCACAGAGACACCTAATAAACGCAGAGTCGTTGATTATATGTGCGGGCTATAAATTTCCGAACGATTATCGACGCAAGTCGCGCGATGTGTGTCTTGCTTCGGGCGAACACGAACTGCTTCGAATTCCTTATACTTTGAACACTTTTTCAATGCCTGCATCACTTGACGCTGCGAGCTTCGAGGAAAGCTCCCTTTCGCTGAAGTAAAAAAAGGAACAGTGCAAAGAAAAAAGAAATACAAATATTTACCTCAAGAGTAATGGAGTGTCCACGTAATACTGGACCCGGAAATAGAGCACAAATGCCGGCCTCCCACTGCTGTCCAGGCCCTGAAATCAAAAGGATTCATTTTGGAAGGAAATAAGACGACTTTTGGCGGACGAAGACCATCGGGCTCAACGAAATGTCGAATTTCTATCTCGTTGATATCAGAATCCGTAGTTTTTATGCCCCTAATACGTATATACAGTCGCGTGTATGTATGTGCTGACGATATACCATCGCACAATTCAATACCACGAATGTAATGATTATTTTTATATAGAAACAAAGAGGATATCGTAAATCAAGATTCAAGGGAAGATTTAACGGTGGCGGAAGAGCCATTACCTTCACGGTACGTAGCTACCAGACTGACGCTGCGGGTACAATGTATCAGGCTTGTTTAATTACATGGTGGATCATTTCGTGTGTATATATATATATATATATATAGGTATATAAAATTATGTAGAGTTAACTAAAGGTTACCTTCGTAAACTCTTATGTACCCTAAATTTACGCGTGCATGTGTGTGTCTGTCTGTTCATAATACCTACGCTTTACGGTTCACCGGAATCGAAGCAAAATCCTTTAAAAACGAGAAATTTCAGTCCCGAATATAATTGGCTCCGATGACCGAGAGGCTTGAGAATTAAGTACGAGATTGCTTCAGAATTACGTAATCATTCGCAAATTTCCGTTCGCGGTAAATTAATAGAATTAATCTACCCGCAAGGTATACATAGGTATAGTTTTCAGAGGCTGTATATACTCTATCTATATACCTATATAGTAGGTATATACACACGGGAAGCGTGAATATCCACTTTAATTTATGATTCAAATTTATTCATAACGCGTGAGATAATCGGCAAAAGGTTTTCACTATTCTTTTCCTTTTTTTTTCTTTATTATAGAAGTATGCCCGCAGACAGAAAAATATATATAATACATTTGTACAATTCATCAGTTATACGAAATATAATTAACCCTTTAAACGAAAATATTGCTCGTTACACTTATCGCTAAACCCTGATTAAAAATGAAAATAATTATGTCAATAGTTATTTGCCCTCAATGAGATATGAAAATAAAATCTTATATACGATTTGGGTTATTGAAATTTTCAAGATCGATTTATCCTACTCCATTAAGGTGCAGGTGGGTATATAGTATAATATGGTGACAGAAAAAGCTTTCTAAATCGAAATACTATATGTATATTCAAAGTAATAGCTCAAGCCTAATTACGGTACAGCTAAGGATTATAAATGTGTTACATTACGCAGTTGTGATACGTTAATGCCTTTAAAATTGTGCTGACGTATGTAACACGGGTTTCTATAATCGGTACTATACCTTAGGACTTAGGTATATATAGATGCTTTCAAGTGACTCAAATCGTTTAGAATTCTTCTGATTTCTCAACCAATTCCACTTAACCAATTTACATTAATTTTTTTAATAGACTATTCAGCGATTCAAACGCGTAAGTAGTTAAGACCGTTTGAATAATGGGCTATCTCTAAACCCTGGAGGAGTTGTCTTTGTAAAGACATTCAGCCTTTCGACAAAACGCAATTTAAATCCTCGTATAATATGTACATACATGTATGGGTATACTATAGCCGTAGTTAGTTTCAAATATTAGAGAAAAATTAATAATCGTGTTTAAAAATGCGTCGACGACTTTGGTTCGATTAACAAATTAACAACACGCCCTCTACTGTAGGTATACCCATTATCCTTGAGTTTGATGAATATTTAATTATAGGGATAAATTCGATTAGCTAAAATTATCTGAATCTAAAACTGATAGAAATAGTATAATTCTGCGAATTGGTGCGGTTGGACGGAATACATTAATAAATAATTGAGAAAAAAGAAATAAGAAAAAAGCAGTTAATCGCGTATAGGCGAAACCGAGTGAATCAAGAAAAAAAGTAAAAAAGATAAGAAATAAAAGACACGCTGTAATATATTAATTTGGTATAATAGTAAAATAGTAAATGAAATACAAGCAGCGAAGTTTAAATTTATCATTTTTATTTTGGTGTCAAAAAATTTGTTCAAAACTGTAAACTGATCTTCGTGTAGCGTAGAATAATAAAATAATATATAACTGCAGTTTGATTTAAAAAACTTCAGTTTATCCTTCCGACTTGAACGCGCAGCATAGGGTATAGGTAGGTGTACCTACGCCGGTATCATTTAACAACGCGCGATTCTTAATTTCAGTCTAAGAATTTACGCCGACTTTTACGACAATGCCAAGATCTCTGGGAAAATATCACGCTCACCTGGTCATTAGTGGCTGCAAATTACCTTTTTACAACGTATAATAGCTATAGATTATCACCGGGAATGATAAATAAGATTATTCCATGCCCTCGGGAGAAAATGGCATCTCGAAAATAACTTCAACGAATTTTTAATACAATTAATCTGTACGGTGCCACATGCCTATAAATACCAAAAAGAAATGATATAGCTGGAGCTATTTTCTCTGGAATTAAATTATACCGATTTTCTCTATAAGTTCTATACAATAAAACGAGATTCTTCACATTTTACGTCCTTAATTATCATCGTTTCGATTTATATAATATACGGATGTGAAAATCTGAGAAAGGCATCCTGCAAAGACTGAAAACATGTATGATTAATCTCTCGCTGCAATTCTGGAGCTGCAGGTGCAACTTTTTTCATATGAAAAAAAAAGGAAAAAAAAATGGCAGAATGAAACCACGCGGTATGGCAGATGCAGTGTTACCTAAGCAAGATATCCGAGATCTTTCCTGTATACAATAAACATACCTAGGTAGTAGGTATATTATACACGCATAATATAGTTCGAATTTTAAAGAAGCGTTATTTTTCACCGCTTCAGGGACTCGCGTCGAGGCATCGAATTATGGCTTAAATATCATACCTATTGCCAGAAACTAATTTCGGTTTGATTGAGCGAAATAAGGTTGAGGACGTGCTAGCTATACCTATACCTCTACCTATATCGTATAGACGAATAGCTCATATATGCCTCAGGCTAGAATCACCGTAGATGAAATATTTCTGGCCTGTGATTTCAAGGACTCGATGATAGGCATTAAACTCAACGAAACATGCTCAGGAACAAAAAATTAACCATTTTCAAACCTACGATGTATCCAATAATGAATAACAGACTCCAAAAATCCTGTGAAAGAACTAGACTGAGATAAGGTCTTTTAGAAAATTCATTATATTGTCATAGATCCCAGGTCGTAATTGGAACCATCGGCTAAAACAATAGTAAAATATGACCATACGACTCTGTCCGAGCTCCTGGCGAGCCAATAACGAGCGGAGATTGTATAATACGAGGTAATTGTAGAGATGATTGATTTTTATTCAAGCAGAAATAACTTTTAGTGGATATGAAGATCGGTTCGATAATGTTGCGCATCGATCGAAGCCTTATACCGGGCATCGTTAGATTGATAATAACGTTGAAGTAACATCCCTATCTGGGATGTTTGAAAAGAAAACTATAAAAGGTATCTGCATAAAGGCGAATGAAATCTTGAGTGAAAAAAGGATGAAATAAATGACTCGCTTTATTGGTAAGAAGTGAGTATAATAAGGATTACGGAATACACGAGGCAGTTAGGGGTATAAAAGATGTTAAATACTGTAAACAGTGATGGGGAGTATAAAGTTCGTGTGTAATAAAACTGAGAGAAACTGAACTACCTCGTTAAATTTGATTTCCATTTAAGCCCGGAATTCAAGAATAAAAATACACGAAGAACAAAAAAAAAAGGGAAAGAAAAAAAAAAAAAAGTAGCATGAAAGATACTCGGTTTTAGCCACCATTTATACACCAGTCTTATAACCTTATGCCCAGGAGGTATCCAGCTGCTACCCACTCATAATAAAAATAGTATAGGTACCCTACGTCTTGATCTTTCATTACCATAAATTAGATCCTCGCTACTCCGAAGAGGAAAGAGTATTGAAGTCCCCAATTCATCATCTTCGTCAGCGGGTACTATAACGAACTAGAGAGCTCATATATACTGCCTCGAATCCAGTAGCTGAATATTAAAGCATCGTAACTTGAAACGACTCTGTCTAACCCAGCTATCATGTCTTATCTATACATACACACGCTATATAGTTCAATCGATTAAGGACTTTGATTTCTTTAATCAAATCTACTAATTCGTAAAAAAAAGAAAAAAAAAACCGAAATATTAAGCCATTCGAGGAATGAAAAACCAAAATTGCAATCCAGCAAAACTATTACGAGGGTGAAATATATACACCTTTTTCAGTATTGGTATTGATACAGAAAGATGGAGTTTCACAACCTCGAACTTTTTCCTATATATGTATATATGTATGTACTATATATATATATATATATGTAATGTATAAACGGCAGCTGCCGAAGAACCGCTACTAATCTACGCCCAGAGATCTACAGCGTAAACTAATCAAATGTAGCCGTATACGAGAGCCTGCAGCAGCAGCACCACCAGCACCAGCACCAGCAGGACCAGCATGAACAGCAGCTAAGAGTATAGCAGCATCGTCGAAAGGCAAGAGATGCCAGTGGTGCAGGTATTTTATTAGGATATACTGTAGAGAAAAACTCTTTCTTTAGATGTTTAAATGAGATAAGAACGTAGCGCGGTAGCCTGTATTACCGAGCGAGTATTTATTGGTTATTGGTGGGCCATCATTAGTGGCTGGCTGATGCAGGGCAGATTCGGAGATACGGTATATAAGAATGTGTTGCTGGAGTTGGGTGGTGGTATTGGTGGTACATATATGTGCTCGATGGTTTCGAGGTGGAGATGGAGATGGAGGTGGAGGTGGAGGTGGAGGTGGAGGTGGCGATGCTGGAGCTTCTGGAGAGCCGAAGCTGATGCTACCGAGTTGAGTGGACGTGAAAGAGGGACAGGAGGACCGAGACTGGAGTATAGGAGGGCTTTTTAACAGGCTGACGGGCAGCCGTAGGAGCCATTGCACCCGTGGAGAGAAATGCTAATTTTATGGGGCCCGTCACTTCATTTTTTTTTTCTTTTCTCTCTCTCTCTCTTCCTTATTCTTATTATTTACTTATTTTTCTTTCTTCTTTTCAACATTTTGTAATATTATTCGATTTTAATTACGTTATTTACCCTCCACGGTCTATCAACGCGCTATATACATGTTCTCATCATCGTTTTTCGTAAACCTGCACGCAGCGGTTCATTCATGAAAAAATTTGTCGCGTCAAGCGATACTGAATTGAACACATGCATACATGATTTACGATTTACTGCGCATAAAAAAACCCGAAAAATAAGCAAGTCTACATATCAAATAATGCCTAGTAAAAAGAACAAAACCATTGAAAATTTTTTAATATTTCCAAGAATTTGTCTCTTTACTTTCTCGAATGAAAAAAGTGAAGCAAATTACCCGTGGCGAATTCAATAAATAAAAATTCGTCACATTATTGATCATCAGCTGCAACACCGCGAGTAATTATTTCTCGTCAATTTTACAAATAGAACATATCTTGCGTATGAAACTATTCTAACATCGATGAATCGGTATAATATAAAGAATCGAAGAATGTACTTACGTATGTGTGAGAGCTTCGCCAATTCTTCGGCGCGTATTTGCTCAGCTTACTCTCGGGGTCCACGAAGAGATACTCGCCGTCTAAAACATTTCGTAAATAAGAAAAATCCATTATCATTTATAATGTAATGATCCTTTCGAGTTAGTTAACATTCGATTCCAGCTGGTTATTAATTTCCTTAAAGAGAATGCCGATGTAGGAGCTGATGAAGAGAAAGAATGAAATAAAGAAATGGTCAAGTATTGAATGGCATGGGCATCAGTATATTCTGAAATTTAAAAGCTGTGGGGTACTGCCTACATCGAGTAGGTATAATAAGAAGTCCCTTTCACTCTCAATGGCCAGTACCCGATATAAAATGTTAAACGGTACCATTAAATAAAGTTTAATTGCAAAATTGCTGGCACAATCAAGAAATACCGGAGCGGGTTGCATTTCCCACAAATTGTTATGGCTGCTTGATTCAGAATTCTTCAAGCTCGTTCCGTAATGGCGCCATCTTTACTTAAGAATGAATGGAACGCGGTCTCGTTACAGTTTACACTATACTCACTAAGTTGGAAATAAAACGCGTTTCACCTACCCGTGTGTGAAAAAAGGCGAGAATGAAACCGAGAGATTACTGGTTTCACCAGCAAATCTGCTATAATATCAACCCTGGAATGTCTTCAGACAGAAATAAAAATGGGTAAAGAAAAAAGGACGAAAACCAAGAAGAAAGGGAAATCAATGAAGAAAATAAAAGTTAGAAAACTCGGTTATCCTCTTTTCGACGTAGCATCAACCTATTTTTAGACCCTCTCCTGCAGACCGAAAGATTCGCTTGAACATCAGACATTCATGGAGCACGTCAAGATCGTCTGTCTCTTAAAGTCTCTCGCTCTCAGGTTCGGTGACTGTGCAGCGCGGCTGCAGGATATGTGCCTTCATTCTACGTGTACTCGACTTTTTGCGCACGGGACTGATGGGCCGAAATACCGATACCCCTAAACGACCAAGAAACAATGAAAGAGATGTGCACGCGCGCGTGCGCTCGCTCGCGCGAGTTGCTCGTGAATGAGAGGGCCTGAAACCTGTCCTGCCCACACGAGTCCTACTTGGGCAAACCCTACGACACGTACGACAAGGCGACGTGTTTTCAACTGGAACTGGGCGTTGCCATACAGGGATGCATGGATGCAGGATCGACGTTCCACCTCTGTGGAATTGGCGTTGCAATACCCTAAACAGCCGATCCGTGTAATGAATCAACTAAATTCGGACCTCGTACCGATCTCCTCAATCAAACTTCATTTTTAAAGAACGAACCCTCCTCACAACCGGCTTTTTCCGATCAACTTCAATTCATCGTACAACTTTAACAGAATTTGAAGAAAATCAGAGAACTGACTACATGTCTGCAGGATTTCGTCCAGCTGAGGTCCTTCATACACTAAAATGATCAGAAATTAATTCCATATTCTGCACAAGGCTGTAAGATTCGATTAAAAGATTGATAAAAATCATCAGGATATCGTTTTTCGTAATGGCTTCTAGACTTTAGGATGAATGAATGACGTGTTAAAGCCATGGTCCGAGGTGATATATTCTGAATTCCCAGAATCTGTACTATGGTCCGAGAATTAAATGAAGAAAGTAGTATAGATTAACGTCGACAATACATGAGGTGCGTCTAGTCAGTGGCTAGACGACATTATCATCGAATTGGACACACGAGGAGTGACGATACCCGTTCGCCACACTAGACATAACATGATGAATTAAACGAGGCTATCGACACCAGACAAATTGAGTTGACACTCATTATACCATATTAAGTTTAGACCGTCGAGATATCAGCCCTGACGGATGAAGGGGAAACAGACGTCACGCTTATAACTCGGAGAATAATATCCCTGAGTTTCGATAAGTGACTCCTTTTCGTTTTTTTTTTTTTGTTTTTTTTTTGTTTTCTTGACATTGCTAAGGAATTGCTTTTTCGTTTAATCAATCATATTATACGGACAGATATTGAATCGGAAAAAGAAAAGAAGAAAAAAGGTCACATCACGCGTTGAATCCATCATTCACGTCTATTATTCTAATATACCTATACGTATATACGCATATTTGTGTACACATGATTAATCGATCGTTTTTTCGTAAATCAATGCGGTAAAATCGACGCCTGGAGGTGCAGGTAGAAGGAAAAACAAAAAGAGTAAGAAAAAAGAAGCAGTAGGAACTGGGATTTAACATCGCGCGCATTATCGGACGCGAATGACATATTGGCTATCTAAAATGAATACGAAATGGATTTGGCATATATTTCGATCGGCGGCGAGATCTGCGCCGTCGAATGCCTAAGTCGAAGGCATGGTGAACCGCATTCCTTGCAGCAGAAAAGGGATGAGGAAGGGACGGAGGGATCTGGGGGAGGTTGAGCCAGAGAGAAGGAGAGAGAAAGAGAGATAAAGTGAGAGAGATAAAGAGGAGAGAAAGAGAGAAAGATATCATCGTCTCTCCAGCCTCCTTTAAGGAGAGGGCGAATTTAGGCATCCTCCTATCCGCCAGCTGCTCACTTCAACCGTCAGCTCGCACTAGAAAAGAAGAATAGCCAATTTGGAAGTTATTTGTACGCCGCGTTGGCGGTGGAGCTACTAGAGTTCGAATTGATTCCATTCTATTAAGATCACGAATGCCAAGATCGAAGCGTTAAGACTTTCATAGGGTGAGGAATAGGAAGAAAACGAAGAAAAAAACGAGGGGAAAATAACTCTTTGAATTGACGTGTCAATATTCGGTGAATTAATACAAATTAATCGAAATTAAGGCGAATTAACGCGAATTAACTGCAAAGATTAAGGCGAACTAACGCGAATTACTGCAAAGATTAATGCGAATTAATTCAAACTAAAGATTAATGTGTCAATCCAGGTTTAAGTTATTTCCCCCTCGGAAAAAAATACTGAAAGAAAAGAAAGAGAACAGATAAGGGAAAAAAGAAATGATCGTTTCTGGTCCACAAAAAATGATCTGAAACTTTTCCTATTTATGTAGAGAAATATATGTATAGGTATATCATTCATTCGAGCTAAGCTTATTTTCCTAAAATTCCTTTCGTGCTTTTAGACAATACATTCGCATACTGTTTCTCTGAGCCAGATTACTTTAGTTATACAGGGGACTTCGTCTCGATTATTAGAATTGCGTGTTTGATCATATTCGTATACCTATACTTATACTAGAGAATCGCGTCGATGAAGTGAACAATCCGTTTATTCGATTTGAAGAAAAAATATTTCACAGCAGATGATCATCTTCGTTTGATTTAACCGTGTCCGTAAACAACGTTGGTATACATACACATATAGCTACAGGATATGGAATGTTTGCCCTCGCCCTAGCGAAAGATATAAACGCGCGATGTCATTACCCCTTTTTTTTAAACAAAATCCTCACTATATTCACAATTGCCTATTACCTCGGCTAACTCATTCTTCAAAGACATTAATCTCGATATTCTAATCAAACAAATGTCACTTCAACTTTCTTGAAAACGTATAAAAGAATTGAAGAATATCATTTTTTTTTTTTTGTATGTACGCTTGCGAATTTTACTCGTTGCGATTCTTAATATATTTTTGATCTTCTCGAATATATCTGAATCCATAAATTATGAAGAGGCGGTAATAATTGGGCATGAAATATATGTATATATATATAAATTCATATCGATGCTCTCGGTAGAAAAGTGTCTAACTCCACTTTTTTTCAAAAGGCATTTTTTTGTATGTTATGTTGAGAAATATCATTCTTCATACGTTTTTTGGCTCTCCTGAAAAATTTACAAAAATGGAGTTAGACAATTTGCTAATTAGAACGTCGATATGAATAATCTATGATATGGATATGATATACATATGTACTCGATTGAATAGTAAAATTGTTTTGTTCTCGCGCGTCTTTCAAATCCGTCTCTAGTTTAGCCAGAGTTACGCGTCCGCCCGTTTCGTCCGCGGCGGAAAGCACCTGTGTTACCCGAGGTAGAACCCAACCATTACCGGGGAATGTTGCCCGCAGGCTGCGAACCCCGCGACCCTCCCGTCCTGCCCAACCTTGCGCCTATACTATACATATAGGTATATGGTATAGGAGATATAACTCCTCTATACGCACACAGGTGGATCTCGCGAGCCGTACACCCGTCTATAACTTGTACCCCCGTATACGTATGCTTACATATGTATGTACAATATAACTATATCTATAATGTAGATACATAGGTATAAGTATCGCGTATATATGTGGCAAGGCTAGTGAATCGGGTATCTCGGTTCTCGCGTGTGCCAAGCAGCACAACTCGCAAAGGAAATAACCAAAGATCGAATTTTCAGGTTCAGCTATCGCCACGCCTTATGGACGTTGATGTATGGTGATATGAAATGTTGGGAAATTATTCTAATAAATAAATTTGGGAGAAAAGAATAAGAAAAAAGCCATTATGGTGTGAGTTTAGGCTGAGCGAGCTTGTAATAAAATCGGTTAGTCGCGGTGACGGAAGACCTTGAAAGGACCTCGGAAGGTTGGTAGGAGATTTTGTCTCGCGCGTCTGGCTAAGTTTTTGCCTTTTTCCCCATCCTCTCGCCCAGCTCCCTCCACCTCCTGCTTTCGTTCGTTTTGTTCACTTCTTTTTCAACTTCTTTTAATCCTTCGTGGTCCGTCAGCTCGCGCCTAACCGGCACACGCAACTTTACTACCTTGACTCGACTCGACTTGACTTAACTTGACTTGTCTTGAGTCGAGCGGATGTACGGCTGAGTCCACCACCACGTGGCAGTGTGCAACTCAACTCGACTCGACTCGACTCGACTCGACTCGACTTCAAGTTCACTAGAGTTGAGTCGAGTTGACTCGCACACTGCCACGTGGTCGTCGACTCAACCGTACATCCGCTCACGTGTCGGCGGTCCCAAGCCCGAACCTGAACCCGAACCCGAGCCCGAACCCAAACCATGAAAGATTTCGAGTCACCTTTGAAGGTCCTTCGGGAAACTCCTCCGCACCTTGGAGGAACGTATGCATGTACATACATAGCTCTATATACCTTAGACCTACCTACCTGCCTACCTACCTCGACGGACATAAATATACATGCACATGTAAAGCGGTGAGAATTTCGTCTGGAAGTTTTGGACCCTCTAGGCGGAGCCGAGGAGGCGGCAAAACCGACCACTGCGCGCTTCGTAGGCAATTCACTTTGGTTCGTTTAGGTCTTTTTTGGTAAGGTCGCGGACGGTTGGACGGTCAGACGGTCAGACGTTCGGACAGACACACCTGCCTGTCGCAGGAACCGAGGGGAAGAGGTTGGAAAAAGGGTGGCAGCGGCTACTGGGCTTGCCACAGTCCTGCACCAGCCCTAACATTAGAACTTTCGAGAGAGAGATTGAGAGCAAGACCGACGAGTTCGTAAAGCTACGTATAATACGGAGGATACAGTAGGTAGCGATGGGTACGAATCGCAAATGAATTTATACAAGAGTTGCATCGGAATTGGTCAAGCTATGCACGTACGAGTAATTTGAGTTCATTGATATTGCGCCATAGAGAAAATGAAGTGTATCGTAACATCCGTAAGTTTGGTATGCATATAAGCGTTACGAAAGCGATATTAGCTTCTGATCATCTCGTGCATGTGAAGTGTTTAGTTTATCTTTCTATACTCACTGGAGGCAGGGCAACACGATATTTCGTGACAAAAACTATGAGAAGAATAAGAATAATGCGAGAGAAGAGACCAGTAAAGTTTCTGGTTTCTCAGAAGGAAACAATGCAGCGTAACTATAATTAGACCCATAATCTTCCCTGATTACTGCCTCCAGTGAAACTAGCTGTCCGTGGCTTTATGTAAAAACCCGCCCTTTACGAACACAGCTAGGTATATATACACACCTATATATAATACATCGTACACGTGGTTAAAGATCCCTATACATAGTATATAGTCGCCTTTGAGATCCACGCACGTTTACCACCTTAGAATATAATCGCTTCGTGGGATATGGGGGGAATGATGGAAATTGACATAATTACGCTTTCCTTCAATGTATCAAACCCGTGGAAATCACACGTCGAATATCTGTACAGGTATAAACAGAGAAACGATGGATAATATAGGCGTGAAGATATTCTCATTTTTCACAACCAATTCGTATTTAGTTTCACGGAATCTCCGGACCCCGGGCAGCATAAGTCTCGAAACTTTGTAAGAGATACGAAATTACCTCGTCGCCGAAGGGCCATTCCATTTCACCGCGGTAGCTAAATCCGCCAACTTGCCGCCGACCGACGCGCCCCAACGCCCTCAGGGCTATCGGTTTAAACCGTAGCGAATCCGCGACGTCTAGGAGTCGCAGGGCCTCGAAAGACCGATAATCTCGACTCAACTATACCTAGTAAGCTTCGAAAATCCGGGATACACAATGACAGTGAATATCACATGGTCCACGAAAATCGGGTATTTCCAAATTCGTGCTCATCAGAACCCGAGAGAAGTCAACAAAAGCCTTTGCTTTGGCTCAAGCAGGACGAAATATGTTTCGACAAAATTCAAACACTAATTCTTACTCTTGATGTTCGTACCGATACGTATAGAAGCTGAAGATAGCTCGGAAGATTTGTCTCAAAACCATCACGGTACGGTACAATCACAAGCATCTTAGAACCGTAAGACGTATAGCATACCTACGCTGTACATAACCGCTAGCAGATAAATGGACAGATTTGAGGTACACGTTAAAATTTGTGAACTGTTGGCCCGTGTCGTTTAATCTCGAGCAGTCTAGATCCGGGGACGTTACAGCATCAGACATTATAGTCTTGCCACCAGATCGGAGAAGGAGATATATAATTTTCGAAAAGAGATTTCGGGATAGCGTAGTACCCATGTGGCAACCGAGTTTGTTTCTGTAAACGAATTAATTCGGAGAATTTCTTTCTGATTTTTATTCGAAGAAATGAAATGGCAAAGCAAAACTAACGCCTATTCTGATCACGGTTTGGCTCTGATGATCATGATGGTCCTCGTTCGGGTGATTGGAGAACGTAATCCTACACCACCTGCGGTGGGTGGACAGGACCGCCTCACGTGGGAGAAACCTACGGACTCGAGCGGGTGAACAGATCGAGTGCGCACCCACGTCTCCTGAAGGAATGCGACTCCATCGTGGAGATGACGCGCCCGTGGACCCATAATGCTGGAGGCACTCGCGTCGACCACGACGAATGAGGAATTCTACCACAACTGACCATTGGCCACCGGGCCACAAGCCATCATCAACCCACGGAAGAATAAGCGTTTCTACGTATCTTTTACACCTACCAAACCCAGCGTGATATCATTGTTTGAATTTCGGGAAAATTCTGACTATTGGAATCTGCTAGGATGGTATTCACCATGGTGCGTATAGGACGGCTAGAGTCAGTGGAAAAGCCTCGTTGAGAATAATTACAAGCTGATCACCCCGAATGGTGAAATCGATTGTTCGTACGGTGATGGATAAACGACCATCTAGGTGAAAGACTCGTATAGACAACCGTCTCACATCCTTCTCGTCCTTACATCTCGGTTCCCCAAAGAACGTTGAAGATATATACGAGGCCGTTTTAACTCCGGTTGTACCGCAGCGAGGCGCGCACCTGAATATTCATTGTGTATCAAAGAGGTACATGCGTTACTTATAGACTGCCTTACGTTGCATTACAGAAGATAGATGGAGTTCTGGGCACTCAGGCAGGGCGAAAAGTGGGGTAAAACGGGGCCCTGAGTTCCTCTGTCTTACTCTATCTCCTCCATGGGACCGTAAGGCCCTCAGGGGGTGGGGGATAAGAGGGCAAAATAAGATGAAGAGAGAAAGGGTAGGGGGTGAAAACGTGCCTCCCCACCCCCTCGGGGGCCTCTATCCGGAGCTCATCGCATATTTCATCCCGATCAAATTGTTCCAAGAAACAAAACACGTTATATACATCAGCAGCAGCAGCAGCAGCAGCAGCGCGCGGAGGCTGGGGCTGGGGCTGGGGCTGGAGAGCTGGGGCTGCAGACGCGGGTTGCAGGGCCGCCAGCCGTTAGCCGCCAGCCGCCAGCTGCTGCCCACCGATACATCGGTTCCTATCCTCACTTTATCACGTCGCGCATCTGTATCATGTCCATGTTAGACCATGTTCGTCTCGGTATGGTCTGAACGCGGACGGTGCATGTGCAGCGTGCCTTCATTAGCGATCGCGTATTATAAATCAACCAGGATCGCGACTTTCCTTTACAAAACGCCATTTACTCTTCATGAATGAATGGATCATTCATTCCATTTGCCTCCACCACGTACGTAGATACCGTTTTTCAACTATTTCACCATAGTATCGATCTTCTCGATCAGACAGTCCGCTAAATATACGGAATAGTCGGCGTGGTCGACAAATGTGAGAAATATATACCAATAATTACATCGCACTTCGGCTCTTCTTTGACGAGTCGTATACCAAAGAGCATAACTACTACAACAATTATTGGCGGTGAACAATATCATTTTCTGACCCCAACGCGAAGCTGACATCTTCTGATCGGGCGAAATGAGACAAATAGTGAAATCTAGGTGAAACAGAAGAACGGGTCGAACGTAAATGAGATTAGAAAAAAGCAGATTAGAAAAATGATCTAAGAAAGTATTAATCTTGGAGGAATGATGATCCGTTTCAATTACTGATATACCTATATACCTGAGCTACACACGTTCTCTTCGAGGTTGAATTTGTAACAGAATTCGAAACTTCTCGTATCCACAAATTGAATGACTGGAATTAAGGATCGGTCAAAGTGGAACGCTGAAAGTGGCGTAGGGGTTAATTTAGGCGGTATAAAATGGGCCTGAAATACTTTGAGAGACAAGGCACGAATTTTGTTCTTGGGTACCTATATAGGCAGTCGACGACGTACCTGCCCGTGTGTATAGTAGAATAGCTAAACGAAAGAGAGATCCTGGGTGCGCCCCTGCCGCGCAGCGTGGCTCCGTCGGGGCATCCGCTGGACCTGCTGGGCCCGTTCCCCCACCCGTCGGGCTAACCCTTCCCCCGCATTCCTGGGCCCATGGGCCCGTGGGCCCGAAGCTGCCGCGCGGTGAGGGCTGCAGGATAGGGACTGAAGAGTGGAGGGGCTTCGAGGGGGCTTATACAAATCACCGGGCTACCGTCTTACCCGTGGGGCCCTCACCGGCTGTATCTTTCTCTGTTTAGCCCCTTATCTCTCTTAGTTATCTCGCTCTCTCTGTCACATGTTTGAAAGCCCGTTCAATCTCTCCTCTTTCTTTTATTTTTTATTATACATATATCTTCCTTCTCTCTCTATCTCTCTCGCTCTCTGTATTTTTCTCTCTCTTCAAACATATATATAGGTATATATAAAGAAGAGAACCGGGTCCCCAATGCTGCTGGTACTGGTGCTAGTCGTGCAGGTACGCGCGTGCGTTTCGCGTTATCGCCCCTCGAGATTTGACGTTTAATATAAATTACTCTCGCCACACGTCCGCGTGATTGCGTTCTCTAATTTTCTTGATACGAATCGCGGGCCCGTGAAGTACGTTACCAAAAGAAATTGGATCTCTCATGCAGCACCGCTCGATTCGCTTCTCCGATTAAGGGGTATGGCGTACTACTAGGCAGGTACTACGTACGCATATATATATACCCACCGCTATACATCGAGATAATGTACAATACACGTATAGGTATAGGTGTAGGTATAGGTATATAGGTATATGGGTATTATTATAATTTAGAAAATATTCGCAATTCTCTTACACACACACATATACCTATATATTATATATCTATACATATGGCTGTACCGGGTTCAGCACGGTGTACGATAATATTGTGCGATTCACCGACACTATACACGATGAGGAAGTGAGCAAACGGGCTAACGGAATAAAGGATAGAAGATGTAATTGGCACCTTCGTCGAGTCAAGTGTTACGGAAGCGTCATCCGCCGTTCGTAGGATTCGAAGAACCAAATCGATTTCACGTCAAATTTCTTCCATCGTATAGGCATATACCCATATAGGTATACCAAGCAGTAATATTATATGCTATTATTGAATCTCAACACATATACCTCTGTACACTTTATATATCATTTATATTACCAATCAGGAGAAAAATTGGCATCACATCGGTATGAATATGAAGATTACTGCAGTTTCCGGTAGGTATATTTCCTCCCGATATTCGATGGTACACGAGGAGAGCCGCGATGTTCTATAGAAATTCAAATTCGTCGTTGAATTCGTTTCAACTTCGGTTCAAATTTTATTTTATAATGAAAATCAACGTCGTACGCGAATATAGAATTGAAAAATGGTAAATTAGCTATCTTATACAGAGTGATTTTTGGCTCATGTCAGAGTACAAAAAAAAACAGGACAAAATTTGAAGAAGAAACAAAAACGTAAAAACGAAAAGAAAAAGATAAGAAGAAAGGTGGAAAGGTGGAAAGGTGGAAAGGTGGAAAGAGTCGCACGATGGAATGAGAAAGAGAGATGAAGTAAAAAGACGAAAAAATTTAATAAGAAAATGAAAAAGAAACAAGAGAGTAACAGCAGCAGCACCGTCGACGTTTGCAGGGGTGTGAGAGCTGCTTTTTGTACTTGTTCTGGTTTTTCTGCTGGTATTTCGTCTTTTTCTTATTCTGTTTCTCCTTCTTCTTCTACTTCTTCCTCTTCTCTCTCCACCGATTTCTTTTTTCAAACTCTTTTCCCGGTCGCGCCATGCCTCGCGCGCCTCAAAACCCGCCAGCCGGGGCCCGTGATGGGGCCCTCTGGAATGTGAGAGGGGGACCCGGAGGCCCAACAGCTCGTGGGGAGGGGGAGGAGTACCAGTTGGACCGGCTCAGGCCCCGTCCCTAAGAAGGGGCGAAGTGAAGGAAGAAGAAAAGGGGGGAAGAGGAAAGGACCCAGGAATGGGGGGTAGCGAGTAGGGGAAACCGCAGAGGGAGGCGCGGTGCGCCCCAACGGTATGCAGAAAGACCTCAAGATTAGTCAAGAGAGTTTCAGACTTGTTTAATGTTTATGCAACTCTGACCGCCCGCACCCGCGCCAGCCCCTTCCAACCCCTGCAGGCTTAACTTTTGACTCTGGAATGAACGACACGGACGGTAGGGCCGGTAGGGACGGCAGGTTAATCTGGCGACATCGGAAGGCATAAGGTATGCCGAGAATTTGGCCGAATCTTTACAAACCCGGGGACAATATTGTGTCATTTAAACCTTTCCGCGGGCTCTCACAGCGATAAAGAGTATTGCCCTTAGAGGTTCACGAATTCCTGCCCGCCGGGAAATATACGTACGCTTGTTCAGCCTCGGGCTCGCGATATCTATACGTGCCTTTCGAGCACCGAGACAACATTGCAAAAACAACTACTATAACGCGATACCTACACTCGCGGACACCGCAACTTATCTTATAGTTCAATAACATCTTTCCTATATCTGTATATAATATACCCATATACATATGAGTTGCGGTAACTATTATTCAGGATATCTTACGCCTGGAGGTAAATAGGTAACCGCGAACCTCGCTCACACATCGAACACGCAGAGAAATATATAGAAATTCGCATGTATATCCAATCGACGGATTTGAAATACTCATTTACATTGTGAAAAGTTTGGAACATCATTGGGATAGGAAGAGAGAGATGATGGTGATATCATGTGGGAAACCCGTGAAATACCTATATAGTTTGACTACATAAAATTTCGGAAGTCCGCTAAAATTGATGTGAATTTATTTATTTATCCTCTTGTGTAACGGGATACGTAATGAGTTGCGCGAGCTTTAGTAATTTAATATATCAGAAAAATTATACCGTAACTTGATACGAATTCCTTCGAGGCCCCGGCTCCGTTGCCCGTCGATCCGTCGGCTTTACGCCGTTCGGTTATAGCGACGAGGAGGAACCTTGCGTTGTGTTAGATTAGGTAGGGAAACTTTTTACCCCGAAACTGACCATCGAGCAACGCCTTCGACATGGAACGACATACGGAAACCAAACCAAACCAAACCAAAGAGGGAAGGGAAAGGAAGACTTATAGGAAATGAGCTTTCTGCGTCTTGGTCCAGTCGAAACTTAGAGAAGATCGTGAGTGAACGTTCGAGAGGTAGGATTTCGAGGTGTGTATATGTAAATCGGTTTTCAATTAAAAGTACAACGTCCTGATCGCCACGTACGTTTCCATGCGAAGACATAATACCTCGAGTAAAATAATGTGATAAAGGGTGAAACTTACCGGACAGAATAGCCAGGCCAAACAATTCGCAGTCTAACATGCCCTGTTGACCCAGCAGGACGCATGTTTGAGCGTAGACCTCCTTTACCCGCGACTTGGCCTGTTGAAAAGATAAAAAGATTACAATTCAGTGAAGAGGAGAATCATGAACATCCGGACTAGCGTAGAAAGTGAAAAGACCGTAAATCGTTGGAAGTATGACCGCAGATACCCAACTGAGACGTGCTACCTGCAGAATGCATAATAGAATTCACTCACGCAACACAATTCTTGACACAAGACGGTGTGTGTGTATACAGGGCACTGACATACGTGGGCGCCAATAGTTAGCACCTGTAATTAGTTTGGATATCTACCTCCAGACTACCCTAAGTTTATTCTAGGCCTGTCCGGTCCTACCATCCTCGTTCGTTGAGCTCATAGCTCGTCTCCTATTTGTATGTGGGTACCATAATGCAAGAATAAGACAATTAAGCAAACGAGGGAAAATTGTTGCAAGAGCAGTAAAGGCATAACGAAGTCGAAGTGAGATATTCCATGGGGTGCTTCATTAGACGAGACACGGTTGAACTAGATAAGATATGTTTATCGGTATCAGTTATCGCGATACCTTGTAGGCAAGGATCCTTCGTGGATATAGAGAGCAGAGGAGGACGAAATAAGAACAGTGTTTTATACAAGACTGCTTCACTCGTATCTCGTACCAAAATAGCCATAATTACACTACGTTACCTACTCATAATTTTTTTTTTTTTTTTTTTTTTTGTACTCAGGTGTATACTCTCAGTACCATATATCGCAATTTCTGCAGCTGCGTGTTAAGTCGCATCAACATTCTGGACATCAAAGGTCGCAATATGTTAGAGAGAACCTCGGGCATAATTAAAATCGGTAATGACTCCTCCATGTTTTATTTCACGATTAGCATTGAGCTAAAACCGTGCATCGATAGACATGGAATCATCATAGTGTTCTTGATTTTTGTAATTTTCTTCCTCAAATTACCAGACAATCGTAAACCGTCTTTCGAACCCAAGTATAGCGATGGTTAATTAATTGAACCGATGCTTGAATTTAGAGTCAATCTAGCCACAGCTGTGTCATAACTGCTGATCGTTAACACAATTTGCATACCTACACTCAATAAAGCACACATTATTTTTACGTTCGATTTAATAATCTAATCTAATTAAACTAATCTGACGTTCGACACGTGTGATTATCAATCCGTATTATTTATTTTCATACTTCACGAAATCGGCACCAAAATTATCTATCTTTGATTTTTTTTTTAGTCCTTTTTTTTCGATGCACGGCAAATGAATGAATTCTGTTTGATATTCTTTATAGCCGAGAAGCAATTGCGTATATAATATACCTAATTAACATTTCATCTCGTTCAATTATATCCATCCCCGTTTATTTAGATTGCAATAGTTTTGTTTAAATGCGACGATATGGTTTCGGATTGACGAACTGTGTATTTGTGTATATGCAGGTATAATATAAATTAGAACAAGCTGTCTTGTGACGTCTTCGACGGTTAATTTGGCTTAAAAATCGTCCAGATCATATTTATAGTTTTTCGTTAGACATTTTTAGTTTCTCAACGCATTCCGAAGAAAATTGTTCGAACTAAATCTTCGGGGGACTATAAAATCTACATCTAAACAGCCTCTAATTTGAGATTTATATTCCGAAACGTCTCTAACATTCCTTTCGGTTTTTCTAATTTATCCGCTTCTTCGTCCTAGTCCGTGCCACTAATTTATCCTCTGTATCTTTACTCCCGCCTAAACTTTCCCCTATGGGATTTCTGGTGCAGATGACACTCCCTATATATTAAGGATACTCACACACTTGGCATACTATAGGTGCAAAATATTTATCAAAATGAAACAAATTCCAACTCGTTTCGATTACTCTTTTATTTTTTTGTTCTTCTGCCAATGCACAATGATCTGCGTTCGTTAGCCCGAAAAGATGTTATGTAGGTAATTCATTAATTCGCTGACCAAAGAGAGATTGAAGAAAAAAAAAATGTAGAGAATGATTTCTGACGAGCAAAGATCTCGGAAGTGAAATCACCATTAGAAATGGTTCACCGCGTGTGGAAGGCACCTTAAAGGTTGAGGCTAAGAATTTTCTTGACGAGGTAGAATCCAGATTTGTCGGTACAAATGAGCCTCTGTATAATTAGGTAGATCGTATCGTGTGAGAAGGTAGGATACACCGTCGTCATACCTTATTCTCCACCTACCTACCTACCTACCTACCGTGGGCTGATAGTTCTCTCTATAACGACGTGAAGAACGAAGTATTTCAAATAAGTAACACGAGTTGTTGTATATGTACCGAGGATGAAAACCTTGGCAATGAAATTTGCGTTGGAAATAATTCTCTACAGTGAGTTACAAAAAAGAAGAAAAAGAGAAAATTACTTAAAATTATTTCTTACTTAAGTATAAATAAAATCTAAATTACAATCATCGACATAATATTTATTCAGCTGTAGAAGTAAAGATGAAAATTTCGTTTTAAGAGGGATAAAATTTATCCTCAAACGGATTAAATATTGTCTTCTTCTTCTTCTTCTTCTTCTTCTTCTCTTCTTCTCTTCTTCTTCTTCTTCTTCTTCCTCTTCTTAGCTGTTGAGGAATTTTTCGTTTACACAAATTTACCGAGGGCCATATGCAACTCTCATGGGTATTTACGAGTTGTTAAGGACTGAAAGCTACGAGGATTTAACGACTTTCATCTTAAGGACTTCTATAGGTGATTTAGTTAGTTTTGGAGGAGAAATTCAAAATGAAATATGCTCCATGGGGCTAGGACTGGTCCGATATAAGATTTATGGTTCACGCCAGCCACTTCAGTTGAATAAGTTCTTTAAGTACATACCTACACCTATACTATCCTCCTTGCGTAATATGCAGTAAACAAACTTTCCTCAAGATACTCACACGTTGTGGCGATTGCATACCTGCAGACGTGACTTGGCGTCGTATAAGGGGCTAATGACAAATATTTTGTCACCCTTAATAGATGAATTATTAATTTTTGAAAAATGTCCATTTTTAATTATAAGCTAGAAATGGCGATAGAGAAAATAAAGAAGTTTTAAACGAACCGTAAAGTTTGGTAAGATTTCAATGTATACCTACACGGCTTAAACTTTTGTCTATGATTGTACATCCGGTGCATCATGGGAAATGCAGAGAAGGAAGAACGATAGGTAGGAATATAACGTGAATAGCTAAACGACCTGCGCCATCGCTCTTCGTTCCATTAAAGTCTCACCGTTCTAGAGCAGAGAGTAATTTCCGCTTATAGCATGCCGAGGAAGAAAGAAGCGATCCTTGTTAACGAGCTCATTACGCGTGTAATTAGAAATTCCAGGCTCTTATATCCAGAGCATTTATAAAGTGATTTAAATTGACCTGCGCAGCTAGGTGACTAGTATCAAGTGTGCGAAATCATGTCGAGATCACGTTTAACTAGTTTTTTCTTTTTAAACAAATTTCTTCTTCCGCGTATCCTAAAAGTCGTCAAAAATCGATCTTATGTACCTTGACTTGACTTCTTTTTGAACCGATCCATTCCCACCAACTTTTCCCATTGTTTGTACGCGCGATTTCTACGCGTATCCGATTAGTCGATTGCCAAAGTGCGTGGGCGTGTGAGTTGAATCGTTGATACGAGAGAAACTTATACACCTATTTGAGTTGTAGCCTGCAGCGAAGAGTGATGGACACGTCGTTCTATCTTTTCTTTTCTTTTTTCTTTTCTTTTTTCTTTCAACCATCAGTATACGATATTGACTCGGGTTCTAAGCGCGTGTATAGGTATATATAAGTACCTATTACTGAGAAGTGCCATAAGCAAGATTGAATATTAATGTCGATTCTTGAGAATTTGGTGGTTTAAAAAATTGGCAATAAATTCGTACCGAAATGAAGAGAACAAAAAAAAGACTAAAGGAACCGAGAAAGATCTCATGATCTATGTTTGAATAACTCTCATGTTATATTGACCGACTGCAGTCTCACAACCGTGCCGGAACTCCCGAGCGTCGCGACGCCTCGGAAGAATCGTGTGATTCTTTTTCATACGCAAGGGAATGACGGAGGAAGCTACCGACGACACGGCACGCATGATTGATAAACGTCAGATTGGCACTACGTGCGGTAGCCACCGGCGCATAGATTCCTGTGCGTCTCGTGAAACGCCTGACATGATGACATATTTATATCTGTATACCTATACATCATATGTATACATATGATACATATATAGATACATCACATACACACACACACATATATACACGAGATTTTAGCCAACCTCAGCTACCATTTCTATGGTAGAACAAGATTTTACTCAAAGATGTGTGTCCCTCCTGTATAACACCGCGTCATGCGGTACAAATGTCTTCTTTTTTTCTATCTTAGACAAATTTAGAACTTCCGTTGAAAGTTAATACAATAGCTATGACAAATCCCGCCTCTTCCTGGATGAGTAATTTCAGATTTTTTAAACAAAAGTCAAGTTCATTGTTGGCGACGCGACGATTTGAATTATCTCTATGTGCCTATGAAAAGACGTCGGATATAAGATACTTTTTTTTTTCAACAAGGCTATGTCTGTACCAAAAGACTAAACTTTCGGAGTTCAGGAAACGGTCCTTTTCAATTCAACACAAAAATTCCATTCTATGCAAATCGTATTTCATTCGTCACCCCATATCATACGCATTCGTCTTTAGAATGAAGCCACCCAAGTAGAAATGAGGTCAGGCTCGAATCAGGCCCATGTCGGGCCCGAATCAGGCCCGGATCGGGCCTGATAGTTGCCTGATGTAACGCTATGTTCCGTCAGGGCCTGATCAGGCAGTACTACGAAATACTAGAGCCTGATCAGGCCCTGACGGAACGTAGCGTCACATCAGGCTGCCTGATCTAATTTCTACTCGGGCAGGTCTTTTTCTGACCTATTTCAACCGCTAGATCAAAGACGTAAAATTCATGTTGAAATTTGATAAAATCCAAATCGTTGGTCGCACTCACCTCAACGACGAAGTAAAGAGGATCACCGGGGAGGGCATGTACGGCAAGGTATCGGCTGGCGGACACCAGAGGTTGAAGGCAGGACCGCGCAGCTGTGACACCGCTACCGCGCATGCTGCATGCTTCATGTCGCCGCCGCTACGCTCTAGCGTCCTGACTGAAACATGATCGAAAGATCCATTGATTAATTGAAAATTCATTTTACATCAAGTTCGTGAATGAATGATGAAGATTATTGATAATTTGGACGAAGATGGGTTCAAATTTGACCCAGAATGCGATCTCAACATTCGACTGAATGTGAAGAGCAAATAGAACTTTGCAGTGTGCATAGGCACTATGGCACGCAAAAATGTCGAATTGTAATGGCGTAAATTGAAAAACGAATATGCAGTCTTGAATTCCGCACGTTCACTTCGATCCATATAACTTTTCTGACGTTTTTTGCTAGCCAGCTGGCGAGCACTTTGTAGGTACCTTTCTTCTCCGCAGCAATTATCATTCTGCAAGAGATCCTGGAGTGGTTTATTGCTAGGCGAAAGAGTGTACCTCGCTCAAGAAATCGCTGATAAATTGTACCATTTCGTTCTCGGATGTAAGAAGATCTGAAAAGTTCTCACCGCACTATTTCATCTCGCAGTAAAACACTGGACTATATATAGGAGCTTACTCCAAGCCGCCAATGATCAAAGATTATCGGTTATTCGTTGGTCAACTCGAAGTACCAGTTTCGCCAAAAGATTCCTATACTTACTTTGAAGTTCGATTCCACGATGAAAACGAAAAAAAATTCTCCGATTTAAAGAAAAGAATTAATCGAAATGAATGAATGAAATCGCGTATAGGATCAGAAATATTTCATCGAAGCTTCGTTATTTCTGAACTGCTAAATGATTTATCTAAACCTGTAGCAGTTTACCCAGAAATTTACACCGCGTGACGGATAAATTCCTCAAGATTTTTCACGCGAAAGATATGTACGGCGATTTCTATACACGCAGTAACATAATATACCTCTTACAATCGGTCAGAACCAGCCTCAACTCTTTCTCCTTATATTCTGCGTATTATACTCAGAGCACGAAATACTCCGAGTCCATTGCAGCATGCAGGAAAACCATTTATCACATTCGTCCACACCTTAGGCGCGGGAGAAATCCCGCTAATTATATTTGTCAGGAAATGGTCATTTCGTTTTTTGCTTCTACTTTTCCTTTTCTTTTTCACCCGGAACAAGAGCGGTCGTAATCAAACACGGTGTCGCGTTTTATCTTCAACCGAGCCCAGCTGGAGTTTGAAGAATTGCGTGTAATTGAATTCATTATTATGCAATTTCAAACCGTGTAATCTCATCTTCTAAGCATAAACTCGTTTCGGCTGAGCATCGTTCAACTAGAATGATATTCACAGCCTTCCGGTTTGACGTGAAGAATTTTCGTCGCACAAATCATAGTGAGAACATTGTCTCACGAATAATTACCTTGGCACAAGAGCGAAACATCGGAGATATACGAAGGAACATCTATAGGCAAATTGTGGCTGGTCACCATGGCAAGAAATCACATTAGTTCCTTCCAGAAGTTATTCGCGAGTGGGCTTGAGACGCCTGTATCACCACACTGCTTCTGGTCATCGGTAAATCACGGGGCTTAATGATCGGTAGCTAGCGATGTCATTTGCATGTTTTGGCCCACGATGATAAACCTGTGTTTCACGATCGCCTCCGTTTAACGGTATTCCATATTGGCCGTTCCATCAAAAAGTATAAATTAAGAAACTGGTCGAAAAACTTTATTTTTAACTGAGATTGGGATCACAACAGCGAAGTGAATGTATGGATCTCTGACTGTGACTGTTACGCATTGCTAAATCACCTGCGCGATTTGCCTCTTCGTTTCATCGTTAATGTTCAAAGTTTAACGTACCCACGCGTACATCTGGGAAATTATAACTTGGCGTTAAGAACGTGAAGGAGGCTGAAATTTGTGCAGTTCGATGCATTCCGTACTTCGTCCACCTCTACCGCCTCTTTCTCTTCCTCCTCCTCGTCGTCGGCGTCGGCTTGGGTAAGAACGGCGCCAAAGAGCTGAAAGGCATGCGTCTGTTGGTCGTCCGAAGCCGCAGTCATTAGAGTTGGAGCGGGTGGAATGTGGCCACTGCAGCAACTGAACAAGTTGACTTTCCTCGAGTATAGAGGAAGAGCGAAGAGAAGAGAAGAGAAGAGAAGAGGAGAGGAGAGGAGAGAAACGAAGCGAAGCGAAGTGAAGTCCAGTGATCGTAATTAAAAGTGAACACCGAGTAAAATAGCTACTTTGTCCCCATCGACGTCCCCCTCGGCTCCTAGGAACCCGTGCATGAACCTAGACAACTAGGAATAGCGAACCCTATAGCCAGGTTCTGCTGCTCCACGCCAAGAAACCACTTTCTACTGTCCACGTACATAAAACACGACTTGCGTAACACGCGCTTACAGAGATGCTCCTCTGCGTATCTATACAGATCTTTCATTTCCTATACCCAGAAGCGAATCTCTTCATCATAGTTAATCGGCGTCCTATTAATTCCAAACCTTCTCGCGATTCTCTCGATCCACGTATCCCTATGCATCGTATGTAGGCAGTACTCTGCATACACTACCGCGTGATTAAGAAGCCTTATAGTGTATAGTGCAGTATAAAAAAGTATTTCTTCAACAAGAGCTGAGTCGACGACCATGCAATATTGCAAATAGAACGTTTCGTACGGCAGACGTTCGTCCTGCATTGAAACAACGTTCAACTTCGTTGGAAGTACTTCAATATCCTTAAAAATCATCTGTTGTTCGAACTTCTGTTCCGGGGACATGTTTAGCCGGTTTCACCGCAGTCTCGCAGCTTTTGCATCGCCCCGTATGACCATTGTGCATCAATGCTCTCGAGCGGAGAGTATATACGCGACACCATCCCGTCCAGAGCATGCATAATGCAAAGGCTAAAGGGGGGTGTGGCAGAACTAAGCTCAACGTGCAGCCAGCCACCTCGTATGGGTTAGGGAGGCGTTGGCGTGCCTCCGTTTATGTGATTCTCTGCAGAGCATAGATTTTTATTTTCATCCATATAGTGCCTATGTATTCTGGAACGCAATAATTCTCGAAAGTTTCGAATCACAAATACCTACACACATAGCTTTAGCTATCATTATTCTTCGTATGTAGGCATGCATGAACCGCCGCTTCGGGCGCTAATAAATATCGAATTTCTTCCCATTTCTCAATCCCCTATGTATTCCCGCAGTTACGGTATTATGCAGGGTTAAGTCTATCGGTCCGATGGTGTGATCCCCGTTTCACCTTATACCGGAAGTATGACGTTATCAATCGTAACTTCGAGATATGAATGGTCGACGAGTAATGAAATCCATTGGTCATCAATCCCCCGCCTTAATCCCTTTATTTTCTTCTTTCATCGTGCCCACCGCATTCCCATAGGACTTATCTCTGCTCTCCCGATTTTATTAACATAACAATAACTCCTTATATATTTATGTTAATGCTAAGTTATGCTAACTGCTCGGCTGTTCGCTGCTCGATAATGCGATGCCAACTTAGCACAAGAAGTTGTCCATGTTATACTATCATATTCTATCGGCTATCCTATATTCTATTCTATCCGTATCCATTTCTTAACGCCGTTCTGACCAGAGTCCGAATCGACCGACAGTCGAGTTATACCTACGCTTACTTTATACATATCGTAATATAGGATTCTAGAATCTCGTCACAACGTCGCCCTCGATATCACATATTATAAAAAAAGATAAAACGCGGATGGCGATAGGTATACGGCTTACAGCCAACATACTCCGAGTATAAGTTCAAGCCTCACGCCACAGACGAGTTGACTCGCAAGTCAATCGAATTCGATTAACATAGAGAACGTGGCACGATACCAATTTTGTCGAAAATTTTGCGGAGTGTGATGCTCATAGGACCGTCCTTCTCGCGGTGTGAATTAATCAGAGTTTGAGTTTGAGGCCTCGGTCTGATTAACACACGCTCGAAGCGAATATCGATGTGTATGTTTGCCGGCACGAGCATGTGTTCATGTTCGCTACTACGTTTGCGCTTGCGCTTGCGCACGTGTTTGAGTTTGATTGTGGCACGGCCTTCACCGGTAAGATCCTCAAGCACGGCTATGCAAACTCTGGCTACTACAAGCTCGGTTATTGACGTGGATAGACGTATCTGATGGAACTTGAGTTACGCTTATTAGAAATCATTCTCGTATGTACGGTTCGAGTTCTGATACATGTACCTATACATCGTTTCCCTTTCACCTTGTTTGATCTAGTAATTTGCTTGTCGCTTTGACCCTCTTAGAAGAATATTTTTCTGTTATCTACAACTTTTCCCGATTCGTTATAGTGTGGTTTATTTGAAATAGTGACATTTTTTCTCAAAAATTCATTTCTGTCGAGGTAAGCCCTGAAAACTTTATGTTAATGTCGCACGAAGTTGCTTTTCTGTAGGGTGCAGCCGGTTTCGTGCTCATATTTTTACCGGAAAATCGTTTTTCTCTTCATTCAAACTGTTCGAAATTGAAACATATATATGAACGCGCATGTGCGACCAAAGCTTGCACGCAGGCCATCTAGCAGATTGCGAAAACAAGAACCGCGTAACTTGAATGAGCGCGTTTTTCCTCATCAAACATCATACATGATGTTCATTAATTTGTTAATTTTATTTAGTTCAATATTAGGAATTTGTTATCATCAATTCTGCAGGCACGAACACTCCGTTACAATCGTGCATGATTTTCGAATAAAGCTTGACTTGCTCTGATTTGACGAATGATTAATTTTCAAATGAATGTCTAGCGAGTAAAGAAAATTTTTCAACTATGTTTTGTACGGTTCAATTCACGACGGTCGTCTACTTTACCACGTATTGATTAGATCGTTTATTAATTAGTCAGCCGAGTTATAAGTCCGTGAGTCATTTGATTTATTTGTTTGAGTTTCGCCGATTAGAAAATTGATAAAACTGCGTCCGTTGGCGAACTTTAGTTGCATAAGATTTGATTTATTCAGAAAATCGAGAAAAAAAAGTGTGAAAAGGTAACAGCATAGGCATTTTCTCGGCGATGAAGAAAACACGTTTCATTATACCTATACCACACGATGTATTATACTACGTGTGGGGTGATGCGGGCGTACAAGTAAGACACGCGCCCGCCATCATACTTCGCGATTACGATCTTTTTACATAATCCATGATTATATGGAGGAAATTATCAATTCTCACTCAAAGTACCGAGCGCGAGCATTAATCGAGGTAGTTTCGCAGACGCCAGGCGTTGCGGCGCCAGTTTCATGGGCAATTTAAAATATTAAACTGTAAAAAGAAAAAAAATGATCTCTTGCTCACTTCGTGACTAGCTATAACCCCTTCAACCGTGCAACTATTGTGAAAAGATAAACGAATTTTGAGGAAATGAGATAAAGCATTGGTCTTGCGTACACAAGTCAAGTTGGTTGTCCTATGTTGTCTCTGCTCTGTTCGAATTACATTTGCTTAATTTATCGGATATAATCAGGTCAAAGGCGACCGGGAATGAATTTTAAAACTTCCGTAATTTTGATCCCATCACTTGCGCCTTGATATCATACATCCAGCAGCCCCGAACGAGAATATTGAAAAAATTTTGCTCACCCGAAAAGTAATTCGTCAAGAATGCTGAATTCGCGAAACATTCGAGGAGTAACAGACAGTAGCAGGTTGTAAATTCTGCACTTTTTGCCAAATAAATTGTTTGAGATGATTGATGAAGACTATCTGAATATTATTTGCATATTTCCATCGAGAACTCACTCAATACCGTCATTTTTGTAAGGAAGAAATTTTGCCTGGGTGTATTTGGTGGTTCACGCAGGCGATGACAATTAATAGCGTATAAAAGTTCGTTTAGTTCGCGCACGTGGAAAAATGAATTCCGCGATTAACGTATCTAGAATTTTACAACTTGGTGGTAGACAAAGACTTTAGATTACGATATGAAGTGAAAACGTATATTAGACACGATTTTATTGAGTGATAAAATTAGCTTAGAACAACGCAGAGCTCTGTGGTATAGGTAAAAACATGCAAAAACGGTATTTGTCGAGTCAGATGAGATCAGGATATCATCCGGTCACGTGCGTACGTAGAACGTTCTCTCGCCGGTGCGGTGTCGCGCTTAGACAGCGAAATTAATTGCTTCACCATCTTATTAGACTTGTACAACGAAGTTACCGAACCACAGTCATGTGAAATTCATAATCTATTTCGTGAGTATCTGGTTTCACCATTACCAAGACCTCCGTCATTTTTTCATGCTGAATATCCACGCGGTATTTCCAAACGTCTTCAACACCATCGTTTCTCACTATCACTCTGCAGCCTGAACCTAATCTTGGCAGTAATAACCATTTCTTATCGACATTGAATTACAGACAGCGTTGAAGTGACGCCGAACAAGGTGCCTTTATTACCCGATCTAATACCAGATATATTTCAAGTATGCCATAAATGGATTCATGCTGATGAAGCACCTTTAATATGTATATTATTTGCCGGTAGGTGAAGACCTACAGTTCGTTACCAGCTCTCGAGGCCTAAGGTACAGAGATTTCAGCCAATGGCGCTATGAGTGAAAAATTGAAGTTTGATCAGTAAAAATTAACCACGATGTGAAACTTCGCTGTTATAGTGGAAACTGTCGGACAGAAGAGACGCCGGCGTACATTTGCACGCTGTTAAGAGATGGCAACGGAGACTCTACAGGTGTGGGACTACGTGGTGATAGTAGCAATGCTTATCATCAGTACAAGCATCGGTATTTATTACAGATTTACTGGAGGTCGTCAAAAAACTTCGGAGGTAATCAGAAACGCGGGCTTACGTAGGGTATACGTATCGAGTACGATACCTGAGAGCCTCGGGTTATAACAATTTTCATAAATCAGTAATACCGTCAATATGAACCTCGGCAAGGGTCAAATTTGTGACAAAATAAATTTCTGTCGTATTATTCAAGACTTGAAACCTGACCGGACAAAACTGAACGGTTTGACCGCACGCGAAAAGGCTCAAAGATTTAAATATTTCAGGAATATTACACTGCGAATCGTTCGATGAGCGCAACGACAGTGGCGATAGGTTTGATGGTGTCTTTTCTATCCGCTGTTAGTCTATTGGGTGTAAGTTCCGAAAACTATGTCTACGGAACTCAGTACGCTGTGATTAACCTGGGTTATGGTATAGCAACACCCTTCGCAGCCTACCTCTACTTGCCAGTATTCTTTAAACTGCAAGCTACCAGTGCCTTCGAGGTAACTAATGAGTAATGAGCAATGATCATTCATTTCCTTCTTAACAAATGAAAAAAGGAAACCGAAGAGTAAAAAGTCTGAAATAAAGCTCCAAGAAGTTTGCAGCTTGAAATTTATTGTTCGTTCTTTCAGTACTTAGAGAGACGTTTCGGTACGGTTGCAAGAACAGTAGCCAGCTTTGCGTTCTCGATTCAGCTAGTACTTTACACAGGAATAGTTCTTTACGCCCCTGCTTTGGCTCTTGAAGCTACAACAGGTCTTTCTAAGACCACAAGCGTCGTGGCAATCGGTTTGGTTTGCACGTTTTACTCCAGTCTTGGCGGAATCAAAGCAGTACTCATAACTGATGTCTTCCAAAGTCTTCTAATGCTGGTCGCTGTGGTCACGGTAATCATCACTGCCGCCATTGAAGTCGGAGGAATAGACGAAATTTGGAGAATCGCGGACGCTGGGAACCGGATAGAATTCGACAGGTAAGCAGTCTGCTGCATTGGATCGTGAAAATTTCAGTAAAACTTACAGACCCATGAATTGTCACCATGGACACTTGCGATCAGACAATTAAATTTAGATCATTAATCTGCCGGGATAATCTAATAAATCAATTTTCCTAAAGCATTTCTATCGATCCAACCGTTCGCCATACTTGGTGGAGTCTTTTGATTGGCGGTTTCTTCACCTACCTTTCCTTGTACGGCGTGAATCAAGTTCAAGTACAAAGGTTGCTGACAATCAAGTGAGTTTGCGATACCAAGACTACTTTCACCCAACGTTCTCAAGGCCTGACGATCGATTAGCAAAACTCTTTGTAATTAAACCTTTAGGGATTTGAAAGCGGCCCAAAAATCGCTTTGGTGGAGCTGGCCGATTGCTATGGTGATGTCGATAACCACGTGCTATTCTGGACTCGCAATTTACTCCAAATATCAGAACTGTGACCCTATGACATCGAATAGAATCTCCTCGAGCGATCAGCTGATGCCGCTTTACGTGATGGACACGCTTTCGAAGTTCCCTGGAATCCCCGGACTCTTCATAGCCGGTATTTTCAGCGCTGGTCTCAGCACCGTATCAGCTGCTCTGAATTCCCTCTCAGCAGTGATCCTCGAGGATTATATAAAGCCAATTTATCGATGGAGGTAATGATCTCGGAGAAATACTATAGCCTCCAAAGTCCTCAAGGGTATAAACTTTTGCCATTTGATTACAGACCAATTTTCTTATTTTCAGAAATATCGAGTTTCCAATAGACAAATTCTCCTACATCGGTAAAGCTCTGGCCTTTCTAGTAGGTCTACTATGCATAGTGGTCGCTTTTCTAGCCCAATACCTGGGTGGTGTCCTCCAGGCTGCTCTGACGATTTTCGGAGTAGTTGGTGGACCAATGTTAGGATTATTTACCCTGGGTATGTTTACCGAATCTGCAACTCAGCGGGGCGTCGTCACCGGGCTCTTAATGAGTCTCATTTTCCTCCTGTGGGTCGGCTTTGGTCAGCCCAAACCAGCGGCTCCAACTTTACCAGTGTCTATCGCAGGATGCAACACAACATATTCTAATCGGTCCAGCGCAGCAAACATCACTAGGGCTCAGTAAGAACGAACTTTTAGACGTAAGTTAATACTCGAAGATTGTTTACCCATCCTCTTCAACGTCTAATTTCAGGAGTACCGGCGACAGTTCTGACTTTTATCTGTACCGAATCTCCTACATGTGGTACTGTCCATTGGGTTTTGTGACATCGGCTATTTGCGGATACATAGCAAGCCACATCTTACGTTTCTTCTTCAAGGAAGAGTCTGTGGAAATAAATCCTGATCTCCTAGTTCCATTCCTGGCTTCAAGGCTCAGACAAAAGCAAGAGAATTCACGAGGCCTTGACCATTCGGAGTTTGAATCAAAACAGGAATTGAAGGAATGAAAATTTGATAGAAAAAATTTACGATTTAATAAACACTTTGATACCAATACTATCACGAATCACAAATTTTTACATGTCTTATCCCTTACTTCCGCATTACCTATCCCAAAATCCCATTTAGACAAAATATAATTTTTCGCAAGTAGGAACTGGCTGCAGAGTCGCAGCACGTTTTACTTCAATAATTTCGTGTGTTTGCTAGCCTCTTCGTTGCACAGCATTGGAATCGCACAGCATGACAAGCGGTCAAGGCTACTTTAGCTTCATGTTTTATTGTATCGTGACGATCATAAGACAAACGCAAGAAACGAATCGACTGTTTTTCCATTCTGCTGCATTATAGTAATTGCGGCACTGATCTTGAAAGGGATTTCTTTGCATAAGCTGATCGGAACGGGTGAATGTATGCATCTATAATGCTAGAAGTTCAAATATAATGTTTGATGAAGATTTGTTCGAGTTTTTATCGCCGCTGAATCGCAACTGGAAAGAAATTCTGACGTTTCCATTGACTATTACGTTGACACACTAGCTGGTGCGGATTCCATTGACTCGCTTTCTAATCCTAACCTTCGTGCAACTCCGTTTCTCAAAGTAGCAAAACTCGTTGCGTGCACAAACGTAATATAAACACGTGTACGTAGATGTATGTGGATAATGTTATGCCGAATCAATTGGCCAGCTCTGACCCTAGCCGTTCCGATTTCAACTCATTCTCTTTTTCTCTCCTAGTGGTTCTGCTGTGTATAGCAGTTGCTTTCCTAGCTCAATACCTCGGCGGTCTTCTTCAGTCTGTTCTGACGATCTTCGGGGTAGTTAGGGCACCCATTCTGTGATTATTTACCCCCGGTATGTTCACTGAATCCTGCAACAACTCAGCAGGGTGTCGTCACCGGGCTTTTAATGAGTCTCGTTTCCTGCCTGTTGATCGGGTTTGGTCAGTCCAAACCTGCAACGGCTCCAACTTGACCGGTGTCTATCGCAGGATGCAGCAACGAAGCATATATTCTGATCAGCGACAGTTCTTAGTATATGCAATTTCTTTCATTCAAGTTCCACTTCCAGCGAAAAAAAAAATTATAGACTAGTTTTTATCAAACAATAAAAGTGTTCGGTTTACAATGAGATAGAATTACACCAGATGCAACTGGGTGGCGAAATGATTTCGTTGCGTAAGTTCGCACACCTTATGACGCGCCTATTTGTTCCATACGGCATACACCACAGTCGGTATATGAAACACCAGTCCAACCACATTCCGTGGTGATTTGCGAACGTTTTGGTAAACGTCGTATTCAAGTGGACGCTTTCGTGAGGGCGTGGGTGTTTACGATCATTCTGAGAGAATGTGCTGTGGATTCCCTATCGCACCCACGGAATTTACTCGGGCAAGACTATCGCGCGTGATTACGATAGATTTATTGTTTTGATAAATTCTCGTAACGTGTTGAAAGACACAGCGATCCTCCAATACCTGTAGTTGAATCCCAATTGCGATTACGGCAATGCATAATCAGATTCGCAATTTAACTATGAGGCCACGATATCTCGAAATCTGATTCTGCATAGCTTGCCTCAGACCAAATAGGAAATACAACCACCGAGCCAGTTTCTCATCCTAGAAAATTATCTTTATGGCAAATTGGACGAATAGGAATAGAATTGAAAATTATCATTTTGGTTTCTCTCGATTTTTTTTTTTGCCAATTCGCTCGTCATTTTCCAATTCGATACGAAAAGACGGGTGTACGCTATCACCTTAAACAATTATAATGCCGTTGTTACAGAGAAATTACTTCACTGAATATATTCTAATTTCGTATATTTGCTAGCCACACCTAAACTCGTGGGTTTGGCAGAAAATTTATGTTGGAAATGAAACTTTATGGATAGATCTCTCGCAGCATAGCAAAGGAATGGTAATGGTAAGAGGTCAAGGCTAGTTTAGTTTAATGATTTTTTTCTGTCGTGAGAATCGTGAGACAAACGCAATAAAGAAATCAGGTGTTTTTCTATTTTTCTGCATGATGATATAATTGTGGCAGTGATCTTGAAAAGCGTTTCTCTGCAAAAGCTGATCGAAGAAGATGAATGTAAGTATGCATCTAACGCTATAAGTATAGGTATAAATATAATGTTTGATTAAGATTTTTTGCTTGAAATTTTATCGGCGTTAAATCGTAATGGAAAAGAAATACTGACATAACGAATGATTATTACGTTGACATGTTAGCTTGCGCAGATTCCATTGACTCGCTTTCTAATCCTAACCTTCGTCCAACTTCATTCCTCATACTAGCATGACTCGTTGCGTGCTCGAACGTAACATACACACACATGACACATGCGCGTATGTGATATACGTAAATAGTCATACGCATGTATATGTATTGGCGAGTATAAACAAGGAAAAATATAAGTATGAGGTATACTATACCAACATTAATTGACAACCAACCGTTATTCTCGATTCGCGCACGTATCGTTGACCCTATTTTTAAGAAGCAGGACCAATTAGTCCAGATATTTATGAGACAATTAAAAGAGTATTAATTCCAAGAATATCTTCGAGTTATGCTGCATCAATTCGGAATTAATTTAGTTGTAAGAATAGCCCCCATCGGGATTTACACGACGTTACGATGACTTATTCACATTCTATAACTTCATATGCATCAACGTGATTAATCGAACTCCAAATCACTCTCGCGCGAGTCTATCATCAACGTATCACTAAACTCCGTTCTAATTGCTAAAACGTCTTATAATTTCATCAAATTCATCGCTCCGAAATCCCCTATTCGTGAAGAAGAAAAAAAAAGCATTGTTAAAACAATCAATACTCAGTTTCGTGTGGTACATGTACCCAAATTCTTAATCACGTTATTGAATCATAAAGACATCATGATTCTCTCTTATTGATCTTCTTCTCTCTTAAAAATGAGTATGCTGTAACGCGGTATAATCGGTACTAAAATTCAACTCCTGACGTAAGAACACTGATACCTGTATGGTTCATTTATCGAAGGTTATGATTTGTCAGCAATAATGCTTTAGTCACAAGATTATTATACCTACCTGCAACGACCAGGTATCAGATATTCTCGTAAATTCGATGAACAAGAATAAATTGAAATACGATGAAGGTCTGATAATTCGCGAATTAGATTTACCATTCGGATCATTGCTCGCGTAAACCTCAATTTCCCAGAAAATAATCATCAGGTAGTAGATAGTCAAGAGAAACGATGAATAGTGCAGAATGCGTGCCCTTATAGCGGACGCAAGATTCGTTCGCAAAGGCAGGCGGTGCAGCGAGCTGCACTGTGCTGTTAAGCTCAAGGAATTCTTGCAGAACGTATTCACAAGAGTTACGAGGCGATGCATAGTAAACGATAGAATTATCCACGGCGTAAGTTAACCATAAATCGAAAACGACCAGTATTAGGATAGGTACGGTATATTTTCAACCGTAAAAGCAGAAATTTCTCATTTATGCCATCGTAAATCTACTCCACTCATACATTTTTTGCTATTCAAAAACAAATTCTATACCGTACGTAGGTACATACTAAACTATTTACCTAATCCAAGAAGATCATCTTCATCTCCTTCCCTCCGTCTCGCAAATTCTTCTTCTTCTTCTTATTATTATTATTATTATTATTGCTGCCCATATTTCTTTTACTTTTTTGTACTAATTTGGCAATAATGATTGATGTACTACTTTGGGATGTTGATAAAAATTGCGGACTTAATTTCGGGCAAAATCTAGAATGCGAGATGCACGCGATGTTCGTTAAATTTAAAGTATGACGCAAAAAGAATTATTTCATTGGGTTACTCTGACCGCCTCCGGTAACAGAACGTTGATCGTAATTATTTAAAAAAATTTTAATTAAAATACATCACATGAGAATAATAACGTAATGGAAATATTTTGAAAATTAATTCGTATACATAACGTAATTGAAAGAAAAAAAAAAGAGAGAACAATCTTGTTCATTGCACTCCCCAGGTTTTAATATTTTTTTATTACCTCGTACATTCTACTTTTGCCAATTACAATGCCGGCCGGAATCTCGAACAAACATCCTTTCAATTAAGAAACCTTGATCAAGCAACTAATTGGAATGGCGGAATGAAGACATTCGCGATTTTCTCCAATCCAATCCTCAATCAAGTCAAACAACTTCTCAATAATCAATAACCATACGGTCTTCTCTACAGGTCTATAAGTTCTGTATTTACGATCACTATAGGGTATGTGCATATCAGCCGGTGTAGATTAACCACGTCATGTTCACTGCCATATAGATAATTGAAAGACCGCGATACTCTATAAAATATGACGAAAGTTATACCGATAGAAAAATTCTTCTGGATTTTCAGAGGATATTCAAACATTAAAGAAAAAATCGAGCCATTCTATGAAAGAAAATTAAAAAGTTGAAAAACTAAAAAATAAACGAGTGCACGTCAAGTTGCCTTATAGCGTTAGTACTCCGTGGGGAATGCTGTCTACGTCGCCACCGTTGAATTCTGGGCCATCAGGGATCCTTACCTTCTAAGGAACGGACCTAAGAGTCATTTGGATTGACGAAGAGCAACGCCATGGGAGACTAGACACTAGAGACTGAAATATTGTCTTTTTTGATTCTACTTTCGGAGATAAAACAAGATTATTCACAAACTAGCGCAGGTACTTCAATTGGGAAGGTTTGACCGGCTAATTGCAGAAAGGGACCTAACGAGTCATCGAATTTTCGAATTTCCTCAAAATGCGTGAACTCGCATTTTCCGCAATAAGCGTCAAATCGAATTGCTTCCGAGTGAAGATAAGGACCAGTAGCTTCAAGCACTCTATACTTGACCACAAAGAATTGAAACGATCTTCTGAAATAAGTCAAGGTCGTTGTTACAGCCGAGAGGGAGATCCAGATGCTGCGATATATACCTATATGTATTGTATATGTGAGGATCAAACCGCGGAGCCGTTTATTCGCGTCTTGTACGAAGTGCGAAAAACTTGAACATCGAATTCATATATAACACATAACTTTGCTTTCGCCGAAATCTCGAAGCATTACCTATAGTGACACTCAAAATATTCAGATAAAGATCTAGCCTCAAGACAGGGCATTGACTCTGGTCACATAACTTTCGCGTATAGATATACGTATAGGAATAAAAAAAGAAAAAAAGACAAAAAAACTCACTATTTCACCTTCAATGGTACACAGGTGCGCCCCACGGTCCAGGTAACTAGGTTACGGTAATCCTCAAGAATTTAATCTCCCGATACAATAACCTACCGTCGTTGATATTGATTGGGGTTCATCGATTGGCGTTTTATCGTCACCGAGTTCAAACTTTTGTTTTATTATCTGATGACCGAATTTGAAAACGCGATTTTTGTGTCATACAGATTCTAAGTAAAAACCGGAAGTCCTCTGTTGTATATTGAGTCGGTAGACAATCGCTTATTGCAAATCATTCCCGCTATTCAATTATCGCATGTATTATTCGCACTGGATTAAAATACCTCGGAGATGTTAGCCGCATTTTAAAAGCGGTTTATTTATACGTTAGGTTCGTTATAATGCCGAGAATTCTTTTGCATAAAACGAACTGATTTCGCGTCAGTGGAGGCAATGAATGGCGCAATTATTGGCCAATCCAAGAGTCACGTATACGGATTGCAAAGAATCGTATTTAATCAGCTAATTTAGGCGAGCGCCGTAGCTATATGCTTATTATACGTATATAGGTACACTATACACACGTGTAGGTATAGATATGCAGATAGTATACAGACACGATATTGATTGCAAAGCGAACAAGATAATATATAGTTGGGTACAGGCACTGTATATGCGAGGAATTCTGAGGACAACGGGACAAAGGCCCGCCACGCCTGAGATTAATTAAGCCACTAGTAGACGTGATTAGGTTTGGATAGCAGACACAATGGAGGCGATTAGAGATGTGATCGTTACCGATAATTAACAGCCATTGTTCGACGGCGTCGTTTCTCGCGAAAAATCAACATTTTTCATCATTTTAGTTACTCGTTTTGCCAGCGAGCCCCACCGAGAAGTTGAAAAATGATGAAAAACAAGCTTCTTCTCTCGATGCCTTTGGGATTATTATACTATACAACGTCTAATAATTAGCTAAAATATCCTGCAGTCAGTAATTTCCTTGATTAGAGTTTTATGTGTAAAATATATCGAGTCAATTAATCTGCATCGTAACAATCGTACAGATTTTCCATAGCGAATGATTTGTATCATCTCACGTAATTTGCTAATGCGAATGAGTATGAAAATCCCCGTTCATTATTACGCAGGTAAAATTCCAGAAAGCACAGTTCAATTGAAACTAGAATGACAAGATGGGTCGATGCGCAAAAATAATAAGCAGTGATCGAACCGAGGCACGATCGCGTCAATCCAGGTATTAGATGAGGAAAAATTCCGCGGTAAACCAAACGTGTTTAACAATTTTTATAAAATAACTTCACTGCCATTTGCAAAACCAATGATCGAGAGAACCGAACCGCAAAGTACCTACACACACATATCACACATATGCAATATTTATCTCCAAAGTACCAACAGACTTTATACAGATGGGTATATCAGTTTCTTCAATATATCGCGTAAGAAATTTCGCTCCCATATTATGAAAATTCCCAATTTTTATTGCCTATAGATTGAACGAACGCAGAAAAAGTGTATTGGCAATCTAACAGCACAATCTATACCGATGCGTGTATAGATATAGCCACACGGTTGGCGTTGCCTTCTATACAGTATTTGCAATCGATCAACGAGTGTCCCTGAAATTCCACTGCATCGATGTGATAACAGGTGATTAGGAGCAGCTAGCAGGTATTTTTCCCGCAGGTTAAAATTTGTCTAATTCAGTGAAAATAATTTCCACCTGATTCTGTTTATACCTATATCAGTGTATGTATGTGCATATGGGGTATTCCCCAATTTGACGTCAATGCAGATTCAGATTCCTTATTACTCCATGAGATGCCTTGAACAGTTACAGAGCATGAAAATCATTGGCACGATATATATCGCCACCGAAAATTTAATTTCACACACATTTTAAACTCCAATTATCTCAGCTATGCGCATGCACGAAATCATAACTTCCCATAGTGCATTCCACGCGTATAAATGAGCTATTCTGAAATATGTGACACTTGAGACATTTTTGAAAGTTTGAAGCATGTAAAAGTTTGGAAATATGCGATTCTATTTTTTTTTTTATTTTTTATTTTTTCTACATGAAGGGTCGCACGAATTGCCTTGAAATTTTTACCGAAATTACTTCGAAGAGGGGCAAGAAAGTGCAGATAAAATTTTCCAGCTTGTCTTTTGTCGATGACCCCCGGTCAAAAACCAGTTCATTTCACGTGGAATACCCCACATATGCTATATGTATATAATATATAGGTATTATTTAAAAGTAATTAATTCCGTATCCTTGATATTAAATAATAATAATAATAATAATAATAATGATATTTATTTAAAGATCGACAGGTTATCGACCTGGTGACAGTACTGTCAACGAATAACGACTATAAATAAGGCAATTCATTCATTCATGGACCGAGATTGGTATTAAAATGACAATGCAGACACATGGAGTAAATCGAAGTTGTTAAACCGAGACGAAGAGACGCGGAGATTCGAATGTAAAACGTGACTCGTTGTTGAATAACGGGAGAAGAAAAGTATATATATCAAGATTAAACCAACGTTATATCATATACGTACAAGGAATAGTTCAATGTCAAAATTTCTAGTTTATAAAAAAAAAAAAAAACAAAAAAAAAAAAAAATCAAAAACGATTCTATGATTGATATATAGGTATCATAAATGAAATGAGCTAGGAAATGAGATAATCTAAAATCTACTAAATTGAACGGTCTATAAGTTATAACAATATTCCATCTTCTGCATGACAGGTCCCCGTCTTAACTCAACTTCGGTTTACTTCACCTCCTCTCTCTTCCCTCATGCACTTCCCCATTTGAGCGACGAAGCAAAGCAAAAGCACTTTGAGACAAGTATATTACTATTTTACCCTGAAGCACTGTTACAGGGACTGCAGTATAGTGGAGTCTCAGACGGGGGTACCTCCTAGTGCAAAATAGTTTATGACGCAATATTTCCCGTTTCCTTATACCTACCGGAGCTTAACAAGACGTGTAGTCCGTAACGTGATTATAATAAACTTTGCTGCTGCTGATGGTGCTGATGCTGATGCTGATTCGCTATTTACCTAACTCGCAACTGAATGGACCCAACCTCACCTGTTCGCGATTCCTTCAGGCATAAATATATATATCGTATGTGTATATTCGTTATGCCTACCTGGGTATGCGGCTACGTAGTTAATTAAAGGCGAAGATAGTTGAGAAAAAAAATATCTATATGTTGAATTCCCTGGCAAGATCCGGGGGGACAAGAGATTAATGATAGCGAAAAATGTTTAGTTGAAAATAATTAAAGAAAATGTGTATTTCTTGCGAAAAACTTGTGATATATCATGGTCGAAAATTATCAACGGTCCGAGAATCCCCAGTTTAAAGAGAGAAAAAAAAATAATAATAATGCGAACCGTGTACACCAGACTAATTTGCGTTACCCGGGAGCACGGCGGAGAGAACATACCTTAAAGATGCATGACAGGACTGTGATTTAAACTTGAGGCCCCCCGGTGATTGGTATAAGTAAAAAATAACCGACATTCATACACAGACTTGTATGCCTCGTATACATACGTACGTACATACGTATACATCCACGATACATCTTTTGGCAGGTTTCGCTTTGGCCCTGAGTTACTCTATTCATTCATTGTCTCCAGAGTTAATAATACACGGAGGGCGTATACCGTCTACCCAGGGCATATGGGTATATATACGAATCTGTATCGCCGGATTATATACGCAAGGAGCACATGCTGTGCTCGATAATTGAATCCTAGAGTTATGCTGATGAGGCACGGCGCCGCTCCTGTAACCAAGATGCATCTGCCTCCAGCCTCCAGCCTCCAGCCCCCAGCTTCCAGCTCCCAACCCCCAGCCTCGAATCCTCAAGGCATCTTCGCCCATCGCCCCAGAGTCTGGATTGCTTTGGGCGATTTATTGAGCCACTAAGAAATCGTCGGATTCTAAATGAATCCAGTATTACCTCTTATACTGAGAAAAGATCGGGTGACTTTGTTCCTTTCTTTGCTCCTCGATCCCGTCTATACAATTTACCAACGTTAATCATAGCCGAGAAACTGGTTAATGATTATAAATTTTAATTCAATTATCAATTTTCCGAGTATTTTCCCATCGAGGAACTCGGGTTCTTCGAGGACTGATCGATATGCCAAAGTATACACGTACTAATTTCCGAGATATAATTATACGGATTTCTAATCGCAGAACTAATTACAACTAGTATGAGATGAGCGGTTATTCATGTAATGTCTAATGAATATGATATTACGCAATATACTTACGTTTTCCTACTACTACTAGCTGCTGTACTGGTTAATGGGATAATTTCTTGTCCTGGAGTCGTGGTATGATACCTATAGCTAGGTATATGTAACGACGTTTAAACTTTGCGCAAACATTTCAACCAGCCCCGTGGTTATTAATTATACAATTATTTTCCGCTACTGAATTATTATAGTTATAAACTCTCTGCTCCGTAATTGCGCATTTCGTTTGAAATTTATCGCGGATATATAATGATAACGAACAGTGGAGGAGATAACGAAAGATTCATATGTATTTACCTATATTCCCCTGTCCGCTGGGTCCCCCTCGTCCCAATCTCGCGGTTGGGTAGCCTGGAAGAAGAAAAAGGAACAATCGATTTACAATGAGAAAATAAAACGAACAATACCTTCGTACGAAAGAAATTTTCGATTCTTTGTCCAATTGCATAATGAATGCGAAACGGACGTGATCCCGTTTTGATATCTTATATAGGTAATCAGCCATCCCCATTATGACCCGCTCTACGCCTTGCAATACCCTTTCCATAAATCCTCCGACAATCGTCTTGAAATTTTGAAAATGATAAACGCTTGTTGGAATTTCCAATTTTCTAGCCTGAGGCAATTTGTAGGATCTATCGAAAATTGTGAACAGGAATTCCTCCCGAGGAAAGCGACTCGATGACCCTGTCCCAGTGGCAGGATGTCTGACCTCGTCGAGGTCATTCGTGCATAAGGTATCGACCGTGAACACGGACTGGTTTCGAGTATGCGATATGAACATTGTTGAGGAATTGACCGCTGTTCAGGTTTTTCTCGAATTTTATATTCACAGGTAAGTGGGGCCAGGTTGAAATTCCAAATTTTGAAAATCCCGAACGGCCGAAATTCCGAATTCGATTGAAACGATTCAGAATTTTCAGAAACGTTGAAGTGTAGAATATTGAAATGCGAAGGGTCGGAACCCAGACGGCTCAAGACTCCGAAAGTCCGGAACCCCGAAAGCCCAAAAGTCCGAAAATTTGGGTCTACACGGAGAAAAAAAAACAGCGCTGGTTACTACTTTGTACACTAGTCAGTAGTGCGTCGTCGATAAAACAGGTTTACTGTGCTTCTACAGTAGTGAGCGCTGTGTAGCACACGACTGACTACTGTCAGAACAAGACTCAGTCGTATTCTGACAGTAGTCAGGCGTGTGCTACACAGCACTCCCTACTGTAAAAGCACAGTAAACCTGTTTTATCGACGACACACTACTGACTAGTGTACAAAGTAGTAGCCAGTGCTGTTTTTTTCTCTCCGTGTACTTTTCAGGACGTGAAGACAAAAAATAGTTCCATCTAATCGAGACCCTTTTTACGGAAACCCATTTTGTCTACTCCGATCGATAACTTCGATGTGATAAATAATTATAATTGATCGAATTTTTAAGCTTTTTGTCCGGAAAGTAAATTTGAAGATGATTAATAAATTTCAAGTTTCGGAGGTTCGGCTCTTCGGATCTTCAACTTTCGGAATTTCGAACCTTCAGTGTTCTTAGATCCAAAAATTAGCGGGGAAATACGTTTTTTAAAACCTGTGAATCGGTAATATTAAAATTTGGAATTTCGACCCAACCCCAGGTAGATAATGCCAGAGATCTGGGCTGAAAGCGGCTTAAGACAAAGTAAGGTAAGGTAAGGGCATGGAAGGATGAAGAAAAATGAAGTTTACGTCCCACTCCGCAGCCCTCCGTTCCTTGTATTACCAGGTTGCAGTGTGGAATGCAGTCGTCCTTCGAGTGTTCCGAGGAGGTACGACGCACGGTGCGCGCCCGCGCACCTCTGCACCGGAGATCCAACAGTCAGGATGTTCCACGTCCGTCCATAAAATTGGGTATTTTAATTCAACGAGGAAAAGATGAAAAAAAAAAAAAAAAAAAAGAAGAATAAAAAATCGTCGCCTTCGATCGAGAAAAATTTTCGCTCTTGCAGGTAGCAAAACAAATCTGCGAGTTATACCGGAATGAGAAGCAGAGGCGGGTAGGTAACGCGCAGATACTTACGTGCGTGTAAAGTCGATGCGTTTACACGCCTGGTAAGTTTTCGTATTTTTTTTTCAACTTTTTTTTTTTTTTTTTTTTTCTTCTTAATTCTGTGCAGAAAAGTCCGCCGCCTTTCGAACTTTTTTCACTTTTTAACCGATCGCGTCTCGACACGCGTGTAATGTTTACTTTTAAATTGGATCCTGGCGTCCAATTAAATGTCCATTAAGGTACCCCTGGCTCCGACATGACGATGAGTCGAATGCGTCTGGGATATCCTCGAGATTCAGAAATGAGAGGCGATCATGGCATCGCTCTACCTCTCTTGTATTAAGAAAAAAACAACGACTCGCATACACCGGACGAGGATCTCTAATTCGAATTTCGATCGTATTAGACCGTAAGAGATTAGGGTCCCGTTAATAAAGCGTTGAAACTATATTCGTAGATGTAATTTGAATGCGGATAAATATAAATTTATCACTTCGCCTACACCTCGTCGAAGGGAGATCGGACGAATGAAAAATCGCGCGAAGTTTTTGTTAAAAATAAAAAAAGACCCCATAATTGAAATTATTGAAATGTAATTATTCGCTATTATAATCACGATGCAAAGCAGAAAAAAACAAATTCAACGTACGGAATCGCAAGGTACTAGAGATTCTCGACGATGGGTATATAAACGCGATACGGAAATATTTCAGCGCATAAGTAGCGTAATGATTAATTAATTATACGTCATGCTTCTTGAAGCATGGTGTATATAGATACATAGGAATTGATTTCAGATGGATAGTAGTTTAGTTAACAATAAAGATATAGTCGGTTAGTTGAATGAGGTCTGAACGTTGATTAAAACTGTTTTGCAGCCTGTTAAGAGTGATTAGCGAGCGCTAAGTAATTGTGGGGGCGAGCAACAAGAAACTCGGAAATAATCACTCGTGCATGAAATTATTTCAATAAATTTACTTATTGCATAGACCGAACGAACATTCGCGCGGTTATACTATACCGTATAAAAAGTGTAGAGAATTTACTGCACCTTGGTGCAAAAACAAGACTTCGCAGAAGACCCCCTTATTGTGTTCGGTTAATTATCAACATTATCAGAGTTACGACGCTGTTTTAAACGTTCAAAAACCCGTTCAAGAATTAAATCCTCTGTACTCGCATATTATATCTTTTATCTCGTGGGACCTAACATTTTATTCGGTCATTCAGCCTCCGGGAACAATTTTCAACGTCTCACTTAAGTCCGTTTATCTTCTAGTACCTACGATTGGATTACTTTGAACTATGAAAAGGTGAATTTGAAATGAACGAAGACCCTGCAATCCGGGCGAAGGATCTGATGACTTTGAACAAGTCAGTCTTTATCGAAAAATTTCACCACTTCTTCGTAGCATAATCAAAACAAAAGTCAGAATTCGTAAACCTCTTAGAATTCGACGCAGTGAAAGCAAAACCTCTTCTCGTAAGGAATTGGATCAGCCACCCACTGCTTCGATTTCAATTTTTCGAGGCTCTAATATACGCTAGGCTCGTACTACTACACTCGTATGAACAAGCTTGTGTTTTCGTATACATGCATGCGATTTTCACCCCAGAGTTGCCTGGCACACAAGTTAGGCGGCGCTGGCGGTCGTATACATGCACAAATTCTACACACACTAGTAGCGTACTGGAATTGTACGTGCCTAGCGTATAATTGTTCAGAAAACAAGCGTTGATCAGATGAGCATACAAATGTCTGATATAGGGTAAAATTTTTGCTTGTCTTCCAATTTCCTACCAGAAAAATCAACATATCAAAAAGTTGACGGTTGAAATGCTAGAGGTTTGGGTTCTGAACATTGAGAAATCAGGATAAATGGGATGAAGCTGCAGCTAGCAATGAATTAAAAAATGGTGACTTTAATTTGATTATGGTTCGAAGTACCGAAGTGAATAAGTTTTAAGTTCTGAAAATCTGGTCCCTTTTAAGGTGTGCATATACCCCCTGAAAGACAGGGACATTCCATGGGGTTATAATGATAACAATCCTGGCAACAATCTCGACCATCTCCCGAGTGTGGAATGCGATGGTGCCCAGAGACGGACAGACGAAGAGACGTGTACGATGGGGTTTCCCCCATCCCCTTCCGACTCCCCATCCCGCTTCGGTCTCCTACACACGCTCCACGCACCAGGGAGCACGAGATTTTTTGTCCAGCCTCATTATACGACCCGTAATTCAATCCTTCCGAGCTTATATAAGTACGAGTAATGCGAAAGAGCTGCTACAGTTGGAGCTTCTTGAACGAGAATTCTGGACCACTTTCGCATATCCGCGTAATACTGAAGGGAGCGTATAGTAGCTGTTCAGCTGTTCAGCGATCAGAATGGCGGAATGGAACCTCGGAAATATTATAGAGACTGAGAAATAAAAAGCGAGAGAGTCACCCCATCGATTGAAGGATAAAATAAAATACGTTCAAGTTTATTCTGAAATGGTTTAGCTGCATGTATCAAGAGGTCAGGGATATGTCGGAGCTTTGTATAGCGATCGGTCCGTGATCTTGGAATTCCAGTTGAATCGTGTAATCTCTGTGATCATGGCGGTGACCCCGCGGAGAATAAATATGAAATAAAAATCTCTTTTCTAAACTCGATTTCAACGACTCACTCCTCCATTGGTAGAATACTGTAAATATTCTACCCCATGAATCTGACAAGATAAACTGCAGGCGAACCATTACCATAAGTTGTACTTTGTACCTGGCTGCAGAGCTATACAGTATACAGCATCAACGGTCTCGGAGCTGCAGCAGGGAAGGCATGTCGCAGGATCCAAGGGCAGACGGTGATCTCTGGACCGTTGATCTTTGAATTCTATTTCGAATCGAATCTTCTCCATCATTCATTCCAGATTTATATTTTCTGCGTCGATGGTCATCGACTCGTGTCTCTCGCCTCTACCGCCCTAAGAGACTAATAGCGTGATAAGTGTCTCCCGGAAATCGACAAGACTGATCGACAGAAATTGGAAGATATTCATCCTTACTCAACATTTTTCACACTATCCAACTCACAGAATGATAATTGTGAAAGAAAACGCGACGTATGTATACCTATAATACCACCTGGATGAGGTATTTCGTATTGAAATAACCACAGAGCTAAGGGCAAGGTTAAAGACGGAGGGTATACTTTTCGGAGCACAACGTTGAATACAAATTCCTGTTTCGATTTCCTTTTTCCTTTTTTCAACTTTTATTATCAAGAAATTCTAGCGTCTCTGATTTATATAATTATCTTAGCTACGGGTGATGGATACACGTGGAATACTGACGCTTGTATATATCTTACTACCTACTATGAGTTAGGCGTTCAGCGTACGCATGTAGTATAATAATCTGTGGATGGCCGGTTAGGGTGGTCCCCTGATGAGATTATAATATGAATATAATGGCAAGCTACCGTGCTACGTTCTCTGCGCCAGAGCATGGCTTTTATTCTCATATTTTTTTCTTCTTTCTTCTTTTTTTCCTATATCCAAAACCTGCGAGAGCTCTCGCTGACCACCTCGATTATAAATTCTAGAGTCTGTATAGGAGCAGCTTACTATATAAGACTCCCGAAAAATCCGCATGAACCAGACGCGGCCATCTGGCGTCGTTCTATTCCTCATATATATTATTATATGTTCTCTCATTTCTTGCTTCGTTTTTCTTCAAATGCTCTTATTTCTCCTTTTTATCGATTTCGCATACGTCGTAGTTAGATCGAGTAGATTGTATTGATTACCGTTAACGGAAATGATTCCTTCAGCTGTGCGAGATAGTTAATTAGACGTTCGATCGCCATCTAGCCAGGACGTGCATCGTATCGAGGTATAGGTAATCGATCGTCGATCTCAATTGCTCTAATTTTACCATATACTATATATAAATATATATAAGCTTGAAAAACTTGAAGAACATTAAAGATTTTTTCTTCTTTCGTAAATTTGTCTATCGAAAAATGAGAGACGAAATAATCTCGCGTGTATTTACTCCAGTCTGTTGTTTCAGCGAGATTACCTAGTTACTTACACGTTGGAAACTATATACTCAATTACATTTTTCCTGTCGAGCCTGGCTCGTTTGCGAGCTATTCAGTTACGGGAGTGTCTGAGTGCCCTTAAGTATATGATCAATTCGAGTCGCCGTTTTGCACTTATGAGAGCTGCGTGTAATCGGGGAATTCCAGGCTGACTGGTGAATCGTATATCGTGAGCGTCAAGGCTGAAGCTAATTAGCATTAATTACCTTATAACAACGTAAGATTAAAAAAATCTTCAGCTAACGAACTTTGAGCGTTTGTTATTACCTACGCGTTGAATAACACTCACCTATTTTTCTAGTGTTTCTCCTATTTCGAAATGAGGAATAATATTCCGCCTATTTTATAATCTTCACCAAGTTTTCTCAAACGATGATTGCCGTGCCTTCAATGACGCGAGTACGAGGGATACAGTACCTTCGCGTATAAAATATTCGTTTTTTAAACATTCGTAAAATGTCATTGTGAATAAAAATCGTCTAATATAAAAATGAAGATTTTTTCAATCTGTCACATCGCGTTTAAGGTACAGGTGCTCGTGTCATGGCCGGCGGCGTCGTGACGTCGACGGCGCCAGAAAGACGCTTCGCGATGAAGGCTCCGATCTTGAGCCCGCGAAATGAATATCCTATGATAAAAGGTGTGAACATTATTTTATTTTATTTTCTCCTCTCTCTCTGCAGTAAGACTAGGGGAATTCAAAACGAGGAAATACGGAGAGTAAACGTGTATCTGCAGAGATTAAGTGTCATTCATTGATCATATATCACATCTGCGAATGAATCCGTGCGTGCATAACGCGTATAGGTAGGATACATATGAGCATAACGTTTGGTAAAGATTGAAAAATGAGAAATAAGAAGGCGATGGCTATGCCAGTGAAACGGTTGCGCCATGTGGTGACTTGGCCCGCTTCATTATGATGCTTGATTAAACTCCATCCATCCGCCTAAGGTTACTATCGCCCATTCCCATCTAATTTAAGTTTAACTATATATACTTAAACTTGGACCGTACTTAGGCCTTCTTGGTCTCCGTCTCCGTCTTCTTCTTCTTCTTCTACTTCGTCTTGGTGCTTCTTCTCATTCTGGGAACACGCAGCCTCCTCCTGACTTTTCATATGATAAAAGAGGCCAGAAGATTGAACGAAAATGGACGAAAAATTCGTGTAAATATATTGGTAAAATAAATTTGGAAATATTTACGAAGGCTAGATGCAAATGTATGTAGATGAGACGCAGCTGCAGTACATGAATAGAGATTCATGCGATGGTGTAAACACACGTACGTGTTTATTAGGCGTTTTAAAATTACCGCAGAACTGTATCACGCTAAAAATAACCCAATAGCCAGAAATGACGTGGCGTAAAAAGTGAATAAAATCGAACGGACATGAATGGTGCACCTATCCAGGTGAGCTTTCTCCAATTTATCGAGTTCGTTAACCTCGCCCCATGCCGTACGAAATTCGAGGATAGCCTCCTCGGTCATTGTGATAACTGGTTGTGGAACGCACGCCTCTTCGCCATACGTTCGTACTAGTATGTATAGGTAATACGTTTCTACGCATCGTATAGCGTAGACATTAAGATGTACATATTATAGTACATGAAAATATATTAGGAAAAATTCACCTATACCCGCATTCATATATCTAGTTCATCCGCTTGAAGGGTACCATGCTCGATTTTCATCCACGTATGACGTTATAATGTTTAGATGTTGAAATTGCGATAAGATTGAAACCGATTTAAGATTCGATCAAAGTTTATTATATACGAGATTTGAAATCGGTATAGTTTCTGCATAGCTGATGGTATCATAATATACTGTCGGAATAAAAATATACGAAAAAATCTATCAATAAGTGTCAGGATAATCTTTTCGGACGGTTAATTACACACATACTTTACTCGATGAGAAAAAAAAAAAGATTAACAAATTCTTGACTAATAGATACGCGATCACACACACGCTAAGATTACAATCTCATTTAGGATACGTCGAGTATTTATGTGAATTTTTAAACTTTTTTTTTTCCAAAGCAATTCAAGTCGTTGTAATCAGATAACGAGGTGAAACTAATTTTATATATTACGTACCTATTATAAAAAAAAAATGAAAAAAATGAAAAATAAAAATAGTTGTTTTTTTCAAATCGTCACAGGTGTTGATGCAACAGTAATAAATGAAGTATCGTTGATGTATAACGTCTGTATACCGTCAGTAAGTATTATCGTATCGTATCGTATCGTGTATAAGTGTACCTGTATAGTATATTACCTGCCTATTCCCATCGTTGTGGTAGTTGGTATTTATTAATTTACCTTCAAGTAAGATTTATTACCTAGAGTGGCAAAGATGCGTGTCGATTGACGCACGCGTGTAATCAAAGTGACGTGCGTGACAGAGCGACAGGGTGACAGGCCAGCACCACCTTCCGCATGTCACTGTCACTCCGACCTGCACCACCACTGCAGTACCGCAGCGGTTCGCTTCTGAATATTGCGTTTATAAATTACCTTACCATATGTATGTACGGATGCATGCGTGTGTATAAATACGATTTAAGAAAGGGCCCAACGTACCTATATGGCACAATCCAATTTTCTTATTTAATATATCCTGCAGTCGTATAGTTCTTGCGTTAGAGGTAACAATGCGAGTTGAGTGAGACGCGGTGCAGAGGTCTGACAAGTCCCTTAAGGCTTTTCGGCATAGTGAATAGAAGGTAATTAAAATATTTCAGAGGAATTTATTCCTGGAAATATACACGAGTAGGTATCTGACTACTAAAAAGAATAGGGTAAACTGTTGAAAAATGAAAAATCTGGCAAAGGAAGATTGCCTTGTTTGTAGTATATTGTTGAGAGACTTATCCTGAGAGTTAATTTATTTCCATTTGAAAAAGAAAAAGGAGAAGACTCGAGACTCAAGACTCAAGACTCCAGACTCCAGACTCCATAGAGGCAAAATCTGGAATGTCAATTTCTAACTAAGTTCAAGCGTGGGCGTCGTCGACTAGAGAAATCTGTGGGAGGGTAACCGCTGGTCGTTTGTCCATAAGACTGCAGTGCACGGTGTAGCAGGATGATGAGAATAAGTTGATACGAGAAGTAGAAGTACTGGTTGTAGTGGGTATAGTATGAGGAAAGGTCAAAAGGTTCAGGAATCCAATGTGGAAAGGGTTGGACAACGCGATTCGAGGAAAACGTTACCATGCTAAGTGGCAGAATATACCGGCGTCGATCGACGTCGTCGTAGTCTTCGTTGTGTCATGAAAAAAGCTTCAAGCACTTCATCAGTCGTATGCAAATGTTAACCCATTCACACGCACATAATAATATGATGATACCTACATGTGTATAAAACAAAATAAAATAAAATAAAATAAAAGGAGAGAAAATAATTCTAAACATCAAGTAAAATAAGAAAAAAAAGAGTATAAACTCTATTTCTATCAAAATATCGATGCAGTCGAGTAGATTGTCATCGATTAGGTACCGCAGCTATACTAATATCAGCTCGTTCTTTCACGCGCGGCAACTCGTCCCGAGGAATTCTCATTTTTGGCGGGTTGTTGTCCGATTCTCCCACGCCAGGATGCAACAGGCTGCATCGCTCCGAGGCATAAGGCTAAAAATAACCCACCGGACCAAACCGAGCTCAAGTGGATCTCCGATCAAAACGATACACCGGACCAGGTAACGACGTCGAGGTGCCAAGAGACTCAAAAATTCTTCGACCAATTTCACTGAGGCTTGTTTATCAAAATTCTCTCTATTATAGTAGGTATATTCGCATTCAATTCGATTAGCAAATCCTCAAATTTCGCTCACTGTATTATGTTTTCGATTTTTCTAAAGAAATGCGAACTTTAGAGTCCGTTCATTCCAAGCTCGTTGAATTCGATCTAGAAATCATACCTATCCAGGGGACATTTATTTCATCTAAAACCGAATAGCCCAGAAAAGAATGGACGTTATGCAAAAATCTCCGAAAAAATTGCAAGCAAAATAGTGATTCATTGATAACTGATGAGCAATCAGCAGCCCTAATCATAACATAATCGAACTAGGTGTGATCAATATTTGATATTAATTCAAGCGATCGAAATGTGGGACGGTGCCGGATGTGCTGAACCAAAGTGTCGCTCTTTCCATGTATATGTATATAATATATATGGTATATACTATATACCATATGTGCGCAAGTATAGTTCGTATATACGTATAAAACCGGTGCAGTGATTGACTCGACTCTGGAGTATGTCGTGGAGAGAGAGAAAGAGCAGATGTTTCGAAGGTGTAGCCACAGGAATGCACGTCTGGACGTCTGCAGGCGTCGACGAACGTCATATGTACCTACGTGGTTAACCACGCGAAGTTACAACTTCCAGTTCAATTGCTCAGGAAGTATTTCATATTTTTTGTTATTTTTTTTTATGTTATTTTATTTTTTCACTATCTACTATGAAATAATTACACTACCTAGATATCCTCATTATCAGATATAAAAGACTTCTTCAAAAAGAATGAGCGATTAATTTTTTTTGTCTCTTATAATAATTATCGGAGGAATAAAATGTGTTCCATACAAAGACGAATTAAAAATCGCACTTCAATAAAGCTATGACGTTATTTGGAGCAGTATAATACGATACTTTCAATATCCTGGTTGGAATGAGTAAACTAAAGGCGGGGTAAGTTGATATGCATTTAACGGTGTCACAGACCTCTACGTACGATACATTTACCTAAGCCAGTATAGTAGGAATTAGATGTATGAACGGTTTTTCGGAATGAAAAAAAGAGAATGAGAAAGATGAATTTCCTTCAAAATTTGTGATAAATTGAAAAATGAAAATGGTCATTCTCGTCGTAATTTATTGGATAACGATGTGTACTAGCTATTTGTTCGATTCTGTCACTATACCTAGACGTTGGCGTACTCTATTCAAGTAGCGAAGTGAGTGGTCTCATTCCTTCGAATAAAGATATTGCGTGATATAACGTACGCCATAAAAAACATTAGGTATGCTAGCCTGCAGCTGATTTAATAGAATTTCGCATTCGATGTCCCAAGTCATATACATATATACATATATATGTTATATGCGATGTAAATGGCACTTTACACAGGTAACGTGTGTTATGAGAGTCAAATTCGTAATGCATGCAGAAGTAATAAAATTCGCAAATTACTTAAGGAAAAAAAAAATGAAAAATAAAGAAGTTTCGATTCTCATTTCCTTTCATCTTAGCAATAGAAAAATCAATTCAGATATCTATGAGTACATTTTATCAGTTTAAATATGTCAGGCTATTCTGCTACAACATTTCCTACATTATTTTTGAGCTGAATCATGATTACCCACTTTTCTATATATACATAGGATACATACATACAAGTCTCATATTATTCCGATATATCCGGGATCCAACTAATGATATTATTAAGCTACAGTATAAACAGCACTCAAAATATCTCCTCAGAAATAATTGGTTTCAGGATTATTATAATCCTATTTAATAAGGTGAGTTTCGATTGAATGAATTCTTCGTTTTGTTTATCAATTTGTTATACATATATGCGTTCTTCGGCCATGATGTATACTATATCATTGTCATTATCGCATCATGAGTCATGACGGAAGCGAAATCGACGGTTTCATTAATTAAAACAGAATCTAAAGAGATTGAGAGGAAAAAAAGAAAGGAAAAGAAGCCGGAAATCCGGTTGTAATAAACAAAAAATTATAAATCTGTGTAGAAAACCTAAGTGATAAATGTTTAAACAAACAATTAAGAAACGTATACCAAGAAAATGAACACAGCTTCTAACTCCGTAATAAATTGTCTAACAAATATACGTTGTTCAGGTATAGTCAGACAAAATGTTCGAGCTATACTCTTGCAATGAAACATTTCACACAACATCGAGGGAAAAAACACAATAATTGGTAAAATCTTGTCTCTTTGAAGAATAGACATCAACTCGGTATGAATAATCGGGTGTCAAATCTACGCTCGTTATACCGTGGGCGTGTGTATAGTTGCGGTAAATACTTATATAGAAAACGAACGTTTACCTGTAAAAAGATACCGAACGATCGGTTGTGTACGTATATAATATATTCAAGACGAAAAGCTGGTCTCTAAAGACGGGTCTATAATACGAATAACATAAAGTCGATATAAATAATCAAGCAGCAGCAGCAGCGGCCTAACGCGGGGGCGTAGCTGGTGTAAATCTTCTCTTCTTCGGTTTATGCGTTTCCGGGTCGCGTGCCATTAACGTTGGACGGTACCTGGCATGTCTTACACGTGTTACTGCCCCCTGTAGATACGTTGTAAAGTTTGCAGCACCCTGCAGTGGCTTACGATCATACTTCGGCGATGATCACCATGCTAAGAACCTTCACCATGATACATCCATGCCATATATTGCCATACACGTAACATGCTGCACCATTGAATGATAACTAATATACGTAATTCAGCCTCATCCGCAGCATAAGCTTCCGTGATAAAACCAAACGTCATTTTTACATTCGTTTATCAACGCTGGAATGAAGAAAAACAACTTTCTGTACCGATGTTTTTGTTCGATCAAAAATTTTCTTTTTCTCAGCTTCTCGCGAAAATCTTTTTTCCTAGGTTGGACATACGATAATGTAGATTCTGGCGAGGAAACTGACGTCTGAAACCGCGAGAGAAAGAGCGAGAGAGAAAGAAGGGTTTGGGGTTCAGGGATGCCGGTGAATGTCAGCGACTATCGGAGAAAGTACACTTACTTACGTACCTACCTACTGTATATACATTGAGGTTACGAGAGACGAAATCCATATACGAAAAACGGGAGAGAAACGCGGTAGGTAAGTAAGTAAGGGTACAGCGGTGCTGCAACGTGCTGCATTGTGTCATCCGTCTGCACGCCACGTGAAGATAATACGAACTGTCAAGTGATGGCTAAAAACAACTTTCGTCCGTTCCAGGAAGATGGAGAACAAACCTTCTCTAAATATATATAATATATTTACATGTGGGTCGGGCATATGTGTGTAGGTATATGCACACGGTTATGTCAGAGTTTTCCATTATTCTAGGTATATCCGTGACATTCGTGCATCGCGAATATCTCCTGCTGAAATTGCAAAGTCGATTTATTTATTTCCCATTGGCCATTATTTCCTGTTGTGCTATAAGTTACTGATACGCATATGCGGAAGATGCTTTATGCATAAAAATCACGCGAAAAATTGTATTTCTAGATAGTTAAATTCGAAAAAAGAAAATATAGTGAAATATACGTAGAGATATAATCGTAATGTTAAGAATTGATAATAAAACGTTGCGTATAACTGAGTGCTATAACGTTTAGATGCCTATTTTGCTTCAAGAATTACAGCAATGCATATATATATACTAGTATATACCTCTATACGTATATAGAAGCATAGTAATAGGTAATTAAGTATTATCTCAGAACTGTAGAGTAGAAAGTTAAAGCGATAGTATAAACCGTCGCGTTGAGTTTATGAATGACAAGTTTTTAGTCATTCATTGAGTAAATTTATTTCTACTTGTATACCTACATGGTACTTATACGTTAGTTAGCAAATAACGATCGATCGCAGTTAATTCAATTAAACGGGAATCACCATAATCACTTTAATCCGTAACTATTTCACCCGTAATATACCGATGCTACAAATTGAAACGCTGTGACACGGAACAATCGATGGTTTTTACATGTACTTTTTGGCGTTGAAATTTTTCGCCACGTATTCACGTATAATTAACGTATAATTAAAATAATTAAAAAAATTAATAATAACGCCACGTTTTTCAATGCTTTACTACAAGAAATCTATTTTTCGCGACAATTGCCCACAATTAGCAGAAATCAATTTTTTTTTGGTTTTTCATTAAGTAGTTGTCTGGCTTTTTCTCATTTTTTTTTCTCTCATTTTTTAGTTGTTTAAGATTGTATAGTAATTACAAGAGCGGTGATGCTTTGATCTATTACGTTTATAGTCCGGCTTTAAGCGATTGATAATAATTACGTTAATATCGTCATGTTAGAGTAATCGTGCAGGACGAATATAGGTACCGTCTGGAAATTGATCCGCGTCTGGATAATAATTTCTGATTACAGATTCATCAGCGACTGTTTATTGCCTTATAAATTTCCTTAATAAATATATAGGTAATGTACGTCCGTGAAACAATATCTGCATACGTGAGCTGTTAACTTCTTTTTTTTCTATACTCGACGCACGTACGAACGTACATACCTATACATATTTACGCAAATTCATTTACCTATAATGTATACATATATAGGTATAATGTTAATCCAAAGAATATCCAAGAAGTTACCGCAAACGAAACCGCGACTGCCAATAGAATATTGCAGCGTCTTATAGCTCTTATGCAACGCTAAGGTACGCGTATTTTATAATACTACATAGATGCTATAGGTAGGTAAAGCTCGTGGGTACGCTTCCAGCTTACGAATATGAAAATTCTATGCATATACCTAAAATCATAGAAATTCCAATTACCTATTATTGGAATTTTGCATAATATGCTGTGGATATTTCTTCTTCCGATTTTTGTATTTTGAATTTTTTTTCAGCGTACCTACGCGATGTTTTATTATATTATATTGAATTTGAAAGATATTAAATTGGAAGAAATGGAAAGAAATTGAATGTGAAATATACGAAGAATTATCCAATAAGTTTGCTAATTTTTTATACACGTATATAGGTAGAAGTAATTCAGCCTCACCTTTAGAAAGACTGCATCCGGTAGGTATATAAGGTAGACGAGGTAAAGAAGTTAGTTTACGATTTAAAGCGACGTAATAAATTTCTATATGTGTATAAGTGCACGTGGTGTAGGTAGTTTAATGTAAATAGAGGAGGAGAATCTAATAATTTAGTATTTAGACGTTCAGTACCGCTCGTAAACACCAATTGGCGAGAATAGACGTAAGTACTACCAGCCGTGCGTCGCGGCTTCGCGGCGGTAAGTAAGTATTAGCGAAACGCAGCAAAAAGTAAGAACGAGTAGAGTATCTAGGCGAGGCGAGGCGAGTCAAGGCACGGCAAGATGAAGCGACTCAAAAGAGGCAAAGCAAAGCAGAGCAGAGCAGAGCAGAGCAAAGCAATGCTAATCCCACTGAACCGATTCTTCGTCAAATTCGCTCATATACAATTTTCTGCGCTATGAAAAACGCTATATGAGGGAAAAATAAGAATCTGTCTAAACTATATTTAGTTTGGCTCACAAAAAAAAAAAAAAAAAAACTTCAAAGTAGTAAATCCGATGATTGTGAATCCTTTTTAGCATCAAATGTTCAAAACGTGAGAAAAAATCATTCCTGATTCTGAGAACATATTGTATCCTTATATATACATGTATGTAGGTATCTGTCGACAGGGCCGAGAGGGCCGTCATGGACGTAAGAGAGGACGACAACACATTAAGATCCAATTAATTAAAACGAGGTAAAGAGAGTCGTTTGACTCCAAATGAAATAAATAAAAAAGATAAGAAGTAAGGAGGGAAAAGAGAGAGAAAAAAAAGTAAAAACAAAAAAGGGTAAAAAAAAAAAAAAAGAAACGAAAAAAAGGGCAGGTCGTGACGGTGAGATTTCAATTTAAGAGCGTGCGCTCGTCGTCACTAATTAAACGCTACCGGGTAATTAACAAAATCAGTCACGTACAAGGCAGGTATCTAACGCTTAAGGTTACGCAGTGGTACAGAAGCAAGGTGAGTGACTCATTATTGTCACAGTCAACTTCGTCGATCTACCTGAATATATGTGCGTGCATGGCGCGACAGACCCTCGTAAACCCTCTTTAAATACAAATATACGCACGCCACATATATGTGTAAGTTTTAGGTAGATAATATACGAGAAATATTATACATCTCTACAGGTATTAGTGTATATTTATATATATATATATATATCATTTTATATATTGTGTAATACAGCTGATTGTATTTTCTTCACCGTTCACAATTGACTTTATCGAGACTCCTAAGAAGTTCTTCTTCTCTTTTTTATATTGATAAAATAAAAGATGCCAAGTTACGTTAAGTTACTTCACTTTACTTCACTTCATGTTATACTCCCGGGAAATATTTGAAACATAAGAAAAAAAAATCGAGATGGAGAGGAAGAGAGAAAGAGTAAGAGATATATCGAAGTAAACAGATAGAGAGAAGAAGAGTCTTCTATACGCTTCTTCTTCTTCTTCTTCTTCTTCTTCTTCTTCTTCTTCGCCTTGTTCACTTCCTTGGAAGGTTGGTTAACGACGCTAATTAACTACCTCAAGCAATCCACCAGCAGCAATAACAACATCAACATCAATATCAACAGCAGAAGCAGAAGCAGCAGCAGCACAGTAACAGCATATATCAAAGTGGTTTGTTGCCATTCGAACACCTGTAATGACGGGATACTATCTATCGCGCGAGTATAGGGTACCTACTGTGCTGCTATACTATATGCTGCAGCAATCTCTTGGAATGACTTTAATTAATTTAACAAAACAAAATCAATCAGATAATTACGTGAAACGAATTATCTATGCCGGAAGCGGCCATTGTCGGAATGATATACCAATAAAATGCTATACTCAATACACAGAGGCATGAAATTTATCCATATATTACATACCTCGGTGTATAATATTTGTAATAGGTATGTATTATATAAAACACGATGGATAAATAATTGTAGTAAGAGTATTTCTTTTGGTTTTTTGATTCCTTCTATTTATTTTGTTTTTTTTTGTTTTTTTGGTTCACGTGACTGCGGAGAATTTATCTGAAGAATTCTTTCGTGGTTATTTTATTACGTGACCGGCCCCTGGCCAACGAAGCAACATCTCATCAACTCTCATCGTATAGTCGCTTCGATTCGTAGAAAAACTATGAAACCCATAATAATTCTTATAATTTTCTAAGCCACAAATTTCCAGTTAGCAATCCCTTCTTTTTCTCTTTCTCTCTCTCTCTCTCTCTCTTTATGGTATGTACGTATCAACAGATTCATCCTATATAATTAATATAAACCGTAAATAAAAATGCAAACAAAAAAAAAAATTTGTAAGACCGTAATTATATTGCTATACCTACCACTCGAAAACTATAGGCTCAGGATTTAAGATTTTTCTCCTTTTCCACCAACTAAATGAAAACAGTATTAAATTCTTAGACCCAAAATGAATATCGCCAATAAAACAAGCAAAGAATTGTCAAAAATTGAATTAAAAAAAACACACACACACACAAAAATGGGACAATTTACGCTGATAATTGAATTATATTTCAACCTGTATACCCTGATGCAGTCATATATGTATTATAATACATATAGGCATAATAACGTTATAAATACTCGGGCATACGTTGTAAATTGTAATTAGCATTCGAGTCGCATTTAAATCCTTATTCCATCGCCTTGTCCCCGATTTGTGAGCATCCACAGTTGCATTACTGCTCCCTTACGTAATTTCAAAGGTAGCTTATATATATATATATATAAATATAATATACCTATATGTGTATACGTGTGGGTATAGTCCCCGTAGGTTTATTATGTCTTCATTCACTATCCGGTTCCTCTCATATATATTTCGATAGCTTTATATGTGTGGCACATGTGAACCTACTTTCACACACACGCTATAAGTTAATGTAATAAAAATCTATAGGTACATAGAGAAGATCGAGGCAGCGTGGTTACCTCAGGTGAAAATCGAGTAAAAAAGAGGCAAAACCCATAAAATACATGAAAAAATTTGTCGTGAAAATATTTTTGATGATATTTTTAATTTTTACCCAGAATAGATTTCGATGCTACACAACTGCACCCCGAACTCCGATCGTGTAATACATATCAGATACTAGATATTATCGTTATACGTTCGTAAGTTGATACAAAAGTTGAAATTTCTTGGCTTCTTTGAGGTTTACTTTTCGCTTTTGAACCTTTCGTCGTTAAATCAGGAAGAGAGGGTTGTGGGATAAAAAGCGGACAAAGAAACGTTGGAAACATCTCTTCCGGTTCAACGTTGAAAATAGAATATATAAAAAAAAATAAAAAAGAAGTCATTTTCGAAATTTTAAAACTATTCGAAATCACAATTTTAATAATTTATACGAGTTTCTCGCGGTTCGACCTTCACGGTCACGAGCTTCAACTCGGAGACCTTTGCCCAGTTGAAACAATACGAGCCCTTGTGACGTCATAGTTGTGGGTTGAATACACGAACGTGCGCAAGTTAGCGCAGGGCACAATATCTATAGGTATAGTGGGATATATCGTCGCGTTCAAGCAAACATAGGGCGTAAAGAGTCTCTGGTTACCAAGGTAGCTCGAAACGAACTTGAACAATCGCTGGAGCTAACGATATGTACCTAAGATCGAAAGAATAATAAGGAAATCCAATTTTACGACGATTGTGCGTAAAAATTCGAAAAATCGAAGACGTTTCCGGTTCGGGATTCTAAGATTCCAAAAACTAGACTCTTGTCGTAAAAAAATTTCAACCGGAAATAAATCCGAAAATACAGAATTTGCTGGTTTTTTATTGACCAGCGCCATAATTTCAACTTTCCTAATTATTACGTAGGATATAAATTTCATTATTGAGGCTTAAATTGAAAAAAAAAGTGAAATAATAATGTTGGAAAAAAAAAATCATTGCCTGATGAGTCATGCGATTTTTTCAACTATACTTTAATAGTTTATCAAATACACATAAGATCAATAAATTCTTTTTTATTTCACGTTTTTTGCTTTTTTTCTTTCGATAATCTGGAATTGATATAATATTATCTCTTATTGATATTTGCTGTATAATCTTATATAATATGATCCGGATTGAACATCGTGAAGAAAAAAAACTTGTTCTTTTCATCTTTTTTTTTTCAATAAAAATCAGAACGAAATTAAGAAGAGAATTGGATTCTACCTTGTTTAATGATTTATTCGTTGATTATTTCTATTAGTAATTTTTTGTACCGATCCTCTTTTCCAATTAGGTACTACGTCAACTCTTGAATCCCAAAGTTTCCTGCATCTAGATATATACCTACTCCGAAACACCTTACAGTTGTGTAGGCTTACAGGTGCTTCTGGAAACTCCAATGAAGCCGAATACCTAGTCGCCTGAGACAACCGGAAATGCCTGTGCCAGGGGCCCTTCGAATTCCTTTCTAACCAGACCCGAAGCTAAACTGACCTTACTCATCCCCAACATCATCGCGGTTTAACTAACGGATCAAAATAACGCATCAATCATTCTCTTCGTCGTTGGAATCAATTATAAAAATCATAGAATACGAATTCAAAGAAAATTTACAAGGCTTTCGATTTTTTTTCTTCTTTTTTTTAATCATTTCACGGTTCAATACTCCTCTTTGTTCAAAGGCGTGCAGATATGGTGTTTCATGGAATAGCTAGCAGCCTGTATAAGAATTATATGAAACGTGATTGTGACGCGCATCTTCTGGTCAAATAAATGGAAAAACTTGACCGACAGCTGCAGCTTTGCATATATAAATTATCGATACCTACTTCTGCGGAGAGTTAGGTGTGAATAGATAGGTGTGTGTATATATATGTATGTACGTATATTATACTGCAGTATGTGCCCTATCCCCTATAACCCGTCACTCGTGAATAGAAAAATAAAAGATTCCCCATAAATTGGCAATAAATTATAAATTGTAATCTCGACGTTCCCGATGCATTATTCATTATTCACCGACTTATGCCCCGAGACGCAATAATCATGCACCCTGCCCAGGTTGTGTCCCAAGTTATGCACCGGAATTCCATAATCGCTCGTGGAGCCACTCGTTTCAAAATGGCCACAACTTGTTCTTTAGCTTTCGTAATATTTCCGATTGACAAAGAAAAGTATTTTCCTTTTTTTTTTTTTTCGTTTGTTTAGTATTATATATATTCAATTAAATTTCCATCTCAAGTAGGCAGGTATACACATATACCTGCGCCGTAAATTAGTTGAAATAATTTAAAAATAATCCGACCTCGCAACAAATTCCATAAATTAATATACCGAATGAATAATTGTCATAATTTTTATTCGACAAAAAAAAAGATATAGTTTGAAAATGTCAATTTAATTATAAAAATGATATACACGAATCGTTGAATAAATTATATCGCGAGTATTAAGCAAAAGCGTGTAGTTATACAGGTAGATCGTATAGATATATACCTATACATACAGAATTGAGAACCATTGGCGCAGATGTGGTCCACGGCCCTCAAAGAAGCCCGAGAATCGAGTTTCTTGCTTTTCTCGCGGCGCTCGGCGATCGCGGGACGCGGACTCGCGTTTGCTCGCCCGTTGGCTACGGTCGAACAGCCGCCAACCGGAGCGGAGACACGCTGCAGCACCAGGCCCTTTTGCGCGCGCGCCTCTCTCGGCGTATGACTCACGCGGGGATATAATTACGAGTATATCGAACTATGTGGAACTTCGTACTTACTACACACACATGTCACATACGTACTAAATCCATGCATATAGCATCACCGACATCTGCGAAGACAAATTATGCAGATATTTATAGATACGCGTGTGTGCACTCGATCGCTACCTACATCTTTGCTTTTGAACCTATTCTTTTCTTTTTTCTTTTTTTTCTTTTTTTTAATCCATATAATTCCTGGTCTCGCCAATCTCTCGAGTAAAATTTTATCGCACAGTTGGATACGCTTGAAATTTTATATCGTATAGGAGTTGTTCAAGCTGTCAGTTTGTCAATATAGTTGTAATTGATTAGCACCACGCAAAATTGCGAATCGTCCGCGTGGCACATTCCGGCTTTATCGGTATAACAGTTTTTTTTTTTTTTTTTTTTATATCATGATAGACTCCCTATTGACTTACGGTTCAAGGCTAGAAATCTGACAGGGTCAGCCATCGACCCGAACTGGAGGAGTTAAATTTATGGATAATGATCTGACCGATGAATTTCATTTAATAAATTATATACCCCGTTTACACGTTGCTTATTACAATTTTTCATATATCGTTCATATTGACAGAAAAAAAAAATTCCTTCATATGAATAACTTATGAAATAAATAAATATATTCTTAATCTCTCCGAAGTCAGAAGATGATCGATCAGATCGCTTCAATCCTATCTCATAAAAGTTATTGAACAAAATTTTGTTAAAAAATAGAAAAAACGACCAAAGAATTGGAAACAAAAAAAAAAAAGGAAGGAAAGAAACTTGAAAGTCAACGATCAACATCTGCAGCAGTCAGAGGAACTCGCAGATACGAATCTTTCCTCGACTCTCGAGAGCCCGGTGCGCGGTGCGGTGCGGTGTGGTGTGGTGCGGTGCGGTGCGGCGGCACGGCGTTGAGCTCCGGACCCGTAACTCCGCTCTCGCTGTCCTAGTAGATGCTGTAAAGTTGCGTTGAAGAGAGCGTGGGGGGAAGAATGAAGTGCTACGAACTCGATGGCCAGGTTGACAAGAGAACGGGGCAATGGGGGGGAGGGGAGGGGGGGGGGGGGGAAGTTCTACGAGGCTTTGTCTTAGCCGCCCCCTCTGGCATTCCACGCCTGAAGGCTACTTCGGTCGAAGAATTATAATCACTCCGTCGAGCACACCGAATATTTAGCCTCTCGTAAAGAATTTCTTAAAAAGAAGAAAAAAAAAACACAACAAAACAAACAAAAACAAAAAAACAAGAAAATAAAAACTCAAGGATCAAGAAGAATTACGACGGTATACGTATATATAGGTATACATATAGCTTTGCATCAAGCCGCCGAAAAGTCGAAAGGTTTTTAAGAATTGAGCAAAATTTTTTTTTTTTTTTTGCAAACTCTGAAGTGTATCATTTCAAATTTCAAATTTCGAATTCTTTTTATTCATTTCGCTTGTTCCTATTACAATTTTCTGCCGCTATACCGATAGGAGCCGGAAGAACGCGAATTATAGCTCTTCTTCGCTAGATCCGTGTCTGTCTATCACGTGCGAAGTAAAGAAGAAACTAACAAACTAACAAACTAGAAAAAATAAAAGGACCAAACAAAAATGAAAAAAAAAAAAAAAAAGAAAGGAAAAATAAATAACTAGGAGAAACGTGATGAGATGAAGACCCGGGGCCAGGAGAGGACCAAATGCGTATACAACGGTCTCGGAGTATCGCGCGTTCTATCGCGCACACCCTGGAATGCACGTAGAGAGGACGACGAGGTCTGTATAGGTACCTACGTGACCTCGATTCAAGATCTCTGACTGCCCCAGTACAACGCGAGCCACAGGACATGATCCTGTCAAAGGAACGTCAACTTCATTGTATATAGGTGTATGCGGTATATGGTGTATGTATTCACGCATGTATACCGCGACGAATAAATATACGGATCTAAAAATCTTCGGTTGGTACAGTATGTGCACGACCCGAGGTTGAAGCACTTAAATATCCTTCTAGCTGTATTTACATAACTATAAAACTATATTGCAATATAAAACTGACGATAAAAGGTGCGAAAAGGAGAAAGAGAGAAATATGCGGGTAGAATAATACTAACGCGATTATACAGATTCTGAAAATCGGTTTTTACAAGTGATAAAATGGGACTGGGTCGAAGTTCCGAATTTTAAAAATCCCGAACGATACAAATCCCGAATTTTAATATTACTTTACTGACTCGTAGTTTTTAGGAAGGGTAGTTGTCCGATACTCTACATGACCGATTTCAAAAACTTTGAAACGAAGAACACTGAAAATCCGAAATTCCGAATATTAAAGATCCGAAAGAAAGATCCTAAATTTCGAAACTTGAATTTCACGGATGTATTCATTCAGTGTTTAATAACTCGGGCTGTATTGATCGTATCAAGACCAATGAGGAGTTAAATTGATCATCTTCAAATGTACTTTCGAATTTTTTCTTTTTTTAATCCTATCAATCAATTATGACATCGAAGTTATCGATCGAAGTAAATGAAATGGGTTTCCGTGAAGAGGGTCTCGATTAGATGGAATAATTTTTTTCTTCACATCCTGAGAAATAGACTAAAATGTTCAGATTTTTGGGCTATCTGCATTCCGACCTTTTGGAATTCGAATGTTTTAAACTTCAACACATCTGAAAATTCGGAATTTTGACCGTTCGGAACTTTCAAAATCGAGTTCTGATTTTTATTTCCTTGCTTCATTTCCTACTTATTTAGTTATAAGTCGTATAAATGTTAATTCAGTAAAAAATAGAACGCGGTCGAATGGTTTGAAACGAGGGCAAAATTACTTCGTTTGAAAGAAGTTATTGTATACCTATATAGTAGGACCTAGGTAGTGGTACATATCTTTTCGTCTCCGTAAAGAGATAGGAATAAATAAAACTGCGTTCGGAGATACGGGATAGAAGTAGGTACCTACGTCTTATACAGATACTGTGTACGATCTTTTGCTTTCTTTTCTCGAATCTGAACAGGTTTGAAACTGCATGACTGGAAATGATCTTTTGAAAGTAACAGTGACCTAGATTGACTATATACTTCATACGATGAAAATGATTTCATTAATACCGAATCGAAAAAAAAATAATTTCAAATTTCATTCAATCTCAATTCATATCTGAGCAAAAAAAAAATCAAGTAAAAGGCAGACAATTTTTTTTTATCAATTATTAATCGCATCAATTATTTTCCTGCAATTTCCGTGATACTTATGTACAAAAATGATCGTTTTTCATTGTCAGTACGATTCGTACGACTTATTCGCAGGACCTCGAGTTTAAAAAAAGACATACCCAAAATACGTGCAGATATTTTCTTATCAATTGAATAACTTGTTAAATTCTCGTTCGCTTCTGCAACACGCGATATGTTGTTTTGCATCCAGACGTCATACACATATGCGTCACTATTTCTCCTTGTTATTCACCGCCGGTGAATTAACACAATTACGTTGTTACATAAGAAATACGTATAAACGGGATACGAATCAGCGAACATATTCGCACAAATTATCTACATATACCTATATAGATACCGAAATACTCGAAGACCTATAATATACTTCAGAATCAATAGTTATTCGAGGGGGTATTTCCACCCTTGCAGAAAAAAAGTGTCGAAATATTCCGGCGATAAAAAAGTAACCAAGTTATTATTTTTTCGATATTAAATATATCTCCCGAATTTTTCGTGGCATCGTAACTTTCAGCGAACGAAAATATGTAAAAATTTGGTAATTCGGTGACTTTCCTTCTCTAATCAACCGCACGTAAAGCAAGAATAATTCTTTGAATTTAGGAGTTATGGGGGTGAGAAAGAGATCGATAAAACGTAAAGATTTGGACCGACAATCTTTTCACGATCTTTCACGGTGTATGTAATGTACCTAAAACTTAGAAAAAAAAAAAGGAGACGGACAGACTTATATTCGTTGATCGGTATCCTAGTCTCAACTCCTCTATATCCGCTTTCAGGATAAACGCAGCCTGCCTCGCACGCAGCCTTAAAAACGTCGGATAAAAAGGGGGTTCCCCCGCGTGCCTGCGGGAGCTGGAAGCAGGACGCTATATGCTACATAGTATATAGTTACCTACTACCGTAGTAGAGGTAACTCCAGAGTCCAGGGGCAAAGAGAAGCAGGGGGGGTTGGGGACTGGAGGACGTGACCAAATGCAAGCGATACCGCGGTTATTACCGGCTTCCCTGCTGCTGTTGCTGCTGCTTTTGCTGTTGCTGTTGCTATTGTTGCTGTTGCCGTTGCTGCTTTTGCTTCTGCTTCTGCTTCTGCTTCTGCTGTTGCTGAAGCTGCAACGGCTGGTGCCGCGTGTTTCTCCTCTAGCCATCTACCTCGTATGCGAGCATTTCCAGTTTGTAAATACCTCCACCGAGCTGCAAAATACCTTTCGAGGCTGCGCCGGAGGACGTTGGCAAGAAGTTCATTTACCATGAGTCGCATGCGGAACAATTTCGCGTCAATGCCGAAATCCGAGTAGTTAGACTCGTCTACGTTCATTATGGGGCTATATGCAGTATTTCAAATATACTTTCGTTATTTTTATTTATATTTTTTATTCCATTGCCGCGAACCGAGAGAAAATAAAAAACATACTCAATTTATACCATATGATGTCCAAAGTATAATATAGGTATAATAATTAATTCGAACGATCCATGAGTATATAATAGAATTGATTGAAAATACTAGAATATCTAAATGGTGTTTAAAAAAGGTGTGTATTTAAAAAATAATTTAAAGATAATATTTTCAATTGAACGGTATAGATATTGAATTTTTTCCCGATAAACATGTTAGGGGACTTGATGATATATTTTCGTTATAATATACATACGAATGCAGAGGAGGCAGTATTTGAGTAATTCTGAACAATTCTATAACTGACGGGTACCTACATACATAATATGAATCCTCGACCATTACGCCACCCCAGATAAAATTTGAATGGAATGCAGGTATTCTTATACCTGGGAGCGAAAGGTTTCGAAAAGATTTTTCCGTGATTTCCATACCGCTTCAAGATTCTTGGTATATACATATTTGCATAGAAGAAAAAAGCGACTGAATTATCTTGGTAGTAAGTATTAACTATGAGATATAGAAACGTGTATATATATATATATATTTGTGCGAAAGATATATACGAAAAAAAAATAAAAAATAAAAAATAAAAAACTGAGGATGGATCTAGCGCTACAAATATTTGAGTAAATAAATTAACGAACAAATTTATACCGCGGGATGTTTAGATAAAATTAATGTACAAACTAGACGACGATAAATAAATATTCATAGTTTTCTCGGGTGGCTCGCACCAATCCGTTATACCTATACACTTATACCCCATTAAGTGTGTTCCTTCTATTGCACAGTTATGACGTATATATTTTGCCCGATCGATGACCCGCGTCTTGTAAAACTGTCAATCAATCTATCTCCTACTCCGAACGAACAAACGAGTTCTTAATACGAAAGGGTATAGTATAATAAACTGGGCGAAGAAATGAAGCCACAATCTCCTAAACGTTCATCGACATAACATCCCCCCAGGCATAATTATATGAACGAGTGAAGACTTTGCAACAGCAAGAATCAAGTCTCACAGAAACATTTAAAAAACGAAAAAATTAAAAATCCATAATCAATGTACGAGGCACAGTTTTACTCGAAGAATACAATTTTTGACGAAATTAAATTACATCTTTTTTATAAAAATTCTTTCGAAACTCGTAATTCCGAAAAAGCAAAAGAAAAAAACAAAACAAAAGAAACAATACCGTGAAAACTATGAATAAGGATATTGCACCCTCGTACATCACCTTTAACATCTAATCCGCGACAATAAAAGAATAAATAAAAATACTCTACACGATCGCATATCTGTACCCTGCGGCGGTATAGTATGTATATACTAACGTATTACGTGTATATTATGTATACCTACTTACGAAGGTGCGTATGAAACAACACCTCGTACATATAGAGAAATATTTCTCAAGTGAAGAATAAATTCTCTTAAGTACGTGCGTATATATATATATATATATATATATATATATATATATATATATATATTTAGATGATTTAAAAATCATAATCGACTAAAGACTGCAGCAGCTAGTTTTCTTACGCAACTTTTGTCCAAGTATAAGTTAAAAACAGTATAGTATAGTAGAGATATGACATACACGGTCATTTTCACCTTTCGTATACATACATCATTATTATTATTGTTATTGTTATTATTATTATTAATGTTATACTAAATCATCGTGTTTCGAAGACTAGCATATTTATTATAGTATATACTTCTATGTACACACTGACCTTAAGTAAAGTTGAGTTAAGTTAGGTGTTGGTATTATATATGTATATAGAAAGAATATTATAGTGGAGGACCAGCAGAGCTGCCTAACTCTCCATTAAAATTCAACATGCAGTGTTAGCTTCGAAGTGAAGACCGCGAAACCGTTTCTGCGCCTACAATCAGGCATTTCTGTACTGTTATACTAGTACATAGGGTATACATATACATACCTTGGACATACATTATATAGTAGCTGTATAACGTTACACCGGCTACTAAACTGCAGTTAGGTTTATTATAAGGATATTATAAGAAAGTTTTCATTATAATATTCTTACTACGTCCTCATAATCGATGTCTATAGAAATATTTGAAATTATTTATATTTTAGAAGGATTTACGTGAGATATATGAAAAAAAAGAATGGGGGGATAACTAGGAAACGTAACATTCAGATATAATAAATGGCAATATGCAGTATCGAAGAATTGCTGTACCTACCTCAAGTCGTATGTTACTACCTATACCTACTCCTCGACAGCGTTATATACAGGCTCTTGATTGATTGCGATTTTATTGGTATTTTTATAGACCGAGCTGACGCCTGCGCCACGTAATCGGTGTACGGATGTGAGAATCGAGATGATGACCCCTTCTGGCGCTCCAGGTAGCCACATTTTAAACAGATACGATATCACGATCAGAGGTGCAGATATATCGCGCGGAGAAATTTATATTATTAATACGATATTGAAATAACGCGTATCATATCATTGCAGTTATTATACTCTGTAATGTATAGAATTTTCCTCACTTTTCCTATCACAGACAATATTCTAGTTCTAATAATATACATATATCTAAATTCACATAATGAATCGGAATATTAAAACGATGTGCAAAATGTGCGTATTTTGTACAAGGACATGGCTCGTGCTCGCTAGTAAGGCATTCCATTCACTTTGACGGTCAAAAATGATGATAATAATAATCTAGCTATGTTCTAGTCGGTCACCATTCACGCTTGAAGACACGCCACGCCACGCCGACACAGTTGTTGGCGCAATGGAATATAATAGCCGACATACCTCGTGTATGTATAATGTATATACCTATGTGTACAGTACGTAAGTTGGTACTATAAAGGAATGCGAGCGGGCAAGCACAGCAGCAGCAGCTAACAGCAGGCAGGCATAACGCGAGATAACCGGCTAAAAGCAGTCGGTTTACCGGTAGATCAAACAAATTTTGTTAATCGCGTTAATATCGAATATGTATAGGTATAGCTACATTATTATGTTAATTGTTATATCGTTGGTTTAGATTTCATCAGGTTTTATTAAAAATCGTTTATTCATTCAGCTAGGCATAAAGACGGAGTATGCAAAACGCGAAGCTATTCAGTTATTTAACGTATTATACACCTCGTCCTATAATAATAATGTCGTAGACTATACTAAGCGGGATTCTTAACATTAGAATTTATTACAATACTCGTTCGCTTATAACGTGCGCTCATTGCTGCAGGCCTGAGGCCCTGACACGGACGCTTTCACGTCGATCACTCCCCATCGCGCACTCAAATCGCAGTAAATTGAACCTCCGTAGTATTGTGTGATCGTACTCGTGTGTCAATCTACTCGGAACGTTCAACGCCGGGGAGCACGTGATTCCTTATATTAAATAACATGCTGCGACAGTTGTGAGACATACGAACCTGCACGACTCACGAGACCTTATTGTCTCTTATGAGTTAATACTCAACGCAACTACCGGAATTTGACTGATTTGAAAATAATACGTTCGTTTTTAGTAATACAACGAACTCACACTATAATCACGAATCGTCGTGATTATTATCAACTTTTAGCGTAGAAACTGAAAATGAAATACAGAAGAAGAAAAAAGAAGAAGACGATAAAGCAACTGTTGTCACTTGTTGAATGCAAGTGTCGAACGCGCTAACTCGCTATACCCACTTATGTAGATGTAAAAACTTACTCACCTCACTGTTAGTGCCGAGACGTGTTTATCCGGCGAAAGACAACATCCTCAATGTCTAGTGTGTAGCATTCAGGTAATCCAACGTTCACACACAAAATCTACTAAAGAAACATGTGATACGGAGAGAGAACAAACACTGTATATAGAATTTAGTAATCAATAAAACACACAATCACATTCGCGACGTTAACGTACATGTAATTCTATTCTAGGATTAAAATATCTATATTTCTGTATTTCTTTCTCGCTTATGTATTCAACACTAACACACTAGTTTAAGGATGTATATTTGTCACAAATTGTTTTTCCTGAATCTTTCATTTCACACAATTAATATTGTCACTATTTTTAAAAAACCTTATTCGTGACACACTTCACTCGGTCAAGACACATTAGTGACGTGTATTTAATAGACTTGCTTGCTTGCTTGCGTGCGTGCATGCATGCATGCGTGCGCCGAGGTCGTTATTCAATTAACGACAAACACCGACCAGCGGTACCGGCAGTCGGCGGGTGACTGTTGGCACACGCCGATTCCTCCAGGTTCGAGCCTCGCGAGTCGTGGTGAGGTGCGCGCCAACCTACCCGTAGCGGTCAAGCGCCTCTTTCGCTGGCGCCGCCTTGTGACGGATCGCTGAATCTCTCGATACTCTCTTTTACGAATTATATTAGGGTTAGAAATGGTTAGAATTTCGGAAAGCTTTGAACGATGTTGGACGATGGATCGGCTATTAGAATATTAGATTCGTCCATTTTAGGTCGACATTGAGCTAGGCTAATCCTAATTCAGAACTGATTAAGTCCTGAGTTTTTTTTTGGGGGGATTCTCTAACTCTAAGCCTGATTATGAAACAAAAGATACTATAATTCTATAGGGAAGTACTACGTACACATACATACCACACGTATTACGCAATGATATGTGATACTTGAATAGTCGTACACTGGCCTCAGGCCTTTCAAGTTTCATGCTCTAATCTCGAACTCTTTATAGAGACACGAGGCTAAGCGAATCAAAAGAATGCGATCTGATAATACGACCGGCCGTGGCTATACGACGCCGCGCACAGAGCAGGAAATGAAAAGCTAATAGGAAATCGGCCCTCGGTTTTACCGAGTATTGAATAGAACTCTCCCCATCGCGAGAGTTATGAATGGGTGCCTATGCGTTACCCTGTGGAATGACACGTTGCATAAGCGTTATTTATACATTATAAGCTAGCGTTATGCCCGTGCAATGTAATGCATTCCCGAACGATTTAATGCCCGCGGGAAACGGAAATAGACAAATTTTGATAGCGGGAATTGTAATGTTCGATAGAATGGAAATAATAGAATATAGAAAGCGAACGAACTTTGAATAAAGCTTTTATCATTCGGAAATGAAGCTTTTGAACAAACTTCAAAAATCCGAACAAGTGAGAAGCGTCTCTCGGACTACTAACGCAAATTTATCATTGAGTTAAACGACCTGCTCATACTACACGCAATGCGTTTATGTATCGCGGGTTTTAGCGCCGCAGGCGTTGTTGCGCGCTGTATAGTGTTATCTATTGAGCGTTAATTATGCATCGTTACAAGTTTGATAGAGTTTCGTAATGTTGTAACCTCGGACTGGCTTCAATTATTCGCTCTTAAATTGCGTTAAAATATTTCGAATTGTTATTCTGCGGTATTTATGTCTCCGTCCTTTCTACCGAATGTGTTTTTGTTAATAGAATTTGAATATCACTAAACAAGAGAAATAATTGTTACGCGATCAGACAGCGATAAAGTGGGTTCAGATTATTATTGACCTTACTGTCGGAAGCGAGACCCGTGTGAACCAGATTTTTTTTGTATCTCTCCGCAGTTTATTAATTGTTTTTCACCACATCCGCATGAATCAATTAATCTATATGCCAAAGATATATAATATCGTATGATTAATTATTCCATCTCTATATTATTTCTCTCTCGCAATCGGCGCGCAATATTACATAATCTATAACTCGGTCAGATGTAAAAAGTAAAAAGCATCCCGGCAGCAGCGCTGCTGCAGGAATATACTGTTCAGAATCGGAGTAATTAATCTTTGATCTAGTTTATTTTCATTATAAACCCGTAACATACCGAGGCAATCAATTATTGAACTGCACGAGGAAATAATTACGTTTTCAATTGTATTTGTAAAATTAATAAACCCACCTATATTGGATTTCTAAGAATGTTTATTCTCCTCTTCCTCGTATATACTTATACATACAATCGTTAATGAAATGTATCTCCTAAGTATCTCTTTAACTAAGTTCTCAGATCGATCTTAACTCGCGAAGAGTGGTATACGTGGGAAATAGGAATTAGGATTGAAGTAAAGCAAGAAGGCCTTCGCTTCGTAGCGTATTATTCTAGCCTTTTGAAATACGCATACTAGCGTCATCTATCGGCGTGGTAAGTTTATTACGATCAGTGAGCATGAGGCTCGCTCTAGCGTGAAGGTAGAAAGTACAACATAAGAGAATTGGTGGCTGCACTCGGCAGCGAGCGAGCCTACCTCCCAGAAAGACTGGTCGTGGCGAGTAGAGTGACGTAAACGACGATCTAAACAAGTATCAGCTGGTGGCAGTCATTGTTCGTGTCCGTTTTGGCAGACGTACAAGAATCCTGTTTCTTAAAGTTTTTTTTTACGCTGGCCTCTGTACGCGTTATAACTGCATTAAGGATTGCGTAGGGAAAGGGGGAAATTCGGAATTCTTTATTAAAATCTTAGCTCTGTGCTGTGTGGCCCCACCAACCTCAAACCAGCGATAATAATTGTGTGAAAAACGGGGTGGTACGCGAACAAGCCTGGCCTCGAGCGGCGAGTCGGACGACGGTGGACTCGCTCCGCCACCGCGCAAAAGGTCCCGTAGTTCTCTCTCGGCTACCGTAAGACCAGCGGACGAGCTCCACTCCAGCCTAGAGATGGAAAATTTTCGGTAATTTTCAATCAATCATTAAACCACCAGGAGAGTAGTTTCGAACTTTTTTTTTTTCCTCACATCAAGTTCTCGTTCCGCAATAAAAATTCCTCTATATGCTTACCTTTGAGCAGTCGACAGAATTTCCCTGCTCCAAAAATAATCTCCGAAAATTTTTGACAAGTAACCTACTTTCGTATGACGTTGCAGAAAAGAAAATAGAAGAAAAAAAATAAAATCGTAATTTTTTTCGCTCGCAATATTATTTTCGCTCTCTTCATGTCTGGCATTCTAAATCCTGTCAATGATTTTTAATTTTCAAAAATTGCAGTAAAATTTTTGAATTTTATTTTTTTATTTCATTTTTTTTTCAAACCCTTGTCACAGTTTTACTCATACTCCTTTGTCGTCGATGTGATAAATAAAGTTTTCTCATCTAGTATGCGTCGACTTTGGTTCGCTGCCTAAATTATTTTCAGCATTGATAGTGAACGACCTAATAGACTAGAATTTTTCAATATAATTTATGAAAATTATTTTCACCTATATCGTCACCCTGGAGCTAAGTAATCAATGTTTATGAATTTACAACGATCTTCATTGTCAAAAGAGACAAAGAAATGTGTTTTTTCGGACCAGATCTCTTTGTCTGATTGCAGACTTTCATTCCAGCACATGCAATTCGTTCTCACTGAGAAATCAGAGAAATTAAAAACTCCAATCTTTGATATTTGAACTCAAAACAGGAACTAAATTGTCTAATTTGTAAATTCGATTCCAAGAAAAAAGCTATTTCACATTAACGTTACAGTACTATGCAGCAAGCGCCGAATGGAGTGACTGCGCCGCCTGGGCCTCAGCAAAATGGAGCCTCGGCAGACTCTGGAGGGCCTCATACTAACGGCAATGTAGTACCAGGACCTGATGGCGATCTTAACGGCATAAATGGAGAAGCTAACGGAGCTTCAGATGCCCCTAAAGTTATGGACAAAACTAATCAAGACATTGTACGACTGATTGGACAGCACTTGAAAACAGTTGGACTTGAGTATGTTCATGTTCTGGGTTTCTTATTCCCAATATGACTGTTAGGACCCGATTAAAACACCACTTCGTTATAAAATTCCAAAGCACGGAGAGCAACGACCCGTAAAATGATATCGCTAATATTTCTTCACACCAACTAATAATGACAACAACAAAAACGGGTTTCATTATATTATTGGCAGTCGATCCAAGACTGCGTAGTATTGATCCAACTTTTTCGAAATTTTCTCACACTTCAGGATAATATTTTTAATGTTTTCAAAGCGATGCTAGAGTTATGTAATTTTCATTCAAAAATTCATACCCTTTTCCGTTACTAGAGATCACTTTTTCCTTACTGTGAATTCGTTATGAATTTTTTTTTCTCACATTCGGTATCATTCTATTCATAAATTTAAAGCCAGGATGAAAAAAATTTACCATCGGATACTGATCCGAGGAATAAAGAGATTGATTTAACCGACCGTTTACTACTTTCGATTCATTGTTGATCTTTGCATCACTAACTTATGTAATAATAAAAAGAGGCGTAATTAATTAGAATCATACATATTCATTGAAAGTTAATAATTGCGATTGCAACAGTCTAAATATTAGACTATATTCATTATCTTATAAACTTTTTCTTTCAAGTCTCACCCAGTTTCTGGATTTACATTTTACAGTCTATTCGTTGCACTCTTACCTCTTGCGTCACAGTTTTACATGTTTCATATTCTCTCTGGGTATATTTTCAGTAGCTAATCTACTAGTATAAATTTATATGCATGAATGGTTTTCAATTCTCTGTAGGTATCCGTAGTTGAGTAATTTCTTCATAATCATTATTGATGAAAACAAAGCACGTCTATTTATCAAGATTGATTTTTTCCTACGATTACTATCCACATTACCCCCAGTATTCAAGGGCATGTTTCCTCAGACTTCTTTGTTTCTCTTTCCATGTGTTGATCAAGGAGTGTTGTGTTGCAGCATATCTGCATTGTATGCTATTAGGTGGGAGGAAGCTAATTATAGTGTCTACAAGACTATAGTATCTACCCGTTGTATTTGTACTTATAACAACATCAGGAAGATTTAAAACTATGGAACAGCTTAAGAAAACATCACTTTCTTCTTCGTATTATTCACCGTTAAATCCCAAACCGAGATATTCACCATTATCATAAATGTTCCATGAGCAACAATAAGATTTTTCCACCCTAGTTCATTTCTTCAAAACTTCTTCCTACCATTAAAATGATTCGCATTCCCCATAAACAAACCCAATTAACATTATATCATTTTTACGAACTACCTTGACTGGAATTTAACGCGTTTTCTTCTATCAATTATCAAAATCAACTTTAAGAGATAGAAAGAGAGAGTTCAACATTTGAAGATTGATTTGGCCCACCCGAATTTCTTTCCAAAGTGATTAAAAAAAAACATTGTAAGGGTAATCTATCTCGCAGTTTTTTCACTCGGATTAAATTATTAATCATGTGGGGATTGGATACGTTTTTCAGTCGCACAGCCGATCTGCTTATGCAAGAGTCTGGATGCCGTCTGGACCATCCATCTGCAGCAAAATTTAGGCAACATGTGATGGACGGTGACTGGAACAAAGCGGACCATGATCTCAACGAGCTGAAATCGTTCTTACATGGTTCCAGTCAAAGTCTCGTGGTGAGCATAATGTTGAAGTAATTGAAGTCAAAGTTATAGTCGAAAAGTATAATTTTTCACTGCATAACACATGGCGTATGCTCATTCTCTTCAGGAAATGAAGTTCTTACTGCTTGAACAAAAATACCTCGAATTTTTGGAAGAAGGTTTGGTGTTGGAGGCCTTACAAGTTCTACGCAACGAACTTACTCCACTAGGACATAACACTGGTCGTGTTCATCAGCTATCAGCTTTCATGATGTGCAGTGGACGTGATGAACTACAGGTATAAATATTATCCGAGTGAATCCATTCGTCTTCGCTTGCTAGTTTCTATCCACATATTTTTTCAACAGACACGTGCCGGCTGGGACGGCAAAGGCCCAGCTTCGAGAGCTGCCCTAATGGATCGACTCCAGAGGTATCTGCCACCTTCTGTTATGCTCCCACCACGCCGCTTGCACTCACTTCTTTGTCAAGCTGTTGAAATGCAGAACCAGCAATGTACATACCACATTACTCATGCACAGGTAACACTCAACTCTTTAATTGCTCAAGTAAATATGATGAGAACATACGAACTAGTTCTTCGATCCATTTCAGAAATCATAATGAGAATTGAGGAAGAACTAGTTCCAAATATGCATATTTAAATCGTTGAATTAAGCTTTTTAGGCTCTTGTGCCAAGGTGTAGGCTGAATTATTAAAGTAATGATTTTTGTTCATCAGACAAACTTGGAGAATGTATCCCTGCTCGTAGACCACAGCTGTAGCAAGGAACAATTTCCATCCCACACGACTCAGGTACTTAATGACCATTGTGACGAAGTGTGGTATTGCAAATTCTCTCCCGACGGTCTTAAGCTGGCCACAGGTTCCAAAGACACAACAGTCATCATTTGGGACGTTTGTCCTGTAAGTAAATGCGAGATTTAAATAAAATTTGAAGAATACATACATGCATAGATGGATGCGAATCATTCCACCAAAACTTTGTCATGAAATTGGATTATTTTTCAGGACACCTTAACTGTGACACATAGAAAAACTCTAGAAGGACACTCGTACGGGGTAGCATTAATTGCGTGGAGCCCAGACAGCAGTCATTTGGTTGCTTGTGGACCTGAAGATTGCCCTGAACTTTGGCTTTGGAGTGTCGATACTCCCGACTGTGAACTTCGAGTTAAATTAACACAAAGCCCAGAAGATTCTCTGACTGCATGCGCGTGGCATCGTGATGCAAATAAATTTGTCACTGGGGGACTGCGAGGTCAATTTTATCAATGTGTAAGTATCTTCTTGTTTCAATATTCTCATCTCTCGTTATTTGGGAAATGTCGAGGCATACAACGAACTGTTTCACATTTATTTTTTTCCTTCCACAGGATATGGAAGGCAACGTCATTGATTCCTGGGAAGGTGTTCGTGTCAAGTGTTTATGGTGCAGAAATGACGGCAAAACTGTATTAGCCGCTGACTCCCATCACCGCATACGTGGTTACAACTTTGACGAACTGTGCGACTTCACAGTGTGAGTATAAACCTGAGTTTCATCTCTTTAAAATTCATCAAATTGGGACATTGTATCTCTTTTCTGCATGTTGTATCATAGTAATCATCTCAGACAGTCAATAATGGAGAAATTTTTAATGAAAATGAATTACAGACTTCAAGAAGACCATCCAGTAATGTCATTCAGTGTGAACAAGTCCGATCGACTTGCTCTTCTCAATGTAGCTAACCAAGGGGTTCATCTCTGGGATCTACAGGATCGTTGCCTCGTAAGGAGATTCCAGGGAGTGACTCAGGGACATTTCACAATTCACAGTTGCTTTGGTGGCATCAACCAGGATTTTATTGCCTCTGGAAGCGAAGGTATGTTAATAATGAATCAAACATTACAAATATGTTAATTTAGCACGATAATTTGAGCAAATTATTGTGTAATCTCAAAGAAACTTCGACCTTGATAAAACAATTTTGAATTTTTTTGTCAATCTAAACTGATGCAGATTTTATTCCAGAAGTTGAAACTAAATGATCAATTGAGAACTGGAATCCCTAAAATCTCTGAAAGAAAGTGTGTTGATTATGGATTGAATTTAATTTTTAAATAATTGTTACAGACAACAAAGTCTACGTTTGGCACATAAAAAGAGAGCTGCCTATAGCTACGCTGACCGGCCATAGCAGAACTGTTAACTGCGTATCATGGAACCCCGTCTATCATCAAATGATGGCATCTGTGTCCGACGACTGCACAATACGGATATGGGGGCCAAGACCACCCTCTACCCCAGAAAGGTCAGATAGTGCCAAGACTGGTGAGTCCAGATGAGCTTGAGATACTTCTCTTCCTATTCATTAGTTTATCGATATATTTTATCGTAATAAGCAACGTAGAGTTGAATACATGTGCAGAAACCAGAGATTCTGTGTTAGAAATGATCAGACAGTGCATCGTGCCAACAGGAGAAGAACTTCCACCCATTTGTTTTCATGAATTTACTTTTATCTCGTCAATTTCGTCTTCCAATTGAAGGATGGTATAACTTTGTTGGTAACTTTATGAATGGTTTGATTTTCTAGCCCCTCCGGAAAGTAGTTCGTCAAATGGCAGTGGATGGCACGAGATGGTATCGTAGCGGCTCAATGTAGACTGTGATTCCCATGACCCTATGGTGTTCAAAAGACTGCCCTGTTGACCCTCTTTCTCCAAAATAAATAACCCGATAATCTGCTCTACTATATCCTGATCTGTAAACAGCTCTGGGGATAACCGAGGGCCTTGTTGCCTCGTATAAATAGCGTTTTGCGCTAAACTAATTTGCATAAAAGCCAATTATAAGAGGATAATCATGTAACGTTTTTGCATGATGAGTGTAATAAAATAAACGCACTTTGTAGTATAGCCCTATACTACATTCGTAGTTAATTTGGCGATGAGCACACTCGCGACACTCGTTGAGTTACTGTGATTATATATTTCCTATAAAGTCACACTTGTATTCCATCATAAAAAGAAAAGAAAAGAAAAGAAAAGATAAAAAAAAACTCGTCAACAACAATTAGCTGTTCCTATATTATTATGTTCAGCACGGTATAGAAACGAAGTGTTTTGTGCTTGCCCACCGTATGTACTGTATTGGTTAGTGGGTACAAATTTTATATCATAGATATTGATCAATTTAACGAGTGTATTAAATATTTTCATTAAAATTAACTCGATCAAATTGTATATCGAACTAAATGAAAAAATAACAGCTTATATCCGGCTTACTGTATCATCGAATAATTTATTCATATACCTATGTTTGGTTTTGTCATATAGTTTACTGTCTCAAGTCAACCGTTGTCTAATTGCCAATAAATTTATACAAATGTCTAAACACAGATCATATAGATTTGATAATAAAGAAAAACGAGTTTTCGACTTTCTTTCTTTCTTGGAGAAGGAAAAATCTTAGTCTGACTATCTAAAATAAAGCATTATTATATATTTGAAGCTTACGAATAAAGATAATTTACACGATAATGCTGTGCCAAATTAATTTGATTAGAATTCAATTTTTAAATATTTCGTTCTCATATTATATCAATGAATATCGGTACACATGTGATCATATTTTTTTTTTTTTTTTTATTAACGAAGCTATTACTTTATTTCAACTTTTCTTTGTTGAAAATGAAACAAATTTAGCATCATTAATTATACACAATCGATCGTAACTGATTACAATTGAGAAAAAAAAATGTGCCCACACGACCTCGAAAATACCTATTATATGTTTTATTTATATTTGATGGTGTTATTTTATATTACGATTATAATATGTATGTTCAGTGTTGAGTAGTACCTCAACACGATCATGATCTCATCTAATGCCACCATCAGAATTATTTCAAAATAAGTTATATTACTTGTTTTGAATTTAGTGCTTTCATAGAGATTTTTAAACTTAGGCTCATACATGTCTTTGTATGATGATTTATTTAAGAGTTATTTATTTTATTTTTATTTTTTCTCTATTATGCTTTTCTATAAGTACGATAAAGCAAATATTTTCATATTCAAGAATACGTCATTCGTTTGTAAGGAAAAAACAATTAAAACAAACATTTCTATTTGTCCTGAAAACGACAAACTATAAATGTTTGAAAAATCATATACTGAAATCAGGTGTTCAGATGTTACGTTTTAAATATGGTTTCAACATTAAATGAAATAGATTTACAAACGTTAACGATTATATGAGAGGATTTTCTATACGAAATGTATATTTTAATTATTTATAAAGCTTTCTATATTAAAAACTAACTAATACATTTCTATTGCAATTTGATGAAATAATATAGTAATGGTGGCAGTTGATGAGACTAATAATTTGTGATACAATTTTCAATGTGAGTTATCATTATCAGAATTGGTAATATAATTCACAAAAGAATTATACATATACATATATTGTGTGTGTGTTTCATGATCCATGAAGAATATAATAAAAGAAAAAATGAAGCCCAAATTTTCACAAGTCTTTAAATACATTTTATCTAAAAGAAAAAAAAAATAAATAAATCGTACCAGCATGACAATTCTCGCACCATTAATATATGCTATCTAAAACCCTGACACATTGATATATATACGTACCGCTTTGACCCACTAATGTTTATGGCCTAATCAAATTATTCAAACAATACAAGAAATGCATGTTTGCTATAGTATACAACGTTATACTGCGCCTGAATAATCTTCGGATTATTATTAACTGAAAACATTGGAATTGACGGGTCGCTCAGATTATAGAGATCATAGAGCAAGAGAAAGAGAGAGAGAGAGCAAGAGCTAAATAGATATAGATATATATAATATATATACCTATAATAATATTTGAACAGAATAGGTCGAGCAACACGTCATAGTAAGTAACAAAGATATTAAACCCACCAATATGTTTGGTGAGAGACAATGTGAATCGATATAAATTTTTTTTTTTTTTTTTTTTTAGATTTATAAAGCTCTGTGCTAAATGATCAATTTGTACAATGAATCACATGAAATTGAATTCGTTAATTTGAACTTAATTTAATACTTTATATTATATTATTATTATTATTATTATTATTATTATAAAAATAAAATAAAATTTTATGTCAGATCAGGTGTGAAAGTATGATCAAAGCGAAGCATTACAGCTTTAATATTGTAACAAATTTTAATAGAAACTATCACAACAATTTTTGAAACACAAATTATTTGTTTAAATATGTAATTTGAATCTTATTAAGTCTTATTGTTTTTAAAGTGATAGGTGATAGTTGAAAAAATATATATTATTGATTGGAAATATAGATTAAATTTATCATTCAAATTCAATATCAGCTCTATTATTGTATTGGGCCAAAACTATACATTGGATATTTTCTTTTTGTATATTTTTTATCGAATATATTTTAACTTTACATTAGTCCTGATATACCTGTAAAACTCTATAAATGAAAATTATATCAAATAGAAGACAGAACAATATTCGAAGATCCAAGCCTATCTCGTTTTATAGTTGGTAAAAATAATGTAAACATTTGCAATAAGCGTGAGATTCTAATTTTACGTTATATTTTCGTATGTTTTTATTCATTTTAAAACCATTCTAGGAATAATATTCAATCTCTAATATGTTGAGAAATGTAAAAAATAAAGTTTTAGACTCGGCAAATAATCCCTGCTGTAATAAATAGTATATATATATATATATATACAGAGAGAAATAATAAACTATACCCAATTCTCAATAATAAATTGAAAAGTATATTACAATTTTTAAATAAGTCAGCAGAGGCATATCTATATCGAACCGTGAATTTTAAATAGAAATTCACGACTCTGTATAATGTTTCAATTCACACCGTTGTTGGGAACAGCTGTAATATGATTGTTACCATTATTATCATTATGGTTTTGTTCAATAGATATGGAAGTGATATTGTAAATGAACTGTAAAAAAAATTGTAGTTTATACTTTTTATTGATGATCATTGATCAAGTATCTCGAGTTTTAGATACACTCGTATTACGCTGTAATCGCTAATTCTAGGTCCAACATAATCGGCAATTGGTATGTTCGTTGATTAAAAATCGTATATGTATACCATTGCAATGGATTCAATGATATAATTTCATTTTTTAAATACTTAATTTTGGTATAAATAAACGAGGTGAGACAACTATAAGAGAGATCAAATATCAGGTCTTTCTCACAATCAAATATCCAATAATTAATTGGTTCAATTGTAACTCAGGATTTACGGCATAGTTATAATTACCATTTATAATGCATTGACCAACATAAAAATGCAATAAATTTGAATAATGCTATAATGCGCGCATTTATATCGTCCGGTAGTGTTTCATGTAATATCTATGTACCTAGTTACTATGAAACACTAAACGTTCAATACTATATTGGTAAAATTATTTAACACAATACAAGTGTGAATGTACTACATGTACTACGATTGTGTAATGTCTCATATTTATATCTTAGAACACCCAAATGATATCACAGTGTGTTACATAATAATAAATATAGTTATTATTAAATGTAATCTAGAATATTTAAATATAATCTTTCGTTCAATATGTACATCATCAGAATACTGTTGGGGACAAGCATAACAGAATATGATCTCAGAATGTGTTGACTTTAATAAGACAGGAACTATAATCAGATCAAAGGTTGTTTAAATGAATGTTTTATGAGAAATTATACATGTCTCTAAAGTGCGATGGCTCTGATCTCCGATTGAGGAGAAAATTAGATCTTTAAAAAAAAAAAAAATCGAGAATTCTAAATCCACCTATAATAATTCTTTCGTCAATTCAAGTAACTTACAAATTGATCAATTGCAAAACTGCTTGATTTGTAATTTTCGTGAATTGGAGTACCTATTCAAACTAAGAATAAATCGAATTCACAGTATTACGTGTGATTCTTTATAGATCATTTAATTGCTGGAAAAATAACTTACTCTAATCATCTAAAGAAATAGATGTAAGAATCATAATGAATAAGAATGAATTTCAATGGAATATTTATATACTTAAAAAAAAAAAAAAAAATCTAATGTGTAGAGAAAGAGTGAAGCTAGTTGCAATGTCAATTTGACCAGGTTTTTTCTTTTCTTTTCTTTTTTTTTTTCTTTTCCTCATTATAATATCTAACAAGCATTAGGTTTTTTTAAAACCCAATTAATAAAATATCTATAATTTGTTTTTTTTTAAATATTTCTAGTAAATACATTAAAAGTTACAGATTATTCGGCTTTAAAAATGTTTCAAACTAATATCTAATATGGCAATATACTATATATGCTCGTGTGATGTATACACCCAGCTATAATAATATGCAAAGGAATGCACTATTAGGTATTGCGAAGTAAGGGACACTAGTGGCAGTTGTAAATAAATTCAAGATTCTGTGCTGTAGTGCCTTTGATTGTGCAAGGCTAGCAATTAAGTTATGTCTGTTTATTATGCTTCGTGTATTTAATTATGACATAGCTATAAAGTTATTAATATTATATATAATTTAGTATATAAGAATTGTAATTTGTCACACTAACATATTATGCTTATATCATATTATTTGAGTTTCTAACTTTAAACCTCACACACACTATTCTTGAGCAATTGATAATCTTATAATTCTCACTTCCATCATCTGTACTCATAAGCTCTTATTTAAATTTCAACTTATTAATTAGTGCCTATATTATTATTATTATTATGTATACATCTAATATTTAATAATAATTTGATATATTATTTTTCTATTTTATGCAAGGATAAATTTAATATCAATATGTCCAAAAATATTATGTACCATGTAACAGGGTATGATAAAATCAAAGGTCAATATATCTTTGATGTCTATTATTTCTTGTTATAATGTATAGAATATATATAATTTTTTAAAACAAACAATAATATATTCAAATTCCTAACAAGAATTGAAGAAGATATGAAAAGAAAAATAAGAAAATAAAATAAAACAACTGTGTATGGGATAGAAATTTTATTAAAAGATCTATAATTTTGTTGAACTTTTATAAATGTTAATTAAGACTGTAATCAATACATTATATTTATTATTTATATATATAATTATATTTTTATATATATTTTTAATGAATATGATTTCGATTTCAAATCATTTGTTCATTTCTTCTTATCCCTGAGTGTTATGCGCGCTTTCGATTTCAAATATTCCCGCCTTTTTCGTATCGAATTATATCTCACAATTCTCGCACGTGGGAGAGCCGGTTCTTATTACGAGCACCAATCCCCGTAAGTAGAATAGATCTTTCGAGATTTCGCCTGTACTGCAGTTCTCAAACCGTGAAACGACGAATGATTTCCATTTTAGGAAATCAAACGTCCTGATTTTAGTATGCTCCAAAAGAACGCGAAACCTCCAAGTCGTGATTTGATAAGAGGTGGAGTTAAAGCAGTAATCGTTTTCGAAACTCTACTTTTCTTCAGCACTTGGATAGGTTGGCAACGGTTGAGGTCATCCAGAAGTAAGTTATATATGTATATTAACATCTTAGTCATATTTTAGGTTATAACATTTTATCTTTATTAAACATTGATTTTTCGTACCTTACCTACCTCTTTATATCACATCGATCGCTATTTACCCAAAAAGTTATTCTACAACAATATCATTTCAAATCAATCATTTCGTCGAGTTAAGCCAAAGGTACTACTTTCCAAAGAATTCGTCTACACCAATTTATACATACACGCCCTTTGCCCAAATAAAGGTATCGTGCAGAATTGATAATTAATTACCGTTTATCATTACGTTAATATCACAAGCCATTTATCCGTACAGAAATTTTTTGACTAGTCAAAACTCGATCATTACTAATTATAATTATTAATTCGTATCTCCAATTTTTCCCAAATATTATCATGCATTGTTTGATGTTTTATTAAAATAGTAAAAAAAAGATTATAATTCGATTCGAAGAAATGATTTCCTTCATGTTGTTCTTATCATGAAAATTATTTCTAATAGATTCCAGGCTTTATTGTCAACAAAACTTCCCATATATATTGGAGAAATATTATTCATTCGAAGAATACACATCCCCCGAACTTAAGAACAGAATTGCGGACCGGCATATCTGGCAAAAGGAAGGCAAACTACATCAATGAACCATTGTTTTCCATGGCGTTTGTCAAATCCGTACTTTATTTAGTTGGTTGCGGTGGTTTCGCTTACCTATTACTAGAAACTATTACTCCCAAGGATTCAGATATCAAAAAGGTAAAAATATTTATTCACAATCAGCGGAAAGATTTTGAAAGATTTTTTTCTATAGAATGATTCTAATTTTGTTTCTTATCTTTTACTTATGTGACACTAGATGAATCAGAATTTATGACACATTTCTTATCACACAGTATCCATAGTAACAAATCAAAATGATATTATAAGTCGTCAAATACGTGATGATTTTAAAGGATGATAATTTCTCATTGCAGCTTTCAGCAGACTTCAAACAGGGGGTTGATCGTAAAGATCGGGCCGCTTTCCTAGAAGTCTTGAAGAAATCTGCGTATGGAAATAAAACTAGGGTCGAAGATAAGCAGATTTCAAGTACCCAAAGCGCAGTTGAAAAATAACATTTATCATCGTAATGGATCCATCTACTCTTATCGAGGGTAGCTTACCCGATCGAATAACCAAAAGAGATCGTGAGCGCAAAAATGTGATAGAAAAACGTAGAGAAGAAAGACAACAGTTGGCTGTAGAATCCGAGCAGTCTAGCTACTTCAAAGATGCTTTCTACGCTTCTTGTAAAACTATAAAAGATTTACTAGACGACGCCTGCACAGCTTCGCCCACAACGCTTCCCGGCATATTTGACAAAGCCAACAAGGAGATACAAACTTTGAAGAATTTTCTTTCCCAGTCTAAAATGTTCCTCAAAGTTTACGACATTAGAAGAGCACAAGAAAATTTACAGATACTTGAAATAGAGGCGGATGAATTAGAGCTGAAATTATTGCCTAAGAAGAAATTTGGCTTCAAGAATCGTAGAGTAGTAAAAAAACCTATGGAAAAATGCCACGACGTTACAGACGGCTTGAAAGATCTTAAAATATCAGACAGCATTGGTAACAGCGTGACCAAACAGAACAACAAACTTTCGAGCAAATATGGGGACAGCGCTTGTATGATAATGGGAAAGACTGATGAGAAGTTAATACTGGATGCAGAAAATGTAAACAAGAATGATATCCTGCTGTCCGATCTCTCTGGTTGTACTATCAGAATATATGGCGCGCCAAGCACGTTACATATGGTCAATTTACAAAATTGTACAGTCCTGGTAGGGCCAGTTTCCTCGTCTGTATTTGCGGACAGATGTAACGCCTGTTCCCTTGCTTTTGCTTGCCAGCAGCTTAGATTACATACTTCTACAAATTGTGATGTTTATTGTCACGTTACGAGCAGAGCTATCATAGAAGACTGTAATAAGATTCGATTTGCACCTTACAATTGGTGTTACGATGATCTCGCGATTCATTTTAATTTGGCTGGATTGGATCAGAAAATTAACAACTGGCAATTGGTTGATGATTTCAATTGGTTGTCCAATGAAAAGCATTCGCCCAATTGGTCGGTATTGGAACCTGAGTTAAGAGTTAAAAAATGGGATTAGTTTAAACGCTATGAATTAATATTAAATTAATTAGTTAATAGACCGTAGTTATTCAATTCATTTTACATTAGCAATCGATTTAATTACCTCAATAAATTATTTACACGTGTATTTGGCTTTTTCACAAAAATACAATACACCTATATCGCTAAAACCCTGCGTTAATTCATTTTCGCCAATTACTCCCACGTAGAATTAAAGAAAATTATTGATAAACATTCTTGGAATAGCATGTACGGAGATAGCGCATTTTTAGTCTGGGAAATCTGAAAGAATAGAAGATTTTTTTAATAAGTAAGTTTCTAACAACTCAAACCTATATTTTCCATATTTTTAAACACAACATAACATGCAGATCAATTCATCTAAAATTTAAAAAGCGATAGAAAATTTATTGAAAAAGATCGAAGACTGATGATCCGCTCATGTAATTTAACATTCTTACATAATTGCTTATATTTTCGATATAAGTAGAGGATAGAGTTACGAAAAAATGTATATTTAAATCGTTGCCGCTGGCCCGCCACATGATTATATCCGGTCCTGCGATCTGAGACCTTCGTGGAATAAGGAACGGCGGAATTTCACCATCCCGTGTCTTTTTTCAGTACGAGAAATTTTTTCAGTACGAATCTACGAGATCGAAGAAGCAGCAAAAATGGCAGCACTCCCAGCAAAGGCTGCATCTCTACTCAAAAGTACGTATTTAAATAGTTCATAAATTATCCCATACTTATTTCATATACAAAAGTATACTCGTAAATATGTTCAAGCAAATGCCGATGTGCCTGATCGGTGACCACCACAACCTTACATAACATTGATCTAGCAACGAGTTTCACATTGTTGAGATTTATTTGACAATTGATATACCGTTTTATTACTTCCTATCAAAAGAGAATTGTTTTTCGATTCATGTTACCCTAAATTCAGCGATAAACTACATTTCGTCTTACATCAGAAAGAAGAATGAATAGTCTAGTTACTCTCCATCAAGTAGTGTGTCAAAAAAACACTTTCCAGCTCTTCATTTCTTTTTTGATTTACCACTTCAATCTTACTATCCGACGAACAAGAATATTTCACATTTTATCATCGCAACATGTAATTTTCGAGAAAAGATAGAAACTTGAATTATTACCGACAGACACAACATAAACTTGACTTTGCTCGAACCTCCGGTTCATGTTCAATAATTCAAAGACCTAGTAAAAAATTTCCAAAAAAAACAACATCATTGCGATATTATACACTCACAGTAGCGAAAATTTTCAAACATGTATAACTTTTTTTTCTTCTAATCAATAATCAAGTAAAGAAATATTAACTACCTACTCATGAAATTCCGTCTATCACAGATATTGTGTAGCAGAATTTATGTTAAAAATTGAATAATAGCACAACGGCGAAGTCATTAGTTCGTTTCTTTTATTTTCTAGTCTTGATGATTTTTGAGAATGAATAATTCAGTAAAATTTTTATTGTTTTCTCTTTAACAGCTGGCCTTGTCCTGGCAAAACCTAAGCTTCAGGTTTTCAGGCAATATGCTGTGGTCGAATTAACACCACCAAAACTTTCCGATCTTCCTGCGATTCGTACTGGAATTAAGAACCTTTTGAGCAGTTTGAAGAATGGTAGTTACCGTAATCTTACTGTTCGAGAAGCTTGGCTAAACACCTTAGTCGGAATTGAAGTTCTCTGCTGGTTCTATGTTGGCGAAGTTATTGGAAAACGCCATATCGTCGGTTACAAAGTGTAATTTAAACAGCCTACTCAAGAAATGTTGATAGATAATTATGTATATTTATAAATGTTCTCGGAAGAGCAAGACATTCACAAATAAAAACTTATAGAATCTATAAACTGTTACTGTTCATGAATAGATGATTGGAACTAGGCAATCATCCACTCCCAGAAATTCATAAAGGTAATTGATATCTTCAATTATACTTATAGCAACGATTTTATAAAGCGATAAATTACTTCATAAATGATTGAAAACAATTACAATGCAGATTCTTGTTTTTGGGTAAAAATTGAGTAAGAATTTCATTTCATTAACTTCATAATATATTTACGTAAAAAAATAGAGACATATATCGGTTTTACACACCAAGAGAACAAACAAACTTAAGAACTTATTACCTATGCTATATTATAAACTTATGACGAGTGATGCTGCTTAAAATATTCCCATAAACACATGGCCCCAGTTACGTGTACGTTGAGTGATCGAACTACACCGACTTGTGGAATCTCGACACACTCGTCTAGCAGAGGTATCAAATTTGCTGGGATACCTGCCTTCTCGTTTCTACGCAAAGAAAAAAACAAATAGAAGAATTAAGTATCGAAAAAAAGATAGGATCAGCCCACACTCTGTTTGATATGTAGTATAATTTATATCTGTTGTTTTACCCAAGCAATAACACAGTCTTTTTCTCAAACTTCATATCCATAAGACTAGTGCTGTTCACTGTTTGTTCGGCACCGATTAATTTATAACCAGTATTCTTCTTTTCCAGCAAATACTCTTGCAATTGATGTGGTTTCACCTGAAATAATAATCATTTTTGTTCATCTGCAAGCTTTGATTCATACACTAAAATATCTAGAAGATTTAATAAAATTAAGTAACGACATACCTCGGTAAGGGGAATCAGCTTTTCTGCTGAAACACTGAGGCTCTGGAATTCTTTGTCTTCTGTGTGTTTGATAGATGACACGACAAACTCTTTGACCCCGAGTATCTCACAGGTTCTACTAAGCCCGCCGAGATTAGGTAATTTCTCAACAAGCGAGGCGATAAGTATAATGTTATTCCCTTCGGTCAGAGCCTTTCGACGAGACGCCAATGTCTCGGAAACTTCACTAAGCTCGTCTTCATTAGGCATCATTGTTTTCCACGGTATAAATTTCTTCTGCATGTCGGTAGAATAATCGGCATTACTGTCAATCTCATCTGCCACTGGTCCTGCACCTGTAATAATGATTGAAATATCATATCAAAGTATAAAAAGGAAGTTTAGAAAAAAAATTTTAATTATTTAGAGATTATAATCCCTTCGTTATGAAAACTTTGCTCATAGAACTCTTTGCAGTTCTAAAATTGTTGTAATGAACATTGACTTACTTCCCGGAGATTTTAACATGTGTGCAGAAACCTGAGCTTCGCTCATGCCGGTATTCAGGTTCAATAGCTTCAATGGATTACTATTAGATTCCTTGAAACCAAATTTCTCAAACATTTGCAATGGAATACATTCATCCATGGAAACATTTGATAATCTTGGTAACTCGTGGAACAGGGTCTGAAATAAATAGTAAACGAATAAATCCGTATAACATATTATAATCGTGATATTATGAGTACAGTGTGATGATCGATACCTGTAAACTGTAGTCATCGATCGGATTGAAAATCGTGAAATAAAAATCATCCTGTAACTTTATTGAGTTTTTCATCAGGTTTCCATGCTTTAAACTTTTCGTTAATGCAATATAGAGCTCTCTGTATCTCTCAGTCACTGTTGAATAGGATATTTTTGTTGCCAAATCGTACAGCTGGGACGCTATTACCTAGATACAATTATGTGCATTATTTACGGATATCAGAACGTACTTTCTAAGTAATTGGGTTCATAGAATAACTGTCTAGTAAAGTACACGACGATATTTTAAACGGAGCTCACCTGAGCGTACAAGCGCACATTGAACTGCTGTGCCATGCAACATGGTGTTATGTATTGGAATGCTAGATTTATGAAGTCCAGTTGCAAGTCGAATGATAGCAATTGAGCCACATGGTAGACAACGCTTACTACCGAACATAGACTTCCAACACGTTTTTCTTGACCCTGTAATGCAGAATTTTGTTAGAAGTCAGTCGAACATGAAACTTAGATCATGAATTGACGCTGTAAACTTAGTTACGTAGGTGTAATTAGCACTTAGGCATTTGCAAATTTATGTGCTCATTCTTATGGTATTATTATACCTGATCAAACAAATCCCATATTTTAGAACGCAAGCTATCACTCTCAAGATAAATTCTGATGAGGAGCCATTCTTGCATTAATCTGACGCTGGGTTGACTGCTTTCAGCCAACATGTTACAGCTAATCAGTGAATGTAGGGATTCAATGTCGTCCTGAAAAAACAATATTCGATGGTGAGAATAAGAAAATTTTTGATTGAAATAAAATATCAGTTATAATACTGATCAGTTATAATATCTTTGCTAACGTTTTTTAGTACTGGTTGTAGTACCAGCAAAACTTGCATGAGTCGATTTTTCTGACGATGAATCTGTGAATCTCCAAAGTAACGTTTGTTCTGACTTTCATCTAGTTTTGCAACGACTAGGGGTAACAATTTTTCTGCATGTGTAGGATCGTCGTTGATCATCTTATGCAGCAACGTAACAGCATGTGCTCTTGTTGCTGCATTGGTATTCACATTCCTAGTAAAAATCACATTGTATCAGTCAGAAGACGTTATCGCAAATATTTGCATTACGTAATTTCAAAGACTTCCCAGTTTGCTCTTACATGTTAGATAAATAGCTTGGATATACTTTCTCGTAACAATCAATAACATAAGAACGGGCCTGGAGCTCGATTTTTTGATCACGACGAGGAACAGTTCCATGCAGTAAACAGACCAGTACTGCCTCATAGAAATAAGAGAGGTATTCTCCTTTGGCTTGTTTTAATCCTTCCAACAAAACTATACTCAGTCCAGGAATTTTGTCTCCTTTGTCCATCATTTCGTATGTGCACTGTAAGAGATTTCAATAGTGAATTGAATTAGTTCGCTCGAATCTATTCAAAAAAATTTGCAATGATTGAAACCCGAAAATAAGTAAAAAAAAATCAGAAAATAGTCATTTGGATTCACCTCTATCGTCAGTTCTCTAGTTTCCTTGCAGACAAGGAATGGTGAGCTGAATATCAATTTTATTATTTCCTCTACCGCTGACCGATATTCGTTCAATTCAAGGGTGGATTTCCAGCACAGTCTTAAAACTGATTTGAAATTCTCAATATTAGATGCTGCGACGGTTCCTTTGTAAAATATTTGCGACAGTATTCCTATTAATGGAACAAATATTTCTTTTCCGGCAACTTGAATGAGATATGAAACTTGCTCGATCCAATCAATATCTGGTATCCATTCGTCGGCTGGTTCATCCTTAAGATACTCGCAGAACAGCTCTGCAACGAATCTGTAATACTCAGCTGCAATTTTTCCTGTTAAGTTTGTCTTTTCGTTACAAGTCTCGGTCGCTCCTTTCTTTTTTCCAACGGATTGTGTCATTAGAGTTTTGTATGTATTGTACAAGGGACCGATGAATTTGTAATTTATCAATTTCTTGTTAGTTGCTTTCAAGCAAGCATGCAATATTTGAATGCCGAAAAACCTTTGCACACTATTCGTGTATTCTCCATCCTCAATTATGTTGTATGTTTCAATTTGAAATCTCTCTATGTGTCCGAGTACCTCCGTTCTTTGAATGGTTGAATTTTCTGTTGTGAACAATTGCTGTGTCACAGATCCGTACGTATTAATATCATCAATATTGGTCTCATCGACTATATTTCGCAGCTTTTTGAATATAAATTTCAAAGTTGGATCGACATAGTCGGAAATAAGTTCGCAGAGAATCAGATCTTTGGACGATGCAAACTCCAGCAGATTACCAATAAGTTGGATTGCTTTGTTCCTTAACTCTGTATTCGCGGATGGTCTGGCAGCCGCTTCAATTAAACAATGGAGTAAATTACGTAGCGCTGTGAGTCCAGGGCATAATTTCGAATTCAGTACAAGATGTCCATCGTAGAAGAGCATAATTATAAGTGAAAATGATCTCACACTAAGATCACTTGGGGCATTATCACTCGTCATTTGCCCACAGATTCTCTCAATGAAACTAGTAGCTTTTTCTTCTTTCACGATCTTCGAAAGCCAAGCAGTTATCCGTTTCCAGGACAATTGACCGCGGATTAGAGCTTCGCTTGTCGAAAATGCTGATAGTGTGTTCGCTACCACAACCAAATCCAGAGACTCTGTAGCAAAGTGGATCAGAGCTTCTAGAAGTTCGATCTGAGCCCCAATTCTAAGAATTCGACAGTGCATAGTTAGGTTGATCTCTGCTAATGATTTAACAGCCTCTAGTTCGACCTCCTTCCAAATGCTCTCTACTTTTTTCACCATAGACAGTGCATGAATAACATAGAATAGCGCAACAGGGCCCCATGTAATTTTCGAGGCTTTTACCATGAATCTTGTTACCAAGTCAGAGTTTTCAGTTTCAGCATAGTTGAGAAATATTGTAAGTTCTTCCACAACAGTTGGTTCTCCTTCGTTTGTATCATTTTCGTACAAATAAGTGTTGTTCAATACATCGAGGACCTTGTCCAAAAACTCATCGTTGTATAGCTCCAGATCAAGCGTGAGAACATTCAACAATCCCCATTTGACTATAGCATTATTATCGTGCTGTAAAATTCGCAAAAAAGCACAACGTACCCATGCAATGTGAAAGCCAGACTTACAATTTTCTTGGTCGAATGTTTTGTTGAGTAGTTTTTTCAAAAGTGGAAAAACTGGTTGAACCAGATGCTTTTGCTTCTCCTCCAACGCTTCTAGTATCAAAAAAAAGTCATTCAGAGTTTTCTTGAATGAATCTTGCTCAGAATCATTTCCAGCACATACGAGTGGTCTTATGTCTTTATAGTTGCCCAATTCGAAGTCTTCGGTCTTATGTTTATCAACAAAATCAACTACCCTTTTAATGAGATATAAAGCCTGTTTTCGTTGCTGGGGTAGTGGGCTTGACAATCCCTTCAGTAATAAGAGCCAAAATGGTTCTTCCATGACGTGGTCAACTAGCTGTTTATTATAATCAGATTCTATTGGAAACCAAACATCAGCCGTGAGGCACAGAATAGAGAGAGTTTCCCCAGGATCATCTTGTTGTGTAAAAGGCATTTCCCATATTTTTCTGAGAATTTCATTTTTGTTTGTGACTTTAAGTACTTTTGGAAGAAGCACAGTGAATGATTGGCATTCCTTGCGACCCTGCCATGTAAACCATACATTTACATTATTTAAAAATAATTTAGTCACTTGTTCAACCTGTGCATTTTCAAGTGGCGATTTTCTTTGGTGTAAAAGAAGACTGTCCATGTGAAATATCATTAATTGTACATGCACAAGGGTCAGTTCTTTTTCTTCAACGAAATGCGAATTCATCAACTCTTGCAATGCTTCAAGATTTTCAATAATTGAAGGTATATCAGAATAAAGCACCATGTATAAAACCAGGATTTTGAATATCGAAGGATCGACTTTGCCGTTTGTTACTACAGTGCACAAATGCTTCTGGATTTTCTTGATATCTATACCTTCAAACGGTTTGGCATAGCGGTGATACAACAAATTAGTAGAAATTTGCTTTTCTTCATCTGCCTCTATCATTTGTTGATAAAATAAGCAAAGGATAGTGTACAATGTTTCCGAAATCTCCCAATCACCTAATTCATCTATATAAGAACAATCTTCCAGAGTAACATATAGGATATCAGCTACTGCTTCATACAATGTATGCTCCCAAAATTTTTTTGCATCGTCTATTTCCATAGAGAATGAATATGATATTTCTGTTGTCCGACGTGCCATAAATATTTCATGGACATCCATTTTGTGCGAATTTCAGGAATCATATGACATTCGTTGTTCAGTGCTTAGAGACATTCACGAGTGAACGTCTTTGCAGTAAATCTGAAATCAAATCATTCGAATGCTTTTTTTATGGATTAATAGATCGAAGATAAAAAATTGATGCTACATTTTTTGCGGATGGCGTTGAGTGCTTCATAACTTTATTCAGATCGGTTCTTGTTTAACCAGTTCTCTGAGTAATTCGGAGGTTCGATAAGTACGTAGAGGTTAAGTTCATCGAACACGTGTCTATTCGAATCAGACAAGCATGTCTACATAATAAACCGCAAATTGAAATACTAGGCATTTGAAATCTCGCAGCTACATACATATCACTGCTTCTAATCGAATAAATCTAGTTTGATTATAAAATATAATCCGCAGGACGCGAAGAATTGTGATGTCTATGAATCGTTAGTAGAATTATTACTGCTTTAAAATTTGCTAATTGATTATTGAATTCCAGTCATTACGATCAAACTACATATTTATTTAAGTAACTGTACCTGACAGGATCTAGACGTTAATTTTCCGTTAACTTTCTCACAGCTCTAGCAATGTGACAGACGTTTCTACTGTAATAACGAAACGATATTTCATCCCATGCCGCTGGTTCGTGATCTCTTTTTCAAAATACCCTGACCCCTGTTACTATCCGAGAGATCAGTGGAGAAAACGAATGATCCCGTTTTTTTTTTTTAATCTGATTTGTGGAGTGACTGGAGAAAATAATCTGTAGCGGTTAAACGGACGCACGTGTTGAATAGGTTTGAAAATATTTCACATGTCGATCCAACCGAAGCCCGGTACATAGCCTGTAGGTGTTCCGAAACCTATTTCACACAGCATGCACTTGTTTCGTAGGTAGATGGCGATCCTTTAGCACTCTTTTCGCCACTAGTTTGGCAACGAACAGCACTAACTAGGGTAAGGAGAACCTGCCATAGGGTCAGCCAGGGTCAACTTCCCTCGTGGTGTTGAAGGGTTCGTATTGGGACTTTGCTACTATACAGAACTGATATGCAGGTTGCACATTATAAGGCGAACAAATTTTGGGGCACAAATGGATTATCAATTCAACCGCGAGATGGCGAAAAATCCACCCCGTTGACACAACCAACCGAGCAAGGAAAGAGAGCACTGACTGACCGACCTGGGGTAGAATACGTATGCACGCTCGGTTGAATATGCCATATGGTGATTAGGGAATAAACATATAGTTAATACGTGTTTGTAATCACCAGCTGTTATTTCGGCCTTATTTTCCTCCTTTCAATTTAATCGTCGAATAATTCTAGTTTAAGTTGTTCTTTTAATTGTTTGTTCGCTTGTAGACATCGCTAGTTCAGATACCCTTAGCGCATCGACTACTTCATTGATAAATAGAGGGCGCCTACCACACACGACGTGAGTATGAATGAAATGATAGTAGTTTTACAGAAGAATGCGGAAGCGCTCTAAAAGTATGAATGAAAAGATAGTGGTGCGACGAAAGAATGCGGGCAAAAAATTACTACCGGTCTATTTTATTCGTTGGGGCTCTGCAGGTGGTTCATTGATAGAGTTCGGAGAAACTATGAAAAAACTGCTTTCTCTGTAGTACGTTCATGAATGGAATGAAAGATAGTAGCGCGACAAAAAAATGCGGGGCAGGTTAAATAGAATACCCGACTTTTATTTCATTCGTAATCACATCGTATCTGAACAGAAAGGGAATAAAGTCGGCATTAAAAATACCGCGCATATGAAACATAGAATGAATGGATAAGCCATTCGCTAAACATTGTAGAGCAGCATACTAGGTATAGCTTACTCCATCGTTCACTGACCTAGGGTCAAGTTATCTGGTGTGGGGTCAATGACCATCGTGGCGTCAAAAAGTTTGTACAGGGGCTGCGTTAACGGGATACGACTGTGAATCGTGATAGGTATCCCAATGGAAATACTCCGAGCGCGGAAATTTTGTAAAAGAAGAAACAACGCACTGATTGACGAAAAAATATTCTTCTTGTCTAAGTCGTCTAGTTTGTTGAGAAATTTATTGAAGGATGACAATATTATAACATATTTCCCTATATTACAGTTGAATACATTTCCATAAGGGTTCACACATCTCCTGTTCATGGACATCCATTTAAGCCCAATGAAGATTCTGTTCCAATTGCAACGTGGTGTTTATACAACTCAGTCTTTATAAAATTAGTTGTATTAGCTAGTCTATCATTGTAATACGAATGTACTTTAGATTATGATGATTTATAATGCAATTGGGACAGAATCCTTGCTGGACAGAGATGATGTTGGAACTCTGAAGGAGGTTTATTCTACTCTAGGAAGACAAGTGTTATTACATTGATACCAAGTGGCATTACCGAAGACTAACTGGAGGAATTTCATGTTAACTAACTTTGGTTCTACCTATGGTTTACAGCTAGTCATTCAGGAGTTCAATGATAGGAATTTCAGAGATCCATAATTATGATACTCACCAGCAGAGATTTATCTGGAATATTACTCTAATTACGCACAAGAGTGGAAGGACCGATATCGGATTTTTTGATAGGAATTAAGCCAGGATTGAATATCATCAAAATAGTTTCATATTTATTTAGAAAAAATAGAAGTTTCAGTTCTTTTCACAATAGATTAACATATTATTATATTTTATATCTCTCTTCTCTCTATATCAATTAAAAAATCCTGTCTGGCGAAACAAACAGATGGAAAGACAAATTATAGTGAAAATAGTTGAAGATTATAACGCTGATTATATGAAGAATATTTTGAAATTAACGTACTTGGGAGAACTCAAGATCAAAAGATAATTGACAATATAAATTACTCATCAGGTAACCAATTGCGCAGAATCGGTGGACCAGATACAAGGTATAGCATAATGATATTTCATCATTGTACAAAGACGTCACACAATTTTTAAAGAATAGATGATGGGTTGGATGATTTGTGTGACAAAGGAAGGTTTGGAGCGGCAAAGTAGATTTATGGGCAATGGTGTTGCTTAGAATATTCCCACGAGTAGATTGCGCCGGTAACATCAATGTCGAGTGAAGGAATTCTACCAACTTAAGGAATCTTCATGCACTCGTCTAGTAGATTAATCAAATCGACTGGGATTCCTGCTTTCTCGTTGCTATACCGAAAGAAAAAGGAGAAGGAATTATGAAATTATAGCTGAACCTAAAATTCACCAGGATTCATTTCACATGAAAAATTGATTTTTATTGCCTCACCCCAGCAATATCACAGTTTTTTGGTGAAACTTTATATCCATGAGGCTTGTGGTGTTGACTGTTTGTTCGGCACCAACCAATCGATAACCCATTTGCTTTTTTTCCAACAAATACTGTAGCAACTGATCTGGCTTGACCTGAAATGATGATAATATTTGTATATCAATCTTCAGAATTTCATTTATCTACTGGAAATTGCATTAATTACATCACGTCTTATACTTTCGCATAGATGAAGTACTTGCTGCATGTATGTTTCATCAATATTCAACTAAATATCTAGAATATTCAATAATATCATTGCATACTTCTTCAAGAGGAATCGGCTTTTCAGTCCAACCACTGAAGCGCTGGAATTGTTTCTTCCCTGTGTGCTCGGTGGATGAGACAACTACCTTTTCAGCTCCGAGTATCTTGCAGATCCTAAGATTTAATTGTTCATCAATCAGTGAGGCGACAAGTATGATGCTGTTCTCTGACATCGAAGTATTCTGACAAGACGTCGATGTCTCCGGCATTCTGCCAAGTTCATCAGGCGTCATTCCATTCAACAAGACGAATTTCTTCTGTATGTTGTCAGAGCAATCTTCACTACTATTAATGCCACCTGTTTCTGATCCTCTATCTGTTCAAATGATGAATAAAATTTAACAGATAAGTTCAAAGTATGATAAAACAAGTTGATTTATACTCGCGATCACAGGACTTTGCCACGAAGACATTACTCATACAAATCATAAGACTTTTGTAGAAGTGATCAACAATAACTTACTCCCAGAAGATTCCAACATGTGTTCGGAAACTTGAGCTTTGTTCATATCATTTTGTAGATTCAAAAGCTTCAATGGGTGGCTATTAGATTCTTTGAAGCCGAATTTCTCAAACATCTGTGGTGTAATGTATTCGTCGAAAGAAACATTCGATAATGTTGGCAAGTCGTAGAATATGGTCTAGAAATAGATGATGATCACACTTTGATTGATAATATATAATTACGATATGGGCATTGTTCCAATCCTACAGTACGATGAAATATATACCTTTAAACTGTAGTGATCAATTGGGTTCATAAGCTTGAAACAAAATTCATCCTGTAACTTCATTGAGTTTGGATTCAAACTTTCATCTTTCAAGCTTTTCATTAGAGGGATGTAGACCTCTCTGTACTTTTCCGTCAATGTTGAGTAAGACATGTCTGTTGCCAAATCGTACAATTTGGACACTACTACCTGTGTACGGATACGTAGATAATTTAGCCACATGTTATGACGTGAATTAATATGTTTCACGTCTACTATATTCGAGAGAATCATCACTTCGGTTCTAAACTGGACAATGGGATTCACTGACCTCTGAGTAATGATGTACGATAACTATGAAGTCGAGTGTACGATCATATTAGTAAATGAACCCACCTGAGAATGCGAGCGCACACTGAACTGTTGCGCCATGCAATATGGCACGATGTACTGGAATGCAGAATTGATGAACTCCACTTGCGAAGGGGATGGTAATATTCTGGCCACATGGTACACAACACTCATCAAAGAACATAGGCTACCCATACGCTTTTTCTGACCCTGTAGAGGAAATATTCTGTTATACATGGGTCTCATCGAGAAAAATTCTGATTGATTCTGCAGTTCGGATCAGAAGATGTTTCCAATAAGGTAAGCTGACTTGAAACAGCTTCGAAAGGATGTAAGACTCCAGTGACGAAAAAAAATGAGACAAGGAAAAGACGATTTGAAAAGAAAGAAAATAGATGACCATGAAGATTTCAAACGATTCCATGTTTCTTCTCCTGTGTTAGGAAAATGTATATTATATTGAAAAAGCTTAGAGCTGTTGAGATGAAGACTCTTTTCAAAAAGCATACTATTACATTTTTATGACGTTTGAAAGCTGTCATGTATTGATCGATTGAAGCATGGATAATATTTCGTAAATATCTCTGGAGTAATATGCTACATGTTGACTGACCTGATCAAATAAGTCCCATATTTTGGCACGCAAGGTTTCGCTCTCGAGATAAATTCTCATAAGGAGCCATTCTTGCATCATTCTGACACTGGGCTGACTACTTTCTGACATGTTACATATCAACGAATGTAGTGATCCAATGTCATCCTGCAAAGACGAATGTTTTTTCCTTAGATTGTTGAATAATAACTTGCGGTAAGATTGATGTAAATACTTCGTAATTATGATTATATTTTACTAGTCAGTACTTCGAGTATACAATGCAATAGAATAATCTATTACATTGACTGTGTTCACTAACTTTTTCTAACATTGGTTGTAGAACTAGCAAGACTTGCATAATCCGATTTTCGGAGCGATTCATCCGCGAAACTCCAACGTTCTCTTTTTTCTGGCTCTCATCTAGTCTTGCAACAATCAGTGGTAATAATTTCGCTGCATGCATTGGATCATCAGTAATCATCTTGTGCAATAATGTAACTGCGTGTGCTCTTATTACCGCATTCGTATTTGCGTTCCTGAAAGAAATCATATTCTATTGATCAGGAAATATTATTCCAAATGTCTGCATTGGTATTCAGTCGTATGTAGAATGAACACTTTGAAACATGAATTCCATCTAGCAGAACAGTTCTATAAATTGACGCACATGTTAGACAGGTAATTTGGATGTACTGCCTGGTAACAATCAAGAATATATAAACGGGTTTGAAGTTCGATTATTTGGTCACGATTCAGATCAGTTCCGTCAAGTAAACAGGCTATCACAGCATCGTAGAAATCCAGCAAGTATCCTGCGTTGACTTGTTTCAATCCTTTCATCAAAGATATTTTCAGTTCGGGAATTCCGTCCGCTTTGTTCAACAATTCGTTAGTGCACTAAAAGAAACGAATCACTATGGTTTAACGACTGTGAAAACTCCGGCTATCAAAATGTTCCAGCATTTATCATGACCTAAAACCGCAAATTAATCTAAAATATATTTATTCAATGCCTTTACCTCCATTGTCAGTTCTCTTGTTTCCTTACGCTCGAGGAATGGTGAACTGAATATCAAATATATGAATTCCTCTAATGCTGACTGACATTCATTGGATTCAAGTATAGATTTCCAGCATAGTCTTGTAGCAGACTTGAAATTATCAATATTGGTTCCTCTAATGACTCCCTTATAAAATAGTTGTGATAATATCCCGATCAGTGATACAAGTATATCTTTACTACCCACTTTAAGGAGATATAAAACTTGTTCGATCCAATTTCTTTGTGGTATCCATACGTCAACTAGTTCGGCTTTAAGATACTCGTGGAACAGGTCTGCTACCAACTTATGATATTCAGCTGCAATATTGCTAGCCGAATTTTGACTTTCACTGGAATGTTGATTTACATCTGCTGTGCCTTTAGGAGACTGCAGCTTCAAAGTACTGTAGGTATTGTATAAAGGTCCAATGAATTTGTAATTTTTGAGTTTCGCACTGTTAGCTTGAAGACAAGCATACAATATTTTGAGGCCGAACAATCTTTGCACATTGTTACTCCACCCTCCATCGTCGATAATATTCAATGATTCTGCTTCGAATCTATCAATGTGATTAAGTGCGTCTTTTTTAGAAATAATCAAACTCTGGGCTGTGAAAATTTCCTGTGTTATTGATACGTATGTATCAATGTTGTAAGCTTCATCAAATGTATTTCGTAGAACTTTCAATGTCACTCGCAGTGTTGCGTCGACATAATTGGAGATGAGTTCACAAAGAATATAATCTTTTGATGTTGTAAAACCCAACAGATGATTGATGAGTTCGATTGATCTTGTTCGTAAATTCGCATTGGCATGAGGTCTGGAATCTGCTCCGATTAAACAGTTCAGTAGGTTACGTAATGTTGTAAGCCCAGGGCACAATTCGGAATTCAGAATAAGGTGTCCGTCATGGAAAAGCATGATTATTAAGGAAAATGATTTCATGGTGAGGTTTCCTTCAGAGCTTTCATTCGCCAATTGTTTGCAGATTATTTCGAGAAAATGTAGAGCTTCCTCTTCTTTCAGTATTTTTGACAACCAAGCAGATATTCGTTTCCAAGACAGTTGACCACGGATCAGAGCTTCACTTGTGGAAAATGCTGACAATGTGTTTGCTACTGCCACCAAGCCTGGCCATTGAGTAACATATCGTGTTAGAATTTCCAGAAGCTCAATCTGCGTTCCAATGCAAAGTATTTGACAGTGGATGTTTGATTTCAACTCTGCTAACGATTTAACGGCGTATAATTCAACTTTTTGCCAAACGCTGCAGATTCTTTTGACCATGGACAGTGCATGAATAACATAGTATACGGCCACAGAGCCCCATGTCATTTTTGAGGCCTCTACCACCAATCTGTTCACCAAGTCACCATTCTTTGTCTCAGCATTGTTCAGTAAGTTGATGAGTTCTTTGACAACAGTTGGTTCTTCTTGGTCTGCATAATTTTCATATAATTTGGTGTTGTTTAGTGAGTCGAGAACCACACTCAAGAAGTCGTCATTGTAGAGCTCTGGATCAAGTGTGAAGCAGTTTAGTAATCCGCATTTTACTGTGTCCTCATCATCGTGCTGTAGAATTCGCGTAAAAGCACAACGAATCCATGCAATGTGCAAGCCAGTCTGACAATTTCCTTGGGCGTTTGCCCAAGGTGTGTTGCGCAAAGTTTTAATGGATTCCAAAAGTGGTGTAGCCAAGTGCTTTGGCTTCGCCTCGGTAGCTTCTATTATCAACAAGAAATTCTTCAGATTTTCCTCGAATGATGACTGTTGAGATTCATTTCCAATACATAAAAGCGGTCCAATTTCTTGATAACTGCCCAATTTCAAGCCCCGGCTCTTACGTTTGTTAGCGAAATCAACAACCCTTCTAATGAGCGTCAAAGCTTCCTTTCGTTGCTGGGGTATGGGACTTGACAGTCCTTTCAGTAATGCCAACCAAAATGACTCTTCCATAGCTTGGTTAATTAGCACTTGGTTACCATTAGATTGAATTGGAAACCATACATCGGCAGTTTGGCATAACATCGAAAGTGGATCATTTTGTGATTCAAAAATCACTTTCCATATTTTTGTAAGAATATCACTTTGAGGGACGAGTTTCATCAGTTTTGGCAGAAGGAGGGTCAGTAATTGATAGTCCTTGTGATCTTTCAATGTTAGCCATATTTTTACAACTTCAAGGAATAATGCCGTTACTTCTACATCTCTCACCTCCGCAGTGGACTGAGGGTTTCTCTGATGTAAAAGAAGACTATCCATATAACAGTCCATTAATTTGATATCCAAAGGCTTCAAACGTTTGTCTTCAACAAAACGATAATGTATCATATCTAGTAATCTTTCTAGATACTTCCAAATTGTAGTATCGCGAGAAAAAAGTGTCATATGTAAAATTAGGATATCCAATACTACAGATACTTCTACTGAATATGAAGATGAAGCAGCATTCAACTGAGTGTATAAAAGCTTCTGTATTTTTTCGACCTTTAGCTCATTGACTGAATGATAACTTAAATGTTTCTCGAATATTTCAGGACAATCTTTAGGTTTGTTCTTGTGTTGGTAGAATGAACAGAGAACAGTGCGCATCATTCTCAGATTTCGCAAAGAATCTGAGTATTCATACTTTGCCCGCACATCGCTGTTCAAATCTCCTACCATATTGATCAAGATATTGGAATACGTTGGAATGTGAATAATAAGATATGTTCCTTCGGATGTATAATGTTTCATAAATCGTTCATGTGGATCCATTCTATCAAAATGATATGTAACTGTTGAAACAGTTACTATTCGATTATAAAATGTTATGTTCCGCTTACTCAAAACTCATACATCTGTAATGAAATTATATTTTATTGGCTACTGGATTATAATAATGAGTGGCTGATGCCAAGCAATGTCAATTGAAAAGATGTCGATAAATACTGTATTGTTAGCTAATCTCATATTATGATAGTGAGGTGATAGGTGTTGCGAATTGAATGCTTACTTTCTTTTTAAACCGGCATTAAGAGGTTAGATTTTCGAATATACCTGTGCCTATGCGCATAACTTAAGACCTGGTCCGGAATAACTATTCCAAGAAAGTTGTGTGTTTGTAACGAAAACATGAGACGTTTAATGTATCATACGTATGTGACGACTCTGTAGGGTGTAGGGTGTTTTCACTCGTTTGGACGGGTCTTCTCGAAGGCGTCAAATACACGAGGGGGTCATTCGAAGAAAATTATCTTTAACTGCACAATGTAATAAATTAATATTTCATTAATTATGAGTACTTGAATTGTTTGCGTTATCAAAATTGTCGGAGAATTCGTGAAACGTATCCCATCGTGGCTCGAACCGATAACTTTTTTAGATCATAGTAGTACTCTAGTCTCTAGTGTGCAAAGTTCGGTTCTAGTTATATATTTTTATTTATTTTTTTCCCCCCACAGGTATTGACTACTATATGCAGTCCATTTCCCCGATAAACTCTAGGTTCAGTTTATATTATTTTTCGAACTTGTTACTTGTTAAAGAAAACTGCTTCAGTGAAGAAAAAAGAAAAAAATGCTTCAGCTAATCGGTCAGGAGTTCGATGAAAAATTTCAGAAATGCTAATTATGATACTCACCAGCAGAGATTCATCTGTAATATTATACTCTCGTAATACACAAGGGTGAAGAGACAAATATCGGATTTTTCAATAGGAATTAAGCCAGGATTGAATATCATTAACGTAGTTTCATATTTATTAAGAAAATCTATAGAGTATTCAGTCTTTATAACAATAGATTAACATATTTTATTTTATATCTCTCTCCTTTCTATATGAATAAAAAAATCCTGTCTGGGGAAACAGACAGATGGAAAAAAAAATCATAGCGAAAATACTTAGTTAAATAAAGATTATAACACTGATTAAAACAAGAATATTTTCAAATGAACGTATTTTGGATAACTTAAAATTATTAGATTGATTACAGTATATATCACTCGTCAGGTAACCAATTGCGCAGAATTGGTGGACCAGATACATAGGGGATAGCATAATGATATTTCATCATTGTACAAAGATGTCACACAATTTTTCGAAAATATATGATGGGCTGGATGAAATTTTGTGTAATGACGCTGACGTGCGTGAAAGAGGGAAGTTCAGAGCGCCAAAATGAACTTATGAGCAGTGCTGTTGCTTAGAATATTCCCACAAGCAGATTGCCGCCATAACATCAATGTCGAAAGATGGAATTTCACCAACTCAAGGGATCTTGATGTACTCGTCTAGTAGATTAATCAAATGGACTGGAATTCTTGCTTTTTCGTTCCTATACCAAGAGAAAAAGAAGAAGGAATTATGAAATCATAGTGTAAACTAAAATTCATCAGGATTCATTTCACATGAAAAATTAATTTTCATTGCCTTACCCCAGCAATAGCACAGTTTTTTGGTGAAACTTTATATCTATGAAGCTTGTGGTATTGACTGTTTGTTCAGCACCAACCAGTCGATAACCGATCTTTTTTTTTTCCAACAAATACTGTGGCAACTGATCCGGCTGGACCTAAAATGATGATAATATTTGTATCAATCTTTCGAATTTCATTTGTATGCTAGAACTTAAAATAATTTCATGATGTCTTATACTTTTGCATAGATTAAGTACTCGCTGCATAAATGTTTCCGGAATGTTCACTAAAATATCTAGAACATTCAACAATATGATTGCATACTTCTTCAAGAGGAATGGACTTGTCAGTTAAAACACTCAAGCCTTGGAATTGTCTGTCCTCTGTGTGCTCGATGGATGAGACAACGAACTTTTCAGCTCCGAGTATCTTGCAGGTCTTGCCAAGGCCACTGAGTTTTGATCGTTCATCAATTAGTGAGGCAACAAGTATAATGCTATTCTTTGCCATCGAGGTATCCTGACAAGACATCAATGTCTCCGGCATTCCACCAAGTTCATTAGGCGTCATTTCATTCGACGAGACGAATATCTCTTGGATGTTGGTAGAGCAATTTTCACTACTATTAATGGCATCTGTTTCTGATCCTCCATCTTTTTAAATGATGAACGAAGTTTAACAGATAAATTAAGAGTATGATAAACCAAGTTCATTTATACTCGGAATTACAGGACTTGGCCATGAAGACATTATCATACAAATCAGAGGGACTTCTCTAAAAGTGATCGACATCAACTTACTTCCAGAAGAATCCAACACATGTTCAGAAACTTGAGCTTCGTTCGTATTATTTTGTAGATTCAAAAGTTTCAACGGGTGGCTATTGGATTCTTTAAAGCCAAATTTTTCGAACATGTGCGGTGTAATGTATTCGTCCGGAGAAACATTCGAAAATCTTGGCAAGTCGTAGAATATGGTCTAGAAATGGATGATGATCACACTTTGATTGATAATATATAATTACGATATAGGCATTGTGCCAATCCTACAGTGCGATAAAATTTCCTACCTTCAAACTGTAGTCATCAATTGGGTTAATAGACTTGAAACAAAATTCATCCTGTAATTTCATTGAGTTTGGATTCAAACTTTCATCTTTCAAGCTTTTCGTTAGAGGAATGTAGACTTCTCTGTACTTTTCCGTCAATGTTGAGTAGGACATCTCCGTTGCCAAATCGTACAATTTGGACACTACTACCTGTGTACGGATACGTAGATAATTCAGCCACATCTTATGATGTGAATTAATATGTTTCACATCTACTACATTCGAGAGAATTATCATTTCCCTTTTATACTGGACAGTTAGATTTACTGATCTCTGAGTTATGATGTCCAATAACTGTAAAGTCGAGTGAACGATAATATTAGTAAATGAACCCACCTGAGAATGCGAGCGCACACTAAACTCTTGCACCATGCAATATGGCACGATGTACTGGAATGCAGAATTGATGAACTGCACTTGCGGAGGGGACGGTAATATTCTGGCCACGTGGTACACAACACTCATCAAAGTACATAGGCTATCCATACGCTTTTTCTGACCCTGTAGAGGAAATATTTTGTTATACATGATCCGAACTGCAAAATTCTGATTAATTCTGCAGTTCGGATCAACAGAGGTTTCCAGTGAGGTAAGCTAACTTGAACCATCCTCGAAAGGATGTTTGATTTTTTCTTTTAAATATCTATATCTCAGCCGCATTTTATGATATTGGATTGTTCCAAAGTGGGATTTACTCGGAATTAAAAGTTCTTTAAAAATGCAACAATTGAAAATCATCATTTATAAAAAGTTTGGTACGAAAATTCTGAAAAATTTCATAAAATGACAATGTTAACGCTTGACATCTCAACAAATATCAATCTTAGCGATTCAACTGATGAGACCTTTTTTGAAGGAAATTAAATTTTCTACAAGTTTGTCCCTTACATTTTTTCAATAAATCCAGTCACTTTTGAAATATCTTCAAAAAATCGGAATTTTTCACCAAAATCAGATTTAGTGACCTGTACCATCGTAAAAGTGCAGATTACAGCTACGGCACATGAAGCATTTTTGAAGAACTTTTAATTCCGAGTAAATCCCACTTTGGAACAATCCAATAGCATAAAATGCGGCCGAGATATAGATATTTGAAAAAAAAAAATCAAAGTTTACGTGTATTTTAAATGGGAAATCTTTATACGTTTTGGGAGAGTACTTAGAGTCAATATTAAGGGCTCAAATTTTCAGGGAATTTTTTTTTTTGACATTTTCAACAAGATTTTGAGTGGGGAGCGGAAAAATAAAAATAGTCGTTAAAAAAAAAGCACCCTAATGCTACATGTTGACTGACCTGATCAAATAAATCCCATATTTTGGCACGCAAGGTTTCGCTCTCGAGATAAATTCTCATAAGGAGCCATTCTTGCATAGTTCTAACACTGGGCTGACTACTTTCTGACGTGTTACATATCAACGAGTGTAGTAATTCAATGGCATCCTGCAAAAACGAATGTTTTTCTTTTATACTGTTAAATAATAACTTGCGGTAAGATTTATGTAAATACTTCGCAATTATGATTATATTTTGCTAGTCAGTACTTCAAGTATACCATGCAATAGAATAATCTATTACATTGATGGTGTTCACTAACTTTATCTAACATTGGTTGTAGAACTAGCAAAATTTGCATAATCCGATTTTCGGAGCAATGCATCTGCGAAACTCCAACATAATCTTTTTTCTTGCTCTCATTTAGTTTTTCAACAATCAGTGGTAATAATTTTGCTGCATGCATTGGATCATCGGTGATCATCTTATGCAATAATATAATTGCGTGTGCTCTTATTATCGCATTCATATTTGCGTTCCTGGAAGAAATCATATTCAATTAATCAGCAGATATCATCCCAAATGTCTGCATTAGTTGTTGGTGGTATGTAAAAATGAACATTTTCAAACACGAATTTCGCCCAGCAGAACGGTTCCATAAATTAACTCACGTGTTGGATAGGTAGCCTGAATGAATTTCCTGATAACAATCAAGAACATATGAACGGGTTTGATGTTCGATTATTTCCTCACGATTCAAATCAGTTCCGTCAAGTGAACAGGCTATTACAGCATTGTAGAAATCAGGAAAGTATTCCGATTTAGCTTGTTTCAATCCTCTTATTAAAGATATACTTAGTTCCGGAATTTCGTCTACTTTGTCCAACATTTCGATAGTGCACTAGGAGAAACAAATCATTATGGTTTAACGACTGAAAACATCTGTTTACTACCTATAAAAATCTGCAGCATTTATCATGATCTAAAGCCGCAAATTAATTGTGGAATACAGTCCGCACTCTCAGTAGGGCCGCTCTCTGGACTGTCAGGCAAGATAATTCCGCTCGATGCGGTACTCCCTGCGTTTCACCCACACGAGTGCTCAAATTTCTCCACGGCCCTACTGAGAGCGCCGACTGTATATTAATTTAATGCATTTACCTCCATTGTCAGTTCTCTAGTTTCCTTACACTCAAGGAATGGCGAACTGAATATCAAGTCTCTGATCTCCTTTAATGCTGACAGACATTCATCGGATTCAAGAACGGATTTCCAGCACAGTCTTGTAGCAGACTTGAAATTATCAATATTGGTTTCTTTAATGACTCCCTTATAAAATAGTTGCGATAATATCCCGATCAGTGATACAAGTATATCTTCACTACCGGCTTCAAGGAGATACAAAACTTGTTCGATCCAATTTATGTCTGGTATCCATTCGTCAACTGGTTCGTCTTTAAGATACTCATGGAACAGGTCTGCTACCAACTTATGATATTCGGCTGTAATATTGTCAGCCAAATTTATACTTTCATCGGAATGTTGATTTACACCTGCCGTGCCCTCTGAAGACTGCGGCTTCAAAGTTTTGTAGTTATTGAATAGAGGTCCAATGAAATTGTAATTTCTAAGTTTCACACTTTTTGCTCTTAGGCAAGCATACAATATTTTAACGCCCCACAATCTTTGCACATTGTTACCCCACACTCCATCGTCGATAATATTCAATGATTCTGCTTCGAATCTCTGGATATGATTAAGTGCATCTCTTTTGGAAATAATCGAACTTTCGGCTGTGAAAATTTTCTGAGTTATCGATACGTAGGTATCAATGTTAGGAGCTTCATGAAATGAATTTCGTAGAACCTTAAATGTCAATCGCAGTGTCGCGTCGACATAATTGGAGATGAGTTCACAGAGAATATAATCTTTTGACGTTGTAAAACCTAACACATGATCGATGAGTTCGATTGATCTTGTTCGTGAATTCGCATTGGCATAAGGTCTGGAATCTGCTCTGATTAAACAGTTCAGTAAGTTACGTAATGTTGTAAGCCCAGGGCACGATTTAGAATTCAGAATAAGATGTCCGTCATGGAGGAGCATGATTATTAACGAAAATGATTTCATGGTAAGGTTTCCTTCAGAGCTTCCGTTTGCCAATTGTTCGCAGATTGTTTCAAGAAAATTTAGAGCTTCCTCTTCCTTCACTATTTTCGACAGCCAAGTAGATATTCGTTTCCAAGACATTTGACCACGGATCAGAGCTTCACTTGTGGAAAATGCTGACAGTGTGTTTGCTACTGCCACTAAGTCTGGCGATTGAGTGACATAGCGTGTCAGAATTTCCAGAAGCTCGATCTGTGATCCAATACCGATTATTTGACAGTGCGTACTTGATGTGAACTTTGCTAATAATTCAACGGCGTCTAGTTCAACTTCTTGCCAGATGCTGCAGATTCTTTTGACCATGGACAGTGCATGAATAACATAGTATAAGGCCACAGGGCCCCATGTCATTTTTGAGGCCTTTACCACCAATCTGTTCACCAAGTCACCGTTCTTTGTTTCAGCATTGTTGAGTAAGTTGATGAGTTCTTTCACAATAGTTGGTTCTTCTTGGTCTACATGATTTTCATATAAATTGGTGTTGTTTAGTGAGTAGAGAACCACACTCAAGAAGTCGTCATTGTAGAGCTCTGGATCAAGTGTGAAACAGTTTAGTAATCCGCATTTTACTACGTCCTCATCATGGTGCTGTAGAATTCGCGTAAAAGCACAACGAATCCATGCAATGTGCAAGCCAGTCTGATAATTCTTGTGGGCATTTGCCCAAGGTATGTTGCGCAAAGTTTTAATAGATTCGAAAAGTGATGTAGCCAAGTGCTTCTGCTCTTTCTCGGTAGCTTCTATTATCAATAGGAAATTCTTGAGATTTTCCTCGAATGATGCTTGATGTTGAGATTTATTTCCAATACATATAAGTGGGATAATTTCTTGATAGCTGCCCAATTTCAAACCTCGGCTCTTACGTTTGTCAGCAAAGTCAACAGCCCTTCTGATAAGCGTCAAAGCTTCCTTTTGTTGCTGGGGAATGGGACTTGACAGTCCTTTCAGTAATGCCAACCAAAATGACTCTTCCATAGCTTGGTTAATTAGCGCTTGGTTTCCATCAGATTGAATTGGAAACCATATATCAGCAGTTCGGCATAACATCGAAAGTGGATCATTTTTTGATTCAAGAATCATTTTCCATACTCTAGAGGGTATTGTTTTCTGAGGGACGAGTTTCATCAGTTTTGGCAAAAGCAGGGTCAGTAATCGATAGTCCTTGTGATCTTTCAATGTTAGCCATATTTTTACATCTTCAAGGAATGATGCCGTTACTTCTTTACCTCCCAGGTTTGCAGTCAACTGAGAGCTTCTTTGATGTAGAAGAAGACTATTCATATAACAGTCCATAAATTTTATATCTAAAGATCTTAAATGTTTGTTTTTAACCAGACGTGAATGTATTATATCTTGTAATTTTTCTAAATACTTCCAAACTGTAGTTTCATCAGAAAAAAGTGTCATATGTAGAATTAGGATGTCCAATACCAAAGATACTTCTACTGAATATGAAGATGGAGCAGAACTCAACTGAGTGTATAAAAGCTCCTGTATTTTTTCGACCTTTAGCTCATTGACTGGATAAAAACTTGACTGTTTCTCCATTGTTTCAAGATAAAGTTTGGGTTTAATCTTGTGTTGGTAAAATGAACAGAGAACAGTGCGCAGCATTTCCATGTTTCGCACAGAATCTGAGTATTTATACTTTTCCCGCACATTTTCGTTGAAATCTGCCACCAATGTAGTCAAGATATTTGAATTCATAGGAGTGCGAGTAAGAATATATGTTCCTTCTGATGTGTAATGTTTCATAAATCGTTCATGTGGATCCATTTTATCGAAATGATGTGTGACTGTTGAAACAGTTACTGTTTGGTGATTAGATGCAATGTTCCGCTTAGTCAAACTGATACATCTGTAATAAAATTACATTCTATTGGCTACTGAATTCTATTAACAAGTGGCTGATGCTAAGCAGTCTCAATTGAAGAGATGTCGATGAAGACTGTATTGTTAGCCAATCCTATATGATAGCAAGGTGATAGCTGATATTTATTGAATGTTTACTTTGTTATCCATTTGACATCGAGAGGTTAGGTTAGGTTTTCGAATATATCTGTGGCTATCGCATAACTCAAGACTTGGTCCGGTATAATTATTTCAAGAAAGTTGTGTGTTCATAAGAAAAACATGAGACGTATAATATATCGTATACATGTGACGACTCTTAGTATGTTTTCGCTCGTTTAGACGGGTCCTTCTGCAGGCGTCAAATCCACGAGCACGTTATTCGAATAAACTTAACTCCAACTACACAATGTAATGAGTGGAATTTTGATCAATTACGAGTACTTGAAATGTCGGTGCTATCAATATTGTTGGAGAATTCATTAAATCTATTCCATCGTGACTCAAGCTGATAACCTTTTCAATTCATACCTAGTACTGTAGTGTGCAAAGTTTGGTTCTGTTCATATCATTTTCTTACCTTGCAATTGTATATCATACCATGCGAGTGTGAATTAATTGTAGTTCGAATGTGATCATTGTTTCCACGCTAAAAGTAGAATTACTTTACGTTTCGGTTAAAACGAGCCTATTCCGTCTTTACTGACAGCCCACGACGAGTATTGTAAAACAGGGAATCCCACTCATCACGCTCTTACGGAAGTCGAGAAGTAATCTTCCATTTCCTTAAAATGTCTAGAATAAAATCCTATTGGCTAGTCCGAGATTACCGTCCAATCAAAATTTGCACACTACTGCAGCGAGTTTGGCGCTAAATCGAGAGGTGATTCAAACAGTCGCAAATTCGTCAGTCTTTCGTAGTCAAATTTTGAAATGAAATGATAGATAAGATGAAGTCTTCTTATTGATTATAATATAATTATATTTAACTCTGGTTCTACCTATGGTTTACAGCTAATCATTCAGGAGTTCAATGAAACATTTCAGAAATACCGAATATGATACTCACTAGCAGAGATTTGTCTGTAACATTTACTCTGATTATACACAAGAGTGGAAGGAAAAATGTTGAATTTTTTAATACAAATTGAACCAGGATTGAATATCATCAAAGTAGTTTCATGTTTATTTGGAAAAACTACAGATTTCAGTTCTTTTTACAATAGATTAACATATCGTTATATTTTATACCTCTTCTATCTGTATACAAATAAAAAAATCCTGTTCGAAGAAACAAACAGATGAAAAAAAAGAGTATAATGAAAATAGTAAAAAAAGATTATAATAATGATTGTATAGCGCATGAGATTAGATATAGTGTACAGTAATGTTCATTAATGGGTTCCCAGTGGCTAACTGTTTTTTTCGGACTTTTTCGGATACCATCAATAATAGTACATTATACAACGTGGGAATAAAGTGAAAGATTATTCCCGAGGGCGAGTTTACTGCCCGAACGAAATTCCCGAGGGTGAGTTTACTGCCTGAGCGAAGCGAGGGCAGTAATCACCCAAGGGAATTTTCGCAAGGGCAGTAAGCCCGAGGGAATGATGCACTTTATTCCCATGTTGCATACAATGTTTTATTCACTCCTCAACTGTAACCACTTTATCAATCTTCATAAATTTTGCGGGAATAATGTACATTATGCCCGCAAATCTGCGGGAATAATGTAGATTATTTCCCGCAAAATCCAGATTTGCGGGAAATAATCTACATTATTCCCGCAAAATCCAGATTTGCGGGAAATAATCTACATTATTCCCGCAAATCTGTATTTGCGGGAATAATGTAACATTATTTCCCGCAAAAGTATAACAGGGAATAATATGCTACTTTATGCCCGCTTTTCAGATCAATAAAGTGGCGATTACAGTTGAGAGGTGAATAAAATAATATTATATCACTTTTATAAGGGGTAATAATAATTATTATTATAATTTCGGCTATCGGCACATCAAATACGACTAGAATGGAGTCTCGTTTCCGAAAAAGTCCGAAAAAAACAGTTAGCCACTGGAAACCCATTAGTGAACATTACTGTACCTAAGAATATGTATAAAATGATGTGAGCTTAAGGTGTCGAACAAGAATATTGTTACGCGAGATGAAAAACACCCTTTCAAGCTTTCCATCCAGTAGTCGGAATAGATAAATGAAATAGCATTTTAAAATAAGAACTATCGGTTGCTGCGTCAACCAACATTATTGTAAAAACAGTCTTACTCCAGCTTCAAACTATTGCGTGTATTTTTCTGAATACAACCTAATTTTCTTTATTCACCTAATTTCGCTTCTGGTTCACTTGAATTCTCTCGAGAACCCCCAATTAACTTATTTATTTATTGCAAACAGATTTTGCAACAATATTTCCAAATGAACGTATTCTGGGGCTCGATGCTTGAGATCAGGAGATAAATTTTCGTATCCGAAATTCGCTTTTCTACCAATCATGTGATATTTCCAAAGAAAGTGAACGTCGCATGTTGTCCGAGCGATCTTTACTACTATCAATGTCACCTGCTACTGATCCTCCACCTGTTCAAGTGATGAATGAAGATTAACAAATGAGTTAGAAGTATGATAAAACAAGTTGATTTACACTCGCGATTACAGGACTTTGCCATGCAGACATAACTCATACAAATCATAAGACTTCTGTAGAATTGATCAACATTGACTTACTTCCAGAAGATTCCAACACACGTTCGGAAACTTAAGCTTCGTTCATATCATTTTGTAGATTCAAAAGCTTCAATGGGTGGCTATTACATTCTTTAAAGCCAAATTTCTCAAACATCTGCGGTGTAATGTATTCGTCCAAAGAAACATTTGATAATCCTGGCAAGTCGTAGAATATCGTCTAGAAATGGAAGATGATCACACTTTGATGGATAATATATAATTACCATATGAGCATTGTTCCAATCCTACAGTACGATAAAATATGTACCTTCAAACTGTAGTCATCAATCGGGTTGAAAACCTTGAAACAAAATTCATTCTGTAATTTCATTGAGTCTGGATTCAAGCTTCCATCCTCCAAGCTCTTTGTTAGAGGGATGTAGAGCTCTTTGTACTTTTCCGTCAATGTTGAGTAGGACATGTCCGTTGCCAAATCGTACAGTTTGGAGACTACTACCTGTGCACGGATACGTAAATAATTTAGCCACATCTTATGCTGTGAAATAATACGTTTCACATCTACTATATTCAAGAGAATGATCATTTCACTTCTATCCTGGACGGTTGGATTCACTGATCTATGAGTAATGAACTATGAAGTCGAGTGTACAATCATATTTGTAGATGAACTCACCTGAGCATACGAGCGCACACTTAACTGTTGCGCCATGCAATACGGCACGATGTACTGGAATGCTGAATTTATGAACTCCAGTTGCGAATCCGATGGTAACAATCGGGCCACATGGCACACAACACTCATCAAAGAACATAGGCTATCCATATGCTTTTTCTGAGCCTGTAGAGGAATTATTTTATTATACATGGGTCTTATCAAGAAAAATTCTGGTTAACTCTGCAGCTCAAATCAAGAGAGGTTTTGATTGAGACTCCAAGTAGCCTCGATAAGATCTAGGATTTCATTGGAAACAAAAAAATGAGACAAGGAAAAAGAGATCCAAGAAGAAAAAAATAGATGACTATGAAGTTTTCTAATGATTTCGTGTTTCTTCTTCTGTGTTAAGAAAATATGCATATTGTATTAAAGAAGCTAAGAGACACTGGCTTCGAAAAACATACTGTTTAATTTCTGTAACGTTTGAAAGCTCAAAATCCCTGTCATTCATTGATCAATTACCAAAGCATCAGCGATTTCTCGCAAATATTTCTAGAGTACATATTGTGTTACATGTTGACTGACCTGATCAAATAAGTCCCATATTTTAGCACGCAAGGTTTCGCTCTGGAGATAAATTCTAATAAGGAGCCATTCTCGCATAATTCTGACACTGGGCTGACTACTTTCTGACATGTTACATATCAACGAGTGTAGTGATTCAATGGCATCCTGCAAAAACATGTTTTTTTTTTATATTGTTAAATGACAACTTGCCTTTAGATTTCTGTAAATACATCGCATTTATGTTGCATTTATTATGCTACAGGTGTCCTGCACATAATCCTTACTCAGTACTTTAAATATACTATGCAATAGGATAATCTGAGTACGAACAAATTTAACATAGGTAACTATCATTAACTTGATTGTGTTCACTAACTTTTTCCAAAATTGGTTGTAGAACTAGCAAGACTTGCATGATCCGGCTTTGGGAGCGATGCATCTGCGAAACTTTTGTTTGGCTTTCATCTAGTTTTGCAACAATCAGTGGTAATAATTTTGCTGCATGCATTGGATCATCGGTGATCATCTTATGCAATAATGTAATTGCGTGTGCTCTTATTACAGGATTCGTATTTGCATTCCTGGAAGAAATCATATTCCATTATTCAGCAAATATTATCCCAAATGTCTGCATTAGTTTTTGGTCATATGTAGAATGAACACTTTGAAACACGAATACCGCCTAGCAGAACAGTTCTATCAACTGACTTACATGTTAGATAGGTAGTTTGGATGTACCGCCTGGTAACAATGCAGAACATATGAACGGGTTTGAAATTCGATTATTTGGTCACGATTCAGATCAGTTCCGTCAAGCAAACAGGCTATTACAGCATTGTAGAAATCAGGCAAGTATTCCGCTTTAGCTTGTTTCAATCCTTTCACCAAAGATATTTTTAGTTCGGGGATTTGGTCTGCTTTATCCAACATTTCGTAAGTGCACTGGAAGAAACAAATCATCATGGTTTAACGACTGAAAACATCTACTTACTACCTATAAAAATCTTCAGCATTTATTGTGACTTGAAACCACAAATTAGTTTTAGAATATATTCATTGAATGCATTTACCTCCATTGCCAGTTCTCTAGTTTCTTTACACTCGAGGAATGGCGAACTGAATATCAAGTCTATGAATTCCTCTAATTCTGACTGACATTCATCGGATTCAAGTATGGACTTCCAACATAGTCTTGTAGCGGACTTGAAATTATCGATGTTGGTTTCTCTGATGACTCCTTTATAAAATAGTTGCGATAACATCCCGATCAGTGATATAAGTATTTCTTTACTCCCGACATCGAGGAGATACGAAACTTGTTCGATCCAATTTATATCTGGTATCCATTCGTCAACTAGTTCGTCTTTAAGATACTCGTGGAACAGGTCTGCTACCAACTTATGATATCCAGCTGCAATATTGCTGGCCAAATTTCTAATCTCATCAGAATGTTGATTCACACCTACTGTGCCTTCAGGAGACTGCAGCTGGAAAGTTCTGTAGATATTGCATAAAGGCCCAATAAATTTGTAATTTCTAAGTTTCACACTATTTGCTCGTATGCAAGCATACAATATTTTGATGCCAAACAATCTTTGCACATTAGTACTCAACACTCCATCTTCGATAATATTCCATGATTCTATTTCCAATTTTTCGATGTGATTAAGAGCGTCTCTTTTAGAAATGATCAAACTCTCGCCTATAAAAATTTTCTGTGTTATTGATACGTATGTATCAATGTTATAAGCTTCATCAAATGATTTTCGTAGATTCTTGAATGTCAATCGCAGTGTTGCGTCGACATAATTAGAGATAAGTTCACATAGTATATGATCTTTTGATGTTGTAAAATCCAACAGATGATTGATGAGTTCGATTGATCTTATTCGTAAATTCGCGTTGGCATACGGTCTGGAATCTGCTCCGACTAAACAGTTCAGTAGGTTACGTAATGTTGTAAGCCCTGGGCACGATTTGGAATTCAAAATAAGGTGTCCGTCATGGAAGAGCATGATTAACAACGAAAATGATTTCATGGTAAGGTTTCCTTCAGAACTTTCATTTGCCAATTGTTTGCAGATTTTTTCAAGAAAATTCAGAGCTTCATCTTCTTTCACTATTTTCGATAACCAAGCAGATATTCGTTTCCAAGATAGTTGCCCACGAATCAGAGCTTCGCTTGTGGAAAATTCTGACAGAGTGTTAGCTACTGCCAGCAAGCCTGGCGATTGAGTAACGTAGTGTGTCAGAATTTCCAACAGCTCGATCTGTGATCCAATACAAAGTATTCGACAGTGTACATTCGATTTGAATTCTGATAATGATTTAACAGCGTCTAGTTCAGCTTCTTGCCAAATACTGCAGATTCTTTTGACCATGGACAGTGCATGAATAACATAGTATAAGGCCACAGGGCTCCATGTCATTTTTGAGGCTTTTACCACCAATCTATTCACCAAGTCCCCATTTTTTATCTCAGCATTGTTCAGTAAGTTGATGAGCTCTTTGACAACAGTTGGTTCTTCATGTTCTGCATGATTTTCATATAAATTGGTGTTGTTCAGTGAGTCGAGAACCACACTCAAGAAGTCGTCATTGTAGAGCTCTGGATCAAGTGTGAAACAGTTGAGTAATCCGCATTTTACTACATCCTTATCATCGTGCTGTAGAATTCGCGTAAAAGCACAACGAATCCATGCAATGTGCAAGCCAGTCCGACAATTCCCTTGGTCAATTGGTGTGTTGCGCAAAGTTTTAATGAATCCGGAAAGTACTGTAGCAGAGTGCTTCTGCTTTTTCTCAGTAGCTCCCATTATCAAGAAGAGATTCGTGAGATTTGTCTTGAACGATGCTTGCTGAGACTCATCTCCAATACATAGCAGCGGGCTGATTTCTTGATAGCTGCCCAATTCCAAAAGTCTGTTCTTATATTTGTCAGCAAAATCAACAACCCTTTGAATAAGCTTTAAAGCTTCCTCTCGTTGCTGGGGCATAGGGCTTGACAGTCCTTTCAATAATATCAACCAAAATGGCTCTTCCATAGCTTGGTTTATTAGAGCTTCGTCCTGATTAGATCGAATTGGAAACCATGTATCAGCAGTTTGGCATAATATCGAAAGTAGATCATTTTTCGATTCAAAGATCATTCTCCATAGTCTTGTAAGAATTCCATTTTGAGGGACAAGTTTCATCAGTTTTGGTAGAAGCAGGGTCAGTAATTGACAGTCCTCATGATCTTCCAATGTTAGCCATACATCCACATCTTGAAGGAATGATGCCATTACTTCTTCACTTCTTAGGTTCGCAGTGGACTGAGAGTTTCTTTGATGTAGAAGAAGACTATCCATATAACAGTCCATCAATTTTATATCTATAGGCTCTAACTGTCCGTCTTCAACAAGACGTGTACTTATCATACCTTGTAATTCTTCTAAATGCATCCAAACTGTAGTCTCCTCAGAAAACAGTGTCAAATGTAGAATTAGGATGTCCAATACCAAAGATACTTCGACTGAATATAAAGATGGAGCAGGACTCAACTGAGTATATAAAATCTTCTGTATTTTATCGACCTTCAGCTCATTAACTGAATAAAAACTACTTCGTTTTGCAAGTTGTCCAGACCGATATACAGGTTTGTTTTTGTGTTGGTAAAATGAGCAGAGAACAGTGCGCAGCGTTTCTAGGAGTTGCATAGAATTCGAGTATTTATACTTGTCCTCCACAACTTTATTGAATTCCTTTACCAAATCGGTGCAAGTATTTGAATTTATTGAACCACGATTAAGTAAATTTGATACTTCTGTTGTGGGATGTTCCATAAATCGTTCATGTGGATCCATTCTATCGAAATTATATGTAACTGTTGAAACAGTTACTGTTCGGTGATAAGATGCGATGTTCCGTCTACTCAAAACTCATACATCTGTAATATAATCATATTTTATTGTCTACTGGATTATATTAATGAGTGGCTGATGCTAAGCCTTCTTAATTGAAAAGATGTCGATGAAGACTGTATTGTTAGCTAATTAAACGTTTACTTTCTTTTGAAATCGGCATTAAGAGGCTACGCTTTCGAATATACCTCTGCCTATGCGCATAACTGAAGACTTGATCTGGTATGATTATTTCAAAAAAGTTTCGAATAAACTTAACTTCAACTACACAATGTGATAAGTGGAATTTGGATCAATTACGAATACTTGAAATGTTGGTGCTATCAAAATTGTTGGAGAATTCATCAAACCTATTTCATCGTGACTCAAACTGATAACCTTTTCAAATCATACCTAGTACCGTAGTGTGCAAAGTTCGGTTATGTTTATATAAATTTCCTACCTTGCAAGTGTATTTCGTACTATGCCAATGTAAATCAATTGTAGTTCAGATGTAATCATTGTTTCCAAGTTGCAAGTAGAATTACTTTACGTTTCGGTGAAAAGTAGTCTGTTCGTCTTTGTTGACTGCCCACGATGTGTTTTGTGAACTTGGGAATCCCACTATTCCCATTCTCAACACGGCTCTACGGAAGCCAGGATGTAATGGCCATGTATACATCGTAGCAAGATTTGATGCACGTATCAACCAATCGTATTGTGTACGTATTCGTTTACATCGGCTAACTTTCGAACGTCAGCCAAACTAACCTTTTAAGTTCGCATACCAGACATGGCAGACAAACCGTTCTGATGTCTGTTTTTGCATGATGCTCAAAAATTCTTTGCTCTCTGCTGGCGTCCAATTAACACCTTTTTCGCACGAAATTTTAGGGATATATGTCGATGTTACAAATATGTTGTAAAAAAAGATAAGCGTTTGAGGTTAGCTTTCACAACTGTACCACTATTCGAATTGGTACGCGCAAGCCATTCATTTACACCGCGAGATGGCGATACCGTTTGCACCCCGTTGACACAACCAACCGAGCAAGGGGCATCTAACCTAGGGTAGAATACGTATGCACGCTCGTTTGGATATGCCATATGGTGATTAGGGAATAAACATAGTGTAATCACCAAGTTGTTATTCTCGGCCTTCTTTTCCTCCTTGCTCGTTAAATAATTCTAGTTTAAGTTGTGCTTTTAATTGTTTGTTCGTTTGTAGACATCGCTAGTTCAGATACCCTTAGCGCATCGACTACTTCATTGATAAAGAGAGGGCGCTTACCACGTACGACGTGAACATGAATGAAATGATAGTAGTTTTACAGAAGAATGCGGAAGCGCTCTAAAAGTATGAATGAAAAGATAGTGGTGCGACGTAAGAATGCGGGCAAAAAATTACTACCGGTCTATTATATTCGTTGGGGCTCTGCAGGTGATTCATTGATAGAGTTCGGAGGAACTATGAAAAAACTGCTTTCTCTGTTATATGAATGATAACCACCTATTAACGTATTGGCCAGCAATAGATAATTTCGTTTCTTTTTTCGATCAATAATAATGCGATATTACATGAGATTGGAAATTGTTAGGATAAGGCATACAGGATACGTTTAGAGAAATGATAAATAAGATAAAAAGTCTGCTTATTGATAATATAATTATATTTAACATTTCAATTTCATACACAATACGATCTATGAAAGATTTACATACAAGCCATTAACTATAAGTCTTATAACAAAAATGCGCAAAAAAATACGACGTATATTCAAAGTTCAGAATATTCAGAAAACAGCATTGGTCTTTCTAAAAAAACACAAGAAAAAAAAACATTCCACACATAATAAAGTCCAAGAAATCAGTCATTTATACGTTGCTAGTGCTTTTCACTGTTCGAAATTTTTTATTTTTTTTAATGCAATTATTTTATGCCTTTCCCATTGATACGGATTCATATTAATTGCAATCTACACGACTGCAATGGCATAATTTTACTCGAGAAAATTTTCCGTTCTTCCGTTTTGAAAAAAGCACTGAACGCATATCTGTACATTTTTTACCCTGTAAAACAAATATCTGAGTTTATTTCGAATAAGGCAGTGTACCCAGTCTCGTTTAACCCATTGCAAGAGTTCGAAAGAGTAATTAATATCCAGAAATTTTTTTTCACATTGCCAAACAAAAAAGATTCATATGAAATCTTTATTCCTGTTTTCAATGAACCGAATACATCGCAATAGGAAGTAATCTAATAACAATTCTCGAATCAACTATTCAATCCCTTCCTCATTTTGATCATCCAGATCTTTATGCATAACTTGGTAAAAAAAAAAGAAAAGAAAAAACATTAAACTTTATCGACAAGCATCAATGATTGTAATTTCAGAATTTAGTCAATTTGAAATAAGTGGCCTTCTATTCTTATATTATACAATGGTAATTTCGTTCAACCATCACAGGCACCGTCTCAGAATACTCCCTATAAAGTAGACATCGGAGAAAGGTCTAATCCCAATCGTTCCGTAACTGTTAATTGCGTTTTCGCAGCATCTTTCAAGCTGAAGATGTGAGTTAGCTCCATTTCCGTACGACCCAATGCCAACGCTTTGTCGAATAGTTCGATTGCTTCTTTAAGATTACCCCTAAGAAAGGATTAAAGTAATAATACAAACGATTTGAATCTAGCGAATCATTGTTAAATAATAAAAGAGCAATTCTGAAGAGAAGATCGTGGGATTCATACCGTTGTACCTCGATGGTACCCAGAGTTTCGTAACCGAATTCACACTTGTCATCTAATTTTACTGCCTTGTTGATGTATTCTATGGCCTTGTCGATATTTGCATTCCATTGTAACTGCAGTAATCCTCTATGTACGTGGATATTAGCGTTATTTGGATCCCTCAGAATAGCTTTTGCAAAATAAGAATCTGCTTTCGCATAGTCTTGCGAGTCACAAAGGATCTATAACAACACAAAGCAAGAAATAAGTACATCGAATGCCTTTCAAACAAAAAACAGCCCAAGGCTTTCCGATACCATAGTATTTGTCATCCGTTATACGGAAAAGGTCCAAGAAAAAACATGAAAAAGTTTGGTGTATCAAAAATGGAGGGTACAGCACAGAAGTCAATCAAATTACTCATAGTAGAGTTTCATACCTGCGCATAGAGTGTATAACATTCTGCACAGTCTGGAAACTTTTCAAATGCGCTTTCAAAATCCTTCATGACGGAGGTGATCTTATTCATGTCCTTGGCTACAACGGCGTATCGATAATCAGTGTAACATTTTTGTACAAATGCAATGCCAAAGTTGGGATTAAGTTCTACCGCTTTTTTGAAATCTTCTTGAGCGTCATTTACTTTTTCTAAAAGTAAGTTCACCTGGAATTGGCATTGGTATATCATTAATATTGAGAAATCTGCATAAACTGGCTGTATGTTAAAATCAATCACAATTTAATAAGTCCTTATGTATACTCGGTTTAGTATCTTTCTTTATGATAAATAACGTCGATTTTGTGGCTCCAAGAATGAACTCACCTGTCCTCTGTGATGGTAAATGTCTCCGCAGTCCGGATCAATTTCAGCTGCTTTTTCAAAGTCGAGGAAACATTTCTCAGGATCTTCAAGCTGCATGTACATGCTGGCTCTCTTTATTAAAGCATTTACCTTAACTTCTTTATTGGCACTTTCGTTGTTTATTATTTTCTCAAGATCCGCAATAGCATCGTCGTGGCGTCCTAATAGAAGAAAGAACGTTGCACGAAGCAGGAACACCTCCATACAAGACTCTGGGACAAAATCAGGACGGTCTATATCCTCCGAACAGTAAGATATCACGTCGTCATATTTCTGGTCCCTCACCGCCTGCTTGGCTTTTGCATAGCCTCTGGAAATTCAATGAATGAAAGTTGAATAAAATTGATGGGTAATGAGGCTTCTGAAGTAATAAAGACTTTGAAAGTCGAGGTTTTTTACGATATTTCAAACTAGTTTATGAAATAATTGAAAAGAATGAAGATCCATTGATCAAATGATGTTAGTTTGGGGCTCAGAAACGATCGACATTGCAATTAAGTTTGACAATAGCAGGGTAGTGGCATGTGTTACACAATCTCAAGTCACATACGAGTTAGGTTCAGCAGTTTCCAATTCGTCAAGTTTTGTTACGATCGGATCATTGCTGAATGAGCTAAAGTATGTCCTGATGAAGTGCTTACTCGGCATAACTGGCTTTTTGTTCTCCATGTGTTCTTTCGCGTGTTGCCTACCTGAAATGCAACAAAAACGTAATATAGTTTGATTGCTCAGTACTTTGCTCTTGAATCCTTCTCGAATTCCATCTATTGAAGAAAACTGGCTAAGATAAACAGCGAGATGCCCTTCAAGGCTCCAAGTCTTGAGAGATCGGAATTCTGTACAATACCAAACGAATCTAACACGACATATGACCTACCAAGCTGTTTCAGAACTCTGTCAGCCATGACGAGTGTACTTTGATTGGAAAAATGTTCGAGAATACACGCTGCGGTAACATCTTCCAGAACAGAAACCAGTTCCTTACTATGTTCCAAAGCTCGAGCTCTACGCTGTAGGGCTTTGATATATCGAGGATTCAATTCCAATGCTTTTGTACAGTCTGCTTTTACCGCGCTATATTTTTTCTGTTGGATAAAATGCGGGATTAGGAGTTTAAATTCTTTACGATTCCACATTATCGAAGTTTCAATCTTGTATATCCTACCAAGTGATCATAAGCCGCAGCTCTGTTCTGATAAAACGTGGCTAAGTCCATGGGATTTTCTTTGGGACAAGTTTCAATCGCTTTATTATACGACAAGATTGCCTCGTCGTATTTACCAGACTTGAAATAAGTGTTTCCTTCATTCTTGTATCTCGTAGCTTTTTCCAATGGGGTCTATAAGACAAAAAATGAAAACTGTACATAATTCGTCTTGCAGACCCACAGAAACTTCTCTTCTCTGTAATACGGCATGAAATGTATCACAAGCATCGATAAAAATGACAAAAGATATAAGATAATGAAAATTTATGAACTCCATGAAGAAGTCAATAAATTTACCTCCACTAATCCTAGACGTGATTAGATTAACTTTAGTACAAAATCAACTTCGCTTATCCAACTCTACGGCATAGAAAATACTCAATATTAAATAACAAGTGTAAATTTAATAAATAAACATTCTATGTGAAAGCTGTTAGGTCGTTGTTGTAATAATTTGTTTTATTTTATTTTGCAACTCGATACTGATTTCCAGACGCTTTAATCTACTCATTCATTATAACATACTGATATTTGCGGTACATAGTCAGAAAAAAAAAAAAAAAAAAAAAACCTACAGATGTATCAAATCATCGTGAATCTGAGAGCATTGGGTAAGGTTGAATAATTGTGAAACTGATCAGAGAATTTTTTTTATTATCTGTACAATCTAATCTAAGGTCTTAGAAAGTGTGATAATTGTGTATGAGAAGTAATTACGCTTGCGCGTGAATGAGTATCTCTTATTTTTCTTTTTTTTTCTTTCTTTCTTACTATCTCTGTGTAAATACGTAATGTAATACATAAGTAAATAAATGTACTACGAATAGGAATTCTAACCTCATTTTTAAGTTCGAGCGTAGGGCTTGTTTTCGAGGTATCATCACCGTCAACTGATAACTGTTTGTCCTTAGCGGTACCGTTCTCATTTCCAGCACCACCTTTTGGTTTACCTCTTGGTCTTACAACGGGCTTAGAACTGTTCTTGTAGTACATGTAGCCAAGGCCGAGAGCGACCGGCGCACCGACGACGAGAGCTAATTGCCATTTCGGCAATGGTGAGCCAGAAATGCTACTCGCTCCACCGGCTGTTGTCATTGTCTGGAAATATTATTTCGAAAAACGCGTTCACTTTAGGCGACCGATTTTACGGGCCTTGACTTATTTTTTTTTTAACTTAACTCAATCAAAAGATAAATGAAAAATTCACAAATAATACACCAACGATCAGCGTCGCCTCGAGTCTCCGAGGAGACTGTTTAGTTGCATTTTTTACCACTCACTGAAATAGCGTTGAAGAAAAAGAAAAAGAAAGGTAAGACCGAGTCGGAGATGTTTTACAGCACGATTATGATATGATTGTAAAATAAGACTGAATAAAAACATTTATAAACATTTAAAACTCGATACATATATTATCTCATTTATTTATAACATTCTATACGTATGTAATCTGATTCACTTTCGTACTACGCGCAATTCTTCAGTATCAAAATGTCTACTGCTAGCTAATAGTTTGAATATATTCCATAAGATGGAGACAATCTGTCACATGTGTGACACGATTAGAGGAAATATATATATTATTTCGGAGTATTGAGTCCGTTCCCCCATCTGTGTGCGGGTATAGTTATGTCTCATAGTTTTAATACCAGCTACGTAATCAGAAGGGATACTTAGCAGATAAGAAAAACAATGTATTTGTAGAAAGATGTTATCGGATGAAACACAGTTTTTATGTAGTAAAACGGAGCGCGGATACGTAAGTGTATCGTGAATTTTTATTAAATTTTCATAAATATTTGAGCCGTGTGACACATACAATTGCCAAAATGGCACTAGAAGACGACGAAAACACTTGGTAAGATACAATATCATTATTCATTATATTTCTAAATAAATAACCTATAATTTACGCACCGCGCCGTATTACACAAATCCACTATGCAGCAGCTGACCAATTAATCCAATCTAAATAATCCTCGCGTATTATTATTATTCCCCGAACTAATGACTCACGCAATATTTACATAGCCTAAAACAACTGTCAAAAAAATTTTTCAACAATATGTTTTATTTAAGACTCATGTATTTTAAGACAGGTTATACTATCGTGTAGTAAATTTATACTTTTAATATTATGCATGACGTGGGTTTCTTGCCACACGACTTTTTGACACAAGGGTGCAAGATGTTGTATATTTTTCTTCTTCATTTTTTTTCTCTTCTTTTTCTTCTGCTAGTTAGTATGCTAACTAGCACACGTTTTTACAACAGCTCATTTGCATATTAATGTTTATCATTAGCAAACTCTATATAACAGATAAGCTTCATTATATTTCAGTTATTGTACTTCACACGTTATTATTAGTGTATCGTCTCTGTTGACCAGTACAAAAATTCAACTACGTATCTCAAGACGTTTTAGATATATCAGTTTTACAGCATTTGTTGGAATTGGATTATCATATTTAAAAATTGGAAGTAATCTCATTACAAGGGATTAGCACTTGTTTCGCTTATACAGCAAATCAAAAAAAAAAAAACAAACTAATTTGCTTGCGCTATCCGGATGTTTAACGCAACTCATCCCCCCCTCCCCGCCCCTAAATCTCTCCTCAGTTTATTTTAGCACCTTACTTCATCGTCGAATAGCAGTTATTAAGTAATTGGCTTGAAAGAGCCAAATTTTAATCTTTTTCAATATTCAATGTTTTCCTATTCCCTATTGTCAATTTCTTTCGTTCAACGGAGTTTGAGTCAAATTTTTTGGCACTTATTTTGTAAAATTAATTAATATTAGGATATTGGAGCTTGAAGCGGCGCTTCTTGACACTGAAGCTCCATCGGCTAGCGATATTTACGCAATATGCAAGGGTCAACCAGTCCCTCCAAATTTAAGACCTGATGTATGGCAGGCTTGCTTAGATGTCACAGACCGAGGGAATCAGCTTATTCATTTTAATGAAGTATTTGATCTTCCGGAGCAAAATATTCTCAGGGAAGATTGTCAACAGCTCGTTGGTGAGTTGATTATGCAGATTTCGAGACATCTGATGCACCAAATTTGAGAAAATGGCCCATGATAATTTTCTATAATTATCAGGCATACAGGAGAAGCTGGATCTATTGCCCCGCATGGGGCTGTAGGGGACGAAAATTATAACAATTACCCCTACTGATCCAGTTTCTCCTGTACTTTATTCACTCTTTGTTTTTTTTTGTTGGCACTGCAATAGATTCATTCATTTTATCTTAGATACAAAATGAATAGAGAAAATCTCTTGTATTACAGCTAAACTTGGCAACGATGACGAGGATAAAGTTTCAGTTGTATCCGACTTAGAGTCGATACTAACTTTCTACTGCAAAAGTAGAGGGAAGGAATATGAAAGAGGAAATGGGTGGCTTGAACTGTTGGGTCCGTTAATTGCGCTCAAATTACCTCGCTCTGCAACTTATAACTTGTTCGAAGCTATCAGGGATGTATACGTACCAAGGTGATTAAGTGATCCATTCACTAGAGTATAGGTATCGCAACCTCAGAACCACAAGCAGTTTTCCTTATTCCAAGAATGACATATCGTATCAAATTCACAACAAAGTCTACCGATTTCATGATCATCCAAGAATAAACTGTTTTATCTTTTTTGAGCTCCTTTAGATTTTGTTTTAAAAGTCGTTTATTCTTCGTCATAGTTGTGTTCGTAGCTGTTTCTTTTATACTTTTCTTAACACCGTTTTAGTGCGTGATTGTATACTCAGTGTTTACTTTTTATTACAGAGGAGGTATACACAGTTCTGTGTTACGGTTGCTCTTGCTCTACCACGAGCCAGAACTATGTTCCTTTTTGGATACTAAGAGGGTGGCTCCAGAGCAGTATACGAGGGGATGGATAAACACATTATTTTCAGGAGTTTGTTCGCTCCCAGCAGTCTGCACTATGTGGGATTTATACTTCATGCAAGCTGATCCTTTCTTTATGATGTTCTTATCTCTTATAATGGTCGTTAATGCGAGGTAAAGCAATAAAAGTTATTGTTCTGTGAAGAAAAAGTCAACTAACACAGCTTTGAAAATAGAAACACAACTAGAATTCAATGCCTTTTTTCTTTATTCAACTCTGAAATTACCTCTGTAGTAATTAATAACATCTTAACTCAGGGAACAAATTCTAAGCATGAAGGAAGAGGGAAAACAGAGTATAATAGACACGTTAGCAGCAATGCCTTGTGCCTTAGAAGCTGAAGATGTTACAGACTTCTGTTCGCTGGCGCAATACTACGCCATGAAGACTCCAGCTTCTTTCAAACAGGACTTATATTCTATCATGTTCGGAGAAGGCGGTGATGAGAAATTCATATCTCATGCGTTATGCTTGCCTGTATCTGCCCAAGAACTTGTAGAAAATACAGTCGAAGCACCACCAACGCCAAATGGTCCGGTTGAATCCGTCAGGTTCTTCTTAGTCGATTGTAGACCTGCGGAACAGTATAACGCTGGACATTTGCCGACGGCTTTTCACTTGGACTGTAACTTAGTACGCTTATTTTCTATCGAATAATTGATCATCAAAATTCTAATACTCCCACATTTCTGATCATCGAACTAAATCTGTTTATTTTTCCAGATGCTTCAAGAACCAGCGTCATTCGCTACAGCTGTTCAAGGTTTACTACAGGCGCAGAGACAAGCATTGGCTGTTGGCTCGGAAGCAGGTGGTGAACATCTTTGCTTTTTGGGAAGCGGTCGTCAAGAAGAGGACCGCTACACTCACATGGTTGTTGCATCTTTTCTGCAAAAGCATACACAGTATGTTAGTATGGTCTCATTAGGATATCAAGGTTTGTTTGTCTGTTGGTTGTTCCTACAGCTGAAATATTGCTTTAAAATGATGTTAGCTTGCAATCTGTGAGATATTTTGGCTATTTTTAATAAATTTGATATTTTTCCCCTGCAGCAATTCACGAATACTTTGGGGACGAAGTGGTCACAAATCTAGTGGATCATAATTCTCAGCACTGCTTAGTGTGCAATGCGAATATATCAGAAGCAAATTCTAACGAATCAAGTCCAGCTAAAATTAGAAACAACAACTCAGATCTTTTTGGAAAAATTGGATTGGCTATGAGACTAAAGAGTCAAGAAGTGAGAGGGAAACTATTCGACTACATTGTAAATCCTTCCGCTAGCACCAACGGTAATGGAGATAGTCAAAACAGCAGAGATCCAGATTATACGAAGAGATTACGAAACACTGCGCCTGTTTTTAGCATTGACGAAGATCACGACCTAGGCAAGTAGTTCAAATTTCGTGAAAATCAGCTTCATGATGCAACGTCAGCATATGTTTTCGTTTTGTAAATAAATACATTTTTTTTTCTAGATATGACGATGACCAACCACGAGAGTGAAGAGCCGGTTGAAGTCGTTTCTATACAGCAATGGCTCAAAGATCCTAAATTATTGCATTCCTTCAAATGCCAAGAAGTTAAAGTCAATGGCTACGTATATGAAAGGTGAGAAAAAATTCTGGTAATTCATCGTTTATAGCATCTTTTTTCAGTTTATATTACCTAATACAGCTAAAGAGCTCATTACTACATTTTAGTTTGACTGAAGTATCCTTGATTTCATTATTTTGAACTTGTGTGTTATTTTTAGACAAATCTTTTCCTAAATCATTGTAAAATTATATAAATCCTTCTGATAGTCTAGACTCGTAAGTGCACAGAGTTAAGATATTTGAAATTTTTGTACAGTCAACTTTTGGTCATGGACACCCACCTCATTGTTCTGAGAGAGATTTCAGGAAGGAAGGGAGCAGCACATGTGATTGTCAAACGGCCATTATCAAGTATTGTAAAAATAACATCCAGAAAGCGACATCCTGACTTGATCACCTTTAAATATGGCACAACACAGAATGACACATTGCTTATCTCAGATATGGACAGATTTCTTATTCCTAATGCTAGTGACGCAACTAAGTTGATTTCGGAACAAATATTGAAACAATTAAAGACTCTTGAATAATATTAGGCAGCCTAGACTGCAGTGCGTTGTATAATAAGGACCTGTTATCATTAATTTGATAAAACTTACTGCGGCTATTGTTATTAGAATTTTTTACTGCGTAGATTCTTTCACTTACCATTTATGCCAAGAACTCATGAATTGTGCGTTCCTTAAAACAACAATAATAATAAGTACTAGTTAATTGAAAACGTCTTTCTGATAAACTAATGCTAAAATTGATCGTCATAGGGTAAAATTAGGTAAATGAAAAGAAATTTCACATTTATAGAAACTAGTCAACAATTTTAAAGTAATGAATACCAATTTTCGTTGGTATAACTACTCAAGTCCTGATAAAATCGTAGATAAAAAAAAATGAATGGCGTGTTACCAAATCTCTAAAGGATTTGTACTATACCAGATGTGATCTTACTGTTTACCGTATCAAGTCCTTTATTATACACTCACGCAAGATAAACGGCAATATGTAAATTAATCTTACCAAATCTAATATAGAAAAATTAGAAGAGTAACAAGTGAAAGAAAAAAAGTTGTAATATTATTTGCCTTTTTTAGTCATTTTTTTTTCCTCTCTTTCTTCTAATCATCACATATTAATCAATTTGCACAGAGTTTTTATTATAGAAATGCAAATATTTAAATATACGGTGTAAATTCGAGCTATCGGTTTTCGACTCAACTTAATACACGCATTTCTATTAGTATTATTATTGTTTCAACTGTGAAATTATTATTTCAGCTTTTTTTTTTTTTTTTTTTTCTAACGTAACATAGCAAGTAACACTATGATAACTTATTTATGTTATACTTTTTTCGTAACAAAGAAAAAAAAAAGAAAAGATTTCCTAACAATTTCTATGCATAATGTTGCACATAATTTTCTAGAATAATCAGACAAATTACAAAGTTTTTTTTTTTTAACCGATGGCTTATCCCCTATAAAGGGCCGTAGCCTATATTAAATAGTTTTTAGAGATGGATGGTTTCCAATTATTATTCCTCTTTTCCTTCTCGTTAATAATTTAAGGTTAGATTTGGTTAGAATTGCGATGGGTTTAGTATTTGGTTTAAACTTCCTTTTCGATCAAGGATTTGAATTATAAAATTATAGTTAATTTAGATACGCTCTTTAAGAAGGGAGAACAGCACCTCTATGAACAGAACCAATCTTTCAACTGTACAAATAGACAATATGAACCGATGGCTACTCTGAATTTCGACAGTGCTGCCAACACCGCTTCCAAGAAGTTAAATCCCCACTTAAATTTTAATTTTCCTTTATAAATTTTACTGAATTCCCCAATTGGGGAGATCTGTACATATTCAGGTATGAATAGTAGCAATTTGTTTCTCCTATTTGTTTAGGCTTTGTAGGCAATTGAATTAGAGTTTTATCCGAGTGTCGAAACCGTGAGATATATCCTGTCTGTTTAAAAGAAATCCAAAGATTTCTTAAATTTGTTAGTCCGGATGATTTTAGTCCTGAAGAAAATTTTAGCGTATGATTTAATCCGTGAGTCAAGGCAGTGAGATACGTCCAGATAATTCTTAATATTAATCAATTAAATTCTTTTAAACTCTTAGAAATTCTTAAAACTAAATTGCAATGATTCCTTGTTTTATCTTTAATTATCCAAGGAATAACTGTCCTTATATATATGCGTTAATTCCTAAACTATACTGTGCTTATATGATATATATATTTAAATTAGCTTTTTTTTTTTTTTTTTTTTTTTAAATTATTTTTTTTTTTTTTTTTTTTTTTTTTTTTTCCTCTTTTTTTTTTTAAATTTTTATATTTAAGTTTAATGATATTTTAATTTGATAATTATTCTTAGATCAACACTTTAGAGAGAGATGCTTTTTTTTTTTTTTTTTTTTTTTTTTTTTTTTTTTTTTTTTTTTTTTTTTTTTTTTTTTTTTTTTTTTTTTTATAATAGATTGTTTTAATTAGTGACCATCACAGCCCTGTCTTCTCAAGTAGTAGTATAGATGGTCTAGTATCCAGAGTATGAAGAACCTTGGGCCCCCAGGAGTATTACCTGGTTGTGAGTGGAATAACCAGTCAGTCAGGCCACTCCCTTTAGCTCCTCCTAGAAACATCTTTGATAACTATGCTTCCATAGGCACTGAGCCTCCAGGAAGAGCAGTCAAAACCCAAGCCGACAAGCAATCAATTCACTACCGTGTACCAAATATTCCAAAACCACTCCCCTGCTTATTCCAACTACTTTAAATTTAAATCATGGCTCCTATGGCCAAAAGAAAGGAAACCAAGCTGGTTCTAATATGAGAGTTGGAAACCGATATGACTCCTAAGTCATGCGCCCTATTTAGCCCCATTCTCGTAAGATAGATGACAAAACTCTCTCTCTCCCTACATAGCCAAATCGGACAGTCCCAAATCCTGTGGTTTAAATTTTCCACTCCTAGATTGCATTCGCAAAAATCCGAATCTAGAATACCCATTCTTTTTAAATGGGAATTCATTTGAGTATGTCCAGATAGTAGTCTATTATTTATAACTATTTCCTTTCGTGATAAAGAAAGGTTAGTATACCAAGGAGCATGATTGAAGGGGCCCACATGATCCAGATAGCTTCTCCCCTTCCTGTAGGAATCCACGTCATAAGATTGTATGAATTGGTCAGATGAGTCTAAATAGTTTTTTTTAAAGATGGAGTACAAGTCGTAATGTGGGATTTTAAAACGAATACAATTGTTTAATTTCGTACCTTCCTTAGCAAGACTATCTACCCTTTCATTTCCGATTATCCCCTTATGGGCCGGGATCCAAAGAATTTTAATTAAAACACCCTGGGATTTCGCCCAATGAATTCTTTCTCTAATAGTGGCTAGAATTAAGTTCATTTTCCCGTCAATTCCCTCTCTCCGAAGGCTTTCCGTTATGGATAAAGAGTCTGTACATATGAGAATGTGTTTAAAGATGACTTTTTCCAATGCTACCTGTATAGCTTTCATTATAGCAAAAGCTTCAATTGTAAATATAGACGCCATAGGGTTAAAACCCCCCTTAATGGAAATAGCCATGTCCTTTGAGAAAACCCCGAATCCGGCCTCATTGCTGTCCTTGGCCAAAGATCCGTCCGTGAATATACAAGCAAATCCGCGAAAATGCTCTTTACACAGCGTAGAAAAGGCATAATTCGCATCATCACTATTTTGGATTTCTCTACCTATGCTGGTGTTGCAAATACCCCTCAAATAATGCGAGTAAAAAGGAATGAGAAAAGATGGAGAATTGTTTACAGTTGCAGACATTTTGCAGACCTTACGAATATCTTGCCACCTCTCCAATATGAAAGACTGTTTAATACCCTCCCTCTCCGGGATATTTTCCCCGATCCCTACTAGATTTCCTAAATTTCCTTTTAAGATGCTTTTGTTGTGACATGTGTTTCTTGCTAAATACTTTTCCGTAAGAAATCTCCTCCTAGCGTTTAAAGGAGCTATACCATTTAGATGCAAGAGCGTATTAATAGGAGTAGTTTTAAAACAACCAGATACTCTTCTTAGCGATTCATTTTGAATAAATTCTAACTTTTTAAGGACATTTTTTGAAGCTTCTGCATAGAGCAGTGACCCCCAATCAATGCTTGGTCTAATAAGGCCTTTATAAAATTTAAGCATTGTGGAAGGATGAGCCCCCCAAGAATAAGAAGAAATGCATTTGAGCATAGATATAAGCTTTTTGCCCTTCTGGATTAGTGCATTTACGTGTTGGGTCCAAGATAGCTTCCAGTCCCAAATAACTCCCAAATATCTTACTGCCTCGCTGTTATAAATGAGGTCTTCCTGAATTTTTATTGAAACAGAATTAATCCGTATTGGCTTTTCATTTTTAGATATTAAAAGAAATTTGGATTTCCGAGAAGAGACTCTCATGTTTATGGCTGCAAAGAATTTATTAAGCTTATCTGCATCAGAGGTAAGAACGTTAGATATTTCCAGATCTGAATGAGCTGAGAAGAATAATGTTATATCATCTGCGAAAATGAGGCAACTCGTCGTTTTCGCTATGAAATTATTTATTGCAGATATGTAAATATTGAACATTATTGGGCTAAGTATAGATCCTTGAGGGACCCCTTTATTGGTAATAGCTGTGCCAATTTTTTGCCCGTTGCAATAAGCCGAAATCTCTCGGTGACCCATTATTAGTCGGATGAAATTGACAAATTCTGGACTTATCCCAAGTGTTTTGAGTATTATGCCGAGTTTCTCCACATTCACGTTATCGTAAGCCCCCTCTAGATCTAAAAACAATATGCCTGTATGTTTATCCTGTACCTTTGCTATATCTATGCTAGATCTCAGCACCGCCAGACAGTCATTACATGATCTATTTCGTCTAAACCCATAAGAGTTTTCCGGGAGTAATCCTTTATTTTCAACAAACCAACTTATTCTGTCATTAATTATTCTCTCAAGAATTTTCAGAAGAGTGCACGACAAGGATATTGGGCGGAATCCCGCGTCATTTGGTTTGGGGATGAAGCAAATAACATATTTTTCCCAAGAGTTTGGAATCTTATTGTTAATTAGAATTAGTTCGTAAAAGCACCTTAACCATTCCACTACTTCATGCGGAAAGTGTTTAATCATTTTATAAGAGATTAAGTCCCACCCCGGAGAAGACTTAGCTTTGCTTTTTGAAATGGCATTTTTAACTTCTTCTATAGAGATTGAAGCGGACATTGATGAAGAGGAATCAGGATTATAAGATAATTTCTCAGTAAAATCATTAGAATAATTATACGACCCCGAAATTTTATCAAATGCTTCCTGAAGCTTGGGATTGTCAGAAATGGAAAAATTTTCAACGGACTGTGTAGGTGGATTCAAAAACCTTTTTTTGAATGACTTAATTTGTCTCCATACTTCTGTTATTGCAATGTTTGGGGATAAGTTATTACAAAAGTCTCTAAAACCCTTGATCTTCGCATTAGCTAAAATGTGTTTAGCAGATTTTTGTTTTTCTCGAAGTACTTCCCAATTCGCCTCAGTGCCATTATTCAGCCATTCTCTCTGAGCTACTCGTCTTTCATTAACCGCATCCCTGCATTCCGTATTCCACCATCTAACAGGATAAGGGGATTTATGTTTCAAATTAGGGTTCGTTACGAATTTTGCATTAGCTTCTCTAAGGCTCTTATAAATTGAGTCAATGACTTTTTCATAGATTAGTAAGAAGTTTTCATTATTTGTTTGGTGATTTGCGGATAAAAATTCCCTTTTTAGGCATTCTTCAAATTTATTCCAGTCTACCTTGCTAGTTTGGATCCGTTCCCTATGGTCCCCGAAAGAGATGGAAGCCCTCTCCATCTCGACGACCATAGGGAAATGATCGCTACCCATAGAATCCTGGAGGATACTCCATCTTAGCCTATCAGCAATATCTTGAGAGGAAAGAACTAGGTCCGGCACACTCCTTCTTGCCGATCCCGGAATAACTCTTGTCGCTTCTCCAGTGTTTAGAATTTCCAAGTTTAAATCATCTATAATTTCAGAAATAAATTTGCCCCTAGAGTTATTTAACTCGCTCCCCCATTTATCTGAATGGGCATTTAAATCCCCCATTATGATAATATTTTGATTTGAATCTAATTCTTCGAAAAAATTTAATAGCTTAGGTTTATTAAGATAAACTGACGGGGAGATATACACAAGAAAAATGCTCATCTGAACCATAGTATTCAAGATCTTCACTCCGATGAGCTCAACTCCCTCGGGAATTGGTTGATTAAATTTAATACCTTTGTATTGTAGCTTACTATCTATATAAAGCATTAGCCCGCCATTTGCTGAATTTCCCCTTCTGTCCCGACGCACTTGATTGTAGCCATATAATCTATCTGAGTGATAATGTTCTAGGTACCTGGTTTCAGATATTCCAATTATGTCGAAGTCCTTGTAGATATTTAATAAGTCTGGAAACTTATTTTTCAAACCATTAGCGTTCCAGCTTAGCAATTTCATTGTTTGAAGATTCGATTCTAGTTACCTATTTATTGTTGATCAACAGTTCAGGCCTGTTACACCTTATAAACTAATCTTCTAACTTTAACCTATTGTATCCTACTCCTAATTGATTCCTTGAAGGATGTTTTGATTACTATTATTTCTTAGAATTCCCTGACCTATTGCTAATCAAATCTAACTAAAGTTCAGGGCTTACTTGCTATATTTTCATATCCTTATCCTATCATTTTCTTAAAGATTCCTACTATATTCTTATTCTACATTTTCTATAACTATTCTGAACTATATCCTATTCTACTGCAAAGCTAAATTACTGCGCTAGATCCCAAGCTTTTCCCCGCTATCAGCTTTTTCCGGCTTGCTCACATTTTCGTCAGTTGGAGCCAAAGTATCAAATATTTGTTCTTCAGCAATGTTCGATGCCTCCTTAGTTAAAGTTTGTACCTCCACTTCCTTACCAATATCCATACTGATGTTCAACTCAGGCGTCTCTTCCTCTTCGTAATTATCGCCAGGCTCTCTTATGAATATCTCGCTCGCCTCCTCAACAAGAATGGAGTGAGCCCCAATGTTCTGCTCAGACTCTACATTCGTAAGAATGTTATGATCTACCGTTAAGTCACCCTCTGAGTTCTGAACAACAATTGATTCTATATTTGAAGCTAATTTTATATCTTCATCCAAGGAATCCCATAATAAAGAACGTTCACGATTTTCCTCGAAACCCCTCTCTTCTTCAAATTTAATTCTAGCTAGTACTAAGGCCTGAAAGGAATTTTTGCCCAATTTATTTTTAATGTCATTAACCATATTATGGAAGATAAAGAAAATGCATTCTGGGTCAGAGGCCTTGTGAGCACCTTGACAATTTGCACAACACACCTCCGATTCGCAAAAGCCTTCATGATTCAGACCGCAATGATCGCATTTCGGATCCTTTTCGCAGGATTGACTTAAGTGTCCATATTGTTGACATTCAAAACATCTTCTGACCGGGGGAATAAATTTAAAAACTTTAGTGGGCACGTCAAAGATATCTATTCTACCTGGAGCTTTCCCCAAACAAAATATTTTAACGTCAGGAGAATCGACCCACAGAGGATCAACATCGTTTACTCTAGAATTATTCTTCTGTCTGCACCTTTCTATTCTGACCAAAACTCTTTTGGAATTAGGGTCTAGACCTTCAAAGAAATCTTCAATTGTAAGTTCAAATGGGACATCACGAATAATCCCTGTGGAATATACAGCCTGATCCGGAATGACGCCAACCCAGGAAGCAACTCCCAAGACAGCCGTATTATCGACAAGGTGATTAGCATCTTTCCATGTCTTCAATATAATTACCGCACGGTCCGCACTCCCCTTAAATATCTTACAAAATTCGATTCCCGCCCTCCTGAATCTTTTTCCCAAAAGGTAGGGGTGATAATTGCCCAAAAACTTATTTTCTTCTGTGTCTACTAAGTACACAACAAACGGGCCGCTGCTTTCCCTATTGTATCTATTTATTGGAGAATTTAATTGAGACTGAGGGGAACTCACGTTTGAAGAAGAATTCCCTGACACGACTGTACTACTTTCCATTGGCAATTGTTTTTTGGCCTTGTGCGAGATCACGTTATTCGGCGATGAGGGGTTACTATCCGAATCATACGGTGCCCTCCTCTTACTCATATCCTCGTCTTAAACAAAACTACTAGATAGGACTTAAGAACCCAAATCTATTTGAGAACTAATTTAAACCCTATAAATCCGTTAGAATAAGAGAGAGAGAGAGCTAGAATGTTTCGTACTGTTCGTATATTGAACTACGCAATTTGAATTAAGATAAAACCACTCGAGAACAAGCAAGAAAGAAGAAAAGCAAAAGGTACGTTACTTGATTGCCGTCTACCCAGGAATAGACCCCCTTCCTTTAGCCGTTTTATCGTAATGCCTCTTCTTTCGTTTGTAAATCCTCCAGGCCTTCAGTCTGAATGATTCTTCTCAACCTCATTCGATGGGATCGTCTATTATTTCCAATCCATTTATCCTTGAAGCATCTTAGAATTTTGTGAAAATTCCGACTCGTGGTTTTAATAAACTGTTTAATTATTAGTGGTTCGTACTCTTATTTATCGTTTTCTATTATTATTTAAGATTATTTTTCGATTGGATTGGAGCCTTCGATTAGCCTGATAGAAACCTCGTGGCGCTTTACCGCTTCTAGGTTAGGATTCTCCTTTGGTTAATAATTATTAAAGCTTTATGCACTTGAGAATATCTCAATCACGTTTAATTGATTTGGTTAATTTAGAATTGTTTGCACTTTTAGTCTGTATCTTGAATAATCTGGGTATTAAGAAATGTGGATACGCAGGAGTGCAACACGACTTGCGTGTTCGACGTTCCAAACTCGTATCACAAATTACAAAGTAGGTACTATTGTACCTTGTATCAGAGAAAAGAATTTCTCTGTTTTTAATATCTGTCTATGCGAATTATGATTACTTCTGAAACAACTTGTTGTGATCTAGTGGTTGTCTTGTTAATAATGCGTTTCGTTCAGCTCACCGAATTTTGTGTAAAAATTGTCAATATTAAAATATTGTTTTAGATTTGATGACTAATTCAATATCAAAATCATGTGTCAGATTACCATAAACTGATTATATTATTAGATAAAACACATATTATTGTGTTTTCAACGGAATTATAGCATTGTACTGGCTTCTCTGTAAAGCAGACTTGTCGTTTTTATTCGCCAATTCATCAAACAAGAATTGAAAATAGATAAAATAACAGAAATCTATATGTTTGAGGAAAATTAATAGAGTTTTCGATGTTGAAAAGAAGTTTCGGGAATTTTATGCAGAATTTAGGAACAATTTGAAATCATATATTTAAGAAAATGATGAAATATCACACCAATATTGAAATTTCTAATAATTGAAGTTGCTGTAAAATCTTCATTCCTATCTTATGAATAATCTAGAGAAAACAAAAAGCAATCCTCAAATCTTGATAAACTTTTTTACAGTACTTATTGTGCAAAAGGAAACAATTTTACCTAATATGTACTAGTTTTGAAAATGATTCCTCTAGTGATCAGAATTGAAATTGAAAAAAAGAAAAAAAAAACAACAAATTTATTACAATTTAATAATAATCTTTATCCTCTCATTCTAAAAATCAACACACAACATCCAGACTCATCTTAAACTCAATCATTTAAATTCGACATTAAGCCAAGCCTGATAAATGTCTGATGGGGTCAAACGCCTTATCACTGCTTGAAAAATAAGATAATTCAAGATTCCATTGGCTGGGCTACAAACTATTTATGACACTGTAATGGGATTCATTATTTAATTCGAATTGACTAGTTTTCAAATTCAAGTTCTTATATCAGTTAAAACTTTTGATTAAAATTATGCTACATCCTGACTGCCAGTGAAAAATCTTTTAAAAAGAAAGAAAAAAAAAATAAAATAAACTATATAGATATATTTCTAAAGAGATCAATCACACTAAATTCAGTAATAAGGTAAAATTATAATCGCGATGGTTTTTAGGTGTAAAAGAAGATTAAATACAGCTCGTTATTGTCACTAAACTATGTACATAATTGAAATAGATGTAATATACTAAAAGATAATAATATAGTAATAAAAAAAATTAATTCCCATCTACATATAGCGTATACTCTTCTCAATTAGATTCCTTTCCACAAATAGTTTATTTTTATTTATTTCATAATAACGTTCATAATCAAAATTACACTAACATAATCGACTGCATATATAGTCAGCTGAACATATTTAATTATCAGTTGTGCATATTCTTGGTATTCAAGAATATCGTAGCGTTACAATTTTGCTACAAATAGTGAGTCACTCCAATGCAGTACTGCAAAATTGTGCCTTATCAGTAAATTGCAATCAAGAACGTGCTTAGTACCGATACCTTATCAGTACCGGGTTTGGTCACTGTTGCAATACTACTGGACATATAAGATCCGCCAAAGGTGGTTTTATTCGACTTGTACCAAGTAGCTAGAAAGCAGTTCGTTAAAATAACGTTCGAAACGTTCAATAGCCAAAAGTGTAAGCATTGTGTCACTCAGGCAGTTAGTGCTCCAAGTTTTGGCCAGTATTATTTATCAATCATTATTAATCAATTCCTTTTTTTTACGTATTTTTCTTTATTATAATTGTTACAAATTGTTCTAATTATTATAAATTCTCGTGAAATATTGTATGAGGAAAATAATTTCAGTTTATCAGCTCTGCCTGTTATCAGTCCTAAGTTCCGGCCAGCTAGTTCTAAAATTATACTCATACGAGTATATTGAATAAAATCTGGGCCATGAAACGGTCATAATTATATTCTTCAGTAACTCCAGCCCTCCAGCCTTGAAGTTATGAAGTGTAGGTGCTAATTGTGGATTCATAACAATCGTAAGGTGCCGCGCTAGCAGACGACATTCGTCGATCATATTAATCTAGCCGCGAAAGATTGAAAAGATCTGACGTTTGTTACTTTGTTGTGGTCTTGCGCAACGAGCTGTCGCGGTGTATTGTATGGTTATGACAGTGGTACGAAATTAGGGCTACATGGTTGTATTGTATCAACGAAATGCGCTTTAAATAATTAATAATCAAAAGGATGATATCGATATGAATATGCAGTCCATAAATTGGCAGGAACTTTTTCCATCGCGATGGAGTGTCGTCATATTTATTTCTTACATGACACTATTCGTCAATCAAGGTACGATTATTTAAGGTTAAGTTTTCCCAAAATTTTTTCCCTAATCCTAAGAGAGAAACACACAAAATTTCTACCTAATTGGAAGTTCTGCCTTTGCTGTCTTTCTCTCTATTAAATTACAGTCATAATCTCAAATAATTAACCCTTCATTATTTAACATTAAACAAAATCTAGTATCTATGTCGCGTTAACGCTAAAAGGCAGGCGTTGAAATTGCTATTCTGAAACGCCTATGAGTCTAACGAATGATTTTCTTGCCCGATTATTTATCACCCTACGTCTTAGCTACACAATTTATTACAGGAATTTTAGTAACATGGTCTCAGAACGAAAAAAACTCGTACGAGTACAACACTGTGACAGTAGTAACAATGACGGAAGTTCTAAAGCTGGTTTTATCTATCGGTTTCTACTGCCGAGAGTGAGTATGTTTTTCTGAAGAATTATTGAAACAATTTTTTTCAGAGCTATAGGTAGTCGGATCAGATTAAAAATAGAATCTTTCTGTAGATTCGAAAGGAGCTTTTTTAGAACCCCTAAAATTAAAACGAACTTTGATTATGAATGTGAACTCAGAGGGTTCCTCGTTATATGAAATATTTAGCTGTAGCACAATTGAGCTCATGAATATCTCCGTTTTTCATCTCGTTATTGTAAGGAAAGATCGCTTGTATTTTAACTTTGTTTTATGTTTTACAGTCATACAATTTTATCACTTTTCCGAGAAATACGGAAATATCAAAAAGGTAAATAATAAACGAAAAATCATTAGTTCAATAATAGCTGGAGAAATGATCAGTACATAGTTTGAAACATATTCTATATACTTATTATTCTGTTTTTTAGTACTCTTGCTGTATATGGTACCGGCATTTTTATACTGCCTCTACAATAATTTAGCTTTTGTCAATTTGGCCGCCTTTGACCCTACAACTTATTATCTTTTACTACAATTTCGAGTAGTTGTAACGGGAATCATATTTCAGGTGTGTATAACGGAATAAAAAATTGCAATTGGATTGAAGACATTGAAATTTACTATTTTTATCAATTTTCGTTTAATATTATGTTCAAATTTTGTTCATTTTCCTTCAGGTGGTGTTCAAAAAACAGCTGTCTACCAAACAATGGATCTCACTAATTTTATTAACATTTGGTTGCATGATAAAACACTTGGATATTGGTAATGGGATTCGAATCTTCGGCAATTTGCATTTCAGTATGAATGCAATATTCATATTAATCCAGGTGTGCCTATCATGAGTATTTAACAAAACTTTTCACATTCAGACCATGCAAAAATTTATTCAAATTATTATCGAATTTTTATTCACACATATTTAATTCACATACAATATCATTGATAAAATTAATCACTTGAGTATGAAAAGGTGATTCCAACAGATTTACCAGATCGTTTGATAATTATTGAAATTCTTATGTATTTCAGACGCTGTGTTCGTGTCTGGCTGGAGTATACAATGAATATTTACTAAAAGGTCACGGAGCTCAAATCAACATTTTTGTACAAAATGTATTCATGTACATCGATAGTATTGTTTGTAACTTTGCAGTTCTTATAGGGCAAGGTAATCTAACAGAGATTTTCGACAATACAAACTTGAGTATTTTTGCTCAGCCAAAGATTCTTTTGATTATGATAAACAACGCAGCTGTGGGAATAATAACTAGTTTTTTTTTACAAAGTCTTAACTCAATTTTAAAAACTTTTGCGAGCGCTTTGGAACTTGTCTTCACTGCCATTCTGTGTTGGATTTTATTCAGTATCCCTGTGCATTTAAACACAGTTGCAGCTATTGCTGTTGTTAGTTATTCTGTAATTTTATATTCTCAAAATCCTGTTCAAAATACCCATTCAAAGATTGATACCAGCGATGAACCTGACAAAGAACAATTACTTGAATCAAAAGAAATCGAATCGGTTTGAAAATTTTGGATCAAATATTAGAAACAAATATTGTTTTTTTTTTATCATGTAATTTAGGGATTAACATTAACTACAAACATGACTTTTTGTCAGTATTTACTAATAGGCTCAAACTTGGCTATGCATCTTAGATAGTACTTGGGTTTAACTGTATAACGACAATTGCGATTACCTTTTGATATTAACTCAACTAGCCTAGTGCATTCGTGCCATACATATAGATATTGAATATCATAGGTAAATAACTCCATCTGTGTCACAAACTAACAGATAGTTGATAGTTTCTTATTGAATATGGCCGTACAGCCAGTATAATCTTATTTTTATTTACACACATAAAGAAGGCGACAGAACAACCGTTTTATCAAACTTGTTGATAAATCATTTCACCCAAAGAGCTGTATATAACATCAAACGTTGTTTTAACTTTTGAACTGACAGCTGTAGATATAATAGTATTAAATACGTAGTTATATAAAAGCTCAGGTCTTTTTAGATAGGGTGAAACCGACGAAGATGAACCATTTGCGAGAGCTGGGCCACGGGGTCTTTTGAAATATAGTCGATAAGGAATTATGAAATTTTACACTATATGCATTTACATTTAGTGGAATCTGTGGGCTGAATTATTACAGTCCAAGTCTGAATTTTTCAACCAAAGTTGATTGGTTGCTGTTTTGTGAATTTGATTTCAGATTTAAAATTTCAATTGAAGTGCAATTGGGAACATTTTAAGTCAAGTAAATACTAGAAGAGTATTTTTGAAACTTGGTGGTCCATTTTCGCACACTTTATACCGCAACATATTGTGATCATTGATAAAGTAATATATTATATTTCGAATAATAATATATTTATAATATATGTGATATTCTTACGAACTGTGCCCCATTTAGTCATAATATACCAAAATATAAATTGAACTTGATAAATAATTTCCGCTTTTAGTGAGAAAGTATTATTTATCTCAATTTCAAAGATATACAAAATATTTAGCAATTTTACTCTAGAAAATATCAACTTGTTTTGCTGATCAAGACAATATATATATATATATATATATTATATTCAAAATAATCCTAATCTGTATTTATTATTATGCAAGTGACTCGACTTGTGCATAATAAAAATAGCTTTATAACGACTAATGATTATAATAAAATACATTCGGTTTTAAAGATGTTATAATAATCTGCATTATTTTCTAAATCCCTATAGTTTTCTTTATGTTCACCCGTGTTCGTCGACATGGATTACATATCGTTATATTCGCAATGCTTGAATATACGGAATTGACCATACAGAAGACGTACCTACCGTGAAGATTCGTGGATGCGGATCACTTGTTGAATGAATCTGTTCAATTGATTGTGAATTCTTTATCAAGCATCAACAAGTAATCCGCGTCCACGAATCTTCACGGTATATGTATAGTTTAATTGGCTATAAGATAGATAATGACAGGCAAGGAATTAAGATAAAGCAACAAAATAGTGTTTTGCGATACAAGAGCGCAAAGTAGCAATCCGCGCACGAGTAAGGAATTGCTGCCTTAGGCTCGCGTATCGAACTCTATTTTTCTTAACAAATCCCAACGAACGGAAAAGTATTGAAACGGATTGAGATTTTTCAATACGATTGAATCCAGTTTCTTTTTTCGATAATTCGTATAAGAACGAATTGAAAAATGGCAATCCGCATACGATCAAATGGGAACGAATAGAGAATAATTTTGGTATTATTTTTCAATACGATCTAATTCGATTCCTTAATACGTTGATTTGTATTGAAACGAATTTAAAAATGACAATACATTTATTGTTTGTGTTTATTTTCGATTTATTATCCGGACAAACAATATATTTTTCACCAATAGTTGATTCTTTTTCGACTGGTAGAGCACCAGTTAATATTTCCAGGATGGTGATAATCATCTACTCACGGACTAATTAAATTTATTCATGTGGGTCACCCATCCGAATTCTGGACGCAGTTGAGATTGTTTAACTTGGTTGATGACCTGATGTCCGTCGTCGATCTGGATCTATCGCCGCCTATTAGAATTCTTAAGACTTCGAATCGATAGGTGAACTTTGATTCGTGAGGATTTACATCAATATGTACTTTAAAAAAATAAATGATAGCGAAATTTCACAGTCACTTCGAAGATTTTTGATGATCAAATAGTGTACTAGTAGTAAGTAAATTTAATATATTGAAGGTGTCCCGAATTAAGACGAACTCATCAATAAGTTAATTCGTTAAAATAATTGATTTGTACATTCCATGATTCAGTTCAATTCAAGATGAGAATATACCATTTTTAAGGTATTCATTCGGATTGAATGCAACGAAAAAAAACGAATTGCATTCCGTTTCTTATTTTCCGTGATTTTCTTAACAATTCACTCGGATCGGAACAATTATGCTGATTGATTCGGATTGATTCAGATGATCCGTATTCTTTTGAAAGAATTCATTTGGATAGAAAAAACTGTACTGATTGTAAGATACAAGTAATTCTCCATTATGGCACGGTTGCAGCCACCACATTTTGGCGCAAAAAGGTCTTTCCGGCAATAAAGTTTTCTGTCACGTTCGTAAAAACCGTCTTCACCAAATCATTTGCCACATTGAGCACAGAAAAAGTGCTCCGTATGCCAAGTTTTCTCCAAAGTACTTACGCATTTGTCGACAATCGGATCGTTACAATAAGCGCATCGAGGGGAGAACAAGTTGTGATAATCAGGCTCACAGTACGGGTGACTTTCCCTCTCAAAAAAGTTTCTTGTACGAAAAAAAAAGGACTTGGAATAGACTTTTACCCTATGTTTATTGATTCATACGATATTCAATAATGATAAAAAAATATGAGCGTATGTCTTTGATCTAAGACAGCATCGAGATGAGTCTTACGCAATATCTAGTAATATAATGGGATGAGTAACAAATTGTGAAATTCGGAGATGAGTATATTTCTCGACTGTTGAATCCGGAGCGTTTATTTTATAAAGCACTATCTAATTATTAGATAACTCTGGTACGAAACCTATGAATTCATAGAAGTGGAGAAGTGAATTTTCTTGACCGTTGGTGGTGTAGAGGGAAGATAAAATCATGGGTGTAACGGTCAAATTTGTTTATTTGTTTATGGCTGATGACGTTTCGGTCAGAGCACGGCCGACCTTCTTCAGATCTAACGTATAAACGTAATAAAAAACTCGTCGGGGGCAGGGGCTGGTCGACTTGGAATGAACTATCCCATACGTTAATCGTACTGATTAATGATGAATATTCCGATTCATTCATTTTCGAGGTCGATCTCTCCGTGGAAATAACGTTCCTTCACTCGAAACGTACTTACAAGGGTATTCCGTTGATGGCAAGTAATATGGATGGTGTCGGGACATTTGAGATGGCCAAGGCACTTTCAAAGGTTTGTTTAATTTCCAAGGGATAATCGTAAGTTGTGAGATACTGACAACCAAATAATAACGAATAGAGTTTAAGAAAAAAACCGATAATCCGAAATCCTTGAGGATTTTTCGTATGGGACTTTCTACAGCCGGGGTAAACCTGCATATATCTTGAAATTCATACATAAAAATTAGACATTATACTAGCAAGAGCTTGCTGGAGCTGATGTCGTCAACATCGGAGTTGGCGCAGGCTCTGTCTGTACTACACGTACGAAAACCGGAGTGGGTTATCCACAATTGAGTGCTGTTATCGAATGTACAACTGCTGCGCATGCTGTGCATGGGCATATTTCTGCTGTAAGCGATGATCAATTACGTTCAGATATATTTGATGCCTTCCAAAAATCATGTCAAAGGGTTAGAGCTCATATGCAATTGAAAAATTCATTCTAGGATGGTGGTGTTACGTGTGTTGGAGATTTTTCTAAGGCTTTTGGAGCTGGTGCTGATTTTGTTGTGGCCGGGGGAATTTTCGCAGGACACGATCAAGGTGGTGCGGAAATCGTAGAAAAAGATGGAAAACTTTATTGTGGTTTCTACGGCATTTCCTCTGCTACAGCAATGAACAAACATGATGATGGAGTCGCAGAGTACCGGTATGTATTTGAAGAAGCTATGAGTAAAGAAGAAAAACTTGCGATCGAAGATCAAAGACAAAAGTATGATGATATCTAATACAGAAACGTATAAAATTGTCATTATGTTACGCTATCTAAACGTCTGGCCCACTGCAAATTAATACTCTTTGAAAACCGCCCCAAAATCTAGTCAAAACCAGATTTGTAAATTCTCAGGATACGTCAAAGCTCATACCATGAATCCCGATATAATTTAATGAGTTTTTCCTATATGATACATTATTTTACTACTTGCTATGACGACTGCGAAAAAATACAGATGTAGAATCCTGACGTCGTAAATTATTATACTCTCAAATACATGAACTTCGCGAGTACGCATGAAATCTGAATGAACTTTGTGAATCTCAAGTCTTTTCCATACATAGGGCTCCTGAAGGCAAACATGTTGAAATTCCGTACAAAGGCGACGTCAAGGGAACAATCTTGGACATTTTGGGTGCCCTACGATCCTCATGCACCTACCTCGGTGCATCTTGTCTACGAAAACTTCCCGAACGAACTACATTCGTACGCTGTACTCAAGTGATAAATAATATTTTCGGTAAATAGCCACGGAATTCCATTTGAATACATATTATATATGAGTGATGATAAAATGTTTAAGAGAATATCATGTCATATAATTCGTTAATCGTTTGCAGTGATTTATGAATGTTACATTCGTATGACGTGTTGTAATGTGAATAAAACTTGAGTATAACTGACAATAATTACACTTCACACACCTCGTGTCGATAAATTTGATATTGACATACCTGGTGTTTGGTGAGTGATCACCCCTCCCCCCCCCCCACTTACATGTTTAAAAATTTGAGTATTTACGTATAATATCTAATCACACTGAATCTGAAAAACTCGGGGGAGATTGTGTATATATAACAGTGGCACACCCAAGTGGCACACTGTTGACTCTGTCTTCACTTAATGTCGGCCGGAAATTGACTGTATATACTTTTTAATGTCGAATAGAAATACGCATAATACGAGTCAATAGTTCATTAGGACTTAAGGCTAACGCACACCATTGCCGATCGGCACAACGCGAAGCGGTACGGCACAGCCGCCACTCAGTCCAGAGCCGCCTGACGCAATACTTCTGCAGTATCGCGGGACTAAAGGCAGTGAGGCGCGAAATGATATGGTCCATTTACCTTGGAATCTCGAAAGTATGTGTTACATTGAAATAATAGAATGCGAGTTTTATTTCGCCTTTATTCATGAATGAACAACTGCCAAACCGAGAGCCGAGCCTTCATTCATGAACGAACGACTGCCAAAACCAGAGCCTTCATTCATGAATAAGCGACTGCCAAAACGACAGCCGAGCCTTTATTCATGAACAAACGACTGCCGAAACGAGAGCCGAGCCTTTATAAATGAACGAACGACTGCCAAAACGACAGCCGAGCCTTTATTCATGAACAAACGACTGCCGAAACGAGAACCAAGCCTTTATTCATGAACGAACGACTGCCAAAACGAGAATCGAGCCTTCATACATGAACGAACGACTGCCAAAACGAAATCCGAGCCTTTATTTATGACCGAACGACTGCCAAAACGAGAGCCGAGCCTTTATTCATGAACGAACGACTGCCAAAACGAGAGACAAGCCTTTATTCATGTACGAACGACTGCCAAAACGACAGCCGAGCCTTTATACATGAACAAACGACTGCCGAAACGAGAGCCGAGCCTTTATAAATGAACGAACGACTGCCAAAACGACAGCCGAGCCTTTATACATGAACGAACGACTGCCTAAACGAGATCGAGCCTTCATACATGAACGAACGACTGCCAAAACGATATCCGAGCCTTCATTTGTGAACGAACGACTGCCAAAACGAGAGCTGAGCCTTTATTCATGAACGAAAGACTGCCAAAACGAGAGCCAAACCTTTATTCATGAACGAACGACTGCCAAAACGACAGCCGAAGCTTTATTCATGAACGAACGACTGCCAAAACGAGAGCCGAGCCTTTATTTATGACCGAACGACTGCCAAAACGAGAGCCGAGCCTTTATTCATGAACAAACGACTGCCAAAACGATAGCCGAACCTTTATTCATGAACGAACGACTGCCAAAACGAGAGCCGAGCCTCTATACATGGACAAACGACTGCCAAAATGACAGCCAAGCCTTTATTCATGAACGAACGACTGCCAAAACGAGAGCCGAGCCTTTATACATGAACGAACAACTGCCAAAACGACAGCCGAGCCTTTATTCATGAACGAACGACTACCAAAACAAGAGACAAGCCTTTATTCATGTACCAACGACTGCCAAAACGACAGCCGAGCCTTTATACATGAACGAACGACTGCCAAAACGAGAGCCGAGCCTTTATAAATGAACGAACGACTGCCAAAACGACAGCCGAGCCTTTATTCATGAACGAACGACTGCCAAAACGAGAATCGAGCCTTCATACATGAACGAACGACTGCCAAAACGAAATCCGAGCCTTTATTTATGAACAAACGACTGCCGAAACGAGAACCGAGCCTTCATACATGAACGAACGACTGCCAAAACGACAGCCGAGCCTTTATACATGAACGAACAACTGCCAAAACGACAGCCGAGCCTTTATTCATGAACAAACGACTGCCAAAACGACAGCCGAGCGTTTATTCATGAACAAACGACTGCCGAAACGAGAGCCGAGCCTTCATTGATGAACGAACGACTGCCAAAACGAGAGCCGAGCGTTTATTCATGAACGAACGACTGCCAAAACGAGAGTTGAGCCTTTATTCATGAACGAACGACTGCCAAAACGAGAGCCAAGCCTTTATTCATGAACGAACGACTGCCAAAACGACAGCCGAACCTTTATTCATGAACGAACGACTGCCAAAACGAGAGCCGAGCCTTTATTTATGACCGAACGACTGCCAAAACGAGAGCCGAGCCTTTATTCATGAACAAACGACTGCCAAAACGACAGCCGAACCTTTATTCATGAACGAACGACTGCCAAAACGAGAGCCGAGCCTTTATACATGGACAAACGACTGCCAAAATGACAGCCAAGCCTTTATTCATGAACGAACGACTGCCAAAACGAGAGCCGAGCCTTTATACATGAACGAACAACTGCCAAAACGACAGCCGAGCCTTTATTCATGAACGAACGACTACCAAAACGAGAGACAAGCCTTTATTCATGTACCAACGACTGCCAAAACGACAGCCGAGCCTTTATACATGAACGAACGACTGCCAAAACGAGAGCCGAGCCTTTATTCATCAACAAACGACTGCCAAAACGACAGCCGAGCGTTTATTCATGAACAAACGACTGCCGAAACGAGAGCCGAGCCTTTATACATGAACGAACGACTGCCAAAACGAGAGCCGAGCCTTTATTCATGAACGAACGACTGCCAAAACGAGAGACAAGCCTTTATTCATGTACGAACGACTGCCAAAACGACAGCCGAGCCTTTATACATGAACGAACGACTGCCAAAACGAGAGCCGAGCCTTCATTGATGAACGAACGACTGCCAAAACGAGAGCCGAGCCTTTATTCATGAACGAACGACTGCCAAAACGACAGCCGAGCGTTTATTCATGAACAAACGACTGCCGAAACGAGAGCCGAGCCTTTATACATGAACGAACGACTGCCAAAACGAGAGCCGAGCCTTTATTCATGAACGAACGACTGCCAAAACGAGAGACAAGCCTTTATACATGAACGAACAACTGCCAAAACGACAGCCGAGCCTTTATTCATGAACGAACGACTACCAAAACGAGAGACAAGCCTTTATTCATGTACCAACGACTGCCAAAACGACAGCCGAGCCTTTATACATGAACGAACGACTGCCAAAACGGGAGCCGAGCCTTTATTCATGAACAAACGACTGCCAAAACGACAGCCGAGCGTTTATTCATGAACAAACGACTGCCGAAACGAGAGCCGAGCCTTTATACATGAACGAACGACTGCCAAAACGAGAGCCGCGCCTTTATTCATGAACGAACGACTGCCAAAACGAGAGACAAGCCTTTATTCATGTACGAACGACTGCCAAAACGACAGCCGAGCCTTTATACATGAACGAACGACTGCAAAACGAGAGCCGAGCCTTCATTGATGAACGAACGACTGCCAAAACGAGAGCCGAGCCTTTATTCATGAACGAACGACTGCCAAAACGAGAGCCGAGCCTTTATACATGAACGAACGACTGCCAAAACGACAGCCGAGCCTTTATTCATGAACAAACGACTGCCGAAACGAAATCCGAGCCATTATTTATGACCGAACGACTGCCAAAACGAGATTCGAGCCTTGATTCATGAACGAACGACTGCCAAAACGAGAGACAAGCCTTTATTCATGTACGAACGACTGCCAAAACGAGAGCCAAGCCTTTATTCATGAACAAACGACTGCCGAAACGAGAGCCGAGCCTTTATACATGAACGAACGACTGCCAAAACGAAATCCGAGCCTTTATTTATGAACGAACGACTGCCGAAACGAAAGCCGAGCCTTTATTTATGAACGAACGACTGCCAAAACGAAAGCCGAGCCTTTATTCATGAACGAACGACTGCCAAAACGACAGCCGAGCCTTTATTCATGAACGAACGACTGCCAAAACGAGAGCCGAGCCTTTATTCATGAACGAACGACTGCCAAAACGACAGCCGAGCGTTTATTCATGAACAAACGACTGCCGAAACGAGAGCCGAGCCTTTATACATGAACGAACGACTGCCAAAACGAGAGCCGAGCCTTTATTCATGAACGAACGACTGCCAAAACGAGAGACAAGCCTTTATTCATGTACGAACGACTGCCAAAACGACAGCCGAGCCTTTATACATGAACGAACGACTGCCAAAACGAGAGCCGAGCCTTCATTGATGAACGAACGACTGCCAAAACGAGAGCCGAGCCTTTATTCATGAACGAACGACTGCCAAAACGAGAGCCGAGCCTTTATACATGAACGAACGACTGCCAAAACGACAGCCGAGCCTTTATTCATGAACAAACGACTGCCGAAACGAAATCCGAGCCTTTATTTATGACCGAACGACTGCCAAAACGAGATTCGAGCCTTGATTCATGAACGAACGACTGCCAAAACGAGAGACAAGCCTTTATTCATGTACGAACGACTGCCAAAACGAGAGCCAAGCCTTTATTCATGAACAAACGACTGCCGAAACGAGAGCCGAGCCTTTATACATGAACGAACGACTGCCAAAACGAAATCCGAGCCTTTATTTATGAACGAACGACTGCCGAAACGAAAGCCGAGCCTTTATTTATGAACGAACGACTGCCAAAACGAAAGCCGAGCCTTTATTCATGAACGAACGACTGCCAAAACGACAGCCGAGCCTTTATTCATGAACGAACGACTGCCAAAACGAGAGCCGAGCCTTTATTCATGAACGAACGACTGCCAAAACGACAGCCGAGCGTTTATTCATGAACAAACGACTGCCGAAACGAGATTCGAGCCTTGATTCATGAACGAACGACTGCCAAAACGAGAGACAAGCCTTTATTCATGTACGAACGACTGCCAAAACGAGAGACAAGCCTTTATTCATGAACAAACGACTGCCGAAACGAGAGCCGAGCCTTTATACATGAACGAACGACTGCCAAAACGAAATCCGAGCCTTTATTTATGAACGAACGACTGCCGAAACGAAAGCCGAGCCTTTATTTATGAACGAACGACTGCCAAAACGAAAGCCGAGCCTTTATTCATGAACGAACGACTGCCAAAACGACAGCCGAGCCTTTATTCATGAACGAACGACTGCCAAAACGAGAGCCGAGCCTTTATTCATGAACGAACGACTGCCAAAACGACAGCCGAGCGTTTATTCATGAACAAACGACTGCCGAAACGAGAGCCGAGCCTTTATACATGAACGAACGACTGCCAAAACGAGAGCCGAGCCTTTATTCATGAACGAACGACTGCCAAAACGAGAGACAAGCCTTTATTCATGTACGAACGACTGCCAAAACGACAGCCGAGCCTTTATACATGAACGAACGACTGCCAAAACGAGAGCCGAGCCTTTATTCATGAACGAACGACTGCCAAAACGAGAGACAAGCCTTTATACATGAACGAACAACTGCCAAAACGACAGCCGAGCCTTTATTCATGAACGAACGACTACCAAAACGAGAGACAAGCCTTTATTCATGTACCAACGACTGCCAAAACGACAGCCGAGCCTTTATACATGAACGAACGACTGCCAAAACGAGAGCCGAGCCTTTATTCATGAACAAACGACTGCCAAAACGACAGCCGAGCGTTTATTCATGAACAAACGACTGCCGAAACGAGAGCCGAGCCTTTATACATGAACGAACGACTGCCAAAACGAGAGCCGAGCCTTTATTCATGAACGAACGACTGCCAAAACGAGAGACAAGCCTTTATTCATGTACGAACGACTGCCAAAACGACAGCCGAGCCTTTATACATGAACGAACGACTGCCAAAACGAGAGCCGAGCCTTCATTGATGAACGAACGACTGCCAAAACGAGAGCCGAGCCTTTATTCATGAACAAACGACTGCCGAAACGAGAGCCGAGCCTTTATACATGAACGAACGACTGCCAAAACGAAATCCGAGCCTTTATTTATGAACGAACGACTGCCGAAACGAAAGCCGAGCCTTTATTTATGAACGAACGACTGCCAAAACGAAAGCCGAGCCTTTATTCATGAACGAACGACTGCCAAAACGACAGCCGAGCCTTTATTCATGAACGAACGACTGCCAAAACGAGAGCCGAGCCTTTATTCATGAACGAACGACTGCCAAAACGACAGCCGAGCGTTTATTCATGAACAAACGACTGCCGAAACGAGAGCCGAGCCTTTATACATGAACGAACGACTGCCAAAACGAGAGCCGAGCCTTTATTCATGAACGAACGACTGCCAAAACAAGAGACAAGCCTTTATTCATGAACGAACGACTGCCAAAACGACAGCCGAGCGTTTATTCATGAACAAACGACTGCCGAAACGAGAGCCGAGCCTTTATTCATGAACGAACGACTACCAAAACGAGAAACAAGCCTTTATTCATGTACCAACGACTGCCAAAACGACAGCCGAGCCTTTATACATGAACGAACGACTGCCGAAACGAGAGACGAGCCTTTATACATGAACGAACGACTGCCAAAACGAGAGCCGAGCCTTTATTCATGAACGAACGACTGCCAAAACAAGAGACAAGCCTTTATTCATGTACGAACGACTGCCAAAACACAGCCGAGCCTTTATACATGAACGAACGACTGCCAAAACGAGAGCCGAGCCTTCATTGATCAACGAACGACTGCCAAAACGAGAGCCGAGCCTTTATTCATGAACGAACGACTGCCAAAATGAGAGCCGAGCCTTTATACATGAACGAACGACTGCCAAAACGACAGCCGAGCCTTTATTCATGAACAAACGACTGCCGAAACGAAATCCGAGCCATTATTTATGACCGAACGACTGCCAAAACGAGATTCGAGCCTTGATTCATGAACGAACGACTGCCAAAACGGGAGACAAGCCTTTATTCATGTACGAACGACTGCCAAAACGAGAGCCAAGCATTTATTCATGAACAAACGACTGCCGAAACGAGAGCCGAGCCTTTATACATGAACGAACGACTGCCAAAACGAAATCCGAGCCTTTATTTATGAACGAACGACTGCCGAAACGAAAGCCGAGCCTTTATTTATGAACGAACGACTGCCAAAACGAAAGCCGAGCCTTTATTCATGAACGAACGACTGCCAAAACGACAGCCGAGCCTTTATTCATGAACGAACGACTGCCAAAACGAGAGCCGAGCCTTTATTCATGAACGAACGACTGCCAAAACGACAGCCGAGCGTTTATTCATGAACAAACGACTGCCGAAACGAGAGCCGAGCCTTTATACATGAACGAACGACTGCCAAAACGAGAGCCGAGCCTTTATTCATGAACGAACGACTGCCAAAACGAGAGACAAGCCTTTATTCATGTACGAACGACTGCCAAAACGACAGCCGAGCCTTTATACATGAACGAACGACTGCCAAAACGAGAGCCGAGCCTTCATTGATGATCGAACGACTGCCAAAACGAGAGCCGAGCCTTTATTCATGAACGAACGACTGCCAAAACGAGAGCCGAGCCTTTATTCATGAACGAACGACTGCCAAAACGACAGCCGAGCGTTTATTCATGAACAAACGACTGCCGAAACGAGAGCCGAGCCTTTATACATGAACGAACGACTGCCAAAACGAGAGCCGAGCCTTTATTCATGAACGAACGACTGCCAAAACAAGAGACAAGCCTTTATTCATGAACGAACGACTGCCAAAACGACAGCCGAGCGTTTATTCATGAACAAACGACTGCCGAAACGAGAGCCGAGCCTTTATTCATGAACGAACGACTACCAAAACGAGAAACAAGCCTTTATTCATGTACCAACGACTGCCAAAACGACAGCCGAGCCTTTATACATGAACGAACGACTGCCGAAACGAGAGCCGAGCCTTTATACATGAACGAACGACTGCCAAAACGAGAGCCGAGCCTTTATTCATGAACGAACGACTGCCAAAACAAGAGACAAGCCTTTATTCATGTACGAACGACTGCCAAAACACAGCCGAGCCTTTATACATGAACGAACGACTGCCAAAACGAGAGCCGAGCCTTCATTGATCAACGAACGACTGCCAAAACGAGAGCCGAGCCTTTATTCATGAACGAACGACTGCCAAAATGAGAGCCGAGCCTTTATACATGAACGAACGACTGCCAAAACGACAGCCGAGCCTTTATTCATGAACAAACGACTGCCGAAACGAAATCCGAGCCATTATTTATGACCGAACGACTGCCAAAACGAGATTCGAGCCTTGATTCATGAACGAACGACTGCCAAAACGAGAGACAAGCCTTTATTCATGTACGAACGACTGCCAAAACGAGAGCCAAGCATTTATTCATGAACAAACGACTGCCGAAACGAGAGCCGAGCCTTTATACATGAACGAACGACTGCCAAAACGAAATCCGAGCCTTTATTTATGAACGAACGACTGCCGAAACGAAAGCCGAGCCTTTATTTATGAACGAACGACTGCCAAAACGAAAGCCGAGCCTTTATTCATGAACGAACGACTGCCAAAACGACAGCCGAGCCTTTATTCATGAACGAACGACTGCCAAAACGAGAGCCGAGCCTTTATTCATGAACGAACGACTGCCAAAACGACAGCCGAGCGTTTATTCATGAACAAACGACTGCCGAAACGAGAGCCGAGCCTTTATACATGAACGAACGACTGCCAAAACGAGAGCCGAGCCTTTATTCATGAACGAACGACTGCCAAAACGAGAGACAAGCCTTTATTCATGTACGAACGACTGCCAAAACGACAGCCGAGCCTTTATACATGAACGAACGACTGCCAAAACGAGAGCCGAGCCTTCATTGATGATCGAACGACTGCCAAAACGAGAGCCGAGCCTTTATTCATGAACGAACGACTGCCAAAACGAGAGCCGAGTCTTTATACATGAACGAACGACTGCCAAAACGACAGCCGAGCCTTTATTCATGAACAAACGACTGCCGAAACGAAATCCGAGCGTTTATTTATGACCGAACGACTGCCAGAACGAGATTCGAGCCTTGATTCATGAACGAACGACTGCCAAAACGAGAGACAAGCCTTTATTCATGTACGAACGACTGCCAAAACGAGAGCCAAGCCTTTATTCATGAACAAACGACTGCCGAAACGAGAGCCGAGCCTTTATACATGAACGAACGACTGCCAAAACGAAATCCGAGCCTTTATTTATGAACGAACGACTGCCGAAACGAAAGCCGAGCCTTTATTTATCAACGAACGACTGCCAAAACGAAAGCCGAGCCTTTATTCATGAACGAACGACTGCCAAAACGACAGCCGAGCCTTTATTCATGAACGAACGACTGCCAAAACGAGAGCCGAGCCTTTATTCATGAACGAACGACTGCCAAAACGACAGCCGAGCGTTTATTCATGAACAAACGACTGCCGAAACGAGAGCCGAGCCTTTATACATGAACGAACGACTGCCAAAACGAGAGCCGAGCCTTTATTCATGAACGAACGACTGCCAAAACGAGAGACAAGCCTTTATTCATGTACGAACGACTGCCAAAACGACAGCCGAGCCTTTATACATGAACGAACGACTGCCAAAACGAGAGCCGAGCCTTCATTGATGAACGAACGACTGCCAAAACGAGAGCCGAGCCTTTATTCATGAACGAACGACTGCCAAAACGAGAGCCGAGCCTTTATACATGAACGAACGACTGCCAAAACGACAGCCGAGCCTTTATTCATGAACAAACGACTGCCGAAACGAAATCCGAGCCTTTATTTATGACCGAACGACTGCCAAAACGAGATTCGAGCCTTGATTCATGAACGAACGACTGCCAAAACGAGAGACAAGCCTTTATTCATGTACGAACGACTGCCAAAACGAGAGCCAAGCCTTTATTCATGAACAAACGACTGCCGAAACGAGAGCCGAGCCTTTATACATGAACGAACGACTGCCAAAACGAAATCCGAGCCTTTATTTATGAACGAACGACTGCCGAAACGAAAGCCGAGCCTTTATTTATGAACGAACGACTGCCAAAACGAAAGCCGAGCCTTTATTCATGAACGAACGACTGCCAAAACGACAGCCGAGCCTTTATTCATGAACGAACGACTGCCAAAACGAGAGCCGAGCCTTTATTCATGAACGAACGACTGCCAAAACGACAGCCGAGCGTTTATTCATGAACAAACGACTGCCGAAACGAGATTCGAGCCTTGATTCATGAACGAACGACTGCCAAAACGAGAGCCGAGCCTTTATTCATGAACGAACGACTGCCAAAACGAGAGACAAGCCTTTATTCATGTACGAACGACTGCCAAAACGACAGCCGAGCCTTTATACATGAACGAACGACTGCCAAAACGAGAGCCGAGCCTTCATTGATGAACGAACGACTGCCAAAACGAGAGCCGAGCCGTTATTCATGAACGAACGACTGCCAAAACGAGAGCCGAGCCTTTATACATGAACGAACGACTGCCAAAACGACAGCCGAGCCTTTATTCATGAACAAACGACTGCCGAAACGAAATCCGAGCCATTATTTATCACCGAACGACTGCCAAAACGAGATTCGAGCCTTGATTCATGAACGAACGACTGCCAAAACGAGAGACAAGCCTTTATTCATGTACGAACGACTGCCAAAACGAGAGCCAAGCCTTTATTCATGAACAAACGACTGCCGAAACGAGAGCCGAGCCTTTATACATGAACGAACGACTGCCAAAACGAAATCCGAGCCTTTATTTATGAACGAACGACTGCCGAAACGAAAGCCGAGCCTTTATTCATGAACGAACGACTACCAAAACGAGAGACAAGCCTTTATTCATGTACCAACGACTGCCAAAACGACAGCCGAGCCTTTATACATGAACGAACGACTGCCAAAACGAGAGCCGAGCCTTTATTCATGAATGAACGACTGCCAAAACGAGAGACAAGCCTTTATACATGAACGAACAACTGCCAAAACGACAGCCGAGCCTTTATTCATGAACGAACGACTACCAAAACGAGAGACAAGCCTTTATTCATGTACCAACGACTGCCAAAACGACAGCCGAGCCTTTATACATGAACGAACGACTGCCAAAACGAGAGCCGAGCCTTTATTCATGAACAAACGACTGCCAAAACGACAGCCGAGCGTTTATTCATGAACAAACGACTGCCGAAACGAGAGCCGAGCCTTTATACATGAACGAACGACTGCCAAAACGAGAGCCGAGCCTTTATTCATGAACGAACGACTGCCAAAACGAGAGACAAGCCTTTATTCATGTACGAACGACTGCCAAAACGACAGCCGAGCCTTTATACATGAACGAACGACTGCCAAAACGAGAGCCGAGCCTTCATTGATGAACGAACGACTGCCAAAACGAGAGCCGAGCCTTTATTCATGAACGAACGACTGCCAAAACGAGAGCCAAGCCTTTATACATGAACGAACGACTGCCAAAACGACAGCCGAGCCTTTATTCATGAACAAACGACTGCCGAAACGAAATCCGAGCCATTATTTATGACCGAACGACTGCCAAAACGAGATTCGAGCCTTGATTCATGAACGAACGACTGCCAAAACGAGAGACAAGCCTTTATTCATGTACGAACGACTGCCAAAACGAGAGCCAAGCCTTTATTCATGAACAAACGACTGCCGAAACGAGAGCCGAGCCTTCATACATGAACGAACGACTGCCAAAACGAAATCCGAGCCTTTATTTATGAACGAACGACTGCCGAAACGAAAGCCGAGCCTTTATTTATGAACGAACGACTGCCAAAACGAAAGCCGAGCCTTTATTCATGAACGAACGACTGCCAAAACGACAGCCGAGCCTTTATTCATGAACGAACGACTGCCAAAACGAGAGCCGAGCCTTTATTCATGAACGAACGACTGCCAAAACGACAGCCGAGCGTTTATTCATGAACAAACGACTGCCGAAACGAGAGCCGAGCCTTTATAAATGAACGAACGACTGCCAAAACGAGAGCCGAGCCTTTATTCATGAACGAACGACTGCCAAAACGAGAGACAAGCCTTTATTCATGTACGAACGACTGCCAAAACGACAGCCGAGCCTTTATACATGAACGAACGACTGCCAAAACGAGAGCCGAGCCTTCATTGATGAACGAACGACTGCCAAAACGAGAGCCGAGCCTTTATTCATGAACGAACGACTGCCAAAACGAGAGCCGAGCCTTTATACATGAACGAACGACTGCCAAAACGACAGCCGAGCCTTTATTCATGAACAAACGACTGCCGAAACGAAATCCGAGCCTTTATTTATGACCGAACGACTGCCAAAACGAGATTCGAGCCTTGATTCATGAACGAACGACTGCTAAAACGAGAGACAAGCCTTTATTCATGTACGAACGACTGCCAAAACGAGAGCCAAGCCTTTATTCATGAACAAACGACTGCCGAAACGAGAGCCGAGCCTTTATACATGAACGAACGACTGCCAAAACGAAATCCGAGCCTTTATTTATGAACGAACGACTGCCGAAACGAAAGCCGAGCCTTTATTTATGAACGACCGACTGCCAAAACGAAAGCCGAGCCTTTATTCATGAACGAACGACTGCCAAAACGAGAGCCGAGCCTTTATTCATGAACGAACGACTGCCAAAACGACAGCCGAGCGTTTATTCATGAACAAACGACTGCCGAAACGAGAGCCGAGCCTTTATACATGAACGAACGACTGCCGAAACGAAAGCCGAGCCTTTATTTATGAACGTACGACTGCCAAAACGAAAGCCGAGCCTTTATTCATGAACGAACGACTGCCAAAACGACAGCCGAGCCTTTATTTATGAACGAACGACTGCCAAAACGAGAGCCGAGCCTTTATTCATGAACGAACGACTGCCAAAACGACAGCCGAGCGTTTATTCATGAACAAACGACTGCCGAAACGAGAGCCGAGCCTTTATACATGAACGAACGACTGCCAAAACGAGAGCCGAGCCTTTATTCATGAACGAACGACTGCCAAAACGAGAGACAAGCCTTTATTCATGTACGAACGACTGCCAAAACGACAGCCGAGCCTTTATACATGAACGAACGACTGCCAAAACGAGAGCCGAGCCTTTATTCATGAACAAACGACTGCCAAAACGACAGCCGAGCGTTTATTCATGAACAAACGACTGCCGAATCGAGAGCCGAGCCTTTATACATGAACGAACGACTGCCAAAACGAGAGCCGAGCCTTTATTCATGAACGAACGACTGCCAAAACGAGAGACAAGCCTTTATTCATGTACGAACGACTGCCAAAACGACAGCCGAGCCTCTATACATGGACAAACGACTGCCAAAATGACAGCCAAGCCTTTATTCATGAACAAACGACTGCCAAAACGAGAGCCAAGCATTTATTCATGAACGAACGACTGCCAAAACGACAGCCGAACCTTTATTCATGAACGAACGACTGCCAAAACGAGAGCCGAGCCTTTATTCATGACCGAACGACTGCCAAAACGAGAGCCGAGCCTTTATTCATGAACAAACGACTGCCAAAACGACAGCCGAACCTTTATTCATGAACGAACGACTGCCAAAACGAGAGCCGAGCCTCTATACATGGACAAACGACTGCCAAAATGACAGCCAAGCCTTTATTCATGAACGAACGACTGCCAAAACGAGAGCCGAGCCTTTATACATGAACGAACAACTGCCAAAACGACAGCCGAGCCTTTATTCATGAACGAACGACTACCAAAACGAGAAACAAGCCTTTATTCATGTACCAACGACTGCCAAAACGACAGCCGAGCCTTTATACATGAACGAACGACTGCCGAAACGAGAGCCGAGCCTTTATACATGAACGAACGACTGCCAAAACGAGAGCCGAGCCTTTATTCATGAACGAACGACTGCCAAAACGAGAGACAAGCCTTTATTCATGTACGAACGACTGCCAAAACACAGCCGAGCCTTTATACATGAACGAACGACTGCCAAAACGAGAGCCGAGCCTTCATTGATCAACGAACGACTGCCAAAACGAGAGCCGAGCCTTTATTCATGAACGAACGACTGCCAAAATGAGAGCCGAGCCTTTATACATGAACGAACGACTGCCAAAACGACAGCCGAGCCTTTATTCATGAACAAACGACTGCCGAAACGAAATCCGAGCCATTATTTATGACCGAACGACTGCCAAAACGAGATTCGAGCCTTGATTCATGAACGAACGACTGCCAAAACGAGAGACAAGCCTTTATTCATGTACGAACGACTGCCAAAACGAGAGCCAAGCATTTATTCATGAACAAACGACTGCCGAAACGAGAGCCGAGCCTTTATACATGAACGAACGACTGCCAAAACGAAATCCGAGCCTTTATTTATGAACGAACGACTGCCGAAACGAAAGCCGAGCCTTTATTTATGAACGAACGACTGCCAAAACGAAAGCCGAGCCTTTATTCATGAACGAACGACTGCCAAAACGACAGCCGAGCCTTTATTCATGAACGAACGACTGCCAAAACGAGAGCCGAGCCTTTATTCATGAACGAACGACTGCCAAAACGACAGCCGAGCGTTTATTCATGAACAAACGACTGCCGAAACGAGAGCCGAGCCTTTATACATGAACGAACGACTGCCAAAACGAGAGCCGAGCCTTTATTCATGAACGAACGACTGCCAAAACGAGAGACAAGCCTTTATTCATGTACGAACGACTGCCAAAACGACAGCCGAGCCTTTATACATGAACGAACGACTGCCAAAACGAGAGCCGAGCCTTCATTGATGATCGAACGACTGCCAAAACGAGAGCCGAGCCTTTATTCATGAACGAACGACTGCCAAAACGAGAGCCGAGTCTTTATACATGAACGAACGACTGCCAAAACGACAGCCGAGCCTTTATTCATGAACAAACGACTGCCGAAACGAAATCCGAGCCTTTATTTATGACCGAACGACTGCCAGAACGAGATTCGAGCCTTGATTCATGAACGAACGACTGCCAAAACGAGAGACAAGCCTTTATTCATGTACGAACGACTGCCAAAACGAGAGCCAAGCCTTTATTCATGAACAAACGACTGCCGAAACGAGAGCCGAGCCTTTATACATGAACGAACGACTGCCAAAACGAAATCCGAGCCTTTATTTATGAACGAACGACTGCCGAAACGAAAGCCGAGCCTTTATTTATGAACGAACGACTGCCAAAACGAAAGCCGAGCCTTTATTCATGAACGAACGACTGCCAAAACGACAGCCGAGCCTTTATTCATGAACGAACGACTGCCAAAACGAGAGCCGAGCCTTTATTCATGAACGAACGACTGCCAAAACGACAGCCGAGCGTTTATTCATGAACAAACGACTGCCGAAACGAGAGCCGAGCCTTTATACATGAACGAACGACTGCCAAAACGAGAGCCGAGCCTTTATTCATGAACGAACGACTGCCAAAACGAGAGACAAGCCTTTATTCATGTACGAACGACTGCCAAAACGACAGCCGAGCCTTTATACATGAACGAACGACTGCCAAAACGAGAGCCGAGCCTTCATTGATGAACGAACGACTGCCAAAACGAGAGCCGAGCCTTTATTCATGAACGAACGACTGCCAAAACGAGAGCCGAGCCTTTATACATGAACGAACGACTGCCAAAACGACAGCCGAGCCTTTATTCATGAACAAACGACTGCCGAAACGAAATCCGAGCCTTTATTTATGACCGAACGACTGCCAAAACGAGATTCGAGCCTTGATTCATGAACGAACGACTGCCAAAACGAGAGACAAGCCTTTATTCATGTACGAACGACTGCCAAAACGAGAGCCAAGCCTTTATTCATGAACAAACGACTGCCGAAACGAGAGCCGAGCCTTTATACATGAACGATCGACTGCCAAAACGAAATCCGAGCCTTTATTTATGAACGAACGACTGCCGAAACGAAAGCCGAGCCTTTATTTATGAACGAACGACTGCCAAAACGAAAGCCGAGCCTTTATTCATGAACGAACGACTGCCAAAACGACAGCCGAGCCTTTATTCATGAACGAACGACTGCCAAAACGAGAGCCGAGCCTTTATTCATGAACGAACGACTGCCAAAACGACAGCCGAGCGTTTATTCATGAACAAACGACTGCCGAAACGATATTCGAGCCTTGATTCATGAACGAACGACTGCCAAAACGAGAGACAAGCCTTTATTCATGTACGAACGACTGCCAAAACGAGAGACAAGCCTTTATTCATGAACAAACGACTGCCGAAACGAGAGCCGAGCCTTTATACATGAACGAACGACTGCCAAAACGAAATCCGAGCCTTTATTTATGAACGAACGACTGCCGAAACGAAAGCCGAGCCTTTATTTATGAACGAACGACTGCCAAAACGAAAGCCGAGCCTTTATTCATGAACGAACGACTGCCAAAACGACAGCCGAGCCTTTATTCATGAACGAACGACTGCCAAAACGAGAGCCGAGCCTTTATTCATGAACGAACGACTGCCAAAACGACAGCCGAGCGTTTATTCATGAACAAACGACTGCCGAAACGAGAGCCGAGCCTTTATACATGAACGAACGACTGCCAAAACGAGAGCCGAGCCTTTATTCATGAACGAACGACTGCCAAAACGAGAGACAAGCCTTTATTCATGTACGAACGACTGCCAAAACGACAGCCGGGCCTTTATACATGAACGAACGACTGCCAAAACGAGAGCCGAGCCTTTATTCATGAACGAACGACTGCCAAAACGAGAGACAAGCCTTTATACATGAACGAACAACTGCCAAAACGACAGCCGAGCCTTTATTCATGAACGAACGACTACCAAAACGAGAGACAAGCCTTTATTCATGTACCAACGACTGCCAAAACGACAGCCGAGCCTTTATACATGAACGAACGACTGCCAAAACGAGAGCCGAGCCTTTATTCATGAACAAACGACTGCCAAAACGACAGCCGAGCGTTTATTCATGAACAAACGACTGCCGAAACGAGAGCCGAGCCTTTATACATGAACGAACGACTGCCAAAACGAGAGCCGAGCCTTTATTCATGAACGAACGACTGCCAAAACGAGAGACAAGCCTTTATTCATGTACGAACGACTGCCAAAACGACAGCCGAGCCTTTATACATGAACGAACGACTGCCAAAACGAGAGCCGAGCCTTCATTGATGAACGAACGACTGCCAAAACGAGAGTCGAGCCTTTATTCATGAACGAACGACTGCCAAAACGAGAGCCGAGCCTTTATACATGAACGAACGACTGCCAAAACGACAGCCGAGCCTTTATTCATGAACAAACGACTGCCGAAACGAAATCCGAGCCTTTATTTATGACCGAACGACTGCCAAAACGAGATTCGAGCCTTTATTCATGAACAAACGACTGCCAAAACGACAGCCGAGCGTTTATTCATGAACAAACGACTGCCGAAACGAGAGCCGAGCCTTTATACATGAACGAACGACTGCCAAAACGAGAGCCGAGCCTTTATTCATGAACGAACGACTGCCAAAACGAGAGACAAGCCTTTATTCATGTACGAACGACTGCCAAAACGACAGCCGAGCCTTTATACATGAACGAACGACTGCCAAAACGAGAGCCGAGCCTTCATTGATGAACGAACGACTGCCAAAACGAGAGCCGAGCCTTTATTCATGAACGAACGACTGCCAAAACGACAGCCGAGCGTTCATTCATGAACAAACGACTGCCGAAACGAGAGCCGAGCCTTTATACATGAACGAACGACTGCCAAAACGAGAGCCGAGCCTTTATTCATGAACGAACGACTGCCAAAACGAGAGACAAGCCTTTATACATGAACGAACAACTGCCAAAACGACAGCCGAGCCTTTATTTATGAACGAACGACTGCCAAAACGAGAGCCGAGCCTTTATACATGAACGAACGACTGCCAAAACGAAATCCGAGCCTTTATTTATGAACGAACGACTGCCGAAACGAAAGCCGAGCCTTTATTTATGAACGACCGACTGCCAAAACGAAAGCCGAGCCTTTATTCATGAACGAACGACTGCCAAAACGAGAGCCGAGCCTTTATTCATGAACGAACGACTGCCAAAACGACAGCCGAGCGTTTATTCATGAACAAACGACTGCCGAAACGAGAGCCGAGCCTTTATACATGAACGAACGACTGCCGAAACGAAAGCCGAGCCTTTATTTATGAACGTACGACTGCCAAAACGAAAGCCGAGCCTTTATTCATGAACGAACGACTGCCAAAACGACAGCCGAGCCTTTATTTATGAACGAACGACTGCCAAAACGAGAGCCGAGCCTTTATTCATGAACGAACGACTGCCAAAACGACAGCCGAGCGTTTATTCATGAACAAACGACTGCCGAAACGAGAGCCGAGCCTTTATACATGAACGAACGACTGCCAAAACGAGAGCCGAGCCTTTATTCATGAACGAACGACTGCCAAAACGAGAGACAAGCCTTTATTCATGTACGAACGACTGCCAAAACGACAGCCGAGCCTTTATACATGAACGAACGACTGCCAAAACGAGAGCCGAGCCTTTATTCATGAACAAACGACTGCCAAAACGACAGCCGAGCGTTTATTCATGAACAAACGACTGCCGAATCGAGAGCCGAGCCTTTATACATGAACGAACGACTGCCAAAACGAGAGCCGAGCCTTTATTCATGAACGAACGACTGCCAAAACGAGAGACAAGCCTTTATTCATGTACGAACGACTGCCAAAACGACAGCCGAGCCTCTATACATGGACAAACGACTGCCAAAATGACAGCCAAGCCTTTATTCATGAACAAACGACTGCCAAAACGAGAGCCAAGCATTTATTCATGAACGAACGACTGCCAAAACGACAGCCGAACCTTTATTCATGAACGAACGACTGCCAAAACGAGAGCCGAGCCTTTATTCATGACCGAACGACTGCCAAAACGAGAGCCGAGCCTTTATTCATGAACAAACGACTGCCAAAACGACAGCCGAACCTTTATTCATGAACGAACGACTGCCAAAACGAGAGCCGAGCCTCTATACATGGACAAACGACTGCCAAAATGACAGCCAAGCCTTTATTCATGAACGAACGACTGCCAAAACGAGAGCCGAGCCTTTATACATGAACGAACAACTGCCAAAACGACAGCCGAGCCTTTATTCATGAACGAACGACTACCAAAACGAGAAACAAGCCTTTATTCATGTACCAACGACTGCCAAAACGACAGCCGAGCCTTTATACATGAACGAACGACTGCCGAAACGAGAGCCGAGCCTTTATACATGAACGAACGACTGCCAAAACGAGAGCCGAGCCTTTATTCATGAACGAACGACTGCCAAAACGAGAGACAAGCCTTTATTCATGTACGAACGACTGCCAAAACACAGCCGAGCCTTTATACATGAACGAACGACTGCCAAAACGAGAGCCGAGCCTTCATTGATCAACGAACGACTGCCAAAACGAGAGCCGAGCCTTTATTCATGAACGAACGACTGCCAAAATGAGAGCCGAGCCTTTATACATGAACGAACGACTGCCAAAACGACAGCCGAGCCTTTATTCATGAACAAACGACTGCCGAAACGAAATCCGAGCCATTATTTATGACCGAACGACTGCCAAAACGAGATTCGAGCCTTGATTCATGAACGAACGACTGCCAAAACGAGAGACAAGCCTTTATTCATGTACGAACGACTGCCAAAACGAGAGCCAAGCATTTATTCATGAACAAACGACTGCCGAAACGAGAGCCGAGCCTTTATACATGAACGAACGACTGCCAAAACGAAATCCGAGCCTTTATTTATGAACGAACGACTGCCGAAACGAAAGCCGAGCCTTTATTTATGAACGAACGACTGCCAAAACGAAAGCCGAGCCTTTATTCATGAACGAACGACTGCCAAAACGACAGCCGAGCCTTTATTCATGAACGAACGACTGCCAAAACGAGAGCCGAGCCTTTATTCATGAACGAACGACTGCCAAAACGACAGCCGAGCGTTTATTCATGAACAAACGACTGCCGAAACGAGAGCCGAGCCTTTATACATGAACGAACGACTGCCAAAACGAGAGCCGAGCCTTTATTCATGAACGAACGACTGCCAAAACGAGAGACAAGCCTTTATTCATGTACGAACGACTGCCAAAACGACAGCCGAGCCTTTATACATGAACGAACGACTGCCAAAACGAGAGCCGAGCCTTCATTGATGATCGAACGACTGCCAAAACGAGAGCCGAGCCTTTATTCATGAACGAACGACTGCCAAAACGAGAGCCGAGTCTTTATACATGAACGAACGACTGCCAAAACGACAGCCGAGCCTTTATTCATGAACAAACGACTGCCGAAACGAAATCCGAGCCTTTATTTATGACCGAACGACTGCCAGAACGAGATTCGAGCCTTGATTCATGAACGAACGACTGCCAAAACGAGAGACAAGCCTTTATTCATGTACGAACGACTGCCAAAACGAGAGCCAAGCCTTTATTCATGAACAAACGACTGCCGAAACGAGAGCCGAGCCTTTATACATGAACGAACGACTGCCAAAACGAAATCCGAGCCTTTATTTATGAACGAACGACTGCCGAAACGAAAGCCGAGCCTTTATTTATGAACGAACGACTGCCAAAACGAAAGCCGAGCCTTTATTCATGAACGAACGACTGCCAAAACGACAGCCGAGCCTTTATTCATGAACGAACGACTGCCAAAACGAGAGCCGAGCCTTTATTCATGAACGAACGACTGCCAAAACGACAGCCGAGCGTTTATTCATGAACAAACGACTGCCGAAACGAGAGCCGAGCCTTTATACATGAACGAACGACTGCCAAAACGAGAGCCGAGCCTTTATTCATGAACGAACGACTGCCAAAACGAGAGACAAGCCTTTATTCATGTACGAACGACTGCCAAAACGACAGCCGAGCCTTTATACATGAACGAACGACTGCCAAAACGAGAGCCGAGCCTTCATTGATGAACGAACGACTGCCAAAACGAGAGCCGAGCCTTTATTCATGAACGAACGACTGCCAAAACGAGAGCCGAGCCTTTATACATGAACGAACGACTGCCAAAACGACAGCCGAGCCTTTATTCATGAACAAACGACTGCCGAAACGAAATCCGAGCCTTTATTTATGACCGAACGACTGCCAAAACGAGATTCGAGCCTTGATTCATGAACGAACGACTGCCAAAACGAGAGACAAGCCTTTATTCATGTACGAACGACTGCCAAAACGAGAGCCAAGCCTTTATTCATGAACAAACGACTGCCGAAACGAGAGCCGAGCCTTTATACATGAACGATCGACTGCCAAAACGAAATCCGAGCCTTTATTTATGAACGAACGACTGCCGAAACGAAAGCCGAGCCTTTATTTATGAACGAACGACTGCCAAAACGAAAGCCGAGCCTTTATTCATGAACGAACGACTGCCAAAACGACAGCCGAGCCTTTATTCATGAACGAACGACTGCCAAAACGAGAGCCGAGCCTTTATTCATGAACGAACGACTGCCAAAACGACAGCCGAGCGTTTATTCATGAACAAACGACTGCCGAAACGATATTCGAGCCTTGATTCATGAACGAACGACTGCCAAAACGAGAGACAAGCCTTTATTCATGTACGAACGACTGCCAAAACGAGAGACAAGCCTTTATTCATGAACAAACGACTGCCGAAACGAGAGCCGAGCCTTTATACATGAACGAACGACTGCCAAAACGAAATCCGAGCCTTTATTTATGAACGAACGACTGCCGAAACGAAAGCCGAGCCTTTATTTATGAACGAACGACTGCCAAAACGAAAGCCGAGCCTTTATTCATGAACGAACGACTGCCAAAACGACAGCCGAGCCTTTATTCATGAACGAACGACTGCCAAAACGAGAGCCGAGCCTTTATTCATGAACGAACGACTGCCAAAACGACAGCCGAGCGTTTATTCATGAACAAACGACTGCCGAAACGAGAGCCGAGCCTTTATACATGAACGAACGACTGCCAAAACGAGAGCCGAGCCTTTATTCATGAACGAACGACTGCCAAAACGAGAGACAAGCCTTTATTCATGTACGAACGACTGCCAAAACGACAGCCGGGCCTTTATACATGAACGAACGACTGCCAAAACGAGAGCCGAGCCTTTATTCATGAACGAACGACTGCCAAAACGAGAGACAAGCCTTTATACATGAACGAACAACTGCCAAAACGACAGCCGAGCCTTTATTCATGAACGAACGACTACCAAAACGAGAGACAAGCCTTTATTCATGTACCAACGACTGCCAAAACGACAGCCGAGCCTTTATACATGAACGAACGACTGCCAAAACGAGAGCCGAGCCTTTATTCATGAACAAACGACTGCCAAAACGACAGCCGAGCGTTTATTCATGAACAAACGACTGCCGAAACGAGAGCCGAGCCTTTATACATGAACGAACGACTGCCAAAACGAGAGCCGAGCCTTTATTCATGAACGAACGACTGCCAAAACGAGAGACAAGCCTTTATTCATGTACGAACGACTGCCAAAACGACAGCCGAGCCTTTATACATGAACGAACGACTGCCAAAACGAGAGCCGAGCCTTCATTGATGAACGAACGACTGCCAAAACGAGAGTCGAGCCTTTATTCATGAACGAACGACTGCCAAAACGAGAGCCGAGCCTTTATACATGAACGAACGACTGCCAAAACGACAGCCGAGCCTTTATTCATGAACAAACGACTGCCGAAACGAAATCCGAGCCTTTATTTATGACCGAACGACTGCCAAAACGAGATTCGAGCCTTTATTCATGAACAAACGACTGCCAAAACGACAGCCGAGCGTTTATTCATGAACAAACGACTGCCGAAACGAGAGCCGAGCCTTTATACATGAACGAACGACTGCCAAAACGAGAGCCGAGCCTTTATTCATGAACGAACGACTGCCAAAACGAGAGACAAGCCTTTATTCATGTACGAACGACTGCCAAAACGACAGCCGAGCCTTTATACATGAACGAACGACTGCCAAAACGAGAGCCGAGCCTTCATTGATGAACGAACGACTGCCAAAACGAGAGCCGAGCCTTTATTCATGAACGAACGACTGCCAAAACGACAGCCGAGCGTTCATTCATGAACAAACGACTGCCGAAACGAGAGCCGAGCCTTTATACATGAACGAACGACTGCCAAAACGAGAGCCGAGCCTTTATTCATGAACGAACGACTGCCAAAACGAGAGACAAGCCTTTATACATGAACGAACAACTGCCAAAACGACAGCCGAGCCTTTATTCATGAACGAACGACTACCAAAACGAGAGACAAGCCTTTATTCATGTACCAACGACTGCCAAAACGACAGCCGAGCCTTTATACATGAACGAACGACTGCCAAAACGAGAGCCGAGCCTTTATTCATGAACAAACGACTGCCAAAACGACAGCCGAGCGTTTATTCATGAACAAACGACTGCCGAAACGAGAGCCGAGCCTTTATACATGAACGAACGACTGCCAAAACGAGAGCCGAGCCTTTATTCATGAACGAACGACTGCCAAAACGAGAGACAAGCCTTTATTCATGTACGAACGACTGCCAAAACGACAGCCGAGCCTTTATACATGAACGAACGACTGCCAAAACGAGAGCCGAGCCTTCATTGATGAACGAACGACTGCCAAAACGAGAGCCGAGCCGTTATTCATGAACGAACGACTGCCAAAACGAGAGCCGAGCCTTTATACATGAACGAACGACTGCCAAAACGACAGCCGAGCCTTTATTCATGAACAAACGACTGCCGAAACGAAATCCGAGCCATTATTTATGACCGAACGACTGCCAAAACGAGATTCGAGCCTTGATTCATGAACGAACGACTGCCAAAACGAGAGACAAGCCTTTATTCATGTACGAACGACTGCCAAAACGAGAGCCAAGCCTTTATTCATGAACAAACGACTGCCGAAACGAGAGCCGAGCCTTTATACATGAACGAACGACTCCCAAAACGAAATCCGAGCCTTTATTTATGAACGAACGACTGCCGAAACGAAAGCCGAGCCTTTATTCATGAACGAACGACTACCAAAACGAGAGACAAGCCTTTATTCATGTACCAACGACTGCCAAAACGACAGCCGAGCCTTTATACATGAACGAACGACTGCCAAAACGAGAGCCGAGCCTTTATTCATGAACGAACGACTGCCAAAACGAGAGACAAGCCTTTATACATGAACGAACATCTGCCAAAACGACAGCCGAGCCTTTATTCATGAACGAACGACTACCAAAACGAGAGACAAGCCTTTATTCATGTACCAACGACTGCCAAAACGACAGCCGAGCCTTTATACATGAACGAACGACTGCCAAAACGAGAGCCGAGCCTTTATTCATGAACAAACGACTGCCAAAACGACAGCCGAGCGTTTATTCATGAACAAACGACTGCCGAAACGAGAGCCGAGCCTTTATACATGAACGAACGACTGCCAAAACGACAGCCGAGCGTTTACTCATGAACAAACGACTGCCGAAACGAGAGCCGAGCCTTTATACATGAACGAACGACTGCCAAAACGAGAGCCGAGCCTTTATTCATGAACGAACGACTGCCAAAACGAGAGACAAGCCTTTATTCATGTACGAACGACTGCCAAAACGACAGCCGAGCCTTTATACATGAACGAACGACTGCCAAAACGAGAGCCGAGCCTTCATTGATGAACGAACGACTGCCAAAACGAGAGCCGAGCCTTTATTCATGAACGAACGACTGCCAAAACGAGAGCCGAGCCTTTATACATGAACGAACGACTGCCAAAACGACAGCCGAGCCTTTATTCATGAACAAACGACTGCCGAAACGAAATCCGAGCCATTATTTATGACCGAACGACTGCCAAAACGAGATTCGAGCCTTGATTCATGAACGAACGACTGCCAAAACGAGAGACAAGCCTTTATTCATGTACGAACGACTGCCAAAACGAGAGCCAAGCCTTTATTCATGAACAAACGACTGCCGAAACGAGAGCCGAGCCTTTATACATGAACGAACGACTGCCGAAACGAAATCCGAGCCTTTATTTATGAACGAACGACTGCCGAAACGAAAGCCGAGCCTTTATTTATGAACGAACGACTGCCAAAACGAAAGCCGAGCCTTTATTCATGAACGAACGACTGCCAAAACGACAGCCGAGCCTTTATTCATGAACGAACGACTGCCAAAACGAGAGCCGAGCCTTTATTCATGAACGAACGACTGCCAAAACGACAGCCGAGCGTTTATTCATGAACAAACGACTGCCGAAACGAGAGCCGAGCCTTTATACATGAACGAACGACTGCCAAAACGAGAGCCTAGCCTTTATTCATGAACGAACGACTGCCAAAACGAGAGACAAGCCTTTATTCATGTACGAACGACTGCCAAAACGACAGCCGAGCCTTTATACATGAACGAACAACTGCCAAAACGACAGCCGAGCCTTTATTCATGAACGAACGACTACCAAAACGAGAAACAAGCCTTTATTCATGTACCAACGACTGCCAAAACGACAGCCGAGCCTTTATACATGAACGAACGACTGCCGAAACGAGAGCCGAGCCTTTATACATGAACGAACGACTGCCAAAACGAGAGCCGAGCCTTTATTCATGAACGAACGACTGCCAAAACGAGAGACAAGCCTTTATTCATGTACGAACGACTGCCAAAACACAGCCGAGCCTTTATACATGAACGAACGACTGCCAAAACGAGAGCCGAGCCTTCATTGATCAACGAACGACTGCCAAAACGAGAGCCGAGCCTTTATTCATGAACGAACGACTGCCAAAACGACAGCCGAGCGTTTATTCATGAACAAACGACTGCCGAAACGAGAGCCGAGCCTTTATACATGAACGAACGACTGCCAAAACGAGAGCCGAGCCTTTATTCATGAACGAACGACTGCCAAAACGAGAGACAAGCCTTTATACATGAACGAACAACTGCCAAAACGACAGCCGAGCCTTTATTCATGAACGAACGACTACCAAAACGAGAGACAAGCCTTTATTCATGTACCAACGACTGCCAAAACGACAGCCGAGCCTTTATACATGAACGAACGACTGCCAAAACGAGAGCCGAGCCTTTATTCATGAACAAACGACTGCCAAAACGACAGCCGAGCGTTTATTCATGAACAAACGACTGCCGAAACGAGAGCCGAGCCTTTATACATGAACGAACGACTGCCAAAACGAGAGCCGAGCCTTTATTCATGAACGAACGACTGCCAAAACGAGAGACAAGCCTTTATTCATGTACGAACGACTGCCAAAACGACAGCCGAGCCTTTATACATGAACGAACGACTGCCAAAACGAGAGCCGAGCCTTCATTGATGAACGAACGACTGCCAAAACGAGAGCCGAGCCGTTATTCATGAACGAACGACTGCCAAAACGAGAGCCGAGCCTTTATACATGAACGAACGACTGCCAAAACGACAGCCGAGCCTTTATTCATGAACAAACGACTGCCGAAACGAAATCCGAGCCATTATTTATGACCGAACGACTGCCAAAACGAGATTCGAGCCTTGATTCATGAACGAACGACTGCCAAAACGAGAGACAAGCCTTTATTCATGTACGAACGACTGCCAAAACGAGAGCCAAGCCTTTATTCATGAACAAACGACTGCCGAAACGAGAGCCGAGCCTTTATACATGAACGAACGACTCCCAAAACGAAATCCGAGCCTTTATTTATGAACGAACGACTGCCGAAACGAAAGCCGAGCCTTTATTCATGAACGAACGACTACCAAAACGAGAGACAAGCCTTTATTCATGTACCAACGACTGCCAAAACGACAGCCGAGCCTTTATACATGAACGAACGACTGCCAAAACGAGAGCCGAGCCTTTATTCATGAACAAACGACTGCCAAAACGACAGCCGAGCGTTTATTCATGAACAAACGACTGCCGAAACGAGAGCCGAGCCTTTATACATGAACGAACGACTGCCAAAACGACAGCCGAGCGTTTATTCATGAACAAACGACTGCCGAAACGAGAGCCGAGCCTTTATACATGAACGAACGACTGCCAAAACGAGAGCCGAGCCTTTATTCATGAACGAACGACTGCCAAAACGAGAGACAAGCCTTTATTCATGTACGAACGACTGCCAAAACGACAGCCGAGCCTTTATACATGAACGAACGACTGCCAAAACGAGAGCCGAGCCTTCATTGATGAACGAACGACTGCCAAAACGAGAGCCGAGCCTTTATTCATGAACGAACGACTGCCAAAACGAGAGCCGAGCCTTTATACATGAACGAACGACTGCCAAAACGACAGCCGAGCCTTTATTCATGAACAAACGACTGCCGAAACGAAATCCGAGCCATTATTTATGACCGAACGACTGCCAAAACGAGATTCGAGCCTTGATTCATGAACGAACGACTGCCAAAACGAGAGACAAGCCTTTATTCATGTACGAACGACTGCCAAAACGAGAGCCAAGCCTTTATTCATGAACAAACGACTGCCGAAACGAGAGCCGAGCCTTTATACATGAACGAACGACTGCCGAAACGAAATCCGAGCCTTTATTTATGAACGAACGACTGCCGAAACGAAAGCCGAGCCTTTATTTATGAACGAACGACTGCCAAAACGAAAGCCGAGCCTTTATTCATGAACGAACGACTGCCAAAACGACAGCCGAGCCTTTATTCATGAACGAACGACTGCCAAAACGAGAGCCGAGCCTTTATTCATGAACGAACGACTGCCAAAACGACAGCCGAGCGTTTATTCATGAACAAACGACTGCCGAAACGAGAGCCGAGCCTTTATACATGAACGAACGACTGCCAAAACGAGAGCCTAGCCTTTATTCATGAACGAACGACTGCCAAAACGAGAGACAAGCCTTTATTCATGTACGAACGACTGCCAAAACGACAGCCGAGCCTTTATACATGAACGAACGACTGCCAAAACGAGAGCCGAGCCTTCATTGATGAACGAACGACTGCCAAAACGAGAGCCGAGCCTTTATTCATGAACGAACGACTGCCAAAACGAGAGCCGAGCCTTTATACATGAACGAACGACTGCCAAAACGACAGCCGAGCCTTTATTCATGAACAAACGACTGCCGAAACGAAATCCGAGCCTTTATTTATGACCGAACGACTGCCAAAACGAGATTCGAGCCTTTATTCATGAACAAACGACTGCCAAAACGACAGCCGAGCGTTTATTCATGAACAAACGACTGCCGAAACGAGAGCCGAGCCTTTATACATGAACGAACGACTGCCAAAACGAGAGCCGAGCCTTTATTCATGAACGAACGACTGCCAAAACGAGAGACAAGCCTTTATTCATGTACGAACGACTGCCAAAACGACAGCCGAGCCTTTATACATGAACGAACGACTGCCAAAACGAGAGCCGAGCCTTCATTGATGAACGAACGACTGCCAAAACGAGAGCCGAGCCTTTATTCATGAACGAACGACTGCCAAAACGACAGCCGAGCGTTTATTCATGAACAAACGACTGCCGAAACGAGAGCCGAGCCTTTATACATGAACGAACGACTGCCAAAACGAGAGCCGAGCCTTTATTCATGAACGAACGACTGCCAAAACGAGAGACAAGCCTTTATACATGAACGAACAACTGCCAAAACGACAGCCGAGCCTTTATTCATGAACGAACGACTACCAAAACGAGAGACAAGCCTTTATTCATGTACCAACGACTGCCAAAACGACAGCCGAGCCTTTATACATGAACGAACGACTGCCAAAACGAGAGCCGAGCCTTTATTCATGAACAAACGACTGCCAAAACGACAGCCGAGCGTTTATTCATGAACAAACGACTGCCGAAACGAGAGCCGAGCCTTTATACATGAACGAACGACTGCCAAAACGAGAGCCGAGCCTTTATTCATGAACGAACGACTGCCAAAACGAGAGACAAGCCTTTATTCATGTACGAACGACTGCCAAAACGATAGCCGAGCCTTTATACATGAACGAACGACTGCCAAAACGAGAGCCGAGCCTTCATTGATGAACGAACGACTGCCAAAACGAGAGCCGAGCCGTTATTCATGAACGAACGACTGCCAAAACGAGAGCCGAGCCTTTATACATGAACGAACGACTGCCAAAACGACAGCCGAGCTTTTATTCATGAACAAACGACTGCCGAAACGAAATCCGAGCCATTATTTATGACCGAAAGACTGCCAAAACGAGATTCGAGCCTTGATTCATGAACGAACGACTGCCAAAACGAGAGACAAGCCTTTATTCATGTACGAACGACTGCCAAAACGACAGCCGAGCCTTTATACATGAACGAACGACTGCCAAAAAGAGAGCCGAGCCTTCATTGATGAACGAACGACTGCCAAAACGAGATTCGAGCCTTTATTCATGAACAAACGACTGCCAAAACGACAGCCGAGCGTTTATTCATGAACAAACGACTGCCGAAACGAGAGCCGAGCCTTTATACATGAACGAACGACTGCCAAAACGAGAGCCGAGCCTTTATACATGAACGAACGACTGCCAAAACGACAGCCGAGCCTTTATTCATGAACAAACGACTGCCGAAACGAAATCCGAGCCATTATTTATCACCGAACGACTGCCAAAACGAGATTCGAGCCTTGATTCATGAACGAACGACTGCCAAAACGAGAGACAAGCCTTTATTCATGTACGAACGACTGCCAAAACGAGAGCCAAGCCTTTATTCATGAACAAACGACTGCCGAAACGAGAGCCGAGCCTTTATACATGAACGAACGACTGCCAAAACGAAATCCGAGCCTTTATTTATGAACGAACGACTGCCGAAACGAAAGCCGAGCCTTTATTCATGAACGAACGACTACCAAAACGAGAGACAAGCCTTTATTCATGTACCAACGACTGCCAAAACGACAGCCGAGCCTTTATACATGAACGAACGACTGCCAAAACGAGAGCCGAGCCTTTATTCATGAACGAACGACTGCCAAAACGAGAGACAAGCCTTTATACATGAACGAACAACTGCCAAAACGACAGCCGAGCCTTTATTCATGAACGAACGACTACCAAAACGAGAGACAAGCCTTTATTCATGTACCAACGACTGCCAAAACGACAGCCGAGCCTTTATACATGAACGAACGACTGCCAAAACGAGAGCCGAGCCTTTATTCATGAACAAACGACTGCCAAAACGACAGCCGAGCGTTTATTCATGAACAAACGACTGCCGAAACGAGAGCCGAGCCTTTATACATGAACGAACGACTGCCAAAACGAGAGCCGAGCCTTTATTCATGAACGAACGACTGCCAAAACGAGAGACAAGCCTTTATTCATGTACGAACGACTGCCAAAACGACAGCCGAGCCTTTATACATGAACGAACGACTGCCAAAACGAGAGCCGAGCCTTCATTGATGAACGAACGACTGCCAAAACGAGAGCCGAGCCTTTATTCATGAACGAACGACTGCCAAAACGAGAGCCAAGCCTTTATTCATGAACGAACGACTGCCAAAACGAGAGACGAGCCTTTATTCATGTACGAACGACTGCCAAAACGACAGCCGAGCCTTTATACATGAACGAACGACTGCCAAAACGAGAGCCGAGCCTTCATTGATGAACGAACGACTGCCAAAACGAGAGCCGAGCCTTTATTCATGAACGAACGACTGCCAAAACGACAGCCGAGCGTTTATTCATGAACAAACGACTGCCGAAACGAGAGCCGAGCCTTTATACATGAACGAACGACTGCCAAAACGAGAGCCGAGCCTTTATTCATGAACGAACGACTGCCAAAACGAGAGACAAGCCTTTATACATGAACGAACAACTGCCAAAACGACAGCCGAGCCTTTATTCATGAACGAACGACTACCAAAACGAGAGACAAGCCTTTATTCATGTACCAACGACTGCCAAAACGACAGCCGAGCCTTTATACATGAACGAACGACTGCCAAAACGAGAGCCGAGCCTTTATTCATGAACAAACGACTGCCAAAACGACAGCCGAGCGTTTATTCATGAACAAACGACTGCCGAAACGAGAGCCGAGCCTTTATACATGAACGTACGACTGCCAAAACGAGAGCCGAGCCTTTATTCATGAACGAACGACTGCCAAAACGAGAGACAAGCCTTTATTCATGTACGAACGACTGCCAAAACGACAGCCGAGCCTTTATACATGAACGAACGACTGCCAAAACGAGAGCCGAGCCTTCATTGATGAACGAACGACTGCCTAAACGAGAGCCGAGCCTTTATTCATGAACGAACGACTGCCAAAACGAGAGCCGAGCCTTTATACATGAACGAACGACTGCCAAAACGACAGCCGAGCCTTTATTCATGAACAAACGACTGCCGAAACGAAATCCGAGCCATTATTTATGACCGAACGACTGCCAAAACGAGATTCGAGCCTTGATTCATGAACGAACGACTGCCAAAACGAGAGACAAGCCTTTATTCATGTACGAACGACTGCCAAAACGAGAGCCAAGCCTTTATTCATGAACAAACGACTGCCAAAACGACAGCCGAGCCTTTATACATGAACGAACGACTGCCAAAACGAGAGCCGAGCCTTTATTCATGAACAAACGACTGCCAAAACGACAGCCGAGCGTTTATTCATGAACAAACGACTGCCGAAACGAGAGCCGAGCCTTTATACATGAACGAACGACTGCCAAAACGAGAGCCGAGCCTTTATTCATGAACGAACGACTGCCAAAACGAGAGACGAGCCTTTATTCATGTACGAACGACTGCCAAAACGACAGCCGAGCCTTTATACATGAACGAACGACTGCCAAAACGAGAGCCGAGCCTTCATTGATGAACGAACGACTGCCAAAACGAGAGCCGAGCCTTTATTCATGAACGAACGACTGCCAAAACGACAGCCGAGCGTTTATTCATGAACAAACGACTGCCGAAACGAGAGCCGAGCCTTTATACATGAACGAACGACTGCCAAAACGAGAGCCGAGCCTTTATTCATGAACGAACGACTGCCAAAACGAGAGACAAGCCTTTATACATGAACGAACAACTGCCAAAACGACAGCCGAGCCTTTATTCATGAACGAACGACTACCAAAACGAGAGACAAGCCTTTATTCATGTACCAACGACTGCCAAAACGACAGCCGAGCCTTTATACATGAACGAACGACTGCCAAAACGAGAGCCGAGCCTTTATTCATGAACAAACGACTGCCAAAACGACAGCCGAGCGTTTATTCATGAACAAACGACTGCCGAAACGAGAGCCGAGCCTTTATACATGAACGTACGACTGCCAAAACGAGAGCCGAGCCTTTATTCATGAACGAACGACTGCCAAAACGAGAGACAAGCCTTTATTCATGTACGAACGACTGCCAAAACGACAGCCGAGCCTTTATACATGAACGAACGACTGCCAAAACGAGAGCCGAGCCTTCATTGATGAACGAACGACTGCCTAAACGAGAGCCGAGCCTTTATTCATGAACGAACGACTGCCAAAACGAGAGCCGAGCCTTTATACATGAACGAACGACTGCCAAAACGACAGCCGAGCCTTTATTCATGAACAAACGACTGCCGAAACGAAATCCGAGCCATTATTTATGACCGAACGACTGCCAAAACGAGATTCGAGCCTTGATTCATGAACGAACGACTGCCAAAACGAGAGACAAGCCTTTATTCATGTACGAACGACTGCCAAAACGAGAGCCAAGCCTTTATTCATGAACAAACGACTGCCGAAACGAGAGCCGAGCCTTTATACATGAACGAACGACTGCCAAAACGAAATCCGAGCCTTTATTTATGAACGAACGACTGCCGAAACGAAAGCCGAGCCTTTATTTATGAACGAACGACTGCCAAAACGAAAGCCGAGCCTTTAATCATGAACGAACGACTGCCAAAACGACAGCCGAGCCTTTATTCATGAACGAACGACTGCCAAAACGAGAGACAAGCCTTTATTCATGTACGAACGACTGCCAAAACGACAGCCGAGCCTTTATACATGAACGAACGACTGCCAAAACGAGAGCCGAGCCTTCATTGATGAACGAACGACTGCCAAAACGAGAGCCGAGCCTTTATTCATGAACGAACGACTGCCAAAACGAGAGCCGAGCCTTTATACATGAACGAACGACTGCCAAAACGACAGCCGAGCCTTTATTCATGAACAAACGACTGCCGAAACGAAATCCGAGCCTTTATTTATGACCGAACGACTGCCAAAACGAGATTCGAGCCTTGATTAATGAACGAACGACTGCCAAAACGAGAGACAAGCCTTTATTCATGTACGAACGACTGCCAAAACGAGAGCCAAGCCTTTATTCATGAACAAACGACTGCCGAAACGAGAGCCGAGCCTTTATACATGAACGAACGACTGCCAAAACGAAATCCGAGCCTTTATTTATGAACGAACGACTGCCGAAACGAAAGCCGAGCCTTTATTTATGAACGAACGACTGCCAAAACGAAAGCCGAGCCTTTATTCATGAACGAACGACTGCCAAAACGACAGCCGAGCCTTTATTCATGAACGAACGACTGCCAAAACGAGAGCCGAGCCTTTATTCATGAACGAACGACTGCCAAAACGACAGCCGAGCCTTTATACATGAACGAACGACTGCCAAAACGAGAGCCGAGCCTTTTTTCATGAACGAAAGACTGAAACGTCTAGTTGTTTGAGCAATTTGCCTTCAATTTGATATTTTGGAGTACATACTTGGGTATCAAGTATAGAATCAGTCAACTTTTAACTAGGTGTTCGACGATCCACAGAGATCCAGACAATGGGGTATTTTTGTTTATTTTGTTGCCAACTATGCGTCGACGTTTCAACTGGCTGTTGACGAAACGATGACTATATTATCAAGTCCAATGATAGTCGGCGTGCGAATAAATATAGTCTCAGTTCCGAAGCGTTACGTGAATGCCATGGGCGTTCCAGACTCATCTGAATAATGAACTAGCTGAACAATCAATCGCTCATACTCATAGTGATTGATGCCCGACTTGAATATTCCACGTGAGGAACGGACAGACAAATTAGACGTAACTGACCTTTCCTTAAACCTTGTCTACTTTCAAACAGACTTTTTGCAAATAGAAAGTTAACCTGTCACAACTAATTACCAATTGCCTCCACTTTGAATAACATTTTCGATAAACAATGTGACACACTTTTTTCATTCATTATCACCAGTTCTTAGCTAGTCAGCATCAAAAATCATCAAGGTCCGTGCTAGTAAAGACAGCTAATACCATGCATCGAACCCACTTATCGTAGTTCCAATGCTTCCGTTCAACAATTGTTTGAAAAAGTAGAACTAGAATTTCGTAGACACACATTCAAAATCATGATTGTATCAGACCTTCCAGCTTTACTATCATAACTTTCTGGCCCACTCATGTTCATGCTCAAAATGATGAGTCTAGAGGTTCTTAGCTACTATGCCCATCCGGTCATATACCTACCCTTATAGTTATTGTGGGGTGGAATATAAATCTATAATCCTCTGCATATCGTTGTTACGCACCGAAACATGTCAACATACGTTCATTCCCAATGTATCGTTGTCCCATCATACATACGTGTGTAGAAATGTACTAGGTACGTGACCAACAGAATGGGGGATTCCCGTAGGAAGCCCCTCGCAGACTTGTAAGTAAATTTCTTTCGTTAGCACCTGCGAGACCTGCAGGAACGCCAATAGTCTTGCGTGGTCACACCTCCCCCATTCTGCAACCTCCTCGTGGCTGCGGGCCTCCAAGTGGGGTGAGATGGTCGATATTTTCACTACACGAAGAGCCAAACAGCAGCAACCACCTTGATGGTTGAAAGAGCGGCAGTCACATGCCTGATGCCGGTGGATATCGGTCGAGCTTCCGTACCGTGTTTTAATTAGGTTCTGGTTCCAATGTCGTGTGCTTATTGTTCAGAAGACTACTCAACGAATTTAACGGATATTAAAGAAACTGTGAAACGCCACTGTATTTCATGTTCGACAATCTGGTAAATCTTAACGCCGAAATTATCGGAGGTAGGAAAAATGATGAAACTTCCATAGAGGTAGTAATGTCAGCGCTAAATAATTCAATTAATACAAGTGTTATCGTGATTCGGTTTAGTTAGTCGATTAGTTAAAAACCGCCATACCGCTTCGAGCGGCTTGATATTCTTTTTTAGTTATTCAAGATTGACTATCGCAGTTCATGGGCAAATTTGATTAAATAAATTCCTAACGCGTGAGTAATAGATAATCGATATTTCCGATAAATTCATCGACTAGAAAATGGAGACAGCAATAATTCGCGTAAAGAAATTATTGTGACATTTTTCTTTTTTTTTTCTCTCTTCAGTAATGCAAAAAAGCATGATAAGCAATTTTATAATGACACTGCAGAGGCAGTGCTATACGAAATAGAGGAAGTATATTTTATACTTCGTTAATTATAAGACAAACGGTTGACCGGCTTATGCATTAGTTGTTGGCAAGAAAGTAGTTAAAATATTTATAACGTATATCCGCTAGATAATTACTAATTATATTAACAAGCTCCACGAACTATTTAAATGCTCTGTTAAGCAGGTTTAATTATCGGCATGATATCATCCTTCGACCGGCACGTGGTTTTTGTTCCTTTTTCTTCTCTTTCCGAATAAATAAATTTATTATGAGTCTCGGATGTACAACCAATCGGGTAATGCTGTCTAACATAAGGCAAAAGGACCGTCACCTGCTTCAGAATTTCATACCATTATGCAACCACATTCGTGTGTACTACTTTTATGGAGGGGTCGCTGGGCCGCCCACCACACGACCTCAGATCTTTTGATAAATTTAACGTTTCCTTTCGACCGCTAGTAGGCCGTCGTCAAGTTATCATTAGTACAGGTCATAGGACTCCCTATCCGTGCAAAATTAGAATAATTTTCCCCACTTGTTAACGAATTCTGATTGTTATTATCTCAGAAATAGACCTGGATGAAGAAGTAGACAGGGGATATACCTGTGTACGACCTTTCTAATGCGATAATTACGATAAAGCGATGAGATCTTGAGAAGAGAATTAGAGACTTTGAGATTGACGTACACGATTCTACTATTTGCAACGTAGTGGAAAAATTCCTAAACACGTTCTATTCGCTGTAGGTAAACAGCTTACAGCTTAGATACCATCCAAAAATACAATCCAGCTGTTCCATCGTATGGTAGTTGGTGAAGCCGGCCTGAGAAGCCTCATCCTGTTTTTAGGAGTGAAAAATCCTCCTGCCTGCAGTACCAATAATTATGAGGAAGTTCGAAGCACTGAACGATCATGCTATATAGTGGGTCATGCCCGGCTGCTTGGAGTTGGCACCAAAGATGACGGGATCTACGAGTTCCGGACCACCACAGCCTCCCAAGGAAGCGGCGCCGAAAGCCGAACAGCATCAGCTAAGAGGAAAAATGACACCCAGACCGGAGTCGGGGCAACCGGGTCAGCCGATGCAGCTGACGCCGCTTTGGGAACACGTAGTAAGTGCATAATGGTTTTGCAAAAATTGGAAACAGTTCATCTGTAGGGATCAATACACAAAAGGAAGTGATGATAAGAAATCAAAAACATCTCGAAATACTTCGCGTTATATTTGACTGATGATTCATTAGAGTCTGCTTCCATACGGTAGCAGGAGCTGTGCTGATAATTGTATCTGGCGTGCATATCGATTCGTACAATAGTTCACTTTTCTCGTTCAGCGAGATTCAGTTTAGATAATTAATTCGTAGGTTCGAACGCGTCGGTTCCCGATGTCTGTCGACGCGGAATCTACATTCAGAGAAATTTCGGATCGACTGCGAGACCCTGAGTGGGAAGTTCGCCAGCATGCTCTTAGAGTCCTTGTCGACGTTCTGCCTGTTCTCGAACAGCATGTCGTAGACAAGTTGATGGTCTCTGTTGTCCCCGAACTGGTAACCAATCTGGGCCATCCGGCACCAGCTGTAAGAAAAGGTGCGTTGGATACTCTCAGAGTTTATCTCTGTTACAGCCAGGACAAGGAGAACATGTTCCAGAAGGTATAAAATTTGGCTCTAGCTCATTCCTAGATTTTTGCTCCATACAAATTCATTCCCCATATAGATTTTGGATGAAGGATTCAACCGGCCTGATGCTCTCGATAACTTTCAAAACAACGTTAGCATGGGAATGATTTTGAGCGTTCCATCATTGCTGTTCCCATCGGCTGGAAGCCCACGACCTCCGGAAGGGGTCCTAAAGTTTGCCGTAAACGCCTTGGCCTCGCGTCTGGTTCAAGTAACTCATCAAGAAGCTGCCTTGAGATCTTTGGCACGAATTCGAGAAATAATTGGTGGTCAAGAGTTCGATTCTCACATGTTGGACTACAATGCTAATGTAAAACGCGACTTTGAGGTACTCTGCGAGGTATACAACGTGAAGATTTACCAGGATAATGAAGATAAATCGAACGGTGAAACGAAGGGAGAAGAAATTAGGGAAATTGTGCCGTTAATTAAGGAGTGGAGCAGCGACAGCGATTCGTCTGGTGCTACAGACGACGGCAGAGATGAAGACGAAGATCGGGATGATGCCCTTGTAGGACCGATGCCACTAGCTCGGGTGGTTCTTGAAACCGAGATAAAATTCGACGAAGAAACTGCGATCACGATGACGATTCTGGAGGAAAAAGATAAAGAAAGTGACGCTGAAGAGTCGGACTCTGATAGTGATTTTGACCCTGAAGACGTCGGCGTTGTTCAGGTTCTGGAAGATGCGGCTACTGATCGGGGAAAAACGAGACGACGCGTACGTTTCGGTGGAGAAATTGTCAAACTTCGAACACCGGATAGTGACGAGGCCAGTATTGGCAAGCCGGAATTACGCAGAACTAAAATACCTTTACCATTATTTCCGGCTACAAAAATGCCTCTTGATCACCGTAGGTCTTTTTCACAGCCGACTAGCCCCACTCACTCCAATAAACCAAAGAAACGCTCGCTGTCTAGCAGTCCGAAGAGAGAAGTTTACACACACAACGCAATGCTTAGCCCGAAGAAGAGCATCCTGACAAGACCCAGCAGTCCCGTGTACGTCATACAACCCGTGAAAACGAGGAAAAAGGACAGGAAGAACCGCAAGAAGAAGTCGTCCACGTCTTCCAATGGCATTCCGAAAAATTTAACACAGTTGAAACAGATCAAAGAAACTCCAGAGGCTGATGAAATCTCCGAAAAGAACTCTGAGACGAAAGAAAATGATGGGGTGGTAAATGGAAGCGAGGAATCGACGGTTCTTCCGGAGGTGAAGAAGGAAACAATTAAATTAGTGAAGAGCGCTCCTGATGTTCAGAAATCTAATGTCAACGTGGATTTAAGAGAACGTGGTGGGGATGAAGGGTCGGCAGAAAGACCGGGAGAGATTAATACGAGTAAGGAATCCCCGAAGCGATCATCTCGACCATCAAGCCGCGTAAATTTTGATGTATTTCCGAAGCAGGAGAGAAACTATATTCTTATGGAGCTATCGAGTCCTGAGAGAAAAAAATACGCTGAGAAAATGAGCGGATCGAATGAGTCTGGTAATGATTTTTCACCGTTTGGCGCGGCAGTAAACGACTCGACGAATATTTTAACACCAAAAACCGAAATGGCAGTGTCTGATCAATTGCTGACTCAAATAATCGATAACGTATCAATAGCCACGAGCCAGACATCCGGTGGCTCGGAAGGGACAATGATACAACGTGTTCCGACGACAATGAAGACGGACCGTTCAAACACCACCGGCGATGTCGGGTCTAAAAGTGTCCAGGAATTACAGGGCGAAAAAATTTCGTCGAATATTTCGACGGTTTTAATTCCGAGGAACTTGCAAACCTCGGAAGAAGTCGTTGGCCAGTTTAAAAGAGACGCCAACATGACGTCGACTGCTTCTAACAAACAAAACAGTGAAAGTGGTGTTCATATGGACGTTGATAAAAATCGTTATAGTTTTCGGGAATTGACGAGTGACACAAGGAACGGTTCCACCCCGGATGAAAGCGAGAGTTTGACTTGCAGCAGTAGCGAAGGGGAAGGATACTCGCAGGAACCTAGCTGGGAAGAATTGGGACTAGTTGATCAAGAAACCCTGAACGATCTCCACAACAAGGTACATATAGGAATACGCTAGAATAATTGTAATTCCTCATCTTGTTTCATTTAGTTTCGAAATTTAAACCAGGCCAAAGATTTTTTTGAAATTTTAGTCATCGCAGGACGGTCGTAACAAAATTTAGTAAAAAAGGAGCGGGAGAGGGATATAGTATTATAGTTGCACGGTTATTGTTGGGAAACATTTTCATCTTTTGTTCAAATTATTTTGCGAGGTGAGACGCGAACTGAGAAACATATCACATGGGCCAGAATCGTGTTGAATCCTTTTGCGCACTCATATTGTTAACAAAAAAGCTCCAAGAGGTAGATAATTCAGATCTATGATGTTTCAATGCACAAAACTTACAACTAAATGCGTGTGTCAAAATATTGCGGAATCTGGGTAATTTTGGTAATCAATGTCTGTATTTATTATTCGCAAAAACGGATACATAGTTAAGATACATCTGGCGAAACATATTGGAAATAATCTAGCGGCGAATAGTCGAACAGTTCGAAGTCAAGTTTAAATTTTTCATACAATTTTTGCACCAAATCGTGAGTCAGTTGACTGAAGTAGATTTTTGCAGCGTTAGAATTAGTGCCACTGCTGTGTCTCCATTTCGGTTTCAATTTGTTTTCCATTCCCAATTCGTATATTGCGTATATCTGGTCCCTCCACAAGGTTTCAACCTACAATCACAAACTTACGACATTATTTTCCGAAATTTTCGACAGCTTTCCTCTCGCTTCGATATTTGAAAACGAAGGAATGTACGATGAAAATAAAATCCGTAAATAACCTTCGCGATTAAGTCGAATTTCACGAGACACGGAGCACAGAAAAGGTAATAAGGCATCCAGTGGTCATCCCCGTAGCTTGCCAAATCCGTGTGGATTAAATATTGAACGAATTCTCTCCATGTGGGCTCAATTCCTGCCGGAGGAGGGACTCCCTCCTTTCTAATCACTTGATCCGAACTTGGAAGAGCGATTTTGCGATCTAAAATGTACCTTCTTTACTCTCGCCCTTACATCGATTTAAAATGAAAGGAATAACAACATAAGAAAGTTGCACGCGAGCTGGCGTGCATAATATGCACTTGAAAATTTTTCTTCTTGAAATGTTAAAGTGCGACACCTTATTGCTTTCCAACGTATAACATCCATTTTAACGTACCAATTGTTGGTTTATCGATCAGAAAATGTAATTCAAAAATTGAAGGTCAATGTGTAAAACTTCTACCCCTATTCCGTTCAGGTCGTTAGCATGATATGAATATGAATTTGGCATCATTCGTGGAATAGAATATACGCGGGTATAGGACGATTGAAAGGTAAAAAGTCACGGTGGATGAAAGCTGACTCCTTACTTCGGAATTTCATGACCATTTTTGAGCCATATTTTTCATAGAAATGAAGCGTCCCGTGCTCTCTGCCAGCCACAGAATTTTCCAATTTGTCCCTGTACGCGCTGAGCAAACGTTCGAAGGGATGTCGAACCACCAACAGCTTTGCACTTCTTTTCAAGGCCTGAAGAAAGACATGTCTGAATAGTTTTGGATTAATATCAAGTCTCTGGATTATCATGAGTTCTTGAGATTGAATATGGAGACAAGTATGAGTATAATTTGTAATCGATAATAATTAATCGTTAACAATAGAGGGTTTCCTCACCTCCTCAGCCTCTGGGAATTCAATTTCTGGTATAATGCTTCTGGCGATTGTAGAAATTTGTTGACGACTATTAGCGAGTTGTTCTTCGGACATCCCATTCAATACACATAAATTATAGAGCCATGTCGTACTTCCGGCTTTATATATGGGGCAGTAGGAAAAATTGTGCGGCCTGCAGGTGGTAGAAAAATGAGGAATCGATATTAGGAGTTACAATTTTTCTGTCCATTGATGCAATCGCTGGTGCATCAGCGATGAAAAAATAATGGAGTTGCGTGACTTTTACGTAGATTATTGTGCATTTGATATCATTAATATTCCCAAAATATTTGGATTCTTATTTTTCCAAGTCCAATTACTTCATCCACCTACTTGTCAATGAAGAGTACAGTGTACTGTGGAGCTGGTGGATGTTTGTAGGGAGTTACATCGCCCTTTTTATAATAAAGACCGAGATTATGACGTCTGCAGGTCTCTCCTACTGTTGAAATTCTGCGACTGTTTTCTGCTGCAGCTTGCCTCTGTAGTAAGATTTTTCAAATTGCGTAGAATTCTAATTGAATTTCGCGGAACGATTCTGATTCGACATTTAGCTTACCAAAAGCAATCTTAGCTCGTGGCTGTCCGTGGGAATCAGACTGCTCTCGTCTCCTATAATCGCAGCTACGATTTTCACGAGAAAAATGATGATCACGCCGAAACCAACGACCATAGCGAATCCTCGTGCTATATTGGCGCGTCTGTAACGGCTCAGCATCCTGCTCGTGGACTGAAACATTCTTAGGACAAAACCTTACGAGATTGAAAATTATCTGGTTACCTTATCCATATTAGGTATACTAATAAAGGTACTCGGCAAAAATGGCTTTTTATTATGTATAGAAAAGAGAATACATACACATGTATATATTCTGTGAATGGTGAGACATCAGAATGCGTATTGGATATTAAAGAAAATTAATCAGAACGAAGTAGTGCTGGATTGTCAGATTTTCGGAAATTATTATTTGCACGCCACAGTTCGATTTAGGCTGATTTGAAATTCTATAGCAGGTCGCTGAACCAGAGTATTAGGTATTACTTTTAATTCCGCCTCTTTGGGTTGAAAGTCTGTTAAAGCTATCTGAATTTCTCGGATTCTAAATCACATTTTTGTGTCATGATTCCTTGAATTATGTTCTACGTAATTTGAGTTAGATTTTTCGGAAAGAATTGAATGGTTTCAGTCCACCTGTAAGTTACGAATGATTAATAATCCTTGTGCAAAGGGATTATGAGTGAGTCAACCGGAATTTTACTGTTGCTATTTCAAGCTATGTATCGTCATACAGCGCTGGGTTTGTGTAACGAAAGATCGATTTAGAGTGCGAAAAAACTTCTGTATCTATATATCCATTACGGAGTAGAATTGATTAAAGATTCTACCACACGCAACGAACGAACTATTTCGCTAGAAAAACGAGCCAAACACTTTTTCGAAGTTTCAAGCTATACATTAAAATTGCATATATGTACGATAATGTTTGTTCCTGCATGCGTGCAGCGTACAGATATCTACATATTACCTACACGTATTTAAAAATCTGCGATTTCTACTCACCTCGAGACATGCTATGTCTGCATTGCTACAAGCGACGCTATAGAGCAGGTAATGAAGAAATTGAGCCGGTAGAAATTCCGTGATACGAACACTAAACGCATATCTTATTAAAACAAAACCTATTCGACAAAGAAAAGCGGTTAACGCGAAAGCAGAGTGATATCGTTTTGGCACTAGTACAGGTATTAGTTTTTGAAGCAGGTAATAATTCGGGTCACGACACAGAAGAGGGTTCAATAACGAACGATTTTAGCATATGAATATAACAAATATGATATGTGGTCAGAATTTAAGTTGTTGTTCAACACATGACTCGACACTGACTGCCATGCCTTCACTAATGGATCTTGCAGTGGAAGTAGTGGGAGAGAATCCTCACCTTGAGAGAAAGGTTAATGAACTGACTGCAAGTAAAGTCAGCCGGCTTCGGACAATCCTGTAACATTATTCTTTTTCAGTATCGGACTCGTTATGCACCTGCAGTCGTTAATTGATAACGGAATTTTTCTTGTCATTAACTATTTCCTTGCTTATAGTATACGTGTCACATACACCTTGGGTATACCTAGTATTTTTTCTTCATTTTACCGAAGTGTGTAACAAATATATGATACTACATCAGCGAATGCTAGCACCGGAACCGTGACTCCAATCATGAAATTGCTGTCTGAAATAATTTGAAATCGATTATGTTTTCTCGGTACTTGAACGCTGAGTAAATAGACCGACATTCATGTATTCATTCACTTGAAGGGGCTGTACAGCTTTGGATAGCAAAATTGCACCAGTATTGGGCTGAAGTAAAAAATGTTAATACATGTCAAACCACAACTAAATTAAACCTAGGTAATAATTGAGAATCACAACACACTGATACCGTCACTGAAAAAGTGCAATTGATGTCAGCTCTAAAGTCGAAAGTATACCATTCATCAAGTTTTGGTGAAATTTATTTTGACAATCTGCAGAATTTATCTAAAATCCTTCTGACTTATTGTATAATCTTCAGCCTTATAAAAAGCTTCGACTGATAATGCTTTAAGTTTATTGCAAACTGGAAACTCTTATTATTAGACGATTATGCCTTTGACGTCTTCATCCACAGCGTGTGTAACCAATATGTAATTCCTCTGCGAGGAATTTGCTTTCGATACTAATTCTTTTGGAGGGTAAGACGAAAATTGAAAAAAAAATTCCGAAAGCACTTTGTACATGAAACTTTTATCTGAAATCTTGAATGTTTCGTAATTAATCCTGCAATACGCGCCTGTGTGTGATATATAAAAATATACACAGAGCCCCTATCTTCATCATAATTAAGATCTGACCTCGATTTAACTAGGTACAAGTCCAGTACCCGATAAAAGTATAAGTGAAAAATGTGGAATAATTTCGGGAATTGTTTAGCATATTTTATCAGAAAGATGGAATCGATTTTTCATCGACATTCCCATTTCAGCTTATATTCAGGTAAATAAAAATTTTAGAAGAAAAAATAGATTTTTGGTAAATCTGTAATGAAAATTGATTTTGTTTATATTTTCGACTCAACTATCTGAGACACACGACCTGGGTCAATGATAAAGTATATCGGTCGTTTAATCAAGAGGTTGGTTTACGCTCGACGGCAAGTGAGCGAGCAAGTAGTAATTTCCTTCTCGGTCGGACACTCTGACAGCTTCACCGTAAGTAGTAGTGTTATGTGTCTTGTCGGCCTACTAGAGCTATTTATATAAATCGATGTTTGACGGTATTCGCACGCTAGAAAATATTCGAGCTGGAAAAGCTTCTAAAATTTTAATCCAAGTTCACACAGCTTAGTCAATTTTTGTATCTATTGATGTTTCTAATATCGTCTCGAAGCAAAAACGTCGATAGTTTTTTTTTCCATAATAATTTTAGGGTGCGCAGGACGACACTTCTATACCTATTACTTTCATAATTCGTAGTAGGCACTCAAGATAAACGATTATGAAAAACGAGGGGCGAAAGTGTGTCATTGAATATCGACTTAGTACGCAACAAAGTGGACATACCATACTCTAAAGAAAACGTAAAAATCTGTTGCTATCGTCGAGTAAATCGACCACTTTCAGTAGGTCAGTGTGGAACACGCGGACTTAAGAATAGAAACACAAACTACTTTGAAGGAAGTGCGAGACGATAATCACAGTTCAGGAAGAGGGTCTTACGTGCCGTAAAATCAATATACAATTTGTAGTTCGGCCTGGGTGAAGTTACCTTTCAGATACTACCTACTACTTACGTTAAAGTGATCAAGGCCAGACTGTCTCAGCGGCTATTCGCAAATCTATTTTTCTCGTGTGTTTGCTGACCGATCCGCGCGTGTATGCTGAAGCTAATCCTTCGTCGGAAAATCTGCTACCCGATCAACGTCAAAACGAAATGCGAATCGTGACCTAGTATCAAATGAGTAGCGAGAAAGCTTTATTTGCAGGAACTTGGGGACCTCTTTGAGGGGCATAAATTTGACTGAAAATGATCAGCGTGGGGATCAATGGAAATGTGGTCCTAGAGCGTGAGAAAATTCGACTGGATATTCGTTAACGACTCACTAGCTTAGGGAAAAAGGTTTTAGATTTTACAAAAGATTAGATAAACGGTTTGAATAATTATTAAAATCATATCGAGTAGTTCTCCTTTTCATGACAAGCTGCAGTAGACTCAAACTGCTTGGACTCGCTTCCGTATTCGTGGCGCCCTTAGGACTTGTGAACTGCGTTGCAAGGGTGCATATTTTGCCACATCATTTGCATCCACCTTCTCAGTAAAGTGAGTATAAGCACGTAACTAATGCGTTATCACGTAGAACTGCAGGTGTTGGGGGAAAAAGGGATGAAATATCGAAGGGGTCTTCGACGGGGTAAACTTTCAGTGGTTTTTTTGTGGGGTACTAAAACTGGCAGGATTTAAAGTTGACTTTGATATTGCACTGATTTCAGAGACGCTATGATATTCAAGAAAAATTTGCATTCAACTCTAATGCGAATTTATTGTCGATTCAATTTTCTCGTGATTGAATAATAATCTGAAATAGTTAAATTTCAGCGCAAGCTAACAAGCCTAAAGCCAGGAAACTTCAATTATTGTGTCTAGTGTATCCTGGGAATAAATCAACTAGCATGCGGTATCCTCTGTAACATACATTACCAGTCTCACCGAGACTATTATATTTTATATTTTACGAGGCTCGCATATTGCACGCAACATGTGCTCAATTATTTTCTTGCAACTTTGCCGTAATAGTATCTGAATCACCCTAGAGGTAAACTAATTCCAAAGTGAAACTTGATGCGGTAATTATAAGAACTATTAGTGATTATAAAATACCTAGACCACGAACAACGACATAAATAATAAATTTCGAGCTTATATAGCAAGCTGAAATTTTCATTCTTCGATATTTTAGAATCAATAGTTCACAGCCATGTGACAAAGCATTGCTAAAAAATTAATACTTTCAGTGCCTGGTACAGGTGCAAAAATCAAGTACAAAGGCTTCATTTGACAAAAGAAAAGTCTATCTTTCTCATCGCGTTTCATACGCTTGCAAATACGCTAGCGTGTAAAGAATATACAATCTTCAAGGTGAAATTTACCTCCATTGTCATGCAAATATTAAATCCGTCACCCACTGAAGTTCATCAAATAATAGCAATTCTTCTGTTACAATTAGTCGTTATTTAAAAATCTGACCAGAATAAAATCACTTTGATCTTACACTGTACTCTATGAGTATGATTCGGTGTCCATTTGTATAATGTATGTATTTGTCGTCCCACTTTTTTGGTACCTTTGTAGCTCTTGCTAATGAACCCTAATTCATCTTTGTCATGAATGTTTCTGAATTGGGCCGGTATATGATTGAGAATCCGAGGAGGGTGTTGACCTGCTGGAAAGGAAGCAGGACACTTTTGATATTATTGTAAACCATAGGACATTTGTGAATAAAATAACATCATTTTGTTTGCACTGATTCAGACGTAAAGTAAAAAAATTGCTATTTTAAGATAATTACACGTCTGAATACCCTACGGTAAAATATTGGCATAGTGTTATTATTAATTAATTGAATTTACATTTTACACGCAAGCGAAATCCGAGTCGTGCTATTTACTCGATCGAATAACTTAATAAGCAGTTGTAAGTGTATATTCATTGCCGTATAGTACTGGTATTATCAACCCTAACGATTACTCTGATAAATTTTAACGACAAGTGTTAGTCGTCCCAAGTGACCAATTAGAAATAGTGGCATTCGAATTATATGATAGAGTTCTTAGTGATGGATTACATCATTGTCATTTAATGTATAAAAATAGATAATCTTGTTGAGTAACTTCAAGGTTCTTACTACGATATTTTATCCAAAACAATAAATCGAAGAGATAATCTAATCCAAACGAAATCTTTTTTTATCACAGGATGATTGGCGTTCCAGAGTACGAGGCCTCGAGCGATTAGCATCAGCCCTAAAAACGTCCTCAGCATTGGCAGCCATCGAGCCTCGCCTTGGTTCGCTTCTTCAGGCTGTTCTGGGGGGTGAAAGAAGCTGTCGAATTGCAGCCGCAGGGATGGCAGTCGCAAGGGTGATTTTATCTTTATGCCTAAGACTTATATGTACATACAATCCTATGATATCACAATTTATTCAAGTCATTCAAATAACTGATTGAAAAATAGGTTGTCGTTGGTGGAGTCTCTGAGGATGCTTTGAGACGAAGACTTCCACAATTAGCGTGGGGTTTGACGCGCCAGGGTGGTCCACATGCAGCGCAACTGGCCAGAATCGCGATGTTACGTCTTAAACCTGCTCTTCTTTTGGAGCAATTTCTTCAGCCACACTGCCTTGGAGCCAGAAATGGAAAAGTAATGGGACTAAATAAAAGATTTTTTAGTGAGAAAAAAAATTTGTTTTCTACCCTTGCGAATTATTTGAATGATAGGTACTTTGGTATGTCTAGATTTTTGACATTCACCCAAATTATCATGTGATTGAGACTCTTTTTTCTCCATCTAAAAAAGGTTACAACTTTATTTTAGCAAAACCTAACAGATATAACCCCGCATTGCCCTAGATACCTACTCGCTGCTCGTTTAACTTTGCAAATAGCTAAAGGGTGATTGTGGATGTCGTAAATTTACTCGTAAAATAGAAGTTGCGGTTTACGAGGTAAGGCGAAGCAGCAGACTGGACATTTCTCAATCGGGAACTCATGCTTTTTCATCTTGTTTTTGCCTTAGACTATCTATAGCCCATTTTTAGCTGTGAAGAAAGAGTGTAAGACTCTACCTTCTTTCAAATAGTAATTGCGAAAATTTGGACTCGATTACAATATAACTTTCTGCACTATCACCTCGACTGATTTTAATCAGTCTAATAAATAAATCGAGCTGATGATGCTCCTTGGCTTAGCTAAAGATGCAGTACTCGTGTAAATATTCTATGAAAGATACACGAGACTATGACGTATGTAGGTATATATATTTATTTCGTATAATTAACTAATGAAGTTGATACTCTGCCGATATTGACTTTATAAGTCGTGAGTAAATATATTGCAGCGAATGAGCGAAGCAAGGTGAGTCAAGAGAATTTTGAAGTAACTGTAAAGTAGCACAGTTCTCAAGCTTTGTATAACTTAAGTTCACTTTTATAATTGTGGCAGTTACTCCGATACACGTGGAGCGTGATCGCGTGATCACGATCGCTTCAACATATCGGTTAAGTAAGCTGCGAGTTGATAAGCGTTTAATACTTTAGTATCCGGTCTTAAAAAAAAAAACCTCGTTTCAATTTTACTTATACTACGTACACACAGAAGACAATTAACACTTGTACGCAAATGCAAGTTTATCATAGCTCTCAATATTCTAGTCGCGATCAGAATCTATCTGCACAGGATTAATTGCTGACGATAAGACGGAATATTTCTCATGAATGAAAGCGAGAATACATAAATTTTTGATAAAAATATTAAAATTCGTGATTAATCATAATGAATTATTTTTAGACCAGGGAAAACGCTCTGCAACTTTTGATCTTCTCGCTTGTCACCTTTCCGAGCACGGAGTTCAAGGTTCAAACAGTGGCACGTAGGGTTGCCGAAACAGTGGGTGATCGACGTCGGAGGGTGAGACAAGCCGCCCTCGACACCCTCGCAGTGTTGGGTCAAATTTATGAAACAGAGGTGAGCCTGATGAATTGTTTTTAGAATAAAGTACAAATTTGTGAATATGTAGGTATGCATAAAAAAGTGTTTTCCTCGAAGACTGAATAATTTTTTTTCTGATAAAAGCATCATGAATTTCATTAGAAAAATTATTGCACCGTTTGGTTTTAATTACAGGAAGTCTTGGAGGCTGGGGAGAGAGCTGCAAGTGGTAGACACGACAGCGAAGGAATGAAAGCAGCAATTAGATCGCGTCTAGCCCGGAAATCTTTGCCACTGGTTTCCGCTGACGGACTCGTAGTCTATGGGTTGCAGATTTCACCTAACGTCCGAATCGCAACGGGTTAGAGAAGCGTTTGTTTTACCCTGAACCTAATTAATTTTGTGGATTTTTTTTTCTTCCTTCAATGAATAACTGTACGAGCGACATGGCGTGAACTTGATTTATTAAATAGGTGTTGCATACACGTGTATTTTTGGTCATAACTCAATCTTTCACACTGCAGGACGCCGGGGATGACCATATAGGAGTTATTGAACCAGGGCATACTTATTATTCTGTACAGTTCCCTTTTCCGAATATTTCTGAACACAATCTGTATCAACGAGTAAATTTTCAGCATAGCTAAGCTCAAAAGGCATAATTTTCTTTCCGACGACATTTCACGAGTTAAACTTGAGGTCGAGACCAAATTTTTCATTCATCAAATTACCGGCTCTAACCAAGTCCGAAAATCACGCGAAATTCGGCGAAAGTTAACTTTGCAATACTATTTAGATTTAAATATCTGAATTTTGTAACACAGGCATGCTTTTGTCAAACATCATTGACAGTAGATCTGAAATTATTCAAAACTACAAACAATAGAGATACTAAACGGCAAAAATTCAGATCAATCTTTTCACCGAGGCTCGTATCAGCCATATTAAATTTAAGATCCCCTAGGGGCAGACGTCGATTGGATTGTTGCCGGAAGTGGGTCGTTATCGCCAGGTTCCGGGCGAAGCAGAGGTCAACTAATCGGGTTGGCAGCCAGATTGGACAGTGCAAGTATATTCAGGTAAATCATATTTTCAGAAAATCGAAACATTTCGTTCAATTTTCATTAGGTTGTATACGTATTTCTCTAAAGATACAGGTTTTGGCTAAATCTTTCGGAAAGAATAGATTATAAGTACAACACCGGAAGACAGAGAATATTCAAGCCTATATTCTTCTTATACATACATTTGTGCTGTTCTGCAAATAATAATTTGATCCCTTTTTCTGATTTTGATTGATTTCTCAAAATCAGATCAGAGTCTGCAAGAAGCAATCCATGGACCGAAAGATCAGACCTTATTGCAGTGGGAATCGGCGTTGGTAATAGGGATCAACCGCAGCCCTTTGCTTGGCAACTTGTTCCGACTCAAAACCAGGCAAGACAAATGATTGAATAATTTTCAAAAAAAAAAAAAAATTAGTCATTATTGCAAGTTAAATTTAACGTATACAACGCGATACGAGAGTTTGAGCCTCACACTACGCTGATGAAGGTAAAAAAGGTAGTATCTGAATTTCAATAGAAGATAATAAAATCAGAAAAGCAGTCTGCAATGATCATCAGGATAAGGCAATAAATTTCTGAAAATGTCTTTTTTTTTCCTTCACATATCAAAAAACGTGGTGAGTACTTCAATATTTCAACTTGATGCATTCGAGTGGCTTGATCTTGTGCAAATATATATTTGAAACTTTCCTTCACTCAAAAAGTAAATTTACTCATCAATATCGTCAAAGCTCAGAGTAGGTACTGTCACATGTAAAATGAATGAATAATGTCTAGACGTTCTAGATCGAAAAAAAGTCGAGAGTTCAGATTTTAAAAGCAATGTGACGTTGCGAATGCGATTCCTTTCATTCGTGGGTTATTATTATATGGAACTATGATTAACGCCATAACAAAGGAGAAACATTTTTCTCTTTTTGTCCTTTTCATGTCTTACTTATAATTAAATGTTAATTGCGGTCTAATTACAGTTAGAATAATTTTAATTAACTGTACAGTTAGTTAGCCGAATGGGTCCTATCGCTGTGTCACATCTTTAAAAAAGTTCAAATGTTGCCACTGCGGGATTAGATACGTCAGAAGAAATTCAGGCTTGTTTTGTTCAAAGTCGGTCACGAGACATGCGCATAGAGAGAAGTTTTTCTTTTGCTTTTTTGCATCACATCATTCTCCCCAGTCTGACTCACAGTTTTCGCACCATTTCTTTGTAGAACGATTCAATCGGTTCGATCGCACGCAAAAAAGGCGCTTTTACGTAAACTTCGATTCGTGATCATTCCATGAACGACATTTTTTTCGTCGAATGTTAAACTACCAATTAATTTACACTAGAACGAAAAGTGCGGATTACAACAAGCAGCAAATACGTCCTTATTTTCAGTCGAGATTTTTCGTACAATAAATAAAGCATTACTAAACGCTTTGCTAAATATATCGAAACAGTGCAGTTCGCATGGTCCATGATTTCCTGCTTCAGCAAGTAGAAATTTTGAGATCAGTCAATATACTCAATCCGAAAGCTTGATCAAAGCTTATTGCGTCCCGCCAGTTTGAACTTTGAATTAGCGACGTCGAGCGTCGTTGTCGAAGCTAATCACGAGCAGACCTTATCGCCTAAAAATGCAACGCCAATTCGACGGAATCACGTGAAACAAAGAAATAGGAAATGTATTTCAATCATCAATCGCGAACTTCGCCCAATAACCGCAACGTTATAATGATTATTGATAGTCTTGATCCTGCTTATATTTCATCAATGTTTTGGGAACGTTATCATCTAAACGTTGAACGATCAAGATTTGAAATGAATTCTAGGGTTGATCGCTTCGACGGCGGTCGTTGTTTTTACAAATAAATTTAAACGTCAGAAATCAGCGACGACCGAAATGCTGTTATGTCGTGTTATTGGTTGCAAACCTTTCCTTTACACCTTACTGGTGAGTGAGTGGCTCGACTGATTGAGCAATTAAAATTTAATTAAAATCGTGTTGCATTTTTGGAGACGGGATATTGCCCCGTAATTAATTCCGGTATCGATCCGCTGGTTGATGAAATTTTAAAGATAGATTCCGATTGGTTAATGATGATTTTCAATCGAGTATCATCTGTTTTCATAATTGTCAAACGCCCGAGAGTCAAGATTAATATAGCTTTTGGAAATCGTATACATTTTTTTACTATGTTTTTGAAGGGCTTACGTGAAACTTGTTCATTGAAATTTGACCATCATGTCTGGCTTGAATATCTCCTGTTTCTTTAAAGTGACAAAGGTTACAAGATGGTTTATTATGCCAGGCAACAAAACACACGTGATTCAGAGAAATTTTGGTTAATTTTACAGGATGACCAACGCCCCAAAGAAGGGGCGGCCTGGGCTTCTGAGGGCTGGAATGTCAGTACAGGAATTTCACATGGTACTTAGGCTAATTTTAATGCTGAAATTAAATATATCATACAATAATTATCCCTATTACTTTCATTTCACGATCAACGAGCAATTCCAATTGATCGAAAAATAAATTGCTTTTTAATTTATTATACAAGAACGATCAATGATTCACAATTAGTATAGATCGATAGAGGATTCCCACTAGGTTTAAACTTTTTCGAAGTAATTTTCAATCATTCTCGTGAAAGAATTAGGTATAACGTTTACTGACGCAAGAACAAAAAAATTTTACTGTATTCTTTGTTCAGCACCTTCAGCTATACGCCCTTTTTATCTGCGACCACAAGATCCATTGAATGCCACGCCAACATCTGGTCGGCAAACGTTGCTTTCGAATAAAAACGGTCTCGTAGGAGGGAGAAAGTTTATCGGTAATTTTTGAAAATTCTTTCTTTTCGATAAAAAAAAACATGATTTATATGTTTTGAAAAATTGATGAATCTAAAAATCAGTCGCCCATTATAATTTCGCTTAAAAATTATCCGTTCAGGAAGTAGTTCAGATGATAGGCTCAGATTGGAAGAAAAACTGCTAAAGTATTGTTCAACCTCGCATAAGTGCCACAATTCAATTAACAGAGATACTCGGAGTAACGCTGAAGTCCCTAACAAATATACACAAACTGCTAACGATTATCTTCGCCGAAGATTCTACGAATACTGCAGGGAAAAGGTATGGAAATCTTTTTAGGAGGTCTGCCATTTGATGAACCTTATTTTTATTTCTCATTGTGAAGGGCTATTGTCACATGACTCCGTTTTACTCATCTCTGCTATAAATTTTTATAAGTCTTTCGTTCGTGTACCAGCATACCGTAAGTCGATATGATAATTATATTAACTACACCTATGCATTCTGCACATCTGCATTCTGCATAGATCGATGTTCTTGCCAAAGGAAGTGAAGCATGCCAGCGACCATTCAGTAACGCAAAGTATGAGATGCGTCTGGATGCCAAATTCATAGAATTGAATGATTTTAGGCTCGTATAAGAAATATCAACACTCTTCCACAAGAAGAGACAGTTAACAGATCCGAGTCCCGAATTCCCATTCTCCACACGCGAGAACGAGGAACGCCTATGAAGGAGGGTTCTGTTGAAAATCTGGGGCGTCGCGGTGCCGGCGTCGGCGAGGGACCCAGGAGTGGTGTAATGCTGAACGAGATACCGCGCCGGATAACGCCGGGTTCCGTAAACGCGGTGGATGGTAGTAGTTTCAACAAATTAGAACCCCAGGTCACTAACGTTGGGTAAATATACTTCAACAATTAGGACCCCGGTTCTTTGCATGCAAGAGTTCTGAATTTCTAGCGATGTTATTTCATCAACACTTTCAGATATGCTTCGATGTACCAACGCCGAAGACGCCTCGTCGAAAGAAACGCTTTCCAAGCTCTGCAAGCCGCACCGGATATAACAAACCAGTTTTCTTTTCCCGGGCATCGATATGGACTCAATGGACCGCCGAGAAAACTCCCCGAGCACATTGATAGGGATCCAAGAACCGCGAGGGTGAGTGAAAAAAATAAATGTGGATTACGAGATGAAGAGCGAAGTTTTTGGTACTCGGAATCATAAACTTTTTTTTATTTGTTGAAGGGGCGAGTTGACGTTGCGAGGGAATCGCCGACCCGCGGTATTGCACAGAGAGAATCAGCACTGCCTGAAATGGGGATGATAAATTACCAGACAGTTGGTGTTCGTCGAGGATTATCGCACAGTTCGGAGATAAGAAAACGATCTAAGTCAAGATCTCAAGAGCGTCATTACGACGATGAAACAAGACCGACTCCAGGCAATCCGAAGACGTCGGCTGTTCATGACACGTGAGTATTCTTAGAATCATGAATTTGCTGCTTATGAAATGAAATATTGAAAAATGAGAAACCCAAAAGATCATCTGTGATACTTCATGATGCCCACAGATACGGCACGATGTATCAACGACGCCGGCGGTTGATAGAAGGCAATGCATTTCTAGCTTTGCAAACCAATTCGAACGGAACCAGTTATTACCCTCAACAGATGCAGCACTATTCGCAGCACCCTTCGGAAAGGATTGGGCCACCACACGTCGCCGACAGATCGAGTAGAGTGAGTGAAGTTCGATTCAGCAGAACCTACTTTCCCAAATTTTACGTTGGACTGATATTTTTGAAAATTTTATTCGACTACAGGCCGAGGCTGTAAGAGAATCGGTACAAAAACTCCCAGACAGAGATCAAGGGATGACAGAAATACCGACGGTCAATTTACACGATATAAAAATCGGCCGTGGAGGAGTACCGAGCTCGGAGACAAGGCTACGACGGCCGAGATCACGCTCTGAAGAAGATCGACCCCAGAGAACCAGCAATAATAAAATGACCTCATTTTCATCCCGTAATTCAGCCATCCGGAACATGTGAGTGATAAATCGGTATCTTTCATTAGATTTTGTAGAGAGTATTGATCTTCCACATCGTCACATATGTGGGTATTGCCGATTCACAGCTTCGATCAACCCTATAGCTGGCAGATTAGGCAACTTTTAACTTCTGAATTCTGGTTCTCATCGCGATAATCAAAAACTGTGATTTGTAACCGAAGAGATCGATATTCTACAATTGCTTTTGATAGCTATTACGACCTGTCCCGAATGGTGGACAACGGTTGCAGCAGATGAAAGAACCCGAAACGTCGATGGTTACGAAGGCATCTACTTGCGCTTATTTCATACCCCGTTTATTAAGGTTTCAAACCGAATTCCAGTATCTGTAAGAAGGGTTGCATGTCGGTGCCGAGTCAGACGTGCGTTTTCATTGACCCATAGCATAGAGCGTTCAACAGTTACCTTTTTCCACGCGATGTCGTCCCGGGGTATAGGTATATGTTAGACACGCGACATTGATTTTCTCAGAAAATTTGTACCTAGAAACCCTTCGTGAAATACAAAGTTTCGGGAAATAGGGTGGTGGCAGATGCAAGCTCCGTCCTATTGTCTCATAGAAAATTTAGTCCGACGCACAACCCTCGTTGACACAGAAGCTTCGGTCGTCGATCAAATGCTCAAAGAAATATCTTGCAAGCCTTTACCTCGTGAAAATTGGTACTCTGTTCGATCACTGCAAAAGTGGCCACACTGTTCTTGCCTGGGGTACGTACATAGAGAATATCTACATACATCACCACCTTATCAGTTAATTATTCATATCAGGAGTTCCAAGTATAAAGTGACGCCATTTCACAAATCGCATGACTAGCTGGTTGCTCAATAGAAAAAAAAAAAGAGCCGGTCAGGAATATTTCAATTCTCGATAAAGGATACCCAGGATATCCGACATGACAGTAAAATTCAGAAAAATTGCTATAAACGAGATCTTTTTTGCAATTCTCAAAAAATAGTTCATACTACGAAAATAAAGCCTCTGAATCGAAAAACCTACGTAAATCTTTTCAGACTACATCCACAAATGAGCCAGTAAAGTTTTTATTGAAAATCTTAATATCCACGAGGCAAGGAGAATCTTGATTGTATTTCGAATATTGAGGTTTCGAAAAGGTCCTTGCGTCACGAATCTCAAGTTCTTTAAAATTAAACTTTTCTAACTTGTTTGTGGATGAAATTTGAAGAGATTGACGTAGTTTGCTTCAAATCCTTTCAGAAAATGAAGATTATTTTGGGGTTTTGGTAACGTTATATGTATAGGCCGCCTTCTAACGCAGTTGGGAATTCCGAAGGTTCGGGAATTAAGTTATGGTACATTATTTAAGCAAAGCTTGGGAATAGCTGACACTTGACCTCTTCTATGCGGTGCGTTGTGTTCAACGGTGAGATATGGTTAATAGGGGTAATAATAGGACAGGGGTGTTGCGTGCTGAACAGTGATTCCGGCTGGATACACCAAACAACGTGATACAAAAAGCACAAAAACGCGTATGACCATGATATCAAGATCGCCACAAAAATGGGTTGACATTAAACCTGACTGAGATTTCGTTGTTCTTATATAACGCTGCTGAGTTTTCGCACATACATATCTTATGCGAATTTACAACCATGACGAACCGACTCAACTATGCCTCAGCATATAAACAGTAAATAAATATGTACCTACCAGCAGCTGATGGAGTAAGTGCCTAGCAACACTTGATGTGCTTACCTATAACGGTATTGTCTTACGAAGGATAATATAAACGACAAACATACGGGCGCTGTGATAAGAACGATGGTTATTGATACGTTTCACAATTTATGTTTGCGAAAATGCGTTGTTACTTGTTTCAATTGATTTTTATTGCCATCGGTACAAGTATAATGTTTTCGGTGTACTTCGTCGTCATTCTCAACGGACCCTTTCAACAGATAAGCTTTCATATTTCGTGTTACAGAGTCGTTATTCTGCGTGGTACGCAAATTTCGATGAGCTTATACATTTGATGTCGTGTTCTGATTTGTCATAATAATTGCTTCACGCCTAATCTTGAGCGATTGTGAAATTGAAAACTTCCATAGTGCCTTGTATGACGTGATTTATGTCGATGTATTATAGGAGTTTGTTGTACGGATTTACATTGCATACTTTATATCGGATCATTTTTTCAAAATTATTAATATAGATCAATTCATTGTGGTGTGATTTAAGTTTTAGATTTGTTTGACTTCTATGCTTGACAATATTTATCTTCACTTTCATAACTTTTGTTAGTAGAAATATAACGATCCATATCTGGCTAACGTGCGCGCCTTAACTATCTAGGACATCGATAATTTTGGCGATCGATTTCACGCGCTTACCACCCCATGACGCACGCGAATATTAAATTAGAACTCAATCCAAGTCGTAGCTCTGAAAAGTCGATTTGGTAAGATCTCCTAGACACCTTCGGTAGACTAGAATTGAGTCGATAAATAAATCTGAGAGATGTGAATGAACCTGATATACTCTCGGATATCTTGGAGACAGCTTAGTGAGCAATCAGTTAAACAACCCTTAGATTTTCTCGTTTATAGGGTCGAAGATTAGTTTATCCTTAGAACGAGAAAACATTTACTCAAATTGTCCGTTCAGATCTCGATTTTTCTTCTGTAGGTACATTTGTTGAAATCGTTATCTCGAAAAATGTAAACTAGCTCTACATTCGATTCGAATTCATTTGCATATGTCTTGACACGGATAACTCGTGTATAGTCGAAATTTATGCATTCTAATTTATTGTATGGAAAATTGGAGTGAATCACGATTCGTTGAATACCAACGCAAAAGATTTTCAGATATAGCGTGTCGGATTTAATTAAATCTAACGCTAAAACGTGTATTATTCAACAAATTCAGCGAATTCCACGGGTGGTCATTTCCTACCTATACCTCGTTCACATATATATTGAAATTTCTCGCTAAATGAGTCAGTCGTCTATTCGGAAAATAGAAGATAACGAATCGAAGGGTCGAGTATTTTTAATAAGAAAGAATCGTCTGCCTATAAAAAAAAAAAAAAAATGACGCTGGACATAACGACAAGAATAATTACCTAATTTTTAATTCAATTGAAATAGCGATACCAAAGCGACGCCTTATCAATCTTCCTTTCTCAAACCCCATGTCTACCCTTAGTGACGTCACTCTACCGTTTCATCGAGGAGGGGGTCAACGCGGTCACTAGCCGCCGCCGACCTAGACGTTTATTTTACATCGAATACATGTATACATAATGCATGATGTACATAGGTATATATCTATACCGGGTCAGGTAAGGCTAGGCTAATGCGAGGAGGCGGCGGTCAGCGTCGCGACGCCTGCCATGCGGGCGGCAGTTGCGTTTGCGATAGTGTCACGTGTTGGACGTATATAGGAGCCGTAGCTGCGCATATTGAGCTCAATAAAGTCCTGAGAGTTATTAATTCAACTGCTGTCCAGTTCACTTATCAATCTCACCTGTCGCATCCTGTAAAGACAAGCAGCCGGGTTCTATCCAAACGGGTTAAAAAACAATATAAAATTTACACTAATCCTTGAATTGACTAAAAAAGTTTCCTTCCACTACGTCCTAGTAATGAATTGATTCATCAAGGTCACGGTATCACGAACGAACAACTTTTTTGTTCAGACCAAATCAACTATTAATAATCTTGGTCGATTATAAAAAGCCTTTTCATCATTTGACACTTCGATCCCCAAACGCATAGATTTCCCCACAAAAATGTCTAACCATTATTCACCTCTGAAAAAACGTAGTACGATTTATGCCGATTTAAAACCTGACTTTAGTAGCGGTAGAATAATCACTTCGAACCGCTACGTCTGACCCTAACGTGAACGTTATCACTTCTCTTGGCTGGGTGCATACATACCTACCTACTCACGGCGCGAGAGAACCATCAAGGCGGACGCATACGGAGTGTTACTACTGTGAGATGTCTGACCTCTCCCTGATGTTTTAAAACCTGACTCTATGAACTGATACGTCTGACTCTACGTGAACGTTATCACTTCTCTTGGCTGAGCGCATACATACCTACCTACTCACGGCGCGAGAGAACCATCAAGGCGGACGCATACGGAGTGTTACTACTGTGAGATGTCTGACCTCTCCCTGATGTTTTAAAACCTGACTCTATGAACTGATACGTCTGACTCTACGTGAACGTTATCACTTCTCTTGGCTGAGCGCATGCATACCTATACCTACTCACGGTGCAAGAGAACGATCACGGCCGACGCACGCGGAGTCTTACTACTATGAGATGTCTGACCTATCCCTGGCGATCTACTTTGAAAGCGGCTGTGTTATTTCGGGATTATGAATAACCAAGTACACTGGCAATCGCAGGAGCCGGTGCTTAAAATTATTTATTAAGGATTGCGTGGAGCACAACGGACTAACAATCGACCGATTGTCATGAATTACATATCGCTATTGGGTATTAATTATTCATTGATTGAAACCCTCTGTCCGAAATTTGACGACGTATTATACCCACTCACTAGTCAGAAGCATGGATATTTCCTAGATGATGATTACAGCTGTGTATGGAAAAGAGTCTGACTTTGTTCGAAGAGTTCAGCTAGTTTGAATTGCGGTACGCACATATTGTTAGAAACCTCGATGTGAAAACATGTAACAATTGATTGCGTCGAGGTATAATGAGCAATTAACAGTGAAACACATCGAGGATCAATTAATGTGCAAATAGATAAATAAAATGGAAGTAAATAACCAAGACAGACATTTCTAGTGAATAAGTAAAAGCTTTTTCCTTGCTTTACGCTTAGTTTTAACAACAAAGAACAGCAATTACCAGTGATAGAGTTAGAGGTGAAGTGTAAAACTCTAACTTTAATTAACAAAACGCTATCAAACATGGAGCTTCAGGCTTTAAATCGCGACTTTAATCCGTTCGTAAAATTGCCGTGACTTAGGGTGATTGTGGTTAAAACGCGGACAGGCATTCCCAAAAATTTCAAACATGATATTCAAGTTTTGCATGTGGCCCTCGGAGGTAAAAGAGGGGAAAGATCAGGACGACACTAAAATACTCGCAGAAGATTGTGGAACAAACGAGCCCCAGCGAACGGAGAAAAGTCTTGTTGGGGCAGCGATTTGTTGTTGCCCCTGCATTTTCCGCTCCAGAAAATCTGTGGACGTCGAAAGTCGGGGAACCCCCGTAATTGCTCTTACTTTAAATCCGAGCTCCGATGCCACAAACGTTTCAACGCAGTGAGAATGATCTTGCAACTTTTTCTCTATTTACGTTATAAGATAACTGCTGGAGTTCTTTCTATGAACTAGTTTACACGTATTTCTTTAGATATTGTTATCACCGACCGGTTTATGATATAGCATATTTTTGTCAGTTGGAGACTCGATAGCTCATTCGTTTGTAACTGGGACGAAGCTGATATGGCGAAACTTTATCAAGCCATGAACGAGACATACGAAGTCATTAAAATGTTGTATAAAATGCCGAGTAATTCGCTTCCACAAAAAATGAATGAAAAAACTGAATAAGAAGAGAGATTATTTATTCAGAGCAGACGTCGTGACATAACATAAAATTATCACAGAGATGAATGAAATAAAAAATAAAAAACTGTATTTGTGATAACATTTTTTTACGGAGTGTATATAGAGTATACATATTTTCAGTATAATTAAGCTACGCGATCTTGTTCAAATTTACTTTTAATTAACCGGTAGGAGATTAACGGATAAACTCGATCAATATTTTAGCGACCACTTTCCAACTAGCGACAAAACTAGGTCAGGCAGGTTTTCTGAACGGATCGAATCTTTACAACCACGACGATAAAACACATATTCCATAAAGTTTAACGAAATACTATCATTTTAATGTTTTCCTCAATCGGAATGGGGCTGATTTTTTTATTCCAAGTAATATCAGAATATTTTGAATGTGTTCAAATTCGTTCTCTAAAATTTAACAGGATCTTCAATTTGAAAAGGAACAACTTATAACGGACCTGAAAACTTGAAACATTTTCCATTTTTTCAGAGACAAAGCTGTAGTAGATGACGAGGATTACGACACTCAACGTCGGGCTTCATCTAGATCATCCGTTTATGAAATTCAAGGCACTAGCAGCAGAAATTCTCAATATCAAGGTTCGTATCAAAGGCTAAGCCTAATCCCTACGAATCCCGAGCAGTCTGTTCGCGGTGTTATCAGCTCCATCACGTATAACGGGTGACAAGAATATAAAATAAACATCAATTAACACGCGATAAACAGCTATAATATATTCTTAAAAATACCCCTCTCAAACCCTCATTTGCTTTTTTACCTCAATTCTTCACTACTTCTTGGAATATATTTATTCCTAGTACTATATAGGGATGTGTTTCTCAGAAAATATATACGTTATTATTTTCAACGATATTATTTTACTTCTGTTTGTGAATGAGGAAACTAGAGCATCAGGTTCTTAACCCCTTATAATGAACGTAAAGTGGAGTTAGCTAGCAGCGAATCGATAAGACAGCGGTCAAGTCACTAGGTGACCGGATATCTCTTTCCCAGAAAATAAATTATTAACTTGAAACGTACTATCGAGAGTAGGGAGTCCCGTCAATTTATATTTTCGACACTGGCGTCCCCCTTTTGCTGAACAACTTTCGTCAAAAATCTCGGAAGTAATCAAGAATTCAAAAAAAAAAAAAAAATGTATATTATGTTACATCGCCTTTATAACAAGATTTCAACTTTCGTGGCAGTATTACTGAATGCACTTATCACTGATTAGCAGTTACCAGATCAGTTCATGACGTCATAGCCTACGAGGGAAATGCTGCTCGTCCTGTAAGCGCCGATAGTTCTAACTCGAATATCTCCATTACGGAAAGTCATCACAGTGAAATTCTGAGATTAAACAATGAGCTTCAGCATAGCCAAGACGAAAATCACAGCAGTAACAGCCCCGCGAGTCACAACAGTGGATCATCATCTCCTCATAGCCAGAGGACCACTGCTTTCGATGTGGTACCGTTTCATGCGGTACCAAGCAGGCGGAATTCCGTAAATTCTTATGCCGTAAGTGATTTTTCGCGTAGGGTGATGGGACAGACGAAAGTAAATGGTCTTAGTCGTTTATTCTGCTTCTTAAATGTTGCAGTCATTATGAAAAGTACCTGCCTACTGCAATTTTTTGAATATTTTATTCCACAGATTTCGCTAAGCTCGAAAAGGTCGAACCTTCCCAATGAGTCCATTGCCTTAGAGATTAGCGATGATGATTCGAGCAGCACAGATGTTGAAGTGGACGAACAAACCGACGAACAATCGGTTCAAGACAAGCTCAGCCACGATTTTGAGAATTTACATGCCGGAGATGACACCGATGATACTTTCGAGAATAAACTCACTAGAACGAGAGATTCTATCCGTGTACCGATAAGTTCCGCCGAAAGTGAATTCTCGAGGAAAATTGGAAAGGAGTCAACTCGGAGTACCTCGAAGAAGTCTGCAGATTCGCCACGTTCGTCACAATCATTTCAGCAACTTGTCGACGAAGAATCTGTCCCGCCGAACAGACAATATCCGGTTTCTGGAGAATCGAGAGGAACGGTTGTTTCGAATCACAGCATTGACAGAATCCTTCCACGTTATGAAGTTTCCGGAGATGACGCGAGAACCCAAAGCGTGGCTAATTCCTCTCATAAATCATCGGTAAGTAAATCCATGTACCCTAGATTGTGTTCGAGAATTAAAAAATGAGAAAATTCTTGAATATTTCTACAAGGTCTCCACTTTGATAATTTGAAGATTTTCATACAATGCCAATGGGATTAGTATGAGTACCTTTACTGCTTTGCAGGATTCATTTTCTGAAACCGCACCTGACATTGCCGACGAAGACGGCGAAGCAATACTTTCAACTGTATTGCCTGACGACACAGGTTCTATACAATCCATAGGATCGCGAAGTTTTCAGGAGCTAGACCGCCCAGAGTTATACAGTAATAGTAACTCCGCTTCAGTGGTCAGATCTTCGCAGAGTCATTCCAATGAAGACATTGAACTGGACGATGATTTACGAGAAGACAATGTTCGGTTGGATAATGCACTTGTGGTGAGCATCTTCGTATTTTTAGAAATCGAATACATAGTTTGTTATGGAATCTTCGATCTGTTTGCAATGAATTGTTGACTGTATAGTGAATTTGGCGAGAAATCGCTTGTTCCGAAAAAATGTATTTTTGAAATTATTGTCTTTGGCGAAATGAAGAGTTCCGTAAATCACATTTCATTACAGTCCCCTGAATTGAGAAATTCGAAGAACAGCTCGAGGACAGCATCAGCAAAAGACATGCCATCCGCACCACAGTCAACCGAGATTTTTTCACCCAGCAAATCGAGTCTCGGTGAAAGTGCACAGAGTCGAAGTGCTATGGATTTGCCAAATATTGCAGCCGGCAGGGTAAAGTTGAACGAAAATTCATGTTACGATTGATTATAAGAAAAACGTCACGTTACGATAATGCAACGAATTGAATTCTCACTGTATATTATTTTCTTCGACGTTCGTACATTCTTTCCTTCAATTTCATGCAACAAATTGTCGATGTTGTGAACAAATTCCCAGTGCACAAGCTTCAGATTATTCTATCTTTACACTACTAATTAGTACGTCACATTTTGTTGTACAGACTGGACAATCATTAACTCAAGAAATAACTGAACCTTCGAAACATCAGCCGTCAAGGGTCCCCCGCATGAAACCCAAACCAAGGGTTAATTCCATAAGACCGAATCCGCCTGCCAGTCAAAATGTTAGCAAGCCATCAGAGAAGCCGAAAGCTACTGCACAGCTCTGTTTCACTCAACTCGAAAGCAAGGACTGGTATGTCGCAAAATCTTAGTTTTATATTTATCAATTTATGATTACTTCGCACTATCACTAGTTGAGGACTAATTAAAAAATCTATTTAACTAGGGAAGTGGTAGTGAAGGGACTGAAAAGTATGTCTCAAATTGCACGACAAAATCCGGCACAGCTTGAATCATTCGGACCTGGAACACTCGGACGGGTTCTCGGACGACACGTAAGAAATTTGCGTTCCCAAGTTTCTCGAGCAGCTTGTTTAGCTGCTAGTGAGGTATTCGTGGCTCAGCCTAAAGGAATCGAGCAGGTAAACTAATAGAACAAGAATAAAGTAAAGGAATTTGATATTTATGGTGTGAGACAAGAATTCCTCTTTTATCACACTATTTGAAATTTTACTTTCAGGAAATTGATGACATAGCAGGAGCCTTGCTTCACAGAACGGCTGATACTAATAAATTTCTACGAGCAGATAGCAACGCTGCGCTAGATCGTCTTGCAGAGAATATTTCACTGAATAAAGCAATCGCTGTAATCGTATATCGTGGAGCAGCGTGAGTAGAACGAAATTTGCCTACAGAAAATCATCAGCTTAGCCCATAATCATTTTATTCTCAAACTGATGATTTCATTGTGTACTTTACGTCATCATTGATCATTCCAATGTGTTCACTGCTTTCTAAATCACACATACAGGCACCAGAATGCTGTTGTTAGGGCAACAACAGGAAGGCTTTTATCAGACGTTGTAAATCGCATTGGGCCAGATCAAGCAATGGCTTTGCCTCGTGACGTCCGGGACAAATTATTAGTTACAGGTGCTAAGCTGTTAATAGATGGACACTTAGATGCAAGGTGAGTTGAACTTTTATCAGAAAGAGAATTCATGTGATAAGACACAGGGTCTGGCTACTCTTATATAATTACGATATAGAAATTTATGCATTCAATTTCACGATGCAGTCCGAAACTCTAATTTCTTGATTACTGAAAGTGTATACGTTCTACGTTTGCTAGAAATTACGGAAAGAAGATGTTCCGAGCCCTTTCACACTGCGAGGGGTTTCAAAAGGCACTAACAGACGCGGTACCGGATACCACACTTCGTCACATCGAGAAAACTCTGAGGACTTTATAATTGCAACATTTTTTCGTATAATATACTGCAGTCGTCACAACTCATCTCCATACTTGTCACGAATTTTCTACGAAGCTGTAATTTTTAGTTTACTGATCATTTTTGTAGAAAAAGAAAGAAATCTGAATGGTGAACGAATATTTCTAACCATATTATTATTAGGTATCTATGTCGCGATATCCAAATCTGCAGAAGAACTCGTAATTTTTTCATTTCCGCGAACCTCTGTGGCATTCGACTTTCGACCAATGTGGCTAATACCGGCAGCTCAATCAACACCCACTCACGTTATGCAAGTATAATAATATAGTAAGTAATGCAAATCTGTAGGTCATTTTACAGGGAACGTTGCACGAGTGCAAAGAGGCGAAAGTGTGTTAGTGATTCATTTAACTATCTGAATTTTAAATTCTTACTGACATAAGAGATATTCTGAAACGTTAGCATTTGTACAAAAAGTAAACCCGCGTTTATAGCACAGGCTGATGAACATTGAACAGTGACTTTTGAATTTTATTCAATTTTTCATATTTTTATATCGAAATTTTGTTATGTATCAGTAAACTTACAGAAACAATTAGCTAATGGTATAGTATAACTACAAAGCACATGCATTACTATTCTGAACAAAAATTAGTATGTATAGTAGGGAATGAAGGGCAGCCAGAAATTAGTTAAATTTGAAGAAGTGGATATTGAAGTAGAGCTATTTTTTGTTTCTAAGTGTTAATCTGTGTCGTATATGATGTCTGTGTCGATTTTTTGATATTCTACCTTTCTGTAACAAAAAAGGTTTTCAAGAATGCTGAAATTTTTCTAGATATTTTTTACAACAAAAACTCGCTCTCTGCTTCCCCAACTCGATCAAAGTGAGTTGGAAGAAGCACGTTGTATATTTGAGAAAAAACATGATCTGTTGCTTTGCGGCAATGATTCTGTTTCACAAAAATATAAAATTTGGTGTATCCTCCTGTTTTATATACCATGCAGAAGGATTTCATATCTAGAATCTAGTGTTTCGTTGGATTCGGGATTTTCGTGATAATTACAGTGCGACCTCTCAATAAGCACGCCCGCAATAAGAACGCTTCCCCAACTTCTCGCTCGACCACTACCCCCACTCCGAGCTCGAATTGCACTTGGGTGCGAATGAGAGAGAGAGACAGAGAGAGTGAGTCACTGAAGAGCGCACGCATGGTGGGGGTACTCGAATTCTTGCAAAACCTCTTCCCCTTGGGGGCTTTTCGTTCTTATTGGGAGGTCGGACTGTATATGAAAATTATTACTACGCAATTAATTTAACCTTGACTGTATTATGATAAAAATATCATTTTCAATTTCGAACACCAACCGGCTCGTACTTGTTTGATGTTACCTGATGGATAAGGAAACCAATTATTATGCTCAATACTAATGAATATTAATTCGAATGATTTACATTCACACTCAAAATGATGGAATGAAAGAAGATGTATGTGCGTGCGAAAACTTTATATAAAGAAAAAAATAAAAAGAATGAATTGGAGTTATAAAGACCGAAGAAATAATATAATTAAACGTTATTGATTATTTAATAATTTTATGAAAGAATATCAGGCGGAGCCTTATACGTTGTTTATATTTTATGTTATAATCTATGCATGTATTAGATTTGTTCATAGATATTATATTGATGATGGAAAATAAAAGGTGTCATTCTTTTAATTGCTGATTAACTATATATTATTATCGCGATCTAATCACGAGATTGTATACAATCCCAACAAGTTGCGGAATAAAGAAAAAACCGTGACAACCTATTTTACCTATAATTCTTATATTTAAGATAGATACCTAAGTTAATAACTATATAGATCGAAATGTAGAATAAAAAAACAAAAAGAATGAATTTTCGTGGAATTTTTTTTAACGTATCTTCGCATAACTCAGAGTTTCTATAGTAAGTTTCTAACAAGATTATCAAGCGTATTTCACATGTTATGTAAATAATCACAACTTCGTACATTTCGAGTTACATGAACCAGTTTATCTCGAAGAAACAAATTGCCTATGAGGATTAAACTGATTGAGGTGATTATGATATTAGAAATTTACGTAAATAAATTATGGTTCAAAGTTCATGAAGATTACACAATAATGTAACATGTACAGGGCGATCTAGAATGAGGGACTTTTCTCCGACCAGTGGATTCCTTGTAAAATTCTGAGACGAAAATTGTCATGCTAAAATGTCGATAAGAATAGCTATTTACTATATCTATATAGCTATATCACAGGAGAACGAGTGGGAATTTATCGCTCGAACGATAACTGAATAACGCTTAATAATTCTTACTTTGAGTTGTTCTTTTAATTGTTCGTTCGTTTGTACACATCGCTAGTTTTGATACCTCCTCCCGCAGCAACTACTCCATTGATACATAGATAGCGCTGGTCGCGTATGAATGAACGAATGGTAAGATGGGTAAGATAGTAGTGCCGCACAAATATGCGGATACAAAAATTACTATCTTTTCTGAGAAGCGCTCGTCTATGAATGAAAGGATAGTGGTGCTGCACAAATATGCGGACAAAAAAAACTACGACCTTACTTCATATTCTTGGAGGCGTGGCCAATAGCGCATTGTAAAAATTCTGAAAAGTAATAGAAAAAAATACTAACTATTTATTAGATTCATTGATACAATAAAAGAGAGTGGCGCGTGGAGTTAATGCGAAGAAGTTGAAAGGAATTACATACTGATATTTTATTGCATTTATGTTTGCACCAACAGGGCTACAAATAGTATCGCCATCTCGCGGTAGAGTTTACGAACAACTTTTTCCGCAAAGTCTGTACGCTTTATTACACGCAACCCAGAAGAACGACAGACGTGCGGTTTGCAGATAAAAAGGCGTACAAATGTTTGTTGCAATAGTAGTTTTAGTGTCACACGTATGATGGCTACAAGCAGTGCGGTGGCCTAAGATAACTAATTGTGTAACGTACGTTCCTAGTCTAGTACAGTCTTGTAATCAACGAGTTAACTTCGCTGTGAAGAAGTCGTCTGCTAACACTGCTGTGGAATTGATGGTTCTGTAAAAAGTTACTACTAATAAGTAAAATGCCAAATATAGTGAATGACATTAAATTAGATTTTAAAGATGTGATGCTTCGTCCGAAACGAAGTACTCTCAAAAGCAGATCAGATGTAAGTACAACATAAGCATATAGTATATTTCTATCTTCTACTTGCTCAAAATAGGAGGTATTCGATGCGACCACGACTACCTTGAAAAAATGATCAGTGTTAATTCTTGTACGGTTGATGGAATAATGCTAAATATAACATGTATCATGGATGCTGCGATAATATCCATAATGTGCGAAAAACCTTGCAATCATTTGCGCATATCTTGCGTATACTCTTCAAATCATATCAAGCCTTCGTTATTCCGATAACCTATCCTACATTTCACTATGTACTCAATGTACTCATATTGTTCCAGATATATCTTTTACTATTTTAATTCATGCATCGAGTATTTAAAATAAAATTTTCTCACGCAAATGCTCTGTAATAATATAGCTGCCGTATTTTTGCATCAGATGATAGCATATTATATTGAAGGAATAATCCGTAGAAAAGATATTCAACTCAATTGATAGAAAAAAATAAAACCATTTTTAATTATTGATATCTATCAGTTATCTTGGATGAAAAATGAATAAGATCGTTATTTTGGCATAAAAATTCGTAAAGATAAGAAGTCTCATATTATTGATTAAATAAAACAGACACATTTCTCCAAGACCCAAACAAGCTCTAGTATTTAAATATGGCCATGTTGCACCATTAGCACATTCTCTGATCATCAAATATTGAAATAATTCAAAGGGGTGGATGGAATACAATGAGACAAACGTACAGAAATATTTCTTACGTTTTATGAAATTATTCAACATTTTTGCTAACTCTGCACTATCATATGGTAATGCGATAGCAGCAGCTAAAGTGTCGTGTCTGAATCTGTATAAATATGAACGAGTTATAATATCAAATGATATAGAGTAGAACACACTATGTATAAGAAAAATCATTTATGGCGTTCAAAAAATTGTTATCATAATAATGTAGCATTTTATAGTGGATGAAGTGAAACTCAAGTTTCACTGTTATCTCATTCATGCCTTAAGTGTATATTTCAAATCATTTATTTGCTCATATTACAGGTCGATCTATTCAGAGAAATGAAATTCCGAAATTCTAAAAGGACCTACAAAGGTATTCCAGTAATGGCATCCAATATGGATACTATTGGTACTTTTGAGATGGCTAAAGCGCTTTCAAAGGTTTGTTAAAGTTGGATAATATCAACGTGACAATATCATGTAAAGAGCCTTCTTCTTTAGCCATACAATTTTTATTCAACTTCTAGATAAGATAGATAATACTTCAGTATAATTATTATTATATGAAAATTATATGTGGAAGTCAAGAAATCATTTCAAGGATTTATTTTTAAAGCTTTAAGTCAACTTTTTATGTTCAAATTAATTTTCAAATTCTGAATATTGTTGTCCCATAACACTGACAGTACTCCATGTTTATAGCAATGGAAATTCTTTTGAAATGAAAACGATATCTTTATCATACTAAGGTAGTATGTTTTGTATAATATGGGTGTCACGTCACCTTGTGATATAGGGACTGAGTATAATGTTGAATATTTTTAAGTCTGTCAACATTTGATGGACTAATATCCTTGTATTTGAATATATCAAATACAGTTCACTGTTTTTTTTTTTTTTTTTTTTTTTTTTTTCCAATACAGTACATGGGACTGTGCATGCAGTGCTGATAGAAAATAATATCAGATTACGGATGCTTTAATGATGACTGGAAATGAATATGACACCATGGAATAAAAAGAGTAGACTTACATTCATTGATAATCAAGGCTAGTCTGTTAGTCATAACAAAGATTACTTGATTATCATAAAAACAGCTATTTAATCATGATGAAAATTGAGCAATCTAATTAGATCACTGAAAAAGAAGTCTTACTCAAGATGGCCTGATTTGTTTTTTTCGGGAGACACGATATAAAGAATACTGACTTTTCAATTATATAATTTTTTCAGCATGGACTGTTCACAACAATTCACAAATACTATACGGCAGAACAATGGAAAGAATTTGCAGCTCAAAATCCTGAATGTATTGAAAATATTGCTGTCAGTTCAGGAACCGGACATGAGGACTTTGAGCGCCTTTCAAGTATTATAAATTCCGTCCCAGAACTTTCATTCATTTGCTTAGATGTTGCTAATGGGTATTCCCAACATTTTGTTGAATTTGTGAGGAAGGTTCGATTTGCCTACCCAAGTCACACAATAATTGTGAGTCAGTAATTTCAATTTAGAAATGCATGGAGTTGGATGATGCTTCTGTAAAACTTGATCATATACTTGTGGATACAGGTTTTTGTTATTATCACTATTACTCTTACTATTGTGAATAATATCTCACTCATTCTATTTTCATTCTGCCTAACCCATGAAAAAATACCAGCTGAATAATTCAACGGACTGAATAGATCGAATCCTTTTTCTCTATTAGCATAAAATCATTTGTGAAATTTGTAAAGGCGAAAATTAAGATATGATAATACATCTTATTAACAATATTGAATAATTGTCAGGAAAAAAAGTGAATAATATTAAATTCTGCCGGTCTCGGGTCTACCTGCCTTATATAGAACCTGAGGAATTAGCTGACTCATTAAAAAATTTCTTGCATCCTCATGAATGAAAGGAAATTGAAACTTCCTGACTTTAGTTTCAATTGAAGAATTGTATAGTCACAGTAAAAGACATACGAGAATAATGTCTTAGATATTTCCATGGAAAGGTTTACCTTCGACGTATTGCTACTTGATATTTGTTCAATTGCATGTCGTTTTATGTTTAGTATAATAGTATCTCAACTGTATTATCTATAATTTAACAACACACTGCTTATCCTTCACTATCTGTTATTTCTTTCTTCTGCAATCCTCAGATGAGGATTCAAATATATTCTTAACATTAAATTTAACTATACCTATGTGCTTATGTGAAGAATTTTTGCAATTAAAAAAAGATTACGCATGTGTTTGAAGCTCATCTGACCAACATTTAAACAGGCTGGCAATGTTGTTACCGGAGAAATGGTAGAAGAGCTAATACTTTCGGGAGCCGACGTAATCAAAGTAGGAATTGGCCCAGGCTCTGTGTGTACTACACGTATGAAAACCGGAGTTGGTTACCCCCAATTAAGCGCTGTGATTGAATGTGCAGATGCTGCACATGGCCTAAATGGACATATTATTTCTGTAAGTGTTACAAGCCGCGTCGATTACATTGATCTGTCCCTCTTCACATCACTTTGAAAATATAACACTGTTACAGGATGGAGGTTGCACATGCGCTGGAGATTTGGCTAAGGCTTTTGGTGCCGGTGCTGATTTTGTTATGGCCGGTGGTATGTTTGCAGGACACGATCAATGCGGCGGAGAGACAATAGAAAAAGCAGGAAAACATTTCAAACTATTTTACGGCATGGCCTCGACTACTGCAATGAAGAAGCATGCTGGCGGGGTCGCAGAATACAGGTGAAATTTAAGCAACATTTTTTGTTAATGGTAGACTTGATAATCGAAGATATTGAACTTTCGAAATTTAAACGTTTTAAATTCGAATCAGTCGCATGTATGAGTTTTCCTGGACTTTAGTTCAATGCCAATGAATTTTGTTCACTCTCTACAGATCATCGGAAGGAAAAACTGTTGAAATTCCATACAAAGGTGATGTTGAGGGTACGGTGTTGGATATGTTGGGTGGTCTACGTTCGGCATGCACTTATACTGGCGCAGCTCGGCTGCAAGAACTTCCACGGCGTGCTACATTTATACGCTGTACTCAACAGTTGAATCCTGTTTATGGTCCGCCACCAATGAATTAAATTTTAATTGAAGTACCTAATTAGACGGTGTGAAATGATGACGTTATTTGATAAATTAATTCTTGTAGCAATGTCTGTAGTAGAAAATTAAGATTATTTGCTGGCAAATAATGTTTATATAATATATAATACAACTACTCCGTTCTTTGACGGAGTAGAATCTTTATTTATTAGTCATAATGCACAAATAAGACTTCGAATCGTTCTTATTCTTTAGCATTATAAACAAACACAATCATTCACAGCTACATAAAGATCAATCGAATTTGTGCACATCACCATTATGTTTGCAGTATAAAAATAAAATTTATTTTTCTTAATTTTTGATCAATTTAAGTTTCTTTACTGCCAGAATAAGTGACGTATAGCTTAGATTTTTATTTCTCTATTTAAAAAATGTGATTTTGCTGTGTAATATGTGTTATTTGCCATTGATTGGATTATGTTTAAAACGAAGTTTGTCCAATGTTTGTAACGTTGTAGTTGCGGGTAAAATAACATCTGAGATACGATTAAATAAGATACATACATTGTAATTAAAAACTTTTTTTTCTCCACTCATCCAATATTTTATATTAATAAGTATATTATTGAGAGATTAGAAGAAAAAAAAAAAAAACTATTCACTCTAGAGTCGTGATTTCATTTTCGACTAAAATTACTCTAGCTGATTAATGAATCGAACTCAATGAGTGTGATGGGAAAGGCGACGGCAAGTGAGCTTCAAGTTTAAACTACAATTAAAAACACAAATATGAAACATGATTCGTTTATTGTAGAAAAAAGATATTTACTACATTTTCACTGCAACTAGCAAAGTTATTACTTATTACTATCAGTGTTAGAGAAACGAAACTCCTCGATTATAAAATGCATAAAACACGAATATACATCAACAGCTATTCATGCAAAAATCAAATAGAATTTCTTCAGAAATATATGAGTAAATATTTTTTAAACACATTTTTACTATTATTACCTCGATTATTACCCACTCTGAGGTAGTAGTAGCAGCCCATTATTCTTGGCGAAGGTGCCTTGACTATTTTCAATCACGAAGAGCATAAAACTGATAGTTAGTAAGCGCTGAAAACATAATTATGCCCACAATATGTGTGAATATTATGTTAGAAAAACTACAAACTACAAATTGCACATGTTTGAAAAAAAAGCAAAATCACTATGTACATGGTGTGTTAATCATTGAATATATCATAATGGAAAACATTCGACAAATTTAGTCATATATTACGATTCATTACTCATACTTGTTCGTCAAATATTGGAAATATTATTACACATCGTTTCCAATAGATTATAATTACACATATATTACTTACCCTACGCCATTTCACTGCGTCTAATTTCCTTATTGGGAATGATGCGTGTACTTCTCACCTATATCTTGAATAGCTATTATTATAGATTATAAAGTAAAAAATTGAAATGATACTACTAGGAGACGCACAAAATATTTGACAATTAAGACAAATCAGTTTCTTCCATGTATATGAATGATCGAAATCCTAATCCAAATAAATTTTGACGACTGGGCAGCCACTTCCCATGCGCATCCTGTGAACCAGCATATTTTCGCCATGCTATGCTAGAAAATAGACTTACGTTTGCTTGGGATTTGGTTGCGTGCACACTGAGACTTTACTGTGAGTTTAAGACATGTGGAAATGTGCTTGACGATGTTACATCCTGTATAAGAGAAACTATGTTTGCCCCATGGAATTGCAGATAATAATTGTGAGCCAATCAGGCATAGAAGTCATGATGAATATGTATGTACATGAAATAATATATCTGATAATAAAGCTAATGTTCATTTAATATAAATCATTGAATCACCTATGAAACGATTGCTTATAATAGGCACTGAGTATAAAATCGTCATCTATGGAAGTACTATGCAAGTACTTTCGGACTTAATTATTCTGCTGTTCAACGGTATATCATGAGATTGTTGTGCAAAGATAAGACGCAGTAATGAAACAATATAAACACCAATATGCAGGGAAAACAGATATCAAACAACTATAAGAAATATCGTATACATACATAGTAAGAAATAGTTAATCCTGATAAAGTTAAAAATTCATTTCTCATTTAGCTAACGAGATATTTTGTACAACAGAGGACACTGTACATTTATCGATTTATTCATGTTAAATTGCATTAGAAATTCATTTTCATATTTTATCATCAGAATATTGAAAGCCAGAATCGTATATGAATGATCAGTCAATAAAAGATGTTCATGCGTTGAATTTAATTCTATGTTATGTAATGCGAACATCTGTACTCAAGAGTATGATTTACGTATTAGTATCTGTTTCGTTGAAGGCACTTATCACATAGCAGAATAAGTATTTTTGTATGTAGCTCATGTGTGGCACTGTTGTTAAATCTGTTCATAATCAAGGAATGGAAGCTGAGAGACTAAAGCTTGATGATTTTATAGAGTCGAAACATATTTGATCAGAAATTTAGTTACATGAGAGTGTCAATGCCTTCAATTTTACAGAATATCATGTAATCGGATGTAAAAGTAACAGAAATATATTGCATAAGATATTAATGTTTTACTGGTTCTAAAAAATATTCTAGTAAAATAGTTCTACGCTCAAGGATTTGATATAACAAATTAATCTACACATTCATGATCATAATTGTAACTCAATCATTAAGGTAAGTGTACAGCGTTAACATTGTGGTCTTATAACATTATCCCCGACTTCGAATAACAATGATTATTTATTTTGTATACAAACAGTAAGACATTTTTCAAAGTTGAATAATCTATAGACAACTACACGACTCTAGTAGAATTGTGTATATGTATAAGCATTTTATTTCGAGATGAATGGCGAGATTAAAAGAACAAAATTATACTTCAATCTTGTTGGTAAATAACGTTGTAGGAACCAGATGCATTATTTATAAGTGAATTTTGTATTTACTAATGTTGACTATATCCGAATAATAATAGGATCAGGACCATATTTACTTAAATGACCTGCCTAAATTAAAATTAATAAAATCATTTCATATTAAATTGACAATGCTTACTTTCTAATCATTCATCGGCATAATAATTTTGATCTATAATTTAACAGATCATAAAATAGACTAACTTTGTTCGCATTCTATTACAGGTGAATAAAACTATTGTTCATCATTGAAATATTGGGTTCAGGTATATAAGACCACAATAACACTATGATGTATAATATGGACTATTCAAACCAGACAGTAGTTACGTATTAATAAAGCTATTAAGTATGTAATGTGCAACGAGATTAAGACATGAATAAAGATTTGCAACTTGAAATTATCATCAGCAGTTACATTGTGCATATGATTAAAAGAAAGAAAAAAAAAAAAAATTCTGTTGAAGGTTCCAACTCTGTTTTGCTGACATGAACAGCTAAAAGATATCGAAGTAACATATTTTACATCGATGAAGTCACAATTAATACCTGTAAGGAGCTTGAAGTTATATATGATTATAGTTGAACAGATAATCATGAGCAGATTCTAAATCAATACAATACGAATACAAGACTGATAATAGTATGTAATACATGTTTAACTGACTTTAAGTACCTTTGATCAAATGTTATAAAACCTTTTAGAGCACTGATAATAATAGCATAGATTTGAAAAGGTGGTCACCAATGGGTTAATATCATTAATATAACTCCAATATTGCACAGCTGCTGGTTCCTATTAACGCAATTACCATGCCATATGATAGAGGAGAAATAAACTATAGATTGTTTTCTTCGGGTGCTGTTACCGTACTGCCATAATGCTTCACCTTATCGGATTCACCCTTGGTATCTAAAAATGGTACTGGTATTGTTCATGATTCAAGCACAAATAAGTCACAGTTGTATTTACTCATATTATAATACCATAGTGCACTGAACAGGATAATGTAATTCGTTTGCATACATACATAGGTAGTATAATTAAACTAATTTTTTGTTCGGCAATACAAGTGAATATTAAACATTTTATCCCTACTTATGCATGAAAATATGTCAGCGTGTGGGTACAGGTATATGTAAACATTTGTATTATTATTATGTATTCATAGAATGAAAGAGATATTTTAATAGTAAAAATAATTGACGATAGAAATATTCTATTGCATTAATTTAGTTTTCATAATAATGTGTTTAGTGCAATTATCACTAATAATGAATTACAGTGGGCATTTGAAAATTAAATATATATGATGAAATAGGTATATAGATTTTAGTTGAGCTCTGGTTCCTTTTGTTTTCTTTCATCTGCTGCATCCCCTGGTAATTTCAATTCATCTTACAGTTTCATGTATTATGAAACACAAATACATATCATAGAAAATGAACACACAGAAGGACAGCATATATTGGAATTAACGTTAGCTATACTGACTTCAATAAATTTCAGATTGCCTTATATACCTACAAGTAGAACATAAATCGTATCCTATAATATATGAAAAGAAGCATTTTCGATAATATTGTAATATATAATATATATATAATATATATATATAATATAAATAAGACATAGTCAGACTATTGATCGCATGAATGAACGTATAATTTTTCAAATTAGCCAATTCATAATAATATATCATGAAGATATAGCAGCATTAACCATGTCCCAATGGAAAGCTATCTGAAATCTATCTGAAATAAACAAATCATTACAATACATACAATAAATGAAAATGATAGTTCACAATAATTTCAAGGGCTTAGGTGTGCTTTAGTTAAACAGCATTACTTTTTTTTTTGTCAAAAAAACACCCTTGATTCTTCATATACTGAGTCTTCCTGAAGTTGTGCGCCATGTAAATGTTTCAAATAGTTTTTTTTTTTTTATCAAATACTTTGCCACGCATTACTCATTGGCTTTCTATAAGCCCACTCGCACTAAATTCTTAATAGATTAAGTATTTTTATCAAGTTTCATACCTCACACTTAAATTTCTTATAAATCAGACAATAACAGAAATTATTGAAATCTTTGTTAGTTAAATACAAAGAAATCTTTAATATTAATATTATTCGTATCTCCTTTGATCTATCAGTAGCAGATTCATACCCAATCCATAACGACCCATTATTTCGTTCGATGTAAGAATATGTATGTAGTTTCATTCAACCATACCAATAAGGCATAACATAACGCCTGCAGAGTGGTTTTCAAATGGGGTAGGTAACAATGAAAATTTTGAGGAAAGAATTTCTTCAAAGCAATTTCGAAAGACTACAAAGAGAAACGTATGAGTTTGCCAAATAAGAGATGAACAAGTTGTGAAAAAAAAACATCATCATACATATTGTACAGTCATGCATGTATTGAAAATATTGTATAAAGTTGATATAATTGTGTTAAGGAAGTATGAATAAGGTGAATGATGATTTATGCCCACACGCAATTTCAAAAAACTTAAAATTGTGATAGCAACATATTAGTTAAGTTGAATTTGTCCGAACCAAAATAGTAGTCCAAGTATTATGCTGTTTGGGCTGAATAGTTATTGAATTTGACAAACTTATCTTCAACGATCTGTAATTATTCAATCTCTAATGTTACACCATCTAATGAAAAATCCTATTTCATATTGTTAATACAAATTGAAATAAGCTTACTAAGAAATGGGAGTATAAAAACTGGTATCAGTGTTTATCATAGTTACGACCGTTATACGGCAATTTGTTATACCTAAGTATCAGCAAAAAATAGGCTCAACATTGCTAACAAATTGCATGCAAGATACTCCTGTACATCTTATGCGTATCGTATTTTTAATGCAATAACTATTCCTGAATGAAAGCTGGTAGCTTTACCACATCCAAATAATTATGTTATAGTATTAGTCAATGTAAGTATTGTAAGCAAGCTCGATAGTTCACTCGATGCTCTTTAGACTCCTGTAAAACAGAGTTCTTATCAGTTAAATAAACGATGCCTATCTAACCATTGTAACGTCGATTTGAGGTAGGGCGAGAGTAGTAGCATGTTCGGAATTGAATTGAACATAATAATAGGTATATTGCATTCGTTTTAATTAATAAGATGGTATCAAAGAGACTTTGCTAATACAGTTAGGTACTTTCATACTTTTGGGTGAAAATTTTTTCACATTTTGCTCGCTTTACTCGCTCAACCAGTAACAAATTTTCATAAAAGAACATGTTTTGAGACGTTTGGTGTCAATTGAAAGTTATAATACTGAATACGCTGTACATAATCGTTTTTATTTGTAATTCAAGAATTTTTTGGAATAAATATTGATCGGACCATGTTATACACTCAATATTGTTGTGTAAAATTATCAATTCCAGAAGGGAAAGGAACATTGAATTTTAATGTTCAAAGTAAAATACATAAAACAAAAATTTCAGAGTATAATTCAGCATATGAACAATTCAATCATAACATAGTCCAATCAGATTCTATTCGATATGTGAAACCATTTTTTATTAATATTACGGTATTTATTATAAATATTGTATTTTGGGAAAATACATGAAGTGCAACTTCAGATTGACTCTGTATACTATCATAAACATTAGTGTAATAGGGAGGTCGCATATTGTTTTTTTCTGTCTATTAATACAGTTTTTAAACGAAGGGAAACTGTGTAATTTTTTTTTTTTTTTTCATTTTTTATTAATTTTTCTTTTGTTTGCTTTTTATCATTATTGTTATTATGATTATGATTATTATTATTATTATTATTATTATTATATACTTAATTATAATAAATGAAAAATCTGTACGGACTAAATGAATGTGCCAAAGTATGCCAATTTCATAAACGGTTAATATGAGATTGTCAAAGTATGGTAAATAGCTTATACAAATGATATCCAGAAAGTTGTTGCAAGTATTTAATAAGAGAGAAAAAAAATAAGAAACAATAATAATATTAAACCATTGGTTGGAAGTCACATAGTGGCAAATATGACTCATGTGGTGGTATATGTGTGATTATGTGTTATTTTATCTACTCTATAGAGTAGCGATATCACTTATACCTTCCCTGACATTGAATTGGAGACGGATGCCATTCTTGTTCTAGCAGCATACTGTAGATCGTTTATTTGCACTTTGCAGTTGTTTTGATGAACACAAATTTTCATCAGTGCCTGCAAGCGATGTACACGTTGGCGCTGTAATGAATAAACGAAGTACATACAAACAGTTAGCAAAGCTTGACGTATAGCCATGATATTTAAGTGATGCGACGTGAAGTGACAACTGCAACAATAAAAAATAAAACAAACCGTAGTGAGGAAAGAAGAAAGGGGGGGAGGGAGTAGTAGCAGTAGCAGTAGTAGTAGTAGTATAAATGAGTGACGAAAGTGCGATATTCTAAATGGAATTATTATCTTATTTTTTTTTTTCTCGATAATGTTTATAATTTACGAATTATTTCCAATTTTATTAGATTACTTCAAAATTCCACAACAATGGTTTAAACTTAATACAAAAATAATTGCAGATACTTTCTGGGTACAACAGTGTATATAATATATTATATGGTATATATGATACATATATATATATATATATATACATATAAATATAAATGGAAAAGTAAATGCCACACTGATTCAATCAACCCGTACATTTGAAAAATGATGATTATTTATTTAATATTATATAGTCGTAAAGACATCTTTAATGGGTGATAAATAACAATCGTCGAACCACATCTGCAATGAATTTTTACAACATGTTGAAAACAGACTTACTCTGTACAAATAGGTAATTCGATACGAACACATAGTCAATATTTAAACCAGCACATATTCAAGAGTCAAGTAAGTGTGTATGTATAGGTAAGTATTTAACAAATATATGAAAAACATTGCTTAGCGAGTACGTATTCATCATTGTGGTAAACATAATAAAATTGCAGTCTTCGATAACAACCTACCTACATCTAATACCTATTAGGATAAATATTAAAAATTAAGAGACAAAAAAACGATACAAAATACATGCGCCTTACTCGTTATACACACATTTATGCAAGTAATTTTATAATCAGAGTATAGATAATATAATTTCTACTTACGTATTTATTTCTTCATCTTTTATCCGTAGATTTTTAATTATCAGAGTTTGGCTGAGAATATGGATAGTTCTGATAGCCTGCGGGGAAAGGTGGAGCCTGCTGACCCGATTGCGGTTGAGAAGTAGAACCTGTACTGCCGGCGTAGTAACCCGCTGGTGCAGATCCCGGTCCCATACCCGGATAACTTCCATAACTTTGCGGAAACGTTGTCGGAGTTCCAGTAGGCGGTCCTGTAGATTGCCCCTGTAAAGCCTGTTGCATTTGCGGTTGCGCCAGTTGATTTCCTTGCAATCCCAACTGAAAAGAAATCAAATTTATTTATTTATCAAAACATTCAATACATGAACACAAGTTTGTCAAATTAATCAATTGAGATAATTTAACAACAATCTCACCTTGCCAGCCTTCATTTGTGCCTCTATTGCTTCAGCTTCCTTTACTTTTCCAATACTTCTGTAATATTCCGCCCATTGAGCACTATAATCTGCTTGACCTCCATTTTGCGCAGTGCTCTGCGGCTGTTGCTGCTGCTGTTGTTGTTGTTGTTGCGGAACAGCTCCGGCTGAGCCAGTTGGTGCTGGATTAGCTTGACTTGGTGGATTTCCTACAGAAATTTGTTCAACATTAAATCGATTTTTCATTAATTTTTACTATCCTAAGTCATATGGGAATATGGAAATTACGCACAGACAGTATTCGGGGACATAAATAGACGGCAGTTTACCCAAATGCAAAAATTCAACAGTTATATAGTCTCCTCAGCTCAGTAACAGGTTTTGAAAAAGAAAGGAGAATTATGAACAGGATATACCTGGTTGTGGTTGAGCTTGTTCTGGTTTTCCTTGTTTAGCTTGTTGTTCGATCATGTCAGCCTCTCTGTGCATACCAAGAGATCGATAATACTCTGCCCATTGCGCACTGTAATCTGGCTGTCCGGTTTGCGGATTGACATGTACCCCACCCGGAGCTGCACCTGGGCCACCTGAAGAATGAAAATGTTTATTAGTATCCTAACTCGTTCTTTGGGAAATAGAAGGACAGAAACCTGTTGTATTATCGAATGAAATATAATTACTTGTTTCATTGGATTGAGCTTGATTTGGCCAAGATTGATATCCTGATCCTGAATTCCAGTTTGGATTGTATCCGATGGCACCTTGCCCTCCCGAAAAGGGAGCTCCACCCGGACTCTATAATCGAAAATAAATCATCGAATCTTTCACCACATACTATGAACGTATTCTGGTTAAATAAGAAAAGATAAGAAGTTTTTCTATCTGATGACGCAGTAGATGCATATATTAGAAGTATACGAATCGGTGTAACATAACAACTATAAATATACAATGATTTCAGGTTCATATAATTACATGGAAAAAACATCATCAGTCTTATTCTGAATTATTATATCAAATCATTATGTCGAGGCAATCGACACAGACAGAGTGGTGGAGATTTATGAGAGGAATTTTTCCTAGCTGGATATCATCAGCAATAGGATTGAAAAATAGAAAATTATTTAATGCATTCTGAAAAGCTACTTACCAATCCGAGCTTCTCGCTGAATATTCTTTTCGCGTGTTCAACTTGGTCAGGATTTCCACGTATAATGAAAATCTTTTCATTTTCGTTACTCTGATTTCGCCGATCAAGTTCACAATGTGCTCCTGTCTGTTGATTGATTTGTTTGATCGTCTCTCCACCTGAAGAAATTGTAAATACTTTTGTGAATTCTATTCGTTTTGGATATTGCAACTAGAGCTGTTTTTGTTCATCAAAATGTATCACAACTTAAATTTAACAATCACAAGGGCGAGAGTTAATGGATAATAATAATTTTGTGTACGTTCGTCGGCACGAAAGAGGAACTATATCTAGCTAAGAAAGCCTGGGAAAAATTGAGAAGTTTCAGTTACTTATGGCGAAATTTGTTGAACACTTTTTTAATGCATACTAAATTTTTGCAGATTAATTTTAGGTCTTACCTTTGCCAATTATGATTCCGCACTTGGATGATGGAACAGTGAATGTTGTTTCAACTTTATCTTGCATGGGACCACCCTGGCGTCTGTCCCACCCGCCTCCAAACTCGTTTGAACTACGACCACTGCCAAATCCATTTCCACGTGGTCCTCCCGCTCCTCTTCCCCCACCAGCCATGGGATTCCTTCCATCGTCTCGTCTCTAAATAAAGATGTAATATTTAAAGAATACTGATATCGCTGAGCTTTGTTAAATATTAGGACTTAAATTATCTAATCTAATTCTACTACAGAGAAAAATAAACGATTTATACAAGTTGCTGGATTGAACGTAGGAGAAATTATTCAAATTTATAAATAAACAAACTCTTTACGTTTCCATGTCCTCCTTTTTAAGGATGAGATAGAATTCAGCGTTATGTTGATCGTTATTGCTCGAATTGATTCCCTACTTACTACCTAGAATGTGGTTTTACCATTACACTGTCAATTAAATCTTGAATGCGTTGCCGCGCTTGTTCCACAGCCTGATGTTTGCCGGAAAGTAAACACTTTCGATCACCTGGACCGTCCTCTCTACCTTGTTGGAATTGTACACGAGCTCCTGTCTCTGCTTGAATTTTCTTAATCATATCACCACCCTTTCCAATAACAACACCCACCGCAGCTCTTGGCACTAATACCTGAAGAATATTATTGGAGTAATACTATTTTAACACATGCACAGGTTTACAGGTACATGGATCTTATAAATGGGAAAGAAGAATTGGCCTAAGGCCATTTGTCGGACATGTAAATTACCGTTTCTCTTTTACAATTGAACCTCACCTCAACTCCGTCGGCGTTCTGTGGACCACCGTGGCTAAACCCATTATCAGTATTATTATAATTTGCACCTCCTCTTTCCGCGCCTCTCTGCGATCCTCTATGAAACATTTGCATCTCTTTTTCGGCTATTAATTCATACACTAGCTGTTTAGCATATTCAACTTTCTGTGCATCACCAGTTATTCTAAAACATTGATTAAAAGCAAAGTTGAATTTAGATCTAGCAATAACTTGGATTTCGAAGAATATGTACACCAACACAACTATTTTTCAGTTCCTGAAATTTAATCATGAAATTCATCTAAAAAATCTTATCAGTTCATCGAGTTCATCGAGAATCAATAAATCTAGATTGAAAATCATATCTAACTTTCACCTTAATGGTTTTTCCTGCTCTTGTGAAGGACCTTCTTGAATGACGACCATCTTAGCCCCAGACTTCTCTTGGAGTTGTTTAATCGTTTCTCCCCCTTTGCCGATTATCAAACCAACTTTAGGTCCTGGGATCATTATTTCAACAAACCCAGGATGGCTAATCAATCCACCACTGCTGCTACTGCCGCCTCCGCCACCACCGTTGCCACCGCCCCCGCTACCACTAATATTCATATCACCAATTCCTTCCGTTCTGCTTCTTTGATTAACAATTGAGAGGACTAATTCTTTGGCACGACTGAAACGTTATTTATTTGAGAATCAGTTAGTTATTTCAACTGGATATAATGTGTAATATGAAACTATAAGATCCGGAATATTCATACTGTTTAAATATGCAAGGAAACCATGGTTCTTTACATGTGCCAAATTTATAACAGTACCTATTCAATAATTTCTTTATACTGAGGAATGACCTCTAATATTATTTTGGTCACGAGATTCAGGAGAGATGGCAATTACATACAACAGTGATACTCCAGCTTAAAATCTACACACACAAGGCATGTCCTCGAGACAAACAGATTAATGGATATAAATATTTACTAAATGTACAAGAAACTACAGTAACTGGCAATGTCTAGTCTTAGCCATAGAAGAAGGGTAAGCTTAATACTAGTACGATCATCTTAATAATGTAACATTTCGAAAGAGAGAACTTAATATTTTGGATAATGGTGGCTTCGTTTTGTTATTTTTAATATAGAAAATGGAAAAAAATAAATCAAAAAATAACAGAATGATCTTAATGTTGGTTGCAAGTGGAATAAAACTGAATTTTGTAAAACAGTAAAATTTCGATGAGCTTAAACGACAAAGAAAAATTCCAATTTTTCATTTGTGTAAAAACCTAATATAAAAGAATGAAAGAAAGCAAGTTACTTGACGGCTTCTCTGGACCCCGTCAGAGTACACGCTCGTTCAGGCAGTCCACCACTCTCAGGTGCCATTTGTATTTTGCATCCAGTTTCGCTTTGCAGTCTAGTTATTTGTTCTCCGCCTCTGCCAATGACTGAAAAAAAGTTTTAAAAAAGTTGATGGTTAATCTATAGTTCAAATTTATGAATTATGTACTTGTACATAAATTGAACATGTTGAATCTGACTCGAAGTTTAAACGCACAGCGGTGTAAACTGAATACACACCGTCGTGCGTTTATACTTCTAGTATCAAAAAGCCATCATCAAAGTTTAGCAGAACTTTTAAGGCATTGCGTGACAAGTTTCAGAAATAATGGTTCGGCTGGAAAATCATGGAACTTATTCTAAAATTCGTGTTTAAACATTCTTCAACCGTTCAATTGGATATACCATATATCCCACATAAGATATAGATTCTTACGTGAAAAATCATTACATTTTCCCACCTGAGATAATATAATACTAATTATCAATCACTTTTTCTATCACTTATATTGCAACAAAGAAAATAAAATTCTAATTAATTAATTGTTTTTTTTTTCTTGTTTTTTGTTTTCATCCAAGATTTTATTCAACACATCATTGTTAAGTTAGTTTTCAATAAAAGAAATACGACCATCACTGGTTGATTATTTTCTATGAAAATATCCGTACCAATTGCACGTAAAAATTATATGATTACATATTAATGAAATTTCACATTTGTAAATGAATGCTAATAAAAAGAATTTAACAGTAATGAGATATTTCACATTGTAATATCTCAAAAGACTAGCAATGAGTTGAAATAGCGTTCCAAGATTTCATACGTTACTCACAATCGTTTGATCCTGAAACTCCGTTGATATAATGCAATACTTGATATAATCATAAGACGCAAATAACAATTGTGTACGGATATAAAGTTTCATAGAATGTTCGTTACTAGATTTCTTTATCTTTTACTAACAATGGTAGTCGGTCCTAAAATTTTGTTTACTCAAGGGGGAACGTGGATAATGTTTATACTTACTCAGCCCAACCATTTTATCTGGAACTCTAATATCCTCATTACAGATACCTCCCATTCCAGCCATGACGGCGGGAGGCGAAGTTGATTGAACAGCTACTCTAGCCGCTACAGCTGCTTGAGCTGCAGCTTCACTGATAGAAGTACCAGTGGGCGGGCCCCCCCGTAGCCCAATCAGGGGATCTGCTACTAAAGCCGCCACTTTTTTTGCTTCTGGCTCTGAAGAATTTGAATAAATCATTTTTGCTTAAACAATATTAAAAGGCTTGTAGACACACAATTATTGAAGAGCATTTGGCGTACATCAAAAACGAATTGATGCGATAATGGGAGACCGATAACTATTTCAAGTTATAACCACACGTGATTTTGTTGATTGGTGAGATCGGTGAGTCTTTTTAGTAGCTATAACTTAAACTTTGCTATACTAATGAATCGTCGAGTTAAATAAACTGAGATCTGATCTGACCAGGCTAGAGTTAGTAATTAGATGAAAAAAAAAAACGATGTTTACCTATCTCGAAAGGCATTATGCTAATACTTGAAGTATGTAGAGATTGATTTGTCTCACCTGGACAATCTTCAAGAGGACGCTTCAACTTTGGTTCGGTATTAGTTTGGGAACCAGCTGGATTTATTTTAGCCGCAATCTGGAAATAAAGAAGACGTTACTAAAATTATTAGCATACAAACAGTCTATAATGCAGAGAAATCGTCGATCAATTTTCTTCTCTTGCCGACAAAACGTTTATATTTCATGAATAAATAAATTGTTTTTAATCGCATGTTGATAAATATTTATCGAACAACTTTCTTTATACGATATAGTGTAATTATTTATAATAGAAAGGTACAGAGCAGCTCAAGATCTAGTTCACAACAGTGTGTGAAGAGTAGCTTGATTTTTCCAAAGATCTGCATTAGAATCATTTAAAATAACAATTCAGCGACCTATTTGCTTTGGAACGAAGGAGAAAGTTCGAATTCCATATTAAAGAGTAGAAACTGTTTTCACACCTTTATTACCATGTTGGGTTTGCTGAAATCTCTTCATAGGCAAATAATCATAGACAGAAAATTTAGTAGAATGTATCAAAGGTGAAATACCCATTAAAAATTGTTGGAATATTCAATAATTGTGGAAAGGAAAATTAACAAGTGATACCATTAGATATCATAATGGGTTCTGACCATTCATTGAACGGTAGACGAATGTATATCAGAATGATAAGATTCTATCACATCAGATTAAGACTATTCCAAGACCCGTTGGTAATCAAGAGCCCAAATTTCTTTCAATACAATATTTGTCGCGATAATTAGATCAGCGTTTCCTGACGCTGTGTCAATTATTTTAACTATTACATTCAAATTGTTTAAATGGTATAGAAAACCAGAAATCTTCAGGAGAGTGATTATTATAAATTGATATCATTACGCAAATTTACATGGCTTTTGTGCAGCTGCAGTTAAGTCAAGTCTTGATAAAATCAATAGCTAAATTCCGTCTATAAACTTAAGCAGATATTTTCGATCTGCGTCAGAAGATGGTTAATAAACTAAAATATATTATGATAGTTAATTATAGGACGCAAAGTACCAGTTGCTGTAAAAGCAATTGCTTTGCATCTTGCAATTAATATTTTGCGTATTATGAATAATTTTTATATTCTTTCAAACTTTAAATACTACAAATTGGTATTTTGTGACTTAGGTGTTTTCTATTATTATGCTACAGCTTAATACCACTGATTAACAATATCCAAGTATCGAATTTCGACTGAGACAATATAAAGCGGAAAGTGCATCGTGCGATAAGTCTCAAACTTTGATACTGATTTAATTTTCAACCATGTGAGGAGGAAAATTAATCTTTGAATATAGGCTAAATGACAAGAATACAAGCAAGAGGCCGTTAAACACAACTGCCCTCCAAATTGTGAAGCTGAGAGCTAGGGTGCAACCCTTTTAGATCACAATGAAAAGGGAGGGGATAAGACTTGTTCCACCTGAAAAATACAAGGCCTTGGTAACTCCTGCCTACTTTAATACAAGCGTAATATTTGTTAGAAAAATTTCATAACATAATACGTGTTACAGATTATAGTCCACATCCCGATTCCACAGACTTAATTTACATCTCCATAAGACAAGAATTCATTCATATATTTTTTTACGATATAAAATACACGAAGCTATACAATTGAATAAATTCTTTAATGACGCCACGAACAAAAATCTCTCCACACTTTGAGCGCTGAAAGTAATCGTGGGAACTAAGGGTTTCAAAATTAAATATGGGGTACGAAATTGCTAGATTATTGAACGGGGTTTGAAAAAATTATGGTTAGCTGAATTTGACCTAAATCTTAGTTACTCGCTGCATTTTATTTTTCAGTCTTTATGGTGCATACGACAAATAAAAAGTATTTGCACCAGATATTGTACTGACTTAGGTAAAGCTAAGACCTTGATGTTGAACGATAAAAGTATAAAATCCTGAATCCCTGAATCGAAGCAAGCAGTAATATATTTTATTATTTTGATTTGTTAGGTAGTACTACGTTAAAAATAATTGAAAAAAAAAAATGGAAATTAATGAGGAAATAATTTTCTAATGCGGATAGGTTTTGGTGCTGATTAATTCTTAATTCTGGGACCTTGTGGTAATTAGCAGAGTTAAATTTATCTGGTTATTTACGAAATGTTGAATGAAAAATTTTCCGAAAAACTTATAATTACGCGGAGTAGTTTATCCGACTACGATTGTATCTAATGAATGGGTGATTAAAACTAAGATTAGTAAGCTGAAATAACGAGTTCGACTAAAACTCGTGCTAAAAATAATAAGAAAGTTTGATTAGTTAAAGGATGGGTTGAAAACTCGTGCCCTAATTATAAAGGAAATAAATATGGATTCAAAGGTTTCGTCGAAAATCTGTTAAGCATCTGCGGGAGAGAGAATGAATGCGTATATGTATGTATACTGTATACGTATGTATGCCCTGCCACCGAAGCAAGCCACTGTAATTGACGGCGAAGAAGGTTCCAGCCGGCGCATATGCTGATGAAAAAGTGAAATAGGATTAAATTATGATTCTTACTTGTTTAGCACGTTGCAGGGCAGCTGCAAATGCAGAACTTTGACTGAAATTTGGCGGAGCGACCGCTGAATAATCACTCATGATGAACCATGAAGGGGAAGGACGATGAAAGCCGTGCTATTTTCTCCTTATCTCGCCTCTGTATTCAAGCCCCGATATTCTACGGTTATTTGATTGGGAATTATCTGGAAATTCTACTGCGGTTACTGACGCTACTTTTTTGGAATATTCTATTTAACACACGGGAATAGTTGGGGAGCAAAAGAAATCCACAATACACCGCAAAGCGCAAGCGTCACCCACGGCACGGATTATGTACCTCCATAGAAAACGTAATTGACCAGAGTGAATAGCCGTGTTTTAGTAGCGTTCACGACGGTCGTACTCGGTCAATATAGATAGACGATCATAGGACAACTTTTTTCAGCAACGCTTCCTGTAGGTTTTACACAAATTTTTATTTCGCTTTTATTTCTATCTGGGTAATATTATAACAGACACGTTCTACGTTCACAAATTTTTTCAGTAAATACAAAACAAAGACTTTTTTTTCTTTCTATTTCATTCATATGCGCAGCTGACGTCTGCTCTTCGATCTTGGTTAGGTGACGTCACATCTGCTCCGTCGCAGTGCTGCTCTACCGGAAAAAGAATTACATATCACAATTTATGACGTCACGCTACTGTAGCATCATACTATGTATACATTCTGTCACATCCATTTTAATTGTTGCTTCCGAATATTTTGTCGGTTATAATTAAATGATGATGGTTTTCTTATAATTTCTTTTTTTTTTTTTTACATATTCACGAATACGGAACTCGGATATGAGGATATACATTTCATAAATCATACATCTTCCCTACCGGTGTGCTTCATTCGTGCAGGTTGCAGGGTGAGCTTTGTTGCAGACTACTGCTTCCGCCTGGCGGCAGAATTGAATATTACGATTGTAAAAATTGTCTGATAGAATAAAATGTACAAATAAAATGTCCTTCTAGTTTGTCTAATGACGTTGTATGTATGGGGGGGAGACATAACCATCATAGATTAGTTAACAATAATAATAATAATAATAGACATGGATAAATTTTAATCATTTCTGCACAGACACGATATGTGTGTACACACTGTGCCGAGCACTAGTTTTACCGATCCGATTATTTGATATTGTTGAAGCAGTGTGTTAAGTGAATAAAAACAATGAATTCTTCACAATTAGAGCCTTGCGTCAAACTTCCTCTACCTTCAAAAGAGCTAGAGGAAGTTATAGAAAAGGCCAAAGATTGGCTGCTTATGCATGGTGAGTATTATCTACGCGTAAAAGTAAATAAAAAATTCTTTCACGCATTAATGTTGTTATTTTATGTACATTAATACTCTAAGTCGCGATTAACATTCTCAATATCTTTTAAACGTGAACGATTTCACTGACAACAAATCAATCCGTCAATTGTGTGGATTGTCTGATTGCGCAATTTGACGTCATCCGCGCAACTGATTATTTGGCATTCATTACATCACACGTGGGAGCATGTGGTAGCGAAATCGTCATATAGCATATACGTACACGATGGATAATTTTCTAAGCTCAAATTATTCACGATCCCGTTCTCTATCTGAGAGAAAATAAAATAATGTTTCAGGTGCTTGCATGAGGTCCAAAGAACAATTGAATAAAGACGAGGTCGCTTATACCCCATTCGTTTTATTACCGTCCTCATTTCCGCGTAAAGAATTTGAGAAAGCAATAGCTGTTCAAAAAATTCTTAACGAATTGACCCACAAAGTTGCACACGATCATAATTTTCTTACAGAAATCTTAAAAAGGTAAGCATACTGTCTGCAGCTGCGTAGATTTCTGTTTTGCAAATAACAAAACACATTTAGTTCGTTTGTATTGTTCAACAAACGATATTCAACTACCACAAACGGTACAAAATCTGAAAATATAGTCCAACATGTATCACTTATTCTTTTAGAATGCTTATACCAACAGCGTTAAACAATAAGGTGATTATTACTTATCTTTCAATCCCCACTTTGCAGCACAGTTGAAGTTGACGACTTCACCGCCAAATTGTTTCATATATATGAAACTGTATATTCCGAAGGCTTTACCCAGGTGAATATTTTAATGTTGAGTATTATCAATGTGCATGGAAAGATCGTGTAATGTTGTATTGTTCAAGGCTGAAACCAGGAATAGCAGATATCACATTGAAATGTAATATTTTTTGCAGAGTATAAGTCTGGGATTATTGCGCTCAGACTATTTATTGCACAGTTTGTGTGATAACAATATTTTGCAAGTTGAACTGAACACAATTGCATCAAGCTTTGCAGGGATAGTAACTGTTATTTCAGAATATCATAGGTATAATGAATTGAATGTTTTGAAATTACCTTTGCTCATCGTAAATATCTAAAACCACGTTCGTTCATTCATTCATTCATTATTTTTATTACAAATAATGTTTTCAGATATTTCTTGAAAGAATTAGGCCATGAAGATCAATTGGAAAATGTAAGCTTTACTCAATTCGTTAGCAAACATTAATTACATTTTCTTTGAGGCTGAATGAGACCAAAAATTTACAAATTACAGTGTGGCTAATTAAGACTGTTTATAGATTCCTGAAAATAATGCACTTTCTGGTTTCTGTGACGGTCTGATAGACGCCTGGAAATTGTACGACAATGAACAGTGGGTATAATTCACTAGTAGGAAAAAATGACCAACCTTTTAATTCTACAAAGTGATCGTTGATCATCTGATCGTTGATCATCTGACTGTAAACTGAGTGCAAGATGAGAATATTTCCGACTTTGGAAGATACCGAACAGAGAAATCCACGTCTTATATATTTTCATATTTACAGGGCTGTTATATTATTTGTCGTCGAAGACGAGACATATAACATATGCGATCAAAGGTTTCACGAGTTTCAAATTCGCGAGAAGAATTCTCGCATAAAAATAATTAGAAAATCGTTAGGAAAATTGGCTTCTGAAGCATACCTTGATCATAATCAAGAATTAATTGTGTAAGTAATCGCTCTCGCACTTTGAACATCTCAGCTTTTACTCTTTTGAAGAAAACTCAGTTCATAATTTTTGTTCTGCAGTGAAAAATTCACAGTTGCAGTAGTATATTTTCGTAGTGGGTATGAACCGACGCAGTATCCAACAGAGCATCAGTGGTCTGCTCGACTAATGTTAGAAAGATCTCGAGCTATCAAGTGTCCGTCGATACAATACCATCTAGCTGGAATAAAAAAGGTATAATTTGGGATGATTGCTGTACAATATTAATTACGTAACATTATTTGAAGAGAGCAAAAATAGTGTTCAATCACTTTTGAACTTTTTTTTTCTTTTTTTTTAATCAACTTTGATTATAATTCTGTGTGAGTGATGAGTTTCTCAATTCACAGATACAGCAGGCATTGGCTGTGAGTGGCACGCTCGAAAAATATTTCAAAGAAACAAGTGTAGTGGAGAAAATAGAGAAAATATTCACCGGCCTTTATTCATTAGATTTTGTAAGTATTTGATTTCCAGATTTAAAATCTTACTGAATATTTTCATAGCTTTATTGTTAACTTAGTATAAACGAAGCAGTAGTTCAGTTATCTAGTTTCAGATTTTTTCAAAGCCCTAATTTTTATTCTTTTTTTTTTTCGAACTAAACACATTTATCAGACAACAAATCATAAGTACTCGACCCTGCTTGTTGCAGAAAAAGCAAAGTTGATAACCGAAGAACTATTGCTAGCTACTCAACGGATTAGCTGTTGTACGCGCTGAATACCTGCCAAATATAACATATAAATATATTATGGTTTTGTGAAATGAATTAATAGGATGAGGAAGGGGAAAAGGCACTTGCTATGGGTTTGAAGGAACCAGACAGATTTGTTTTGAAACCACAACGAGAAGGGGGAGGAAATAATGTATACGATGAAAATGTACGGGTGAAACTAGAAGCTATGAGAAACTCTAAGGAACGAAATGCGTGGATTCTAATGGATCGCATCCGACCCCCTTTTCAAGTAAATTATCTAATTCGTCCCGGAAATTCAGACAAACCCCAGGTACAGGATGTCATAACTGAACTTGGAATATACGGAGTGATCCTTGGGTGAGTGAAAAGAGCAAAAGAGCAAATAAGCAAAAAAAGAAATCAAGAAAACTGAATAAATTTGAAAAATAATGAAACTCCTCACAAAGAGAATTGAAGTAGTAATTCTTTGGCATTGGATTCCTTGGTTTATTAACTACCTAATATCTGTTGCAGGACTTCAGACGAAATAAAAATTAACAGACAAGTTGGTCATATACTGCGGACAAAACCAGCTAATGAAAACGAAGGTGGAGTTGTCGCGGGTATAGGAGCACTTGATAGCCCTTATCTCGTGCGTTAATTTAAGTTTGATTTATTATATTATTTCTTAATTTATACCTCATTAGTAAATTTGTAAATTTATTAATCAAAATAGAATATTATTATTTGGGTAAGGATGCTTATGTTTGAAAAATTTTATATTAGGATATAAAATATTATAAATGAATAATTGTTACTTACATACGTAGATTACTATCGAAATTTTTATAAGCACCTAGATATGTATAGTTGGATATTTCTATTCAAAATTATTTCACGGGTGTTTGATCATTATTATTATCATTATTATTATTATTATTTTAAAGAAGTTTAAAATCGATTTATTTCCAATGTTTTATCTTTTCCATTTTACTATTACGAATGATTGTTGCCCTATCATTATTACCTATTTTAATTATTACTGTTGTCGTTATCGTTATTCATACCATTAGTAATTACTAATTGATATAATGAAACAAACAACTGTGTGGGTACAGTGTTTAATATTCGATTTTCTATAATTAAAAAGAAATTGCATTTAAAATTACCTATAATAAGAGTGCATATTTTTCGAAAAATAATAAAGTATCTGTATTTTTATAGACTTAATAATCGAACTTAGATCCTGTGTGTGAAGAAAGAAGTAAATTTATACATTTTTTCCCCACATTTATCCGCACGCATAAACAACTGGTTATACAACGTGATATGAAAATGTTAATCAAAAAGCATATAACACTAAAAGATTCGCTTTGATACTTTTGAATCTTGATTTTTTTTTTCTGTTTTTTTTCGTTACGATTATACGGATATACACCATTATTTCTGTTACTGGTTTTAATTGGAAAAATTTATTTTACTATTTTATTGGCAAGAATAAAAAGAATATTAAAAAAAAAAAACTTGTAACAAGTAAATCACCCGATTAACCCGATTTACAAATGAATTCGAAATGAATGAATAAGATTATGAATTATTAAGAGAGTCAGAGTTTGTGCGACATAATGTTATTATTAATAATACACAGTGATTCTGAGTATAATTCCTTTTCAAATATAAATCATTTTCGATGTTCGTTTTTCAATTCGTATTTTAATCGGATCGACTGGTTTCAACATCAGATCTGCCTTTAATTTGATATTTTCTATCGATACGATGTTGTCTTTCTTTAGAATATATCTTCGGAGAACTGTAGCAAGGAGAGTCTTCATTGCCATCATGGCATACTTTAGACCTGAAATTTTAATGAAATTTCAAATTATGTTGTACAATAATTAATTTTCACCGTTTTCGATTCGCGAAATGTACGAAATGTACGAAATGTATGAAATTTACGAAATGTATGAAATGTATCACACATCATGAAATGATTACCTAAACAATTACGCGGTCCAGCACTGAACGGTAGATAGCAGAATGGATGTCGTTTCGCAGTTTCTTCAGGTAGAAATCTATCAGGATCAAATTTGAGTGGATCTGGCCAGTATTCTTCGCTTCGATGAGTTTTCAAAATTCCTAGAACGACTGAACTCCCTTTCGGCAAGGTGTGCTCACCTGAAATCAATATACATATATTCCATTCAGCATATATATACTTATAGGTATATATAAATCATAACGTGCTATGGAATGATTTGTGGACTGAGGAATAATCGAATACTGTACGAAATGTATTTTATATCCTCTACGATTTATCGGGACAAAACCGATTACGAATTGATCATATTTTTAGGGAAGAGAAAATTGAATATTGAATATTGAATGTTTCGATATTTCAATACCTATATTCAAATCCTCCGTTACCGCGCGAACTAGAACTGGGGCGATGGGAAACAAACGCATTGTTTCTTTGATAACACGTTCCATGTACTCCATACGCTGCAAATCTTCGGGTGTTATACCTCGTTCGTCGATGTCGTCATTTCCATATATTACACAGAGTTCTTCATACATTTTTTCCTGTTCAGAAATTTGAATAAAAAATCTTCATAGTTCGGAAGACACATCACTATATTATTCAACACATACCTACTGTATGCACCATAAAAATAAGATTGAGAAAGATTGAGGGGTTCGAAATATTAGCGAAGCCAAATTTTTGGACCATTTTAATAATATAATTGAAATGAATAATTACACACCTGTACATCTGGAAAAGTTGCGAGCATCAAAAGCACAAAGGAATTTATTATCGCTGTCGTATCATTTCCCTGAAAATAATTACATATCAGTTTCAAAGGTACTAATGCATACCTACGATATGCAGATTGAAAAACGACTGTAAAAGCTAGCTTTTTCAATTTCTGGGTCACAGCTGTACCTCATATGCAGTTTTTTTTTGTTTTTTTGCTATTCCTTAGAAAATATGAAACATTTTGTGCAGCACTTTCAGGAACCGCTAAATATTTTGCTCGCATATGTATTAGGGTGCTTCGTATTGGACGAACTTTTCTTTTTCGCTCCATCGACGAAATATTGTTGTTTGTACTCCAAAAGAAATTCTCTCAACAATTTAAGCCCTTAATTCCAATTGCCGGACCGATCTAAACCGTTTTGAAATTTTCTCATTTAAAAAGCATGTAAATCTATACCGACTTTTTTTTATCAATTATCTAGTGCTCAGCTGCATTTCGTAATATCGTCTTATGATGAATATCCACATGTAGGTAATTGATCATTCTTCAAAAGTGCCCATTGTGATTTCAGTGTAATTCGAGTTGTTTCACCTGTATCGACCTCAAAAGTCATTTTTTCAGCGTAACTCACATATTTTCGTTGATATCTAGAAAACGGCTGAAGGTAGCAGAAATATGCACATGACAAATTTACAGGAAATTTAATTCTCTACAAAAAAGGCTCGATTGTTCCATCGCCTAGAACTGATAGTTTAGGAAATAGAGTGACTTGAATATTTGTAAATAT